>OY979710.1:9242416-14042416 GCA_963855925.1 Inga laurina
CCATATACCGTCATTCCTCTTTAATCTTAGGATGGCATTCTTACGGCTTCTTTGAACAGTTGACATATGAAAGAACTTTGAGTTACGATCGCCTGCTCTCAGCCAAGATATACGGGATCTCTGCTACCAGTATTGCACCTCCCTATCCCAAGTTTTCTCTATCTCACTTTGGATTGCTTCCACCCGTTTGAGTTTATCCTCGGTGAATCCCCCTCCAAGCAATCAGCTAATTCCCGTTTAAGGCATTTTATAAGCTTATTACAGTTGGGAAATACCTTGTTGCTCCAATAAATTAAGGCTTTCTAACAATTCTCAACCTCAAAGTAAAGTTTGTAATTTTGTCCCCCTCTAATTCCACAACGCCATTCCACCTTTTCCGAACAACATCCCGAAAATTTGGGTGTTATATCCAAATGAATTCAAAACAGAAAGTATAAGGGGTACATGCACTAGAGAAACACAAATCAATTAAAAGCATGTGATCATCTAACCTGATTGGCTCCAAATGGAAAACCTAAGCTTTTGGAAAGTTTTCTCTCAGGTCAACATTTGCTAAAGCTCTATCTATTCTCTCTTTCACATGAGCCTCATTTAGTCTTTTGTTGTTCCAAGTATAATTTGAACCTTTGTACCCCATATCCATTAAGCGACAATTAGAGATCTGCCTTTGAAAATTCAAAATTTTGTTGACTGCTTTTAGTCCGCCACCCCATTTCTCCCCTTGTTCAGTTAAATCGCTGAAGTCTCCAACACAAATATAGGGCCCATCGATATGTCTAGAAATTGAGCTCAGCTTATCCCATACCTTCCTTTTCTCATTTTCCTTTGGCGGACTATATACGTAGGTTACAAAATTGGGAACTGTTACTGACGTAGAGTGAACCACTGCATGGATGATGTTACTTGATGAGTGCATAATTTCAACAAGAGCTGATTCTGTCCACCATAATGCTAGACCCCCGCTTAGACCCACTGGGTTCACGATCCAATCTTCATCAAAGTCACATCTTTTACGAATTTTTTTAACTATTTTTTCTTGTTGTTTGGTTTCCATTAAGAATACCAAATGAGGTTTATTCTTTCTGCAGATCTCCTTCAGGTTTTTAACTGTCAGAGCTACCCCTATACCCTGATAGTTCCATGAGACGAGCATCACGGAGCTTGGAGGGCTGTTTTAGGCTAGCCTCTCGTGCCCTCAGCCATTTCCATCCTCAATTTGGTTGGCCAGGCCCTCAAATTTTGTAGATGTAGCCATATCAGATACAAGAGAACAAACATAAGAGTTTTGCAAAGGGGGACCCTTACCTCGCATCCCCTGTTTAGTTTGTCGAACATTTTTCTTTATGGGGGTTGTTTTATTCATTGCTTCTGACGTTCTTTGCTCTAGTTCCCTCCCTCCACTTTATTTTGTCTTCTTACTTAACTGAGGGCTTTTAATCTCTAGTGGGGTTCTTTTAAGTTTTACCCCTCCCAGCTTGCTGACCACTTCTGAGACCAGAGAGGTAGGAATATTTTGGATACTTACTTTCTCAGCAAAGTTTCTATTTTCCATGAGCTCTATAATTGACCCATGATGCCCTCCCCCAGTTTTAATCGAGATATTATTAGCTTTTCCTGCCTGTCTTTTTATACTTGGGCTAATTCGATAGAATTGCTTCATTGGGGACTTTATCACAATAGCATATTGGGCTTTATCCTTTAGGCCCAATGGTTTATCATTATTTTGCTCCCTTGCTTTGGATGGGCTTCCTTTCCCCACATCCTCTACTGATTCCTGCTGAGGGGTGTTTTTGATAGTTAGTGTACCACGTGGATTTGTTTGTATCTGTGGTGTAGTGCTCAGCCTAGCAACACCATTATTCCCACCTTGAGGTGTGCAACATCCAATACCCCGTACAGATGTGTTAGATTCATGCTCTTCTTCAAACGTTAGGCTACACGCCGCCGTTAAGGTTCTTTGTCTCCATTCACACCACCCTTCCTTTACCTTCATCAAAATTTCCTCAATAATTCTCAGGGTTGAAGCTTTCAGATGACTACCATATAGTGCCTCTTCATCCATTTATTCTTTAGAGTTTAGGCACAACCTTTGTTCATGGCCTATTATACCACATCTGAAGCATATTGTTGGAAGACACTCATATTTTATTTCGGCCCATGTTTCATCTTTACCTTCTCGAGGGACCCAAAAGCCAACCATTCAAAATATCAAGCAGGACTCTAGCTAGAAGAAAGTTCCGCAATAAGCTATTGTTCTTCCTGGGATTTTCTACCTCAACTACTTTTCCCACCAAAGATCCCAGTTTAATGACGTTTTTATGGTTTATATAACCAAAAGGCGGTCCATGAAATTGTACCCAGAAGGGGCACTTATCAAACTTTACATCTCTGCATACCATTTCATCATCCCATGGCTGAAGGTTCAGCAAATAAGATTGGATCAACCATGGGCGACCTTGAAGCATCTTCAGGTACTCAGCCTGACCAAAAAACTGGAAAACAAAGACATTCTTATCCATATCCAGGATTTCAACCTTATCTTTGAGTCGCCATCCTTTTTGCACCATCAGTAAGACTGTGCTACCATTAAGCTCCTTTAAGACTTCTATCCTTCCGATCAGAGCTCCCCCCGTATTTATCATCAGAGTTTGTTCCAGGACTATGGTCTTCTTGGAACTGGCAGATGAGCTCTGCCCTGCCTCCATCACAAGTTCTTCTAACCCTCAAACCTCCCACCTCCTGAAACTTCACTATTTTCAGAGCACACACCTTACCGAGAACGCGAACAGAGCCACGGTTTCACTCCCTTACCAAACTTGTAATCGAAGAAAACAACTACAAGAGCACTCAATCTATGCTAACACAATGGGCATTAGCATTCATCACAAAGCAGGGGAAACAGTGTTGCGGTGGAAAGAAAGGGAACCACCCCAAGGATGGTAAAATCGCCTCCCCCATACGGAGAGAAAAAAACTCAACCTATTGGTGAGAGACAAGCAAGTTATATGAATGGGTTGAAATATTTTCTGTCATCCAATCTACTCCTTCAAGTCCTTATAATTCCAAATAACTGATTTGTGTTAACAAAGAAAGAGTTAAAAATAGTTAAGGATTATAAGATGTTTTATTTTTTAACTATGTCCTTATGTATAAAAAGAATAAATACAATATATACAATCAACAAGAGATAAAATTAAAAAAAAAAACAAGAAATGTCTAAACAAACCTAAACTAGAGTTTATATTTTGGGATACAGTCATTTACAAATTTGAAACTTATAAAAAGGGACTGTGGGAGTAATTCTTCGAGCCTTTTTTTTAAAAAAAAAAATAGTATTTGGTCCCTATAATTTTAACTCGATTGTAACTCATTTCCCACATTTTGACTCAATAAAACTCAGCCCCTATAATTTTAATTCGGTTGTAACTCAATTCCTGAACTTTGACTTATCGCAATTCAATTCATATAGTTTGAACCATTTTATAATTTAGTTCCTGTGTTTTAGAAAATAAAATCACATATGCATATATACATAAAATAAAGATCAAATACTAAATTATAAAATGGTTAAAATTATGAAGATTGAGTTGCAATGAGTTAAATTTCAAGAATTGAGTTACAACAGAGTTAAAACTGTAAGGACTAAGTTGCACTAAATCAAAATAGTTAAAGTATAATAACTAAGTTACAGTTGAGACAAAACAAAAACTAAGTATAAATTTTTTTCTTGATTCAATGATCTATTAAAAATATTTAAAGATATTTATAAAAAAAATGCCAAGCCACTTTTAATAATAATAAAGAACTTTACCACACAAACATTTTATTTTTTATAGGGGAAGGAAAGGCGATAAAAATAAGAAAAAAAAAAGATAAGAAAATACTATTAAATTTCAAAATCTTATATCAGTGATTTACTCCGAAAAAATGAGTTGTTAATTGCTCTCAAAGTATAGTCAATTTATATATTCTTATAAGTAATAAGATTGATTTATAATTTTAAAGTTCAAGTGGCATTTCCTTTTTTTTTTCCCCCTCTCTAAAAACAAACTGCAACGTAAAGAATCAAAGCAGACAATTGGCAGTCAATTTAGTTCTTGAAACGAGGTAAAAAAAAGTTCCTTTTTTACCGTAAAAAATAGTTCTTGAAAGATTATTTTTGAATAATATGTTCCATTATTCGTTAAAATTAACTTTATATATTATCCGGCAAAGAGAGCTTTATATACTATTGAATCCTTTTTTGAATAATATTATTAAATCTTTCATAAATTAATATATCAGATTTCTAAGAAAATAAAATGAAAATTAAGAGTTAAAAATAACTCTTCAACAAAACATATTACCCCCTCGGCTTTTAATATAAAATATATTAATTTAATTTAATTAGATTAAAAAAGATAGTTAAATTAATTAATATGATATATATTTTCTAATCCTAATAATCTTTCTTAATTCCTTCATTCCCTCTCCTCCTTCATTATTTTTGAGAAAGTATTAATGGGATAAATGAAGAAAAGATTGATAAATATAAAAACTATTTTTTATATTTAATATCAAAATTAATTCTTTAAATATATCTTATATTATGAAAGGAGGCAGTGTATTATTAAATATACCAAAGGTGTTATAATAAGAATAGATGGGAACACTTTTTTTTTTTTTTTGGTCAAGCTGTGGGAACACATTTCAGTCTTCTGAGAACCAACAACATTGTGAGGAAAACACGCTCGTTGACCAAATCCACATGAAAAAAAGGACTTCTTTTGTTTTTAATCAAGCAAATACTTTTACGCCCAAAAACAAAAGAACATAATTTCTCGGCCAAAATTTAAAATCAAACTACCTAATCAAACATAAGAGAAATGAATTCACGATTGAAGTGATTTGGTTGACCAGTTCATCAGTGCTGCTTAATTATATAGCTATCACAATCCCATTCATACTCTTGGAGGTCCCATTCACTATTTATTTTTAATTTAGAGTTCATTGTTAATTTTTTTGTTCAAAGTTAGCATTCTTTTTGTTTAGTGCTTGGTTAGAAAATAATTATTCTCTCCGATTCAAAAAGTATAAGCTAATTATAAGATTTTTTTTTCTCCTTAAACTATCCATTTTTTTTTTTTGGCCAAACTATACGTATTAATAACTACATATATTAAAAGAATTTTCATCAAATGAGTAATTTTTAATGTAAATAATTAAGGGTATTTTAAATCAACACACAAGTAATCTTCTCTCGGTAATTAATTTCATTAATCTCTACAAATAACCCATCAAGCTTCTAATGTATCTTATACACAAAAGAGTACACCTTGGTTTCTGACATCTTCCTCTATTATTCTATTCATTAAGAACTTCATATTACCTCCACACGTGCAAAACAAGAAGTCCTCAGCTTTTATATATCCTTCCACTATAAATTCTTCGAATTCACTTCTGCTTTACAGGTATAACCAAAGAATTATGAAAAAATACACATATGAATCAACTTTACTGATCAGTGAGTAATAAAAATAAAGAACAAAAAAATAAAACAAAAAAGACTTTTTCAAGTCCACGAAAGTAATATGAACAAGGCCGAAGCCAGAAGGAGTGGCCATCGGGTCAGATCACTTTCAACCCGAACCGCCAAGTTGGAAGAATTTTCGGATTCCAACAAAGAACTAAACGTGAAATTTGGGTTTGACCCATACAAAGCTTGGATCCCCAGCACGTCATCCATCCTCAAGTCTCTCTTTGTCGTCCTCGGACTCAAACTCGGGTACATAATAGCTTCTTTAACATTTGTGTGGGCCATCCCTAGCACGTGACCTATCTCGTGCGTCGCCACTGACTCCAGATCAACCGCCACCTTTGAGCCTTCTTGATTGAAATCAACGGCCCACGTTTCAGCTGCGTCCAAATGGAATCTCCCGTTCTCTGGTGAAAACGCATGGCCTAATATCCCTAACACTCCGTCAAACGGCTCTCCGTCGCCGTGGTCCCCCAGGTAGAACCCGATCTTGATATCCGCTGTGTCGTACTCGGAGGTCTCCAGGAAGTTCACCGGAATCACCGACGCCCACCGCGAGAACGCGTTCTCGAACGCCGTTCGGATTTCCGTCATGCTTAAACGGGTGATCATGGCGTATGGGGAGAAGGCATAGGTGAGATTCATCGGAGAGCCACGAACCCACCTCGGCTTGCCATTGAAGTAAGCGAAGTGACGAGTGGAATGTATGGCAGGCGACGATGAGGCCGCGTGGTCGCTGACGCCGCACCTCGGCGCCATGATTGTTGATATGGTGTCGGAGTCGAGCTTTCCGGTGACGGACAGGCCGAGTCTCTGCTGGTAAAGCGTGACGGCGGACTCGAATTCGGAGTCGAACTCGTCCGTGAAGTTAAACGGCGTCGTTTTATGAGGGAAGTACCCGAAGTTGTGAAGGTACCTCTTGAGCTCCGACATGCCGCTGACCTGGCGGCCTCTCTCGGCGTGTAGGAACCTCGAAAAGTCGCGCCACGTGGCGTTCTGGGTGTGGTGATTGGTCGTTACCGTTACCATTTCTGGCAAAATTCTGGCGGGAAAGCAAGGGCGTGAAAGGAAGAGGAAGAAGATGAACCAGAAATAATAACGGATTAACTGAAACATAACTGTTTTTCCAATGAGTTGTTGTTGGGATTTGAGCTCTGAATAACGAAAACGAAGAGCTCTATTCTTTTAAACTTGTGAAATCTTAAATATAAAAGTGGAGGACCACAATATTAAACACGGGATTATGATCAACATGACGACATAAGCTATGATTATATGAATATAAATAATAGAAGGAAACTTGTTAATATCGAAGTACAAAGGAACGATGAGATTAACGAGGAAGAGAAGATATGGTTTTTATGGGTGGGTCAACTACTGGGTCTGTTTGCATCATCCTATCCTATACGTTGGATTAATTATTTGAATTTTAATTCCCAAACGTAACGGACATGATGTGTTTGGTATTGTTCGATGACTGGTTTTTCCTAAACGGAAACAGCCGAGAAAAAGGAAATAATAAGGAATAATATTATTGGTGTGCTTCTGAGTTCTAAGTTTCAACGTCGTCGAGCTCGATCCTGATCGTTCAAGTTTAGGTGCGGTGAAAACTCCGTTGGTTGACCAAATTTTGGTGGCGATCAACGATCAACTGTTTTAATTTTAATTTTTTCTTGGAGGATCAACTGTTTTGTTTTGTTGTGGATGTAACAGTGTTGCCACGCAAATAATATGTGTGTGTACATAGCATGGAACCATCGAAGGTTGTTGAGGTAATAAGCAACATCACCCTCATAAAAAGAAAACTTAAATTTTAATTTTAAGAAGTACATTTATTATAAGATGCAAAAATCCTTTGTGTTATAAACTTTAAAAGGAATTTTACCTTTGACTAAACAAAAAACATATATGTATATAACATGGATCAGGCATACATGCGGTGTCTGCGTGCGTGTGTGGCAGTTTTCTCATGGTGAAAATATTCTTAGCAAAATATCATATATCTTCTAGACTAATTGAATTTATGTTTATATCTTTGTATTAATAAGGGCATCACAAATTTTAGGAAAAATTGAAAAATCCCTTACCACAAAATTTATTGCACAAAAGTATCTAAGGATTTAGGTCTAAAAATGAACAGGTACAACTTTTTTCCAGTTTACAATATATATATATATATATATATTGAGTTATGTGCAAATACGTTCCATTTTGCACATAATTAAGCATAGGTTATACACAATTAAAAAAGAATTGTACCTACTGAAAATATGTTGCATCTAGATTCTTAAATAAATTTCAAACACTTTTGACCAATAAATTTTCAATGAGAAATATTTCAGCAATTTTTCTTAAATTTTATATATCTTTCGATGTTTCTTATTGAAATTCTATATATATATATATATATAATAAAAATAATTGGGGTTGTAGATTTTTGTTGAATAAGGTTTTGAATTTGGGGGTAGGTAAATTCGGAATGAGGAAGCTAAGCCTAAGACGGCAAAATCAGCTACTAGAAGATTATTAGAAATATTATTATGTTTTAGTAATTTGATTTTCCTTTTGTTGCAAGTTGTTGAGTTGAGTTCTGATTTTCCAACTTAGAGACGATATATTGACTAGAGGGATAAGGTCTATTCGATCAAGGTCTTCGATTTCAATACGCCATTAGGGTTTCTTTTTTCATGAATAATAATATAATATATATACAAAAGTTCTCATTGTCATTGCTAATTAATCAATAGGCACCTCTCTCTCTTATTTTGAACAACTCTTTTATTTCAATCATTTATATATAATATATATTAATAATAATATTGTTAATTCTTTTGTGTGACGTACCAAGACTTGAAACCACGAAGGAAAAAACAGAAACATAAAGATAAGTACTTGAAAAATAAAATTTAAAAAAAAATGTGTGTATAATAATAAGAGGAGAGAATGGGGAAGAAACAATTAATGGTGGGCTTCTTGTTCTTCGGTTTTTTTGATCAACAAATTGACTTGTTTGATAACTTTTTCCACGCTTTAATTCCCTCTTACCCATTCGTCAAATCAATACAATTATATAAATGAAGACTTTAACTTTCTACTACTTTACCCATCTTTTTCTAATTATTCCAATAATTGGCGAATTCAGAACTATTTCTATGAAATGAAAGGCAATTATCCTGTGTGATCCATAATCATGATACCAACAAATTACACAATTTTTGAAATTTTTATTGCAAAAAATGCATAAATCTTTATCATCAATTATGCTATGTTATTATTATTCTTTCATTTTTTTTTAGACACATGTATTTTTTTATTGGAGACAATTTTGTTTGTGCTACTGTTAAGCACTAAAATATAAACACTTTTTCAAGTTGTGATTCAAATCTTGATTCGTTATATTGAGACTTGTGAGAGACTAACTCCTTGAGTTAAACCCAACCCTATTAGTATTTCTTTATTATTTACTTTTTTACACTATGTACAATTTTCTTGAAAAAACAATATTCTCCCCATTGATGAGGCTAGTTGGATATAAAAAGTTACTTTATAAACAAGTCAAGTTTAAATGCTTATACTCAAATTTGAAAACAAATATATTTTTTATTTAAGCTTATTTAATAATTTCTTTTAAAAAATAAATTAAAGTAATATATTAAAATAGAATATTTTGATAACATTTATGAAAGACCAAGTAATTTGTGAAAACAAATGACAAGACAGTTCAAAACTGGGTTAGGTTTTCATGGACTTTTTAGATTTTTTTTTTTTTTAAAAAGAAACCAATAGAGACGTGATTAAGCTGAATAATAAGAGGGATGATATCAGCATGCAGAGCTAAAAGACAAATAACATTGGGAAAATGATTTTGATTATAAAAAAAATATATCCCACAGTATTTACTGAAAGTTTTAATAATAATAATAATAATAATAATAATAATAATAATAATATGGCTTATCATGCTGCGTATAATTAATATAATTAATCAAGGGTTATATTTCCCATATCTCCATGAAAGAATAAAGTTATCTTATATTGAGAAACTTTGAAAAGGATATACATCACAAAATAATAGATCATGCATTGCTTATTGAAAATGTACTAGTTATTTTTCTTTTGGTGGTAAATGGACTTTTTATTAATCAAACAGAACAAATTAAATGTTGCTTACAGGCGTAGGAAACTGTTTGCGGTGTTGTTATACGGGGGAAAATCAAAGATTTTTTTCCTCCTTTTATAATAAAAATTATGAAAAATCATAAAAAGAGTAGGTAATAGAGTATAAGGAGTATGTCAATACCCTTATTGCCCATTGGTATGAAAGCTTTCTAGCAAGTGAGAGCCCACAAGTTTGATTTCCTAATCTTGTGATAAATGTGGTGAAAGGGACAATTTAGTCCTTTTCTAGAAGTTTCCTAATTTTATCAATCATGTATGTTAGTCTCGAGCTGGACCTCTGAATATTAATAATTTAACTTCCTCCATGGAGTAATTAACACCCAATCACAAACTTTTGGAATCCATGGTCCTAATCAAACTCTAAAACCTTTAAAACTTCTGTATATCTTAGTCCTCCTTAATATAAAACATATTTTAAAGTTGATATTGGTTCTAAATGTAAGACATAGTTTTCATATTTGTCATATATTTATTAATACTCATCCAATAATAATAAAGGAGGGGAGAAATGAGGAAATTAAGGAAGATGACTGAGGTGTTTTAGAAAATACATGTTATACTCTCTCTATTTAGTCCTATTTATAAGAGCCTGATAACCGAATTATGCGGTTTAGGAAAATGGTTAGAAATTAGTTAAAAGTGATAAGTATGTCCAAAATATTTTTTTTTTCAAGTATACCCTTATTTATTAGGGGGAAAGTAAGAGAGAGAAATAGAGTAAATACATGTATCACCAACTTTTTAATTAATGAGTGGCAAAAATGGGAAAAAAACCTCATTAAATATTTAGACAACTCTTGTCGGGCTCTCATAAAAAATACTAAGGCAATTCAAATATTGAACTCTTACAAAAAGGACCGGAGGGAGTATTAACTAACTCAATAACTCAACTAAATTTTTTAATATAAATAAATTAGATAAATATGTCTTATATTAAGGACTGAAGTGGGTATTAACAATAGCCCTATTAATATATCCGAGTTTCTTAATGAAACTTTAAACCTAACTGTTTTATGAATCCTAATATTAAATCATACAATAACAAACCTTATCCGTGTGGTTTACCAACTCAAAGGCAAATAGAGCTAGAAAAATTGTTATTATAAGAGCTTTATATCAATGTTTTAAAAGCCAAACCGGAAGTCGAACTGGAGAGGCTATTGGGTCATGGGTCGCATGGTCGGACCAATAACATAATAATTAAATAAAAAATAATATTATACATATATATAATTATATAAATATAAAAAATAAATATGAAATTGTAACATTACTTAAAAATAAACACATGCAAAAACTTATATGTATCATCTTTCTCAAATCCCAAGTTCTAAAACATTGAAATCATTAAAAATAACACAATAACATGTTAATAATATCAATAAACGGTTCCGGTTCAACCACCCTAGTTCCCGATTCAACTTCGGTTCTCAGCCCAACAGCCGGTTTGAAACGGCCTAAAACGGTCTAAATAGTGAAACGGTTGAATTATAATGAACGAGCCGAAAGCCCTCCCGGGTACTAGTCCATTCCCATTTTCACAACATTGCTTTACATGCACTGTTTTTTTTTTTTTTGGAGATTGCTCTTATTTCTCCCTTTTTTTTTTAGCCCATTACCATGAGTGAGGGAGCGGATTGAATGTGCATGGGTCAATGTTCTTTGCATATTGAATGTAACATGGCCCAATCTTAGTACAACATCGGGAAAAACCAATTTTTCATCTTGCTTCTTTCAAGCATGAGTTGTGTTTGGATGAGATTTAACGCTTGGATCCAACGTTAACATGTGTGTATGCGTGTGTGTGTTTAATTGCATAAAACGTGGGAAAAAAAAGAGTTTTTCAAGCAAGAAGTGGCTCCTTCACATCGACTATTATTAATATATTCAAATATTCAATATGTATCTATATTCTTTTATAAACATACTTGTCCATTCCTCATTCATCTAATAAAAATTAGTAATTAAATTCATGGTTTATAACTATTGTATTCCTCCGGTCCTTAATATAAGACATATTTATCTACTATAGTTATATTAAGGAAGTTAGATAAGTTAGTTGATATGATATGTATTTTCTAAAACACCTTAGTCGTCTTCCTTAATTACCTCATTCCTTCTCATCCTTGATTATTGTTGAGTGAATATCAATAAGAGTAAATTAAGAAAATAATGACAAATATGATATATCTTATATTTAAATCAAATATGTCTTATATTATAGATAAGAGAGAGTAATATCTTTTATGATTAAGAATGTGGGAATTTTAATTTGTATTCGAGATCTTCGAGTCCTTTTTAGTTCCTTTTTTGCCTCCACTGAAAAAAGTACTTTTATGTTTTACAAGATAAAATTATGTTTTATATTAAAAATCGGAGAGAGTAATATCTTTTACAATTACAAATGTGAAAATTTTAATTTGAATTTGAGATCTTGTGTACTTTTTAGTTCCTTTTTGCCTCCACTGAAAAAAGTACTTTTGTGTTTTACAAGATAAAATTTTTTTCATATATTTACTTTATATATCATAAAATACTTCAAATATGGAGGTAACTTATTCTTAATTTAAAACAAATTTAATTATTTTTTCACTAATTTATGGTTCACTCTGTGTTCTTTGTGATGATACTGCTAATTGGGTTGCGTGATCACCGTTGCCGGAGAGTTTTCTTGGCCACCGCAGCATTGCTTGCTTTCTGGTTTTGAAAGGTGTCGTTTTCTTCTTTCTTCGTGTCGTTTAATGTTGGGCTGGGGTGCTTCTCATCTTTGTGTTTTTGTTTTTTGGGCTTGAGATTGTCGTTTTTTAAGACCCTTTGTTTTTCAACAATACTTCTTTGTTTGTACAAAAAAAAAACTCCTTTGTTTCTTCTTTGAAGTTGTGATAAGTTGTAACAATGACGTGGTAAAAAAAGCTGTAACAACGGAAAGTTTAGATGGTAACAAATTGTTTAGAAGATCTAAATGCCTTCTAAATAGAGAAGATGGCAGTTAGGTCACAAGAGATCAATTTAATACTCCCTCCTATCTTTTAATACTCCCTCCTATCTTAATTATATTATATGTTGTGTATCACTAAATTATTTATAAGCTTATATGCCACGAAAATTATTTTGAAAACAAAACAATAAATATAAATATTTTAAAGTAATTTATTTAGCTCTCATAATCTCTACAAAAAAGTCAAAGATCTTATATTAAAGATATGAGGTAGTAATAGTTATGTCTTTAAAAAAATTTCTAAAAAGAACTATAAGACGCTCCCAGTATATTTTGTCAACACCCGTTTCCATTTCGATAATCGAAGAGTAATAAAGACGGAATTCAATAGGCATACAGAAAAGTACAATTATACTGATAAAAATATTCATTCACAATTCTGATATTGTTCATCGACGAAAACGGAAAATACAGCGGAAGTTTTAATATTTACAAATTTCACCATAATATCACAAATTAGACTAATTATGACCACGATCTTGTATGTGCCTCGAGACACGTGCCACTCACTTTTCGGCGTCAACATCTTTGCCCTTTGGCCCACTGGTACTCGCTGAGGTATTTGTTTAAAAATAGGGTGAGATTCCGAAGAATCCCCGTAGAGACATAATATCGTTCATAGAAAATGCGAAAAGTAAATATGTCATGCGCCAAGGTATGCACAAATTAATGAACAATATAAACACATCATCGTCATGTATACATGATTAGGGCCTAGCCCCACAATCTACACCGGTTGGACTTCTGCCAACTCCCAGTGTAAGTGCACCTCTGGCACTAACAGCCTCTCTCTAGGCAAATCATGTTATTAATAAAGTGCATTTACAAACAATGGCATCCACACAATCACATAACTTATGGCATAGTGTATGAAGGATAATGTCCCTACCTCAAAGCTTTATAATCCTCTTTTAAGTGTGCCTCGAAGAACGTGTCGTATCCGGCCTCCAAATCGGTCCTAAAATATAAAATGTACCAGAAATAGGTTATAACCTATCCAAGTATCATTTTATACTCTTCCATAGTGTTTATTGTGGTTATATTAGTCTATGGTGAAAATTTACAAAAATGCCCCCGGGAACCCGGCCCGGCCCCGCCGTACCCGGCCCGATGGCACGCTTTCCCAAAATTTTGACCAAAGCTATTCTGACTTATTTTCGCCCAAGGAATCCATTTCCGGGCATGAAATCACCAAATTCACTGTCAAATTACAAAAATACCCTTGACAGCCCCTGTTTAGGGATTTCAGTGGCGTTTTCGTAAATATGCTTTTTCGGCCTCTACCGAAAAAGTGTCCAACTGTAACCCCACCTATTTTTGTCCACTGAGTCCAATGGAACCATTTATTTCATAAAATCCAACTCCTTGTACCAGTTCTGGTCTGGCCGAAATATTGAAGGGAAAATAGAAAAATGAAGCTTTGTGTTTTAGCTTCCAAAACTTGTACTTTTCCACTTCTAATCCTTGATTAATTCATTTAAAAACTTCATAATCATGATTTAAAGGATTTTGGGCAGCATAACCCCTTAGGATTATGGCTTTTCCAATTTTACAACTTAACCAAAAATCACATAAATCAAACAACAATCACCAACAACAACTTCAATACACAAAGAAGTTGAGATTTTGGAGATTACCTCTTGATCCTTGGTGTTTCTCTCTCTAGAACGTCCTCTCTCTCTTCTCCTTGAGCTAAGAATGAGTCTTCAAGATCATAGATTCATGAAGAAACATGGTTTAGAGAAGGATCTAGGGGAAATGTTACAAGGAAAGCTTAAGAATCAACTCTTACCTTAAGAATTCTTCTTCCTCTTCCCTCTAACTCTTCAAAGTTTCTCCAAACTCTCTCCCTCTCTATGTTGAACGAAAATGCATGAAGGGAAGGGAAGAGAAAGCCTTCATAAAAATGCTCCCTTGATTCCAAACCATTGATCTCATCTAAGGTTGTTATGGTGACACATGTCAACCACCATATTTGCCTCCATGCTTGCACCATACTTCTCTTTTGTGTGCACTTAACCTTGGCATGCTTCCCTTTTGTGTACACTTAACCTAAATTATCATTTCCTTCTCTCTTGGTTGGACAAAAACGTGCTCCCTCTTATGCTCCAACTAAATCAAGTGTTCCTTCCATTTACTCAAGTCAATTGGTGCAAAAGTTGGCTACCTAACCTTATGACATAAGTAAGGACTTATGACACAACAATTATCTCCATCATCTTTCATGTGGTGTTGACACTTGGTCTCATTGGATTTTGACACTTGTATTCTCCTCCTTCATCCCTTAATTTCTAAAATAATTAAGAGAAAAAGGAAGATTACTTTATTTCTTAAATTTTCGGAATAATGCCAATTCTGGCAGATTTTCTGCCTTAAATTTGAAAAATCATAACTAATTTTGTAGACATCATTTTAATGTGATTCCAAAGCCTATGGAGCCCTTATTGAGTCTAGTTCCAAGTAAAAATATGGGATTTTACTTAATAGGATCATATTATTCCCAGATTTTCAATCTTTGATTGCTGCTCCAGAAACTTTCCAGATTTTCTGGATCAACTTCAAAAATTCATATCTTTTGGTACATAGCTTCAATTGAGTCATATGACCTATCAAATTAAAGCTTAGGATGTCTACTTTCACCCTATAAAATTTCATAATTTTTGGTCATCATTTGTTCTTCCAAAACTATATGACAATCTCACTGCCTCGCAGGCGATTTCACTGAAAACACTATTCAACCTTCAATTTTCAATATTTAATTCTTTTGGCCTTAAATATTCACCCTTTCATTGAATATATATAATAATTACAATATATTCTTGGTGAATAAAATTTGGGATGTTACATATTTCACACAGATCAAGAAAATTCTTAAATTTTATTAACTATGCCTTAAAATTAAACAACTTTCTAATTTGACCATTATTTAATTATACACTTTTCAAAATGAAATAGCAAATTGCACTATAATAAATGAAGAGTAAAATTGTACAAATACGAAAACAATATATCTATGTGCCCTTTAGTCATTTTAAGTTTCTATCAACTATCAACTGCTTTGGCCAAAAAAAAAAAAAAAAAAAACTATCAACTGCTTTATTCACTTCGCTTCATGTGCTTATGGTAGTCTTCATGTTCCATAGTGTGTTCGTGCATGACTGCTTAGTATTAGTTGTTACATAGTATTTCGTTTGTGAGTTAAGCCTTCATGTTCAATTGTTTTTGTGTCTGTTGGGCTTTTTTATATTTTGCTTTTCATTTGTTTCTTTCTATTCTTGGCCATCACAATTGCTTATCCTTGTAGGTTAGTTGTTGAAGCCATATTTTATGGATATTTTTATTTAGTTAGTAATATAATTTTCTTTCATTAAAAAAATTATTTACTACTTTACTGAAATTTAAAAAAGGAGAGTATATATATTTAAAATTAGTTAGATATAATTTTTTTACCATTTTAAAAATTAACCTTATTCATATTACAGTTATTATTTAAACTAAGAGTAGAAATGACCCGAGCATTTTAGAAATAAGTCTTTAATATTGCATTAAAATTTGAACACTTGTAAAATACTACTACCTCCGGTTTTAAATATAGGACAAAGTTTGTAGTGCAATTTGTACTATAAACTTTATCCTATATTTAGAACCGAAAGGAGTAGTATTTTATGTTTATAGGACTGTATAAAATTCTTTTGAGTAATAAAATTTCAAAGGGTCTGTTTGATATAATGAAATTAGGGAGTATGGAAATGTAATTCATTTCTATGAGAAAATTTGTTTGGTGTGATGAAATTGGCTATAATTCCATTTATATTTCCACCTAAATAGTTGGAAATGGCTTTCATCATCATATCAAAGATTTGTAATTCCATGCCCCAAAATTCACTTTTGCCCTTACCCCCACCCACCCCACCCCCGTGTTCAAGCTTAGTTGCCATGAGTAGATTCTAGCCGTTCAACCCCTAACTTGAGACTCCAACCGCTGACAAGCTTCCAGACCCCACCCACCCCCCGCGTTCAAGATTGACTGGCATGAGGAGCTTCTGGACGACGTTGGAATCTAGGTCATTGACACCATCATCATGGTGGTGGTCTACGACGCCTGAGCTTCTGTCCTGGGCAAGTCCTCAACCTTCGTAAACCGGTAAGCAAGATCAAAAATCTCCATTCGAAAGTGGAAGGGACGACGTTCATAGATATGAAATATTGCCTGAAATCTCCATTCGAAGGAGGAAGGGATGAAGTTGGTTGTGGCTTGTGGGGATTCATGATGGTGATGAGAGCGGAGGAGGGGGGTGTTTCAGATCGGATGCCTTGCCTCATTGTCTCCATCACCGAACACAACATCAAATGTGGAGCTGCAATTTGTTGGGTTTTTGGGCTGAATGTTATGTTATTCTTTTTTCTGAAAATGGATTTGGCTTTTTGGTGGTCACCCTCTTCACTTTTGTTAAAGGGAGAGCTTGCTCTGGTGGGTTGTGGCAGACCTATCAAAGTCAGTATTGTTTTTGGAGAAGGGTGTTTTGTTTTTTTTTTTTGGAAGAGGGTATTTTGGTATTTTTAATTGAAAATTCCATATACTTACCCAAATATACTTTTAAACCCTATTTTCATATCTAATTTCATATCCATTTCCATTAATGAATTCTGTGTACCCAATGTGCCCTAAATCATGCAGCAAAGAGAATTGTGGGTATGGGTAATTGGGTAATTTTGCTAAGGTCACTAGGTGGTCTCCTACAACACAGGTTCTCTTTATTGTGTATAAGAGATAGTAGCTGCAATGAAGCTACCCTCATTGATGGCAACCGCTAAGGATTCAATTCTATTTAAAGGTTGAAGGCTTTTTCTATTCTTATTTATAAATAGTTCCAGTATATTTTATCATATTTAGAAAAAATCTTAATAGCTTTGTCTTAACATTTGATAGTTTTCTAATTTTTATCCATGTTTAAATATACGTTTAATGATTTTTTTTCATTCTCTGTTTTTGTTTATATATCAAAAGTTAGAGTGAGTTGTGTCATGGGATTTGCCATTTTTTTTTTCATTTTCTTAATATTAGTCTCGTTAATACTACTTTCGTTGCACTACAAACTTTGTCCTATATTTAGGATCGGAGGAAGTAGAAAATATTGCCTCAACAGCTTTATAAAGACACCAAAATCTGGTTGACCGAAAGAAAAAAAACTAAAATCCATGTTGTGGAACTAACAAGCTATTGATTAGGGTAGTAAATGACCTCACCCTATAAAAAGAAATATACAAGTTTGAATCTTAGAAAGCGCATTTATCAAGAGAAATGAAAAATCATTTGCTTTCTAAGCCCTCGACAGGGGAAACATGTTGAGAATGTGGTATCATTTTTAGGCCATGTTTGGTATGATGGAATTAGGGATGATAGAAATGGAATTGAGGATCAATTCCATCATGATGCTTGTTTGGTATGATGGAATTGGAAAATTTTCCAATTCCATGTGGAAGCCAAATAGGCTCAATTCCACCCAATCAATTCCATCAAAATATCTAAGATTTACAATTCCATGTGATCATTTCCATCTATTACCCTCCACTACTTTCAAAAAAAATAAAAAATAAAAAATTGAAGGACATTTTGGTATTTTTATATAAAAATTAGATCTCATTTCCATGACATACTAAACATACTTTTATCTCCATTTTCATTTCTATATCCATATCCATTTCTATCAAAATCAATTCCAACATACCAAACGATCCCTTTAAATCCTAATAGTATTTCCTTGTTGCCTTAGCTCGTATTTTCTCGTTTGCTATCCCCCGCTCCTCATATTTTTAAACATTCTATTTTCCTAAAACTGCCTTGTAATTTTTTTAAATGATACAGCTGCCTTCTAATTCTAAACGGAAGGAGTAACTTATAAAGAAAAAATAAACCGGAAATTCTGATATTTCACCTCAAATTTGAATAATGCTTTATGTAATTTATTTTGTTTAAACCGAGTCCTTATAATTTCATCCATTAGTGAATACTCATTCTGGTCCTATTTATAAGTAACTTTATTTCTCATGAGACTGATCTCTTTTATAAGCAACTTTCACTTTTTGTCTGAAAATATAAGTTTTTTTTCCTATTTTACCCTTGTTAAATACTTATTCTCTTTCATATCTTATACTCATTATCTCTCATACTTTTTATCTATTCTTTCTCATATATTCTTTTCATAAATAGGGGCATATATGAAAAAAAAAATATGACATTTTTTATACATTTATTTCTTTTAACTATCAGGTTGTTTTACCCAATCAAGAAAAAAATTATTTATAAATAGAACCGAAAGGAATATTTATTTTGAGTATAAAAATCATTATAATTCAGACAAAACAAACTCTAAGGACAGCATTGAGGTAAACCATAAAGACGTGTAAATTAACTTTTTTTCTAGTTTAGAATCATAAAACTTTTCTAGATCTGTATAGAAGTCTGGGAGGACCATTCATCAAAGGCATAATTAATAATTGACTTAATGAATCGGCGCTAATTAATTACGTATCTGCCGAATTTAAAGAATAGGTGGGACAGTGCCGAGATGCTGCTTCTGGATTCAATGCAAAGGATTGTTCCACATAATTAAATAGTTTTCTATCACTTTTTTGTTCCGTGTGAATTAGTTAAAATGTCTCTTGTTTTGTATAGGGAAAATCCTTATAAAATGTATTGAAAATAGGAAAATTCCAATTTAATACATTCAAATTCAAAAATCCGGATTAATCTACTATCAGTACGGATGAACAGTGCCGGCACCCTCAAAAGACGATTTTACCCTTCAGCTCTCATTCTCACCACTTCGGAAATAACAACACCTAGTTCTTAATTAACAACTCCGGATTCTTGATTAACAACTCTCCTTTTTTGTTTCACAACTTCCGAATTTAAGTTTCAAGGTCAATAGCAACACCTTTCTTTTTATTAACAACACACGCTCTTCATTAACAACTCCTCATTCTTGATTAACAACTCCATATTCTTAATTAACAACTCCAGTTTCATCTTTTTATTTTCACAATAACAACATTGATTTTGTTATTAACAACAACATATTCTACATTAACAACTCTCATTTCTTGTTTCACAACTTCGTAACAAAACCGATGTTGTTATTGTGAAAGAAAAAAGATGAAATTGGAGTTGTTAATCAAGAATCCGGAGTTGTTAATTAAAAACAAGGTGTTGTTATTTCTGAAGTGACGAGAATGAGGGCTGAAGGGCAAAATCGTCTTTTATGGGCGCTGGCACTATTCATCCGTACTGACAGTGGACTGATTTGGATTTTTGAATTTGAATGTACTGACTTGACATTTCTCTATTTCCTACGCATTTTATAGGGATTTTTCCTTTTGTATAAAAAAAGTACAGAGTGACAGAGAGTATACAATAATAAACGAAATGTAAAAATGTACATTTATGTAAAAAATTAAAGAAGTGATGTATAAATAGAATAAAAAAATATACTCTATATGCCTTATAAATAGTACCAACTGAGTCTATGTTAGTAATTATTTTCTAAGTAACTTGTACCATATTGTTAGAGTTGGGAGCGGGTTGCGGTCTGGCCCACACCAACCCGCGGGCTACGGGGGTCGGGCTCGTCCGGCCCACACTTCTGCAGGTTGGCATTTTGCCAACCCTAACTCATAGTGTACAGGTTGCGGGCCCGCATATTTTTTTCAAAAAAAAAATCCTTTTTTTAAGGTAGTCGAAAATACAAGACACACATATATGAGTTATTAAATTTATTTTTCTAACATCAATCATTCCTCTTATAAAAATTTAAAAACATAATTCACAATTTAAGAGATAAAGTTATTAAATTTGTCAAAGTTTATAAGCAAAATATAAACTCATCCTTAAACAACCAAAATATAATAATTTTGTTTAAAAAAGAAGGGAAGAAGTTAAGATTTTTTCTTTTTAAATTGGGAAGTATCAAGATAGGAGTGGATAACTTATAAATATTGTGAAATTATTATATATAAAAAAAAAATTTGCGAGCCAACCCGCGGGCTGGCCTGCATCAGCGGCACTTTCGCGGGTTGGGATTTTCCCAACCCTAACTCTATCCCAACCCGCGGGTTGGACCCGTTTTACCAACTCTACATACTGTATCATGTAAACCAAAAAATTCTTTTAGACATTTAGCATTTTCATATTTTTTAGTAAAAAGGGGCAAAGCCCAAAAACAAATTAGTGTCAGCCGAGGAGCAACTAGGGGTGAACATTCTGTTTTAAGTAAAAACCGAAAAATTTGAACTACCGAAATAAAGGAAAATTTGAAATTGAATAAAAACTGAATAATGGACAATAACTGAACCAAAATAACCGAAATTATTCGGTTCGGTTTCGAATTTTTAAGAAAAAACCAAAATTTTTGTAGGCTTTCATAATTGACTTAAAGTATCTAAATTTCCAATCAGTAAAAATTAATACAAATTATAAAATTGAACAGCCTCACCAAGATCCAAAGAATGATGATATAAAATAAAGTATAAATAACATATTACATATATGATCAATGTAGTTTGGAGTACCTAATATTCTAATAATGGAACCAAAAATAAGAAGGTTTCTCAAAGATGCAGAATAATTGTCTTCAACATTACTTAATCCAAAGAAAGCATAACAAAAGTTTAAAAAGATGACTATTCAATGATATATCATATATCATTCTTTGCCTTGCATTCGGTTTTTCGGTGGTAATGTACTCTTTTAATATTTTTGGTTTTTCGGTTTAAACCAATTTTTTTTTTTAAAAAAAAAACTGAACTGAACCAAAAAACCGGAAAAAAAAAACGGAACAAAAAAATCGAATATGCACCAAGCACCGAAAAACCGAACCAAAAAGACCGAAATTGGTTCTATTCGATTCGGTCTTCGGTCTCGATTTGATTTTGTTCACCCCTAATATAGCAACCCAAAATATCTAAATGCAAACATAGCAACAAATCTTAAAGAATGACCTGTTAGTTAATAATTACATCTCTGATGGTAAAATGTATGACCTAATTTGTAAGTGGATATTAGTCTAAATGTAAAATATTTTATTTTATTTTATTTCTCATATTTAACATTTTTTTCAAACTAATTTTCATAACTTATGATCTAATATTATATATAGTATTTTAGAAAGATAATGTCACATATATTATAATTAAAAATAAATAGGAGTATTTACATCTTAAGCATTGGTTTAATAATTAGACGGCGTTGGGGAGAAATAAAGCAACAGAGAGATGAAAAGAAAGATGGGGCCAAAAACAAAAAACTATTTTTGGGACCGCATAAGAGAAAAAAAGAAGATCTAACCACTTTTTATTTTTGGACAAAAAGATCTAACCACTTTTACTCTTTCCTTTCCTTTTTTTTTTTTTTTTTTTTTTTGTTTTTGAAAGTATGAAGGTTCCTTTCCTGGTTACATACAAGAAAGGCATCACTTCCCCATCATTTAATTCCTCCCTCTTAGTATCAAAAAAAAAAAAAAAAAAATCCTCCCTCTTTCTTTGTGGGGAAAATTGTGGACACCAGCAAAATTCAAATATCCCTTTCGCAACACAACTAATTTAGAAGTATTAAGGAATGACAGTTAACTCTTTAAATTTGTTTTAAAATGATACTCTTTCCACTCCAATTCTATTTACAAATGTCTGATAATCGAATTTTTTCATTTTAAAAAAGCGGTTAAAATTAATTAAATATAATAAGTACATTTAAAAAAAAAACTATTTTCCCAACTATGACCTTATTTGTAGGGGCAATTAAGAGAGAGAAATAGAGTAAATATAAGTATTATCAACCCGTTAATTAATATGATATATATAATTAATGAATGACACAAATGAAAAAAAAAAATTCATTAAATATTGAAATGCCTCTTGCCAGGCTCTTATAAAAATGATTAAGACAATTAAAATTTTGGGCTCTTATAGAAAGGACCGAAGGGAGTAATTCTTTTTAACTTTACCCATATCAAATGAGGTTTTGAAGTAGAGAGAAAGATACAATGAACATTAATTATAAGGATAAAATTGACAGATAAACATTAATTGCTTTCCAAATAACTAGTACTACTCTGTAGCTTATTATAAGTCACTTATACCAAAAAAGTTGTATTCAAAATCTAAGTCACTTGTAGGGTAATAAATGAGGTTTTGTCAATTTTAACCCTATTCTTTATTGGTTGGGCACATGGCAAGAGAGAAGAAAGAGAGAGAGATGCATATGCGGAGAGATAAAAGGATATGAGAGAAAATGTATACCCTTTCATAAATAAGGGTAGATATGAAAAAAATTATAGGAGGAGAATGTGATGACGGTTGAGCAATCATAACAATGATTAAAGACGACTTAATGACAATTATAAAATAAGAATTTATGATGATTTAATGTAATAAATGTTATTAAAACCGTATAATTAAAACACATTAAAACTTCAACGTTATATCAAAGTGTTCTTCAAACACTCCTCTTATTACCTTTTTTTACTAACTTAAACTCATATTTTATTATAATATACTAAAGCATTCCTAATTTTAAGTTTAATAAAACTTTTTTCTTTGACACACTCACACACATTTTTTACAACATATTTTTGGGTGGGGGATGAGGGAGTAGGATTTACTTTCACACACACAATAAAGTCTAAAAAAAACAGAGAGAGAGAGAGAGAGAAAGCGTTTTGTTTAATATGAAAAGTCCAGCCACCGACTTACAATTTATTGGTCAGAGTGATGGACATTCAATTTTAGGTTACATCTGATATATCTGCCTTAAAAATGTTGCTTAAAGACGCCATGCCTATCTGCTGCAATATAATACTGTCTAGCCCCTTTGCCTCTTCATATAAATTTGTGACCTGTTTGTTGGTGAGGGCTTGCAAATCAGTGAACTTTTAATACAGCACTGAGCCTATGCCACATGCATCTCATTTAACTCTACCCCCCTAAAAGCCAATGTGAATAACAAATATGAGGATGTTGAGATGTGTATAGTCATGTGAACAAGAAAGAATAATTAGCATTCGTAATGGACGTATACGAAGAATAGTATAAGATTGTTTTGAGATAGTTCGTACATATACAAAGAGGATTGCTAGAAGTATTAGTGAGAATGATAAATCAAATATTACTTTCGATTCTAAATATAAGACCCGGTGGGAAGATTAAATAAACGAATTAAATTACTTTAAAGTACTAATTCTTATAATTCTTTCTTTAAACTAATTTATCTGATTTATAAACTGATATATAATTTAATCATGCACAACATATGATATAATTAAGTAACTTATTTGACTTTATTAATCTTTTTAAAAAAAAATCAACGGACTTTTACATTTAATAGTAGAAATTTTCTGAAAGGAATATAGAAAGACCAAAGAGAGTATTCAATAAATTTATTATGAGGAACCTTTTGATTGTATATAGAGATTTGATTGTCGATAAAGCATAATAGTCAATCTTCATCTAATGAAATAAAACTTATTGTTGTGATTTGCATCTGAGTCCAAAGCATAATGGTTTAGTCACAAATGTTTCGTTATAGAGACCAATTTTGCTCGTTGGTTTATGTGAAAATGCATTACAAAGAAATAAATATATATAAAACTTTTTGGTTAAGTGCGCTGAGAAAAATTTCTCCCCATTTCCCTCTGCGTGAAGTTAAGTGCACTTGAAAAAATCGAAGCCTCGTCAAAGTTTATTCATTTTGGATGTTGGGGATTGGCTAATGCAATTAAATAATAAAAATAACCAAATATATAAATATTAAGTGCATGCATGATTATTGGAAAGATAAAAATATAAAAAATTCGAATCATTAAACATCTCTTTTGGACTTTTTAATAAGTGAGTTTGTGAGTTCAAAAGTAAACTAAAAAAAAAAAAATACATTTTCATTTAATTTTATGTCATCATGTCAACCTTTAACCGATGGTTTTAATATAGTTCATGCTTGTTTATAGCATCCTGCTCATTTGTGATAGTTTATTTTTAATTTATAAGTATTTATAACTCGTGATTTATGGTATACGAGGTAAATATGTGAGAGGAGTTCTATCTCAATTTACGTAATAAACACTTATTGTTCAAAAATAAATTATCACAAACTCCCCCCTAAAGCTACCAACCCCTCTGTTATCCAATATATACACAAAAATTGACAATTAGGAGAATCCTTTATTATTAAATATAAGTAATAAAACAAATTTTCATAAAATGTTTTACATATTTTCTTATATAACAATGCTGACCATATATCAATAACCATATTTTTGGCCAAATATATAAATAACCATTAAAGGCTTCATTTTCTAATATAGGAATAACTAATAACGATTGGTCCAACTCCACATCTTTATTAGG
Organism: Inga laurina; assembly: GCA_963855925.1. Classification (NCBI taxonomy): domain Eukaryota; kingdom Viridiplantae; phylum Streptophyta; class Magnoliopsida; order Fabales; family Fabaceae; genus Inga; species Inga laurina. The sequence goes on from OY979710.1 coordinate 9,267,505, forward strand.
AGTAAAATAAGGGAGATAAAATATTTTTTAAACAATTAATTATTTCACAATATGTGTGTCTAACTCTATTTATTGCTACCTTTGAGCTTTTATAATGGAGGGATTATTATTATTTAATTAAGGTTATTATGAACGTGGAGAAAGGAGTGGGAGCGGCCGAGTGGGTGACTATGACTTTCAGACTTTATCCTTGTTGTCGGATATAGTATAGAACAAAACAAACTTTATTTATTGTATGAAGAAAATATAATATTCATATTATTTGTCAATTTTTCAAATACGAACAAAGATTTGTTTTGGTCCAGAAATACTTTCATTTTTATTTTTCACACCAGACATTCCGGGTGTCTTATTCAATTTATTTCTAATGATTTTACGATACATGAGATAAATATGCGAATGAATTTTGTTGCCAAAAACACTAAGTGTGTGTTTGGGATAACGGTAAGAAAAATGATTTATTATAATTTTGACTTATTAAAAATGACTTAATAGAAAAAGTTAGTTTTTGTAATGTGATTTATGTTTAGATGAACGATTTATTTTTAAATAATAAGTGCTTATAAATTATGATTTACGCTATACGAGGTAAGTATGTAAGAGGGGTTTTATTTTGACTTACGTAATAAGTGACTTAATAGAAAAGTTACAGTGAGAAACTTATTTAATAAGTAGTTTATTCTATCCATGATGTGATTTTAAAAAGCTACACCAAACATCAAAAAAACAAAATACATTTTATTTGAGTTTTTTTCTAGAAAAATCGAACTTATATGCTCCAAAACGTGATTCCAAACAAGTTCTAAAAATGATTATCCTAGATGTCAAACTAAACAAAATTTGTGACAAGTGTGGAAATGAAATCATAAACTGACAAGAGTTTACGAATATTAATCAATAGCTACTAAAACCGTATAATTAAAATATAAAAAAATACAATAATTTATATATTTTAAATCTAAATAATTAAAATTAAATATATCAATATTTATAATTTATCATACTCAATAAAGTAAATTCTATAAAGTTCATATATGAAGCTATTGAGCATAATCAAATCAAATAAATTAGTACAAATTTAAAAGCGAGGTAACATGATTTTGTAAGTTATGAATGTATAAATAATAACTCAATGTGCCAACTCACGATTTCTAATCACATTTGAAGCTAAACAAGTTTAAAAATAAATTGACACGATTTTATAAATTACAAACGTAAAAACGATAACATAAACGTGTCAACTTGCATGTTTGACATAGAAGTGTTCGAAACCCTCAGCATTTTGTACTCAATTATTAATTTTATATATTTTACATTGAATACTGATTATATTCAAATTAAAAATTATTAATGACGACATTGAAAATAAAAGGAGTAGGAATTTTCATGAGGTGTGTTTAATTTAAATGATTATTTTAAGTAATTTTACAAACTAAACATGTGAGGAGAATTTTATGTGTTTTTTAGTTATAAGAATAGGCACTAACAGCCTAGATTAGAAGTGAGAACCCACAACCTCCTACCTATAAAAAAATATTCATATAATTAGACTATAAGGCTTTCTGTGAATTTTATGTTTTTAAAAGTAAAAGTAATTTTTTGAGGATATTTCCAAACACACCCAAATGAAAACTAATTCCCTCTAATATCAAAAAAAAAAAAAAAAAACCTAATTCCCTCTGTTCCAATTTTAACCTTGACAAGTTCCGATATTTCTCAAGTGTGTCAGACCCGTTCCCTGCTGATTGTTCCTTTTAACCAGGTGAAAGGAAAGCATCTTCCTTGGCCCATCTCATTCTTACCTTTGCGTAATTCTGTTTTTTGTTTTCTTTCTCTTCAGCTATCTTGCTTTTTCGGTTTTTCCTCCAAGAAAATCCTTAATCATTGACTATTCAATGTCGAGATCGTGAAATTATCTGATGCATGTCAGATTGATTGCTGGATACTAATATATTACACTACCTTAATCCCTTAATTTGATTATACCGCAGAGTTGAAACACATTGAGAAACAACGATATAAAAGGCATTCTTTTATTTCTCTCTGTTGCGCAGTCTTCTCTCTCTGGAAAAGCATCCGTATCCATGGTCGCTAACTCTAAGGACTTCACACTTCACAGTGCTTAAATCTATCGCTCACAAAAACCCTAAATTAGGGTTCCCCACGAAATCTGCAAGGTTGCAGCCTTTGTTCCCAACCATTCACATTCACATTACTTGCATTCGCGGTATTCTCTTCTCTCTGTCTAGAACTTCCTCTTCACTGCCTGCAGTGTCTCCGAAGCAAATGGGCTTTTGGAAGTGAAAGGTGCGATGGCGATTTGGGGGTTGTCGTTTTGACCTCAAATGGGCGTGGCCAAGGCCTGGAGGTTTAGCTTGTTATCGACGAACCTGGCTCTGTTACAGCACCCGAATATTAATAAGCATGTGTGTTGGAGATCGATGACGACGGCGCCGACGTCATTGCAGCAGAGGAAGCCGACCTCTTGGTCGGTGGTGTGCGGCGTCATGCTATTCGCGCTGGGCTTGATTTCGCTTTTAACGGGTCATATGGCCTCTGATCTTGAATGGTACTCTCAACGATTGGTTCAGCGAACTTTCTACTACAGACAGGTAATCATTGTTTGTCTTCGTATGCGTGAATTCCCGCGTCTCCGTTACCCAATTGAATGGGTAATGTTGGGTTTGCTGGCGTTTGAATTTGGAAACTGGTTGCCTGCATTATTGTTTGATTTTAGTTCCAATATGGTTTTAAATATGTATTTTCAGCTACACAACAGAGATTTACGTTTTCATCGACATCCATATTTATTGGAAGTAAATTGTTGTGAATCTTTGCAGCATGGGGAGTATCGTGCGCCAGTTGATATCTGGAAGTCACAGTATTCTAGATATTACTATGGGTGTAGTGAAAGAGGGCGTCATTTTGCTCGTAAGTTAATTTACCACCTCTTTCTGTTCCTTATTCCATATCTTCCAGGTGACCATGGCGACTAGGATGCATTTGCTTGCACGAATTGCGATTCATTGTTTGTCTGGGCCAGAATTGAAGTTATTATCTGGTTCCAATGCCATTTTGTGGCTTTATTTCACAGCTCCTAGCTTTTTTATGTCATTTGAATTTTCAATCTACTTATGACCCAACGTACGTTAAGGTGATGCTTTTATTGGCTCATTCAATGTGATGACTGCTGATATAATACGGTTTAGGCACAAATGGCATTTTTTAGAAAATTTTCCTGAACATTATGAGTCTGCATGCTACTTTGTAGTTTGTATTGTTATCCCATTTTGTCCTTTGCCAAATTTAACTTCGGCATAGGGCAAAATTGCAACAGTTGGCGTACTGGGCATATTTGCAGATTTGGCTAGAAGGTGGTCAAAACCAATGGTGTTGCCGCCACAAGAAAATGAAGTTTTTTTTTTTGGTGGTGGTTTGGGGGGGGGGGTGTTTGTTAATGTTGAAGTACTTTGAAATTATCATTGCATCTTTATCTTTATCACTTCTATTTCTAGTTTAGCAAGATGCGTGCAATAGCATTGGACCTGGTGTTATATGGATTGAAATGTGTATGCTGTATTATGTAATTTCTAATATTTATCATTTATGTTACTTCTAAACAAGTGACTCCTTTTGTCATGCTCTCTATTATTTTGGTTTCTGGATTATGTAGCTGCTGTGCATGAGCGATCTTCTAATGGCTATTTGCTTATTGCAACCAGTGGAGGACTGAACCAACAAAGAACTGGGGTAAGTAGGACATAAGTTTAATGTTAACCTACAGATCATCCCTCTAAAGAGTGCCACCAATGAACTGCTGGTCCCTGGTTTTATTATCATTTACACCTTTAATAAATACTTTTTAAAAATTTTAACTCCACTTCATTAAAGACTTTCTTATGAGGAAATGCCCATAATTTTCAGATAACAGATGCTGTAGTAGTGGCACGAATTCTTAATGCTACTCTAGTGGTACCTGAGTTGGATCATCAATCTTACTGGAAAGATGACAGGTACATAGCTGATTTTATCAACCTTTTTTTATTTTAGGTTAGAGTTGGTAAGAAAAGTTTACAGGTTTTTTACTCAAGAGACTTGTTTGAATGCAGTGACTTCATGAACATTTTTGATGTTGCTTGGTTCATTTCTTATCTTGCCAAAGATGTTCCTATTGTTAAAAGAGTTCCTGATAAGATCATGCGGTCAATGGAAAAGCCACCATATACAATGCGTGTCCCAAGGAAATCAGAGCCAGAATATTATCTTGATCAAGTTTTGCCAATCCTCTTAAGGAGACGGGTAAGGCTGCTATCGATATGGGGATGGACCTATATTTTTCTGAATTATTTTGCTTTCGATTTTGTATGTTTGTCATGATGAAGCTTTTGTACTATTTTTGTCATCTTGGATGCCTTAATGAACTTTACACCTGGTAACGAACAATGGGGATATTTTGCAGGTTGTGCAATTGACAAAATTTGATTATAGACTTGCAAATAACCTTGATGATGACCTACAAAAACTCCGTTGCCGTGTTAATTATCATGCCCTAAGGTTTACAAAACCTATACAAGAACTTGGTCAGAGATTGGTAATGAGGATGCGAAAGATGACAGACCGATTTATTGCAGTTCATCTAAGGTTTGTTCAAGGAAGCTGATGGATAAAGTTCAATAGTTAAATCCCATCTAAAGTAAAATGGTGCTGACTGCTCTTACAAGCAACCTGAGTTTCATAGATCTTATAATGCCCAAGTTCAGTTTCCTTGTGCTTTCTAGTTACCAAGCACACTTCACAATGTGGATTTTTCTCTAAAGTCTTTCAACTTGTCTATTTATGGTTGCTTTCTCTTCTGCTCTCAGCAGCTTCTTCTATATGGTTTTCTAGAATTTAATAGGGTTTATAATTCAAATGTCAAATGGGTGGTGTTTGTTTACTTATGCTTCTTTTGTGGGGAGGGGCCTGGGAAGCATGGAAACTTCCATTGTCTAAAATGTTGGATTCTCATAACATCATTTACAATTAATTTATTACAGGTTTGAACCAGATATGCTAGCATTTTCAGGTTGTTATTTCGGTGGGGGAGAAAAAGAGAGACGTGAACTTGGTGAAATCAGAAAAAGATGGACAACATTGCCTGTAAGACTGCAATCTGTTATTTCTAATGCTATTTTTTCTTATTTGTCTTAATTGCAGGATGATGTCATTTTTGTTGCATGTGTTGCAAACCTTCATTTTTAATATGCTTTGGTTACAAATTGTTTTTGCCTTAATGTAACCTTGTTATTTCTTTGCTGATATAAGAACAATGGACAATTTCCTTGTATAAATTTGTAGGACTTGAGCCCTGATGGAGAACGTAAGCGAGGAAAATGTCCACTTACTCCTCATGAAGTTGGTTTGATGCTGCGGGCACTTGGCTTTGCAAATGACACGTACCTCTATGTTGCATCAGGAGAAGTATACGGTGGGGATGAGACTATGCGCCCTCTTAGAGAACTTTTCCCTAACATGTATACTAAGGAGATGCTTGCTAACGAGGAGCTGAAACCTTTCCTTCCATTCTCTTCCCGTCTTGCTGCCATTGACTACATTGTTTGTGATGACAGTGATGTGTTTGTCACAAACAATAATGGCAACATGGCCAAGATACTTGCTGGTCGAAGGTAAGAAGTAAATTTACTTTATTCTCATGCTATTGTGGGGTGTTACCTTTTCAGAACATTATGGCAATCTTTGTTGTATTTTCCTATTTGGTTGAGGAATTGGCTTTCTTTTTCAAAAATATGTATGTATATATAGATGTATATATAGTATACTAATCATAAAGGTTAAGTTTCTTGTTGTCATTGTGATTTTTATTGTGGCTATTTTGTTGCATTATTGACTGAGTTAAACTTGTGCTCAAAATATGAGGGAGGGGTTGACTATGCGATCTTGCTTAGATTTAGGATTGTTATTTACATTTCCTTTTTTGCCTTCAATCTAGTAGAAAAGTATGGAATAGAAAGGAGAAAGATAGCAGTAGGTTTCACATTGAAGAATCGTAATGTACATGTCAAACATGACCAATAAATCAATTCTGAAATATCTTGTAACTTTGTCATGTCATTTGATGTCACTTCATCTTTCTTTCAGTAAAGTATGTTTTGTCCCTAAAAAAGTACTCTCTCAGTCTTATGTATAAGATCCTATCCATTGGTCCTTAATATAAGGCCCTTTACAAAATTTAATGAAATATTTATGCTTAATTCTAAAAATGCCCTTGTCTCTTTCATTCTTAGTTTGAATAATAGTTTTGGGAAGTTGTAATAATTTTTTACACTGAACTAATTCTAACTAATTTCCTTTAATATTTGGAAAGTAGTTAATAGAGCCTTATAAAATGTACTGGAGGGATTATTTATGTATTTGAGGAAATTGAAGCATGGTCTGGAATTGGTTGTTCATTTATAGACACATGTAGTTTGTCTGCTTGTGGTTATAAATTATCTGACTTGTGAAAAGTACCTGTTTTTCCATATTCTTTTTTTTTTGTTTGTTTGTTTAGAGAAGGGTGTTAAGTGCTTGAACTTGAAGAGTACCTGAATATCCCTGCTAAATTTCATTCTGCATATTACAGGAGGTATATGGGTCACAAAAGAACCATTAGACCAAATGCAAAGAAGCTTAGTGCGCTGTTCATGGCAAGAGATAAGATGGATTGGGATACCTTTGCCAGAAAGGTCAAGATATCTCAAAGAGGATTCATGGGAGAGCCGGACGAGGTGAGACCCGGACGAGGAGAATTCCATGAATATCCCAGCTCTTGCATCTGCGAAAAACCACTCGTAGATGAAGCAAGCAAAGATGGATATAAAAATGTTGCTACAAACCATACAACAATCTCGGAATCCACAATGAATGGAGGGAGCAAGATTCAAGAGAGTCTTCAAACACGAAAAGGCAGCAGGAAAACAGCAAGCAGGTGATAAGGAAGTAACGGGAGAAATAGAACTGTCCAATCTACTTGTTGACACAGCATCACTTGTCGACGAAACTGCCTCCATTTTTTGTGTTCCACGAGGCAGATATCAAGTCGGTGCTAATTCAACTTTTGTCACGGCAATCAATCAATAGGCAATATGCCAAACAGAATCCAGTAAGTTGGTAGATGGCTTAATTTATATATCTATGTATAGGATGAAGTACGTTAATGTTCTGCAAGTGTTAATATATATTCTTGTAGATCATTACGTTTGCTCTGTAAAAGGTCAATGTGTCTGGCAACCAAAAAAAAAAAAAAAGGAAAGATATTTCACCCATTTCCTTCTGCCCCATTTATCTCTCCACAGATTCAAGATCGTCAATGATCTGCAAATCCAAGTTTTCCCCTTTCTTCTGAACTGTGTAGATAGAAGTCTTTCTACTTCTCTCTTTTTTGAAAAGGATCTTTTTAAATTTTCTTCTTATCATAAATTCATAATACACTTTCCCACAGGTAGAAAAAGTATATATTTCTAAATGAAACTACTATTAATATGATGGAGTAAATGGTATAAGAATTTGAAATATTGTTTTTGATGCAGGTTTGGAGACTTGATTTTTTCCCCTATTATTTATATCTTCATCTCTCTTTTATATCCTGGACTATTCTTTAAAATAATATAATATTATAAGATACTTAGATCCAATTCTTTATATCCATTTTGTTAAGTTCTCCATCTTACATGATCGTGTATCTTATTTTAAAATATTATCTTTAAATTATAAACCCACAAAAAAGTAGGACGCATACTATGTGTGTAATTGGATAACTCCAAAAAGTAGGTTTGTGTGTAATTGGATAACTTAACATAATAGAAATAAGGAACCTGGCTAAGTTTAGTCCCAAAGTACTCATACTATTAGTTTTAGAAGAAAAATATTTTCATTTTTTAGTAATGGGTGTGATTTGGACCAGAAAGAGCCATACGTGTATCTTATTCCAATTTAAATTAAATATATTTTCAATTTTTCATGCATTATTTATTCAATAACTATTAACTAATAAATTTAAAATCCACATTTTCTAAGGTGATATTTTCCATTGTAATACTCTAAGGGCCTGTTTGGATTACGACAAATGGGGCCAATGTGGAAGTAAAAAATTCAAATTTTCTACAGGCGGCGACTGTTTGACAGGACATTTTTAAGAGAAATCATTTTGCTGTGGGAACTGATTTTGCTTCTATATCTATACCGATGAATTTGGCACGCCTTTAATTTTGGTGGGAACCAGTTTTCAAATGGGGAGGGCAAGTGGTAAAAGACACATTTGCCCCTTAATAAAAATTGGGTGCGCCGTTATGTGAAACCTGTTCGAGCTTTCCATTAGTGAGGAAGAGAAAGAACAGAGGGAGGATTGTGTGTGCCCGACCAACGACTGATTGTGATGTGCATATTGTAATTGCTACTGTTGTGGACGAAAGTCAAGTGCTTATTCTTGAGTGTTACCGGACCTGAGCAAATAGAGGTGATGAGAACGTAATACTACTTCCAGTCCTAAATATAGGACATAATTTGTAGTGTAAAACTATGTCCTATATTTATGATTGGAGGGAGTAGTTGGAAGAAATGTTGTTTGAATTTAGTTTTAGCATGAGCTACCATCAGTTGCATCTGGTTAAAGATGTGAAATAATTTATAAAGTAATGGTGATGACCATATGCAAGTGGTGGGTACGTCATGGTTTAAAGTAAAATTGGTTAATTCCTGCGTAATTACGAGCTACTCATGAGGTGCATTTGGATAAACATGTGAAGGGAATAACTAAGGATTTACATGGAGTTAACTTTCTTAACCTAATTCAATTAATCATACCAAAGGAATATTAATAAAAGATTGGAATTAATAGATTTAATCACTTAATTGAAATATGGAAAACTCTCAAGCTCAATAACACTTATTCCACTATACAACTCATAATGGAAATAAGTTGTGGTTAATTAAACTCATTAAAAACCAATCATAATTAATTTCAAAATACTTTTGGAACTCATATTTACAATTGTCTAATTAAACAACTAGACAATTAACTAACCCAACTAAAAAATTAAAAGTATAAACCAAATTGAAAATTAAATTAATAATAAAAATTCAATTAATAATTCAATTGACAATCCAAATATTTACAAACGAAAATTCCAAAAATGTCTCAAGCACAAATCCCCATCTAAATATCAATCTAATCCAAAATAAATATGTCTAAAATCCAAAACTAGATTGTTCTCAAGCAATACTACTCAAATTATTTAAAACTAAATAATCTTAAATCTTGAATTAAAATAATAAATGGAAAGTCACTCCTTTTTGTCTTCAAGTGTAAATCCTTGGCTCTAGCTTTCTCTATACTCCTCCCAAGTTGTCTCCCAAACTAACTCAAGCTTTCATGGAAATTTTCCTCCCTCTATGCTTTGACCAAGTCATGTAAATAATTTAACCACATGCCGGTGATGGATATGTCATGGTTAAGAGTAAAAATTTTTAAATCGTGTGTAACCATAAGGCACTCATAAATTGCAAAGGCATTCCACACTTATGTATACTTTTTGTATAGGCAATCCACAAATGTGATTGCATTGATATTTCATATCAACACCCGTTTCCATTTTGATATTTGCAGAGTAATAGAGATCAAGTTCCACAAGTATACAGAAAAAATATATATATATTGATAAAAGTATTCGTTTATAATCCAGAGTCATCCATAGACCAAATACAGAATGCGACAATATTTCCAATATTTACAAGATATCCCAAAAGTATTCTAAGCATAAGCTAACTATAACCATAAACTTTGACTTTTGCCTCGAGACACGTGCCAATCACTTCCTTGTGTTTACGTCTTTGCCTTTCGATCCACTGGCACCCACTGAGATGTTTGTTTAGAAAAAGAGGTGAGATTCTTAGGAATCCCAGTAGAAACATGCTATTGTTTATATAAAATGTGAAAAGTAAATATGATATGTGCCATGTATGCATTAATTAATGAACAATATAAATACGGCATCGTCATATATACATGAGTAGGGCCCAACCCTACTAATCATACACAAGTTGGATTCTTACCAACTCCCAGTGTAAGTGCACCTTTGGTACTAACTGCCCCTTTCTAGGTAAAACATGTTGATTAATAAAGCACATTTACAAACAATGGCATCCACACAATTATATAATTATGGCATGATGTATGAAGGATAATATTCCTACTTCAAAGCTATATCGACCCCTTTTGTGTGCCTCGTAAAACGTGTCAACTTTCGACTCCTTATTCGGTCATAAAATATTAAATGTACAAAAAATAGGTCATAACCTATCCAAGTATCGTTTTAGATACTTCCATAATGTTTCTTGTGGTTATATTAGCTTATGGTAAACATTTATCAAAATACCCCAGGGACCTCGGTTTGGCCCTGCCATACCTGGCCCGACTGCACATTTTTCCAAAATTTTGACTAAGGCTATCCTGATATATTTTTGCCCAGGAAATCCATTTCCGGCTCGGAATTACGAAATTCAATGTCAAATTACGAAATTGCCCTTGATAGCCTTACTTTTAGGGTTTTAGGGGCGTTTCCGTAATATACTTTTTTGGGCTTTTCAGAAAAAGTAACCAACTGTAATCTCACATAATTTTCCCTTCTGAATCCAATGGAATTATCAAATCATTGAAAATCCAACTCCTTCCCCCTAGAACAGTGCTGACCGGAATATCTCTAAAAAAAAGAAAAATTACAACTTTGAGATTTAACCCTTAAAGCTTATGCCTTTCCACTTCTAATCCATTATTAAGCCATTTAAACACATTCTAACTATAATTTAAAGAAATTTGAGCAGTATAACCCCTTAGGGTTAAGACTTTCCAAATTTACGAACTCAATAAAATAACCAAATCCAACCACAATCATCAACAACAACCACATACTAGCATAGTTTTAGGATTTGTGAAGTTGCCTCTTGAGTTCCTTTCCTCTCTCTCTCTAGACGTCCCCCTCACTCTCTCCTTGGTCTCAAGATGAGCTTGCTAAACCATGGATTTTATAGAGAAATAGAGATTAGAGAAGAAGCTTATGCAAGTTTAGAAAGAAATCTTTAGAAATCACAAACCTACCTTGATTTTTCTCTTCCTCCTTCTCTCTAAAGTTTGAGTTCCCTTAAGCTTCTCTCTCTCTCTCTCTCTCTCTCTCTCTCTTGTCTTGGCTCAAAACAAAAATGACAAGGAAAGATGAAGTTTTGCTTCGTAAAAATCCTACCTATTTTTCCTTAATTACGAAATGGTGGTAAATTGGATTATGACATCATTTACTTGTCATTATCTCCTCCTAACTTGTGTCATATGATCCATTTGGAGTTGAACCAAGTTTTCTCCTCCTCCCTTGCTAGCCCAAGACGTCACTTATTAGGGTCTTTTAGGAAACAATTGGGCTTCTTTCATTTTGTCTTAAGCTCATGCGCCGACTAAGGTAATAACACATGTGCTCATATTCAACAATTATAGTTTATTCCTCTTAACTTAGATTAATGACACTTGGCATATCTTAATCTCAACAATTGTTTTCCCCTTCCATTTCCTTAAGCTAGGTGAAATCATCAAGGAAAAAGGGAAATAAGAATTGGTCCAACATTTTCCATAGTTCCTTTGATTGTTTTATACACAAGTTCCTTCCAATTCTACAAATCTTAATTTATTCCACCAAGAATATTCAAAATATAAATTCTCCTTTATTTTTATTAATTATTTGAAATTAACTTCAATTAATTGAAAAATAATCAATCTTGTGCTAGATTGGTAAAAGTTATGATTTTACCATTTCCTTTGTAATCTAATTTCCTTTCGTGAATTAATTTGCCTATTTTCTCATGAATATAAACATTTCTGTGATTCATAAGTTCCAAATTTATGAATATTCACCATTTTATTGAATTTCTCAAATAATTACAATATATTTGGTAAATATAAAATTTGAGGTGTTACATTCCATACTACCTCCGGTTCTAAATATAAGACAAAGTTGATTTTTTTTTTTTGGAAAAATTAAGGAAGCTACATAAGTTACTTAATCATATCATATGTTATGTATCATTAGATTATATATTAATTTATTAGTTAAACTAATTAGTTTGAAGAAAAAAATAAAAATAAAAATACTCTAACGTAATTTAATTAACTTCCTTAATTTCTCCAAAAAAAAAAAATAAATTTATCTTATAATTAGGACCGTAGAGAATAATATTTTATGATGGTTATATATGTATGGATGAATGAAATATATGTGTCAATGTATGGATTTATATGGATAATTGAGTTGCATAATTGGCTTTTGCTTATTACTCTGTTACAATAGGTGAAAACAGTGGCAGAGTCACTCTGACTATATGCAGGTGATGGGCACCTTATAGTTAAGAGAAAATTAATTCGCTTGTCGGCTAACTTTGGGTTACTTATGTGCATATGGTTAAATAAGTTCAATTATTAACAGCTTGAGTGAGTTTGACTAGATGCATGGGATAGGCACATTGTGGCTAAGAAGAAATTAGTTCATATGTCGTTTAACCATGGGTTACTCATTATGTGCATATGATTAAATAAGTTCAATTATTAGGTGCTTAAGTGGGAATGAATAGATGCAGCTAATGGTCAATTGGTCACGTGGTGGTTAAGAGAAACTTAATTCAGATGTCTGCAGGTTCTCATTGTGCATGAAAATGCTAAATGTTAGAGCTACCAAAGACGAGGAAGGATAAAGAGGAGCAAGAGGTAGAAAGAACCTCCCCCAAGGAATTCACAATCCATGATTGAAAATTTTAGATTGCTCAAACTTCGTGTAATGACAGTCAATGCAGCTGCCTCGTTCCCGCCAATCAATAGCTCCTTGCTCTGTGATCTCTTCGTTAGCGTTCATTTTGGGATTTCTCGGCCGACAATTATGCGATTGGAGAAGGGAAGGGCGTTTTCTTTTTCCCCCCTTTCAAATATTTAGTTTTTAACAAAGGGCAAATTTATCATTCACCTCATTTTCCTACCTATCTTGGCACCATTTTCACCATACCAAACATAAACTTTCCCATCAACCCATTCTCTTTCCCAATGCATACCAAATATCTCTATGACAACATATTTTCCATTTTCGTTCCTTTCCATTCCAGCACATTCCGAGATCCAAACAGGCCCAATGTTAATAACCGAGGAGCAATTTCTACTTTTTGGTCCACAAGGAAACATTTTCACCAAAAATATTTATCATCCTTCAAATACATATCTAGTGCACCAATCAGATGTACAACGTTTTCCTATGGGTCAGGACATATAATTTGAATGGATTAAACATTGAAGCAGTTAGTATCTCAGAGGTTTCAGTTCTTTCCTGTCATGAACATACAAGCCAGAATTGAGTTCAAAACTATTCACAATTCACAAGATAAGCATACAGGTGAAACAATCAGTCATGGCAACAAAAGAGCTGCTTCATGGTAAGGCTGATCAGACTCTTTCCTGTTCGAAGAGAAATTGACCCATTAGTGATGAAACTCATGGAAAGAAAAGACATGATGATACAAGGATCAGGACTCGAACAAAACAGTGCTAAGAAAGAAACCCATGCAAAGCAAAGCAAGGGGCTAAACCGAGGGAAAATTGGAGGAAACAAGACGATATCCAAGGGGGGAGAGAGGTGGAGCATCACGTTGTAATTTGATCAACAACAAACATCTACAAACCAGAACTACATGGAGAAATTCCATATACAGCCTACAAGTGCCTTGGACTTGGACCTAGGGAGATCGAATGATACAGTAAACAAAACTAAAATCAATATGAACATCTAGTCTGCTATCCACTAGTCTCACTAAAAGCCGAAATGGCAAGAATTTGCATTCCTAGGTTCCCTATTATAAATATACACATCTATGCTGGGCTTGGATGTATCTGTGTCTTGATATAATTGTTGGCCTTCAAACGGAGCTGCATCATTGCCGGTTTGCAGTTTGCAGTTTGCAGCAGCATCGTTCAGCCTTGATTATTCCCTGTTCACAGGGAGCTAGTCAGTTATGATATAAAACGGATTCAACAAGCTTCAAAAGCACTGGCCATCGCCAGACATCGATATTCTCATGCAAGGATTCTCACCTCTAGAAGCATTACGATTCTGGGTTTTGTGACCCTTGTCATGAGAAACAGACGGAATCTTTGAGATGATTAAAGAACTTTGTAACCCTTCCAATAGCTGCCACACCAAAGCCAATGACATCAGGCAAAGATGACGACAAAAATATATTATGGGAACTTATTTTTGAGCAGTGAAAAGTTAAAACATGGCTCATTTTCATACTTCCAATAATGACGAGAAACATAAGCATATTTGTTAAATGCAACCTGGTAAAAACTAATTTCAGTACTAGAACAAGATATATGTTAAATACTTACTCTTGATGTTGGTTGGATCCTGCGATTGGATCTACGGGGTTCGTTGTTTTCAGCTGTCAGTTTTTCCTCCTCTATCTTACCCAACTTTCCACCAGCTGGTGCAAGTTTTCCTTTACTTGCTCTTGATGCAGTTGTCCTATTAGAGGAAGGAGCATCAGATGAGGTTCCCAACGGAGGATACAAGATTGGTCCCTCAGCTGCTCCATCATTTGCAGAGAAGGATGCCATCTGCATGTGGTTTTCACTCTCAGATGCATTCTTATAATGGCTTGCAGAGACATTGATCTTTTGTGTATGATCTACCAAATCATTGGGAAGAGAAAAGGCATTTGCTGAAGTATTGTCTTTCGGCGGGATTGGTTTACCAGCAACACCTGGCTTTCCAGACTTGACAGTTTTGGACTTGGAAGTGGCTCCTCGTTTCTCCTTTGTATCATTCTTGGTATTATTTTTCCATCCTCGAAACGCTGGACCTTGGGGCATCAAAAAATTTGCAAGTTTAACTGAATCATTTCCATCATCAACCTTATCACTCCTACCTGAAACATAATGTTTGCTGACTTCCATAAATTTCCTCTTCTTCCCAGGTTTAGGAACACCAAAAATCACTCTTGATCCTTCTTTCTGAAGACCAGTTCTTGGCATTCTTTGTGTATCAGTTTTGATTTCATTCTTGCTGTTCTTACCAATGTTAAAAACTTTCTCCTTTTCTGTCAAATCAATCAATCTCAAATCATTAGGATTTTCTGGCTCCACGTCTTCAATGCTCTTCAACATCTTATCCTTCCCTTTTGCCTCTACAGTAGGACCACCCAACTTGGGTCGTTTTTCTCGTGGTGTATCACCCTGGCATGCAAAATCTTAAGCTCAGAACAGGCAAGCACAAATCATTAATTATTGATCAATTGCCCTTCGAAGATGTAAGCAAAATACCTCATTGGAAGAATTAACATTTGCTCCTGAGCTGGAATATTCAATCCATTTCCCATCCTTCCAAAAAAGGGATGATCTAACTTGCCAAGCTCTAACAACTGCTGTTTCTCCACGAGCTGCAGAGAACCAATCGAATTATAAATTTTCAAGCACATGGTCTAATTGCTAAGAACATGAAACATTAGTGTTCAATCAAATGATTTCCATACCAGGAAAGTAAATAGTTATTTCATCTTTCTTGTTCTCCTTTACAGTTGCTTCCTGCCAGCTGATGATAAAAAGTGCCAAACTTGAGATAATAACACCATCAAAATATATACAACTTAAACGATAAGAGGGATTAAATGTTAAAAGCACTATAGAAAGAGATTGCAACAAGGGAAAAAATGGTGAAACCAAATAGGTGATATCCTCATTGAACTAGCTTTAAAAGATTTGAAGGTTATGTAAGACAAAATTAATCGCAAGGTCAGGATGAGTTCCATCTGTAGATGATAGATCTTTCTCAAGGGGT
This sequence comes from Inga laurina, assembly GCA_963855925.1. NCBI lineage: Eukaryota > Viridiplantae > Streptophyta > Magnoliopsida > Fabales > Fabaceae > Inga > Inga laurina. The sequence continues at coordinate 9,283,395 of OY979710.1, forward strand.
ACTTCTCCAATGGGAGTTTTGAGTGCAGTTTAAAAGATGCAAGTTCTAGCGTTATCAGGACAAATATCCCCAGAACCGTGGATTGCTAAGACATCGATGAACAATTATTCATACTCTGAGCCTGAGGAGACAAAATCTTGTAATTCTATAAATGAAATAGAAGATTCGGAAAGATATATAAATATATATCTCCCATAAACAATTATTCTTAAAAGGATATCCTATAAACAATCATTCCTTTGTTGAATATATGTATTACTTCCACTGCACGAATTAATTAACAAGTGTCATATAAGTGGAACCTCAGAAAGATTTTGTCGCCTTCATATGGGAAACGCCTCCCCCAACAAAATATCACCATCAGTTTCCATCTCATTACCAATTTTTTATACATTTCAAAAAGCTGCCTTGTAACTATAATCCATCAAGTGTCAATTACAAATGACTACCAAGACTAACATCAGATAACTGTACCTTTCTCGTATCCATACATCAACTCTATCCCCAACAGACCAAGCATAATCTTTTGTAGCTGCCCTACGTCTCTTCCTTGTTCCTTCATAACTTGTACCAGCTAGAGGACGGGCAATACGTATTCTGGGTGGCTTGTCTCCTTCACCTTCTAATGAAACCCATTCCTTCAAAGGCCCTGCACCTAGGTAGCAGAAATTTTCTCATTAACGATGAATGAACACACAAGGCAATGACTAATTACTTAAGATCATAATGGAAGCTGACTGGGGAAAAAAAATACCCTAATATAGTAAACCTAGGAACAAGTCATTGAACCTATGACGAACACCTTCCAATCAATAGCAAAGATCAGTTATAAGGTTTAATATTAGTATATTTAAGATTGCAAAGTTAACTTTATTAAGACTTCCAATATTAATTTTAATCTTAAACACAACCCTAGTCCATCACTCCATCAAAAGTCGCATGAATAGTCAAGATTTTAATGAAAAAGTCACGTAGCTTTGTGGTCAAGTAGTTAATCCGATATTTCATCACTATATCAATATATATAGTGTAACACGTATAGGACGCCACACTATTCATAATTCATGAACAATGCAGCTTCCTTAGACAGTAGATTTCTTGTTGAAGTACAAGGATGTTTGACTAACCTCCGTCAGCTACAAGCACAGAGTAGCAAACATAAGCTTTTCCATCCTTCAAACTTATAACATTGGCTGTGAACCATGCAGCTTGATATCCCTCCCCTCCGTTTTTGAAAACCTGCAATATAATTGCTTCAACGTAAAAAGACAATCCAACAGCAACACTTGAGATTTTTATGAGAACCATGCACACAAACCTATGACCTAATCATCAAATTTTCTACAATGAGTACAACCCATGGGCATTAACGGGCGACTTCAATTAAGTACACTAGATTACAAAAAATCCTGATAATAACCTCTACAAGTGAGCCCTCCTTGATGTTGTTCTCCCCTGGCTTTTCAGATCCATTTGAAACAGCGAAAGATGGTTCATGCATTTCAATCTCAGATTCTGAAACCAAACAAATGCGATTGACAGAGTCAGAAACATTGTGACCCCCCGGTCCAATTGAAATCTTTTCAATGGCATCATTGGATTTAGAATTACCATCCGTTGGTCTTGTATGGTCCTCTGATCTCTCATTATACACCTTATGAAGAGGTGACTTCTCACTTGCAGCAATCTTCATCCCCACTCCATCAGATGGAATGTTTCTGGCAAGTGAATGAGAAATTGTGGCATGGTCTCCAACATTGTCAACGTTTACTGGACCTCTAGTCTTGCCTTTTGATGATCCCACTTGCGGACAGGAGTTGTGTGCTGCTTCCCAGCAACCCTGTGGACGAGCTTCTATTAAGTCACTTATATGCAGAGGATCACCCATAGTTACAATCTTTCCTGCTTGTGATACAGCTTCAGCTGCCAGCTCAGCAGCCTTCACAATGGCATCCATATTTTCAGCTTGTTTTGCAGCAGCTGATGCAGCTTCCACTCTCCTTCTGGCAGCCTCCTTTGCAGCAACAATGATAGAGCTAGAGCTACTGGATCCATTAGGACCCTTCAATATGGATGCAGGAGTAGCTTTTCCCAGGTTTTTGATACCCTCAGAATGAGAAATCCCGTTACTTTGGGAGGTACCCTCATTACTAGATGAGAGCAATGCTTCTTCAGCCATAAGTTTTGCTTGCAAAGCAGCATTTGAGGCAACTTTGGCAGCTGCAGCTGCTGCCCTGGCAACAGCAGCAGCAGCTGCAACTGTAACTGCTGCAGAAGCCAACTCTGCCTCAATAACTGAAACCAATCCAGAATTTTTCTGCTTATCCAGCTGGGTCCATATCTCTAGGCTGTGATTCACAGCAGCTGCAGAAAGAGCAGCAGCTTCCTCTGCGTGAGCCCCAGCCTCCTTGACTTTAGTAAGGGACTCATCTGACAGAAACCTCTTCTCAATATTATGAACAATTTTGAGGGGATCAGCAGGGGATAGAGAGGACAAAGACACGATAGATTTTTCAACAGTAGTTTTGGGCAAACTCGCAATGCTGGTTGCAAGAACAACAGAAGTAGATACATGAGAACTAACAACAGGATTCAGCTCTAGTTGAGATTGTGATTGCAAGGTCTTCTGGCCAAGGTCCTCAGATACCATAACCTTCTTTCTCTTTCTAGGCTTTGGATCTGAAGAATGCTGAGGAGGTGATACTGTAACATAGCTGGCATCATGCAGAGGGGCAGTCCCAACAAGTATACTCTGTGGAGCTGCACTGGAAGATGGGAGACCTGGAGTAACACCTTTGATACCACTGGGAGGAGGCAAAGAAGGCCCTTTGACTGAATTCAATTTAACTGAATCTGAAATAGGGGATGCAGAAAAGAGGGTATCAGGAGCAGAAGCAGGAGCAGGAGATGCAATCCATGGTCCACGAACGGGTGCCTGGGATATCCAAGATGTGTTATGGCCAAGAATGTTCCTCGGAGGCGGAGTTTGATAAGGGTGCAAAGAAGAAGGTGGCCGTGGATAATCCAAAACAGATCCTTTTATGAGTGCACCAAGTTGCAGTGAATCAGATGGAGTTGGTAGATTCCAAAGAGGAGATGACAGAGGTATTAAAGGGTTTACAACTGTTGGAGTAGCCTTGCTGCTGGATCGACCAAGAGGAGAGGAGATACCTTTACTTTGATGTGAACCTTGCTTGGCCAATTCAGAGGCTCTAGAACCTGCAAATTCTAAATCTCAAGAGTTACATTCAATAACCTCAGGAAAAAATAAAAAGCAGATTACAAATTCCAAGATATACCAGATCGTGATTGTACGGGAGTTTCTGGGTTCATGAGAAGAGACTTTTGACTGTGCTGCCTTTCTACACACACACGCCAAGCATTCTCCCAAAGGCTTCTTCCACCATCTGAGCATAAAACTTAAGAGTAAATCAATTGTTTCTAATGGGAAGTAAAAGAAACAGGCAGAGGAAGCTCATGATAAAGAAACTAACCTGGACCTCCAAATGCTGATATCATGTAAGCCTCATCAGGTGCTGTGCCTTGACTGCAGCAATATCATAGGATCAAGTTATTAATAAACTGGAAGTCCTAAAACAGTCTTCAGTTGGCAATATTACCAAGCTGCCTAAATATTAATTACTATTTCAGGAAAAGCATAGAGGCGGACTGAGAATGGTATAGGCATTAGGTTCAGCATAACACTCAAAATAAAAGACTAGTAATACAGCAGACAAAGTAATTCCCATTTTTCATACACAAGGGAGTGGGTACGTCAGATCTTGTTATAGTATAAGGAAAGCTTTGATAAAACACGTTGATTCATGAGCAGATATGGACATCCCATCCGTGTAGCTCCATCACAATTAAACAGCATACAATGGCAAACATTTGAACTCACATTAAAGCTCCATAAACAAAGATCTGTGCACGCAATTGTATTTGTTGTAGATCTGTGAAAGGTTGTTGAAACAGTACAGGAGCAGAAGCAGAGGTGTTCAAATCCGGAAGACCAGATGTAGAAGCATTTAGAAGAGCAAATGGCTTTGCACTGCCAGAATCTATGTGGCCATACTGCAGCATCTCATTGGGTTGCATCAACTGAAAACCAGAGGGTGAGCTTAGCTTTGCCTTATTTGATTTATCCGCCCTTTCAGGTTGTCTTGCAGGAGGTGTTTCTTTCACACGACTTGCTTTTCTAGAAGTTTCCTTTCCAGCAGTTTTATTAGATGTTCGCCTAGTTTTACGCTGAGGTGTACTTTTGGATACACTATGTGCTTTCTCTCCATCAGAAATTTGTGGACTTCCATGGGTAGCATCTCCAGCAGTTTTGATTTTTGAGGCATCTGGCCCTGATGGAGGAGATACCTCTAAAATCTGTAATTAGGAGGAGGCGGAGGAGGAAAACAATTAGAGTCAGCCTACAGAGTCACTCAGTGTGATGAAAACAACAGCATATGATGCATTTAATATGAATCTTTTAGAAGCCTTGGAACATTACAAGGGAAATTCAATCAGAATACAACAGGTTCTTTCACTAGGATAAAGAACCAAAAGAAGACTTACTGTTGATGCTTTGCTGGCTGTGATAGCAGGAACCGGTTGGCAATTCCCAACACCATTTGTAGTCGAATCTGCAGCATTATTTTTGGACAAATCTGCCTCAGAAGTCAAGCTTCCCTTATCTTTAGATGCATCATTTCCCTTTAAGTTATCATAAATCAATAGCACATTTGTTGCATCTTTATTGATAAGCTCAGAAACAGGGAAATTCTGTTTGCCATCCTTCTCAGTTTCAGAAGACCTTCCAACTGTAGTAGATGGACTGCATGTATTATTGGTGGGATACGCAGGACAGCCCACAGCCTCATGCAACTCAACATGAGAGTCAGACAAAGGAGCAGAAGTCACAAAACCTTGATTCGAAGGTAACGTATCTGCTGCAAATAATACCATTAAAAATTTGAAAGCACATTTGAATGAATGCTAACACAATAAGAATACAAGATTCATATCACAAAAATAAACCGCTCAGCATAACAAATATTGATTACATACAATAAAGGCACCATCTGATGGAACTCTTGACTATATTTATAAACAATCACAACTTCTCCTTCAACAGAGAAGGAAGTAGGCAGAACTCAATTACAGAGCTACAAAATGGTATGAAAAAGAAAATGAACACGGCAACTTTGACCTTTAGGGTCTGTTTGGTACGAGGGATATAGAGGGGAAGCGAGGGGAGGGAAAATTTTTATGAGTTGGATTTAAAAAAATTGGAAAAGTGGGATTACAAAATTTTAATATAGATAATATGTAAGATTAAAGAGTAAGAATACTTAATTAAAAACTTCATACCCCACATCTTTTGTTTTTTGAAATCCATCTCAAAAAAATTTTCCCTCCGCCCACTTTTCCTCCCCTCCCCTCATACCAAACAAGCCCTTAGAGAGACCAGGTTCTCACTCAACTTTTGCCTAAGAAAATACTGTGTCAAGCAGCCACCAGCCCCGTAAAAATATTCCCTCACATTCCCAACCCACACAAAGACGAAGAAGCAAAACTGCATTACCTACAAGGGTAGTCATTTAGATAATTCTCTATTCCACCGCTCCTCTGCCACCTCTCTCTCCCATGTACCTATGGGCCTTTCTTTTCTTTCTACTCCCGTCAATTTGTCCCCATAGAGGGGCTGTCTGGTACAAGGGATTTGGAGTGGAGGGAAGTGAAAATTTTTGTGTGTTGAATTTAACAAAATTGGAAAAGTTCGGGATATAAAATTTTAATAAATAAAAGATGCAAGATAAAAGAGTAAGAAAAATTAATAAAAAAACTTTTAACCCCATTTCTATATCTTTTTTAAATCCAACTCAAAAATTTCCACTCCCCTCCAATTCCCTCCCACCAAACATTCCGTGCTGTATCCCTGTGTTGTTTCCTTTGTTCTTACCATACCACAGGGTCCATCAGTTCCTTCTCCAGCAAGTCTCGCCTTGTCCTCAAGGTGAACAGTGAAAATATGTGCTATGATAATTTCAACATCCCCCAAGATACTATCACAAGCAGGGAGTCCTTCCCATGTCATGAGGGCATGTAATGTCCAATCAATGAACTTCAATAATCAGAATTAACTTCTGTTCTTCTAGATCTTAGTCGGGTGCAGAGAGAATCCCCCAATATAAAACTAGAGGTTAATAAGATGTTATTAAAAATATTAAAAAGGTGGCCCAGTCCAACATTAATTTTAGAATTAGTTTGACATCTAACAAACCAATTATTGGATCACATACCATTACAGATCAGCCAAGCGTTCTACCTGAAAAGAATCCCAATAATTTGCCGTTTGTACATCTTTCGAAAGCTAATTCCCAATAAAACACTTGAAAGAATCATAACATGCCATGCTTGACATAAGACATTGTATGTAAGCTACTGTCATTTTAATACATGAAGCAAAATAAAGTAACTTTTAAAAATATAATTAAATAGATTTAGCAACGCTTAAAAATGAATTAACATGCAAGATTCTCATAAAAACACTCAATTGGAGAAATCTAAAGAATTTGAATATTTGGTACTATGAAGAATACAAATAACTTTTTCCATGTTATACAAGTAACAAATAACACATCAACAATAAATCAAAATGTAAAATATCAAATTGAAACTCAAAAGTGGACAGACTATTAAATCACCTGAGATTTTCAAGTTTGGGTTTACTTCATTCTGTTTTGCTGTCAGTTTGTGTAGAGATGGAGAAACATCCATTTCTTTTGCAGACTCCTGATTATGATTCATTGTTTTTTGAGGCTCAATAATGTTCCCAGTGGCACAAGTCTCTACAATCTTTGTAGAACTGTCTACTGTCTCACAGGATAGTTGTCTGGAAGTGTCACAAGTTTGGTGGTCAGTTCCGATAACTGGGCAAGGAATGGTTCCCTGTTCAGAAGATCCAATAGGAGCAGACATGTGAGCTTCCTTAGCAACTCTGGCAGTAGAGTCTTCCTTTTCATCAACAGAATTGGACGCAACAGGAGCTTTCTTCTGGACATCATTTTGATCTGTGCCTTTCTGTGCGGAAACATTGCAAGGTGCTTGAACATCCGCTGTCCCACATGATGCCAAAGAAACATCTCGTAATAAAGCTTTTGAAGCTGAAAGATAGTAAAGCCAACTTTAACCTTAGATTGTGCATGGTATGAAAGAATAACCATCCTTTTCTAAGTAATTATAAAATTATAACATACCTGAATTATCAACCGCTGTAGCGTCAGCTGATACTGAGGAAGTTGATAATCCAGTTTCCATGTCACCAGGGCTTATAGAGGATGAACCCACTCCTTTATCAACAAGATGGACTTTATCAGCATCACAATTTATTTGGCTACAGTCAGAAGGAGCCCCCGTAAAACGTTGGTCCACAATAGACATATCCTGATGAAAATTTTTGTCATCCAGCTTGTCAGCTTCACTTCCCTCACACACTTGAGTTGATTCACCCAAAATGCAAGATTTTGTTGATGACACTGTGCTGAAACAGGAAACACCATCTACCTTGCTATCATTATGTTCAGTAGTTTTAGAAATGTTACTGCCCTCTACAGTTAAAATAGGTGCCTCTGTCTTACTTACAGAAACCTCCACATCCATTTCATGACCAGTGTTCAGTGACTCCTTTTCCTTGGTAAAAGTGCTCTCACCATGTGTCTTCTTCTCGTCAGAATCCACACTCTGCTGGAGATTAGTAGAAATCCCACAATTGGAATTATTCAGCTCAATTACTTCCTGAAATCCAGTATTGCCTTTAATTTCAACCTTTGGAGAGGTGTGTGCAGTTAGTGCAGGCCGATCATCTTTCAATGCATCTTTAACTGCATTTTCACCTGCACTGTCCAGACACGTATCTTTACAAGCTATATCCTCACTGCATCTTTCTGCTTTCTGCAAGTCTGAAACATTGCTTGGAACCATGCCTAAGGAGCCATCCACATTAGTTGAGCAAGGATTGAGTCCCTTAACCACACTTCCACCATTCGAAGTTTCTTCTTTAGATGACAAAAAAAGAGAATTATCAGGATTGTGTGCAGCAGTCCCAGCTGCATTTCCATCTAAAGCCTGTGTATCTACATTAGCATCCTTGTTAAATGTGTAAGATTCTGCATCATGCCTATCAGTTTGAGCTGTCAAACAACCTTGCTGCTCACCGCTAACACCAACTACCTGATTTTGCACATTTTGAATGTCTAACGAATCAGAAGTAGTAGATATATTTTGCACGGAAGCTGCAGTAATATTAGTTTGTAGTTCCCCAGAAGCAGATGAATCATCTAGAATCTTATCATTCAATGAGTCATCAACCATAGTTTCAACTCCTTGTTGGTTTTCATTTTTACCTTTTGTATCAGTAAACTGAATCCCAGACTGAGGCAGGTTAATATTTTTGCAAATATCACTTAGTTCCAGATTTCCAGAGCTCCCATCAAAAGATAATTCATTTTCATGGGTTTGGGAAACTCCAGCCTGAGGTTCCTCTCTTCTTTCATCTTTTTTAAATCCAGACCCATCTTCATGTATGTTATCAGATGGCTGTAAACCTGCAACATCTCCAGATTCATTTTTATAATCAGCTTTCGGATTAGATTCCATTTGCTTAGCTAAGCAAGCCAGTTCATTACAGGCATCTGATTCCTGAATAACAGACTGTCTAGGAATGAAGTCCTCCTGCCCAACAGATTTTAATAGCATTTCAACAGACTCTGAGGAGGTGGCCTCAGACCAGACATTGTTATGCCTTGCTATAGAACAAGATTCAGCTGCAGTTGAACTAAACCCTATGCCACTACTCCCTCGAGAGAATGCGTCAATCCAATGGTTATCTTCGTTGCTTTCAATGCCAAGATAAACTTCAGTTTCAACCAAATTATCAAATCTTAATTGTCCTTGAAGGCTTTCGTCAAAGTCAAATTTGGGTAGTGCATATGGCCTCAACACTGGAGGAAATTTGGTGTTCCCTTCACCAGCTAAATGAAGATTCTGGCTTTGAAAATCTTTGTCATCATAATCCATGGGTGTATCCCTGAAACAAAATACATGAGAAAAAATGAGAAGGAAGGGGACCTGGGAGAGGATTGTGAATGGAGGACTTCAAGGGATTTCTCCTTTCTATTAGATATGAGATAAAGTTGCGGAACCACACTTCAGTACTTGACACGTGGAGTTTCAAGTGAGTCTCTATGCCTGATATACAGAGAAATTGAAAATCCCTGCTTATTCTTTTGAACCTCTTAGGCCTTTTCTTCTTTCCTTTGTTTTTTCTTATGCAGGATATCTGACAGTCTACCTCACTGTATTTCTCCTTTCTTTAATTTGATAATGTTCCTTTTTGCCCCAAAAAAACAACAGAGAAAAAAGAAAGCACACATGCATGCAAACAGATGCTCACTGGGAAAATCAAATGGACGTATACATCCATCAACCACACATCAGCAAGTAAATTGCGCGTACATAGATACAGACACAGGCGCACTGAAATGCAATAATTTAAATTAAAATCTACAAAATAAATAACCAACCCACATGAGTCAGGGCAACTTAAAACCTCATCATAATCCAGCAGTTAAAAAAAACCCAGGTTTTATCATTCGATCATCACCCTATATTTCAAAATGCCAAGGCCACTTGCAAATATGCTCACCAGACAATGCTCAAATGTAGGAAAATATAATTAGGTGCCCCAAGAAGCTTCTCTATTCCAAGCAACGGGCAAATATATGTGATCCAAAATTAACACATTTTGGACATAGACAAGGAATCCAGCGCCGTGTGCGTGGAGGGTGTCTAACATGTTAAAACGGAAGCGCAAGATAAAGAAATCATTATTTCAATAATGAATACAATACAACAAGCAGTTATGTGTTTACACGCCCAAAAACAAGTGTATACACACACACACGTACAAATAAAAATAAACTTCAACCAATACTAAGTAAACCCTTTTGTAATAATAATATAATACAGAACCAATCTTCCCAGAGATCGAGCAAGCCTAATCCTTCAACAGACGCCCTTAAAAACCAATTAGTCAGTGAAAATGTGGGAAATATTAAACAATTTTGGACAAATGCCATTTCAGATCAAATCAAAGGAAGCAAAAGCAACATTTGAAATAAGCGCTCACCATTTCAAAGCAACGGAAGCAATATCTTTGCCCAAAAAACAGAATAAAAAGTACCCTATATCTCATAAAAAAGTTGGACATGAACAGTACCAGAACAAGTAAGTCTAAAGACGCTACCTCCCTCCATCCGGCGAGGAAATCCAGCCCGTTTGATCTCAGCTATTCCCCAATCTTTCAGTCATCGACTACTTAAAAAACAATTCTTTGTCAGTAATTACAACCCTCTCTCTCCTGAACAAAACACAAAACCCAGTAACAGACCCCAACAGAGTCAATTAACCCTCACCGAACACCGAACACTAACCGTTTGCTTTGAGTCCCGGCGGATCGAATTAGGGTTCCGACGTCTAAAGAGATAGAGTAGTCAGAGAAAGCAGGAAACAACACGATGGCACAAAGAGTGTGATGGGTACTTTCGCAGTGGCCTTTTCCCCCCTAATTGCTTCTTCTTCCTTTGCTGAGGAAAAATCACTTCGATTTTTGTTACTTTTTTCCCACCGAAGAGAAAAATGAGCGTCCGAGAAGAGGAACGAAAATGAAAAGGTGCGTTTGTTCGCAAACAGTGAGGATCGGACGGGTATAAAGCTCGAGGAGAATCATTTATGACACGTGGGTGGTCCTGATTCGCAGGTTGAAAGTATCAAGCTTTGAGTGTGTATCAAAATTCCTGGGCGTGGAAAACCTTGTGGGGTTTTCGCTGATTATTGGATAATTTTGTTAGTGAGGGGCAACTTGGTAAAGTTAGTTTGGTGGTGATCAGGTCGAGAAAGGGAACTCGTTTTAACATTTTGTTCTTATTAAAATATTCTTAAACAAAGTCATGTTTTAGTTGGACACGTGGCGATATAGTTTGGCCGAATCGAACAAACATATCTGAGTACGAAATGTGATCCGTAAGATACCCGTTATTTTCAACCGTTGGATCATATGAACGGCGCAGATTAGTCGCTTCTTATATTCCCAGTAAACCAATACCCAAAAAAAAAAAAAAATCAGAGAGAGAATGAAGTATGAGACAACTAAATGCTCTCTCCGTACCAATAATGTAGTAAATCACCCTAACAAAAAACAAGAATTCTCCGTTAAGTTATTAAATATATTTTAAATTAAATTTTATTCAATTATCCTCATATTAAATAAAGTTTTAAATGAGGGGAAAAATATAATGGGTTGCATTTAAGGATTGATCCTTTAAACAAATTTGACAAATAAGTATTAAACACTTTCCAAGTGATTCACTATTGTGAAAGATCTTCGTTGTCTTCATTTGAAAGGTTATTAATGATTATTTTCAAATTTTACATTTATTTTATTTTTATTGAAAAAAGTGAAAGATGAGGGAGAGGTGAGAATAATTTGTAAATATAGAAGGAGAAAAAAAAATTAATAACTTAATTGTCATTCATTGATATGTGAGAGTTAGTTAAAATAAATTTATTAGTAGTACTCTATTAGAAGTGAATTATATTTTGGCGTAGAGTGGAAGTAGGCAAATGATAGCGTGTGTGTTTGGGATCATGGTGCATGCATATAGTTGTGTGTTTTCTCCTTCAAAAGCCACTTTTAGTAGTGAAGCACGATGGGTTGGTATCACGATTTTAAGTTTATTTTATTTTTGTTGAAAAAGATAAAGATGAGAAATGATTTGTAAATAAAGAAGGAGAAAAAATTAATAACTCAATTGTCATTCATTAGTATGTAAGAATTAGTTAAAATAAATTTATTAGTAGCATTATTCTATAAGTGACTTATATTGTGGCATAGAGAGTAAGTAGTCAAATGATAACGTGTGTGTTTGGAGAATAGTAAATGCATATAATCGTGTATTTCCTCCTTAAAAAAACAGTTTTTTCCTTTTAAAAATAAAAAAATTTGTTTGGAAAACTGTTTTCTATAAGTTATTTTTAAAAACAAAAAAATGGTTCGAATCCCTAGAAAGAGGTGACCACAATTAGTGTCTAACAGTGCCTCGGATAGAATTACCTCCAATAAGAAGGATTCTAATGCCTAGTAAATTTTTTTTTTTTTTGTAAAAACTAAAAACCAAAAATAGTTTTTAGTTGGTTTTTTGTTATTATTATTTTTTATGTTTGATTATTTTGAGGCTTCCATCTCCATCTGTTTATTATTGACATCATACTATTGATGACGACCACCACCATGTCACCACCGACGGCCGCCACATTACTGCAAAAGCATATTTTTAGAACAACTATCCAAACACATTTTCTTTTTGTTTTCAAAACTTGTTTCCAAAAACAATTTTATAAAATTGTTTTGAAGGATAAAAACAAATAATAGAATCAAACAATGCCTATTTTTTTTTGTATAAATATAATTTGTTATGATATTCCTAAACCAAACTTTATTTTACGTCATTCTAGTACAAGCTCAGATGATCTAATCAAACTCAAAATATCTAAACAAGTAAAATAATATTAATATGCTAACTCTTTTTATTTTTATAATTTTAATTTTAATATTCTTAAAATTGTCCAATTATATGTCATTTTCAGTGATTTTATATCTAAACTTACTTTTTACTGATCATACAAATAAGTTTCATTTTGCTAAACTGGCTGTTATAAAAAAACAATCCAAACATAAATCACAGTATATTTAGTGATTTTTACCCTAACTTAAGTTTGCAAAAATCAAACCAGAAAAAAAAGTTACTTTTGTCACCGCTAATTTATATATATAAACGCACCTAATATTATATTGTGTAGGTTAAAATCAATAAATCTGTCAAAATTGTAACCCTTTTTTATTTTATTTTTGACCTTGAACCCTTTTTTTTATTAAAATACCTTTCTTTATGAGGAGATAGGGAATAAGAGAGAGAATAAATAAATTATTATAATAAAAATGATTGTAGAAGAGAGAGATATTTCAGGTCTTTTTAGGCTGTGAAAATTTATTATATTGACATTAAATAGAGTAAGTAAATAAAAGCAAAAATGAAAAAGCAACAAATAAAAAAGTGAGACATTTTCTAAATATTTCTTATAAAAATGGACAGGATATATGTGGGAGTTATTTCTTATAAAAAATGATGGAGGAATATTAGTTCTCTTGCTCTTGCTTTTGGCAGTACTTTCACGATTGATTAGCTTAATTGAACGATATTTGTATTGGAGGATGCTATTGATAGTTTGAGAACTTTTTTAATATTTATTTCATATTTTTTAGGAAAAAAGATAGAAAAATATTATCAAAATTGGTAAAAGACAAATAAGCATGTTGAATTTCAATAATTTCAAAAGGACTGATTTGAAATTTTAAAATGTTGTAAAATTTGAGAAATTACCAAATTACCCTTAGTTTTTTTTTTAAAAAAAATCCTCAACCCCTTGCCGGCCGTGTGGTGATTAATAGCAGTGATCGTCACTAAAGCTCCGATGGCCTTGATGGAGGCCAGTGATTGGAGTTCCGATGGCCTAATAATTTTTTTAAAATTTTTCAAGCAAAAATTTTCAATATAGGTATTTAAGTTGTTAATAGCGATACTGAAGTTGTAAACAATGGATTAATATTTTTTTTTGGAATTTTTTAGCCAAAGATTGTCAATATGGATAAATGAGTTGTTAATAGATATACTAAAGTTGTAAACGTGGTATTTGTTGTATATTTACAACTCATCTATCTATATTCACAACTTTAGCCTGAGAAATTCAAAAAAAAAAAAAAAAAGCCGCTGAAGTATCGGTGAAAGTTATTAAGAAATATTCAACAAATACCATGTTTACAACTTTAGTATCGCTATTAACTACTCAAGTATCTATATTCACAACTTTAATCTGAGAAATTCAAAAAACAATATTAGCCACCGGAGCTCTAGTAAAAGTTATTAGAAAATATTCAACAAAAACCAATTTACAACTTTAATATCGTTATTAACAATACAAGTATCTATATTCACAACTTTAACCTGAGAAATTCAAAAAAAAAAAATATTAGCCGTCGAAGCTCTGGTGAAAGTTATTAAGAAATATTCAACAAATACTTCGTTTACAACTTTAGTTTCATTATTAACAACTCAAATATCAGTATTGGCGACTTTTGCCTAAAAGTTAAAAAAAAAAAAATATATATATATATATATTAGGCTGCCATTTACAAATTTAGTATTGCTTTTAATAACTCAACTATATCTATATTGACAACTTTTGCTTGAGAAATTCAAAAAAAAATATATTAGGACACCGGAGCTCCGGTCGCCGGTCATCGACAAGGTCACCGGAGCTCCAGTGATAGCCGCCACTGCTGGTCACTAGCGCTAAAGCTCTGGTGACCGACAAGGGGGTTAAGGTTTTTTAATTAAAAAAAATTAGGGGTAATTAGGTAATTTCTCAAACTTTGCAACATTTCGAAATTTGAAGTCAGTCCCTTTAGAATTATTGAAATTCAAACGCCTTGGGCGGGGGAGTTAAACCTAGTTACGTATGATACGCGATAAGTGAGAAAACTAGAGAGAGAAAGAATGAGCACAGAAGTGATCAACGACATCGTACGAACTCCGGCGTGATTTCATCCGATGTAAAATGGGAAGTGTCAAAAGAGTAGGAAGATCTATTGACCAGAAATATCAAGAAGATGAATGGAACCATCCCAGAATGACAAGAGGAGAAACAAAAGAACAAGATGGACATTGATAAAACAGAGGAACTGAAACGAAACCAGAATAACCAGGAGGGAAAGAAGACGCAGATTTCTTACAAGGCCAAACTCATGAGCAAAGAGGAAGACATAACAAATCAAAGTTTTGATGCTCAAATGCAGGAGTGGCTATATGAGGAGATTGAAACAGCCCCAATGATCATGGAAGAGGAAAAAATCCTTCTCAATACTCTGCCCAGGCTCAATATGCCAGATGAGAGACTAAATGAGTTATGTTGACCTTGGACAGATGCTCTTATAGTTACTCTACTGGGTAAGAACACAAACTTGGATATGATGAAAGACAGGATAGCATGGCATCTTCGATCAAGGAAATTTAAACTCATTGATCTACCAAACAATTATTATGTTTTTCGTGTTGATGATCAAGAACAGTGTAGGAAATTACTGTTTGATGGTCTGTGGCTTATTCAAGGGCACTATCTTGCTGTTCAAAGGTGGAGTCCAAATTTTAACCTATACTATAACAGAATCAGGAAAGTAGCTATATGGGTGAGGGTTTCGACGCTACCACTACATTGCTATTCAGTGGAGTGTATGTGGAAATTGGGGAATTTGATTGGGAAAACTAGACATGCATACATTAGCTCAGTGTAACAATACGAGTACTATGGTGGAGAGGGGAAAGTTTGCGAGGATCAATGTTGAGGTTGATCTTAACCAACAACTTCAATCAAGATTTGTCCTTAGATCAAGAATTTTTACAGTGAGTGTAACCCCCAGCCGTAATTAATATCCGGATTACGCGATTAAGTGAAATAGAGACCGATAATTCAAAACAACCTTTATAATTCCCATCAACCAGACGGGGTTTTCACAAATACATTTCGAAATCATTCTAACACACGGTCTCATATTTACACTCCGAATATAATTACTATGCGAAGATAAATTACATTTATATAATTATCAGAGTACGCAATATAAATTCCCGGAAATCCCGGAATCATATCTTCGCTCATTAATCATAGGGCACATTAGCCCATACAACTCAACCAATAGGGATTACACAATTTACTCGTATACACGCTCAAACACTGATCCAAATATACAATACATATTCTCAATTGCCCTATGATAACCAACAATCAAGCTCTCACCCAGAAACGAGTCCTCTTCGTCCTTGGATGCTTGCTTCATCCTCAATCTTCCTTCCCTGTCTAAAATGTTGATAGGGGAGGGTGAGATTCTGGGGAATCTCAGTAGGAAACAGGTACCAATATGCATGCAAGATAAGTATTTAATGCATGACATGCTTGCATCACAATAACTCATGTTCACATCATGATATATCCGCATGCTCAATGTTTCACAACATACTCATGGCCATAACATAACTAGAAACAGAGCTACAATCATTCATACATGTTTCACATAATCACGCAAAGCAATAACATGCATCAATACACAAATACAATTATCACTACATGCAGGAGAGGTAAGTTCCCTACCCTCTTATTCCACGTAAGCTCCAGCTCCGGCCGCTCACGATCAGGGTAATCATCAAGTCCTATAACCAAAATCAAGGACATAGGATTAATCCCTTTTCCAATTCCTTAACCTTTAGACACTCAAGTTGGTTATCATTACTGCCCTTTAAGTGCCCTCAAACACCTCAATCCATAGCTCTAAAGGGTTGGAAGACTATCCCCAAAGATCCCCTTTTGAACACTTAAACTTGATATTTTTCACTGCCTCACTCGAGCACAGATGCTCTCACTCGAGCACAAGTACGGACATCACTCGAGCACAAATGCTCTCACTCGAGCATTAGTTCGGACAGTACTCGAGCACAAGAGAAAGTGAGACTGCGAGTGAGCACCCGAAAGCACACACACAGCTCTCCAAGCACTGGATCACTCGAGCACAGCCATTTGCACTCGAGCACACACCTCACACCCGCGAGCACAACGCCACGAGTGACAACCCGAGAGCACCACTCTCACCTGAGGCACAGGCTCACTCGAGCACAGCCATATGTGCTCGAGCACATACCCCATACTCGCGAGTGAGAAAGCACACTCGTGCAACTTTCCCGCGAGCATCCACCCGAGAGCTATCCACAACTCTGGGCTTACACCTTCACTCGAGCAGGATCCCCCTCACTCGAGCAATGTTCCTCCTTCACTCGAGCACACCCATGTCTGCTCGAGTGAATCTATCAGATTCCAGAAAACGCAGCAAACATACCACATTTTCCTAACTCTTACCCAATTGATCCAAATGGACCCAAAACCTCTACCAAAGCTACTCCCACATAAAATCACTCATTGAATTCAATGGAATCAATAGAATTACCAAAATCCCATTCCATTTACATGCTTTGGTCTAGGGCATCACAATCATCATTTTTCCAAAATCACTAACTTCAATCATTTCAATCCCCAATCAATCTATCTATTCCAAACTCACTCTAAGATACCATTTCTATAACCATAACATGCCAAACTACCCATTGACCCATATTTTCGAAATTAGGGCAATAATTCCAGAAATTCCAAACTTAATCATTTGGCATGAAACATAGATAGAAAGATTGGGTTCACATACCTTATCAACTTTCTCAAAGGCACCCTTTGATTCTCCAAACTTCATATTTTCGTGATTCTTCAAATCACCACCAATGGAGAAACTACAACCACCAAAATAAAGCTCTCAACTCAAGGATTAACATTGGAGAAGAGAGTTTGAGCTAAAGAGGTCATTTGCTTACCTCACAATTCAGTTTTTCCTTTCTCTTTCCCAAGCATGTCCAGCGAAAATGGAGAGGAAGAAGAGAGAGAGAAAACGAGAGAGAGAAAGAGAGGAGATGGAGATGATGATGATGTGTCTCACATCACTTATGCCTCATCCAAGGGTCTACACCTTGCCACTTGTCACCATCTCACTTCAACTCCCATGGGCTCACATGCACACACATACACATGATTATGCCCCTTACTCAACTTCACAAATCAATCCTAGCCATTGATCTTGAAGCTACCAATGAGTTCCCTCTTCGGCAACTAACCAATTGGCCGGTAACTTTACCGTTTTGCCCCTGATTATGGCAATTCCTCTTAAATCACCATCAACACATTTCATATTTCTTAATCACAATTTGGACTCTTGCTAAACCAGGGCTTAGCAGTCCACTAAGCTCAGGCTTAATCTCTAAGCTCAAGTATTAAAATTCGGGATATTACAGTGAGTATGAAGGTCTAGATGTTATCTATTTCAAGTGTGGGTGGTACGGTCATAATCAAGAAGACTGTGCTTGAAATCATTCAGAGCACTATAATTCAACCGGATAGTTCAGCTTCAACACAACCGGGGGGTTTACAAGACAGGAGCCTAATTTCTCAAAAATTGAATCTATCGGACATGGACTTACCGGAGAAGAGCTTGCTGATGAGTGTGCTGGGAGTTTCCTCTGAAGAGCAGTACGGAGCTTAGATGAAAGTGACAAGGACCTATAATACATACAGGCTAGAGTAGAAGCAGACAAGACAAGCTCAAAAAGGGGCAGAGGGTAGCAAGTCCAAGGAGAAGAACATTAGACTTGGAAATAGATATGATCTTCTGCAGGATGACTATGTCGAGGCTACCCCAGAAAATCCTCAGAAGAGTTACACGAATAAGGTATCTGCAAAAGAGTGGAGAAGGAAAAGTGAAGGTGAAGCAGGATTTAAAGTTGCAACTATGATGGGACCCTTGGAAAATAAGCAGGTAGTGATAATAGAAGGAAAAATGGACCGGAGCGCGGACTGCTCGAAGACCAAGGAAAGAGAAATGATGGCAGTTGAAAGAAAGAAGGGAAAATAAGGTCTAGGTGGCGGTGTAGAAAAGAATTTGGATAAGGCAAGCAATAGTACGGAAGGAATGGAGAATAAGTTGGAAATTAATAATAGGGAGGTTTCAGTAGTAGGCCCAATAGAGGAAGTTAAAAGTCCTAATTTGGAGATGGGCTTGAAATTAAATATTGATAAAAAAAGCCCAAAAGCTTTAACCTTTGTATACTCCTCAATTTAAAAAGAAAACTGGGCCACAAATAGAGTCCACCATGTAGTTTTTGGATCTACCTCTCTTTCTAACACAATTAATTTGGATCATATCCAAGACATGAATGGGGCTGGTCTCTTCACCATACAAAGGCAAAATCCTCAATTTTCTTTAAGCGACGAGAATTTCATAGTAGACAAAAGCTTCCCGGGCAATGGAGACATGACGACTTGCCCTTCATTATTTACGAACCAATTGATGCTGCCTTTTTGTCTGATTGAACAGGGGGAAAAATGGAAGAGATAGCTGAGAGGGAAGAGGCTATTCAAGTGCAATCGGGTTTGTCAGATGAGGTGGCGGATGGAGAGGGAGACATAGTTATGCCATTGAATGCATGACTTTAGCAGACCAGTAAGGTTTGGCATTTTTAGTTCTCTTATTAGATTTTAATTATGAATTTTATAGCTTGGAATTACCGTGGTACGGCCTCAAGAACTTTTCTTGGACGTGTTAGAGACCTAACAAGAGGTAGGGATATGGACATGCTTATTCTTATAGAGACTCGTGTTAGTAGGTTGAAGGCTGAGAGAGTGGTGAGGAAGTTATGATTCTCTAAATGGATCAGAGTAGAGGCAACTGGGTATGTTGGTGGTATTTGATTACTATGGAAGGATGATCGGGTTAATGTTGGATATTCTTCCTCTTCTATTTAGTATGTGCATGTTTGTGTAAATATTTTGGCAAGTAACAAAAATTTTTGGCTTACATGTGTGTATGCAAAACCATCCCAAATGAAGAGACAGGTTCTATGGACTGACCTTATTTCCCTTAGTCATGCTGTTAGAGACCCTTAGTTTGTGATTGGGGATTTCAATACCTATTTATCTTTCTCTGATAAAAAAGGGGGCTCGAGTCATAATTTTCAACCCATGAGGCAGTTTGTGAAGTGCATTATCCAGTCTTCCCTACTTGAAGTTGATTTTGTGGGGTAGAGTTTTACTTGGGAACGGAATTTTTTGAAGGAGCATATAGACTGGGGCTTTGCAAATGACCAATCGAACAATTTGTTTCCCATAACAAAAATTCACCATTTAAATAAATATGGTACCTCTTCTGGTTAAGAGTCAGCCTAGAAGAGCTCCTTATATTCCTAAGTCAACCTTCAAATGTCAAGCAGCGTGGCTTTTGGAAGAGGGGTTTTCTAATTTGGTGGAAGAAAGCTGGAGTTTAGGTGGTTGGCAGGAGAAGATAAATGCTTTCACAAGTATGGTGAGTAACTGGAATAAAGTCAGGGCGAGTAGCTTTCAATAAAAGAAACAAAAGCTTATCCACAGGATTGAAGGGGTTGAAAGAGCGCGAGCTAGAAGAGATAGCCAATATCTGTTGTAGGCTGAGCAGGAACTATGGAAAGAATACAACAAAGCTTTGGCTCAAGAAGAATTATTATGGTTTCAAAAATCGAGATGTAGTTCGTTAAAATAGGGTAACCATAACACGAGATTTTTTCATGACTTAGCTATTATCAGAAGAAGAAAGAACTGAATTGAAGGGCTTAAGAACTCCAGTGGGGAATGGGTTTTTGAACAAAATCAGCTGAGAGATATGGCTTTGTCATATTATAAAGAGCTTTTTAATAGTGATCTTAATAGCTTACATCCCTTTCAAACAAACAGCGGATTCCCTTCCCTAACTATGGAAGAATTGGAGAGGTTAAAAGCATATGTGACAGATGAGGAAATAAAGGAAGCAATTTTTGATCTTGGAGCTTTTAAAGCCCCTGGATCGGATGGTATTTAGGCTTTCTTTTATCATGAATACTGGAATACAGTACGAAGCTCGGTGATTTCCTTAGTAAAAGATATTTTTAACAACCCGTCAAATGTTAAAAGTATCAATCATACCAACCTAGTAGTAATTCCAAAAATTGAAAAGCTGAAGTCGATCAAGGATTTTAGACCTATTTCTCCTTGTAATGTAAGCTACAAGATTGTTACTAAGATTATTAGTTAGAGATTTAAAACAATCATGGACAAGGTGGTGGGTCATCATCAAAGTAGCTTTATTGCCAGTAGATAAACTAGTGACAACATCATTATTGCTCAAGAGGTTATTTACTCTATGTGATTTAAAAAAGGTAATACTGGTTGGCTTGCAGTCAAGGTGGATCTGGAGAAGGCATACGATCATCTGGAGTGGCCTTTCATTTTAGATACACTGAGGGCTTTGGGATTGGATAATAAGATGAGTGAAGTGATTATGGGTTGTATTACCAATTCCTCCTTTCAGATTTTCTAGAATGGTGAACCTACAGAGAGCTTGACTCCATCTAGGCGCATTTGTCAGGGTGACCTTATATCTCCATACATCTTTACCTTATACATGGAAAGACTAAACCATATCATACAAGATACAGTGAATGAAGGGGAGTGGGAGACTATCAAGCTGAATTCTACAGGTCCTAAGCTATCCTATCTGTTCTATGCCGATGACCTTGTTCTTTTTGGTAAAGCTTCGGATTCTCAGATAGATATCATGTTGACTTGTATGGACAATTTTATGTTGTATCTAGTCAGAAGATAAACAGAGCCAAGACAAAGGTTTTCTTCTAAAAAAATGTTCATGGTAACAGAGTACTGAGTATGAGCCAGAGGTTGGGTGTTGGTCTTACTGGGGATTTCGGGAAGTACTTGGGGATCCCACTTCTTCATAAGAGAGCATCTTATGTGACTTATGCTCCGATTCTTGAGAAATGTCAGAAGCGCCTTTCGGGATGGAAAAGAAAATGCTTAAATATTGTGGGAAGAACTACCCTCATTAAAGCAGTTCTATCTGCTATGCCCTCGTATCATATACAGACTATGCTTCTCCCTATAGGTGTGATAAATGATTTGGAACAAAAAAGTAGGAACTTTCTGTAATACCCCAAAAAGTGATTAAGGGTTAATGACTTCAAAAGTGAATGCGATTATTGATAAATAAACACTTTTGGAGAATACGATATGAATGGTGATTCGAATGCGTTATGAGCAGTGCCTAAACCCTGTATTTAAGTTCAATTGTGGATCAACATCTAAATTGAGTTGGAATAGAGGGAGGGCACATATTATGGTGAAATGGAATAATAAAATGTGTTTGGAGGTGATTCAGTAAGAATTGCCATAATCAGGGGCAAAATGGGAAAAAGGAAAGTTACCGACCAATTGATTAGTTACTGAAGAAGGAACTCATTAGTAACATAAGAGATTAAGAAGTGCGACAATGGTCTAAGTGTTATTGAGGGAATTCTCTCATGTTAGCTTGTGCATGGAAAGAGTTGAGGAGTGGCTCAAGATCTTGACACTTGGCATCTTGTGAGCCATGGATGAGGGTCAAATTGTCAACACAAAATTCTCTCCCCTCTCCCCTCAATTAAGTCGACCAAGAGGAGTATGGGAGGCCAAAAATCTGATCTTATTTCATCACCTCTCTCTCTCTCTCTCTCTCTCACTTCAACTGCCATTTTCACCCAACTAAGAAGAGGAAAGAGAAAGAAAGAGGTAGGGTTTTGGCCTTGTAAATGGTCTTGTATGTTCAAACACTCTTCATTAATTTTGTTCAACTTGATGATAGCTTCCTCTCTATTGTTTTAGATTTTTTAAAAGAAGGTGTTTGAGAGCTTGGGGAAAATTGGAAGTGGCGGAATAAAAGAACAAGACTTGGAAAGTAAAAGAGGTAAGAAATAGCTATCTTTTGGTATATATGTTGAGCTCATTGGTTGGACCTTGAAATTTCTGGATTTTAGCCCTAATTTTTGTGCTATTAGGGTCTTGTGTATTGTGTAATATCCCGATTTGTGATTAGGACTGATAACTCTGATAATCATTGTAATTAGTGTAATTAAGCACTATTATGATTAATGTAAAGTAAACTTTGGGAATAAATACATGTGGTATTTAAGATCAATGGTTGTGATTCCTTGACCGTGGGTCGGAATCCTATGTATTGTGATTTGGTGAGCTCATAAGGGAGTGAGTGGATGATGACATGTGGCAAGAGGGTGGCCATTGGATGAGGTCACTAGAAGACAAAATAACACTTTTTCTCTTCTCTCTCTCTCTCTTTCGGTTGTGTGTGGGAAGGGAAAAGAAAACATCTCCATCATCATCTTCCTTCCATTTCTCTCTCGTTTCTCTCTCCTCTCCTTCCTCCATTTCTAGCGCTGGACAAGCAAGTGAGAGGGGAAGAAAAGCTTGAATCTTGGTAAGTTGTGATTCTCCTTTGCTCCAATCCTCTTCTCTAATTTTGTTCATCTCAATGAGAGCTACATTGTGATGGTTGTAGAGCCTTGAGTGGTGTTGATTTGAGCTTTGGGTCGAAAGTGGGAGTTGAGGAATCAAGGTTCTGAATTGGGCAAAGAGAAGAGGTAGGCATTTAGAGCATTTTGGTATATTGTTTGTGATTTTTGGCTAAGTTGGTAAAATCTGGAATTTTGCCCTAAATATGCCTATTTTTGGAAATATGAAGTTCATTGTGATTTATGATTGGAAATGATGTATTTTGGAGAAATATGATCATTTGATATGGTTTGGAATGTTAAAAGATGTTAAGGGGAAATTAGACATTGTGTATCTTAGAGACCTTAAGGAATGATTGTGGTCAAATGGGTTTTTGGAGTGTTTTTAGAGTTGCCATTGTGTTCCCTGGTTAGTGCTTAGTGTGTATGAGCATTGGGAAGAGTTTTGGGAACCTTTGGGAGTGAATTTGACCATCTGGAGTTTCTGGTTTTTGGCTGCGTTTTGGGTCTCTGATGCACATCACTCGAGCAGAGGAAGAACGTGCTCGAGTGATATGCAAGTTTTTCCCTGTTGTGCTTCGAGTTACCTGGGTTTTACGGGTTGTGCTCGCGAGCATTGCCTTGTGCTCGAGTGAGCGAAGAACATGCTCGAAGTGAGCATGGTTCTGCTCGAGTGAAGAAGCAAGTCCGGAGTTGAGGTTGCTTTCGGGACCTCACTCGCTGATTTATGCCACGAGTGTGCTCTGACACTCGCAAGCATAGCTGTTTCACTCGAAGCACTGAGGGTCGTGCTCGAGTGAGATGGTGCTTCAGGGGAGAGTTGTGCTTTTGGGTTGATGCTCGCGGGAAAGTTGCACGAGTGTGCTTTCTCACTCGCGGGTGTGGTGTGTGTGCTCGAGCACTGGGGTCGTGCTCGAGTGAGCCTGTGCCTCGGGTGAGGGTGGTGCTCTCGGGTAGTCACTCGCAGCGTGTGCTCGCGGGTGCTCGAGAGAGGCTTTTGGCCTTGTGCTCGAAGTGAGGTCGGCGTGCTCGAGTGAGCCAGTTCCTGGAAGTGTCTTTGTGCTCTCGGGTGCTCACTCGCAGTCTCACTTTCTCTTGTGCTCGGGTGCTGTCCGTACCAATGCTCGAGTGAGAGCATCTGTGCTCGAGTGATGTCCGTACTTGTGCTCGAGTGAGAGCATTTGTGCTCGAGTGAGACTGTCAAAAATCAGTGTTTTGCCTTCGAGTAAGGGGTCTTTTGGGTAGGTTCTTCCAACCCTTTAGGCATATGTTTAGGCCTATTTTAGTCACCTAATGAGTCCTAAATAATAACCAACTTAGAGAATTATTGAATTATACATTGGAAAAGAGATTGACCAATTGTCCCTAATTTGAATAGGATTTGACATCTGTCGTCCGCGTGAGCCTACTGTGCCAAAGATTGTCAGGAAAGATTCAGGTAGCGAGACTTCTCTCTTATGCTTTGTGTAAATGTATTGTATGTTTGTCTGTCATTCATTGTGTGGATGTTGCTGCTGCTGCTTTGTGATACTTTGTGCATTGAGATCCTTTGTGGAGCATAGTGATACACCGTGCCTTGAGATGCTTTATGGTGCTTTGTGCTTTGTGTTGCTGCTACATAGTGTTCACCGCGAAAACGGGCGTTGTGCATAGTGATTACAGCGAAAGCTGGCATAGTGTTCACCACGAAAGTGGGCGTAGTGCATTGTGATTACAGCCGTGAGTGCTGTCGTATGTGGCGTGAGCCAGAGATCATTGTGAAGCTGCTGATTATGATAAACATGCATGCTCTATGTTTATATATTGTATGAGTGAGTTGTTGCTCTGGGATTCTCAAGAATCTCATTATTTCCATATGACTAACTTTTTCAGACAGGGCAAGTGGCTCGAAGGGGAAGCGACCAACCCGGAGTGGTTAGGGTCTCTTAGGGACATTCATGTTTTGGGATAGTTGGTTATATCCATTTTGGATTTGGGAATTGCCAAAGTGTAAAGAGATGTAAATGATTATTTTGGATCGTGTAATCCCCTTTATGGGAAAACTCATAAACCCATATCATATATGTATTAACCCGGGGGTTTGCCGGGATTTTGGTTTCCGCACTTTGATATTTATCATGTACTCTGATTTCTCAAGTAGTTATATCCGTACATGAATGTGAGACCATGAATATATAAGTTTTGAAACGATTTTCATACGCCCCATCTTTTAGATGAGGGTTTATAAATTGTTAAACCATCTTATTGGTCTCTATTTCATTTAAATTATTGTAATCCGGATGTAATTACGGTGAGGGGGTTACATATTGCATGGTAATTTGGTATTGAAATAGGTGTCTTATTGCATGATTTGAACAATGAAATTGGTTGGAATTGGTTTGGAACTTGAAATGGAAAGTTTGGCAATTTGGTGGTTGTGTTGCAATGTGGTTCAAAACTAAATATGTGTGGATGTGATGTGAATTTGGATGTTTTAGTGATTCCAATGGATTCCTTATGAAAATTTGTGTGGAAGTGGTGTTTGATGTGAAAATGGAACCATTGGTGCAAAACTTGGAATTTTGTCCATTAAAACTCTGTGCTGAGCAATTTGTTTGTGTGGATGTTTTGAAGGGTCAAATGGTATCTAAAATTATGAAACTTTCCAGTATTAAATTTCACATCCCAAGCTTAAAAGGACATATAAATTGTGTCATTTCGTTTTGTGAGCTGGGATTTATAGTGTTCCAAAGTTTGGGATTGAAACTAGACTCTGTTTTGGAGTAGTGTTGAATTTTGTGCAAATCTGTATTTGTATGGTGATTTTTGGTAATTGTCCATATTTTTCCAGTAAATAGGACTTAAATAGCTTTCATTTGGCTTTGGAATCACCTCATTTCGATTTTTCTAGAATTAGTTATGATTTTTGGAAATTCAACTAAGAAATAAAATTTTCTTGGCTGCGGCCCAAAAGTTTCTAACTAGTTTTTGGCTGCGGCCAGTGGATTTTTAGGTCCCGGCCAACCTATAAAAATTAGTATTTTTCACTTCTGAAAGGTGATTTTTGGTATAGTTATTCCCAACCCTTTAGGCATATGTTTAGGCTTCCAGTAGCCACCTAAAGGCCTCAAATGATAACAAACTGTAATGTATTGAAATCGAGAATTTAGAAGAGATTAACACATCGTCCTTGATTATGTGTATAGGATTTGGTATTTGCCCTATCAGAGAGTAGCATGTGCCGGAACACGCCCGGAAAGAACAAAATAGTGACGCTTTCTCTTATACTATGTGTAATGCATTGTATGCATGTTTATCATTGATTGGTGAGGATTTCGAATGCTGAGCAGGCTTTGTGTATGCCGTTGAGGCAATATATGTTGTGATTGTATGCTGGGCAGACTTTGTGTATGCCGTTGAGGCAATATGTGTTGTGATGATTGCTGTGATGCTGCTCGGTGATTTACTTGCATGCTATGTGATTATATGTTGTATGAGAGATTTGTTACTACTAGGATTCTCTTGAATCTCATTCTTTCCATTGATTAACCTACAGACAGGGCAAATGGATTGAAGGGGAAGCAAACCACCAAGGGCGGCTAGGACTTTCTAAAAATGTGTTTTTGGGTAGTTGGTTGTCAATTTTGGATTGGGATTACTGTATATATTGTGGATGTAAAGTTTGTTCAGAGTTATGTAATCCCCTAGTTGGGAAGTTGTTGGGGCAATAATGCCCATGAACCCTTTAGTTATCATATGGAAATCTGGGGGTTACCGGGATTTGTGATTTACACTTTGATATGTATGAATACGACTTAACTGTGTAGGTTAATTATATTCGAAATGTGAATGTGAGACCAAGTTAATCAGATTTCGAAAGAAATTTTGAAAACCCTATCAGTCGAATGGGATTTTGAATAAGTTTTAAATTAATCAAGAGTCTCTAATTGATCTTAACTATGCATTTTCGAATCATAATTACAGTTTGTAAGGCAGGGGGTTACACTTTCTATGGGGTGAACAAGATGGGGCAAGGAAGACGCAGCTAGTATCCTGGGAGACAATTACAAAAGAAAAAACAAGGTGGTTTGGGAATCAGAAACCTTAAAAATCAAAATAAAGTGTTCTTAATGAAACTCTGTTGGGGACTAATTTGCAATCCAAATGCTTTATGGGTCAAAATTCTAAAATCCAAATATGATTGTGAGGGGCAAGCGTTGCTAGAGGTGGAGAAGAAGAAAAATTCTTCTCTTGGAAAGGAATTTGTACTGTGTGGGATCATTTCAGGAAAAGTTTGGGGAAGAGACTTGGGAATGGGAGGAATACTTCTTTCTGGTTCGAAAACTAGTCTTCTCTTAGCATCCTTCTAATTAATACTATTTCAGGTCTTGAATGGATGATTAACCGAAATGAACGTGTTGTGGATTATGCAACACAAGGAAGAGAATGGGATACACAGAAGCTTTAGAGGTTTTTCACACCGGAGATCATTGATCGTATCACCTGTGCTCACCCCCTTGTGAGGAGAGAGGAGAGGATATGTTCTATTGGAAACCATCCTCTGATGGTTGATTTTCTGTAAAATATGCCTATTTTTCTCTTTTTGTAGCTACCGAAGGAAATGCGGATAGTATCTGGAAACTTTTACGGAGGTGGCATATTCTAGAGAAGATCAAGTTGTTCATGTGGCTTTTCTCACATGGAAGGGCCCATACAGTGCAACTCAGATCAAGTAGAGGAATTCAGGAATCAAACTCTTATCCTTTGTCATGTGCCCCACAGGAAGATTCCATGCATCTCCTTAGAGATTGCTTTAATGCCGTGGACAGATGGAAGGCAGTGGTAACTCAGGAACAGTGGAACACTTTCAACTCTCTCGGAGGAATAGAATGGGTCACGTGGAACCTGTCCCATGAAGTTGGTAAAAGATATACAAAAAAAGTTCCTTGGCCAACTTTGTTTGGATGTGTTGGGATATTTGGACGACACGATGTAGAAAGCTCTTTAGAGAAGCAAGTCAAGAAGTTGATCAGAAGGCAAATACAAGTTTCTTTAGAGCTAGTGTTGATCAAGATCTGATGTGTAAGGGAAATCTTGTCAAGTTAGAGCATTCTTATCGAGGTACCATACCAAATGAATTCAAAGACTTCTTCAATGTAGAGGTGGATGGCTCGGTTTTAAGGGATGGCAGAAGTAGATGTGATGGGTCTATCAAAGACTCCAGCAATCAAAGGATTTATGGCTTTACATGCAAACTTATTGGTGTTCCACCCACCATAGCTGAATTAATAGGCATGGTTTATGGCCTTTACTTGTGTTGGAGTAAAGGTATTCGTAAAGTATGTCTTTTGTCTGATTGTATAGAAGCTATTAATTTTGTAGTCAGAGGGTGCGATTTTAATTATCCTTTTAGAGACCTTATGGATGAGATGAGGTCTCTTATTAAGAGAGATTGGCAGGTTCATTTTGTAAATGTTCTAAGGGAGGATCTCATCTTTGCAGATAGATTGGCTAAGTTAGCTCATACCATTGCTAGTAGCTTTTGTGTCTTTGATCATCCTCCACCTCTCAACCAAGAGATAGATCATGATGAAGGAGTGTAAGCTTCCGTAGGTTTTTGTTGTAATTTGTTTCTTAGGGAATGATATTCAGTTCTGTATTAAAAAAAATAATTATTGAAATTCAACATACTTATTTATCTTTTACCAATTTTGATGGTTTTTTTCCTATTCGTTTCCTTATTTTCAATGATTTTATTGATAAATATATGATTCTCATATGTAGATGACAAAAATTACAATTGCATGAATGGAAAAGATATTCAATAAATGAGCCGGTATTCCCTGCGTTGCACAGGGAGTATAACCCCCTTCTCATCAAGGCCGAAATTAAGTTCATAAATATATGATTATGTGGAATTAGAGACCGTAAGATGATTTGGGACTTATTAAAATCCTTTCTCCCAAAACATGGTTTTAAAAAATTTTCCAAAACCTAATTACTCACGATCTCATATTCACATTTCAATGTCACAAATGGCCTGTACAGTACGATTTCATTCATCAATATCAGAGTACAATGTAAATTTTCGACACACTCGGGTTCCATTAATCAATAAAAGGGTTTATATGGCACAAATTGTAATGCCCCAAATTTTGATTAAGGGCTAATGATGATTATTGAGAATAGTTTGTGAATTAAAGTTGAGTTATTATGTGTTATGTGACAATTTTAATTAATATGCCATAATCAGTGAGAAATTGAAAGAATGGCAATTAGTTAGTGATTAATAAAAGAATTAATTACTAACTAAGAGGAAAATGAGAAATGTAACTAAGTGGCTAATGGAGTGGTTAGAGTAACCAAGTGACTACTTACTTTATGAGAGCTAATGAGGTTGTGACATATGGCAAAAGGAGATGATGAGGGTAGATAAGAGAAAAGTCAAATGGCATTATTTTATTGCATGCTTCTCTCTTTCTTCCCTCCAATTCGGCTGAGCATGTATGGGAGGGATGGGAGTAGTTATTTCATCATCATTTCCTTCTTCTTCAATACTCATTTCTCTCATTTTTTCTCTCTTGTGCGCGCTGCCATGGGAGCTGAAGAAAGAAGAAGAAAAACTTGAGAAAGGTGAGCCATTTGACACTTCTAATGGCCTCTAATGCCAAAACTCCCTTCTTTAAATTTGATCCTTGAGTTGAGGGCTTCATTTTCATGGTTTTAGATTTGCCATTGGTGGTGTTTTATGGCCACAAGGAAATTTAGAAGTTGAAAAACCAAGGAATCCCTTTGGGAAAGTTGTTAAGGTTAGTGAGACGAACCTTTTTATCTATGTTTTCTGCCAATTGATTCAGCTTTGAATTTCTAGGAATTTCGGCTTAAATTTCGAAAATGAGGATCATGGTGTGTATGGCATGTTGTGGTCATGGATTTAGTGTCTTGATATGTGTTTCGGCCAGATAGAATTTGATTGAAGCTTAAATGTCAAGTTTGGCAAATTTTGGGATTTTGTTGGATTTATGCCAAAAACAGAACATGATAATGGAATGAGAATTTGATTATTTTGATGTTTCCATTGGATTCCTTGTGGAAAATTATGTGGGAGTAGTGTTGGATATGGATTTTGAACCATTGGAAACTTAAGTTTAAAAGTTGCAAGTTTTGGTTAGTAATAACTTTGTGCTGGCAGTGGTTTTGCATGGACATTTTGAATAGCAAATCGTGTTGAAAAATTATGAAACTTTCTATTCTTAAATTTCACATCCCAAACTTCAAAATGGACATATAATTTGTGTTATTTCGTTTTGTGAACTGGGAGATATGATTGTCTAAAGTTTGGGATGGAAACTAGATTTTGTTTTGGAGCAGTGTTGAGTTCTAGGAAATTCGGTATTTTTGTGGTGATTTCTGGTAATGGCGTATATTTTTCCTATGAAGAGGACTTAAATACCTTTCATTTGACTTTGGAATCACCTCATTTAGATTTTTCTAGAATTAGTTATAATTTTTGGAAGTTCAGCCAAGAAATAGGATTTTTCTTGGCCGCGGCCAACGGATTCTTGGCTGCAGCTCAAATGTTTCAGACCTGTTTTTGGCCAAGGCCAGTGGATTTGTTGGCAGCGGCCAAGCCCCAAAAATCAGCATTTTGCACTTTTGAAAGGTGGTTTTTGGTATAGTCTTTCCTAACCCTTTAGGCGTGTGTTTAGGCTTCTAATAGTCACATAAAAGGTATAAATGATAACCAAATCTAAGTGTTGTGAAGTCACTTGAATATTGGAATAGAGAATAACACTTCATCCTTAATTGTGAATTATAGGATTCGATATTTGCCCTGCTCACGATAAACCAGTACCAGAGCGCGCACAGAAGGACCAAGGTAGTGACTTTTCTCTCATGTTGTGTATGATGCTTGGTATGCATGACTTATTATTGTGTTGTATGTGTTATCGGCCGTAAGGCATTACGGCGTGAGCAGTTCAACGTGAGCAGTCGTAGGGGGTGATGGTTATCACAGCTACCCCTGCCGTTGTAATTGCCAAGGTTGTGTTGTGGAATTGTGAATTCTTGTTTGAGTATTCAGCCAGTATGGCTATGTGTATTGAAATATTTTATATGAATCCTAACTGTGGTGATATATGTGATATGAACATGTGGTTGTGTAACACAGCGTGAGCAAACATAAGGGTGACGTACGTCATACCTGCCTTTGCTGCTGTAACTGCCTGTTAGGATCAGCCGGCAGAGCGGAAGAATTTTAAAATTTTACCGATCCTATCTATCAACGGAGTTTAAATCGAGTTAGAAAGAACTCATACCTTTTTCACTTAGGGTTTTCACAATCTCTAGGAGCCAACACGTTAGGTCCGCTCCCTCTATCGGTATCCACACTAATGCTCTCTGACAGAGACTGCGTGCTAGCGCCTCCAATGTTTTAGGGTTTCCTTTGCGGCTCTGAATTCTCATGCGCGTATGAGTATATCTGCTCTATCAAGTTTATAACCTATGAGGGATATATTCAAATTTCAAAATTAATCATCATTAATTTCAAAATTAATCAAAAATTAATTATCTTGATGAGCTAATTAAATAAATTCAGTTTAAATTCGGTCCAACAGTTTTAATTTAACCTATTTATTTAATCCAAATAAAGAGCTATTAGATCTAATTTATCTTCATAAATTAAATCTGAGATACTATATCTCTATCATGTTAGTTATTAAATTTAATATATCTTAATAAATTAAATTTAAATTTAAAACTAACACAATATAATAATATCATATAATATATATACATATACATAATATATAAGATATGTATTTCGAAAATATATATTTATATAATATTATTAACGAATTTTATATTATATATATAAATATAAAATTCGTCCACCCTAAATTAAATATTATCTTGTGTTGAGCCATTCTTGTGTGCGACCCTGTAGGCCCATATGAAGTTGGCAGTGGGCCAATAACTGTACTAACTCAAAAGTTGCAAGTAGCCTCTAGCAAGACATTACGACTACCCAATTCATATGAGGATCGTTATCACGATGCAACCTGTCATATAACCATGTCACGTCCCTTTTGTCACACGATATTTCAATCAAGGATAAGGCATGGATAATGTTATCCTCTTGTTCCTGACCATTACTTTCTCGATTCCTGAGTAGCCTGACAATAGAAATGGAAACTCCTTTCCATTATAGTATGGCCATACATTTCTTAGACTCACTCATCGAGGGGTCCAGTAATATCTCTCTACAATGTGAGGGACAAATTCTATCTTGATCATTCATATTCCTTTGTATGAAAAACCACGAAGCCCGATCATAGCCTTTATCATCACTCGGTCAAAAGTGACTTTTGACTAGTTCAAAGCTTAACAACTTTCATGTAGGAATCCATGACGACCTCAGCTCTAAGGGTATTATGACATGGTTATACATGAGAAAAGCTTATGACTTGATCCATATAGCTTTCTCATAGTGGGTTGGTCCAGCACCTTGTACTCTTACAAGTGCCTAAGACTTTGATTCGTATCTCCATATCGTATCAAAGTCATACTAGTCTTGTTTCATCTATGCTCCCGCATAGATGACCGACCAGGGACATTTTAGGACAATCTTCATGAATTATCCAAGGATACAATTATCACAGTTAACATGCAAATGATATGATAACATAATGGAGAAATTTCATTAAAATAATAATGTTCAAAGCACAATGATTGGCCCTTAGGGCACAATTTCCAACATTGCCGTTGTAGTTGCAATGTGTGTGTGATGATTTGCTTTCATGCTTTGTGGTTGTGCATACTATGAGTGATTTATTACTACGGGGATTTCTTAGAATCTCACTTTCCCAAAAACACATTTTTAGACAGGGTCAAAGGATCTAAAGGAAAGCGAGTAACGAAGAGTGGATAGAGCTCCAGGCTAAGAGTTTATTTTGGATATTGGTTATCATTTTGTAAATTATTTGGATATTTTGTTGGGAATTACATGTACATATTGATTAGTATTTGTGTAATCCCCTTGTTATGGGAACTTGATTATGGGCATTTGTGCCCTGAAAACCCTTATTCAATTATTGGAACTTAAGTGTGTCAGGAATTTACTGTGTACTATGATATTTATAAATGGAATCAAATTGTTCAGGCCATTTATGTATCGAAATATGAATATGAGACCATTGTTAAACAGGTTTTGTAAAAGTTTTTGAAAATCCTGTTTTGGGCAAAAGAAACTTTCATTAAGTCCCAAATGGTATTATGGTCTCTAATTTCACATAATTACTTATTTATGAATTAAATCTCGGCCTTGGTTGGAAGGGGGTTACACAAATGCCCATAATCAGTTTCCTATTCTAGGGGATTACACAATACTACACCATAATTCCAATATACATTCAATGGTTTCCCACAAACTATCCAAAATACATAAAACTATGATAACCAATATCCAAAATAAGCTTCTAGCCTGGAGCTCTTGTAATGCCCCAATTTGGGATTAAGGGCTAATGACTTCACAAGTGGTGTAATTATTGTTAATCAAATACTTATGAAGTATATGATGTGCATTGTGATATAAAAATGTGCTTGACGATGATTTAATAAGCATTGTGATAATCAGGGGAAAAATAGTAAAGTTACCGACCAATTGGTTAGTTACCGAAGAGGAGACTCATTGGTAACTTAAGGATCAATGGCTAGAATTAACTCTTGAATGATTAATGGGCCAGAATCAAGTGTGTATGTGAGTTTGTGAGCTTAGGGGAGGAAGAAGAAGGTTATGCCAAGTGGCAAAATATGGACCATAGATGATGGTCAAATGTTCAAACTCTATTTTCTCTCTTCTCTCTTCTTCCAAGTTGGTTGTTAAGCATGGGAAAAGGGAAAATCTGTATCATCATCATCATCTCCATTTTCTCTCTCTCCAACTCCATTTTTATTGAACTTGAGGTAGAAAGAGAAAACAAAGGTAAGATTTTTCACATGGTAGTTGGCTTTTAATGATCAAATGCTCTTCTTTAATATTGTCTATCTTGATGAGAGCTTCATCTTGGTAGTTTTAGATTCTTGAAAGGCAGTGTTTTAGAGTTTGAACAAATTTAAGAGTAGAGGAATCAAGGATTCAGCCTTGGGAAGAAGAAGAGGTGAGCATTTGTGACATTTTGATACATATATTGTAGTCTTTGGTTAGTTTTTGATATTTGTGGAATTATGCCTTGATTTTCATGTGAATTGAAATGGGAGAATTGGTTAGGGTATTATAGTAGAATTGGTAGCATAGTGTATCTTTGGGCTATTAGAATTGGTTTGGAAATGGAAAGTGGAAGTTTTGATCATTGAGGGGTTTATGTATAATGTATTGACCCAAGATAAAGATTGTTGTTAGGAGATGATTTTGAGTATTTTAAGGTTCTCAATAGGTTCCTTATAACATTTAGGTGGAAATGAGTTTTGGTAGAAGTTTTGGAACCATTGGAAGCAAGTTGGGAGAGTCTGGAAAGTTATATCAGTTGCTGCGATTTGGCTTCTGATAAGCCTCACTCGAGTGAGGTAGGGTCTCACTTAAGTGCAGTATGATATTTCCCTTCCCCTTCAGTATTTTGGTTAAGTTCTCAGGCAGAGATCATGAGTGAACTTCCTTATCTGTGAGTGGTATGAGGTATCACTTGAGTGCATAAGACATCACTCAAGTGTATGTGTATGTAGCACTATAGGCGTGCGTCTCAGGCTAACACTCACAGGCAAATTATCAAGAGTGTGCGTGGGTACTCGCTGGTGTTGGGTGGTTACTCTAGTACTAGGGCTAGTGCTCGGTGCACTTGTCACTTTGGGGTTCTTTAGTTGCTCTCGGGTTGTCACTTCCTATATATTACTCGATAGGACTCGGGTGAATATGTGTCATCACTTGAGTGCCAAGGATAGTGCTCAAGTGAATTGGCCACTCCAAAGTATATAGGTGCTCTCAGGTACACACTTTCTGCGTCTCACTTGCTGGGACTCAAGTGTGATCGGGGGGATCACTCGAGTGAGGCCTTCTTCACTTGAGTGAGTCAGCCAAAAATCAATAATTTTTTTTTCTGAAAGAGAGATCTTTGGGGGTAGTTATTCCAACCCTTTATGCATATGTCTAGGTTACTAGTAACAACATAAAGAGTTTAAAGGATAACCAACGTTAAGAGTTATAACAATAAGAAGTTGGAGTAGAGATTTGATCCGCCGTTCTTGACTTTGGTTATAGGGTTCAACATTTGCCCTGATCGTAGATAAGCAGTACCGAAAGACTTCAGGAAAGAACCAGGTAGTGACTCTTGCTCTTATGCTGTATACGATGCATTGTATGTTCGATTTGTCATTATGTTGCGATGATTTCGAATGTGAAAGCCAGAGTGGCTGTGTGATTGCCAGAGAGGCAATGTATTATGTGAATTCCAGAGAGGCAGTATGAAAGCCAGAGTGGCTATGTGCATTGCCAGAGAGGCAATGTGATATGTGTATGCCAGTGAGACAACATGTATATGTGACAGCTTGTATGCTATGTTTGTGCAACTGTAATGTGTGATGATTTACTTGCATGCTTTGTGATTATATATGGTATGAGTGATTTGTTACTACTGAGATTCTTTTAAATCTCATTCTTTCTAATGACTAACCTTACAGACAGGGCAAGTGGCTCCAAGGAGAAACGGACCACCAGGAGCGGCTAGAACCTTGTAGGGATATCACTTTTAGATTGTTGGTTATCCATTTGGATATGGGATTACTGTATATTATTTTTGGGTATGTAAATAATATTTTGAAACGGTATTGTAATTCCCTACATGGGAAACTTTAAATCCTTAGTGAATGAATTCCGGAGTTGTCGGGACTTTATTATACATTCTGATATATTTGAATGCGACTAACTGCACAGGTAATTATATTCAAAACTTGGAAATGGAGACCAAGGAAGGGATGAGTTTTGAAAAATTTGGGAAAACCCTACCGTCAGGAAGGGACTGAAATGAGTTTAATTATCCATTGGTCTCTAATTCATTCTAAATAAGCATT
Source organism: Inga laurina (assembly GCA_963855925.1). Lineage (NCBI taxonomy): Eukaryota > Viridiplantae > Streptophyta > Magnoliopsida > Fabales > Fabaceae > Inga > Inga laurina. The sequence continues at coordinate 9,319,550 of OY979710.1, forward strand.
TTTGAATGATAATTACGTTTGTCAATACAAGGGGTTACAACTCTAACCACCTTTCATCACCTGCTTTTCTTTTGAACCTCCAGCCTTGTCTGAAATTTATTTTGGGAGTGAGATTCTATAGAATCCCCGTAGTGTCAAATCACTCATAGTATGCACAATCACAAAGCATGAAAGCAAATCATCACATAACACATAGCAACTACAGCGGTAGTTACAGCGGCAGGGGCAGGTATAACGTGCATCACCCTTACGTTTGTTCACATTGTATTGCACAACAACATATTCATATCACATATATCACTACAGCTAGGTTCCATATAAAATATTTCAAAATACATCAAAGCTATACTGGCCTATTCTCAAAATAGGAATCCACGATTCCACAATGCAGTCTCGGCAATTACAACGGCAGATACAATGGCAGGGGTAGTTGTGATAATCATCACCCCCTACGACTGCTCACGCTGTAATGCCCTACGTCAGATAACACATACACATTTTCACAATATCAACATAATGATAAGTCATGCATACCAAGCATCATACACAGCATGAGAGAAAAGTTACTACCTTGATTTTTCCTTGCGTGCTCTGGTACTGGTCTCTCTCGAGTAGGGCAAATATCGAATCCTATAATTCACAATTAGGGATGAAGTGTCATACTCTATTCCAATACTTAAATGAATTCATATCACTTAGATTGGTTATCGTTTATGTCCTTTAGGAAGCTACAATTGCCTCTAACAAAAGCCCTAAAGGGTTGGAAGAACTATCCCAAAGATCCCCTTTTAGAAGTATAAATATTAATTTTTCATTGTTGCACTCGAGTGAAGAAGTCCTCACTCGAATAATGATGGACTTGCACTCGAGCATGAAAGCTCACTCGTGTGAGTTCTTGATAGCAAGTACAAATAGAAACAACAAATGCCCGTAGCACTCGAGCATAAATGAAACACTCAAGTGATAGCCAAATGCTCACTCAAGTCCTACAAAGTGAGGGGCAGAAAGTGCTTACCCGAGAGCACAAGGAACTATCAAAAGAGAACATTACTCGAGCATGAACCCTTGCACTCGAGTGATAGCTTAACACTCGCGAGTGTTAAGACATGCTCTTGGAAATTGGCTGCGAGTGACAACCCGAGACATGAGTTTATAGTGTCAAATACACCTGCACCCGAGTGAGACAAGGTCCACTCGAGTGAGAACCCACAACACTCGCAAGTGAGGCAAACACCTTTGCTTTTTGCACTGAAGTGCACTAAAAAACTGAAGGGAAAAACGAATATGCAACACTTCACTCAAGTGAGACCCCATATCACTCGAGTGATGCATATCAGAAGCAAAAAACACAGCAGAGTTGACAGCATTTTCCAACTTTTATGCAAGTGTTTCCAATGGAAACATCAAAACTACCAAATTCCTATTCCATATCATGCTTTGTTTTAGGCCACATTTAACACAAAAATTCCAAAACATTGCCAACTTCACAATTTAAACCCAAACCAATTCTATCTATCTAAGGCACACCACAAGGCACCATTCCTATGACATAAACATGCCATACACAAAATGACCCTAATTTTTGAAAATAAGGCCAAAATCACAGAAATTTCCAAACTCAATCAAATACCACAAAACTCATATGGAAAGATTCATTTCACTCACCTCAATAACTTTCCCAAAGAGGTTCCTTGATTCACCAATCCTTAGATTCTCTTGTGTGCTCAAAACACCACTAATGGACAATCTTAAAATAAAGCTTTTCCTTTCTCTCTCTTAAGCTCCCATGGCTGCCAAACAAGAGAGAGAAATGAGAAAGAGATGAGTGAGGAAGATGAAGAAATGATAATTTCTTCCATGCCCATACTTGTTTAGCGAAAAGGAGGGAGGGAAGAGAGAGAGAAGATGATTAAAAATGGGTTTGACTTTCTCTACACTCCCTCCTCTTCTCAACTTGCCACATGTCTCTACCTCATTGGTCCTCATAAAATAAGTAACTAATTAGTTACTCTAACCACTCCATTAGCCATTTGATCACACAATTCATTTCTTCTTAGTTAGTAATTAATTTCTCCATTAATCACTGATTAATTAATCGACAATTTTCCATTCTTTCTAAGTTTCCACTGATTTTTGGCACATTAACTTAAATGGCCACATAACACATATTTAATTTCTTTTCCTCTTCTTCATGCGCCATTTCCCTCATATTTAGCTCAAATAATTATTTATCACATAATTATGCTAAAATACAGGGTTTTAGGCATTTCCAATAATTAATTTGGATCTCAAATCAACTTTAATTCACCAAATCATTCACAATAATCATCATTAGCCCTTAATCAAAATTTGGGGCATTACAGGGAGAGTGACTTTCTCCAGCTTCTTCCCTATTCTTAGAAAAACCATTCCAACCAGAAGGAAACTAATATTGGATGGGCTATCATCAAAATAATTTCACAAAAACTATTCATTCTGGCAAGAACATAGATAAACAAAAAGAGAATAAACAATAGGACTTTTATCAATAAAAAATTAACAAAAATATATTGTTCAAATTGTTAAAATTCAATACGACTATGCATTAAGATTCCTGAATATTTCCTTGTGCACAACATTACTTGTTGGGTTCTTGCTAAAAGGTTAACCTTCATTATCAACAATTTTCAATTTATCCATCTTTCTTACCTAAAAAAAGCAACATGTAATTGTCCATGAAAAAAAAATAGGCTTCAAAAGATATAAGTCATATAACCCAACATAACACAAAGATTAACCCTGACTTTTTTGTTAATAGTCATATAGCAAACAAAAGTATTATTGGGAATTGCCTTCTTGGAACAATATTTATAAACATACTGATGGTGGAGGACATGAGCAGTTCAAGATCTTAACAACCAAGTGTTTATATTCTTTGTCATAGCTTCTCCTTCAATTCTTGCGGTGAATCACCCATTCTTATTGAGATTGACTCTTCTACACATGGTTACATGCAACTTTGAATAATGAGACAATTAAGGATTCATGTAATGATAAAGTAGATGAGAAAATCATTCTTGGATCTCCCAATAAGTTTGAACATGAAAATATTATAAGCCTATTGTCCCAGTAGTAATAATGGGAAGGAGCACGTTGTATGTCCTCTTCCTATTTCTACTTGTATTGATTTGATTGAGCATATATTGTGGTTCCTCCTTGTGATAGACAGGAATTCAAATTAATATTGAATTTATATTAATAATTAATAATTTATTATATATACTCATACTCATTTAGATATACTTGGTAGAAATCTATATAGAATTCACTCTTTGGAAAATTATTGCATATATGCCTTGTACTGATTGTTCTCATGAACATAGGTATGTTGCATCTATTGAAAATGATAAAATCTTGGGTTGAATCGAGTCTACTCTAATTTTGCATCCATGGTTATTGAGTATCATGTGAGTTCCATCAAATGCAATGAGTCCTTCTTAAACACTAATGCTGAAGGTATACGGTTGCGAGTAACATTGGATGCTTTGCTTGGTGATGACACTGTTATTTTTGGATTGATCATGTCAACTATGTGATAACCTTCTATTTGCATGTAAAATATGCCTTAAGTCAAAAATATTGTGCGTATGGATGGTCTTGATTATGTTGACTCTATAGGTACCTGAGAGAAGGATTAATCATTTTGATATATTGAAAATCCTATGCCTATTCATGAATCTTTCCCCAAAGTCTTTTTAGGTTACTTTTTTTAACCAGTCCAAGTGGAATACTTGAGAATTATCATATTTAATTTTCTTATTTTGATTCCAAGATTCCTACTGACTTGAGTATAGCTCGTTTTATTGGATGTGAGAAACGTTTGAAGAATCTATATATTTCCCTTTTATATGTTACTATTGTTGGCGGTAGCATTTAAATTGTCACGTGACCCAGTGGATCTTCTAACTTCTCCTAGTGCTATGCAAATCCTATTGGCAGCAGCATATACAAATAACAAAATTGATTCAAGTCATGCCCGAAGACACTGTCCTTAAGAGCTATTTTGTGACTACTGGCAGATAAGAAGCGGCACTCCTTAGGATTAAATGAATCCTTCCTGCAAAACAGGGTGAATAGAGCTACAGAAGATAAGATAACTCAAAAGGTACAATAATATGCTAGAGGAGGAAGAGGAGCTTGAAGGTTTAAGAGCAAGGTGTGCTGGGACCTCTTACAAACATCTCCTTATATAAGAAAAGAAATCATAGATGTTGGGCAACTAAAAAAACATGTAAATGCCTATTAAACCATCATAACCGTTAATAGTGTTAGATCTCATATTTTGATGATAACAAAGAATGATATGAAAAAGTCTTGAGTAATAAATAAGTTTGAACAAAGTAATAACAGGGAAAAGCATCACTTGAAGTAAGCATTGGAGTAATGAAGAAAGGCCAAGAGAAAAAGCTGAGAAACTTGATGAGAAGCAAGTTTTCTAAGGCATTACTCGAGTATATACTCGAGTAATGAGACAAAACTTGAAGTTACTAGAGATACCTTCCAGTAACCTGCCAACGTTACTCGAGTAAGTACTCGAGTAATAGTGTAAAAGTTTTCAAGTTGCTCTCGGCCTGCCAACGTTACTCGAGTAGCTACTCGAGTAACCAGGTAAAAGTTTCTAAGTTGCTCTCGACCTGCCAATGATACTCGAGTATGTACTCGAGTTACTCTGTTTCAGAGAATGTGTTGCTCTCGGTACTTTGTACCACTGCCAATGTTACTCGAGTAGCTACTCGAGTAACGCACTGAGGTAAGTAAAAACTTGAAGGTAGTACTCGATAAACTTGATTTAATTTTATCTCACTTTCCTCGAGTCATTACTCAAGTATGCAAGGATTTAATGATTCTTTTTAAGTGGATTACTCGAGTATGTACTCGAGTATGCAGTGTTATGTTTGAAGGAAAACCTCAAGTCATTACCCGAGTAAGTTATGCACAAAAAGTAAGTTTACTCGAGTATGTACTCGAGTAACAAGGTAATCAAACTTGAAGTGCTCTCAGCCTTGAAATCTTGCCAACATTACTCGAGTAAAGCATCGAGTAACATAAGTTTATTTGAAGGTTTACTCGAGTTGGTACCCGAGTAGCCTATGAATAAAAGAGTGCATTACTCGAGTAGGTACCCGAGTAAACAAACATTTCCAAAGGTTTGATATTTTGATTATTTCATGCACTACCCGAGTAATCTTATAATTGTTTGGTGACTTACAGTCCATTAAAGAATTCACGATGATACTCGAGTAAGTACTCGAGTAAACTTTAATGAATACTCGAGTAGCTACTCGAGTATGGAAACCCAGAAATTTTGAAATCATTCCAACGTTCATTGCTTTGTTTCCTATTTGATTAACTTTTCATTATACTAGTATTCTTAGCATTTCCACAGATAAACAATAAAGAAATTTTACCAAATAAGGAAAGTCAAAAGCAACGCTCAAATGTCATCGACTGCCACCTACCGCAAACGTATGTTTTTCAAATACTGGAAAAGTTAATAGTGGCTGCGCACGCTCCAACAGACATGAAGAAATATGTTCTAGCAATCATTATGAACATATCTATATATATGGGAACATCTAAACAGAGAAGAATAGAAGAACACACTCACGAACGTATCATCAAGTTCATTATATTTCATTCAAACTCAATATTTGTTATTGAGGTAACTTAAGGTTGTGGAACCTTAAGTTGGGATTTGATTACAACTTGTAAGGGGGAGCGAGTGTCCAGGCGAAGGAACTTGCTTGTACTGAGGTGCCAAGAACCCACTGAATCTTGGAAGTTATAGTGAAACTCTCAGAGAAGCTCTGAGGACTGGACGTAGGTCAAAGTGGTTGTGGCCGAACCAGTATAACTCCTGGTGTACACTTCGGTGATATTTCTCCTTACTCTTTCCTATTTTAATTTCAACGTCAAATTTTATATTTGCAACGAAATTTTTAAGATCACCCAATTCACCCCCCTCTTGGGTGAAACGCTTGCTCTAACATTTGGTATCAAAGCGTAGGTCTTCTTGTGAAGGTATAACAACCTAAGAAGGATCCAATGGCAAGCATGGGTGAAGGAATTCTTCCCGACGGTGCATCCATCACTAGACCTCCAGGTTTCAGTGGCGAACACTTTTCTTTCTGGAAAGCAAAGTTCAGAGTATTCGTAATGGCTACTGAATATGGGCTATGGGATGTGATTGAGAGTGGAAACTATCAACCTACAAAGATTGTAGATTCTCAGAAAATTCCCAAGACGCCAGCGGAATATGATGAGAATGACAAGAAACTTATCACTCTCAACAGCAAGGCAATTCTGATGTTACAAAGTGCCTTGAGTCAAAGTGAGTATTTCAGAATTTACATACTTCCAACAGTAAAGGAAATGTGGGAAGCTCTGGAAATAGCTCATGAAGGAACTTCGGGAATAAAGGAGAATCGGATCAACACCTTGGTCACTGAATTCGATTTACTTCGAATGAAATCAGGTGAATCAATTTCTGAATTTGAACTTAGATATACTCATCTTGTTAATCAACTTGCAGCTCTTGGGAAAGTCTATGATCAGAATACCCAAGTACGAAAGATTCTAAATATTCTTTCTAAAGAATGGGAGGCCAAAGTCACTGCGATAGAAGAAGCAAAAGGAGAATCAATGAGATCAGTTGCTTCTCTATTTGGAAGTCTTTCTAAATATGAAAGCAAAATAAAGTTTAAACGAGAACTAGATGACATTGGTGACAAGAAAAAGAAAGGTCTTCCACTAAAAGTAAAAGAAGAGAATCAAGATGAGGATGAAGAGTTTGACGATGATGAAATGGGCCTAATCATAAAACGATTCAGAAAGTTCTACAAGAAAGGACAAGGATTCAAACACTTTCAAAAAGGTGGAACTAGCAGCAAAGATCATATCATTTGCTACGAATGTGGAAAACCAGGACATATCAAATCAGAATATCCAGAACTGAATCAAAAGAGCAAAGAAAAGAGAAAAGGAAAATTCTTCAACAAAAAGAAGGCCTTCGTATCTGCTATATGGGGTGATAGTTCCTCTGACGAAGAAAGTGATGAGGAAGAAGTAGCTAATATATGTCTCGTCGCTCAAGAAGAAACAGAAGAGGAGGTAAATGATTCTGATCCTACCTATGATGAATTACTCTCTGAATATAATGCTTTACATTTTGAATTCATCAAAGTAGTTAAAGAATTAATTGTTTTCAAAAAGAAAAACAAAGCTCTTAAAATTGAACTTAAAGAACATTCAGAAAAAGATTGTGAAAATTGTTCTTCTTTGAAAAAGAAAAACACTGATCTTATAAAAACTCTTGAAAAATTTACTCAAGGAAGTGAGATGCTAAATGTTATTTTAAAAGCTCAACGATTTCTAAATGACCGATCTGGGATTGGATATGATCCAAAATCAGACAAAAAGAAAGGAAGAAAGAAAGCAGGAGGTATGTCATATCTGAATTATTTCTAGCATTCTGTGCATACATCGAATCCGTTTGCATTTTGTAATTACTGTAATAGAAAATGTCATAATATATCTTTATGCATTCATAAGAAGAAAGGAACAATAGGAACCTACAAATGGGTACCTAAAGGCTTATATGTTCAGAAAATTATTTATACTAACCCAACAGGAGCCAAAAAGATGTGGGTACCTAAGACCTAGTCATTTGATTGTAGGTATGTCTCAAAGCATCCAAAAATAGCAAGTGGTACATAGATAGTGGATGCTCTAGACATATGACCGGAGATTTTGAAAGTTTTACCACATTGCAACCTAAGGAAGGTGGAAAGGTAAAATTTGGAGGAAATCAATCCGGAAAGATAGCAGGAATTTGTGAAATAAAAAATGACAAAGGAATACAAGTCAAAGATGTATATTATGTTGAAGGCTTGTGTCATAATTTGCTGAGTGTAAGTCAAAGTGCAGATAAAGACAACTAGGTAATATTTGACTCAGAAGAATGCTTAATTATCAACAAGAATGACTTACAACTTGATAAGAAGAATATCAAGGCTAAGCTCAGAGCAAAAAGGGAAGGTAACTGCTATACTCTAGATATTAGTAGAAATGAGTCTGAAAACTGTTTTATGAGTAATACTGATGAAAGTTGGCTATGGCATACGAGATTGGCTCATGTCAATATGCATCAATTAGGCAAACTACTCAAAAAGGATTTAGTTCTTGGATTACCCAAAGTAACTTTCAAAAATGACTTGATTTGTGACGCATGTCAAAAGGATAAACAAACTAAATCATCTTTCAAATTGAAAAATGAGATTTCAACAAATAGACCACTACGATTATTGCATATGGATTTAGTTGGCCCAGCAAGAATAAAGAGTCTTGGTGGAAACTTATATTCATTGGTCATTGTTGATGATTTCTCTAGATTTACATGGGTTATTTTTCTATCATCAAAAGATGAAACCTTGGAAGAGTTTATTGTTTTTGCCAAGAAAGTGCAAAATGAGAAAGGTATGTCCATTACAGGTATTATAACTAATCATGGTGGAGAATTTGAAAATCAAGCCTTTGAAGAATATTGTGATACTAATGGCATTGATCACAATTTCTCTGCTTCAAGGACGCCTCAACAAAATGGAGTTGTGGAACGCAAGAATAGAGTGCTCACTAAAATAGCTAGAGCAATGTTGAATGAAAAGAATGTGTCTCAAGTGTTCTGGGCTGATGCTATGAGTACAACATGCTATATTTTAAATAGGGCCTATATCAGAATAAAACTTGGAAAGACACCTTATGAGTTATACAAAGGAAGGAAGCCAAACATTGCTCATCTACACATCTTCGGTTGTAAGTGTTTCATTCATAATAATGGTAAAGATAACTTAGGAAAATTTGATTCTAAAACAGATGAAGGAATTTTCCTAGGATATTCTAACCGAAGTAAAGCATATAGAGTTTACAATAAAAGAACATGTATTATTGAAGAATCAATTCACGTTGTATTTGATGAATTTGAATCCTCTGACAAAACCATTGATGAAGAACAGGAAGTTGTTTTAAATCAAGAAAATGGTCAATCTATTTCTAAAACTCTTATTCCAGAGGTTGATGAAACCAAGGAAGAAGAGCAATCTCCAGGTCAACCTAAAGCCTGGAAATACAATAAAAGTCATCCCTTAGATCAAGTCGTAGGAGATGTGAATGAAGGGATCAAAACTAGAAATAGAATTTTCAATGAAGTAAGTTTTTCTGCATTCATTTCTGAAATTGAACCTTCAAACATTGATGAAGCCCTATTAGACAATGATTGGGTTATAACAATGCAAGAAGAACTAAATCAATTTGAGAGAAATCAAGTTTGGGATTTGGTACCTCGACCCAAGGATCATCCGATCATTGGAACTAAATGGGTATTCAAGAACAAACTTGATGAATCCGTAATTATTGTCAAAAATAAGGCAAGGTTGGTGGCCAAAGGCTATAATCAGGAAGAAGGGATTGATTATGAGGAAACGTATGCTCCAGTGGCTAGATTGGAAGCTATAAGCGTACTATTAGCCTTTGCATGCATCAAAGGATTCAAACTCTATCAAATAGATGTAAAGAGTGCTTTTCTAAATGGTTACATCATGGAAGAAGTATATGTAGAACAACCTCCAGGTTTTGAGGATGTTACCAAACCTGACCATGTTTTCAAACTTAAAAAGGCTTTATATGGTTTAAAACAAGCTCCTAGAGCATGGTATGAAAGGCTCAGTAAATTTCTCATTGATCAAGGTTTTACACGAGGAAAAGTTGATACAACACTTTTTATAAAACGAAAACGTGATGATATTTTAATTGTTCAAATATATGTTGATGACATTGTTTTTGGTGCTACTAATGAATCTTTGTGTAAGGAATTTTTTGAGATAATGCAGGGAGAGTTTGAGATGTCAATGATGGGAGAATTAAATTTCTTTCTTGGTTTGCAAATCAAACAAAGAAAGAATGGAATCTTCATATTTTAAACAAAGTATTTGAAAGAATTATTGAAGAAGTATCGAATGAATGAAGCAAATGGCACGGACACTCCTATGAGCTCAACTACGTTGCTTGATGCTGATGTCAAAGGAAAGGACTACAACATCACAAAGTATAGAGGAATAATTGGATCATTACTCTATCTCACGGCAAGTAGACCAGACATTCAATTTAGTGTTGAGATATGTGCAAGATATCAATCGGCACCAAAAGAATCACATGCTGAAACGGTCAAACGAATCTTTAGATACCTTGCTGACACACCCGAATTGGGTCTGTGGTATCCCAAAGGAAGAAGTGAATATCTTGTTGCATATTCAGATTCAGATCATGGAGGATACAAAACAGACAGAAAGAGCACCAATGGACAAGGACAATTTCTTGGAGGATCTCTTGTATCATGGTTCAGCAAGAAATAAAATACAGTGTCTCTTTCGTCAACGGAAGCCGAATATGTTGCAGTCTCAAGTTGTTGTGCACAAGTAATATGGTTAAAACAACAACTACAAGATCTTGGTATTTATCTCAAAGAAATACCAATCTATTGTGACAATACTAGTACGATAAGCTTGGCAAAGAATCCAGTTCAACACTCTAGAACCAAGCATATCGATGTCAGACATCACTTCATCAGAGATCATGTTCAAAAGAAAGATGTGAAAGTGATATTCATTCCTACTCATCTTCAATTAGCTGATATTTTCACAAAATCCCTTGCGAAAGATCAATTTCTATACATTAGAAGAGAATTGGGAATGGTAAATCCCAATGAGTTGTAAGTTATTTCAGTCTCTCATAATATTAGATGAAGTCATTTGTTAAAGTTTTGATGATTACTAACTTAAGCATCGGAGTATATAGAAACTTGTTTTGCAGGAAGATTGAAACCCTGTTTTGAGAAACAAAAACAGAGGTGATCAGAAGACACCTTTACTGGAGTACCAACTTGAAGTTATGACTAACAGAGAAGCATTACCCGAGGAACAACTTAAAGTAAAGAAGCACCTTACTCGAGTAATTACTCGAGTAATGGCCTTCAAAACTGGAAGTAATAGATCAAGTTACTTGGAATTTGAATAAAACGGTTGAGTTACTAAGAAATGAACAGTCAGAAGTGAAAAGACAGGTTACCCGAGGCGAGCCTCGAGTAAACTTGAAGCTTACTCGAGTAAGGACTCGAGTAACTGCAAGTCTAGATTTCTAATTTGATGAAAAACGATCCAAATTTGCTTCAAATTGGTTATAAATGATCGAGGGAACAATCATGGATAATTACAATATTATTTATGCCAGGTACGCAATTTAAATGAATGATTTTAGAGATTTTCTGTATGATCACTCGAGTAACGTCGGGTTTTAGGTTTTTATCTGTCGCAAACTCGGTCTTTTCTACAAAAATCTCGTCGAGTAAATCACTATACACTCTCACAAAAATTTTTCACAATCGATTCCTTGCATCATTTCCGTCAAAACCCAACAGATTTCAACCCCAAAAACTTCCTATTCTTCTCAGATTCTCAGTGCCCTAACTCGCGACTATGGCTCTCTTTTCTCTGAGATTTCCAGATTTTCTGTGTTTCAAGATGGTTAGAACCAAGAATCTCAATTTCACAGATTCCTCTGAATCACAACAACACCCTGATCCTCTTTCTTCTCCTCCCAGAAAGAGAAGAAAACTTACCCCGAGATCAAAAGCCAAAATCCAACCTCAACCTCAACCTCAACCGAAACTAAAAGGGGTTGTGATCAAAGAGCCTATAGCTACAAGGGCTCAATCCAAAAAGAGTACATCCACCGGGAGAGGCAAGAGTGCCAAATCTCCCTCACCTCCTCCCTCTGATTCCTCTACTCCCTCTTTCACACCAAAGCCTGCTAAAAAGCCTAAGTATGATAAGAATGTGGCTAAGGCTATGGCAAACATCATAGATCAAATGGAGAAGGGGCAATCTTCAAAGAAATCAAGATTGCCAGAAAAGGAAATCACCAATCCTCCAAAGGGGTTCAATGTCAACAAGCTAGTGGAATCCCCAAAGTATCTATCTTAGTTCTCCAGGAGGAAAGTGTGCAAGACACATTATGTAGACCTCAAGTTACTTCAGGAGGTATTGAAGCATGACCTTAGTCCATATTTAGATCCTTTTATGCCTTGGCTTTCGATTAGATTACCTTTTTGCACAAAAGTGATCACACACTTTTACTGTAATCTTGAGATACTAGACGAGCCAAACATAACCTCAGCTGAGGAAGAGATGACCACAATTGTGAGAGGGCAAAAGATTCTTATTTCACCCTCTAGGATAAACATGTGGTTAGGGATAGAGAACCCCCCAGATGATATTTACTCCCAACTTGAACCAAACCAAATATTTTCTGACCTTAAACCCAGTGAGTTAGTTGGCCCTTTAACTTTCAAACCGAGTGATATGTGTGATCATCACAGGGTTCTATGGTACATCTACTCTAGATCCCTCGTGAACAAGGCCAACAACTATACCCACTTCTCTGATAGGGACTTTAGGTGGTTTGCTTCACTTCTCCTGAAGGAACAGAAGGACTTGGGGGAGTATATCTTTTCTGAGATGAAAAGATACAGAGTGGATGGGAAGGCTACCATACCAATGCCATATCCTCAAATAGTGTCACTTATTCTGAAAGAGAATAAGATATGGTATTTGGATAGCAAGGAACCTATTGAGAGGATGACTCCGGTTGGGAGAAACTGTAACCCCCAGCCATAATTAATATCCGGATTACGCGATTAATGTGAAATAGAGACCAATAAGGCAAAACAACCTTTATAATCCCATCAACCAGACGGGGTTTTCACAAATACATTTCGAAATCATTCTAACACACGGTCTCATATTTACACTCCGAATATAATTACTATGCGAAGATAAATTACATTTATATAATTATCAGAGTACGCAATATAAATTCCCGGTAATCCCGGGATCATATCTTCGCTCAATAATCATAGGGCACATTAGCCCATACAACTCAACCAATAGGGATTACACAACCTACTCAAGTACATACTCAAATATTGATCCAATTATACAATTCATATTCCCAATTACGCATTGATAACCAACTACTAAGCTCTCACCCAGAAACGAGTCCTCTTCGTCCTTGGATGCTTGCTTCATCCTCAATCTTCCTTCCCTGTCTAAAATGTTGATAGGGGAGGGTGAGATTCTGGGGAATCTCAGTAGGAAACAGATACCAATATGCATGTAAGATAAGTATTTAATGCATGACATGCTTGCAACACAATAACTCATGTTCACATAATGATGTATCCGCATGCTCAATGTTTCAACAACATACTCATGGCCATAGCATAACTAGAAACAGAGCTACAATCATTCATACATGTTTCACATAATCATGCAAAGCAATAACATGCATCAATACACAAATACAATTATCAATACATGCAGGAGAGGTAAGTTCCCTACACTCTTTCCACGTAAGCTCCAGCTCCGGCTGCTCACGATCAGGGAAATCATCAAATCCTATAACCAAAATCAAGGACATAGGATTAATCCCTTTTCCAATTCCTTAACTTTTAGACACTCAAGTTGGTTATCATTATTGCTCTTTAAGCACCCTCAAACACCTTTATCGATAGCTCTAAAGGGTTGGAAGACTATCCCCAAAGATCCCCTTTTGAATGCCCAAACATGATATTTTCCACTGCTTCACTCGAGCAGGGATGGCCTCACTCGAGCACAAGTACGGACATCACTCAAGCACAAATGCTCTCACTCGAGCATTGGTACGAACAGCACTCGAGCACAAGAGAGTGAGAGGCAGCGAGTGAACACCCGAGAGCGCAAAGGAGTTTTCAGAAGCAGGCTCACTCGAGCACAAATGCCCTCACTCGAGCACACGTACAGAAATCACTTCAAGCACAAGGAAGTGAGACAGAAAGCACACGCCTGAGAGCACAAGAGAAATGGCAGCAGCCCAAATGGCTCACTGTACTCGAGCACACACGGCTACTCGAGCACGGTGCCCATACCCGCGAGTGAGAAGGCACACTCGTGCACCTTACCCGCGAGTGACAACCCGAGAGGCAAGTCCCCTGGTGTCAAATACACCCATCACTCGAGCAGACCCCATCTCACTCGAGCATGTTCTTCGCTCACTCGAGCACAAGGCAATGCACTCGAGCATTGTTCATAAAACCCAGGTGCACTCGAAGCAAAACAAGGGAAAACTCACATATCACTCGAGCAGGATCTCCCTCACTCGAGCAATGTTCCTCCTTCACTCGAGCACACCCATGTCTGCTCGAGTGAATCTATCAGATTCCAGAAAACGCAGCAAAACATACCACATCTTCTACCTTTTGCCCAATTGATCCAAATGGACCCAAAACCTCTACCAAAGCTACTCCCATATAAAATCACTCATTGAATTCAATGGAATCAATAGAATTACCAAAATCCCATTCCATTTACATGCTTTGGTTTAGGGCATCACAATCATCATTTTTCCAAAATCACTAACTTCAATCATTTCAATCCCCAATCAATCTATCTATTCCAAACTCACTCTAAGATACCATTTCTATAACCATAACATGCCAAACTACCCATTGACCCATATTTTTGAAATTAGGGCAATAATTCCAGAAATTCCAAACTTAATCATTTGGCATGAAACATAGATAGAAAGATTGGGTTCACATACCTTATCAACTTTCTCAAAGGCACCATTTGATTCTCCAAACTTCATATTTTCGTGATTCTTCAAATCACCACCAATGGAGAAACTACAACCACCAAAATAAAGCTCTCAACTCAAGGATTAACATTAGAGAAGAGAGTTTGAGCTAAAGAGGCCATTTGCTTACCTCAAAAATCAGTTTTTCCTTTCTCCCTCCCAAGCTCCATGGCCACCGAAACAAGAGAGAGAAAACGAGAGAGAGAGAGAGAAGAGAGGAGATGGAGATGATGATGATGTGTCTCACATCACTTATGCCTCATCCAAGGGTCCACACCTTGCCACTTGTCACCATCTCACTACAACTCTCATGGGCTCACATGCACACACATACACATGATTATGCCCCTTACTCAACTTCACAAATCAATCCTAGCCATTGATCTTGAAGCTACCAATGAGTTTCCTCTTCGGCAACCAATCAATTGGCCAGTAACTTTACCGTTTTGCCCCTGATTATGACAATTCCTCTTAAATCACCATCAACACATTTCATATTTCTTAATTCACAATTTGGACTCTTGCTACACCAGGGCTTAGCAGTCCACTAACCTCAGGCTTAATCTCTAAGCTCAAGTATTAAAATTCGGGATATTACAGAAACCAGATTGGAAAGCTGAATATTGACATTCCTCTCAAAAGCCCTCTGGAGTCTGGGTCAAAGAAGAAGGAGAAGACTACTGAGACCGAGACCAGCAAAATGGATGACACTCAGTCATCGGCTCCAGCTGCCACCACATCATCACCCTCTTTCCTTAATGCCACACTTCAACATTTCATGGAGAATATGCTCCGAGGATTCCATGTTGATATTGCCAACACAAATGCTGAATTGATTACCAACATGAACTACAAAATAGGAGAGTTGGTTGAGAAACTAGAAAAGAGGCATGAGGAGTTGCTAGCTGAGCAACGTGCCCAGGGTGAGACACTGAGATTGATCCTGGCACGTTTGGATTCATTAGGTCCCGGACCTTCTGCCGGTCCATCTTCTTCTGCACCACCACCACCTCCAGTGAACCCCCCTTCTGATATTCCTCACACTGAGGCTGAGCCTTTTATCCCTCCGGTCTCTAGTCCACCTGAGGCACAATCCAAAGATATCTTGTACTCAGTGGATAACTCCGACACCAATGAGACCATTCATATCATCCTTGATGATTCACCTTCCAAACCTCAGCCTGAGCTCGCTCCTAAACCTATTCCATCTCCTACCTACACTGAGGAAATATCTCCCTCCTCCTCCTCTGAACATCATACTCCAGAGGTTGAGACTACTCCAGAGGTTGAGACTACTCCAGAGGTTGAGACCACTCCAGAGGTTCAGACCTCTACTATGGTTGTCTACCAGTCTCCTCCTATTCCTCCCAAAGATGACATCCACATTCCTCCACTTCATCTTCCTGAACCAGTCTCTTCTAGCTCTTTTGACTCTTCTGGTTCAAGTGATGGCTTAGTTCTTCCAGTGAAGCTTATTTCTGTGGTCAAGCCTTCCGATCCTCCTCTTGAATGATGAAGACAAAAAGGGGGAGAAGAACTTGAGAGTGATTTTGTGGAAGTCTCTGAGTCTTTTTGGGTATATGGGTGTACATGGGATTTTAGGGAGTCTTTTGAATATTTGAACTTGTTAAGTTTTTATTTTGTTATATTGTAATACAATCTTTAAGTTTAATGCAAGTTTATTTAAGTTATGATTTCATTTCAAGTCCATTTAAGCTTTAAATTATGATACATTGTTGGACTAATAGTTTATTGTGTATGCAAGGTGAATATGTTATAATCTCAATCCTTTTCAAATCATTTTGAATATAAACTTAACAAGGTTTTCAAATTTTATCAATGAATTCAAGATGTGTTTATTTGAGAACTTACTTTCAAAAATCTTGTTCAAAATCACAAGTTTTTGTCATCATCAAAAAGGGGGAGAATGTTAGATCTCATGTTTTGATGATAACAAAGAATGATATGAAAAATTCTTGAGTAATAAATAAGTTTGAACAAAGTAATAACAGGGAAAAGCATCACTTGAAGTAAGCATTGGAGTAATGAAGAAAGGCCAAGAGAAAAAGCTGAGAAACTTGATGAGAAGCAAGTTTTCTAAGGCATTACTCGAGTATGTACTCGAGTAATGAGACAAAACTTGAAGTTACCAGAGATACATTCCAGTAACCTGCCAACGTTACTTGAGTAAGTACTCGAGTAATAGTGTAAAAGTTTTCAAGTTGCTCTCGGCCTGCCAATGATACTCGAGTATGTACTCGAGTTACTCTGTTTCAAAGAATGTGTTGCTCTCGGCACTTTGTACCACTGCCAATGTTACTCGAGTAGCTACTCGAGTAACGCACTGAGGTAAGTAAAAACTTGAAGGTAGTACTCGATAAACTTGATTTAATTTTATCTCACTTTCCTCAAGTCATTACTCTAGTATGCAAGGATTTAATGATTCTTTTTAAGTGGATTACTCGAGTATGTACTCGAGTATGCAGTGTTATGTTTGAAGGAAAACCTCAAGTCATTACTCGAGTAAGTTATGCACAAAAAGTAAGTTTACTCGAGTATGTACTCGAGTAACAAGGTAATCAAACTTGAAGTGCTCTCGGCCTTAAAATCTTGCCAATATTACTGGAGTAAAGCATCGAGTAACATAAGTTTATTTGAAGGTTTACTCGAGTTGGTACCCGAGTAGCCTATGAATAAAAGAGTGCATTACTCGAGTAGGTACCCGAGTAAACAAGCATTTCCAAAAGTTTGATATTTTGATTATTCCATGCACTACCCGAGTAATCTTATAATTGTTTGGTGACTTGCAGTCCATTAAAGAATTCACGATGATACTCGAGTAAGTACTCGAGTATGGAAACCCAGAAATTTTGAAATCATTCCAATGTTCATTGCTTTGTTTCCTATTTGATTAACTTTTCATTATATTAGTATTCTTAGCATTTCCACAGATAAAAAATGAAGAGATTTTACCAAATAAGGAAAGTCAAAAGCAACGCTCAAATGTCACCGACTGCCACCTACCGCAAACGTATGTTTTTCAAATACTGGAAAAGTCAATAGTGGCTGCACACGCTCTAACGGACATGAAGAAATATGTTCCAGCAATCATTACGAACATATCTATATATATGGGAACATCTAAACAGAGAAGAATAGAAGAACACACTTACGAACGTATCATCAAGTTCATTACTTTGTTTTACATTATACTTGTAATTCTATGCTTTAGTGATTCTTATTCACTCTGTGAGAGAGATATTTCATTCAAACTCAATATTTGTTATTGAGGTAACTTAAGGTTGTGGAACCTTGAGTTGGGAATGGATTATAACTTGTAAGGGGGAGCGAGTGTCCAGGCAAAGGAACTTGCTTGTACTGAGGTGCCAAGAACCCACTGAATCTTGGAAGTTATAGTGAAACTCTCAGAGAAGCTCTGAGGACTGGATGTAGCTCAAAGTGGTTGTGGCCGAACCAGTATAACTCCCGGTATACACTTCGGTGATATTTCTCCTTACTCTTTCCTGTTTTAATTTCAACGTCAAATTTTATATTTGCAACGAAATTTTTAAGATCACCCAATTCACCCCCCCTCTTGGGTGAAACGCTTGCTCTAACAAATAGCCATTACACAAACGATTCTGCACGTTAGGGGTGTAGTAAAGCCTTTTTAAAATGAATTTGTTTCATGCATTATGATTTCAAGACCATTAAACAATATTAATAAAATATTAATGGAATCAATTTCCAAATTCGAGATATTGCAACGTCCATTTCAGAAAATTAAAATGATATAAATGGCATTAAACAATTTATGAAATTTGGTTTATGAAATTAAAACGCTGCGACACATTTAATGTACACATTTCACAGATACTACTGGTAAAAACATTTTCCAGTAAACCATTTATTTTTTAAAAAATAAACCTGAATTTTTAAGAGGTCTCTCATAAAAACACCCAGTCCACTTTTAACTCGCACATAGGGGAAATTGTTGGATTTCCATGTGGCTTATCTGTAACCCCTACCGTCATCAAGGTCGTGATTAGTGCTTAAAATACGTTTTATAATTGAATAAGAGATCCAAGATAATCAAAAACTTTTTGCAACACTTGTACAATATAATCTCTATTCATTTTTAAATAAAAACAATTGGCCTATTCGGTTTGTTACATATACAATATCAGAGTATTAACAAAATTCCCGACATTCACCCGGGATAATATCATTAATCCAAGAGTTTTATAGGGCATCATCGCCCATCTCAATTTCTAATACCCAGGATTACACAATAACTACAAATCTATGGTCAATCCAATATATACATACAGTTATCCAAATGATAACCAAAAACCAAAAAGAAACTAAGACTACCACCAGCAATCCTCGTCGTCCTTGTTCACTTGCTTGTCTCGAGATCCACTTGCCCTGGCTAAAAATGTTATTTGGAAAGAGTGAGATTCAAAAGAATCCTAGTAGCAACAGTTTACCTATATGATGTACAATTAAACAAAGCAAGTAAGCATATATCACAATGCATCATAACAATATTCAAGGTTGGGCTAACTGCCAGGTCCCCTCAATCAATATTTAAGGCCGAGCTCACGCCACGTCCGCTCAACAATATTCAAGGCCGGGCTCACGCCACGTCCCCTATTCAAGGCCAGGCTTACTACCACGTCCCCTCGCTCATTCAATGACAAATACATACAAGCAATGCATTAAACATAATATAGGATAAAGTGTTACTGCCTTGTTCTTTCCGTCCTTGATCAGGCGTAGGCCTTCTACGTTCCGGGCAAATATCGAATCCTATAGTCATAATTAAGGACGACGCGTTATCACTTAATCCAATACTCAAATGACTTCAAAATATCTAGTTTTGGTTATCGTTAAAGTCCCCTAGGTGGCTACTAGAAGCCCAAACAAATGTCTAAAGGGTTGGGAAGTACTATCTAAAAGATCGCCCTTTTTAGAATGCCTCGTAAAACGTGCCGCTCCCGGCTTCCGACTCGGTCCTAAAATATTAAATGTACAAGAAATAGGTCATAACCTATCCAAGAATCATTTTAGACTCTTTCATAGTGTTTTTTGTGGTTATATTAGCCTATGGTGAAAATTTACCAAAATGCCCCTAAGACCCTGGCTTGGCCCCGCCGTACCCGGCCCGATGGCACGCTTTCCCAAAATTTTGACTAAGGCTATTCTAATATATTTTCGCCCAAGGAATCCATTTCCAGGCTCAAAATTATCAAATTCAATGTCAAATTATAAAATTGCCCTTGACAGCCCCAGTTTAGGCCTTTTAGGGGCGTTTTCATATTTATGCTTTTTCGGCCTTTTACGAAAAGTGACCAACTGTAACCACATCTATTTTTGTCTTCTCAATCTAATGGAACCATATATTTCATGAAAATCCAGCTCCTACCCCTCAGAACAGTGCTGGCCGAAAGTTTAGGCAAAAATTGGAAAAATTAGACTTTTGTGCCTTAGCTTCCAAAATTTATAACTAATTCTAGAAAAATCGAAATGAGGTGATTCTAAAGCCCATTGAAAGCTATTTAAGTCCCATTTACTAGAAAAATATGGACCATTACCAAAAATCACCACAAAAATATAGAATTCAAGAAATGTCCACACTACTTCAGAATTGATCCCAGATTTAACATCAAACTTTGGACAGTCCTAACTCCTAACTCACAAATCGAAATTATATACCTTATATGTCCATTTTGAAGCTTGGCATGTGAAATTTAAGACTGGAAAGTTTCAGAATTTTCCAATACCATTTGCTATTTTAAAACGTCCATGCAAAACCACTGCCAGCACAGAGTTTTTCATTGACTAAACTTGCAACTTTTCAACCTAACTTTCCAATCAACTTCTATCTATCCAAGATACATCTCAAAACACCATATCCATGCAACAACAACTCAAACACCACAAGACCCTAATTTTCGAAAATAGGGCTAAATTCCCAAAAAAAAATCCAAACTCAACCAATGGCTATAAAACATATATGGAAAGGTTTGTCTTACTCACCTCTATAACTTTTCCAAAGGAATTCCTTAATTCACCAAACTCCAAAATTCCTTGAGAGATCAAGCACCACCAAATGAAAAATCTAAAATCATGAAATTGAAGCTCTCAACAAAAGGAACAACATTGTAGAAGAGAGTTTTTCCATTAGAGGTCATTAAGAGGATCAAAATGGCAAGAACTTACCTTGGAGCTTACTCTTTTTTCTTTTTGCAGAAATGGGGGATGAAATAGAAAGAAAAGAGAGAGAGAGAGGGAAGCTTGAAGAAGAAGGTGAAATGATGAAGAAACAACTACTCCAATCCCTCCATACATGCTTAGCTGATTTGAAGGAAAAAGGGAGAGGGAAAGAAATGATAACTTAACATGTTGCCTTCTTCAAACACTCCACCATCATGTAGGCTTGCCATGTGTCACTCTCACATACAATCTCCTTATAATTAATCCTCTACTTAGTTACACTAATCAATTCCATTAATCATTTAATTACACATCTCATTTTCCGCTTAGTTAGTAATTAATCTCTTCCATTAATCACTAACTTATGACCATTCTTTCAATTTCTCACTAATTATGGCATATTAATTAAAATTGCCACAAAACATATAATAATTCCAATTTAATTTCACAATTTAATCTCATCAATCATCATTAGCCCTTAATCAAAAATTGAGGCATTACATTATCATTGTGCGAGTTCACTCCTCCTCTAGCCCCTCACAATCCCAAGTAAAGTGAGACTTGTTTCTTGTGACACACCCACTCATTATTTCCAACAGTCCCCTATATGTGTCAGAAGGAACACCTTAACTGATTTACACACATGAGTATAACCATTGTATCTAGTAGTCCTTAGATTATGAACCAGACCTAGATCGATAACACTTAGCACACAGAGATGTTAGTGAAGTATGGTTCTATGAATCAACAACTCTTAGGTGTGTACTAGAGGCATTAATAGTCAAATTATACCCCTACATTTCCATTGTTGACGTCAGTTTTGCACGTTAAAATGACCATGCATGTGCCTGATGCATAACGAATGCTCTCGAGATTTCGCCACGATCTTATAGGAGCGGCTTCACTTCATATTCATAGAGGTGATTTCATTAAATGCACTTGCAATGAGCACACCATCCCGTAGGATTATGAAATCATTAAGTGCTTTCACTCAACCTCACCAAAATGCATTCTAGCACTTTCCTGTACCATAGGAAGGAACTAGCAATTTATTAGTGCTAGCAAAACTAACGAACAACTTGTTTTTATCCATATGAACCTTCTTCATGGGATCACCAATCACAAAGGTTGGGTTGACAGTCATTGTTAATTTCAAAATGGCTTTAGTCCTATTCCCCTCGCTTAATTTAATTCCTCCCTAGGTTTTGTTAATGAATCCGCACGTAAACTTTTTGACCTTACACAAAATCGATTAAAATAACTCCATAATTTTTAAGTGTTTATTCACATCATATCTCAAATGATTTTCACTTACACCATTTTTCTTTTACAATGAATATTGCCATTTGACAATCACAACTCATTGACAATAAGTGTCATTTTTCCAGCAAGATATTTACTAAGAAGTTTTCAATAACTTAAATAACTTACTCTCCAAGATTAGCCAATTCCAAAATAAGAAACTATGTCTCATATAATATTTATTTTGGCTACTAGTAGATTTTCTCACATTAAATTGAAATTAAATTAACATCATTGTATTTGATTACAATGGCAATCCACTGTACATGATACCAACATTTATTTTACCTCTTAAAAATTTCATTTTCCTCACAGTACTGTATATTTATATATGCTCAATCACCATGTAGCATAAGCTATATCACAGGGATTAGTATTATTTCCAACAACTATATTACTGTTATGAAAATAAGAAAAGTACAAGAGATTGAGATGAAGAAATACAAGAGAGAAATGGAGAGCAAGGAGGGAGTGATCTTATTTCATTTTCAAGTTTATAACCTTTGATACATGCCTACTATTTATAGGCCACAAATCCTTAACTTTCATTACAAGAGTTACAACAAAAAAGTAAACCCACATAATGGTATAATATAAAGCATTTGTAGGTTATTTACATTAATAATAGAAAACTTCCACTAAGCCATTCATGTCATAGGTTATATGGCTTTAAGTGTAAAATTCCAAAAGATTCATCTTGGAAAGTTATGGACATCCATACCAAACATTGGAATATTTATAAAACTACCCCTTGGATGTCCATTAACAAATATTGTGCCTCATTAAAACCTTATTAGGAAAAATCCAGTAGGACAAAAACCTAGTGAAGAAAATAGAGTACACAATGCAAATCAAAGCTGCCTCATTAAAAACCTTACCAGGAAAACCCCGTGGGACAAAACCTTGGTTAAGAAAAAGAGTACAACATGGTCTCTACTTCACCTCATAGTAATATCGTATTTACTCCCCCTGATAAGAACATCACTTCCAAAGTATTTTGGAGCATATCATTCTTTTGGCCGAAAAACTATAAATGATGTATTATCACCAAATATTTTGCTGAAATGTATTCCTCTAATATATCTTTTGGATATTCTGCCTTTATCTTATTCATTGTGAAAACAATAAAGGAAAATTATTTTGAAAATCATCAAAATATATCTCGCATCCACATATTCAGTTTGTTTTGAATAAAACAATATTATATAATATGTTCATAGGACTATTACACCAAATCTCATTTTTGTTATCTACTATGCACCTGCAAGAACTAATTTTTCTTAATATAATCATAATAAATACAATATTAGTATGATGCAAAAATATTCTCATAACATATAAGGTACTTCTAAACCATTAAATTCAATTTTCACCTTTTTGATTGGTTTTACTTTTCCAATCCCAGGGGCACTTGTTTGAGCTTCCAATGGTCATCTAAGTAGCTCAAAATAGAACCCATGCAATGAGTTTAAAATAATACATGAATGAGTAGTAACTCATTTATTGTAAATTTGGGATTTTAGGATCGGACAGTAGCCCGAGCCGAACACAGAATATTGGACTGATAAAAAGGTACAAGAGAAGGACTCAGAGACCAAACGTAGGGGACTTACCTTGCTTGCATGTATTTGATATCTTTTCTTGTGTAGTGATGTATGTGATTGCTTTACTTGATTGTGTAGAGCATATTTGAATACATGAAGCTCTGTTTTTGTTTATACTTTGGTCATAAATGTAACCCCTTTCCCACCTTAGGCCGAGATTAAGTTCTTAAACTCATAATTAAGTTGTAATTAGAGACCATAATTCAAGTTGGGACTTATCAAAGAAATCTTTTGCCCAAAAATCGGATTTGCAAAAACTTTTTCAAACTTATTCATAATGGTCTCATATTCACAATACAAAACAATAATGGCCTGAACAGGTGAATTCCATTTACAAATATCAGAGTGCAAATAAGTTCCCGACTCACTCGGGTTCTATTCATAAATAAAAGGGATTTACACAAGGCACAAAGCCTACAATTCATACCCTTCTTCTTGGGGATTACACAAAATCTACTAGATACAATTCCAAAATATACAATGATAACCATCCACTCCAAAATATACTCCTAAACAGGAGCTCTAACTACTCTTCGTCGCCCGCTGCCTTTTGATCCTTCAGCCCTGTCTAAAAGGGTTAATTTTGGGAGAGTGAGATTCTAAAGAATCCCCGTAGTGTCAAATCAATCATATAATGTACAATAATAATGCATGTAAGCAAATCATTATCAACAACAAGCAACTACAATGGCAGTTATAACGGCAATGGTTAGTATGACACATGTCATCCCTGACGATTGCTCACGCTGAATTGCTCACGTTGTATTGCATCACAACAATCAACACAGTATAATTCACCACAGCTGGGATCCATATAAAGCATATCATAATCGCAAGCCACATAGGCAACACACACACACACAGCCCACGGCTGGTTTCACAAACGCCGCCCCACGGGTCGGATTCACAAAGATCCATGTCGATTACGACGGAAGTCCAACGGCCGACCTAGAGATGACCACTGTCACTCCCTATACGGCTCACGTTGACTTGCTCGCGCCGTAATGGACCATGGCACACATTTCACAATTTCAACGATAAGTTATGCATGCCAAAACATCATACAAGTATGAGAGAAAAGTCACTACCTGAGTTCTTCCGGGCGTTCCTTGGCACCGGTCTCTCCCGCGTCGGGCAAATATCAAATCCTATTTTTCACAATTAGGGACGAAGAGTCATTCTCTATTCCAAGACTTAATTCACTTTATAATGCTTAATTGGTTATCATTATTTCTCTTTTGGAGTCATTAAATACCCCTAACAAAACTCCTAAAGGTAGGAAGAACTATCCCAAAGATCCCCTTTTGGAAGCACAAAACTGAGATTTTACACTGTTTCACTCGAGCACAGATGACCATGCTCGAGTGCTGATGTACGGACACTCGAGTGAAAATAGCTTCACTCGAGTGATGGTACGGACATCACTCGGGCACAAGAGAGTGAGAGGCAGCGAGTGAACACCCGAGAGCACAAGGAAGTTTTCAGAAGCAGGCTCACTTGAGCACAAATGCCCTCACTCGAGCACAAGTACGGAAATCACTTCAAGCACAAGGAAGTGAAGACAGAAAGCACATGCCCGAGAGCACAAGAGAAATGGCAGCAGCCCAAATGGCTCACTGCACTCGAGCACACACAGCTCACTCGAGCACGGTGCCCATACCCGCGAGTGAGAAGGCACACCCGTGCACCTACTCGCGAGTGACAACCCGAGAAGCAAGTCCTTTGGTGTCAAATACACTCATCACTCGAGCACAAGGAGGGTCACTCGAGTGATGTTCATCCCTTACTCGCGAGTGAGGCTATGCTTGCTATGACCCAGGGAGTGCAATAAGAACACAGAGAGCAAGAAACGATAATTGCACTACCGTACTCGAGCAGAGTTCATCCCTGCTCGGGTGACATTCATCCCTCACTCGAGCAGACCCATTTCTGCTCGGGTGATATTCATCTTTCACTCGAGCAGACCCATCCCTGCTCGAGTGAATCTACCAGATAGCAGAAAACGCAGAAACAGAGGCACTCTCCTTAACCTTTTCCCAATTGATTCCTATGGATACAAAACTTAACCCAAATCCATTCCCACACAAAAACACCCAATAAACTCAATGGAATCAACAGAATCATCAAAATCCTACTCCATTATCATGCTTTGGGTTTTGGGCAACAATTTCATCAAAACACCAATCTTAACCAAACTTCACATTTCAATTACCAATCAATCTATCTATCCTAAACTCATTCCAAAACCCCATTCTCATGCCAAAAACATACCAAATGAACAGTGGCATCCAATTTTCGGATTCAAGCCAAAATTTCCAGAATTTATAAACTACTTCAAATGGTATGAAACATAGATAGATAGATTGGTTTTACTCACCTTATCAACTTCTCCAAAGAGAGTTCTTGATTCACCACTTTCCAAATTTTCGTGTAGCACAAATCAACACCAAATGGCCACACTATACACACCAAAATGAAGCCCATGATTCAAGGATCAACATTTATAAATGGTGTTTGAGCAATAGAGGGCATTTACTTACCCAAAGATCAAGATTTGCCTTTCTCTTTCTTGCCCAACAATGGCAGCTCGAATTTGAGAGAGAGAATGTGAGAGATAGAGTGAGGAAGAAGAAGGAAATGATTACACACTCCCTCCCCCATACCTCAGCCGAACAAGAGAGAGGAGAGGAGAGAGAAAATAATCTTTTATCCCATTTGACTTTTACACACACATACTCTCTTTGCCACATGTCAAATTGCTATTGGTTCTCACCAAATAAGTCACCAATTAACTTATCTAATCTCTCCATTAGCCATTTTAATCACACATCCCATTTTCTCTTAGTTAGTAATTAATTTCTCCCTTAATTACCAACTCATGGCCAATAATTCCATTATTCCAATTTTTCAATAATTATGACATATTAATTAAAATAGCCATAAAACACATAATAATTCCCAATTAATCCATAGTTATCCATAATAATCATGATTATCCCTTAATCAAAAATTGGGATATTACAGTTTTGTTGCATGAAACATTGAGCATGCAGAAATGTCATTATGGGGCATACATCTAGTTAAAGCGAACATGTCATACACATAGCATCTATCATGCATGCATTATGGTATATTTGTTTCCTACTGAGATTCTCCTGAATCTCACCCTCTCCTATCAACAATTTAAACAGGTGAAGACAAAAGCTATGCTGAGAACAAAGAAGAGAACTGTACGAGGGGAATATAGTGGTGTAACAAAGACGGGAAGGCGCCTTTGTTTCACTGGGACAGGTTTAGACACCTTAGTAGCCCTGTGTGGCTACATTGATTGTAATTATCATGTACGAACTCCTATGAGGAATTCTGTAATCATGCACATATTATCGATGTATTTATGCTATTCCTGTGTTGCCCACCGAATTGCGTATCGTTTTCTGCTATTACTCTAAAATATAGGTGAAAATAAGATAAGGGCGTGACATATTGGTTATTCATGAAGAATCTTCTAGTTCTTCAATGGATGTCATACGTAATCTTTTATATATGACTCTAATGAT
Organism: Inga laurina; assembly: GCA_963855925.1. NCBI lineage: Eukaryota > Viridiplantae > Streptophyta > Magnoliopsida > Fabales > Fabaceae > Inga > Inga laurina. The sequence continues at coordinate 9,346,992 of OY979710.1, forward strand.
CAAACAAGTCATGCTAATAATAAATTTGTTTGGATTAGTAAACTATTGGTTTATTGTGACATATTGCTTAACCAACAACAAACTTTTCAATTTCCATAAGATATTGATATAAAATATCAATATGACATCCATTTTTGGGAGATCAATAGGTTTTGTGAGGAAGCATATGACTAGAACTTTTCAATATTAACTCACACTTATATTCTAACAATCTCCCCGCTAATTTTACATGAAAGATTGTGTTTGGGGCCCAAATGTGCATCCCAACAACTACAGATTCCTTTTTTTGCTTTCAATTATGTTTGGATTAATGTTTTTGCAATCTTACTCTTGAATGTGTGATCTATGCAACATATCTCAGGAGGGTCTGTTTGACAAAATGTTGGGAGAGCCACAACATGCGATTGTAGGAGAAAAAACATGTTGAAGATTAAACGAATGTTTGGATTCACGATGCAACTATAGCCACGATACATCATAAGCTAAATTTGGTGCTTTCATGATTACACCATAGAGAGAGAAAGCAATGACTATGAGAAAAGACAAAAGTACTCCAAAAAACTCAATAATTTGATATTAATAAAAGTATTAAAGGGGAAAATTAAATAATAAAATTGAGGGAAAATTTGGGAGAAGTCCCACGTTAAAAATGTAATTGGTGAGAATGATCTTTTTATACACACATAATACTAGTGCTTATCAAATTTATGTTATTTTAAGTTATTTTTTATATAAACTTCCTTTTTACTAATCATTCAAACAAGTTTCAGTTGTCAAATCATCTTTTTTACAAAAGACAATTTAAATACAAATCACATTACACTAATTAACTCTTAATCTAACTTAAGTTTGCAAAGATCAAATACAATAAAAGTCACTTATGCCCCGCTAATCCAAACACACCCTTAAGGTTGCTTTCAAAAAAGAAGCGCCTTCCTAGAGAGAGAAGAGAAACACTAGAGAGGAAAGAAACAAAGAAAGAAAGGGTCTCACATGCTTTAATAAAAAAAAAGGATAAAACTGCTCTAAAAAGCCCAATAATTTAATGTTTGCAAAAATTCCATGAAAAAGAAAAAAGCTAACTAAAAAAATTTAATTATGAGAGTCCACTTCAAGTTCAATTGATTTCCATCCTTAATGTTTCAGTAATCTCTAAAAATCTAAAAAACATAATATTCCATAGCCACATGTAAGAAAATCACATTAAATATATATAATAAGTATTGGTGTCTGTGCATTGCACAAGGAAGTTCATATCTACTTGATACCCAATTAGAAGAATTAGGTGTTTTTTAGTATTTACAATTTTTCTAATAATGCATTAACTCTTTTCATTTTTATAATTTTAATGTTATTATTTCTCTTAAGGGCACCGTGTTTGGTATGAAGGATTTGGAGGAGAGGGGAAGAAAAATTTTTATGAGTTGAATTTAAAAAATTTGGAGAAATGGGGTTGTAAAATTTTAACAAAGGGAAGATGTAAGATAAAAGAGTAAGAACAATTAATTAAAAAATTTCAACCCCACTTCTCTAATTTTTGAAAATAAGACTCAATTTTGTTTCCCTTCTGCTCACTTTTCCTCCCTTCCCCTCATACCAAACAACCCCTAAAGTTATCAAATTATGTGTGTTTAATATATATATATATATATATTCTACTTCTAATATTCCTCCTAAAATTATCAAATTATATGCATATAACAGAAATATGTAACTAATATAGAGTTGATCTAGTGGTGTAAGGCCCCACTAGATCTCTTAGGCCCAGTTTGGTACGAGACATTGGGGGTAGAGACTAGGATTGAGTCAGGGATTGGCCAATTGTATTGTTTGATATGAGGGGTTGAGAATAACCCGAGATTGGGAGTATCATGAAAGTGGGATTGCTGCAAAGCCACCTCACCCTGGTATTGTGTTTTCAAGCCTATGACTGCAGATTTTATAGACAAAAATATCCCTGCTTATAATATTTTCTAGACAAAAATACCCTCTATCAATTTTAACCTAAATAAATCAATCTGCACCTCGCCTTTGATCAAGCAAGAAAATCCAGATTAATTCAATTACCAAAATGGGATAACTGCATAACTGTGGAAGTTCTGTTGTCCTCATAATTCTTCTACTGCTTCTCTTCATCTGGGTTTGATCATTGGGATCCCATAATTATTGTAGAAATAATATATTGATCAATATGTTATTGGCTGTGAGATTGAGGGAAAATTCCTTCCTTGATAATTTGGTTTGTAGTTCTTTGCCCTTTTATTGGGGACATCCATGGGAGTTAAATGTGTGAATTTCTGCATTTTTCTCATTGTTTGCTTGATCGTGGTGATATATGGTGCCATAGATCCAAATGATGTCAAAATTCTGAATGATTTGGAGAATCCAAATCTTTTTAAATGGCCAAACAATGAGGATGATCATTGTGGTCCTCCTTCATTGAAGTTCGGAGATGGTGGGGTAGGAGAGGGTGAAGGTGAAACTTGCATCTAGATTGTAGATTAAATTTGGGATTTAAGGCAGGGGCATTTGGGTTTTTACATAACTAATGGCTACTTATGAAATAAAATTAATGAAATCATTCCCTCAAACTGTTATTTCGTACCAAACATATTTTTAAAGATCAGCCCCAATCCTAGTCCCAGTCCCAATCCCAATCTCAATTCATCAAAATTCAGTACTTGTTCCAAACTTGGCCTTAAGGTCTAAAATTCGAGTCTTAGTGGAGACATATGTAGTAGGAGGGATAGTCATGAAGCCCCTGTCGGATACTGGATGATAATATAAAAAAACATAAATATGTAATACTCTCCCCGATCCTTTTTTTAGAACTCAAAATTTGAATTGCATTGATCCTTTTAAAAAGAGCTAGAAAAGAGTTGTATGAATATGTAATGAGTTTTTTTTTTTCATTTTTACCCCTAATTAATTATATGTATTGCACTAATTAAAAGGTTGGTGATACTCATATTTACTTTATTTCTCTCTCTTATTTGTCCCTCATAAATAAGGGCATATTTGAAAAATAAAGTTTATTTAAGCCATACTTATTATTTTTAACTAATTTTAAAGGTTTTCTTAAAGCACGTAATTCAATTTTTAAGCTATTATAAAGAGAACTAGAGGAAGTACTTAACAAAATTCATGTCATTTTCAGTCATTTTATATTTAAACCTACTTTTCCATAAATTATTCAAACAAGTTTCAATTTATCAAACTTACTTTTTTACAAAAACCAATCTAAATATAAATCACGTCAAACTAACCAATTTTGTCATTGTCACTGCTAATCAAAACACGCGGTTGTGTTTTTAGAATCAATTTTATATGCGTTTATGCATTGATCTCCTGGACAATATATTTTTGGGCCCATAACTCTGATTTTCATGCCTTTTTGCAAAATCTCAATAACTGAAATCCACTGGTCCAACATTTTCTGAAATGTAACTTCTGTGACTATTTATTCTCAAGTAATATTTGACATATTTTTCCAGGCGACGAACATAAGAGACGAATATTTCGAGTGAATATGCATGAGAGCATTGTTGCGGGGGAAAAAAGGGTAAAATTGAGTATTGTACTCACACTAATCAATAGTAATGGTTAACATACTTTTTTATCCATCAAATTTACCCTGATTTTGATTTTGATTCCCTCAACTTTCATTTCATTTAAAATATTAGTTCTTATAGCTTAGAACTAGGAATAAGGGCCGGTTGGGCCCTTCACGGGTTCAAGTCTAAACCGGTTGGTCCGTTTAGGCCCAACTTTCATACAATTCACTTTTAAGTTTTACAATTTAGTTATTTTTGAATTGAAATACATTGTTATTAAAATTTAAAACTATTAAATTTCTAGTTAAAAACATTATCTAATATTCAAATTAGCCTATTTTTTAAAAAATTTAATTGAATAAACCATTGTGAAAAACCAAATAAATCAAACCATTTTATAAAAATTCAATTTCTTAAAAAAAGATAATAAGAACCAAATATTTACAACATAATTAATAATATAAAAATTCTAGTATTATATGAGCAATTTTTAAAAAAACAAAAATAAAAAGGCTTAAACAGGCTGGCCCTTTTAGGCATTCGCCCCATTAGTGCCGACCCTTTTTGTCCCGGTTGCAATTTGAGGGGCAAATTTTTAAGCCCATCTCTTGTGACAAAAGGGTTTAAATGGACCGGCTTGATAGGTTTGACCCGTTTTTCCGACTCTACTGGTATAGCTCAATAAAAATTTGAACTATTTTGCCCCTATAAGGACCAAAACGAATGGTTTGAAACTTGAAAAACTAAAACCAAAATGAGGGAAAATTTGAGAGACCAAATATTATATTAACCCATTATTAGTAATTGAAATTTTTGGCTATCGTAGTTTCATTATTCATGTTTCCACACGTAGCAACTTTCTTAAAACTATAATTTTTCAGTCAATTTTATGAAATTTAATGTTATCATACATGTGCTACATGCCTTTTTTAACTCTTAATAATATTTCCCATCTTTCATTCAATTTCCTCACTACAATGTCAAATTCCGAAACATCATACACACACAAAATATTATTACTATATTATTGTGCATTTAATGATTTTTTAATATAATATAATATAATATAATATAATATAATATAATATAATATTAGAAGTTCCCTAAATCTACAAATATGGCTTATAAGTATAGCACAAAAAGGAAATAAGGCTGAGAAGGATTTAAACCAAGCACCATATAATGCAACAGAATAATAACACGGTATTCATAACAATCGGTATGTGCACATATTCAAGGCCAACCACTATTAAAACCCTGACTTATCCGTACCTTAGCTGGACTCAAGACCACAGACTAGATAATGTGCCCCGAGCACTGTGTGTAATAATTGGTTCCCCTTTGGGCCGTTAGGTGTAACCCCCTCCATAATTATTATTCGAAATACGTTGTTAAAATAAATTAGAGACCAACAATAATCAAAACTTATTTCATTCCCATCCTTGAGATAGGGTTTTCACAAATCTCTCTTTCAAAATTCATTTCACCTGGTCTCATATTCACATTTCGAATACAATTATCTTACGAAGATAAATCACATTCATTATATATATCAGAGTGCACAATAATATTTCATGGCAAATTCCGGGTTCATACCTTTACTAAGAATTTACAAATGCCCATTAAAGGGATTACATAATATCCTTTCAAATACACATCCAGATACACATCCCAAATACACATCCGAAATATATACAATAATCCCAACCAACATTGATAACCAACTACTAAATCAAATATCCATAGGGAGTCTAATTGTCATAATTTTTAATTGTCATAATCTTTTTCCATATGACTTATCCCTTGCTAACTTAGCATAATTGTTTCTCTTTCCTCTTGCCTAAATAAAAGTGACGAAAGTGTGCTCTTGGAATAACCAAATGAGCTCTTGAATTAGCTTCATCCATTCCCTTACAATTAATTGTAAGATGACCATTTATTATAAACTCAACTTTTTGACTTTTCAAAATTTCCTCTTTTTACTTGGTTTAATTACTTCAACTTAGCAATTGTATTTCAATCATGATTTCCCTTTGTTTCTTGTCCAAAAGTGACGAAATGAGGAACCTTGAAATAACAAAGTATGCTTCTTCAATTTTTACAATTTACCTACAATTGTTGACTTTTCAACTCAATTGTAGTTAGCCAAAATTATTCCAACTTTTGTCATATTTATCTCAAATATTCATTTCCCTCTTGCTTTTACCTTTATGGACGTCCCAAGCCTCTTGAAAATGGGAAAATATGTGCTTTTAAATTTTATTAGCCAAATGACTATTTTGACTATACATTTTTTCCATTACCTTATTAATTTTGCACCTTGCCTAAAAGTTGACGGAATTTTAATCAAATTTTGAAAATTCATATCTTTATTTATAGATATTCAATTGTAGTTGTTCTAAAGGCTATGTAACCCTTACTAAGTCTATTTTGAAGGAAAAATATTTCCTTTAACCAACTGGACACACAACATTCCAAAGTTACCCTTTATTGGACAATGCCACATTAACTTGACAGTTTTATTTGGCTAGATTTAAAAATACATAACTCTCAATATACAAGTCCAAATGACTTATATTACCTATCAAATTAAAGCTTTTTGTTGTTCTAAAAAATTTCACAATCATTGGACATCATATGTTTATCCAAAAACACATGACAGTTTCCCTGCCATGTAGAAAAACACATTGACAACAAATCCCAATTCTTATAATATATGTTCCAAACTTATGCAAGTTGTGTGCAACCACAAATTGTAATGTTTTTGTCATTTTATGTGCAACATAATTTACCATTTTATTTCATTAAATGTCTCAATACATACAAGAAATATTGGTGAATAAAATTGAGATGTTACAACCTCCTCACAATTAACATTATTTTAATATAATTTTGCACATGTCATGCAATTTTTTATTCTTTTCTTTTAATTCCCATATGGTATAGCAAGCTTGCATATGGCATGCAAGGTGTTCCAATCTCATTTTCCCTTTCTCTTTGGCCATCCAAGTGTCCTCATAAAAGAAAAATTATTAACTTTAATTTTATTTAGTCAAATGGATATTTTATCCTTACATTTTTGTATTAAATTGTGTCTTCTTCCTTTCCTTTTCATTTAGCCAAATTTTTGCAATATATTGGGCCCAAAATTATGCTCTTCCATCCTTAATTTTTGGGCTACAATATTAGGCTTTTTATAAGACAACAATTGTACCTTATGTCTTACTTAGCCAAAATTTCACATAATAACTATTTCTCACATCTTGGCTACTTCAAATGCACCAAAATTCACCATTTTATTCCATGTGATATCACCAATATGCAAGGAACTTCGGTGAATAAAATTTGAGTATGCATACAGAGTGGTTATTGAGCAGTGTCCTAAGGCTGTAAATCTCAAAAGTACATTGTTGCATGGGATGTGTCCCCAAGCTGTAAGACCTGCTATGCATTCAAAATGGTTATTGGACTATGTCTCGAGGTCGTAAGTCCTGAAAGTGTATTGCTGCATGGGGTGTATCCCTGGGCTGTAAGAATTGATATGCCATCTGAGTTGTATTTGACTGGTGTGTCCTGGGATTTCCAAATGCTTATTATTGGATAGTGTGTCTTGTATGCTTCATGAACATTATATAAGTATATGGATAGATTAAGTAGTAAGAGATGGGGGCTTGATATGCATTCAAAGTGACTATTGAACTGTGTGTCCTGAGGCTGTAAGTTCCAATGTGCATTTTTGCATAGGCAGTGTCCCTAGGCTGTAAGACCTGATATGCAATCTGTGAAAGTATTAGGCTGTCTGTCTCATGATTGCTAAATAGGTTGAATGTACAAAATGCCTATTGGAAGGATTGCATTGTATGCTTCATGAACCTATATATTATTGGGATAGACTGAGTATCAAGGGGTAATTCCCTAAGGTAAAGTTGATTCTTTAATATATTCAAAATTTTGTGAATGAAATTTATTTTACGGGGGGAGATTTATAACACCCCAAATTATGGGTTTAGAATATAAAAAATTAGTCTCAATTAAGTAAACTCCTAGGCCCAATTAAGCCAAATGTCTTAAGCATATCATGAGGAAAATGCTTAAGATAATTATAAAAATATTAAGGGCCTATTTGGTTTGATCTCATTACACCTTGCAGTGCAGTGTAGTGCGATGCGATACAATGGTAATGCAATGCAATATTAATTACAGGGGTAGTGTTTGTTTGATTTTTAAGCAATGTGTAATGAGTTAATATTTTAATAATTATTTAAAATTAATATATTGCACAAAGTCTATTTTACCCTTAATATAATCTTTGTAGAAAAAATAGTTAAGAGTCGGCGGAGATGGAGATGGAGGAGGAAGAGGTAGTGGCGGCAGTAATTATGGGGGTGGCTATAGAGGCGGCGGCGGCGGCGGCGGAGGAAGAGGTAGCGGCGGCGGCGGGCTTGTAATGGTGGAGGGGGTAGAGGAGGTGGTGGTGGTGGACGTGGGCGGCAGCGGTAGCGACAGCGGCGGAGGGGGTGGAGGAGGAGGTAATGGCAGCGATGGAAATGATGGGATTATCAGCTGCAGCAGTGGAGGAGGATAAGCAGTGGTGGCGATAGGGGGTGGAGGGGGCGGCGGGTGGAGGTGACAGTGGTGGAGGAGGAGGTAGTGGCGTTGGCAGTTGTGGCATGATGTGGCAAGTGAAATGAGATAAGTGAAACAAAGACATGGGAAACTCAAGGGTAAATTGGACTTTTTAAACCATGTAATAGGATGGTAATGGGGATTCATAGGGGGGAGGTATTAATGAGGATTACCAATTTTTTGGTAATCATCATTACCATAGTAAACCCTATTACCATGCTAAAGAGTAACCAAAGACTCTTATCTTGGTAATGCAATCATGATTACCATTGTAGGTTGCAATGAGGTTGAACCAAATGGCTCTAAGGGCCCAGGAATATTGAGAAAGTAGTATGAACCGTTATTATGGAGAGTTAGAGAAATTGTAAAGAGGTTTAGTTCCTTATAATGGCCTAAATAATTTTAGAGTTGATTCTGGGATTTAAAGTGGGTGTGTTAGAGGCCATGATTTGGCTTGAAAAATAGTTAGAGGTTATGATTTGGCTTGAAAATTTCACGAAAATTATTTTAAGGCTTTAAGAAGCTAATTAAGGAAAGGAATCCTTAAAATGTATTAAGGATTAATTTATGAAATTTTATAGTTAGTCAATACTGGTTTAGGAAAATGGGAAAAATTAGTAACTTTATTATTTAGACTCGAAAATCAAAATTTGACCAAAGATAAACCAAATTATGGAACCCAAGAAATTTAAAAAGGAGTAAATTAGAAAAAGTGGGAAATTTAGAGCCTAGTATGTGAGAATAAAAGCATAAAATATACCTATATAAATTAAAAATCTCATACATATGGCACACTTTAAACAACACATATACTCCCATAGGCAACATACACAGATAACACACACCTAAATAAAGACCTCAACAACCCACCCCCCGGTTTATTCATTTGCATCAGATAAAAGAAAAAGAAAGAGAAAAGAATAAAGAAAGTGAGAGAGCATGAGAAAAAGAGAGAAGAGGGGAGAGAGAGAGAGAGGAAGAGAACAAAGGTGAAGAAGTGAAAGAAGGAGAAGGTCAATCCCACATGCAAGCTTGGATTTGGGTTAGGTGAGTCTCTTCTATCCTCTACCATCTTTCTTTCAATTGATTTGTGGATTTTCTTGGGTTATTTGGTTGCTGAAAGTTGGGGTTTTTGAGGAAAACGTTTCTGTCAATGAGAAAGCTTGAAAGAGTTGTTGCATGTCAATTTTGGGATGGATTTTTGGGGTTCTTTGGTTCTGTTTATGGGTCACTAAAATAGAGCAAGGGAGTAGGAGTTCATAGAGCTAAAATGGGTAAGGTTTAGAGTCCAAAACCATGATTGCATGTCATCTTCTTCATCTTGTCTGCATTTCTAGAAAACAGAGTGTTCTTGACCAATTTTGCAGAAGCTCAAACAGAGATCATAAGTGGAATGTTCTTTGGTTTCTTTAAGGTCATGAAATGATGTGTAGTAGGTAATAGAATCAAGGAAAGCTCAATTTAGAGTGAAAATAGTGATAAAGTTCTTGAGTGATTAAGTCATACTATCAAATCTATGATCTTCTGAGAGTCAGTCAGTTTCATAATTTGTTTTCATCAGTTAAAGCTTGTCCAATGTTTATGAAATTTGGCAAGGCAACATTACACATGCAAAGCTTTAAAAGGAGTCTAAGAACACATCAATTGGATATTCAATGGAAAGTGATGATTTTTGGAATTTTGGTAAGAAAACAGGGAATATTCTGAGTTCCAAGATTCTGGCAGTGGGAAAGTGGACAAATTTCATGATTTTAATTTGATAATTTGGTTGTAAGTTATCTGTCCCTTAACTTATATATTTATAGCTTTCAAGAAAATATTAAAACTAAGGAATTGGATGAGTAAATTATAAGTTATAAATTTTTAGAGTTTGGGTATAAAAAATGGGAAAATTCTAATTTTCTTAATAGGCAATCAGATTGGTCGTGGATTTTGGGAACACCTCGATTGAGTCTCCTAGCCTAAGATATGGATTTTCAAAGTTTCCTAGAGAATTATGGCAGATTAGGTTAAGTTTGGAAATTTTCAGAATTGGAGTAAATGAGATTTGAGGTTCTAGGGGCAAGTTCAAGTGGTCAATTTAATTAAACTGAGCACTTAATCATAGGGGCAAAAGACATATAACATGTCTTACGATGGTTACAATAGATGTAAGCACAAGTTTAGACCAATTGGGATTGGAAATGAATATTTATAGCAAAGCTAAAGAGCTAATTGAAAGAATTAGAGTTTCGGGTCATGGGCAGAGATTAATTATGCAAAGTAAGTATCTCAAAGTTTATATGTTAATCTCCCCATCACTACTACATACAGGGCTTTTAACGTCCCTATTTTGACACTTTTAACATCCAAAAATAGGGGGACGTCTATGTGAGCAACGTAGTATATTTTAGAAATTACGTCCCTAAAAAAAGGAATGTCTAAAGTGGGACTTTAGATGTCCCAATTTTGAAAAAGGGACGTCTAAAGTGAGGACTTTAGACCTCCTAAATGGAGAAAAGGAACTTCTAAAGTCACTGTGTAGGGACTTTAGATGTCCATTTTCTCCATTTGGGACATCTAAAGTCCTCACTTTAGACGTCCCCCTTTTAAAATTGGGACGTCTAAAGTCCCACTTTATATGTCCCTTTTCTCTATTTAGGACGTTAAAATGTTTTATTTTTTTAAAATGATTATTTATATTCTTCATTACTTAGCAAATTAAAACTGTAGAAATAGAATCGAAGATGGATTCATAAACCACAATGTCCCTTATAAAATGGTAAGGACATCCAGCATTGCAATCTTTTTACTATATATATATATTTGTACAATAATAACAACTCATATAAACTAATATTATATATGTATAACTACAACCAGAAAGTGTCAAAATGTTTGTTATCATTCAACTACTAACTAATATAAATAAAAAGTTTACTGATCTATATGTTGAAGAAGATGTCCAGCCAAAAGGTCTCTGATCAAATTAATGTCTTCATGTAGATGGGCATCTTCATTATCAAAAATTTGAAAATTAGAAAATAAGCTTTGATGAAATGAATCAAGCAAATGAATTAATTAACATTTCAATTACAACACCAAAAATATTATCATTTGAGAATGAAGAAGCGATTACCTTTTCAAAATCGCTAATAATTCCACATTGAATGATGTTATACATATAAAGTATAACATAATATCTGCATTCAGTGTTACCAGGTTGTCGAGGGCACTTTAAATCAAAGCCAATTGGTTGTTAAAATCAATAAAGATATATTTAAAATGACCGTTAATGAAAGAATTAGAATCGAAACTACTTACTTTTGGAGAATACCACTTTGGGTCTCTAACAACTTTACCCTCACGTGACCCGCCTAGGAGTCTGTATGTCTGAGTCGCACTGTCATGAAAATCAAAATCAACAAAAATTAGAACTATTCATTTTGTTTAAGAATCAATAAAATACAAACAAAATAACTTACGTGTTGAAGACTGATTTTGTTTTGTTGTCTGGCCTTTTACGCAAGGAATCAAACCAATAGATTACATTATGGCGAGGACAAAGAACATGCAAACTCCAATGGTAACTATAACAACATGTACAGATTAAAATAAAGTTAGATGATAAGGCAATTATTTATTAAACATCTTATATAAACAAAATAAAAATACGTACCCTTGACCAATGGGTGCTAAATATCAATGAAGTTTGGTTTGTCCCATTGTGTAGCCCACATAGTGAGTCCTTACCACCAAAGTATTGGAATCCCTTGTCGTATTTGTAGGACATAAGAATCCATACAAAATCTTTCCATGTTTATGCAGATGCGGTGGAAGCAGCTATAATAGAATTAAAATAAGGAATGAATTATTGAATGTATAAAACCAAAAAACCATTACATGAATTGAAGGGAAAAATTGAAAAACAACTTACCGGATTGCAAATTTCACCCATCCTGCATCTATCGTGTAGGGATATTCCAATGTAAGGCTCACAATCCCTTGAGGCATATACAAGTCAATCTGGTGAATGCCTTTGTAGATCTGTTGTAGCCGTGCTAAGAAGGGCCATTTTCTCGCATCTTCGTCATTCTTTTAGAACATAAAAAAACAAATTTTTAGTAGGATGCCAACAGATCTCAAGTAATAGTAAGGTAATGCCTACCATTGGAGATGTTGCCCTTGAACCAATAAGATTTTGAGGCCAAAGGATAAAGATCTTATCACCTAACCTATCATGCCAACCTCTGCATCAAGAACAGGGATGGTTGTATCTTCTTCCCCCTTTCTAATACATGTCACATTCACCCTACATAAATGCTGTGGAATTTACTGATGATGGTGGGTGGTAACACGTGTGTGAACGAGAGCATCGGCAACAACATGCAATAGTAGCGCATCCAAATAGAGGGCAGAAGGTTCTCCCAGCGCTGGAGTGGGAGAAGGGTCACCAAGTGGTTCCTCCAAAGGGTTATAACTTCCTTTGTTGCTAGGAAAGGCCTGGGATTCCTGAGTTCTACGCTCGTCGCTTGCCCTATGCGATTCGAACATCTTTATCATTTCAAGTTAAAGCTCTGGCAAAAACTCTTGTCAGAGCTTGTCGCTAAGTTTGGCCTTGAGCTCTCATTTGACTTCTTCTCAAATCTTGGCGACAAGCCCCCTACTAGGTTCAGCTTGTGACGAATAACATGAGTCTCGACCAAAATACCTCACGACACTAACTCCCCTTGTCTCTCCTCGAATATGACCAGGGTTATCTGCCTTCCCAATTGCCGTTAACAAGATGTCCATCCGTCTATGTAGATTGAATGAACCTTGGCTACTATGATCTTCCAGTTCATCCTGTAGCATACAGTTTATCATAAATGAAATGTAAGCACTCTCGATATGAAAAAAACTATGTACTTATGCTTTAACTACTTACAATCCTCGAAGCAGCCTCATTAATAGCCGGATTTATGTACTTCCCACCCTTAATCCTCCCTGCTTTCCATTTGTTGTGACGTGGAGGAGGTGTCGGGGCCTAAATAACAGCGCTTGGATCTGATTCCACTGCTTTCTTCATTTTCTCTAACTCTTTTCGCATCATGTGCCGCTCAAGCTTCCAATAACCACCACGAGATATGTAATGCTTATACTTATTTTCTACTTGCCTCAGTGCATTTACTACACTTAATTCCTATGAATGAAAAACAACAAAAAACAAATAAATGATATCAAGTATATTAAAATCAAAAGCTCTATATCATTATGACAACAATCTTACCAAAAATTGAGGATCTTCCCGTGATGCCATAAACAACCTCTAGTCCTCTGGAGATAAGTACGAATAATGTTTACATGGATCCTCACCCCTTAGGTCCCCTCAAATGTACTTTGCTGTTAGCTTGTTCTTGAAACCTTTCCGTCATAGACTAACCTCCCCCATCTAGTGCTTGTACATCTCCTTGGTGTCTGGGACATCATATGTTTGCTGCAAGGTAAAACATAAGATAATTATATTTGAAGCAATAGGAATAAAGCTATAATTATCATAGATGTATCGAAACTTATATACCAAAAGTTGTTACTAAATCATGTCTTTCATTTTTAGGGGAACCAATCTCCAATTATTGTAGGTAATGCGCACTTTGCTTCGACCCAAATACCCTAAGTAGCTAATGAAATGGTCTTCCTCAAGACCAACTAGATTCATATTGGCAACGAAGTCCACATGTAGCCTCTCTTGTTGATGTTTATGACGTGCAACCAATGCTTCTATCTTTGTACAACCTCTAACCCTTCTTGCAACCGGTTCATCTCCAGGCATTTCTCATCTCTAGGCCTTTCGTCATCTCTAACACTTTGTGATGAGTTACTAGAGTTGTCCATATTCCTGTTAACACAAAAAGCATAATCAAATAGGTAAATAAATCGCAATACAAATAAAATGAAATAAGCAGGAGTAAAACAAAAGGCATACAGTTCTATTTTATAAGTTAAGGTCTTACTCTATATTGTTTCCCATATTCCGTCACCATGATAATTTCTTACAGTATATTCTTCATCATCTACCAATTCTACTTCATTTGTTCTAGGTGGATTTGTTGTGAAAGGTGGTGTGTCATCAAGCTTGAAGGTCGGATCACCATACTTCTATTTTTTACTTTTAAGTACAATGGACATTTTTTTATTCGTAAGATCTGTGACATAAAACACTTATTTCGCCTGGCTTTCTAGAATGAAGGGCTCATCTCTATAGCCAACTATTCGTAGATCAACTGAGACAAATCCAAATTGTTTATCTATTACCACAATATTATTGCTAACCCACTTACATTTGAATAAAGCAACTTTAAACTTGTTGTATGTAATCTCCCATATTTCTTTTATAACTCCATAATAGGCCATGGACGCTAATATGGGGCTTTTGTCTTTTGAACTAGAAAAGTGCATGCCTTTAGCTTCTACCATCACCCCACTATTTTGCATGGTGCTTCTGTCATCTTGCTCTTTTGTATAGAAAGAATAGTAGTTTATATCATAACCAGTCTAAGTAATGACCTGAAATGAAGTCCCCCAAGCTAGCCACTCGATTGTCTCAGACACACCGACCTCGTGCGAAACCTTTTCCTCGAACCACTCTATGAATATCTTGTTTTGCTCAATAGCAATCTGCATGTCATTCTTCCTTAGATTCTTGTTCTTTAAAGTCTTTCTGTGTTCATCTATGTTAGGTTGATCTTCTTCCATATTATTCAAAATATACAAGTGTGCTTGCAACATCTCTTCACGAGGACCATTCTTCACTTTTAGTCCTTATGTTCCCTTGCTTCATGCCGAGATTGTTCCTTCTTCCCTGACATATAATCTTTGCAAAACTCCATAACCTCTTCAACTACATATCTTTCTACTATTGAGGCTCCTGGTCGATAAGGATTTTTAGAATAACCTTTTAAGATTTTCATGTATAACTCAAAAGGGTACATCCACCTCAGGTAAACTGGATCACAGAGCCTTACCTCCCTTACCAAATGAACTATCAAATGCACCATTATATCAAAAAATGAAGGAGGAAAATACATCTCTAGTTGGGACAAAATAATATAACCCTCATTTTCCAGTTCATCCAACTTTTTAGTGTCAATGACTTTGCTGCAAATAGCATTGAAGAAAACGCACAATCTTGTTACAGTGGTTTACACTTTATCTTTCATGAAGCCTCTAATAGCTACCGATAATATTTGTTGCATCAACACATGATAATCATAGGACTTCATTCCCACTAACTTTAAATTGTCCATTGGGACACATTTTCTCACATTAGAGAAATACCCTTACGGCACCTTATTTCATGCAAACACCCACACAAACTTCTTTTCTCTACTTTTGATAATGTATGAGTTGTTGGCTCCATGTATGCCCTCCTACCATCATATCTTAGTTGTGGATGTAACCGTTATTTTATTCCCATATCAATAAGGTCTAATCTCGCACTAATCCCATCCTTAGTCTTCCCTGGTATGTGCAAAAGTGTACTGATAAGGCTATCACAAATGTTTTTCTCCACATGCATCACATCAATACTGTGTCTTACGTCAAGACAATGCCAATATGGAAGATCAAAGAAAATGGATTCCTTCTTCCATATGTTCTTCTCACCCGCAGTCCTTTGATTCTTACCAAAGGTGATATTGATACATTCCACTCGACTGTAAACTTCCTCTTCGGTTAATACTTTTGGAGCCATTACATACTTCGGTAAGCCATTGAAATGCTTTCTTAACCTACAATACGGGTGGAATCGATGAAGAAACCTCCTGTAGTTAAGGTAGATAGTTTTTCTTCCATGCTTAAGTTGATGGAAGTTGTGGTTGCTTCACATATTGGCCATGCTTTATACCCCTTTACACTATACCCTGACAAGACCATACGCAGGGAAGTTGTTTATCATTATAAAAATCATTGCATGTAGCTTGAAGGACTCCTTCTCATAAGCATCAAACATATCTACGCCTTCCTCCCACAACTTCTTCAAGTCCTCAACAAAGGTGCTAAGTAGACATCAATATCGTTCCCTGGCTGTTTTGGTCTAGAAATCATCATAGAAATCATCATATACTTGTGTTTCATACATAGCCAGAGAGGCAAGTTGTATATTATAAGGAGAATTGGCACGCACTATGTGTTCTAGTAAGAGTTCTATACGAATTGATGCGGTCTGTACAAAGCCCAAGCCGAAGGTTTCTCGGCTCGCTAGAAAATTGAGGGAACATTTCATCTATTTTTTGCTATTGTGGAGAGTCAGCTGGGTGCCGAAGATATTTTCCATAAGATATTCTCTCATCATAGTGCCACCTTAACTTCTTCACTTTTGTTGCAGTCACAAACAAACGCTTAAAACATGGTATTATTAGAAGATACCACAAAACCTTTAAAGGTTGCTTTTTAGTTGTCCAATCGCCACAACCACCATCTTTCTTCACTTTGTATCTGCATTTTTACACTTAGGACACTCACTAAGACCTTCATACTCATTTCAATACAGTACGTAGTCATTAGGGCAAGCATGTATCTTTTTATACTCCATACCCATCATCGAAAGGATTTTCTTGGCCTCATACATATGATTTGAAAGTACATTATCGTCTGGAAATATATCACACAATAATTCAAGCAGTAATGTGAAACTACTATCGGTCCACCCATAAGTTGCCTTTAAGTTAACCAAATGCAATGTTCTTGTCAGCTATGTGTACTTACTCCCAGGCTACAACGGTGTCTCTGTATCACTCCGCAAGCTGTCATACTCTTGCGATTGTGCAAACGATTCTACCTCAACACCGTGAATCATTTTATCTATTCTATCTTTATCTATGACATCCACATCTTCCTTCTTGTGCGACGGATAATCCGTTACTTCCTCACCATGCCATATCTACCTTGTGTATCTCAAATTTATTACATCACAAAGTAGGTGATCCTTTATGACATCAACATCCCATTGACTCTCATTTAAACAATTAACACTAGGACAAAAATACTTCCCATTTTTTTTGCTGGAGCATTCTTTCTAGCGAATTTAATAAACTCTTCCACCCCTTTCTCATACTGTTCACTAGTTCTCAAAGCATTCATCCAACTGTGATCCATTTTGTTACCACCTAAGCCATTCCTAATAACACTCATGTTTAGAACAATTGTCAATTATATGATGGGATTGCCTTTTTTTACTTTTTTCAACAAAACATTTGGCAGCATTTCCCCTTAAAAGTAAGACATCTCAAAATTTCAAGCAACCCTATCTCCACTACACTAATAATCATACTAATATAATCTAAAAAATAAATAAAACCAACCATATATTGCATATTATATATGGATTATGGATGCAATGAGATAATTATAAATTGTTTTTATATTTATATTGATAATAAATAAATTTCATTATACTGCTTATCTTATTTTGTATTTTGTGCAAACTTACATGTTAGTTAGTCAACAAACACATACCAATTAGTGAAAGTTGAAGCGTGTTAATTAAAAGCTTAAGCTTTTACAATGAGCCAGGCTTGACAGAGATACATATGGATTTTGACTTCTTTTACTTTCATTGATATAATTATTCTCATTAATTTAAACCAAATAGAGCTCCACGCACAGAAGAAAAAAAAGTAGTCTGTTTAATTGTTGTTCATTTCATCAAAATAAATATACATGTGTATTTCCCTTGATTTTCAAGCTCCAAACATATAAAACAAAAACATTATTAGTATTGCATAACTACTAACAATTAGTTTATGATTCTGGTAAAAAAAACCAATCAAGGGAAAATCACTCTAGTAACTAGAATTATATAAATAAATTAAAGCATTATAATAATTTCATATTGCAAGTTTAACTTAATTCTTCATGTAAATTTATATTTAAAAAAAAAACCTAATGAAAGCAGGGAAGAGGGCAGCCGATGGTGTCTATGTGCTTCCAAGATAGAGGAGAAGACGTTGGAAGAGGTGTGTATGTACGGTGGAGAGGAGAGGTACGCCGGAGGGTGAAAGACAAGAAGAAGGTAGGAGGTGTACTCCGGAGGGTGGAGGGGGCAAAAGAAGGTGGAGGAGGTGTACGCCTGAGGGTAAGAACAAGAAGGTGCTGTGAGAATGGAGGAGGTGGAGGAAAAGGGAATGAAGAAAAGGAAGAGGAAGATGAAGTAGAAGGGAATAATGAAAAAGCAAGACCCAGGTAAGAGGAAGAGAAGTCACGGGAATGAAGAAAAGGGAAGAGAAGTCATGGGGGAGTTGGTGGGAAAAAATGGAAAAGGAGGGGTAGCGGGAGGCCGCATGGCGCATGTCAAAATTTCTGACATAGAAATGCATCCCAAATATTTTTTGGGACGCCTAAAGATTGGGTTTAGGCATCCCAAGTTTCATTTGGAACTCCTAAACCCAACTTTAGGCATCCCAAAACCATTTAGGAAGCCTAAAGTAAGTCAAATTTTTTTAATTTTCTTTTTTGACGTTAATGAGAATCTTTATGTGTCCCAAATTTCTAAACTCTACTTTAGGCGTCTCAATTCAAATTTGGGACGCCTAATGTTTCTAATTCACTACTTTATTTACAAAAATGCTACCGCCTCTATGTTTTAACCTCCCTTTTTAAAAAAGGGACGTTTATAGGGGTAGTAATATCTTCAACCTGTAGTAGTGCCTGTACATGAATACACTGGTTAATAGGATTTGGCTTTTGCTATCAAGCAAAGGGAGAAGCAAAGGAAACACAAGCAAGAGGATTTAAGTTAGGAAGAAAGCTTCAAAGGGTAGTAAAACTTACTCTTATATAGTTTGTCCTTGGCTGATTGCATTTTTATTTGTCATGTATGCCTTTGATCATGTAATATCTTGCTTGAGTTTGTGCCATGGCCATATGTGTATGCTTGGTGTTGTTCTTACTTGGCTATTTACATGCATAGTGTAACCCCCTTCCCACCTTAGGCCGAGATTAAGTTCTTAAACTCATAATTAAATTGTAATTAGAGACCATAATGAAATTTGGGACTTAATAAGATACTCTTTTGCCCAAAAATCGGATTTACAAAAACATTTTTTCAAAACTTATTCACAATGGTCTCAAGTTCTCAATACAAAATAATACTGGCCCAAACAGGTGGATTCCATTTACAAATATCAGAGTGCACATAAATTCCCGACTCACTCGGGTTCCATTCATTAGATAAGGGATTTACAAGGCACAAAGCCACAATTCAATACCCTTAACTTGGGGATTACACAAAATCCACTATATACAATTCCAAAATATACAATGATAACCATAAATTCCAAAATATACTCCTAAACAGGAGCTCTAACTACTCTTCATCACCCGCTTGCCTCTCGATCCTTCGGCCCTATCTAAAAGGTTTAATTTTGGGAGAGTGAGATTCTAAAGAATCCCCGTAGTAATAAGTCAATCATATAATGTACAACAATAATGCATGTAATCAAATCATCATCTACACAAGCATCTACAACGGCAGTTGCAGCGGTAATGGTTAGTATGACACCTGTCATCCCTGACGATTGCTCACGCTGAATTGCTCACGCTGTATTGCATCACAACAGTCAACACAGTATAATTCACCACAGCTGGGATCCATATAAAGCATATCATATTCGCAAGCCACATAGGCAAGATACACACACACAGCCCACGGCTGGTTTTCACATACGCCGCCCCCACGGGTCGGATTCACAAAGATCCATGTCGATTACGACGGCAGTCCAACGGCCGACTAGAGATGACCACTGTCACTCCCTATACGGCTCACGCTGACCTGCTCGCGCCGTAATGGACCATGGCACACATTTCACAAGTTCAATGATAAGATATGCATACCAAAACATCATACAAGATATGAGAGAAAAGTCACCACCTGAGTTCTTCCGGGCGTGTCCTAGCGTCGGTCTCTCCCGAGGAAGGCAAATATCAAATCCTATTTTCACAATTAGGGACGATGAGTTATTCTCTATTCCAAGACTTAATTCACTTTATAATGCTTAATTGGTTATCATTATTGCTCTGTTAGAGTCACTAAATACTCCTAACAAAACTCCTAAAGGGTAGGAAGAACTATCCCAAAGATCCCCTTTTGGAAGCACAAAACTGAGATTTTACATTGTTTCACTCGAGCACAGATGACCATGCTCGAGCACAGATGTACGGACACTC
This sequence comes from Inga laurina, assembly GCA_963855925.1. Lineage (NCBI taxonomy): Eukaryota > Viridiplantae > Streptophyta > Magnoliopsida > Fabales > Fabaceae > Inga > Inga laurina. Next base: position 9,367,355 of record OY979710.1, read on the forward strand.
GAGTGAAAACGGCTTCACTCGAGTGATGGTACGGACATCACTCGGGCACAAGAGAGAGTGAGAGGCAGCAAGTGAACACCCGAGAGCACAAGAGAGTTTTCAGAAGCAGGCTCACTCCAGCACAAATGCCCTCACTCAAGCACACGTACGGAAATCACTTCAAGCACAAGGAAGTGAGACAGAAAGCACACGCCCGAGAGCACCATCCCACACTAGAAGCACAAGCTCACTCGAGCACACACGGCTCACTCGAGCACGGTGCCCATACCCGCGAGTGAGAAGGCACACCCGTGCACCTACTCGCGAGTGACAACCCGAGAAGCAAGCCCTTTGGTGTCAAATACACTCATCACTCGAGCACAAAATCCTCACTCGAGTGATGTTCATCCCTCACTCGCGAGTGAGGCTATGCTTGCTATGACCCAGAGAGTGCAATAAGAACACAGAAAGCAAGAAACGAGAATTGCACTACCGCACTCGAGCAGACCCATCTCTGCTCGGGTGATATTCATCCCTCACTCGAGCAGACCCATCTCTGCTCGGGTGATGTTCATCCTTCACTCGAGCAGACCCCTCCCTGCTCGAGTGAATCCCTCAGATAGCAGAAAACGCAGAACAGAGGCACTCTCCTTAACCTTTGCCCAATTGATTCCTATGGATACAAAACTTAACCCAAAGCCATTCCCACACAAAAACTCCCAATAAACTCAATGGAATATACAGAATCATCAAAATCCTACTCCATTATCATGCTTTGGGTTTTGGGCAACAATTTCATCAAAATTCCCATCTCATCCTAACATCATATTTCAATCTCTAATCAATCTATCTAACATAAACTCATTCCAAAATGCCATTCTCATGCCATAAACATACCAAATGAACAGTGGCACTCATTTTCATGATTAGGCCAAAATTCCCAGAATTTATAAACTATTCCAAATGGCATGAAACTTAGATAGATAGGTTAGATTCCCTCACCTTATCAACTTCTCCAAAGAGAGTTCTTGATCCACCAACAATCAGATTTTCATGTGGCACAAATCAGCACCAAATGGCTACATTATACACACCAAAATGAAGCCCATGATTCAAGGATCAACATTTAAGAAGGAAACTTGAGCAATGGAGATCATTTACTTACCCAAAAATCAATCTTTTCTTCCTTCCTTTGGGCACAAAACTAACGAGAGAGAGAGAGAGATGGAGGGAAGAGTGTGAGAGATGAAATGATGATTATGTTTCCCCCATACTCCCATGTCAGCCGAACAAGAGAGAGGAGAGGAGAGAGAAAATACTTTCTTATCCCATTTGACTTTTATACACACCTACTCTCTTCGCCACATGTCACCCTACCATTGGCTCTCACCAAATAAGTCACACATTAACTTATCTAATCCCTCCATTAGCCATTTTAATCACACATCTCATTTCTCTTAGTTAGTAATTAATTTCTCCCTTAATTACCAACTCATGGCCAATAATTCCATTATTTCAAATTTTTCCATAATTATGACATATTAATTAAAATAGCCATAAAACACATAATAATCTCAATTAAACCCATAATTATCCATAATAATCATGATTATCCCTTAATCAGAAATTGGGATATTACACATAGTTAATTACCATGGCATATTATCTATTGAGATAATGTTTTGCTCCTGAGATTCCGTCGAATCTCAACCTTTTCTTCCATGACATGCAGCAAGAGCAAGTACTTTTAGGGGCAAGAGCATTGTTGTTGGTGAAGCCAGAAGAAGGTTAGAGCTAAAGGAGTTAAGATAACATTTGGTTTAAGTGTTGGAATCTTTAAGACTTGGGATTTTTGGTAGCCTTCTGCAACTACAAATTTTGTGTATATGTATATGTATATACATAAACATAGAGATGCACATAGTGAAGATAATATCTGTAGTACTAGCATAATAGAAGCACAAGCATGCATAGTATAGATAATGGTAATAATACCATGCATGATAATTGAATCTGGGATAGGCAATTGTATTTTATGAGCTCATAGTGAACCAAAGATAGACTAGGATAAGAGTAGAGTAATACTCTAATATTTATGAATAATGTTAAAGGATAGATGAGCCGTAACAAAGAGTTTTGGAACCACTAAATAATTGTTTTCAAAAGTTTTAAATTTTTTCTAAAAGCCTATTCATTCACAGGTTTGAATATTGTTTTTGGGCTAGGTTATTAACTATTTCCAAAGGTGTTTTCTTCCTAAGAATGAAACCTGGCTTATCTATTTTCAAAGGTGTTATACCCAACGTCTCTCAGGTCCATGCCTATATAAGGAGAGCCTAGCAAGAGGTTTAGGCGTCCTGCTTTGGAATCCTCGATCTCTCTCTTCCTCCTCTAAAGGTTTTGAGCTTTATCTTTGTCTCATATTCTCTCTGCCTACTTGTTTCTTTTATATTTTGCTTTTCTATTCACCCTATATCTACAGGAAGGGTTCATTTTATCTTGGGGTGTACCGCTTCCTCTTAGATGGTAGTTGTGGAATAGCTCTTAAGGACAACATCTTTGGACATGACTCAGTTTACACAATGTATTTGCAAGAACTATACTAACAAATATGTAGGCTTTGATGCTTGCTTATGGCCTACAAGAGTCCAAGCATCAAGTAAAGGCAAGTTAACGGAAGGAAAGAAGAAATAATAAAGTTTCAAGGTAGCAAAGTTTACCTTGCTCTTATGTGCTTGGCTGTTGTTTGCATGAATTGACATGTTTGTTGTATATATGTGATTATGTGAAATCATGCATTTGTACATGTGAACTTGTTTGAGAGATGTCATATGCCTATGTGTTTTACAGTTAATGCATGATAGTTTTAAACATGTCATTGCATGATGAAGCTGTTAAGTTGCAAGCATGTTGTAATGCCAAGCTTTTCCACGTATGTTTGAGTGGTAAATGTTTGCTTCTAGGATTCTTTGAATTTCACCCACAATGACTAACCATGCTAGGTTACAAACCTCCAAGGAAAAAGCTAAAGCAAGAGGTAATGGTAAATGAAGGGAGAAGTTAACTACCTATGGCATTAGTTTGCTATAATTTGTTGTATGCATAATAAATTCCATTAGTTGTGTAAATTCATTGTGAGGCATTGGCATCTATGATTGATGGGTTAATATGGATTGTGGCCAATTGGAAGTCATGAATTAGTATGTGTATATTAGACACATATATATTTCCAAAAAGTCATAATTCAGGTCAATTAGATGTGTAATACAAGAGTTACAAATTGCTGAAGGGTTAGGCTCATGTCCAAAAAATAGAGCAAGGATAGAAAATGCATTTAACTATATTATTTTGGATGGGGTCAAACTAAAATGGTATTTGTCTCAAGTAAAAGACTTCAAGAGTTTTCAATAGAAATTTAGAGCTCCCTCACATGAATTTTATAGAATTAGTTATAAATTTTTAAAGTTGAACCACAAAACTGGAAATATGAAATAAATAGTAACCTAATGATTAAAATGGGAATTTCAGTTTATGGTTTTAATTATGGATTCACCAGAACCAAAGTGCTTCCATATGCGTATTGAAGTTACATATTTACTGATGTGTTACGGGAAGAGTTCGTATTCTTAAGTATCATTCAAACTACTTTGTTTTGTATTTTGATGAAACTATCCTAAGCCAGGGAACTTGGTTACTTCAAGGCTTTAAGGTCGAAGTATATGCATAAAGTCCTAATAAGGCTATTTCTAAAGTGACGTTCCCTTAGAACATGTCTGGCTTCAAATATTTGGTCTTCCCTTAGAACATGTGATGGTCGCTATGATGGATACTTCGGTCATGTTCAAACTCACTTTTCCAGCCCTCTGTTGGTCAAAGTCTAGTGCGATTGGAAGAATTAGTAAGTAAAGGATGTGAGCTGTAATATCCCAAAATTCATACACCAAAGATTCAATGTATATTTATTCAACAAATAGAATCAAGGGTGAATTTTGGAGAATTTGATTATGCTGCCAGTGAAAATTTTCTGTGAAGCAGTGAGTTTGTCGTATGGTTTTGGATGATCAAATGATGTTCAAAAATTGTGAAATTTTCCAGAATTAAAGTAGACATTCTAAACTTTAATTTGATAAGTTATATGAATTATTTTGACCTGTACATTAAGAGTTATGAATTTTCAAAGTTTACCCAGTGAAACTGGCTACTTTGTGGGACAGTGTCCAAAGATTTAAATTTTGGGAATGTTGAGCTTTCAATTGACTAAAGGCTATATTTTTCCTTGAAACTAGACTCAATAAGGGTTAAGTAGCCGTTAGAATCACTCCAATTCAATGTCTACAAATAAAGATATGAGTTTTCAAATTTTGATGAAAATTCTGCCGGATTCTCAGCAAAGTGTAAAAATCACAAAATGTAAGGGAAATTTTGGAAATTCAAAAAATTTATCTTTCCTCTATCCATTAAGATGTCCAGAAGCTCATAAAAATCATAAAAATCTTCCAAAAATCAGAAAAAAAAAATTGAAAGAGGAAAGAATGTGATGAATAGTAAAAACTCTAGGGAAAATTCGCCGATTTCACTACCGAATCACAACTTTCATCCGAAAAGTCCTTCACAAATATTTTCTCCTCACCATGAGCTTCAATTCTATGGTTTTAGATTTTTTATTGATGGTGTTTGGTGTCATCTACTCAAGGTAGGTACTGCCGGAATAGAGAACTGGTTGCAGAATTGTGTTCAGGTAAGCGTAAGCTTCGATTTAAGCCGAATATTATGATATTTGAGTAATTATTCATGGAGTTGTGTTACTGCCTTGATTTTCTAACACCATGAAAATGAAGCTTAATGGTCTTGTAATCTTGAGAAATGGGTTAAAGAAGGTTTAATGATGTTAGATTATAAGTCTAGAAGCTTAATTTGCAAAATTGGATTCTTGGGGAAAGAGGCTCTATTCAATTCTGTATAAAATATGGGGAAGAAGTTGGATTTTGATATTTTTTTAGTATTCCATTGGATTCTACACAAAAAATTATGTGGAATCACATGTGGTTGTGATTTTTGGATGATTATACTTAATTCTAGAATTTTTGGAAGTTGGAGTTGTTGTTGTCCAGATTCATTTCTGGAAACCAGTATTGTTATGGCGTGTTTTTCAGTAGTCTAACCTCATCCAAATTGCCTGATATTTATAGGGTGAAAGTAGACATCCTGAGCTTCTATTTTGATAGTAATATAAGCCATTTGACCCAGTAGATTAAAAGTTATGATTTTTCAAAGTTTGACCATGTTTCTGGAGTACAATCTCAAACGACAAGGTTTTGGCTAATTTTTGGGAATACTATGGTTGTAATAGCTAGACTTGGGTATTTTTCCATGAAAATAAACTTAAAGAGCTTCACTTAGGCTTTAGAATTAGTCAATTTAGAATTTCCTAGAATTGACTATGATTTTTCAAAGTTGACTGAAAATCTGTCAGTTTTCTGGAAAACTGTGAAATTGCATTAAGCAGAGTTGTATTGAGAAGAAATTATTGAAACTGTGATATATACTATGATTTAAAGGCAGTAATGGTACAAATAATAACCATTTACTTGTTACCTTAAATTTTGATAGGAACTGGAAATTTTCCCAGCTGAAATCAAAGTCAGGACGACTGAAAACTTGAGAAAGGAGACAGGTAGTAACTCTATCTTTCATAAATTATGTGAATATTTTATGTGTTTGTGTATGCCATCTTCTGTGATATAATTGATGAAACTGTTTTGCCGAGCAGGGCAATTTGTGCGAGTAGGCACTTTTACCTGTTTGTTGAGTAAGAACCCAACCGAAGTTTACGGATAGAGGGGGAATAGCCCTAACTCATGTATACCTGCCGTGATGATTGTTTGTGTTGTTAATATGTTGCATAACATGGAGCATGACATATTTAATTTTTACATATTATATGATTGATTATATGTTACTACTGAGATTCTTTTAAATCTCACCCATTTTCAAAAATTAAAATATTCCAGTTGAAGGTAGCGGCTGGAAAAACAAATTCATGGCTACCGGCAAGTAGAGTTCCGGTGGACACATGAAGATTGTTGTTGGTTATCTAGCTTGTAATTTAGTTCCTTTTGAACACTATGTACATGTATATGTATATATTGCAAACCCTATGAGGGATTTTCCTGTATTGTAAACAAGTACTTAATGTCAGTATGTTTCCGCTACTTCTGTATGCCTTACAGAACTGTGCGCTTACTACTCTGCGTACATCGAAATGTTAAGGGGTTTGACACGAGGAGCAAAAAAATTAATTGCGTATAAGAGTTTGGAAGAAGAAATTATAGTTGTTGATAGTCAAAAGACCAATGGCTTATTGTTCCCAAAGTTAAAATCTCTTTGAATTAAATGATGTGGCAAATTAGAAATGGTATCAACACTCCTTCTAGCTGGAGACCTTCCCGTGTTGAAGCTAAGGACTTATCTATAGAGGATTATGTGGAGCTAAAATACATATTTGGTGAATATAGAGTTGTGGGTCAAGTTTTACAGCAGGAGATCATGCAAATCATTAAAAAGACTTTTTTGAAGGCAGTAAAGAGTTCAGCTCAGGTTTCTCACTCCCTACAAATCATTAAAAGGATGAAGGAAGTTATTTGTAAATGTCTTGACTTCTGAAGGTAGCAAGAGGATCTAGTAAACTAGTTGCTTACAGGAAGAATATGGGTTTTAAGTTGAATACATGGCTTCTCAGGCATTGCCTATAATTGCTTTTTTCAAAATCTGTGTCTCGGGTATAATGTAAAGGAGAATTGGCTTAATGTCAGTCATACTAATGGTACTATTGGCCAACGTCGATATCTTCCTGTGTAATGATAGACAGTTTATGAGTAAAATAAATTAATTTGAAAAAAAATAATAAACATAAGAGATAACATGAAATAAAAAAAGAAGTCTTACATTTTAGGATTAAAATTTACTCATAATCTAGGTATTGCATTTAGGATCAGAATTTACTCATAAACTAGGTGTTTCATTGCTTCCTTTTTTCCAAGGCCAGGAGTCATCAAGACCATATTTTGGATTGAAAGAAAGCCAGGGAAGGAGAAAATAATAATATTACTCCTTGTGTTTAGATAAAAGGAAAGAGATGATAGATGAGAGAGAATGCATAACATTTAAAAAGATAATAATACAATTATTTAATTTTTAACCATTTTTTCATGTAATTCCATGGAAGATAAATTCAAATAAGAAAGCAAGACCTTTAGATTAAAGATTAAATTCAAATTAACATGAAATTATTTTATTTTTATTTAAAATCAAAATATTTAGTAAAATATGTTACCTTACAAACTAAAGCAATAAAAAAGTAAAATAAAAATAATGACAATATATTTTTATATCTTCATTTATTACCGTAAATATAATTTTCCAAAAAACAAATTCAAGATCTTTTTATTTTATTTCAGATTGAGCTAGCATCTCAAGCCCTCGAGCTGACACATCAGTAGCTCAACAAGCAACAGCCTGAGCGCACTAGCGTCTCAAGCCCTCGTGCTAAATATAAAAATGATTTTTATAATTATAATTTATAAATAAAATAAAAGGATCTTAAATTTCTTAAAATTATTTTTATTTTAATAACGAAGATATAAAAATTATTATTGTCATTATTTTTATTTTTAATTTTTTATTATTTTAGTTTGTAAGGTAATATATTTTACTTAATATATTTATATGAAGATTATTTTCATATGAAAAAAAAGATAAAACTATATAAAAATTTGTCTATATCACGTCACTATATATATATATATATATAACACTAGTATTATATATAAGCCCCATGGATTTTAGCATTAGGCGGCTTCCCATGGCATTTTAGTTTTCAAACGTAATGAAGAGAAGCAAAGTAAAGAAAGGATCGCAAGTGAGGGTAGGGACATATTTGAGAAAGTAGTTTTTTCTCCAAAATCTCTTCAATTTTAAGGACAAATTTTGGGGTAAAAATAGTAAAACTATAAGGGTCTTAACACCATTTATTCTTTTCACTTTTATTCTCCGCTATTGTCTCCTCTAATCTAAACATGTAAATATCTATTTTTCTTCTCCGATTCTCGTCCTAATTTTCTTTCCGTCCAAACCCACAATGAAAGTCATCGTCAATTCTAGCTCTTAACATATTGTCACTTTTTTTATTACCAAACAACCACGTTCACGTTGAATTGAATATATATTAAAAGGAAAAACAAACCTTTTTGTAGTTGAAGTAAATTAAAGAATAAAATTTTATATTCTTTCAGATTTCCTAAGGACATCAATATATCTAGGAAAATTGGAAAAATATGATTTAATCAAACCCATATTTGTAGGTGAAACAAGTGCTAGAAATATTTGGATTGTTAAGTAACTTTGCCATATTCTTTTTTATTAATGCAATGGTAAGGTGACATGGCAGTATGGACTTCTGGCTGAATAGGGTGAAAAACTCTTTCACAATTGTTAATTCACTCAAATGGCATCAATTGTGGAAGTTCTTCACGAAACTAATATCAAAGAAGGCAATAGCTAAGATAGGTTTGGAATATTTGTCAGCAAGAACTTGGACTTTCACATTGGGAAGGGTTTACCATATTCCTTTTTATTAATGCAATGGTAATTAATTTAACTAACTAAACTAATTTTTCATTGATCCCTTCAAACATTTATGTCAGGATTAAGTTCCTTAAATACTTAAAAATCAAAGATTTCACAAATCATATTAAAATTACATATGTAATAACATTTGCAATACCTATAATGTTTCTGCAATTCTTTTTTTTTTCCAATATTTTTCTGCAACTCCATTGGAATAAAAGACAAGTTAGAAATGATTTAGAGGTTATATTAGGAGAGAGAATTATTCAAGAGGTGCCAAAGTTAATTATAGAATTCAAGCTAGGTGGTTTAAATAGAGAAAGGCTGCCACCATAGTTATTATTGATTGGAGACAAACTAATAAGGTAAAGGGAAAGTTCTATCACGTTGCTATAAGACCAACAATATTGTATGGTAGTGATTGTTAAGCTCTAAAAGAACAACATAAGTACGAAGTAGGGATAGGTGATGTGAGGATGCTAAGATGGATATTTGCTCATAGAAGTAAAGATAAGATTCATAAAGAATATATATGACAGAGTTGGAGTGACATTTATTGAAAAAAAAAAAGGTAAAACATAATATGAGGTGGTTTGGACACATAGAAAGAAGGTCATTGGATGCACTGATCAGGAAGGCAGATTAAGCAATATGAAAATCCTAAACAAAGGGGTAGATGAAGACCAAATAGAATATCTGATGAAGTTATTGATGAGCAAGACCTCCTGATCAACAATTTATCCAATAATTTGGTTGTTGATAAAACACAATAGTATTATATGATCCATATAGTCAACCCTTCCTATTAAAATAAGGCTTGTTGTTGTGGTCATCATTTTCCTTGTCAAAGACATTTGTCATATAGTGAGTGTTTGGATGTGTGAAAATATGGCTGATAAGCTGCTTTTCACTTAAATCGATTTAAAACTCCTCTCACATACTTACCTCGTATATCATAAATCACAATTGAAAAGATGTTTTTAAGCATTCCTATCGCTGTTTAAAACACACACATAATTATGTACTATAACGCTATTTGTTGACAACAATGGACCACGAATTAACTAGGCATTGAAAATCTATTTTCGTAATTAAATAGGCGATTCATTGAAAGTCATTGTTAATTCTAAGCTATATATGTCTTGGCATATTTATTTGGCCAAAAAAGTTATACTATATTATATTATATTGTTGTCTCTTTTTTTCATTACCAAAGATAACATTCGCTTGTAGCTGAAGAGATATTCAACAGAGCGATATATCCAAATCCAACTGTAATCATATGGTTGATGGAGCTTCAAATATAAATAAATCCCTTTAACAATTTGCGTGAATTAAATAAGAATATTTGTGTTCCTTTTTTATTTCCGAAGGACATATATGTATATAATAAAATTGATAGACGGTGATTTTAATCCGCCACTAGATTGCACAAGAAATCATAATCTAAGTGACTTTAACAAATAATTTCAAAATTTTGTCTCTTAAAAATTAGCTAACCTGAAAAAGTTTTATCTAAACTTCTAACTTATAGTGCTCTTTTTTTCTTTTTGTATACAAAAGTTATATTTCAGCTATGAATTTTTAAGTATGTTGAAAGCAAAGGGAGAATATTATTTGAGATATTATGAGTATTATATTTATAATTTCTGCTTTGATCTGTTTGAAAGATTGTATTTTTTTTAATAATATATGAAAAAGAATCTTGCTGTTGGTATTTTTTGGGACCGATCGAGTCATTTTCATTTAACAAAGTCTCAGCCGAAAAACAATATATCTACACGCACATGTCCTTATATTTGCATGAAGAGTGAGAAATACATTTCTTCACTAAAATAAGTTAGATATATAATGATGACAAAATTCTATAAAATTCCTTTAAAACTGTAAGAGAAATATAAGAGAAGAGAGAACTGGCGTACCGGGGCGAATCTATATTCGGATCCGGATCAAGGCTCCAATGCTCCATAATTGTGCCCACACAATTATTAGACTATTAGAGCCTAATTGTGATTTGCACAGCAGATCACCAAAACCAAAAAGATGGTAGGAGAGAAGAGATTGCCAAAAAGCTCAATAACGGGGTGAATTGCAATTGAGGAGGCACACTCTATTTATAGTGGTTTATAGAGACCACTAATTAGGAAACGTGTGCACTCCTTCTTACCCTTCAACACAGCAATTAAATTAATTGATTCTCAATTAATTTCCTAATTATGTTGATTTGTTCCTCAATTAACAAATCCATAATTATTGCTGAATTATTCCTCACTCTGCAATTAATGCTGATTTTATTCTTATTTGATTATGCTATTTATATCCTAATCAAATAGTCAGGTCTATCAAAGGCGGACTTGAACCCAAAGTCCAACAAAAACACAAAACCCAAAAAAAGTGATCACAATTTGAAAATTCCCATCAATCCACAGTACCAAAAAAATTAAAAATGTTAGTGTTTTTACCATTTTACCTCTCTTTTTTTTTTTAAAAAAAAAAAAAAAAAAAGCCTTTTTGGGGAAGAAAAGAAAAAGCCCCCCGCCTCCATCGCTGGCGACCCCACCGCTGGCGACCAACAGCTATCAGACATTAACGCTTTAGTAACCAGTAAGACATTAAACCATTCATTTGAATAATGCGAAGTAATATATAAAATAACTATTATAGTATAAGGCTCTGTTTAAATGAATTTACTACACTGGAAATGAGTTTCACCATTTCACATTAGCTATCTACAACACCTTTTTACGAATTTCACACTTCAAGATTGAAGTAAAAGGTTATGTTTCAAAGAATTTATTATGCTAGAGGAGAATTTACTACATTTAAAGCTAGTTTTACCATTTCACATTAGCTATTTAATTACAACACTTTATTATTCTAATAACTTCACACTTAAAATTAAAGTGGCATGTTTCAGATAATTTACTCTACTAGAAGCAAAATTTACTACGCTTAATGTGAATTTCAACATTTCAAGTTAGAAATAAAAATGTTTCTTTTCCTAATAAATTCGCATTTAGAATGATCAAAGTGAAAGGGCATGTTTCCAAGAACTCACTGCACTAAAAGTTTAATTTACTATAAATTCGCATTTTGAAAGTTTTGGCCCTGATTAGCCTTGATTCTTATTGAGTAAAAGGATTGAGTAAGAGTTTTGGGTTGTGACCAATTGAGTAATTAAACTGACTAAAAGAGTACTGATTTTGACAAAATATGTAATGGTTTTGACAAAATCAGTAAATGCTGATAATATGTGAAAAATGATTAACAAATAGTTGAGTTGTGACCAAATGAGTAATGAGATTCACAAAATGAATAGTGGTGTTGACAAAATCTGTAATGGTTTTGACAAAATCAATAAGTACTGATAAAATGTATAAAATGATTAAAAATTTTGGGTTGTGACCGATTGAGTAATGAGATTGACTAAAAGAATAATGGTTTTGACACAATATGTAATATGGTTTTAACAAAATCCATAAGTACTGGCAATATGTGTAAAAAGATTGCCTAAGAGTTTGAGTTGTGGCCAACTAAATAATGAGATTGATGAAATGAATAGTGGTGTTAACAAAATCTTTAATGATTTTGATAAAATCAATAAGTAATGATAAAATGTATAAAATGATTAATAAAAAGTTTTGGCTTGTGACCGATTGAGTAATAAAATTAACTAAAAAATTAATGGTTTTGACAAAATCAGTAAGTAATTACAATATGTGTAAAAGGATTGAGTAATTCGGGCTTTTTTGTCTTTTCTCTCAAACATGAAAATCTCATATTCCCCCCCCCCAATCTCTGTTTTACATTGGCCTCGTTGTTTTGTCCTTTACATGTGTTAAGGGACTTTTTTGGGTTTTAAAAATTGAAATGGTATTTATAATGTCTTTTTCCCTTAAAGTTTTTTGTCATTAAAAAATGCATTTCTTTACTACACCAGCCAACCTGGATTTTATTTTATTTTATCATGATTTATTTATTAATATATTTTATTATAAAATATAATGGATCACAAGATGTACACACCAAGTGCCCTCCCTAGTTGCACTATAAATTGTATCAAATCTCTGTTATTAGCATATCATTAGCACAAGTACAGTTCAACAATGTCGTCTAAACACCTGCTAGTGTTCTTTTCTGGAGTGATGCTTCTCATCACTCCAAGCTTTGCATCTTATTATCAGCCTCACGCTTATAAACCTCCATTTGAAAATTCACGGGCTGACAAAATGTCAACACCTACACAAATTTGTGAAGTTGTTGACTCATCTTTTGAAAATTCACAGGCTGAGAAAATGTCAACACCTCCCCCTCCGCCTCCCCCTCCCCCTCCCCCTCCCCCTCCGCCTCCACCGCCTCCACCTCCTATTACGCCTCCTATTCCGCCTCCACCTACGCCTATGCCTCGGCCTATACCTGCATCTGACCATTTTTACAAGCCACACTTTTAAAACCCACCTATGCTTGACCTACGAAAATAAGTGACCATCTCCAGATTTTATGTGTGTTTGGCATTAAAATTAGAGACTATCATATTTATGTTTGTTTTGGTATTATGAAATTAAGAGAGTATAGGATCTCTCTACAATTTGTCTTCAAGTGTATGGCCATCTCTGTTTTGCGTTGGCCTCGTTGTTGTATGTGTGGCTATATGGCTATATTCTATTCTCTGAATTATATATAGCATCGACAATATATAATAAAATTGTGTGTTTGAACCTACTTCCCATCGCATTTACGAGTATAATTTATTAGCTATAGTACATGTATATATATAAAATATCTACGTTCAGCATTATTTGTATTCATGTGCTCAATTTTTTTTGGAATTGCCGTTATACTTTTCGCAGAAATTTTGCCATCAACTAGAACCAGAGCTAAATCGAAAGAAATCAGCGATGACTGTGAAGGACTGAAGGAAACCCCTCCCTCCATTATCACCATCATGCTGCCGCAGTGTTCTATGAGTTGAAGAAAAAACATTTTCGGCGGGGCTTAATAGTTTTGTATGGTTTGGTTTTGCTTAATTGGTTATTCTGCTAGATTCTTTTCTTGCTTTGACTTGTATGATTTGTTGGTTTGGGTGGTGTTTTATTTACACGGTTTAAGCACGATGTAAGAGATTTCAAAGCTGCAAAGAAGATGTTTTCTTGCTTTAATGGTGGAAGGAATAGAGAGGGATGGAGGAAGAGGGAGAGATAGAAAGTTGATCGGAGAAGATCGAAGATCTGCAAATCGAAGAAAAAGAAAGGAAAATGGGTTAGAATTCATAAGGGCATGTTTGCCAATTCACTTGCGGGGTATAATGTGTAATACTACGTGGCACAGTATCTTACATAGCAGAGCCAACTTAGCATATTTTGGTTAACAAACTTGACCGTTTTGTTTGGTTAATGGCAGGGTCTTATTATCCCATTTTTTAAACTTTCGGTGCAAAATCGTCCCCTCAAAAACTTCCAAACATTTAGTGGTCATTGATGAAAACTTTCAGAACATTTTGGTCCTTTAACCTAAAATAGAAAGTAGGAGGTGGCGGTTATTACGAGAAGTTTCGAGCATACACTTTAAGATTTGTTTGAAAAACTAATTGTGGTTCAGAATTATGTTACACAGCCTTTCTCCTCCTCCTCCTCCTCCTCCTTGTTTTTTTTTCCCCCCCTTTGGGCGGGGCATTCAACAAAAATCGTTCTCAATTCTAAGTTCTATTATATTGTCACATTTTCATTACTAATTAAAATTAAATTGAGGAGAATAAAATTTATATTCTTCTTGGATTTCAAAAGGACATCAATATATGTAAAGTTGAAAAAAATATTATTTAACCAAAGCCCATATATGTACGTGAAACAGGTGGTAGAAAAATTTTAATTGGAAAATTGAAAAAATGAACGTAGATTATACTAACGAATATGATGTTGCTATGAAATTGCATAATCCCACTGAAATTTGATCACCCAAAAAAGGAATTTTAGATTCAAGCAAAAGGATACAAATGCCCCCATGTTAAAAAAAATAGAAATGGTCCAAATCCCTTGCTTGCAATCCCTAACCGACAAGCGGCCAACATATCCCCTCATTGGCGACTAGCGAGCTAGCTACCAATGGGAGGATTAATAATATATGACCATTAAGCCACCAATGATTTGCAATCGAAGTGATGAAATATACATATATATATATATATATATATATATATATATATATATATTAACTACTTAGCTTCTACTACAAGCTATTGGCTCAATACAGTCCCACCAAGTCCATAACCTGCCTAAAACTCATACAATTCTTCAGAATTTTCGCAGAAAATTTTAGAATAGTGACTCGACTTAGAAAATTTATATATTTTTATCTACACATCCAAAAATTATAAATTAATAGTTGTTTTAATGCTAAGGATGTGAACTATGAACATACCAAATTTCATGATTTACTTCAAATATCTACCCTACAAATAGACAGTTGCAAGACTGACATTTCAGCAGACATGTGCACTATCCATATGAATTTTGAAGTTAGACCAGAAAATCTAGAAAGTTTCTGAAGCAACATTCAAAGAAATTAAATCAGGGAATTATGTGCTTCCAATTGGTAAAATTCCATATTTTTCCTTGAAACTAGACTCAATAAGGGTTCCATAGCCTTTAGAATCACTCTGAAACAATATCTGCAAATTTAGTTATGATTTTTCAAATTTAGGGCAAAAAATCTGCCAAGAAGGCCAACTATTGCGAATTTGGAGAAAAATGTAATGGCAATTGGGTAAATTATAGAATAAAGTAAAAGCTCATATTTTCCCTATATTGGTAGATATTTGCTTGGGTATTAATCATGGCAAGTGGCATCATCTTAAGCCAAGAGAAATATATAATAATTGTTGAAGTTGCCCGTAGCTCTTCCCACTATATCTGTGTCTTTGGTGGGCACATGGAGTGGATAGATGAGGTCGATATTAGTGGTGATTTGTACCTTCACATGCTTAGGAGGGATAGGCTCGTTATGAAGCATGTTATCCTACGGGCAGTTGAACATGCTAACTTTTGCAACTATATGGTGTCTAGGGCTATTGGCAAAACACTCAACATCTGTCAAACCCTTAGGCAGATCATTAGGTGGGAATGTGCAGTTGCCTCTAGTACTTGGGCTGCCATTTCCCCCTTGCCACTTCATAAAATGCTCCTTCATCAACTCTTGTGTAAGAAACCTATTTGTTCCTGCATTTTATCATACTGTTTCTAAAGCATTTCATACCTTTCATCCCTATTGTTATTTTTTTTTGGTTGCTGCTAACCATAATATTTTGTCTCGACCAATTTAAAGCCTGCGCCTCTAAGAAGACTAGGATGGTCAGGCCCTGATGTCTTAGCCAATACGTTCTCATCCACATAAAGGCAGCCCCCTTGTGTTGTAACTTCTTGGGATATGGCTTGTTGTGCAATTAACAATAATGTTAATATTGATAGTTAATTAAAGACATTTCTTCTATGAATCGGGGACTAATATTAACACTTACTATTTTATCGACGACCTCCTTCACCTAAGGATCACCATAAGAGCCATCTTCATTTTGCTTTGCCACCAACCAAAGTTCATGATGGGGAGGTCTACTACCGTCCTCACTCTTAGCAGGCAACTTTTCAGCTATTCAAGTATACTCCTTTTGCCCTCCCTTATAGGAATACTTATTATTCTTCACCCTCTTCTTATTCACCCAACTTAATTCTTACGAAAATACACAACACTCAAATTAATATTAAACAAATACATGCAAGTGTTATGAATTGGAAATAACAATCACCAGGAATGCTGGGTTACAACGTGAGATGACAAAATTTCTCTAATCATTCGGTTTGATGGTGACTGAAGATTCATAGGAACTTCTGTCTCATCAACCTCTTCAGGATTTTGTAAATATGCCTCCGTCAATACATGACGGAATGTGCGCAGTTATTGGCCAGCCTTCTTAATGAAAAATTCCCTGATGTAATTTCCATCTATATGATATACAGACTATAAAGCAGATAATTCAAGTTAACATTTTTTACAAGTACATAGCAAGTAATCGGCAGGCATATATACCTTACTCCGACATTGTCCCAAATAACTCCTACGTAATTTCCTTGTACCCGACGCTAGTTACCCACTGTGATAGAAACATTGGTTCTTTCCATTAAACCGATGTAGCTGATGAAGTGTGATGGATGAAGAGGTTGATCGCCATTGTTCCATGTCATGTTAAGTCTTCTCCCCAAAGACATTGCTTCGTTCATAAAAGTCAATGTGCAACAGCCCCTCCTTACAATATCCTACACTCACTCTAACGCCTGTTTTGGGGTCCTGGTTCTGGGTTGCATAGTGACAACATCGGCACCGGTGGAATACTAGTACTAGGAACATTATTGGAGCTACAGACACTATCAGAACTAGGGGCATTATTAGTGCCGTGGGAAGTAGAACTAGCCATTTTAACTAAAAAAACAAAACTCATTCAGTCAGTTACAGAGAACAGAGCAATGGGTTTTCTAGAAAAACATGATGCATGACTAAGGTCAAAACCTATCTAGGAAAGACGAAGTGAAAAATAAGGATAATGCAAAATGGAGCAAGCGAATGCAGAAGAGAAATCATACCTTAAAATAAGAAGAACATAGCACACAAAGGAATGCGACCTAGCTAGGGCTCCGAAACAAAAAAGCAAGTGAGGGCAATCGAAGCAATTCACATGGCTGTCGAGCTAAAGTTCAAAGAAAGCAGTAGAGAATGTGTTTGCTTGAAAATGAATGTTGACGGTCAGAAAAATCAATCAGAGTTGTGGGGTTCTAAGGATGGTGGGTAACGTTCGACCAAAGACAAAAGCGTTAAGTGTAACAACTTGGGAAATTAAAGTGAAGAGGTGCAAGATAGCAAGTACATGTTTTAAAAGACTTGATGAAACCTGCTCATAGTTATAAGTTTAGAACTTTTATAAAAGGTTGCATTTTTTCTTACAGTTCATAGTTTACAACCGTAATGCACTTTTGAACAAAAGTTCACAGTTTTATCGTTACAGTCATTAGGTTTTGTAAATGGTGACGGTGATTTCTTAATAACTGTTAGGTATTTGACATGGTATTCTGAAAAGTGATGGGTCTTACTTAATTGTAACTTATTTGACTTTTTTTAATAATTTTTAAAGTTGATTATTCAACCCCATAGTACAATCAAAAAATTAAACAAAAAAGAAAATGAGAGCGCAAACGAGAGAGGTCAATTCTCACTGTTGCACTTGTCCATACATCCTTGCTCTCCCATGTAATCAATGAAGAACAAAAGTCAGAAGTTGGAATAGAAGTAGATGGCTAAATGGGTTTCGCGGGTTATCCAGTAGATCGTGTCCTTTGAAATGGAAATGGCTACGTTAGAGAACAAACATATCAGTATAATTGTCACGGTTAACAACGGTTGTTTACTAATAATTGTAAACATCTCTTAAATTAGTAACAATTGTTTACTAATAACCATGAAGAGACAATTATTTTTAAAACAAAAATTTTGGGCTACATTGCCCCAAGGATTAATTATTTTTAATATTCAAAAATTTAAAAAAGCAGTAGTGGTTTTCAGTCATCACCACTACTACTGTCCTCTTCCTCCTGCCCCTCCCTGTTGCTTGGCACATCATCGATATCTGAGGAAGGAGATGAATTGAAGGGTTTGATTGGAAGTGATCATATACAACCTGATTGTGATGAAAGATGTGGTCCAACTTCCTGTTCAGACTGTGGGCATATCTAGCGAGA
Organism: Inga laurina; assembly: GCA_963855925.1. Classification (NCBI taxonomy): domain Eukaryota; kingdom Viridiplantae; phylum Streptophyta; class Magnoliopsida; order Fabales; family Fabaceae; genus Inga; species Inga laurina. Next base: position 9,385,738 of record OY979710.1, read on the forward strand.
CACCTTATGGAGCAGTCAAGGCTAGCCAACGTCTGTAGCAGGGCCTCCATTTAAGGAGGAGGCAGAAAAGATGGTGGCTGGTGGAGGAGGAGGAGGAGGAGCTTATGGAGGCGGTGGTGAAAGAGGAGGGGCTTGTGGAAGAGGAGGGTGAGGATGACGAGGAGGAGGGCGAGCATGTGCAAGAGAAGGAGGGCGAATGGAAAGAGCTCTCTAGCGTCTAACCATAATAAGTGAGTGAAGAATGAGGTTATGAAAAGGTGCTTTTTAGAAAAGTACTAAGAGCAAAAAGAATATGTCGGTATAAATGTAGTTGAATACTTCGCTCTAAAGTATATCTGACTTAGGAGAATTGGTACTTGATATCAGACCGAACAAGGTTTTGAAAAAGTATTCTTTAAATTTATTCTTTACATGATGGTTGTTTATTATGAAATGTCGTTTTTATCGTTCATACTTTATGGTCAATGGATATAACTGTTATATTTGTGTTTTTGCTCATGTAAGGTTAGAAAACGAATCATTTGTAAGTGTTATATGACAGATGTTTTGAAAGAACTGTCACTTTTGTCACTAACTAGATGACAGTTATTAACTACAACCGTTATTTTTACTTTTTTGTGAATCTTGCTTCGTAATACATGACAATGCACATAATTAACCGTTATTTTTAAGCGTTATATATCCATACTCGACGACCACACAACATACATAATGTTTATTAGCTATAACTGTTATTAAGCGTTATAAATTCGCAAATTTGTAGTAGTGAATGTGTGAACTCAACACACAACTCGTTTAAGCATAATATGAGATGTCCATTCCCAGATTATCAGTAAAATAGTGAGAGATGAAATATATACCTCAATTAACATATCATCATTCAGTTAGCTAGACAGTAAAATATATGTTTTCGCTCATTCATCAAACTTGAAAGTTTTAAACTTTTAAGACCAAGTAGGAAGTAGGAACGAAAATAGGTTGTTAGCGAAAATAGAAAAGGAACGAAAATAGGTTATCATGGAAATATATTAAGACTTAACTTAGAGAGCAATTACGTATGTATATTATTAGACGCTTGAAGAAGAAGAAGAATAAAATGGACATTTTTTCACAATCCCCATGTGTATATACGGACAGTGTATACTTTGAACGAAACTTCTCACTCTCACATGTGGATTGCTTTTAACTAAACTCAAGATGTTATTGTCAATTTTAATTTATGACAATTCTTTTTTTTTTTTTACCAGATTTATGATAATTCTTGCACTTATTAATATGTGTTTACGTATTTTATTTCTAAAATCAAATCTTGTTAATACTATCTCCATTTTTTATTATAAGATCCAATTGACTACATTGCGATATTATGGAAATTAAATAAATTACTAAATTATAGCACATGTTACATAATGTCTCTGAAATACTTATATGTATTATTAAATTATATATTAGTTTATAAGACAAATTAATTTGAAAATAATAATAAAGATAAATATTTCAAAGTAACTTATTTAGTTTCTTTAATCTCCCCAAATTAGTCAAGTATGTCTTAACTCTAAATCTGGAGGTAGTATTATCTTTTAATCGGCTAGCCATTACAGAACTGTTTTTCCGAATATTCTTCTTAGGAACGAGACAGAGTTTGAAACTTGAAACCTTACCACACACATACAATATTAAGGTAATTAAGAAAGTGTTACTTTGTTGGGGGGGAAAAAGAAAGTGTGTTAGTTTATATGCATAATACAATTAGTTGACAAAAAAAAAAAATATGCATAATCCAATTAGTGGCCAATAATTATTTGGATGACATGTGAGGATGGGGATTGGGGAGTGACCTGTTCCTATCACCATTTCCTTATTTGTTTGTGGCATAGTGGCAATAAAATATCTGATAATTAAATTATATTTATTACCGTCATTATTATCATCTCCGTGACTTTAGTCTTCTTATAAAATGTCAACAAAAAAGAGTTTATAAAATATAGTGAAATAGAACATGGTCGGTCCATCTAATCCTGTCCTTATACAAGTTTCGTTTTAATTAATTTGGAGCTCACATTGATTCAAGCCGATGAACATTGGGTTTATCTTTAATTAAATTATTTAAATCAGATTTAAATAATCTTTATCACTTCAATACATTGTATTCCCCTGGTTCCTAATGTAGGACTAAAAGGAAGATTTATTTTTCATATTTGTCAATTTTTTTAAATTGCCTCTATTGATGCTCTATCAATGATAATCAAATAAGAAAAAGATGATGAGAATTAAAGAAGATAATTAAGGTGTTAAAAAAATAAGTCATATTAACTAATTTAACTAACATCCTTAATCTAATCAAATTAAGTAAATATGTCTTATATTAAGGATCATATGGACTAGCAAATTAGATTATGGCCTTGGCTTTGTATAAAATTGATAAAGTAAATTACATTAGTTATACGATATAAGTTACGTGATTTTTCAAATTTAATTCTCACATTTCTCTCAATTTTCCCTTTCTCAGTTTCTCACACAAGAAGATAAAACAAAAGTAGCCATTTTTATCGCATAGAAAAAGTGGCCGGGTTAAAGTAATACGTAATCCATAAACGCTCCATGTAAACTCTTTTTTATCATTACTTACTAGTTGTCATCACGTTCATAAACGAATAAAAATGAAAACAAGTCCACAAACTATAAATTAAAAGAAGAAACAAAGTGAGGCTAAGAAAAATAACATAAAAAACAACGAAAACGAGAAATAGGGTGGCCTTTAATAATGCATTATTATTCAACCACTCTTTGGAGGGTCCATGTATGTGGACGGTGCGAATTGTCATCTCTTTTCGTAAGCCTTCTTTGTTTATATATAAACCATAGCAAAAGAGCTCTGATCACAAAAACTTGAGTTTGAGAGAAACTAATCAAAGTAATTAGGGTTAGTTTCGAAGTGTGACCAAAAAAAAATGGTGAAGATAGCTGTGGGTAGCTTCAGTGACTCTTTCAGTGCTGCTTCCATTAAGGCTTATATAGCAGAGTTCATTGCCACTTTGCTTTTCGTCTTCGCCGGTGTCGGATCGGCCATAGCTTACGGTGAGTCCCTCTCATTTTAATGATCATTATTTTAAATTTACTGAAGAAGAAGCGAACGTCGGAATTGATTGGAACATATATATATATATATGTATGTATGTATGTATGTAGGTGCCCTTACAAAGGATGCGGCGTTGGATCCGGCGGGGCTTGTGGCGGTGGCGGTGGCGCATGCATTTGCGCTGTTTGTCGGAGTGGCAGTGGCGGCCAACATCTCCGGTGGCCATTTGAATCCAGCTGTCACATTTGGATTGGTCATTGGAGGCAACATCACCGTCCTAACCGCTGTCTTCTACTGGGTTTCCCAACTGTTGGGATCCTTGGTCGCTTGCATCCTCCTCAAATTTGTCACCAGTGCCCCGGTATGCCTCCTTACTAATCCCTTCTCAACTCTTAAAGATCTCGTTTTAAATATAAAAACTAGTAATAAAAGGGTTTGTTTTGATTACAAATATAAGATTTTAATTTACTTTTTTTAATCAGAAATTTGTAATTTTTTTCAAGAGAAATACTTACATACCCTAGAAGCGCTACCTCATGTATACTCTGATTAATTAAAATATAATAACTCGTCTCATTTTAATCCTACATAGCATATAGTTATATAAAGAAATTCAAATTTTATGATTTTTAAAAAACAACAACTCATGGGACGGAATTGCGTCTTTTGCTTTTCTAAATTATGAAGTTTATGTTTTTCAAAATTATAAAATTTGAATTTCTCCAGATGACTCATCTCTCGTGTAGGATTAAAATAGGATGTTTTGTTATATTTTAATTAATCAGAGTATAGACGATGTGATGTTTTGGGAGTATGTAAGTATTTCTCTATTTTTCAAACTATCCCTATTAATTGCATATGATTAGGGGGATTTCCATCAAGTGGTAGTTTCAATGCAAATAATTAAAGAGAGGGTCTTAGGTAATTTTTTTAATTTATGCAAATTAGTTACCTAAATATGTTATTTTAAAGGTAAAATATAAATAAATGATATAAAAATAAGTAACACTAAATTGGGATCATATGAATCAACCAATGATGCAAATGATTGGGTGTTAAAATACCCAACTCTTACATATGAAACAAATTAGTTGAGACCAATCAATTACCCTCTGGACTAAAAAAAATCAAAACTTGTTTGTCTCTTTTCACCTAGACTATTATGAGCCAAAAAAGAATCCTAAAGCATCTTAATTTCTCTAACTTTCCATCTCTTGTTATTGTGACATTTGCTCCTTTCCTCTCTGGCCTGTAATCTTTCCATTTAAAGAGGGTGAAGTGATAATAGTATCTCTCTTATTTTTCTTCTCTCTATATTTTCCCTTCTCCTAATTTTTCTTTCCATCCAAACAAAGCGATAAAGTGTATTATGCTTACATGGATTATTATTTGTAAGTTGATTTTGAAATTTACAAATGGTATGCAGACCATTCCAGTGCATGGACTTGCCTCAGGAGTGGGTGTTGGAGAAGGCATAGTTTTTGAAATTGTTGCCACTTTTGGACTCGTTTACACTGTGTATGCCACAGCAGCTGACCCCAAAAAGGGCTCATTGGGCACTATTGCACCCATCGCAATTGGTTTCATTGTGGGTGCCAATATCTTGGCTGCCGGCCCATTCAGCGGCGGCTCAATGAACCCGGCCCGTTCGTTCGGTCCAGCTGTTGTATCCGGCAACTTCGCCAACTATTGGATCTACTGGGTCGGCCCGTTGATCGGTGGTGGTTTGGCCGGCTCCATCTACGACACCGTCTTCATTGGCTCATATGAGCCCCTTCCTACCTCTGAAAACTACCCTTGAGTAGTTGTTATTTTGTTATTCTAGTTTGCTCATCATTTGTTGTACTGTGTCTTTTTTTTGGTGGAAGTTGTGTTTTTAATTTTCCACTCGGTGAAGAAGTAGCTTGCTTTGATTTGGCTTTTGGTGATGATAATGTAATTAATTGGGAAAATTGAAGTTGAACAAAGCTCTATTTATTTACCATTGTCCATGGGAGAATCGTTAAAGTCAAAGTTACACATTGAACTTGGGCAAAAACAAAGCCCAGTTTTCTTCCAAAAGCTCACAAAATCCTAATTGACAAATATAAACTCTATTTGGAAAGATGATTTATGTAACTAAGTTGTGTGTTTGGATTAGCTTTTGAAAATAGTTTTTACGATTGACGAGATAAATATGTGAAAGAAATTTTATCTCGGCTTGCGAAAAATAACTTCTAAAATTACGTTTTAGGTATTTCTCAAACACTCACTTATAAAAAAAAAGCAGCCTCTCAAAGAAGTTGCTTTCCATTGCTTCTCATTGGTGAAGAAGCTCAATCTCGGTGTGGCGACTGTTGGGCACTAATCCAATGGCGGGTGGCAGATTCCGTCAGATCGTGAAGAAGTACGGAAAAGTTGCGCTTGGAGTTCATTTTTCTGTCTCAGCTGTTTCCATCACGGGCCTCTTCATTGCAATCAAGAATAACGTCGATGTTGAATATGTTCTTGAGACGTTCCATATAGGTGGAGTCTCCCCCAAAGATGATGATCACAAGCCAATAATTCCTTCGGGGGAAGCTGATGGTTCTTCTGTGTTCCACGAGACACTTGCATCGGCACCGGTGACCCAAGAGAATTCTAGGAATCGGACGGCTGAGCTTGCGGCCTCTTCGGGTGGGCTTTCGCCTTGGCTTTGCTCCGTAACAAGGCTCTCTTTCCCATCCGAGTTCCCATCACTATTGCTTTAACGCCTCCTATCGCGAGGTTCTTGGCCAGGAGGAATATCATCAGGATTGGTTTTTGAGTTCAGTCAGTTTTCTCTCTTGCTAATTTGAGCAACTGTTCCCCATTGCCCCTTTTGATTTAAGAAAATATTATAGATGTTGTAGCTCTAGTTTATGATTTCAGCATTGGCTCAACTGTGTGTTTGGATTAACTTTTTTTAATAGTTTTTATGATTTATGAGGTAAGTGTGTGAGAGGAGTTTTGTCTCGAGTTACGCAAACCATGATTTAAAATCATGGTTTGAAGGTTTGCCAAACACACACGTCGACATCGAATATTGATTTGAGTGCGTTATACAACTATTGTGTAATAATAGAACCAGAACGAGGCTGAATGATTTTGCTTTAATGAAATACTAATGGCTATTGATTCTCTTGTGTTTACAATTTTCGTTGTGTAAAATTAATAGCTGCTTATGGCTAATGCCAAAAGCAGTTTAAAAGCATGGTGCTTGGGTGGTTTTATCCGGTCTTTAGAAGTAGAGTCTTTCACCACTGGTGGAATACTGTTAGGCAGTTTGGGGCTGCTGTTTCCAACGGCAGATATGCATGTGCCATACCCATAAAATTTTAATATTTCAGAACAAAACGCAACATGGTGCTAATGGCTATTTATTTTATCAAAATTTTCTTATAATTTTTCATTTAAATTATAGCAATACATACAAATAATATATACATATATGTGTGTGTAGTATTCAATAAGATTCATACATTTTTCAGTCATTTTTCATCTAAATTGACTTTTCAAATGCTAATCCAAATAGATTTAAGGTTAAAAAAATAGTCACTTTTGTCACCGACAATCTAAACACAAATCATATTTACAATCTAATTTTTATCCTATCTTACTGTTCCAAAAGTCAGATTACAAAAAAGTCACTTCTGCCACCGCTAATCTAATGCTACTACAGAATAAAGATACTCCTACCTCAAAAGGCGTACCTTTAAAAAAAAAAGGAAATAAAAAACAAAGATGATGTCATTTTTATAAATATGAGAATGCAGTGGGAAACTCTAGGCTCCCCAAATTTGACTTGAGAAGCTAAATTTAGGGTCCCAAGTCAAACTTGGGACGTCTAAAATTTCTTCCTGACACCAAAAACAAAAATTCCAAATATTTAGATGTGGGTTTATACATCCCAAATATTTTTGGGATGCCTAAAGGTCTTGGTTCCCTAATATTAGGGACGCCCTTTGGTGTCCATCAGGGATGCCCTTTGGCATCCCTAATATGTATTAGGGACGCGCTTAGAATATCGAGGCACGTTTTTTTGTATCCCAAATTTAATTTAGGGACAAAAACAATTTGAATTTAAACTTTATTTATCAGTTTTATACTCTCACATTAATTCAAGACTTTTTGCTTCTTCTCGCTCTTTTAACTCTTATTTCTTCCTCTTCTCTCTCTTTTTTTTGCCTCTAGATCTATTCTGCTTTCTCACAATTTTTTATTATTTTATCTTCTCTTTCTTTTCTTTTATTTTTTTTTTTGGGTTTCCCTTCTATTTTACCTTTTAACTTGTGTTGTTATGGCTTGCAGATCGAGATTCTGAAATATGCGTCTTGGCCAATGTTCCTACCGAGAAGACGAGGTTCATCTCTTCCTGTCGCTCTTCTCTATTGGCTATTATGAGAAAATAAATTTCAATAATAGAAGCAGAAAAGTTTTTCACAACTGATTCCTCTTATTGTTATCATTTTCTACTTGTGAGATTTCGGCTTTAGAGTTATTATTGTGTAGATTTTGGATTTGGAGTTCAGATACTAGATCGATAATTTTATTGACCATGATCTGTAATTTATAATTTTAAATAATATTTAATCCATATCTGTAATATAAACGATTTTTTTTTAAAAAACGAACATTTAGATGTCCCTTTTTTCAAAAGAGACGTCTAAAGTGCAGACTTTAGGCGTTTCTTTATTTACGAACGTTATTGCCATTTTTTACTATGTCGCTCACATAAACGTCTCCTTATTTTCAGACATTAAAAGGACTAAAAAGCATACATTAAAAACGTTTCTATAGTAGTGTAAACGGGCACTGAATCTGCCCCTTCTCATGGAATATAGTCCTTTGATCATATATACAAGACGCTTTCAGTATGTTTCATTAGACCAAGAAAAACTTTAAACTTTATTAACTCTTTTATAAAATTCAACATCTTTCTAACTTTATCCTTATTTAATACACACAGTACCGAATGGGAACAAAGTCCAATATAATAATAAATGAAAGGTAAAATTATACATTCATATGAAAATTTTCTCTCTCTATCTTATAAATAGGATCAAAATTTTTCTTCTATCCCTACCCTATATATAGGACCAGAGGAGTATACAAAAATCTAAACAGAAATTGAATGAAATGTTTTTCCCCTTTGAAGCTGCAAGGTTATGAAGATCCGGAGACTCAATCAGTTGACTTTTGCGTTAAAAATATACTTAAAATAGGAAAAAAAATTATTTTTAGGACCAAATGGAATACACATTTTGTAATGAGGCTCCTCGAACTAAAAGGGAAAATTGTTGAAAATCCCCAACAGCAAAATTTATTGTGCAAAGGTATCTAAAAACCTAGATTTGTAAGTGAGTGCAACTCTCCTCAACTGTGTGTAACATATATTTAAGTATATATAAATAATATTTATGTGTAAAAATCTTTCATTTTACACATGGTTAAAAATAGATTGCACACTACTAAAAAGAATATCACCCATTAAAGGTAGTTTCCACTGTACTTTAACAAATTTTATGTACTTTTAGATAATAAATTTTGTAAATGGAACTTTTCAACAATCTTTCCAATTTAAAGATCCATAAAAGATATTGCAGTCTTCTTACTAATTTTGTAATTTTTGGGCCTATTTTCCAATGATATTTCCATATCTTGTAAATTGTAACTTGCACTTCTCAAGCAATTTACAAGTGTTGTTTATTTTGTTAGTCCTTCTCATTGATTTTAATTAAAAAAGTTTTTTTACTCAATTTTCAAGAATCTTATATCGGATCTTAATATAGTTCTATAAAATAAAAAATCCTTATAAAGTTGATCAGACAGAAATAAGACGGCTATAATTTTGAACCATATTAGTTGTCTTATTGGTGGGTTTTTTTGTCAGGATCATATATTAAAATCTTGATATCACCTATAGATTTAACGCTTGACAAAGTAGCATATAATTGGCCATGCGTGACGACAAGTCTAGTTGGTAGGCATAATCCAACATTGGTCAATGATTGTCCCTGATTCTTGTTGGTCGTCATAACAAATAATAATATATATAATGATTCCAATGGAAATATATCCATTTGATGGAATAATATATATATGATGCCTTCTTGTTATTGTGAATTGTAGTCTAAATTATGATGGAAATATATCCATTTGATGGATATCTAATGTGTGCTTCTACCATTAAGAACTATTGCTTTAATAAAGTATTTATCAAAAAAATATGACATTCAGCCTTGTGCCATTGTAGAGTCTCACAGTTTGATCTACATTTTTCACGAGCATTATGAAAGCTCCGACTTTTAATGAAAGCCAACGCCTCTTAACTAACAACTTATTAAAATCTAGACTACAACTTATTGTTAGAGCTATGAAGTTAGATAATAATTTAAAAATTCCAAACTATAACTTGTTAGTATTTTATAAACAAATCGTCAATATTCAAGAATCATTTAAGAATAAATTGCCAAATTTTCTACGTATACTACAACTTCATAATGTTTAAATAACTTGTCAAAATTAAATTCTAACTACAATTTGTTGTGAAAAGCTTTGGCATTGCCAACAGTGATCCTGTCAACAATGCTAGCAACCTTCAGCATATTTGTTTGGACGATTTGCCTAGCAATCGGGACCTGAACAATACAGTAATTGGGCTTAAACAATGTTTCGGTCAAATGAGATGTTTGGTTGAGTGATGAGATTTAAGGTAAAAAAAGGTAAAAGTTAGAAAAAATCATAAGCCTCAAAATGGAGTTTATGTGCGTGTGTGTAAAATAATATTGATAGGAGTATTTTCATATCTTTGGGGATCAATAAGATACTCAAAATCACTTCTAATCACAAAACTTTTTTTATGAAAAATGTTCTAAATAATTTTCTCTTTCTTTAGATAGTAATCTTCTGTTAATTAGAGAACTCTTTGGGATAAGAGTTTAGACAAGTTTTGAGTTTTGTCAATATATGACTGTAGAAATGTAAAGAATAATTAATAATTAATTTTAATTAGTTTAGATTTATTATTTAGTTGTTTTATGATTTTATAATCAATTTTTTTTATAAACATGTCATAAATTAGTTTATATATGATGTTTTTACCCATTAAATTTAGTTTAAATAGTTTATTTGGATTATTGGAGGTATTATTGAGGTTTTAATCAGTTTATTTTGTTAGATTTTAAGCTATGTGAAAATATGAGTTAGGATTTAATATTTAAATTAGAGTTTGATATAATTTTATTTAAAATTGTACCATTGTAAAATTTTCAAAGTTAATTTTTGAGAAAATTGTGAAAAAATTCCTCCATGTGTAGATATTTTCTCATGTCCTATTTAGCAATTAAGTTGCCAATGAGGTCTTTTTTCACAATTATCCCTTTATTTTTTTTTTTTCATAATTTTTACAATTTTTTCTCTTAAATAATACAAAAGCCACTTATGCAAAAGTCAAGCTAAACCAAACATCATTCACTTTTACATAAGTTACTTATTCAATCGTCAATCCAAACATTCATCATTTTACCTAATCTAACTTTTTTCTAATTTTAAGATTTCATAAATCTAAATAAAAATAAATCACTTATCCAATCACCAATCCAAATACACCGCTTGTCGTTGGTGATGGAGCTTCTTCAACGGCCATCGATGGTGGCTTTGGTGGTGCCAATGTGGCAATGTCAATGACCGAAGTAATTTCTTTTAATAAACAAGGACATTTTAATTAGGTTACATGGTACAAGATCATGACCTAACTTGGCAAAGGACATTTTAATAGTTAATCAACAAAAAATAATTTTACTTTCGGTTTTTTTATGTTAATATGTTAGTTCAAATGACATTTATTGATATTCTTAGTTTTTTTAATGAAAATTGCATACAATCATCTCAAAAGAGGTCTATGAAAAACATGAACCCAGCATATTAGATCTGCTCAGTCTCCACGATCCCCTTTATGAAACTGGTTTCCTTGAGGAGAACTCTTCTAGATTTGGACTGTTTAGATTTGATTTTTTTAAAATTAATAATTTTTTTAATAAAAAAATCATTTTTAAAAAAAATGTTAGTTAAGAGATTATCTTTATTTTATATTTTATATCTATTAAAATAATTTTTTTTAAAAAAATAAAAAATAAATAAATTTGGACTGTTTATATCCCATCAAACGGTCTAAATCTCCCTGCTCATCCTTCGGAAACCGATTCCCTCCTCTGTAAAGAGCTGTGGGTGGGTGATTAAAATTACAAAAAACACCAGTAAGACTTTTTTTTTTTTTTTTTTGGAACCGAATTAAGACTATATGAGACATCCTAGTTTATTGATATTCTCTCTCTTATTGATGCATGTAACTATTATATTTATTTTAATAAAACTTCTAAATCATTGAAATTTTAAATAAATCTCCATGTAAGGACCTGAGGATATTCTACTGTGAGAAAAGGACTGTGGATGTCCGTGTCAAGTGTCCCTGTCTTCGCCATGATCCCCGTCCTACTCCTACAGCCCACTCTTGTGTGCTTTCAGATTTCATCCCATTTTTTAACAATAATTTTTACAAATTAAAAATGTTATGATTTATCATTATTGACAAGAATTATTATAATTTTTAAAAAATTACTTATTGTATATTTTTATAGTTTAACAGCAATCACATATGTAACCAATGTGATTTAGAACTGGTAATACGGATCCAACCTGCGGGCTCAACCCGTGAGCCCGCGGGTTTTGACGGGTTAGGGTTGGGAAAATCCCAATCCGTAAAAATGCGGGTCGCACAGGCTCGCACCGCATAGCCCGCGGGTTGGCAGGTTGACTTGCAAAGTTTTTTTTTGTATATATATATAATAATTTTATAAAATTTATAAGTTTTCCATTCTTATCTTGGTACTCCCAATCCAAAGAGAAAAAATCTTAGTTTCTTTCCTTCTTCTTTAAACAAAATTATTATAAATTGGTTGTTTGAGGATCAGTTTGTGTTTTATTTATAAACTTTGGCAAATTTGATATATTTATCTCTTAAATTATGAATTATGTTTTTAAATTTTTATAAGAGAAATGATTGATACTATGAAAGTAAATTTAATTACTTATATATATGTATCTCATATTTTCAATCTTCTTTAAAAAATAATTTTTTCTTTTAAAAATGCGAGCCCATGGGCTGGCCCACAACCCGTACACTCCGCCCACATTCCCAATCCCAGCTCTACAATGTATCACAAAATATATAAAATAAAAATTTTTAAAAGTTACAATGCATTAGAAAATATATTTAGTTTTATAAACTTAACAACAAAATCAATTTTAAATGGCATTAAAATTCTCTTGCTTATTCTTTTGCCCGAAATTGCATTAAGATTCATTAATTTAAGGGAAAATTCCTATAAAATACTCTTGAAATATACAAATCCCTAATTAGTACATTGAAATCAAAAATTCCGGATCAGTCATGCGACAGTACGGATGAACAGTGCGGGCAGCGCCAAAAGACGATTTTGCCCTTCAGCCCTCATTCTCGCCACTTCAAAAATAACAACACGGGTTTCTTAATTAACAATTCCTGATTCTTGATTAACAACTTCGTATTCTTGTTTCACAACTTCCTAATTTAAGTTTCAAGGCCAATAACAACACCTCTTTTTTTTATTAACAACACGTTCTCTTAATTAACAATTCCGGATTATTGATTAACAACTCTTTATTCTTGATTAACAACTCCATTTCATCTTTTTACTCTCACAATAACAACATCGGTGTTATTATTAACAATACCCTATTCTACATTAATAACTCCCATTTCTTATTTCACAATTTCGTAATTTAAGTTTCAGGTCCAATAATAACACCGTATTTTACATTAACAACACTATATTTTTGAGATGCGAATATGTGGAAGAATAAAGAGGAGTTGTTAATCAAGAATCCGGAGTTGCTAATAACAAGATCGGTGTTGTTATTGTGAAAGTAAAAAGATGAAACTGGAGTTGTTAATCAAGAATACAGAATTGTTAATCAAGAATCCGGAGTTGTTAATTAAGAACCCCGTGTTGTTATTTTTGAAGTGGCAAGAATGAGGGCTGAAGGGCAAAATCGTCTTTTGGCACCGCCCGCACTGTTCATCCGTACTGACGCGTGACTGATCCGGAATTTTTGATTTCAATGTACTGATTAAGGATTTACATATTTCAAGGATAGTTTTTAGGGATTTCCCTTAATTTAAATTCCCGTTTCAATTTTTCCAAAATCTATTCGTCTATCGCTATAATCCTATCTTCAGCCTTTTCGCCTGTTGATCCTAAGCCACCAACTTTATGATTATCTGCAAGTTTATAATTCTGTGAATCTCGTTACACGGCAAAACATGTCGTCGAGCTGGGCACATTGCGGGACCGACCGAGGGCGATTCGATCGGAAGCCATAGTAACAAGCTTGTGCTTCAACTTCTCTCGCAAACCAACACCGCCTAGCCGGTGGGTAGTACAGCTTCATCGATCTTTTGAACAGAGAAATCGAGAGGGAAGCTTAAGCACAGGATGGCATTAGCACGTAGAGTCTCTTGTAGCCTCCCTCAATTTCTTGGATTGGCCAATAGGTCTTTCAATTCTTTGAAATTCCCTGACAATTCTGTTGAGTCCCCATCCTCTTCATTTCTCACCCATGGAATCCACGTATTTCAATGCCCTGTAAGTTACATTCTCATTTCGCCATGACTTTTCTTTTTAGATGTTTATTTGCGCTTTTTTAATTTTCGTTGTTTCCTTCATTTCTCTTTTAATCTCCGAGAAAATGATTACTGTTGATGCCAAATTTCGTAAACGGGTGGGAAGGGGTTCAGTTCTGGGTATTGAATTGGTTTTGTGATAGGATGCGGTGGGAATTGTGGCCAAGCTATCGGATTGTATTGCTTCTAGAGGTGGAAACATTCTCGCAGCTGATATTTTTGTACCTGAAAATAAGCAAGTCTTCTACTCTAGAAGGTAGCTCCAATGTCTTGTACGTGCATTTCAAAACACAGTCTATCGTGCTGGTTCATTTTTATTTCAAGTGTACTTTTTTATCAAGCCACTATGTGTCAATTTGCTTTGTTTATGGCTGCTAACCTATTAGGCTTCAAAATTTCAGATCCAGAATTTTATCGTACTTGATAAGACACTTCAAATTGTATTCAAATGCCGACACATGTCAAATGCAGTAAAAAACCTGTTAGTATTATAATTTTTAGCTCCCAACAATGCAAGTTTTCAAGCCTTCTGAGATAAAAAGTATCTCTTCTCAAAAGGATCTCTTTCATTCACTAATGTGGACTGTGCTTAGTTCTGTAAAGCTTACATTTTGTAATTCTAGGTATGAGGGACACTTCTTAGAAAGTATATCAAGCTTGTCTCAGTGTGAGTGCTTGGGCTCCCATCAATGCCAATAAAGGTTGAACCTCAGACACGCAGGTGTTTTTTTTTTTTTTGGTTTTTGGGGGGGGGGGGGGTAGAATTCTCATTTAAACCAGCAACTGATTATCCACGTAATCTTCTTCCCATTGATCCTTAGAGCTGCCTTTTTTTGTTGGGAGAACGACTGAGAGCATAACAACTTTGTTGTGAACTTTTTGTCAAAAATTAAAGAGGATATCTTATATTCAGCCAATTTTATTTCTATTATTTTTCTAAGAAACTTCTTTTATGACTAGAAAAAGCCTGCGCTATTTTTTTTTTGTTTGCTATGTGCACAAAGGGTGAGCCTTGGCGCAACAGTAAGGTTGCTGCCATGTATCTGGAGGTCATAAGTTTTAAATCCTGGATATAGTCTCTCCCCTTGCAGGGGTAAGGCTATGTACATCTATCTCTCCCTTAACTCCACCCGGTGGGAGCCTCTTGCACTGACCCGCTTTTCTTGCTATGGGGCACAATAAGCTAATGATGTATATTTGGTTTACTGAACCACTGAATGAAGCTGCACCTTGTGCTGATCATTGCAGTGATTTTGTATTTGATCCTGTTAAATGGCCACGCATGGAAATGGATAAGGACTTTCTAAGGCTTTCAAAAGGATTTAATGCAATGAGATCTGTTGTAAGGGTGCCAGCGCTGGATCCTAAATATAAGATAGCAGTTCTGGTGTCGAAGCAGGTATACGTTGTTGCTCTTGTGACATTCTCTGGTGGTTTTTGGGTATTGAAGCTTTCTTTCTATCCCTGTAGGACCATTGCCTGGTTGATTTATTACATGGGTGGCAGGATGGAAGACTTCCAGTGGATATCAAGTGTGTAATTAGGTAAAGTTTTAGAAACAACACCTTTATATCGATATCTCTCATTCATTTGGTTTGTTTTATTTTCCCCTTAACCTAATCTTTGATCTAAATAATGTCCTCAATGACACATTTGGCAGTAACCACGATAGGGGTCCAAATACCCACGTTTTTCGTTTTCTTGAGAGGCATAGTATTCCGTATCATTTTTTAAGCACAACCGAAGAGAATAAAAGAGAAGGGGAGATCTTGGAGCTGGTTCAGAATACTGATTTTTTAGTCCTTGCAAGGTATATGCAGGTAAATAACTCATCTTTTTATGTTTGCTAATTGCTTTAATGTGAAAATAGCCTCTTCACATGTGGAGGTAAGGCTGAGTGCATCTATCCCTCCCTAAACCCCACTTGATAGGAGCCTTGTGCACTAGGCTGCCTTTAATTGCTCTAATGTCTAAGAGAGGGGTTTGAGTAATTGGTTCTATTTTCTGTTTTGCAAGAATCGGCTATTCATTAAAAGTTATAACAAACTGAGTTGGGTATATAATTACCTCTCTGTTATGTTTCCATAACAATATCTGATGCATAATATTGATTGAAGAATTCAGCGTCTTTCTTTCCTTTTTTTTATTGTTTTAATTTTTTTCTTACTTTTTTAAAGCATGTGGCATTAATTAACGTCTGCAGGTTCTATCTGGCGACTTCTTAAGGTGCTATGGGAAGGATATTATTAATATTCACCATGGTCTGTTACCATCATTCAAGGGTGGCAGTCCATCTAGACAGGTTAGTTGCTGACACTTAATCATTTGTGCTCTTTGTTGTTTTCCAATCGGGCATGACTTTTAATGTTCAATTATGTCGGCAGGCGTTTGATGCAGGTGTAAAATTAATCGGGGCAACAACTCACTTTGTGACTGAAGAACTTGATGGGGGGCCCATAATTGAACAAATGGTGAACTGACAAACATTTATAGCTATTTAAGTTCAGCTTACATTACTGGCTTGGTCCACAACAACTCGTAAATGGTAACATAGATCTGAATTTGCTTATAGGTGACAATGATAATGTAAGTACCATTAAATTAATTTTTGTGTCAAGTTTGATTAGCAGTTAGACTTAGATCATCCCATTGACAATAGAAACAGATGGTGCTGCTGAAAAATCTGTGCAGCCTAGCCTACTTGGGCTTCTGTATCTGTTATAGGCACTAAGATATATTGCAAAGTGTATATGAAGAAGCCTGAATAAATTGTGAAGTTGCATGTTATATCCTAAAACTTAGCGGACACAGCCTAGAGTATGCCTCTTTCTTTTTCTTCTGTGAGTAAAATGGCTGAGTCTTATATTTGCAGGTGGAGAGAGTATCCCACAGGGACAACCTGCAGAGCTTTGTGCAGAAATCAGAGAATCTTGAGAAACAATGTCTTTCAAAGGCTATCCGATCTTATTGTGAGCTTCGAGTATTACCTTATGAAGAAAAGAAAACAGTTGTGTTTTAATGGGGATAAATGCAAAATGAGACACTGAGCTATATTTGTCGGGAAGAGATTGCCATGATCCTTTTTACCTCCTTGTTATAATTTTTAGTGTAATTATTTGTTTGGGGTATAAAACAATATGCACCAAAATGAGGTGCATTTACGTGTGAATTCACTAATTTACATGAAAATGTTTAATATTATAAACTTATAATTCACTTGATTTGTTGGAAGGTACTATCTCCGATTCTAAATATAGAACGTAGTTTGTTGTACGAATTGCATTAATTGCATTACAAATTAAGTCATACATTTAGGATATGAGGAATATTTCTTTTATGACTTTGCAAATAAAAGAGAGTTGGTGACACATAATAGAATTACAATGTGGGTTTATTTTTAAATTTTTCATTGAGATTAGAGATTGCTTGCATCATAAGATAATGATAGCTTAGAGGTTAAAGAAATTGTCAAAACTAGCTCGACATGACATCATCTTAGTTTTTAGAAGACTTTAGTCCCTTCCTATTAGTCCATAGAATAATAAAGTAAAAGATAATTAGAAACTAGTAGCTAGTGGCAACTTTTATACCACTATAAACAGCCAAAAAATATTCAAATGTTATATGGAGAGAATTATTTCCTACAATGCTCCATTCAAACTTGTTCACTATATGAATGATTTACAAAATCAATGCAATGAAGTGCGATTTTTTTTTTTTTTCAGTATTGTGTGTCATTCGTACAATGGAAATTCATCTTGAATTGAACAATTTTAAAACTTCTTCCCATTTTATCTAAACATGAAATACTTTATCTTTTTTCATTTAAACAATGAAGGGCAATTTGGTCAGTGCATTTTTTTAACGGAGAATAAGGGAGGGGCAAGGGGGCTTGAACCTTCATAATAATTTCATATTTTTGGGGTCCTTAAAAACAAAATATTTTTAAATTTGGTCTCTGAACATAATTTTTTTCCGAAATAAAAATGCTAATGGTAGGTCAGTAAACAACGAAACGCAAAAACGCCGATCTACAATCCAATCCTCCTCTCATCCCCAGCGTTCTGGATCGATACTTGAGAGTTGAGAGCATAGTATTGTACTTTCCCCTCAGTTCGATCCCCTGCTTTGCCTGATATGCCTGTAATAATTCCCTCTCCCTTTAGACTTTTCTGTAATTGAAATTAGGTTTTCATGATCTCCTCATGTTCTTCGAGAATTTAATCATTTTGGTATTGAATTTCTTCTTGTGTTCATTTTCTCCGGCGATGTAGGGTAAGATTTTCCTGGAGGTGGAACCTCCAAGCCCACTCAGATACTTAATGGGAGCCGCCGTTATGATGATCGGAGTCGTATTACCCGTCGGTTACATGATGTTCCGAAACAAGCGCGTTCCCTCATCTTCTTCCTATTCCAAACAGACGTAGGTGTGCCTTTATTTTTCCTAATCAATTTGAGTATCTTAGATCTGCATTATCGACATAATTTTTTCGTTTCTTTGTTCAATTTTGTAATATCTTGGTTGGCATAAAAACTACTTTAGTATTTGAATGTCTGATTGGTGGACGTTAGAAAAGAAATTAATTAATAGATCCAGATTAGCGAACTGGGAGTGTCTGATTGTAGCGTGCTTTTGGTTGAGACTAATTGGACGACTTGTGCTGTTCTTTCAGGGACAAGGTTCTGATATAGAGACGTAACCAAATGAGAGAGTTGCGATTTACTGGATCTGGACTTGTCAGGTTATGTTGGAAGTTGATTCATAGGAGATTTAACCAGATTCAAACTTAGTTCAATTGTAAATGCAATGAGATCCTATATCTTGTTAGTGGGTTCTTCTCCAAATTCTGAACTCCGACATCAAGGAATTATATGATTGGGGCTTACATTCCATTTTTTGTCTCGGATCTGATATCTCATGTAGCTTACTAATTTCTGTTACTGGTATGGAAATATTACAACATGAAATGTCTTTGTTATTTTACATTTTTCCCTGAAAGGAAGCTGAAAGATCCTACTCTTGCTGGTTACATAGCATTCAGTTTCACTGTCATTGATATGATCACTTGTCTTTCTGGGTGAGGATGCTGCTCTCACCAAAGTGTCTAGCAACTGGTGTTGGATGCTATGTTTCTCATATTCATTGATTTGAAATGGGGTTCAAAATTTTTGTATCTAGTGATTGGATCTCAATTGATTTTTCATATGTGAGCTCGTGCTGTTGAAGTATTTATTAGTTCCATGTATAAAACATACATAAATTCTGGATGCACCAATTGTTTAAGTATATGGGAGTCCCCTGTTTTTTTTTTTTTTTTTTTTTTTTTGTTTTAACAATGAAGGACATGAACTTATAAATTATGGATATCCACAAAAAGTAGCATTGCGTATGAAGTTCCAAAACCAGTAGAAATAATAAAACCCATGGTCACAGGGAATACTGTCCGTGCCTACAGACAAAACATTGGACACAATGGTAAAAATGTAGTAAACACTACTGTGAAACACTTCTACCCTGCTAGCAGATTTTGTCATTCACGAGAATTTGAAGACTAAACCATTATTGGAGGGCATCTGCACATGCTGATGAAGAATGATGAGAATATTGGGAATACTGTGAATAACTGTAAAAACGGTAATTATGATACGGGATGGATGTTATGATATCTTAAAATGTTTGTTTTCTTTTTTAATTTTTAAAATTATAAATATACAAGATATTCAATTTGTTTATTATGAATATCGGTGTCGTCTCCCCAAGGACCACACTCCAATAATCAATATCAATCAATCATCAATAATCTTAATAATCTCCATCAAATTTTACTGATATACACTTGTACTGTTCATGAACAATTGTTTCAACATTAGTTTGATTTTTTTCCCCTTTTCATTTTATTACGCACTTGTAGACTGGTTTTAATGTGATTCTCTTTAAAGTTTTATTTAGTAGTTAGAGTTTCGTGTAGATGCAGGGTTCTTTCTTGCACCAGTAGCGTGTGTTTAGATTAGTAGTGGGAAGAATAAATTTTGCTAAATTTCATTGATAAAATTTATTTTCTTGAATTATGATTTACGAAATTGATTATAAAGTTAATTTATAACAATTGATTATCACAAGTTTCTTTGAATAGCTTAAGCTTAAGCCTTGCACCAATGTTTTAGCTCAATAATAGACTTCAGTATTAAAGGGGTGACTGAATCATTTCTCACAAAATCAAGGTTTTGTCATACAAATGACTATAAATACAATCCCGCCTAATGCTTTTTTATGACAACCAATCATGAACACAAAAGCAAACAAATTTATGCGTGGCAAAATTAATTATAAAACTTAAAATCATGGCCAAGTAATTTTTTTTAATAGATCAGAAATAAATCAAACTAAACTAAAGATACTAAGTGGCCTCACAGCTGCTAGAAAATCCACCAAAAAACTCTTTACTTGGAATTTCTAAGCTTACAATAATGTTTAGAGTCTCCTATATATGTGAGTCCGTCATATTATTATTATTATTTACTTTGCATATAACTTGAGATTTGACTTTCCAACCACATTAGAGAATATTTTTAATATCTAAGATCACTTCCCAATTCTCACGTGTCTCTGTAATCTCGTTCGTTTTTAATCGAACGTGCCTCAATTGAACCAAATTATATTCATTTCCCCTCTATCCCATGCTCACTTTAGTCCTATGAGACACCCACAATTCAGCTGTGAGATGATCTCCGTTCTCCAACCTGAGCATAAAACCTTCAACTATTATCATGCGATCATAAAATACCACCACATGCAGCCTTCTTGGATCTAAGAGAGAATGCTGCATCAACCTCTACAACAGAGGTCACATTCATAGTCTGAGGTTCAGGTCCAGCCACTTGCCTGTGTGAATGCTAAAATATTGGATCCACAGAGTTTACAAGGTAGGTTTAGATATGAAAATGACTAAAAATGATATAAACTATCAAACACCATGAGTACATATTGTGATAAGGGGACCACATTTTTGTTTTTTTCCTCTTGGGTGTTCTTCTCTCCACAGTGCTAATGAGCTTTTTTTTCTTGAAGTAGCCCTAAGGGTTCTTCTTTCAAACACTCAAACGGGTGCCTTACAACTCTACCGTGCTTAACCTTCAAAAAGCAACAGTGGGATAACTGAAACACCATCCCAAACAGGCTCTTAGTGTCAGTGTTGGAATGAACATAATCATTTCAGTCCCGCCAATGGAGCCAACAAATGATGACGAATCCCTTAGGCCGACGTTGTTCTTCATATTAAGTTGTAACCAGTCTTGGGGGCCACATTCGAAGAAGCTATTCATAAACTCTGGCTTTATAATGGCTTCCCATAGCAGTCTATCCTCTCGACAGTCTCTAGGGGCGTGAACCTCATTTTCCATTGCTTCTTTGCACTTATAGCATAGACCATTTTGATGCAGCCCTCTCTTTCATTTAAAGCTTATTCGTGATTAGCCGTTCATGCCTTCAAATTCATGCAAAAGTTTTATAACTATGGGATTTTTTAATTTACATGGATTATTCTAAGACTTGTTGAGTTACCTAACACGCTATACATGTCAAGATTAATTATCATCCTAAGACTATGGTTATATAATTAAGCTGCCAGTATCAGCTTTCAATCTCATAATTGCTTTTTGGAATGTATTTGCTAATTTATAATGGTAAAATTTAATTATTTATTTTAAATGAAATTTATCTTTATATAAAAAAATAGGGACAATGATGGGTAAAAAATACCATTTTAGTTTAAAAAACTCTAAACTGTCTTTTGAATTAGCAAAAGGACAAATAAGTAAACAAGTATGAATGTGAAATTTTGAAGTTTTGGTGCTTTTACCAAAATGCTCCTCACATTTTTTTTTTTATTTATAAAAAAGGGTAAGAACCCTCATCGGCTGAAGATCCACTGGCTGTCGCAGCTCTAGCATCAATGGTCAAAGCTACGGTGAGATTTTTTTAAGAGCTTAAGTTGTCAATATGGATACTCAAATTATTAATTACGATTCTTAAGTTGTCATTTTTTATACCTAAGTAGTCAATGTTGCCTGATAGGGGTGACTTCAAAATATGTGGTTGGAGCTCTGGTGATATATTTTTTTAGAGACCTCAAGTTATCAATATAGATACCTAAGTTATTGATCGTGATTCTTAAGTTGTCATTGTCTGTACCTAAGTAGTCAATGTCGCCTAATAGGGATGGTTTCAAATATCTCACCGGAGCTCCAGCAGCTGGCAATGGGGCAGTGCAAGCTGGCAGAGCTTATGTCAGCTAGGGTTCTTTTACCCTTTCAATTAAAAAGAAAAGCGAGGAGCATTTTTGTAAAAGAACCACAACTTGAAAATTCCATATTCATACTTGATTATTTATTTATTCTTTTACTAATTTACAAGACATTTTAGGTTTTTTTTTAATTTAAATGGTATTTTTTTTTCATTTTTTCCAAAAAAGATAGGGAAAAAAACAAAAAAAGAACTTTGAAATTTCAAAATTTTAAATCAGATATTTCCAAAAAAAAAAATTATGAATTGTTTATCAAGTTTCGTCATTCTCTTATCAACTCTGGATAACAATTCTGATTTGGAATTTTACAATTTTAAAGTTTCTTTTCTGTCTTTTTCCTCACAAAATATGAATTTACAATTACCAAATAAATCAATTACAAATTATTTAAAAATTAATACTACTATTACAATCCGTTAAAAAAGTCAACTCCACAAAATCTATAGTTGTTTTTCTATTCATAAAAAATGAACCGAACACAGCATCTCTAAGAATCAAAAGCACGATACCGTTATTTGTCCAAAAAAAAAAAAAAAAAGCACGATACCGTTGATAACTACCACTTCCTCCTGAGCGAGACGCTACTGACTACTAGAGTCTTAGACCTGAAGGCTGAAGCCGCTTGCAGTTGCCGTGCTTAGAAATTAGAATCCATGACCAGTACGGTGAAGTACGGAATCATTGGGGTTGGAATGATGGGCAGAGAGCATCTCATCAATTTGTACCATCTTCGCACAGAAGGCGTCGTCGCCGTCGCCATAGCCGACCCTCACGTTCCTTCCCAGCAGCACGCCCTCCAATTAGCTCAGTCCTTTAACTGGCCTCTCAAAGTAAGATTCTGCTCTCTATCAATTGTCAATTTTTTCTCCTTAATTTCATTTTGTGGAGTTGGATTGGGGTTTTGCTGTGATGATTCGTAGTTTCATCGGTGATTATGCGTATATAGGTTTACTTATTTCAAATTGCGCGTGGCATTTTGTATTTGCGATCAATCAGCTAAGATTAGAATTGTATGGAGTATGATTAATGAGTGGTACGTATGAATTAATTACAATTATTAGGACGAGTTTTAGATTGTGTTTTACTTAAGAAGACAGTACTGTCTTGCAAGGTGTATGACCTTGAAAGTTTTGAAGGTTTTTGAAGGGCACAAGGAGCTGTTGGACAGCGGACTCTGTGACGTTTTGGTTATATCGACTCCAAACATGACCCATTACAGAATCTTAATGGACATCATCAATCATCCCAAAGCACATCACGTTCTGGTAGAAAAGCCATTGTGTACCACCGTCTCGCACTGCAAAGAGGTCTGTATCCTCCATTACATTGAAATGTATCTACTTATGGCTTACTGTATTAGTATCACTTTACAATAACTACAAATGAACGGCTTCCATGAGAATTATTTTGTTGTTACACCTTCATTTCAGTGCTCCAAATTAACAATGAGATGTTGACAATATTTTGGCATTGCCTTAAAAAGTGTTTTGCAAATGCTGTGTTTTAATAGTAGGGACAAAGTTCGATTTGGATGGAACATGCTAAAATAAGATGGCAAATGCTGGCTGTCAAAGGATTGCAGATACTGGTTTTCTTCTTGTGAATGAATAGCTTATATTGCTGTAGTTGGATGTGTTGCCATTGGAATGCTGGAGGTCATGAATGATATGTTTTAGAATGGATTTAAATTAAATTAAGCAAAAGCTTAAAGATAAGGCAGATACAACCCAACCCCACCACACCCCCCCCCCCCCAAAAAAGAAAAAACAGCCATCACTCTGTCGGTGTGATAATTTATGTCTACCTCTTACAAGTTATGCGTTTTTAGCACTTAGTTAAAGAGGTGAATATAACACTAACTTTTCTCATTCTTCCTCTTTAGCCGGCAAGCATGATCTACGAGCATAACATTACATATTTTTGGTTAATTATCATAATTCTGGGTTAGTTAGCAGTAATTAGGTATTTGACGCGTATAATGGCTTGCATTTTGAAATTAGGTTGTTCATGCTGCCAAAAAGAGACCGGATATCTTACTACAGGTTGGACTGGAATATAGATACATGCCACCTGTTGCAAAACTGATAGAAATAGTCAAGAGTGGAAGTGTTGGGCAGGTCAGAATGGTAGCAATCAGGGAGCACCGGTTTCCTTTCTTGGTTAAGGTCAGAATATACAAATTAAGTTCATATGTTTGGATTGTAGCAGAAGCTAAGCTGAAACAATGATCAATGTCCCAGGTGAACAATTGGAATCGGTTCAACATTAACTCAGGGGGGACTTTGGTAGAAAAGTGCTGCCACTTTTTTGATCTGATGAGGCTATTTGCTGGTGCAAATCCTGTTCGTGTAATGGCTTCTGGAGCAATCGATGTTAATCACAAGGATGAAGTATATGATGGCAAGGTAATTTAGATACAACAATTTTAGTTACAATAATATCACACCTTAATCACCAATCTTTGTAGTTGTTTATACAAGTCCCTTTTTGAGATTGAATATCATTGCTTGAACTGATCGGGCATGGCATAAAATTTATATTGGGTGATGCAGTGATCATTTAGCAGCATAGAAATCAAAGGCTTAATCTATTAACACAGCATTTTTAATATATCTTATGTAATCATCACTCCCATGTTTTTAACGTGTAGCTCCTTGACTTGCTTATTATGACTTTTTTGCAATGCAAGACTATGGTCTATTTTGTTCCAATAGGTTCAGAAATAAGGACATTGGTTCTTATCTGTAATATTTCGTGGAAAATGTGTATGTTTCTGTTCAATAGCCGCAATTGCCATGAGTTCTCTAATCATGGTTGTTCTATTTTATACAACAACAATAAACCTTATTTCACTTGGTGGGATTTGTTCTATTCTGTCTGGCGTTAAAAAATTTGGCTTGGGCAGGTGCCAGATATCATTGACAATGCATATGTTATAGTTGAATTTGACAATGGTTCTCGGGGAATGCTTGATCTATGCATGTTTGCTGAAGGGAGTAAAAATGAGCAAGAAATATCTGTAGTGGGTGACATTGGAAAGGTAAGAATTCACCCTAAGTAAATGCCTCTAGGGAACTAACCTAAGTTTTGCACGCAATTGATACTTAAATAAATATACCTTCTTGGCTTGCTATGTTCAAAACAGGGGGAAGCATTTGTTCCAGAGAATATTGTTCGGTTGGGCACACGAGAGGGAGGGCGAGATGGTGTCCGAACATTGAAAGCTGAGGATCACAGGATAAAGTGGGTTATACATGTATATGCATATCATCACCATAGCATATACTATTTATAACGCACTTCCAACATGTTTCACACACACAAAAAAAAACCCTAAACTTTATTAACTGTCTTATAAATTCAACAATCTTTCCAATTATAACCCTATTCAATATACATTATACCCCATGAGAACAAAGTTAATATAATAATAAATAAAGGGTAAAATTGTACATTCATATGAAAATTTTCTCTTTAGCCTATAAATACAACAACAACAAAGCTTTAGGTCAGCTACATAGATTGCACGATGCTATTATGTTATGTCAAAAACCAAATTTTTAGACAGATTATTGACCAATAAATCCCGCTCTATAACTTCATTGAGTATTTGCTTCAGTCTTCATTCACCTATTTTTAGAGCATTTCATATTGCTTGATTAACCTTCCTTATCGACACACCCAATGGCTATCTTTGGATATGTCTGAACCAATTTAGACAATTTTCTACCATGAGTAAAGAGAGTATTTTAGATAAACTAAAACTAATTTATTACAAATAACTAATTTGTTAATTTTCTTAATATTTGTACTTTAGTTATCTAGCTCTTAAATTACAGACAGAAGATGGTCATAATTTGGTTATGATGTTATTGTGTCTTCAGGTATGATGGGTTGCACCATGGGTCTAGTTATCTGGAACATCTTAACTTCTTGAGTGCAACAAGGACTAAAGGTGAAAAGGCTCCTGCCGTGGATCTGGGGGATGGATTGATGTCTGTCGCCATGGGAGTTGCAGCACAGCTCTCCATAGAGATTGGCCGATTTGTTACTATCAAGGAAGTTATGGAAGGATGAACTCTGTATGTAATGCCCAATACTTTTGCCTCTATCACCCTCGCTCTCATGTGGGATAAGGAGGCCCTTGCTGCTTGTACTTAAGAAATACACCATTAAATGGAAAAAAAAGTATAAATAATTTGTAAAATTCACTCATTATTATAAACAGTTTGAAAAAGGGGAAATCCAAAAAAAAAATAATAATAAACACTTCCAAATTTTCAAAATCTCGAATCAGGTTTGTTTCCTATAATTGATAAAGGATTGACAATACTTAATAAGAAACTCACAATTCATTTTAATAAAAAATCATTGATTTGAAACTTGGAAATTTTAAAGGTTTTTTCCTGAGATTTTTCCTTTTAAAAAATTCACTTATTAGCCCCCTTTATTTACTGTTTATTCTCTGCACATCGAAATTCATAGGGGGAAACAAATATAATGTTTCAGAATACGATGTGTCTTTTACTTTTTTTTTTTTTTTTTTTGCCTGCAATACAATTATATCTTTTACACAATTAGAAATTTTGAAGGGGATAACTTTTCCTCAGTTCATTCTAAAACATTTGAACCGCAAAGAGATTTGTTTTCATTTTATTTATTTATACTCTATTTTTTTCCCTAATTAGAGATTCTCTACATTGGATTGTGGTATTGAAAATATTTTATGAAATTATGCCATAGGGTAGCCAATTTGTTACAAGGTAAAAGGAAAGTTTTATTGCATTTATATGACCAGCAATGCTCAACGTTAATGAATATTGGGATTTCAAAAGAAAACATAAACATAAAGTGGGGTACCAGAGATGAGAATGCTAAAATGTATTTATGATCATATAAAAAAAGATAAGATATGTAATGAGTATATATAAGAACGAATTTGAATGGCATCTATTAAGATGAACATGGTAGAAAATTGTTCAAACATGTTCAAAGAATGACATTGAGTACGCAGATAAGAAGGATTAATCAAGTAATATAAAATCCTCTAAAAAAAAGTTAAGACCAAGGTGAGAAAGAGAAGGAAAGACGCATTCCCCTTGTTATGTTACAATCAAGGTTTCACAAGAAAGATTGAATCGTGGAATTGATTCGAGTTAGATGAGTTCCTTAAGGTAACCCTAGGTAGGATACAGGGACGAGGTGGCTAATTAGTGATACCAAAGAATAAATAGAAAGAGACCATACAGAACTAATGGATGAATACGGAACCTCGAATTTCAAATTCATGACTTGAGCCAATATACCACTCACACTGTTTTGGCATGATAGACGTGAACTCAACCATTTGTAAAGTACTGCTGACTTGTATCAGAAAAGGGAAAAGGTACTTTAAAGGTTTTGCATGGCAAATGTTACTGAAACCTATAAACCTCAAGTTTCAGTCAGCATAATACAAAACCACTTTTGAGGTCTATTTTAAAATATATGGCGTAAAACTAGATCTTTATAATTGCTACAAATCATAAGTTCATTATACGGTTGAAGAATTCAATCACTGGCATGGCAAGGTTTATTTCCCCATGAGAAAACACAGTTACCAATGCAAAAGAAGACAATATCTTCCTTCCCCGTGACCCTAACAGGAGGAAATTCGTTTTCTATTATAAATGAGATAACCTGTCAATTACTTCTTTCACAAACCATAACAGGAATCTTACAAAAAGGGGTAAAAAGTTCATACAGCACAAGCGCCAATATCTATTACCGCAAAAATTGATGGAATTAATCCGAAACAAAATTTGACATTTCCAAATTCATTAGATCTTGTACGAAACAATTCGTGCGAGAGAATTGCAATTCATAGATAATTACTATGTCCTCAAAAATATATAAAGATAAATGGAGCCACAAACTAACTCGGTGAGATCAGCGGTAGCGAAGTAGGGAAAGAGAATTGTTTCTCTTCCAGGTAGCCCTGCGGGATGGGCGAGCTTTGTGGTGGAGGTGTCCCCTTCCCCGGAGGCCTCTGTATTTCTTACCAGCAGAAGTGAGGCCTCGCAGCTCCCTGTGTTTGTGGACAGGATTGCCGAGCCAATTGATCCTCGGGTCATTTCTTATGGCATTGTGAGCCACATCCACCAGGATTATCTCATAGTACTTATAAGTTGAGTCCTGTATCAGCAATGTTGCAAGCATTAGAACTATGGGCAGATCATTTAGAACCAAGTTCCAATGTCAGAACCAGGATCAACGAACCTCATTCACCCAGTAAGAATTGAGAACCTTAAGGCCACCCAGCTTACGTCCAGCTCGCTCCTCGGCCACTGACCTCTTGCTCCTCTGAAATTTCAGTTGAGTAACACCTTGATTTGTGGGCTTCCCATATACAATACCTTTGGGAACTGGTCTCTTCCTGCCGCCCCTTCGAACACGAACCCGGTAAACAACATAACCCTGCAAATATTGTAATCTTAAGCATTACTAGATCATACAGTTGATGCCAAAAAAAGAAGCAAGAAAAAAAGGAAGGAAATGACTTCCTTTTTCTCCAAAAAAAAAAGTAGAGGGAAAAGGTTGAATAATCCTTAAACACAAGGAACACTTAAATCAAATGACAAATAAGATGTGTCAGATCGAGACAAAAGCAAAATTGACAAGTGGACAATTCACTCGGTCAGATGATCTGACTGTTCGCTTAAATATAGCTGGTCTCAGGAAGCATCCAATCATCATACATATGCAATGATGCATATGCATCAAGGGGCCGCTGAACCAGCATCATATCAAGATATACCCACAAAAATTAGCTCATTCTACTGTGTAACTTATATATGGTTTCATGACAATACACGAGGGTTTGCGCCACAGAGAATACAACACGTTCTCAGATAAGTGATTGAAAACATCTGAATCTGAATTGCTCCTAATAATTGGCAAATCAAGGGGTTGACGCAAGAACATTAACATCTCATTTAATTGCAGCAAACATCAAAATAACCAAATCCACTTAATTGCTTAACACATCGTAGAGGCTGTTTTTGACCATTTTGTTGTATTTTTTCTTTATCATTTTTAGTGTTCTTTGCGTGTTAAAATTTGTTGAGATTAGCTATTAACACTCCTAAATTCCAACCCCTGTGGAAGGTATGAACCAGGTGTTCATCTAGCAATGACGTCAGACAAGGGAATAATCATAATAAGAAAAACACTGCAAATCATTTCCATGAAGTCAACTAACTGTTCATTACCTGCTTAGCTTTGTAACCCAAGCGACGGGCCTTGTCAGGACGGGTAGGCCTTGTCACACGGACAATGGAGGGTTGCTGCCGATACTCCCAGCACCTCACCCTCTGCAGGAATTTCATAACATCGGACTGCTTCTTGCGCCAAAGCTCTGAGACATACTTGTAGGCACCTATAGCCACCAAAAGCAGAAAAAGTATAATCAAATGTTACATATGTTAGACAGTCACCACATATTTTTTAACAAAACAGCTAAACGTTATAATAACATCCTATCCAACCTAATAATCAAACACCAACTTTCCAAGGACAAAGTTCATATGAATTAATCACAACAGGGCCTAATTTCTAATGGTTTGACAGTACCCATGGGACTGGTAACAAATGTAGGTAATCAAATTACATAAAAAAAATATAGTTATTGATACTCGTTTTCCAAACAAATCTTCATACTCTACTATTTCTCAGTGATGAGTTGCATACATAAATTTTAATTAAATCATTGCTTAGGAATATTTATCTCTATCTACAAACAAATCAAGTGAATCAACTTTAAAAAGAAGCCAATATGTAGAAAAAAGGTCAATATATTTTCAGATCGATACTCTCCATACGATAATCATAATTAGATTTATAATCTTTCATAATATTTGATTCTAGATTAGTTAGTAGCAAAAGAACAAGGTCTTGGAAAGACTTGGATGTTTCATACTGATCCGTGATTCTACCAAATTTTCATCGTTCCTAATATTCTATCTCAAACAATTTTTCATTTCTACATTTTCTCAGGAACATGTTGCATGCATAATTTAAACAAAAATATTACTCAATAGATTTTATCTCAAATCCAATAAAAATCATAGTATATCAACTCCTGAACGAAGTAAAGAAAGACTACAACGAAATGCAGCTTGCTATAACAAATCCAACAAGATGAAATTCAATGTAGAAAATCCTCGATGAAAAATAAATGTTGATGACGCAAGTGATGTAAACAAACGAACTTGAAGTAACATTTGACTGAACTAAAATAATGGAACAATAAGCATTGTTTCACAGCCACCGCTAAAAACAAAATCAAAGCGAGAATCAAGTTAAGTAGAAAAGAAAACAAGCAGCACTAAAGCAGAAACAAGTCAATAAGGATGAACGAAGTAGAGAAAATCGGCAGCTCTTCGCATTTCTTAATCAATGATTTGATCCAACGAGAACATAAAACAAAGAAACACGAGAGGAGTATACAAGCCATACCCATCGGGACAAGGTGAACCACAACGACGGCGCTCAATTAGACAGAGAGGAATTAGGGTTTTCAGACGATGGCACCTTAAATAGAGATATGGTCGGTAGATGGATTGGGCCGGGTATTAGATGTCGCTCCTTATCTCGCAGCTGTGACTGGCGAGGATTACTTTACCCTGTAAATTTTGGGCTAATTTTATACTACTAATTTATATTAATTTTGATTAATATTGGTAGAATTAATTTAAATAGATTTGTGAGTTATAGTAGCAGGCTAGAAACATATTATAATGCAGCCTGAAGCTGAAGGTCTATTAGCATGTGATGACATTTGGATTGCTGATATATTAAATTTAAATTTTCTTAAAAAAATGACAATGATCAACACACAAAAAATCGTTTGTAAGACATATTAAGATTTTTTTTTTGCCTCATAAGACACACATATTAAGATTAAAATATTAAAAATATATTTTATAAAATTAGAGGGATAAACTAAAACTTTCTATCAAGTTAGAGGATAAAAGGTATATTTTTACCTTTTTTGAGCTTTAGATCGATATTAATATCTTCAAATTTAATTTGAGACCTTTAGAAAAATTGGATGTACATTAAAACAGTGTTTGTTAATTAATATTATCTACGCAGGGAAAAAGATAAATAAATACCCTTAAAACTTAGAAAATCCTTAAAGATTACTCAAATTTGATAAAGGACAAATAAGGGATAGAACATCAATTTGGAATATGAATATTTAGGCCCAATTGCCCCTGATTGATATAAAAGCTATATGACAAGGCAAAGGTAGCTCATTCGGGCACAGAAAAGGTGTTGAAGCGGAGGGACAACTTGGAAGGGGCGAGCAGCGAATCAACACAACTGTAAGTAATTTTTTTAATACAAATATTCCTTTCTTCCCTTTCTTAATCCAGCAAACATCACCCTAAGGGTTTCATTTTTCTTCTTCATGTGTTTCTTTTGTGGGTAAGGGGGTTTTGTAGTGGAGAGGGTGTTAATCGTATGGCATGATGTTAGACAGACCACCTTCAACTTGTTGTGCTGATTCTTTATTTATTTTTGTGTTTATTGTGAACACTACATTTTGTCTAGGCCCCACTAAAAAACAAAAAATAAAAAAAATCCTCCTTGATGCTTGCACATCTAAATTAATAAACAAATGAAATTGATAGCGATTGAATTATAATTGAAATTTAAAAATTGATTATCAATAATGGTGATTATCTTACCATTAAGGTTTGTAGTATATGGCAACAAATTTCAAAATAATCTATCTCATTGATGTTAATTAATATTTAGATTAGGAAATTTAGTATTGAGTCATTATGGAGGACAAAACAATAAAAATTAAAAAATACAAAAAATATCTCATTCATGTTGATAGGTTTAAATTAGGAAATTGCTTGTAGGAAAAATATAAAAAAAAAATAAATAGGAAAATTGAAAATTAAAAAATATCTCTTATTTATGTTGATAGGTTTAAGAAATCACTTGTGGGAAAAATAATAAAAAATTAAAAACAAATATTAAAAAAATCTGTTATTGATAGTAATTGGGTTAAGTTAGAAAGTTTTATCAATAGAAAATACAAAAAAAAAAAATACATTAATGAGGTAAAATCCTAAGAAATGTCTGTTTAAAGGGGCATGTGCGCCGCCATTAGCTTTTGGATTGGTGTAACTTTTGTTCCTGGCTATATTTGTTAGATGATATGTATGCTCATTGGTGATTAAACAAATTGCTCCATGCCTTCTCTCTCTTTTGATTTGAATTAATGGCATTGATGGTATAAGCAAGTGATGCAGGTATGTGCTCTATATACTTTTGGATCTTTTGTTATAGATAATATGTTGATCACATGATTAATGCTTGTCTTTGCTTGCTTAATACCTATGCATCCACTTTTCTTATAAACCTAAACAAAATATTTTTTTTCCTCAAAATAAATGAATTTATTCCAAAAAGGGATGTTTAATCCAAAATATCTTTTCAGAAAAAGAAAATAAAGAAATTGCCTTTTTAAAAAAATATTAAAAAATACAAACCAAACAAGGAAAATATTTTTCTCCAATAAATTAAGTAAAACTTTCCTAAAAGACACCCACCAAGTGCCACGCATTTTTATCCCAAACTATGTGGGTTTTGATCCCTTTAAAAAGTACGTAGGCCTTAGGTTTTCTTCTTAGATTAAATCCGATTTTGTAAATAAATATATTTTTTCTTATTTTTTTTATAAATAAATGTCCCTTTTTTCTTTAGTTTTTATTTTATTTATTTTTGTAAATATTTCTTTTAGTTGGGTAATTATAATGAAATTAAAGGCTATATTTATTTTTAAATAATTGACTTAGAGTAACCGCTCTTACGAGCGGGTGATGTGGGGTGCCTAACACCTTCTCCACGCAGAATCAACCCTCGAACCCTATCTGGTTTTCATTTTTTTTAAAAAGGCTTCTAAAATTATCCTTGTTTTAAAACTTTGATGGCGGCTCTATATTTTATAAATTTCAGGCGCTACAACTCGGCGGTTCCATTGGGGGCGGTTTGAGAGTCAAGCTCATTTAAATTAAGTGTTTAAAAATAATATGACCTTAATTTTATTTAATTACACTTTTTTTCTTTTTTTATTATTTATTTTTATTTATTAATTTCTTTATTCATTCATTTATTTTATTTATTCTTTTTCTCTATCAATCTTATGAACCGTTTAGCAGATGAGGGTTGAGTAGAATTTAGACCCACTGATTATTATTAAATAACCCTCGCTTCTGCAGATAGATATTCTGCAGCTACAAAAGATCAACAGGTTGGAGTTCAAAATTGCATAACAATTGGCTGGCAAACACTTTTTTTTGTAGTATTTTATATGCCCTCCTATATACTAATCAAAACTTTTAACCTAATGATGATGAAAATAACAACACCCTACCATTATCTTGAAAGCAAAACAAATTGGCTTGTTGCAGATATATTCAAGTTTTGTTCTTTGGCAGCCTTTAACGCATACGCATTGATCTTGAAGGGCGAGCCGGTGGTTCCCTCTTTTAAAGTCATAGTTTGGATCACCATTTGTAGGGCAATGCTGAATTAAATGTCCCAAACAAAGCCAAAATGAAGTATTCTGAGAATCTGAGCACATTGACATTGTTATATCCCCACCATTTTGCACAGTGAAAGAACATACCAAGATTTTGGCATCTGTGACACACATAACCTAATGAAGGTGTTTCCTGCCCTGACCCTGCCCAAACCCAGAAAGAATAAGTGTAAAACGTCACATTTAATTCAAAGCACTAGATCACTAAACACAAAAATTTTAAACGGGAACATTTTCTTAGTTGTAAACTCAATCCCAAAACTTTAACTCGATGCAACTCAGTCTTTATAATTGACTCTGTTGAAAACTCACTCTCTCAACTCTAACTATCAAATCAAAGTTAAGGGACTGAGTTATAATCGAATCAAAACTGTATAGACTAAGTTGCATTGAGTTAAAATTTAAAAACCACGAATTATAACCAAATCAAAACTATAAAGACAAGAAGATTAATTTTCATATTTCAAAAATAGGCCTAGTGAATCACCACAAAAATGAATGACCTATCATGGGGGTAGAAAAATCTAACAGTGATTGAGATTTTAGGTTTAAGATAGTACTCTTGTCCAGTGATTATGCTTGTATACAGCCATCCAGAAACCCAACTAATTGACACAATCCTAAATCTACTTATCAATATTGTTTGGGTTAAGGTGTTGACAGGTACCGCCTCACTTATCAGAGGCGAAAAAATCAATTCATGCGTTTGAATTAGTCAATCAGATTTCTTTTATTATTTATTTAATTGTTATTTTTAAATTTGAAAGTCTGCTTTAGAGTTTATTAGTAGAATAATAGGATCACTAGTTAGTTGTGAGTAGAGCTGGGAATTAGGGCCGACCCGGCCCTACAGGGCTGGCCCTTGACGGGCCAGGGCCTAACAGGGCCGGCTCTAAAGGGCTCGGGGTCAGAAAAATTGCATTTTTTCAAGGCCCGGCCCGAGAGCATCAAGGCTAGGGCCGGAAAATCTTTTTCACAATATTTAACTATTTTTCCTGCGTATTTTCCCTAGAGAGATATAATTAGTAAATAACAACGGTTAAAATTCTAATTTAATACATAAATGTTGTCAACATTAAGGTTTAAATAATACGTCTCTTGCAACAAACAAATATAGTTACTAATGTATAATCAAAGATAAAATCATGTCCATAAATAACTCACACAAAGACCAAAGTATAAGAAGGCAAGAAGCTAAATACTCCAACCTATAAATAACATGAGTATGACGACTATCATTTTCACCTTCTTCGCCACTATCATCAATTTCAAGTACATTTGATTGTATTTCACTTTGAGCAGTAGGTTCAAGTAGTCAAATAATCACAACCTCCATCAAAAATCATACTCTATCAGGCATAATAGTATATAATATGATTTTAGTCTAAATAGGCAGGACAATATATTCAAAAATCATACTAAAAAATCACAATATGATTTAATTAGACAGAACAATATACTCAAAAATCATACTCTATACAATATGAGGACATAGTGACATATAGATTCAATAAGATAATTCAAAAATGTAACATGGTTTCTTTTTAAATAAAAAAAAATAAAAAAATAAACGGGCCTAAAGGGCTGGCCTGAGGCCCTCCAGGGCCGGCCCTTTTAAACCCGAGGCCCTACAGGGCCGGCCCTTTTAGGCCCGATTTCCTTTTAAGACTACAATTTACAAGTCCGGCCCTTGAAGGGCCAGGGCCTAAAAGGGCCGGCCCGACGGGCTCGGCCCGTTTTCCCGGCTCTAGTTGTGAGTCCTTTGAGTCATTCCAAGTCTGTTATGCGTTTCAATTCTCGACCAACCAGGGAAAGATATATTCAGTTTCTAATTCAAAAAAAAAAAAAATAAAGATGCTGGCCAAAAACATGCTGTAAAAAAATAATTTATTAATATTTATATTCATAATTTATTACAATGGAATAACACATAAAATTCTCGAATACATTATTAATTCCTACAAGAAGTCTCAAGAAAAATATGTCTAAAGGAAACTAGAGAGGATTTTTATCTGTTACTCTTACTCATCTTCATATTGGCATAATTTCCCATTTATGGGACATTAAGACAAAATATGAGTGATACTAGATAAATAAGTTTTAACCAATAATACATAGCTGCTAATTTAGCATAAAGCAATTTAAATCCCTACAATATATTTATATGTGAATATGCATAGAAATATCTTCATAAGCATCTACAATACCATAATTCCGCCACTTAGACATACTAAGGCATCCCCTAGATTGTGTCCTCAATAATCCACAGAAAACTCTTGCCCATAGGATAATTCACACAGCAATTCTTCTTGGGAATGTTATAATATGTATGGTTACAACAATATAGTCTTCTTTGCATATTCTCATACCATTCCAATAACTTTCAAATACAAGAATGAATCACAAAGAGAATATTTAAATAGAAAAACATTTAAAATAATTTTGAAAATGAAAGTAAGGTGTGTCACTCAATAAAAAAAATTCTTACTTAATTGTCCTAATAGCAGTACGTTCTTTCTTCTTTTTCTCTCTTCTTATTTTTCTTCACTTATTTTTCTTTTCCATTTGGAAACCAGCGGGTTATATGGTATATAAATAGGATATTTCTTGCAAAAGGAGTTAATCCTAGTCATTATCTACTCAGTGTTATAAAAGTATATATGATAAGAGAGAAGATTGATAGAATTCAGAGAAATGATTGATATAATTTCTAGAGAGAAGTTCTCATTCAGTTCAACTGAAACCATCGATTACAAGCCTTTATATAGAGTCAGAAATCTAACCCTGGTTGCCTGACCATGGTTATATTTAACTCTGGTTACATGACCATGGTTACTTTATATCTTCTCTATGTCATTGTCTTCTTTTGCTTTTGTTTTGTGTCAAATCTTCTTTTCTTTTTTATGTCAAGTTGACTGGAAGAGTAATATGAGTCAATGGACATCCACATATTTAATATTCATAACACTCCCCCTTGGATGTCCATTATGAATGTGCCTCATTAAAAACTTTAACTAGGAAAAACCCAGTGGGATAAAAACCTAGCCAAAGAAAAAAGAACATCATTCATTGATACACCATCGAGTGCTGCCTCATTAAAAACCTTTCCAGGAAAACCCAGTGGGACAAAACCTAGATAAGGGAAAAAGAGTACAGCGTGTATAGACTCCCCCTCTTGATAATATCAGTTGAAATCTTTGAATTTCCGAAGACCAATATCATGAACAAATTTTTCAAAGATCGTACCTGGGAGTGACTTGGTGAATAAATCTGCTAGATTTTCACTTGAACTGATTTGCTGGATATCTATTTCACCATCCTTTTGAAGGTCGCGAGTGAAGAAAAATTTTGGTGAAATATGCTTCGTTCTATCGCCCTTGATATAGCCTTCTTTAAGTTGAGCAATACATGCAACATTATCCTCATAGAGGATTGTTGGGATCATTTTGTCGGAAGATAAATGACAAGTTGTACTTATATGATGTATTACTGACCTCAACCACATACATTTTCGACTTGCTTCATGTATTGCTAGAATTTCTGCATGATTAGATGAGGTAGCTGATATAGTCTGTTTCATAGATCGCCATGAAATAGATGCACCTCCACATGTAAATAGATAGCCCGTTTGTGATTTACCATCAGGTGGATCAGACAAAAATCTGGCATCTGCATAACCAATCAGTTCATGCTTGGATACATTTGAGTAATATAACCCTATGTCTGTAGTACCTCTGAGATAACAAAGAATATGCTTTATTCCATTCCAATTCCTTCATGTTGGTGAAGAATTATATCTTGCTAATAAATTAACAGCAAATGATATATCAGGACGTGTGTGATTAGCAAGATACATTAATGCTCCAAAAGCACTAAAATATGATACTTCTGGACCAAGTAGTTCTTCATCACCTTCTTCACTGATTTCTCGAGGTCGGAATGGGTCTTTATCCACCTTCAAAGATCTTACAATCATTGGGGTACATAATGGATGGGATTTATCCATGTAAAATCGCTCTAGGACCTTCTTTGTATAAGTTTCTTGATATACAAAGATCCCTTTCTTGAAGTACTCAATCTGTAATCCAAGACAGAATTTTGTTCTTCCCAAGTCCTTCATTTCAAATTCTTTCTTCAAACAATTAATTGCCTTTTGAAGCTCTTCAGGAGTTCCAATGATATTGATATCATCAACATAAACAGCATGATTTAGAGCCTTTAGTCGCTTCAGGTTAAATCAAAATAAACCAAATTATGCAGTGAAGGGCACAACTCAGGTCGTATTCTCCTAAGGAGCCTTTTATTTAATTCCTAATCTAAGCTAAGTGACAAAAATATTAAGATGGGTTTTAAATTGATTTTTTTTTCTTTTTAATAATGAAAATAACTTAAACTACTATTTTTTGGATGTTTTTGAGAAATTGTTGAGATAACTAATGAAATTGTGATTTAAACAAATTAATGATGAATACTTCTTGGAAAAATGGAATATAGGTTATCCTTGCTCAAATTGAATTGGGAGTTAAACTACTCACTAAGTCAAAATCAAACCTTAACAATTCGTTAAGTCTAGTAATATTAATTAGTGATTATCCCTAGAACTCTAGCTAGATAATTACCTCTTAATACACTATTAAATACCACTTAGTGTGCAATTTAGAATTGGATTCATGCAACTTGTTCCTCTATACAATGAACACTCAATTGAGATATTCAAACAAGATTTAAGCAGTCATAAAACTCATTCAAACTATGAAAGAATAGACAACCACATTAAACCAAAAGGAAATATAAAAATTTAAATCTCAAACCACATAAACCAATCTAAATCACAATTGTTCAATTCCTACTAAGATAAACAATTCGCAATCTCAGTAAATTAACCATATAACATAAAATCCTAACTCAGGAAATTCGTTACATAATTAAATAAAAAGATTAAAACAATTAACTCCCCTGAATATATCTCTGGAGCTCAAACTAATCTTCCATCTCTAAGAAGCAAGAAGGAATTTAGTCTCTCATAGAATCTGTCACAGTTGCAACTTTTTGAATGCCACAAGAATCCATTGAATTGAGATAATGGAAGAAGAAGAAGATGAAATTGTTGGTGAAGCTTGGTGAAGGTTGTCTCTTCTCTTCCTCTCTCGCTTCTGCCGCTCTGTGTCACACGATGATTTTTTTTTCCGTCTGTAGCTGCGTTCTGGTTCTGGTGCGTCCCCGCTGCTACCTCTGTGGCTGTGTGGTTCGTCTCGTCTGCGGCTGTGTGCCTCGTTCTTTAATTTCAGATCTGATTTTTTTAGGTCCGATAATCATCTCTTTTTTTTTATTTCATTTTTAAGATTTGAAATATAGGTAAAATCCCTCCATTTGCAGCAGAATCTTTGCGGGAATATCTTCAAATCAGATCTCCATGAATTAGCTGCCAAAAGATTCAGTTCCAGTGCCATTTTTCGACATTTTGGACCAAACTGTCATTTTTACAATTCAAGGTACTGTTCTGTAATTTCCTCTGATGGCCAAATGAATCAGTTCCACGGTAATCTGCGTATTTTGTGACCCAACTGGTATTGTTTAATTTCGGGGTCCTTTTCTGTAATTGTTTCTGATATTTTTTCCTCCTGAAAATGACAGCTAATATTACAGAAAAGTGCCCTTTTCCTGTTAGAATTCTCTTGGAACCACACGTAGAATCTTATTTTCTCTTGCAGTCTTTGTACATCTTTACTTTTTAGTCCCTCAGCTCCTCCTTTTCCAATGTGACCTACAATTCAGATCAATATCTTGTAATATCTTTATTCAAAATTCAAATTTTAAAAAGTAATTACAAGATTATAACAGATATATCCTTTTAAGATTTATTTTCACACAATCATATTTAATTCAATTTAATCATAATAAATGTTATTTAACCCAAAAATTAATGATAAAATCCCTAAATATGATATTAAATATTATGATAAAATCAAGATATATCAAATTCCCCCACACTTGAACCTTTGTACTCCTGAGCAAAGATTATCAATTTAAAGCCATCCAAGATGAACATCAATACAATTTAAAGATGACCTATCTCATGGTATGAAAAACAATAAATCGATTAATTAAGCTCCACAACTAGCATAAGTCATAGTACAAAGCAATGCAAAGGGATTAGTCCACTACACAATCAAATGTAATTGAAATAAGCATAAGAGAACTCTCCAGGATATTAGTGTTTACGCTCAACTCTCCTCATTAGGGTCATGTCACTCTGGCTCACTTAACTATCACCTTACCATAGGTTTGTAACAACTCTAACTTCTCTACCGTTAACAACAATAATGTAACGAATCAAGAGGACTTTCACGGGTTGTAATGATGGAGAAGGCCACATGAAATAATTGAGAAAGAAACAAGTGTCATGCACGTATAACTCATCACTTAGCATCCAATTTACCACTTGAAGTGCATATTGTCATTTATAGAGATTCCCTAGAATTGCCTTATTTGAAGGATTTTTCTTTTCTTTCTTTCTTTCTTTGTTTCTTTTTTGCTCTTTTTTTCTCTCTCTTTTTTTTGTTTCATTTTTTTTTTTTTGCATTTTTTTTCACAATTTTTTTTCTTTTCTTTTCTTTTTTCTTAATATCTATATACATGGCAATTCAATATTCATAGAAACTAGGAGTGATGACAATTTACTTATAACAAGATAGGATGCCAAGATACGTAAATGATATATACGTACATAACAACTTAATGAATGGCTCAAAGGGGTAAACAATGGATGATTTGAAAGGCTTGTGTTTAGGTCAAAAGGGTTTAGAATCGAATGCCTCTGTCCTTTCCATCACATTAATGTAAATACAGCTTTGACACAGAGTTGAGACAAGTTCTAGAAGATGAAAAGCTAAGAAAGCATGCACACATACAAAGAAAAAAATTTAGGCTCAAATAACCTTCCAACAAGGGTTTTTCTCAAATGCTTACCAAAACACCTAATTGCATAATAAACTAACCACAATGCATTTAGTCAGCTATTTCCAATGCTAGAATTAAGAACAATAACTAATCAAAACATTGCAATTAACCATAATCAAGCTCAACTCTCAAATGCATTAATGACTTTGGACAAACTTTCATTTTTCAAAATATTCAAGTACCAAAAATTCAAGTGCGGTTTTTTTTTTCAAAACACACTCTCCCCCACACTTACTCAATACATTGTCCTCAATGTATTCAAGGAATACAATGCAACAATCTAATTATTCTTGAATGTAAGAGAGAATGAGGATGGCATATGATGAGAGAACCAAGGAAACATAGGGGGTTTTATTGAACTTAAAAACTAAACTACTAATCCTACTATCACTACTGGGAATGTCCCTCCCCCACACTTATCTCAAGCATTCATGTTCAACAAATTTCACAAGCAATTATATACATGATATGATAGATTGAGAAAGGAAAGGGACAACCTGGCCTTAAGGCAGCTCGGTGCTATCATGATAGAGCTTGAGGAGATGATCATTGACTTTGAATTTTGATCCGCTAACCTCATCCAGTAGCTCTATTGTTCCAAAATCATGCACCTTGGTGACTATGTATGGTCCTTCCCACCCGGTGTTAAGTTTTCCAGGTTTGAGTGCAAAATGAGTCTTGAAGCGTAGAACCTTGTCACCAACTTTGAAGTGTCTTCTCATAATCTTTTGGTCATGTAGCTGCTTGGTTTTCTCCTTGTAGATACGAGAGCTCTCATAAGCTTCTAATCGCATCTCCTCCAATTCCTGTAGTTGCAGCTTCCTCTCTAAGCCGGATTCTTCCATATCCATATTGCACGTTTTCACTACCCAATAAGTCTTATGCTCCAACTCTACCGGAATGTGACATGCTTTTCCATAGATAAGCCGGTAAGGAGACATCCCTATTGGTGTCTTGAATGCAGTTTTGTATGCCCATAGTGCTTCTTCCAACCTTGAGCTCCAATCTTTCCTTGAAGGCTTGACAATTTTTTCCAAAATCTGCTTGACCTCTCGATTGGATGTTTCTGCTTGCCCATTAGCCTGTGGATGATAAGCAGTGGACATTTTGTGGGTAACTCCAAGTTTAGCAAGTAGGTTATTGACAACCCTATTACAAAAATGGGTACCTCTATCACTTACTATAGCCCTTGGCACTCCAAATCTACAAAAGATGTTAGTTTTGAGAAAATTGGAGACCGTTTGGGCGTCATCTTTCCTAGTGGGAATGGCTTCTACCCACCTAAAAAGGTAATCTACAGCTAACAAGATGTAAGTAAACCTAGATGATGGTGGAAAAGGGCCCATGAAGTCTATGCCCCATACATCAAATACCTCACAAAAGAGCATGGGTTGTTGTGGCATCTCGTGCCGCTTACCTAACCCCCCAAACTGTTAGCATTTATCACATGCCTTACAATATAAATACGCATCCTTAAACAGGGTAGGCCAATAAAACCCAGCCTCTAACACTTTCCTAGGGGTCTTGTTAGCACTAAAGTGTCCACCACATATCATTGAATGGCAAGCCGAAAGGATGGACTGGAATTCTTCCTCAGGTACACATCTTCGAATTATTTCGTCGCTACACATTCTCCACAGGTGTGGTTCATCCCAGACATAGTATTGGGCTTCTCGCTTTAATTTATTCACCTGAAACGGAGACAAACATGCATGAATCAATCCTAAGACTAAATAATTAACCAAGTCAGCAAACCATGGTTCCTTTAATTCCACAACACACAAAGCATTATCAGGAAAATCATCACAGACTAAAGCAGAACGATCAACTCCCCTTGTATCATTAGGAAGCCGACTGAGGTGATCCGCTACATAATTCTCTGCTTCAGCTCGATCCTTGATCTCAATATCAAATTCCTACATAAGAAGAGCCCAGCGAAGCAATCTTGGCTTAGACTGTGGCTTTTTGAACAAATAGCTAACAGCTGCATGATCTGAGAAGACAACAACTTTAGAGTTGATTATATATTATCTAAATTTATCCAAGGAAAATACAATGGCAAACAACTCTTTCTCAATAGTTGTGTAATTAATTTGAGTACTGTCTAATGTTTTGGGGGCATAAGCTATAACCTTAGAGACCTTACTATCTCTTTGGCCAAGCATTGCTCCAACAGCACTATTAGACGCATCACAAGATAGCTCAAATGCAAGGTCCCAGTTAGGAGGAGCCAAAATAGGAGGAGCGACTAATCTATGTCGCAACTCATCAAATGCTAGCTTGCACTTGTCATCAAAAATAAAATCCACATCTTTTTGTAGTAACTTTGACAAAGGCAATGCAATTTTACTGAAATCTTTTATAAAACACCGGTAGAAACCAACATGCCCTAAAAACGACCGAAGGTCCTTAAGTGAAGATGGGTAGGGCAATGATGAAATCACCTCAATTTTTGCCTTGTCAACTTCAATACCTTTTTGAGAAATCAAATGTCCAAGCACTATGCCCTGAGTGACCATAAAATGACATTTTTCATAATTCAAAACAAGTTTTTTCTCAATGCATCGTGCTAAAACATGATCAAGACTAGACAAGCAAGCATCAAATGAGTCACCATAAACAGTAAAGTCATCCATAAAAACATCCATGCAATGCTCAAGGAAATCATAAAAGATTGACATCATGCAACGTTGAAAAGTACCAGGGGCATTACAAAGACCGAAAGGCATCCTCCTATAAGCAAAAGTGTCAAAAGGACAAGTAAAGGTGGTTTTCTCTGGATCCTCAAGAGCTATAGGGATTTGAAAATACCCAGAAAACCCATCTAAGAAGCAGTAATGACTCTTTCCCGCTAATCTCTCTAGCATTTGGTCAATAAAGGGTAAAGGGAAATGGTCCTTCCTGTAACCCCCTTCGATAATCAGGCCGGGATTAGTGTTTAACCACATTTAATAATCGAATGAGAAAACCGGAACAATTAAAAACTTTTTAAAACACCTGTACAAATGGATCTCCATTCATTTCATTCATTAAAACAAATGGCCTGATTGGTCTGTTACATATACAATATCAGAGTAAGCTCAATTCCCGACGTTCACCCGGGATAATAACATTAATCTAAAGGTTTATACAGGGCATCATTACCCATCTCAGTATCCATACCGGGGATTACACAAAACTATACCACTACAATTCTATTCAATATGTTTACATTGATCCAAAATGATAACCAATTCAATATAAAACCAAAATATATAGCTAAGACTACCGCTGGCAGTCCTAATCGTCCTTTGCCACTTGCTTGTTTTTCGATTCACTTGCCCTATCTAAAAATATTATTTGGAAAGAATGAGATTCTAGAGAATCCCAGTAGCAACAGTTTATTTATATGATGCATATATACAAAGCAAGTCACATATATCACAATGCAGCAATCAATATTCGAGACCGGGCTTTCGCCACGTTCCCTTCACTATATACGAGGTCGGGCTTACGCCACGCCCCATTACTTTATCAATATTCGAGTCCGGGCTTTCGCCACGTCCCCTTCACTTTCACTATAATTGAGTCCGGACATTCACCACGTCCCCTTCACTTTAACTATAATCGAGTATGGGCTTTCGCCACGTCCTCTTCACTTTCACTGTATTCAATGACTAATGCAAACAAGCAATGCAATACACATGATATAGGATAAAATGTCACTACCTTGGTCTTTCCGTTCTTGAGCAGGCACAGGCCTTTTACGCTCCGGGCAAATATCAAATCCTAAAGTCATAATTAAGGACGAAGCATTATTCTCTATTCCAATACTCAATTAACTCTTCAACACTTAGATTTGGTTATCAATAATGACCCTTAAGAAGCCACAAATGCCTTTAATAAAACCCCTAAAAGGTTGGGAAACAATAGGGTGAAGATCTCTTTTCAAAAACTTAAAGTGTTGGAACACAGGGGTTGGCCGCGGCCAGCCCTTCCGTGGGCCGCGGCCAAAATATGGTCAAAAGGCCACTGGCCTCGGCCAGCCACTCATAGGCCGCGGCCAGAATCAGGCCAGAAAGGTT
Source organism: Inga laurina (assembly GCA_963855925.1). Taxonomy (NCBI): domain Eukaryota; kingdom Viridiplantae; phylum Streptophyta; class Magnoliopsida; order Fabales; family Fabaceae; genus Inga; species Inga laurina. The sequence continues at coordinate 9,430,466 of OY979710.1, forward strand.
TGGGCCGCGGCCAGCCACTCATGGGTCGCGGCCAAGCAATTTCCTGATTCTTGGCTGAACTTTGAAAAATCATATCTAATTGTAAAAAAATCGAAACGGAGTGATTCCAAATCCAAATGAAAGATATTTAAGTCCCTTTCAAGGAAAAATATGGCTCATAACTTTAAATCATCACAAAAATACAGAATCACCCAAAACTCAACACTACTCCAGAACAGAGTTCTGATTCCATCCCCAAACTTTGGACAACCATATCTCCCATAATTCTAAACGAAATGACACAAAATATATATCCATTTTGAAGCTTGGGATGTGAACTTTAAGACTGGAAAGTTTTACAATTTCCTGAAATCATTTGGTTATTCAAAACGTCCACACAAATAAACTGCCCAGACAGAGTTCACATTGACAGCATTTTCCAACTTTTCTACCAAAGTGTCCAATGACTCCAAAATCATTAACCAAACATATTTCCATACAATTTTCCACAAGGAACACAATGGTAACCTCAAAATGACCAAATTCACAATCTAACCACATGCCCTATTTTGACCAATACACCAAAACCAACACAAAGTTCCCAATCTTTACTTTTAATGATTCAAACCAATCCATTTGTCCAAAAGACATCACAATATACCATTTCCATTATCACAACATGCCAAACTCACTAAGACCCTAATTTTTGAAAATATGGCAGAAAATTCCAGAAAATCAATGCTCAACCAACAACCACAATATATATATATATATATCAAAAGGGAGTTAACACTCACCTCTTTCACTTTGCCAAAGAGATTTCTTGATTCTTCAACTTTCACAATCTCTTGAGGTCACAAACTAACACCAATGAACACATTACAACCATCAAAATGAAGCTCTTCATTCAAGGATCAACTTTAAAGAAAGGTGTTTGAGCAATAGAGATCATTTTCCTTACCTTTTCAAAGCTTTTCTTCCTTCCCTTTGCTGCAAAAATGGCGCCAGAAAATGGAGAGAGAAGAGAGAGATGAGAGATGGAGTGAGGAGTAGTGAAGGAGAAGAATAGACAATACTCCTTCCATACTTCTGCAGCGCACAAGAGGGAAGAGAGGAGAGAGAAATTCATTCTTTAATCCCATTTGACTTTTCTTTATCTTCCTCTCACACCCACTTTGCCACATGTCATTTTTCTATTAGCTCTCACACACTTAGTCACCAATTAATCTCTCTAATCCTTCCATTAGCCATTTGATCACACTTCTCATTTTTCTCTTAGTTAGTAATTAATTTCCCCATTAATTACCAACTTATGCCAATAATTCCATTCTTTCAATTTTCCAACAATTATGACATATTAAATAATATTGTCACCAATATACATTAATTTCACTTTAATTCGATAATTATCCTCAATAATTATCATTAGGCCTTAATCGAAAATTGGGGCGTTACACTTCCTAGTGGCATCATTTAGTTTTCTAAAATCAATACACACTTTCCAGGCATTTTGTACTCTAGTGGGGATCAATTCATTTTGCTCATTCTTAACAACAGTAAGCCCACTCTTCTTTGGAACCACATGAACAGGACTAACCCACTCACTATCAGAAATAGGATATATAATCCCGGCACTAAGTAACTTAGTAACCTCTTTCTTTACAACATCTAAGATCAATTGATTAAGTCTCCTTTGGGGTTGTCTAACAGGTTTAGAACCCTCATTCAACAAAATTCTCTGAGTACATATAGATGGACTAATCCCTGGTATATCAGCTAATGTCCAACCAATGGCTCCCTTATTCTTCCTAAGCACACAAAGCAATCTAGCCTCTTCATCATAAGATAAAACATTAGAAATAATTACAGGCAGTTTATCATCATGCTCAAGGAATGCATACTTAAGATTATGAGGCAAAGGTTTCAATTCAAGGGAGGAGGGTTGAACAGTAGAAGGAATTAGTTCAGGGAGTTGAAGAGAGTAAAGAGAACTTCCCTTTCTAACCTCAGGTGGTTGGTGTGCATTAAGCTTCTTTGCATTCATCTCTTGCTCCTTGACCTTCCCAAGTGTTGAGTCAAATTGATGTTGACTAATAGCAGCAACAGACTTGGGTTTATCATCTTTCATACCTGCATCACAGCTAGAGAGAATATCCTGCAAGTATTTTAAGGTATGAGGAGAAATAATAGATTTAGGAGCAGTGGCAAGAGAATAAGTCTCTTTAAGCCCATTATTCTTAGACAAAGGTTGCTTCTGTTGTAGTTCAAATGTATGAGATGGTGGAACAACTAAAAGGAAACCCTCTTCTTCTTTCTGGTCAAGAGAGCTATTACAGTCACTTTCAGCTATATTCTCAGCTTCCACCTTATTATAAGTATCTGCACACTCAAGAAGCAAACCTTTTTCCAAAACAGAATCACTTGCAAAAGTGGGGTTAGCCTCATCAAAAGAAAAAGTGTAAACTGGTGAAGCAGAAAGAGTGCAACTGATATCAAAATCAGGGCAAGTCACGTTACTAACACAAGCATAAAAAAGAGAATGTATAGACGGGAGAGATGAAAAATATGCATCGTAAGCAGCTATATCATCATCAAGCTCAAAAGAATTATGTTTAGCATGCATATGGAAACAATAATCATCATGCAAGTTCAATTCATAATCATCTCTAGCATCCTCAATAGCCAAATCAATAACATTAACACCTAACAAAGAATAATCCTCATAAGGATGTTTCATAGCCTCATACATATTAAAATAGATTTTATGATCCCCAACCTCCATGGTTATAGCACCTTCCTTCATATCTATGATGGTATTTGCTGTTCTAAGGAAAGGTCTACCTAGAATGAGAGTCGAATCACGAGCTAATTCACTAGACACGTCTAGAACATAAAAGTCAGCAGGGAACACAAGATCTTTGACTTTGATTAAGATGTCCTCTAAGATACCATCTGGATGCCTAATTGACCTATCAGCTAGCTGTAACACAACACTAGTAGGTTTAATAGCCTTGATTCCTAGAGCAGTATAAACAGACTTAGGCATCACATTAATTGCAGCCCCTAAATCTAGCAAAGCAGCAGTTATGTTAACAGGTCCTATAGTACAAGGAATAGTATAGGCACCAGGGTCTTGGCATTTAATGGGAAGTTGGGGCTTAAAGATGGCTGACACATTAGAACTCAATTGGACTCTTTCATTAGGCCTGAATTTTCTCTTGTTTGTGCAAAGATCTTTAAGAAACTTACAATATGCAGGCATACTTTTAATCATCTTGAGAAAAGGCATATTCACTTCTAACTTGCTAAAAAAACTCAAACATTTCTTTTTCAGTTTTATCATTATGAAATTTCTTACTTCTAAGGTAAGCTTTAGGGAAAGGAATATCAAAAATTTTTACCACCTTACCATTTTGCATTAAGGCTCCTTGCATGCTTGATTCGCCCTTCTCATGTGTGGATTGAGCTTTCTCATTGACCTCTTCTAGAAGTGGTGCTCCTCCACTTGAGGTTGCTCAACTTCCTTGCCATTCTTCTTCCCTAAGATCTCTTTCTCTTTTATACTTTCAGAATCGCCCACTTTCATAGGGCTTAAGGGTGGACTCTCAGCTTCTATCTCTTCATCCACATGGTCTTCACTATCTCCTGGGAAATGCACTATCTTGCCACTTCTTAACTCAATGGCATTGATAGATTTAAGATTGATCACAGTGGTAGACGGTAGACCACTTCTATTCTTAGCTTGCAAGTCATCAAGAGTGTTGGAGACTTGAGTCAAGTGAGATTGCACCGTGTTATTCTTCATTTCTAACTCTTCCAACTTCTTGCAAATATTTGCCATTTAGTTGTTGTTTCTTGCTCTATCACCTTGTATTTGCTTTAGGATAGTGGCAATAGAGGAGAATTGACTATCATTTAAAGCCTTATCTTCCTTCATCCGATTGTCCATATTAGTAAGTTGAGCAGCCATACTCTTCAACAGTTGGTTGGTCTCATCACTCTTTGGTTGGGAAAGTGTGTTATCTTGGAGTGGAATGACCATCTTTGAAGATTCTTGAAATTGGTTAGAAGAGATACCAGCTCCAATATTTCCTTGTTGAAAAAGATTTTTTCTTCTATTATCATTGTTTCTCCAACTAAATTTAGGATTTTGCCTCCACCCTTCATTATATGTATTTGAGTAGGGGTCCCATTTGGGATTGTTAGGGCGGCCTTGATACATGGCAGAGACCTGTTCATAACGAGATGGACAATTGCAGGAGATGTGCATAGATGAGCCACAAATATCACAACTTGGGGCTGTCAATTCCTTGCCTATTGAATTTACTTCTTCTTGAATGGATGGTTTAGAAGCAATTCGATCTAACTTTGTCATCAAAGCAGAAATTTGAGCTGTGAAGGTGTCAAGCTGAGGAATGTGTAGAGGTGAAGAGTTAACATGATAAACTCCTCTAGAATTCCTTCTTGGTTCTCCATAGGTTTGCTTAGCTAGGGCCATCTTCTTGATCAATTCCCAAGCTTCAGGAGCAGTGAAATCAATGATAGCACCACCAGCGGCTGCGTCAATCTTGTCTTGATCTTTCTCTTTCAAACTGTCATAGAAAGTTTGAGCCAGCTGCTCATCAGGAATCTGGTGATGTGGGCATCGAGCCAAAAGATCTTGAAAACGGTTCCAATACTCATACAAAGTCTCATCTGGATCTTGGAGGATTGAATTGATCTCCTTTCTCATAGCAGAAGTTCGAGATGCAGGAAAGTACTTCTCAAGAAAAGCTTTTTGCAAGTTTTGCCAACTTTGATATGCATCAGCTACATGTCTTGATAAGCTCATGTACCATTCCTTTGCCTTGCCTTCCAATGAGTGGTGAAAGACCTTCCACATGACGTCTTCTACAAAAGCTCCAACTGGCTTCATACTCGAACAATTCAAGTAAAGCTCCCTTAGATGTAGATACGGATCCTCTGCAGATAAACCATGAAACTTAGGTAGTGAATTGATCAATAACCCTTTAATCTCAAAATCAGCATTCATATTAGGTCCAGCATTAGCAAGATGATTTAAATCAATACCAGAAGTGGTGACTTCCCTAATTGTTCTTCTATGTGGAACACCATTATTTTCTCCTTCATCCTTACCTCTTCTATGTGGAGCACCATTATTTTCCTCTTCATCCTCATTATGACGTTCTATATCTAAAGTTCGATTAAATTGATCACCTATTTCAGAATAAAGTTCCCCAAAGGTACTAGGTTCAGTAGATATGTGATGTCCTAAAGGATTTTTACTAATACCCCTTGTTTCTTTTTCTTTACTCCTTTTTAGTTGTTCCCTAAGCTGTTTTAAAGTTATGTAAAGATCAAGATCACTAGGTACAACTTTTTTACCTCGGGGCATGCACACAAAATTCAACCAAAATATGCAAAATGTATAATATGTGATGCAAATGCAAATGCAAACTAAAACCTATATGATGAATTAATGCAAGAACTATAACTAACTAAATAGAAGGCACACAAAAGATTAACCCAATTAATAATTTTTTTTTAAAAAAAATTGGCACTTGGTTAAACAAGGAGTCAAATAAATTGACTCCCCGGCAACGACGCCATTGATTTAGAGCCTTTAGTCGCCTCAGGTTAAATCAAAATAAACCAAATTATGTAGTGAAGGGCACAACTCAGGTCGTATTCTCCTAAGGAGCCTTTTATTTAATTCCTAATCTAAGCTAAGTGACAAAAATATTAAGATGGGTTTTAAATTGATTTTTTTTCTTTTTAATAATGAAAATAACTTAAACTACTATTTTTTGGATATTTTTGAGAAATTGTTGAGATAACTAATGAAATTGTGATTTAAACAAATTAATGATGAATGCTTCTTGGAAAAATGGAATATAGGTTATCCTTGCTCAAATTGAATTGGGAGTTAAACTACTCACTAAGTCAAAATCAAACCTTAACAATTCGTTAAGTCTAGTAATATTAATTAGTGATTATCCCTAGAACTCTAGCTAGATAATTACCTCTTAATACACTATTAAATACCACTTAGTGTGCAATTTAGAATTGGATTCATGCAACTTGTTCCTCTATATAATGAACACTCAATTGAGATATTCAAACAAGATTTAAGCAGTCATAAAACTCATTCAAACTATGAAAGAATAGACAACCACATTAAACCAAAAGGAAATATAAAAATTTAAATCTCAAACCACATAAACCAATCTAAATCACAATTGTTCAATTCCTACTAAGATAAACAACTCGCAATCTCAGTAAATTAACCATATAACATAAAATCCTAACTCAGGAAATTCGTTACATAATTAAATAAAAAGATTAAAACAATTAACTCCCCTGAATATATCTCTGGAGCTCAAACCAATCTTCCATCTCCAAGAAGCAAGAAGGAATTTAGTCTCTCATAGAATCTGTCACAGTTGCAACATTTTGAATGCCACAAGAATCCATTGAATTGAGATAATGGAAGAAGAAGAAGATGAAATTGTTGGTGAAGCTTGGTGAAGGTTGTCTCTTCTCTTCCTCTCTCGCTTCTGCCGCTCTGTGTCAAACGATGATTTTTTTTTTTCCGTCTGTAGCTGCGTTCTGGTTCTGGTGCTTCCCCGCTGCTGCCTCTGCGGCTGTGTGGTTCGTCTCGTCTGCGGCTGTGTGCTCGTCTGTGGTGTGAAAGTTTTTCGTCTGCGGCTGTGTGCCTCGTTCTTTAATTTCAAATCTGATTTTTTAGGTCCGATAATCATCTCTTTTTTTTATTTCATTTTTAAGATTTGAAATATAGGTAAAATCCCTCCATTTGCAGCAGAATCCTTGCGGGAATATCTTCAAATCAGATCTCTATGAATTAGCTGCCAAAAGATTCAGTTCCAGTGCCATTTTTCGACATTTTAGACCAAACTGTCATTTTTACAATTCAGGGTCATGTTCTGTAATTTCCTCTGATGGCCAAATGAATCATTTCCATGGTGATCTGCGTATTTTGTGACCCAACTGGTATTGTTTAATTTCGGGGTCCTTTTTTGTAATTGTTTCTGAAATTTTTTTCCTCCTGAAAATGACAGCTAATATTACAGAAAAGTGCCCTTTTCCTGTCAGAATTCTCTTGGAGCCACACGTAGAATCTTATTTTCTCTTGCAGTCTTTGTACATCTTTACTTTTTAGTCCCTCAGCTCCTCCTTTTCCAATGTAACCTACAATTCAGATCAATATCTTATAATATCTTTATTCAAAATTCAAATTTTAAAAAGTAATTACAAGATTATACCAAATATATCCTTTTAAGATTTATTTTCACACAATCATCTTTAATTCAATTTAATCATAATAAATGTTATTTAACCCAAAAATTAATGATAAAATCCCTAAATATGATATTAAATATTATGATAAAATCGAGATATATCTCAGTAATTATAGCAAACTCACATTAGATCTTTTCATAAAGATGCATGGGCATATCAGATCATTTTTATATCATTCTTTCAACAAATATTCATTAAGGCAATTATACCACATGCGCCCTGATTGCTTCAGGCCATACAGGGACTTATTTAACTTAACTAAGTATTGTTCTCGAGAACTTGAATTGGATGCTTCTGGCATCTTAAGTCCTTCAGGGACTTCCATATAAATATCATTATCAAGTGATCCATATAAATAGGTAGTCACAACATCTATTAGATGTAAATTAAGTCCTGCATCTACTGCTAGATTAATTAAATAACGAAAAGTAGTCGCATCCACTACTGGTGAATATGTTTCTTCAAAATCAATGCCAGGTCTTTGTGTAAAACCTTGGGCTACTAGACGTACCTTATATCTAGTTATTTTGCCCTTTTCATTTCTTTTTCGTATAAAGACCCATTTGCATCCAACTAGTTTTACATCTTCAGGTGTAAGGGCTACAGGTCCAAATACTTTTCGTTTTGTCAATGATTTTAATTCTGCATTAATGACATCTTTCCATAGGGGCCAATCTTTTCTTTGTTGGCTCTCACTAATGGATTTTGGCTCATGATCCTCATTATCATTCATTACATCATATGCTATATGATAAGCAAATATGTCATCAATGTTGACTTCATTTCTATCCCATCGGATTCCATTCATAACATAATTTATTGAGATCTCATTATTTTCACATATATCAGGTACCTGGGTCTTTTCTAGGACTACAACATTCTCTTCTGGAGATAATATCTCTTCAGGAGATAACTCTTCTGGAGCTACTAATTTTTCTTCATTATCCTCAACTTGACCATCATATTCTTTGCTCCTTTTCTTTTTCGAGGATTTTTATCTTTGAAACCGATGGGCCTGCTACGCTTCAGGTGTGCTTTAGATTCATTCATAGCAGGTTGTCCTTCAAGGACATCAATTTTAATAGGAGCATTAGCAGCTGGGATATGTGACTTTGTCACTTTCTTTGGGTCAGTAAATGCTTCTAGCATTTGATTAACTAAATTTTATAAATGAATTATCTTTTGAGCTTCAAGTTCACATTATTTTGTATGAGGATCAAAATGAGTCAATGATAATTCATTTCAACTAATTTCTTTACCTAGCTGCTTGTTTTCTCCCCCTAATGTCGGGAAAAATGATTCATCAAAATGACAATCGGAAAATCACGCCGTAAATAAATTTCCTATGGATGGTTCTAAATATTTTATAATTGATGGAGATTCTTACCCAACATATATTCCCATCTTTTTTTGAGGACCCATCTTGGTGCGTTGTGGCAGTACTATAGGCACATATACCGTACACCCGAAAGTTCTTATATGAGAAATATTAGGTTCCTGACCAAAAACCATTTGTAAGGGGGAAACCTTTAAATAACTTGTTGGCCTAATGCGAATTAACATTGCTGCATGCAAAATGGCATTACCCCAAGCAGAAATTGGTAGATTAGATTTCATAAGTAAAGGTCTTGCAATTAGTTGCAACATTTTAACCAGTGATTCTGCAAGTCAATTTTGCGTGTGAACATAAGCTAAAGGATGTTCAACATCAATTCCAAGGAACATACAATATTCATTAAAAGCTTGTGATGTAAATTCACCAGCATTATCAAGATGTATTTTCTTAATAGGATAATCAGGGTAATGTGCTCTTAATCTAATCAATTGAGCAAGTAATCTCGCAAACGCCAGGTTGCGAGAAGATAATAAGCAAACATGCGACCATTTAGTTGATGCTTCAATTAAAACTATATAGTACATAAATGGTCCGCATAGTGGGTGTATTGGCCCACAAATATCTCCCTATATCCGTTCTAGAAATGTGAGAGACTCACTTTCTACTTTGCTTGGTAAGGGGTGAATAATTAACTTTCCCTTGAAACATGCAGCACATGAGAAATCATGGGATTGTGGTATTTGTTTACACTTCAGGGTATGTCCACATGAATTCCCAACTATTTGTCGCATCATGATTGAACTGGGATGGCCTAACCAGTCATGCCAAACAATAAATTCATTGGTAAACTTCTGGTTTACATTATTAAACTATTGGTTTGAATTGGCAAACTTCTAGTTTGCATTAATGAACTTCTGGTTCTCAATAGTATGTGTTTCAATTGTGCTTATACATGTGTAATACAAACCAGAAGAAAAAATAGGAAAACTTTCTAATATGCATTTTCTACCAGCAACTATATTTGTAATGACAAGATATTCCTGATTATTTTTAGTTGTTGTTTCTAAATGATATCCATTTCTGCGGATATCTTTGAAACTTAGTAAGTTTTTTTTAGACTTGGTAGAATAAAATGCATTATCAATGCATAATTTTGTTCCTTCAGGTAACAAAATATTAACTCTTCCGGAGCCTTCAATTAAATTTATACTACCAGATATAGTCTGAACATTGGCTTCTCGTATTACCAGGGAAGAAAAATATTTATCATGTCTGAGTATGGTGTGGGTTGTTGCACTATCAACGAGACATAAATCTTTAGGATTGATGCCAATATGATTCATTTTTCATAAAAACATAAATAAAATTAATACATATGATAGAAACAACTTTAAATAAAATATAACAATTAAAATTATATTAAGAAATCTGCAACATCCAAATAGTTATTATCTATATCGCCATACTCAGAATTCTCGCCCTGATCAACATGATTAACTTCAACATTTGATCTTTTATCAGTATTTTTAATTGATTCTTGGTAAAGATCAACTAGGTGCCTTGGTGTACGACAGGTACGAGACCAATGACCCTTTCCACCACATCGATAGCATGGATTATCAGCATATTTGTTATGCATATTGCTTTCCCCTTTTTGGTTCTTATCAGTCTTTTCCCACTTCTGGTAGGAATTTGAACCTCCATGATATCAACCACGACTACGCCCACGACTGTAGCCACGCCCACGTCCACGGCTACGGCCACAATAAAATTCATTAGTTACTACATTCACTTCAGGGAATGGAGTTGAGCCTGTTGGACGGGATTCATGATTTTTCAATAAAAGCTCATTATTTTGTTCAGTCACAAGGAGACAAGAAATTAACTCAGAATATTTCTTGAAACCTTTTTCACGATATTGCTGCTGCAGGAGCAAATTGGATGCATGAAATGTGGAGAATGTCTTTTCTAACATATCATCATCAGTAACATTTTCTCCACATAATTTCAATTTAGAAGTAATTCTGAACATAGCTGAGTTATATTCACTCATAGATTTAAAATCTTGCAAGCGTAAATACATCCAGTCAAAATGAGCTTTTGGAAGAATGATAATCTTTTGGTGATCATACCTTTCTTTCAAATTGTTCCAAAGGACAAGTGGATCCATTACTGTCAAATATTCAGTTTTTAAATCCTCATGTAAATGGTGACGAAGAAAAATCATGGATCTGGCTTTATCTTGGTTGGATGCCTTATTCCCTTCTTTAATCGTGTCTTCTAGACTTTTGGCATTCAGGTGAATTTCCGCATCCAACTTCCAAGATAAATAATTTTTCCCGATAATATCAAAAGCCACAATTTCAAGTTTTGACAGGTTTGCCATTGTTCAAACTAATTAAAGAAATAAATGAAAATAATTAAAATATGAAATGTAAATATGCAATATAATAACTGTAAATTCATAAAAACAATAAATAATTCATAAGGCAAGATAAGAAAATTAAAACATGTATGGCTTCGGGCCATTTAATCTCATGACTTCAGGCCATGTATGGCTTCGGGCCATTTAATCTCAAGATGAGGAATTAACTATTATCTTCAGAATAAAAGTTGTACATGACTTCTGGCCGTACAATAAGATATAAGATGAAAAATGTGTATAACTTCTGGCCATATAATAGAAAATCAAATGGATATGGCTTCTGGCCATATTATAAAAAATTAAAACATTATGACTTTTGGTCATAATTTCAAGAATCAGAAGTGTATGGCTTCTGGCCATAATAATAATAATAATAATAATAATAATAATAATAATAATAATAATAATAATAATAATAATAATAATAATAATAATAATAATATAAAAGAACTTGACAATATATATAAATGATATAAAAATAATGACAATCTCCAATCTTAGCCATGGAACCCGATGTTATATAACAATCGGTAAAAGTATCTCTCTAATTCCATATAATGTCTCAGATTATCCCAGATCTATAAAATAAAACAAGATATATATAATCATTAAAGAAACCATAAGAAGATCATACCTTCTTTTAGAGCTTCGTACTGATAACGTGTTATAAAAGTATATGTGATAAGAGAGAAGATTGATAGAATTCAGAGAAAGGATTGATATAATTTCTAGAGAGAAGTTAGAGAGAAGTTCTCATTCAGTTCAACTGAAACAATCGATTATAGGCCTTTATATAGAGTCAGACATCTAACCCTGGTTGCCTGACCATGGTTATATTTAACTCTGGTTACTTGACCATGGTTACTTTATATCTTCTTTATGTCCTTGTCTTCTTTTGCTTTTGCTTTGTGTCAAATCTTTTTTTCTTCTTTATATCAAGTTGACTGGAAGAGTAATATAAGTCAATGGACATCCACATATTTAATATTCATAACACTCAGCACATTTATTACATTTTTATCTTTATCTTACTTCCTCTCCAAGCTGTACAAAGCCTTATCCCTTCCTCTTATCGTTTACCAAGCTAATTCTATGACATCATTTGTTGCCTTATGCTGATTGCACCATGTTTTTAAAATTTGCAACACAATGACGTCTTCACTTGTTTTTCCCCCTGGTTTTCCCCAATAAATAACACAACGATATCCTATATAATTTAGATATCTTTATCTTCACATACACACACAATCATTTATTTTGTAATACTTACAGTAACAAATTTAATTTAATAATAATTATTATTACTATATATATACACACACAATTTTTTTTAGGAGTTACAACAATGTTCCTCTGAGAAAATATCCAGGGTAAATTTACATCTCAACACATGTTGTTTCATCAAGATATTCTGAAATTTCAAAAACATTGAGCCATGTGAAAAAAAAAAAAAAATTGTTCATCGATTTAAAAATACCAAGTAGACCTGGGAACAACTGGTACCGAGTCAGATAAGGCAGAATTTTTTTAACAGGGATCACCATGCATGGATATGTCACAATATAAGGCCCAGCGGAAGAGAGAAGGAGGTATAGAGATGGCCGGAATTATTTGACATAGGTCGTTGGTTCATTTGGAGATGGAGAAATCAACAGGTCCATGAAAGTGAGTTCCAGGTGCTGAAGAACACAGGATATGTCATAAAACAATATCTGTAATTCTATAACCAAAAATGGGAAGGAGGAGATATCAAGAAGGATCAGATTACGGATCCGGGGTCCCTGATGCGCGTTTCCTGCTGCGCACCCTGCTGGCAGCAAAAATGGGAGGCTTCCCAAGTGTTTTTTTCTTATTCCTTTTTATCATTAGATTCTACATAAAATGGGTGACAGTTGGATATTTTATGGTAAAAAAATGGAGCCATTTTCAATTTTTTATGATTTTCTAAAGATAATTCAGAAAAATGGTACAATTTTATTTTTCACTTTGAGCACTAAATTTTTAAAAAATCATAGAAAATTAAAAATGGCTCCATTTTTTTACCATAAAATATCCAACTGTCACCCATTTTATGTAGAATCTAATAATAAAAAAGAATTAAAAAAAAAAACACTTGAGAAGCCTCTCATTTTTGCTGCACAGCAGGAAATGCGCATCAGGGACCCCGGATCCTCAGATTACCGAGCCAGCTAAGAGTACCAATCTAGCACAAGCATGGAAATAATCCAAGACAGTTGTTGAATTAAATACAGAACTAACCTTCTTTGCCCTTGGCGTCGGAGACCACGAGGAAGCAATCCTTACCCCTGTATTACTTCCTAGCTTCAACAATTTTTTCTTTCGAGTTGGCAACAGAGATAAAACGAGCATTATTATGCAAAGAACTTGATTAAGTTTTCTTTCAATCAGAAAAGGATAGCACCAACACTACAGCAGAAAAGAAACAAATTATAATCAAAAGCCTCGATAAAATGAAGTCCTCATACAAAACTCATAATAAGAAAACAAAAAAGAATCAATCAGTACAAAACTCCAAATATTAGAGCCCTCTTCTTGTTCTTCTTTTATTTTCTCCGCTGGTCAAATAATCAGGAATGACCAAAACGATGAGCAATCATATACTCTTCGTATGCATTCGGATACAGTGACGTCTTCTTTGTGAAAAGGATTGCAACAATTTTCGGATTCAACAAGTTTAAACTCCCTCTAGCGTCCCCGCTCCGAATGCACAAATCGGAGCACCAAGATCTTATCAAGGAGAAACAGAAATCGCTGGGTGAGATTTAAAATAGAAATCGGCGCAATAATCTGATCAAGGAGAAACGAACCTAGGAGCGAACATTTGACCTGATGAGTGAAAATCGGAGTTCAGATGAGAACCGCGAAACCCCCTTCCGGCGGCCAGAGAAAAATCTTAAGTAATGCAGAGTACAACCGATCAATCGACGTTTAATTTGGAAAATAAAATGGGCATATTCTTGATTATGAATGGCCAGATCAAAAGATTTTCTGAAGATGAGAATTAATGAATTTCTTGTTCCCGGGTAAAAGAACGAATGAACGCTAAAGACGAAGGCTTGTTTCCGAAATGTCTAGTGTTCTAGACTTGTGACGGTTAGCAACTTTTTTTTTATTATTATTATTATTTTATAGGAGCAGAATTTTGTGATAGCATTTTCATAATAATTTTTATTTAATATAAAACATAAAATAAAAAGGGAGAATTGTTAAAAAAGACTTCATTGATAACTTATTTGCTAAATGGGACCTGGGAAGATATCTTACACATAGAGGGAAGATATCTGCACACGGAGGGAAGATTTCTGCACACATAAGGAAAATTTCTGCACACGTATAGGGAATAATTTTGCACACAGGGAAAATCGTCTGCACACCAAGGAAGATATTCTGTACACGTGGAAGATAATCTGCACGTAAAGGTTCCATTTGACAAATAAGTTACCAATGAGGGATTTTTTCACAATTTTCCCAAATAAAAAAGGACAAGAAAACACCACTTGCATTTCAAGTCCTAAATAATCTTCTTGTTTTTAACATAAGATATATTTTGAAAGTTGATATTGGTTTTAAATATAAGACATAATTTTTATATTTTTCAATGTATTCTTGATTTACCCCTATTAATATTAATGCTCTCTTAATAATAATTAAGGAGGAGAAGGAAGGAGGGAATTAAGAAAAATAACTATGTCGTTTTAGAAAATATATGTCATATAAATAACTCAACTAACTTCCTTAATCAAATCAAATTAGGTAAATATATACAATTATATTAAGGATCGTGGTGAGTAAGTAATCTCCTACTAAAATGAGTTGTCAATTACAATAAAACTGATTTTGAAGTTCAAGTAGTATTTTCTTATTCTTTCCCCATATAAAAAAAACTAATTTTGTTGTCAGTAAAAAAAATAAGTAATATATTACTAGAATAGTAATATAATAAGAATTACAAAACATTCAACTAAATATTGTAATTATTAATTTGGCCAAAAATATAATTTAATTAATAATAAATCCTATTTTACATATCATTCTCCGACATTTTGCATAAAATGAGACATGTTGGTGATTAAAATTTCTACTAACCACCAAACACTTGAATCAATGATTGTAGGTTGTTGTTTTAACTTAATCAATGGTCTCATGTTCTAATTATGTGTATGCAGCCATGATAATTATTTAGAGGAATTAATCTAATAACTTTTACCAGATTTCTCTAATTCAAGAGTTGTATATTTTAAATTTTTTATCTTTTTAATTAAAAATTTAAAAAATTAGTTTAGGGCTTGTTGAGTGTGATTAGCGGAGTCTAGTAGGAAAAATAAAGGCTCTTTAACCGAAGAAATGAGAGGAACTGAATTGTAATAAATTAAAATTCAAAAAACATGTGATTGTAAGTAGAATAGGTGCTTAGTTGTTGAAAAATTAAATAATTGTACTTCATGTAAAATACAACATAAACTAGATTGTGTATTTATGTGTTCTTTGAGTATATTGATTTTGATGAAAATGAAAATGAATAGGGATATAGAAATTGATATGAAGATGAAAATAAACTTTAAAAATATATTTAATATGTCATGAAAATGAGAATTAGTTTTTACATTAAAAGGCCAAAATACCCTCCTAAATTAAAAAAAAAAAAAAAACTTTCCAAAACAACACATCCCATCTTCTTCTTCGAAAAGTATCGTTCTCTCTCCTCCCTCCCCTTCCTCCTCTCTGACCAAACAGCTCCAGCCACTCCTTCTCTTCTTCCTCCCTTTTAAATAGATCTCTCCTTCTTCCTTGCTATTGGGCATCAAGGCTTAACTTGAAGGGGCACCGCCATAGAAAACGAAGGATGGGAGAGTGAGTAAGCAGAGGTCGCCGTCGTCCTTGCCGTTCCACGATGATTAGAGACAATGATAGTGGCTTATTCCAGTGACAGTAATGTAGAGAGGGGGGTTTCCACAGTGATTGGAGACGCAAAACAAGGGACGGTCGTTCGATGGTGAGCAAACGAAGGAGAGGGAGTGAAGAAGGGACGGTGGTGGTTTCTCAGTGAAGAAGAAAATGGTGGAGTGAAAGAGAAGGTCGCCGGCGCTGTGAAAAAGAGGCTCCTTGGAATTTGGAGAAGTTCGCCGCAATTTGGAGAAAGCTCACCAGAAAATTCAAGAACTCATTTGGAATTTCAGAGAAAGAGCGATTTGAGCTCTTTTTCCATCTCTCGAGCTTCTCTCTCCCTTCCAAGTTCGACCTCGGTGCTGGTGAAGCTTTTCTCACGGTCAATATCGAATCATACTCTCATGAAGAATAAGGTCGGAGGTACAATCCCTCACCTTCGTGGCGCTCTATCCCAGTCTATATTCTGAGCTTCTGGTTCTTCTTTTCCACTGTGAAAGTAGAAGAAAATAGCGGAAGTAAGGTGTGGTGTTGGTAGAGGAAAAAACTGAAGATGACAGTGGTCTTTGGTTCTCCCGTCTACAACTCCGGTTCAGACTCAAGAACTCTCTGGTTTTCTTATATTACTGTCCGAGAGTGAGCAGAGATTGTCGTCGTCCTTGCCGGTGATTGACATAGGTCACCGTTGTCCTTGCCAATGAGGAGGTTGAAGGTAACAGAGGAGAGTAATTGATAGAAATAACCAGATGGAATTGTAAATTTTAAGTATTTTGATGGAGTTCATTTGGGTGAAATTAGGCTTATTTGGCTTCCACATATAATTGAAAAAATTTTCAATTCTATCATACCAAACAAGCCTCATGATGGAATTAACCCCTAATTCTATTTCCACCACTCACAATTCCATCATACAAAACAAGTCCATTGTATATAGAGTTGGTTGTTGGTGAGCCTGAGTGCCTCACCGTTCATGATGGGTGTGTGTGTGAGAGAGAGAATTGCAATTTCCATTTTACATTGATATATTGATTGCATGTTAATTTTTTTAATTCAATCAAATAATTTCAAATTTAATTTTTGAATTGCCATTAATTTCATTATTTTTTTCTTCATATTAAAACACTGAGATTGAATGAATTGTCAAAATTCCACGAAGTATTTATGCATTAATCCCATTGCATCTTATAGGATGGGATTAATGCTAATACGCAATGTAACTATTCTCTAACATGCAATGTAAGTGTGACTATGGAAATAGAATTTATAGAACATTTAATTTTATTTTATCAACTTTTTCATATTATTGGACTAGATTTAGAGCCGGTAATACGGGCCAAACCCGTAGGTTGGGATAGGGTTAGGATTGGGAAAATCCTAACTCGCAAAAGTGCGGGCCTGTGCATGGCCCGCAGGTTAACCTGCAATTTTTTTTTTTTACATATAATAATTTTACAAAATTTATAAGTTGTCCACTTCTATCTTAGTACCTCTCAATCCAAAGAGAAAAAAGCTTAGCCTCTTCCCTTCTTTTTTAAACAAAATTATTATATTTTAGTTGTTTGAGGATGGGTTTATATTTTATTTATAAACTTTGGCAAATTTAATAAATCTTTTGAATTATGAATTATATTTTTAAATTTTTATAAGAGGAATGATTGATGCTAAAAAGGTAAATTAATAACTTATATATATATGTGTCTCATATTTTCGACCCTCTTTAAAAAATACGATTTTTTTTTTCAAAAAAAAAATATGCGGGACCGCGGGCTGGCCTGGAACCTGCAATAGTGCGGGCGGCACAGGCCGGCATCGCGCAACTCGCAAGTTGGTGCGGTCTGGCACTACGTCGATATATAGTTAATTAAGAAATTAATATAAAATGAACTTTTATAATATTTTAATCATTTAAATAGGGGTAATATAACTTTTGATTCTTGAAGTTTAATCCAATTTTGGTTTTGGTCCCTCAAATTTGAAATCGATGGTTTTAATTCCTGAAGTTTCACCCAATTTTGTTTTTGGTCCCTCAAGTTTGAAATCAGTGGTTTTGGTCTCTCAAGTTTGAAAATGACTTAGTTTTTTTCTGGGTTGGTTTGGATTTCATAACTGGGTCACCAAGTCTTTTTCAAACTTGATGGATCAAAACCAAAATTGGGTGAAACTTCAGAGACCAAAACCATCGATTTCAAACTTAAGGGACCAAAACCAAAATCGGGTGAAACTTCAAGGACTAAAATTAAACTTCAGGGATAAAAAATTATATTAACCCATTT
The DNA here is from genome assembly GCA_963855925.1 of Inga laurina. NCBI lineage: Eukaryota > Viridiplantae > Streptophyta > Magnoliopsida > Fabales > Fabaceae > Inga > Inga laurina. Next base: position 9,448,704 of record OY979710.1, read on the forward strand.
AAATATTAACTATCTATTTCGGTAAACAGTTTTATAACCAATATTACAATTCAATATATGTGAATATCTCTCTGAGTTCATTTTAAATGAAGCAAGCTTAAGCAAACCTTTTATAGTGATCAAGATTATTGGATTGTTTTTGAAATTTGATTCCTTTTCTTTTGATTTTCTTCCCCAGAAAGTTATTCATCTTTGCAGAAAATTCATGTAATGCGTTGAACTTCTCTTTTGTGGGGAAAAAGTTATGTCCCCTATAAATATTAATCCGATGAAAATAAAACTAACATTGGGAAGAGAATATTAATTGGCTGAAGAGACTGAAAAAAAATGCCGGGTAAAAGATAAAAGGAATCAAAAGGGCTGGAATTAGTATAAAAACCAACAGCTTCTTATATGAAAAATTGAAAGTTGAAACGGACATATTTTTTCTGGGTTAAATAGAAGCGACTATTTTACAGCATCAAATTATTACATGCTTCTTCAGCTTGCATAGTTTCTGGTTTCTACAGTTCAATCGAGACACTGTTCGACAATGTTGGCTCGCTCTCGCAGCTCGCTCCGCCTTCAGATTCCAGCAGCAATGGCGAGTATGAATCTACTTGTGCCTGCGCTTATGCCTGCCTTCCTCCTCCCAATCTGCATGTCCTGACGGCAGCGACGGAGACCGCTCGTACCTTGACGGCCTCCGTTTGAAATGCCTTTCGTCGTCGCTAGATTCATAATCCACACTCTTCTTCCTTCCGCCACCTGTCGAAACGACCTTCCCTAAGCCCGACGATTTGTAATCGTCATAATAACCATTCGACCCTGACTTGTGATGCGCCGGAGCCGTCGATCCAGCGGCTGGTTCTGCAGAAGATGACGTGGCGAGCTTTCTCTTTTTGGAAACTTCGCCCTCAGGGTAGCTTATGCGAGAGAAGACGCTGGCCTTGTGCTTGCGATCTGCAGCCGCCGCAGCCGCGGCGGCGGCGGCCGAAGAGGTCTTGCTCGCCGGCTCAGAGGAACGCCTTGACGAGGACTCCGAGCAGCGATGGTGATCGTGGTCGTGATCAGGGTAGCCATGGTCTGGGTCCAAATCACGGTCACGATCGTTGTAATCACGTTCACGATCGCGATCAAGTTGATGCTCAGATTTCCTCTTGGAGGATCGTGAAGGTTCGACCTCGCGGGAAGATCGATCTGGCGATGGCCGCTCCAAACGGGTACGGTGGCGATTGTTGTACACGGTACTCGAAGAGGGAGGTATGGGCTTCTGCACAAAAAGACAAAACACTCCAATTGTTAGCGGCTGAGAATGTTCCAGAAACTCGGATTTGTGTGTGAGCGTGTAATATTGCGCGCACATATTTTATTAGCCCTTTTATTCCTCACAAAAGGGCAGCCCCCCAATTGTTTGTTAAAAGAGTTTTTTTCCTTTTCATATGAAGTTATAAACGATAGGTTCTTGGTGGCCCTGACGAATGCAAATGACTATTTTCTGTGTTTATGCTGTAATGCAAACGAATGCAAATGACTATTTTGTGTAACTATACTGTAATGCAAACGAATGCAATTGACAATAACATTTTAATCCACCTTATGCTTTTTTTTTTTTTGCCAGAAAACTTTCACCTTATGCTTGCTTTCACTATTTGAAAATTAATTAAAGCCCAGTTTGATGCATTGAATCAAAATAATTCCCAAAATTAGAATTTTAAATATACAAAAAAGGTTTTGGTAACTTTATTTTAAAAATAAATAAAAGAATAATAATTTTTTTAGATAAAAATAAAGGAATAATAATAATTACACCAATGCAATAGCCACTACTAAAAATTTTAAAAATAAATAAAAGCGTTTTCCAAGAATAACCAAGCTCCTTTTGAAGATTCCGGGCCGAAGGCCTATGTGAAATTAATAATTAATATTATACACGAGGAGAATAAAGCAGGCACAAATTGAGGAACAACATCCCAAATTTGCTGCACTGTTCATTCTGTCAGCTCAACACCACAGGCAGAGCAATAGAAGCCCAGTAGCAGTTTTAAAGAGCTGTATAGAGTGCAGGAAGCCCAGCTATCTTCACCGTCGCAATCATCATAGTACTAATTTTAACAACGTCGAGGTTTTATTTCAACGGACTTTTAAACCATTTAGTTGGTTGTCGTTGACATCAAAACCATATAGGTCGATACTCCCTCCACAACATATAACCACAAAACCACCACAACTGAACGTGACGCAGTACTATCTAGTGCAATCGGTGTTCTTTCTGACGGGGTGCTTTTTCTTGCAAATCTTTCAAAACAACTACTCAAAAAGGGCAAATGCCGCATCAAAGTCCACATGAAAACACAGAAATTACAAAAATTAAAAACACGTACAGATTTTGATTTCATTGGAGGAACATCCCCACCACTGTTCACTTCCCTACCAATCTCCCGATCTTTGGCTATGTCCCTGTCTCATGATGAAAGAAAGAAGCTTGTTAACGAGGAGAACATATTGCAACAACTTAAGACAAGATGCACAACTATGACAATCACTAAAAACATGTTTTCTCTGTCCATAAAAGAAAACTATGTTAAAAAAAATTGATGAGACTATATCACAATGAACGAGATATATATCCTGCACAGAAATATTTATGAATGAGTTGACCAAAATTCACTAAGTACCCTATTCCATTATTAAGAGACAAAGGAGTGAGGCAGAAAACAAATTCTATGGCACTATTCATAAATTAACCACCACTTCAAAACCATTCAGACATCCTCTGAAATCTATAATTTCACTTTAGCAATTTGCTAGAATGTTCATGTGGCAGATTTTAAAAGTACTACATGCGCCAAGTGGATGAGATTTGAGACTTCATTCAGAAACTAAGTATTCCACTGCAATTAATAACTTCTTGACATGATACTGCTACTTTACAAAACTGGATAAACCATTTAGTTATAAAAATGAAACAATTAAAATCATAAATTTAATCACAATACCAAGGGCAGGCACCAAATGCAAAGGACTGAAATAAATAGCTAAACTAGTAAATTCCATTTGTAGTACCTTTCTCCACGTCTCTCAATTTCACGCTTCCTCCTGAGATCAGCTTTCCGAGCTTCAAACTGCTCTCTACTCATAATCGGAGGCGGAGCATTCGTGGGATTCATGGCGTTCATGCCCATACTTAAGTCCGCAAGATCCCTTAATATGTAACAAGATATGTCTCATGAATTAGAATTATAAAGAATGCAGTCTTGTACCTATATATAAAATAAACATATGCAGGTGAATTTTCTTAACCCCCCCCCCCCAAACCTTTAAAAAAAAACACTCCAGTCTACCCTGAAAAGGGTAAGATCAGGAGGAGGAAGTAATGCCATTTGCTCACAATTTTAAGTTAACCTGGCATGCCAATTAAATGCATAGTACCAACAAGCTATAATGCCCTAGACATAAGTAGCATTCACAAAATATACATGCCCATATGGGATGGGTATTTGATATGTTACGCATATTGTACTACATTCATATCCCTACAACTTCTTTCCTGTATGTTTTGCAACGATTTGAAAATTGAAATACACCTGTGTTTTGAAAGACTCAAAAATTACCCAAGAGATTAATGGAGATAAATATTGATAATTAGTTGGAATTAGAAGTTAGCCTTAATTCGTTTTATGCCTTTGGGTAATTTGTTATGAACATCTTTATTTCATATTTGAAATTTTCATTAAAACTCATTTTTCTCTTATGTTGTTTACTCCTTTTCTTTGTTAGCATACCTCTCATCTTAAAATTAAAAAAATTGGTACATCCCACATATTGTATGATGTCACATCTTACAAATATATTGATATCATTGCTTCTAAGAGTGGGAGGTGAGTCTAAAATACCTTGGAGGTGGAACAACAGGCATCATAAAGTTCTGCATGCCAAAGGGATCATGAGGCATAACACCCCCAAAAGGCATGTCGAAGGGGCCTAAACCATAATTCATCATTTGCATTGCACCCGCATATGGTGCCACAAACCCGTCCATGCCAGGCTGCATCCCATTCCAGTATGGATTATACCCTGGAGGTGGACCCATAGGCATCATATAGTTATCAGCTCCAAAGTCTTGCGGAGTTTTCCACTGAAAGTCTGCAAGATGTATCCAAAATTTAATTAAAAATGACTTACACAATATGTACAAGAGGTACAAGCTTTCCATATTTTCCACTGAAAGTTCGACCATTACATGCATAAGGTCTCAAAGGAAACATTCCAGAAACATGTCAGTAAATGAGAAAGAAAAGAGAGCGGCAGATTACCATTTGTGGGGACACGAGCTTTCTTCTTTTTCTTTTTCTTCGCTGTAAAAAATAAGAGGAAAAAAATTAATGAAACTGGCCCCAAAAAAACAGGAAGAGAATAGGTTTGTCTGTCCTACTCATAGATATCTTCTTTATCATTGCCCCCGCATTATCATATCATCATTATTCACATAAGCTCCCCCATAACCACCCTTTCTCTCTTCCTCATTCTAACAAAAGATACTTGGCACCAAATTGCATTACCTGCCTCAGTATGAGCCAACTTTTGTTGCACTTCTTCCTCAACCGGCTGAGCACTACCTTGCGAAGCTGGCTCCTTTACAGTCACTGACTCATGAGTAGCTTCAGATACATCAGCAGCTCTTGTGGCCTTTACTTCTTCAGACATCTTCTGCGGCACAGACAGAGCCTTTCTATCCTCAGCTACCTCCTGTACTTTCGTTTTTACTTCATCAGAAGGGGACACCTTTTGTTCTCCTTTAGACACAGCAGATGAGGTTGGAGAAGGAATCTTGGGCTGTGGACAACGAGCAGACTCCATATCTAAAAAAATCCAAAACCCGGGCAACGATGTAAATAATGACAAGTTGATCACAAATAATAGTTAAGAGTGTCACATCACAACAGTTTCAATAACCTTGGACTTGAAATGCACTCCCAGCATTTTCAGTACTGGTAGTTCCTGTCTCCATTATGCGACTAATTAGGTCTCTTGTTGTCTGATTTGGCAAAAGATCATCTGCAAGTATATTAGCTGCACCACAAACACAAACGGATTTGGAGATAATGTAGTCCCTGATACCTGGGGAAAAATTTAAAATGACAATTAGCATCAGCTGATCAACAAGATGCTCAACTTTAAAAAATCAGACAATATAAGTACATCAAAACTTACATTTGTCACAAAAACTTTTAAAACAACACTTGCTTGTTAGTACAGCATCTTTCATCACATCCTTGCACAAGGGGCACCGGAGCTCAGGTGGTATATCACTGACAGAGCGTGTTGTTGGTAAGCCTTCTATTTCTTTTTCAAAAGCAGCCCTTTTATAAAGAAAGATGGCAATTAATTTCATGCCTACAAATGAATGAAATAATGGATCATATAAGGATCAAACCACTCACTCGTTTGGCTTCAAGACAGCTACATCACCAGTTGGTAAAGCATAAGAACCATCGGCGGCTGCCATAAGCATCGATCTTGGAATGCCAGTGGGTGGCTTCACCCTCTTAAGGTCAAAATTTGGATCACCGTTTGTAGGGCAATGCTGAATAAAATGCCCTGAACAAGGAAAAGCAAGTATTCTAAGCACATTGGTATTGCTACCCACAATTTTACACAAGAAAATAGAAGCAATTTTCAAATACATACCAGGCACTTTGCATCTATGACACACGTAGCCTGGTGGAGGTGTTTTCTGTTGCATTCCTGCCCAAACCAGCAAGAATAAGTGAACATCACAGGATTTAAAGCAGTAGGCCGCTAAAAGGGGGGAAATCAAACATAAGCTAAGAAAATTACCAAAACCACGTCCACCCGCCATTCGTCCACCCATGCCCCTTCCAAAACCTCTACCATAGCCATCAGAACCTTGTCTACACACCCAAAAAAAATTATCAATATCATAAAAGCAAAAGTAGAAGTATTGTGAGCCAAAGAAACATGGAAACTCACCGTTGCCAATCCAAGGCCGGAGTGTCAATCAAGGCCTTAATTTTACTGTCCTCATCAGCTTTATTTGTAGTTGGAGGAGCCTCTGGTGTTAAGTTGCTTGATTGAACAGGCAATACATCAGGAATTGCATACAACTCATTGCCAAATTCATCCCATTCAGAGTCTTCAAGCTGTCATTAAGCATTTAATTTCCTAAGAAATGCAGCAAAAATGATTGAGAACATAAGAAAACCATAAAAGAAGACACTTACATATTTCATGGAAGAGGCATCAACAGTTGGCATGCCACTCTTTTCAGGCTCAGTTTCCACCACCTTATTTGCCACCTTTTGCCTGCAAAATACAAAACAAATAGCAACTCAAGAAAAGATAAAATATCAGAAGACTTTGCAAGGAAAATAACAGTATTTTATGCAGATTGTGCCAAGTATGATATGAACTGCAATAAAGTGAGAGTTTTGGGAATTTATACTGAATAACAAAATGAATTATCTATCATAAAGAATCTAACAGTTGAGATTTTAGGTTTGAGATAGTACTCTTGTTCAGTAACTATGGGTAAACGTGGCCGTCCAGGAACTCGACGAATTAACACTGAGGTATTTTTAGGAATCAACATTGCTTCATCAAGATATTCTGAAATTCCAAACAGACAGAAACACTATAAAACACCGCAAATATAATGCACAAAACCATACTAAAATCCCGCAAAGTTGGACGCATGAAATTTCTATCAGTAGCTTGCAGCCTAACTATATTCGAACATCCTGACCAACAACCCATGCCACTTATCTCAGTCATTCCCTTTTCTTTTTTATTTAAGCATGGTACAAGATTTTGAGCATTGTACTTTGAAAATAGATAGAATTCTATGCGTTTTACTTCAAATATAAAAAGTAACATGGTAAATACTGTAACTTTATACATGAAACATCCTGCTGAAAACCAAATTACAGACCCTAGAGTATACAACTAAAGGAAAAAAAACACAGATTGTTTAAATTTAAAATTAATCATTAACCCCATAGCCCCAAGACAACAGTTTAATTGAAATCAGAACCAACCTTCATTGGTCTGGGCGTTGGTGACCACGAGGTCGAAATCAGTACCCTTGCCTAAATGCTTTGATTCAAAAATTTTTTCTTTCAATGTAGCAACAGAGATGAAAGGACCGTCCATAGGAATTGAATCATAATCTTTTGCACTCTTAAATTTATAATACACCGCCATGGTATATTTCTCTTTCAATCTAAAAAAAGGATAACAGTAACACAATAACTAAAAACAAATAAACTTAATCAAAGGCCTCGATAAAATGAGCGCCTGAAATCAAACTCCTAAACAATCAGTACAATATTGCAGATCTTTTTTGTCTTTCTTTTCTTTTTCCTCCTATTGTCAATTACTCAGATAGGATCGGACAAATCGAACCGCCAAAACGGCGTGCTCTCCTTGTTGCTTTTCGTGCAGCCAGATGCCGAGACTGAGTCTTCGTCTTCGCAAGAAATTGGAACTTTCAGATTCAAGAAAATTTACACTCCGTCTAGCGTCATAGGGTAGAAGCCTCGACAAGCACAAATCAGTGTGCTGAGATCGTCAGCGCCGATGGATCGGATGAAAATTAGAGGGATCTCGAGCGGAGGCAGCCCTCTCGAATTAGTAGCCGCAACAATCTGAACGGGGAGGAATAATCAAATAGATCTTGGATCTGCTTCGGAAGAAATCGACCCAACGAGCCAGGAGTATCGAAACAAGGAGCGAATCTGTATCTGATAGGTGAAGATCGAACCTTCCGGTGAAAATCGCGAAACGCCTCTGCCGCGCGCCAGAGAAAATCCGAAGTGATGCAGGAAAACACCCAATCAATTGGGAAGCATCATATCATGCCGAAGATAGCCGACCTCTCGATGATGAGGCCTAGGGTTGGGAAAGTTGATAGGAAAGTGAATGGGGTCAGGCGAGCGAATGCCCATTAATATGTTTCATTATTATTATTATTATTATTATTGAAATAAAAAAGCACCGCCATCTTCCATTTTTTTTGCCAGATTTTATTCTGGACACTTTTTTTTTTTTTGGGGCCACGGGACACTTACATCAACATATCTTTTTCCACAATCATTTAATCAAATATTTTTATCCAAAATAAAAAAATTAATTTAATATTTACTTTCAAACTTTTTGTCGCACTATTAATTAAATTGATTAGCATATTATAAATTTAATTAATTTTATAATTATTTTGGTCAAAAAAATTAATTAAGTATATATCTTAGCTAATGTTATAAAATCAAGAAAGTATAAGAGATTGAGATGAAGGACATGAAGAAATACAAAAGAGAAATAGAGAGTAAGGAGGGAGTGATTCTTATTCATTGGGATGCCAACAAAGTGTAGTACATAGTGCTCTATTTATAGGCTCTCAACCACAACTAAGAGTTACACAAAGTAAATGGCAAATTTTAATCCTCATGAGTGCACACATTGTAACCTTTGAGTTATGGGCATGAAAACTCCTAAATATCATTCATTGGAGAGGTTGTGGGATGTAGAAAATGAAATGTCAAGAGTTAAGAGCTCATGGACATCCACCTTAATTAGTATTTTACAACACTCCCCCCTTGGATGTCCATAAAAAAAATATTGTGCCTCATTAAAACCTTACTAGGAAAAACCCAATGGGACAAAATCCCAGTGAAGGAAAAAGAGTACACAATATATATTGAAGTTGCCTCATTAAAAAACCTTACCAGGAAAACCCAGTGGGGCAAAACCTTGGTTAAGGAAAAGAGTACAATATGATCTTTACTCCCCCTGATAGCAACATCACTCATTTTGATTAGATTGTCATATTTCAAGACAATATACTGATTTCTCAATTGCAACTGTCATTAATGATTTTTTCAAGCAATTGATGTTCTTTTTATCTAAACTATGCATAATGCATTGTCATCAAATCATAAACATAATTATTTACCATATCTTCTGGATATGTTAAATATTATATTCTCCACTTACCTCTATGCATTGTGGAAATAATAAAAGAAAATTATCCTAAAAATCATCATGATATATCTTCTATCCACATGTTCAATTTGTTATAAACAAAATGTACTTATAAAATAGTTTCATAAAACTACTACACTAAATCTTAGTTTCATAGCACCAATAGTGTTCTTGCAGCATCTTGATTTTACTAAAAAGAACATAATAACAACAATATTAACATGATGTAAATATTCATAAATATGTGATATTTATAGACCATTAAATTCAATAAATTTTTGCAAAAAATCATCATAGCAAAAATATATGATTTTGAAATCATTAAGGTTTCTAATAACTTGATATGTAAAATTATTCATTTTTCAAAATATCTTTCAATCAATTATATATATATACTCAAATCATTTTAATCCATGTGACATTTTATATACTGAATACTTTTCTTAGACATATATGCTTTTAACATTTTGACCCTTCAAGAATTCTTATATAATATTCATTATCCATAGGCATATGCTATATATAATGATATCTCATAGACGCATTATTTCATTTGCATATACTGTCAGACTAATAATATATGCAACAATTATTTTATCCATCACCAAATATTGTACCTCATCATAATCATCATTAAACCTTGTGAAAATCTTTATTTTCACATGAATATTCATATATCACAAATAACTTTATATTTTAAATGTTTCGGACTGCATGTCCATAAATTTCACATATTGAGAGAACATTTTTTTATTGCGTCTTGTCCCCTTCTTCAGTTGGCCAATCACTTTTTTTTTCTACCGACATATTTATGTATAAGATCCTCATTTGATCAAGTGATATTTTTACTAAAACTGTTGTCGACAACTTTATCTTTTCAGTTCCATTTTTTTTGTTGTGACATAATTCATTGAGATCTCTTTATTACTTTCAGGTACCTGAACCTCTTTTGAGGGTTCTACAAGTAGTTATGTATTGACCTCTTCTAGAGTGTCTACCTCCTTAATATGATTATCTTGATTATTTGCTTCTTTTTTTTTCTTTTGGAACTGATTATTCTCTCATACTTCGGGCATGTCTCACTTTCATTTATGCTGATTAGACCACTTATAGCTGGAATATGAAATTTAGTAATTCCCATTTAGGTCAGTAATTGCATCTGGCAGATGTTATGTAATATTTCATGAATGCAAATCAAATGAACTTCTGGTTCATATTGTTATATTCGAGGATATATATATTTGATAGTAATAATACATTCCTTTTCTTTTCCAGCTATTTAATTTCTCCCCCTCATGTTAAGAAAACTTTGTCAAATGAAAATTGACTAATCATGCAGTATAAGTCTCATAAATCCATTTGTTTCCATTAGAAACATCCCTTTGTTTCATTTAGAGACAAACAAGAATAAGGAGGTTCTTACCCAATATTTATCTTAACTTCCTTTAAATATCCATCTATGTGCATTGTGGTGAATTAATAGAAATGCACATTCAAACTTTTTAAGATGGAATATACTTGACTCCTGACCAAAAGCCAATTTTATCGGGAGAATTTGGTTGGCGAGTATAAGTGCTGCATTATGTAAGATCAAATATGCCAACACTGAAACATAAATTTTGTTCTCATAAGTATTAGTCTAGCTATTTATGGAGGCTTCAATGAATGAATCGTATAATCTGGAAATTGTGCGTAACATAATAATTTATTCAAATATTCTTGCAAACTTCAGGTTGCAAACTAATATTAATATTACATGTAACCATCTTATATATGCATCTATCAAATTCATTGAATACTTATATGGTTTACATGTTATTTGAATAGGCCCATATATCAGCTTGATATATTTCCAGAAATATAAAGATCCATTCCAAATCATAACTTGTGATATTCTCATAGTCAAATTTCTTTGAGAACAAGCAGCACATGATAACTCTTGAATTATATAATATGTTGGCTATTTATGAAGAATCTTCTAGTTCTTCAATGGATGTCAAATATAATCTTTTATATATGACTCGAATGAATCAAACAAGTCATGCCAACATAAATTTATTTGGATCAGTAAACTATTAGTTTACTCTAACATGTTGTTTAACCAACAACAAACTTTTCAATTTCTATAAGTATTGATATAAAATGTCAATATGACATCCATTTTTCGGAGATCAATTTTGTGAGGAAGTATATGAGTAAAACTTTTCAACATTAACTCACATTTATATTCTAACAATCTCCCCCTTAAGTGTGAGTCATATAAATATACTTTCTTTATTTCAAAGACAAATTTGTATATAGCAAACTAATAATATATCTTTTATTTCAAAACTCAAGTATTTCATAACTCACAACTAATCATGGATTTCAGTCAATTGGGCTATCATTTAAACCCTGTAATAGAGTAAAACTCTCATGTAAATCTATGGGTTATAACTTTCCTTAATCAATTCTTCTTCTGCCCATAGAATTTAAGAAAAACTATATTAGTTCTTCAGGAACTATATCGACTTTGTTACAATTATGTTCTTCAGGAACTAACATTTATTCTTGCATATTTATATAATTTTGCTACTTATTAATAATAATATGCTTCAATTTGCCTCTTTTGATGCATGTTCAAAATATGAAATGTTTAGAATTTTCCACTACATAAAGAAATATGAGGAGATCCATAATCAAAATACATAAAGATCTTATTGCAATAAATTCTGATGTTTAGGGGTTAAAATTAATTTTATAGAAATGTAAAGACAAATGCATTATAATATAAAATAACAAATACTTATGGTATACATAGTCTTCTTTCAAATATTTCTTATTGTTTGATCATCCATAAATTTGACTTACACTATATATATAATTCATGCACATTACGAAAATGATTTTGTCTAACAAATCATAAACTATTCATTATGAATTTTCTCATAAAATTAAATAAATTCACACTTTCTTAATTCAAATATGACATATGATTTTTTTTTTTCTCTTCACAAATGTCACATAAAACTAATTTGATTCCAATATATATCACATTATATATTATATCATGATTAATGTTTGAAACTTGCACATATCATATAAAAATACTAAGGAGTAGAAGAAATGTTAATACAATGAATTGAGAAATGAGGCAATAAATTATAAATACTAAAATAAGATACAAATTGAAAAGTATTTGTATGCCTTTCAATAATGAAAGTTTGGAACTAAGAAAAATTGCATATATATATATATATATATATATAAGGCAACATAATAGTGCTCAAGAAGAGAAAAGATATGGAAGACAAGGCTAAAATGAAAAATATGACTAATAGTGAAAGAAAGTACCTTGATGTTGAGGTATATGAGTTGAATGTTTATTGGGAAATCTTTGGTGCAACAGAGAAATACAAGTCCCAAGAAGAAAATAGAAGTGGTAAACTCCATTGATGTATGAATAGTTTTCACATACACAATATACTTAAAATTACAAATAAAGTGTACAATTATACATAAAGAAGGTAATTAAACAACTTAACTTTATAATTGAAGATTATATGAATAAATATTGAAAACCATTTGATATGGGAGTTATAAGGATTAACCATGAGGTAGTTAGAATTCTAAAAGGCCATGAAATCAAAATATATCAATAATTACCAATAATGTTCCAATTTGTAAATAAATTGGCACTATACTGAAATTTTAAAATGACCAATCATTACCTTTTTATCTATTTGATTTCATATATCACTCATGTTGATATCACAATGTTAAATAATAATTTCTCTCTCACAAATTAATCACAATCAATTTAAATTTAAACATAAAGAATCAAAATCATATAGCCTTCAGGATTTACAATTAGCATATAACCTTCAGGGCTTACAATTATTTCTTTTGGCTATACAAGCTGATCATCTTTCTCCGTAACTTATTGCTTTAATCATCATAACTATTTTTGATATTTTTCATAATATTTTATGGTCTTTTTGACTTCACATCCATTTTGATCTTTATTTTCAATAAATTAGTACATATTACTCTATATGACTTCTGGTCATATTATACCATTTTTTTCTATCAATATGACTTCTAATCATAGTATGATATTTGCTCATAATTTTAATCGCCTTAGAAATGTTATTATTTTCACGATTGTAGTTCAATAGCTAAGACAAAGTATTCTCAGCTTTCAACTATCAATTCTACAAATGCAATGTGATCATGTTCATTTTCACTCTTACATATTTTCTTTACTTTCAATAGTATCATCATTTCTCCAAATATTGGTCTTCAGAACCATAACAAAAACCTTACAAAGCTTTTTTTTGTTTAATTTGATATTTGAATATTTAGCCTTCAGGGCTTTGATATTTGTAACAATTAAATCATCAAAGTGCCAAAATTTGTCTTGTCAATCTTGCAATTTAATGAAACTAATAGCGTTCTTTCTCATAAGAGCTAGTACAAAAGTAATGTGACTTCTGGTCATCTAATTACGAAATTAAAAATATTATGGCTTCTGACCTCTTGATAAAATCAAAATACTAGAAAATAAATTAAATAAATTCAAATTCATAATCAAAAATAAATAATAGATAAGCCCATGATCATATAAACCACATTACATGCTCATATATAATACTATTATATATTAATGTAATATAATAAACAAATGAAAATAAAAGATTGATATAATGATATAACAATAATGTATTAACATAAATAAAGGAAATGTAAATAAAATAACAATAAAACAAGATGAAATAAATGACATAAAATAAAGAAACAAACAATAATATATAACATAAAATGTAAATAAAATAAAGAAATATAAATGTTAAATAAGTGTAAATAAAATGAAATAACATAATATAATAACATAAAATGTAAAGAATACTAGAATATAAAATAAATAAGTATAAATTTTGCATAATAAGAGATTAATGGAAAACGATAAATAAAAGTTAAAAGAAAGAAAACTTGCGGAGGATAATATAATCTCAAATCTTAGCAATGGAACCCGATGTATAAAAAAAATCGGTAAAAGAGTCTATTTAATTCCATGTAATGGCTTAGATTATCCCAAACATATATAAAAGATAACAACAGGATGGATAAAAATAGATAGCGTAAAAGAAAAATAATAAAAATAATATAGAACAATAGATTGATAATGTAGAGTAGAAAGATAAAATAACATAGAGAATAAATAATATAAAACATAGTATGGAAATGAGAAAGTTAGAGAGTATAAGAGATAGAAAACTAGACCATAGGCCTTCTGAGCGAATTCGTGCTGATAACGTGTTATAAAATCAAGAAAGTATAAGAGATTGAGATGAAGGAAATGAAGAAATACAAGAGAGAAATAGAGAGCAAGGAGGAAGTGATTCTTATTCATTTGGATGCTAACAAAGTGTAGTACATAGTGCTCTATTTATAGGCTCTCAACCACAACTAAGAGTTGCACAAAGTAAATGGCAAATTTTAATCCTCATGAGTGCACACATTGTAACCTTTGAGTTATGGGCATGAAAACTCCTAAATATCATTCATTGGAGAGGTTGTGGGATGTAGAAAATGAAAGGTCAAGAGTTGAGAGCTCATGGACATCCACCTTAATTAGTATTTTACAACAGCTAAAATGTTTTGTAGTCATATATATATATATATATATTCAGTTAAATTATGAAAATTTTTTAAGGATATTTTTTAAACCTATAGTTTTACCTTTTCTTTTTCCTTTTAATTTTTCTAGTATACATATTATTTATGAGGTGTTTCTAGTTCTCCACATTTTAATATTGTTTTATTAGTTTTATAATACTTTACATTTTCTTGTTTACATTTATTTGATAAATATTCTCTTAGAAATTCTTTTCTTCTTACCATAGTATTAAATGGAATTAAATCATTTCTTTATACAAAAGCTTTATTATAATCTTCTATTATGGTTTCCGATATTATTTTTGGTAATTTTCTATAAAATAATTTCATATAAAATATTTGTAATTCTTGATTTTGTAATCTTGCTTCATCAATTAAATTATAAAATAATATAATTTAAATATCTTTGTATCAATATATTATAGTTCAAACTTTGTAACTATACTTGCTTAAACATGTGCTTCTTAAAATATTTACTCAAATTTTTGACAAGTTGTTACTATTTTTCAAATAAAAGATTACTTAAATTTTTTCTAAATTTATTAAAGATATTAAATAGATCATTAATGCATATAAATTTTAAATGTTAAATTTGGTATTTGGTATAATGAGAAGTAAGTACCTACTTGGATTAGCGGTAAAAGTTGTTTTTCCAACGTGATTTACTGCATACGAGGTAAGTTTATGAGAGGAGTTTTGTCTCAACTCGCATGAACGTGCTTTTCCACCACTTTCTCAAACAAGTTCTAAATTAGTATACTAGATTGATGCTTCTTTTTTTGAAAGCATTAAACAAGCTTGATTACAATATAGCTTTTAATGAAAAATATACTTCATAAATCTTTTTAGAATATTCTTTAATGGTTTACATTAAAATGTATATTTCTAAAATAGAGGACAAGTATGTGTAATTAAAGGAGAAATGTAGTTATAATATTGGGAAAAGCCCTCTAAAAGAACTTTTAAATTAGTAAAAGACAAAAAGGTGATTCGAAATTGCATATTTCCAAAAAAGCGCGAGTGCCTGAACTGAGATATTGAATTTGAGACAAAATGACGTGCGTAACCTAGAAGTTTTTAAATTGAAAAACGTTGAGAGAGCCGTGATAAGAAGGGCGAAATTGTGCGAAAACGCGGTCGGGACTCTTCATCTTCTTCTGGCGTCGTCGGTGCCGTTGGTCGACCCTGGTTCCGTGGCGTTGAGAGAGGATAGTGGCAGCGACACTGTGGGGCGAATTTGGGGTGGATTTGAGGAGGAGTGAAGGCGAGGAAAGGTTGTGGTGAAAGGCATTGGATAGTTGCAGAGGTACCGGTGTTCGAATGCGAATTTGAGCTTAGGTGCTGAAGTTCGGTAAGTGGTTGTGTTAAAAAATGTATTTCATTTTAACTTCTCTAGTTGATTAGAATGGCGGTTCAATATGCATGGGTTAAAATAAGTTTGGGAAATGTGGATAAAATGTAATGGTGACAAAACCTATGAACTCTGTTGTGAGAATGTGCATGGATTAAGATAAGTTTGGGAAGTGTGGATAAAACGTAATGAAGAAGGTTGTAAAATAAGTTGTGAAATTCTGTTGTTAAGTGAGGAAGTTTGAATTACAACTTTTGAAATTTTTAAACCGTTAAAACAGCATACGAACGCGTCAATTGGTGAAGTTGTGAGACGGTGTTGAGATGTAGGAAATTGTGATTTTATTGTTATGAGAATGTTATATATACAGTTGCAAATGGCTTCAGTGAAGTTGTGAAACAAAACCTATGAAAACCCAAAGATAACCTGCAAAAATCGAATGTTATAGGATGCAAAACTCGAGTTTTCCATTCACAACTCGAGTTCATATCATCATTGGAGGGTAACCAGCGAGTGATTAGCTTATAGGATGCAGAACTCGAGTTATGAATTGATAACTCGAGTTTACCAACACAGTCTTGCATTTTCACAACATCCCGTTAGACTTTCACAACTCGAGTTTGCCATTCACAATTCGAGTTCATATCATCACTGGAGGGTAACCGGCGGGTGATTAGCTTATAGAATGCAGAACTTGAGTTATGAATTGATAACTTGAGTTTACCAACACAGTCTTACATTTTCACAATATCCCGTTAGACTTTCACAACTCAAGTTCATATCATCACTGGAGGATAACCGGCGAGTGATTAGCTTATAGGATGTAGAACTCGAGTTATGAATTGATAACTCGAGTTTACCAACACAGTCTTACATTTTCACAACATCCCGTTAGACTTTCACAACTCGAATTTGCCATTCACAACTCGAGTTCATATCATCACTGGAGGGTAACCGGCGAGTGATTAGCTTATAGGATGCAGAAACTCGAGTTATGAATTGATAACTCGAGTTTACCAATACAGTCTTATATTTTCACGACATCCCGTTAGGCTTTCACAACTCGAGTTTGTCATTCACAACTCGAGTTCATATCGTCAATGGAGGGTAACCGGTGAGTGATTAGCTTATAGGATGCATAACTCGAGTTATGAATTGATAACTCGAGTTTACCAACACAGTCTTACATTTTCACGACATCCCGTTAAGCTTTCACAACTCGAGTTTGCCATTCACAACTCGAGTTCATATCGTCACTAGAGGGTAACCGGCGAGTGATTAGCTTATAGGATGCATAACTCGAGTTATGAATTGATAACTCGAGTTTACCAACACAGTCTTACATTTTCACGACATCCCGTTAAGCTTTCACAACTCGAGTTTGCCATTCACAACTCGAGTTCATATTGTCACTAGAGGGTAACCGGTGAGTGATTAGCTTATAGGATGCAGAACTCGAGTTATGAATTGATAAATCAAGTTTACCAACACAGTCTTACATTTTCACGACATCCCGTTAGACTTTCACAACTCGAGTTTGCCATTCACAATTCGAGTTCATATCGTCACTGGAGGGTAACCGGCGAGTGATTAGCTTATAGGATGCATAACTCGAGTTATGAATTGATAACTCGAGTTTACCAACACAGTCTTACATTTTCACGACATACCGTTAAACTTTCACAACTCGAGTTTGCCATTCACAACTCGAGTTCATATCGTCACTGGAGGGTAACCGGCGAGTGATTAGGCTTATAGAATGCAGAACTCGAGTTTTATAGAATGCAGAACTCGAGTTTACCAATACAGTCTTACATTTTCACGACATCCCGTTAAACTTTCACAACTCGAGTTTGCCATTCATAACTCGAGTTCATATCGTCACTGGAGGGTAACTGGCGAGTGATTAGGCTTATAGGATGCAGAACTCGAGTTGTCTATTGATAACTTGAGTTTACCAACACAGTTTTACATTTTCACAACATCCTGTTAGACTTTTACAACTCGAGTTTACCATTTTCACAACATTGCAGGGTGATCATCCCACTTCTGGAGATAAGACCATATTCAATAATTCAATTTTCTTCATAAAACAATTACTGAACAAAAAATTCACCAACCTTCCTATGTGAATATGTATGCATAATTTTAACTACCATAATCAACAAAATTTGAATTATAACGTTTACCATTTTGGCAACCAAAGATTATCTAGGGTGAAGGAGTAACAACATCAGATGTCATAGGATTCAAATTTGTAGAAGAAAAAAGAGTCCAGTCTAACGAATTTGAGTGGCTTTTCCTGCTAAAACCACTTAATCTGTAAGCATAGAAACACCAATAGTATTAAAGGTTATGCAATAAAAATATCAAGATAACATCACAAGTGAATAATAATTCAAAGTTTTTCGATTCAGACATCTTGAAAATTCATTACAATACAAGTGTTTTTCATATTGCATGAAAAATTCAGTTACTTTACCTAAATGACTGCCATCTTCTCTTAGAGCAAGCTACAGGAATATCACCAAGATCAGGAGCATGCTGCAGAGATTCATAGCAAAAGTTTCTAAAGAGTAAATATAAATAATACCTGATTTAGCATTAATATAGTTAGGGAGGCTTGCTCCTAACTATAACATTCACATTACTTGATTTAGCATTAAAATTTCAAAAAAAAAATTTTAGCCTAATAGTGATATCACCTTTAATTGATCACAGTGATTTGAAGTATTGTAAAGAGTAAATATAAAGAATACCAGCAATTTGTGCAAGGAATTCCTATTAAGCATATTTCATTGGTGCATATTGATTGGAACAGAAAGTTGAGACAAAAATTAACATTAAACCACAAAGAAATTGTGCTTATACTTTTCTGTTAATGCTTTCCCTCCCATTGTCTGTGACTCGTATGCAAGAATCTACAACAGCACTTCTAAGAGGATCCTGACAAACAGTTAAAGAAAGGTTTCACTTCCTCAACCTTGATCAAATAGAACAAAAACTTAATTATAACATCTCATATAAAAGGTCGATATCCAAATTAGTAATTTACTCCTTCATTTTCAAACATGGATAATCAAGTATTTTTATTAAAGTCAAAATTTTCAGTTTATACATAAAAAGTAGCTGACTAGTTTCATGAGGAGAATATCATGTAACTACTCTTTGAAAAAAAAAACTCTTATACAAACACAATAAGCAAAACTCAACTTCTGCAAGATGTTTGCTTTTACTCTGCCATTGTTAGACATCGTCTTAGAAGATATATTGATATGCAGGCTCCCAAAGTAGGTTTAAAACTTTAGGAGTTTGACATGCAATTATCTTAATCTAATCATCTAGAGTTATTGCAGACAAATGCATGTACAGGCATGAGCGTACAACATTGGCGCCCAAGATTTTTAACGAACCGATTGCATCGTTTTCCTCTGAATCGATTAATAGACTAACCAAAAGTGAAAATCTTAAAAACCAATTCAATATATCTTGCATGCACTTCTAAAGAAACTAAAACAAAATGATCCAATCACTCAGCTGTGTGAGTGCGCTTGCGCATTCTCTTCTAGCCAACCAGTCAACTCATAACAATTAATGTCCAACAAGAAACAACAGCTACCAGTCAAATAATCTAATCCTGATGGAAAAAAATTGATAACCTTTGCTAACAAATAATAGCAAAGAAAGTTGGTTCAGCTTTATTATGATAACCTTTACTTATTTTGTAGGATCCTCTGTATATGCGCTAAAAAACAGGGATAAACAGAGGATGACGGTGATAACTTATGAGACAGAACAGACAACAACGGACTAATAGTAAGTTTCTCTTCAGTTAACTTGAGGGCTATAGAAGTCGGAGGTCGAGTGGAGTCAGCAGAAATGTTTGGGGATTGAGGGATTTAAAGCGTGGAGGGTTGTTTAACTCGAGTTATAATCAATCCACGCGAGTCCTTCTTCCCCTTTTTGTTCCTGACTTTCCAGTTACCCTCTAATGATGATCTTCACTTGAGTTTTAATTGATAAACTCGAGTCTAACCATGGATTGACAGCACCATCTGACTGGAGTGTGTTATTTACAACTCGAGTTCTGTGTATATTGACAGGATAACTCTCTGGTTACCCTCTAGTGATGGGAAAACCTCGAGTTTCTAATAGGCCAACTCGAGTCCACATGTGGATTGAACACAGGAACGCATTGGAGTGAGTTTTGTACAACTCGAGTTTGGTTCTACTAGACACCATCACTCTTTGGTTACCCTACAGTGATCGGGATAACTCGAGTTTTTAGATTAGAAACTCAAGTCCGTCCGTGGATTCCCAACACTGCCTCACTGTCGTCTGTTCTTTACAACTCAAGTTCAATACAGCTTGAAACACGCACTATCTGGTTACCCTCCAGTGATGTTTATAACTCGAGTGATATATGGGCCAACTCGAGTCATCATGCGGAAGTAATACAAGTACGCACTGGAGTTAGCTTCTGAATACCTTGAGTTTGATGCAGCTTCACACCATCACTCTTTGGTTACCCTCCAGTGCTAAGCAAAACTCGAGTTTAATGTGTGCTTTAACAAGATCTTGTTTCTACCTCATTAGATTAGATTGTTATTATATTCATAACAAGATCATACCTTTTCCTCAGTAGAGAAAGTTTGAATAAATACTCGGTAGCATCAACAACTATAGCCCTGCTTTTCCCATCGTGATCTAAACAGAAGATTGTATTTCCAGAAATCTTTGAAATATAAACTGGGACATAAAGTGTTTTTATTAGCCATTATCTCCGTTTGGAAGACAATATTTGATGTGATTTAAAGTTGTGTAAATAAAAACACCATTGTCATCCCAGCCTCTACTTTTTACACGGATTGTCTCATGCAGGGTACATTGATGCACAAGCTTGTTGCTAGCGATGACAATGCCATGTTTGCTGAGCAAGGCAACACGTTCCATATCATTAGACCAAACAACATACTTCACAAAGGGTATCTGAATATCACCAAGAACTATCCTCTGCTGAAGATCAAATATAACCACCTCATTAATCTCGAGTTTAATGTGTACTTACATTGGGTTACATGAACACAGATCTTTTTGGTAGCATAGCTGCTGTGGTCAAGTATGTTTTAGAAGGTCATAATAGCAGAGTCAAGTGGGTTGCATTCTCATATCATTTTATAACCTTCCCATCACAACCACAACAATTGGAAAAATCTATCTCCCCACAGTTAAATAAGGTCTCACAACTTATGGAGAATCATTCACAAGTTCTGCATAAGGATTCACAAGTTCTTCTATGAATTTCACAATTTCCTCACCTAAATTGACCTCTACACATATTTACCAACTTTTCATTAGGTTTTCACAAACTCCGATAATGTTTTTGTTAGATCTCATGTTTTGATGATAACAAAAGAATGGTATGAAAAAGAAGTGATTAATAAATAAGTTTGAGCAAAGGAATAACAGGGATAAGCATCACTTGAGGTAAGCATTGGAGTACTGAAGAAAGGCCAAGAGAAAAAGCTAAGAAACTTAATCAGAAGCAAGTTTTCTAAAGCATTACTCGAGTAGGTACTTGAGTAATGAGACAAAACTTGAAGTAACCAGAAGCACCTTCCAGTAACCTGCCAACGTTACTCGAGTAGGTACTTGAGTAATAGTGTAAGTATTTTCAAGTTGCTCTCGGCCTGCCAATGTTACTCGAGTAGCTACTCGAGTAACCAGGTAAATACTTGGAGTTGCTCTCGGCCTGCCAATGTTACTCGAGGAGCTACTCGAGTAACCATGTAAAAGTTTTCCAGTTGCTCTCGGCCTGCCAATGATACTCGAGTAAGTACTCGAGTAACTCTGTTTCTGAAAATGTGTTGCTCTTGGCACTTTGTACCACTGCCAATATTACTTGAGTAGGTACTCGAGTAACACATTGAGGTAAGAGAAAAGTTGAAGGTAGTACTTGAATAACTTGATTTAAGTTTATCTCACTTTTCTCGAGTCTTTACTCTAGTATGCAAGTATTTAATGTTCTATTTTAAGTATATTACTCGAGTATGTACCCGAGTATGCAAAGTTATGTTTGAAGGAAAACCTCAAGTCATTACCCGAGTAAGTTATGTACAAAAAGTAAGTTTACTCGAGTAGGTACTCGAGTAACAAGGTAATCAGACTTGAAGTGCTCTCAGTCTTGAAATCCTGCCAACATTACTGGAGTAGAGCATCAAGTAATCAAATTTATTTGAAGGTTTACTCGAGTTGGTACCCGAGTAACCTATGAAGTTGTGAATGCATTACTCGAGTAGGTACCCGAGTAAACATGAATTTCCAAAGGTTTGAAATTTAATTATTTCATGCACTACCCGAGTAATCTTATATTTGTTTATTGACTTGAAGTTAATCAAAGCTTTCCCGATGATACTCGAGTAAGTACTCGAGTAAACTTCAAAGGATACTCGAGTAGCTACTCGAGTAAGCAAACCCAGAAAGTTTGAAATCATTCCAACGGTCATTGTTTTGTTTCCTATTTGATTAATTTTTCATTATATTAGTATTGTTAGCATTTCAACAGATAAACAATGAAGAGATCTTACCAAATAAGGAAAGTCAAAAGCAACGCTCAAATGTCACCGACCGTCACCTACCGCAAACGTATGTTTTTTCAAAAACTGGAAAAGTCAATAGTGGCTGCACACGCTCCAACGGACATGAAGAAATATGTTCCAGCAATCATTACCAACGTATCTATATATATGGGAACATCTAAACAGAGATAAGAAGAAGAACACACTCACGAACGTATCATCAAGTTCATTACTCTGTTTTACATTGTACTTGTAATTCTATGCTTCAGTAATTCTTATTCACTCTGTGAGAGAATTTCATTCAAACTCAATATTTGTTATTGAGGTAACTTAAGGTTGTGGAACCTTGAGTTGGGATTGGATTACAACTTGTAAGGGGGAACGAGTGTCTAGGTGTAGGAACTTGCTTGTACTGAGGTGCCAAGAACCCACTGAATCTTGGAAGTTATAGTGAAACTCTCAGAGAAGCTCTGAGGACTGGACGTAGGTCAAAGTGGTTGTGGCTGAACCAGTATAACTCCCGGTGTACACTTCGGTGATATTTCTCCTTACTCTTTCCTGTTTTAATTTCAACGTCAAATTTTATATTTGCAACGAAATTTTTAAGATCACCCAATTCACCCCCCTCTTGGGTGAAACGCTTGCTCTAACAGTTTTCACAGGATAACATTCGATTTTCGCAGGTTATCTTTGGGTTTTCATAAGTTTTGTTTCACAACTTCACTGAAGTCATTCGCAATTGTATGTATAACATTCTCACAACAATAAAATCACAATTTCCTACATCTCAACACCGTGTCACAACTTCACGAATTGACGAGAATAGTTTTGCTTCAGCTCGACCACGCGGGGGAAGAACATTGTCGACTCAATAAAATACATACCTCACTCCTATTTGTCTCACCTCCCACTTACGTTCTCGCGTGCTGACGCTTACCCTGTATCGCGTCGCCTTCTTTTGTCATCAACTTCTTTTCTTTCATCAAAGGGCTAAATCTGTCATTTTACATTCAATTCTAGTATTCTAGTTCAGGCACTCGCACTGATCTGGGATATTAAATTTCGGAGCACCTATGCGTCTTTTACTAATTTAAAAGTTCTTTTTGAGGGATTTTCCCTATAATATTTTACTCTTTATTATTTTATATAATTCTCTCTCATGAATTTACGGTGCTGCAGTCTGGATTTGAGCAAAGCATCTTTTTATTATTATTATTTTCATTTTTGCTAGATATAAGTATTTTTTATTAGGGGCAATCATGTTTGAAATAAATATTTTGTGTCTGAAAATGTAAGCTTTTTTCTCTCTCCTATTTTAACTTTATTAAATTCATAATTTATAATTAATTATCACATACACCAAGAGTTATCACTCATACTTTTTATTCATTCTCTCTTCTATACTCTTTTCATAAATAGGGGCATATATGGAAAAAAATATGGCATTTTTGACACACTTATTGCTTTTAACTACTAGTTCGTTTTGACCAATTAAGAGAAAAGTTATTTATAGATAGGACCGGAGGGAGTACTGTCAAGCGTTAAATATGGACACCTCTTCTAATAATTAGTATAATTTTAAGCATTATCCAACTTAATTAAAAGCAGCTCTCCTAAAAACATTTTATGGATCATCCACTCATACTCGCACTAAGTTACTTTTACTCCAACAAAATTACTTTTGCGATTTAACTAGAATCAACGGCAAGTTGATGAGATTTATGTACTGCAACATATTCAACTCTTAAAAAAGTAGTCTTCTGTTTCCTTTCCTTTTCCTTTTCCATTAATTAAGTTTTCAGCAACTAAACCCAACAAACTATTGATTGGAGTGATAAGCAATCTCACCCCTGAAAAGAGAACATGAGTTCAAATCTCAAGAAACCTACTTATTGAGAGAAGCGAAAATTCTTTATGCTTTAAGAGCATGTTTGGATTAGCTTTTGGAGAATAGTTTCTGGAAAAAAAGTTATAAAAGTGATTTTAAAAAATAGATTTTGGAAATAAGTGATTTTGATAAAATGATAGTATTTAGGTATTATGATTAGAATCACTTTTTTCATGATCAAATTACTAAAAAGGACATTAACTTTTGTGATAATTACATATAAATGATAAGATGATATTTTATGTATTATTTAACATGAAATTTTATAATAAATACTAAAAATGAAATAAAATTTTTGTGTGTATGAAATTATTCCATTTCTTAATTTTTTATTTCTTTATTCTTTTTAAATTTTTCTCTCTATATATTTTATTTTTATTTTTTTCCCTTGTCATTTCCGCGCATGTAAAATGTTAATTTTGAATTTTTTTTTTATTTTTTTCTTCCTTTTTTCCTTTTTTTCCTCTCTCCAGCGCAAGAATTATGGCTTTGAGGGAAAGCACAACAATTGCTGAAAAAATGAAAGAGGAAGAGAAGAAGAAAAGAGAAAAAAAAAAAGAAGAAAGAGAAAGAGGTTGTTGGGGGAAAAAAGAAGAAAAAGTGAAAAAAAAAAAGATATTTTTTAAAACCATGGTTTTGAAGTCCAAAACCATGGTTTTAGGGAAATAAAAAATAAAAGTGATGATGAACTTTTTTCATGTGTTTGGGTAGTTTTCTACCAAACCATGATTTTCATCTGAAAAAATGCTTTTCTAATGATATCCAAACACACACTAAGCCTCGTAACAATAAATTTTGAACCAAATAAAAAAAAACATTCAAGTGACTAAAATTTAATATTTTATTAAATTATTATTAAATATTAAATAATAAATAGATAAATTTAATTATTAAGATTTGGTTTGAACTATTTATAATTGTTATAAAAAAATTAAACATAATTCTTTGAAAAAATTTCAGAAAAATACATTTAAAAATAGGAAAAAACAAATTGATGTTGCGAACTTATAAAATCTCAGGTCAGAACTGAAGTATGAATCTAGGATTTTCAATTTTGACCAAATTACCCTTAGTTCAATTGTGAAACATAAAAGTGAAATCGTTATTGTAAAATCTGATGTTACTAATATAGATGTAAAATTTATTATTGACCCCTTGAAAGATAATTCGGAGTGCTAGGTACAACTTAACTCAAAAAATTACTACCTCCGATCCTAAATATAAGACAAAATTGATTTTTTTTAGAGAGATTAAGGAAGTTAAATAAGGTACTTAATCATATCATATATTATGTATCCTTAGATTATATATTAATTTATTAGTCAAACTAATTAGTTTGAAGAAAAAAATATAAATATAAAAAATTTAAAGTAATTTAATTAGTTTCCTTAATTTTTCTAAAAAAGTCAACTTTATCTTATAATTAGGACAAAAAAGAGTATAATATATCATATTGTAGGTCGAGAGGGTGAAACTGTGAAGGGGGAGAGAAGAGGACAAAGGAAAGGAGGTAGGAAAGACGAAGAGAAGAGGGGGGAGAGAGTACTCAAACATAGAGGTGAAAACAGGCCAGGCCAGGCCAGGCTTTTGCCTTAACAGGCCAGGCCTGTTTTGTTACAGGATGGCCTGAGCCTGGCCTGTGGCCTGTTAGAGGTTTTTTTTTAGGCCTAAGCTTGGCCTGAACACAGGCCTGGCCTGGCCTGTGGCCTGTTAAGGAGGCCTAGTAAGGGTGAAAACAAGCCAAAGGCCTAACAACATACCTACTATAAGCAGGCCGAAATCAGGCCAAGTACAAACAGGCCGAAAAAAGGCCTAATTACAATAATGATCCAACATAAATAATAAAATATGAAATCAAATACAACAATATTACAATTTTCATTACTAAGTTCACCAATTTAGGTCGAATCAATATAAAGTTAAAGGACCTTCTCGCCTTCACATCAAATCTTCAATATAATTTCTTCTTCTCCTTTAAAGACCTTGGAAAAAATTAATCAAATGCATAGTATTAGAGCATAACACAATCTAACAAACAATGAAACAATTATGCTAAAGTTCAGTGGAGCTACACGCTACAGCATTATATCAAACAAACAAGGCAACAACTTCTGTGAAAAACTCATGAAAGCTTCAACAGAATAAACAAATATCAAGAACCTAAAAAGGCTAGTGATACAATGAAACAATTATGCTGAACTTGAAGCTAATGTATATACTATATAAGGCTCAACATAACCTTAAATATTTAATCCTGGTGTGTGCAGTGCACGTGCCCTGTAGCCATTAAACATAAACAATGTTGTAGATTATAGTAGCGATAGGAAACACATTTGCAACCAAAAAGCTTTAAGATGTCAAAAACAAAAGGGATGGTCATAAGGCCAAAAAAAGTTTTCGCTCAATCTAATAGTTAATATCTCATGTAATTGCTAAGTGAAATGCAAAGTGTTCCATTGATGAGTGAGAAGATATAAAATGACTGAAATTTTGAAAAAGTAACCAATGACCAGCAACAGATTAATCTATGCAATCACAATTTTGACAAAGAAACGAATGACCAGCAAAAGTTTTAACTCTTCTGGTTTACTCCATTAGGCCATAGATTAACCAATGACTAGCAACATATTCTCATAAGCATTGACATAATGTATCAATTGACTAATAACACAAACTAATCTATGCAATCACAATCTGGGAATTACAGTATAAGTATAACCCATTCTACTGGAAGCTTAATACCAACAGAAAAACCATGAATTAAAAAACAAGATCCTCCAATTAAAAAAACACGAATTAATACTAGCAACTTAATACTCCTAGATCACAGTGTTTGAGAACAAGATCCTCTAATTAAAATACATTGGAACTATCTAATGACCACAATCTGAGAAATAGAGCACAATCTAATGACCACCATCTAAGGAAAAAAAAGATAATGACCACCATCTAAAAAACATGGGAAGAAAGAGCAGCAACAGATAATCTGGAGAAAAAAACAGATAAGACTATCGTAGTGTTTCGTCTATCAGATGACAGATTACCACAAAGCAGTAAAAGATAATCACAATCTGAGGAAAAAAAACAATGTCGGAACAGAGCAGTAACAGATGACCATTTGCCTCTATCTCTTGGAATTTGATTTCGTTACATATAATCACAATGATAGAAAAAGCAACAACAGATCTGGAGATAGTTGAAACTGAGCAGCATGCTAGCAGAAAAACTGAAAAAAATATCAGAGCAAGACGAGAAAGGACAGAAAATTTTATCGAACTTACTAAATCTGGAGATCAAGTAGGAGGAAGGACGACCATGGTGAGAGAGGCTACGGTGACTCTCGGAGGAAGGACGACCGGCCGACAGACGGTGACTCTCGATTGTGCAAGAATCAAGGGCTCATCGGCGATTCAGCGTACATGAAATGCAGAGAATCAAGACTCAAGAGCAACCAAGCGAAGATGAAGACAGAAGTGAGGGTGGGTGAGAGCCTGATGACGATCTGAAGCCTGACGGAGAAACGGAGTGACTGGGAGTGGGTGAGCGTGAGTCGGCCAAATGAGATTAGGAGAGAGTAGGGAGGGAGAGTTAGGGTTAGAGACTTGCTTCTGAAATTGTGATCGGGCATGACTCATGCGGACGAAAGATGAGAAGTGGGTGTTTGGTTTTTTGGGCTATCGTCTTTTTTTTTTAATATAAACAGGCCGGCCTGTTAAGCCTAACAGGCTTATTGATAGGTCTGGGCCTGGCCTATTTTTCTAAACAGGCTCTGAAATAGGCCTAGGCCTGGCCTTTTATTCTGACAAGCCAGGCCTGATCAGGCCGAAAATAAGCCAGGCCACAGGCCCCTGTCAGGCCGCTTAACCTGTTTCCACCCCTACTCAAACATTAATTTTATTCTTTTTTTATAAAAGATCAATATATTATAAAAGATATTTATAAGTACAGAACGGAGGATAGCATATTACATAACCAAAAAATAAAGTCCTTTTATGGTCTGCAAATGAAAAGGATGCTATTTTAAAAGAGGAGAAAGAGTTTAAAAGAGCTTCCAAGTCTCTGAACATTACCAGAGGGGATTCTTTGAGATATTTCATGTTGAGGTTCAGATTTTTTTTAAGTCCAAATTTCCAAAGCATCAGATCCATGATAGAACATAGTTTTGGTTATCCACATGAGGGATGCTCTCAAGACTTTCATCAAGAAGAGATCATCTCCTTTTTTGCATCATCAGAAATTTGTGAGATTTTATCAATTGTCCCTGGTAGCTGTTAGAATTTGAAGGATTAAAGTCTAGAGGAAATAAGAGCCCCTGAATATTATTGAATCGTTAATACTTAATCCTTAGTACAAACAACTGAGTACGAGCCTTTATATAGGTAAACATTAACTAATCCCACAATCTAATCTAATCTAACCTAAATAAATGTAATCAAAAAATAATATCAATATAAGATATATAATATCTTAACATAAGAATATATCAAATATTAATATAAAATATAATAATATCTTAACACTACCCCCTTCAAAAGCAAGATCATCTTAAGTTTGTCAACTAAAAATTAGAAGCGACAACCGGAAGAAGAAGCTTTGGCAATAGGTGGACTAAAAGTAACATGTTAGATCAAGCATCAATCTAGATGGAGCAAATATGACATCAAGCTGATCCGGACTGAACTAGATGGTCTTCGGGTCTGGGCAGAACTAGACGGTCTTTGGATCTTGGTGCTGGATGGTCAAAAGATCTGAGCGGAACTAGATGGTCAAAAGATCTAGACAGAGCTATGAGGTAGAACCATGCACTCTCCAGGGAATGGAAGATTTGGGTGGAACTAGATGGCCAAGAGATTTGGACAGAGCTCTGGTATGGAACTATACACTCTCTAGGGAACAAGTCTGTGGATCTACACAGAGCTCTGGGATGGAACCATACACCCTCTAGGGAACGGGTATGCAAATCTCAACAAAGATCTGGGACAGAACCATATAGTCTACAAAAGAAAGAACACGTGCATAGCGGCGCCCACTACACACCGAAAGGAGGAAGGTGACCAAAGTTAAGAACTCTTTTATAGGCTGAGACGACCGAGAGAGTGACCGACAGAGAACTTTTTGATTGAGGATAAGCCAATCTTGCCAATAAGAGGAAGGTTCATGAGTGTTCTAGTTGTGGAGCTGAGTTTGCTTTAACTCAAACTTTAGGCAGCCATATGAGAAGGTACAAAGAAGGAATGACAGAGAGACTAGGCGGCCAATAAGAGGAAGGTTTGTGAGTGTTCTAGTTGTGGGGCTGATTTTGCTCCTCTTGCTCCTCCTCCTCGACACTCAAAGAAGTATAACAACTAAATAGCAAATCTGCCACTACGAGTGAGAAGGAATGGACATTCTCCATCCTTCTTGTTCTTGTTCTTCTTCACTATTAGCTTTGATACCATGTTAAAATTTGAAGAGAGGAAACAAGAGTCTCTGAATATTATTGAATCCTTAATACTTAATCCTTTATACAAGCAACTGAGCAATAACCTTTATATAGGCAAACTTAGACTAATCCTAGAATCTAATCCAAATAACTCTAATCAAATAATAATATCAACATAAGATATATAATATTTTAACATGAGAATATATAAAATATCAATATAAAATATAATAATATCTTAACACCCCCTTAAATGCCAGATCAGCTTGAGTTTGTCAATTAAAAACTAGAAGCGACAATCAGAAAAAGTAGCTGCAACAGTAGGTGGACTAAAAGTAACATTTTAGAGCAAGCATCGATCTAGACATAACAGAAATGATGTCAAGTTGATCTGGATGGAACCAAATGGTCTTCGGCTCTAGGCAGAACCAAACAGTCTTCTGGTCTGGGCAGAACCAGATGGTATTTGGGTTTGGGTGGAACTAGACGGTCTTTGGTTCTGGGGGGCATCAGATCTAGTAAGAGCTCTGGGATGGAACCATATGTACACTCTCTAGGGAACAAAAGATCTGGGTAGCACCAGATGGTCAAAAGATCTAGGCGGAACCAGATAGTTAAAAGATCTAGACAAAGCTCTAGTATGGAACCACACACTCTCCAGGGAACAGGACTGTGAATCTGGACAGAGCTCTGGGATTGAACCAAATAATCTGCAAAGGAGAGAACATGTACATAGTAGCGCACACTACGACCAAATGGAGGAAGGTGACCGAAGTTAGGAACTCTTTCATAGGTCGAGATGACCGAGAGAACGACAGACATAGATTTTTTGGGTTGAGGATAATCCAATCTTGCCAATAAGAGGAAAGTTTATGAGTGTTTTATTTGTGGGGTTGGTTTGCTTCAAGTCAGGCTTTTGGCAGTCACATAAGAAGGCACAAAGCAGGAATGATCACTACAAAAAAACATGAAATTTTTGACTAAATTTGCCACGGAAAATTATTCTGCAGGAAATCCGTCGGAAAAGTTTCCAATGGAATTTCTGACGGAATTTTTTCCGTGACAAAATTTACCATGGAATTAGCCACTGAAAATATTTTGTGGCAAATTCTATCTTTTGCCACGGAATTTCCGATGGAATAATTCCGTCAGAAATCGCGACGGAATTTCTGCCTTCTTCGTAATTTCTGACGGAATTCAAATTCCCTCGTAACTTCCGACGGAATTCATTTCAATCGCAAATTCCCTCGCAATTCCGTCAAAAAATTTAAAAATTATTATTATTTAATTAAATTCAAATTTTAAAAATTATTTTTAAAAAATTTATTATTTTTTAATTAATATTTTAAGTTTAATTTTAAATTTATTTTTTTAATTATTATTTTCTAATTTCTAAAATATTTTTAATTTCCAATCATAGGTTTTAGTCCCTGTAGGTGCAAAATGGTCATATAAAAATTTATTTATAAAAAATAAAATTTATTAGTTATTAATTAATTTTAGCAAAAAAATATTAGTTAATACTCTCTCTGGTCCTTATTATAAGGCACTAACTAACAAGTGCCTTTGGTCCTTTTTATAAAGCACTTGCAAGTTTCCAAGAATCATTTAATTTATTTTTTCATGTATGCCCATATTTAATAAGGGTAGTGGGAGAGAGTAATAATTAATGGATATTTGAGTTTAGTATAGTTGGTAAGGGTAATATTGGAAACTACTTGAATTTTAGGACAACTTTAATGCTTTTAACTACCTTTATTGGTTTGTGAGAATTAGTAGTTGGTGTCTTATAATAAGGACCAGGGGGAGTAATTATTTATTAGTTATTAATTAATATTAATAAAAAATTAATTTTAGAAATTAGAGAAAAATATAGTCATATGAAATTTATTTAAGATGTAAAATTTTTTAATTTGAAGTTAATTTTTATTAAAAATTATAAGAATATATAAAATTATTTTATATTACTATTATATTTTTATATAAGAAACAAATATATATTTATAAATAATTGATTATGCATAATAAGATTATATATATATATATAATTGTGTAATAATAGAACACCAGAGCAATCGAGCCCATCCGATAAGGCATTATTCACGTACGGATGAGGTTATGGGTTCAAACCAAAGGAGGGCCAAGTTGAGTTGTATTTCCAGAAATAAAGAAGTTGCGACAGGTGGCAGAGGGAGGTTGCGACATGTGGCGGAGTAAGGTTGTGACACATGGCGGATTTGAGCGCTGGTGACAATGTGGATGCCACCAGAGTTGCAACGCGCCGCCGCCGGCGATGACGGGGCGGTCGCCAAAGTTCTTGTGTGGCTTTTTAAATTTAAAAAATGAAAAATAAGATTGTGAAGGAATTTCCGACGGAATTGAATTCCATCAGAAGTTGCGAGGGAATTGTTGATGGAATTCCGTCATAAATTGCGAGGAAATTTCCGACAGAATTCAATTTTGTCGGAAATTGCGATGGAAAAAAATTTCGTCAGAAATTTCCGACAGAATCTGAACTCCGTCGAAATTTTTTTTGTCACGTTATTATTACTGCCGGAATCCATTTCGTCGGAAATTCTGTCAGAAACTCTAAATTCCATCGGAATCCATTTTTGTAGTGGATAGTTAGACTAGGTCCTCCTCCTCCTCCTCCTCCTCCTCCTCCTCCTCCTCAACACTAAGGGAAGTACAACAACTAAATAGTAGATCTGCCACCGCGAGCGAGAAGGAATTGACATTCTCCATTCTTCTTCTTCTTCATTAATTTCCGACGGAATTGAATTCCATCAGAAGTTGCGAGGGAATTGTTGATGGAATTCCATCATAAATTGCGAGGAAATTTCCGACAGAATTCAATTGTGTCGGAAATTGCGATGGAAAAAAATTTCGTCAGAAATTTCTGACAGAATCTGAACTCCGTCGAAATTTTTTTTGTCACGTTATTATTACTGCCGGAATCCATTTCGTCTGAAATTCTATCGGAAACTCTAAATTCCATTAGAATCCATTTTTGTAGTGGATAGTTAGACTAGGTCCTTCTCCTCCTCCTCCTCCTCAACACTAAGGGAAGTACAACAACTAAATAGTAGATCTGCCACCGCGAGCGAGAAGGAATTGACATTCTCCATTCTTCTTCTTCTTCATTAATTTCCGACGGAATTGAATTCCATCAGAAGTTGCAAGGGAATTGTTGATGGAATTCCATCATAAATTGCGAGGAAATTTCCGACAGAATTCAATTGTGTCGGAAATTGCGATGGAAAAAAATTTCGTCAGAAATTTCTGACAGAATCTGAACTCCGTCGAAATTTTTTTTGTCACATTATTATTACTGCCGGAATCCATTTCGTCGGAAATTCTATCGGAAACTCTAAATTCCATTAGAATCCATTTTTGTAGTGGATAGTTAGACTAGGTCCTTCTCCTCCTCCTCCTCCTCAACACTAAGGGAAGTACAACAACTAAATAGTAGATCTGCCACTGCGAGCGAGAAGGAATTGACATTCTCCATTCTTCTTCTTCTTCTTCACTGTTAGCTCTGATACCATGTTGGGATTTGAAGGATTAGAGTAGAGAGGCAACAAGAGCCTCTAAATATTATTGAATTCTTAATACTTAATACTTAATTCTTACTCCCTTATTTAAGCAAACCTAGAGTAATCCTAGAATCTAAGCTAAGCTAACCTAAATAAATCTAATCAAATAATAGTATCAACATAAGATATATAATATATTAACATGAGAATTTTGCAAATATTAATATAAGATATAATAATATCATAGCGGAATGGATATGAAAATTTGCAAAAAAAAGATCATCCAGCCGTCATAAGCTATCTCCATCAGAGCATTCGATGAATTTTGAGCATGCACATTGTTATTGAATTCTAATTCTACATCGAAAGCTATTTGACAGAAGTTAGTCCTGGACAAATATCTCATTTGTTGCTTGTAGCGGCTCAATAGACTTTCCTTCATGCAAAATCCAATTTCTCCATATACACAAGGAATTGATCAAAATGATAATTCTGTTGATAACACAAGCATTACTATCATCATGCAACTGAAGAAAGGTTTTTTACAGCCATATTTGGAAACCATTAAAATCTGAGAAGTTGGTTCTAATTCCACAGCTTGTAAACCATATTGTCCGAACAAAAGAACAAGAACAGAAGATATGAAACAAGGATTCCTCTTCATTGCATCCAAACTAACACGTGCCAAAGACTACAAGATGATGATGATTGAGAATGTCTATGGATGGGATGACATTATTGAGTAATTTCCAAATGAAAAGCAAGTATTTAACCGGCAATGATATATCCAAAAAAAAACTTCCAAAAAGAATTGCAAATACCAAAATAATAATTTTATTCAATTCACAATCAAAAGACTTATTATTACAAATGAGAATTAGAATGTGCTAAGGTGCATTTATAGGCTTTAACCCAATCATAAAAATTAAATGCAAATATTCTCGCATGCTATTCGTGACTAAAAAAAAATATCACGATGTCCTAAAAGAGGATAATAAATAAAAGGGTAATAGGAAAAAAAAAAAAAAAGTTCCAAACGTTAAAAAATTCTTAGGTCTATGAAAACTGAAAATTAAAGGAGGTGCACTTCTGCCAATTATAAATGCACTTAATTGGAAGACATAAATGTAAACATATCTCTGTTTCATATATGTGAAAAGTGAAAACTGAAAAGGAGTTGCACATCTTTGTTCTGAAATTAGATTTTAAGGATCCAGTCATATTACTCACTTTAATTATGTGTGTGTATTGTTTTCTTAACATTAAAATTGAGAATAACACCACCTTCCATTGCTGAAAAAACAAACACATGAGACAACAAGAATAATTGACCCTTTTGAAATCTTCAATTGGTTTAAGGTTTAATTTTGTCCAAAAGTTTTTGCATGCTAACCATCAAAAT
Organism: Inga laurina; assembly: GCA_963855925.1. Classification (NCBI taxonomy): domain Eukaryota; kingdom Viridiplantae; phylum Streptophyta; class Magnoliopsida; order Fabales; family Fabaceae; genus Inga; species Inga laurina. The sequence goes on from OY979710.1 coordinate 9,483,518, forward strand.
TAACTTTCATAAAGGGCGGGCTATGTTTTTAATATTTATGGAGCAACATTGAGTCACAAAAAACTTATAGATCCCACAGCTTCTTTGCACAAGGTTACATGATAAAATTGGAGTTTAACCTTGTTCAATTAAACAAACACCAACTTAGACCGCAGTTTTCTAGATCCCACTATGTACAAATTAGTCCAAATTAACATTGGTCAATACGCCCAAAAGAAGGAAAAGAAGACTTATCTTTTTCCCCCAACAAATAAGACTTCCATTCAATATCAGATATGTACGGTATATTATATATTTGGGGAAAACATTTACTCTGTACAAACGTAGTAGTTGTCTAGTAACCCATTATTTACATAACCATTGGTTTTAAAACAAGAACATTTACTTTTCTGGTTATAGTACGGGGAGAAAAATTACAAAAACGGAAGCTCGGATATGTATATATGACGTATTGTATTCTTGAGGAAAAAATTCAAAAAATTATTGTACATAAACATATAAACAATCTAATAACTAAAAATTCCTATAACAAGTAAGCATATGGGGGATTGCAAAGTAATTTTCCGTTAACAAATAAACAATCAGTTAAATCACATTCGGTGTGGAAAAAGTTTTTTTAAAAAAACATTTAGCATAACCCGCAACATGACTTGCCAAGATATATAAAATTACAAAAATAAAAATATGCCTTTCATAAATACCAAAAATTTTGACTTTTTAGTTTTTAAAAATGTCTTTTCAGTTATCTATATCACAACTCAGTTAACAAAACATGCTGACATGGAATTTTAAATGTTGACAAAATATTTATAAATACTATTTAATAGTTTAATTTTAAAATAAATTACAATAACTAACACAAATTGTATTTGAGATTAACAATATTAAGGTGAAAGAATATATTTTAAAAAAAATACTTGGCAGTAACATAAAGTAGGAATCAAACTGAAATATATTCTATAAAATTAGAGCAACAAAGTCGCACTTTTGCTAACTATAAATTCTCTTAGAAGACATAAATGTGCATCCTGTTCAGACACTATAGATTTTGAGGATACAGTCATATATATATATATATATATATGCATATTACTCACTTTAAAATTGATACATTTTTTTTAACATTAAAATTGAAGCCAAGAGAATAACACCACCCACCATTGCTGAAAAACAAACACGTACGCGATCGAGACGACAAGAATAATTTCCGTTGAAAATCTTCAATTAAACAAACACCGCCTTAGACCACAGTTTTCTAGATCCCACTCTGTACAAAAGTAACAATTTACATTATGGTCAATACACCAAAAAGAAGGAAAAAGAAGGCGTCCTTGTCAACATCATAATAATCCACCATCGCTCTTCTCTGGTTTTGCTCTTATCAAAGTTTTACCGTTGAAAAGTATTCTGCCTTAGCCCCCACACAAAGTCACAAACCTTTTTCTACGGAAGCTTCCCCTGAATTATACATTTCTGTCCTCTGTCTCAGAGACACATGTATATAAGTATTGCTCCATGATAAGCCATTCTATGCAATAATCCTTCACAAACCATACATTTTCTCAAACACAAACTTATAACTCACCATAATGCATAAGAGTGATTCAGGTTCCTACTTGGGTCCAGGAGGCTTGGACCTTTCTCAATCCTTCTTCAAGTCCATTCTTCACACTGCTCCTCCCTCTCCAACCAAGAGACACACCAAGATCTCCGTCATCGGAGCCGGCAACGTCGGCATGGCCATCGCCCAGACCATTCTCACCCAAGACATCACTGATGAGCTCGTCCTTGTCGACGCCGTGCCTGACAAGCTCCGCGGAGAGATGCTCGATTTGCAGCACGCAGCCGCCTTTCTCCCTCGCACCAAGATCAACGCCTCTACTGATTACTCCGTCACCCTCGGGTCCGACCTCTGTATCGTCACCGCCGGCGCCCGGCAGGGCGAGGGCGAGTCTAGGCTGAATCTTCTTCAAAGGAACCTCGCCATTTTCAAGAGTATCATTCCTCCTCTCGCTCGTTACTCCCCAAACTGTGTTCTGCTCATCGTCTCAAACCCTGTGGACGTGTTAACCTACATTGCATGGAAGCTTTCCGGTTTCCCCTCAAACCGAGTCATCGGATCCGGCACCAACCTTGACTCCTCCAGGTTCCGATTCCTCATTGCCGACCATCTCGACGTCAATGCTCAGGACGTGCAGGTCATTAATTATATTTTATATTCATCTGCTATATATATATATATATATATTACTCCACGTCTTATCATTAATATAGCAGTTAGTTCACTTTTTACTGAGGGAGGTTAAAAAAATTAATTAAATTATATTAAAATATTTATATTTATTATTTTTCTTCAAACTAATTTACTTAACTTACTAATTGATATATATAATCTAATAATACCTAATATATATAACGTGATTAAGTAGTTTATTTCCCTTCCTTGATCTATTCATAAAATAGTCCACTGACTCTTGTTTCAAGGGTAGAATGGATGGAGTATATATTTTCTCATAACAATGTTTTAACATATTGAAAGATATAAAATTTTGCAGGCTTATATAGTTGGGGAACATGGTGATAGTTCGGTGGCTCTGTGGTCGAGTATCAGTATCGGAGGAGTTCCGGTGCTAAGCTTTCTAGAGAAGCAGCAGATAGAGTATGAGAAGGAGACGTTGGAGAACATACACAAGCAAGTGGTGGAGAGTGCTTATGAGGTGATTCGTCTGAAAGGCTACACATGTTGGGCCATAGGGTACTCGGTGGCTAGCTTGGCTCGAACAATTCTGAGAGATCAGAGGAAGATCCACCCTGTCTCTGTGCTCGCTAACGGATTTCATGGCATCGACGACGAAGGACAGGTGTTCTTGAGCTTGCCGGCTCAGCTTGGAAGAGAAGGCGTGTTGGGTGTCACCAATGTTCACCTCACAGAAGAGGAAGCTCAGAGGCTGAGGGACTCTGCTAGAACCATCCTTGAGGTTCAGACTGAGTTGGGCGTTTGAATTTTCTATTTGAGAGTACATTAAAATTTGTTGCCCTCTGATGATTTGTGTACTTCTTGTGTTATTTATTTTGTTTTTCGGTTTTTTCTTTATTATTTATGCCTATCATTTTCATCATGTGCTGTGTACTGAGATACGTATTATTTTTTTCTCCGAATAATAAGATAAATTGCTAATTTTCTATCATTACTGCTTTAATTTGTATTATCTTTTAACTTCTTGGGAATTAATTAAAAGCATATATACACTACTATAAATTAAAAGGGTTTTTTCGTTTCCCCCAAACGTCCGCTGCCTGGCATTTATTATTACCACTACTACAGTTATACTATTTAGAGAAGAATGAGTTTCATAGCTCATCATAATGATAAGCGCTAAGAGTTTATTAGCACTGTAGACCGTGCATATTTAATCGGAATGATTCAACTTGAATTTTTTTAATTTTAATTTTTTTCTAAAAAAAATTATTTTAATATGTGTAGAATCTAAAATAAAAATAATCTTTTAATTATCAGTTTTTAAAAAAATAATTTTCTTTACTTAAAAATTATTATTTGAAATCTTAAATCTGAACCATTAAAATTCTATTTGAATTATGTATATCTCACTACAAACAACGAGTTCTTTGTGCTCATCTCTACTATTTACTGGCAACCATTCCAAATGCTACATAGAGTAAGGAAAATAAATGAAAAATAACATTTTCAGCAACTGCATGGGGGGGTTATAAAGTACTCTTAAATTATTCTAAAACGAAAAAAATTACAGAAAAATAGCCACAGTATTGGTCAAATTTTCTACTCATTAATATATTTTACATTTTCTGCTAACAAACTCTTAGGCTTGCACATGGATTCTCCTGTATCTGATCAAATATTGGTTGGAGTTGGACTAAACACATGTACGTCCTTTAAAAACTGATGGGAAAATTGCGGATGCTGGTTTCATTATGAGAAATTGCGGAGACCTTTTTTTTTTTTTTTTTTGTAATGCAAAATAGCTGGAAATTAAACACACACATTCACTCTCGACATGCATGCACGATTTTAGAATAGTGTTAATGATAAATAGATATATCTTCCTACCTTTGTTATTTTCTCTCTCTTTTTCCCTTCAATTTGATTTTCTTTATTCTTGATTCTTGAAATTGATCTAAACACTAATAATAATTTATTTTATATATATCAACATGTTAACTATATATATATATATATATATATACACATATATTGCATGGAATTTGATGAGTGATGAGTGGTGACGGGTGAATAATGCTAATTTCTATGGCTTTTATATATAATGTATAATTATTAAAATAAATTAAATAAAAATAACAAAAAATTGATTTAATCATTATACTATTTTTTTGAGAAAATTTTCTTGTATAGTTTACTTTAAGCTAAGTGTTTAATATATTCGAATTGTCATGCACTTATTCTATTTTCTTTTTTGTATACTATAAAAAAAAATTATGATTTAATAGCGGTTAAAAATGGTCATTAGTAGCGGTTTTAACAGCTACAAAAAACATTAGTAGCGGTTTACAAAACAGCTATTAAATCGCATGTTGCAAGCGCATTTGTAGCGGTTATAAAAAACCGCTACTCAATCAAAATAACCGCTACTTTATTTGTAGCGGTTTAATCCCACCGCTACAACATTACCACAAGCCGAAGGCTCTTTCTGGGATGTTTGTAGTGGTTATATAACCGCTACAAATATCAAAAAGAAAATTTTCAAGGCGGAAAAAGAAAAATAATTTTTTTTTCTCATTTGTATCGGTTTAAGAACCGCTACTAATAAGAAGTTTCTAAAATTAGTAGCGGTTTTTAAAATAACTGCTACATCAACTGCTACAAATAATCTTCGGCGGCTAAAATTTGTAGCGGTTCTAGAATAACCGCTACAAATTACAAAAACGTTTGAAGTTCTGTAGCGGTTATGATACAAAACTGCTACAAATTTAACGACCTCTCAAATTCTGTAGCGGTTATAAATTTATAACCGCTACAAATACGCGACCTTTCGCATTTTGTAGCGGTTTAATTGATTAAACGGCTACAAATAAACGCTACACTGTTGGCTCGTTTTGTTCGCGCCAAATGGCGCCAACTTCGTAGTGATTATAATTTACTAACCGCTACAAAGGTACCGCTACAAATTTTGGTGGGAATTGTGCGCCATATTTGTAGCGGTTATTCATACTTAACCGCTACAAAAAACGTTGTCAATCTATCGCGTCACTTGGCGTGTAGCTTGTCGCTACAAATTTGTAACGGTTTGGGCTTTAACCACTATAAATCTTAACATTTGTAGCGGTTAATTATAACCGCTATAATATCACCGCTACAAAATACCATTTTTTTTTGTAGTGTTAGTGAAATACTGAATACCGTTATTAATTTAGCAACTAGCACATCTAGAAGATAAAAACAATCTAACTTCCTTTATCACCCACCATCTTTAGATTGAAAGATGGGGAGTGATCAAAGATACAATAATTACCTATCCAAAGAAAATGCTTGGCAAGCTGATTCGCCAAGAAGATGTTCTCTTGAGCCGCATGACATATGTCAACCTGCCATTACATGCAAAGAAGTAACCCAGCCTCTTCTATAACATCTCTAAAGGGGTATCTATGTATAATCACAGCCCCTAGTCAACATGTTAATGAGAGCGTCTATTCATTCTATTCTAAAATGTATGAGCTAAGTAATTCAAAAAGGTTTATTTTGGTCATAAATATAATATTTTAATTTTTTTGTCTTCAAATAATATATTTGAATTGTCATATACTCGTTCTATTTTAAATAAGTTTATTTTTTACATGTAATATTTCAAATGATAAATATTTTTTTTTGTGTGGGGGTTTTGTTTTAAAGGTCTAATTTAGTATGGGGAGTTTTCAAATAGGAACGGTAAGTTTTTGAAATTTTTGTTTGATCAATTTTAAATGGGAAGTACAACTTTTGATTCTTGATATAAGATTTTACTTGTAGTGTAACTTGTACTAGCTACAAGCGAGATCATATATTAAAGATTGGAGTTAGAATTAAGAAAGGAAACAAGTCATCATTGATTAGATGTTAATCATCAATGTTGATTGTTTAATAGTCAACATTAGTTTTTAATAGTTAATATGACTTTGCTCATTTTTTGATACTTTGGGAGCAAAATTGATTCAACAAAAACTTACAGATACTCTCAACTTCTACCAGAAAACTTATCCAAAATTGGACCTTATTTCGAAAAAACAACTTGGACAAAAAGCTTTCTTTTAGGGACCATGATACCTAAACTTGAATTAATCCATAACAAATCTATAAAATACTACTAGAAAAAAGGCTTTTAGACCAATTAAAATTGGTCATTTTGACAGAATTGAGATCCGTCTTATATCGATCGGTTTAAAAAGTCAACATTTTTTAGAGTGATTGTATATGATTGGTCTAAAAAGTCACTTTTTAGACTGTTGTAATAAAATTGGGCTAAAATGTCTACTTTATAAACCTATTATAGATTACAACCGATTTAAAAAGTAGTTTTTTTTTTAAAAAAAAATGTATAGGGCATTTTTGTTTTGGGATTGGAGGTCACAAAAAATGCCCTATTTATGTTTCATATCATTATCACATAAATTTTAAATAAGCTACAAGAACAATAAATAAGTCATAAAAGTCACAAATTAATTACATGACAAAAATATGACAATGATTCATAAAAAATATCTCAGTATATGCGTCACAATATCAAAACAAACATAGAAGATTTAAATCTTCTATACAATTTTGCAAAGCTTGAGTGGGGGTAACAACATAGTTAAATTATATTACAATATATCCCACACAAAAAATTTATCTTATAATATAGTCTTGTAAGGTTTAAGGTCATATCTACTTCATACCTAGAGTGATATATATAATAATAAGTTGTTCGGAAATAAAACGATCATAAAATAAATTATTCACATGTTAAAACATTGCATTTCCAGTAGGTTATAAAAGAAATGAACATTCATAAAATTAAGCAGCAATCAATTGAGTCAATACTTCTGGGAATACTCATAAAGAAAACAAGAAACTTTAGTTTTATAAGGGTCAAACAAACTTAAAGAATGGAAATTGTTAAGAACTCCAATTTCTACACTTACATGCCACACAATATAAATTTAGGAGACAAAGAACAAGACAATATAGTTTCATCTTCCAACCTTGAAAAAGGGTGTAACTTGAGGCATATCATATCCCAATTAATTCGCTAGATTAAATTAAACTCATAAGAGGAAAGCTTAACAATAAAAGCAATACATGATAAGATACTGCATTACCAACACGTAGAATTACAGCTCCCATGTAGTTTCTATTAATAAAAAACATCAATAGAACAAGAAACTACTAATAAATTAATTAGAGAATAACTTAAACACAAATGAGGGTTGGACATATGAGTTATGATTGTGGTTTATGTAAGAGTATAAGATACATAGTATTAGTTTACATATATAATATAAAGACTTATAGATGAGTTTGTTGCAACTCCAATTTTATAAGGGGTGGTATAGAGTGTAGAGAGGTTTTTGAGACTGCAAAAGAAGGATTACATAGTTAGAACAATCATAGTATTGGTCTTTTTGAAGTAGCATTTTTGAAAGAAAGCTGGTTGCAAAAGAAATTTGCAGATAATTTAGTCTCATGTTCTAAAACATACCATACAGGTAGAACAAAAGTTTTAAGCTATGAATTATAGCCCATACAGAAAAATCAATAGCATAAATGACCACCATGCTCTGCTAAAGATATAAATCAATTCGAAGATAGAACATATATATAAACTTACCACATCATAAATGCAGAAGGGGTAACAAATGTCAAGAGGACTTCCCCAATTCCTTTGAAAAGCTCCATGTAAATAATTTCAACAAGCTATAAAGAAAAACAAATATCTTAATAAGCTAGAAGAAATTGATCAGTATTTGTAACTAAAAATCTGCAAGCTAACATTTAGTCATGTACTATATTTCAATGCAAAAGCAATTAGACAACAACACCAGCATTCTAAACATTTGGAGGAAAAAATAATTGTAATGTTCATAAAGCATTTTGAAAAGATGAAATTCTTGTTGAAAAAATAAAAGAGACCTCCTTAAGCTGTTTTTGCTTAGCTTCTACATCTGAAGAATCCCTATAAATGAAAAGTTTTAACTTCATGAATCTTCAATATAGCACATTGCAATCCAAAAAGATTTAACTGTAGAAGTCTCAAATGGGGAAAGAAAGATAAAATAAAGAGGAGAAATAAACCTTGTAGTGAGAGAACAAGTAATGGTCAAGAATCTTATTAAAGATTGTGATGCCTATTGCATCAGAACATCCATTCTCTTCTAGTATAGTTTCCCAATCATGTTTGGTTGGAATTTCTGGGCTCCATCAACCAAAGCTACAAGCCTATAATGAAGAACAAAGAAACTGAAAATACCTAAAAAAACTTCTCTCACCACAAACACAATTTCTCTAACACAAGGCCTCCAAACGATGTTCCCACTGTTGAAAATGATGAACCACAGGCTTGGAACCAGATAACCAAATTTCAGCTAGATCTAATGGTTAACGGTGTATGTGCATAAACACGAATGTACTGAGATTGCCTTGTGAAGTTGCATTTTTCGCTTTTTCTCTTTTTTTCTCTCATATGGCTATATAATCTAACCTAGATACGACACAAGAAAAAAAAGTAGAACTAAATTTAACCAAATGCCAAAAGAGAAGTGAAAAGGGAAAAAGAAACAAAAAGTTGCCTCATCTTCTGTCCTTGGGAATGAAGAGCATCGGAATCACCAGAATTGCTCTGTCATATTTTCACGAAGGAATTGTGTGAGAGTGCAATCGGCGAGTGTTCCACAGAATGAGTCTCTGATTCCAATATCAGTGAGGGAGAAGGGGAGTTGAGAGGAGAGTGAATCGACGATGTCCCACTATGAGCAAGAGTTGAGAAGTTGCAAGAACGAAGATTATAGGGATTTTAGAGTTATCAACAAATTATTTTTTATATAAAATAAAAGATATTAAGTTTTTTAGAGCTGGTGTGAAAAACATCTGATTTAATATAAATCTTTTAGAGCTCTTCTTTTGTGATCGATCTTAAAATACATTTTAAACATTATTTTTAATTTATTTTTATTACTTTTTAGACATGATGTAAAAACAACACGTATAGAAAGTATATTTTAGACCTGTTGCAAGCATAAGCAATCTAAAGTTTTGCACATATTTATAAAACTGTCACCGGTTACATTTTTTAGACCATCTTCGCGTAGAGAGGTCTAGATGTGGTGGTCTTATGAGCCTTTTTTTTTAGTAGTGAAGATGTTAAAAAAAAAAAGGAAAAGAAAGGCTAAGTTCATTTTTTGCGAAATGGGTTTATGTGATGGGAAATTTTTTGGAAATGTTTGACTACAAGCATCTTCAACTACAACAAAGTAGCTGCTCCAAAAAAAAAAAAAAAAACTACAACAAAGTAGACACGGTACCAACTCTAGACCACAGATTTGCATATCTTCGTGGCAGGACAAAGAAACAATTACATTCATTGTCAATATTCCAGAAAGAAGGAAAAAGCACTTGCTTAACCATATCAGGAATAATCCACCATCCCATCTAAATTTCTCTGGTTTTGTTTTTCTTGAAGCAAAATCTAATGAATTTTCCAATCCTCGTGGGACGACCAACGGTCTCCCAATTTATTCTTCAGCTGACCGATCATGTTGAAATTAAAACTTTTCATACAAATAATATATATAATAATACTAAAGCAACCCCATTAAGCACATGTTAGGCTTCACGTTAATGAAACGCACGTCGCAGTCATGAAAGTTCGACTCATTTCATTAGAAAACCCTTTTGTTTCCCTCAGATTGCGGCTTAACTTGCCGTTGAATACACAATATCCTCTACCTTTGCCCCCTCACAAAGTCTCAAACCTTTTCTACGGAAGCTGCCAGGATATATCTCATTTCTGTCCCACGTCCCAAAGACATGTCTATAAATATACCTTCATATATAATAACTAATAAGCCATCCGATTAATGCGATAAAACCTTTCAAGTAACGCAATCATGCATAAGAGCATTTCAGGTTCCTACTTGGGTCCAGGAGGCTTGGGCCTATCTCAAGCCTTCTTCAAGTCCATTCTTCACACTGCTCCTCCCTCTCCCACCAAGAGACACACCAAGATCTCCGTCATCGACGCCGGCAATGTCGGCATGGCCATCGCCCAAACCATCCTCACTTAGGATATCACCGATGAGCTCGTCCTCGTTGACGCTGTGCCCGACAAGCTCTGAGGGGAGATGCTTGACTTGCAGCACGCCGCGGCCTTTCTCCCTCGCACAAAGATCTGAGCCTCTACTGATTACTCTATCACCGTCGGATCCGACCTATGTATCGTCTCTGCCGGCACTTGGCAGAGCGAGGGCGAGTCCAGGCTGAATCTTCTTCAGAGGAACCTTGCCATGTTTAAGGGTATCATTCCCCCGCTGGCTTGTTACTCCCCAAACTCCGTTCTGCTCATCGTCTCCAACCTTGTTGACATGTTAACCTAAATTACATGGAAGCTTTCCCATTTCCCCTCCAACCGAGTCCTCGGATCCGGCACCAACCTTGACTCCTGCAGGTTTTGATTCCTCATCGCCGATAATCTTGACATCAACGCTTAGGACGTGCAGGTCATTAATTATCTTTTATATTTATCTACTGTATACTACATCCGATTCTTAATATAATAGTAGAGTCAATTGACTTATGGTATAACTACTTACAATTCTCGCAGTAACCTCAGCAATAGCCGGATTTATCTACTTCCCAGCCTTAATCCTCTCTGCTTTCCATTTTTTGTGATGTGGAGGAGGTGTCAGGGCCTGGATAACAACGCTAGGATCAGATTCCGCTGCTTCCTTCATTTTCTCTAACTCTTCTTGCATCATTTACGGCTCAAGCTTTCGATATCCACCACGAGACATGTAATGTTGATATTTATTTTCTGATTGCCTATGTGCATTTGCTGCACTTAATTTCTATGAATGAAAAAAAAATAAATAAATTAACGATATCAAGTATATAAAAATTAAAAGCTCTATATCACGATGACAGAAATCTTACCAAAAACTCAGGATCTGCCCGTGATGCCGCAAACAACCTCCAATCCTCTGGAGACAAATACGAATAATGTGTACATGGATCCTGACCCTCTGAGCCCCTCGAATGTACCTTGTTGTTAGCTTGTTCTTGAAACCTTTCCATTGTATACGAACCTCATCCATCCAGTGCCTGTACATCTCCCTGGTGTCTGGGACATCGTATGTTTGCTACAAGGTAAAACATAAGATTATTATATTTGAAACAATAGGAATAAAGCTACAATTATCATAGATGCATCAAAACTTATATACCAAAAGTTGCTGCCAAATCATGTCTTTCGTTTTTGGGGGAACCAATCTCCAATTATCGTAGGTAATGTGCACTTTGCTTCGACCCAAAAACCCTACGTAGCTAATGAAGTGGTCTTCCTCAGGACCAACTGGATTCAGATTGTCATCGAAGTTTATATGCAGCCTCTCTTGTTGATGTTCATGACATGCAACCAATGCTCCCATCTTTGTATAGCCTCTAACCCTCCTTCTTGCAACGGGTTCATCTCTAGGCCTTTCGTCATCGCTAGGGCTTTCGTCATCTCTACACCTTTCGTCATCACTAGAGTTGTCCATATTGCTGTTAACACAAAAAGCATCGTCAGAAACGTAAATAAATTGCAATAAAAATAAAATAAACTAAACGAGAGTAAAACAAAAAAAAACACACAGTTCTCGTTTATAAATTAAGGTCTTACTCTATATTGTTTCCCATAGTCCTTCACCATGGTCATTTCTTACAGCATATTTGTCATCATCTACCAATTCTACTTCATTTGTTTGAGGTGGAGTTGTTGTGAAAGGTGGTGTGTCATCAAGGTTGAAGGTCGGATCACCATACTTCTATTTTTTACTTTTAAGGACAATGGATATGTTTTTGCTTGCAGGATCGGTGACATAAAACACTTGTTTCGCCTGGCTTGCTAGAATGAAGGGCTCATCTCTATAGCCAACTCTTCGAAGATCGATTGAGACAAATATATATTGTTTATCTATTACCACAACATTATTGCTAACCCACTTACATTTGAATAAAGCAACTTTGAACTTGTTGTAAGTGATTTCCCATATTTCTTCTATCACTCCATAATAGGCCATGGATGCTAATATGGGGTTTTTGTCTTTTGAACTGGAAAAGTGCATGGCTTCAGCTTCTACCATCACCCCACTATTTTGCATGGTACTTCTGTCATCTTGCTCTTTCGTATAGAAAGAATAGCCATTTATATCATAACCGGTCCAAGTAATGACCTGAAATGAAGGCCCCTAAGCTAGCCACTCGATTGTCTCAGACACACCGGCCTCGTACAAAACCTTTTCCTCGAACCACTGCATGAATGTCTTGTTTTGCTCAATAGCAATATGCATGTCATTCTTCCTTGGATTCTTGTTCTTTAAAGTCTTTCTGTGTTCATCTATGTAAGGCTAAACTTCTTTCATATTATTTAGGATATACAAGTAGGCTTGCAACACCTCTTCACGAGGAATATTCTTCACTTTCAGTCCTCGTGTTCCCTTGCTTCTCCCCTCTTCATGCCGAGATTGTTCCTTCTTCCCTGACATATAATCTTTGTAAAACCCCATAGCCTCCTCAACTACATATCTTTCTACTATTGAGGCTTCTGGTCGATAAGAATTTTTAGAATACCCTTTTAAGATCTTCATGTATCGCTCGAAAGGGTACATCCACCTCAGGTAAACTGGACCACAGAGCCTTACCTCCCTTATTAAATGAACTACCAAATGCTCCATTATATCAAAAAATGAAGGAGGAAAATGCATCTCTAGTTGTGACAAAATAATCTAACCCTCATTTTCCAGTTCATACCACTTTTCAGTGTCAATGAATTTGTTACAGATAGTATTGAAGAAAACGCACAATCTTGTTACAGTGGTTCGTACTTCATCTTTCATTATGCCTCTAATAACTACAGATAATAGTTGTTGCATCAACACATGATAATCATGAGACTTCATTCCCACTAACTTCAAATCGTCCATTGAGACACATCTTCTCACATTCGAGGAATACCCTTGCGGCACCTTAATTTCATGCAAACATCCACACAAACTTCTTTTCTATGCTTTTGATAGTGTATGCGCTGCTGGCTCCATGTATGCCCTCCTACCATCATCTCTTAGTTGTGGATGTAACCGTTCTCTTATTCCCATGTCAACAAGGTCTAATCTCACACTAATCCTATCCTTAGTCTTCCTTGGTATGTGTAAAAGCGTACTGATAAGGCTATCACAAACGTTCTTGTCCACATACATCACATCAATACTGTGTCTTACGTCAAGCGAACACTAATATAGAAGATCAAAGAAAATGGATCTCTTCTTCCATATGTTCTTTTCACTCGCAATCCTTTGATTCTTACCAAAAGTGACATTGATATGTTCCACTCGACTATAAACTTCCTTTCCGGTTAATGACTTTGGGGTCATTCCATGCTCCGGTAAGCCGTTAAAACGCTTTCTTAGCCTACGATACGGGTGGAACCGATGAAGAAACCTCCTGTGGCCAAGGTAGACAGTTTTTCTTTCATGCTTTAATTGATGGAAGTGTGTGTCTGCTTCAGATATTGGGCATGCTTTATAACCCTTCACGCTGTACCCTGACAAGGTTCCGTACACTGGAAAGTCATTTATCATTGTGAAAATCATTACTCGTAGCTTGAATGACTCCTTCTATAAGCATCAAACACATCTACGCTTTCCTCCCACAACTTCTTCAAGTCCTTAATCAAAGGCGCCAAATAGACATCAATATCATTCCCTGGCTGTTTTGGTCCAGAAATCATCATAAATAGCATCATATACTTGTGTTTCATACATAGCCAGGGAGGCAAGTTGTATATTACAAGGAGAACCGGCCACACACTATGTGTGCTAGTAAGAGTTCCATACGGATTGATGCCGTTTGTACAAAGCCCAAGCCGAAGGTTTCTCAGCTCGCTGCCAAATTGAGGGAACATTTTATCTATTTTTTGCCATTGTGGAGAGTCAGCTGGGTACAAAAGATATTTTCCATTAGATATTCTCTCATCAGATTGCCATCTCAACTTCTTCGCTTTTGTTGCAGTCGCAAACAAACGTTTAAAACGTGGTATTATTGGAAGATACCACATAACCTTTAAAGGTTGCCTTTTAGTTGTCACATCACCACAACCACAATCTTTTTTCACTTTGTATCGTGCAATTTTACACTTAGGATACTCACTAAGACCTCCATATTCATTTCTGTACAGTACGCAATCATTAGGGCAAGCATGTATCTTTTTATACTCCATACCCATCATAGACAGGATTTTCTTAGCCTCATACATACGATTTGGAAGTACATTATCCTCTGGAAACATATCACACAATAGTTCAAGCAGCAATGCGAAACTACTATCGATCCACCCACAAGTTGCCTTTAAGTTAACCAAATGCAATGTTCCTGTCAGCCGCGTGTACTTACTCCCAGGGTACAGTGGTGTCTCTGCATCACTCTGCAGGCTGTCATACTCCTGCGACTACGCAAAGGATTCTACCTCAACATCGTGAATCATTTTCTCCATTTTATCTTCATCTATCACATCCACATCTTCCTTCTTGTGCGACGGACAATCCGTTACTTCCTCACCATGCCATATCCACCTTGTGTATCGCAGATTTATTCCATCACAAAGGAGGTGATCCTTTATGACATCAACATCCCGTCGACTCTCATTCAAACAATTGACACAAGGACAAAAATACTTCCCATCTTTTGCTAGAGCATTCTTTCTAGCGAATTCAATAAATTCTTCCACCCATTTCTCATATTCTTCACTAGTTCTTAAAGCATTCATCCAACTGTGATCCATTTTGTTACCACCTAAGCCATTCCCAATAACACTCACACGTTTAGTACAATTGTCAACAATATATGATGAGATTTCCTTTTTTCAACAAAAACTTCGACAGCATTTCCCGTTAAAAGTAAGACATCCTAAAATTTCAAGCAACCCTATCTGTCCACTACACGAATAATAATCATACTACTTACTATATTGTATTAAGGAAACTACATTAATAATCTTACTAATCTAATCTAAACAAAATAAAATCAATCATATTAAAGAAACAAAAATTACTCTGTTTAATTGTTGTTAACTTCATCAAAATCATTCAAAAGCTCCATTAATTTATAATAATATATATACATATTTTCCCTCTCAATTCCCAACCTCCAAACATATAAAATAAACATTTCCAAGCTCCAAACATATCAAACAAATAATATATTAACGTGATATTTCCTATTGGTTAGGTTTTCAATTATTTTCACTAAAAAAATTAAATGTCATATTTAGCCAATATATATAAGCACAATTAACAAATTCATTACTATGGGAGCAATTTTAATCTAGAGGTTAACTACTATAAGGCACATTAAGCAGGTATGTACATTTAAGGTTAAGATGCATCTATCCCATAAAGTATTTTTTTGAGTAACTCCTAGTATTTTAAAGAAATTTTTTCGCGCACTTTGTTCTTAAATGCATGAGTTATTTTTCAGTAATTATATGTCTTTTATATTTTTATTACAAATCTTTCACATTTCATTACTCAACATTTCTATATAGAGGTAATATAGCCACAATTTTTTCCAATTATATTCAACCTTTGTCAAAATTGAGGCAATATAGTCAAATATCATACAACTGACCAATATGGTTTTTTAAAAAGTGACCAAGTAATTAAGACCAATACAAGGCAAACATGTGGTGTGCTACAATTTATATTTCAACAAGAAATTTAACATCCTGTTTCACATTACAAGTTTTAATTTAATTTCTTCAACAAAATTTATATTTCAAAAAGAAAATAAACTATTCTATTAAAAAGAAAGAAAGAAAATAAACTAACCTGATGAAGGCACGGTGGAGGAGGTACACCAGAGGGTGGAAAAAGCAAAGAAGACCACGGTGTATGGGGGAGGTGTGAGCGACAATGGAAGGAAGGAGGTGGAGGAGAGCAAAAACCAAGACACTGTGGAGGAGGGGGTGGTGCGTGCGTCGTCTTCAATGGAAAGGAGGTGGAGGAAAAAACCAAGAAGGTGTGGAGGAGGAGGTGGGTCGACGGCCAATGAAAGAAGAAGGAAGAGTAAAGTTGAAGAAAGGAGGGGGTCGGCGGTGAATAATGAATGAAAGAGGGAGTTGTTTGGTCAAAAAGGAGGGATGGTAGGTGAAGAATGGAGAAGATGCATGTCAGAAAAGTGTCTGACATGCGCAGAGACACCTTTAGGTATCCCAAATGCCATTTGGGACACTTAAAGTTGGGTTTAGATGTCCCAAAATTATTTTGGGACATCTAAACCCAGCTCCTGGAGCTAAAAAAAAAATTGCCAAAATTTATATTGAACGCGAGAAGAACTTTAGGCATCCCAAATTCAAATTTGGGATGTCTAAAGGTTTCCCTACATACATATAATTATGAAATTGCCACCACCTACTTTCTTAACCACCCAATTTAAATTTGGGACGTCCTTTGAGGTGGTTATATCCTAATTTTGTAGTAGTGTCCCTACCAACACCACCACTACCACGATGACAACTACCACGACTATAATTGCCACTACCATGACTACAAGTACCACCACCACCACCACCACCACTACCATGACCACCACCACTACGACCATGACCACCACCACTACTACGACTACCGCAACCACCACCACCACCACCACACTATCACAACAACAACTACTACCACTACCACTACTACGACGACTATGACCACCACCACCACCACCATAACTGTTGTTGGTAGTGGTGGTGGTAGATGTAGTAATTGCTACTACTACTGCTATTGGTGGTGGTGGTGGTAATTACAATGACTACTACTGCTACTACCATCTTCATTATTATCTTTATACCGTATACAGTTAGAACTAGTATCAAGATATATGATGTTTAACTCCAATTAAAGATGTGATACACATCTTATTAAAGGATAACTTAATGTATAGGATAAAAAATATAAAAATAAAAGGATAAATTAATTTGAGGTAAAAAAAAAAAACTGGGACTGGGATCTTAAGAGTGATCCTTGTTCTAGTCCCAGTCCTGCTTCCAATATGTCCTAGTCTTGGTCCCAGAAGTGATGGGAGATTTCTGGATCAAAATGTCTGGAATTGGGTCGGGACGGCTGAGATTGGGATACTTTAAACACCCAAAGTAACTAATTGGCTTGCCAACTACAATTTAGATTATGGAGAGGATCAACGCACATTGAATTCTCCACTTAGAGGTTTGTCTGGGTTGCTATTGAGCGACATGGTGGGAGCTAGCCACAATGTTGTATTGCCTTTTAGTTGTTGTTTGGGCTTGTTGCCACCTTTTTTACCAAAAAACCTAACAACATTACATTTAGAAAATAAAAAGGGCCTTCATGAACTCCAAAGTGGAGACCAATAGGCAGTACTTCAATTATAAGTAAATCGTGGGCCTTAAATGAAAGCTTTCGGTCACCAAGTTTTTTTTATTCTTATCCTAAAATCTTATTCATGAAAAGCCGCATCCAAAAATGGTACATGAATGAGTTTTAATCTATTTCTTGTACATTTGATATTTTAGGATCGAGTTGGGAGCCTAAGCTTGGCACGTTTCACAAAGCGGACCTTTCAAGACAAAAACGGGTTAAGGAAGGGACTGCTATTGTTGGAAATTGTGCCATAAGGGCCAATTATTGTACTTTGAACATTATTATTTTAATGAAATTTCTCCATTCTGTTATCATATTATTTGCATGTTAACTGTGATAATTGTATCCTTGGATAATTCATGAAGATTGTCCTAAAATGTCCCTGGTCGGTCATCTATGCGGGAGTAGAGATGAAACAAGACCAGTATGACTTTGATAAGATATGAAGATACGAATCAAAGTCTTAGGCATTTGTAAGAGTACAAGGTGTTCAACCGACATATTATGAGAAAGTTACATGGATCAAGTCATAAGCTTTTCTCGTGTATAACCACGTCACAATGCCCTTTGATCTGAGGTCATCATGGATTCCTACATGAGAGTTGCTAAGCTTTGAACTAGTCAAAAGTCATTTTTGACGAGTGATGATAAAGGCTATGATCGGGCTTGGTGGTTTTTCATGCAGAGGAATATGAATGATCAAGATGGAATTTGTCCCTCACATTAGTAGAGAGATATTACTGGGCCCCTTGATGAGTTAGTCTGAGAAATGTATGGCATACTACAATGGAAAGGAGTTTCAATTTCTATTGTCAGGCTACTCAGGAATCGAGAAAGTAATGGTCAGGAACAAGAAGATGACATTATCCATGCCTTATCCTTGATCGATATATCGTGTGACAAAAGGGACGTGACATGGTTGTATGATAGGATGCATTGTGATAACGATCCTTATATAAATTGGGTAGTCGTAATGTCTTGCTAGAGGCTGCTTGCAACTTTTGGGTTAGTATAGTTATTGGCCCACTGCCAACTTCATATGAGCCTACAAGGTCGCACATAAGAATGGTCCAACACGAGATAATGTTTAATTTAGGGTGGACGAATTATATATATATATATAAAATATAAAATTCGTTAATAATATTATATAGATATATATTTTTAAAATACATATATTATATTATATATATATGTATATATATATTATATGATATTATTATATTGTGTTAGTTTTAAATTTAATTTATTAAGATATATTAAATTTAATAACTAACATGATAGAGATATAGTATCTCAGATTTAGTAATTAATAATCCTTAATTAACTAATTATGATTCTATTATTTTTTTTTAAAAAAATATTATTATTGTTATATAATTCATATTTTATAATTACAAAAATAAAAATATAAAATATAAATAAAATTTTAATTAAAAATTATGAGGAATAATAAAATTTGAATTATAATAATAAATTTTTCTAAAAATATAATAGAATTATAATTTTCTCTAAAAATAGAATAGAATTATAATTAATTAATTAATTAAGAATTACTAATTGATTATATGATTTTTTTGAATTATATAATTATTAATTTAAATTTATTATCCATAACTTATATTTTAATAGTATGCATTTATTTAAATCTTTATTAAATAAATAAATTAAAATTTAAAAAAACTGACTATTAATATATGTATACATATATATGACCTATTTTTTTCATTGTTATAAAATTGAATAATGTTATGATTTTAATTTTGTAGATAAATTTATTTAATTTTTAGTATTTATTATGAAATTTAGTGTTAAAAATATTTAAAATCAAATCTTATCCTTTATATGCAATTATCACAAGAGCTAAAATCCTTTTTGGTAATTTGAACATGAAAAACACTATAAGTTTATCAAAATTAATTTTTTTTTTCATATATTCTATTATCTAAAATGACTTTTATCACTTTTTATCCATAAGCTATTCTCCAAAAACTAATCCAAACACCCTCTAAAAATGACAATAATACACTTAATTTTTAACCAAATTTTCAAGTAATGCCATGAAAAATAAATTTAAATAAAAAATTGGCACAATCAAATTAAATATCAAATATTAAACTCAAATTAAAATAAAATTATTTATTATATTTGATTTTAAAATATAAACTACAGTATCAAAATTGTCCCTCGTCCCTATATTATTTTGGTAAATAAGGACAACACAATAAAATATGTTAATAAATACCATTCTTACATGAAAAAAAATTAAATGAATTAAATATTATAGTTACTGTTATTAAATATTTTAACTTAATTGTTTTCAATGATACCCTTGAATAAGGCTCTGAAGTGTTTAGATTAAATTAATCCGATTAACTAATAAATTGAATAATTCAATAGTACATATACATACTCCCTCCACTACTTAACATAAGACATATTTACCTAATTTGATGAGGTTAAAGAAACTAGTTAAATTAATCAATATGATACATTTTCTGTCATCTCTCTTGCTCTCTCCTCCTTATTTATTATAGAAAGACGATCAATAAAGATAAATTAGAAAAAGATTCATAAATATGAAAAATATATCTTATATTTAAGATCAAAACTAATTCTCCAAAAATGAATGTATTATATTCAGAACCGAAGGGAGCATTAAATAAAATTATTAAGGTTATTAAAATAACTAAGTTAGCTAGAAAATTCAAACGAAATAATGAAGCAACATGCGCCAATCAATAACAATCGAAACTGTTTCCTAAAAAATAATTTAAGTAATGGCTTAAGTTTAAATGTAAGGCAATATTTGAAGTTAAATGACAACAAAGATTAAAAGTGTAACTTCTTATAATTCAAAGCATAGTAATTCAAACTGAAGTTGGAAGTACACAAATCAGATAAGCCAACCTCGACAACTTCATCCACGCTCCCCTTGTCATATTTTCCCCTCTTCGCCCTCTGCATCATGCGGAGTCATCAGATGAGAGATTGTCATGTCAGCGGTCTTCTTACCACTGACGACCTCCTTAAAACTCCTTGAATCAGATGATTCAATCACGAACACTATCCATAGATATGATATCTAACACATCAGTTAAACAGTTCCCCATTAGCACGTGTCTGGAAGTAAGCAGGAGCGGGATAAATGGTCAAGTTAAATTCAAGGTTGGCACCGCAACTAAC
The DNA here is from genome assembly GCA_963855925.1 of Inga laurina. Classification (NCBI taxonomy): domain Eukaryota; kingdom Viridiplantae; phylum Streptophyta; class Magnoliopsida; order Fabales; family Fabaceae; genus Inga; species Inga laurina. The sequence goes on from OY979710.1 coordinate 9,504,347, forward strand.
GACTAATCTCCTGCAGTTAACATGAAACTGTATAAGGAATAATTTGTTTGATGTCATCTAGTCAAAGTGAATACAAACAGAATCAAAGAAAGCTAAAACATAGAGCAAACCCTTAGAAAACAAAGATAACATGAGTGAGCCTACCGATGTCTGTTCTTTTTGTTCCTGAATGCTTCAAAGGAATCCATCACTCCACATCAGTCAGCAACGAATACTGAGCAAAAGCCCAAAATGCGGAGGACTCATGAAGGACGCTTGGGAAAAAAATGCCACTACAATGAAACACAGGTTATAAAATGACGGCGGAACAGTGAAAATGAATGCAGGTGAAAAGATAAAAGCTTTTTAATAATTTTCTCACTCTTGATTATTACATCCTCTCTTTATTATTGAACAAGTCTCATATCCCATCAAATAAGAAAAATATAAAATCACCACGAAGTAGTGCCTTGGTTATGTTTCAACCCAATGAATGCTAAATTAGCATCTGCCTCCTATTTCTGTTTGCCATTGGTTTAAGAATGATGTTTCATTACTTAGTATGCATGTGTGAAGAGTAATGAAAAACATGATGCTATATTAGTATCTACCTCAATGAATCTCTGATATTTATTTGTAGGCAAGTGCAATATGAGTTTTCTTGATTAATATTACAGGAATGGATGCCCAAGTAGATCATGGCTTCCATACTCTGCGAAACTAATAACCTCATCTTGCAAATGGTCTAATAGCAAACAAAGTAATAGTATTAAATATTCATGACCCCTAAAGATATAGTCATGCTAATATAGGATATGACCTAGACTCTACTTTTTTTCCTCTGGCTTTTCCAGATTTACAGTCACACTCAGGGATAGTTGTTAACACCATGCACAAGTGATACAAGTCACTTAGAGAGTGTTCGGCTGTGCTATAAAAAAGCACTTTTAGCACAAAACCATGGTTTTGTGCTAAAAGTGCCGAACACTCAAAAAAAGGGGATAATCCCTTTTCTCCCCAAAACCATGGTTTTGGTCTAAAACCATGGTTTTGGGGAGAAGCTATTTTTTTTTGCTTTTTGAAGATGTGGGCCCCACCTTTTGATTCTTATTGGTCCTTGCATGATGTGGGCCCCATGTTACTAACTCTCTAATCTTTTTTTTATTTTATTTTTTTTATTTTGACGTTTTCTATGCATCTATTTATTTATTTTTTTTTTATAATTTTAACATTTTAATGTTTCATCCTATCTTTAATAAAACTTATTTATCTAATTTGATTATATTAGAAAAATTAGTTAAATTAATTAAAATTATATATAGACAAATTTATTTCATTTTTTGTATTAATTATGAAATTTAATATTAAATAATGGGTTAAGATGTATCATTTTTAATGCCGTTAGGGGTTTTCTTCTTTTATAATTTAACGCCGTTAGGTCAAATTTAACGGTTTTGTTAAATTTACATCATTTTTAATTGTTTCTTATTATTTTTGCATCTTCCAGAACTTATTTATATCAGACGGCCCTCAGAAAAAACTTAACTGTTAAATTTGGACCTTAACCCTTAAATAATACATAAAATATAATTTTAGAAACTAGGCAGGAGTGGTAAAAAAAACAGAAATTAAAGACACGGACACACTTGCAAAAATCAAAACCATTCCAAAGAATTTAATGAAGAATAATAATATATATATATCTTTAGACACTAGGCAGGAGTGGTAAAAAAAACAGAAATTAAAGATACGGACACACTTGCAAAAATCAAAACCATTCCAAAGAATGTAATGAAGAATAATACAGTGGGTTTGGCAAGAGATAACCCAGGTTGTCAAAGGAGATGAAAATTAATATAGTGTACGCCTTCAATATGTACGTTTGATCTAATTTTGTAATTTACTACATAATTGACTAATGTTATAATTTTATAATTTTTGCATCTATTTTTTTATATTACATAATTGAAAAATGTTATAATTTAAAAATTTTTGGACAAATTTATTTCATTTATTGTAATTATTATGTAATTTAATGTCAAATAATACTTAAAATATAATCTTATCCTTTATATGTAATTATCATAAAAGTTAATGTCCTTTTTAGTCATTTGACCATGAAAAAAGCTATTCTGATAAAATCATCCAAACACTCTCATTTTATCAAAATCACTTTTTCCCATAATCTATTTTCCTATAATCTATTCTGCAAAAGCTATTCTCTCCAGAATCTATTCTCCAAAAGCTAATAAGAACACACCCTTAATGGATCATTCAAGGAGCAGCTAATCCTTGGGAACCACCAGCACCAACCGAAACACTTGGTAGTGTACTGTGGTTGGAGGAATGTGGGGCGATGATTGATTGATTGATTGTAGGAGGAACAAACTAGAGATACAGGGGGCCAACACGTAATTTACTCCCATGGAGTTTAAGAATTTATTCTTGACCTTGTCGAACTCGAAGAAGCATCTTAGGATGTAGAGTGTGTGACCAGAGTGGCTAATGCTACTGACCATATGAGAATTATAGCCGTAGAGGGTATTATTGAGAACAAGCGTGTCAGAGCATGGGCGTCTTAGGTTGACTCTATGAGGATGTTCCACAGTGAAGCTGGACTGGCCAGAGTAGAGCAATCCTAAAGTACCCTGCAAGGATCTTAGATAAGATACGTGATAAAGAAGACTGGATATGAATCATGGGATTTGATTTAGTTTTGGGCTTGGATCATCAAGTTCTAATAGTATCTGTCGCTGTGGTTGTTTCTCTCCCTCACTCATTTTTATTTTTCTATTATTTTATTTTTTTAATACAGGCGGCCAAGTAAACCTTAGAGATTACAAAAGAAATTCAAAACATGACATCAGGCCAGTGGATTAAATCACTCATTTTTATTTGAGCATGGCAGACTTGTATAAATACCCAGTTCAATTTCTGAAAGCAGGTCGACGTATTTATAGATAAAGGACAAAGGAGACGGAAGATGAGATATATTCGAACTAAGTTGTGATAAATACTACTAGGAAAAATAGTTTTAACGTCTCTTTTTTTAGCCTTTTAACGTCTGAAAAATGAGGGACGTCTATCTGAGGGTCGTGGAAAAAAACGTCAATAACGTCCGTAAATGGGGGACGTCTAAATGTAGACTTTAGACGTCCCCAGTTACACTGGGGACGTCTAAGGGGACCTTTAGACGTCCCCAGATGGAACTGGGGACGTCTAAAGTCCAACTGGGGACGTCTAAAGGCAGACTTTAGACGTCCCCAGTTGGAACTGGGGACGTCTAATGGCAGACTTTAGACGTCCCAAGTTACACTGGGGACGTCTAAAGTCTGCCATTAGACGTCCCCAGTTCCATCTGGGGACGTCTAAAGTCCCACTTTAGACGTCCCCAGTTCCAACTGGGGATGTCTAAGGGGACCTTTAGACGTCCCCAGTTTTAACTGGAAACGTCTAAAGTGTCGTCTCCCACTCTACCACGTCTCTTTTTATTTAAGGATGTTGAAAGTTTTTTTTAAAATGGCCTTTTATATATTGCACTGTCTGGAAAATGTAAACTGCAGAAATAGGATTCCAACAACAGAATAAAACAACAGCAGTTCAGCAGAATGAAAACAACAACTTGAAACACAGTGATCAACCTAAGGCTCTACTACATGCAATAATTTTAAGGAGTAGCAAACTAATTAACTAACAAACCACACGAACTACACAACAATCTATATCAAGTCTGTTAGTGCACTAAAAAGACTATATCCAAGTCCCCAGTTTGTACAATAACCAAGACTAAATCTAATCTATATCCAACAACAATAATGCTAATTATATATACAATATATAGAACTACCACAAAAGTATGTCCTACACAAACTACTAAAGACTTTACTCTGGTATACGTTGAAGAAGATGTCCAGCCAAAAAGTCTCTGATCATATTTAGGTCTTCATATGAGTAGGCATCTTCATTGTCAAAAATCTGTAAATTAGAAAATAAGCTTAGATGAAATAATGAATCAAGTGAATGAATTGTCATTGAATTACAACACCAAGAATATTATCCTCTGAGAATGAAGAAGCGATTACTTGTTCAAAATCTGTCGTAATGCCACTCTGAATGATGTTAAACATATAAAGTAAGACATAATATCCACATTCCCAGCCGCCAGGTTGTCGAGGGCACTATAAATCAAAAGCAAATGGTTAAAATCAATAAAGGCATATCTAAAACGACCGTCAATCAAAAGAACTTGATTTGAAACTACGTACCTTTGGAAACAACCATCTCGAATCTTTGCCACCTCTACGTTCGCGTGGCCCACCAAGCGCTCGATACGTCATGCATGCCCTATCATTAAAATGAAAATCAACATAAATTAGAATAATTCATTAAGTCAAGAATCAAGAAGCAATGAAATACAAAAAAATAACTTACGTGTTGAAGACGCTTTTAGTTTCTTTGTCTGGTCTTCTATTTAAGGAATCAAACCAGTAAACAACGTGGGACCGAGGACAGACAACACACAAACTCCAGTGATAACTATAACAACATATACAGATTAAAATGAAGTTAGATGGCAAGGCAATTATTTATTAAAAATCTCAAATACACAAAATTAAAATGCGTACCCTTGAACAATCGGTGCTAGATAACAACGATACTCGTCCTCTACTAATGTGAAGCCCACATAGTTCGTCCTTCTTTTCAATGTATTCCCAATCCTTGTCGTATGTGCAGGAGACAAGAATCCATATAAATCAACTCTTTGAGAGTCAATGCATATACGACGGAAGGAGCTATAATAGAATTAAAATGATGAATGTATTAGCTAGTTAAAATCAACTTAACTAAATGAAGAAAAAAATGGGAAATAAAAAAATTACAGGATTGCAAATTTGCCCCATCCAACATCTAGCTCCTTGAACTTAATGAACATTTTAAGATCTTTTTTATCAATTGTGAAGTGATACTCTGTTTCCTGGCCCACAATCCTTGTAGGCATATGCAAATCAATCTGACGAATGCCTTTATAGATATGCTATAGTCGTGCTAAGAAGGACCATTTCTCTGTTTCCTGCTCGTTCTTTTAGAACATAAAAACACATACTGTTAGTAGGATGTCAACACATGTCAAGTAAAAGTGAGGTAGTTCCATACCATTGGAGGTGTTGGTGGTAACATGCCAATAAGATGTACAGGCTAAAGGATGAAAGATCCTCTCGCCTAAGCTATCGTGGCAACCTCGTCATCAGGAATAAGGATGGGTGTACCTTCTTCCTCCTCTCGAACACACGTCACAGTCACCCTACGCAAATGCTGTGGAATTTGTTGATTATGGTGGGTAGTAGCTTCTGTGTGAACGAGAGCATCTGTAACTACACGCAGCACTGGGGTATCCAAAGAGAGGATGTCATGTTCTCCCTGCGCTGGAGTGGGAGAAGGGTTGCCAAGTGGTTCCTCCGCCCGGTTGTAACTTCCTTTGGTGCTGTGGAAGGCCAGGGATGAATGAGTTCTCCACTCGGTAGTTGCCATCTGCGATTCAAACATCTTCATCATTTCAGCTCGTAGCTCAGGCATCAGCTCAAGACGTAGCTCTGGCAACAGCTCTTGTCGGAGCTTGTCGCGAATGTTGGCCTCGAGCTCTTGTGAGACTTCCTGACGAATCTTGGCCACAAGGTCCCTACTGGGTTCAGCTTGTGACGAATAAGGATGTGAGGCTCGGCCAAAATACTTCGTGACACGAACTCCTACTGCCTCCCCTCGAACATGACCAGGGTGATCTGCCTTCCCAATCGTCGTTGACAAGATGTCCATCCGTCCACTTAGAGTGAACGAACCTTGGCTACTATGATCTTCCAGTTCATCCTGCAGCATAAAAGTTATCGTAAGCACTCCCAATATGAAAAAATAAGTTTGTACTTATGCTCTAACTACTTACAATTCTTGCGGCAACCTCAGCAACAGTCGGATTTACGTACTTCCCACCCTTAAGCCTCCCTGCTTTCCATTTTTTGTGACGTGGTGGAGGTGGCGGGGGCTGGACCACAACGGTAGGATCTGATGTGGCTGCTTCCTTCAATTTCTCCAACTCTTCTGCCATCATCTTTCGCTTAAGCTTCCGATAACCACCACGAGACATGCAATGTTGATAGTTATTAGCTGCTGGCCTCTCTGCATTTGCTGCACTTAATGCCTTTGAAAGGAAAACAACAAACACTGAATCAATAATGTCAACTATATTCAAATAAAACACTATGATGACAGAAATCTTACCAAAAAGTTTGGATCTTCTCGTGATGCCATAAACAACCTCCAGTCCTCTGGAGACAAAAACTGATACTCATGACATGGATCCTGACCCCTCATGTCCCCTCGAATGTAATCTCGTGCGAGCCTGTTCTTGAAATCTTTCCATCATAGACGAACCTCCGTCATCCACTCCTTGTACATCTCCGCGGTGTCAGGGATATCATAGGTTTACTGCAAGGTAAAAACATAAGTTAATTATATTTTAAGCGATAGGAATAAAGATATAATGCAGATGTATTGAAACTTATATACCAAAAGTTGTTGCCAAATCAAGTCTTTGGTTTTTGGTGGAACCAACTTCCAATTATCATAGGTAATGCGAACTTTTCTTCGAGCCAAAAAACCTACGTAGCTAATGAAATGGTCTTCCTCCGGACCAATTGGTTTCATATTTTCATCAAAGTTAATATGCAACCTCTCCTGTTGATGGTGATGACGTGCTACCAATGCAGGCATTTTTGTACTGCCTCTAACCCTTCTTCTCTCAACGGTTCAGGTCTCACATCAGGTTCAGGCCTATTCATTTCATTGTCCCTATCACTTTGTGAGTCACCAGAATTATCCATATTCCTGTAAGCACAAAAATCATTGTCAGATAGGTGAATAAATTGTAAGTTAATGAATAAACTAACTAGTTATAAAACAAACAGCACACATTACTATTTTTTAAGTTAAGCTCTTACTCTAGATTGTTTCCCATATTCCTTCACCATGATCATTTCTCACAGCATATTCTTCATCATCTACCAATTCTACTTCACTTGTTGTAGGTAGATTAATTGTGAAAGGTGGTGTGTCGTCAAGGTTGAAGGTCGGATCACCATACTTCTGTTTTTTACTTTGAAGTACAATGGAAATTTTTTTATTTGTGGGATCTGTGACATAAAACACTTGTTTCGCCTGGCTTGCTAGAATGAAGGGCTCATCCCTATAACCTACTCTTTCAAGATCAATTGAGACAAATCCAAATTGTTGATCTATTACCACAGCATTATTGCTAACCCACTTACATTTGAATAAAGCAACTTTGAACTTGTTGTAAGTGATTTCCCATATTTCTTCTATCACTCCATAATAGGCCATGGATGCTAATATGGGGTTTTTGTCTTTCGAACTGGAAAAGTGCATGGCTTCAGCTTCTACCATCACCCCACTATTTTGCATGGTACTTCTGTTATCTTGGTCTTTTATGTAGAAAGAATACCCGTTTATATCATAACCGCTCCAAGTAATGATCTAAAACGAAGGCCCCCAGGCTAGCCACTCTATTGTCTCAGACACACCGGTCTCATGCAAAACTTTTTCCTGAAACCACTGAATGAATGTCTTGTTTTGCTCAATAGTAATCTGCATGTCATTCTTCCTCGGATTCATGTTGTTCAATCTCTTTCTGTGTTCGTCTATGTACGGTTGAACTTCTGCCATGTTATTCAGGATATAAAGGTGTGCTTGCAACACCTCTTCACGAGGTATAGTCTTCACTTTCAGTCCCCGTGTTCCCTTGCTCCTCCCCTCTTCATGCCGAGATTGCTCCTTCTTCCCTGATAGATAATCGCTGCAGAAGTTCATAGCCTCTTCAACAAAATACCTTTCAACTATTGAGGCTTCTGGTCGATAGGGATTTTTAGAGTACCCTTTTAATATCTTCATGTATCACTCGAAAGGGTACATCCACCTCAGGTAAACTGGACCGCAAAGCCTTACCTCCCTTACCAAATGAACTATCAAATACACTATTATATCAAAAAATGAAGGAGGAAAGTGCATCTTTAATTGGGACAATATGATATAACCCTCAGCTTCCAGTTCATCCAGCTTTTCAGTGTCAATGACTTTGTTACAGATAACATTAAAGAAAACACACAATCTTGTCACAGTGCTTCGAACTTCATCTTTCATAATGCCTCTAATAGCTACTGGTAACAGTTGTTGCATCAACACATGATAATCATGGGACTTCATTCCCACTAACTTCAAATCGTCCATTGGCACACACCTTCTCAAATTCAAAGAATATCCTTGTGGTACCTTAATTTCATGCAAACACCCACACAAACTTCTTTTCTCTGCTTTTGATAGTGTATACGCTGCTGGCTCCATGTATGCCCTCCTACCATCATCTCTTAGCTGTGGATGTAACCATTCTCTTATTCCCATATCAAGAAGGTCTAGTCTCGCATTAATCCCATCCTTGGTCTTCCCTGGAATGTGCAAAACTGTACTAACAAGGCTATCACAAATGTTTTTCTCCACGTGCATTACATCAATACTATGTCTCACGTCAAGACTACGCCAATATGGAAGATCAAAGAAAATTGATCTCTTCTTCTATATGTTCTTCTCACCCGAAGTCTTCTAATTCTTACCGAGTAAGACATTGATACGTTCAACCCGACTGTAAACTTCCTCTCCGGTTAATGCCTTTGGAGCCATTCCATGCTCTGGAAAGCCGTTAAAACGCTTTCTTAACCTATGATATGGGTGGAACCTAGGAAGGAACCTCCTGTGACCGAGGTAGACCATTTTTCTTCCATGTTTAAGTTGGTGGAAGTGAGTGTCTGCTTTACAGATCGGACATGCTTTATGCCCCTTCACACTGTACCCTGAGAGGTTTCCGTATGCAGGGAAGTCATTTATCGTGGTGAAAATCATTGCACGTAGCTTGAAGGACTCATTCTTATATGCATCAAACACATCTACGCCTTCCACCCACAACTTCTTCAAGTCCTCAATCAAAAGCGCCAAGTACACATCAATATCGTTTCCTGGCTGTTTTGGTCCAGAAATCATCATAGAAAACATCACATACTTGCGTTTCATACAAAGCCAGGGATGCAAGTTGTATATTACAAGGAGTACTGGCCACGCACTGTGTGTGCTATTAAGAGTTCCATACGGATTGATGTCATATGTACAAAGCCCAAGCTGAAGGTTTCTGGGCTCGCTGCCAAATTTAGGGAACATTTCATCTATTTTCTTCCACTGTGGAGAGTCAGCCGGGTGCCGAAGATATTTTCTGTCGAATATTCTATCATCCGAATGCCATCTCAATTTCTTCACTTTTTTTGCAGTCCCAAACAAACGCTTAAAGAGCGGTATTATTGGAAGATACCACAGAACCTTTACAGGTTGCCTTTTAGTTGTCGCATCGCCACAACCACCATTTTTGCTCACTTTGTATCATGCAGTTTGACACTTAGGGCACTCACTCAGACCTTCATACTTATTTTTGTACAGTACACAGTCATTAGGGCAAGCGTGAAGCTTTTTATACTCCATACCTATCGTAGATAGTATTTTTTTGCCTCATACATACGATTTGGAAGCACATTATCGTCTGGAAACATATCACACAACAGTTCAAGCAGCAATGTAAAACTACTATCGGTCCACCCACAAGTTGCTTTTAAGTTCACCAAATGTAATGTTCCTGTCAGCTGTGTGTATTTACTCCTTGGGTACAACGGTATCTCTGTATCACTCCGCAGGTTATCATATTCATGCGACTGCACAAAGGATTCTACCTCAACATCATGAATCATTCTCTCCATTGTATCTTCATCTATGACATCCACAACTTCCTTCTTGTGCGACGGACAATCAGTTACTTCCTCACTATGCCATATCCATCTTGTATATCAAAGATTTATTCCATCACAAAGTAGGTGATCCCTTATAACTTCAACATCCCGTCTTCTCTCATTTAAACAATTGACACAAGGACAAAAATACATGCCATTTCTTGCTGGAGCATTCCTTCTAGCATATTCAATAAACTCTTCAACCCCATTCTCATATTCTTCACTTGTTCTCAAAGCATTCATCCAACTATGATCCATTTTATTACCACCTACGTCATTCCCATTTACACTCAAGTTAAGAATAATTGTCAACACTAGGAATGCCATTTACTATTTTGTTTTTCAAAATTTTGACTGCATTTCCCCTTAAAAGTGAGACATCCCAAAATCAAAATAACAAACCATCTCAGCTTAATTTAAATGAAACAAAACTTTAGCTTCTAGCACCAAGCACAAACATAATACACTTATATTTTAGCAACCAAATTATTAAATTAGATATGTACCATGAGTGAGATATGTGACATCAAAAAATTCTTCCCAAGTTCAATTAGCGAATGACAAATCTCAACAGCAATATTATATTTTTCTTCCACACGACAATTTTTTGATTCAGAAGTGTTCCAAGATTGATCACACCAATGAAGTTCCAAAAATCCTAAGTCATAAATGGAATAGGTTTATGACAACAAATTAAAGTGGAACTCGAACAATTAATTCACACTCCAGGAGTCAATGATAGCAAGAAAATTCTAGCACTAAGTTACAACATGATTATTTATGTGTGTGTCTACACTAAGTATATATATTAATGTCTAGATTAATTTCTACCAAATTCTAGCACTAAGTTACACTAAGATTATAGATGTTTCTTCTTTTATTGCAGTCCTATTCATTTTGGAACAGCACATGTCGTGTGAAATTTTTATTTTCTATTCAATCTATTTAAAATCTATTTAATGAAAAATTGTAAAAAAAAATGCAAGTACGAGAATTTCTTATATTAATGTCTACGTACACTAAGTTACAACAAGATTGCCTAATTCTAGCACTAAATATATATATTAATGTGTGTGTCTTATGGCAAAAAAAAAAAAAAAAATTAATGTGTGTGTCTACAAGATTATTTTTTTTATTTTTTAGTTTCTCTTTATTCTTTATTCTTTTCTCCTTTCTTTTCCTTTCCCTACTAATTAAAAAGCATTATCATGTGCCAAATTCTTTTCTTTTCCTTTCTGTCACTTTGATTCACACAGTTTGTGAGATAAATGTACTAAAATGTAATCTATCTCTGTATTATTTTCAAAGGATTAGCTCACTATTACAGAGAATCCACAATTGTATAACCAAAACAAGTGCAAAAATGAACCAATTCTGTCAAATATAAGAGAATGCAGAAAAGCAAAAGATGTAATATATGAAAGAAATATCAGCGAAAAGGCAAAGAATAATAAGAGAGAAAATGCTAACCTGAAAAGTGGTGAAGCTTTGGAGGAGGCCGATGGTGGTGGAGAGGAGATCCAATGGGGAAAAAACTCTACAAACCCAGAGCAAAGAAGGTGGCCTGGTGACGGAAGTGGTGAAGCTTTGGAGAAAGAAAAAACCAAGAAAGGGAGAGGAGACCGCCGATCAATGGGGACAGAGTGATGAATTTGGGAGGAGATGTAGCAGGGGAGTGAATGGGGACGGAGAAAGAAGGAAAAAAAAGAAGTGGAGATGAGACCCAATGGGGACGTAGATGTAGCACGGGAGTAATTGAGTAAAGTGGGAGGAGAAGAGATAGATGCAGCAGGGGAGTAGGAAGGGGTCTGACATACTCACATGCACTGGTCATGTCAATTCTGGTGCATGTGAGTGACTTTCAACGTCCCCAGCTGTGCTGGGGACGTCTAAAGGCTTTCTTTTTCTTTTTCTTTTATGACGTTTAAAGGTCTTCAGACGCGCCAATCTTTATAATTTGAACCAGACCATATTTTGGACGTCCCTTTTTTAAAAAGGGACGTCCTTTAGGGTAGTTGTAGGTATGTTCTGTAGTAGTGAAATCACCAATATGTGTGTTTAAGTATTAAAAGGAGATGTTTAATGGATCATTATGTTAAGCTCGATGAACTTCAACAACTAATGAAGGACAGTAACTCGCCTATTCGATACCTTTACCATTTCTAGAGCTAAAGACTAAAAGGCTTTCACTACAAAAAAATTGACTTTTAGCGATCGATGTCGCCGCTAAAAATGGCACTTTTAGGAGCGACTTAATTCTCACTACTGAAAGTGCTACTTTCAGCGACGACAAAAAATGTCGCTGTTAAAAGTGGCACTTTTAGCGGTGACTATCCAAAGTCGCCGTTGAAACTCACACTTTCAGTGGCGACAATTAAAGTCGCCGCTGAAAGTATGAGTTTCAGCTTTTTGTTATTAATGTTTTTAAAAAAAATAATATTTATAAAATTAAAATATTAATTATTAAATAATTCTATTTAACCTTAATTATTAAAATTATATTATTATTTATTAATATTATATTAATATTTTCTACTAAAATAATATTTATGATATTAGTTATTATTTTATTTAAAAATAATATATATGTTATTAATATTATATTTATAATTTTATATTAAAAATAATATTTATAATATTAAATTATTATTTATTAGGTAATTTTAATTAAAAAATTGTTTAATTTAAATATATAAATATTTTTTCATTTTTATTAAATTTTTCATTATTTTTAATAATATTATATTTAATTAATAATTAATTATATGTACATAATTAATTAATTATATGTATGTATGTTTTTATATAGGGTTAAAGGCCAATTTTGCCCCGGAAGTATCCACTGGGGGCCAGTTCGGGGCCGGAAGTATTTTTTGGGTCAATTTTGCGCCGAAAGTTTCCAATTGGGACAATTTTGCCCCGGAAGTTTCAAATTTTGAGCAATTTTGCCCTAACGTTAGTTGACCATTAGTTGACCGTTAGTCTGGGCAAATTTGCTCCAAATTTGATACTTCCGGGGCAAAATTGTCCCAAAACCCAATGACCGTTAGTTGGGCACATCGAACACCAAGCGACGTGCTGTGCTCTTCCAGCAGCTGGACCCTACCTCCGGCTGAGCTAGGATAGGCAGACTGTTAAACAAAAAAGAGAACTCAAAGCCCATGCCGGCGTCTCCAGACTCACTAACGTTCTTGTCAGCTGCCACGTCCCGATTCAGGAATTTTGACCTGATTCCCTTTCAAAGTACGCATGCTGAACGCTATCAGACGGGCTTCCCCCGTCTCTTAGGGTCGACTAACTCATGTGCAAGTACTGTTCACATGGAACATTTCCTCTTTTTTGCCTTCAAAGTTCTTACTTGAATATTTGCTACTACCACCAAGATCTGCATTGACGGCTACTCCACCCAGATGCGCACCTCAGGGTTTGCAGCGACCGCCACACCTTTCTACTCATCAAGGCCTAGCACTTATCCCGACGATGAGTATAGGTCATATACTTCAGAGCTCGGGCGGAGTGGCCGTCAATGCAGATCTTAGTGGTAGTAGCAAATATTCAAATAACGACTTTGAAGGTTGAAGAGGGGAAAGGTTCGATGTGAACGGTACTTGCCCACCCTGGCTCAGCTGTATGATAGCATGCAGCACATATAGTTTGAAAGGGAATCGGGTCAAAATTCCTGAACCGGGACGTGGCAGTTGACAACAATCTTAGTGAGTCCGGAGAAGTCAGCATGGGCCTCGAGAAGAGTTCTCTTTTCTGTTTTACAGCCTACCCCCTATTTTAGTGAGTCCGGAGAAGTCAGCATGGGCCTCGGTGTGGGTTAAGGTGCTATTTTGCCCCGGAAGTATCAAATTTGGAGCAAATTTGCCTAGGCTAATATTCAACTAACGGTCAACTAACGTTAGGACAAAATTGCTCTAAATTTGAAACTTCAGGGGCAAAATTGTCCCAATTGGAAACTTTCGGCCCAAAAATGGCCCAAAAAATACTTCCGGCCCCGAATTGGCCCCTAGTGAATACTTCCGGGGCAAAATTGGCCTTTAACCCTTATATATATATATGATAATATTATATATAAAATAATATGTAATAATATGACACGTTCATTTTGGCGCAACTGGTAAAAACTTGCACACGAAGGCGTCAGCTCCCTGAGGTCACCGGTTCGAACGAGAGGAGAGTTACTTTGAGGAATTATGAGGTGCAGACACGTGGTATTTGTAAATTGAATTTTTTTAAATTCAAATTTTTTCTTAAAAAATATTTTTCGATTGTTTTTTAAAAATTGACACTTTTACTGGCAACAAAAGTCGCCGCTGAAAGTTTTCAATAGCGACTTTTTGTCTTCGCTAGGTCGTTGGCATTACGACCGTGGCTGAAATTATAGATGGCGACTTTTTAGAGTCGCTACTAGATGTTCACTTTCAGCGGCGACATTTTGTGTGTCTAAACCTATCCCAGTGAAATAGAGACATCTTCTCATCTTCATTCCACCATTGCAATCCTCTCGTGTAGTTCTATTCTCTAATTTCTACGTACCTTCTGTATTCACCTGTCTAAATTGTTGGTAGGGGAGGGTGAGATTCGAGACAATCTTTGTAGGAAAATAGTACCAATATGCATGCAAGATAAGTGCTTAATGCATGACATGCTTGCATTACATACACTACAAAAAAATGACTTTCGGCGACGACAAAAGTCACCACTGAAAGTCTAAAAGTTGCCGCTGAAAATGACAAAAAGTCACCGCTGTTGCTACCTTCGATGAAAGTTTTGTCGCCGCTAAAGGTGATTTTTAGTGGCGACTTTTCTGTCGACGCTGAAAGTATAGTCTTAGTGGTGACTTTTGTAGCCGTTGAAAGTGACTTTCAATGGTGACTTTTGTGTCGCCGCTGAAGGTGACTTTCAATGGCGACATTTTGTTTCCTCTGAATGTGGCTTTTAGTGGCGACTCAATACTTTCAGCGGTGACTTTTATCGACGTTGAAAGTTTCAAATTTTTTTTAAAAAAAATTTGAAAAATATTTTTTAATAAACAATTTAAATTTTAAAAAAATTAATTTACAAATGTCACGTGTCCCCCTCCCTTGGCTAGCACGTGTCACCTCCTCGTGCTGCCACGTGTCAGCACCTCATAATTCCTCCAAGTGACTCTCCTCTCGTTCGAACCCGCGACCTCAGGGAGCCGACGCCTTCCCACGCCAGTCTTTGTCAGTTGCGCCGAAATGAACTTGTGTCATATTATTACATATATATATAATATTATCATATATATAAACATACATACATATAATTAATTAATTATATACATATCATTAATTATTAATTAAATATATTATTATTAAAAATAATGAAAAATTTAATAAAAAATAAAAAAATATTTATATATTTCAATTAAACAATGTTTTAATTAAAATTACTTAATAAATAATAATTTAATATAAAATAATAAATATAATATTAATAACACATATATTATTGGGAGAATTGCTGAAAAATACTTTGGAAGCAAATTAATTGCTGATTGCTACTAAGCGTGCAAGGGATCTTCCGTGTGTGTAAGCGATCTTCCGTTTTGTGCAAATCATCCTCCGTGTGTGCAAAAGTCTTCTGTATAAATGTGCAAGCAATCTTCCGTTATGTGCAAAACATCTTCCGCTATGTGCAATGGTAGCATTCAGCAATTAATTTGCCAAAAAGATAGTTATCAGCGATTCTCCCTATATTATTTTTAAATAAAATAAAATAATAACTAATATAATAATAACATAAATATTATTTTAGTAGAAAATATTAAATGTAATAATAATATAATTTTAATAATTAAGGTTAAATAGAATTATTTAATAATTAATATTTTAATTATATAAATATTAAATTTTAAAAAAATAAATAAAAAAATGAAATTGACTTTCAGCGGCGTTGAAAGTGGTCGCTGATAGTCATTTTTTTTGTCGTGATAACTCACGCTCATATAATGACATATCTGTGTGCTCAATGTTTCAAACAACATATATATGACCATAGCATAAATAGAAACATAGCTTCAATCATTCATATATGTTTCACTTTATCAAGCAAAGTAATAATATGCATTAATACACTAGCACAAATATCAAATACATGCAAGAGAGTTAAGTTCCCTACCTTAATCGCCTTCCCTGATCCTCGAATAATGCGCCCATGATGCGTGCCACCGACTAGCTCTCAACTCAGAACTAAAATAAAAAATGTACCATTTAGACACTTCCATGTGTTTCTGGGGTTATATAAGTCTATATTAAAAAATGACCACAATGCCCCCGGGATCCCCGCCTGGCCCCGCCGTACCCGGTCCGATCGTACTTTTCCCGAAATTTTTACTCGGGCTATTCTAACATATTTTAGCCCAATGAATCCATTTTTTACCTCGGTTTTCTCAAATTCTAGCCCCAATTATGAATTTATCCCTGGCAGCCCCTATGTAAGGGTTTTAAGGCTATTTTTGTCATTTCACTTTTTAAGGCTTTTCTCACTTCACACCCAACATGAACTCTACACAATTTTCCATTCTAAATACAATGAAATCATCAAAAACACCAAAATCCAGTTCAAAACAGATCTGGACCAAATTCTATAAAAATTGAAGAAAATGGAGTTTTATGATTTCATTCCATAAAACACCTTCTTATCACCTTTAATCACTTGTTTAGCTACTTAGTTAAACCTCCCACATGATTAATCTAAATTTAGGCAGCACTTCCCCTTAGGATTTGAGCTCCCCAAAATCACAAAGTCATGAAAACCAAGCCAATAACCAACCAAACCACTAACAACTAACATAAATAAACATATTAGGCAAGGTTTTATGATTTACCTTTGATTCCTCCTCTTTCTCTCCCTAAAATGTCACTTTCTCTCTCTTCTCCCTTGAAGATTAGCTTGGCTACACATTATTTCCATGGAGATCAAGAGGTTAGAGAAGAGATTACACAAGTTAGAGGACCTATACACTTGAAATCACGAGCTTACTTTAGGTTTTCTTCCTCCTTGAGCTCTCCTTTTCTCTATATTTTTCTTAAGCTTTCTCTCTCCCTTCCTCTGTTGTTCTTAGTCTTGAAAATGAAGGGAAAAAGATGACCCAACCACTTAATGAAATATCTTCATCTTTTCCCTTATTAATTTTATCAAAAAATTGGGTTTATGACATTGCTTGTGTACTTTGGACTTATTCTTTGTGAATTGGTGTCATAACATCCCTTTACATGAGAACTAATTCTCTTCCCTTTCCATGGCCCATAAAGACATCATTTAAGTCCTTCCCAAACCCAAATTTGGTTCCTCCAATTAGCCCAACTAACTTGCACAAGTTTATATTATTTTAATCTTAATTAAACATGTCAATATTATTTAATTCTTGGCTTGGATTGATGACACTTGACATACTTATGAGCCAAATAATTATTTTGTCCTCCTATTTCTTTATTCCACAATTTACACAATTGCCAACACATTTTATTTTCTAATTTTTGGAATAGTTGGCCTTCTTGGCATATTTTCTTCTCTAACTTTGAAAAATCATAACTAAATTTGTAGACATCGTTTCAAGGCGATTCCAAAAGGCTATAAAACCCTTATTGAGTCTAGTTTCAAGGAAAAAGGAATTTAGCAAATTGGAAGCACATTATTCCAAGATTTCATTCCTTTGACTGTTGTTCCATTGACTTTTTAGATTTTCTGGGTTAACTTCAAAAATTCATAACTCTTTGTATATGGCTTCAAATGATTCATATGACATATCAAATTAAAGCTTAGGATGTCTACTTTCATCTTGTAAAATATCATAATTCTTGAACATCACTTGTTCATGACCATTACTTTCTCGATTCCTGAGTAGTCTGACAATAGAAATGAAAACTTCCTTCCATCGTAGTATTGCCATACATTTCTCAGAATCACTCATCGAGGGGCCCGGTAATATCTCTCTACTAATATGAGGGACAAATTCCATCTTGACCATTCATATTCCTCTGCATGAAAAACCACCAAGCCCGATCGTAGCCTTTATCATCACCCAGTCAAAAGTGACTTCCGACTAGTTCAAAGGTTAGCAACTCTCATATAGAAATCCATGATGACCTCAGGTCAAAAGGCATTGTGACGTGATTATATATGAGAAAAGCTTATGACTTGATCCATATAATTTTCTCATAATGGGTCGGTCCAGCACCTTGTACTCTTACAAGTGCCTAAGACTTTGATTCGTATCTCTATATCTTATCAAAGTCATACTGGTCTTATTTCATCTTTGCTCCCGCATAGATGACAGACCAGGGACATTTTAGGACAATCTTTATGATTTATCAAAGGATACAATTATCAGAGTTAACATGCAAATAATATGATAATAAAATGAAGAAATTTCATTAAATTAATAATATTCAAAGTATAATGATTGGCCATTAGGGCACAATTTCCAACAATAACATTCTAGGGTTTTATCATCCAAAATTCCAATATAAAGCAAAATCAACCAATCACATCACCAAACAACCAACAACAACCAATATTCATCAAGATAATCTAAGTTTCTATGCTCACCTTAATTCTCTCTTCCTTCTCACTCTAAAACTGTGGCTGCCTCTCTCTCTCTCTCTAACTTCTTGATTTTGCTTGCTACAAGCCATATTCATGAAGATATAGAGGTTAGAAGAGATTCTACATGAATTAGAAGGCTTAAGCACGAAGATTTCACAAACTTACCTTAAATTTTTTACCTTCTTGAACCCTTTTACTCTTCAAGCTCTTTCTCTTTCTTTCCTCTTGTGTTTAGACGTAAACGGGGTCTAATGAAGAGGATAATGGCTGCATAAAATATCCGCCTCCACCTCCTTAAGTTATTATTATTTAATTGGAATTTTGTCACTTGCCTTCTCTCTGTTTTTTTTCATATGGCTTATCCATTATTAAATCAACATAATTGTTTCCCTTTCTTCCCTTCAAAAGTGGCGTATAATGGCTGCACAAAGGGACCAAGTAAGTCTCTTAGTTTGACTTCCTTCAAGTCTTGTAATAACCATGTTAAAAGCCCTTTATTACAACTAACTTTTGACTTTTCAAAGTTTCGCCTTTTTGCTTCATCTTTTGTCAAACTTGATCTCTCTCTACTTGAAAAAAAGATGGCCGCAAAAAGAATTTGCAGATAATTTAGTCTTTTATTCTAAAACATACCATATAGATAGAACTAAAGTTTTAAACTATGAATTATAGCCCATACAAAATAATCAGCATCATAAATTACCACAATTCTCAGCTAAAAATATAAATTAATATGAAGATAGAACATATATATAAACTTACCACATCATAATTGCAGAAGGGGCAAAAAATCTAAAAACTTCCCTAATTCCTTTGAATAGCTCCATGTAAATAATTTCAGTAAGCTATAAAGAAAAACAAATATCTTAATAAGCTACAAGAAATTGATCAGTTTTTGTAACTAAAAATCGGCAAGCTAATGTTTAGTCCTTTACTACATTTCAATGCAAAGGCAATTAGACAACAACACCAGCATTCAAAACTTTTGGAGTAAAATATAATTGTAATGTTCATAAAGCATTTTAAAAAGAGTAAATTCTTGTTAAAAAATAAAAGAGACCTCCTCAAGCTGTTTTTGCTTAGCTTCTACATCTAAAGGAACCCTACAAATGAAAACAATTAATTGAATGAATCTTCAATATAGCATATTGCAGTCCGAAAATATTTAACTACATGATTCTTTAAATGGGGAAAGAAAGATAAAATAAAGAGGAGAAACAAACCTTGCAGTTAGAGAACAAGTCATGGTGAAGAATCTTATTAAAGGTTGTGATGCACTACTACAAAAAGGGGTTTTAATGTCCCTATTTTGGCACTTTTAACCTCCAAAAACTGGGGGACGTCTATGTGGGGGGCGTAGTATGTTTTAAGAAAAGACGTCCCAAAAAAATGGGATGTCTAAGGTCTCACATTAGAAGTCCCAAATCCAAAATTGGGATGTCTAAAGTCTCCCTGTGGAGGACTTTAGACGTCCTAAATCTCAATTTGGGATGTCTAAAGTCAGGTTATAGGGGGACTTTAGACGTTCCAATTTTGGATTTGGGACGTTAAAATGTTTGATTTTTTTAAAATGATTATTTACATTTTGCATTTTCAAACTGCAGAAACAGAATAGAAAATGGATTCATAAACCACAATATCCATTACAAAATGATAAGGATATCCAGCACTATAATCTTTACTACATATACATACAATATCAACTCATACAACCTACTACTATATATATGTATAATAACAACCAGAAAGTGTCAAAACATTGTCATCACATAACTACAAATTGATATAAATAAAAAGTTTACTGCTCTATATTTTGAAGAAGATGTCTAGCCAAAAGGTTTCTAATCAAATTAAGGTATTCACGTAGGTAGGCATCTTCATTATCAAAAATCTAAAAATTAGAAAATAAGCTTTGATGAAATGAATCAAGCAAATGAATTAATTAGCATTTCAATTAGAACACCAAAAATATTATCATTTGATAATGAAGAAGCGATTACCTTTTCAAAATCGCTAGTAATTTAACTTTGAGTGATGTTATACTTATAAAGTATAACATAATATCCGCATTCAGTGTTGTCAGGTTGTCGAGGGCACTTTAAATCAAAGGCATGCAATTGGTTGTTAAAATCAATAAAGGTATGTCTAAAACGACCGTCAATGAAACAATTAGAATCGAAACTACTTACTATCGGATAAAACCACTTTGGCTTTTTAACAACTGTACCCTTGCGTGACCCGCCTAGGACTCTATATGTTTGACAAGCACTATCTTGAAAATCAAAATCAACAGAAATTAGAACTATTCATTTTTTTAAGAGTCAATAAAATACAAACAAAATAACTTACATGTCGAAGATGGATTTTGTATCTTTGTTTGGCCTTTTACGCAAGGGATCAAACCAATAGACTAGGTTGCGGCGAGAACATATAACACAAACTCCAGTGGTAACTATAACAACATATACAGATTAAAATGAAGTTAGATGACAAGGCAATTATTTATTAAACATCTTAAATTGACAAAATGAAAATATGAACCATTGAACAATGGGTGCTAGATAACAACGAAGTTTGGTCTCTCCCATTGCGTAGCCCACATAGTGAGTCTTATGCGCCACATTATTGGTATCCCCTGTCGTATTCGTAGGGCATAATAATCCATACCAATCACGTCTTTCCATGCTTGTGCAGAGGCCGTGGAAGATGCTGTAATAGAATTAAAATAAGGAACGAATTATTGAATGTATGAAATAAAAAAACCACTAAACGAATTCTATGAAAAATTGAAAAAAAAAACTTACCGGATTGCAAATTTCACCCAGCTTGCATCTATCCCCTCCAACTTGATAAACTGCTTGAGATCTGTATTGTCAATCGTGTAGGGATACTCTAATGTAAGGCCCACAATCCCTTAAGTTAATCAAATGCAATGTTCCCGTTAGCTGCGTGTACTTACTCCCAGAATACAATGGTGTCTCTGCATCACTCCGTAGGCTGTCATACTCCTGCGACTACGCAAAGGATTCTACCTCAATATCGTGAATCATTTTCTCCATTTTATCTTCATCTATGATATCTATATCTTCCTTCTTGTGCGACGGACAATCCGTTACTTCCTCACCATGCCATATCCACCTTGTGTATCACAGATTTATTCCATCACAAAGTAGGTGATTCTTTATGACATCAACATCCCGTCGACTCTCATTTAAACAATTCACACAAGGACAAAAATACTTCCCATTTTTTGCTGAGCATTCTTTATAGCGAATTCAATAAATTCTTCCACCCCTTTCTCATATTCTTTACTAGTTCTCAAAGCATTCATCCAACTGTGATCCATTTTGTTACCACCTAAGCCATTCCCAATAACACTCACACGTTTAGTACAATTGTCAATGATATAGGATGGGATTGCCTTTTTTCAACAAAAATTTCGACAGCATTTCCCCTTAAAAGTAAGACATCCCAAAATTTCAAGCAACCCTATCTTAGTTATTAACTCTGTATTCTTAGCTAATAATAATATAATTCTCCTATGAATATAGAAAATAATATAGTATTTCAAATAAATATTCAATTTTTTTTTTCTATTCTAGGACATAAAGGACTTATAATAATTTGAAGAGAAGGATTAATAGAATATATTTCAATCTATTTATTAAGTATATTGTGTTTCTTAATAATCAATTATATATTTATTAATGATTAATGTCTTTATCTTATTTATCCCTTTATCTTAAAATAAGATTTTCACCACTACACTAATAATAATCATACTAATCTAATCTAAAACAAAAAATAAAACCAACCATATTTAAACAAACAAAAATTACTATGCTTAATTGTTATTCATTTCATCAAAATCAATCAATAGCTCCATTTATTTATAATAATATACATACGTTTTTTCCCTCTCAATTTCCAAGCTCCATACATATAAAACAAACATTTTCAAGCTCCAAACATATCAAACAATATATTGTTGCATAACTACTAGCTAACAACGATTCTACGGTTTTGGCCAAAAAACACAAAAAAATCCAGTCACAAGATAAAATCACTCCAATAACTAAAATCATATAAAATAATTTCACATTGCAAGTTTAAATTTAATTCAAGTAAATTCATATTTTTTAAAAAAAAACTAACAAGAGGGGGGAGCCTGCGTGCTTCACAATGGAAGGAAGGAGGTGGAGGGCGTCACAATGGTGTGTGCCTTGCTTTAATCTTCTTCTTCTTGTTTAATCTTGTTTTGATTTCTTCAGAATCCACAGCTATTGAATATGCGCAAGAAGAAAGGGTTCCGAGTGAGGAAGTGAATCAGAGAGGCACAGGACAGAGAACGTGCGACAAAGAAGGGAGGAGAAGGAAGAGTAAAGTTGAAGAAGAAGGGAGGAGAGGACAAGTTGTGAAGAAGACAAAGAAGGGAGGAGGAAGAGTTGAGAAGACAACAAGAAGAAGGGAGGAGGAGGAATGCCCAGAACACTGACGGAGGAAATGAAACAAATGAAGAAGGAGGGAGATGGTCAAAAAGTAAAGGTGGGGGGTGTGTGTGTATGAGAGGACGCATGTGAGACAAGTGTCTGACATGCGTCTAGGGACGCCTAAAGATGAGTTTAGGCGTTCCAAATGGCATTTGGGAGGCCTAAAGTCTGCGTCCCAAATGCCATTTGGGATGCCTAAAGTCCTAGTTTTAGACGTCCAAAATCCATTTTGGACGCCTAAAGTAGGACTTTAGGCGTCCCAAATAAATTTGGGACGCCTAAACCCGGTCCCTGTCACTTAAAAAAATTTAAATTCACGCCATGAACCACTTTAAGCATCCCAAATTCAAATTTGGGACGTCTAAAGGTTTCTCTACATATAGATAATTACAAAAATGCTACCGCCTTTCTTTTTAACCACCCAATTTTAAAATTAGGACATCTATTGGGGTGGTTATATCATGATTCTGTAGTAGTGATGCCATTTACCTAAGAACATCCATTCTCTTTTTGTACATTTTCTTGAGCATGTTTGGAATTTATGGGCTCCATTAACCAAAACTACAAGCTTACAATAGAGAACAAAAAAGCTGAAAATACTAGAAAAACGTCTCTCACCACGAACATGATTTCTCTTACACCAGACCTTGAAACGACGATCCCACTATTGAAAATGACGAACCACATGCTTCAAACTAGATAACCAAACTTCAGTCTGATCCAATGGTTAAAGAGGGCGCAAACACCAATTTAACAAGATTGCCTTGTGAAGTTGCGTTTTTCGCTTTCTCTCTTCTTTTCTCTCATATGGCTATATAATCTAACCTTGATATGACACAAGGAAAAAAGTAGAACTAGATTTAACCAAATGCCAAAGGAAAAGTGAAAAAGGAAAAAGAAACAGAAAGTTGCCTCATCTTCATTGAAGTCTGTGGGAATGAAGAGCATCGGACTCGCCAGGATTGCTCTATCATATTTTCACAAAGGTATTGTGTGAGAGTGAAATTGGCAATGGTTCCACAGAATAGTCTTCAATTCCAGTATCGTGAGGGAGAAGAGGAGTTGAGAGGAAAGCAAGTCGATGGCATCCCACTATGAGCAAGAGTTAAGAGGCCGCAAGAGCAAAGATTATAGGAATTTTGGAGTTAGCAGCAAATCATTTTTTATATAAAATTAAAGATTTTAAGTTTTTTATAGTTGGTGTGAAAAACATCTGATCTAAAATAAATCTTTTAGAGCTCAACTTTTGTGACGGGTCTAAAAATACATTCTAAACATTATTTTTATTACTTTTTATATATGTTGTAAAAGCAACAGGTTTAGAAAGTATATTTTAGACTGACTGCAAGCAGAATCGGTCCAAAGTTTTGCATATATTTACAAAACTATCATCGATCACATTTTTAGACTGTTTCCGCTTAAAAAAATTTAAATATGGCGGTCTTATAAGCTTTTTTTTTTTTTTTTTTTTTTTTCTAATTGCGAAGATGTAACCAAGAAAAGGAAAAGAAAGGCTAAGTTCATCTTTTGCGATTTTTTTTTTTATCGGAAATTTTTTGCAAATGTTTGACTACAAACATCTTCAACTACAACAAAGTAAACACAATACCAACTATAGACCACAGATTTGCATATCTTCGTGGTTGGACAAAAAGAAACAATTACATTCATTAGTCAATATTCCAGAAAGAAGGAAAAGGCACTTGCTCGTCCCATCCACGTGGGACGACCATCCCATCTATATTTCTCTGGTTTTGTTTTTGAATCAAAATCTAATGAATTTCCCAATCCACGTGGGACGACCTACGGGCTCCCAATTAATTCTATTACTGACCGATAATGTGAAATTAAAACTTTTCATACAAATAATATATATAATAATACTAAGTCAACCCAATTAAGCACATATTAAGCGTCACGGTAATGAAACGCACGTCGCAGTCATGAAAGTTTGACTCATTTCATTAGAAAACCCTTTTGTTTCCCTCAGATTGCGGCTTAACTTGCCGTTGAATACACAGTATCCTCTACCTTTGCCCCCTCACAAAGTCTCAAACATTTTCTACGGAAGCTGCCAGGATATATCTCATTTCTGTCCCACGTCCCAAAGACATGTCTATAAATATACCTTCATATATAATAACTAATAAGCCATCCGATTAATGCGATAAAACCTTTCAAGTAACGCAATCATGCATAAGAGCATTTCAGGTTCCTACTTGGGTCCAGGAGGCTTGGACCTATCTCAAGCCTTCTTCAAGTCCATTCTTCACACTGCTCCTCCCTCTCCCACCAAGAGACACACCAAGATCTCCGTCATTGGCGCCGGCAACGTCGGCATGGCCATCACCCAAACCATCCTCACTTAGGATATCACCGACGAGCTCGTCCTCGTCGACGCTGTGCCCGACAAGCTCCGAGGGGAGATGCTTGACTTGCAGCACGCCGCGGCCTTTCTACCTGGCACAAAGATCCGAGCCTCTACTGATTACTCTGTCACTGTCGGATCCAACCTATGTATCGTCACTGCCGGCGCCGGGCAGAGCGAGGGCGAGTCCAGGCTGAATCTTCTTCAGAGGAACCTTGCCATGTTTAAGGGTATCATTCCCCCGCTGGCTCGTTACTCCCCAAACTCCGTTCTGCTCATCGTCTCCAACCTTGTGGACGTGTTAACCTACATTGCATGGAAGCTTTCCCGCTTCCCCTCCAACCGAGTCCTCGGATCCGGCACCAACCTTGACTCTTCCAGGTTCCGATTGCTCATCGCCAATCATCTGGACGTCAACGCTCAGGACGTGTAGGTCATTAATTATCTTTGATATTTATCTACTGTATACTACATCCTATTCTTAATATAATAGTAGAGTCAATTGACTTTTTTTTATAAGGTTAAAGAAATTAAATAAGTTAATTAATCATAATATTTATTGTATATCGTTAATTTTATATACGTTTGTAACAAGAGAAATTAGTTTCCTTAGGGTTTGTTTGGTTGGATGGGAGAGGATGAAAAATGACACCCTCCCCTTGTTTGGTATGAAAATTAGGAGGGGAGGGGCCCCAAAAAAGGGGCTCCAAATCCTTCTCACTCCCTCAAATTGGTTCCCTCCAAATTGGGGGGTTTTGGAGGGAGCCAAAAATTTAAGACTATTTTACCCCCATAATCTTTTCATATTCTCAATTATACCCTGAGTTTAAAATAAAAATATCACTTCGTCCTGCTTCATGCCTCGTTCAGTTTTATGGATTTGTTAATTCTATCCCCTCTTTATGTACTAATAGGACTACTTTTTTCGTTGGAAAAAAAAAAACAGGACTACTTTTTTCATCTGCTTTTGGATTTTTTTTTCCAATTAAACTTAAAAAAAAAACTGTTTCCAATAAAAGATAGTAAAAAATTTTCGTTACCATTTTGCACCTAATTAAACATTGCCACTTAGAAACAGTTTTTTTAAGTTTTTCTACCATTTTTTTCAAGTCCTCGACATTTTTTTTAATAGAAGGAATTTTTCATTTAATTTAACTTGATAATTGCTGAAATATTCATATAACAAGAAATTAAGTTGAGAGGAATTGAAAACTATTTTCATTTTATATCTTCATCTATTTTTTTATAAATTATATAATTTATATTGAGGTGTAAACTAATTTAAATCATTTATATAAGGAAAAAGATATAAACTAATGTTTAAGGATAAAATGGTAAATTAGATATTATCTCCCCTCCCCTCCCCTCTTAAACCAAATAAAGGATCATTAAAAAACATTTCCTTTCCTTTTCCTCCAATCAAACCAAATAAGGTGATCCTACATTCTCCCCTTTCATCCTCTCCCATTCCATCCCCTCCCTTTAAATGAAACAGGCCCTTAATCTAAAAAAAAAAAATCAAATAGATCTTATATTAATAAGTGGAGGAAGTACTATATTTTCTCATAGGAGTGCGTTTAACCTTGAAAAGATATAAACTTTTGCAGGCTTATATAGTTGGGGAACACGGAGACAGTTCGGTGGCTCTGTGGTCGAGTATTAGTATCGGAGGAGTTCCGGTGCTGAGCTTTCAGGAGAAGCAGCAGATAGAGTACGAGGAGGAGACGTTAGAGAACATACACAGTCAAGTGGTGGGGAGTGCTTATGAGGTGATTCGTCTGAAAGGCTACACATGTTGGGCCATAGGGTACTCCGTGGGTAGCTTGGCTCGAACCATTCTGAGAGACCAGAGGAAGATCCACCCTGTCTCTGTGCTCGCTGACGGATTTCATGGCATCGACGACGGAGGACAAGTGTTTTTGAGCTTGCCGGCTCAGCTCGGTAGAGGACGCGTATTAGGTGTCACGGATGTTCATCTCACAGAAGAGGATGCTCATAGGCTGAGGGACTCTGCTAAAACCATCCTGGAGGTGCAGGCTGAGTTGGGCATGTAGATCTTCGATAGTTCGAGTTATCTCATGATTTAATTTTTATATAATTAATGATAATGATAATGTTGACTCCTTGTTTATCTGCTTCAGTTTTATCTTTTACTGTCATAGAGTATTTGTTTATCATATAAATGCATCTCAGCTGGATGATGTGGTGAGTGACCATTAGAAGAATTTCATTTTCGTTTTTTTATACACTGGGAATGAAAAAGCAATATAAAACAAGAAACTAAGAAGCAGCAACCCTTAAAAATCCCATCTGCTCTAAAGATTTACAAGCCCGATGCCTTCATTTCGTGCTGTTTTTGCAAGAGAATCTATTATAAGATTATTATCTCTGTCTATAATTTAGAACTCATCAAATTGCAAATTTCGCCGAATCAAGTTCTAAATCTCTAAGAGAACTGGCCAATCTTGGGAACTGCCCAATCATTATTTGATTCAATAATCTCATTCGTGACCAATTGCATTATCTTAGCCAAGACATTCCTCAAGATTATATTCTTGGCATCCCGATAATTATTTTTGTTTTTTTCTAAAAAAAAAGAAGATGAAGTGGCCCATTTTTTATTTAATTTATTTCCTTGCACTTTTGGTACTTTTTTAAATAAATATTGATTTATTTACCTATTTTTTACTTATGAGGTTGTGGACTTTAGTGTGGAGAGTCTGTCAGATCGTTCTAATTCCGTTCTAATTCTTATATAAAATGTCGTATAAATCAATATAAAAAATACATAACAGATACTAAGACGATCTCGTAACAACCGAGAGCTGGCCCAAAGTAAGTGGTCAAAGCAGGAAACTGTTTTCTCCACTTCTCAAGTTGGAACCTCCATTAACATGTGTTATTTGGTTAACATATCTGCTTGTTGCTATTCTGCTCTTGCATGTGGAAAACTTATGAACTTCAATTCCATGCCAGTTTTTTCTTTATAAAAGGATAAACCATCCCTATATAGGTATTGTGTTCTCTTAATATCATGCGAAAATACCAATTAAATCCTAAATTTAGGCCTAATTAGAAATTTTTGAATGTTGTTAACTACCATTTGAATTGTAGATGATTGGCTTGCTAACTATATAGGCTTCTCTCAGGGAACATAATATAGTAGATGATTGGCTTGCTAACTACCATTTGAATTGTGGAGAGGATCTATGCATGTTGAATTCTCCACCTAGAGATTTGTCTGGGTTGCTATTCGGTGGCATGGTGGGAACCACTGTCCTACGGTGTTACGTTCTATAGTTACTTGGTTAATTTTTGGGCTTGTTAACCCCTTTATGACCACAAGAACTCACCCTACATTAGCCTCAGAAAATAAAAGGGGTCTTTATGAGCTCCGAAGTAGAGAACAATAGGTAGCACACTTCATGATTTCCATCTTGGCGGCAATATTTAAACTTGATAAGCCAATCTCGTTGTAACATATTGTGATTCTCCAAGATTAAATCTCGGTAATCATGCACATCATTGTTCTCGTATCTAATCAAGTTAATTGCATCCATGCAATCACTTAGCGGAAGCGTAAGTCGATGTTCCCTATCTTAGGTTCTTCAAAGTCCAATGAGATATGCCCAAAGTTCAGCACTAAGAGTCTCCATCTAAGTGGCCTGGCATGAAGGTTTCAAGTGTGATTCCTCTATTATCTTTGATCACACCACTGCAGCCCGCCTTACCACTTTGATATGGATAAAGCTCCATCAACATGAACCAATCCCATGAGTTACGTACAACTGAAAAATGCACACTGTTCACACATTTTTTACGGTTCTGATAACTAACTTTTTTTTTTTGGTCATTAAGATAAGATACAAACTTATAACTTACCTAATTTATTTAATTTTTACTTCCTCTAGTACTTAAAATAAGACATATTTATCTAATTTGATTAGATTAAAAAAATTAGTTAAATTTATTAATATGACATGTATTTTCTAAAACATTCTAGTCATTTTCTTAATTTCCTCTCTTCCTATCTTTCTTAATTATGGTTGAAAGAGCATTAGTAAGAGTAAATTAGGAAAAATTAAAAAATATAAAAAATATGTCTTCAATTTGGGACCGAGAAAAACTTCCTCATATATGTTCTATATTCAGGACCAGAGGGAGTATTAATTGATTTAATGGAGTGAATTGGAATTTATACTACTATATTTATAATTAGCACCTATAAAGGCTAAACTTTATGAATAAGATTTTGGGATAAGAATAAAAACCTTGGTGATCGAAAGCTTTCTTTAGGGCCCGTGAGATACTTAAAAGGCTAAACTTTATGAAGTTCCCCCAAACTTTAAGTCTTGATATTTTAAAGTTTCAATTTAACCTTCTCAGTCTTTTATTTTGTTACTAAGAATACCTGTTAATTCACCATTAACTTTTTGACCGAAGTTGACACATCATATCAATATTAGACACCTCTAGTCCTACATGGCATCTTAAGTAATTTAATAAGTTTAGAGTAATTGTATATTTTTTTTAGAGGGTTAAATTGTCATTTTATCATTTTAAAAACCCTAATTTCGCTAGTGTCTCTACAGCCAGCCGCTCTGCAGATTGCAAATAGGCATGAACAAAATATCATACATCTCAATCGCCCACAAGGGGCTCCAGGCTATGTTGACCCTCAATATCATCCAAAATACCATCTTTCCAATAAAAGCGATTTTTAAAATGTTGGATCCGTTTTAATAGAGATAATAACAGCCCTCAAAATGGTTGATCTTGGTTGACCTCGTAACGGGCTAATTTGGATGCACACGCAGTTGATAGAATCAGGAGGGGCCATGTCGACGAGATCATAGATCCCTTCTTAGAGCCACGTGCTTGGACACTATGTGGCTGAGCTTGCTTTCATGGGCTTAGCTTTTCATAGCGACATGTGGCCTTCTATGATAGAAGTGGCAAAGGATCTTGACCATAGCAACAATGGAGGAAATCATAGATCATCAAGGAAATCAGGAAAATCGTTCCGTCACTTTTGACGATCTGCGGAACGGGAGAGGTTTTTTTTTCCTCCCTTAAGAATTGAAAGTTGGAAGGAAGCGTATTAAATTGCATAAGATGCCATGTAGGATGCAAGAGATCTAATATTGAACTGGCCCATTTTTATTTAATTTATTTTTTTTGGTACTTTTGGTGCTTTTTCTTAAATAAATATTGATTTATTTACTTATTTTTTTATTTATGTGGTGGTCGACTTTAGAGTGGAGAGTCGGTCAGATGATCATTCTAATTCTATTTTTTTTTTTGGGTGAACATTCTAATTCTATTCTAATTCTTTTATAAAATGTCGTAAAATCAAAATAAAAACCACTTAACAGATAATATGACAATCTCGTAACAACCTAGAGCTGGCCCAAAATAAGGCCCAAACAAGTGGCCCAAAGCATGAAACTGTTTTCTTCACTTCTCGGAACCCACCTGAACTTGCATTCCTAATGATTTGGTTAACTTATTTTCTTCTTGTTATTCTGTTCCTACTACATGTGGCAAACTGATGAACTTCCATGGTAGTTTTTTCTTTATAAAAAGGATAATCCATCTCTATATAGAGTATTTTGTTCTCTTATGAAAAA
Organism: Inga laurina; assembly: GCA_963855925.1. Lineage (NCBI taxonomy): Eukaryota > Viridiplantae > Streptophyta > Magnoliopsida > Fabales > Fabaceae > Inga > Inga laurina. The sequence continues at coordinate 9,535,281 of OY979710.1, forward strand.
TCGCGCATTGTTTGCTAATCACCACGGTCCTTCCTTCTAACTAATTTAGGTTTTTTTTTAATTTTAATTTATTAATTTAACTGCAATTTAAATCAATGAATACTATTAAAATTAATAATAATAAATTTAAATGAATAATTATGTAATTTAAAAAATAATTAATATAATTAACTATTAATTAGTATTCCTTAATTAACAAATTATGATTCTATTCTATTTTTTTAAAAAATATTATTATTGTTATAGTTTATATTTTATAAGTATAAAAATAAAAATATATAATATAAATAAAATTTCAATTAAAAAATTGTGAGGAATAATAAAATTTGAATTATAATAATAAATTTCTATAAAAATAGAATAGAATTATAATTAATTAATTAATAATTACTTATTGATTATATTATTTTTTTGAATTATATAATTATTAATTTAAATTTATTATTCATAAGTTATATTCTAATAGTATGCATTTATTTAAATTTCAAATAAATAAATAAATTAAAATTAAAAAAAAAAAACCTACAAGGAACCAATTAAGAGTCTTATGAAACAATATGGACCTAATAAAAAGAAAAATAACTACAAGGATCCAATTAAAAATATGTGAAAATATAAGGACTTGGTTAAAAAAAACTATAGGAACCTAAATAAAAATTAATTGAAATTGTATGAACCTGCAAATTAATTATGCCTTTTGAAAACTACATTATAACTGTCCACGTGTCGTTCATTATATTTGTTTTTTTTTATTTTTTGTATTGGTGATCGCTCCAAGACACCAATAATAATAGGGGCTTGAATAACATAAGAGGGGCTTGAACAACATTGCCTGTTTGTTTATTGCCCGTGCGATCTTCATTATAGCCAACCAAAAGAAGATTCAGAAAATCATAATATAAACTAGAAAGAGGAGAAAATGGAGGGGAATAAGTAGAGATCATGGTATTTAAAACCGGACCGGACCGGCCGGTTCAGACCGGAAACCGGTGAACCGGTGACTGGTCCGGTCCGGTTCGTGGTAAAAAACCGGGAGAAGGTGACCCGGCGAAAATCGGGGTGATCCGGTGTGACCCGGCGTGACCCGGCCGGGTCACGGTTGCCCCCGGGTTGAATTTTATATTTTTTTTTATTTTTTTCCATCTTCAAAACGACGCCGTTTTGCTTTTTTTTTTTTTTTTTTTTTTTTTTAATATTTCCCTCAAATTCGATTTCTCATTTCTTCCTTCCTTCCCGCGGACGCTTCGTCTCGTCTCTGACAGTCTCCCTCTCTGTTTTTTGTTTTCCCTTTTTCAAACCTCCACCTCCGTCTCCCTCCCTCTCGACTGTCCAGTTTCCGTCGCCATTGGCCATAATCTGCAATCGACCTTCCTTTTCCCCTTCCTTCTTGTGGTAGCAACCGGAAAGCTTTAACCTTTACCGGTGAAATGCCCTGTTCGTCGTGACGCCGGCACCACTCTGGTTTTCTGTTTTTTGTTCACCGCAGAGACAAGTTCGGCGGCTGTGACTAGTCAGGTGTCTCTATTTTCGCCGTGACGCCGTCGCCGTGGGTGCTACCCTCTCTGGGTCGTGTGGGCACTGATGACCTTGTGACGCCGTCACGCCGTCCGTCGCTCAGGTTTGCTCTTTTCCTTGAAAGGTTGCATTTGTGACTCTATGATCGATTTCTCATTGTGGCTGTGATTCTGTGGTGTGTAACTCAGTGCTCGTTTTTAGACTTTTAGCCTTTTAGATTTCAATCACTAAAGTTGAAACTTGAAACTTGAAACTTGAAAGCTTGCGCCTGTGGTCTGTGACTCTGTCTGTGATCGAAAATGTGCAGTTGTGCCTTGAAAATATATTCATTGCGGCTGTGATTCTGTGGTCTGTGACTTTTGCTGAGAATAATCATTTTCGCTTGCTTTTCGTCTGTGCTCTGTGACTCTGTCTGTGATCGAGTTGCTTGCTTTTGTCTGCGATGGAGTATATATAATCATTCTCTTGTTAGTTAAGCATTGGGAAAAACCTTTAATTTCCATTTCCTTTCCTTTGCTTTGTTTTTGAATGGAAATTTTTGAATGCAAAACGTGCTCTGTGACTCTGTCTGTGATCGAGACATCGAGTTGCTTGCTTTTGTCTGTGATGGAGTATAATCATTCTCTTGTTAGTTAAGCATTGGGAAAAACCTTTAATTTCCATTTCCTTTCCTTTGCTTTGTTTTTGAATGGAAATTTTTGAATGCAAAACCTTTAACACCTACTTGTGCACTCACAAAAAGATCGATTATAAAAAAGATTACAACTTTGCACTCCCAACTTGTTTTTCTGAGATCATTATATTATATATATAAAACCAAGGGACGTTTGAGAGGGACTCTTAGTTCTGAGTTCTGAGACAGTGAGACCATTATATTACAACTTGGCAGTGCGCTTGTTAATTAGCTTGGTTTGATTATATATATATATATATATATCACTGAGCTTTTGCACAGAAGACAATTCAATGAGGGTGACCTGCAACTTTTTAATATCATTGGCAGTGTGCTTGTTAATTAGCTTGGTTTAGATTGATGATGAAGTTTCTAGTAAATTCTGAGTTCATTTGCTTTGCCTTCATTATTTTCTTGTAGCTATTTATTTGTGCTCTGTTCTGAAAATTCTGGTTATGGATAATACAAATGCTGAGATTCCGACATCCACTCCTAATGAGAATGCAACCACTAATGTTGCTGGTGCTACAACTAATGCTGAGTTTCCCTCTTCGGTTCATGGATCTGGAAAAACTGACCCGGCATGGGCATATTTTGCCCTTAAAAGAGAAGGGAAAGTAAACGTCTATACGTGTCTTTTTTGTACATCAAGTTACAGAGGAGGCGGAATAAATAGGATGAAGCAACACCTTGCTGGTGTTACTGGTCAAGTTGCTTCTTGCAAAAAGGTTCCTTTTGATGTACGTAATAGAATGCAAGAATCTTTAAAAGAAGGTGCAAAGAAAAAGACCTGTAAGAATGTTCATGAGGACATTATTGAAGATATAGAAAGCAACAATGATCCAATTGCTTCAAATCCAATTACGACAGTCCCTGAGAGTAGTGCCAACAAGAGGAGAGTTCCTGGGAGTGTTGAGAATTATTTTCCTCCTAGGACAACCCCTAGTTCACAACCAAGCATAAAAAGTGTGTTGTCAAGTAAAGAAGCTCAATACAAAGCCAAGATGGCTATCGCTGAGTGGGCTATTGCTAATTGTGTTCCATTTAATACTTTTGATTGCCCTTTATTTCAGAAAGCTCTTGACGCTGTTGCATCGATTGGGCCTGGATTTAAAGGCCCTAATGCTTATGACTTTAGAGTTAACTTGTTGAGAGATTGGAAAAAAGAGTGCCAACTACTTATTGAGAGTTATCGAGCTAAATGGAGTGAAAGGGGTTGTACACTCATGGCAGATGGTTGGACTGATGTTAGCAACCGAACTTTGATAAATTTTTTAGTCTATTCAACACATGGCATGGTGTTTGTAAAATCAGTGGATGCTTCAGATTTAGTCAAGGATGCCAAAACTTTATTCTTGTTATTTCGTGAAGTGATTGAGTGGGTTGGTCCTAAGAATATTGTTCACGTGGTGACTGACAATGCATCCAACTATGTAGCATGTGGCAAGTTGATCAAGCAAAGTTATAAAGCAATTTATTGGTCACCGTGTGCTGCCCACTGTCTAAATCTTGTGTTGAAAGATATTGCAAGCATGCCTCATGTGTCTGATCTTGCGACAAAGGCATCTAAGATAACCATATTTGCTTATAATCATATGGTATTCTTATCATGGCTAAGAAAAAGAGACGGTTGGAAAGAAATTGTGCGTCCAGGAGCAACAAGGTTTGCTATTACTTTCATTACTTTGCATAGCATTTATATGCATAAGCATGACTTGCAAGATTTGGTTGTTGACAAGCATTTTGTTGAGCACAAATTAGCAAGAAGTGAAGCTGGGAAATTGTTTAGTGCTATCATTTTGGATAGTCGATTTTGGATTGATTGCTTCCAAGTTGTGAAGATCGTGTCTCCTCTCATAAAATTATTGAGAATTGTTGACTCTGATGAAAAGCCTTCTTTGCCTTATATTTATGAAGGTATGCAAAGGGCCAAAGGGGCAATCAAGGAGATGTTTGCTAAAAGTAAAGAACAATAGAAGCCGTACACAGATATTATTCAGGCTCGATGGGATAAGCATTTGAAGGGCCACCTTCATGCATCCGCATATTTGTTAAACCCTGCATTCTTGTATAGCCCTACATTTTTTCAGAAACATAGGGTAGTGCAAGGTCTGATTGATGTGTTTGAGTCCTACTCTGGTCCAAGTCATGACTATCTTATGACGATGCAGCAACTTGTTGTTTATCGCGATCGTAAAGATTCATTTAATAAAATGTCATGTGAAAAAGCAGCCCAGAAACTAGACCCATGTAAGTAACAAAGTATACACATTTAATTTTAATTGCACTTGTAATTATTATAACATGTAATTAACATTCAACTAAATATTGCAGGTGAGTGGTGGACATTTTATGGGGGTTCGGTTCCAGAATTGCAAAAGATTGCCGTGCGCATCCTTAGCCAAACTGCTTCATCTTCTGGGTGTGAGAGAAATTGGAGTTTATTTGAGCGTATCCACACCAAAAGAAGAAACAGATTGCAACATGAAAGACTAAATGATTTGGTTTATACGAATTATAATCTATGATTAAAGAATAGGTAAGAAATAGTTAATAACTTAATATAGGAGTTCTAACATAAGAAATACTTTTGCAAATTATATTTGATATTCTTTGTTATTGTAGGAGTACATTCAAGAAGAAGAAGAAGACTGATTATGATCCAGTTGACTTTGAATCAATTGACAAAGTCGACTTTTGGGTGGTAGAAGAAGACACAACTCCTGACTTTGATGATACAGATATAACAAATCTTGAAAGTGCTGCTACTGCTGCTAGTAATGAAGAAATTGAACAAACTTCAACTTTTGCTGGGGGTTCTGAAGGTTTGTATCTCCTATTATGATTTATGATTATATTTTTGTATAAGTAAATACTTATTCATTATTACTTGTATAGGTGGTGAAGACATGGATATTCCTGAGCCTCCGTCATTGAATGATGATCATGTTACTATTACTAGTGTTTTTGGTTTTCCTCGTGCAGCTTCTCCTCCTAATCCTTTAGATTTGAATATAGTCCAACACAACTTTGAGGGCATTGATTAATTGTTTTGGTGCCTATGGATTTGAATGACTATGTCACTAGACTTTGTTTTGGTTTTTGGATGTGAATATACATGCTTTGGGCTCAAGTGGGACTCAATGTTTCTAATCTCACTGATAGAGTAGCGGTCAACATAAGCAACACTGTTAGCCAGCTGATTGGCCATGCACACTATGCATACTGATATTTTTTGAATCTTATATACATGTACTCAACAACCATTCTAGTTTGGGGACGGGTGTGGTTGAGTAGGGATTGTAGTTTTTCTCTTCCCCTTTAGTAGCTGTGTACTCTCTTGTGTGATCAATTGAAGTTTGGTATTCCCATTAAAAGAAAAGGAAAACGCATCATGCAGCTTGCTGTAAGTTGTTGACTATCTCACCTAACAACATCAAAGATCATGAATTTTTTTCTTTTTATCAAAAAAAAAAAAATTATGAAGATTTTGGGTGAAGTCAAGTTGCAAACAAATTATAATTGTGATAGTTAGACCGGTGAAGAAAAATGTCTTTATTGATTTCTCTCTCAATTAAATGTTTCTATCATTAGATCAAGTTTCAATAGACAGGATTTAATACTATATTCAATGTTATATCAATATTTTTCTAGTATTAAATCCCAACCATTAAATTATAATATATGTATATTTTTTATTGACCCCGGTCTGAACCACTAACCCTTGACCCAGTGCCTTGACCGGTTCAGTGTCCGGTTTGGTTTTCAGTACCTTGGTAGAGATTGGAGAGATAATATTATCATTCCCTGTGTTTGAACAGGGGAGGGGGAAAAAAAGGATAGAGGAGAACGAAAATGCATTACATTAAATCATGCTTTTGGGGTGGACCTATAAAACTATGGTTTTGAATGAGTTATTGTTTGATTTTCCCCTTTTTGGGTCGTTGAGCCTTTAATATACTGGTGGAAAAATGACTTTTTAGACCGGTTAAAAATGATTTTTTAGACCGGTTAAGCTACTGATATTAAAAATCACTTTTTTAGACCGGTTGTTTGAAGACCAGGTCTAAAAAGTTCATACTTTTTAGACCGGTTGTTTAAAAACCGGTCTAAATTTTTTTCCCCCAAGACTTTTAAGACCGGTTCTTAAAATAACCGGTATTAAAGTCATACTTTTTAGACCGGTTCTTCTAATAACCGGTCTAAAAAGTGATATTTTTTTAAAAAAAAAAATAAATATGGCTTTTTTTTTTGGTAGTGCTTTACTTGTATCACTCTTTCCACTCTAGACTCTGAACAAAGGACAATGAGAAACAGAACAAAATAAAGGAAAAAGAAAGAAAGAATAATCTTTTTATCATATTCAGTCAACTTTTCTACCAATCTAGATCTCTGAGATAAGAGCAACTTATCTTAGATTTATTCAATGTAATGAGTTCAAAATTTATTAGATGCTCATCACTTATTTAGCTAACTTCACTTGACATCAAGAGTATAACACACATACAGTCATTGAGTTCAGTTTATTGCACATCAATAAATAATACAACTGCTTACCATCTAAATCTTCAGCAGCATCTCCACCCTCATTAGTAAAGTTATGAGTTTCAACCTTCAATCAAAAAACAAGCATCATATTGCCCCCATATAATTACATATTCCAATGGCTTTGGCAGAGATTGTGTGCAAAAATATTCTACATAAATACTGAATGACTTACTGTCTTCTTCTTCTTCTTTTTTAAACCAGCAAATGAAGTCTCAACCCCATCCGAAACTGCAAAAATGAGAATGAACCATGCATATGCACAGTTAGAGGTACCTCAAATGATAACATCGGCAACAATAATAAAAATATCTTTTGGTTTAAATTAGATACTAGACAAGTTTTTTGTCTTCTCAGCCAAGTTGTCAACTAAATCATCAGTAGGATCTATAATTGCAACTTTCTTCTTCTTCTTAGTAGGATCAAATGGGGCAATCTGTCACTCAACAAATAAGGCCTAAGAAGGGAGTGCTTTTTGAACCAACTGAAGTATCAGGTAATTGTGGTAACAGATGAATGGGGTTGCCAGAGAGTAGAAACATGAAATATAACAACTTATAGACCATAAGAAAAAAAAAAATCCTTGCATAGCTAATCAAACGAAACACAAAGCAGAACAATGTTGTAAAATCATAAATAATTAAAGAGGGAAATAAGAATACTAACTTCAGGAACCTCCTCCTTCTTATCATCACTTACAGTATACTAAAACTAAAAAGACGAAAAGATGCTTCCTTCGCAACAACGCAAGGTTGATGTTCTCTTCTTCAACCTTTTCTAAAATGCTGAGTCTGCAAATCACATTCATGGCACAAGTCTATGTGACCAAGCAAAGCAAGACCCATCCTAGAGATAGAAAAGCAACTACAGTGAAAAGTCACGACGAAGGAGATCAGAGCAAGCGAGGTTGTGGTGGCGATAAACTCATTTAGTGCGAGGGTGAGAGCACCGCAAGAACAAACATGAGAATGAGATCGAGCGAAGATGACCGGGCTCACAGAGTAATCACACCAAGAAGAGATGTTTTAGATTAAGAGAACGAAAATTAGGCGTGACAAAGATGAGATTCAAAAATTTAGGGTTGATATTTTAGACCGGTTATAAATAAAACCGGTCTTAAAAGGGTGAATTTTTTTTTTAAATTTTCATATTTAAAAAAAATCCAATTTTTTTTTTTTTAAAATATCACTTTTTAGACCGGTTATTAGAATAACCGGAATAACCGGTCTTAAAAGTACTTTTTAGACCGGTTCTTATAAGAACCGGTCTAAAAAGTATGAATTTTAAGACCGGTTATTTTAAAAACCGGTCTTAAAAGTCTTGAAATGTTTGATATTTAAGACTGGTTATTATAAATAACCGGTCTTAAAAGTTTAAAATTTTTAATTTTTTAAATATTTTGATATTTTAATACCGGTTTTATTTATAACCAGTTTAAATAATTTTTTTAAGACCGGTTTTTTTAAGAACCGGCCTTAGAAGTTCTATATAATTACAAAACTGCCACCGGTTAAATTTTTTAGACCTTATCCGCTATAACTGGTCTAAATATGACGGTCTAAAAAGGGAATTTTGTACTAGTGATGATTGGGAGAATTACACTTAGGTTTTAAGGAATAAGAGAAATGAAAAAATGGTCTCTGGAGATTGCAAAATGAAAAAGTGGTCCCATAGAGTTGTCAATATAGACTCCTGGAATTGTTAACAAGTTGTCAATACAGGCTTCTGGAGTTATTAATGGGATCATTTTTTTATTTTACAATCTTCAAAGATCATTTCTTAATTTATTTTCTTCCTTAAGACCTAAATATAATTCTCCTTTGATAATTTACCCAATCCATACCCATAATTGTTCTTTGCCTCTTTCCTCCTTTTTCTCTTTCCTTCACTTTCTTCTTCCTTTCCTTCACCGCTTCTTTATGTAATACCCTCCGACCCCAGCACCTGATGTTTTTGCATGCCTCTGTTCCGCATGCCTAAGTACATTTCAACGAAAATTAACACAAAAGCTGTATGATACATATATGTTTGACTCTTTTTTTTTTTTTTTTTTTTTCATTTTACACACATATATTTGATTTTACTCTATACAATTTATTAATATATGTAGACATATATATGGCCTATTTTTTATAATGTTATAAAATTGACTAATGTTATGATTTTAATTTTGTAGATAAATTTATTTAATTTTTAGTATTTATTATGAAATTTAGTGTTAAAACTATTTAAAATCAAATCTTATCTTTTATATGCAATTATCACAAGAGCTAATGTTCTTTTTGGTAATTTGAATATGAAAAAAGTGATTTTGATGATAGTATCGAAATACTATTATTTTATCAAAATCACTTTTTTTTTTTTTTTTTTTTTTTTTTTTTTTTTTTTTACATAGAGGGTGTTTGGATTCAATTAAATTAATCTATTCCCAGCCCAAACCTTGGTTTCCCTTAAAAACATCCAAACACAAAAAAATTTTGAATAATCCAGTTTCAGCCCAAACCTTGGTTTTGAAGTGCAAAACCTTGGTTTGGCCACAATCCATTTTCTTCTCTCTTCTGCACCGATTTTTTGACCGTTGGGAGTCATTATTATCTCTCTCTCTCTCTCTCTTCTCTTTCCCTTTTCTCTTGTCTCCGTCTCTCGTTCCTTCCAGTTCCCGTGTCTGTGCTTCGATTTCCTCCTATGCTCCCGTCGCTCCTTCCCTGATTCCCGTCGCTCGTTCCCTGATTCCGTCGCTCCTTCCCTTTTTCTTTGTTCGTCTTCCTTCTCTTCCCTGATCCCGTCAAGCTTCGTCCATCTCCTTCTCTTCCAAATCCCATCGAAGTTCCCCATATTCGGCGTTCTGAGTCACTGATTTGGCCTATTTCGAGTCCATGGGTGGCTGGTGGTGGACGGTGGCAATGTTTAGCGGTGGGTACGGCCCCCCTTTTGTCCCCATTTATTTGCTAAAAATCTGGTCCGATCTGAGGGGTTGGTGGCTGGAGGAGCTTTGTCAGCAGTCGGAGAAGGTCGAACGGTTTGCGGTCGGTGTAGATGACTTTCTTAGTGTTCAATAACTCTAAACTCACTCTGTCCAGTGAGTGTTTTGATTCAGCTTGTTCTATTTTTTTTTCCAGATTTGCTTGTTCTGTTTAGGGAGATAGGTTCTTTGCAAAAAAGTATTGGTTAATGACATTGATATTGGTTTGAAAATCTGGTGCAAAGAACCTCTGTCCTGGAAAGAACCTTTGTTGATATTGATATTGATTAATGACATTGATATTGGTTAATGACATGTTTATTGGTTAATGATGTTGCAAAGAACCTCTGGTGCAAAAAGATATTGGTTAACGATGTTGATATTGGTTAATGACGTTGCAAAGAACCTCTATCCGGTGAGTGTTTTGAAAATGCTGGTTGGTATATAAAACTTACTGAGCTGCTAAGATTTGTGATTGTGGAGACATTGATTTCATTTTTGTTATTCTGTATTGAAAAAATACACGAATATTGGTTTGAAAATCTGTCATTAGGCTTTGATGAGTCAATGACAGTAATAGATTTTAGTTTGGTTAGAATCCAATGCCTGTCTTTGTTTGTTTTAGAATTCTGTTTGGTTAGAATGCAATGACTGGACTGAGAATGATCGTCAAGCATAGATTTGTGTTTGGTTAGAATGTAATGACCGGAAATCCTTGTAATATATTTCTGTTTGGTTATAATGCAATGTCTGTCATCATTTGCTTTAGAATTCTATTTGGTTAGAATGCAATGACTGGACTGTGAATGATCGTCAAATCTAGATTTCTGTTTGTTTAAGGTGAAACCATAATGAGTAAGGGTAAGGAAAAAGCATCTTGGGATGTGAAGAGCACCAAAAGTCTTTATTGACCTATGCATAGACCAAGTTGCAAAGGGAACACGCAAAAGCACTAGCTTTAACAAAATTGGGTGGAAAGAGATCTTGAAATCCTTCACTGCAAAGACGGGCAAAATATATGATAAGGGTAAATTTAAAAACAAATATGACGCCCTTAGAAAGGATTGGCAGCTATGGGATAGGTTGTCACACGAGACGGGTGTTGGATGGGATAGTGAGAAGAACATTGTTGTTGCCGACGACGATTGGTGGGAGAAGAAAATTACGGTTAGTAATTAATTTATGCGAGCAAATATATTTATTTCCCTGACATCATGCTTGTATGAACTTGTGTGACAAACTTTGATGATGAAGGTACAAGAAGTTTCAGGATATGATAAATTCAGGACTAAAGGACTTCAATTTCAAGAAGAATCGACCCAATTGTTTTCAAGTGTCGCGGCCACGGGATCACAAACTTGGACTCTTACATCCATGTCTCTTCCTGTCTCACCCTCTACTGAGGCAATCCTAGAATATGATATGTAAGAGGGATCAGGAGAAAGCGATGAAGTGTTAGGGACACCTACTGGGTTTTTGAGCGAGGAGATGAATTCATTCAATCTCAATACCAACAGTGGAGGTAGTGGTGCCAACAATGACAAAGGGAAGGGAATCAGTGGTGGGGAGAGAACAAGCAGTGGTGGCAGAGGAGTAAGCTCGTTGGGGGTCAGGAAGAGGGGTGCGGTAATGAAAAAGAAAGGGCCTGTCTCAGCTAAAATAGCCGATGCCCTATGTAGGATTGCTGATGCAAATGACGTTGATGCTAAAGCTGCACGCGTAGAAATGATTGCATCAGAGGCATGGGTTGAGAGGATGGCTGCAGAGGCACGTGCAGAAAGGATGGCAGTAGAGGCACGTGCTTACGAGATCTCAATTCAGGGAGTAATGAACCACCTTAGACAGGTTCTTGAAGTTGTCAATAATGATGACTTTTATGCACACTGTGTACACCTCCTTATGAAGGATCCACCTGCGAGGGAAATGTATGCAGCAGTGAAGGATATGCCACACCAACTCCTCATTTTTCTTAAGCATGAAAGTTATGGAACTTTGTAAAATGTATTGCTATATTTACCTTTTCAGTAGGAATTATGTTTAATTACAACATTGTTCACTTGTCTCTTTACATTATTAATTTTCAATTGGATGTTATCTCACTTGTCTCTTAACATTGTTGATTTATAGTTGAATGTTATGTGTGTGCATATTATGACTATATAATTGTTGTCATTACCGTTTATAACATTTAATATATATGTCAACAGTGGGGGTAGGTATGGACAACACATTGAAAATTATGGCAAATCATAGGGAACATCGCAAACAAAGAATCTAAAAAGTGGCCGTATATGTTGGGGCATATGTTCAGCTATATTTATGTAAAGAACCATCGCGCACAAGTGACTTTACAGGTGCTAAATGGGTGCGTGAAGTGTTAAGCGGTAATTCGAACCGTTGTTATGACATGTTTAGAATGCAAGTGCATGCCTTTCACGAGCTTTGCTTTGAACTACAACGACATGGTCTGACGGAGACTTGAAATGTGGGTGTACATGAAATGGTGGCAATATTTTTGAACACAGTTGGATTTGCGGCATCGAGTGGGCTGCAACAGGAAAGGTTTCAGCGCTCAGGAGAGACAATTCATTGGGCTCTGCATGCTGTCTTAAACGCATGTTGTCGTCTTACAATAAGTAACATCAAACGACATGATCCTAAGTTTGAGAACATTCACTCAAAGATACGACTCAGCAATAGATATGGGCATTTCTTTAAAAATGCTATTGGAGCAATTGATGGCACACACATTCCATGCAAGGTCAAAGCAAAGAAAAAAACAAAATACATTGGTAGAAAAGGATTTACATAACAAAATGTGATGGCAGTTTGTGATTGGGACATGTGTTTTACCTTTGTATTGGCTGGATGGGAAGGAACAGCCCATAATGCGCGCATATTTGATCATGCATTGACAACGCCGTCGATGAATTTTCCACACCCTCCAAAAGGTATGCTTATAACTCCTACACTTTAATTATTATTAATTATATATATATATTTATTGACATTAACCTAATTATTTTGTGAAGATAAATATTATTTGGTGGATGCTGGCTATCCCACCCCGACTGGATACCTTGGTCCATACAGATTTAAGTGTTACCATCTCTCAGACTTTCAGAGGTCATCTACGTTTGAAAATCACAATGAGACCTTCAATTACTTACATTCCAGTCTTAGGAGCACAATAGAAAGAACATTTGGCGTTTGAAAGAACAAGTTTGAAATATTACGGAAAATGTGTAGCTATAGCTTCCCCACACAGGTTAGAATAGTTTGTGCTACAATGGCTATAGACAACTTCATTAGAAGAACATCTATTTCTGATCTTGACTTCCGACGCCATGATTGAAAGGGTATTTTGTGTGATGCCGATGCAGCTGAGGATATAGAATCTTCAACAATACATTCATCAATTGCATCTTCATCTGACATGGCTTTTCTTCATGATTCTATAAGAGATCAAATCATTTATTATATGCACGAAACTTAGTCATGTATTGTTTCCTTATTTTTACGTACGCTTTTATTGACAATCTGTTAAATGTGAAGATTTTTATTTATATTTTGACGTATTCAATTTTTGACAATCAGTGAAATGTATACGTATCTCTACTCTGAACTTGTACTTTGTTATTTTGTAGTAAATTATTTTATATCCTAACTACTTATAAATGATTTTTTGTTGCACAAGCTATTACTATACATGTATACACACACACACATATATGTATGTTTGATCCAAATTTTTAAACCACATAATCGACTAATAATATAATTTATAAAAAAATGTTATATATTTTTTGATATTATATATTTGACTAATTTTATAATTATAAAATTTTTTTTCTACATTTATTTCGAAATTTTTGTATTTATTATACAATTAATGTTTAGTAATGTTTAAAATATAAATTTATCCCTTACATGTAATTATCACAAAAACTAATGTCCCTTTTAATAATTTGACCATGAAAAAAGCTATTCTGACCATAACATCCAAACACTCTCACTTTATCAAAATCACTTTTTTCTCAGAATCTATTATGCTCATAGGGTGTGTTCTTATTAGCTTTTGGAGAATAGATTCTGGAGAGAATAGCTTTTGGAGAATAGATTATAGGAGAATAGATTATGGGAAAAAATGATTTTGATAAAATGAGAGTGTTTAGATGTTGTAATCAGAATAGCTTTTTTTCATGGTCAAAGTACTAAAAAGGACATTAACTTTTGTGATAATTACATATAAAGAATAAGATTATATCTTATGTATTATTTAAGGGTTATGATCCAAATTTAACAGCCAAGTTTTTCCTGAGGGGTGTTGGTACAAATGAGTTTTGAAAGATGGAAAATAATAATGAATAATTAAAAAGGATGTAAATTTAACAAAACCGTTAAATTTTACCTAACGATGTTAAATTGTAAGAGAAGAAAACCCCTAACGGTATTAAAAATGATGTATCTTAACCCATTATTTAACATTAAATTTCATAATTAATACCAAAAATGAAATAAATTTGCCTATATGTAATGTTAATTAAGCTAATTATTTTTTCTAATATAATTAAATTAGATAAATAGGTCTTATATTAAAGATAAGAGGGAGTATTAAAATTTTAAAATCTTTTAAAAAAACAAAGTGACAACGAGATTGAGAAAAACGTGAAATTAAGGAAAAAAAAAAGCAGAGAGAGAGAGAGAGAGTGTCTGTGGCGTGGGACCCACAGTGGAAAAGGGCCAATAAGAAATAAGAAGTGGGACCCATATAGCAAGAAAAGCAAAAAAAATTAGCTTATGGACAAAACCATGGTTTGAATAAAAAAACGAGATTATGATTTTTTGATGAGTGTTCGGCAGCAAAGAGCACAAAACCAAGGTTTGGGCAAAAAAGTGTTTTTTTAGTGAATACCTGAACACACATAATCTATTTTCTAAAAGCTATTCTCCACTTTTTCTTCAGAAGCTATTCTGTAAAAGCTAATTCAAACATCACATAGGGTGTGTTCTTATTAGCTTTTGGAGAATAAATTCTGGAGAGAATAGCTTTTGGAGAATAGATTATAGGAAAATAGATTATGGGAAAAAGTGATTTTGATAAAATGAGAGTGTTTGGATGATTTTATCAGAATAGCTTTTTTCATGGTCAAATGACTAAAAAGGACATTAACTTTTATGATAATTACATATAAAGGATAAGATTATATTTTAAGTATTATTTGACATTAAATTGCATAATAATTACAATAAATGAAATAAATTTGTCCAAAAATTTTTAAATTATAACATTTGTCAAATATGTAATATAAAAAAATAGATGCAAAAATTATAAAATTATAACATTAGTCAATTATGTAGTAAATTACAAAATTAGATCAAACGTACATATTGAAGACGTACACTATATTAATTTTCATCTCCTTTCACAACATGGGTTATCTTTTGCCAAACCTACTGTATCATTCTTCATTCTTCATTAAATTTTAAAAAATGAAAAAATAACAATGAAAAATTAAAAAGTGAACAATTAAAACCCCTAACGGCATTAAAAATGATGTATCTTAACCCATTATTTAACATTAAATTTCATAATTAATACCAAAAATGAAATAAATTTGTCTATATGTAATGTTAATTAACTTAACTAATTTTTCTAATATAATTAAATTAGAAAAATAAGTCTTATATTAAGGATAAGAGAGAGTATTAAAATTTTAAATTTTTTTTTAAAAAAAGACAGAAAAAATGCTGAAATTAAAAAAAAAAAGATGAGAGAGAGTGTGACATGGGACCCACATATAGGAAAAGAATCAATGAGAATGAGAGGGTGGGGCCCATAAAGTGCAAAAGGTAAAAAAAAATAGCTTATGCCCAAACCATGGTTTTGAGGTCCAAAACCATGGTTTGGGGTCAAAATAGCTTATTTGAAATTTTTGAGTGTTCTTATACTTTTTCCTCAAAACCATGATTTTGAGAAAAAAACACTTTTTTTGCATTTGCCGAACACATCACATCAATAATCTATTTTCTAAAATCACTTTTATCACTTTTTATCCATAAACTATTCTCCAAAAACTAATCCAAACAAACTCTAAAAATGACAATAATACACTTAATTTTTAACCAGTTTTTCAAGTAACACCATGAAAAATAAATTTAAATAAAAAAATTGGCAAAATCAAATTAAATATCAAATATTAAACTCAAATTAAAATAAAATTATTTATTATATTTGATTTTAAAATATAAACTACAATATCAAAATTGTCCCTCGTCCCTATATTATTTTGGTAAATAAGGACAACACAATAAAATATGTTAATAAATACCATTCTTACATGAAAAAAAAAAGAAATGAATTAAATGTTATAGTTACTGTTATTAAATATTTTAACTTAATTGTTTTCAATGATACCCTTGAATAAGGATCTGAAGTGTTTAGATTAAATTAATCCGATTAACTAATAAATTGAATAATTCAATAGTACATACTCCCTCCGCTACTTAATATAAGACACATTTACCTAATTTGATTAGGTTAAAAAAACTAGTTAAGTTAATTAATATGATACATTTTTTCTCATCTTCCTTGCTCTCTCCTCCTTATTTATTATTGCAAGACTATCAATAAAGATAAATTAGAAAAAGATTCATAAATATAAAAGATATATCTTATATTTAAGATCAAGACCAATTCTCCAAAAATGAATGTATTATATTCAGAATCTGAGGGAGCATTAAATAAAATTATTAAGGTTATTAAAATAACTAAGTTAGCTAGAATTCAAACGAAATAATGAAGCAACAAGAGCCAATCAATAACAACCGAAACTGCTTCCTAAAAATTAATTTAAGTAATGGCTTAAGATTAAATGTAAGACAATATTTGAAGTTAAATGACAACAAAGATTAAAAGTTTAGCTTCTTATAATTAAAAGCATAGTAATTCAAACTGAAGTTGGAAGTACACAAATTAGATAAGCCAACCGCGACAACTTCATCCACGCTCCCTTGTCATTTTTTCCCCTCTTCGCCCTTTGCATCATGCGGAGTCATCAGATGAGAGATTGTCATGTCAGCGGTCTTCTTACCACTGATGACCTCCTTAAAACTCCTTGAATCAGATGATTCAATCGCGAACACTGTCCATAGATATGATATCTAACACATCAGTTAAACAGTTCCCCATTAGCACGTGTCTGGAAGTAAGCAGGAGCGGGATAAATGGTCAAGTTAAATTCAAGGTTGGCACTGCAACTAACGACTAATCTCCTGCAGTTAACATGAAACAGTATAAGGAATAACTTGTTTGAAGTCATCTAGTCAAAGTGAATACAAAAAGCATCAAAGAAAGCTAAAACATAGAGCAAACCCTAAGAAAACAAAGATAACATGAGTGAGCCTACTGATGTCTGTTCTTTTTGTTCCTGAATGCCTCAAAGGAATCCATCACTCCACATCAGTCAGCAACGAATACCGAGCAAAAGCCCAAAATGCGGAGGACTCACGAAGGACGCTTGGGAAAAAATTGCCACTACAATGAAAAGTCAGGGACACAGGTTATAAAATGACGGCGGAACAGTGAAAATGAATGCAGGTGAAAAGATAAAAGCTTTTTAATAATTTTTCTCACTCTTGAATATTACATCCTCTCTTTATTATTGAACAAGTCTGATATCCCATCAAATAAGAAAAATATAAAATCACCACGAAGTAGTGCCTTGGTTATGTTTCAACCCAACGAATGCTGAATTAGCATCTGCCTCCTATTTCTGTTTACCATTGGTTTAAGAATAATGCTTCATTGCTTATTATGCCTGTGTGAAGAGTAATGACAAACATGATGTTATATTAGTATCTACCTCAATGAATCTCCAATATTTATTTGTAGGCAAGTGCAATCTGAGTTTTCTTGATTAATATTACAGGAATGGATGCCCAAGTAGCTCATGGCTTCCATACTCTGCGTAACTAATAACCTCATCTTGCAAATGGTCTAACAGCAAACAAATTAATAGTATTAAATATTCATGAGCCCTAAAGATATATTCATGCAAATATAGGATATGACCTAGACTCTACTTTTTTTCCTCTGGCTTTCCCAGATTTACAGTCGCACTTAGGGCTGGTTCTTAACACGATGCACAAGTGATACAAGTCACTTAATGGATCATTCAAGGAGCAGCTAATCCCTGGGAACCACCAGCACCAACCGAAACCCTTGGTAGTGTACTGTGGTTGGAGGAATGCGGGGCGATGATTGATTGATTGTAGGAGGAACAAACCGGAGATCCAGGGGGCCAACACGTAATTTACTCCCACGGAGTTTAAGAATTTATTCTTGACCTTGTCGAACTCGAAGAAGCATCTTAGGATGTAGAGTGTGTGACCAGTGTGGCTAATGCTACTGACCATATGAGAATTAAAGCCGTAGAGGGTATTATTGAGAACAAGCGTGTCAGAGCATGGGCGTCTTGGGTTGACTCTATGAGGATCTTCCACAGTAAAGCTGGACTGGCCAGAGCAGAGCAATCCTAAAGTACCCTGCAAGGATCTTAGATAAGATACGTGATAAAGAAGACTGGATATGAATCATGGGATTTGATTTAGTTTTGTGCTTGGGTCATCAAGTTCTAATACTATCTGTCGCTGTGGTTGTTTCTCTCCCTCACTCATTTTTATTTTTCTATTATTTTATTTTATTTTTTAATACAGGCGGACAAGTAAACCTTGGAGATTACAAAAGAAATTCAAAACATGACATCAGGCGAGTGGATTAAATCACTCATTTTTATTTGAGCATGGCAGACTTGTACAAATACCCAGTTCAGTTTCTGAAAGCAGGTCAACATATTTATAGATAAAGGACAAAGGAGACGGAAGATGAGATATATTCGAACCAAGTTCTTGTGATAAATCACCAATATGTGTGTTTGAGTATTAAAAGGAGATGTTTAATGGATCATTATGTTATGCTCGATGAACTTCAACAACTAATGAAGGACAGTAACTGGCCTATTCGATACCTTTACCTTTTCTAGAGCTGAAGACTAAAAGGCTTTAGAAAAGAGGGTTTGAAAACATTCTGTGGTTGCATGTAAAAAAGTGTAACTCCTTCGAGTGGGACCAGATCCCAGTTCCTTATAGGTAGGTCTATTTCACATTGTATAATTTTTCTGATGCATATCATAAACTGGTGAACAAGCAGTGTTTTAATAAGCTGACATCATTACTTCTACCCCAGTCCAGTTGCTGGTCATTTTATATGTCTTATTTGATGGGATATCGGACTTACTCTTCTATTACAATAATTCACAAAACAAATAACAAAGTTTATAAGATCCACATAATTCCCCTATTTGCTAGGGCCTATTGCAAAAGGAAACAAGCCAAGTTAAAACTGTGTCAAAGGCAGAAATTATTAAGGTTAGTTCACACCACAAATGCATGACATAATTAATATATAAAGTCAAGGCAATCAACATACTCTTGAGCTGGCCTTCAGTCTCCAGCTTAATTGCATGGATCACACTGGCATTCCCATACAGCGGCTCTTATTAAACAGTCGCTCTTTGCAGAGTCAAGTAGCTTTCATTTTTGGTGACATGAAGTGTACTTCAAGGAGTGAGGAAGAAAAAGAGAGGGAAAGATAGGCCACTCTTCTATCTAAGATTCAACAAAGGTTGAACTTACCTTTCCCTCTTTTTTTTCTTTCTTTACGCCAGTAGCAATAGACATTCAGGGGATCTGCTTCAGTCGCACTTAACCCCAAAAAAAAAAAAAAGTATTCATATAAGATCTTCCATCAAGTCGAAAAAATTACTAGGCATAATGACCTTTAAAAGCAGAAAGCAATACATCTTTCATTTTTTGGCTTTGGAAAAATTAATCTGCAAGCCCCCTTATAAATTCATCTTATATTTACTTAGGTCCCATAGTATTTTTACCTTTTTTCAAGTCCTTATAATTTCACCTAATTCTCAATTAAGTCTTTCAAGTTTTTAAAATCTTTATGTAAACAAATTTTAAAATGAATTGAATTATAAAATTTAATCTAACTTTTTAAATTTTAATAACCCCAATCTAGTTTAAAAAAATTAATTAAATTTTAATTTTAAACTTTTTTTTTTTGCTTTTAAAAATTAAATAAAAAATAACTAAGAGAGTATCGGATATCCCTCCCTAGTTTCAGTCATTCCCCATTTCCCCTCACTCACTAGTTTCCCACTCAACCCGGATTTCCTGTTTTGATCCCTAAATTCCCGTCCCAATTTCACCTCATAATGGCTCAAAAACTGATTACAGGATCCTCCACCTATCAAATCGGAGTATACACACCCACGGTTATTATTCAGTACCTAATTTCTTGTTTCATTTTCTAGATTCATATGAGTATTATTTTGCCAGAAAGAATATGTTATTCAGTTCCTAACTTCTTGTTTTCTTTTCTAGTTTATTGTTAGAGATCAGGCCTTAATTGTAGGCTTTAATTATAGGCCATTTTTTGGGTAATATCAAGGGTTTCCCCTTTCGGCTTGATTGTAATTTCCGTTTATTACAACCCATTTATTGCTTATATAATAAATAACCTGATTTCTTGTTTCCTTTTCTAGTTTCTCGTTAGAAATCAGCCCTCAATTGTAGGAATTGATTACATGCCCTTTTTAGGTAATATCAAGGGTTTCCCCTTTCGGCTTGATTCTAATTTCTGTTTATTACAACCTATTATAATAAATTATAATTATAATAAATAACCTAATTTCTTGTTTCCTTTTCTAGTTTCTTGTTAGAGACCAGCCCTTACTTGCAGGCTTCAATTATAGGCCGTTTATTAGGTTTCGGCTCTAATTTAACCTGTTTTTGGCTTATATAAACAACCTAATTGATAGCATAGTTTCTTGTAGGCTTTAACTATAGGCCATTTATTAAGGCTTGATTCTAATTTCTACTTGTTAAAACCTATTTCTTATATAAACATCATAATTTATTAAAACCTAAATATATAAGCCCTGGGAGAGGGATTACTCTGTCTCTTCTCTCCTTCTGGTTTCCTCTCTTCTCCTTCTTCCTTTCTATACTTTTCTACACTATCCAGTGGAGGTGAAGTGATTGGGAAGTGATTTAAAGAGTTCATATGTTATATCTTGCTTCCTTTTCTAGTTCCTAATTTCTTGTTTCCTTTTCTAGTTTCTTGTTAGAAATCAGCCCTTAATTATAGGGTTCAATTATAGGTCGTTTATCAAGTTAAGGCTTGATTCTAATTTCTGTTTGCTAAAACCTATTCATTGCTTATATAAATAACCTAATTTATTGTTTCCTCTTTTTAATTCTACAGCTATAAGTGTTCCTATTCCTCCATCTATTTATATGGACGAAACGTGGAGTGGTATCCAAGGTTCGAAATCAAGGAACATGTGGTATGCAGTCCCCTATTTATATTATAAGTTTCGTTTTTTTTTTTGCTGATATTCATCCTTTTATACAGGTTCCTGTTCTGTTATGGCTTCCATTGCCGCAGTAGAATCCCTAATTAAACTCAGGACAGGGAGACTAATACGTCTTTCCTCGCAGCATGTTATGGATGCGGACCGAGTGATTAGAGAGATGATATGCAAAGATTCAGGCACAGATGCAGTAACGGTCTTTGATTTTATCGCCAAACATGGCATTACCAGTGAGAAGGAATACCCCTATACAGGGATACCCCATGTCCTCGATAGAACTAGGAAATTCAATTTCAGGGCCAAGATCAATGGCTATCTCAAGGTACCGGCCCACAATGAATTAGCCCTATTGAGGGCGGTCTCAAGACTGCTAGCAGTGGTTAGTATAGATATTAACTCTCACCAGTTTTCAACACGCCATAAGGTACATCTTATGGTTCTTAATGGATATTAAAACTTAAAGAGCATTTTTTAGTTTTCTATGAATTTGATAAAAACTATTGTAATTTTAGGAAATAATAAGGGAGTCTTTCAGGGATCCAAAGCATAAACTGCTAACTAATCATGAAGTATGTGTGGTTGGATATGACAAAGCTAGAGATGGAACCCCATATTGGATAATATGAAACTCATGGGGAAAAAGGGCGGATCAAATGGCTACTGGATGATACAGAGAGGGATTTCTGATCCCGATGGAGTATGCGGCATCAACAAAGAAGCAGCATGTTACCCCTTTCTAGAAAAGGGTTCCTACCCCATAGTATCTTGGTAATCCTATCCTATCCAAGTAGTTTTGCTTCAAAATATTATACTGTAAGACATTATCCAATAGTATCTGAGTAATCCTATCCAATAGTATGCAAACACATATCAGGCTTTTGAAAGCTTTCAAAGCTAAGCATGTCTTTTATTATGACTATATCATTAGCATTTCTTCAAAGCTTTACTTAAGGGAGGATTGCATCTCTCATACACACAGTCACTTTTCTCTAATGCATACACTGATCACATAAGAAAAAAGGGTAAAAAATAGATGGGAAGGAAACAATACAGCTAAGAGAAGTATAGATGAAAAATTGAAAAAATCATATATCAGAATCATCTAAGTGGAATATGCCAGTAATAGAAAGATGCATAACAATATGACCACGATACAAGGGAATGCATCATTGTCAAAAAATTCATGGACTTTAATCAAAATTGAAATTGAAACTATGCCTACAACAAAAGACAAATGGGTGGTACTGACCTGACCTTAGAGAAGGTGAGTATGGTCTAGCTTTAAAGGCCCCTCTCCGCAGGCAATCCATGATCTCGGTGCTGATACTACTACTACTTTAATGGGTACTGATACTACCTCTACGTGCACTGAAACTACTACTTCTTGATACCACTGATACCATTTTGATACCACACTGATATCATCTTCGGGTGTGCCGGTACAACTAATACTGCTAACAGGGCCAACAAGGTGTTAGATCCCAAGTTTTGATGATAACAATAATTCAATTATGTGCAAAACATGTTTTTAGAAGGTTAAGAAAAGTTTTGAAGTTACCAAATGCATATTTAATGTTTGCTGATATCTGCTGTGAAATTGCACTTGAGTGCTCGAGCATGAAATCTGCACTCGAGCACAAATCACTTCTGTACTCGAGCAGGTGTGAGAGAAAGCCAGGAAGTGAGTACCCGAGAAGCATTCTCCCTTTGTAATCAATGGATCACTCGAAGCACAAAGTATGCACTCGAGCAGAGAAGTCATTCTCACTCGAGCACGGATGCGAGTGAGGGTATGCGAGTGCTGGCCGAGAGCAAGTAATGGTATGCTTCCTATATTCACTCGAGCAAGGGTATGCGAGTGCTTGGCCGAGAGCAAGTAAAGGCATGCTTCCTTCTTCACTCGAGCAAGGGCATGCGAGTACTTGGCCGAGAGCAAGTAAAGGCATGCTTCCTTCTCCACTCGAGCAAGGCATTGCGAGTACTTGGCCGAGAGTCTTGAAGTTCAGATATGCTTGCGAGTAATATGTCCATCCCTCTCAAGATCAGTTGCGAGTGCTTGTTCAAGAGAGCATATTCCTTGAGAATATGCTTCTCACTCGAGCAGAGGTAAGTGTGCTCGAGTGAGGGCCAAAATCACTTGCGAGTGAAAATTCTATCCCTCTGGAATCCTGATGCGAGTGATGGTTTAGAGAGCATATTCCTTGAGAATATGCTTCTCACTCGAGCAGAGGTAAGTGTGCTCGAGTGAGGGTCCATATCACCCGCGAGTGCAAATTCTCACTCTTGTCAAAATGGAATGCGAGTGATGACCCGAGAAGACACTCCCAGTGTAAAGTGCAAAGATCACTCGAGCAGAGATTTTGTGCTCGAGTGAGGCCTCTCTTCACCCGCGAGTGAAGATCTTTTCTCTCTGATTTTCCATGGAAGCACAACCCGATAACAGAGGTATATGAAGAAAAATAGGAGATCACTCGAAGTGAATCTTTCATGCTCGAGTGATGTCCTGTTTGACCACCGAAAATGCTAAGTATCACAACGTTCATTCCGAATATAGTTTATTATTGTTTATTCATATCATCATTACTCTTTATCATTGTTTAACATTGTTTTGATTATTTTAAGAGTATAATACAGGAATATAAACGTTGGAAGTGGACCACATGAGGAAAAGTCAAATAATGGCAGACAATATGATTATATACACGCTGTCACCGACCACACTCAGATTACTCAACATGCGCATGTCTGCCAATATTTTCAAATGTCCCGCTCCACAACTGAAGAAATTCCAAACGGGCAAAAGTTGGAGCAACTATATATATACAGAGACTCACGGAGAAACAGGATAATATAGCGCAAGAATTCACAAGCTCATATCAATTCTCTGTTATTCATCTGTTTTCTCTGTATACACTTTTGATCTTCAGTGTTTATTCATTTACTCTGTAAGAGAGTCTTCATACAAACTCAAAATTCTATGTTTGTGTAATCTCAAGGTATTGGAATCTTGAGAGGGTAGTTATTCCTTACGAGAGAAGCAGTTGAGAGAATTCCTTGTAGTATCTTTCACTCATAAGCCTTATAAGATACAAGCAGGAGAGAACGTTGTTGTTCATAAGACTTACAGTGGTGTAAGCGGAAGAAAACGTTGCTGCTCATAAGTCTTGTATACATAAGCAAGTGAGAAGAGTCATAGGTTGTTTCTCTGCACATAAGACTTGTCGTAAGGGGGAGAGAAGTTTCTTGTTGAGAGAATATTTCTGCTCGTAGTCCATTCAAGGACGATTGTTGTCTTGTGGCGTCCTGAGAGCCCATTGAATCTTGGAGATATTGTGAAAAGCTCAGTAGGTCTTGATCTCTGAGGACTGGACGTAGGCATTGTTGTTAGGCCGAACCAGTATAACTCTCTGTGTTCAAATCTTCTCTACTCTACTCTATCCGCTATATTTACATATCACCATCTCAAACGAAAAATTTATAACATCACCCAATTCACCCCCCCTCTTGGGTGAAGCTTGCCTCTTACATTTGGTATCAGAGCCTTGTCTTCTCCGAAGAGCCTAACAGCTTGAGAAGGATCCGTCAAATGGCAACAATGGGTGAAAATATCCTTCCTGATGGAGCCTCAATCACTAGACCTCCTGGTTTTGCTGGAGAACATTTTTCGTTCTGGAAAGCCAAATTCAGAGTGTTCGTGATGGCCAACAAGTATGGATTGTGGAATGTTATACAAGATGGTGACTATGTTCCAATGAAGAAAATCGAAGATAGAACTGTTAAAAAGAGCCCAGATGAGTTTGACGAGAATGACAAGAGGTTAGTAACATTAAATAGCAAAGCCATTTTAATGATACAGAGTGCTCTTAGTCAAAAAGAATATTTTCGTATATGTACTTTACCTACTGCCAAAGATATGTGGGATGCTCTTGAAATTGCTCACGAAGGTACATCTGGAATTAAAGAGAATAGAATCAATACTTTAATTACAGAATATGATTTATTTCGTATGAAATCTGGAGAAAGTATATCAGAATTTGAACTAAGGTATACTCATCTTGTTAATCAATTATCTGCTCTTGGAAAGTCGTTTGATCAAAATTCCCAGGTAAGAAAGATTCTTAATATTCTTACAAAAGAGTGGGAAGCTAAGGTGACAGCCATCGAAGAAGCCAAAGGAGAGTCTATGGGATCCGTAGCTGCTCTCTTTGGAAGTCTTTCTGAATATGAAGGTAAGTTGAGATTTAAAAAGGAACTTGAAGAATTCGATGATAAAAAGAAAAAGGGAGTTGCACTTAAAGCTATCAAAGAACAAGAAGAAACTTCCGAAAATGAAGATGTTCCTAGTGATGATGAAATGGGAATGATAGTGAGAAAGTTCAAGAAATTTTACAGAAGAGGACAAAGGAATTTCAAGAACTATCAAGGTGGACCAAGCAAGAAAGAAAACAAAGAACAACAAATAGTGTGCTATGAATGTGGGAAACCAGGACACATCAAATCTGAATGCTTCAGAAATAAAGACAAAAGGAAGCAGAAAAAGAAAGCATATATATCATCTATTTGGGGTGATAGTTCGTCAGACGAAGAAAATGACAACGACGAAGTAGCCAATCTATGCTTGGTAGCTAAGGAAGAAGAATCAGACTCTGAGGTAAGTGACTCCGAACCCTCTTATAATGAATTATTATCTGAATATAATGCATTGCATACAGAGTTCATTAAAGTTGCTAAAGAAATGGTTAGTTATAAGAAGAAAGTAAAAGAATTAGAAAGTAATGTCATATCATCACATGAAATGTGTAAAGAGAAAGATAAGAAAATAGAAGACTTAACAAAGATTGTTGAAAAATTTACTAAAGGAAGTGAAACTCTCAAGGTTATCTTAAATTCTCAGAAAGTTTCCTTTGATAAATCTGGAATTGGATATAATGCTATGCATAATAAGAATAAGAAGAGTAGTAGAGACTATCTTAAATATTTTAGGAATTCTGTGCATACATCAAATCCATTTGTGTCATGCAATTTTTGTAATAGGAAAGGACATTATACTTCATCATGTTACTTCAAAAAGGGAAAGGTTGTTGGAACATATAAATGGGTTCCGAAAGGGACACATATTCCAAATACTAACCACAAAGGACCCAAGAAAGCGTGGGTACCTAAAACTTGATCATCTTATTCTAGGTATGTCTCAAGGCATCTCGAGCGAACAAATGGTATATCGATAGTGGATGTTCGAGACACATGACTGGTGACAAAAATAAGTTCACCATGCTTGAACCTAGAGAAGGAGGAAAGGTGACTTTTGGAGGAAATCAATCCGGTCGTATTGCTGGAATTGGTGAAGTGGGAAGAACAGATGGCTTTCAAATCAACGGAGTATATTATGTTGAAGGATTATGCCACAATCTCTTAAGCGTGAGCCAAAGCACTGACAAAGATAACTGGGTGATTTTCGACTCAAAAGAATGCTTGATAGTCAGTAAGAAAGATCTACCTCTAAACAAAGAAACTATCAAGGCAAAAATCCGAGCTCAAAGGGACGGTAATTGTTATACAATTGATTTTAATTCAAATTCTTCTGAAAATTGTTTTCTGAGTCGATCAGAGGAAAGTTGGTTATGGCATAAGCGTTTGGCTCATGTCAATATGAATCAACTTGACAAATTGATCAGAAAAGATTTAGTTGTTGGCCTTCCTAAGCTAAAATTCAAAGATAACATGATTTG
This sequence comes from Inga laurina, assembly GCA_963855925.1. NCBI lineage: Eukaryota > Viridiplantae > Streptophyta > Magnoliopsida > Fabales > Fabaceae > Inga > Inga laurina. The sequence goes on from OY979710.1 coordinate 9,562,152, forward strand.
TGAAGCATGTCAAAAAGGCAAACAAACTAAATCTTCTTTTAAAACAAAATATGAAATTTCTACTTCAAAACCTTTACAATTACTTCATATGGATTTGGTAGGACCTGCAAGAGTAAAAAGTTTTGGAGGAAATTTATATACGTTAGTAATTGTAGATGATTTTACTAGATTTGCTTAGACCATATTCATTGGCTCAAAAGATGAAACTTTTGCTGAATTTATTATGTTTGCCAAAAAGGTTCAAAATGAGAAAGGTGTTTCTATTGTTTCTATTAGAACAGATCATGGAGGAGAATTTGATAATCAATTGTTTGAAGATTACTGCAACAACGAGGGGATAGATCAAAACTTCTCAGCTCCAAGAACACCTCAACAAAATGGAGTAGTGGAAAGGAAGAACAGAGTGCTTACAGAAATGGCAAGAGCCTTACTTAATGAAAAAGAAATGTCACAAGTGTTCTGGGCAGATGCAATGAGTACTGCATGCTATATCTCCAACAGAGCATATATTCGAAAATCCCTTGGAAAGACACCATATGAACTCTACAAAGGAAGAAAGCCAAATATTGCTCATCTTCATATCTTCGGGTGTAAGTGTTTCATTCACAACAATGGTAAGGAAAATTTAGGTAAATTTGATTCAAAGTCTGATGAAGGTATTTTTCTAGGATATTCTAATAGAAGTAAAGCTTATAGAGTTTTCAATAAAAGAACATGTACTATTGAAGAATCTATTCATGTTGTGTTTGATGAAAATGAATCTCAGACAAAAATTAATGATGAAGAAGAAATGGATTCAATCAAGAAAAACAAATCTATTTCAAAGCAGGATGATTTTGAAACAAATGATTTTCAAAATTTAGAAGATGTTGATGATCATGATCAACCTAAAGCTTGGAGACATATGAAAGATCATCCAATTGATCAAGTTATAGGAGATATTCATGAAGGTGTCAAAACCAGAAATAGAATCCTCAATGAGGTAACATTTTCTGCTTTTATTTCTGAGATTGAACCTTCTAATATAGAAGAAGCTTTATCTGACAATGATTGGGTGATTGCTATGCAAGAAGAACTAAATCAATTTCAAAGAAATCAAGTTTGGGATTTGGTTCCTCGACCTAAAGACCATACGGTTATAGGGACCAAATGGGTTTTCAAAAACAAACTTGATGAATCAGCAATCATTGTAAGAAATAAAGCAAGATTGGTTGCCAAAGGCTATAATCAAGAAGAAGGTATTGATTATGAGGAAACATATGCTCCAGTGGCAAGATTGGAAGCAATACGAGTACTCTTAGCTTTTGCTTGCATCAAAAGTTTTAAACTTTATCAAATGGATGTAAAAAGCGCTTTTCTAAATGGTTATATTATGGAGGAAGTTTACGTCGAACAGCCTCCGGGTTTTGAAGATGAAACAAACCTGATTATGTCTTCAAACTTAAGAAAGCATTATATGGTTTGAAACAAGCACCCAGAGCTTGGTATGAAAGACTAAGCAAATTTCTTCTTGATCAAGGTTTTGTCAGAGGAAAAGTTGATACAACTCTATTCATCAAACATAACAAAAGTGATATTCTAATAGTTCAAATTTATGTTGATGATATTATTTTTGGTGCTACTAACGAATCTATGTGTCAAGATTTCTCTAAGATTATGCAGGGAGAATTTGAAATGTCCATGATGGGAGAATTGAACTTCTTTCTTGGACTTCAGATCAAACAAAAGAAGAATGGCATATTTATATCTCAGACAAAGTATTTGAAAGAGTTGCTGAAGAAATATGGACTAGATAATGCTAATGGAGCTGATACTCCAATGAGTTCTACAACATTGCTGGATGCTGATGCAAAGGGACCAAGCTTCAACATCACAAAGTATAGAGGAATGATTGGTTCATTACTCTATCTTACAGCAAGCAGGCCAGATATTCAGTTCAGTGTAGGAATGTGTGCAAGGTATCAATCCAATCCTAAAGTATCTCATGCAGAGACAGTAAAAAGAATTTTCAAATATCTAGGAGATACTTCAGAGCTTGGACTTTGGTATCCAAAGAGAGGGAACGAGTATCTAATGGCATATTCAGATTCAGATCACGGTGGATATAAAACTGACAGAAAGAGTACCAGTGGACAATGTCAATTTCTCGGAGGTTCTCTAGTGTCATGGTTCAGCAAGAAGCAGAACACAGTTTCATTATCTTCGACTGAAGCTGAATATATAGCTGTAGCAAGCTGCTGTTCTCAAGTGCTATGGTTAAAACATCAACTTCAAGATTTGGGAATTTATTTAAAAGAAATCCCAATCTATTGTGATAATACTAGCATGATAAGCTTGGCAAAGAATCCTGTACAACATTCAAGAACCAAGCATATAGACATTCGACATCATTTCATTCGAGATCATGTTCAAAAGAAAGATGTCAAAGTGGAATTCATACCAACTCATCTTCAACTTGCGGATATTTTCACGAAACCGATTGCAAAAGAGCAATTTCTCTATATTCGAAGAGAATTGGGAATGGTTAATCCCAATGAGTTGTAAGTTTTCTTGTTAAAAAGTTTAATTAAATGTTTGTTTTGATGATAATCATACTGACTTTGGCATCGGAGTGGCCAAAATTTGTTTTTGCAGGAGTCTCACTCGAAGCACAGGAGGTACTGCTCGAGTGAGGAGCTGTGTCACTCGAGCACAAGAAGCTCTGCTCGAGCACAGCACTATTCATGATACTCTGTTCTCTTTTAGTTAGAACAGAGGTTAACAGAGGAGTTAAAAACACCAAGGGAATACATCATAAACCACAGTGAGAATTGAGCTCACTCACGAGTGAGGAATTCTCACTCGAGCATGGGATGAACATGCTTGAGGTGAGGAATGCCTGCTCGAGTAAGAAAGAAGAATCTCTGTGCAAAAGCTATCCAAATTATGGTTACTCAAATGATCTTGGAGGATTTGAGTACAAAGATGCAAAAATATGTCAAGAAATTCACAATCCAGGTACGTTTTAATTGCTTCTTTATTTTTCCAGAAAATCACTCGAGCACAGATAGAACACTCGCGAGCACAGTATGAACATCACTCGAGCACTAGGGTTCATGCTCGAGCACTGTCACTTATATCAGTTACTGGGGAGCTCAGAACGTCGCACTTCCTTCTCTCACTCGAAGTGCTCTCTCACTCGAAAGACACAACTCTTCACCTTCAACCGTTCTCTCACCATTCAATCACGTCTTTCTGCTTTAAATCACCGTTACAACTCTTCAATCTTCCATAAAAGGTGATTTTTACCTTCTGCATTTCTCATTCAAACCCTAATTTCTCTTTTCTCTTAACATTCGAAATTTGTGCGTTCTTAATTTTCTTTCTTGTTCTCCAATGGCAAGAACCAAAACACCTTCTATTCCTCAAAGATCCCATTCTCCATCTCCTACTCAGTCTGCTGGCAGTAAATCGGGTACCCCAGAACCAACACCTCCATCTCCTAAAATTTCATCTTCACCGTCACCTCCTCCTAAACCCAAGACCAAGAAGGGGACTCCGGCTAAGAAACCTCACCCAAAACCTCGAGTTTCAAAGAAAGACCAACCTCCTCAAAAGAAACCAAAGGGTGTGGCATTCAAGGAACCTATAATCACCCGGTCTCAATCCAAAGAGGTGCAAGGAAAAGGGAAGAAGAAGGATTCAGAGCAACCCCAATCATCCTCTTCCTCTGATGATACATTAGGGAGACAACTCAGAGAAGCAATAGAAAAATCCAAATTGGACAAGATAGTTGGGAAGATTGTATCTCAGGTCGGTGCTTCAAGTTCACATAAAGTTAAGCAACCCAGTGTTTCTGCCTCTAGAGCACCCTCGGCATCACAAGCACCAGTGGAAGATCAACTCACTAGTCCTCCTGAGGGATTCAATGTGACAGAACTTAAGGCAGTATCTCAGCAGGTATATGATGATGAATTCAAACATAGGCATTTCTGTCCAGTAGTATATGTTGATTTGGATTATCTGAAAAAGAATTGTCATTTGGACTTGTATCCTTACCTTCAGTACTATGCTCCCTGGCTAAACATTCATATGCCATATTCCCCCACTGTTGTAAAGACATTTTATTCCAACATGAAAATTCATAATATCATGTCTAGATCCGGTGATTTGATTGAAGAAGCTGTATCTACAACCATTAGAGGGAAATTCATTATGATCTCTGCCAAAATCATAAATGATTTACTTGGTTATGTGGCACCTCTTACTGATCCACCCTTTTTCTCTGCCAATGAAACCTTTAAAATTTTAAGACCTAAAGACCCAATTGGCCCCCTTATTTTCAAGCCTATTGAGATGCCTGATAATCACAGAATCCTTCATTACATTTATTCTCGGAGCATAGTCAATAAATCCAGGAACTTTACCCACTTTGCTCAAAAAGATTACTATCTCTTGGCTTCTTTGGTTGCTAAACAACAAAGGAATGTAGGGGAGATCATTTTTAATGAAATGAGAAGGTTTAGATTCTCTTCAACAAAATCTGCAACCATTCCTTACCCTCAACTTGTTTCCTTCATCTTGATGAAAAACAAAATTTGGTATTTGGAAGGAAAAGAAAGGGTCCTTATCTCACGGTTTGGTAAGACTCAATTAACTCACATGGGTATCAATCTTCCGGTGAGTCAGACCAAAGCCACATCAAAGAGGGAAGCCACTCCATCCAGAGGAGATGAGGCACAATCATCTGCACACGGGCCTATTCCTCCTCCTTCATTTCTCAATGCCTCTTTGTCTAATCATTTGACTGAGGTAATTAATCAAGCTGTATCAAGTTTGAAGAAGGAGTTGGTAGATGAATATGAGAAGCTTGTGGAGAAGATGGAAACACAAGTCATTAAATTGGTAGACCAGGCCAATCTTAAATTTGAACTAATGTTCAAAACACAAGATGAGATGTCACAGAGGATCACCAATATGGAGACTTTCCTGTACTCACATTTTCCCTCCTCGTCTTCCGGGGTGCCTCCAGAGACCACTCATACCTCACCAACTCATCCACAGACTCATGTACTTTTCACTGATCTAGAGTCTAATGTCGATGTTACCTTTGATCGGTCGCCTTTACCACAGCCAACATCTCCTTCTGATCCGCCTATTGACCCTCTCTCTGCCATGGTACCCTTTGTTCCACCTCCACAGCCCCCCTTCTGATGTTGACAAAACGGGGGAGAAGGGTGTGTGATGTTTTCTGAGCTGCTGAAGGGTGTATATGGGTGTTTGGGTAGATTTTCTGTATTGGGTAGGATTTTGAGAAGTATGTCATTTTACTATTTTGAAGTTATATTCTGGTATTATGTGTTGTTCAAGTTTGTTACAATTAATGACATGGTTCAAGTTTTCAAAACTTCAATGTTTCAAGTTATTAAATTCTTGTTAAGTTATATACCTCACACTATACTTATCTTGGCTGTTAAGTGTCCAAAGGAAACATTGCAGGAAAACTTGAATTTGGAACTTCAACTTGATATGCATTTTGGAAACTTTGAAGAAATTTCAAAATTTTTCAATTTCATTCAATTTCTTTTAAACCTTCATCACAAAGAGTTTTGTCATCATCAAAAAGGGGGAGAATGTTAGATCCCAAGTTTTGATGATAACAATAATTCAATTATGTGCAAAACATGTTTTTAGAAGGTTAAGAAAAGTTTTGAAGTTACCAAATGCATATTTAATGTTTGCTGATATCTGCTGTGAAATTGCACTTGAGTGCTCGAGCATGAAATCTGCACTCGAGCACAAATCACTTCTGTACTCGAGCAGGTGTGAGAGAAAGCCAGGAAGTGAGTACCCGAGAAGCATTCTCCCTTTGTAATCAATGGATCACTCGAAGCACAAAGTATGCACTCGAGCAGAGAAGTCATTCTCACTCGAGCACGGATGCGAGTGAGGGTATGCGAGTGCTGGCCGAGAGCAAGTAATGGTATGCTTCCTATATTCACTCGAGCAAGGGTATGCGAGTGCTTGGCCGAGAGCAAGTAAAGGCATGCTTCCTTCTTCACTCGAGCAAGGGCATGCGAGTACTTGGCCGAGAGCAAGTAAAGGCATGCTTCCTTCTCCACTCGAGCAAGGCACTGCGAGTACTTGGCCGAGAGTCTTGAAGTTCAGATATGCTTGCGAGTAATATGTCCATCCCTCTCAAGATCAGTTGCGAGTGCTTGTTCAAGAGAGCATATTCCTTGAGAATATGCTTCTCACTCGAGCAGAGGTAAGTGTGCTCGAGTGAGGGCCAAAATCACTTGCGAGTGAAAATTCTATCCCTCTGGAATCCTGATGCGAGTGATGGTTTAGAGAGCATATTCCTTGAGAATATGCTTCTCACTCGAGCAGAGGTAAGTGTGCTCGAGTGAGGGTCCATATCACCCGCGAGTGCAAATTCTCACTCTTGTCAAAATGGAATGCGAGTGATGACCCGAGAAGACACTCCCAGTGTAAAGTGCAAAGATCACTCGAGCAGAGATTTTGTGCTCGAGTGAGGCCTCTCTTCACCCGCGAGTGAAGATCTTTTCTCTCTGATTTTCCATGGAAGCACAACCCGATAACAGAGGTATATGAAGAAAAATAGGAGATCACTCGAAGTGAATCTTTCATGCTCGAGTGATGCCCTGTTTGACCACCGAAAATGCTAAGTATCACAACGTTCATTCCGAATATAGTTTATTATTGTTTATTCATATCATCATTACTCTTTATCATTGTTTAACATTGTTTTGATTATTTTAAGAGTATAATACAGGAATATAAACGTTGGAAGTGGACCACATGAGGAAAAGTCAAATAACGGCAGACAATATGATTATATACACGCTGTCACCGACCACACTCAGATTACTCAACATGCGCATGTCTGCCAATATTTTCAAATGTCCCGCTCCACAACTGAAGAAATTCCAAACGGGCAAAAGTTGGAGCAACTATATATATACAGAGACTCACGGAGAAACAGGATAATATAGCGCAAGAATTCACAAGCTCATATCAATTCTCTGTTATTCATCTGTTTTCTCTGTATACACTTTTGATCTTCAGTGTTTATTCATTTACTCTGTAAGAGAGTCTTCATACAAACTCAAAATTCTATGTTTGTGTAATCTCAAGGTATTGGGATCTTGAGAGGGTAGTTATTCCTTACGAGAGAAGCAGTTGAGAGAATTCCTTGTAGTATCTTTCACTCATAAGCCTTATAAGATACAAGCAGGAGAGAACGTTGTTGTTCATAAGACTTACAGTGGTGTAAGCGGAAGAAAACGTTGCTGCTCATAAGTCTTGTATACATAAGCAAGTGAGAAGAGTCATAGGTTGTTTCTCTGCACATAAGACTTGTCGTAAGGGGGAGAGAAGTTTCTTGTTGAGAGAATATTTCTGCTCGTAGTCCATTCAAGGACGATTGTTGTCTTGTGGCGTCCTGAGAGCCCATTGAATCTTGGAGATATTGTGAAAAGCTCAGTAGGTCTTGATCTCTGAGGACTGGACGTAGGCATTGTTGTTAGGCCGAACCAGTATAACTCTCTGTGTTCAAATCTTCTCTACTCTACTCTATCCGCTATATTTACATATCACCATCTCAAACGAAAAATTTATAACATCACCCAATTCACCCCCCCTCTTGGGTGAAGCTTGCCTCTTACACAAGGTACTGATATCACCTCTAAGTTCCCTGATACCCCGATTCACTGATACTGCTGTTAACGTCCTGATACCGTTGGTACCCTCCTGATACCAGTGCTACCTTCCTCTGATCGGTATTACACTACTTGCTGCCCTCTAAGTACTCATCATTTCTTAGAGGTGATTCACAAATCGGGAAGATACACTCCTTTGATATCCCCCGTCCATGCATATTTCCTATCACTGTATAATAACGACCATATCAATATACTATCCTGTTGTTATAATCGCCACTCTGCTAGAACCGCTTTGGGCACCTCCAGAACCGCTTTTGGCTCTGATACCAAAATTGTCACACCCTTATTTTATTTTCAACTATTTCAGAGTATTTACGGAAAATGACATGAAGTTCGGTAGGCAACACAGGAATAGCATAAATATACTGATATATTGATACTTACTAATTACAAATGACGTAGCTACACAGGGTTACTTGGGTGTCTAAACCTGTCCCAGTGAAACAGAGACATCTTTTCATCTTCGTTCCACCACTGCAATCCTTTTGTATAGTTCCATTCTCTGATTTCTATGTACCTTCTGTATTCACTTGTCTAAATTGTTGATAGGGGAGGGTGAGATTTGAGAGAATCTTAGTAGGAAAACAGTATCAATATGCATGCAAGATAAGTGCTTAATGCATGACATGCTTGCATTACATAACTCATGCTTACACAACGACATATCTGCGTGCTCAATGTTTCAAACAACATACATATGACCATAGCATAAATAGAAACAAAGCTTTAATCATTCATATATGTTTCACATAATCAAGCAAAGTAATAACATACATCAATACACTAACACAAATATCAAATACATGCATGAAAGGTAAGTTCCCTACCTTAATCGCATTCCTTGATCCTTGAATAGCATGCCTCATAATGCGTGCCACCGACTGGCTCTCAACTCAGTTCTAAAATAAAAAATGTACCATTTAGACACTTCCATAGTGTTTCTGGGGGTTATATGAGTCTATATTGAAAAATGACCACAGTGCCCCCAGGACCCCCACTTGGCCTCGCTATACCTGGTCCGACTGTACTTTTACCGAAATTTTGACCCAGGCTATTCTAACATATTTTCGCCCAAGGAATCCATTTTTGACCTCAGTTTTCTCAAATTCTAGCCCCAATTATGAATTTACCCCTGGCAGCCCCTATGTGAGGGTTTTAAGGCTATTTTTGTCATTTCACTTTTTAGGGTTTTTCTCACTTCGCACCCAACATGAACCCTACACAATTTTCCATTCTAAATACAATGGAATAATTAAAAACACCAAAATCCAGTCCAAAAAAGATCTGAATGAAATTCTATAAAAATTGAAGAAAATGGGGGTTTTATGATTTCAATCCATAAAACACCTTCTTATCACCTTTAATCACTTGTTTAGCTACTTAATTACACCTCCCACATGATTAATCTAAATTTGGGCAGCACTTCCCCTTAGGATTTGAGCTCCCCAAAATCACAAAGTCATGAAAACCAAGCCAATAACCAACCAAACCACCAACAACTAACATAAATCAACATATTAGGTAAGGTTTTATGATTTACCTTTGATTCCTCCTCTTTCTCTCCCTAAAACGTCACTTTCTCTCTCTTCTCCCTTGAAGACTATCTTGGCTACACATGATTTCCATGGAGATCAAGAGGTTAGAGAAGAGATTACACAAGTTAGAGGACCTAAACACTTGAAATCACAAGCTTACTTTAGGGTTTCTTCCTCCTTGAGCTCTCCTTTTCTCTCTATTTTTCTTAAGCTTTCTCTCTCTCTTCCTCTCTTGTTCTTAGTCTTGCAAATGAAGGGAAAAAGACGACCCAATCACTTAATCCATGTAACTTTCTCATAGTGGGTGGGTCCAGCACCTTGTACTCTTCCAAGTGCCTAAGACTTTGATTCGTATCTCTATATCTTATCAAAGTCATACTGGTCTTGTTTCATCTCTGCTCCTGCATAGATGACAAACCAGGGACATTTTAGGACAATCTTTATGATTTATCAAAGGATACAATTATCACAGTTAACATGCAAATAATATGATAACAAAATGAAGAAATTTAATTAAATTAATAATGTTTAAAGTACAATGATTGGCCCTTAGGGCACAATTTCCAACAATAACATTCTAGGGTTTCATCATCCAAAATTCCAAAACAAAGCAAAATCAACCAACCAAATCACCAAACAACCAACAACAACCAATATTCATCAAGATAATTTAAGCTTCTATGCTCACCTTAATTCTCTCTTCCTTCTCACTCTAAAACCGTGGCTGCCTTTCTCTCTCTCTAACTTCTTGATTTTGCTTGCCACAAGCCATATTCATGAAGATATAGAGGTTAAAAGAGATTCTACATGAATTAGAAGGCTTAAACACAAAGATTTCACAAACTTGCCTTAAACTTTTTGCCTTCTTGAACCCTTTTGCTCTTCAAGCTCTTTCTCTTTCTTTCCTCTTGTGTTTAGACGTAAACGGGGTCTAATGAAGAGGATAATGGCTGCATAAAATATCCGCCTCCACCTCCTTAAGTTATTATTATTTAATTGGAATTTTGTCTTGCCTTCTCTGTTTTTTTTTCCATATGACTTATCCATTATTAAATCAACATAATTGTTTCTCTTTCTTCCTCCAAAAGTGGCGTATAATGGCTGCACAAAGGGACCAAATAAGTCTCTTAATTTGACTTCCTTCAAATCTTGTAATAACCATGTTAAAGCCTTTTATTACAACTAACTTTTGACTTTTCAAAGTCTCGCCTTTTTGCTTCATCTTTTATCAAACTTGATCTCTCTCCTTTCCCTCTCTACTTGGACGACATAGTGGCCTTGGAAGAGGATAAATAAGCTTCTTGAAATATCATAATATTGCCTATTCAAGTATTACAATATTGGCCTACAATTGTTGACTTTTCAACTTCCTTTACTTGGCTACAATTTCTCCATATTTTAGCATAATATAAACCAAGTATTTAATCCCTTTCTTGCCTCTCTTTTGGACGCCACTCACACAAGAGAAAGGGAAAACTATGGGCTTTGGATTTAATTTAGCCAAATGACTATTTTTCCTATACATTTTTTGCCATTTCACGCCATGCTAAAAATCTAACAGAATTTTCATCAAACTTTGAAAATTCAAATCTAATTGTACAGATGTCCAATTGATATGGTTTCAAAGCTTATGTGACCCCTTTTTAAGTCTATTTTTAAGGAAAAATATAGCCTTTAACTAACTGGAAGCTCATAGTTTCCAAAATTTTCATTTTTGAACACTAGCACAGAAACTTGCCAGTTTCAGTGGGCTAACTTCAAAAATACCTAACTCTTTGTGTACAGCTCCAAATGACTTATATGACCTATCAAATTAAAGCTTGATAAGTCAATTTCATTTTGAAAAATATCATAGGCATTGGACATCATTTGCCTATTTAAGAATGTCACATAACTAGATTGCCACGCTGGAAAGCACACTAGCAGCAAAGTTTACATTCTTGGGACTCTTGCTGAATTGGGGCTTAGCAATCCACTCGATTCAGGCTTATTCTCAAGTTTCTAATCCCAAAATTTGGGATATTATAGTATAGAGTGTAGCGAGGGTTTTAAAACTGCAAAAGGAGGATTACAAAGTTAGAATAATCATAGTATTGATCTTTTTGAAGTGGCATTTTTTAAAAAAAGATGGTTGCCAAAGGAATTTGCATATAGTTTAGTCTTTTATTCTAAAACATACCATATAGATAGAACTAAAGTTTTAAACTATGAATTATAGCCTATACAAAAAAATCAACAGCATAAATTACCACAATTCTCAGCTAAAAGTATAAATTAATATGAAGATAGAACATATATATAAACTTACCACATCATAATTGCAGAAGGGGCAAAAAATCTCAAAACTTCCCTAATTCCTTTGAAAAGCTCCATGTAAATAATTTCAATAAGCTATAAAGAAAAACAAATATCTTAATAAGCTACAAGAAATTGATTAGTTTTTGCAACTAAAAATCGGCAAGCTAATGTTTAGTCCTGTACTATATTTCAATGCAAAGGCAATTAGACAACAACACAAGCATTCAAAACTTTTGGAGGAAAATATAATTGTAATGTTCATAAAGCATTTTAAAAAGAGTAAATTCTTGTTAAAAAATAAAAGAGACCTCCTCAAGCTGTTTTTGCTTAGCTTCTACATCTAAAGGAACCCTACAAATGAAAACAATTAACTGAATGAATCTTCAATATAGCATATTGCAGTCCGAAAATATTTAACTACATGATTCTTTAAATGGGGAAAGAAAGATAAAATAAAGAGGAGAGACAAACCTTGTAGTTAGAGAACAAGTCATGGTCAAGAATCTTATTAAAGGTTGTGATGCCATTTAGCTAAAAACATCCATTCTCTTTTCGTACATTTTCTTGAGCATGTTTGGAATTTATGGGCTCCATTAACCAAAACTACAAGCTTACAATAGAGAACAAAAAAGCTGAAAATACTAGAAAAATGTCTCTCACCACAAACACGATTTCTCTTACACAAGGCCTCGAAACGACGATCCCACAGTTGAATATGACGAACCACATGCTTCAAACTAGATAACCAAATTTCAGTCTAATCCAATGGTTAAATAGGGTGCAAACGCAATTTTACAAGATTCCCTTATGAAGTTGCACTTTTCGCTTTCTCTATTCTTTTCTCTCATATGGGTATATAATCTAACCTAGATATGACACAAGGAAAAAAGTAGAACTAGATTTAACCCAATGCCAAAAGAAAAGTGAAAAAGGAAAAAGAAATAGAAAGTTGCCTCATCTTCATTGAAGTCTGTGGGAACGAAGAGCATCGGACTCGCTAGGATTGCTCTGTCATATTTACACAAAGGTATTGTTTGAGAGTGAAATTGGCGATGGTTCCACAAAATGAGTCTTCAATTCCAGTATCGGTGAGGGAGAAGAGGAGTTGAGGGGAAAGCAAGTCAATGGCGTCCTCCTATGAGCAAGAGTTAAGAGGCTGCAAGAGCAAAGATTATAGGGATCTTAGAGTTAGCAGCAAATTATTTTTTATATAAAATTAAAGATATTAAGTTTTTTAAAGCTGGTGTGAAAAACATCTGATCTAAAATAAATCTTTTAGAGCTCATCTTTTGCGATTGGTCTAAAAATACATTCTAAACATTATTTTTATTACTTTTTATATATGTTGTAAAAGCAACAGGTTTAAAAAGTATATTTTAGATCGACTGCAAGGAGAATCGGTCCAAAGTTTTGCATATATTTACAAAACTATCATCGATCACATTTTTAGACCGTCTCCGCTTAAAGAGATTTAAATGTGGCAGTCTTATAAGCCTTTTTTCTAATAGCGAAGATGTAACCAAGAAAAGGAAAAGAAAGGCTAAGTTCATTTTTTGCGAATGTTTGACTATAAACATGTTCAACTACAACAAAGTAAACACAATACCAACTATAGACCACAGATTTGCATATCTTCGTGGTAGGAAAAAAGTAACAATTAAATTCATTAGTCAATATTCCAGAAAGAAGGAAAAAGCACTCGCTCCTCCCATCCACGTGGGACGACCATCCCATCTATATTTCTCTGGTTTTGTTTTTCTTGAAGCAAAATCTAATGAATTTCCCAATCCACGTGGGACGACCTACGGGCTCCCAATTAATTCTATTGCTGACCGATAATGTTGAAATTAAAACTTTTCAAACAAATTATATATATAATAATACTAAGTCAACCCCATTAAGCACATATTAAGCGTCACGGTAATGAAATGCACGTCGCAGTCATGAAAGTTCGACTAATTTCATTAGAAAACCCTTTTGTTTCCCTCAGATTGCGAGTCCAGGCTGAATCTTCTTCAGAGGAACCTTCCCATGTTTAAGGGTATCATTCCCCCGCTGGCTCATTACTCCCCAAACTCCGTTCTGCTCATCGTCTCCAACCCTGTGGATGTGTTAACCTACATTGCATGGAAGCTTTCCCGCTTCCCCTCCAACCGAGTCCTCGGATCCGGCACCAACCTTGACTCCTCCATGTTCTGATTCCTCATCGCCGATCATCTCGACGTCAACGCTTAGGACGTGCAGGTCATTAATTATCTTTTATATTTATCTACTGTATACTACATCCGGTTCTTAATAGAATCAATTGACTTTTTTTTATAAGGTTAAAGAAATTAAATAAGTTAATTAATCATGACATATGTTGTATATCATTTGATTATATAAACATTTGTAAGAGAAATTAGTTTCCTTAATCTAAAAAAAAAAATCAAATAGATCTTATATTAATGAGTTGAGGAAGTACTATATTTTCTCATAGGAGTGCTTTTAACCTTGAAAAGATATAAAATTTTTCAGACTTATATAGTTGGGGAACACGGAGACAGTTCCGTGGCTCTGTGGTCGAGTATTAGTATCGGAGGAGTTCCGGTGCTGAGCTTTCTGGAGAAGCAGCAGATAGAGTACGAGAAGGAGACATTAGAGAACATACACAGTCAAGTGGTGGAGAGTGCTTATGAGGTGATTCGTCTGAATGGCTAAACATGTTGGGCCATAGGGTACTCGGTGGCTAGCTTGGCTCGAACCATTCTGAGAGACCAGAGGAAGATCCACCCTGTCTCTGTGCTCGCTGACGGATTTCATGGCATCGACGACGGACGACAAGTGTTCTTGAGCTTGCCGGCTCCGCTCGGCAGAGGAGGCGTATTAGGTGTCACGGATGTTCATCTTACAGAAGAGGAAGCTCACAGGCTGAGGGACTCTGCTAAAACCATCCTGGAGGCGCAGGCTGAGTTGGGCATGTAGATCTTCGATAGTTCGAGTTATCTCATGGTTTAATTTTTATATAATTAATGATAATGATAATGTTGACTCCTTGTTTCTTTGGTTTAGTTTTATCTTTACTGTCATAGAGTATTTGGTTATCATATAAAATTATAAATGCATCTCAGCTGGATGATGTGGTGAGTGATCATTAGAAGAATTTCATTTTCTGTTTTTTTTTTTAATACACTGGGATTGAAAAGCAATATAAAACAAGAAACTAAGAATCAGCAACCCTTAAAAATCCCATCAGCAACTCTGCTTCAAAGATTTGTAAGCCGAAACCTTCATTTAGTGCTCTTTTTGTATGAGAATCATTCATTTTTGTTTTTTTTTAAAAGAGATAAAATGGCCCATTTTTTATTTAATTTATTTCTTTGTACTTTTGGTGCTTTTTTTAAAAAAATAAATATTGATTTATTTACTTATATTTTATTTATGCGGTTGTGGACTTTAGTGTTAAGACAATCTCGTAACAACCAAGAGCTGGCCCAAAATAAGGGGTCAAAGCAGGAAACTGTTTTCTCCACTTCTCAAGTTGGAACCTACATTAACTAGTGTTATTTGGTTAACATATCAACTTGTTGCTATTCTGTTCTTACCTGTGGCAAGCTGATGAACTTCAATTTCATGCAAGTTTTTTTTTTATTTATAAGAGGATAATCTTAAATTTGATGTTTTCTTCACTTCTACTTGTTGCTATATACTGTGTTTTCTTAATATCATGCGAAAATACCAATTAAATATTAAATTAAGGCCTAATGAGAAATTTTTGAATGTTGTTAAAAGTATTGAAAAAAAAAAATTAAACGAAGGCATAAGTCAGATTTTGAGTTTGATTATTTCATGATATTAATAATATTTTAATTTTAGTTGACTAAAAATTAATAAATATATTATTTACTAAAAAGAGAAGGAAGAGTGTGAAAATTTAGAACGGAAGGAATACAATATGTGAGAAACAAGAAGCATTATTCAGTTTATCATTGTCCATCATTTTAGCTATAAAATCCCGTCAGGGTAAAAGAATGTGAAATACCATAAGATCATCCAACAAGAAAGCGTTCAAAAATGATGGAATTCAGTGTTCTTCAACCTCCAGAATTATATGATCTTATATGGAACAATCACCAATTTACTGAAAAATGATAGAGGACTTGCCTCAAATAATGGAAATATGTAATTTGATTCTAAAAAGAAGTAATTTGTAAGAATTTGATTCTCAAAAGTAATTGATAAATAGGCAAAAATAGCAAAAACAAAAAACAAAATAAAAACATAAAACAAAAGGAGTATTCTATGAAAATCATCGCACAAATCTTTAAAAGGGGAAGCAATAAAAAAACCTCATTTTGTAAGGTAGTTTTAGCGCAGTTATTAAAATGTTGAATGATGCCTCAAAAGGAGGAAAGGCAAGAATTCTATTTGCCGGCTTTCGGATGATTGACAAAGGCAGCTAACTTATAGGGATGGTAATATAGTAATTGATTGCCTTGCTAACTACCGTTTGAATTGTGGAGAAGATCTAGGCATGTTGAATTTTTCACCTAGAGATTTTTCTGGGTTGCTATTCGGTGGCATGGTGAGAGCTACTGTTTCACGGAGTTACGTTGTATAGTTAGTTAATTTTTCGGCTTGTTCCTTTATTACCCAAAAAACTACAACCCCACATTACATTCAAAAAATAAAGGGGTATTCATGAGCTCTAAAGTGGAGAACAATAGGCAGTGCTTCATGATTTTCCTCTTGGCGGCAATATTTAAACTTGATAAACCAATCCCGTTATAATATATTGTGACTCCACTACAAAAAAATAGGAAATTAGAGACGGAAATTAGCGACGGAATTAATTCCGTTGCTATTCCGTCTCTAAACCGTCAATAAATCCGTCATTAATTTTAGAGACGGAATCAGAGACGGAATAATTCCGTCCCTAAAATTTTAGAGACAAAATCAGAGACGGAATTTAGAGACGGAATAATTCCGTCGCTAATTTCCATCCTTAAAATTTTAGAGACGGAATCAGAGACGGAAATTAGAGACGGAATAATTTCGTCGCTAATTTCCGTCCCTAAAATTTTAGAGGCGGAATCAGAGACGGATTAGAGAAGGAATTTAGAGATGGAATAATTCCGTCGCTAATTTCCGTCCCTAAAATTTTAGAGACGGAAATTAGCGACGGAATTATTCCGTCTCTAATCTGTCTCTAAATTCTGTCACTAAATTCAATCACCAATTCTGCAGAAATTTCGTCACTAATTTAAGGGGTAATTTAATCTTGTTTTTTTGACAGAAATTAGCAACAAAAATTGTTTCGTATCTGAGTTTCGTCACTATTCCATCACTAATTCCGATAAAAATTTGAAAACTTCAAATTTTCACCATTTAAAGAATAAATGATAATATAATTATATAAAACTTGTTGAGCATCATGGAGACGAATTCTTATGAAACACATTCATATATCATAAAAATGGCATCGTCATGTGACTTCGTATTTGCTAAACAAACAATGAAATAATATATGAACTACTCTCTTTTAGAAATTAACATAATAAATGAAGACAGAATAGTTATAGTGCTAATTTCTTGAAATTAATTAGACTCCTAATCAATTTATTCGTACACTTATTTATTAGTGTTACTAATATGATTTCTTTAACAAAATAAAAATACAATAGTTGTTTTGGAAGCTATATATAGTTATGAAATCCGTAGATAAAAATTAAAAAAAAAATACAAACAAAGAACACTAATATATAGAAGTTAAAATTCATAACAACTCATGACGGACCAAATTGATACAATAATTTCTAGGGTTGATATAAACAATTGTACATATCATTCCCTTCACTTACAAGACTATAAAAATTTCCCCTCCAAACTTTTGCAAATTCTCTCCATATTTGAGCATTTTGTTTGCCAAATCCCATTACAGCTCTACTCTCTCAAAGTTTCTCTTCCTCGGCTGATTTGTTTAGTTCAATGTTAAATACTCATTTGATTTGTTAATTGAGACTAATAAGTAGGATTAAAGTGATAGTCAATAGGCCAAAGTAAATAATTAATTAGAGTACAATTTGAAAATTCACTATAATGATTTGTTATATTTTGGACTAATACTCTCAATATTTAAGTTATACAATTTGAAAATTCACTATAATTTAGAAAAATAAAGTAAAATATATTTAATTAGTCAAAAATTAAAATTAAAACCATAGCTCTAACCAATTTGATTTTGAGTTGATAGCTTCATTGTTATGTGCTTCACATTATTTTTCTTAAATTTATTGAAGTTATATTATTAAAGTTATAGTTTTGTATTAAAAAAACTGTTTAATTAGTTTTTATAGATGTATGTGACCATGGCGCAAAAATTTTATAGTTTACATATTTCCCCTCCAAAAATTTTGTAAAACCCTCCATTTTCCCTCATAACCTCTTTCTCTATACACACTTTTCCTTTGTTCTGCGGCTCCCCAACAATCCCCAATCTTCACCTTCTTCAACCTTCAAATGTCAACTTCTCCATGGAAACGGCAAGATTTAGCTTCTCCGACCTAAGTTGCCTCAGCATTTCCTTCCAAAACCCCAAGCTCCACCTTCTCTATTTTTGAAGTCAAACATTCCTCACTTCATCTCCACATAGTTCTTATTTCACTTATCTCATGATTTATAAATAAATATGCAATAAGTCATTTCAACTTAGAAAATAACTTAATTGTACTTTATATCAAGAAAACAACTCGGTAATTATGAAGTATATGTGCCACGCTTACTAGCTGAAGGAACCTGTAAGCACACAAGTCATTTCAACTTAAAAAGATTGGTATTTCATTCGCTTCATAATTCTTTATTGTAAGACCCAATTGACTAATTTGACAAAATTAAAAAAACTAAATAAATAACTTTAAAGTTTTTATATTTATCATTTTTCTTCAAATTAATTTATTTGACTTATAAATTGATATATAATCTAATTATATGTAATCTAATTAGTCAAGTGGATCTTATATTAAGTACATGAGGTAATCTTGGTACTTAAAAAAACCTTAGTTCTTGTATGGTTTGAAAATAAAAGTTAGCCATTAAATAAATCCCTCCCACATGAAAATTTTGGCTCCAAAATTTTTTTCCCAAATTCAAATATTTCAATTCTCAAGTGGTTAGTAGGCCTAAGAACGCAAGACTCAAATAGAGATCTAGTGAGGCCTTATATTGTTAGACAAAGTCTGTGTTGGTGAGGCTCTTTTCTTTCTTTTTTTATTATTCTTTTAGAAAAATTTAATTAATATTATTTATTTATTACTTTACTTAGATTTAACTATTTATATTTTAATTTAAAAATAAAATATTTACAATGAAATTCCAAATAATGAGTAAAATTGATATCTTATTAAAATCTCAATAAATCCCTTTAATTTAGCATTAATAACTCTTAAAATATATAAAAATATATCCTAAATCTATTAAAAATGAGGTCACATAAGTGGAAAAGATATTTTTTCCCAAAAAAAAAAAAGCTGTTAAACATTCTTGGTTTGAAAACAAATACCAGTGAATAAATAAATCCCTCCCGCCTGAAAATTTTGGCTCCAATTTTTTCCCCAAATTCAAAAATTTCACCTCCCACTTTGCCCTAAATTCTGTCA
This sequence comes from Inga laurina, assembly GCA_963855925.1. Lineage (NCBI taxonomy): Eukaryota > Viridiplantae > Streptophyta > Magnoliopsida > Fabales > Fabaceae > Inga > Inga laurina. Next base: position 9,581,343 of record OY979710.1, read on the forward strand.
CAATCACTTGCAATCGCCGTCCAAATACAGGTCCCCTATTACACACCTCCTTCTTCTCCAATAGAAGAATGAAGAGCCCTAGGTTCACATACAGCTCCTCTTTCTCTCACACACAGCGCACTATCGCCTCTGTTCATCTCTCTTGTCTCTCCATCGTGGGCGAAGTTACTCTTCCTCTAAGTCTTAGATCATCCATGCTTGAGCGTTGCAGATTTTCCATCAATTGAAGACAAAATTGAAGGCTCAAGGTGATGACTTTTTTTCCTTTTTCTTTACATTTGTTGGTTCCTAAGTTTATACACTTTCTCTGGAGCTCTTTTCCTTCTTCCTTTTGTAAACTTGAAAATTTTAGAGGGTACTGTATTCCCTTCTCAAAAATTGCGTATATCTACTAATAGAGAACCGCATTTTGAGAAGCTACAGTTTTGCCACCTCGTGCTAGAGCCTCATCATCGCCAATCAGTTCTAGTACTCATTTTTCAGCATTTCCCTCACAGACTGGTTTAAAGAGCACCTCCACCCATTTGCGCAAACCTTGAAATTGTGCCCTTTTACATATTTATACATTTTTTGAATGAATGATGATATTTGATCTAATATGTACAGTGGCTACAAAGGTATTACAAAAGCATCACTAGCTAAGCTTCTGGTCCCAGGGAACTTATAATATATATATGATGGTCTACACCTCCCTGAGAGGAATAATCAACCAAAGTTATCGAGCTTAACAGGGAGTGCATCTTAATCTCGATTTTGGATTGATGATTGGTTGTGTTTCAATTCTGTGTCCAAATTAGATCGTGCTTTTAGATTTGATTAGACTGAGATTATGGTCTTGCTGAATAATACATGGTAGTTATAGGTCAATGCTATCTTTGTAATTTTTGATTCCACCGTGTTAATCTAATGCATTTGATCTTGCAGATTTAATCAGATCCACTACTCTTCTTAGGGTAGTGTTTGTTTTGTAGTTTTCTTTTAATTTATGATTGCAGATGTTGGGAGTTCTATTACCCATGATAGTCACACTGATTTTATTGGTTTCTCTAGATGCCTAGGGGGTTACAAAGCTGATTTGTTTTGGATCCACCCTTCATCACATCAGGGAGTATATTGCACTTGATCACTTGGTCTTATTGATTTCATCAAACATGATTCTGAGATCCGACTTCTCCTGTCTTACTGATTCCATCAAACATCACTTGGTTGTCCCTTTCCCTCACTTCACATTAGTTGAATTAAGATTAATTGCTTTATGAACTTTTTGATGAGTATGCTCCCTATGCCATCCTTGTACCTCATCTCTTGCCATATGTTTGGGTCCTATTGCCTAATCTTTTGTTTATGCTCGCATTATGGACAATGCAAGGGTTAAGTGTAGTGGATCAATATGATTGCTTTTCTGTCATTGTTCTCCTATTCCATTCGGTTTTTGTGCTTTGTTTTGTTATGGAATTTAATTGAACTTTGAACACATTAGTTTGAGTAGTGTTAAAGTTTGTTTAACTATGAAGTACTTGTTTAATCAATTGAATTCTGGAAATTGTGCATTATAAAGGAATAGTTTCATGCAATAAGTCCAATCCTCATGCAATTTGTTATTGATAAGTGAATGAAGGTGAGTAAGCCAGTTGGAAGGAATTTGAGTGAAAGAGAGTGATTGCTTGCTGCATTACCAAGCTGCGGTTTAAGTTCAATTTGTGATTTTTAGAATCTTTTGGGTGCCCTTTGTACTTTTGGGTGCCGTGTTAATTTGAGCTACCAATTTCATTTCCCTTGAGCTACTTGACTATGCACATTCTATGGAACCAGTTTTTTAAGTGTGTCAAAGACTAGCTACCTCATGTATGACTTCAGTTTCATGTTTGTTGAAAATCTAAATGTGTTATTATTTTGCTGTCTTGATAAAATTTATTTGAGTTTGTTGTACATTTGCCAAAGGAATTTCGTTGTGTATCATCCTTTAATTTTTATCTATTCATATATTTTGACTTTTTGTGCTCATTATTTTCTTTAATAGGTTTAATACATGAGAATCAAGGCATGTTCTAATATGGATTCTCCAAGTGTGTAATCAAATTAGCTAGATGAAGAAAAAATCAACCAATATTTAAAGGCTACGTGTGGCAAGAACAAGAAGGGTTGCATCTATGGCTTAGGATCTAATGCCCAAGATATTGATAGCACACTTTATTCGTACAGCAAGAGAATGAAATTATCTTAATTGGGTTGCAAGCTCTTAAGCAACAATTGTCTTGGGTTGCCTACAATTCAAATATGGAAGCTGACGAACCTAATGATGGCATGCCAAAAAATAGGGTATTTACTAGTTGTTAGGTTACATTATGACATTTCTGGCTTGTTTGAGACATTATAGACAGTTTCAATTGAGTACTTTTGTTGCTTGAACTTGTTTGATATATTACATTACTATATTTTTATAATTTGTTTATATATTGGTTTTATTTGTAATTCATTTAATTTCACTTTTGGTCATTCAACCATTATTAAGGTTGACTTTTAAAAAAAATAATGAAAATAAAAATTATAGAAAATTTTTAAATGAAAATATAAAATGTTCAGGGATGGATTCACTGCAAAAAAAAAAAAAAGGAAATTAGAGACGGAAATTTTGTCACAAAATTAAATTATTTTTTAAAAAAAGATTTCACTTTGCAACGGATTAGAGACGGAAACTCCGTCTCTAATCCGTCTCAGAAATTAATAACTAAATTAAATTTTTTAACTTTGTAACAGATTAGGGAAGGAAATTCCGTTGCTAATCTTGAACAAATTAGAGACGAAAATTCCGTCGCTAATCCGTTTTAGAAATTAATAACGGAATTAATTTTTTTTTTAATTTTGTGACGGATTAGAGACGGAAATTCCGTCTCTAATTTTGGACAAATTAGAGACGGAAATTCCGTCGCTAATCCGTCTCAAAAATTAGCGACGGAATTTCCGTCACTAATCTATCTCAAAATTTAAAGACGGAATTTGTCCTTGGGGACAGAATTTTCGTCGCTAATCCATCTCTAAATTTACGATGGAATTAAAATTCCGTCATTAACAGAATTAGTAACGCCCTGTTTAGGGATGGACCATTTTTCGTCGCTAATCTGTCGCTAACAGATTAGAGACGGAATTAGCGATGGAAATTCCGTCTCTAATATTTTTAGCGATGGAATTTCTGTCGCTAAATTCCGTCTCTAATATCCAGTTTTTTTGTAGTGCTCCCCAAGATCAAGTCTCATTCTTCATGCATATCATTGTTCCCGTATTTAATCAAGTTAATTGCATCCCTGCAATCACTTGGTCGATGTTCCCTATTTTAGGTTCTTCAAAGTCTAATGAGATATGCCCAAAGTTCAGCAGTAAGAGGGTCTCCATCTAAGTGACCAAGCATGAAGGTTTCAAAAGTGTGATTCCTGATCTATTATCTTTGATCACACCACTACTGCCCGCCTTTCCACTTTGATATGAATAAGCTCCATCAATATGAACCAAATAAACAAACACCGTTCCAGCCTAGACCCACAGATTTGCTTATCCTCATGGCAGGACAAAAGGAACAATTACATTCATTGGTCAATATTCCAGAAAGAAGGAAAAAGCACTTAACAATATCTGGAACAATCCACTGTCACATAAATATATTTCTCTGGTTTTGACTTTCTTGAAGCAAAATGTAATGAATTTCCCAATCCACGTGTGACGACCTACGGTCTCCCAGTTAATTCTATTGCTTACATACTCATTTTGTCGAAATTATAACTTTCCAAAACAAATTATATGTAATAAATATTAAAGAAACCCCCATTAAGCGTGCGCACACACACACACACATATATTAAGCTTCAAGCTCATGAGAAACGTCGCACTCATCAAAGTTTGACACATTTCATTTAAAAAACCCTTTTGTTTCCCTCAGATTGGTTGATGAATCACAATATCCTTTACCTTAGCCCCCTCTCAAAGTCACAAAACTTTTCTACGGAAGGTTCCATGCATGATATTTCTCATTTATGTCCTTATTGACAAGTGTATATGACTATATTGACAAGTCCTATAGTGGCCATTGATAGACTCATATATGTTAACTAAAGCAGCTCCCATTAATAAGTGTATATAATTATATTGACAAGTCATAGAATAGCCATTGACAAACCCATCTATATCAACTAAACTAGCTCCCGTTGACAAGTGCATGCCACTATATTGACAAGTCATAGAATGACCATTGACAAGCACATCTATGTTAACTAAAACAGTTTCTGTTGACAAGTGTATGTGATTATATTGACAAGTTATAGAGTGGCCATTCACAAGCCCATCTATATTAACTAAACAAGTTCCTATTGACAAGTACATGTCACTATATTAACAAGTCATATTGTGACCATTGACAATCTCATCTATATTAACTAAAACAGCTTCCGTTAACAAGTATATGTGACTATATTGACAAGTCTATCTATGTCAATAAGATAGGTTCACATTTGAAATCTATATTACTGAGGTCTCTAGGATTTGTTTTTATAGAATAATCTACACCAGGACTTTTTTGATACTTTTTCTTATCCTTTGAGACCTAAGTAAGGTCTTCTCTGACTAATAAGCCATCCAATGCAATAAAACCCCAAGTAATTACACAAACATGCATGAGAGCGTTTCAGGTACCTGCTTGGGTCCAGGAGGCTTGGACCTATCCCAAGCCTTCTCCAAGTCCATTCTTCACACCACTCCTCCCTCTCCTACTAAGAGACACACCAAAATCTCTATTATCCTAGCCGGCAATGTTGGTATGGCCATTGCCCAGACCATATGTACCCAAGATATTACCAACGAGCTCTGCCAAAAACTAGAGAGAAATATGTTTGGATCTTATTATCTCAGCCATAACAGAGTCTCTTACATGATATATATAATCAGAGTAGCATAGCTTAGCGCATAACTAATTGTCTAACAGAATCACATAAGCACATACTAGAAGTTTTGACTCTTTGATTGACTACTAATAGATTGACACATGGTTACTACTAATTACTTCTAATATCCACGTAGCTTCTTCTTGGTGAGTTTCATGGAAGTACGATCAACTGTGGTGATACCCAAGTGTTCATGGAGACAGGGAAACTGTGATTTAGACAGTGGCTTGGTGAGAATATAAGCAATTTGATCAAAACTTAGAACATAGCCAATTTGAATGAGACCAGCAGCAACCTTTTTATGCAAAAAATGAAGATCAAGCTCAACATGCTTGGTCTTAGCATGAAGAACTGGATTGGCAGCTAAAGAGAAAGCACCTGAGTTATCACACCAAATTGTAGGTACTTTTGCTATTGGAAGATGCATTTCTTGTAGCAATGCCATTACCCACAACACATCCGAGGAGGCTCAGCCATACTGCGGTATTTAACCTCAGAGAAAGCACAGGAAACCATTGCTTGGTGGTTAGAGGACCAGGTGACTGGGGTAGTGCCAAGAAAAGTATAATAACCACTGATAGAGTGACGATCGTCCTTGTTGGTAGGCCAATTAACATCAGCAAAGGACTGAACATGGAGTCGAGAAGTAGGACGAATAAGAAGACCATAATCCATAGTGCTAATAAGATAGCACAAGATACGTTTGACATAAACCCAGTGAGGTTTACGAGGATCCTGCAAATACTAACTTAACCGATTGACAGCAAAAGACAGCTCTGGGCGAGTATAACAGAGATATTGAAGTTTGCCAATGATGCTGCAATATAGCCATTGATTAAGAAAAGGGTTCCCAACAACATATGACAATTGAACATTAGTAGCCATGGGAGTATCATAACTGCAAGCAGCAAGGAAATTCACAGCAGACAAGATCTGATAAATGTACTTGCGCTGAGACATGAACAGACTTGATGCAGTGGAACATAATTCAATACCTAAGAAGTAGGAAAGTTCACCTAATACCTTTAAGGAGAATAACTGTTGCATCGTTGAAATGACTTGACCCATATCAGATTCACTAGAACCAGTGATGATAATGTCGTCAACATATAACAGTATGTAGATAATAGATGTGGCAGTCTTACTGATAAACAGACAAGTATATGCTCTGGAGACAGCAAAGCCAATGGTGGTGAGGGCTGCATGAAGCTTCTAGAACTAAGCTCTGGGAGCTTGCTTAAGGCCATAAATAGCCTTACGTAATTTACATACCAAAGGGCGGCCATCAGATGTAGAAGGGCCAAGTGAAAAACCAGGAGGTGATTCCATGTAAACCTCCTCCACAAGATCACCATTGAGAAAGGCATTATTGAAGTCTAGTTGATGAAGCTTCCATTGATGTTGTACTGTAACAGTGAGTAGAATACGAACAGTGGCAGCCTTGACAACTGGACTGAAAGTCTCATAATAATCAATACCTGGAGCTTGTGAATAGCCTTTGGCCACAAGGCGAGACTTACGTCTGGATAAGGATTTATCAGCATTGGTTTTATTTTTCCAAATCCATTTGCACCCAATAGCTTGACGATCCGGAGGTAATGGAACAACATCCCATGTACCAAACTGGACTAGGGCATTGTATTCATCAAGAATCGCTTCTTTCCACTTAGGATGTGCCAAAGCCTCTTCAATGGTGGTGGGTACACTATGATGATCCATATCAACAAAAACTCTGGGTTTAAACACTCCAGCTTTGCTACAAGTAATCATGGGGTGGGCATTTTGCTGGGCATGTGGGCTGAAGGTAGGGAAGAAACTGAGGAAGAATGACTTGGGGAAAGATTAATGGAATGAGATGGAGGTGGGGGGAGAGAAGGAGGTGCAGAACCTAAAATGGGAAGGGAGTTAGGAGCAGGTGAAATAGGAATGGTAGGTTCAAGGGCTGAGATCACAGATGGATCAGGACACACTGTGACAGAGTGTTTGACACTGTATTGAGAGCCACCAGGAAAACTGGTTTCATTAAATCTGACATGTCTCGAGACAAACACTGTCCCAGTTGATAAATCAAGACATTTGTACCCATGATGCTACACATTATAGCCAAGAAAAAGGTAAGAGACAGACCTGAAATCAAGCTTGTGAGTATTGTAAGGTCTGATATATGGATAACATGTACAACTAAAGACACGCAAAATAAAGTAATCAGGTTTGACATTATACAAATTTTTGTAAGGTGTCACACCATTGAGAGTAGAACAAAATAGCCTGTTGAGCAAAAACACAGTAGTGGCAAAGGCATCTAGCCAGAAAAATAATGACATATTGGCATGTGCCAAAAGAGTAAGACCTGTTTCAACTATGAGAATATGGCACCGCTCAACTAACCCATTCTGCTTATATGTATAAGGGCAAGAGAATCGATGCTAAATGCCATGTTGACAAAGAAAAGGTGTGAATGCTAAAAACTCACCGCCATTGTCAGTTTGCACTTGCTATATTTTATGGTTAAGCTTATTCTTAATCATCAACTTAAATTCCTTGAATTTGCTTAAGGCATCAGACTTCTTGTGAAGAAAATAGATCCATGTAAAATGACTATAAGCATCAACAATAGCAAGATAGTAAACAACACCATTAGAGATAAAAGGGGCAGGGCCCCAATGATCCATTGTTATTAGCTGTAAGGGTGTGTGATACACAGAGTTTGAAGTAGAAAAAGGCAGCCTATGAGCCTTGCCATATTGATAGGCTTTACATAATGCCGAATAGGCAGACTTAGTAAAAGAAATAGAACGATGTTGGAGGACATCCTGAACAGTAGCAAAGGATGGATTACCTAAAAGCTGATGCCAGAGATCAAGAGAAAGACTGAAAACTACATGCACTGCAGGTACAAAGGAAGAATGCAGAAGAGATGTTGGAGTAGTAGCAAGAAATGGATACATGCCATCCCTCTCAATGCCATACATCAGTGGTTCACAAGTGATCAAATCCTTAACAATACAATTATGAGGAAAGAATTCAACTGAGACATTATTGGCTTTAGTAAATTTAGCAATGGACAAAAGATTCTTTTTCATGCGGGGAATACACAGGACATTATTGATGGTGAATTGAGTATTTTCAACCTTAAGATAAACCTGACCAGTATGAGTAATGGGAGATAACTCACCTGTACCAACCTAAACCATACCAGCACCAGACTGAACACTGTGAGGTTGAAGAGCAGCAACATCATGAGTAATATGTTTAGTAACACCAGAGTCTGGATACCATGCCTGATCCACTACAGAAGTAGGAGAGGCAAGGTATGCCTGAGCCGAAGGCATCACAATATTCACTAGTGGAGCAGAAGTCTCAGTGGAAGTGGTAGCAGTAGAAGATACAGATGGCATAGATGAGACATTCACAATAGAAGTTGGGAAGGTAGAATAAGGAGCAGGTATAGAAGGAGGCACAGACATAATAGAGGAGGCAGGAACAAGTCCAAAGGCATTATAATCAGATGGATAATAATCATGATATCCATATGCATAATAGGCCTGAACATCAGGAGAGGGAACAGACATAGAAGGACGAGCCACCACACGGTAGCGAAGGAGGCCAAAAACCACAATTGCCTTGACCAGAAGGTAGACCATGTGCATAATAGACGATAGTATAGTGATCCTTATCACCAAAATCATAAGAAGAATCAACCAAACCAGAAGCAATATGGTTAGCATGACCATTGACGCCATTGGTCACAAACACCTTCTGCCGAGCTTCAGAATCAAGCAGCATAGTCAAAACTGTATCCAAACTAAACTGAGAACGAGTGGCATTAATGACAGAAATTACCAATTCAAACTCAGCCGTGAGACCACTCTAGATGTAAGAGATTTGAGAGGACTGATCAATCTTGTCACCAAGCATCACCAAATGATCGCACAGTGACTTGATGTTGGCAAGGTAGTCACGCATCGGCAATTCGCCCTTCTTCTGATTTGCTAGTTGATTACGATAGGACAAGATACGAGCATCCGATTTAGTAGAGTAGAGACTGTTGAGCTTAAACCAAATTTTAGCAGCAGTGTCAAGACCAACCAGATCCGAAAGAATGTTTGGAGCCACAGACTCCAACAACTAGGAGGCAAGAGCCGAATCTAAGGACTCATAATCATCGAAGGTCGGATTTGGAATAGAACAACCAGACATCAAGAATCATCTCAGGTGGTGCAACGATCGAACCATCAAGATAACGGTGCATGCGGTGTTGTTTAACCATGAAGAACACCTGCTGTTTCTAGAGGAGAAAGTTCGAATCATCGAGCTTGATCGTGATTTTTTTATTGGAGAACCCTCGGTTGAATGAGAGGGCAACAAAGGTGGCACTGTCTCCAAAAGATCCATGTACTGTCGACATTGATGTGCAAAGTGATCAATCCAAAAGATGTGGAGATCACCTCGCTGTAATGTCGTTAGATCATTTTCTGGCAAGGCGATCAGAGCCCGCTGGCTCTGATACCATGCCAAAAACTAGAGAGAAATATATTTGGATCTTATTATCTCAGCCATAACAAAGTCTCTTACGTGATATATATAATCAGAGTAGTACAGCTTAGCGCATAACTAATTGTCTAACAGAATCACATAAGACATACTAGAAGTTTTGACTCTTTGACTGACCACTAATAGATTGACACATGGTTACTACTAATTACTTCTAATACTCATCGACGCCATGCAGAAGAAGTTCTAAGGGGAGAGGCTCAACTTGCAGCACGCCGCCAAGTTTCTCCCTCGCACAAAGATCCAAGCTTCTACTGATTACTCCGTCACCATTGATCTGATCTCTGTATAGTCACAACCGGTGCAAGGCAGAGTAAGGGTGAGTCCAAGCTGAATCTTCTATAGAGGAACCTCACCATGTTTAAGAGTATCATCCCCTCTCTGGCTCGTTACTCCCCAAACCCTGTTCTACTCATCGTCTCCAACCCTGTGGACGTGTTAACCTACGTTTCATGGAAGCTTCCCGGCTTCCCCTTCAATCGAGTCCTTAGATCTGGCACCAACCTTGACTCCTCTAGGTTCCGATTCCTCATCGCCGATCATCTCGACGTCAACGCTGAGGACATGTAGGTCATTAATTATCTGCTATATACTACACCCGATCCTTAATATAAGACTCCGTTGATTTATTTTGGAGGGGTTAAGAAAGCTAAATAAGTTAATTAATCATAACATATTTTATTTATCATTTGATTATATATAAGTTTATAAGTCGAGAAATTAGTTCGATATAAAAAAGATAAATATAGATAGTCTAAAATAGTTTATTTAGTTTTATTATTCTCTCAAAAAAAAAAAGGAAAAGAAAAAGTCATCTGAATCTTCTATCAAGGATAATACTATATTTTCTCATAGCAGTGCTTTTAACATTAAAAAGGATAAACTTTTGCAGGCTTATATAGTTGGAGAACACGGTGACAGTTGTTCGGTGGCTCTGTGATCGAGTATTAGTATCGGAGGAGTACGAGAAGGAGACGTTAGAGAACATACACAGACAAGTGGTGGAGAGTGCTTATGAGGTGATTCGTCTGAAAGGCTACACTAGTTAGGTGTCACAAATGTTCATCTCACAGAAGAGGAAGCTCGCAGGCTGTGGGACTCTGCTGAAACCATTCTGGAGGTGCAGGCTGAGTTGGGCATTTGAATCTTAGTTTAATTATAATGATAATGATAATGTTATAAATGCAACTCAGCTTGATGTCTATGTTGGTGGCTGATGAGTGATTAGAAGAATTTCTTTTACGTCTTTTATACAAAGGAGATAAACTGGCCCAGTTTTATTTAATTTATTTTTTGTATTTTTGGTGCTTTTTCTTAAATAAATATTGATTTATTTACTTTTTTTTTTTTTTTATGAGGTGGTCGACTTTAGAGTGGAGAGTCGGTCAGATGATCATTCTAATTCTTTTATAAAATGTCGTAAAATCAAAATAGAAACCACTTAACAGTTAATAATGCAATCTCGTAACAACCTAGAGCTGGCCCAAAATATGGCCCAAACAAGTGGGCCGAAGCATGAACTGTTTTCTCCACTGATCGGAACCTACCTGAACATGAATGATTTGGTTAACTTATTTGCTTGTTGCTATTCTGTACCCACATGTGGCAAACTGATGAACTTCCATGGTAGTTTTTTCTTTATAAAAAGGATAATCCTTCTTTATATAGAGTATTTTGGTCTCTTAAGAAAAATCGCGCATTGTTTGCTAATCACCCCAGTCCTTCCTTCTAACTAATTTAGATGTATCAAAATTAAAAATATTAAATTTATCATAAAATTCAAGTAATTTTTAATACACTTTAGAATTCGTAATGGGGAAGCATTCTTTCAAAAACATATTCACTCAAAACCCAGCGAAATGGATGCATAAGGGAAAAAATATAGCATTTTGTTGTATGCCTTTGAAAAGAATATAAAATGCCCATCACATCATATCAAATTCATCCAACAAGAAAGCGTTCAAAAGTGATGGCCTTCAAGAAAATGACAAAAGATTTACCTAGAATTAAAGGAATTTGTAACAATTTGATTCTTAAAAGTAGTAATTTATAAGAATATGATTCTAAAAAATAATTAGTAAACAGGAAAAAAAACAAAAACAAAATAAAAACATAAAACAAGAGGAGTATTCTATGAAAAGCATCATACATTTTCTTTTGGACAGGGACAATAGAAAAACCTCAGAGGAAAACATAAAACAAGAGTATTCTATTATCTTCTGGCTTGCGGATGATTGACAAAGGTGGCCAAGTAACACTTCTCTTACACTAAAGGGAAGGTAATGTAGTAGCTAACAGGGGTGTTTAAAACCCGGGACGGGACCGAGATACACCAATCCCGGTTTTTGTCCAGAATTCAATTTGCATCCTGGTCTTGGTCCCGGTAGTACGGGACAAGACTAGAAAATCCCAATTTTTTTAAATGAACTTAAAAAATTATCATTATATTAATTAAATTCTCTATATTTTTATTTAAAATGCTCATTTAAGTATTTAACAACTAATAAAGCCATAATAATTACAAAAATTGAATTAAAGTTGAAGAACCACCACTATTACTACTACTACAATCATCATCATCATATTCATTATTATCTTTATACTGTATATAGTTAGGACTAGTATCACGATATATGCGGTTTAACTCCAACTAAAGATGTGATACACATATTATCAAAGGATAACTTAATTTATGAGATAAAAAATACAAAAATAAAGGATAAATTAATTTATGAGGTAAAAAATAAAAAAAAATCGGGATTGGGACTGGGACCGGGATCTCAAGGGTAATCCTGATTCCCGTCCCGGTCCCGGTCCCAATATGTCCTGATCTCAGTGCTCGATGTGATGGGAGATTTTAGGATCAAAATGTCTGGGATCGGATTGGAACGACGGTACCGGGATACTTTAAACACCCCTAATAGTTAATTGGCTTGCTAACTATAGTTTAGATTGTGAAGAGGATCTACGCACGTTGAATTCTCCACCTAGAGGTTTGTCTGGGTTGCTATTAATGGGCGACATGGTGGGAGCGAGCCAGTGTTGTATTGTTCTTTAGTTGATTTTTGGGGTTGTTGCCCCCTTTATTACCAAAAAACCTACCCACATTACATTTAGAAAATAAAAGGGGTCTTCATGAGCTCCAAAGTGGAGACCAATACGCAGAGCTTCATATTTTTTTTTTTTTGTCGGTGACAACATTTAAACTTGATAAGCCAATCTCGTTTTGTAACATATTGTGACTCCTCAAGATCAAATCCCACTAATCATGCATATCATTATTCCCGTCTCTAATCAAGTTAATTGCATTCATGCAATCATTTAGCAGAAGCGGAAGTCTATGTGCCCCAATGTGCCATGCCTAGCTCAGCACTAAGAGGGTCTCCATCTGGGTGACTAAGCATGAAGGCAATAAGCTCTATCAACATGAACCAATCCCATAAGTCACAATTGAAAACTGTTCACTGTTCACACATTTTTTACGAATGAGATAACTAACTTGTAACTTACCTAATTTACTAAATTTTATTAATTAGTTAATTAACTCTTATACCATGTAGTGAATTGAAATTTATGCTACTATATTTATTGTTAACTCAAGGGATGCGGCTTTTTATGAATAAGATTTTAGGATAAGAATAAAAAAAACTTGGTGATCGAAAGGTTTCGTTTCGGGACCACGATATACTTATAATTGAATTAATCCATAATATATCCCGATATATAGATGTAACCGGAAAAAAAAACGGGAAAAAAAGGAGTGGCTTAGTTCATTTCTTACGAATGTTTGACGGCAGAAATCTTTAACTAATGATTATATAAAGGGTTAAGGGGCATTATACCAACGAAGTGTTTTAAGAGGATAATTTTGCTCTGGAAGTGTAAAATATAGAGCAATTTTGTCCTGACTGTTATCCCAGTTAATTTTGATTATTAGTTGACTAAATATGCTGACCTGATAGTCTACACATCATTCACGTCATTTTTGTTAAAGTGTAAATTTACTCCTTGAAGTTTTAAATATAACTTTGAAAAAATTAAAGTAGATGACATATAGCCGTTGTCACAAATTTACACCTTAATAAAAATGACGTGGAGGATGTGTGGACTGCTAGGTCCGCATATTTGATTAACAAATTATCAAAATTACTGTGATAATGACTATAGCAAAATTACTCATTTTTTATACTTTCGGGGTAAAATTGACTCCCCAAAAAACTTTCAGGATATAATTATACTCGATAAAAACTTGTAAGGGAAAAACGCCCTTTAACTCTTATTAAAACAAACACCGTTCTTCCAGCCTAGACGCACAGATTTGCATATATCCTCATGGTAGGACAAAAGTAATAATTACATTTATCGGTCAATATTCCCGAAAGAAGGAAAAAGTACTTTTTTTTTTTGGACAAAAAGGAAAAAGTACTTAGTTAACAATATCTGGAACAATCCACTATAACAAATATATTTCTCTGGTTTTGCTTTTATTGAAGCAAAATCTAATGAATTTCCCAATCCATGCGTGACGACCGCTTACCCATCTTGTTGAAATCTAAACTTTCCAAACAAATTATATATATAATGCTAATTAACTAAATAACCCTCTATTAAAGCATATTAATAAGCTTCACATTATGGTCCCAAAAAAAGGGGAAATTACATTTAGGTCTTGGGCAAGAGAAAATATGATAAAATGGTTCATTGAAATCTTAAAATTATATTTAAGTCCTGTGAAACCTTTTTATAATAAATTTCAATTGTCAAATGTCTACGAACTTGTCAATAGATGCCTCTGGACTTGTTAGTAGACGCCCATGAACTTGTCAGTAGAATCGGAATTGGTTGCAAAAAAATCCCACTGGATTTAAATGTAATTTTGAAATTTTAAGGGACTATTTATTATATTTTTTTTATCCGGAATCTAAATGCCATTTTCCCTCCAAAAAAAAAAAAAGCTTCACGTTAATTAATCAAACGTCATCAAAGTTCGAATCATTTCATTGGAAAACCCTTTTGTTTGCCTCTGATTGGTTTAACTTGACGTTGAATATATACATCAGTTACCTTGGCCCCTCGCAAAGGAACCTTTTATACGGAAGCTTCCACGATATTTCTTAGTTCTGTCCTCAGTCTCAGACATGTCTATAAATATTCCTTCATAAAGCATCCAATGCAATCAACTTTAGCTATGTTTGGATGAAGAGAAAAATGAGGAGAAAATAGGGGGAAAGGATACTAGGAAAGGAAACTTTAAAAAATGGTTAATTTTTTTACTATTTTTGGAAGTTTTCCCTCCTCTAATTTTCTCTCAATCCAAACATAAGGTTAAAGTAACACAAACATGCATGAGTGTAACATCCTGGATTTTAATCAAGGAATTATGACTTCAAATGATGTAATTAATGTTAATTAATCATATTTGAAGTATATGTTGTGTAATATGATAATAAGATCATTATTCATGATTTAATAAGTATTGTGCTAAACAGGGGTAAAACGGTAAATTTACCAACTGTCTGGTTAGTTATTGATGAGAAAACCCTTTGGTAATCAAGATCAAGGGTTGAGATTGGAAGATCAAGGGGTGGAATCTAGTGTGAATGAGTTATATGCACTCATAAGTGGGAAGGATGAGATGGTGACAAGTGTCCAAATGAGAGCCATTGGATGGGTCAACACTTTCAAACTCTTTCTCTCTCCCTCTTAGTCGGCCAAGTGCATGGGAGGAAGGGAAGGAATGATCATCACCTTCACCTACTCATCTCTCTCTCTCTTCATTCCTCCATTTCCGGCGAGAAAGCAAGAAAGAGGAAGTAAGGGTTTGAAATTGGTCAAGGTAAATGATCTTATATGCTTAGCTACCCTTCATTAATATTGATCAAGAGGTCAAGAGCATTATTTCTATGATTTCAGAATTTCCATTGGTGGTGTTTGATTGTGGGACAAATCTGAAGGTTGGTGGAATCAAGGTGTTGATTTCAGCAAGTTAAAGAGGTAGGTTTGTAATGCATTTTGATATATATGTCAAGATGTTTGCCTAATCAATGAGAATTCTGGAAATTTGACCTAATTATGATGTTAATTAAAGGGTAGGCTTGGATTAGTGGGTCACTGTTCATTTGGTCAGTTTTGACACTTGAGAGTGATTAGAAGTTGATTTGAAGTTGAATAAGGGAAATGTGTTAGAAGGAGGTTTTGAGTGATTTGATGATTTAGAGAGAGAATGTGTTGTTGAGTGGAAATTTGGGTTGTTTGTGGTTGCCAATGGGTTTATGGTGAAATTTTGGATGAGAATGAGTAATGGTATGAGTTATAGGACCATTGGAATTCATTTGGTGAATTCTGGTAAATCAACTCAGTTGCTGCGTTTTGGGTATCTGATGTGATTTCTCGAGTGAGGGAAGAACTCACTCGAGCACAGGATGAATGTGCTCGCGAGTGAGCATGTTGTGCTCGAGTGAGGGTGCCTGAAATCACTGGGGGTGAGCGTCTCGGGTGATCACTCGTGGGTGGTTGCCAAGAGTGCGCTGGCACTCGCGAGTATTGGGAGCAAGTATGGGGAGATCACTCGGGCACTGGAGTTGTGCTCGAGTGAATCTGTTGCCTGGGAGTGGAGTTGCTCTCGGATGGACACTCGCTGGACCTCACTTCCTTGTGCTCGCGAGCACTGGGGAGCAGTGCTCGAGCACAGGTGTTTGTGCTCGAGAGAAGGTAGAGGAAGAAGTAGAGAGATGCTCTCGGGTTGTCACTCGTAGGCCTCACTTCCGTGGTGCTCGAGTGTGCTCGGGGTCTCTGCTCGAGCACAGCCTCTTGTGCTCGAGTGAGAGTGAGGAATTGTAGTGATGTTTGCTCTCGGGCAAGCACTCGCTGGAGGTCACTCGCATGTGTGCTCGAGTGAGAGCGGGAGTCATGCTCGAGCACGGCCTTCTGTGCTCGAGTGAAGAGACCAAAAATCAGTGGTTAGCTTTCTAAAGGGGGATCTTTGGGGATAGTTAACCCAACCCTTTAGGCATATGTTTAGGCATTTAATGGCCATCTAAAGAGTCCAAATGAATACCAACTTAGAGTGTTATTGAATTAAGAACTTGGAAAAGAGATTAACCAAATGTCCCTATTTGATTATAGGATTTGACATCTGCTATCCTCGTGAGCCTGCTGTGCCCAGAGACATCAGGAAGGGATCAGGTAGTGACTTTTCTTTTGTACCAAATATGATGCATTGCATGTGTGTTTTATCGTCGATTGGAAATGGATTTGTATGCTGCAACCTTTGTGGATTTGTGTTAGCACTGTCATTCCAATAGTCCCTGAGTAGCTAACAACGGTTCGGGTTTGGGCTGTGTGCCTTCCCGGCGGAGAAAGGGGATGAGGGTGGAGTGTGATATGTGCTGCTGCTGCATGATGATTTGCTTACATGTTATGTGCTTATGTGTGGTATAAATGTTTAGTTACTACTGGGATTCTTTTGAATCTCATTCTTTCCTTTGAACTAACCTTTCAGACAGGGCGACTGGCTCTAAAGAGAAGCGTGTGACCCGGAGCGGTTAGAGCTTCCTAGGGACATTAGTATGGCTTTTGTTGGTTAATCATTTTGGATAGGGATTATTGTATTACATTTTGAGATGTAAATAGTGTGGATATCTTGGTTTGTAATCCCCTACGTGGAATTTGAAACTCTATATATATATAGATGAACCCGGGGGTTGCCGGGGTTTAAATTACGAACTCTGATATATGTGAATGTAAATTAACTGCACAGGTGATTATATTCGGTAATTGAAAACGAGACCCGGGTAGGAAAGAAGTTTTTTAAAAATTTTGTAAGGTCCTACTGCTTGGTAGGTAATTTAATACGTTTTGAACTATCCGACGGTCTCAAACCCCTTTTTATTATGCATTATCGAATAATAATTACAGTAATTAAGGCAGGGGGTTACATTTTGGTATCAGAGCTGTAGTTCCTGGCAAGGGTAGAGGTTGCTAGGATAGATTCCTTAGTTGGTTTTAGGGATATAAGAGTATTTGTGAATGATTGTGGTGTATGCACACATATGTTTTATTGAGGTGGATAACTATAAGCTTGTGACTATATGTGCATACCATTTCTGTTGAATTAATGGGGTAAGCTATTTGTAGAATGAAGAAGACTAGAGGACGCCCCAAAATTTCGCGTGTGGACCCTGTGGTGGAGGTTGATAATGAAAATCCACCAGATCCAATGCATGAGCTAATGGGTCTAATCAAGGATCAGCGGGATATGATAACTGAGCTAAGAGAAGAGCTCAGAGCTGAGAAGGCAAAGAATAGGGAAGTTCCGGCTCAGTCTACTGCGGAAGAAACTCAAGAGGAGACCCGACCTGAAGATACTGCTGAGGGGTCAACACGACCTCAGGAGTCCCCACCCCATGTTGCTCTGAATCGAGAGTCACATGGAATGCCACTCAGAGAGGAAAGAGATTTGCAGTATTGGGTCACCAGATTCTGTAAGCATTTGCCTCCGGCATTCAGAGGAAGGTTTGACCCACAAGCGGCTGAAGACTGGTTGTACCGGCTGGAGAAAATATTTGAAGTACTTTGTTGTCCAGACGATGTAAAGCCACGGTTGGCAGTCTACAAACTAGAGGGTGATGCGGATCGTTGGTGGCGGAATATCGCCTCAACATTGAAGAGTAATAAGACGCCATTGACTTGGGAGCTGTTCCAACAAGAGTTCAACGAGAAGTACTTTCCCAAATCAGTGCGGCTGGAGAAGGAAACAGAATTCCTTAATATCAGGCAAGGGGACACAGAGAGCTTTGACGATTATTTGTCCCGTTTTGTTCGGTTGGCTCGATACTCCTCCTATCTCCGGTTTAAGGATGATGAAGAATGGAGTTCTGATATGCTTATTCGTGGTCTGAGGCGGAGGTTGAGGAAGCGCCTGGCGACTCATCAATTTACTAAGTTCAACAAGGCGGTGGAACAGTGCAGGATTACGGAGAATAACTTGAGAGAGTTGTATCCTGCCGGAGTTACTAGCCACCGCAGTGAACCCAGTAAGGGTAATGCCGCTCAGAAGCGGAAAGGCCAGGGCTCGTCTTCATACAGGAGTGGTGACAAAAAGCCCTATCAGCCTAAGGGTCGCGAGTCTCAGAGATTTGTAACTGAGGAGAAATGTCGTCGTTGCAACAAATCACATTATGGGAAAAACTGTCAGGGAGAGATGGTTTGTTTCAACTGCAAGCGGTCAGGACATCTTGCTAAGGATTGTCAGCAACCGAGAGCCGAACAGAGGCCGAAGACACAGGGTCGAGTGTTTGCAATAACCCACGAGGAGGCCCGTAGATCTCCTGAGTTAATACAAGGTAAAATCTCTCTAAATGGCTATCTATTACAAGCATTGTTCGACTCGGGTGCCAGTCATTCCTTCATTGCGTATGATTGTGTGAAACGCCTGGGTATGCATGTGCATAAGTTACCATTCGATTTGGTAGTGTCAACTCCGATGGGTGTTAAGGCCTTGACCACAGAAGTTTGTCTAAATTGTGTTATAACTGTGGAAGGGCACCAGTCTGTTATAGACCTGATTTGTCTACCACTTTACCAATTGGAAATCATCTTGGGTTTTGATTGGTTAACAGCAAACAACGTGTTACTTGATTGTGGGAACAAGAGGATAGTATATCCTGTTTCTCAGAGGGCTGAGGTTGTGAATGCGAGTATGAATTTCCTTTCTACGGCTAAAGCTGAGAAGTATATTGAGAAGGGTTGCCAGGGGTATATGGTATTCTTCTCCGTTCAGGGGGAAACTGGTGAAACCTTGAGTAATATACCCGTGGTAAATGAATTCCCTGAGGTGTTTCCGGATGACCTTAGCGGATTGCCTCCTGAGAGGGAAGTTCAATTCCCAATTGATATTACGCCTGGAGCTGGTTCTATTTCAAAGGCCCCATATCGTATGGCCCCAAATGAGATGGCGGAGTTAAAGAAACAAATAGAAGATTTGCTTGAGAAAGGGTTCATCAGACCCAGTGTGTCGCCTTGGGGAGCTCCAGTGTTGTTTGTAAAGAAGAAAGATGGGAGTCTTCGTTTATGTATCGACTACAGAGAGTTGAACAAAGTTACTATCAAGAACAAATACCCACTTCCTCGAATTGATGACCTTTTAGATCAGTTATCTGGATCGTGCGTATTCTCAAAGATTGATCTAAGGTCAAGGTATCATCAGCTGCGAGTGAAAGCAGAAGATGTTCCAAAAACTGCTTTCAGGACCCGGTATGGTCATTATGAGTTTCTGGTGATGCCATTTGGGCTAACCAACGCACCTGCGGTTTTCATGGACTACATGAACCGTATCTTTCGACAGTATCTGGATCAGTTTGTTGTTGTGTTTATCGATGACATTCTGATATATTCCAAGAGTATGGAGGAACATGAGCATCATCTGAGAGTTGTGTTGAATATTTTGCGTGAGAAGCAACTATATGCTAAATTGAGTAAGTGCGAGTTTTGGCTATCGGAGGTGAGATTCCTCGGCCATGTTATCTCGCAAGAAGGGGTCTCTGTGGATCCCAGTAAAGTGGAAGCAGTACTGGACTGGAAGAGGCCAGAATCTGTGGCAGAGGTACGCAGTTTTCTGGGTCTTGCCGGATACTACCGGAGATTCATTCAGAATTTCTCCCGTATTGCGTTACCAATGACCAGGCTCACGAGAAAGGATCAGCCGTTTGTGTGGGATGAGAAATGTGAAAAATGTTTTATGGAGCTGAAGGAGAGGTTGACTACGGCACCAGTGTTGATTTTGCCCGATCCCAGTACGACATATGTTGTGTACTCTGATGCCAGTGGGCAGGGATTAGGGTGTGTCCTTATGCAGCAGGGACGTGTGGTGGCCTACGCCTCTCGATAGCTCAGGCCTCATGAATTGAACTATCCCACTCATGATCTGGAGCTTGCGGCCATTGTGTTTGCTTTGAAGATTTGGCGTCATTACCTGTATGGTGTGACTGTGGAACTGTACTGCGACCACAAGAGCCTTAAATACTTGTATGATCAAAAAGAACTGAACATGAGACAGCGTCGCTGGATGGAATTGCTTAAGGACTACAACCTGGAAATCAAATATCATCCAGGTAAAGCCAATGTAGTCGCTGATGCTCTTAGTCGAAAGACCGTGCTCGCTGCAGCTATGATGATACGAGAGAAGAAATTAATTGAAGATTTTCGTGATTTGAATTTGACAAACCAGATCATCTGTGCCAACTACACTGTTTCTCAAGAAGAAAATGATCTAAGAACTGAGATTGAAGAAGCCCAGGGGCAAGATGACTGGATACAGCGCAATTTGACTCGAATTGAACGGGGAGAAGTCCCAGGTTATGACCTATCGCCTCGTGGATTAGTACGCTATCAGAAAAGAGTCTGTGTTCCACTTAAGGCGGAGTTGAGACAGAAGATTCTGGATGAGGCGCATAAGAGCCGATACACCCTTCATCCTGGTATGACCAAGATGTACCATAACCTGAAATCGGTATATTGGTGGCCGGGTTTGAAGAGTGATGTGACAAAGTATGTGGCGAGATGCCTCACTTGTCAGAAAGTGAAGATTGAACACCAGAGACCACCTGGATTACTTCAGAGCCCAGAGATTCCGGAATGGAAATGGGAAAGTGTGACCATGGATTTGGTTGTGGGCTTGCCCAAGATCAGAAACTATGATGCGATCTGGGTTATTGTGGATCGACTAACGAAGTCAGCCCACTTCATACCGATCAATGCTGGTTATTCTCCTGATAAACTAGCAGAGATTTACATTCGTGAGATTGTGAAGCTCCATGGTACACCGAAGAATATCATTTCTGATCGAGATCCACGATTTACTTCAAGATTCTGGAAAGCGTTGCATGAAGCCTTGGGAACTCAATTAAGGTTCAGTACGGCTTATCATCCACAGACGGATGGACAGTCAGAGAGAACAATCCAGACACTGGAAGACATGTTGCGAGCCTGTGTTCTCGACTTTAAAGGAAGCTGGGATCGCTTTCTTCCACTTGCGGAATTCGCCTACAACAATAGCTATCATGCGAGCATTCAGATGGCTCCGTATGAAGCGTTGTATGGGAGATGGTGTCAATCACCATTGTGCTGGAACGAGCTATCTGAAAGGAAGCTTTATGGACCGGATCTTGTTGATCATACCTCAGCACAGATTCAGATTATTCGGAAGAGGTTATTTGCAGCGCAGAGTCGACAGAAAAGCTACGCTGACAAGAGAAGACGACCTCTAGAATTTAAGGTTGGAGATCACATTTTTCTGAGAGTATCTCCTGTCACGGGCGTTGGGCGAGCGATCAAGAGAAAGAAGCTAAGCCCAAGATACATAGGTCCTTTTGAAATCCTTGAGAGGATTGGGCCTGTTGCATACCGAATAGCGCTACCTCCGAGCTTGAGCAGACTCCATGACGTGTTTCACGTTTCCCAACTGAAAAAGTACCAACCAGATCCGTCTCATGTAGTGCAATATGAGGAAATTGAGATTCAAGACAATTTCACATATGCAGTGGAGCCAGAGCAAGTTATTGATCGAGAGGAACGACGGCTCAGACACAGGAGCATTCCATATGTGAAAGTGATCTGGAAGGGAATGACTTCGAGGGAAGCAACTTGGGAAGCGGAGGAAGATATACGAAGAAGATATCCGGAGTTTATGGCTCAAGCAGTGTAACAATTTCGAGGACGAAATTAAATTGTCGGGGGGAGAATTGTAACATCCGGGATTTTAATCAAGGAATTATGACTTCAAATGATGTAATTAATGTTAATTAATCATATTTGAAGTATATGTTGTGTAATATGATAATAAGATCATTATTCATGATTTAATAAGTATTGTGCTAAACAGGGGTAAAACGGTAAATTTACCAACTGTCTGGTTAGTTATTGATGAGAAAACCCTTTGGTAATCAAGATCAAGGGTTGAGATTGGAAGATCAAGGGGTGGAATCTAGTGTGAATGAGTTATATGCACTCATAAGTGGGAAGGATGAGATGGTGACAAGTGTCCAAATGAGAGCCATTGGATGGGTCAACACTTTCAAACTCTTTCTCTCTCCCTCTTAGTCGGCCAAGTGCATGGGAGGAAGGGAAGGAATGATCATCACCTTCACCTACTCATCTCTCTCTCTCTTCATTCCTCCATTTCCGGCGAGAAAGCAAGAAAGAGGAAGTAAGGGTTTGAAATTGGTCAAGGTAAATGATCTTATATGCTTAGCTACCCTTCATTAATATTGATCAAGAGGTCAAGAGCATTATTTCTATGATTTCAGAATTTCCATTGGTGGTGTTTGATTGTGGGACAAATCTGAAGGTTGGTGGAATCAAGGTGTTGATTTCAGCAAGTTAAAGAGGTAGGTTTGTAATGCATTTTGATATATATGTCAAGATGTTTGCCTAATCAATGAGAATTCTGGAAATTTGACCTAATTATGATGTTAATTAAAGGGTAGGCTTGGATTAGTGGGTCACTGTTCATTTGGTCAGTTTTGACACTTGAGAGTGATTAGAAGTTGATTTGAAGTTGAATAAGGGAAATGTGTTAGAAGGAGGTTTTGAGTGATTTGATGATTTAGAGAGAGAATGTGTTGTTGAGTGGAAATTTGGGTTGTTTGTGGTTGCCAATGGGTTTATGGTGAAATTTTGGATGAGAATGAGTAATGGTATGAGTTATAGGACCATTGGAATTCATTTGGTGAATTCTGGTAAATCAACTCAGTTGCTGCGTTTTGGGTATCTGATGTGATTTCTCGAGTGAGGGAAGAACTCACTCGAGCACAGGATGAATGTGCTCGCGAGTGAGCATGTTGTGCTCGAGTGAGGGTGCCTGAAATCACTGGGGGTGAGCGTCTCGGGTGATCACTCGTGGGTGGTTGCCAAGAGTGCGCTGGCACTCGCGAGTATTGGGAGCAAGTATGGGGAGATCACTCGGGCACTGGAGTTGTGCTCGAGTGAATTTGTTGCCTGGGAGTGGAGTTGCTCTCGGATGGACACTCGCTGGACCTCACTTCCTTGTGCTCGCGAGCACTGGGGAGCAGTGCTTGAGCACAGGTGTTTGTGCTCGAGAGAAGGTAGAGGAAGAAGTAGAGAGATGCTCTCGGGTTGTCACTCGTAGGCCTCACTTCCGTGGTGCTCGAGTGTGCTCGGGGTCTCTGCTCGAGCACAGCCTCTTGTGCTCGAGTGAGAGTGAGGAATTGTAGTGATGTTTGCTCTCGGGCAAGCACTCGCTGGAGGTCACTCGCATGTGTGCTCGAGTGAGAGCGGGAGTCATGCTCGAGCACGGCCTTCTGTGCTCGAGTGAAGAGACCAAAAATCAGTGGTTAGCTTTCTAAAGGGGGATCTTTGGGGATAGTTAACCCAACCCTTTAGGCATATGTTTAGGCATTTAATGGCCATCTAAAGAGTCCAAATGAATACCAACTTAAAGTGTTATTGAATTAAGAACTTGGAAAAGAGATTAACCAAATGTCCCTATTTGATTATAGGATTTGACATCTGCTATCCTCGTGAGCCTGCTGTGCCCAGAGACATCAGGAAGGGATCAGGTAGTGACTTTTCTTTTGTACCAAATATGATGCATTGCATGTGTGTTTTATCGTCGATTGGAAATGGATTTGTATGCTGCGACCTTTGTGGATTTGTGTTAGCACTGTCATTCCAATAGTCCCTGAGTAGCTAACAACGGTTCGGGTTTGGGCTGTGTGCCTTCCCGGCGGAGAAAGGGGATGAGGGTGGAGTGTGATATGTGCTGCTGCTGCATGATGATTTGCTTACATGTTATGTGCTTATGTGTGGTATAAATGTTTAGTTACTACTGGGATTCTTTTGAATCTCATTCTTTCCTTTGAACTAACCTTTCAGACAGGGCGACTGGCTCTAAGGAGAAGCGTGTGACCCGGAGCGGTTAGAGCTTCCTAGGGACATTAGTATGGCTTTTGTTGGTTAATCATTTTGGATAGGGATTATTGTATTACATTTTGAGATGTAAATAGTGTGGATATCTTGGTTTGTAATCCCCTACGTGGAATTTGAAACTCTATATATATATAGATGAACCCGGGGGTTGCCGGGGTTTAAATTACGAACTCTGATATATGTGAATGTAAATTAACTGCACAGGTGATTATATTCGGTAATTGAAAACGAGACCCGGGTAGTAAAGAAGTTTTTTAAAAATTTTGTAAGGTCCTACTGCTTGGTAGGTAATTTAATACGTTTTGAACTATCTGACGGTCTCAAACCCCTTTTTATTATGCATTATCGAATAATAATTACAGTAATTAAGGCAGGGGGTTACAATGAGAGCGCTTCAGGTTCCTACTTGGGTCCAGGAGCCTTGGACTGCTTTTCTTTATTCCCCCCCCCATATTATGTAAGTTTGATTTGTTCATATTTGCATGAATTCTTATATTTGACTGCATTTTGATTTATTCATATTGCATGAATTCGTATAAGGAGTTAGTATTTCTGTATCTTAGAAGTCTGAAAAACGAGCTCCTTGTACGTATATAGTTGGCTCCCTAATTTCTCTCCCCTAACCCGAAAACTATTCCACCAATGCATTTGAAATAATGGGAATATCACACATAATTGCCTATAGCTTTCTATATTATATTATGAACCCAATCATAATTAAGGGTGGAAATAGGCCAGGCGGCCTGACAGGGGCCTGCAGCCTGGCCTGTTAGGGGCCTGGTCAAGCCTGTCTTGTCAGGCTAAAAGGCCAAGCCAAGGTAGATTAAGAAGCCTGTTTTCTTTAACAGGCCAGGCTAAGACTTACTGATAGGCATGTTAGGCCTGTCAGGCTTGTCATTTGGCTTAAGCCTGTTAAGTCATTTTAAAAAAAAAATTTGTAGGGCAAAGTAGTAATTACACATCTCCCTTTACCTAACCCTAAATCTCATTTGCATCTTGCTGCCATTCAGAGATGGAATCGACTCTCAGCATCTCGGACAGTTGCACGGCAACGACATAGCTGTCCTCTCTCCCTCCAGGTGTCTATCGTCTACCGTCAACGCCGGTCCGTTGCACAGTTGTCCTCCCAGGTAAGTATTTGGTGTTTTTTAGTTTGTTTATTTCTTCTTCCGATTTGCTTCTCAACTTGTCCGATTTGGCGATTTGTTTATGTTGTTCTCTTCTTGAGATTTTGTTCTCATTTTTTTATGCTTCTGCTGGTTATTGCTTTTGGTTTGATTTGCTCCAGCATCACCACCAATTTCTTATTTTGTTCTCAAATTGTGGTGTGTGCTTGTGTGGGATGTTATATATATTGAGTAAATTAATTAAACAGAGTGTATTGGAGGGGTCCAGCCGTCCAGGAATCTGCATCAATTATTCAAAATTTTCTGTCATCAATTTTTTTTGGATCTCGGAATTACAAGGGTACAAAAGAGGGTTTTTTGCTAATACTTTCAGTTTCAAGTTCGACTCAAAGTCGTTGCTCTTTATGGCTGTGAATCTTATCTAATACGTGGTTCAGCAAATGCTCAAGTTGGCTGGCATAATTTATTGACTAAACATTATGGGATTGCATTGAAATGGGGTTTCTCGTCTTTAATCATTTTTCTTTTGTTGTTATATATATATATATATATTCTAGTATATAGTTCCCCTAGATACTATGCATTTGACTTATATCAGTGTTGTTATTAGTCCATGATCTGAAGTATAAGATTTTATCTAAGATGGCTGCTGACATACTAGCTATTCCAATCTCAACCGTGGCATCAGAGTCCACATTCAGTGTTGGAGGTAGAGTTATTGATGAATATCATTCTAAATTGAATGAAGAATCAATTAAAGCACTTATTTGTGGTGGGGATTGATTTCGTAGCAAATATGGTTTAAAGAAGAAAGAAAACAAAAGGTATACATTTTGCATTGTTAAAATAATATCATTTCTTATGCATATTACTTGTAAAATTGTGTTATGCTCTAATACTATACATTTGATTAATTTTTTTCAAGGTCTTTGAAGGAGAAGGAGAAATTATATTGAAGATTTGACTTGAATGTGAGAAGGTCCACTTGTGTCAATATTCCCTTTTCTTGTGTCATTGTTGGTTGGCTTGTCTTTATCTCCATCAACTTTATTCATAATTGGTATTCTGGGTATGTATTCAGAACTTGTTCTTTCTAGAACTTGGATCTATCATGTTGAAAGCTCAGTTTGTCATGGTTTAAATTGTAATATTTGACCACCAATATTTTTCACTTCATCTTTATTCTGTAAAAGTTCCCTTCCCCCTCTGTTTGATCAATTTCATATTATGTTGTTGCCAACTTGCCATGTGCTTTGAGTAATTATACACAATGTACTGATTAATGCAGCGAATTGAATCAATGTGCTTCATGAAGACAAACAAGTATATGTTATTTCTTCTATAAAAGTATGTGACTAATAAGTTATCTTGGTTTTGATCTGTGTTCCTCACTTGTTCTCTTGTATTTTGAATCATTGGTAGTAATTTATGTAAATGTTGGCCTATTTTTGGCTTGTGGCCTGTTGGTGTGTTTTGCAGTGTGGCCTGTAGGCCTGTCGATTTGCTTAAAAAATTTAAAATTTAGGCCTCCTTAACAGGTTTCAGGCCAGGCCAGCTCTAGGCCTAAAAATTGGCCTCCAATAGGCCACAGGTTAGGCTCAGGCCAGTTTGTGCCTTAATAGGCCAGCCTGTTAAGGCAAAAGCTTGGCCTGACCTAGCCTGTTTCCACCCCTAATCATAATGGACTTGGGCCTATAGACTAGCCCATTTTTCAACAAAACCTTTAAAAATTTAACATGCGTTCCTAATCCATTAGATATCTATTAGCAATAAGCATTCCATTCCTACCAAGCCAAAGTGTGCGCATTGTTAGCTAATAGGATATATCGAGGAGGAATGCTACGAGATAGTCGGTTACCCACCTGGTTGGAAGAGATTATACCATGATAGAAGAAGTGCTTATGGTCCGAGAAACCAAAGGGACCTAGTGTGTGTTTGGATTAACTTTTGAGAATAGCTTTGACGATTTATGAGGTAAGTTTGTGAGAGGAGTTTTGTTTTGGGTTGCGCAAATCTAGGTTTGAAACCTAGGTTTGGTAAATTGCCAAACACTCACCTAGAGCGGCATGTGTTAGATCCAAAGAGACACTACTACGGAAGGGACTTTTAACAACCGTTTTTTTGGCCCTTTAGACGATTGTTTTCAGGGGGACGTCTATCTTAGTGTCGTTGAAAATTCAGGAAAAGATGACCGTTAAAAAATAGTCGTTGTATGGGAGATACAACTACTGTTTTATGGAAAACAGTCGTTGTATCTAAGATACAACGACTGTTTTCCCCAAAACAGTCATTGTATCCTCTTTTTTTTACTCCTTACATCATCCCCCTCTGCTCCTTCACCATATGTGTCTACAAGTCCCCACGTCCTCCATCCCCTTCACCACATGATCCATACTATACAAGTTCCCATTTGCTCCATCAATTTCACTATTGGCTCCATACTACTACAAGTCTCCCCTCCCACCGGCTCCATTTTCGCTGCCTCCATACTAGTAGATGAACCTATCCTAACGAGTTCTCTAACCTGTACATTGCTATCTTTGAAAGAAAAAACCAGATCCATGAACCATTCTCTCATGATTAACTTTCTAGCTTCCCCTAATACTCATGGAAGTGAAAATCACATGTTAATTTTTCTATCATGACATATAGTGCATATATCATCATAACATCATTTCAATGTGCAAACTTCAACTTTTAATGTAAATCATGACATGCATATGGCCAAAGAGATGATGACATGCTTCCATTAAAATCCCTATTCTTCATCATCATTTTCCAAAGTGTTCTCTGAAAGCATAATGCCTTAACAAATTCAAAGTACTCATAAATAAGAAACTAGGAAAAGTATTCGAATATGCAAACTTATATAGCACTGTACAAAACCACTGCACTATGTAAAAAAACCTCTACACATCATCACCCCTCTATGTGTTGTAGAAGATATCCTGACAACAGGTCTCGGATCAAATTAATGTCTTCGATTGTGTAAGGGTCTTGATCACCAAAAATCTGTGCGCAAAATGGAGAATATGTTAACATAAATAAATAAATTGAATGAAATAACTAACAATTCAATCACATGAAATTAACTAAAATTCAATTGAGAATCAAGAAATAATCACATGTTCAAAATTTGTAGTAAGGCCAGAGAAAATGATGTTATACATATATAGTATAACATAGAAGCCGCACTCAGTTTTCCCTGCTTGCCGAGGACACTATACATCAAAAGCAAACGGTAAAAAAGAATAAAGGCCTATGTAAAGCAATAGTCAATCGAAGAACTTGAATGTAAAGAACTTACGTTTGGCTGGAACCACTTTGTATGACTAGCTTTACCTTCACGCTTCCCACCCATTATATAATATGTCTTCAATGCACTGTAATAATTAAAATGATAAACAAAAGAAATTAAAACAATTGAGTAAAATAAAAAATTAATGACGGATAAATAAATTTACTTACGTGTTAAAAATGTTTTTGATATCTGTGTCTGGCTTGCGACCCAATGAGTCAAACCAAAAGATGACGTTGATCGAGGGACAAGGAACACAGAGACTCCAATGATAACTATAATCACATGCATATATAGATTAAAATGAGGTTAGATAACATGATACTGTTTAGCAAAGTGAACGTGTATAAATATATCAATAAAGTTACTTGCCCTTTAATAATTGGTGCCAGATAACAAGGCAGCTGAGTCTCGCCTATTGTATAGCCTATATAGCTCATCCGATCTTCCAACCTCTGGCTATTACGTCGTGACATAGTGCCAGGACATAAGAAGCCATATGTAGTGTCGAGCCCTCGTTCGGCACACAGTTTGTGGAAGCAGCTACCACATAAATGAAATGAGAAATGACACAGTAAATGTAGAAACCTAAAACCCCTAAATATCAGTGCATTAATTACAATTAAAAATTATAACTAAACTCACATGATTGCAAATGTGACCCATCCTACGTCAATCTCCTCCAAAGATAGGAACTCTCTAATATCTTTGTTATCAAGTCCATAATTGTACGAGATTCTGTGACCCATAATCTCACAAGGCATCTGCAAGTCGACCTTATTTATGTCTTAATAAATATTTTGCAGTCGTGCTAAAAAGGGAAATTTTGTCGCATCATCTTGTTCCTAGTAACACACAAAATAAAGATTATAAGTAGAATGTCAAGGATCAAGTTGTAATATCCCGATTTGTGATTAGGGCTAATGACTCTGATAATTATGGTAATTAGTGTAATTAAGCACTTTTGGAATTAATGTAATGTGAATTGTGGAATAAAGTTGTGTGGTATTTAAGATCAAGGGTTGTGATTCCTTGACCATGGGTCGGAATCCTATGTTTTGCGGTTATGTGAGCTCTTTGATGGAGTGCTTGAGATGTGGACATGTGGCATTGTGGTAGTGGTTGGATGAGGCCACAAGAAGACAAAACCTCATTTTTCCCTCATTCTCTCTCTCCTATTCGGTTGAGTGTGTGTGTGTGGGAGGATGAGTTGACTTCTCATCATCATCATTCCATCTCTCATCTCTTCTCCCTCTCTCTCTCTCCATTTTCGCTGGATCAAACAAGAAAAGAGGAAAGAAAAGCTTTGATTTGGGTAAGTAAATGTCTTCCTTTGCTCAAACACCATTCATAAATGTTGATCTTTGAGTGATAAGCTTCATTTTGGTGGGTGTAGCTTGTCCATTGGTTGTGGTTTGAGTTTTGGGCGAATTTGAAAGTTAGAGAATCAAGGTTCCGGATTGATCAAAGTAAAGAGGTAGGCATTTAGAGCATTCTAGTATGTTGTTTGTGATCTTTGGCTAAGTTTGGTAAAATCTGGAAAATCTGCCCTAATTATGCCAAATGTTGAAAATGTGGATTTTATGGTGTTTGATAGTGGAAATGGTTTATGATGGGTTATTTGATTGTTGGATAAGATCTGGAATGTGGGAAATGTGTTAAGGGAAATTTGGATATTGTGTATCATAGAGACCTTAGTGTTTGATTGTGGTCAAATTGGTTTTGGAGTGTTTTTGGTGTTGCCAAAGTGTTCCCTAGTTAGTGCTTAGAGTGTATGAGCATTGGAGGGAGTTTAAGAACCTTTGGGCATGAATTTGACCATCTGGTGTTTTCTGATTTTTGGCTACGTTTTTGGTCTCTGATGCACATCACTCGAGCAGAGGAAGAACATGCTCCAGTGATGCGGGAGTTTTTCCCTTTTGTGCTTCGAGTTCGTCTGGGTTTTTATGAACACTA
Organism: Inga laurina; assembly: GCA_963855925.1. Classification (NCBI taxonomy): domain Eukaryota; kingdom Viridiplantae; phylum Streptophyta; class Magnoliopsida; order Fabales; family Fabaceae; genus Inga; species Inga laurina. The sequence continues at coordinate 9,612,152 of OY979710.1, forward strand.
CTCGAGCGCATTGCTTCGTGCTCGAGTGAGGGAAGAACATGCTCGAGTGAGTATGGTTCTGCTCGAGTGATGGGGTAAGCCCAGAGTAGGGGGTTGCTCTCGGGTTGTCACTCGGGGGTAAGGTGCACGAGTGTGCCTTCTCACTCGTGGGTATGGGGTGTGTGCTCGAGTGCATATGGTTGTGCTCGAGTGATCCTGATCTTGGGAGAGCTTTGTGTGCTCTCGGGTCCTCACTTCCTAAACTTCACTCGCAAGTGCTCGAGTGAGGCATTTGTCCTTGTGCTCGAGTGAGGTCCAGCATGCTCGAGTAAGCCAGTTCCTGGAAGTTTCTTTGTGCTCTCGGGTGCTCACTCGCAGTCTCACTTTCTCTTGTGCTCGAGTGATGTCCGTACTTGTGCTCGAGTGAGGGCATCTGTGCTCGAGTGAAACTGTCAAAAATCAGAGTTTTGCCTTCGAAAAAGGGGTCTTTTGGGTAGTGTCTTCCAACCCTTTAGGCATATGTTTAGGCCTCTAATAGTCACCTAAAGAGTCCTAAATGATAACCAACTTAGAGTATTATTGAAATATACATATGGAAAAGAGATTGATTGGTTGTCCCTAATTGATATAGGATTTGACATCTGTCGTCCTCGTGAGGCCAAGGTGCCGGAGCCAGTCAGGAAAGATACAGGTAGTGACTCTTTCTTTATATCTTATGTGATACATTGTATGTATTCAATGTCATTGAGATGAAATGGGTTTTCGTATGCTGCGTGTTTATGAAAATTATGGAAGCACCGCTATACCAATAGTCCCTGAGTCGCTAACAACAGTTCGGGTAAGGGTTGTGTGCCTTCCCGACGGTAAAAGGGGATGAGGTTAGGGTGTGTATATGTGATTATGTGGGCCAAAAGGCTAATTGTGGGCCGAAAGGCTATTTGTGAAGGCCGACGGGCCATTTGTGAAAGCCGAAAGGCTATATGTGAGCCGTAAGGCTATTCGTATGCACTGCCACGCCAATAGTCCCTGAGTCGCTAACAACGGTTCGGGTTAGGACGGTGTGCCTTCCCGACGGTAAAAGGGGATGAGGGTGGAGTCTGATTTGTGTTGCTGATATGAGATGATTTGTTTACATATTATGTGATTGCATGTGGTATGAAAAAGTTGTTACTACTGGGATTCTTTAGAATCTCACTCTTTCTATATGACTAACCTTTTCAGACAGGGCGAATGGCTCGAAAGGGAAGCGGACAACCAGGAGTAATTAGGATTACTCTGAGACTTTGTGGTAGTTGGTTATCTTCATTTTGGATTTGGGGTTACCAAGTGTATATGAGATTGTAAATGAATATTTTGGTTATGTAATCCCCATTTTGGGAACTTGTAAACCCATGATACAATTATATGTAGATGAACCCGGGGTTTTGCCAGGATTTTAGTTTCCGCACTCTGATATTGTTTATGTGATTTGATTTCTCAAAGTAGTTATATCCGCATGTGAATGTGAGACCAGGATTAAGTATGCTTTAGAACTGATTTTGAAATATCCCATCTCTTGGATGAAGGATCATAAATTGTTATCTCTTTTTATTGGTCTCTATTTCACTTAAATTTCATAATCCGGATGTAATTACGGTGAGGGGGTTACACAAGTAACAGTAAGGTGTTTCCTACCATTGGAGGGACTGGCACAGTCTAAACAAGATGTCTAGGCCACAAGATGAAAGATACTGTTGCCTGACCTAGATTGGCAACCTCACCATCGGGGAATGGGGCATCTACACCTTCCTCCCCCAGTCGAACACTTGTCACATTGACCTTAAGTTGATCGTCCTGGATTTGGTTATTATGGTGGGTGGTGGCATAGCTGTATACAACAGCATCAGCAACAGCACGCAGGTACGGGACTTCCAAATACATAGTGCAGGGTTCTCCAGGCTCTAGTGAAGGACCAGGGTCGCCATGTCCAACCTCTGGCGGATTGTAACTGCCTTTGATGCTGGGAAAGGCCGGGGATTCCTGAGTAAGAGAAATGAAAGAATTAATTAAAATAACGTAAGGAAAAACTCAATATAATGTTAAATGAAATTAGTTACAAACCTCAGATCTAGACGCCACATTACACATCCCGCCTTGCATGTGAGACAACACCATCATACTCATCTCACCACGTAGCTCACTCAACAACTCTTCTTTAAGCTCGTCTCAAAGTGAGTAACGTAGCTCTGCTCGGATTTCCTCTCGAACCCTGACCACAAACTCCTGACTCATTTCACCTCGTCCATAAGCTTGTGAACCTCGTCCAAAGTATTTAGAGAGACCAACTCCCCTTGACTCCCCTCTAACTTGACCAGGGTGATCTAGATTACCAAGCGTCGTGGCTAAGATGTCCATCCTTCCAGTTTGAGTGAAGGAACCTTGGTTGCTCTGCTCTTCAAGTTCATCCTGTGGCATACAATGGATAAATAGAAAGTAATTATATGCCACCAACGTTAGAAAAATGAAACACATTTAAATATACTTGTTATTAAATACTCACAATCCTTTTAGTGACATCAGCAATGACTGGATTTATATATTTATCTCCCTTTATCCTCCATGCTTTCCATTTTTTGTGACTCGGGGGAGGAGGTGGCGCCTGCACGACTATACTAGGATCTGCTCGGGCTGCTTCCTCCAATTTTTGCAATTCAGCCTGCTTCATCTTCTTTTCGAGCTTTCGATAACCCCCACGCGACATGTAATGAGGATAATTGTTTTTCGCTCGCCTCTCTTTATTTTCTTGACTCAATTTCTATATAAACAAAGAATAATGATAACTGAGTTAGCGATGTCAAGTAAGTTCAACTAAAATGTTTAACACTAAGATGAACACAATGTACCAGGAAATTGGGATCCTGCCGCGATGCAACAAACAACCTCCAGTCATTTGGAGAAAGAAACGGATACTCTTTACAAGGATCCTCATGTCTCCTTGGCCCTCGAACGTACTTAGTTGTGAGCGTGGACTTGAAATCTTTCCACCACTCACGAACTTCCCCCATCCAATGCTTGTACATATCCTTCGTATTGGGAACATCATAGGTTTGCTACAAAACAAAATATATAGTAGTCGTTATATATGAACAAATAGAAATAAAAATATAGATACAAATACAAATTTACATACCAAAATTTGTTCCCAAATCATACGCTTCGTGTCCTTTGAAACTTCCCACCAGGTAGGAATTAGAACGCTAACTTTGCTCCAACCCAAAAAGCCAAGGTAGCTAATGAATGTGTCTCTGTCTGACCAGAGTGGCTTCAAATTAGCATCAAATTCCACGTGAATCTTGCTCGCCTGTTGTTCCTCATGACGTGCCACCAACGATCGCAGCTTTGTGTTTCCTCTAACCTTTTTCTTAATCGGTGAGCCAACAGAGTCGCCCGAATTTGAACTTGCCATGATCCTTCTAAGAAATAAATGTGACATGATAAGTAAAGTGAAATTACATGCACACTTTAAATAATTCAAAATCTTACTAAGAAATAAATGTAACATATGATAAGTAAATTGAAATTACATACATACTTTAAACAATTCAAAATCTTACTTTAAGTGTTTTCCCAAATTCCTTCACAATGATCAACTCTAGCTGCATATTCATCATCATCTACCAATTCCACTTCAGATGGCATAGGCGGATTTGTAGTGAAAGGCGGCATGTCGTCAAGATTCAAACTCGGATCACCATCCTTCTGTTTTTTACTTTGGAGTACAATAGACAATTTTTTATTTTTTTTATCAATGACATAAAACACTTGTTTTGCCTGACTTGCTAGAATGAATGGCTCATCTTTATAACTGACTCTTTCAAGATCAACTGAGGTGAATCCAAATTGATCTATTTCAACAGCATTATTGTTAACCCACTTGCATTTAAATAAAGGAACTCTCAACTTAGTGTAGCTTATCTCCCATATATCTTCAATAACTCCATAATAGACTATGGATGCCAAAATGGGATTTTTGTCTTTTGAACTAGAAAAGTGCATTGATTCGGCTACCACCATCACCCCACTATTTTGCATAGTACTTCTGTTATCCTGGCCATTTGTATAGAAAGAATACCCGTTTATATCGAAGCCACTCCAAGTTATGACCTCAAAAGAAGCTAACCATTTGATTGTCTCAGACACATTGGTCTCGTGCGCTACCTTATCCTTGAACCACTCTATGAAAGTCTTGTTTTGCTCATTAGCTATCTGCATGTCATTTTTCCTTGGATAGATCTCCTTTAAAATCTTTCTGTGTTCGGCTAAGTACGGCTGAACTTCTTCCGTATTATTCAAGATATATAGGTGTGCTTGCAACACCTCTTCACGACGCATACTCTTTACTTTGAGCCCTCGTGTTCCCTTACTTGTACCCTTTTCATGACGAGATTGGGCCTTTGACCTTTATAGATATTCTTTGCAAAAGTCCATAGCCTCTTCAACGACATATCTTTCCATAATTGAGGCTTCAGGTCGATAAGGATTTTTATAATACCCTTTTAAGTTCTTCATGTATCGCTTAAAAGGGTACATCCACCTTTGATAAACTGGGCTGCATAGTCTTACCTCCCTTACCAAATGAACTATTAAATGCACCATTATATCAAAGAATGCGGGAGGAAAATGCATCTCTAGTTGGGATAGAATAGTATAACCCTCATTTTCTAATTCGTCTAACCTTGCAATGTCAACAACTTTACTACAAATAGCATTGAAGAAACTGCACAACCTTGTTACCGTCCTTCGCACATCATCTTTCATAATGCCTCTAACAGCTACTCATAATAGTTGTTGCATCAAGACATGACAATCATGAGACTTCATTCCAACTAACTTCAAATCTTCCATTGACACAAGTCGGCTCACATTAGAAGAATACCCTTGTGGCACCTTAATGCCATGTAAACACCCACACAAACTTCTTCTCTCAGCTTTTGACAATGTATGCGCTGCTGGCTCCATATACGCTCTCTTACCAGCATCTCTTAGTTGTGGATGCAATCGTTCTCTTATTCCCATTTCAACCAAGTCTAGTCTTACACTAATTCCATCTTTTGTTTTCCCTGGTATGTGCAAAAGCGTACCAACAAGGCTATCACATACATTTTTTCCACATGCATCATATCAATACTATGTCTCACATCAAGACTACGCCAATATGGAAGATCAAAGAAAATTAACCTCTTCTTCCATATGTTCTTCTCACCCGTAGTCTTTTGATTTTTACCAAAAGTGACATTGATTCTTTCCACCTGACTATAAACCTCGTCTCCAGTTAATGGCTTCGGAGCCATTTCATTCTCCGGCAAACCGTTAAAAGCCTTCTTTAGCCTACGGTATGGGTGGAATCAAGGAAGAAATCGTCTATGACCAAGGTAGACCGTTTTTCTATCGTGCTTGAGTTGATGGAACTGTGTGCTCGCTTCACATATCAGACATGCTTTATGACCCCTGACACTATAACCTGACAAGTTACCATATGCAGGGAAGTCGTTAATTATGGTGAAAATCATTGCACGTAGCTTAAACGACTGTTGCTTATATGCATCAAACACATCTACACCATCCTCCCACAACTTCTTTAAGTCCTCTATTAAAGGTGCCAAGTAGATATTGATATCATTCCCTGGCTGTTTTGGTCCCGAAATCATCATAGAAAGCATCATATACTTGCGTTTTATACACAACTAGGGAGGTAAGTTGTAAATTACCAGCAGAACGGGCCATGCACTATGTGTACTGCTAAAAGTACCATAGGGATTATGAAAGGATTTTTCTTATTTATGAAAGCAATTTCTTTATTTTTATTTGGAAAATGGTTTTGAAAGGCTTTTGGATTAAATTTCCTGAAAAGATTCCCAAAATCTCATACGAAAGAATAATCGATTTTGTCTGAGGAGGCTTTAAAAATTTCATATGACTTAAATCCCTTTTGAAATTAGTTTTGTTTATTTTGATCAAAAGAAATATTTTTATTTTTAGGTTTAACTTATAAGAAAAGTGGATTCCCAATTATTAGTGAACAGGTAAAGACAAGCATTAATCGCATGATTAACATATTATTCATAATAGAGGATTCGAAAGTATATATAGTGAGAGCCTATACCTCTGGTGCTTTGAGTCTTGCTGCAAAAGAGATAAAGTAAAGGAGCGAACCATATAATAAAATAAGCGAAGGGGACATGGAATGAAAACTTGTAGCAATTTGATCCCAACAAAGCCATGACTGAACTACTTTCACCCATTGCATATCATAATATATTCTATGGAGTAAAAGAGAGTTATTGGTCAAACTTATATTACCATTCACACTCCATATGCCAAATACCAATCCAAATCTAGCAGCAACCATTGTGTCAGCAAGTATCATATAACAAAAATATGTTGATGCTTAGCGCTAGTTTTAAAGATGAGGAGAGCATGTTGATGGTGCCACGGAGACAACAAATGAGAGAAAAATATCAAAGTGAGTACATATATAAACCAAAAGGTGAGGCTATCATTCACAAATAGATAAAAGAGAATGAGTGTAATAAGAATCAAATACAAATAAAGTAGATCAACCAAAATTATATTTGATTCTACCCTCTAGCCATTGATGCTTAAGTTTGCATATGTGATAATCATCACAAGAGCATAGGCTTTCCTTGAATTTTTTAAAAAAGATAAGAAAACAAAATTGCTCCCAATTAACGGCAAGGGCAAAATTGCTCCAAATTTAACACTTTCGAGGAAAAATTGCGCTTTAAAAAAATTTTGGGGCAAAATTGGCCCCAAGTGAATACTTCCGAGGCAAAAATGACCTTTAACATAAAATTCTATAAGAACAAAGATTACAACAAGCCTTTTGTTGTGAAAATAAAAGAGATATGGGATAAGAGATAGAGAAGAGCAAGACGATAGAGAGAAAATGGTAAGAGAAAAGAAGGGGAGCAATTTTCATTCACTCATATTTCTTGTGATTACAATACTATGTACAATGCTTCTATTTATAGCTTCTAAGAGTCACTACCAAGGGTCACAACTAATATATAATAAATGGTACAATGAATACTATATGACCCTTCATATTATTAAATAGCCTTTTAATTTCTCAATAACGTATTTATGAATGCTGACTAGGATATGAGTTAATGGACATCCACATAATTAATATTCATAACACTCCTCGTTGGATGTCCTTGATGAATGTGCCTTATTAAAAACTTTAACTAGGAAAAACCCGATAGGACAAAAACCTAGCCAAAGAAAAGAGTATGTCATTCATTGATACATTGTTCAATGCTGCCTCATTAAAATCCTTTCTAGAAAAACCTAGCGGGACAAAACCTAGATAAGGGAAAAAGAGTATAGCATATATCGACTTCCCCTCTTGACGACATCAGTTTTACTCCCCCTGATGACAACTTGACTTCCAATGTCTTTTCGAGCATATCTCCCTTTTAGCCGCCAAACACTATATTATTTGTTATGGAACAATAAAAGAATTAACATGAAAATTACCCAATCTTATTTATATTATCCACTCTGTACCTACAAGAACTAAATTTTACCATTAAAATCATAATTCATACAATATTAAAATGATCTCTAAATATTCTCATGATTATAAGGTAGTATCAAATTCAATATATATTTTGCAAGCAAAATTATCTTTGGGCATGCTTCTGGCATTTTGGATCTTTGAAGATTTTTATGTAAACTCCACAATTTAGTGAGCCATATGCGTAGGCTATATATGATAATATCTAATAGATGTATAATTTTTCTTTCATAAATTGCCAAACTAATAATATACAAAGTTATTGCATCCACCACAAAATCATGTCTCATCATAATCATATTAGATTTTGTGAAAATCTTTATTTTCACCTAAACACATAAACACTCATATATCCCAAAATACTATCATATTTCTAGTATTTGGACTGTAAGTCCTTAACTGTCACAATATAATCATATTTTCATTACACCTTTTCCATTTTTCACTTTTCCTTTTGGCCAATCATCTTTATCTTTACTTCTTATGACATATCTTTATATAAGATCCTCATTTGATCATGTGATATGATTTTCAAAATTGTTGTCAACAACTTTATCTTATCGGTTCCATTTTCCCAATTATGACATAAATTATTAATATCTATATTATTTTTTAGATACCTAAACCTCTCTTGAGGTTTTTGCAACTAGTTATGTCTCGGCACTCTTCTAGAGTACCCGTCTCTTTAATATAATCATCTTAATTATATGCTCCAATTTATCTAAAATATTTATATTTGGAACCGAATACTTTCTTATGCTTCGGCCATGTCTCTCTTTTATTCATACTTATTGGAGCATTTTTAGCTAGAATATGAGATTTAGTAACTCTTATTTAGGTCAGTAATTCCATCTGGCAAATATTTTATAATATTTCATGAACACATAGCCTAATGAACTTTTGGTTCATACTTCTATATTGGAGGATTTATACTTAACAGTAATAATGCATTCCATGTGTTCTCTTTTCCAGCTATATATTCAATTTCTCCCCCTTATGTTAGGAAAACTTTGTTAAATGACAATTGACTAATGATGTAGTATAAGTCTCCTAAATCCATTTGTTTCATTTAGAGACAAACAAGAAGAAGGAGGTCCTTATCCAACATTTATCTCAACTTTCTTTCTATATCCATCCATGTGCATGTGGTGGATTAACAAGCATTGCACATTGAAGCTTTTTAAGATGGAATATGTCTGGTTTCTTATCAAAAGCCAATTTTACCAGGAGAATTTTGCTGGCTTGTATAAATGCTATAATATAAAAGATCAAAACTACCAACATTGAAATACAAAATTTTGTTCTCATAAAAATTGATCTAGCTATTTATGGAGGCTTTAATACATGATTTCTAGATCATATAATTTGGAAATTGCGCACTTAATTTATTCAATCATTATTGCAAACTTCATATTGCAAGCTAATAATAACCTCACATGTAACCATCTTATACATGTATCTTTCAAATTTATCAAACCATTGTATGGTTTACATGCCATTTCAATGGGCCCATATAATTTTGTTTGATATATTTCCAGAAATGCAGAGATCCATTGCTAATCATGACTAATGATATTCTCATAGTCAAGTTTATTTGAAAACAAGAAGCACATAGCAATTCTTGGATAATATGTTGGCTATGATCATGAAAAATCTTCTGGTTCTTCAATGGATGTCAATACGTAATCTTTTATAATTTGTTGCGTTATATATATGACTTGGATGATCAAACTATCACACCCTATCTTTATTTCGACATTCATTAGAGTGTTTGTGTGCAGTTCAGTGGACACACAGAAATAGTATAAATATACTGATAATAAGTGCTTGATTACATTACAGGAATTCCCCACAGGGATTGTATATAATACTTACAAACTTTAAAATAATAAAAAGCTTGTAGATAACCAATGTCAGTACTTGAACTAGATCGAAACCTTCATTTACCAGTAATTACAACTTTGCCCTTCGAGCCGCTTCTTGTTGTTGGATACACTATACATTGTGGAAAGGGGTGAGATTCGAAAGAATCTCAATAGTAATATGCTATCGATCATATAAAATGTGAAAGATAAATATGCAATGTACCATATAGTGTAAAATGAAAATACATACTATATCGTGTGTGTGCGCACTGCTCAAGGCCAAATGACTGTTTGGATCCCCTACTTGTCTGTGTACCTTAGCTGGGTCCCAGACCACAGCTAGGTAATGTGCCTTAGGCACCATGTTCATATCATATAATATAACAACATACAACATATCAACATTCACATAGTATATGAGAAATAGAGTTGCTACCTGGAATTGCCCTTTCCTTTCTTGTCTGTCTGTCCAATACTGTCTTTCCGGCTAGGGCTATTGATATATCCTAAAATTCCAAATTTATAATAAATTAGTTATTACTTATTCAAAACTCATATTGTTGGTTATCTTGACTCAAAATCACATATTGACCAAAATGCCATTGGGGACCTAATATAAGCCCCTTTATACCTGGTCCAACTGTACTTTACCAAAAATCATGACTTGAGTTATTCCTACACAATTTCGTGTGTAGAATCCATTTTTGACATCAAATTTGACAAATTCATGCCAAAATTATGAAAATACCCTTGTCAGCCACTATGTTAGGGTTTTAGGGGTACAATTGTCATTTCACACCCTAAAGCCTTTATACTTCATATTTTACATGTTCCCTACACAATTTTCCATTGTATTTACAATGGGAACATCAAATTCATGAAATTCCAGCTCCAACATTGTGAACAGTGGCTGGCTGAAAGTTTAGAGAAATTAGAGAAAAATGAGATTTCTTGATTTTAATCCATAAAACATACACCTTCTTTTCCCTTGTAATCCCGTAATTAACCACTTAACCACTTATTGGACATGATTAATGGAAAATTGGGAAGCACCTCCCCTTAGGGTTTATGCTTCCCAAATTACAAATTTAAGCCAAACAAGCCAATAACCAACCACAGCATCATCAAACAACCTTAAATCAATAACAAAATCAAGGTTCTTGAGAGATTAGCTCTTTGTTTCTCTCTCTAGCCCAAAAACCATCCCCTCTCACTTCCTTCTTGCTCTTGATTTTGCTTGCTACATGTGTATTTCAAGAAGGCATAAAGATTAGTAGAGAGTTTCCATGAATTAGAAGGCAAGAACAAGTGGAAATTTCCACCAACTCACCTTGTCTTTGCTTCTTGAATCTCTTGTGCTTTGTGTTCTTGTGTTTCTTCAAGCTCTCTCCCTCTCTCCCCTTTCTTGTGTTTGGACGAAAATTAGCCTTTGGAAGAGGATAATTAGCTCTTGAAAAATATCATCATCCACCTCCTTAACTTATTATTATTTAAATACTAATTAAGCTCATGTTATTTGAATTTTCTTTCATCTTTTTACACTTGGCTCAAAATACTTTCAAATGTCACCATTTATGTCCAAGTGAATATTTTCTCTTTCCCTTGTCAGGTTGGACGACATGTGAGACTTTTGGAAGGATCAATAATTTCTTATAATATCTCCTTCCACCTCCTTTTAAATATTAATATTTAAGTGCAAATTAACATATTCTAATTTGACTTTTGTGCCATCTTTTTATACTTGGATAAAAATGCATCCACATAGCATATTTAATATCCAAGATTTATTTTCTCTTGCTTTATTCTATGTTGGCTGAATATATCTCCTTAATGTGTAGAAATAATGAGTTTTTTGATTTATTGGTTAAATGACCATTTTGCCCTTACAGTTTTGTAATTGAAGTGGGCATTCTTCCTTTTCTTTAGTCTTGGCCAAAATTCTTATATTTATTGGGCACAAAAATTGTGTTCTTTCATTATCTAATTTGGGCTCTAAAAATGGGCTTTTATGAAGACACAAATTAAATTTTATTTCTTATTGAGGCTCAACATTTATGTGGCCACTAATTGCACTGTTTTTACATTTCAACCACCATTTTATTCCCTTTAATATAAGGAATTTTGGTGAATAAAATTTAGGATGTTACACAAACAAGTCATGCCAATAGTAAGTTTGTTTGGATCAGTAAACATCTGGTTTACTGTAACATATGTCTCAACCAACCATAAAATTTTCAATTTCCATAATATATTGATTTAAATTATAATTTGACATCCATTTTGGGAGATCTATTAGGCTTTGTGTAGGAAGTATATGAACATAACTTTTCAAAAATTAGCTCACACTTGCATTCTAACAATATCCCCCTAAAGTGTGAGTCATATAAGTATACTTCCTTTATTTCTATATTTCAAAAATGATGATCAGTATATAGTAGGTCAATGACCTAGCTTGCTTGCATTTGGAAATCCAAATGCTTTATAGTTCATATACAATCATGGATTCAATCCAAATGGGCTGTCACTTTTAAATCCTTTAATAAATCTATTGTCACAAATTTTCATGATAAATTATTCTCTTGCCCACAAAATAAAATACAAAAAATGTCTATATTTATTCTTTAGAAACTATATCAATTTTTTTTCCATATAGTTGTTCAAAAATTCTCATATAGTATTACATCACTATATAATATTGTTACTAATTGTAATATTCTTCAATTTGCTTATTTTGATACATATGCAAAGTATATCTTCCACCACATATAAAAATATGAATAGATTCATGATCAAAATAAATTAATATCACATCAAAATTATCTAGCAGAAAAGTCTCAAAGGTAACAAATCCATGAGAAGTTTTTATGAAAACACAATGTCACTTGTCATAAATTCTTAGACATAGAAACTATGACACAACCTCAAATTCTTGAAGTAACATTCTCACGAAACAAACATTGTGAGAAATTCTCACAAAAATAAATCTATGAGAATTGTTATTGGACTACATAAGCTAACACATTTTTTCTCAATGAATTACATCTATAAGAATTTCTCACAAATATTAAATCATGAGTAGACAGTATTCATAAAAACATCTCATGGGAAATTAAATCATGTAGAAACTTTATTAGACTACATAAGCTAACACATAATTTTTGAATAATTCTGGTCCAACAAATCAAATTCACATCACCAATTTATAATGAAATTTCTCATGAAATTAAATAATTTCTCATGTTCTCAATTTAAAATGTCTCATAAATATATTATTTTTCTTTTTCTCTTAAATGTCACTTAAAACTAATTTAGTTACAATATATATGTATCATATCATGATTAATGTTTGAAAGCTATATACAAAGAATATTCACATATCATATATTTGAATTTATACTAAAAAAATGGGGGGAAAGAGATGGAAGTAAAAACTAAAATGAAAAGTAAGGGCCAGTAATGGAAGAAAGGACCTTCATGTTGGAGCATATGAGTTGAGCATTTGTGGAAAATCTGTGAAGAAGTCGACAAGTAGAAATTCCAAGAAGGAAAAAAAGGCAATTTGGAGCTTGAGCTTGACATAATAATCTTCACTAATTACAAGATTAGAAAGCTTGTGTAATTCCAATATATGCAAGTCATATTATATGATATCATAATTAATGGATGAATAATTTTCATACACATCATATATTTAAATTTACAAATAAATTGTACATTTATGCATAAAGAAGATGATTAAAGAACTTAATTGTACAATTGGAGGTTAGATTAATAAATCCTTCAATTTGGGAGTTATAAGGTATAATTACATTAACCATCACTACTACAAAAAACACAAGTTGTGGCGTTTAATTTAAAGAACACTATGGCGCTTGGGAAGCGCCATAGCTTCTAACGCTATTAAAACAAGCTACGCCGTTTTTTGAATATATGGAAGCATCGTAACTTGATTATTTAATTTTTTTTAAATTATAAAGCTATGACGCTTTCTGGAGGAAGCGGCATAGGAAAGTGGCACTTCTTATGGCGCTTTTCTAGGGAAGTGCCATATGAAGTCAATGACTTCCAATTGACTTCCTATGGCACTTCCCTGGAGAAGCACCATGGGAAATCTTTTTTTTTTTTTAAATAAAAATTTTTAATTATTTTATTTTCCTAATGTAAATCTCCGTTTACAATCTAAAATTCACAGCAATTTATAATACAATCCATAACAAAATGAAATAACATAGCACGTATCTTTTGCAATATTACATTTTCATGTATTAAACATAAAAGAAGTCTAGCATTTAACTTGCTTAAACTTGACCCATACATGTTACTTCTATGGAGGAATAAACTAAATATTATTATATTTCTAAGCTTAAAAATTAAAAAACTTACAATATGTAGGAAATTCAAGAAGATAGAGTTGAAACTTCACATAAATACTTGAAAACAAAATTATGAGTACACACGTAAGATTAATGAGGTATTTTAACTAAAAAAATGTGGACCAAATGTTGAAAAAAAAAACTTACATGCCAGGAAGCTTCTGAAGGAGGCCGAGAGAAGAAGAAAAACAACAAGTGAGAGAGGAAGCTTTGTACTACAACGGAGGTCTGGGAAATGGAGGAGCTAGAGGGAACGCTAGAAGATGAAGATGAAAATGAAAATGAAAGTGGCGGGCTGTGAAAATTATATAGCGTGGGAGAAGCTATTACGCTTTCTCAAGGGAGTGCCATTAAAAGTTGCTTGAAAAAATGTTGAAAAGTCCTACAAAAGAAAATGTTGAGAAAGTGTTAAAAAAAATGACGTTGAACAAGTGTATTAAGCCTTTAATGGCACTTTCTCAAGGAAGTGCCATTATTAAATCTTATGCCTTTAATGGCACTTCCTTGAGAAAGTGCCATTAAAGGACTGTAAATGTTTTTTTTTCTTAAGGTCAACAACCCTTGGTCGGCGCTTGCCCCACCAAGCGCCGACCAAGGCCCCTTGGATTTATTTATTTATTTTGGTTAAACCCAGACCATATCTTTTATTTTTCGGCGCTTGGTAGGGCAAGCGCCGGAGCTGTAACTATTGTTTGCAGGGAAATATAAGTCTGACTATAAGTCTTTTTTTCAATACAGAAGCTTTCATCAATTGGCACTATGATTTTCTTTTCCTTTTTTTTAAAAGTTAAAAACCTGTCATGAATCCTAACTTATATTTTTATGTGTGCTTAATTATAATTTTATTCCAAGTATTTGCTTGAAGTTACAACTTTCTCTTAAACTTTCTATACATTATAAGTTTTTTAATTTTTAAGCTTATAAATATAATTTTATTAATTTTTAATTTTTTTAATTAATTTTCTCAATGTCTTTTATATTTAACTTATTACTTAAAATTATTTTTTTAAAAAAACTATTTTCTATATGCCTACTTGCTTGAGAAAACGTTGAAAAAGTCTTACAAAAAAATGACGTTGAAAAAGTGTATTAAGCCTTTCATGACACTTTCTCAAGGAAGTGCCATTAAAGGCTATTAAGATTTAATAGCCTTTAATGGCACTTCCTTGAGAAAGTGTCATGAAAGGCTTAACTTTTTCAACTTTTTTTTTTTTTGGGTAAGACTTTTTCAACGTTTTCTCAAGTAAGTAGGCATATAGAAAATATTTTTTTAAAAAAATAATTTTAAGTAATCAATTAAATATAAAAGACATCGAGCAAATTAAATAAGTAACAACTAATAAAATTATATTTGTAAGCTTAAAAATTAAAAAACTTATAATGTATAGGAAGTTTAAGAGAGAGTTGTAACTTCAAGCTAATACCTGGAAAAAAATTATAAACACACATAAAACTATAAGTAAAGATTCATGACAGATTTTAAACTTGAAAAAAAAATCATAGTGCCAATTGACAAAAGCTTCTGTATTAAAAAAAAGAACTTACAGTCAGACTTATATTTCCCTAATAGTTGACTTACAGCTTCGGCGCTTGCCCTACCAAGCGCCGGCCAAGGGTGGTTCACCCAAAAAAAAAAAGACACGGTTTGGGCTTAACAATTAAATCCAAGGGGCCTTGGCCAGCGCTTGGTGGGGTAAGTGCCGAAGCTGGCTGGCCACCCAGCTTCGGTGCTTGCCCCACCAAGCGCCGGCCAAGGGTGGTTTACTCAAAAAAAAAAAAAAGAGATATGGTATGGACTTAACCAAAAAAAAAAAAAAAAGAAGTGTCACATAAGCCTAATACAAGCTATGGCACTTATTGTAGGAAGCGTCGTAGCTTCTTAACTTGGGGCTTTTTGTTTTTGTTAAACAATTATCTATGGCGTTTCTTTAAAGAAGTGTCAATAACAATAAATTTAAACAATAATGAATTTCAATAACAATAAATAAATAAATATCATATAGCCTACTGGGCATATTATTATTTCTATTGATTTCACAATAAATCTAGGCATCTTTCTTTACAACTCATTGCCTCTTTTGATATATATATATATATTGCTAAAGTATACATTTGATCCTTTATGTATGTATCAAGTTTCATTTTAGTCCTTTACATTTGTAAAGTATAGTTTTAGTCCCTTAATGTTAATAGAGTTAACAGAAAAATGCTTACACTACTACAAAAAGATGATTCCATGACACCAAACAACGACCACTTTCAGAAAATAGTAGTAAAAAACCGGGCGTTGGCATTTTCGTGAATAGACGAGAAGTTTCAATGACTATTTTCATGAAAACTAGTCGTTGAATCTAAATTTTCAACAACTGGTTTTAAAACAGTCTTTGAAACCATATTTAACGATTGGCTTTCAAAACCAATCGTTGAAAGTTTGAGATTTCAACGACTAGTTTTGAAAACTATTCATTGAAACTGGTTCAGTTTTACCCCAAATTCATCTATCAGCTCTGTGATTGCCATCTGCTAGCCTTTTTTGTTGTCAATTTTGTGTCACCCGCAAGCTCTATTTCTTTCTCGACCTCTGTCATTCTCCTACATTGTGTCTTTTGTCCCTCTCTGACAATGGACGTCTAGTAGCTTTCAGCCCCTCCATTTCTTCTCAATCATAGCTCCTTGTTTTCCCTCTTCTCAATTCAAGCAAGCAAGGTAATGTAGCTAAATGTAGTCCCTATTTTCTTCCTCTGCTTTAATTTGCTTTATGTTTTCTCTTCTTAGTCTCTATTTTCGCTCCTGTAGTTCGTACTGGCCTCTCCTCATATGGTTTGTGAAGAAGACAATGTGGGTTCTTGTTCTATTGGGGTTTTTGTTTTATTCCAATCTCACCAGTTATTCTTCTCTGTAAGTTCCCTTTTTCTTATTCTTGTTGATTTCTTCATTTGGATGTCAATTTCTTCTATTCTGGGACAAATTAATTTTGGCATTTTCCCCTTCATTTCTATCTCCTGAGTTTCTATGAAGACAAGTGGAATATTTAGACTTGTGTACTACATGTTTTATAAATTCATTTATAGTTGAAGCTATGTAATACACTCAAAAGATGAGAAAATGTTTTCAAAATATGGAACAAGCATTAATGTTCAAAATTAGGTCCTACACCCAAGGTTCAAAATTGCACTAGCTAGCACAAGTAAACTCCCTTACTAATTATATATGTGGATTTCGGAGATTAATTAATTTTGTAAATTGAGGAATTGAATGTTTATAAAAATATGTTAAAATAAACCCTTCAAACTTAAACCATACTTGGTTGTCTACCTAGTATGGTTAATTAATAATACTGGGAAGAGGCTTGAATATATATGAAAACATGATTGCATCATATCTATCTATATATCACACCTATGCAAGGCTCATATACGGCCCCAACTACCAATGAATTGATAAATAATTAAATAAACCCAAGTTTCTTTAAATTTTATTTAAAAAGTATTAATTAATTTCATTTTATTCTAATCAAACCACTATTGATGGCTTACATTATTTACTATGCCAACTTAACACTGTGGAGGATATCACCTTATTGTGTTTGATGGCTTCTTTGTAGGATAGTTTATCTTTAAATCTCTATGCAAGTTTGTCTCTCTATCTAAATAACAATATTGCTTGTAGTCCCTTAGGATATTCAAGGCCTATCACTCAGCCCCTCTATACAACAATTCTCTCTCTCTCTCTCTCTCTCTCTCTATATATATATATATTAGCCACTTGTACATAAAAAGATCCTCTCCTTTACCCTTCCCCTCTTTTCCCTCTCCATTATCCTTATCTACTCTTGATTAGCCATTGGATTAAAATTCAATGGTCCATATTTAACATTATTTAAAAATAGATATTACTATAAGTATTATTTCAACATCTTTGTTTAAATTGATCAATCATTCTTTTCTTATAGCAATCATTGGTTTTAATTTTGGATGTGTTTTGAACTTCTTATCAATGTGTAAACTTTCTTTTCTATCTCGTATCATTTGAATTCTAATTCAGCCGACTTATACACTATAAGTTATGTCCCTATAAGCTTTAATTTTTTCTTTTAAATTTTTTGAACAAGCCTGTGTGTTTTGTTTTGATCACACAGAAATTAAATTGGTATTCTCTTAGTAATGCGAGATGGGTGAATTAATAAGTGTTATTTGTAGTTGAATGTGTGAATTAATAAGTGCAAGATTGGTGGCATACATTTTCTAGTTTCTAGTCAATCAACAAGGCCAGTTCAATAATGCCTTTGCAGTTTATAAAAGATGCAGTATTTTAAAGTTAATCTTATAATGTTTTGGGTAATAACTCTCTCATCAACCTGTAGGTCTCACTGCCATTGTTGTCCCTTAGGTTGCCGGCCTACTACATCCTTGCCTCAGCAAAATCTTCTTCCAAATTCCTCAATCACAAGCACAGTGTCCTTGGAAGCTAAAGATTAGTTGGTAAGTTCTGTTATTGCTTGTTGATGATGATTTTTGAAACTTAAGGATATTATGGTGCTGTTATTTGTTGTAAACGTAATAAATTTGAATTATTGAATGTTGAATTGGTAGTTGAATTGTTAGTTTTTACAGTGTGTCTGGAGTGTTTCATATCATTGTTCTAAAGTTGAGTGTTGTTGAAAATGGATTAGGTGGTAATAAAATGAATCACAGTTGGATGAATGCATTGAGAACTAGTGAAGAATATGAGAATGGGGTGGAAATGTTTATTGAATTTACTAAAATGAATGTACCTAGTAAAAATAGGAAGTATTTTTGTTCATGTATTAACTGTTTAAATGAGAGTTGATGGGATATTGATGATATAAGAGATCACTTACTTTGTGATGGAATAAATTTTCGCTACACAAGATGGATATGGCATGGTTAGGAACTAGCTGCTCGTGCTTTCCATGAGAAGGAAGTTTTTTATGTCGAAGATGATGATAGAATGGAGAAAATGATTCATGATATTGATGTAGAATGTTTTGCATAGTCGCCTATATATGATAGCGTGTGGAGTGATACAGAGACACCTTTGTACCCTGGGTGTACTAAGTATACACGCTTGTCAGGTATTTTGCACTTGGTAAACTTAAAGGTAAGTTGTGGATGGACCGATAGTAGTTTCACTTTGTTACTTAAATTGTTATGTGTATGTTTCCAGAGGATAATGTACTTCAAAATCGTATGTATGAGGCGAAGAAAATCTTGTCTATGATGGGTATAGAGTATGAAAAGATACATGCTTGGTCTAATGACTGTGTATTATACAGAAAGGAGTATAAAGGACTATGTGATTCTCCGAATTGTAAAACTTCCTGATATAAAGTGAACAATAATGCTGGTTGTAGTGATAAGACAAGTAAAAGGCAACCTTTAAAGGTTTTGCGGTATCTTCCAATCATACCACAGTTTAAACAAATGTTTGCCAATACGCAGGATTTTTGTGAAAAGATACATGTTCGGCACCCGGCTGACTCTCCATAATGGAAAAAAATAGATGAAATGTTTCTCGGATTTGGCAGTGAGCTAAGAAACCTTCCCCTTGGACTTTGCACAGATGAAATGAATCCTTATGGTACTCTTAGTAGTACACATAGTGCATGGCCAGTTCTGCTAGTGATTTACAACTTACCTCCATGGTTGTGTATGAAACGCAAGTATATGATGCTTTCTATGATGATTTTGGGACCAAAATAGTTAGGGAATGATATCGATGTCTACTTGGCACCTTTGATAGATAACTTAAAGAAGTTTTGGGAGGATGGCGTTGTGTTTGATGCATATAAGAAAGAGTCATTTAAGCTACATGTAATGATTTTCACCATGATTAACGACTTCCCAGCATATGGAAACTTGTCATGGTATACTATGAGGGGTCATAAAACATGTCCGATATGTGAACCAAGCACACACTTCCATCAACCTAAGCATGGTAGAAAAATGATCTACCTTGGTCATAGGCGATTTCTTCCTCGATTCCACCCATACCGTAGGCTAAAAAAAACTTTTAACGGTTTACCAGAGAATGGAATGGCTCTAAAGGTATTAATTAGAGATGAGGTTTATAGTCGAATGGAAAGAATCAATGTAAATTTTGGTAAAATCAAAAGACTATGGGTGAGAAGAACATATGGAAGAAGAGGTCAATTTTCTTTGATCTTCTATAATGGCGTGGTCTTGATGTGAGACACAGTATTGTTGTGATACATGTAGAGAAAAATGTATGTGATAGCCTTGTTGGTATGATTTTACACATACCTGGGAAAACAAAAGATGGAATTAGTGTGAGACTTGACTTGGTTGAAATGGGAATAAGAGAACTGCTACATCGACAACTAACAGATAATGGTAAGAGAGTGTATATGGAGCCAGCAATGCATACATTGTCAAAAGCCGAGAGAAGAATTTTATGTGGGTGTTTGCATGGCTTTAAGGTGCCACATGGGTATTCTTCAAATGTGAGAAGGCTTGTCTTAATGGAAGATTTGAAGTTAGTAGGAATGAAGTCACTTGATTGACATGTCTTTATGCAACAACTATTACCAGCAATTATTAGAGGCATTATGAAAGATGATGTGTGAAGCATGATAACAAGGTTGTGCAGTCTCTTTAATGCTATTTTTAGAAAAGTTGTTGACATTGGAAAGTTAGATGAATTGGAAAATGAGGGTTATACTATTCTATCACAATTAGAGATGCATTTTACTCCCGCATTCTTTGATATAATTGTGCATTTAATAGTTCATTTGGTATGGGAGATAAGACTATGCGGCCCAGTTTATCTAAGGTGGATGTATCCTTTTGAGCGATACATGAAGAACTTAAAAGGGTATTCTAAAAATCCTTATCAACCTCAAGTGTCAATTGTTGAAAGATATGTCATTGAAGAAGCTATAGACTTTTGCAAAGAATATCTATCAAGGTCGAAGGCCCAATTTCATCATGAAAAGGGTACAAGTAAGCGAACACGAGGGCTCAAAGTGAAGAGTATGCGTCGTGAAGAGGTGTTGCAAGCACACTTATATATCTTGAATAATACAGAAGAAGTTCAACCGTACTTAGATGAACATAGAAAGAGTTTAAATGAGATATATCCAAGAAAAAATGACATGTAGATAGCTAATGAGCAAAACAAGACTTTTATAGTGGTTTATGGAAAAGGTATCGTGCGAGACCAGTGTGTCGAGACAATTAAATGGTTAGCTTGGGGGCCTTCTTTTGAGGTCATAACTTGGAGTGGTTTTGATATAAATGAGTATTCTTTCTACACAAAAGACTAGGATGATAGACATACTATGCAAAATAGTGGGGTGATGGTGGTAGCCAAAGCAATGTACTTTTCTAGTTCAAAAGACAAAAACCCCATATTGGCATCCATGGCCTATTATGGAGTTATTGAAGACATATAGGAGATAAGCTACACCAAGTTGAGAGTTCCTATATTCAAATGTAAGTAGGTTAACAATAATGCTGTGGAAATAGATCCATTTCGTTTTACCTCAGTTGATATTGATAGAGTTGGTTATAAAGATGAGCCATTCATTCTAGCAAGCCAGGAAAAACAAGTATTTTATGTCATTGATCCAGCAAATGAAAATTGTCCGTTGTACTCCAAAGTAAAGAACAAAAGGATAGTGATGCAAGTTTGAATCTTGACGACACACCACCTTTCACTACAAATCCAACTATACCAACTAAAGTAAAATTGGTAGATGATGATGAATATGCAGCTAGAATTGATCATTGTAAAGGAATTTGGGAAAACACATAAAGTAAGATTTTGAATTGTTTAAAGTATTCATTTAATTGTAATTTACTTATCCTATCTCACCTTGATTTTATTGCAAGAACATGGCTAGTTCAGATTCAAGAAACTCAGGTGGCTCACCTGTTAAGAAAATGGTTAGAGGAAGCACGAAGCTGCAATCGTTGGTCAAACGTCATGAGCAAGAAAAAGGGAGGGTGCACATGGAATTTGATGCAAATTTAAAGCCTATCGGCGACCAGGAAGACACATTCATTAGCTATATTGTCTATTTGGCTTGGAGTAAAGTTTTT
This sequence comes from Inga laurina, assembly GCA_963855925.1. Classification (NCBI taxonomy): domain Eukaryota; kingdom Viridiplantae; phylum Streptophyta; class Magnoliopsida; order Fabales; family Fabaceae; genus Inga; species Inga laurina. The sequence goes on from OY979710.1 coordinate 9,634,032, forward strand.
TCTACTTGGAGGGACATTACAAAAGATAAGAAGGTTATGATTTGGAAACAACTTTTAGTATATAAATTTCTATATTTATTCCTATTGCTTCATATATAACTATTTTATATTGTACTTTGTAGCAAACCTATGATGTCCCTAACATAAAGCAGATGTACAAGTATTGGATGGGGGAGATTTGTGAGCGATGGAAAGATTTCAAGTCGAAAATCACAACCAAATACATTCAAGGTTCAAAGAGCAATAATGATCCTTGTAAAGAATATCCGTTTCTTTCTACAGGTGAATGGAGGTTATTTATGGCATCAAGACACGATCCTAAATTTCTATATATATTTATATATATATATATATATATATTTAGTTCATTTAATATGAAACATTTTATTTGAATTTATTTGACCTTACTAACTCAGTTTTCTTTATTCTCTGTTTATATAGGAATTGAGTCAATCAAATAAAAAGAGGTGAGCTAAAAACAATTATCCGCATTACATATCTCATGGGAGTTATCGAAAGCTGGAAAAGAAGCTCATGCAGGCTGATTTGCAAAGATTGAAGGAAGCAGCCAAATCAGATCCTAGCATTGTTGTGTAGGCACCGCTTCCTCCCCCACATCACATAAAATGGAACGCAGGGAGGATCAAGGGAGAAAAATATATAAATCCTAGCGTTGTTGATATTGCTAGAAGGATTGTGAGTATTTAAAATAAAGTATATTTAAGTTTGTTTCTCTTTCCTTAGAACTTTTGGCATGTAACTACTATATATTTATCCACTGTATGCTACAGGATGAACTTGAAGAGCAGAGCAGCCAAGGTTCCTTCACTCATACTAGAAGGATAGTTATCTTAGCAACAGCACATTGGAAGCTAGATTACCCTGGTCAAGTTAGAGGGGAGCTAAGGGGAGTTGGTCCCTCAAGATATTTTGGATGAGGTTCGCAACCTTATTGACAAAGTGAACCGGGTAGACAGTTTGTGGCCAGGGTTCAAGAGGAAGTCCGAGCAGAGCTAGATGTGCAAATGCCTCAATCACTTTGAGATGAGCTTAAAGAAGAGTTGTTGCATAAGCTACGTGGTGAGATGAATTCGATGGTGTTGTCTCACATTCAAGTCGAGATGTGTAACGAGGAGCCTAGATCTCAGGTTTGTAAATATTTTCATTTAATATATCATTGAGTTTTTCCTTAAGTTAGTCTAATTAATTCTTTCATTTCTCTTAACCAGGAATCCCCTACCTTTCCTAGCATCAAAGACAGTTACAATTTGCTAGAGATTGGACATGACGACCTTAGTCCTTCACTAAAGGCTGAAGAACCTTATTTTCTTTATTTAGATGTCCCATACCTGCTTGTTGTTGCCGATGCTATTGTATACATGCATGCTACCACCCACCATAATAAGCAAATTTGGGACGATCAATATAAGGTTACTGTCACAAGTGTTCGACAGGGGCAGGAAGGTATAGATGTCCCTTTCCCCAATTACCAGGTAGCCAAACTAGGTTAGGCAACAGGATCTTTCATCCTGTGGCCTCAACATCTTGTTCAGACAGTGATAACCCCTCTAATGGTAGGAAACACCTTACTATTACTTGATCCTTTACATCGTATTGATAATTTTTATTTTGTGTGTTGCTAGGATCAAGAAGAAGTGACAAGATTCCTTTTATTGGCATAACTACAAAATATTCATAAAAAAATTAACAAGATTGACTTAGAGATTCCTTGCAGGATTGTGGGTCGTACAATCTCGTATAATTTTGAAATTGATAGCAAAGATATTAAAGAGTTCCTATCTTTGTAGGAGATAGACATAGGATAGGTCATATTTGCAATCCTATGAGTTTATTTTTCATTTTTAACTTTATTTAATGCACTAATATTTAGGAGTTTTAGGTTTCTACATTTACTAAGTTATTTCTCATTTTATTTCTGTGGTACCTGCTTCCACAAAATGTGTGTCGAAAGAGAGCTCGATACTTTGCATGACTTCTTATGTCCTGGCAATATGTCAAGGCGTAATATTAATAGGTTGGAAGATAGGATGAGCTACATGGACTATACATTGGGATAGACTCAGTTGCCTTGCTATCTAGCACCAATTATTGACAGGCAAGTAACTTAATTTTATATATTTATACATATTCAGTTTGCTAAGAAGTATCATGTTATCTAACATCATTTTAATCTATATATGTGATTATAGTTATCATTGGAGTCTTTGTGTTGCTTGTCCCTTCATAAACTTCATCTTTGGATTTGATTCATTGGGTCGCAAGCCAGACGGAGAGATAAAAACCTTTTTTAACATGTAAGTTAATTTGTTTGCAAATCATTGATTTTTGATTTTACTCTATTGTTTTAATGTCTTCTGTTTTTCATTTTAATTACAGTGCATTGAAGACATTATATAATGGGTGGGAAGCGTGAAGGTAAAAGTGGTCCAACGAAGTGGTTCCAGCCAAAAGTAAGTTGTTTAAATTCAAGTTCTTCGATTGACAATCACTTAACATATGCCTTTATTCTTTTTTACCATTTGCTTTTAATGTATAGTGCCCTTGGCAATCAGGGACAACTGAGTGCGGCTATTATGTTTTACTATATATGTATAACATCATTTTAGTGGACTTACTGCCAATTTTGAATAGGTGATCATTTTTTGATTCTCAACTGAATTTCATTTTTGTTCTTGTAATTGAATTTTTAGTGATTTCATTCCATTGATGGATTTCTATTAACTTATTCTCCAATTTACATAAATTTTTGGCAATCAGGACGCCTACATAATCGATGACATTAATTTGGTCTAAGACCTTTTGTCAAGATATCTTCTACAACACATAGATGTGTAGTGGTTTCTTTTACATAGTGCAATGGTATATTATGTTTGCATACTTGGATACTTTGCCTCCTGTTAGTTTCTTAGTTTCTTGTTTATATGAGTACTATGAATTTGTTAGAGGCATTATGATTTATAGATAAGACTTTGGAAAATAATGATGCAGCAGAGGTATATTATTGGCATATTTTAGTAAGATGATAGAAGATATTGCTCATGAATATATGATAACTTAGTTTTTGCATTGGCTCAATATCTAATCATGGCCATATCTTTTCTATAGAGTAAACAATGTCTTTTTGGCCACATTAGCTAAGCTGATAGAGTTCTCTCATTCTCTGTTTATGTGAGACTTTGGTTCCAACCACACTATATCATGTGATTGCAAATTACCATTAATGTGTTTTTAATCTTGTTTAAGCTCAATGATAGCGCCTTTTACATCAAAGCCATCACTTATGAATTCATCATGGTCTTTTTGTTTCAATGTGGGAACTATCATCATTGTAAGGATTAAAAAAATGATAGACTTTGGATACAATGACTATTTTTGAAAAACAGTCCTTGTATGGTTAGACATACAACGACTGTTATTCAAAAAAACAGTCGTTGTTTGTCTTGTGATACAATGGCTGTTTGTCCAAAACAGTTGTTGTATGGCTACAACGACTGTTGTTTAAAAACAGTCGTTGTAACTTCTATAGATTCAATGACACTTACATACATGTCCCCTTGAAAATGGCCGTTAAAAGGACATAAAAACGGTCTTTAAAAGTGGCTTTCGTACTCATGTTGCTTGGCTAATTCAATGCTAACATATTAATTTTTTTAATTTAAAATATGTAAATTGAAAATTACTTTTAATTAAACCTTAACCCCTCTCATTGATGGCCAAGAAATAGTGCTCTGTCAAAGAAAGAACTTGGCCATCGTCACTTGAATCTCATGTCCCATTGAACAGCTACAAGTGTCCCTCTTTCTTGATTCACACCTTCATCCCAATTGTAGATGTCTAAACTTTTGTCCCATCTCATATAATTGATCAATTAAATCCACATGAATCTATAATGAAGAAAATTTCTTTAAGCAAATCAACCAAGTAGCACTAAGCAACTAAGTGAACAGAGATTCGTGGGTCCAATCACAAATATGAACACATATCTGATTGGTGAGTGAATCTAGTAGGTTATAGAACAAGCTCGAGTCACTGGAAGATGAGTGATAGGCCGTCGATTTGGTCTGAGGGGTTCGATGGCAGTTAATCTGGGTTGAGGGGTTTGATCTTAAAGGTTAAGGAAGGTGGGAGATGATAGAGATTAAGGACAAAGGGATGAGAGTGGAGAAAGAGAATGGAGAGGAGGAAGTTGAGAATGGAGGAAGGCTGGAGAGAGAGGACGACAAGAAGGAGTAGTACTGGGGGACCTCCGTTGACTCTGTTCTCTGTTCCACTGCAAGGAGTAGAGAAAACTTCTTTTTTTGGTCAAGTGAAAAAATTCATTACATTAGAAATTAAAATTTAAAACTGCTTTGTCAGCAATTTATGCCTAGTCAACATTTTTTGTTAGTGAGAATTAATGGTGTTAACATTAAAGGACTAAAAGTATACTTTACAAACTTAAGGGACTAAACTAAAGCGTGATGTAAACTTAAAGGGCAAAAAGTATACTTTAGCCTTTTTTTCCCATAACATCTCATGTTTCTTCCCTTTCATAATTTGGCCTTTATTTTCAATACATTGATACATATTTGTCAATGACTTTCGGCCATATTATAACAATTGCTCATGACTTTTCATCCAAATATCATTATTTTAATATCATCAAACATTGTTGCCTCTAATTCTCAAATTGGGCAAAATATGCTAATTAGTCCTCAGGAGTATTAGCCTTTATAACTATTACTCTTGAGTTGCATAATTATCTGCAAGTTATTGTCATCAGGACAATATATATTAAAAACACTTTTTCAAAGCTGCAAAGCCCTTTTATATCATTTGATATTTGGACCCCAAAAGCCTTTAGGGCTTTAATATTTATAACAATCTAGTGCCACAAAATTTTTCTTATCATGCCATTAACTGGAATGGATAGTGTTCTTTTACAAAAGAACCATTACAAAGGGAGAGAGAAAACCAATACATTAGTAATACTAAATAAATATTCACTAACATGTACTAAAAATAAAACAAAGTAAAGGGAATTCACAAAATATGAAATATAAAAACGTAGTATGATAATGTAAAACTGAAATAATCAAACTATATAATAAAGGGGATTCTAAAGTTAAGAAATAATTCATAGAGTAAAATAACAAAATTAAACACTATGGCATTAGACCATTTAATTTTCTTGACTTCAAGCCAATTAGTCTCATTGCTTATGGCCATTATAATCTTAAGATGAGAGATTAAATTTATATGGCTTTTGGCTATTTATCTTCAAAATAAAAAAAAAAAGTTGTATATTTCTTCCTTCCATAGAAAATGAAAAGATATATAATTATAACTTTTGGCCACGTAATCTCAAAATAGGAAGAAAGGAATATGGCTTCTGTCAGAATATGAAATCAAAGGTGTATGACTTTTAGCCATAATTAAAGTAACAACATCAATAATATAGAAAAACTCATAAAGGAGATTAAAATAAGATATAAAAAAAATAACAATATCCAATCTTAGCTATGGAACCCGATGATAATAACAATCAATAAAAGAGTCTTTTTAATTCCTTATATTGGCTCAGATTATCCCAGATAGATCAAATAAAGATTTCGTAAAAGAAGATAGATTAAAATATTAAAGAAACGATGAAATAAACATAACTTCATTAGAGCTTTCATGCTGATAATGTATTGTGAAAATAAAAGAGATATGAGATAAGAGATAGATAAGAGCAAGACGATAGAGAGAAAATGGTGAGAGAAAAGAAGGGGAGCAATTCTCATTCACTCGTGTTTCTTATTATTACAATACTATGTACAAGGCCTCTATTTATAGCTTCCAAGAGTCACTACCAAGGGTCACAACTAATATACAATAAAGGGTACAATTAATACTATATGACCCTTCGTATTATTAAACAGCATTTTACTTTCTCAATAACATATTTATGAATGCTGACTAGGATGACTCAATGGACATCCACATAATTAATATTCATAACACTTTTGAAATTGTTTGCTTCATTAACTTAAATGACATTGATCAAATTGAACATAAGTAGCAGTTAGAATGTTTCATTATTCTTGCTTTTTTTTTTTTGATAAAATGATCAGTTATATTTAAGATGTAACAAAATTATACCGCTAAAGTTAATATGAAAGGGACAAGAGACAGGGAAATGGGGATTAAAAGTATATTAGTCTTCTATAGAGAATAACAAGGAAAATGCACAGGCAAGGAATAAAATTTTTTTAACTATTCTTTCCTTGTTCCACCAAATTAATTTAAAATTTAAAATAAAAATAAAAAATACTTAACTATTCTGCCCTCGATTTCTGTGATATTCTTCTATAAAGGTCCACGAGGAAAAAGAAAAGAGTTAGCTCTCCAAGTTCCAAATAAAGGGTGCAAATTAATTTAAAATAAAAATGTATTTGACTATTTTGTAATTATAATTATTTTTAATTTAATGTCCAAATTATACATTATATTAACTAGAAATAAAAACGTCATTATATGAGTTTATTTATAGACATATTAAAATAAGTTGGGACAAATAAAAAAAATTAATAAATTATGCAATTTGAAGTAAGATTTTTTTTTTGCCAAAAATTTGAAGTAAGATGTTAATTAAATGAGGGTTAAGGTGCATGAAGTATTTTTCTTCCCAGGGTGCATCAAGTGTCATAAAGTATTTTGTGGTGCACCTAGCTAGCTCCAAAGTAAAGTTTGTCCCATATCCTAACCTCAAATGAAAATTTTATCTAAATGATTGAAATTGTTAAGTGAAAAACTACACAAAAAAAGTACTTCAGGGTGATGGACACATCTGAAAAAAAAAATACTTTAGGGTGTTGAATGCACTATAACTTAAAAAAATGGGTTCATATAATGTTTGGTCCTTATAATTTGGTCATATTTTGTTTTTGGTCCCTAAAGTTTCAAACAAGAGGTTTTGGTCCCTTAAGTGTACTCCAGCTAAAAATGTTAGTCCTTGTGATTTGAAAAGGGCTAGGGGTTAGACTAACGGTGTTAACTTTGCACACATGTTGTAATATCCCAATTTTCGATTAAGGGTTAAGGATTCCAAAAGTATATGTGATTATTGATAAATGAACACTTTTGGAGAATGTGGTGTGAAATGTGATTCGAATGTGTTATGAGCAGTGGTGAAACCATGTATTCAAGTTCAATTGTGGATTAACATCTAAATGGACTTAAAATAGAGGGAGGGCGCATATTATGGTGAAATGGAATGATATGTTGTGTTTTGTGGTGATTTAGTGAGAATTACCGTAATCAGGGGAAAAACGGGAAAGTTACCGGCCAGTTGGTCAATTGCCGAAGAGGAAGCTCATTGTTAACTTGAAGATCAATGGTTGAGATTGATTGTTATGAAATTATAAGGGTGGAATCCAATAGGTGTGTGATAATATGAGCTCATGGGAGGTGTGGTAAGATCTTGATAAGGGTCACAATGTGGACCCTTGGATCAAGTCAAATGTTCAAAGTTGCTTTTCCTCTTCCCTCTCTCTATTAGGTCGGTCATCATGCTTGTTGGAGCCCAAAAAATCTAATCTCCTTCATTTTCTCATCTTTGTCCTTTATCCTCCATTTTTGCCAAGCTTGGGGAAGGAAAGAGAAAGGAAAAAAAGGTGAGATATGACTTGGTAGATGATCTCTTTAGCTCAAACTCCCTTCTATAATGTTGTTCATAGTGATAAGAGCTCCATCTCTATAGTTTTAGATTTGTGAAAGAAAGTGTTTTGAGAGCTTGAAGGATTTGGAAGGTTGATGAATCAAGGAATTAGCTTGGGGAAGAGGAAGATGTGAGTATTTGATGCATTTTGACCTAAGTTTTGTGGTCATTGGTTAAGTTTTGTGAATTTTGAATTTTGCCCTGATTTTTATGAGATTTTGAAATGGATGAATTGGATTGTGTATTGTAGTTAAAATGGTGTCATAGTGTGTCACTACTAGAAAAATCACTTTTAAGACCGGTTAAAAAAGACATTTTAGACCGGTTATGGATCCGGTCTTGATACAGCTAGTCTAAAAAGTCTTCTACTGTTTAGACCGGTTATTATAAAACCGGTCTAAAAATAAATATTTTTAGACCGCTTATAATAGGAACCAGTCTAAAATAATAAAATTTTAGACCGGTTCTTCATAAGAAGCGGTTTGAAAATACCGGTCTAAAAAGTCAAATTTTCAGACCGGTTCTTATGAAGAACTGGTATAAAAAGTGATACTTTTTAGATCGGTTCTATATAAAACCGGTCTAAAAAGTCAAATTTTTAGACCGGTTGTATCCAAAACAGGTCTTAAATTTACTTTTCAGACCGGTTTTGGATAAAACCGGTCTTAAAAGTTGATTTTTTTTTTAAATTCATTTAAAAGATATACCTAGCAAGTCATTTCCCCTGTTAAAACATTTCACTCAGCAAGCAGCAGCCAGTTTAACGACATTGAAATAAATAAATCTTCTTTTACAGATTATATAACTAACATCTTAATGACATGTGAGATACTTAAAACTCATTAGAACATATTAAAACTCAACTCCCTTGTGCTTAACCAGTGTTGGCTGAAACAGAAGCAAAGGAAAACAACCATGAATAATAAACTCACAACCATAGACAGCATCATAATACAAGGAAATCATACAACCATGACAATGTTGTTTTGACCAAGTTCCTTATTTTTTCACTTACATACATACATCAAAGATTAAATTATATTAATGTCAATTCTGTTATTCATTAGGGCCAAAATACTTTATACATACACACTCTTCTCAGACTGATGATCACTAGCTGGCCTGGCTTCGAAGAATCTACACTAAGACGTACACCTCATATCCTTCATTTTCCTGTGACAACAACAAAAAATGTAGTTATATATATACACCAATAACAATATACATAATTCAAATATAGTTCATGATAATTATTTTAGCTGACTCACCTTCAATGTAGTTTTATAAAGGGATATCCTCCCATTTCCCTTCATGATGATCGTTTCTTGTGCCGTGTTCATTGTGTGCTTCATCTTCTTCATTCAATTCTAGTAAACCTCTAGAAAAAGAAGGAGTCTCAAGCAGATCATTCATTGAATGACTTTCCTGATTAATATCAACGACCCTTTTTCCTTAGAGAGCTACAGACCACATTTTGTTTGCCTGATCAGTAACATAGAACACTTGTTTCGCTTGATATGCCATAATAAAAGGTTCATCTCTAAAACTTATACTAATCAAATCAACTAATGTAAATCCCAACTGATCAACCATCACACCATTGTTGACATCAACCTAGTTACATTTGAAAATGGGAAGTTTAACTTTAACATAATCAACCACCCAAATCTCTTCAATCACCCCATAATAAGGTATTGCTGCCAATCTAGGATTCTTATCTTTTGAACTAGAGAAGTGCATAGATTCAGCCACTAACATAACCCCACTGTTCTGGACGGTGCTCCTATCATCAAGGGCCTTTGTGTAAAACGTATAACCATTGATCATAAATGAAGTTCAACTTATGACATCAGCCTCAAGACCACGTGCTAACCATTTAATTATATCAGAAACACATTCTTCGCCGTCAACCTTTTTTTTTTGAACCAATGTGCAAAAGTTTTGTTATGCTCCCTAATTAACCTTTGTTCAGTCATTCGACTATTTCCTTTCAGTACAATTTCTTTATGAGAATTAATGTAATCTTGAACTTCATCAACATTATTCAAGATGTACAAGTGGACTTGTTGCAATTCATCAGGATCCATGCTCTTTACTGAAGCCCCGCGTCTACTGCCTTCTTCGTCATGACGTTCAGGAAGTCCAATATGTCCTACATTTGACAAGTAATCTTGACAAAACTCCATGGCTTCTTCAGAAACATATTTCTGAACAATAGATGCTTTAAGCTGGTTAGGGCTCTTCACATACCCTTTTAGGATTTTCATAGTTCTTTCAATTGGGTACATCCATCGTAAATAGATAGGGCCACACAACTTGATCTCCCTGACTAGATGAACAGTTAGATGTACCATGATGTCAAAAAAAGAAGAAAGAAAAAGCTTCTAAAGCTGGCACAAGATCAGATATCCTTTATTTTCTAGTTCATCCAATTTTTCTGTCTCAATGACTTTACTACAAATAGCATTGAAGAAGAAACAAAGTCTAGTCAAAATATGTTGAAGATCATATTCGGCAATGCCTCGAATAGCTACTGGGAGCAGTTGTTGCATTAAGACATGACAATCATGAGACTTTAGCCCCACTAACTTCAAGTTTTTCATCGACACAAGCTTCCTAACATTTGAAGAATACCCTGAAGGAACTTTGATGTCATGTAAATACTGAAAAAAGCTTCTTTTCTCATCCTTAGACAAAGTATGAGCAGCTAGAGGACAAAAAGTTCTCTTACCATATGGCTTTGGATGCAAGTCTTCTCGTATCCCCATTTCTTGCAAATCTAATCTTGCCTTCACGCCATCCTTAGAACTACCTTGTATGTTAAGCAGTGTCCCAACAATACCATCACAAACGTTTTTCTCCACATGCATGAAATCAATACAGTGTCTTATATCAAGCTTCAGCCAATATGGAAGATTGAAGAAGACAGACCTCTTTTTCCATTTACTTTTCTCATTACGTTTCTTTGTAGTCTTACCAAAGATAACATTCATATTTTTCACCTTTTCATAAACTTGCTCCCCAGTCAATGCCTTCAGAGCATCTTCAAACTCTTGTCCACCAAAAAAAGCTTTCTTTAATCTGCGATACGGGTGGCCTCGTCTAAGAAATCTCCTATGGCCAAGATAAACTATCTTTCTTCCATGTTGAAGTTGATAGTAGCATGTTCCTTCTTCACAAATCGGACATGCTTTATGGCCTTTAACACTATAGCTTGACAAGTTTCCATATGCAGGGAAGTCATTTATAGTATAAAAGATCATGGCTCACATTTTAAAAACCTACTTCTTGTTCGCGTCAAAAACATCAACACCTTCGTCCCACAACTCTTTCAAGTCTTCGATCAAGGGCTCCAGGTAAACATCTATATCATTTCTGGGTTGTTTTGGTCCCGAAATCAACATAGACAACATGATGTACTTTCATTTCATGCATAACAGAGGAGATAAGTTGTAAATTACCAATAGAACAGGCCATGAACTATGTATACTGCTTAGGCTACCAAAAGGATTCATACCATCTGTGCTAAGCCCAAGCCTAAGGTTCCTAGGCTCTTCATCGAAGGCAGAAAATAATTGATCGATTTTCTTCTATTGAGAAGAATCAGCTGGATGTCGAAGCTTTCCATCAGATATCCTCTCATCCATATGCCATCTCAAATTTCTTGCATCGTTTTCATTAGCAAACAAGCGCTTGAACCTTGGTATGATTGGAAGGTACCACAATACTTTTCCAGGAGAGTTATTTGATTTGTACCTCGGGGTTTCACATATTGGACACTGTTGTTCCTCTTTATGCTCTTTTCTATACAATATACAATCATTAGGGAATACATGGATCTTTTTATATTTCATCCCTAGTGGACAAAATATTTTCTTAGCATCATAGTATCAAGAAGGCAACACATTATCATCTGGAAGCATGTCCTTAAAAGCCTCAAGCGTTTCTGAAAAACTCTTATCGCTCCATCCATGTCGTGCTTTCAAGCTTACCAATTTCAATACTGCTTTCAACAATTGGTACTTTTTACACCATGGGTACAACGGTGTCTCAGCATCACTACACATATTACCATATGCATGTAATTGCTCAAAACTCTCTTCTCCTACATCACGAATAATATCCTCTATTCGATCATCCGTATCCGTGTCATTATCATCAAAGTTCACTCCCCCTGTTGAGATGAACTTGGCATTTCTAATTCTTCACCATGCCATACCCATACTGTATAACTCTTATAGAATCCTTCACAAATTAAATGTGTATATATATCTGCAGTACTTAGTCGCTTCTCATTCAAACATACTACACAAGGGCAATAAAACTTTCCACTACCATCATCGGCATGTCTCTAGCGAAGTCTAAAAAACCCCTCACCCCATTATCATATTCAACACTCGTTCGTTTAGCGTTTATCCAACTATGATCCATATATATCTCAACACTTCTAGCACCCTATATCCAACAACAAAAGGATAGACAAAAAAACAACAACAATAGAGTTTTAGATATTTCAACTAAATTAATAGGCACCATTTGAAACTAGTATTGTTTTAACAAACCAATAACACTGACAATAATCAAACAACTGCACTAAACTAAAACAGAACATAAAGTGGTATTAATTCAAGCCAAATATCACAGGAATATAATTAAAAGTCAGAGCATATATCTAACAAGAATGTGCAGATTTAATTTTTTCCAGATTACGTTTAAGTGCTCAAATTAAAGCAACAACAAGAACTTTTCATTGAACATTATTAATTATAAAACAACATATAACTAAATAACAACTCAATCGAACACTAACCTGAATGAAGACCAAGGAGTGAGCTTTAGCCCAAAGTCACGGTGGTATCGACTGAGGTTAAAATGAAGTCCTCAAATTCACGGCATTGACAAAGGGAAGTCAAGTCAGAGGAGAATGGTTACTGCGCTGTGGAGATTAGAGGTGGCGGCGGAGAAGACTGACGATAATCAAAGAACAGTAACGACGAACACAGTAACGGAAGCTGTAATGATGGAGGAGAGTTGAGCAAATGAGGGACGGGACGCCATGGACGAGTTCAGAACAAGCACGGACAGAGGTCACAGAGAAATGGCAAAGAGAGAAGAAAGGGTTCACAGAGCGCGAGATCTGGGCGCGGGAGGAAAAATAAGTGTGAAAAATTTTACCTTTAAAACCAGTTTTATTAAAAACCGGTCTTAAAAGAGGGAAATTTCACATTTAAGACCGGTTGTGGTAAGAACCGGTCTTAAATGTGTTACATTTAAGACCGGTTCTTTCCACAACCGGTCTTAAATGTGTTACATTTAAGACCGATTTTTACCACAACCAGTCTTAAAAAGTTATCGCATTTTGAATTTAAAATGTGTTAATATTTAAGACCGGTTTACATATAAGCCGGTCTTAAATGTAACACATTTAAGACCGGTTGTGGTAAGAACCAGTCTTAAATATTTAACATTTAAGACCGGTTTTTATTTAAACCGGTCTTAAATGTTAAAAAATTTTACATGCATAAAATTTTAAGACTTTAAGACCGGTTTTATTTATAATCGGTCTAAATAAATTTTTTAAGACCGGTTTTTTTAGGAACTGGTCTAAGAAGTTCAATATAATTACAAAACTGCCACCGCGCAAATTTTTAAGACCTTATCCACCAAAACCGGTCTAAATGTGGCGGTCTAAAAAGGGTTTTTTCCAGTAGTGTGTTTTGGTGCCATTGGAATTGGTTTGGAATTTTGAATGAAAAGGAAATGCAATGTCGGTTTTGTATTTTGAATTGTAATGACATGTTGAAATTGTTATGAAACATGTCAATGTGATGTGAATTAGGTTGATTAGGTGTTTCCAATGGATTCCTTGTAAAAATTTTTGTGGGAATGAGGCTTGAAGTGAAAATGAAACCATTGGAAGCCAATGTGCAAAAACTGAAATTCTGTCCATTTAAACTCTTTGCTTGGCAGTTTGTTTGTACTGACGTTTTGAATAGGAAAATGGTGTCTAAAAATTCTAAAACTTTCCAATCTTAAATTTCACATGCCAAGATTCAAAATGGACATAAAACTCATGTCATTGCATTTTGTGAGTTGGGAGTTATAATTTTCCAAAGTTTGGGATTAAAACTGGAATCTCTTTTGGAGCAGTGTTGGATTTTGTGTAATTCCGTATTTTTGTGGTGATTTCTGGTAATGGTTCATATTTTTCTTCTGTAGAGGACTTAAATATCTTTCAATTAAATATCTTTCAATAGGCTTTGGAATTACCTCATTTTGATTTTTCTGGAATTAGTTATGAATTTCCGAAGTTTCTTTGGCTGCAGCCAAAAGTTCTTGGTTGCAGCATAAAACTTTATGGGCAATCGTTGGCTGCAGCTAGAAAATCTTGGCTGTAGCCAAAAAGTTTTTGTGCTGTTTTTTTGTCGTAGCCAAAGATTCCTTGGCTGCAGCCAACCCCTATTTTCAGCACTTTGTGATTTTGAAAAGTGGTTTCTAACCTAATACTGCTCAATCCCTTTAGAAATTCCATCACTAATCTCTGATTAGCGACGGAATATATTATTTCCCTAAAAAGGGAGTTACTAATTCAGTTTACGTGTAACACCCTAAATTTTATTCACCAATATGCCGTGTACTTATTTGTGGCATTTAATGAAATAAGATGGTAAATATTAATGATCATAGGAATTAAACACTAAAAATTTGAAATGTGAACAGTCACTACAAGAAAACATTGAATTTCCGACAAAATTTGCCATGGAATCAACTTTTGGGATGGAATTTCCAACGGACTACTTTTCCGCCGGAATCCATTCCGTCGTTAATAGGTGCATGACAAAAAATTTTGCAATTCCGTTGGAACTTTCCATCGGAAATTCCGATGGAATTGCTTTTCATCACAATTTTTTTTAAAAAAAAATTCAATTTTTTTTAAAATTTCCAAATGCCACGTGTTTGCTCCTCAGTGCACCATGTGTCCCCCTCCCTTGCCTGCCACTTGTCTCCTCCTCGTGCTGCCACGTGTCAGCATCTCATAATTCCTCCACGTGTCTCTCCTCTCGTTCGAAACCACGACCTCAAGCTGCCTACGCCTTCGCACACGAGTCTTTGCCAGTTGCGTCAAAATGAACCTATGTCATATTATCACATATTATTATATATATACATACATACATATAATTAATTATTAATTAAATATAATATTATTAAAAATAATGAAAAATTTAATGAAAATGTAAAAAAATATTTATATATTTAATTAAACAATTTTGAATTAAAATTTCTTAATAAATAATAATTTAATAATATAAATATTATTTTTAATATAAAATTATAAATATAATATTAATAAATAATAATATAATTTTAATATTTAAGTTTAAATAGAATTATTTAATAATTAATATTTTAATTTTATAAATATTATTTTTTAAAAAAGTAAAAAAAATAATTTTTTCGACGGAAATTCCGTCAGAATTTGCTATGGAAAAAATTCCGTCAGAAATTTCGTGGCTAAATTTTCCACGGATAGGATTTCATCAGATATTCCATTGGAAATCGGGTGTTTTTTTTGTAATGAGTTCTGCAAGTAAAGTTTCCTGCGAGGTAGTGAGTTTGTCATGTGATTTTGGATGATCAAATAATGTACAAAAATTGTGAAGATTTTATAGGATGAAAGCAGACATCCTAAGGTTTAATTTGATAGGTCATGGGAATTATTTGAAGCTATATATAAAGAGTAATGAATTTTTGAAGTTAGCCTAGTGAAACTGGCCAGCATTCTTGGCAATGTCCGAAGACAAAAATTCTGGAAATTGTGAGCTTCTAGTTGGCTAAAGGCTATATTTGTCCTTGAAACTAAACTCAATAAGGGTCACATAACTTTTTGAATCACTCCAATTCAATGTCTACAAATAAAGTTATGATTTTTCAAAGTTTGGGCAAAAAATTTGCCAGAATTGCCACTATTCCGAAAATGGGGTTCCAAAAATGGGGGAAAAAATGTTATGGCAAACTTATAATTATGAGATAAAATCCAGCAGCCTATTTTTCTTTTCAAATGGGCTAGGGACATCAAATTAAGGCAAGGGAATTAAATAATACTTGAGAAAGTATGAGCATATGCTTAATGGGATTAAAATACAATATAAATTGTGCTTGTGGTTGGGCCAATTGGAGAAACCAATTGGAAGCATGAAGAACCCCTCTTCTACGTCTTTTTGGAAAGGGTCAAGGGAAGATGAAGGAAATTTGGTTTAAATGTAATGAAGGATTATGACACACTTTGTAGTAGATAATTCACTACAAAAAAACTGACTTTCAACGACCACTTTTGCGACGATATTTTTTGTTGCCGCTGAAACTCACTTTCAGCAGAAACAATTAAGTAACCGCTGAAAGTGCCATTTTCAATTGTGACAAAAAATGTCACCGTTGAAAGTGGCACTTTCGGCAGCGACTATCAAAAGTCACCACTGAAACTCATACTTTCAGCGGCGGATAATTAAAGTCGTTGCTGAAAGTTAATTTCAGCTTTTTTTTAATGAATTGTTTTTATCACCTACAAAAGTTATTTTTTTAATATATTTTTTGTTTAAATTTGATATTTAACATTTGAGAACACTAAATATGCTATTTATTATAAAGAAAAAAAAGGTAATTATACATTTACATGATGTGTGACACTTTCAAACGTATAAGCAAACCTATCATCTATTAAGTTCTTCAAAATTTATTATTCTCCACACTCCCATCAATATATCTTTATAGATTAATAACATGTAATGACACTTTTATCTAAAATAAATTATTTCATAAATGTATCAATTAATACATATGACATATATTTGGTTTTCTTTTCTAATTACTTCATTTATATATAAACACACTTAATAAGTTAAGTAAATATAAAAAAAATTAATACATTTTAATTACTAATAGGATATTAATTAAATTTTTATTTTCATTTATTCAAAAATAATTTTAAAGTATTATATTAGTATACACACACGTTAAGACACACACACACACACACATATGTGTGTATATATATATATATATTTATTACATATATTAATATATTATAAATAATATATAGATATAATATTTAACAATATAAGTAATATTTCATAATATATATTTATTTATGGTTGTGTTGTTTAATATATATATATATATTATACATATATATTATTTTGCAATAATAATCAACATGTTCTTTCTAGTTCAATGGTAAAGGCATGGCCACACAAAGAGGTGGTCCTGGGTTCAAACCTTAGAGGGACCATAAATGAGTTGAGTTTCATACAAATGTGGTGCAACGAGATGGCGACACATGGCACATGGTGAGGTGGTAAGGGACAAGTTGACATGTGGGTCTTAGTGATGATGTGGATGGACGGCGATGGGTGGCTTTTGACCACTAGAATAATTTTTTTAAAAAAAAATTGACATTTTCTGCAGTGACAAGTATTGAGTCGCCATTGAAAGTCACATTCAGCAGCAACAAAAAGTTGCCGCTAAAAGTATAGTTTCAACGGCGACAATTTTTGTCGCCGCTGAAACTTTCGGCGATGGTCGCAAAAGTCACCGCTGAAAAGCTTCAGAGGCAACTTTTAGACTTTGAGCGGCGACAAAGTCATTTTTTTTGTAGTGAGCCTAAGTACACCTCTTATGTCATAAACCTTATTTTTGCAACAAAGTTAATTAAGGGAAAATATGAATATATTTTAAAGTCTTTGCTTCATATTTCTCTTCCTTATTTCTGTCATCATCCATAATAGAGAGAGAGTGAGAAGAGCTTTGGAGTTTTAAAGAAAAGGAGGAGAAAATCTCAAAGGTAAGACTTGTGATTTTGTGTTCAAGCTTCCTCTTTTGCATAATAGCTTCTCTAATCTCCTCTTCTCCATGAATCTCCATATTTAGTAAGCAAAACATCAAGGGAAAGGGGGAAAGAGGTGACGCCTAGGAGAGAATGTAACCCCCTGCCGTAATTAATATTTGAATTATGCAATAAAGTGAAATAGAGACCAATAAGGAACAAATAACATTTTACAAACTCATCCACCAGACGGGGTTTTCATGAATACCTTTCGAAATCATTCATAACTTGGTCTCACATTCACATTTCCGAATACAATTACTATACAAAGATAAATCACATTCAATATATCAGAGTACGCAATGTAATAAGTCCGGTAATTCTGGATTCCATTTATTAACTCATTTTTATAGGGAACATTCGCCCATACAAGCCCTCATATGGGGATTACACAACAAATCTCAATACAAATAATCAAATCTTCATCCACATGTATTCATCCAAATAACCAAATACAATTATCCCATCTGGGATGATAACCAACTACCAAAACGACTACCGAAGGAAGTCCTCATCGCCCTTGGCTGCATGCTCCATCCTCAATCTACTACCCTATCTGAAAGGTTAGTAGGGGAGGGTGAGATTCGAGAGAATCTTAGTAGGATAACAATATCAATATGCATGTACGATAAATGTTTAATGCATGACATGTTTGCATCATACAACTCATGATAACACAATGACAATTTGCAAGCCCAATGCTTCTAACAATATACCTATGGCCATAGCATAAATTGAAACATAGCTTCAAATTACATGCAATTATGCAAAGCTAAGACATGCACCAACACATTAACATATATATCAAATACAAGCAGAAGAGATATGTTCCCTACACTCTTTCCACGTAAGCTCCAGCACAACTTACTCACGACCAGGAGAATATCGAACCACGTTCAGGGCGAACATCATCCCTATAATCAAAGCAATGACATAGGGTTATTCTTTATTCCAAAACCTTACTTTCATATCACTTATAGTTGGTTACCATTCATGACCTTTAGGTGGCTAATCAAAGCCCAAATATATGCCTAAAGGCTTGGGAAACACTTAACCAAAGATCACCTTTTAAAAGTCTAAAATGCTGATTTTTGGGGGTGGGCCGCGGCCCACAAATCCACTGGCCGCGGCCCAAAACTGCCAAGAAACATTTGGGCCGCGGCCAAGAAAATCCAGTTTCTTGGCTGAACTTCCAAAACTCATAACTAATTCCACAAAAATCGAAATGAGGTGAAATTAAAGCCAAATGAAAGCTATTCAAGTCCTCTACACAGGAAAAATATTGGCCTTTACTAGAAATCACCACAAAAACACAGAATTCCCCAAAACTCAAGACTGTCCCAAAACAGAATCCATTTTCGACCACAAACTTTGGACAGCTATAACTCCCAGTTCCCAAAACGAAATGGCACAAATTATATGTCCATTTTGAAGCTTGGGATGTGAACTTTAAGACTGGAAAGTTTCACAAACAGACTGCCCAGACAGAACTTCCAATTGACAGTTTTTCAAGTTTTGCACAATGATTCCAATGGTTCCCAAATTCACATCAAACATCATTCTCACACAAAATTTCACAAGGAATCCATTAGAAACACCAAATCAACCAATTTCACATTACTTTGACATGTTTTAACAATAAGTGCAACATGTCACACAATATCACGTTTCAACTCAATATTGCAACTCTTCCAATTCAAGTTCCCAAATCAATTCTAATGACCAAATACCACAACATGGAACCAATTTAACCACAATCCACCATTCAAATCATCCAATTTGAAAATCACATAAAATCAGGGCAAATATCCAAATTCTCAAAACTCCACCAAAAACCACAATCAATAGATCAAAAGGAAGCAAACACTCACCTCTTCCTCTTTCCCAAACAAATTCCTTGATTCTTCATCTTTCCACTTTTGCTCAAGCCATCAAACACCTCCAATCAAGAATCTAAAACCATAGAGATGAAGCTCTCATCAACATGATCAAGATTAGTGAAGAGGTTTTAACTATTAGAGGCCATTAAGCCAACCAAAAACTCACCTTTGCATTTCTCTTTCTTCCCTTGCCTTGGACGACCATGGGAGCATAAGAGAGAGAAAAAGATGAAAGGATGAAGAAGGAGGGTCAGTTTTTGGAGCCAAAAACCGACCTAAAAGGGAGAGGAGAGAGGGAAGAGGTGTTTTGACACTTTGACCAATCCAAGGGCCCAAAACTTGCCAAGTGTCAATCATCTCAACACACCTCCCATGAGCTCACATGAGCACACCACATGGGATTCCACCCCTTGATCTATTACACAATTCAATCTCAACCATTCATCTTGAAGTTACCAATGAGTTTCCTCTTCGGTAACTGACCAATTGGTCGATAACTTTACCGTTTTGCCCCTGATTATTGCAATTCCTCTTGAATCATCATCAAATACATTTTCTCATTCATTTTCTTTCACAATGAGCCCTCCCCTCTATTTTAAGTCAATTTAGATGTTAATCCATAATTAAACTCAAATACAGGGTTTCGGCGCTGCTCAGAACACATGCGAATCACATCGGGTGCCAAATCACACCATAATCTCCAAAAGGGTTTATTTATCACTAACCACATCCACTTTTGGAGTCATTATCTCTTAATCACAATTCGGGATCCTGCTAAACCAGGGCTTAGCAGTCCACTAATCTCAAGCTTATTCTCTAAGCTCAAGTCTTAAAATTTGGGGTATTACAGAGAAGCAGTGAGAAATCAAGAGGTAACTTCCCTAAACTCCTTCTCTTTGATGTTGTGATGTTGTGGCTGATGATTTGGTGTTGATTTGTGGTTTGTTGGTTGAGTTTGTAAAGTTGGAAAATGATAACCCTAATGGGTTATGCTGCCCAAATTCTTTCAAATGATGTCTAGTATGTGTTTAAATGGTTTAAACAAGTAATTAGAGGTGAAAAGGTGTTTGGTTGATTGAAGTCAAGAAATTCCATTTTTCTCAATTTTTATGGAATTTCGTCCAGCAGCTGTTTTGGCTATGTTTGGACTGGATTTTGGTAGTTTTGATGATTCTATTGGATTTAAAATGGAAAATTGTTTAGGGTTCATGTTGGGTGCGAAGTGAGAAAAGCCCTAGAATGCAAAGTGTCAAAATACCCTTGAAAACCTTAAGTTAGGGACTGCCAAGGGCATTTTCATCTTTTGGTATTGAATTCTAAGGTCAAAAATGGATTACTTGGGCGAAACTATGTAGGAATAACCCAGGTCATAATTTTTGGGAAAGTACAATTGGACTGAGTACAAAGGGGCTTAGACTAGGTTCCCAAGAGTAAAACAGTGAAAATGTGATTTTGAGTCAAGATAACCATCTAGGTAATGAACTTACCTCTCCTGCATGTATTTGATATTTGTGTTTGTGTATTGATGCATGTGATTTCCTTGCTTGATTATGTGAAACATATATGAATGATTGAAGCTCTGTTTCTATTTATACTATGGCTATAAGTATGTTGTTTGAAACATTGAGCACGTAGAAATGTCATTGTGTTAGCATGAGTAAGTTAACGCAAGCATGTCCTGCATTAAGCACTTATCTTACATGCATATTGGTACTGTTTGCTACTGAGATTCTCTCGAATCTCACCCTCCCTTACCAACCATTTAGACAGGTGAAGTCAGGATGTATGCTGAGAACAAAAAAGAGAACCCCATGAGAGAAATGCAATGGTAGAACAAAAATGGAAAGGTGTCTGCCTCTCATTGTGATGGGTTTAGACACCCTAGTAACCCTGTGCAACTACATTATTTGTAATTGTTATGTACAATCCCTGTGGGGAATTTTTGTAGTTGAACACTCTTTATCAGTATATTTATGTTATTCCTATCTACCCACCGAACTGCGCAATTGCTACTCTGATTAATATCGGTAATAAGTGGTATGTAAGGTGGGGGCCTTACATTATGACGGGACGGATTAGTGACGGAATAGTCTACGACAGAAATTCTGTCGCTAATGACTAATTTCGTCACTAATTTGTGGAATAACTTATTCCTCTTTTGTGACGGATTAGTGACTGAATTTTTTTCCTAGAATAGCCTATTCCATTTTTGAGACGGAATTAGGGACAGAAAATCTGTCATAATTCTGTCACTAATCTATTGCAAATTTAATTTTTGGTTTTTTAATCCATCTCTAATCTTTTTTATTTTATTTTTCAATTAAAAATTTTCTATTATTTTGAATTTAACTTTAAGGAACCTTAATAATGGTTAAATAACTAAAAGTGGAATTAAATGGATTGCAAATAAAAATAATTTGAAACCAAATTATAAAATGATAGTAAGTTAACAACCACAAAGCAACAAAAGTACTCAAGTGAAAATGTATATAATATATCAAACAAATCACACAAATGTTATAATGTAGTCAAAGAACCTAGTAACTACTGTATTTTATGATATGCTATCATCAACGTCATGAACTTCAGTGTTTGAATTGTTGACAGCCCTAAGCCAAATATGTGAACCTTCTTGTTATTATATACCACTTGTAGCCTCTAAATATAGGTTCATTTCTTTTTCATCTAGCTTACTTGATTGCACATCACTTGAAGAATCTATATTAGAACTTCTAGATGCCTTGATCTTCATGTAATGATCCTATTGAAGAAAATAATGAGTACAAAAAGTCAAAATATATGATTAAATATAAAAACAAAGGATGATATGCAACCACTAAAATGAAGTTGACCGCTCAAGTTAACACAACAATAACAAAGAATCATCAAGCCATTCCTCACTCTAAAATATCAGTGAAAAAAGAAGAAATGCAAGAAACTTATATGAACTAATGAACCAAATTCATTTTCCTTGAGGGTGACAAGTGACTACTAATAACAAAAGCCTTAAATTTCACCTCAAACAAAACTACAAATATTAAGACTTAAATTTGCATAATGAAAAATACAACATCATATACAAATGTACCTTTTTTGGTCTAGTTTTCTTACCTTTTCTATTAATTCCCTAGCTATATTGATGCCACTCTGCTCCAAACTTGTCAACTAGTAATGTTGGTCTCACAAAAAAGCTCAACAAGTAGGGCTGCTCCCAAAGAATCATTGAGAAATTTCACATTTTAATGTATAATTGAACTAAAGAATAAGTTCATGTGTACAATATTGTAGAGGTAGAAATTACAACTAGCCACTAGGTCCAAAATAAAAGAGGAGCTAGAGAAAAGAACTGCAAAAGTATTTCATACACTTAATAGACAAATACTGTTGGATACAATGTATTGTTTGAAAAAATTATCGATAGTGTTAAATAGGAGTGTAGTAACAGTTAATTATATCCTGAGCATTTTACTAGAAGAAGCACAAGAACATATTTTCAAACTGCATTCAAGAGATCAAGTAACTCAGTCTAAATAAGAACATTTTTTTTAATGGTATGTGAAGTAAAAAGCTGCAAGTTATGGAGTCCAACATTATTGCTTAGTAGAACATGTACTTGTTCACTTATTTAGGTATGCTTTCTGTAAGTGTTGTTTTGAGTAAAACCAATAATATACTCCCTCCGGTCCTAAATATAGGACAAAGTTTGTAGTGCAAATTGCACTACAAACTTTGTCATATATTTAGGACCGGAGGTAGTAGTACCTTATTTATTTGAATTGTGCTCTTCGATGATAAGGAACACAACTTTCTGAGTTGTTTAAGCTGTTTAACATGTTAGTTGTTACATCCTGGGACTTTCTCTAAGTAATTTCCTCATCGCCAATAGCCCAAACAGATAGAAATGCCAGGGTATTCAAATCAAAATGTTCTGTTCGTATCTTGTCTCACTTTAACTTGAATCAGAACCATAATTAAGCAAAAATCACATTATGGATACTAGTTTATGCGTAAAGTTATTTCATGTTTGTGCAAAACGTCAATGGCATATGTAGAGCAAGCTTATACATATTTGAAACCAAACAATCCATCTAGTATTCTAGTATTTCCTGCTTACACTTAAAAGAAATGTGCTATTTCAATATATATCAATATCATAATTTAGTCAAAAGTAACAGCTATAAACAGGGTCATTAGGAATTTTTTCATGCTTCTTTGTCCGACTAAGGAATCCTTGATTATCTCAGCTCTAGTTTTTTCTATCCATAGTTAGGAATTAATGAATCCCCCAAAAAGTTCATATAAGACATGCAGCTCCTAAAATTTGGGAAGAAAAAAAGGTCTAAAGTCTAATAATTATTTTTGGATTAAGATATAAAAGACGAATACACAGTTAAATGGAATTGAAATGTTTTGCAGCCATGAAATATTTGCCAATATTATATAACAGAGAATGCTGGAAGTTCCTGTCGCAGCAGAAGAAGCTGCAAAATTTTCCTACTTTATGGGTCCATAGCATTGATACTGGAATTCCAATTTTTTCACTATCATCTGGTTCCTTCATATGCATCACAAGAACAAGATATGTGGACAAACCCGAAGACTCCAAAGGACATACGCCGACTGTCCGTCATCTCCAACTTTGTGAAGTGTGAGACACCGAGACCGTGAGGCTGAGCCACCGAGGAGGACTGAGCTGAGTTGCCGACTGAGGTAAGGGTCTGAGGGGGTGAAGCAATTAGAGAGGGTTAGGGTTGGATTGCAGCATTGAGAGTAAGTTTGAGAGGATAATTGTAAAGGAAATTAGGAGGCAATTAGGTTGGGAGGGAAATGACGACAAAGGAATCAATTTTGAATTTCAAAAATGAATTGAAGCACAAAGTAGGATAAGTTTATAAGGGTAAAAATGGAATAGAAAAGAAAATTAAGGGTGAGATGGTAAAAATACTAAAACAATATATAAAAATTTAAATATCCAGAAAATTATTTTTATTATGATATATATATATATATTAATTTGAAGATATTAAGGGTGAGATATGGAAAGAGTCAGCGACGAAACTTAGAGACAAAATTATTTCCATTGCTAATTTCCGTAAAAAAATTCAGAATAAGATACCCCAAAATTGGTGATGGAATTTGTGATGGAATAGAGACGAAATTTGTGATGGAATTTAATGACAGATTTAAGATTGATCAGTGATGGATATTAGCGATGGAATGTTGGCCATCGCTAATCGTCTCTAAATGCATTCAGGGACGGGGATTAGTGAATTCCGTCGCTAAGTTCTGTCGCTAGAATTAGCGATGGATTTATTGACAGTTTTGAGACGGAGTAATTCCATTGCTAATTTTTGTACTACTTTAGATACTTCCAAAGTATTTTTTATGGTTATATGAGTCTATATTGAAAAATTACCAAAATACCCCTAGGACCCGGTCCCGGCCCCACAGTACTTGGTCCGACCGTACTTTTCCAAAAATTTTGACTTGGGATATTTTTACATATTTTCACCCAAAGAATCCATTTTTGACCTCGTTTTTCATAAAATCACTGTCAAATAACAGTTTTGCCCTTGATAGTCCCTAATTAGGGTTTCAGGGGCGTTTTGGTCATTTCGCTTTCTAGGGCTTTCCTAAAAAAGTGTTCAACATCAAGCCCACCTAATTTTCCCTTCTGAACACAATGGGATCATTAGATGTATAAAAATCCAGCTCCTACCCCCTAATCTAGAGCTGGCTGGAACCTGTATGTGAAAAGGGAAAAATGAAGTTTTTGATTTTCAACTTCAAAAGCTTGTTCCTTTTCACTCCTAATCACTTGATTAACCATTTAAACACTTAATGCACAAGATTTGAGGAAATTTGGGCAGCATAATCCCTTAGAGTTAACACTTACCAAACTTACCAATCAACCCCAAATCAACAACAACAACATCAAAGATTTGATGTTTGTGAAGTTATCTCTTGATTTCTCTATTCCTCTCTCCTTGGCCGAACACCCCCTCTCTTTTCCTTGAAGTTTTTGCTTGCCAAACATGTCAATCCATGGAGAATAGGAGCTTAGGGAAGGAGTTGCACAAATTAGAAACCAAATCATAAGGAAGAATCAAGACTTACTCAAGATTTTCTCCTCCTTTTCTCTAAAATTCCTAAGCCCTTCTCTCTCTCTCTCTCTCTCTCTCTCTCTCTCTCTCTTGCTTGCTCTTAGTCTGCCAAATGAGATAGGAAAGATGAAGGAAGGGTTTCATAAATATCTCCCATTTTCCCCTTGATTTTCTTTATTCCAAAAATTGACTTTTATAACACAAGTGTTTTAATAATATTTCATGACACATTCTTTTTCTTCTTTCCTTAAGGTTCAGTGTAAATATGAGAGAGAGAGGAGAAAAATATATGATGTTGCCCTTTAAAATATACCATTTCTCTTTCATTTACATATATTATTTTAATCAAATATTATGACAACTTTTCTTCATGCTTCACTACAAAAAAAACACTGAATTTCTGACGGAATTTAGAGTTTTCGATGAAATTTTCCACGGATTTCGGATGGAAATGGATTCCCAACGGAATAGATTTCATTGCTAATAATAGCTGACAAACCAATTTCCAACGAAATTCAGATTCCATTGCAAATTTCTGACTAAATTTCCGTCGGAGTCCGAAATTTTTCGACGGTATTAAATTCCGTCGACAATTCCCTTATAAAATTAGTTTTTATTTTCAAAATTTTAAAAAGCCAAGTGGCAACTCTGGCAACCGTCACCTCATGCTGGCAGTGGTGCGTGTCAGCTTCTACGGCCTCCACCTTATTGTTGGCCCACAAATCTGCCACGTGTACTACCTCGCTCTGCCATGTGTCGCAACCTCTTTTTTCCTGAAAATGCAACTCAACTTGCCCTCTTTTTGTTCGAACCCACGACCTCGTTCGTACGCACGCGATGCCTTACCGGATGGGCTCGACTGCTTTGGCATTTTATTATTACACAATCATATATATATAATCTTATTATATATAATCAAATATTTATAAATATATATATTTTTCTTATATGTAAATGTAATAATAATATAAAATAATTTTAAATATTCTTATAATTTTTAATATAAATTAATTTCAAATTACAATATTTTACATCTTAAATAAATTTCATATGACTATATTTTTGTCTAATTTCTAAAATCAATTTTTTTTATTAACATTAATTAATAACTAATAAATAATTACTAACTAATACTTTTTATTAATATTAATTAATAACTAATAAATTTTATTTTTTATAAATGAATTTTCATATGACAATTTTGCCCTATACATAGACCAAAACGTATGGTTGAAAACTTGAGGAGTCAAAACCAAAATGAGGAAAAATTTGAGGAATGAAAAATGGTATTAACCCAAATTTTTAAATATTTATATGACTAATAATATCATAATTTTAATTTTTATAAAGATATTTTTAAAAATTAAATTTAATTAAAAATTAATAATTAATTAAATAATAATAATTTTTTTATTTTTCCAACGGAATTAGCCAAGGAATTTTTCTGTGGCAAATTCTGTTGGAAACTTTTCCGAAGGAATTTCCATGGCTAATTCTGTGCAAAATTAGCCATAGAATTATTATGTTGGAAATTTCATGGCAACCGATGGAATTTGCCACAGAATATTTTCCGTGGCTAATTCAATGACAAATTTTGCCACAGAAAAAATTCCATCAGAAACTTTTCAAACAAAATTTCTAATCGAAATCCGTCAGAATTTGCCACGGAAACAAATTCCATTAGAAGTTTAATGTTTTTTTTTTATAGTGCTTATCCCTTCATTAATTTGTGTCATAAGCTTTCTAATGCATGAGAGCTAATTCCTCTCTTCTAGTTGGCCCATAAAAAGTCCTAAAGGTCCATTAGAAAAGCAAAATAGGCTGCTGGATTTTATTCCATAATTACAAGATTGCCATAACATTTTTTCCCCATTTTCGGAATAATTGGCAATTCTAACAGATTTTCTGCCTAAATTTTGAAAAATCATAACTTTATTTGTAGAACCTCAATTAAATTAATTCTAAAGGCTATAAAGCCCTTATTGAGTTTAGTTTCAAGGAAAAATATAGCCTTTAGCCAGTTGGAAGCTCAACATTCCTAGAATTCAAATCTTTGGATGCTATTTCAGAAACTTTCCAGTTTCACTGGGTAAAATTAAAAAATTCATAACTCTTTATGTACAGCTCCAAAAATTACCCTTACCTATCACATTAAAGCTTAGGATGTGTACTTTTATCCTATAAAATTTCACAATTTTTGGACTTCATTTTCCTATTTAAAAATACGTACGCTACAAGAAAACTGCCACGCTGGAAAAATTAGACTTGTAGTAAATCCTCATTCTTGGGACTCTTGCTAAATTGGGGCTGAGTAGTCCACTTGATTCAAGCTTATTTCCAAACCTCTAATCCCAAAATTCGGGATATTACATGGCGGACATCAAAGAACCATAAAAGAAGGCATGAAACTCATTAGTTTTGCTATTCTCATGTATGATTTTCATCAATCGTTTGCATAAATCAACTCTATTTGTGGTTAAATATTAGGTTAGGTTTTATTCTCTCCTTCCCTTGTCTACTTTTCCTCCTCCTTAATATTTTTTGGTTGCTTCTCCACCTGTCCAATTTTCTGTTACCTGCTCTAGCTCTCAGATTTTCTTCGGCTTCCAACTTAAATCCCGGCTCTGGGCGGCTCAATCTAGTCTGAACATTAAAGCGGGCAAATGCATTGAGATGACCCATCCGACCGTCTGACCATCTCCCAGAGAATCAATACTAGTTACATAATACTCCCTCCAGTCTTATTTATAAGCATCTTTCTCTCTCATAAGCTGGTCCTTTTTATAAGCAACTTTCACTTTTTATCTAAAAATGTAAGCTTCTTTTCCCTATTTTACCCTTATAAAATACTCATTATCTCTCATACTTTTTATCTATTCTCTCTCCTATACTCTTTTCATAAATAGGGGCATATATGGAAAAAACATGGTATTTTTGATACACTTATTGCTTTTAACTAATAGTTTGTTTTGCACAATCAAGAGAAAAATTGCTTATAAATAGGATCGGAGGGAGTATAATTTATCTAACTGGGGAGAATATGTCCTAAAATTCCCAATCAAACTATGCACCAGCCCAAATCCTTAAATATCATTCTAATATAAGAAGTTGGTAAAACCAGCACAATAAAACATATACAGATAAATTTCATGAAATGGTAAAATTGAAAAAAATAATATGGCTTAAAATTTTTTATTTGTGATATCGAGAATGATAACATAAATAAATTTCATGAAATGTAGGGACATACACACTTTTTTTTTTGTCTTTTACTTAATGCAATTTATAAGCAAAATTTGAATTATTTCGGCTCATATAAAACCAAGTAACCATATTTTAAATTTATAACTATGTTACATTGTTCCTTGGAGGGGTGACGAGGGCAAGCTCCCACCCTGGTGGATCAAAATCAAGCATTTAAAATATTTATTTGAACATTCCTTTTTTTTTTTCACATAAAAATTCTTAAAACTATAAAAAAATTAAAAATTATTTTGACCATGTATTTTTTAAATAAAAATTATATTATATTTAAAAGTATGTGTCAAATGTGAAGTAAATTTTTTAAATGACATGGTATATAATAAAAAATAAAAATAAAAATTATGGCTTGACAAAAGCAATTAACTTTATTGATAATTTGGATAATTTTAATAACTGGCGAGCTGATGATTGTTAAAACATGAAATATTAGGGTCTTTATTTGAACTTTAAAAAGTTTGAGAAGTGATATATAACTGACTCAAAATTTATGAGTGATTAGGTAATTTAGCCTAAAATCAAAATAAAAACCACTTAACATTTAATAAGATAATCTTGTAACAAGGCAGAGATGGCCCAAAATATGGCCCAACTAAGTGGCCCAAACCATGAAACTCTTTTAGCACCTCTCAAGTTGGAACCATATTAGTCCAAGGTTTCCAACTTGCGTAACAACCTCCATGAACATGCTTTCCTAATGATTTGGTTAACCTATCCACTAGTTGTTATTCTGTTCTTACATGTGGCAAACTTACCAACTTAGATTGTACTTTTTTTTCTTTATAAAAGGATAATCCATCCCTATATATTTTGTTCTCTCATGAAAAATCATATTATTTGCTATTTGAATTGATGCTTTTATCCTCACAATATATTTGTTTAGTTTGGTTCACACCCATCAATTTTTAGGTCTTTCAGTAATGTTGTTAAACCACATCACTTCTTCTCCTTCTTTTGGCCAAACTATCAAATATATTATTATAGGAATGATTAAACTCGTATTAGAGATCAAAAACTCAACCATAGTTCAACTATTGCCACACTTATTCAGTTAATGTGTATATTTATCATGGTATTTAGATCCATGCTCTTCATAGTCAACAAGTATCAATCTGTCTCCATTAATATGACACTTAATACTAAAATAGAAAATGTGAAATGTCATTGCAAAAAATGTGTGGAAGTCAATCTAAGTACAGAATAAATCACTTCAAATTTTGTTGTAAATCAATCCATCCCAATTTTTATTATGCTTTTTTTGTAATATTAGGGTTCCATATAATCCCATCCCCAAATTACAATTTTATATGATAAAATAAATAACATTCAGTAATAGTTATGGTTTTAAGGCAGTATAAACACTTTGTATAACTTTTTCAAGCAGTAAAGCTAATTTTTATAGTTTTTTTTTTCTAATTCTTATTCTCACAATCCTCTTCTATTTTTTATATGAATCTTGAGATAACCATAATTGAGAAAAGGCGCCTTTTAATTATATCCGCAATCTTATCATGCCCATTTTCCTCTTCCAAACTCATACATGATCTTTTCGCAAGTGCATCATTTTTTTTTTTTTTTTTGCTTTCCACATTTGGATAAATATCAATGTTGCACAATTTTCTGAAATAACGTCTTATTAAAATCTTAAACACAGTAATTTTTAGAAATAATTAAAATATACTATTTATTAATTATCATCAAAATCACAAATTTTCATCATGCATGATTTTCGGGTTAACACATTGAAGACCACTTTGTCAATAAAATGTTCTCTCTTTATATCAATCCAATGTGTGGTATTTATCTGGTTGATGCGCCTTTCCTCACATCTACTATACGCCTAAAGATTTGCAATCCAAGTTGCTTCGCCCCCTCTTCTTTCTAGATCTTCAACCTCATTTTTCTACCAAAAAATATAATTATTTTTCATGTAAATAAAAAATAGTTTTTTGTTTGTCATCATGTATTTAGTCTTCCCCGTCCACTTGCCCACTTGTGTTTTTGATTGTACAGTAGCAAGGCATGTTAATAAATGAAAACAATAAGGACAACAAGATCGCAATCAGTTAAAAAAGTGAATGCAAACTGTATATTATTCCAATAATCTCATTATATTATTTAAGGATGTGTATTAATTAGAACATATATTTATGCCATTTTCTTGACTGGTGCGTTGTCTTGGAGAGTTGGAGCCATATTTTTAGTGGTGGAAATTGAATGGTTGAAAAAAAAATCTAAAATTAAGGGTTTTGTTCACAAATTGAGTTCAACTATTACTACGGAATTTTGTCCATGCTTGTTTTGAGAAAGACAATAAGAATGTGACTCTTTGGATTACTAGAAGAATTTAATTAGAATTTTCATTTTCTTAGAGATGTCGACGAAAATAATGGCAGCTTTTCTTACTTAAAAATATAGGATCTTAAGTTATTCACACTCAATATGGTATCAAGGAACATAATCACATGAATATATATATATATATATATATATGGAAATATGTAGGAAGGTTGTGTTGACTTCTTGGTGCTTCTTTGCCTGTTGTTTAAAATAATTATGAAATCCAAATTGTGTGCCATTTTGTCCATTAGTTCCACGATATTTCATAATTTATTTGCAGTCTTTTTGGACATTTGGAGTTGAATAAAAATGAATGATTAATGGTTTAAAGATAAACTATAGATGTAAATGATATGATGTAGAAAGCTGGCGGCTAAATGAAAATGTATAGACAACATGCTTCTTTTTTTTTTTTTTTTTTGTTAAAGAGGCACGCAATGGAGCACATTTTATGCTCATCACTCATCTTCACCATTAGATTGATTTTGAACAGTCCAAATTTAATTTAATTTATTTTTTATATTTTAAATAAATTTTTATTTTGATATATGTAGAATTAAAAATAAAGATAATCTTATAACTATCACTTCTCATCAAAATTAATTTATCATTTAAAAAATTACAAATTAAAAATTTTAAATATGAACCGTTCAGATCAAAATTCAAACTATTGAGATCTCATCACAATGATGAGAAATTAGTTGCTCATCACTATGATGAGCATGAGATGCGGTTACTAACAACCTGAAGTTACAAGCAGGATCAAACTTGCAATCTCCCATTTTAAAGTGGAGCTCTCATACCACTTCTCAATATATGCATGGTTCAAATTATATGTGAATTATCTTTCTTTTTTCTTTAAGTTTTTTTTTTGACCGAATTGGATCCAACAATAATTTAAACTCAAATCAGTATTAGATATCATATAATTATATGAGAACAAATGCTTCAGGTAGACAACAAAGATTGACCTAGTTGGTCAGGATGCTACTCATATCACACAACTGATGTGGGGATATTATTGGTGAGTGATCTGTAAATATCTTCGTAAATATTCTTTGAGCTTTGGAGGCATTCCTTAACCTTAGTTCTCATTAAAAAAAAATTCATGTACCGTTTACCAGAAAAATAAAAATAAGAACATTCAACATACTGAAGGTACTATATATTCCCAAGTGTTTACCAGAAGAACTTAGTTAGAGTTGTCATTTTCTGTAGAGATTTCAAGGAAAATAATAGCATATTTTCTTCCTTGAAAAGATAGGATCATAAGTCATTCCCACAATGTGATATTAAGGAATATAATCGCATGAATATATATGGAAATATATGTAGGTTGTGTTGACTTCTTAGTGCTTCTTTTGCCTATTGGTTAACAATTATGAAAGTCAAATTGTGTGCCATTTTGTCCATTAGTTCCACGAGATTTCATAATTCATTCGCAGTCTTTTTCGACATTTGGAGTTGACTAAAAATGAATGATTAATAGTTTAAAGACTAACATAGGAGTAAATGACTTGATGTAGAACAGTGGCAAACAAATTAAAATATATAGACATACTCATCCTTCTTAATTTACTCCTATTTTACTCCTTCTCAAAATATATGCATGGTTTAGATTAAATATGAATTATTTTTCTTTTTTATTCAAGTTGTTTTTTTATTTTGCCAGAATTGGATCTAACAAAACTTAAATCGATATTAAATACTCCCTAGTTCCAAATCTAGCATATTTCACTGGAACCAAGGAAACTGCTGAAACATCATCAACTCTGTCTTAAATTTAACAAATTTCAAATGTTACCCCTATTTAATATAGCACAATACCTCAGGAGAACAAAGTTTACATAATAATAAATGAAGGATAAAATTGTACATTCAAGTAAAAAATTAATGAATTGTCTTATAAATAGGACAAAAAATCTTCTCTTTTTATCTTATAAATAGAACTAGAAAAGTATCATACAATCGATTAAGGAAAAAAGCTCCATCTAGCAAATAAAGTTTGGTGTGGATGACAATGATGCGACTCATATCCAACAAGAACCTGAGTTGGACTTGCACAATCAATGTAACGACTTTGTTATTGAGAGATTGATAAATATCTCTATAAGTATTCTTTGAGTTTTGAAATATGTATTGGCTTTTGTAAGGTCTTAGGACCCAACTTACATAAACTTTTAATATAGCAAAAAAATCATGTACTCCCTCTTGTCCTTAATATAAGACATATTAACTAATTTGATTATATTAAGAAAGTTGGTTAATTTAGTTTATATGACATTTATTTTATAAAACATGATAGTCAACGTTTTTAATTTCCTCCTTCTCCTCATTGATTATTGTTGAGGGAACATTAATAGGGTAAATTAGTAAAAGATTGACAAATATGAAAAATATGTTTTATATTTAGAACCAAGATCAACTCCCTAAATATGTCATATATTAAGGACCAGAGGGAGTACTATTAACATAAAATAAAAATAAGGACCTTCAAGATCAAAGGTGCTATCAAGGTTATTAAACCCGGACTAGCCACTGAGTCGGTCGAGGTACTAGGTCAAGGGTCAGTGAATCAGACTGAAGTTAAACCTGAGCTAACCCGGGGCAAACCGGTGAGAAAGTGAAGATTTCAGGGTTATTAATATGAAATTCTAAAGAAAATAAAAATTCAAATTGTTTTTAAAAAAAGTGGACCGGGTTGATGCCCAAAACAGACCGGTTCGCCCGTTTCTTGTTTGAATTGACTGGTCCGGTCTGGGTTTAATAACACTAGGCGCTATATTCTCAGTGTTTACCCCGCACCTATGACTATGATTTTATTTGTTTACTTACTTACCTACTAAGATAACCATGTAGGTGTTCGGATATAGCCATATTTGTTTTTGGCCATTCTGGTTTAACGATTTGTTTCATACTTGAAAGCTATATTGATCGATCTTTTTACTTCTGGTCTCCATATAAACATTGAAAAACTTTAACGTTCATTATTTTTCTTATTAAGACTAGCTTAATACGTAGGATCATTAACCTAGTTAGCTTCAAAAAATAACTTTTTAAACTTGTGATGAAACGCGTTTTGAGAGTTGACGTGCAATATATATATATATATATAAAATACACGCTCCCTTACTAAATATATGTAAGAGCTATATAATTAATTTGTAAATATTAAAAAAATAGTTGAGTTAGTTATTTATAATAAATATGGGTTAGTTATCCCAAAATGTCCTTTTTAATGATAACTTCTCTTGGTTGGTAACCACCTTACTATGTGTAATCAATATTGATACTTTTATATCAATTAACATAGAGTTGGTCTAGCGCTATAATGTCTCTCTAGATCATTCTAGGTCTTGAGTTTGAGTGCAAGAAGCGACATATGTGTTGGGAGGAGAAGCCACGGATCCTGGAACTGAAGAAAGTAGTAGCTCAAATGATTGGAAATAGGATCCAGAAAGGGCACCAATTACTGGTTGAAAGTATCAAAACAATATGGATACTTTAAGAAAAATGATGGATACTTGATAATAAGATCCAGAAAGGGCACTGAATACCAGTTGAAAATATAAAAAAAATATAAATACTTTAAGAAAAATGATAGATACCTGGTAAGAGGATCCAGAACGGATGCCGGATACCAGTTGAAAGTATAAAAAAATGGATACTTTAAGAAAAATTTTTTGAAATTGGGAGACAAAGTAGTGGATTGAGATATTATATTTAGAACCAAATACAACCCCAACTAACTCCTATATATGCCAAGGAACCGTAAGTAGTATGGCCATAGTAATATAGAAGGATATGTCCATGTGATCCCTGTGGACACCATTTTACAGCACACACTGTGGACAACTCTCTCGTGTACCCAATTTGAGTTAACATGTTAATCAAAGCACCTTCGATTTTATGTTTCCAGATTCTGTATTTCAGGCTAAGAGACAATTGTCGTCGCTGTCAACTTTCACATTCATGTCGGTGATCTCTGCATCTTCTTCACAATCACCCAACTCCATTATTATTATTTTTTTATATATGAAAAAAGCAACTAACCAATTGGATCACAAGAATAAGATAGATGTCTCGAAGATCACTTGTAGAGATATTATCCCTAGATTGTTTGTCAATAATGTCGTTCTTGCATCAAGATATAGCTGGACAGAAGCTTAAGGCATGTTATTGGGATCCAAAAGAGTATTTATCAAATCCGGACCGGCCACTGAACTAGTCGGGGTAGTGGGTCAAATGTCAGTGGGTCAGATCGGAGTTAAACTAGAGCTCACCTGAGGCTAGACTGGTAAAGAAGTGAACTTGAATGACGCAAATTGAGGTAGTTGCTAATTACAACACTCAATTGTAGCATCCCAAATTTTAATATTGAGGTTTAGAGTTAAGTAAGATTTAATTATAGACGAGATTGAGGTATCAAGAGGTGAAATTTGAATTTTGAGACACTAAGGACAATGATTGAAAATTATATCTCTAGGCTTTTCAGATAGTTCTAAAATTTGAAAAATTTCAAGGATCAAATGATAATATTTTTTTATGATTCTTTTTGCATTAGAAAGTAGACATCTCAAGCTTTTCATAGAGTCCTAATTGTAATTTTTGTACATAGGTAAAATTAGATATGAATTTTTAAAGTTACGAAATTTCGAATAAGAGTTGAACGGGTTGAACTGGTTGGACCGGACCAGTTAGGTGACCAATTCTCCGATTTTGTGATTGAACCGGCTGGTTCGGTTTGGTTTCAATAACCACAGTATTATATGTTATGGAGATATTAATAAACTTTCGATTTTATTGGGTTATGAAAGAACGTGTGTGTGTGTGTGTGTAGGTTTGACATTGCATCTTGACACAATACCCCAATACCCTAATGCTTATTTTGGTAGCATAGAAGAGTTTTTGATAGAAGTGAAAATGAAAGTAACTAAAACTAGAAGTGAAAGTAGCTTACAAAGTATGTTTGGCATGTGAATGGAATTGCGCATGTATTTATTTTATTAAATAATTGTATTTTATTAAGTGCATGAAATTACCAATATGTCCTCACCCAAAAAATCATAACCCCAATCCATAACTCATGACTGTGCATCCACCTTTACCAGAGGTCTCACACACACCTTCGTTGGAAGAACAAAAACTAGAGAAATAATATAAATCAAAATCAAAGAAAAAAATTGACCAATCATGAACAATTAAAGAGCTAGATATGGGGCATACTCATATTGTCAAATTGTCATTGTAACTCACCGGGGCCGTAAAAGAGGGAGAGGGAGCCTATCAAGTCAGAGTGAAGAGGGAGACGAAACATGGTCATAATGCGACATGGGCAAAGTTATCAATCGATATGAGTTATAGGGTATAATGGTCATA
The DNA here is from genome assembly GCA_963855925.1 of Inga laurina. Taxonomy (NCBI): domain Eukaryota; kingdom Viridiplantae; phylum Streptophyta; class Magnoliopsida; order Fabales; family Fabaceae; genus Inga; species Inga laurina. The sequence goes on from OY979710.1 coordinate 9,670,581, forward strand.
AAACTATATTTCTATCTAACGACCTATCTCAATTTCATGGATCTACTCATGGAACCCACTTTCATCATATCATATGATGGAACCACTTTCCTAGAGAATCCACTTCTCACGTACCAAAAACACAGTAATGAGTTCCCTCACTTCCTTTTCCACTTCTCTCCTTGTAATTCAACGCAATCAAACAAAGCATAATGTATTAAGTAGAGAAGTGGAAGTGAAAGTGATGGAACTCATTAAATATATGAAGAAAGAACACATGACCTTTGTCGCTCAAGCAATACAATGTTTATAGGAAATAGGAGATTCCATATTGATTTGTCACCCCGATGTGTCACTGAGCACGAATTAGGCAGCTCTTGTGACTTTCACAAATTTACACTTACTTTAATATGAGGTGCATCGACTTTAGTGCTAAGTATCAAATACAAATTAACAAACACAGCAATATGAACGGTTAGTCTTTTGACGGCCACAAATAATAGGAAACAAGCTACTGATCAATAGGTGAAAATAATCACATAATAGGTTGAAATTATGATTCAAGCATATCTAATCCTTAAGTAATATATTACTAAAATAGCTCATGCGCTATGGAATCAGTTTCAATTCACATCGCAATTATGAGCCCTAAGAACTTATCACCATTGCAAACGGTTCAGATCTAACTTGAATGGTTCATATTTTAAATTTTACTTTTTTTTAAAAAAAATTGATTTTAGTATGTATAGAATCTAATGTAATGTTAATTTCTTAACCGTCAATTTTTAAAAAAGAAAGTGATTTTTTTTAAAAAAAAAAATCTAAACCGTTGAAAGTTTATTTGAACTATGCAAATCTCACCACTGTGTTAAGATCTTACTGTTCATCATATGAAATTGGTTCCCATATGCTATGTATTTTTATTTTTTAAAAAATTAAAAAGCAAAAATAGGAACAAACCGAACTCTTTTTGAGAGAAAACAAAGTTACAATTCGGTATTGTGGCGTCGTGACATATTGCGATGCCAGCTTGTCATGACGATTTTAATTTTCAGCCAACTAGCGCTCACTAGAACTGGTCTAATAAATCAGTTATCAATTATTTAGTTATAAAATGATGATTAAGTACATAATTTATTTGATTTTGTTTCAAAGTTTAATTTGATCCCTATAATTGAAAAGAAGGCTGCGCTGCTCTTCTATACTTTTGAATAATCTAGTGTTTATAAATGTTCCTTACATGGTAAGGTCAATCCTTATTATAAGATTTTGAATGTCTGATATATTTTTCGGTATTACACCTCTCTATCAACAATACATATTATATTTCACTCCTACGTATTTGTCTATGTTTCACAGTTATTCTTACCTATATTTAATGGTTTTCATACGTTAAATATATGAGAGCTAAATATTTATATTTAACGTTTGTTAACCGTTAAATATAGGGTCATATACGTCACGGTGGTTTAAATATAACTGTTATTTATAGGGCACTATATTTTACAGTTCTAAGTTAATGACTGTTAAATATTGCAAACTACATTCAATGGTTATTAAGAAAAAACCATGAAATATATGACCAAATACATTATAGTTCATATGATGAGCGGTAAAGTATTTGACACCAATTTTGATCATCAGTAAGGTGTTTATTTGACGGTTATTGGTAAATAACCGCAACATATATTTATACACTTAATGATTGTTTGATAAAACCATGATATATCTCTCAATATATTATGGTTATTAGGGAATAACCATGAAGTATTGGGGACAATTTTTTTTTAAAAAACATTAGGGTTCATTAAAATAGAACAAAAAACAAATAGAGAAACTAAATAGAGATCCATTCCAGTCATCAAAATAGGGATCTATTCCAGTCATCAAAATATAGATGTAAATACCTATACATATACAGAAACCAAATAGAGATCCATTCCAGTCATCAAAATGGCTACTACAAACATAGAACAGAATACAAGGAACCAACATTAAAACCAATCAAAAGCAAATCTGAAACAACAAAGGAGAAAACAGAACAAAAACAAAAAATGGCTACTCTATATCTAACTCCACTTTGCAGCAACCCACTGACTATAAATAGTCATAGCCAACTCTTCTATGACATCTTTTCAATTTGTTCAGTTAAATATTGCTCACAATAACTGTCATCAAAGTATTGTAGGCAAAAACAAATTAAGCATGTTAAAATATACATGACTTGCCTTTTAATTTAACTTAAAACACATGCCCCCCTACACTCACACACACATACACACACATATATAGTCCTTAGTATTAATTGAGGCGGGACAGTGGGTGACTATGTCCTTTATGAACTTCATAATATAGTACCCACAATAAGAACTCTTATCTGGTTGCCACGGACATTATAAACAAACAAATGAAATATATTAGTCTCTGCTTTCATTTATGTAAGAGAAACACAAATAACTAACTCTGACAAGTCTGACAGGAAGACAAAAAAAATATATTGGTGAATTACCTTTACTTTCTTCCATTTATAAGTCGATCTACAACTGTGGCCATGTAACGTGGGGCAGATGAGGCCTTCGTTAGTGGTGTAATAGTATGCGTTGCTTAATTGCTTTGAAAAGAAAGAACAAAGATGTCAGAGTTACTTTACATTAATATTGAAGTACTATTAACTTTTCATTCTTTTAAATTTAATTCACCTTGAACACTCTTTTGCATCGTGACTATACAAAATAAGCCCATTTAGGCTATTTGACAATTTCCCGTTGCAGCTTCAGAACCACCGACACATCTATAGATTAGGGTTCCAACAAATATTTCTTTGCCACGTACGATCAAAATGAGCGCAGTACCCTACTAGCCTTCTCGAGGACATAATCCTTTTAATCGTCATCTATGTGGAATCCAGATTACAAAACGCACAAAGCAACTTGATAGTATTAGGTATATCGATTAACAAGAAATTACTAATTATGTAGCATTATATCTTATCGATACTTCATCCCATATAGTCTTCTTCATTGAATCGGTTGCCCTCTTCCTATTGCTCAAAGTGATAGGCACATTGGCTTTTACCACCCATCCGAGGTAGCTAATGAACTTGTTAGATTCATAACTTAACCTTTCTTGTTCTATTTCACAGTAAGTTTCCTCCCCTTTCCTTGCTTTCCGGACCTCCTTTATAGTAACAAAACCCTTTTGTAGTGCTCTTTCCTCTTGTGTCATCTCGTCATTTGGCACAATAGAGGGATTGGCAGAGGGGTCGGCTTGGGCAGAGGGGACGGTATGGTTAGGACCCTCATCACTTGAGCCACTATCAGAAGTAATGTGTAACAACATTCACAGTCATCACTGTGAGTAAGAATGAAGAAACCTTTGTGTAACGTCAAAGTCCAATGTGAGAATCACACAATACTTCCAAAATAACTCAATGCACAATTCATAGTTGAAATCACAACAACAAGATTCAAAGTCACATAACAACAACAAATTCCAATAATGATCACAAGCAAGTCACATTTAAGAGCAGTTAACTAGTTGTAATGAACCAGCAATGAATTAATTCAAAGAAAACAATAGTGCCACTTGCCGAATTAATTCTCAAATCAGTTCAATTGCTATTTACATAACAACACTTGAATTGTTTACTCAACTTCCAAACAAAGTTTAATTTCTTATTTTTTCAAAGAAAAGAAAAGAACAAAACAGAACCAATTCGGCTAAGTTTTTCATTAGAACAAAACTTCACAGAAAAGAGTGCTCTAGCAATCTAGGTTTTTCAAAGCAGAACAGAACCAATTCCTCAATATAAGAACAATAACAACAGTAAAAAAAAAGACTAGAAAAGGCAATAAAGACCAAATACCAATTTGGCTACATCAAACCCTAAACCCAGAAACCAAAACAAACCCATAAGTAACCTAACTAAACAAATCATCTAGAACTAGCAATTTAGAGTTCGCATTTTGACTTTACAATGAATTAAGACCAGCAAGTACTCACCTTTATGAATGCAAGACTAAAAAATGGAGATTGGAAACTAGGACAAACAACGAATGCCTTCATGGATTACAACGAACGCCTTCACGGATTGCAACGAACACACAATAGAGGAGAATGACAAGTCTAGCAACAACAGAGAGTGAAATAGCGGCAAGGATGCCGGAAAAGAGTGGTTGGAGTTGTTCACTGAACGTGTGGAGAAATGGTGGGAAATTTTAAATTGCGAATGAATAGGGCAAGAAGTGGATTTTAAAGACATATACTTCATGGGCTTTTTTGAATAACTGTTATATATATAAATTTCACGGTGTTTAAAAAACATCGATCATATATTGATGTCATATACTTAACAGTTTAGTACTGTTTAGTTGGTAGGAATATTTTAATAATAAAAAGATAAATATATAATTCATAGTCAGTTTGCAAAACTATTAACTATTATGTGTAGTACTTTATAGTTTCTTAACAACCATTAAGTATTGCTTTGCTCAATCTCCGCCTCTTAATATTTTACAGTTTACTCTAACACCATTAAGTATGAAGCGTGTCAACTATACGCGAGTCTGCAGTAGTGTTTACACAATTTTTTTTATTCTGTAAAATACTTCCTCCTATCCTTGTTATAAATCACATCTAACCAAATTCATCGGAGCTAAGGAGATGTTGTTGATAACTTTGTCTAGAAATGAAATATTTTTCCAACTTTACCGTATTTAATAACATAGAATTACTATATTAGAATTCAAGTATTGTCTTGATAAATTGCAATAAGTTAATATTTAAAAAGATGAATTGATTACTCACTAAGGGATTTATATTTGGAATCATCAATTTCTTCTAAATATAAGGACTAGAGAGAGTATTGAAACATTCAAATAATCTAATTAGGGCCTGTTTTTCGAAGAATTAATTATAATGAAAGGGGATGGCCAAATTTCAGGCTCGGGATCATTTGGTATACAAAGGAAAGAAAACAAAAATGATGAACAAAAAAAATTAAGAAAAAACACAGATTACCCAAAACACGCTTATCGGAAATAATGTGTCCAAAAAATATAAAATCATTATTATAAATATAGAAAACATAAAATTATCATTTTAAAGATGGAAAATATTAAATCTATCATAATTTCATCTCAATTTTAATTAGGTACTTGTATATTTTTTTCCAATTTATAGGGTCCTAATAATTTTCATAATTATATAGGTTCTAATACTCATAATTTATTAAATTTGTAAGAGTTCAGTCTCATGACCTAGTTGGTCATTCGCTTCAATGGGGAGGAATAATTTAAGTTGGTCTACTCTCACCTAGGAAAATATGTTCCCATCTAAGATGAAAAGAAACCATTTTCCCATTTAAGGGAAAATCGGTTCCATGCATGGAAGGGAGTTGGTTTCTTCTCTTCCCTCCCATCCTCTTCACTCATATTCTTTTTCTAACCGTTAGATTGATATTTCAATGCTTATTATTTTAATTTTTTAAAAAATGATTATTAAAATATTAAGTATAAAAATAAATAATAAAGTACAAACTATTAAAATTTAATCTCAACTACTTATACATGTATTAAGTAAATTTAAAAAATATTTATAAATTATTGAAAAGGTTAAAATCTGAATGGTTGAAATATCCGATCTAATATATAGTTAAAAAAAGAAAGATGAGAAAAAGGAGGATGGGGAGAGGAGAGGGGTGGAGAGAGACACCTCTTCATTTTCTTTTTCCTTCTGCAAGTTTTATTCCTACCAAACAAAGAACTGTAAGACAACGATGTATGACAGTTTAAAAAGGGAAAAAAAAAAAAAAAACAGTATACTCAAAAAAATAAAATAAAATAAAAACCAAAAAGGGGCTCCTCCCCCTATAAAAGCCCAATCATATCTCACAAAGCATCGCACCAATCAAAAGCCAAGTTTCACAAAACACCAAGTTCATAGAAACTTGAACAAGAATATGGCTTCCAAATCTGCTCTTGTCCTCTGTCTCATCAATCTCCTCTTCTTTTCGGTGGTAACTTCCACCTACGTCCCATGCCCTCCTCCGCCACAACATTCCAAAAGCCCCAAACCCCCAACACCATCGTCTCCCTCAACAAAGCCACCATCTTCTCCTTCCTCATCAGGAGGAAACCAGCCAAGTTGCCCTAGAGACGCTCTTAAGTTAGGTGTCTGCGCCGACGTGTTGGGTCTCATCAACGTCCAGCTCGGCAATCCACCAAAGACCCCTTGTTGTTCCCTCATTCAGGGCCTCGCCGACCTTGAAGCCGCCGTCTGCCTCTGCACCGCCCTTAAAGCCAATGTCTTAGGTATCAACCTTAACCTTCCCATTAGCTTGAGCTTGGTCCTCAACTACTGTGGAAAAGGCGTCCCCAAAGGCTTCCAGTGTGCTTAACTCAATTAATACATCACATTATTACATCACTATCTCCAGTATTACTCTAGTGTGCCTTTTCTTTCCTTGGAATTACATGGTCACGTTCTATATAGTTTGTGTTTGTAATCTTGTTTGGTTTTCATTCTCGATATATTATTGTATTATTTTTGCTGGTCCGATGATTGGAAGGCTCCTCATCTTCCTGTTCCTGATCAGTCCATTATGTATGCTCTAAGCTCCATAATGTATGCTCCATTTGCTGTCAAAGCATGTATAAAGAAAGATCACATGGCCTTTGTCTCCCACACACAAAAAAAAAAAAAAAAAAAACGTAAACGTTTATGAAAATAGGAGATTCCAGTAATTTGGCTTCGCTAAGGTGGTCATTTCAATATTAACAATCTAACATTGAGCACGAATAATTAGGCAGATCTTGTAACTTTCACAAATTCACTCTCTTTAATATGAGATGCATCAGCTTCAGTGCCAAGTATCAAATACAAACAAACACATCAAAGTAATATGAACGATTAATCTTTCGATAGCAACAAATTGATACTTCATCCGGTTCAAAATAAAACTTTAGTTTACGCAACTAAAAAAGCCTGCCACTTGAATTAAAGAAAAACTTAGTTAAATACAATAAATATATAAAAAATGTAACTTATATTATTTCCTATAGTACCCTTTTAAGGAAGAAGGTGAGTGGGAAAGAGAGAATGAGTAAAAACAAAGATATAAGAGAGACATATAATTAATTAGGATTAAAAATAAAAAAAAAATTAAATGATCAGATTATTAACGATGCATTAAATAAAAAACTGAGACTCACATGTTGGTCGAGGTTATGGAAGCTAAAAATTCCCCAAGGATGCAAGCTTCATATGTGGTTCCTGTTGCAGGACAGTTTACTAATGAATGGGGCAAAATTAAAACTTGGCTTGCATGAGAATAGTAGGTGCAATGTTTGCTCGGATGTTAACGAAAGCAACCTCCATATGACGTGAGACTGTATGCAGTCTAAAGAAATATGGATCAAACTGGGGATCTCTTGCGAAGACTAATGTTTCTGGAACAGTAACCTCATTGATTGGGTGCAATCTAACCTTGGGAAGAATGACGGCTCAAGCAATGTGTTTTGGAGAGATATCTTTGGAATAACTTGTTTAATCTGGAAAATTAAAGGCGAAACGAAACGGCTCACTCAAATTCCTGTCCATCTCTTAAGGACAGAATTGGGGAGATTAAAGCCATTCCTAGATGTATGACTCGGGCAAAGGCACTTCAATTCAGGATGAAGAGGGTAAACATGATAGAGGATGGTGGCATTGAGTCAAGAACTCCAGTGAACAATTGGACTGAAGTTTATATGGATGGCGCATTTTCTCACGGATCGAAGAGGCAACCAGTTGTGGTGGTATTCTGAAAAACAGAGATGGTTCCTTTGCAGAATTGTTCATGTGCTGAGTTGAAAGAGTTGATTGCTTGGTTGCAGAGATAGGGGTGTACATGGGGACTCCATTGAGCTTGGGATGAGGATTTCCATCGTTTGAGGTTATATTTTGACTCCAATGAGGTGGTCATAATCAGTAGAGCCAAATAGTTGGAGATGAATGAAGACATGGACTTGATATTTGAGCTGCAACATGCGATGAGATGCGACTGTGAAGTGGAGTTGATGAATATCAACCGCAATAAAAATGAAAGAGTAGATGTCCTGGCCAAAAAAGGCTTTAAACATTGGATTTGGATTGCAAATCCTTTCGAAGAAATCTACCGAACTTCTATTGGATGTAAGTGAAATTACTGAGTTTCTTTTTACTATATTTGTTTCATTATGTCATTATCGCCATGCTTTCTCAGAAATTCTCTGTCTTGCCGTTGTCCTCGGTTGTTTCTGATCCATACCCACATGCTATTTCTCCAAATCAGCCACATCCCTCTTACAAGTACCACAAAAGCCACCATCTTTTGCCTCAGCTGGTTGCTTCGGCCGCCTCTGTATGCTCCTTCTTCCTTCTCTTTTTCCTTTGTTTTCACAAACTCACTAGAAAATGCACCACCCCTGCTTTTGATTCTGAGTCTAAGCCTTCTTATTGTTTCTCATACTCCCTCATCCGCCGTGCCACGTCATTCTTCTCCACCCACCTCGACCAAGGCGGCTTTCGCCCTGTCTACTCCAGCACTTTGCCTCCGACCCTACAACCTGTTGTCGTCAAACTCAGGACTCTGCCTCTCTACAGGGTGAGCGCGAGTTTCATAATGAGCTGTTCTTCGCCTCTAGGCTTCACTCTTAGCACGTGGTCTCCGCCATTGGCTTTTCCCCTGATAGAAATCGCCGGAGGTTTTTGCTAGTCTACGAGTTGATGCATAATGGGACTCTCCAAGACTCGCTCTTGTACCGCAAGTGCCCTAAGCTATTGGATTGGAAGAAGCAATTTTCCATCATCGTCAATATATCTCTAAAAAAAAAAAAAAAACAGAGAATTAGTAATTCCGTCACTAATTCCTCAAAAATTTCATCACTAAAATTAGCGACGGAATAACATTCCATCACTAATCCATCTATAATTCCATTATAAAAAAATTAGCGATGGAAATTAGTAACGAACAAATTTTGTTACTAATTTTTGTCTGTAATTGGTCACTAATTTCTGTAAAACATATTTTATGACGGAATTAGTGATTGAAATTTTCCGTCATTGATTTCCGTCACTAAATGTTTTGTGATGGAATTAGCGATGTAATTTTTTCATCACTAATTTTCGTTGCAAATTGATTTGTAACATAAATTTATTACGGAAATTTAAGACAGCAAAAACTCCGTCACTAAATGCTGTCACCAATCCTGCATTAATTTCCGTCACAAAATAGTTTGCCATGGAATTAGGGACGGAATTTTTCCATCCCTAATTTTTGTCGTTAATTCCATTACAAACTATTTTATAAAAAAATTAGTGATGAAAATTAGTGACAGAAAAATTCCGTCACTAATTTCTCTCAAAATATGTTGTGACATATTTGTGACAAAAAATTCTATCGCTAATTTCAAATTGTATTATTTAAGATCAAAATCTCAACAAAAAAAAAACTTGTTTTATATTTCATTAAGATCAATACTTCTTATGTCTTAATCATAATTAATCAAATATGATATGGGTTAGATTCCATGTTTTGATGATAACAAAATATGATTAAGTGCTTCACTAGTAGATAGGAAAAACATAGTTATAATTCTAGGTATAGACATGATGATCACGGATAGTATTATAAGAAGACGACATGATTACTTGAATGAATCATTAAGATAATCGATTATAGAACGAAAGAGCATAATCTAAATAAGAAAACAACATCCTAAGAGAATGGGCCTTAGTGAAGAAGTTTATCTGAAGGTATCTGGATAAGTTAATTAGCTATAAAGGCTACATAATTGAGTACAAATAACCTTTTCAAATTATTTGATTTTGTTATATAACATGATTACATTTTATAATAATTATATTTTTTTGTAATTATAAGTTTTTTATAAATATATAATGATGAAATAAATTGGTTAAACATATCTTTTATTTTGATAATATAATTTTAAAACCTGAATTGAATTGATATCACATCCAATCGAAAAGATAATTTGATTTAGTCATAATTCACAATATAGAATAATTACATTTTTTTATATAATTATTTGATTTTTTCAAATAAAACAATTAAATTTTATAATAGTTAAATTTTTCAATAAATAGATTTCTTTCATAATTATAAATTAAATAATTTAAATTTTAAAATTTAAATTATAATAAAATTATAATATGAATATAAATAAAAATTACTAATTCATATTTATTATTGAAATTTGAAATTATAATATAAAATATATGAATTTTGAGTAATATATCATGTACAAATAAAAACGCAAATTTTATAAATACAAGTAAAACAGAAAAATATATAATAAAATGAATAAAAATAGATAATAATAATAAAAATTTTGGTAGAATATTTACGTAAAATAAAATAAGAAAACTAAATTGAAATATTTAATAATATATTAAAATTTATATTTCTATTTTTATTTGTAAAGTGAAATATTATATATATATATATATGATTTTGTATTTAAATCACGTAGGTTTTTCTTACCTCAACCATTAAAGGCACTGGTACATCCATGAGACGTCATAGTTTCGAATTCCAACTTGGTCCAAAAATGCAACCAATTTGTGAGGTGGACACATGGTGCGTGATGGAGGGTGACATGCGGTGGTTGACTGAAACACGTGGCGGCTAGATGGTGGCGGTTGACCGGGACACATGGTGGCCAGAGGTGAGGTGGCAGTGGCTGACGAGGACACATGGCTGGCGGTGGGTACATGTAGCGGCTGACGGTGAGGTGGCGGCCATAGGAGAGGGACATGTCGAGGCTCATGGTGAGGACATGAGGCAATTTAAATTATATAAAAAAATATTTTGCGATGGATTAGTGATGGAAAATTTTGTCCCTAATCTGTCACTAATTTAGGGGATAGTGTAACACCTTCCTTATGTAATCGATCTGATGAGTTTTATGCAGTGAATTCGAACCACGAAGTGATATTAATTTATATTCTTTCAATTCCCAACCTTAGGATAAGATTCAAACCTGTAGTTAAGTGGGTTTGTTAGAAAATTTCAAAACTTTTCAAAAACTATCATAAAGTGATTCGTAACTTCTTTGTAACTCATCATTTCTTAATTATCTTTATTATCTTAATGAGAGTGATTCTTTGCTCATTTTTATGTGTGGAAGGTTTCTTAACTAATGGCTCGTACTATGTGATTGCCCATTTCTAATTCAATTACTGTGCTTAGGAAATTCAACTTGTCCGTCATGCAGTGATATATAATTAATCACTCAATGTTTATTACACAAAGGTCCAACGCGTAAATAATTCTTCTCCTTCTTTGTAACTTCTTCTCCTGGCACAACGTCTTGCACCTCTCTTCAGTGCTCCGCTAACTATATGGTTGGTGAGGGAGACCGAGATTCAAAAGAATCCCAGTAGCAAACAGTGCTAGCAAATGCATACAAGAAATGCTTTGTGCATGATATGCTTGCTTACATAAATTCATATCAACATAATGACATATATGCATATTTAATATTTAACACATTACACTAATGACACTACTACAAAATATAGATTTACCGACGCTAATCTTATGGCACTTCTTCAAACAAGCGCCAGAGGAGACCTATATTTTTTTTTAAAAAAAAACATGTGGCAGCTATGGCGTTTGACCAGGAAAGCGTCGTAGCTGGCTAATATCATATATGACACTTGGCTGGGAAAGCGCCATACAAGGGGTTATTTAAAAAAAAAACTACTCCCCTTGTATGGCGCTTTCCTAAGAAAGCGCCATACAAGGTATCAAGAAGCTACGACGCTTTCCTGGTCAAATGCCATACAAAGGGTTATTTAATACTGACTAAATTCCAAAATCTTACCTCATAATAAATGCACTATTCTTTGCAGGGAAATATAAGTTTGACTGTAAGTTGTTGTTTTTTAATACAGAAACGTTCATCAATTGGCACTATGGTTTTTTTTAAGTTTAAAATTTCGTATGAATCTTAACTTATAGTTTTATATGTGCTTATAATTTTTTTCCAGGTATTGCTTGAAGTTACAACTTTCTCTTAAACTTCCTATGCATTATAAGTTTTTTTAATTTTAAGCTTATAAATATAATTTTACTAGTTATTACTTGTTTAATTTGCTCAATGTCTTTTTAAACTTCCTATGCGTACTTGCTTGAAAAAATGTTGAAAGTCTTATAAAAAAAAGTCTTACAAAGAAAAAACATTGAAAAAGGTGGATTAAGCCTTTAATGACACTTTCTTAAGGAAATGCCATTAAAGGCATATGTTAATGGCCTTTAATGGCACTTCATTGAGAAAGTGCTATTAAAGGCTTAATACACTTTTTTCAACATTTGTTCTTTTTAGATTTTTTTTGTAAGACTTTTCAACGTTTGAAAATTCAAGGCAGCAGGTGCACCATGTGGTGCCTTGTATATTTTAAGGCACCACATGGTGCCTTGAATATACACTTGTCTTGAATATATTCAAGGCACATCTTTGTGCCTAGTGTCTTGAATATAGGTGTTTTTTTATTCAAATTGGGAAGCTATGGCAATTTGACAAAAAGTGCCGCAGCTACTCCCACCTTGTATGGCACTTGTATGTAAAGCGCCATACAAGGTGCTATTTAATTTCCACAACCTGCAGTTCTCATTTTCATTTTCATCTTCCCGCGTTCCCTCTAACTCTCTCATTTCCTAGAACTCCGCTGCAGTAGAAAGCTTCATCTCCCATGTGTTTTATTTTTCTTGTCTCAGCCTCTTTCAGAAGCTCCCTAGCGTGTAAGTGTTTTTTTTAACATTTGGTTCACGTTTTCTTTTTTAGTTAAAATCTGTCATGAATCTTATATGTGTGCGTATAATTTTTTTCTTCAGGTATTTATTTGAAGTGTCAACTCTGTCTTCTTGAACTTCCTATATACATTGTAAGTTTTTTAATTTTTGAGCATACAAATATAATAATACTTAGTTGAATCCTCCGTAGAAGTAACGTGTATGGCTTAAGTTTAAGCAACTTAAATGCTAGAGTTCTTTTATTCTTGATACATGAAGACGCAATATTGCAAAAGATACGTGCTATATTATTTCATTTTGCTATAGATTGCATTGTAAATTGATGTGGATTTTGGATTGTAAATGACAGTTTTCATCAGGAAAATAAAATAATTAAGAAAAATTATTTTTTAAAAACAGACTTCCTACGGTGCTTCTCCAGGGAAGCACTATTGGAAGTCAATGACTTTTTCCATTTATCTCATAATTTCAAAATCACCATCACATTATGTTTTCATTTTTGGATTAATTGGCAATTCTGGCATATTTTCTACCTAAAATTTGAAAAATCATAATTTTTAGAACCTCAATTGGAGTGATTCCAAAGGCTATAGAACCCTTATTGAGTCTAGTTTCAAGGAAAAATATAGCCGTCAGCCAATTGGAAGTTCACAATTCCCAAAATTTAGGTTTTTGGATGCTGTTCTAGCAAATAGACAGTTTTTCTAGACTAACTTCAAAAATTCATAACTTTTTACATATAGCTCCAAAAATTATGCATTACTTATCGATTTAAAACTTATGATATCTACTTTCATTCTATAAAATGTCACAATTTTTGGATATTATTTGGTCATCCAAAACTACATAACAATGTCATTGCCTATTAGGAAATTTTCACTAGCAGTAAATCATCATTTCTGGGACTCTTGCTAAACTGGGGCTTAGCAGTCCACTTAATTCAGGCTTATTCTCAACCCTTTAATCCCAAAATTTGAGATATTACAACAAAGATCAAAAGAAATTTAAAGTGCAAGCCAAGGACAAACAGGGGAGTTTTCTTTTACTTTTCTTTGATTTGTCTCATTTGATTGTTGATGATGCTAATACTTGAAATTTATGACATCTCTATACTTGGATATGATTGTTTCTTCACTTTCATTACTTATTGTTATATGTTCACATTGAGGACAATGTGACATTTAAGTACGGGGGTGAGGCTACCTTGATTTTGCACCACTTGTCCTTAATTTTTTTTTAGAAAAAATTGGTTTCCTTTTGAAAGTTTAAATTTTACTTGTGAGCATTGTCCAGTTGGTTTGATTTGAACTTGAAAGGACTGAATTTGATTAGGATTTGATTCTATGTTCTTTATTGTTAATATATAGGTAAAGATTTGGCTTGGGTGCTTTACTTTAAGATGTCAAAGTACCTGTGATGAATTTGAGCCTAATTATTTTCTCTTTTAAGAGGGAGTGCACTTATTGTGACTTCATCTCTAGAACTTGTATTGACTCTCTTATGAAGCAAAAAAATTTATTTTGGCATACATAAAGATTGTGAACACCTTATTTTGTCCGGGCTGCACTACAAAAATAAAAATAATAAAAAAGAAAAAATAAAAGAAAATAATATCATTGATGATGATTGTGATCTAAATTGGCAATCAACATTAAAGAAGAAAATAAAAAAGAGAGAGAAAATAAGAAAATCTTCTCATTGATGATGATTTGGGCCTAAATAGGCAATCATCATTCATTGAAGAGGAAAATAAAAAAATAAATTAAAAATGAATGAAAAAACCTCTCCTTGATGACGATTGAGGCCAAAATTGGCAATCATCTGTAAAGAGAAAAATAAAAAAATAAAAAAAAAATCCTTTATTTATGATGATTGTGGTCCAAAATGGCATTATCATTCATTAAAAGACAATAAAAATTAAAAATAAATAAAATATCTCATTTTGATAGGTTTAAATTAGGAATTTACTTGTGGGGAAAATGCAAAAAAAAAAAATTTTAAAAAACAAAAATTAAAAAAAAAATCTCTCATTGATGGTGATTAGGTCAAGTTAGGAAGTTTTATTAATAGAAAATAAAAATAAAAAAATTCATTAATGAGGAAAAACTCTAGTGATCAAACGCCACACAAGCTACAACGTGTGGCCTTTGTGTGGCATTTGCCTACATAAGGTGGAAGTGGATTTCCTATCCACTTTCACCCAATCACTCATCTTATCCTGCTCCATCCTCCCACTTTTTATACACCGTCTCCATCATACACACACACACACACACACACACACACACACACACACACACACACACACACACACACACACACACAGAGTCCTCACCACTTTCCCATTCTTGCTGCCTTTTTCCCCATCTGTTCCCTTTTCCTCCTACTCTTGTCCCCACTCCTATCCCTATTTGTTCCCTTTTCTTCCTACTCTCCTTCTCTTTTGGTCTCTACTCCAGTATCCAGCTCATATTTCCTCCTTCTCTCCTCGTTTTTTGATCCCCACTCCACTATCTAGGCCACATTTCCTCCTCCTTTACTCCTCTTTGGGTCCCTACTAGCCTCATTGTAGCTCACATTTCCTCCTTCTCCTCACTTAAGCACCACCAACATACGTAGTCTACCACTCCTTTGTTTTGGTTTTGCACTGTGCAAATCTGTAAGTATCGTGCCATTTATCTATTTTTTTAATTTTTAAAGATCCATGCAACTTTGTCTTTCCATTTTTTCCTTTATTGATTATTTTTTCCATGTTTGTATTTGTAGTTTCAGCTCACTCTATTGAAGCTTCTATTCATTCTAAGTTTTAAAATTTTTGAGCTTACAAATGTAATTTTATTAGAAGTTAATAGTTTAATTTGCTAAATGTCTTTTATATTTAATTTATTATGAAATCTAAAAACAATTATTCTCATTTTTATATGCTACAAAATAAATGAGATAAAGTTAAATGTTATTGTGTATAGGTTATATGTGAAGATATGTAGTAGTTATAATTTGTAGGTGTTCTAGTAATTGTTATTGATGAGTTGCATAAGTAAAATAATTATTTATTTTTAACACTTGTATTTTATTTATTTGCTTGCAATGCTTTTTGTAACATCCCAAATTTCAATCACCAAAATTCCTTTTCACCTTTGTTGTATTAAAGAGAATAAAATGGTGAATATTGGCACACTTGAATTTGCCAAACAATGCAATTAGTGGCCACACAAATTTTGGGCCAACATAAGACATAAAGTCCAATTTTTGTCTTCTTAAAAGCCCATTTCTATAGCCCAAAATGTTATAATGGAAGAACAAAATTGTTGGGCCCAATTAATAGTGATTTTTGGCCAAACACAAAGGGAAAGAAGAAAGCCCAATTTATTTACAAAAATGTAAAGGCAAAATGGTCAGTTGACCAATAAAGCAAGATAGCTTTTATTTGGGATATTTTCAGCCAACAAAGAGAAATATAAGGGAAATATTTATTTTGGCCATAATATGTGACATGTGGAGGCATTATTAGCCAAATAAGAAAAGATGAAGACTAAAGTCAATTTTTTCATGTTAATTGACAATTTAATATTATTATTTGAGGAGGTAAAATTAGGATATTTCAAGAAGCCCTTTTAGCTCTTCCAAGGGCAATATTTCAATCAAGATTTTATGGCCAAGTAAAAGATGATGACTTGAATTAATTTGGCATGTGATTATAGCAATTAAATAATATATTTCAAAGAGGTGGATGGTGATATTTTTTTTAAAGCTCTTATCTCTTTCCTTTGGCCATATCTCGGCCAAACAATAGAAAACAAGAGAGAGAGAGAGAGAGAGAGAGAGAGTCATATGAACACAAGGAGCAAGGGAAAGCTCAAATGATCAAGAAGCAAGATCAAGGTGAGTTAGTAGCAATTTCCACTTGTTCTTGCCTTCTAGTTCATGGAAACACCTCCTAATCTCTATTCCTTCTTGAAATACACACGAAGCAAGCACAAAATCAAGAGGGAAAGGGAGACGAAGCCCACCATTTTATGGCCTATAGAGGGAAAGCAAAGGTAATAAAAAATAACCTTGTTTTGTTGAATTCAAAGTGTATATTCTTGTTGTGGTTGAGATTTGTGGTTGATTTGCTTGGTTTATGAATTTGGGATGCACAAACCCTAAGGGGAGGTGCTATCCAAATTCATACTAATTTTGTGCAATTGATGTTTAAGTGATTAGACATGGGATTACAAGTCAAAAGAAGGTGCTTTATGGATTGAAAACAAACAACATCATTTTCCCTCATAATTCCATAACTTTTGTCCAGACCTGAAACTGGGTCTTTGTGTTAGAATTTCATGGATTTAATGATTCTATTGTGTTTAGAATAGAAAATTGTGTAGGGAACATGTATAATATGAAGTGTGAAGGCTTTAGGGAGTGAAATGACAAATTTACCCATAAAACCCTAACATAGTGGCTGCCAAGGCTAAATCTATACTTTGGGTATGAATTTGACTAATATGATGTCAAAAATGGGTTCTACACGTGAAATTGTGTAGGAATCGCCTGGGTAATAATTTTTGATAAAGTACAGTTGAATCGGGTATAAAGGGGCCTAGACCAGGTCTGTAGGGGCATTTTGGTCAATATGTGATTTTGAGTCAAGATAACCAACAATATGAGTTTAGAATGAATATGAATGAGTAATAACTCATTTATTATAAATTTGGAATTTTAGGATATATTAGTAGCCCGAGCCAGACATACAGTATTGGACAGACAAACAAGCAAGGAAAGGGAAATTCTAGGTAGTAACTCTATCTCTCATATACTATGTGATTGTTGATATGTTGTATGTTGCTATATTCTGTGATATGAACAAAGTGCCTGGGGCACATTATGTTAGATATGATTAGTTTTGATGATGGCAAATATAAATGTGAAATGATAAGAGCAAAAAGTTTATATAATGTATTTATTTTTTACTTTGACTAACTACTATATTTAATTTTGTATATCTTGTAGATTAGTCATAAACCCAATGGTGGGTTGACGTTATTTTGCTTATAATGCCTCGTAAATGGAGAATGATCATCAAGAAGAAAAACAAGAAGAAAGAGATTGAAGAAAGAAGAAAGAAAGAATAAGATTGAAGATATTCAAGAAGATATCTAGTTGGGTTATGTCGAATGATCATCAAGAGGAAAAACAAGAAGATATCTTGTACATTAGCCAAGCAAAGAAAGAAGAAGATTGAAGATAGTGAAGAAAGAGATTGAAGAAAGAAGAACTTGCAAGAACTAATGGGAATATCAAGATCCAAGCTATTAGAAGTGATATCGAAGGTTTCTATGGTCAAATGGAAGTTGGAATAGGTCAATACGAAGCTAAAATGAATTATACGGAAGTTGTGCTATAGAGGTGATTATTTGAGTGTGATCCTTCAAGTAATATGCCACTGTATCATTTTGGAGGTGATTACTAGAGTGAGCCTTCGAGCAATGACCCAAACTTACTCTAGTGACCACTAGTATAATGCTCCAAATTTTGATTAAGGGCTAATGACAATTATTGAGAATGATTTGTGAATTAAATTTGAATTATTCCATATTGTGGCAATTTTGGTAAATGTGCCTAATCTGTGAGAAATTGAAAGAATGGAAAATTGTCGGTTAACTAGTCGGTGATTAATGAAGAAATTAATTACTAACTAAGAAGAAATAAGATGTGTGACTAAATGCCTAATGTAGTGGTTAGAGTAATTGAAATAGTTACTTATTCTATGGGAACCAATGAGATATAGACATGTGGCAAGCTTATAGGAGGAGAGAGTGAATTGAAAAGTCAAAAGGGGATTAAAAATCATTTTCTCTCTCTCTTTCTTCCCTAATTGGGAGTGTCATCATTGCTTCATCTCCGTCACACTTCTATCTTATTGATCTCTCTCATTCCTCTCTATCTTGTTCGGCGCCATTGTTGCAGAAAAGGGAAGAAGAAAAGCTTGGTTTAAGGTGAGAGAATAACCTCTAATGCCAAAACTCACTACTTTAATGTTGTTCCTTAGATTAAAGGCTCCATTTTGATGGTTTTAGATTTTTCATTGGGTGGTGTTTGAACACAACAAAATCTAAAGTTTGGTGAATCAAGAAACCTATTTGAAAAAGTTATTGAGATAAGTGAAATGAGCCTTTCTATCTAGGTTTTATTCCCATTGAGTTAGTTTTGAATTTCTTGAATTTTTGGCCTTAAATTCAAAAATGAGAGTCATTGGGAGTTTGGTATGCTATGGGCATGGAAATGGTGTTTGGATATATGTTTGAATAAATGGATTTGGGATTGAAATGTTAAGTTTGAAGATTTTGGGAATTTGGTGTTTAATGTTACTTAAAACCAAAGCATGATGATGGAATAGGAATTGGTTGGTTTTGATGTTTCCATGTGATTCCTTGGGTAAAGTTATGTGGGAGTAGCTTTGGTTTGATATTTGGGACTATTGGAATCACTTGGGTAAATTTTGGGAAGTGCTGTCAGTTTTTTTACATTTTTGGTTTCTAATAAGCATCACTTGAGTGCATGAGCTTACTCAAGTAAAGCGTTGCATTTTCTGTGTTCTTTTAGTTTTCTGATGCACTTCCTTGTGTAAAGGAAAAAGTGTTGCCTAACTAGCGAGTGTTGTGGGTTCTCACTCGAGTGAGCCTCGTCCCACTCGAGTGAAGGTGTATTTCACATCATGAACTTGTGTCTCGGGTTGTCACTCAAGGCCAAGTTTCAAGATTGTGACTTAGCACTCGCGGGTGTTAAGCCATCACTCAAGTGCAAAGAGCCCTGCTCAGGTGATGTTCCCTTTTGAAAGTTGTTTATGCTCTCGGGTGAGCACTTCTTAACCCTCACTTTATGGAACTCTGGTGAGCATTAGGCTACCACTCGAGTGATTCGGTTTATGCTAGAGTCTAGCGAGCAATTCTGGTTTCTGTCAGTCCTTTTTGCTCTCGGGTGAGCACTCACTGTATCTCACTTCTTAGGACTCATGTGAGCATTTGGCTATCACTCGAGTGTTGCATCCAAGACTCGAGTGCAAGTCCATTATCACTCGAGTGAGGTCTTCTTCACTTGAGTGCAGCAATGAAAAATTCTGTTCTTGTGCTTCCAAAAGGGGATTTTTGGGATAGTTCTTCTAACCCTTTAGGGATTTTGTAAGAGGCATCTATAGCTTCCTAAAGAACATAAAAGATAACCAATTTAAGTGATTTGAAGTCATTTAAGTATTGGAATAGAGAATAACACTTTATCCCTAATTATGAATTATAGGATTCGACATTTGCCCTACTCCGGAGAGACCAGTGCCAGAACACGCACGGAAGGACCAAGGTAGTGACTTTTCTCTCATGTTGTGTATGATGCTTGGTATGCATGACTTATCATTGTGGTGAAAACTCTTTAGCATGAGGCCATTGTGAATTTGTGTATGTGTTATTAGCCGTAGGGCATTACAGCATGAGCAGTTCAGCGGGAGCAGTCTTAGGGGGAGATGGTTTTCACACCTACCCTTGTCGTTTCATCTGCCATTGTAATTGTCAAGGCTGTGTTTTGGAATTGTGAATTCTTATTTGATTATCCGGCCAGTGTGGCTGTGTGTATGTGAAATATTTTATATGGATCTCAGCTATGGTGATATATGTAATATGAACATGTGGTTGTACAATACAGCGTGAGCACTTCAGCATGAGCAAACGTAAGGGTGATGCAAGTCATACCTGTCCTTGACATTGTAACTGTCGTTATAATTGCTATGTGTTGTGTGATGATTTGCTTTCATATTTTGTGGTTGTGCATACTATGAGTGATTTGACACTACGGGGATTCCTTAGAATCTTACTTTCTCAAAAATAAATTTTTAGACAAGGCTGAAGGATCTAAAGGAAAGAGGATGACGAAGAATGGATAAAGCTCTGAGCTAGGAGTTTATATTTTGGATAACTAGTTATCATTATGTAAATTATTTGGATGTTTTGTTAGGAATTACATGATAATTTGGAATTGTGGTATAATTTTGTGTAATCCCCTAGATAAGGGAAAACAGATTTTTGGGCATTTGTGCCTTGTAGACCCTTATTCTATTAATAGAACCCAAGTGTGTTGGGAATTTACATTGTACTCTGATATTTACGAATGGAATCATACTGTACAGACCATTTATGTAATTGAAATGTGAATATGAGACCATTGTTGAACATGTTTAGAAAAGTTTTTGGAAACCCTGGTTTTGGGAAATTTACTTTTATTAAGTCCCAAATCATCTTATGGTCTCTTCCACATAATCACGTAATTATGAACTTAATCTCGGCCTTGATTGTGAAGGGGGTTACAACTAGAGTAATGGGAATTCTGATGTGCTCTGTTTTCGTGTAACAGGATAGACGTTTGGTATTTTAATGATATCTCTCTAACCACCATTGAAATGAGCTAAAACTAGTTTCGTATGAAACTAAACTTCCAATACAAAAAATAAACACCAAGATCACATTCAAAGGAGTTCAGATAACAGAGATATGATTTGTTGAAGTTGCCACTCAAATCAGCGTCATATTCAAGAATAGCTTTGGTATTTTGGAGAAAATTCTCAAACTACATATCGGATTGAGATGAAACTAGTGCCATATGAAATTGGACTTAAAGATATGTCCATAGATAGGTAGTTTGTCATATTTAAAGTTATATACTAAGAGTTATGCCATTTAGAAGTTGACGTTGGAAATTTTGAAGACTATCAAGAACAATAGATACTCTTCGGAACATAACTTTCTATATACAATGAGTTTGGAGGTGATTCGTATTGCATTGGAATGTAGATGATGAGAGCTTTTTGATGATATGTAATTTGCATTGTTTCAAGTCAAAATCAAGAGATCACTTGAGCGATCACTCAAGTGATGTCTAAGGATCACTCGAGTAATGAAGTTGGAAATGCTCTCGGCCAGATTTTGAAGGGGATTACTCAAGTCATCACTCGAGTAATGACCCAAGATCACTCGAATGACCACCTGAGTGATGTGACAGACAATATTCTGATGTTTTTGAAAATATTGGGAATGATTATGAAACTCACTCTTCTTGCTTTCAATCATTCTAACACTTCATTATAATAGTGTTTAATGTATTTCTCCAAGAATACAATGAAGAGACAATGTGAAGAGACAAAAGTTGACCTTACGGAAGCAGAACTTCCACCGAACATAATGGCTAGTTTTTCAAATATGAAGAACATTCAAACGAAGCAACGGGACTCATCGGATAAGTTGAAATACTCATAATAGTCATATCCTACTCAACTATAAATACAAGAGATTCAAGTAGAGAGCAACAACGTCAATGAGAACACAACGACACAAATATGGTTATATATTGAGTCATCCACTCTAACATGACCATTCTTTATTCTTATCTATTTTCTATATTATGTGTATTTGAGAGTGTAATAATTTGTATTATACTTCAATGTTCATCTTATTCACTTCTGAGAGATAGAATATTGATTGTAATCTTTCATCATCAAAGTTGCTTCCTTACGGTATGTAAGGGGGAGTAACTTGATGTATCCTTACCGTGTGTAAGGGGGAGTAACTCGGTGAGAGATTTGTAAAAGGCTTCGCAAGTGCCCGGCTAAACATGTGGGTTGTAAAGGTTTTTCTTGTGCACAGATTAAACAAGAAGATAGTGGATTTGAAAATCTCAAGACGAGCTTGGGGGCTAGACGTAGGTTATCACAGATTGGACCGAAACTAGGATAAATCACAGTTTGCATATTCTCTTCCCTAAACTCTTATATTTCCAGCATACATTATTTAATCTAATTATTGATTTATGATTAATTACTTTCATATTTACTACTTCCACTAATATGCGAAAAGATTTTTAAAGTTCTTAAGCTTTTTATCTTACACCCAATTTACCCTGCTCTTGGGTGTCAGCCGGTTCTAACACATTACCTAGCTGTGGTTTAGGACCCAGCTGAGGTACACAGACAAGTAGGGGATCCAAATAGTCATTTGGCCCTGAATGCTGTGCACACACACGATACAATATGTATTTTCATTTTACACTATATGGTGCATTGCATATTTAATTATCGCATTTTATATGATTGATAGCCTGTTACTTTTGAGATTCTTTTGAATGTCACCCGTTTCCATAATGTATAGTGTATCCAGCAGCAAGAAGCGGCTCAAGGGCAAAATGGTAATTACCAGCAATTGAAGGTTTTGGTCCAGATCAAGCATCGGCGTTGGTTATTTACAGGCTTTTATTACATTTTAAATATGTAATTATTATGTACAATCCCTATGGGGAATTCTTGTAATATAATCAAGTACTTATTATCAGTATTTTTATGCTATTTCTGTGTGTCCACCGAACTGCATGCTAACACTCTGATAAATGTCAAAATTAAGATGGGGTCTGACATTTTGGTAGCAGGGCATGTGGTTTTGGCAATAGAATAATAGTATACTGATATGGTCTTGATTATACAGTGACAATACATATGCACAAAAGGGGCACTAGAGAAGTGAATCACCCCCATTTGTGAACTAGCCCTTGAGGAGTAATGAAATACCCAAAAGGTCGCAAGTATTACCATACCGAGGTAAGGGTGGTACAAGGATGACACGGACACTGAGGAAACAGATTTGAGTAAGGCCCAAATACTGGTATTGGCAACACCTTATATTGGTTTTACCAGTAGGCTGACTAGAGTCAAACAGATAAGCCACAGACATATAAGACAAAATCAGATATGGATTATATTATTGGTCCCAGAGCTGGAATGGTAGGCGTGTAGTATGATTTATAACCTGATTAGGAGTTATGGGAAGACGTCTGAAGCATATGTCTGTGAGTTGTCTAAGACTATGACACCCCTATAGAATAGTATACATGGTACTCGGACGGTCTGATCCCAGTATAGTATGAATAGGGTCTTCTGGATTTAAGGACCTAGATGATATCTAGATCTGCACTACAATGTACTTCTTTTCAGATACAGTATTTTGGGCTGAAAGGAGAATGAGGTTATGGAACACGGTCAGAAAGACAAATTTTATTGATGAAATGGAACATATCTAGGTACGTGTTCGAGTACATGTACCAATACTGCTATGTATTCCACACATAGTATTTAGTTAGTTCGAGACAACTGGCATGATTTTTGAGACAAGGGCAATCACTGGTTACCGATGGTCAGAAGCAGTTAAATCCGATATCTGCATTTTTACACGGGTACACAAAAGTTAAGCGTATTCAACCCAAAAAAATCTTGGGATGGATGACCCCCTGGGAAGTCACATAACATGTTATGTTATGACATGTGCAAGGAACAAAAACATGTTGTATAGTAGTTCAGAGGCTGTATATTGTACAGGCTTTCCCTGACTACTGTAAATGACTGTTATATATTATTTCAGGAGTACCTGTGTACCCAATACTTTATGAAATGACATATATGTCCTTGTGACTATATGACATATACCTCTTCTTGTTTCCATATGGTTAAACACAAAGATAATGAGACCAAGAGGTACAAATGCTGGGAAGGGTCAAGAAGCTAGACTTGACCTAAGACAGTATATACTGAGCATGTTAACAGAACAACAAACATTGATTAATGATCATATCAATGAGCTATGAGAAGTGCAGAAAAAATAGAACACAGACAGGGAAAGACAAAATATCTTGCTGGATAGGAAAATGAACCCATACAGTATGAGGAACATAAATAGAAGCCTCTACTTACACATGCTTCTAAGGTAGATGTAACATCCTTAAATTTTTAGAGCTTAGAGTTAGTTGTAGCTTAATTTTAGTTAGTCAAATAACATAGAATATATATATATAAAGTTTAAAAAAAAAGACTATTCAAAAGAAAACTAAATACAAATAAAATACCCTATCAGGATAATTATTTTAATATGAGTATATGTGTGTAAATTTGTCTTACCATTGGTAGAAAAAAAAATCCTTAAAAAAAATGCTGCTAGTAATTTGAATAATACTATTATTTTTTTATTAAAAAATTATTATTTTAATGAGACCAAACCCTAACCCTATCCTTATAAAAACCTTCTTTTCTTTCTCATTCCCCAACCCTAGGCGCCGCTCAAGTCCGAACTCTAGAGGTATTCTTATTCTCTGATTCATTCTTTTTCTCTTGTTTAATTTGTGTCTTGGCCCCCATATCTGCATTTTCCCATTTGCTTTTTACTGTAGTATGTCTTATCTTGTCTTTTCAACTCTTTTCCCATAGTGTTGTGTATTACTCGTCCCCAGAACCCACAAGCTTTTCGTCTTCTCTTGGCTAAGTACATTTATTTCAATAATCATTACCCAACTCCTCCTCTCTACTTCACTGTGCGTCTGCGCAATAGTATCTGTCGATTATATATATATGTATCTAAATAGTCTTCACACCCACTTTATTCTTTGACTTGAATATGCTTTACTTCCCTTCGTTCACGAAAAAAAAAACAAACAAACTGATTTTATCCTTATGTGTAGTGCGTGAGTGTGTGTATAAATATATATATATATATATATATATATATTGTGTTTATATTGAGCCATTCCACACTCCTTTATATTTTTCCTTTTGTCTTTATCTCCTGATAGTTTTCTTTTTCTTTGTCACCGTGACTACCTATATATATAGATACCTTCCCTTGAGAGACAATTTTTGTTAACCAGCGTACACACATACACAAAGACTTTATGTTTATATCTCATGATTTTTATTATTTTATATAAAGAAAAACTTAACATAAAAATTTAAAACGAATCTGTGGCAATTGATATATATATATATATATATTAAATTTTTAGAAGGGCAGATCTATGTTTAGAGTAGAAATAGAGTAACTATAGAATAGATTTTAATTAGTATATTAATAGATATTTATATGTGTGACTTTGTAGACTCTTGTTAAGAGCTTTGGAGTAGCTCTTGCGTGCTTACCTGTGAGCTAAGGAGTAGAGGTAAATCTGAATATTTTTCCATATACTTGTGAATAGTGTATGATTTTGAATGACATTTTTTAAAAAGAAAAATGGACTGAATTATGTGTATATGTGTTTGTATTATAAATTCTCAAATAAGTAGTGTTACAAGTAAATTTCTATACAACTCATTATATTCATATAATTAATAATTTAATGAGAATTAATGTATTATTGATTATTATTTCATTTTTAACATGTTTGAATATGTGATGATATTTGATATGAATGGAAGCATGAATTATTATACTTTGTTCTTTAATGATATTTTATTTATCACTGTCATGGCGGTTGCATTTGTAATGGGTTGGAGTGAGGAGGAATTTGTATGTTGAGATTTTTTTACCATGTGGTATGCCATCACTCGGTGCACAGTGGATGGTACTTGTCAGGGCCCCTTCTTCCATGTTTTCCTTTGGCCAGGATTTCATTGGAGCTGTGGGACATGTGACACCTCCTTAGTTGTATTCTTTTAAGGAGGGGAGCCATAGTCCAGACTTAAGCTCTACACCTTTGGCCGGGTGTATCTTAAGAACTGGTGAGCTTGAGACAATCCAGTTAAATGGATGGGTTTCTGTTGGACTATGTGTCAGCCTATGGCTCCAGTCAGCAGAATAAGGATGGACGGTGATATAAGGGAGGTTGCATCTTACATATTGCATATTGTATAATTGTATATTACATGTTGTGATGAAGATACAGATTGACATAATGGTGATTAAACTTGTTTTTGTCTTGTATGAGAATTTTGGTATATATGAATATATATGTAATTAGTTCCTTTTTATCATATGTGATTTGCTTGTGTACGGTAGAAACTTTCAGTAGTTACTGAGACGTGGAATCTTATCTTCTAGTATGGAGCAAGATAATGCACCTATGGAGTGAGCCTTGGAGGCTCTTTTGTGCTTCTAGAGCTCATGTTATGTCATTTATATTGCCATGACCCTAAGACTTTTGCATTTTTAATTTGTTTTAAGGAAATGTTTCGAGGATTTAAAAAAAAGAAATTAAAAATATATAGGAAGATTTGCCGCTTCCTTAGGAAGCGCCAAAGCTTCCTATTATAATATATATATAAATATATATATTTTTAATTTTTTCTTTTGGAATGTGGTCTTTTTAAATTTTTTTTAAAAAAAATACATAGGAAGCTTTTGACAGTAGTGAGTCTTATTCATAATTTTGTCCTCATTAATTCTCTTTATTCTCCTGCAACTGCTTCCAAAATTGTACGTATATTTAAAATTATATAGAAATGAGGACAAAATTGTATATAATTTTGTTAAAACAAATGTTATAACAAGTTAAAATTGTTAAAACAAATAAAATATAGAAATACTTTAAAAATTATATATTTACAACTCACACTTTTATATTTACAAGTTGAATTTAACAATTTATGTCTACACGTACAAGTCGAACTTGCATGTTTACAAGTTAAATTTGTAAAAACATTACATTTTTTTGGATCTTTATGGTTTAATTTTTTTACCTGACACTTATGAGTAATTTTCCCTACAAAATAGTAATCATATTATTTATTCTATAATAATAAGAATTATTATAGAATAAATAATATATTAAGAAAAGCTAAACACATTAAATTGATTTTGATGGGAAACATGTACTCTTAAGTATTAGTTTCCTTTACTATGTCATATATGAAACTAGCGTGGATCAATTTTTTTTTTTTTTAAAAAAATATATAGGAAGCGCCAAAGCTTCCTATTATATTTTTATTTTTTATTTTTTCGAAAATATAAGAAGCTTTGGCGCTTCCACATAAGGCGTTAAAGCTTCTTATATATATATATATATTTTTTAAAAATATATATAGGAAGCGCCAAAGCTTCCTATTATATTTTTATTTTTTATTTTTTTGAAAATATAAGAAGCTTTGGCGCTTCCACATAAAGCGCCAAAGCTTCTTATTGTTTGTTTTTAAAACAAATTGAAGACATTGTTTGGCGCTTGTACATGAAAGCGTCATATAAGGTTAACGTCTACTATGACGCTTATAATTGTAAGCGCCAAAGCATCAAAATAATTTTAAATAAATAATTATCTTTGGCGCTTTTTTAAAAAGTGTCATAAGAGCTGCGCCACTAAACCCCTTTTTTGTAGTAGTGTGTGTCCAATAGGGATGAAGTATAAAAAGATCCATGCATGCCCTAATGATTGTATATTGTATAGAAAAGAGTATGAAAAGGAACAACAATGTCTTATATGTGAAACCTCGAGGTACAAATCAAATAACACCCCTGCAAAAGTGTTGTGGTATCTTCCAGTCATACCAAAGTTCAAGTGCTTGTTTGCTAATGAAAACGATGCAAAAAATTTGAGATGCCATGTGGATGAGAGGATATTTGATAGAAAGCTTCGATGTCCGACTGATTCTTCCCAATGGAAGAAAATCGATAAATTATTTCTTGCCTTTAGAGAAGAACCTAGGAACCTTAGGCTTGGGCTTAGCACGGATGACATGAATCCTTTTGGTAGCCTGAGCAGTATACATAGTTCATGGCCTGTTCTGTGGGTAATTTACAACTTATCTCCTCTGTTATGCATGAAACAAAAGTACATCATGTTGTCTATATTGATTTCGGGACCAAAACAACCCAAAAATGACATAGATGTTTACCTAGAACCCTTGATCGAAGACTTGAAAGAGTTGTGGGATGAAGGTGTTGATGTTTTTGACGTGGACAAGAAGGAGGTTTTCAAAATGTGAGCCATGATCTTTTGTATTATAAATGACTTCCCTGTATATGGAAACTTGTTAGGATATATTGTTAAAGGCCATAAAGCATGTCCGATTTGTGAAGAAGGAACATGCTACCATCAACTTCAACATGGAAGAAAGACAATTTATCTTGGCCATAGAGATTTCTCAGACAAGGCCACCCATATCGTAGATTAAATAAAGCTTTTTTTGGTGGACAAGAGTTTGAAGGTGCTCCGAAGGCATTGACTAGAGAACAAGTTTATGAAAAGGTGAAAAATATCAATGCTATCTTTGGTAAGACTACCAAGAATAGTAATTGAAAAAAAATGGAAAAAGAGGTCTATCTGCTTCAATCTTCTATATTGGCCCAATCTTGATGTCATACACTGTATTGATTTCATGCATATAGAGAAAAACGTATGTGATAGTATTGTTGGAACACTGCTTAACATACAAGATAATTCAAAGGATGGCGTGAAGGCAAGATTAGATTTGCAAGAAATGGGGATACGAGAAGACTTGCATCCAAAGCCATATGGTAAGAGAACTTTTTGTCCTCCAGTTGCTCATACTTTGTCTAAGGATGAGAAAACAAGCTTTTGTGAGTGTTTACATGACATGAAAGTTCCTTCAGGGTATTCTTCAAATTTAAGGAAGCTTGTGTTGATGAAAGATTTGAAGTTAGTAGGGCTAAAGTCTCATAATTGTCATGACTTAATGCAACAACTACTCCCAGTAGCTATTCGTGGCATTGTTGAATATGATCTTCAACACATTCTTCAATGCTATTTGTAGTAAGTCATTGAGCCAGAAAGATTGGATAAACTGGAAAATGAAGGATATCTGATCTTGTGCCAGCTTGAAAATCTTTTTCTTCATTCTTTTTTTGACATCATGGTACAACTAATTGTTCATCTAGTAAGGGAGATAAAGTTGTGTGGCCCTATCTATTTACGGTGGATGTACCCAATTGAAAGAACTATGAAAATCCTAAAAGGGTATGTGAAGAATGCAAATCGGCCTGAAGCATCTATTGTTAAGAAATATGTTTCTAAAGAAGCCATGGAGTTTTGTCAATATTACCTGTTAAAAGTAAGACATATTGGGCTTCCTAAACGTCATGATGAAAAAGGGGGTAGACGCGAGGCAAATGTAAAAAGTGTTGATTTTGATGAATTGCAACAAGTCTACTTGTTCATCTTGAATATTGTTGATGAAGTTCAAGATTACATTAATGCTCATAAAAAAATTGTCTGAAAAGAAAATAGTCGAATGACCGAACAAAGGTTAATTAAGGAGCATAACAAAACTTTTGCATATTGGTTCAAATAAAAGGATGACGGAGAAGAATGTGTTTTTGATACAATTAAATGGTTAGTACATGGTCCTGAGGTTGATGTCATAACTTGGACTTCATTTGTGATCAATGGTTATATGTTTTACATGAAGTGCCTTGATGATAGGAGCACCGTCAAGAACAGTGGGTTTATGTTAGTGGCTGAATCTATGCACTTCTCTAGTTCAAAAGATAAGAACCCTAGATTGGCAGCAATACCTTATTTTGGGGTTATTGAAGAGATTTGGGTGGTGATTGTGTTAAAATTAAATTTCCCATTTTTCAAATGCAAGTGGATTGATGTCAACAATGGTGTGATGATTGATTAGTTAGGATTTATATTGGTTGATCTGATTAGTAGAAGTCTTGGAGTTGAACCTTTTATTATAGCATATCAAGTGAAACAAGTGTTCTATGTTATCGATCAAGCAAATAAAATGTGGTCTGTAGCTCTCTAAGGAAAAAAGGTCGTTGACATTAATCAGGAAATTTGTTTAATGAATGATCTTCTTGAGACTTCTTCTTTTTCTAGGGGTCTACCAGAATTGAACAAAGAAGGTAAAGCAGACAATGAACACGGCACAAGAAACGATCATCATGAAGGGATATGGGAGGATATCCCTTTTTAAAACTACTTTGAAGGTTAGTTAGCTAAAATAATTATCATGTATATTGTTGTTGCATTGGTATATATAAAACTACTTTTTTTGTTGTCGTCGCAGGAAAATGAAGCAAATGAGGTGTCTTAGCTGAGACCGAGCTCAACCTATGCACATATCAGGTCACAATGGAGAAATAAACACTCTTAGAGGCAACGTGAACTGGTATGCTGTGAATCAATGTTGTTACAAACTTGTACTATTTCATTATTTAGAAACTAGAAGAAGAACTATTTTTTGCATGCATATTTAAATTCATATAGGATGAAGGCACGTGAGGGCATACTCAAATGCAAAGAGTGAGCTTAATTTGTCTAATTTTGAGTTAAAGGGTCTCTTGCCTATTGTTGATGCTAATTCATCTGATTCAGGTGGTTCTAATTTTTAATTTCCATCTATGCTACTACATGTATATCAACAGATATGGGTGAATCTATGTCTACTTGCATTTTCGATTGTCATGTATGTGATTTGTATAAGATGTTGGTTAAAATGTGTAAGAGAAGAATTTATTTGGATGTCGTTGGCTGCTTGCTGAGTGAAATGTAAAACAGGGGAAATGGCTTGTTGGGTAAATCTTTTAAACAGAGCAAATTTTAAAAAAATACTTTTAAGACCAATTCTATTCAAAACCGGTCTTGAAAGTAACTTTTAAGACAAGTTTCATGAAGAACTGATCTTAAAAGTTACTTTTAAGACTGGTTCTGAAAAGAATCGATCTTAAAATTAGAACTTTTAAGACCGGTTATCTCTAAAACCATTCTAAAAAGTAAACTTTTTAGACTGGTTTCTTCTATAACCAGTCTAAAAATAATTATTTTAAGATCGGTTTTATAAATAACCGGTCTTAAAATTTTTTTAAGATCGATTCTATAACCGGTCTAAAAAGTAGCAGACTTTTAAGATCGGCTATATCAAGACCAGATCTAGAACTAGTCTAAAATGTCATTTTTTACCGGTCTTAAAATTGATTTTTCCACTAGTGCCATGATAAGGATACACCTCTGACAAGGCCAAGAAAGTCTTGCTTACACCTGCGAAAAGCACAAGTAGCCCTGTGGCCGAGAGGCAGTGTGCAAAATATGCTATTAAGGTGGTATGCTATACAATGATGTAGTATATTGGTAAGCCAACTCCATTGGAGCATGTTAAACAACCCCATAATAGAGGTACAACCCCGACATAGCCAGGAAGTGTCTTGGTTGCATCTGTGAAAATCACAAGTAACCTTGAGGCTGAACGGAGGTGCGTAAAATGTAATACCCCAAATTTTGAGACTCGAGGCTAGAAAATAAGCTTGAGATTAGTGGACTGCTAAGCCCCAGTTTAGCAAGCTCCTAAATTGTGATTAAGAGATATTGACTCCAAAAGTGGAAGTTGTTAGTGATGAATAAACCCTTTTGGAGAATATGATGTGATTTGAGTTTCGGATGTGGTTCGTATGTGCTGTGAGCAGCGCCGAAACCCTGTATTTAAGTTCAATTATGGATCAACATCTAAATTGACTTAAAATAGAGGGGAGGGCGTATTGTGAAAGAAAATGAATGAGAAAAAGAATTTGGTGGTGATTCAGTGTGAATTGCCATAATCAGGGGCAAAACGGTAAAGTTATCGACCAATTGGTCAGTTACCGAAGAGGAAGCTCATTGGTAACTTCAAGATCAATGGTTAGGATTGATGTGTGTTGAGATCAAAGGGTGGAATCCAATGTGCATGTGCCTATATGAACTCATGGTTGATGGAGCAAGATGTTGACACATGGCAAGTTGTGAGCCATAGATCTTGGTCAATTTGTCAACTCATTTTCCCTCTCTCCTCTTCCTTTTTGGTCAGCCTAATGAGGCTTTTAGTGGCCAAAAACTGACCTCCTTCTTCATTATCTCATCATTCTCTCTCTCTTTAGTCTCCATGGACGTGCAAGCTTGGAGGGAAGAAAGAGAAATCAAAAGGTGAGTTTTTGGTTAGCTTAATGTCCTCTAATGCTTAAACACCTTTCTATAAAGTTGTTCATAGTGATGAGAGCTTCATCTCTATGGTTTTAGATTCTTGATTGGAGGTGTTTGATGGCTTGAGGAAATTTGGAAAGATGGAGAATCAAGAAATTGGTTTGGGAAAGAGGAAGAGATGAGTATTTGAAGCATTTTGACTTAAGTTTTGTGATCATTGGTTAAGCTTTGTAAATTTCGAATTTTGCCCTGATTTTCATGTGATTTTGGATTTGAGGAATTGCCTTGTGTATTGTGGTGAAATTGGTATTTTGTTGTGTGATATGACCATTGGAATTGATTTGAGAACTTGGAATGAAGAGTTACAATGTTGTGAATTGTGTTATGGTTGAGTGAAGACATGTTGTGATTATGGTTAAAACATGTCAAAGTAATGTGAATTTGGTTGTTTTGGTATTTCCAATGGATTCCTTGTGAAATTTTGTGTGAGAATGATGTTTGATATGAAAATTGGACCATTGGAAGCCAATTGTGCAAATCTGGAAAATCTGGCCAATGTAAGTCTGTTCTGGACAGTCAGATGGTGTGGACGTTTTGACTGGGCAAATGATGTTGAACAATTATGAAACTTTCCAGTCTTAAATTTCACATCACAAGCTTCAAAATGGACATAAATTTTGTGTCATTTCGCTTTCTGAGATGGGAGTTTGAACTGTCCAAAGTTTGGCATCAAAACTGGACCCTGTTTTGGTACAACGTTAGGTTTTGGTCAATCTGGACTTTTATGGTTATTTCTAGTATTGGCCAATATTTTTCCTTGAAAGAGGACTTAAATAGCTTTCATTTGGCTTTGGAATCACCTTATTTCGATTTTTCCTGAATTAGTTATGATTTTTGGAAGTTCTGCCAAGAAACTGGATTTTCTGGGCCGCAGCCCGTGGATTCTGGGCCGCAGCCCAAATGTTTCTGAGCATTTCTGAGTAGTTTTGGGCCGCAGCCCGTGGATTCTGGGCCACAGCCCAAATGTTTCTGAGCATTTCTGGGCAGTTTTGGGCCGCAGCCCACCCCCAAAAATCAACATTTGGACTTTTAAAAGATGATCTTTGGTCAAGTGTTTCCCAAGCCTTTAGGCATATGTTTAGGCTTTGATTAGCCACCTAAAGGTGTTAAATGATAACCAACATTAAGTGTTTGTATGTTGAGGAATTGGAAAAGGGATTGACCCTATGTTCATGATTTTGATTATAGGGTTGATGTTTGCCCTGATCGTGGTTTGGTATTCATTCTGATTGCGAGTAAGCGAAGCTGGAGCATACGTGGAAAGAGTGTAGGAAACTTACCTCTTTTGCATGCTTTGATATTTGTGTTTGTGTTTTGATGCATGTATTGCTTTGCTTGGTTATGTGAAATATGTATGAATGATTGTAGCTCTGTTAGTTATGCTATGGCCATGAGTATGTTGTTGAAACATTGAGCACGCAGATATGTCATTATGTGAACATGAGATATGTATTGCAAGCATGTCATGCATTAAACACATATCATACATGCATATAGGTATCTGTTTCCTACTGAGATTCTCTAGAATCTCACCCTCCCCTATCAACCATTTCAGACAGGGTAGGTGGATCGAGGATGGAGCAAGCAGTCAAGGGCGGCTAGGGCTCCCATTGTATTGAGGTTGTGATAGTTGGTTATCATCCTAGATGGGATATTTGGATTTGGATGTATACATATGGATGAGTATATTTGGTTCTGTATTTGAAATTAGTTATTGGATATTTGTATATGTATGAGAAAGATTTGCGTAATCCCCATATGAGGGCTTGTAGGGGCGAATATGCCCTATAAGGCTTTGAGTTAATGTATGGAACCCGGATTGCCGGGATTATTTTGTGTACTCTGACTTGTTATGAATGTGATATTCCGCGTAGTAATTGTATTCGAAAAGTGATTATGAGACCACGTTTATAATGATTTCGAAAGGTAATTGTGAAAACCCCGTCATGTGATGGGTTAGTAAATGTTATTTGTTTATTATTGGTCTCTATTTCACTTTAATCGCGTATTTCGGATATAATTACGGCAGGGGGTTACATAAAACATGTCGTTGAGGCAGTGTGGCTAACAATATTACCTTCTGTATGGTGTACAGTAACATAAACCTATGTGGTTTATAGTGACATTACCTGTGTAATATAAACATGTGTGGTTTACAGTGACATTACCCGTGTAACATAAACCTATGTTGTTCACAGTGACACAACCTATGTGGTCAATAGTCGCAGAACCTATATGGTTTATGGTTATACATGTAAACCGAAATTGGGATGAGCCCTAGTATAGTAGGGCATAATGGTGACCAATACCTCTTAGCAGTGTAGCCTCATAGAATCAATTATCCACTCATGTAACAGTGCACACAGTATTATCAGTAAGGGTCAAATAGTCATTTGATCTTGAACAGTGCACATAGTATGATCAGTAAAGGGTCAAATAGTCATTTGATCCTGAACACCTGATAGGACAGACATAGCTATAGACGATCACGTGTCCAGATAGATATGGCTATAAACAGACATATGTGTAGATAGGCATACTTACAGAAAAATCTTGTTACAGACAAACATAGTGGCAGTAAGTCCTAGTGTACATGTTTGTATCGAGCAATAAGACCGAAATATTCAGTGTTGTAAGAGTAGAATGACTTAAGCCGTAAGACTAAGCACACCGGGCAGTGTCCCGACAAGATAACAAGACCTAGAATAGTGATTGAGTGTCCTGAGGCTGTAAGTCCTGATATGCATTTAGTATGGATGTTGGACTGTGTCCATAGATCATAAGACCTGTTGGACTGGTGCATCCATAGGCCAGTAGATTGCCATGCAATCACAGTTATGCCGAACAGTGATGTAATATCCCAAAATTCATTCACCAAAAATCCCATGTATATTTATTATAATAAATGGAATAAAATGGTGAATTTTGGTGTACTTGGAATGACAAAAATACCCTTAGTGAAGGCCACACAAAAATTAAGCCAATATAAGACATAAAGTATAATTTCTGTCTTCCAAAAAGCCCATTTTATAGCCCGAAATAATGAATGGAAGAACACAAATTTTGGGCCCAATTAATTATGATTTTCGGCTAAATAGAGAGGAAAAAAAGAAGGCTCAAATTAAATATAAAAATGTAAGGGTAAAATAGTCATGTGGCTAAATAAAAAATTAAAAGCCAATATTTTTCCTTCCCATAAGGTCTTGGACATCCAAAAAGAGGGAACAAGAAGGAAATAGATATTGATGGATAATTACGCTAAAATATGGAGGAATTGTGGCCAAGGAAAAATGGGTTGAAAGTCAAAAATTGTAGGTAAAGTTATGATAATTCAAGAAGCTCCTTTAATCCCTTTCAGGGCCATAATTTCAGCCTATAGGGAAATAAAAGGGGAAAATAATTCTTTGAATATTAAACATGCCATGAGTAAGCTTCTTGAGCCAAGTAAAAAGATGAAGCAAGAAAGTCAACAAAAAACACATGATATTAGCCATAAAATAATATTAAGTAAGGAGGTGGATGAGATATGTCAAGAGCTCATTTATCCTCTTCCAAGGCCCTCATTTTCATCCATGTAGAGAGAGAAAGGATCGAGACCAAGTTTGAAAAAAAGATGACTTAATTAAAGTGGTATGTGATTAATACAATAAAATATTATATCTTAAGGAGGTGGAGATGATATTTTTGGAGCTCATTAAACCTCCCAAAGGCTATAGCATTTTTGGCTAACTCCAAAAAATAGAAAGAGAAAGAGTGTTCAAGAACATAAAGAGCAAGAGAGAAGAAGCAAGTTCAAGAAGACAAAATCAAGGTGAGTTGGTGATGAAATTCTTGTAATTAAGCCTTCTAATTCATAGCAAACCCTCCCTAACCTTTATGCCATCTTGAAATACATGTGTAGCAAGGAGAAAACTAAGATAAAGAGAGAGGAAGGGGGACAGTTCTAGTGAGAAATAAGAGAATAAAAGGTAACCACTAAAACCTTGATCCTCTTGTTGATTCAAGCTTGTGTTGGTTGATTGGTTGGCTTGTTTTGCTTGGTTTTGTAATTTGGGATGATGAAACCCTAAGGGGATATACTGCCCAATTTTCTATTAATCATGGTCAATAAGTGTTTAAGAGGTTAAACCAGTAATTAGGAGTGAAAGTAAGGAGTTTGGTTTAATGGAATCATGAAATCTCATTTTTCCCATTTTTTCTTAAAGTTTTGACTAGGGCTATTTAGCAGTGTTTGGATTGGATTTTGCTTAATTTGATGATTCCATTGTGTTTAATATGGAAAATTGTGTAGGGTACATGTGATTATGAAGTGATTAGGGTGTGAAATGACAATTTTATCCCAAAAACCTAAGTTAGGGGCTACCAAGGGAATTTTCATCTTTTGGCAGTGAATTTGGCAAATTTGAGCTCAAATATGGATTCTACATATGAAATTGTATAGAAATAGCCTGGGTCATAATCTTTAGAAAAGTATAGTTGGTCATTTTGCAGTTTTATGCTAAGATAACTAATAAAATGAGTTTAGAATAATACATGAATGGGTAATAACTC
Source organism: Inga laurina (assembly GCA_963855925.1). Classification (NCBI taxonomy): domain Eukaryota; kingdom Viridiplantae; phylum Streptophyta; class Magnoliopsida; order Fabales; family Fabaceae; genus Inga; species Inga laurina. The sequence goes on from OY979710.1 coordinate 9,707,650, forward strand.
AATTCTTGTAAATTTGGAATTTTAGGACTGAACAGTTTGCCCGAGCCGGATCAGGGTTAAGGAATAGTTAGTGAGTAGAAAAGGGATTTAAGGTAGTAACTTTATCTTTCATAAACTATGTGATTATTTTTATTTTTTGTGTATTCCTTGGGCCATTAGGGTACTTGTGCTTTTCCCACACCAGTTAGATAATGTGTGTGCATTATACATATCACAGAAGATGATATACATAAAGCATATATAAGTTCACATAGTGTATGAAAGATAGAGTTACTACCTTAAGTCTCTTTTCGCCTCACAATCTGTTATGAACCCTATTCCGGCTTGGGCAAACTGTCCGGTCCTAAAATTCCAAGTTTATAAGAATTGAGTTATTCCTCATTCATGTATTGTTCTAAACTCACTTTGTTGGTTATCTTAGCTTAAAACTGTAAAATTACCAAAATGGCCCTAGGTACCCGGTCCAAGTCCCTTTATACCCAGTCCAACTGTACATTTTCAAAAATTATGACCCATGCTAGTCCTACAAAATTTCACATATAGAATCCTTTTTTAACCTCGAAATTGTCAAATTCACTGCTAAAAGATAGATTTGCCCTTGTTAGCCCCTAACTTAGGGTTTTAGGGACAATCTTGTCACACTACTACAAAAATAATAATAAAGCTTATTTTTATGAATACTATAGCCCTTCCCAAGCGCCATATGTAATACCCTGAATTTTGAGACTTGAGGCTAGAGAATAAGCCTGAGATTAGTGAACTGCTAAGCCTTGGTTTAGCAGGATTCCAAATTGTGATTAACAGTTAATGACTCCAAAAGTGGAGGTGATTATTGATAGATAAACCCTTTTGGAGAATATGATGTGATTTGGGATTCGAATGTGATTTGTATGTGTTGTGAGCAGTGCCAAAACCTTGTATTTAAGTTCAATTATGGATTAACCTCGAAATTGACTTAAAATAGAGGAAGGGAGCATAATATGGTGATATGGAATAATAAGATGAGTTTGATGGTGATTCAGTGTGAATTGTCGTAATCAGGGGCAAAACGGTAAAGTTACCGACCAATTGATCGGTTACAGAAGAGGAAACTTATTAGTAACTTCAAGATCAATGGTTAGGATTGATTTATACAAGAGATCAAAGGGTGGAATCATATGTGTGTTTGCCTACGTGAGCTCAAGAAGATGGAGCAAGGGTGTGACACTTAGCACAATTTGGATCATTGGATCTTGGTCAAAAGTTCAACATATTCCATCTCTCCTCTCCTCTCTATTTGGACGTCCAAGGGGCCTCTTTTGGCCAAAATCATATCATCATCCTCATTTCTCATCCCTCTCTCTCCAAAACCTCCATTTTTGTCCAAACCTTGGAGGAAAGAGAAAGCAAGAGGTAAGTATTTGGCTTGTTTGTGGTCCTCTAATGGCTAAATCCTCTTCACTAATCTTAATCATGTTGATGAGAGCTTCATCTTTATGGTTTTAGATTTTTGAAAGGAGGTATTTTAGAGCTTGTGGAAATTGGGGAAGATGAAGAATCAAGGAATTTGTTTAGGAAAGAGGAAGAGGTGAGTGTTTGCTCTCTTTTGATCTATTGATTGTGGTTTTTGGTTTTAAATTTAGAACTATGTTACATTGTTACTTGGAGGGGTGACGAGGGCAAGCTCCCACCCTAGTGGATCAAAATCAAGCATTTAAAATATTTATTTGACCATTCCTTTTTTTACATAAAAAATCTTTAAAATATTAAAAAAAGGTAAAAAAGTATTTAAATATTTATTTAATCATGGATTTTTAACTAAAAAAGTATATTATATTTAAAATTATGTGTCAAATGCGAAGTAAATTTTTTAAATGATATGGTATATAATAAAAAATATAAAAATTATGACATGGCAAAAACAATTAACTTTATTGATAATTTTAATAACAGGCAAGTTGATTGTTAAAGCATGAAACATTAGGGTCTTTATTTAAATTTTAAAAAGTTAGAAAGGTGATATATAACTGAATCATCAAAATTTATGAGAGTTTATGTAATTTAGCCTAAAATCAAAATAAAAACCACTTAACACATAATAAGATAATCTTGTAACAACCAGAGCTGGCCTAAAAAAGGGCCCAAATAAGTGGCCCAAATTACAAATATATTTGTTTAGTTTGGTTCACACCCATCAATTTTCAGGTCTTTCAATAATTTTGTTAAACCACATCACTTCTTCTCCTTCCTTTGGTCAAATATCAAATATATTATCATAGGAATAATTAAACTTGTATTAGAAATCAATAACTTAGCCATAATTCAACTACTGCCACACTTATTCAGTTAATGTGTATATTTATCAGTTTATTTAGATCCATGCTCTACATTGTCAATAAGTATCAATATGTCTCCATCAATATGACACTTAATAATAAAATAAAAATGTGAAATTTCATTGCAAAAAGTGTACGTGTGGGAGTCAATCTAAGTATATCATAAATCACTTCAAATTTTGTTGTAAATCCATCCCAATTTTTATTATGATTTTTCGTAATATTAGGGTTCCATATAATCCCATCCCTAAATTACAATTTTATATGATAAAATAAATAACATTCAGTAATAGTTATGGTTTTAAGGCAGGATAAACACTTTGTATACCTTTTACAATCCGTAAAGCTCTTTTTTTTTTTTTATAGTTCTTTTTTTCTAATTCTTATTCTCATAATCTTCTACTATTTTTTATATGAATCTTGAGACAACCATAATTGAGAAAAGACGTCTTTTAATTATATCTGCAATCTTACCATGCCCATTTTTGTCTTTTCCACGTTTGGATAAATATCAATGATGCGCAATTTTCAGAAATAATGTCTTATTAAAATCTTAAACACAGTAAATTTTAGAAAATACTTAAAATATATTATTTATTAATTATTATCAAAATCAAAAATTTTCATTAGGCATGATTTTCGGGTTAACACATTGAAGACCACTTTGCCCATAAAATATGCTCTCTATATATCAATCCAATATGTGGTATTTATCTGGTTGATGCGCCTTTCCTCACATCTACTATACTCCTGATGAGTTGCAATCCAAGTAGCTTTTTTTTTTTTTTGCCCTTCTTTTTAGTCCTTCAACCCCGTTTTTCTACCAAAAAATATAATTATTTTTTATGCAAATAAACAATAGTTTTTTGTTTGTCATCACGTGTTTAGTCTTCCCTGTCCACTTGCCTACTTGTGTTTATGATTGTACAGTAGCAGGGCATGTTAATAAATGAAAACAATAAAGACAACAAGATCACAATAAGATAAAAAAAGTCCATGCAAACTGCACCAATAATCACATTATATTATTTAAGAATGTGTATTAATTAGAACATATATTTATATCATTTTCTTGACTGGTGCGTTGTCTTGGAGCCATATTTTTAGTCGGTGGAAATTGACAATTAAGCATGGTTGAAAAAAATTCTAAAATTAAGGGCTTTGTCCACAAATTGAGTTCAACTTTAACTACGGAATTTTGTCCATGCTTGTTTTGAGGAAGACAATAAGAATGTGACTCTTTGGATTACTAGAAAATTTAATTAGAGTTGTCATTTACTTAGAGATGTCGACGAAAACAATGGCAGCTTTTCGTACTTAAAATGATAGGATCTTAACTCATTCACACTCACTCAATGTGATATTATGGAACATAATCACTTGTATATAAATGGAAATATGTAGGAAGGTTGTGTTGACTTCTTGGTGCTTCTTTGCCTGTTGTTTAAAATAATTATGAAATCCAAATTGTGTGCCATTTTGTCCATTAGTTCCACGATATTTCATAATTCATTTGCAGTCTTTTTGGACATTTGGAGTTGAATAAAAATGAATGATTAACGGTTTGAAGACCAACTGTAGATGTAAATGATATGATGTAGAAAACTGGCAGCTAAATCAAAATATATAGACAACATGCTTTTCTTTTCTTTTCTTTTTTTGAATTAAAGAGCCTCAATATATGCATGGTTCAAATTATATGTGAATTATCTTTCTTTTTTCTTCAAGATTTTTTTTTGCCCGAATTGGATCCAAAAATAATTTAAACTCAAATTAGTATTAGAAATCATATAATTATATGAGAACAAATGCTTTAGGTAGCCAACAAAGATTGATCTAGTTGGTAATGATGCTACTCATATCACACAACTGATGTGAGGACATTATTGTTGAGTGATCTGTAAATATCTCCATAAACATTCTTTGAGTTTTTGAGGCATTCCTTGACCTTAGTTAGTTCTCAATTCATATAAATTTTTAATAACATTAAAAAAAATCATGTACCGTTTACCAGAAAAATAAAAATAAGAACATTCAACATTGAAGGTACTATATATTCTCAAGTGTTTACCAGAAGAATTTAGTTAGAGTTGTCATTTTCTGTAGAGATTTCAACGAAAATAATAGTTGATTTTCTTCCTTAAAAAGATAGGATCACAAGTCATTCACACAATGTGATATTAAGTAATATAATTGCATGAATATATATGGAAATATAGTTGTGTTGACTTCTTAGTACTGCTTTTCCGTATTGGTTGACAATTATGAAAGTCAAATGTGTGCCATTTTGTCCATTATTTCCACGATGTTTCATAATTCATTCGCAGTCTTCTTGGACATTTGGAGTTGAATAAAAATGAATGATTAATAGTTTTAAAGACTAACTATAGGAGTCAATGATTTGATGTAGAAGAGTCACTATAAAAAAATGGCATTTTGTAGCGGTGGAATTGTAGCGGTTTTAAATAACCGCTACATATTTTAATATTTGTAGCGGTTTTAGCCAAAACCGCTACAAATTTGTAGCGGCAAGCTACACGCCAAGTGGCGCGACAGATTGACAGCGTTTTTTGTAGCGATTAGGTAGAAAAAACCGCTACAAATATGGCTCGAATTTCCTACCAAAACTTGTAGCGGTTCAGTTGTAGCGGTTAATAAATAAAAACCGCTAGAATATTCCCGCCACATGGTGCGACTAAGACGCGCTAACAGTGTAGCAGTTATTTGTAGTGGTTTGACCAACAAAATCGCTACAAAATTCCAAATGATGCGTATTTGTAGCGGTTATAAGGTTCTAACCGCTACAGAATTTCAGAGGTCTCCAAATTTGTAGCGGGTTTGTACCATAACCGCTACATAACTTCAAAGGTTTTTGTACTTTGCAGCGGTTATTGTAAAACCGCTACAAATTTTAGCCGCCCTAGGTGCTTTGTAGCGGTTTATGTAGCGGTTATTACAATAACCACTTCAAATTTGTGGCCTATATATGCACGCCGCCTTCTCCATTCTTCCGTTTACTCATTTTGTTTCCTGAAGTTTCTCTGAGTGTTTTCTTTTAGATTGAGAGTTCAGACGTCTGTGAAAGAGTTTTTCCTGTAGTATTTCTCAGTATTGTACTCGAGGTATGGAGATAAGATGTATATTATTTGTATTTGTATTTTTATTATATTTTTGCATAATAATGTGACTAAAATATTTTTTTTTTTGAATTTTTACAGTTGATATGGCTTCAAGAGAGGATAGGGGGAAGGCGCCTAAGGTCTCCAGACCGATTTTGCGGGGTGACAGTAGCAGAGCAGGGGGCAGAGGGAGGGGGCAGCGTAGAGGGAGGGCGACCGCAGCATTGCAACCCATCCCCCCACAGGAGTCGGCCCTACCACAGGCACCGCAGACGATCCCACAGGAGATGACCACACCAGAGATGCCATATTTGGGGGAGGCAGATATTAGCATCGAGGACTATGAGGCGGAGGACTTTGACATCTAGATTGGGATCAGGGAGATGGAGTAGTTCCTCGATGAGGAGGAGGCTCGAGAACAGGACAACCCAGGAGGGTCATCTTCACGGTTCACTGGGTTTGAGGTGCAGGTCCAAGGTAAATAAATTTTTTTATTTAATAAATTATTTATTTAAATTCAAAATGTTAAATTTGAATTACAATTTATCTAACGTGCGGTAAATTGTGTAGGTGAGTAGGGGAACGTGTCGACGAGGAGGCTAGACATGGCTGGTCTGAATAGCATGGACCGGACACTGCGAGTTATAATGCTGTGGAATGAGGGCACGGACCAGCCCATTGACAATGGGGGTCACCTATTCAACCGCTTCCTGAACGAGCTCGGTTCGAATTGGATGCGGTTCCCCCTTCACTTCAAGACATGGAGGCATGTTCCGAAGGGGCCGAAGGACCTGGCTTGGGAGGACGTGGTGCAAATAATTAATAGTATTTAATTAATATTTTTTAATAGGATTTTTGTAATTATTGATATTTAAATAATTTTTTTACAGCTGCGGTTTGCCGTTCGGGCCAACCGGAAGAGGTACACCCTGATGAAGATGGGTGATGGCTAGACGAACAGGAGGAACCGATAAGGACGGGACGATGCCTCTAGAGCAGCTGATTGAGAGGGTCCCAGATGGCGTCCCGCCAAACGACTGGGCGAGTTTCGTCCAATTTAGGAGGAGCGCTGAGGGGCAGGTAATGTATTTATTAGATTATTTATATATAATTTTGTAACAGTTAATTATTAAATTATAATTTAAAATTAATTAATTTTAATTTGAAATTTATTAATTTTAAATGTTTTATACTGTTTTAATACATTTAATATTTTTTTTTCTAGGCGTTTTCTCAGAGGAACACTAGGTGCCGTAGGCAGCAGACGATCCACCACACAGCAGGATCGAAGACCTTTGCTGTCACATACAGCAAACTCGTAACTTTTCATAATATCATTGACTTTTAAATGGTTTTTTCATAATACTAATTAAATTTTGTAATTGTTTTAGGAGAGGAAGACATAACAGGAGAACCATCAGACAGACTATGGGGAGTTGTACGCGATCACACACAGATACCATGATGGTAGGAGCGGATGTAGTAGTGGCAGGCTGAGCTGCGAGAGACCTAGGCCGAGGAGTCACAGGGGTCAGTAGACCCGACGACTCCTTTGAAGATGGGTCTGGGTTAGGCTGAGCCCCCCGGACGTGTAGGGGGCATGGGGATAGGTGCCAAACCTACATGGTTTATGGCAGGAGTGCCGCCTCTGAGGCTGGCAGCTCTAGAGGGGTCAAACGTCCAAGGGTCGAGTCTGTTGAGCACTTGCGGTTAGATTTGGAGCAGACACAGGCTGCCGTGGCTCAGCAGCAGATGCAGCAACATGCTGATTTGATCTACGCTCAGCAGACGCAATGGCGTGATATCACGAATAGCATGCTCGAGTGTGGATGGAGTCACCTATTCCCGGACGAGCAGTATCCGTAGGTTCCGCTTGTCCCTTGGTTCATTATCCAAACTACTCCTCCTCCTCCTGTTGATGATGATGGTGCGGTTAACTCCGCCCAGCAGCCCGATCCAGTAGCACCTGAGGGAGCCCGACCTGAGGGAGTACCAGATGATCAGCCCCCAGCTACTTAATTTAGGACTTCTTTTTTTTTATTTGTTTTTGAAACATTTGTAAGTAAATATATATAATTTTTTATTTTAGAACTTAAATTCTTATTGTGTTTACCATAGTTATATTTATATTCTTAGACCACGTTGTTGAATTTGTGAATTAATTGCAACAATATTATTTATATATTTCTAAACCTTAAAAAAATCAATTATATATATATATATATATATATTTGTAGTGGTTTTACAACAAAACCGCTACAAATATACATATTTGTAGCGGTTTTGTTTTATAACCACTACAAAAATGAACCGTTGAGTATTTGTAGCGGTTATATGTATAAAACTATTACTAATATTAAAGCCGTTGGAAATCGAATTGAAGAATTGGTTTTGAACTTGTAGCGGTTATAGATAAATAACCGCTACAAATGCTCAACTTTTGAATTTTGAATTGTCCGCCTTTATGCAAATTTGTAGCGATTAATTATGTATACCCGCTACAAGTTTAAAACCTATTCTTCAATTTGATTTCCAACGGCTTTAATATTAGTAGCGGTTTTATACATATAACCACTACAAATACTCAACTGTTCATTTATGTATTTCCCCCCGCTTTGTGCAAATTTCCAATGGCTTGAAAATTAATAGTGGTTTTATACATATAACCACTACAAATGTCTAGTACCATAGGGGTTAGTGTAGTGGTTTTTGAACCGCTACAAAATATTAAACGTTGGAATTTCAGAATATAAGGTTCCAGGCATTCATCATTCTCTATTGACTCATCTTCTCTCTCACTAGTAGCTATGGATAAGTCATGGATCAGGTTGCCACGCAACTCTCCAGAATATTTGTACGGATTAAACATTTTCTTAGATTTCGCACTCACTTCTACAGGCCGTAATGGCAAGATCGTCTGTCCCTGTCGGAGATGTAAGTTCAAGAAGTGGCATGCATGAAATGTTGTTAAGGAATATTTGCTTCTGAAGCCTTTCCCTGAGGACTATACATTTTGGGCAGTTCATGGTGAGAAGGCCGGCATTAGATATGATGATGCTCTTCCTCAAAGTTCTCAAGTAGGCATTCAACTAGATGAAGATGATCCTGTGAATGATGCTGTGCATGATGCATTTGGATTTCAAGGTGACAACTTTAACGAAGAAGTGCATGGTTCTAAGCCGGTGTTCATGAGGAATGAAGCAGCTCGGGATTTTTTCAACTTGATAGATGAAGCAAATCATCCTTTATATCAAGGTTGTCGAAAATATTCTAAATTATCTTTCTTGATCAAATTGTATCATATCAAGTGCTTGTGTGGAATCACAGATATGGGAATGTCGATGTTGCTCGAATTATTACAAGATGCATTCCCCGATGCTGAGATTCCCACAACATTCTATGAGGCCAAGAAGATTATCAACAGGTTGGGGTTGAACTATCAAAAGATTGATGCATGCCCCAACGATTGTATGCTGTATTGGGGAGACGATTCCATCAGGGGGACTTGTAAGAGATGCCACACATCGAGGTACAAGACAATTCGGAAGGGGAAAAAGTAGAAGAAGAAACCTGCAAAGATTCTCATGTACTTCCCTTTGAAACCTCACCTACAAAGATTATTTATGTCATCTAAAACTGAGGAGCACATGAGGTGGCATGCCGTTTATAAGAATGAAGACGGTAAATTAAGACATCCCCGGGATGCAGACTCTTGGAAAACGTTTGACAATGACTTTCCAGATTTCACGACTGACACCAACAATGTTTGGCTTGCATTGGCGACCAACGGTTTCAATCCTCTCGGGAATCTTAGCACAAGTTATAGTATTTGGCTGGTAGTCTTAGTTCCCTACAACTTACCCCCTGGATGTGTATGAAACAAAGCTCTTTCATTATGTCTATGATCATTCCAGGCAAAAATCCACCAAGCAATGACATCGATATGTATCTCCAACCGCTTATTGTGGAATTGCTTGACCTGTGGAATGTCAGCATGGAGACGTATGACGCTTACGGGAAGACTTTATTCATACTGGGTCGGCTGGTCTAGCTTGCAATTTTGCCTCTAAAGCAGTGCACCTTCCCCACAGCCGAAAGTGGTTCTTTATGGGGCATCGGAGGTTTCTTGATGGAAGGCATAAGTTTAGATTGCAACGGAATTGCTTCAATGGGAAACCAGAAAAAAGAGGACCACCTCAAAATTTGTCCGGTATAGATATCTTATAACAGCTTAAGCATGTTGACTTCGAGTTTGAAAAAAGTGACGATTCAACACAAACTCATGAAAAGACGCGCAGGACTGTGGAGCCTCAGGAGTGGAAGAAGATAAGTATTTTATTCATTCTTCCATATTGGAGATCTAATTTACTTCGCCACAGTCTTGATGTCATGCACATTGAAAAGAATTTTTGCTATAATGTGCTATATACGCTGCTTAACGAACCCGGCAAGACAAAAGATCACCTTCAAGTGAGGAAAGATTTATGCGACATGGGAGTTCATGAAGACGCTTGGCCAGATAAGCATGAAAAATTTTAGCCAGCAAAGTTTACCCTCACAAAACTGAACAAGGAAGTCTTCCTCACGACGTTGAAGAAATTAAAAGTTCCTGATGGGTATTCAAGCAACATTTCTCGATATGTTGACTTGTAGGCTCGAAAGTTTGCTGGCCTGAAGAGTCATGACTCACATGTTCTTATGCAGCAGTTACTCCCTCTGGCTATAAAGAATGCACTTCCTCCCAATATTTCCATCATTTTGGTGGAACTTTGTTCTTTCTTTCGGAAGTTATGTTCTAAGGTTTTTGATCGTTGAGGAGCTCGATCAACTACAGTCTACAATTATTCTTACGCTTTGTCATTTGGAGATGATCTTTCTTCCTTCCTTTTTTATTGTGATGGTTCACCTTACAGTCCACCTGGTTCATGAAACAAAGCTCGCTGGACCAGTACAATATCATGGCTGTATCCGATTGAGAGGTAATCATTTTAAATATGTGTTTTATTCTTCATATTTAATGTTTGCTAGTCATCCTTTTCAGCATGTAGTATCAATTTTCTCTTCTTTACTTCGTAAGTTCCTTGGAAAATTAAAATCTTACGTAAGGAATAAAGCGTGGCAAGAAGGTTCTATAGCTGAAGGCTATATAGGGGATGAGGTGCTGTATTTTTGTTCAAGGTACTTTGATGACCTTGAGACGGCTTTCAACCGCCCACCTCGTGTTGAGGATTGTCCTGAACCTGCGCCAACATCAGGAGAATTTATCCCTCATGTTGGTAAACCAGTTGGAGGAACTGAGAACTTAAACCTCTCGACAACTGAGAAGTTGCAAGCACATAAACTTGTCTTGATTAATTGCACTCAAGTTGAACCTTTCATATAGTAAGAACTGTACACTCACATGTTATCTATATCTTTCATAACATTTTTAACTTTCATTTCACCATCGCCTTTCTATTATTAATTGCAGGGAATTCAGAAGTTATGTTAAATGTCAACTCAGGATCCGTACACAAACATCCTCAGAAGTTGACAAAAAGGTCCATAGAGAATTCCCGAGTTGGTTTGCTCGTAGAATACTAAATGACCACAACCCACACTCACCATATTTAAGAGCTCTCGCAATTGGCCATCTTGATCATGCAAAAAGGTTTACAGTATACAATGTCAATGGTTTTAAGTTTTCCACAGTTTCACGGGATCAAGGATTGCAAACTCAGAATTCAGGTGTTTATGGCACATTTGAGACAAGGAGTTATGCGAGCAAGAATGACGCCAACATGCAGTTCGGAGGCGTCCCTTACTATGGCAAGCTTCTTGATGTGGCAAATTTAATTATCAAGGCCATTTCACCGTGACGCTATTCAAGTGTATGTGGGCGAATACCACTACTTCTCGGGGACTAACAATTGACAACTTAAGGATCACATTAGTCAATTTCTCACGACCGATTCATACTGGTATTTCTCAAGATGATGAGCCGTATATTCTTGCTTTAGAGGCATATCAGGTTTATTATGTCGATGACGAGAGGCACAGGGATTGGAATATGGTCGTTCATTTAAAGCCACGAAACCTTTACGATATGGGTGAAGGTGATAACATTGCCTACGAGAGTGAGCCATTTCAGCCAGCCGATTTTGAAAACTACTTCCCTGAAGGCGATGACAATTTACCTCTACTGCGGTGAGTTTTTTTACATCCACATCATTTAAATTAAATTTTTAAAATTTAATAATACATCCCTAACTATAATTTTTCTACATAATTTCTATAGGGATGGTGAGGATGAGTGATCAAATTCAAATTATGCTTTTGTCTTTAAAAAAACTGGAAAAAAATTTTAAAAAAATATTTGTAGCGCTACTAATTAAAACCACTACAAAAATAAAAATAACCGCTACTAATTAAAAATCGCTACAAAATGGATACATTAACCGCTACAAAATGGTACGTGGATCCCTATAAATACCCTTACCACAACTCATTTCAAACACTCCCATTTCTTTTCACCTTACCCTTCTTTCTTTTTCTCTCATTTACAAATTTTTTTGTATAAGTTGATGAGCTGCACAATACGATCAAATATGGTAACAAATGTTTTAATTTTTTTTCACCACTTCTTTCCTTCGCATTAAATTTATTCTCATCATTTTTTTTCAAGATATTTCAGAGCTTTATCTCATTTTCATCTATTTTTCATACACAATTTTTTTTGCCAACTTCATACACAATTACATTGTAGTAAACAACATAATAGTTCCTTATTACCTACATATCCTTAACAATATTATCAATACAATTTTTATACTTATCCAACTAAATTAAATTATTCCTTTTAATTTATAAATGAGTTAAACTATTGAATAATAAGCTAATTAAACTAGATAAACTACTAAAAAAATAAAATATTTAATTTAATATTAGAAAAACAGAAACAAATGATCGTATTTTTTTAAAGTTTCTTAATTTTTGTAGCGGTTATTAAACTGCTACTAATTAAAGTGCCTTTTAAACTGAAATTAATTTTTTGGCGCCATTTTTGAATTTTCATGAAATTAGTAGCGGTTATATAACCACTACGAATTTCATAAAAATTTCAAATTAGTAGCGGTTTATTAACCGCTACAAAATAGAAAAAAAATTCATTTTTCTTTTCCCGCTTTGAAATTTTCAATTTTTTATATTTGTAGCGGTTATATAACCGCTACAAATACCTCCGAAAAAATTTACGGCTTATGGGAATGTTGTAGCGGTTTGGTTCAACCGCTACAAAGTAAGTAGCGATTTTAGCTAACCGCTACAAAATCGTTTGCAACATACAATTTAGTAGCGATTTTATTAACCGCTACTAATGTTGTTTGTAGCGGTTAAAACCGCTACTAATACCCATTTTTAACCGCTACTAAATCACGTTTTTTTTGTAGTGAGTGGCAAATAAATCAAAATACATAGACATATTCTTTTTAATTTACTCCTATTTTACACCTTCTCAAACTATATGTACGGTTTAGATTAAATATGAATTATTTTTCTTTTTTCTTCAAGTTGTTTTTTTTTTATTTTTCCAGAATTGGATCTAACAAAACTTAAATCAGTATTACATACTCCCTAGTGGTAATTATAAGTTAGTTCCAAATCTAGCATATTTCATTGAAACCAAGGAAAACCCTGAAACCTCATTAACTCTATCCTAAAATGTAACATATTTCAAATGTTACTCCTATTCAATATAGCACAATACCTCATGATAACAAAGTCTATACAATAATAAATGAATAAAATTATAAATTCAAATAAAAACTGAATAAATTGTCTTATAAATAGGACAAAAAATCTTCTCTTTTTACCTTATAAATAGAACTAGAAAAGTATCATGTAATTGATTAAGGAAAAAAGCTCCATGTAGCAAATAAAGGTTGGTGTAGTTGACAATGTAAGGATTTTGTTATTGAGAGATCCATAAATATCTCCATAAGTATTCTTTGAGTTTTGAAATATGTCTTGGCCTTCGTATAAGGTCTTAGGACCCAACTTACATAAACTTCTAATATCACAAAAAAAAAAAAAATCATGTAGTCCCTCTTGTCATTAATATATGACATATTACCTAATTTGATTAGATTAAGGAAGTTGATTAAGTTAGTTTATATGATATTTATTTTCTAAAACACCTTAGTCATCTTTTTTAATTCCCTCCTTCCCTTACCTCGATTATTGTTGAGGGAGCATCAATAGGGTATATTAGTAAAAGATTGACAAATATGAAAAATATGTCTTATATTTGGGATCAACATCAGCTCCCTAAATATGTCATATATTAAGGACTAGAGGGAGTACTATTTAATGGAAAAAATAAGAACCTTCAAGACCAAAGGTTTTATCCATGTTACTAAACCCGGATCAACTACTGAACTGGCCAGGGTATTGGGTAAATGGTTAGTGGGTCAGACCGGAGTTAAACCAAAGCTAACCCAGGGCCAAACCGGTGAGAAAGTGAAGATTTCAAGGCTATTAATATGACATTCTAAAAAAAATTAAAAAATTAAAAAAAATTAAAAAAAGTGGACCTGGTTGATTCCTGGACCATACCAGTTCGCCGATTTTCGGGCCGAAATAGCTTGTCTGGTGCAGGTTTAATAACACTGGGTGCTATATTCTTCGGTGTTTACCCCACACCTATTCCTAGGATTTTATTTGTTTGTTTGCTTACTAATGTAGCTATGTAGGTGTTTGGATATAGCCATATTTGTTTTTGGTCATTCTGGTATAACAATTTGTTTAATACTTGACAGCTATATTGATTGATCTTTTTACATCTGGTCCCTATATCAGCAAACCGTATCAAGTAACATTGAAAAACTTTAATGTTCATTGTTTTTCTTAATAAGACAAGTTTAGTACGTAGGATCATTAACCTAGTTAGCTTCAAAAAGTAAATTTTTTAACTTGTGATAAAACGCGTTTTGAGAGTTGAAGTGTAATATATATAATACTCGCTCCCATACTAAATATATATAAGAACTAGATAACTTATTTGTAAACTTTAAAGAAAATAGTTGAGTTAGTTATTTGTAACAAATATGAGTTAGTTGTTCTAAAATGTCCTTTTTAATCATAACTTCTCTTGGTTGATAACAACCTTACTATGCATAATCAATATCGATACTTTGATACCAATTAACATAGAGTTGGTCTAGTGGTATAAGGTCTTACTATATCATTCTAGGTCTTGAGTTCAAGTGCAAGAGAAGACATAAGTGTTTGGAGGAGAAGCCACAAATCCAGAAATTGAAGTAATTGGTTGCTCGGATGCTTGGTAATAGGATCCAGAAAGGGCGCCAGTTACCGGTTGAAAGTATCAAAAAAATATGGATACTTAAAGAAAAATGAAGGATACTTGGTAATAAGATCTAGAAAGGGCGCTGGACACCAGTTAAAAGTATAAAAAAATATGAATACTTCAAAACATATTGATGGATACTGGTAATAGGATCCAAAATGGAATGCCGATTACTGGTAGAAAGTATCCAAAATATATGGATACTTCAAGAAAAGATTTTGAATTTGGGAGATAAAGTAGTGGATTGAGATATTATATTTACAAATAAATACAACCCGAACTAGCTCCTATATTAACAAACTATAAGTTGCATGGCCCTAATCAATATAGAAGGATATGTCCATGTGATCCCTCTGGACACCATTTTACGGCACACACTGTGGACAACTCTCTCATACACCTAATTTGAGTTCACATGTTAATCAAAGCACCTTCAATTTTATGTTTCCTTATTCTGCATTTCAGGCCAAGAGACATTATTGTCGCTGTCAACTTTCACATGTGTAACACCTCAAAATGTATTCACCAATATGTATTGTAAGTATTGGAAATATGCAATAAAATAAAATGATGAATTGGAGAATGTGAATTATATATGCTGCCTGTCAAGTTTCCCTATGAGGCAGTGAGTTTATTAAGTGGTTTTGGATAAACAAATGATGACAAAAAATTATGAAATTTTATAGGGAGGAAGTAGACATCCTAAGCTTTAATTTATAGGTAATGGGTAACTTATAGAGTTGTATGTATCAAGTTATGAATTTTTAAAGTTAGCCTAGAAAAACTATTGATTTTTTGGAATAACATTCAAAGAATTTAATTCTAGGAATTTTGTGCTTCCAATTGGTAAAGGGCTATATTTTTTCTTGAAACTAAACTCAATAAGAGTTTTATAGCCTTTGGAATCATGCTAATACGATGTCTACAAATTTAGTTATGATTTTTCAAAGTTTGGGCAGAAAATTTGCCAGAATTTCCAATTAATCCGAAAATTAAGGGAAATTATGTCATTAAGTTGGGATATTATATAAAAATCATTTCCCTTCTTCATCCTCCATGAAAACCGATGTCCAATCTGAAATATATAGAGAGAGAGTGAGTTTGTGAATTTGTAGAGAGAAGGAGGAGAAATTTCACCAAGTAAGCTTGATTTCTTCGGTAAATTAGCTCCTAACTTGTGTAATCCTTCCTCCACTACTACAAAAATAGCTTTTAACGTCCCTTTTTTGGGCCTTTTAACGTCTGAAAACATAGGGACGTCTATCTGAGCGACGTAGAAAAAAACTGTCAATAACGTCCCTAAAATAGGGGATATCTTTATACCAAACTTTAGACGTCCTCAGTCCAAAATGGGGATGTCTAAAGTGGTTCTGACTCACTTTAGACGTCCCCAATCGTAACTAGGGATGTCTAAAGTGTTTCTGAACCACTTTAGACGTCCCCAATCCAAATTGGGGACGTCTAAAGTAAGCCAGCAACACTTTAGATGTCCCCAGTTTGGACTGGGGACGTCTAAAGTTTTTTTATAGCCTTTTATATAAATAACTGTCCAGGAAATTTAAACTGTAGAAACTAGATAAAAGAAATATTGATAAACCATAATGGAAACAACAGCAGTTCAGCACTATCTAATAAAAATGTTATCCAACAATCTAATAGTATGTATAACAACAACTCTAATTCGCACCTTAGAATATAGAAACGTTTGAATCCCTTTTAACAACTAACCAATCAAATAAAAAGAGATAGGCAGACAACATATGTACAACAGCAGTTTATCCACCACAAAGTGTGTGCTACACAAACCACTAATTAATTAACTAATATAAATAAAAATTTCACTCTGGTATACGTTGAAGAAGATGCCCAGCCAAAAAATCTCTGATCAAATTAATGCCTTCATATAAGTAGGCATCTTGATTGTCAAAAATCTGCAAATCAGAAAATAAGCTTAGATGAAATAATGAATCAAGTGAGTGAATTAATTTGCAATTGAATTACAACACCAAAAATATTATCCTTTGAGAATGAAGAAGCGATTACTTGTTCAAAATCTGTGGTAATACCACTCTTAATGATGTTAAACATGTAAAGTAAGACATAGTATCCACATTCCCAGCCGCCAGGTTGCTGAGGGCACTATAAATCAAAAGCAAAAGGTTAAAATCAATAAAGGCATATCTAAAACGACCGCCAATCAAAAGAACTTGATTTGAAACTACGTACTTTTGGATACAACCATTTCGGGTCTTTGCCAAGGATTTGATACGTCTGGGTTGCCTTATCATTAAAATGAAAATCAACAGAAATTAAAATAATTCATTTAAGTCAAGAATCAAGAAACAAGAATCAATGAACTATAAATAAAATAACTTACGTGTTGAAAACGTTTTTTGTTTCTTTGTCTGGCCTTTTACCCAAGGAATCAAACCAGTAAAATACGTTGAACCTATAACATCCCAAATTTTATTCACCAAGAATATATTGTAATTATTATATATATTCAATGAAATGGTGAATATTTAAGTCCAAAGGAATTAAATATTGAAAATTGAAAGTTGAATAGTGTTTTCAATGAAATCGTCTGTGAGGTAGTGAGTTTGTCATGTGGTTTTGGAAGACCAAATGATGAGCAAAAATTATGAAATTTTACAGAATGGAATTAGACATCCTACGCTTTGATTTGATAGGTCATATGACTCAATTGAAGCTATGTACAAAAAGATATGCATTTTTGAAGTTAATCCAGAAAATCTGGAAAGTTTCTGGAGCAACGATCAAAGATTTAAAGTCTGGGAATAATATGTTCCTATGCAGTAAAATTCCATATTTTGCCTTGAAACTAGACTCAATGAGGGTTCCATAGGCTTTGGAATCGCTTCGAAACGATTTCTACAAAATTAGTTATGATTTTTCAAAGTTAAAGCAGAAAATCTACCAGAATTGGCATTATTCCGAAAATTTAAGAAATAAAGTAATCTTGCTTGTTCTCTTAATTATTTTAGAAATTAAGGGATTAAGGAGGAGAAGAAAAGTGTCAAAATCCAATGAGAACAAGTGTCAACACCACATGAAAGATGATGGAGATAATTGTTGTGTCATAAGTCCTTACTTATGTCATAAGGTTAGGTAGCCAACTCTTGTACCAATTGACTCGAGTAAATGGAAGGAACACTTGATTTAGTTGGAGCATAAGAGGGAGCACGTTTTAGGCCAACCAAGGAAGAAGGAAATGATAATCAAGGTTGAGTGTACACAAAAGGGAAGTATGGCAAGGTTGAGTGCACACAAAAGGGAAGTATGGTGCAAGCATGGAGGCAAGTATGGTGGTTGGCATGTGTCACTATAACAACCTTAGATGAGATCAATGGTTAGGAATCAAGGGAGAATTTTTATGAAGGCTTTCTCTTCCATTCCCTTCATGCATTTTCGTTCAACATAAAGAGGAAGAGAGTTTGGAGAAACTTTGAAGAGTTAGAGGGAAGAGTAAGAAGAAATCTTAAACATTTCCCCTAGATCCTTCTCTAAACCATGTTTCTTCATAAATCTATGATCTTGAAGACTCATTCTTAGCTCAAGGAGAAGAGAGAGAGGACGTCCTAGAGAGAGAAACATCAAGGATCAAGAGATAATCTCCAAAACCTCAACTTCTTAGTGTATGGAAGTTGTTGTTGGTGAATGTTGTTTGGTTTTGTGATTTTTGGGTTGAGTTGTAAAATTAGAAAAGCCATAACCCTAAGGGGTTATGCTGCCTAAAATCCTTTAAATCATGATTATGAAGTGTCTAAATGAGTTAACTAAGGATTAGAAGTGGAAAAGTACAAGTTTTGGAAGCTAAAACACAAAGCTCCATTTTTCTATTTTCCCTTCAATATTTCGGCTAGACCAGAACTGGTACTAGGAGTTGGATTTTCATGAAATAAATGGTTCCATTGGACTTAGTGGACAAAAATATGTGGGGTTACAGTTGGGCACTTTTTCGATAGAGGCCAAAAAGCATAATTACGAAAACGCCACTGAAATACCTAAATAGGGGCTGTCAAGGGTATTTTCGTAATTTGACAGTGAATTTGGTGATTTTGAGCCCGAAAATGGATTCCTTAGGTGAAAATAAGTTAGAATAGCCTTAGTCAAAATTTTGGAAAAACGTGCCATCGAACCGGGTACAGTGGGGCGGGGTCGGGTTCCCGGGGGCATTTTTTGTAAATTTTCATCATAGACTAATATAACCACAATAAACATTATGGAAGAGTCTAAAATTATACTTGGATAGGTTATGACCTATTTCTGGTACATTTAATATTTTAGAACCGATTTGGAGGCCGGATACGACACGTTCTTCGAGACACATTTAAAAAGGGGATATTAAAGCTTTGAGGTAGGGACATTATCCTTCATACATTATGCCATAGTTATATGATTGTGTGAATGTCAATGTTTGTAAATGCACTTTATTAATCAACATGATTTGCCTAGAAAGGGGCCAGAAGTGTCAGAGGCACTAACACTGAGTTGGTGAAAACCCAACCGGTGCAGAATAGTGGGGCTAGGCCCTACTCATGTATACATGCAGATGATATGTTTATAATGTTCATTAATTGGTGCATACATGGCATATATCATATTTACTTTTCAAATTTTCTATGAACGATAGTATGTTTCTACTAGGGTTCTCCAGAATCTCACCCTATTTTTAAATAAACATCTCAGCGGGTACCAATGGGGCAAAGGGAAAAGACATAGACGCCGGGAAGTGAACGGCACATGTTTCGAGGCAAGGACAAGAACGTGGTTATAATTAGTCTATTTTGTGATATTTTGGTAACAATTGTAAATATTAAAACTTCCGCTGTATTTTCTATTTTCGTTGATGAACGATATCAAAATTGTAAACGAAGATTATTATCAGTATAATTTTACTTTTTTGTATGCCCATTGAATTTCATCTTTATTACTCTTTGATTATCGAAATGGAAATGGGTGTTGACAGAATCGAGGACAGAAAACACACAAACTTCAGTGGTAACTATAACAACATATACAGATTAAAATGAAGCTAGATGGCAAGGCAATTATTTATTAAAAATCTTAAATAGACAAAATTAAAATGCCTACCCTTGAACAATCGGTACTAGATAACAACAATTGTTGTTCTCTCCCATTGTGAAGCCCGCATAGTGAGTCCTTTTTTGCAATGTATTCTTATCCCTTGTCGTATTTGCAGGACACAAGAATCCATATAAATCAACTCTTTGCATGTCAATGCATATACGACGGAAGGAGTTATAATAGAATTAAAATGATAAATGTATTAGCTAGTGAATATATGAAACTAAAAAACCCCTTCACTAAATGAAAGAAAAAATGGGAAATAAAAAAATTATAGGATTGCAAATTTGACCCATCTTACATCTATATCCTCCAACTTAATGAACTGTTTAAGGTCGTCTTTATCAATTGTGAAGGGATACTCTAATTCCTGGTTCACAATCCCTGTAGGCACATGTAAATCAATCTGCTTAATGCCTTTATAGATCTACTGCAGTCGTGCTAAGAAGGGTCATTTTCCTGCTTCCTGTTCTTTCTTTTAGAACATAAAAAAACATATTGTTAGTAGGATATCAACAAATCTCAAGTAAAAGTGAGGTAGCTCCTACCATTGGAGGTGTTACTGCTGAGCCAATAAGATTTATAGGCCAAAGGATGAAAGATCCTCTCGCTTAAGCTATCGTGGCAACCTGGTCATTAGGAATAGGGATGGCTATACCTTCTTCCCCCTCTCGAACACACGTCACAGTCACCCTACATAAATGTTGTGGAATTTACTGATGATGGTGGGTAGTAGCTTGTTTGTAAATGAGAGCATCTGCAACGAGATGCAGTTGTGGGGAATCCAAATATAGGATGGAAGGTTCTCTCGGTGCTGGAGTGTGAGAAGGGTCACTAAGTGGTTCCTCCATCAGGTTGTAACTTCCTTTAGTGCTATGGAAGGCCGAGGATGAAGGGGTTCTATGCTCGGTAGTTGCCATTGTGATTCAAACATCTTTGTGATTTCAACTCGTAGCTCTGGCAAAAGCTCTTGTTGGAGCTTGTCGTGAAGGTTAGCCTCGAGCGCTTGTGAGACTTCTTAGCGAATCTTAGCCACAAGCTCCCTACTAGGTTTAGCTTGTGACGAATAAGAATGTGAGGCTCGGTCAAAATACTTCACAACACGAACTCCCCCTACCTCCCCTCTAACATGACCGGGGTGATCTGCCTTGCCAATCACTGTTGACAAGATGTCCATCCGTCTACTTAGAGTGAATGAACCTTGACTACTATGATCTTCCAGCTCATCTTACAGAATAAAAGTTATCGTAAATGAAAATCAAGCACTCCCAATATGAAAAAAAATTTGTACTTATGCTCTAATTACTTATAATCCTTGAGGCAACCTCAGCAACTGTCGGATTTGTGTACTTCCCACCCTTAATCCTCCCTACTTTCCATTTTTTGTGATGTGGAGGAGGTGGCGGGGCCTGAACCATAAAGCTAGGGTCTGAAGTGGCTGCTTCCTTCATTTTCTCCAACTCTTCTGCCATTATCTTCCGTTCAAGCTTCTGATAACCACCATGAGACATGCAATGCTGATAGTTATTAGCTGCTTGCCTTTCTGCATTTGGTGCACTTAATGCCTGTGAAAGGAAAACAATGAAAACCGAATCAATAATGTAAACTATGTTCAAATAAAACACTATGATGAAAGAAATTTTACCAAAAAGTTATGATCTTCTCGTTATACCATAAACAACCTCTAATCCTTTAGAGACAAATATTCATAATGCTGACATGGATCCTGACCCCTCAGCTCCCCTCGAATGTACTATGATGTAAGCTTGTTCTTGAAATCTTTCCATCGTAAACAAACCTCCCTCATCCACTCCTTGTACATCACAGCAGTGTCAGGGACATCGTAGGTTTGCTGCAAGGTAAAAACATAAGATAATTATATTTGAAGAAATAGGAATAAAGCTATAAATGCAGATGTATCAAAACTTATATACCAAAAGTTGTTGCCAAATCATGTCTTTCATTTTTGGCAGAACCAACTTCCAATTGTCATAGATAATGCAAACTTTGCTTCAACCCAAATAACCTAAATAGCTAATGAAATGGTCTTCCTCCGGGCCAATTGGTTGCATATTGTCATCAAAGTCAATATGCAACCTCTCATGTTGATGTTGATGACGTGCAACCAACACTCCAATTTTTGTGCTACCTCTAGTCCTTCTTCTAGCAACGGGTTCAGGTTTATCCATTTCATTGTCCCTATCACTTTCTGAGTCAGTAGAATTGTCTATATTCCTGTAAGCACAAAAATAAAAATCATTATCAGATAGGAACATAAATTGCAATAAAAATAACCTACTCTTAACATGAGTAAAATAAAAAACATTGTTTCCCATATTCCTTCACCATGATCATTTCTTACAGCATATTCTTCATCATCTACCAATTCTACTTCACTTGTTGTAGGTGGATTAATTGTGAAAGGTGGTGTGTCGTCGAGGTTAAAGGTCAGATCACCATGCTTCTGTTTTTTACTTTGAAGTACAATGGAAATTTTTTTATTTGAAGGATCTATGACATAAAACACTTGTTTCGCCTGGCTTGCTAGAATGAAGGGCTCATCCCTATAACCTACTCTTTCAAGATCAACTAAGACAAATCCAAATTGTTAATCTATTACTACAGCATTATTGCTAACACACTTACATTTAAATAAAGCAACTTTGAACTTATTGTAAGTAATTTCCCATATTTCTTCTATCACTCCATAATAGGCCATAGATGCTAATATTGGGTTTTTGTATTTCGAATTGGAAAAGTGCATGGCTTTAGCTTCTACCATCATCCCACTATTTTGCATGGTACTTCTGTCATCTTGGTCTTTTGTGTAGAAAGAATACCCGTTTATATCATAACCGGTTCAAGTAAGGATCTAAAACGAAGGCCCCCAAGCTAGCCACTCTATTATCTCAGACACACCAGTCTTATGCAAAACCTTTTCCTGAAACCACTCTATGAATGTCTTGTTTTGCTTAATAGCAATCTGCATGTCATTCTTCCTTGGATTCATGTTCTTCAATCTCTTTTTGTGTTCATCTATATGCGGTTAAACTTCTGCCATGTTATTCAGGATATATAATTGTTCTTGCGACACCTCTTCACAAGGCATAGTCTTCACTTTCAGTCCTCGTGTTCCCTTGCTTCTCCCATCTTCATGCAGAGATTGTTCCTTCTTCCCTGATAGATAATCGGTGCAGAAGTCCATAGCCTCGTCAACAACCTATCTTTTAACTATTAAGGCTTCTAGTTGATAGGGATTTTAGAGTACCCTTTTAAGATCTTCATGTATCGCTCGAAAGGGTACATCCACCTCAGGTAAACTGGACCGCAGAGCCTTACCTCCCTTACCAAATGAACTATCAAAAGCACTATTATATCAAAAAATGAACGAGGAAAGTTCATCTCTAATTGGGACAATATAATATAACCCTCAGATTCCAATTCATCCAGCTTTTCAGTGTTAATGACGTTGTTATATATAGCATTAAAGAAAATACAATCTTGTTATAGTGGTTCGAACTTCATCTTTCATAATGCCTCTAATAGCTACTGGTAATAGTTGTTGCATCAACACATGATAATCATGGGAATTCATTTCCACTAACTTCAAATCGTCCATTGACACGCAACTTCTGACATTTGAAGAATACCCTTGTGGCACCTTAATTTCATGCAAACACCTACACAAACTTCTTTTCTCTGCTTTTGATAGTGTATGCACTGCTGACTCCATGTATGCCCTCTTACCATCATCTCTTAGCTGTGGATGTAACTGTTCTCTTATTCCCATATCAACAAGGTCTAGTCTCGCACTAATCTCATCCTTAGTCTTCCGTGGTATGTGCAAAAGCGTACTAACAAGGCTATCACAAACGTTTTTCTCTACATGCATCACATCAATACTGTGTCTCAAGTTAGAACTATGCCAATATGGAAGATCAAAGGAAATTGATCTCTTCTTCCATATGTTCTTCGTATCCACAGTCTTCTGATTCTTACCGAATAAGACATTGATACGTTCGACCTGACTGTAAACTTCCTCTCTGGTTAATGCCTTTGGAGCCATTTTATGCTCCGGTAAGCCATTAAAACGCTTTCTTAACCTATGATATGGGTGGAACCTAAGAAGGAACCTCCTGTGACCAAGGTAGACTCTTTTTCTTCCATGTTTAAGTTAGTGAAAGTGAGTGTCTACTTCACAGATCGGACATGGTTTATGCCCCTTCACACTGTACCCTAACAGGTTTCCTTATGCAGGGAAGTCATTTATCATGGTGAAAATTATTACACGTAGCTTGAAGGACTCGTTCTTATATGCATCAAACACATATACGCCTTCCTCCCACAACTTCTTCAAGTCCTCAATCAAAGGCGCCAGGTAGACATCAATATCATTTCCTGGTTGTTTTGGTCTAGAAATCATCATAGAAAGCATCACATACTTACGTTTCATACAAAGCCAGGGAAGCAAGTTGCATATTACAAGGAGTACCAGCCACACACTGTGTGTGCTATTAAGAGTTCCATAAAGATTGACGCCATTTGTACAAAGCCCAAGCCGAAGGTTTCTCAACTCGCTGCCAAATTTAGAGAACATTTCATCTATTTTCTTCCACTGTGGAGAGTCAGCTGGGTGCCTCAGGTATTTTTCGTCAGATATTTTATCATCCGAATGCCATCTCAACTTCTTCACTTTTTTTGCGCTCCCAAACAAACCCTTAAAATGTGGTATTATTGGAAGATACCACAAAACCTTTAAAGGTTACTTTTTAGTTGTCCCATCACCACAACCACCATCTTTCTTCACTTTGTATCGTGCAGTTTGACACTTAGGGCACTTACTCAGACCTTTAAAGCGTGGTATTATTGGAAGATACCACAAAACCTTTAAAGGTTGCCTTGTAGTTGTCCCATCACCACAACCACCATCTTTCTTCACTTTGTATTGTGCAGTTTGACACTTAGGGCACTTACTCAGACCTTCATACTCCTTTCTATACAGTATGCAGTCATTAGGGCAAGCGTGTATCTTTTTATACTCCATACCCATCGTAGATAGGATTTTCTTGGCCTCATACATACGATTTAGAAGTACATTATCGTTTGGAAACATATCATACAATAGTTCAAGCAGCAATGTGAAACTACTATCAGTCCACCCACAAGTTGCTTTTAAGTTAACTAAATGTAATGTTCATGTCAGCCGTGTGTACTTACTCCCAGGGAACAACAGTGTCTTTGCATCACTCCGTAAGCTGTCATATTCACACGACTGTAGAAAGGATTCTACCTCAACATCGTGAATCATTCTCTCCATTCTATCTTCACCTATGACATCCATAGCTTCCTTCTTGTGTGACGGACAATCAGTTACTCCTCACCATGCCATATCCACCTTGTGTAGCGAAGATTTATTCCATCACAAAGTAGGTGATCCCTTATAACTTCAACATCCCGTTTTCTCTCATTTAAATAATTGACACAAGGACAAAAATACATCCCATTTTTTGTTGGAGCATTCCTTCTAGCAAATTCAATAAACTCTTCAACCCCATTCTCATATTCTTCACTTGTTCTCAAAGCATTCATCCAACTATGATCCATTTTATTACCACCTACGCCATTCCCACTTACACTCAAGTTTAGAATAATTGTCAACATTGGTAATTGCCTTTTACTATTTTGTTTTTCAAAATTTTGGCAGTATTTCCTCTTAAAAGTGAGACATCCCAAAATCAAAATAACAAACCATCTTAGCTTAATTTAAACGAAACTAAACTAATTAAGGAAATTCATATTCAGGACAATGTCAGCACGTCAAATCTAACAATTTCAGTTGCAACACCACTCATTCATGCATTCAAATCATGCAAATTCACAAGTAATGCTATGAAAGTTCACACTCCATAAGCATACGTTCAATCAAGAAATTGTATAGATGGCCATGGCATATTTTCAAGCAATTATTCCAGCAAAATATGTAAGAAAATTCAGTGCATGCTCATAGCAAACTCAATGTCTAACTATATTGAACCAATGAAATTCAAATAACATGGATGGAAAGAGTTGCTACCTTGGATTTTCTAAGCTTTACAACCTTCTATGCTCACTTGATTCCAGTGGAAATTTGCATATATAAATCCTAGTTCACATGCACCATAACTAAAATTATTCCAAGGTAAAAAAATAGAAATATAGGTACACTCTTTTCTCTATATTCTACTCTCTCTTTTTTTGTTAAAACTTATGTATGTAATTTATATATCTAAACAGTCAAATTAGATTGCAAATATACTTATGGAAACATCTGAACAAACAAATAGGCAAAAAAGAAAGTATATATAATTTCCAAACCAAAGTTTGAGTTAGAATTGCAGCAATACAAGTCAGCGACGATGATCATTTATTTGCAAAGAGTAGATGGCAAAGAAAAATTATTTGCTCAAAAAATTTAAGCACTACATCTATGGATATTTAAAATTCAAAAAATTTAAACAAAGGTGTGGTTAGAACTTGGAAGCAAACCTGTAGAGGATGCTTTACAGGGAGACAACCCACGGTGGTGAGAAGAGGAGGACGGTGGTTGTAACGTAATTAAATAGTTAATAAAGTCTTTAGGAGTAGAAAGGAGCAAGTCTGTGGAGTTAGAATTGAAAAATCCCAACTTTTCTCAGAGAACCTTAAGTTTTGACCAGTGCTGGTTCAGGGGGTTGGAGTTAGATTTCTGATTATCTAATGATTCCATTGAGTTCAAGAGGGAAAATTAGGTAGGGGTTACAGTTGATTACTTTTCCAAAAAAACCTTTAAAAGAATAATTACCAAAACTCCCCTGAAACCCTGAAATAAGGGCTGCCAAGGGCATTCTGGTCTATTGGCATTGAATTTGGTAATTTCGAGTATGGAAATGGATTCCTTCAGTGAAAATATGTTAGAATAGCTCGGGTCAAAATTTTGGTAAAAGTACGTTTAGATCGGGTACGGCGGGGACATTTTAGGACCAAGTTGAGAGCCTAGTCGTTGTACGCATTATGAGGCACGAGTTTCTAGGCTAAAATGGTTAAGGTAGTAACTATTATCTCTCATACACTATGTGACTATTGATATGTTGTCTGTTATTGTATTCTGTGATATGAACACGTGCCTGGGATACATTACCTAGCTGTGGTCTGGGACCTAGCTAAGGTGCACTGGTATTACCTAGCTGTAGTCAGGGACTCAGCTGAAGTATATGTAGGGGTTTCAACTGGATAGTTGGCCTTGAGATTTGTGTACACACACGTTATGATGTGGATTTTCATTTTACACTATATAGTGCATTGCATATTTAATTCCTGCATTTTATAAGATTGATTTTGTGTTGCTACTAGGATTCCTTGGAATCTCACCCCTTTTTATAAATAAAAATGTCTCAGCAAGAACCAGCAGTTCTAAAGGCAAGGTTGTAGATACGGGAAACTGACGGGTGCAAATCCCGGGGCAAAGATAGTGGTTATATATGTAGTCTATTCTGTTTGAATATTTTCAATATTTTGGAAAATTGTGTATGTATTACCCCACATCTATCCTATTGGAAATTCCTGTAATATAACCAAGCCTAATATATCAACATATCAGTATGTTTATGCTATTCCTATGTTGCTTACTGAACTGCTCGCATGCACTCTAAAAAATCTGAAAATAAGATTAGGGTCTTACAACATGCATGTAAGTGATCTATGCATCTTCTTCACAATCACCCAACTCCATTATTATTATTATTTTATATATGAAAAAAGCAACTAACCAATTTGATCACAAGAATAGGATAGATGTCTCACGACTCAATGATCACTTGTAAAGATGTTATCCCTAGATTGTTTATCAATAATGTCATCCTTGCACCAACATCGAGCTGGACAGAAGCTTAAGGCGTGTTATTGGGATCCAACAGAGTATTATACAAGGGTATCAAACCCAGACCAACCACTAAACCAGTCAGGGTAGTGGGTCAAAAGTCAATGGATCAAATCGGAGTCAAATTGGACCTAACCTGGGGCTAAACCGGTGAAGAAGTGAACTTGAATGATGCAAAATAAGGCAGTTGCTAATTGCAATACTCAATTGTAGCATCCCAAATTTTAATATTGAGGTTTAGAGTTAAGTAAGATTTAATTATTGATGAGATTGAGGTATAAAGAGGTGGAATTTGAATGTTTGAGACACTAAGGACAATAATTGGAAATTATATCTCTAGACTTTTCGAATAGTTTAAGAATTGAAAACTTTTTTAGAATCAAATGATAATATTTTTGAACGATTCTTTTTGCATTGAAAAGTAGACATCTCAAACTTTTCATAAAGTCCTAATTTATAATTTTTGAAAATATGTAGAACTAGATATGAATTTTTGAAGTTATGAAATTTAAGTGTTGGACTGGAATGGTTAAATGACCAGTTCTCCGGTTTTGTGGTCTAATCGGTAGATCCAATTTGATTTCAACAACTATGGTATTATATATTATGGAGATATCAATAAAATTTCTATTTTATTGGGTTCTGAAAGAACATGTGTGGTTTGACATTGCATCTTGACACAATACCCTAATGCTCCGTTTGGTAGCATAGAAGTGTTTTTTATGGAAATGAAAATGAAAATGAAAGTAACTAGAACTAGAAGTGAAAGTAGCTTTCAAAGTATGTTTGGAATATGAATGGAAGAGCGCATGTATTTATTTTTTTAAATAATTGTATTTTATTACATATGTGAAATTACCAATCTGTCCTCACCCAAAAAATCACAACCCCGATCCACAACTCATGATTGTGTGCACCCACATTTACTAGAGGTCTCACACACGCCTTTGTTGGAAGAACAAAAATTAGAGAAATAATATATATCAAAATCGAAGAAAAAAAATTGACCAATCACGGACAATTAAAGAGCTAGCTATGGGGTGTCCTCATATTGTCAAATTGTTATTGTAACTCACCGTGGCCGTAAGAGAGGGAAAGGGAAGCTATAGTGTCAAAGAGTGAAGAGAGAGACGACGAAACGTGGTCATAATGCAACATGGGCAAAGTTATCTATCGATATGATGTTTAGGCTATAATGGTCATAAAACTTTATTTCCATCGAACGACCTATCTCAATTTCATGGGTTTACTCAAGGAACTCACTTTCATCATATCATATTATGGAACCACTTTCGTATAGAATCTACTTCGCACATACCAAACACACAATAATGAGTTCCTTTGCTTCCATTTCCACTTCTCTCCATTTAATTCATTGCTGTCAAATAAAGAATAAAGTATTAAGTAGAGAAGTGGAAGTGGAAGTGGAAGTGATGGAACTCATTACATATATGAAGGAAGAACACATGACCTTTGTCGCCCAAGCAATACAACGTTTATAGGAAATAGGAGATTCCATATTGATTTGTCACCCGGAGGTGTCACTGAGCACGAATTAGGCAGCTCTTCTGACTTTCACAAATTCACACTTTCTTCAATATGAGATGCATCGACTTAGTGCTAAGTAACAAACACAGCAATATGAACGGTTAATCTTTTGATGGCCACAAATAATAGGAAACAAACTAGTGATCAATAGGTGAAAATAATCACATAATAGGTTGAAATTTATGATTCAAACATATCCAATCCTTAAGTAATATATTACTAAAACGGCTCATGCGCTATGGAATCAGTTTCAATTCTCATCGCAATTATGAGCCCTAAGAACTTATCACCATTGCAAACCGTCTATATCTAACTTGAATGATTCAGGTTGAATTTTTTAACTTTTACTTTTTAAAAAAAAAAATATTTTAGTGTGTGTAGAATCTAATGTAATGTTAATATCTTAACTATCAGTTTTTTTTTTTAAAAAAAAGTGATTTTTATTTAAAATTCATTAGTTGAAAATCTTAAATCTAAACCGTTGAAATTTTATTTGAACTATGTAAATCTCACCACTGTGTTAAGCTCTTACTGCTCATCAATCAGTTATCAATTATTTAGGTATAAAATGATGATTAAGTACATCATTTATTTGATTTTGTTTCAAAGTTTAATTTGATCCCTATAACTGAAAAGAAGGATGCGCTGCTCTTCTATACTTTTGAATAATTTAGTTTTTATAAATGTTCCTTACGTGGTAAGGTCAATCCTTATTATAAGATTTTGAATGTCCAATATATTTTTCGGTATTACGCCTCTCTATCAACAACAAATATTATATTTCACTACTACATATTTGCCTATGTTTCACTGTTATTTTTACCTATATTTAATGGCTTTCAAACGGTAAATATATGAGGGCTAAATATTTATATTTAACATTTGTTAACTATTAATAATAGGGCCATATATTTCACAGTGGTTTAAATATAACCGTTATTTAGAGGACACTATATTTCACAGTTCTAAGTCATTGACTGTTAAATATTGCAAACTACATTCAACGGTTGTAAAAAAAACCATGAAGTATATGACCAAATACCTTATGGTTCATATGATGAGCGGTAAAGTATTTGACACTAATTTTGGTCATCAGTAAGGTGTTTATTTGACAGTTGTTGGTAAATAACTGTCACATATATTTATATACTTAACAATTGTTTGATAAAACCATGATATATATCTCAATATATTACAGTTATTAGCGAATAACCGTGAAGCATTGGGGACAATTTTCTTTTTAAAAAAATTGGGGTTCATTAACATAGAACAGAATACAAATTGAGAAACCAAATAGAGATCCATTCCAGTCATCAAAATAGAGATGCAAATACCTATACATATACAGAAACCAAATAGAGATCCATTCCAGTCATCAAAATGGCTACCATAGACATAGAACAGAATACAAGGAACCAACACCAAAACCAACCAAAAGCAAATCTGAAACAGCAAAAGAGAAAAATAAAACAAAAAAAGGCTACTCTATAGCTAACTTCATTATGCAACAACCCACTGACTATAAACAATCATAGCCAACTCTTCTATGACTTCTTTTCAATTTGTTCAGTTGAACATTGCTCACAATAACTGTCCTCAAAGTACTGTAGGCAAAAACAAATTAAGCATGTTAAAATATATATGACTTGACTTTTAATTTAACTTAAACACACATGCCCCCCGCGATCGCGCACGCGTACACACACACATATAGTCCTTAATATTAATTGAGGCCCACAATAAGAGCTTCATGATATAGACCCACAATAAGAGCTTTTATCTAGTTGCCACCGACATTATAAACAAACAAATGAAATATATCAGTCTCTGCTTTCATTTATGTAAGAGAAACACAAATAACCAACTCTGACAAGTATGATTGGAACTCAAAAAATATATATATTGGTGAATTACCTATACTTTCTTAAATTTATAAGTGGATCCATAGCTATGGCCATGTAACGTGGGGCAGACGAGGCCTCTGTTAGTGGCATAATAGTGTGCATTGCTTAATTTCTCTAAAAAGAAACAACAAAGATGTCAGAGTTACTTTACATTAATATAGAAGTACTATTAACTTTTTTTTTCTTTTAAATTTAATTCACCTTGAACGCTCTATCCCGTAGTGACTATACAAAAGCAGCCCATTCAACTTTTTGAAAATTTCCCTTGGTAGCTTCAGAACCACCGACACATCTATATATTATGGTTCCAACAAATATTTCTTTGTCACGTACAATTAGAATGAGCGCAGTACCCTACTAGCCTTCCCTAGCACATAATCCTTTCGATCGTCATCTATGTGGAATCCATACTACAAAACACACAAATCAACTTGCTAGTATTAAGTATATTGGTTAACAAGAAATTACTACCTATAAAGCATCATATCTTACCAATACTTCATCCCAGATAGTCTTCTTCATTGAATTGGTTGCCCTCTTCCTGTTGCTCAAAGTGATAGGCATGTTGGCTTTTGCTACCCATCCGAGATAGCTAATGAACTTGTCAGATTTCACAACTTAACCTTGTTCCATCTCACAGTAAGTTTCTTCCCCTTTCCTTGCTTTCTGGACCACCTTCATAACAATAAGACACTTCCTCTATGCTCTTTCCTCTTATGTCATCTCATCATTTGGCGCGATAGAGGGGTTGGTGAAGGGGCCTGCTTGGGCAGAGGGGACAATATGGTTAGAACCCTCAGTACTTGAGCCACTATTAGAAGTAACATGTAACAACATTCATAGTCATCACTTTGAGTAGGAATAAAGAAAGCTTTGTGTAAGGTCAAAGTCCAATGCGAGAATCACACAACAATTGCAAAATAAGTCAATGCACAATTCATAGTTGAAATCGCAACAAGATTCAAAGTCACAGAACAACAACAAATTCCAATAATGATCATAGGCAAGTCACATATAAGAGCAGTTAACTAGTAGTAATGAACCAGCAATGAATTAATTCAGAGAAAACAATAGTGCCACTAGCCAAATTAATTCCCAAATCAGTTCAATTGTTATTTATAGAACAACACTTCAATTGTTTACTCAGCTTCTAAACTAAGTTTAATTCCTCAATTTTTCTAAGAAAAGAAAAGAACAAAACAGAACCATATTTGGCTAAGTTTTTCAGTAGAACAAAACTTCACAGAGAAGAGCACTCTAGCAATCTATTTTTTTCAAAGCAGAACACAACCAATTCCTCAGTATGAGAACAATAACAACAGTAAAAAAAGACTAGAAAAGGCAATAAATACTAAAAACCAATTCAGCTACTTCAAACCCTAAACCCAGAAACCAAAACAAACCCATAAGTAACCTAACTAAACAAATAATCTAGAACTAGCAATTTAGAGTTCGCATTTTGACTTTACAACGAATTAAGACCAGCAAGTACTTACCTTTATGAATGAGCAACTTAAAAATGGAGATTGGAAACCAGGACAAACAACAAACGCCTTCACAGATTGCAACGAACACACAATAGAGGAGAATGACAAGTCCAGCAACAACAAAGAGTGAAATAGTGGAGGGGATGCTAGAAAAGAGTGGTCAAAGGTGTTCATTGAGCGCGTGGAGAAATAGTGGGAAGTTTGAAATCACGAATGAATAGGGCAAGAATTGGATTTTAAAGACATATACTTCATG
The DNA here is from genome assembly GCA_963855925.1 of Inga laurina. Taxonomy (NCBI): domain Eukaryota; kingdom Viridiplantae; phylum Streptophyta; class Magnoliopsida; order Fabales; family Fabaceae; genus Inga; species Inga laurina. The sequence continues at coordinate 9,740,625 of OY979710.1, forward strand.
GGCTTTTTTGAACAACCGTTAAATATATAAATTTCATGGTGTTTAAAAAACATCTGTCATATATTGACGTCATACACTTAACAGTTTAGTACTGTTAACTTTGTATGAATATTTTAATAATAAAAAGATAAAAATATAATTCATAGTCATTTTGCAAAACTGTTAACTATTACGTGCAGTACTCTACTGTTTATTTTAACAACTTTTTAGCATTGCCTTGCTCAATCTCCACCTCTTAATATTTTACGGTTTACTCTAAAACCGTTAAGTATGGAGCGTCAATTATACGAGAGCATGTAATAGTGTTTATACAATTTTTTTTTATTCTGTAAAATGAAAACAAATATAAGATTCTTCCTCCTATCCTTGTTATAAATCACATCTAACCAAATTCATCAGAGTTAAGGAGATGTTGTTGATAACTTTGTCTAGAAATGAAATATTTTTCCAACTTTACCGTATTTAATAACATAGAATTACTATATTAGAATTCAAGTATTGTCTTAATAAATTGTAATAGGTTAATATTTGAAAAGGTGAATTGATTACTCACTAAGGGATTTATATTTGGAAACATCAATTTCTTCTAAATATAAGGACTAGAGAGAGTATTGAAACATTCAAATAATCTAATTAGGGCCTGTTTTTGGAAGAATTAATTTTAATGAAAGGGAACAAATTTCAGGATCGGGATCATTTGGTATACAAAGGAAGGAAAACAAAAATGATGAACTAAAAAAATTAAAAAAAAAACACACAGATTATCCAAAACACTCCTATCGGTAATAATGTGTCCAAAGAAATATAAAATCGTTATTTTAAATATTGAAAATATAAAATTATCATTTTAAAGATGGAAAATATTAAATCTATCGTAATTTCATCTCAGTTTTAATTAGGTGCATGTAGATTTTTCCCCCCAGTGTATAGGGTCCTTGTTCTTATACTCATAATAATTTATTAATATGTAAGAGTTTAGTAGCTCTTGACCTAGTTGATCATTCGCGTCAATGGAAAGGAATAATTTAAGTTGGTCTTCTCTCACCTAGGAAAATATGTTCCCATCTAAGATGGAAAGAAACCATTTTCCCATTTAAAGGAAATTCGTTCCATGCATGGAAGGGAGTCGGTTTCTTCTCTTCCCCACCTATCCTCTTCACTCATCTTCTTTTTCTAACCGTTAGATTGATATTTCAATGCTTCTTATTTTAATTTTTGTTAAAAAATGATTATTAAAATATTAAGTATAAAAAATAAATAATAAAATACGAACTCGTAAAATTTAATCTCAACTACTTATACATGTATTAAGCAAATTTAAAAAATATTTATAAATCATTTAAAAGGTTAAAATCTGAATGATTGAAATATCCGATCTAATATATAGTTAAAAAAAGAAAGATGAGAAAAAGGAGAATGAGGAGAGGAGAGGAGAGAGACACCTCTCTTCATGGAAGAGCAATTATTTGCACCAATTGTATCTTGTGGAAAATGTGTCATTTTCTTTTTCCTTCCGTAAGTTTTCTTCCTACCAAACAAAGAACTGTAAGACAACGATGTATCACAAATTAAAAAGGGAAAAAAAAAAAAAAAACCAAAAAGGGGATCCTCTCCCTATAAAAGCCCAATCATATCTCACAAAATATCGCACCAATCAAAAGCGAAGCTTCACAAAACACCAAGTTCATAGAAACTTGAATAAGAACATGGCTTCCAAATCTGCCCTTGTCCTCTGTCTCATCAGTCTCCTCTTCTTCACGGTGGTAACTTCCACCTACGTCCCATGCCCTCCGCCGCCACATCATTCCAAAAGCCCCAAACCCTCAACACCATCGTCTCCCTCAACAAAGCCACCATCTTCTCCTTCCTCCTCAGGAGGAAACCATCCAAGTTGCCCTAGAGACGCCCTTAAGTTAGGTGTCTGCGCTGACGTGTTGGGCCTCATCAACGTCCAGCTCGGCAATCCACCAAAGAGCCCTTGCTGTTCCCTCATTCAGGGCCTCACCGACCTTGAAGCCGCCGTCTGCCTCTGCACCGCCCTTAAAGCCAATGTCTTAGGTATCAACCTTAACCTTCCCATTAGCTTGAGCTTGGTCCTCAACTACTGTGGCAAAGGCGTCCCCAAAGGCTTCCAGTGTGCTTAACTCAATTAATACATCACATTATTACATCACTATCTCCATTATTACTCTAGTGTGCCTTTTCTTTTCTTTGGAATTACACGGTCAAGTTCTATATAGTTTGTGTTTGTAATCTTGTTGGGTTTTCATTCTCGATATATTATTGTATTATTATTGCTGGTCTGAAGGTTGGAAGGCTCCTCATCTTACTCCTCCTTATCAGACCATTATGGATGCTCTAAGCTCCATTATTAATCAGCATATTTTGGGATCGAAAAGCAAGTACATTTGCTGTCAAAACATGTATAAAGAAAGATCACATGGCCTTTGTCTCCCACACACACACACACACACACACACACACACAAAACCGTAAACGTTTATGGAAATAGGAGATTCCAGTAACTTGGCTTCCCTAAGGTGGTCACGGCAATATTAACATTGATCACCAATAATTAGGCAGATCTTGTAACTTTCACAAATTCACTTTCTTTAATATGAGATGCATCGACTTCAGTGCCAAGTATCAAATACAAACAAAGACATCAGAGTAATATGAACGATTAATCTTTTGATTGCAACAAATTGATACTTCATCGGGTTCAAAATATAATTTTGGATAACTAAATAATGCAACTAAACAAAAGCTTGCCACTTGAATTAAAGAAAAACTTAGTTAAAGACAATAAATATATAAAAAACTGTAATTTATTTTTCCTATAATACCTTTTAAGGAAAACGGTGAGTGAGAGAGAGAATGGGTAAAAACAAAGATATAAGAGAGACATATAATTAATTAGGGTTAAATATAAAAAATGATTAGATTATTAACGATGCATTACATACAAAAATCAAACTCACATGTTGGTCATGGAAGCTAAAAATTCCCCAAGGATGCAAGATTCACTTGTGGTTACTGTTGCAGGATAAATTACTAATGAATGGGGAAAAATTAAAACTTGTCTTGCATGAGAATAGCAGGTGCAATGTTTGCTCGGTTGTTCAAGAAAGCAACCTCCATATGACTTGAGACTGTATGCAGTCTAAAGAAATATGGATCAAATTGGGGATCTCTCGCGAAGACTAATGTTTCTGGAACAGTAACCTCACTGATTGGGTGCAGTCTAACCTTGGGAAGAATGACGGCTCAAACAATGTGTTTTGGAGAGATATCTTTGGAATAACTTGTTTAATCTGGAAAATTAAAGGAGAAATGAAAGGGCTCACTCAAATTCCTGTCCATCTCTTACGGACAGAATTGGGGAGATTAAAGGCATTGCTAGATGTATGACTTGGGCAAAGGCACTCCAATTCAGGATGAAGAGGGTAAACATGATAGAGGACGGTGGCATTGAGTCAAGAACTACAGTGAACAATTGGAATGAAGTTTATATGGATGGTGAATTTTCTCACGGATCGAAGAGGCAACCAGTTGTGGTGGATGGTATTCTGAAAAACTGAGATGTTTCCTTAGTAGAATTGTTCATGTGGTGAGTTGAAAGAGTTGATTGCTTGGTTGCAGAGATATGGGTCTATATGGGAACTCCGTTGAGCTTGGGATGAGGATTTCTGTCGTGTGAGGTTATACTTTGACATCAACGAGGTGGTCATGATCAGTAGAGCCAAATAGTTGGAGATGCATGAAGACATGGACTTGATATTTGAGCTGCAACATGTGATGAGATGCGACTGTGAAGTGGAGTTGATGAATATCTAACCGCAATAAAAATGAAAGAGTAGACGTCTTAGCCAAAAAAGGCTTTGAACATTGGATTTGGATTGCAAATCTTATCAAAATCTACCGAACTTCTATTGGATGTAAGTGGAATTACTTAGTTTCTGTTTACTATATTTGTTTCATTATGTCTTTACTTTTACTTTTTAATGCTATCCATTCTATAAAAAAATCAGAACCCTTCAAAAAATTGAAGTTTATATATATATATATATATAAACCAGAGAGAGCAGACAAGAAGTTATCTCTGGGTTGTCGTTTGACTATGCTAAAATTTCTTTGATGTTTTGATTTTTAAAAACAAAAATAAAAATGATTCAAACTCTTTTGAGAAAAAAATGCAATTCGGTATTGCGGTGCGGCAACAACATATTGCGGTGCCAGCTTGTCATGACGATTTCAATTTTCATTCAATTGGCGCTCACGAAAACTTGTCTAATCAATCAGTTATCAGTTATTTAGTAATACAATGATGATTGACAGATTGAGTACCTATAATATATTTAATCTTATTTCAATGTTAAATTTTTGGCAAATTTCCAGCAAAGTCCAATAAAAATAGTAAAGAATAGAAAGATGATTCCAATTTCAAAATCTCTATAACATGTTAGTGTTTAATTTGTCCTCTTTAAAATTAAAATGAAATGACAAAAATGCCCTCACACATTTTTTTTTAAAAAAAAAAACGTTAATTCCCACCCCCAAATCGCCTCGCAATGCTCTCTCAGAAATTCTCCTTCTTGCCGTCGTCCCTGGTTGTTTCTGATCCATACCCACATGTATTTCTCCAAATCAGCCACATCCCTCTTACAAGTACCACAAAAGCCACCATCTTTTGCATCCGCTGGTTGCTTCCGTCACCTTTGTATGCTCCTTCTTCCTTCTCTTTTTCCTTTGTTTTCACAAACTTGCTGGAAAATGCACCACCCCTTCTTTTGATTTGGAGTCTAAGCCTCCTTATCGTTACTCCCTCCTCCACCGTGCCATGTCATCATTCTCCACCCACCTCGCCCAAGGCGGCTTCGGCCCCGTCTACTCCAGCAGTCTGCCTCTGACCCAACAACCTGTCGCCGTCAAGCTCATGGACTCTGCCTCTCTATAGGGTGAGTGTGAGTTTCACAACTAGCTCCTCTTCACCTCCAGGATTCACTCTCAGCACGTGGTCTCCCCCATCAGCTTTTCCTCTGATAGAAATCACCAGACACTACTACAAAAAACCAAATCTGTGGCGCTTATAATTGCATTAGCTGTGGCGCTTGCGAAATGCCACCTATCTTAACGCTACTAAAAATAGCTGTGGCGCTTGGAAGCGCCACAGCTATTTAAATTTTTTTTTTTTCAATGCCCTCCTGTGGCGCCTAACCAACCAGGCGCCACAGGGGGCATCCCTCCTGTGGCGCCTGGCTGGCCAGGCGCCACAGGAGGGATGCCTCCTGTGGCGCCTGGCCAGCCAGGCGCCACAGAAGGCCCTCTTTTTTTTTTTTTTTTGCTTTTTATTTTTATTTTTCTTTTCTTTCTTGTGGCCTTTTTTTTTTTTTTTTTTGCTTTTTACAACAATAATGTTCTTACATTAATACTCTCGAAAGCTAACATAAAAAATATCACAATACAAGAACTTGATATGTGAACACAGTACATCAACAACTGATGATTAAGTAAATTAAAAGATTACTAAAAAACGCAAGCTTGTCGGCCAAAAAATTTAAACAAAGCAAAAAGGAAAACGTTAAATATTATGGTTTATCTTGACTGTACTAAAAAAAATTTAAACAAAGCAAGTTAGAATGAAACAATCTTCTTCTTACGTTGGTGACGCTAGCTTGAGTGACGAGGATGAGCAAATGTGAGCTGTAGAGTGGGGACTAACGAAGAAAGGGGAACAACTAGGAACAAAAGTGGGGACTAACGAAACAAAATGGAAAAAGGGACAAGAGAATTTAATGAAGAAGACGAGTGTGTGTTTTTGTTGTGCAAGAGAAAGTGATATCTTTTACAAGGGGAGAGGCGTGAACGTGAACTAAGGAAGAGGGAATAAAAAGGAAAAAGGGAGGGAAAAGATAAAAAGTAAAGTTAAAGGAGGGAAATCTGATTGTTGGCGGGGAGTTGAAAATTCATCAGCCAATTGTGGCACTTCTTTAAAGAAGTGCCACAGCTGCTCCTTTTTTTTTCTATTTAATTTTTTTTTTAGGACCCAATTGTGGCGCCTGCCAAGGCAGGCGCCACCCTTGGGTAGGAGCAGCTGTGGCGCCTGGTGGACCAGGCGCCACAGCTGGCCAATTGTGGCGCCTGCTTTGGCAGGCGCCACAATTGGCCCCACCAGCTGTGGCGCCTGGTCCACCAGGCGCCACAGCTGGTCCCAAAAATTAAAAAAAAAATTAAATAAAAAAAAAGAGGCAGCTGTGGCACTTCTTTAAAGAAGTGCCACAAAATGTGCGCCACCTTTCAATCTTTTTGTAGTAGTGAGAGGTTTTTTCTTGTCTACGAGGTGATGCATAATGGGACTCTCCAAGATGTGCTCTTGTACCACAAGTGGCCTAAGCTATTGGATTGGAAGAAGTTGTTTTTTGTCATCGTCAACATATATAGCCACAGGGATTCAATATCTTCACTATTGCGACCCACCCATGATTCACAGTGATATCAAGCCTAGTAATATTCTATTAGATAGTTCTTTATCGACGAATATTGTGGGTTTCGGTCTTGCACGATTGAAATCAAAACCCCATATTGAAATTGGGATTTTGAACTCAGATAGTATTGAAATGAAGAATTGTGGATTGGAGTTAGAAGAGGAGAAGAAGGGAAAGGAAGAAGCATTAGAGAGTAATGGTGGGTCAATGGTTGAAGAAACACAAAGTGTGAATACTGTAGACGAAAGTTGTCAAAACCTAATGAAAAGTAGTGAATTTCATAACTAAACTTGTCAATGATATTATAGGGTGAATTTTTTACTTGGTAAACAAAAGTTATCAAAACCAAATGAAAAGTGATAAATTCCTTAACAAAATTTGTCAATGGTCTGTAGTGTAAATGACCACTAATTCCTAGAATTGATATGGTTTACCAGGTTTGGATTTGAAAACAAAAACCTCAAATCTGAAATCTGAAATTCTCTTGAAAAAGTTGGGGTTTTTCGATTCTAGCTCCACAGACTTACTCCTTTCTACTCTTAATCATTTATTAACTATTTAATTACATTATAACTACCCTTTATACCCAATTTTGGAAGCAAAATGCCTAGGGCAATACATTTCCCAAATTTTGCAATTACAGCAAAACAATCAGAAATTCACCGATTAACACTAAAATAAACACCCGATTTCTGATGGAATTTGAGACGGAATCTGCGTTTCCGACTGAATTTCTAACGGAATTTGTTTCATCGCTAATAGGTGCGTTGCAAACAAATTTGCGACGGAATTACGGAAATTTCCGACAGAATTTCTTACGGAATCCCTTCCGTCAGAAGTTCCGACGGAATTTTCCGTCTGAAATTCCAACAGTAACCAATTCCTTCAGAAATTTCCGACGGAATTCGGTTCCGTCGCAAATTTTTTTAGAAAAAATCAAAAATTATTTTTAAAAAAATTCAAAAATTTTTTTATTTTTTTTTAATTTACAAATGCCACGAGTTTGCTCCTCAAGGCGCCACATGTCCCTCTTCCCCAGCTACCACGTGTCTCCTCCCCCTGGCTGCCACATGTCTCCTCCTTATGCCGCCACATGTCAGCACCTCATTATCCTCCAAGTGCCTCTTTTCCCGTTAGAACCTACAACCTCAAGCTGCCAACGCCTTCACGCTCGAGTTTTTGCCAGTTGCACCGAAATGAACCTGTGCCATATTATTACATATTATTATATATATAATATTATCATATATATATAACATACATACATATAATTAATTATTAATTAAATATATTATTATTAAAAATAATGAAAAATTTAATAAAAAAAGAAATAAAATATTTATGAATCTATATTAAATATTTTTTTAATTAAAATTATTTATAAATAATAATTTAATATTATAAATATTACTTTTAATATAAAATTATAAATATAATTTTAATAAAATATATATTAATAAATAATAATATAATTTTAATAATTGAAATTAAATAGACTTATTTAATAATTAATATTTTAATTTTATAAATATTATTTTTTTAAAAAAATTAATAAATTTTAATTTTTATGATAGAAATTTCTGTCTCAAATTGCGACAGAAATTTCCATTGAAATTTGCCAAGGAAAAAATTCCGTTGGAAAATTTTCCAAAGACAAATTGCGACAGAAAATTCAATCAGAAAACTTTGCGATGGAAATTTCCGTCGGAATTTGCCACAGAAAAAATTCCGTCGGAAATTGGGTGTTTTTTTGTAGTGTAAGTTGTCCACAACAGCCAAAACAACCAAAGATTGTAGCTTAGGAAGTTACCTCTTCTTCCTTCCGGCTTTTCCTCTTTAAGTCGAAAGTCTAGCTCCTCCAAACATAGAAATTTTCTTCTCAGACACCTTAAATCACATGAAAGAGAAGCTTAGGGGAAGGGTTATACAAGTTACAATTACTGAAAAAATCAACTTACCTTTGCAAGTTTTCTTCTCCTTCTCTCTCTACAAATTCACACACACACACACACTCTCTCTCTCTCTCTCTCTCTCTCTCTCTCATTTCAACTTGGACATTGGTTTGGAGGAGGAAGATGAAGGAAAATGATTTTTAAAATGTCCCTTTTATGACATAATTTCCTATAATTTAATTCCCCATTTTCGGATTTTGTACAAATTCCGGCAGATTTTCTGCCCAAACTTTGAAACATCATAACTAAATTTATAGACATCTTATTGGAGTGATTGCAAAGGATATAGAACCCTTATTTAGTCTAGTATCAAGGAAAAATATAGACTTTAGAAAATTAGAAGCTTACAATTTCCAGAAGTCCAATCTTTGGATGATGTTCCAGAAAATAGAGAGTTTTTCTTGGCTAACTTCAAAAATCCATAACTTTTTGTATACAGCTCCAAAAATTACCCATAACCTATTAAATTAAATCTTAGGACGTCTACTTTCACCCTATAATATTTCATATTTTTTAATTATCATTTGGTCGTCCAAAACCACATGACAAACTCACTGCCTCGTCGAAAATTACATTTCCAACACTATTCACACTCTAATTTCATGAATATTCACCAATTTTAGTGAATAAAAGTTGGGGTGCTATAGTTCTCCCCCACCTAAATAAATTTCGTCCTTGAAATTTGATATACCTATACAGCCATAAATTCTGGGTAACATTTCCTCATATTCAGTTCTTTTTTATTCTATCCATACTTCAAATCTTGGTGGTCGTAGTACAATGCTACAGTTGCACTATAAAGGTAATGTCTCCAGATTTTTGGTGCAAGCACAATTGTTGCTAACTCAAGATCATGTGTGGAATAATAATTAAATTTCAGTCATGGCCACGCCACATTAAAACACTTCCCAATTCATGCCTACTAGCATCAGTAAGGACAATAAAGGTCCACAGTGGATCTGGGGTTATCGGTATTGGTGCTGATGTTGGTTTACATTTTTACCAGTAAATTTCCCTTCACAATTATGGTCCCATAGATAATGTTGAGTTTGCTTTTTTGGTTGAACTTTGTCAAAGGCAAAGCTATTCTGGAGAAATTTGGTATAAATTTTTCTGTAATTTTTGGTAAGACCCAGAAAAATGCGTATTTCAGAAACAATCTCTGGCCCCTTTCAATTCAATACTACTTTCACCCTACAAGGATCCACCAAGACTTCTTGCTATGAGACTATATGGCTCAAAGAATTAATTTCCAAAAGCCATAACTCACATTTACAAACTTGGCATGGAATTGCTTAGATTTCAATGTATTCAATACTATTCTCAATGGTCACCTTATTTAACTCCCATGTAATCAATACAAAGTCGTAGGCTTCCTCTACGCACTCTGATCTCTATCTCTTCATACCATCTTTAATAATGCCAGAATTTGTTGTTGTATTGGGTCAGGCCTTGGGTCTTCCTTGTTGTTACCATCCCGACCCCCCAGTTCTTCCTCATCCTCGGCCTCTACCCCGTGGCCTATCGCGCATCATCTCTATATTTCAAACTACATGAAAACAGAGAAAAATTACATTTCATATAAGGGCAACTGCATTTTTGTTATTTCATAAAAGTCAGGGTACACAAAGATGTCATATATAGCATACATCAACTATTTACAGTAGTTATAGAAAGTTAGAAACAAGTTACAACCTATAAACTATTGTACATGACATATTAGTCCTTTTTACATTTCAAAATTCTAAGTTCATGCAACTTCCCAGGGGGTCATCCATCCTAGATTACCTTGGATCTAGCACGATTAACTTTCTATGTACCCTCCAAAAACACCAACTCTAGCTAAATCTTTTTCTGTCCGTTGGTACCACCTGACTGCCCTTGTCTTAAAATACGTGCCGGTCAGCTCTGGTAACCAAAATATACTACGTAGGCCCCATATTACCCGACATACATAATCCTCCGTATTATGTATTTGATGTACCACAAAAACATCCAGAAGTTCACTCTTGGGCCCCGTTGAAAAATACAAAACTTCTGCTAGTTCTAGTATGTTGAGTCCGAGAAGAAATATATAGCGGTGTAAACCCAGAACTCATCAGGCAACGTGACCTCCAGCTGCATTTGAATTTGGTACAGCGACTCTATGCCTCTCAGGAACACTAGATACTGGCCTTTGGGTGTATCATGTTCCCATATCGCTCTGTGGTATCTACCCATGATATAGTACCCCAGCTCTAAGTCCGGCTGTAGATCATACTCCACCTCTACTGACTCAACCAGGGACTCACAATAGCTGGGTTTATCCTTCAGATCATCCTCCTCTGGGTTGTAATCTGGGTCCTCTCCTGTCTCCCCGACCTGTGACTCTATTGGGGATACTGGCCTCAGCTCCAATCCATATAATGGTAATATCGGCATGTTCTTCCTCACGGTTTGTCTCATCTGATCACCTCCTCGCACGTAATACTCCACAGAAAGCTGCTCCTCTTGTATCCTTTGCTCTGGCAGCAACTAATTCACTGATGGCTTTCCCTCAAATGACTTGCTTGAATTGCTCATGATCTTGTCATCATACAGACAATACCATATCAGTATATCATTTTGATAATGCCAGAACCGCTTTAATGCTCTGCCAAAACCGCTTGGGCTCTGATACCAAAAATGTCAACACCCATTTCTATTTCAATATGTGCAGAGTGATAAAGACCAATTCCACAGGCATACAGAAAAAGTACAAATATACTGATAAAAGTATTTGTTTACATACAAGAATCAACAGTGCAACATTCAATAATATTTACAATTTTACCCAAAATATTCAAATATAACTACATATAACCACTCATCCTCACCTCGGGATCTATGTCTGTCAATTCCCCATGTCTGCACCCTTGCCTTTGGATCCACTAGTTCTCACTAGCACATTTTTGTTTGTAAAAAGAGGTGAGATTCTAAGGAATCCTAGTAGTAACAGATAATCATTCATAGAAGATGCAATAAATAAATTTGTCAAATACAAGTAATACAATATTATATTAATACTAAACTTAGTTCAGTCGGAAATGTGTTCAGAGCTAACCATAGTTGCAACCCCTACACATTCTATACCTTAGTCCTCGACTGGGTACATCAGTGTGCTCGTAGGCACTATTCATCAGTGTGCATTGTGTATAACACATATTACAGAAGATGAGATATACAAAGCATATAAACATTGGCATAGTGTATGAAAGATAAAGTTACTACCTTAACCTTTTTTCACCCTGAAACATGTCTCGTAAAGCGTGCCAACGTTTGGGCTCTCAATTTGGTCCTAAAATATCAAATATACAAGAATTAGGTTAAAACTCATTCATATACCATTTTAGGCATTTTCATAGTATTTATAGAGGTTCTATAAGATTATTGTGAAAATTTCCCTAAATGCCCACTGGGACCCGGCCCGGCCCCGCTGTACTCGGTTCGACCTTACTTTTCCTAAAATTTTGACCCAGGGTATTCAGACATATTTTTGCCCATAGAATCTATTTCCTGACTCAAAATTACCAAATTCACTGCAAAAAGACAAGAATGCCCTTGGCAGCCCCTATTTCAGTGTTTCAAGGGCGTTTTCGTAATTATGCTTTTTTAGGCTTTTCTGGAAAAGTGATCAATTGTAAGCCCACCTAATTTTCCCTACTAAACAAAATGGAATTATCAGAACATCAAAAATCCATCCCTAACCCCTCCAATTAGTCCTACCTGAAATCTGAAATTCTCCTGGGAAAATTGGGGTTTTTCAATTCTTACTCCGCATATTTGCTCCTTTCTTCTCTTAATAATTTTATTAACTATTTAATTACGTTATAACTACCCTTTAGACCCAATTTTGGCAGCATAACTCCTAGGGCACCACATTTCCCAAATTTTACAATTACAGCAAAACAATCAGAAATTCACCGATTAATTTGTCCGCAACAGCCATAACAACGAAAGATTATAATTTAGGAAGTTACCTCTTCTTCCTTCTGGCTTTTCCTCTTTAAGCTGAAACCCTAGCTCCTCCCAACACACAAGTTTGCTTCTCAAACACCTTAAATCAAATGAAAGAGAAGTTTAGGAGAAGGGTTATACATGTTAGGAACGAATTCACCGAATAAATCAATTTATATTTACAAGTTTTCTTCTCTTTCTCTCTCTACAAATTCACACACACACACACACACACACACACACTCTCTCTCTCTCTCTCTCTCTCTCTCTCTCTCTCTCTCATATTTCACCTTGTACATCGGTTTGGACGAGGAAGATGAAGGGAAATGATTTTTAAAATATCCTCTTTTATGACATAATTTCCTATAATTTAATTCCCCATTTTTGGAATTTTTATCAATTATGGCAGATTTTCTTCCCAAACTTTGAAAAATTATAACTAAATTTATAGACATCGTATTGGAGTGATTCTATAGGCTATAGAACCCTTATTGAGTCTAGTATCAAGGAAAAATATAGCCTTTAGCCAATTTGAAGCTCAAAATTTCCAGAAGTCCAATCTTTGAATGCTGTTCCAGAAAATAGACAATTTTTCTGGGCTAACTTCAAAAATCCATAACTTTTTGTATACAGCTCCAAAAATTACCCATGACCTGTCAAATTAAAGCTTGGGATGTCTAATTTCACAATATAAAATTTCATCATTTAGTCATCCAAAACCACATGACAAACTCATTGCCTCGTCGAAAATTACATTTCCAATACTATTCATACTCCAATTTCATAAATATTTACCATTTTATTAAATGTTTCAAATAATTACGACACATTTCAGTGAATAAAAGTTGGGGTGTTATAAGGGGGTTTATGTCATTTTCTTTTAATTTTAAAAATGACAAATAGAGCATTAGCATGTTCTTGGGATTTTAAAATTGGAATCTCCTCTCTATATCCTTTACCTATTTCAATGGTCTTTATTTTTTTTCTCTAAATTTTTTTATATGTCTATTTGACCGGGTCAACTTTAGGCATTATCAAACTTAACTGGGGATAGACTGATAGCTTATGCGAATTCAAATTTGAGACCTCATACTTAAGTAGTCGAACTCCCTTCTACTAAAAGTTTGAGTTCACATCACACTTAAAAATTCCTTAAGAGAGATATTTGATGTCTAATACCACCTCTGTATTTATTACATAAATATTAAATTGACATTATTTCATTTTGTAAAATAAAAACAAATCTAAATATTGAAACATTCAAAAATAATATAAGATGATGTAAGTCATTTTTAACATGTTTCATCAAAATTAAAAATAACATCATTAACTCTATTTTGAAATTTAATAACTTTTCTACTTTACTCCTATTCAGTATCATATACTCCCTTATATTTATATTACCAACTAAGGAGAGATGCCTCACTCATTTAAATTTATTTAAAAATAGAATATTTTACCAACTTGACCCGGTCTATATATATATATATATATATTTAAAAGTATGGAGAAATACTACATTAGATTTTAAGTCATTAGTAAAATATAATAGGGATAATATTTGTAAAACAAATATTTAGTAATGACCCTCCAAGCCAGTTCTATTATGAATCAATAATTTTTTTTCTTAAAGATGCCTTATGTTTGAGATTAGAGACAGTATTTTATTAAGAAATCTAAGAAAATAATAGTCAATGGAGCAATAAATTAGGAATAAATTATACATTTATATAATAAATTTAATTTGGTGAACCATGTCACGCATACAAAAAGAAAAAATACTCCCTTTGTCTTGTCACAAGAGTATCCCAAGTAAAAACAAAAAACCAAACAAGGGGATCCTCTTCTATAAAAGCCCTACCATATCTCACAAAACTTCCCACCAATCAAAAGTCAAGTTTCACAAAAAAACCAAGTACATAGAAACTTGAAGAACAAAATCAATAACCTTGTGAAACATGGCTTCCAAGTCAACCCTCGTTTTCTGTCTCATCAACCTCCTCTTCTTCACGTATTACAAAAAAACATGAAATTTATGATGGAATTTGCCACGGAAAATTTTTCCGTCACAAATTCCGGTGGAAATCTGCCGGAAAAGTTTCAGATGGAATTTTTTCTGTGACAAATTAGCCACGGAAAATATTCTGTGGCAAATTCTGTCTTTTGCCACGGAATTTCCGACTAAATAATTCCATTGCAAATTTCCGATGGAAATTTGTGACGGAATTCAATTTCAGACGGAATTTAATTCCGTCAGAAATTCCCTCACAATTTAGTAGGAAAATTAAAAAAGTATTATTTTTTAATTAAATTAAATTTTAAAATTTTATTTTTAAAAATTTATTATTTATTAATTAATATTTTAAGTTTAATTTTAAATTTATTTTTTAATTATTATTTTCTAATTTCTAAAATATTTTAAATTTCCAATCATAGGTTTTGGTCCCTATAGGGGCAAAATGGTCATATAAAAATTTATTTATAAAAAATAAAATTTATTAGTTATTAGTTAATATTAGTAAAAAAATATTAGTTAATAATTATTTATTAGTTATTAATTAGAGTTAATAAAAAAGTAATTTTAGAAATTAGTGAAAAATATAGTCATATGAAATTTATTTAAGATGTACAATTTTTTAATTTGAAGTTAATTTATACTAAAAATTATAAGAATATATAAAATTATTTTATATTACTATTACATTTATATATAAGAAACAAATATATTTTATAAATAATTGATTATGTATAATAAGATTATATATATATATATATATAATTTTGTAGTAATAGAATGTCAAAGCAGTCGAGCCCATCTGATAAGGCATCACCCGCGTACGGACGAGATCGTGGTTCAAAGGAGGGGCAAGTTGAGTTGCATTTCCAGGAATAAAGAGGTTGCGACACTTGGGGGAGGGAGGTTGCGACACGTGGTGGATTAGGGCGCCGGCGACAAGGAGGACGTCGCCAGAGTTGCAACGCACCGCCGCCGACGATGACGGGGCGATCGCAGGAGTTGCCACGTGGCTTTTTAAATTTAAAAACTAAAAAATAAGTTTGCGATAAAATTTCCAACAGAATTGAAATATGTCAGAAGTTGCGAGGGAATTTCCGACGAAATATTCCATCATAAATTGTAAGGGAATTTCCGACGGAATTCAATTCCGTCGGAAATGAAGACAGAAAAAAATTCCATTGGAAATTTCCAGCAGAATCTAAATTCTGTCGGAAATTGTTTTGTCATGCTATTATTACTGACGGAATCCAATCCATTAGAAATCCTGTTGGAAACTCTAAATTCCGTCGAAAATTCTATCAGAAATTCAGTATTTTTTTGTAGTGACAGTGTTAACCTCTACCTATACATCCTATGTCCACCGCCGCCACAACATTCCAAAAGCCCCAAACCCTCAACATCATCGTCTTCATCTTCAAAGCTACCATCTTCTCCTTCTTCATCTGGAGGAAACCAGCCAAGTTTCCCTAGAGACGCCCTTAAGTTAGGTGTCTGCACCAAAGTGTTGGGTCTCATCAACGTCCAGCTCGGCAAGCCACCGAAGACCCCTTGCTATTCCCTCATTTAGGGCCTTGCCTACCTTGAAGCCGCTGTCTACCTCTGCACTGCCCTTAAAGCCCATGTCTTAGGTATCATCCTTAATCTTCCCATTAACTTGAGCTTGATCCTCAACTACTGTGGCAAAGGCGTCCCCAAAGGCTTTCAGTGCGCTTAATACCATATACATTTATCACTATCTCCGTTATTACATCGTGAAGTCCTATAGTTTATTATTTTAGTTTTCATTCATGATATATTATTGTATTATTATTGCTGATCTGATGGTTGGAAGGCTCCTCATCTTCCCCCTCCCATTATGTAATCTATTGAATTCTTGGTGACAGTTTAATTGTATCAATAAAAATTTTACATTATATTTATGTAGTGATGTATGATTAATTCCCCTCTATGAATTAATATTTTTTAATCATTTTTAATAAAGGTATATATATTATTGGTTACACCAAAAGAATATGCTTTTTGAATGATGAATTAATCAGCTGAGACCGAGAGATTATATATGTGTAATAAATTAAAGGACCAAGGTTCTAATTACATATCACTGTTGAATCGTCCGGTCTTCAGTTCTTTCTGTTCAATCGGAAAAAAATATTTAGTTATTACTTAGTATTAATAGCAACAACTAGCAACGCCACTCGCCGTGTTGTAGGCCAATGACAATAAACATTTGTAAGGCCTTCTCAAGCATGAGGGTGTGATCTAGTTCGACCTTTTTATGGGTATGTTTGGTGTGCGAGTTATTACAAAAATAACAGTAAGGCTATTATAGTAATCGGAATTTTTACCATCTCATTAATTGGAATTAATCAACACGTTCTAGACTTTTGGCAAAACAGCACAACGTAATAAATAATGGACAAAATTAGTGTATGAAAAAATAAATAAAGGGTTAAGGGGTTTAAATTACCTTCAACTTTTCTGAAAAGTACAACATTAACCATAAACTATTTTTTTGAGAAAAAATAACCATAAACGTTATAAAAGAGGGCAAAAGTGACTATGAGGTTTATAATCCCAAATGTCTGTTATTGTGAGCTTTTTAATGAAAGGTTAAGGTGCTAAAATAGCCATTAACATATACCAAAAGTGTGACCATAAACTTTTTTGGATGCAAAAGTAACTTAAAGATGACTTTTTGAATATTAATTCATAAGTTTTTCTTTGACTTTAGTACTATGAGTGTTTTATCAATTGGAGGATTAAAATAGCACTTAGTTTTTCTTTGACCTAATTAAGAACTTGTTAAAAGTGTATATTTGAATTTGTCCCTACTTAGTGGGATAAGATTTTTTTGTTATTATTCCAGATTTGAATTTCAATTTTGATATTTTTTGTTTGATTAAGGGTTTCCTTTTCCAGATGCTCAATGGGGTTTTCCCCTCTTCCAATAAGTTTGCTTCCCTAATCAAATTGTGATATTGCAGAGGGATTTGATTGATATATTTTCTCTTCATTTTTTGTGGCAAGATTTTTTCTTTTTATAAAATGTCATAAAATCAAAATACAAACTACTTATCAAATATTAACGTCATCTTGTAGCAACCTAGAGCTGGCCCAAAGGAAGGCTCAAACAAACTATGAAACTCTTTTTAAAGCTTCTCAAGTTGGAATCAATTAGTCCTAG
The DNA here is from genome assembly GCA_963855925.1 of Inga laurina. Lineage (NCBI taxonomy): Eukaryota > Viridiplantae > Streptophyta > Magnoliopsida > Fabales > Fabaceae > Inga > Inga laurina. The sequence continues at coordinate 9,758,238 of OY979710.1, forward strand.
GTTTATCCGAGCTCAGGGTTCATAGCAAGTGTATGGGAATGATTCCCCCTTAGTTTGGTTCAGCGTATACGGGCTCAGCCCTCATCAGGATCAAACAAAAAGAATTAATATAATATTTAGTCCCTCGAGTTTGTCATCACTTTGATTTTAATCCCTCGAGTTTCAAATCATAAGTTTCGGTTCCTCAAATTTCATTTCTTTTAAAATATTAGTCCCTATAACTCAATAAAAACTTATACTATTTTGCCCCTACAGGGACTAAAACCTATGATTTGAAACTTAAGAGACCCAAACCAAAATGCAGGCAAACTTGAGGGACCAAAGATATTATAAATACCACTTCTCATAAAACATAAATGTATCATTTAAAAATTTTAAATTTGAACCATATAGATTAAATTTAAATTGTTAGATCTCATTGCAGTGATGAGTAATAAGTTGCTCATCACTATGATGAGCACCGAATGCAAACCTGGAATAGATCTCCCTTGCATGCTCCATTCGAGGCAGGTTTGTTTTCAATTTAAATATTTCAAATTTATATTACTTAAAATATAAAATTATTATATTAAAAAGAGTATATGCTTTATTAGCGTTTAGTTTCATAGTCATCACTTAATTTGATTACTTACCATTTTTTATTAGATGAAATAATGGTGTTATGATTTAAAGATTAAAATTATACTTTATAACCTTAAAAGACTTAAATGATCGTTGATACGAAAATAAAAGACCAAACTTATACTCTAATCAATATATTATTATAATAATAATGTTTGATGGTGATCGGGAGAAATTTTGTGGTATATTTACTCACCTTTATAAGAAAATATTATGCTATAAAAATATTAAAAATAGTTGAATGTCAATTTGTTTAAAAATTAAAATATTAAATTACTAATAATAATAATAATAATTGAATTATACTTGTTGAACTAGGGTCAACTATAAAATTAGACTAGTTTAATTTTTAAAATTTATTTAATAATTGGATATTTTATTTTTCACACGTATTAATATATAGGTATGTAATATTATTTTTAATTTAATTATTATGTTACCGGTCCAATTAAACGATCTCAATGTTTGAACTGTGACTCATTAGTTTCTCTAACTCGACATTCGGTCCAACTTTTAAAATATTTGTTAGAAATCATTTAACTTGCTTATATAGGGCGGTAGATTAAATTAAATAAAAGAATCAATCCATTCTTTTACAAAAATTGAATCACACTTATACAGACTGAAATGAATTATCAAATTTTATTTTGAATACTAGTTAATTTTTTTCTTGATATTAAAAATAAAAAAGTTAATACTCTCTATCATCCTTAATATAAAACATATTTACCTAATTTGATTAGATTAAGAAAGTTAATCAAGTTAGTTTATATGATATGTATTTTCTAAAACACTCTAGTCATCATCTTCCTTAATTCCTTCATTCCACTACTACAAAAAACACAAGCTACGGCGCTTAATTTAAAGAATATTATGGCACTTGGGAAGCGCTGTAGCTTCTAGCGCCGTTAAAATAAGCTACGGCACTTCTTGACTATATAGAAACACTATAGCTTGATTATTATTATTTGTTTAAAATATAACTTCCTATGGCGCTTCTCCAGGAAAGTGCCGTAAGAAGTCTTTTATTTTTTTTAAAAAAAATTATGACTTCCTACGGCCCTTCCTTGGAGAAGCGCCGTAGGAAGTCTTTTATTTTTTAAAAAATAATTTTATGACTTCATATGGCACTTCCCTGGAGAAGCGCCGGAGAAAGTCTTTTATTTTAAAAAAATTCATAATTATTTTATTTTCCTGATGAAAACCTCTATTTATAATTCAAAATCCAAAATCCACAGCAAGTTATAATACAATCCACAGCAAAATGAAATAACATAGCACGTATCTTTTGCAACATTGTGTCTTCATGTATCAAGCATAAAAGAACTCCAATATTTAAGTTTCTTAAACTTGAGCCATATACTTTACTTCTACAGATGATTAAACTAAGTATTATTATATTTGCATGTTCAAAAATTAAAAAACTTACAATGTATAAGAAGTTCAAGAAGATAGAGTTGATACTTCAAATAAATACCTGAAAAAAAATTATGAACACATATATAAGATTCATGATAGATTTTTAACTAAAAGAAAATGTGAACCAAATGTTGAAAAAAGGAAAACATTTACAGGTTAGGGAGCTTCTGAAGGAGGTGGAGATAAGAAAAAAAATACATGAGAGAGGAAGCTTTCTACAGCAATGGAGTTCTGGGAAATGGAGAAGCTAGAGAGAAAGCGGGAAGATGAAAATGAAAATGAAAACATGCGGGTAGTGAAAATTAAATAGCACTTGGTTTAGAAGCTACGACGCCGTTTGTCAAAGTGCCGTAACTTTCTAATTTTTTTTTTTTTAAAAACCTCACATCATATACACCACATGTAGCTTTGTAAAAAAAAAAAAAATTTAGAAAAAACCCCCACATCAGATACATCACATGTAGCTTTGTAAAAAAAAAAAAAAAAAAAAATTCTTTGACTTTGGCCGTCGCTTATGTGTGAAGTGCCGGCCAAAAGAAGCCCCTTGACCGGTACTTGCTTTACAAGCGCCAGCCAAGGGTATGGCTTATGTTGGTGCCTTGAATGGTGCCTTGTTTCAAGGCACCCACGTGGTGCCTTACAAGGCCCTATATTCAAGGCACCTGCTGCTTTATTATCCTTGGCCGGCACTTGTCAAGCAAGTGTTGGTCAAGGACTCTTACTGATATGTTTGGCCGGCACTTATAATAAAGTTCCAGCTAAGGTCAATTTTTTTTTTTTTTTTGGAAATAAGATGAATATATATTTTTTGAGATACGACGAATACAAAGAAAAATCAATTCTTAATAATAAAGGAATTATTAAGAAAGAGTATTCTCTATTTAAATATTAATTGAATGATTATTTTCTCGATTATAACAAGATACTTTTGACTTACTACAACATGAGATTTTGAACAATAAGGTATTATAATAAATGTCAAGCTTCAGTTAATTTGTTTGACTTACTCTCACTCTTATCTGGCACTTTATTTTTAAGCACCAGGTAAGGGTTTTTTCAATAAAAAAAATATTAAAAAATTATCTCAGCTACGATGCTTTCCAAGAAAGGGCCATAGCTTGGGCTTTCATTTGGTTTTAAATAAATGTTTTGTATGGTGTGCTACACAAGCCTAATACTAAGCTTCGACACTTATATTAGGAAGCGTTGTAGCTTCTAAATTTTTTTTCTAAAAAAAAAAACTATTATCTATGGCGCTTCTTCAAAAAAGCGTCAAAAAAGGGGTGCCGTTAAATCCCTCTTTTGTAGAAGTCATTTCCCTCTCCTATTTGATTATTATTAAGGGAATATCAATAAGGGTACATTAGGGAAAGGTTCACAAAAATAAAAGAATATGTCTTATATTTATAACCAAAATCAACTTTCTAAATATATCTTATATTAAGAACATAAGGAAGTATAAAATCAATGTTTTAAAAGCCGAATCGAAAGTCGAGCCGAAGAAGTGACACTACAAAAAAAAAGACTTTCAGCGGCGACAAAAGTCGCGGCTGAAAGACTTTCAGCGGCGACATTTTTGTCGCCGCCTATGCGACTGTCGCTGAAAGTTTTAGCGGCGACAATTTTTGTCGCCGCTCAAAATATACTTTCAGCGGCGACTTTTGTCGCCGCTAAAGGTGACTTTCAGCGGCGACATTTGTGTCGCCGCTGAAGGTGACTTTTGAGCGGCGACTTTTGTCGCCGCTGAAAGTGTTAATTTTTTTAAAAAAAAATTCAAAAAATTAATTTTTTTATTAAAAAATTTTGAATTTTTTTTAAAAAAATTAATTTATAATTGCCACGTGTCTCCTCCCCGTGCTACCACGTGTCGCTTCCCCGTGCTGCCAGGTGTCACCTCCTCGTGCTGCCACGTGTCGCCTCCTCATAATTCCTCCATGTGACTCTCCTCCAGTTCGAACCCGCGACCTCAGAGAGCCGATGCCTTAGCGCGCGAGTCTCTACCAGTTGTGCCGAAATGAACCTATATCATATTATTACATATTATTATATATATAATAGGCTAAAGTATATATTTGATCCTCTATGTTTGCTTTAGGTATCATTTTAGTCCCTTAAGTTTATAAAGTGCACTTTTAATCCCTTAATGTTAACACCGTTAGTTTGACTTAACGGAAAATATTAACTCAGCAATTTTAAGTGATGGCTGCACAATTAATCGCTGACTAAGCATGACTACATGTTAATTCTTTAATTTAATATGTTTATATTTTAAAATAAATATAAATCTGGGAAAAAAAAAAGAAAGTGTCTTCTCCTCTTCAAGAACGCACAAGCTTCTCCGTGCCCGGCAACTTCACCTCTAATTCATCTCTTCGTAATTCATTATTTTAGATTAGGTTTGGGTGGATTCTTCATAATCACAAGGTTGCATCTGCAGATTATTTGAATCATTAAGATTTTTTTTAATATAGAAGACTCCAATTTGTCTAAAGCTTAGTTTCTCATATTCAGAAATATGCCTTTGGGTTTTGACGCATAATGATATTAGGATGTTGTCTTCTTTTTTTCTTTTAGTTTGCCAGTATTGTTCACCTAGGATTTTATTCTAGGTTATGGGATGGTTTGTAATATTACTTTCTATGTAATTTTATGTTTTAGGTTTAATGGCAATAAAGAAGAAATTAGATAATATACGCAAGGATGGATGCAACCAATAGTACATATAAAAAGGAAAAACAACATACTTACAAGATTGACGTTCAAGGACTGGTTATTTCTTCGGATGAAATGTTGAAGCAGTAGGGATGAGTTAGGGATGGAGGGACCGAAGCCATAGGGATGAGTTAGGGATCGTTAATGAGAAGCGGTAAACCAATCCGTAAAGATTAAATCTTTTTCAATTTATAGGTTTTTAAAAAATTAATTTATTAAAATACTAACATACATGCATGCTTAATCAGCACTTAGTTGCACAGTCATCGCTTAAATTTGTTGAGTCGGTATTTTTCGTTAAGCCAGACTAACGGTGTTAAGATTAAGGGATCAAAAGTGCACTTTATAAACTTAAGGGACTAAAATGATACTTGAAGTAAATATAAAGGACCAAATGTAAACTTTAGCCTATATAATATTATCATATATATAAACATACATACATATAATTAATTAATTATATACATATAATTAATTATTAATTAAATATAATATTATTAAAAGTAATGGAAAATTAAATAAAAACGAAAAAAATATTGATATATTTAAATTTAAAATTTTTTTAATTAAAATTACTTAATAAATAATAATTTAATATGATAAATATTATTGTTAATAAAAAATTATAAATATAATATTAATAAATATTAATATAATTTTAATAATTAAGGTTAAATAGAATTATTTAATAATTAATAGTTAAATTTTATAAATATTATTTTAATTTTATAAATATTATTTTTAAAAAGTATTAATAAAAAAATATGAAAAAGACTTTCAGCGGCGACACTAAAGTCGCCGCTGAAACTCACTTTCAGCGGCGACTTTTAATAGTCGCCGCTGAAAGTGTTTTAAAATTTTTTTTTTTAATTTTCAAAAAATACTTTCAACGGCGACACTAAAGTCGCCATTGAAACTCACTTTCAGCGGCGACTATTAAAAGTCGCCGCTGAAAGTGTTTTAAAATTTTTTTAAAAAAATTTTCAAAAAAGACTTTCAGCGGCGACTTTTAATAGTCGCCGTTGAAAGTGTTTTAAATTTTTTTTTAAATTTTCAAAAAACACTTTCAGCGGCGACAAAACAATGTCGCCGCTGAAAGTCTGACTTTCAACAGCGACAAAAGTGTCGCCGCTGAAAGTGACACCTTCAGCGGCGACATTAAAAGTGGCCGCTGAAAGTCTCACTTTCAGCGGCGACATTAAAAGTCGCCGCCAAATGTCGCCGTTGAAAGTGATTTTTTTTGTAGTGTGAGCGGGTCCCGGCTCGAATGGTTGGGTCGGTCAGGCCGTCTGGTCAAGCTGGTGACATGATAATTAAATAAATAATAATATATGTGTAATATATTTATAAAAAAATGAAATATCAAATTGTTTATAATTTGAATAAAAAATTTCATAATTTCATATTAGAGTAGAACAGATCGAATATAAAAGTAATTTAAATCAAAAAGTTTTAATTTTTTTTTTTAAAAAAGAGTTGATAATTTATTTAATATCTATTATCTATCTAACGATTTTGTTTTTATTAATATTATATATAGCATTTAAAGAATTACATATAGTAAATAATGTGATATAAATACTAATACTTGCTTACCTTTCTACCATTAACGGTTGGGTTTGCTCATTCGTGCTGCATGGCCTTCATCTTAATTATCCCTGACAAAACTCACCCTGTCAAAATTACTTCAGTATGCCTTATGGGCAGCTATAGGCGTGAGCGATGCGGGGAGATGGGAAAAAGTAAAGAGCCAAAGACCATTAAATTTTCAAAATAAATTTTAAAACGCCAGCTTGCAATTGCACTGCAGTGTAGAAATCGAAGCCATCTGATAACGTTTTCTCTCCTTCACTCCCAATGTCTATAAAGTCTAGAAACTCCAAACGTTTTCAAATGAAGGCTAAAATGGCGGACAACAAAGACCCATTAAAGAAGGCACGAAACTCATTAGTTTTGCTATTCTCATGTATGATTTTCATCTATCTTTTGTATCAATCAACTCCTTTATTTTGTGGTTAAATATTAGGTTAGGTGTAATGGATCAAAATGGAATGGACATTGAAAATGGATTAAAAGCCACAAATGAAACTAGCCAAGGCCCAAACAATACAGCACCGATGCAGGAGCATATGGGCCAATTACGAAGGAGTCTTAGGTCCAGGAAAAAGACATGGAAACTCAGAGAATTGGAGGAGGCTTAGCTTATTTAAGATCAGCAATAACAGAATGACGGTGTGTGATTGTATTCAGACTTATCCTCTCTCAGGAATTCTCTCTCACTAGTTTCTCTTTCTTTTCTGTTACGATATTTTCTGCTCCGATTATACAGTTGTCATTGGATTCTGTATTAACAGAAAGATCAATCCAATATATTGAGTTTTACCTCTATCATCTGTTTATTTTAAGCCATTACAATCTGGTGCTTTCATCGAGCTCTTTTCTTCGTAATGGCTGACAATACTCGTATGAAGGAGATGCAAACTGAAATCAAGCGAACGACCGAGTTCATCGATTATGCTAAAGGTCGTTTTGACCAACTTGATCAGCTGGGTGTTGCGATACAATCATTAGTTAAATCCATGGATGCTATACATTTACGATTGGATCAGTCTTCCCAGAATTCCAAAGATGTGTCCCCCTCGTCCGGTATTTCGATATCCAATGCGGGTCAGTATGGTTTTTCTTCTAAACCTATTAAACTGGATTTTCCTCGTTTTGACGGTAGCGATGCTCTTAATTGGATTTTTAAAGCTGAACAGTATTTTAAATTTTATGAGATCGCTGATTCTCAACGCTTGGTCATCGCTTCTGTCCATTTTGATGGGGATGTCTTGCCATGGTTTCAGATGCTGGATCGCGCAGGCCGTATTCCTAACTGGTTTACTTTGGCCAAGGCGGTAGAACTTCAATATGGTCCCTTTCAATTTGATTGTGCCCGTTCTCAACTCTTTAAGCTCACACAGAGCTCTGTCGATGGTTCATTAGAGTTATATAATTCGAGATTTTTATCCTTAGCCAATCGTACTGAGGAAGTGCCAGAATCGGCTATTCTCGATTGTTATTTGGGCGGCCTTTCTCCGACTCTTAAGCGCGACGTTCTAGTGCAGCGACCCACTACTTTACTTAGTGCCATGGCTTTGGCACGTTTGTTTGCTGATCCGTCATCTTCAGGGGTCTCAAGTGCTAAATCTGATTCACTTAAACCACGTTATTCTTCTTGGCCGTCGAAAACTACCACCTCCACAACGGGGCCTTCATTCTCTCCATCGGTGTCTTCTACAACGGGGGTTGGCAAAGCAAATTTACCTCCCCTGTTACCAACACCTCCAGGACCTCAGATAAAGAAGATGACAGCTGCCGAAATGCAAATACGAAGGGAGAAGGGATTATGTTACACTTGTGATGCAAAATTTTCACCAACCCATAGATGCCCGAATAAACAATTGATGATGATGTTGTGCGATGAAGAAGAATCAGACATTACAGAGACGACACCTACTGACTCTTCTTCCGAAATGGATGCGACATTGCACCATCTCTCATTACATGCATTAAAGGGCACACAAGGAGCCGCTACGATACGCTTCCATGGATCTCTTTTTGGCACAAATATCCAGGTCCTTTTAGATGGAGGTAGCTCTGACAATTTTCTCCACCCACGAATTGTGAAACACCTGGGTCTTCCTGTGGAGTATACACCAACAGTACGAGTCATGGGTGGCACGGGAACTGTTATGAGCAGTAATGAGCGAGTGGTTGATTTACCTATACAGATTTCCGATCATACTATTTTTGTCAGTATGTTTGTGCTTCCTGTGGCAGGTGTTGATGCAGTAATCGGTGCTGACTGGTTACAAACACTGGGCCCACATGTGGCCGACTATGAATCTTCCTCAATAAAATTTTTGTTGAATGGCAAGTTTATTACTCTTAAAGGATATCGTGGTTCCTCACAGACATTAGCTTAATGCCATCAGTTGCTTCGTTTGCATCAACAGGACGCTATCGTAGAGTTTTACGTCCTTGACGCTTCTTCAGCACCTACTTTTGACTCACCCAGTTCCATACCTCTTGATATGATCCATATACTTCAGCAGTTTGACTCGGTATTTAGCATTCCCCATGGGTTGCCACCTCAGCGAGGTTTAGAGCATCGTATTGAGCTTCTTCCAAATTCAGGACCAGTAAAGGTCAGGCCCTATAGGTATCCAGCAAGTCAGAAAACTGAAATCGAACATATTGTTGATGAGTTATTACAGGATGGGTTAATACAACCCAGTTCTTCTCCGTTTTCAGCTCCGGTGCTTCTAGTAAAAAAGAAGGATGGTACTTGGCGATTTTGTGTCGATTATAGGGCTCTTAATACTATTACGATCAAAGATGCATTCCCAATGCCCACAGTTGATGAGCTTTTAGATGAACTTCATGGATCAATGTTTTACTCTAAATTTGATCTTAGATCGGGTTATCATCAAATTTTGGTGAGGGAAAGTGACCGAGAAAAAACAGCATTCAGAACTCACCATGGCTTATACGAATGGATTGTCATGCCTTTTGGTTTGACAAATGCACCAGCAACATTCCAGGCTTTAATGAATTCGATTTTTCGGCCATTTCTGAGGAAATTCATTTTAATTTTTTTTGATGACATATTAGTGTACAGTGCCACATGGGACTTTCATTTGCAGCATGTATTGACAGTTCTAGAAGTTTTAAATCAGCACCAATTATTTGCTAAGAAAAGCAAGTGTGCTTTCGGACAGACTCATATAGACTATTTGGGTCATATTATCTCTGCACAGGGTGTTGAAATGGATCCCGATAAGGTTCAGGTTGTTCACAACTGGCCTATACCCACTACGGTCACACAATTAAAAGGATTTCTTGGTCTTAGTGGTTACTACCGTCGCTTTATCCGACGTTTTGCTCAAGTTGCAAGCCCATTAACTAATCTCTTACGTAAGGATGCATTTGTGTGGTCTCCAGCTGCTCAGTTAGCATTTGATGAACTCAAGGTGGCACTTACTCAAGCTCCGATTTTAGCTCTGCCAAACTTCCAGAAACCGTTCATCTTGGAAACTGACGCCTCTGGCACAGGCAATCGGTGGCAGAGGCATTCTTGCAACATGTGGTCAAACTCCATGGCCTTCCTAAAACCATTGTCTCTGACCATGACAAAATCTTTACAAATGCTTTTTGGAAACATTTGATGAAACTTCAAGGCACCACGTTGTGTTTTAGCATTGCTTATCATCCTCAATCGGATGGGCAATTAGAGGCTCTTAACAAATGCCTGGAAATGTATTTACGTTGTTTTGTATTTGATTATCCACGTAGCTGGTTGAGTTATCTTCTATGGGCCGAATTTTGGTACAACTCCAGTTTCCATACGAGTACTGGTTTCACGCCTTTTAAGATCGTTTATGGCAGAGATCCACCACCATTGTTATATCATTCTTCATTAGAAGATACTCCTTTCGACGTTCACCAGCAACTGCAAGCTCGAGATGAAGTTCTTGTTATTTTAAAACAGAATATTTTGAAGGCACAATAGAGGATGAAACTTTTGCCGATCGTAAGCGTTCCGAAGTTTCTTTCCAACTCAATGACTGGGTTTTGGTGCGATTACGTCCCTATCGTCAGCACTCTGTTCAACTACGCAAATACCATAAGCTTGCTCTACAGTATTTTGGGCCTTTTCAGATCGTGGAAAAAATCGGCTTTGTGGCTTATCGGGTTCAGCTTCCTGCACACGCTAGAATACACTCTGTTTTTCATGTCTCTCAACTCAAAAAATTTGTGGGGGAGGCGTTTCAGCATCCTTATTTTCCATTACCTCTTCACACTATACCTGAGGGTCCTCTGTGTCATCCTTCAGAGATTCTCGATGTTCGTCAAGTTCATTATCAAGGAGCGTGGACCCCACAATACTTGGTCCGTTGGGATAGTTCTTCTCAGGATACATGGGAATTTAAAGAGGACCTGGCACAACTTTATCCCGATTTCAACCTTGCAGACAAGGTTCCTCTCAATGGAGGGGGTATTGTAATGGATCAAAATGGAATGGACATTGAAAATGGATTAAAAGCCACAAATGAAACGAGCCAAGGCCCAAACAATACAGCACTGATGCAGGAGCATATGGGCCAATTACGAAGGAGTCTTAGGTCCAGGAAAAAGACATGGAAACTCAGAGAATTGGAGGAGGCTTAGCTTATTTAAGATCAGCAATAACAGAATGACGGTGTGTGATTGTATTCAGACTTATCCTCTCTCTGGAATTCTCTCTCACTAGTTTCTCTTTCTTTTTTGTTACGATATTTTCTGCTCCGATTATACAGTTGTCATTGGATTCTGTATTAACAGAAAGATCAATCCAATATATTGAGTTTTACCTCTATCATCTGTTTATTTTAAGCCATTACATTAGGTTTGATTCTCTCTCCTTCCCTCCTCTACTTCTCCTCATACTTAATATCTTTTTAACTGCTTCTCCACTCGACTAGTTTTCTGTTACCCGCTCCGGCTCCCTGATTTTCTCCAGCTTCCAGCTTAAATCCCAGCTCTCGGCAGCTCAATCTAGTCTAAACACTAAAGTGGGCTGATGCATTGAGACGACCCGTCCAACCATCACTCGGAGAATCAATACTATTTACATAATAGAATCTATGTAATTTGGGTGGATATATCCTAAAATTCCCAATCAATCTATACACCAGCCTAAATCCTTAAAAATTATTCCAATCTAAGAAGTCGGTAAAACCAGCACAACAAAACATAGATAAATTTCATGAAATGGTAGAATAATAAGAATAATATGGCTTAAAATTTTTTATTTGTGACATCAAGAATCATACCATAAATAAATTTCATGAAATGTAGGGACATACACACTTTTTTTTTGTCTTTTACTTAATGCAATTTATAAGCAAATTTTGATTTGTTTGAGCTCATATAAAGGCAAGTAACCGTACTTTAAATTTAGAACTATGTTACATTGTTACTTGGAGGGGTGACGGGGGCAAGCTCCTACCCTGGTGGATCAAAATCAAGCATTAAAAATATTTATTTGACTATTCCTTTTTTTTTACATAAAAATTCTTTAAAATATTTTAAAAAAAATAAAAAGTATTTAAATATTTATTTGATCATGTATTTTTTAACTAAAAAATTATATTATATTTAAAATTATGTGTCAAATGCGAACTAAATTTTTTAAATGACATGGTATATAATAAAAAAATATCAAAATTATGACCTGATAAAAACAATTAACTTTATTGATAATTTTAACAACAGGCACGTTAATTGTTAAAACATGAAACTGTAACACCCCATATTTTATTCACCAAAAATATATTGTAATTATTTGAATAATTCAATTAATAGTGAATATTCATGAATTTGGATCTTGTGAATTTTGGAAATATTCATATTCATAAGGAAATGGCCAAATTAATTCAAAAATTCAATTAAATGACAAAGGGGATAGCAAAATCATAATTTTGCCAATTTAGCCCAAGATTAATTATTTTCCAATTAATTTGAGTTAACTCCAATTAATCAAGGAAAATACAAGAAAATGCATAATGGGATTATTCTTGGTGGAATAAATCAAGAATTGAGAAATTAAGGGGGGATTATACATAAAATCAATTGTGTGAATAATCGAATTGTGCAAAACAATTTTCTCTCCTCTTCCTCTCTAATTTTCGTCCAACATGAAAGAAAGAAGAGAAAAAATTAATTGATGCATGATCACATGTCATAAGTAGAGGGAAATCATGACCAAGATTGAGTACACACAAAATGGAGTGGTGATGGAGTGCTTGAGGATAGAAGCTTAAGTGAAGAAATAAGCAACATAATTGCATGGTGGAGTGCACATTTTGACTTAGTTGGAGGAATGATGGAATACTTGAGTGATTGGAAGAGGACACACATGATGACATGTTAGAAGCTAACTTGTCTTGTAAGAGAGGATGAGAGGGACGGATTTTCGAAGGAAGAAAAGGAAGAAATTGATTCAAATTGATGGCAAGATAAGGGAGTAATTGTGAAGGGAAGGGAATGGTGACAAGTGTCACAACTTGGGCCCTTGATGGAATCAATGGTTAGGAAGGAAGAAGACCAATTTATTAAACACAAAGTCCTTCCTCTTTCATGTACACTTCACGCACAAGTCATAGGAAAAAGGAAGAGAGAGTGATTTTGTGAAGCTTGAGATTAGAGAGAAGAAAGAAGAAGAGGTCAAGGTAACGTGGTTCCTTTGGTTTTTTTTTTTTATGGCATTTCCTTAGATTCTTCTCTAAACTCTTGTTTCTCATGAATCCATGGTGGTGAAGATACACTTTTAGATCAAGAAGAGAAGAAGGAGGAGCTTAGATTAAGAGGAAACCAAGTAGCCAAAGAGGGTAACTTCATGATCTTACCTTCTTGAGTTGTTGTTGATAATTATTGTTTGGTTTTTATGATTTTTGAGTTGAGTTGTAAAATTAGAAAAGCCATAACCCTAAGGGGTTATGCTGCCCAAAATCCTTTAAATCATGATTATGAAGTGTTTAGATGAGTTAATCAAGGGTTAGAAGTGAAAAAGTACAAGTTTTGAAAACTAGAACACAAAACCTCATTTTTCCATTTTTTTCCTTAATATTTCGGCCAGAACCAGAACTGGTAGTAGGAGTTGGATTTTCATGAAATAAATGGTTCCATTGGACTTAGTGGGCAAAAATAGGTGGCATTATAGTTGGGCACCTTTTCAGTAGAGGCCAAAAAAGCATAATTATGAAAACGCCACTGAAATCACTAAATAGGGGCTGTCAAGGGTATTTTCATAATTTGACCATGAATTTGGTGATTTCGAGCCCGGAAATGGATTCCTTGGGAGAAAATAAGTCAGAATAGCCTTATTCAAAATTTTAGGAAAACGTGCCATCGGGCCGGGTTCCCGGGGGCCTTTTTTGTAAATTTTCACCATAGACTAGTATAACCGCAATAAACACTATGGTATAGTCTAAAATGATACTTGGATAGGTTATGACCTATTTCTGGTACATTTAATATTTTAGGACTGAGTCGGATGCCGGGACAGCACGCTTTACGAGACACTATTAAATAGGGGATATCAAAGCTTTGAAGTAGGGACATTATCCTTCATACACTATGCCATAAGTTATATGATTGTGTGGATGCCATTGTTTTGTAAATGCACTTTATTAATAACATGATTTGCCTAAAGAGAGGCTGTTAGTGCCAGAGGTGCACTTACACTGGGAGTTGGCAGAAGTCCAACCGGTGTAGATTGTGGGGTAGGGCTCTACTCATGTATACATGATGATGATGATGATGTGTTTATATTGTTCATTAATTTGTGCATACCTTGGCGCATGTCATATTTACTTTTGGCATTTTCTATGAACGATATTATGTCTCTACGGAGATTCTTCAGAATTTCACCCTATTTTTAAATAAACACCTCAGCGGGTACCAGTGGGCCAAAGGGCAAAGACGTTGACGCCGAAAAGTGAGTGGCACGTGTCTCGAGGTGAGGATATGAACGTGGTTATGCTTTAGTCTATGCCTTAATATTTTGGATAATTTGTAAATATTAAAACTTCCGCTGTATTTTCTGTTTCCGTTGACGAACAATATCGGAATTGGAAACGAACGATGTTGGGATTGTAAACGAATATTTTTATCAGTATAATTGTACTTTTCTGTATGCCGATTGAATTTTGTCTTTATTACTCTTTGATTATCAAAATGGAAACGGGTGTTGACATTTTTGGTATCAGAGCTAATAAGCGGTTCTGGCATTATCAGAAATGTATGCTGATAAGATTTTGTTTACATGGTGACAAGATATCATGGACAGACCAAGAGGACCGATGATAGACTATTTCGATATTGGCGGTACAAAGCTATGATATACGGCACGGAAGAGCGTGCCAATGCTGCCTGTCCACATACCACAGGCGAGGCCGGAGACTCCACCTAGATCGGAGGTTGGAGAGTCGGGGCATCCGCTAGGATATGAACCAGAGGAGGATCCCGTCGAGCTGGATCTGAGTGAGGGCTTCTCGAGGATAGAGGTAGTTCACGTCCCGTACAATATGCAGCCAGACGAGGAGCTAACTGATTTCTTGTGGGTCAAGCTGAGGCGGGCGAGGCGAGTGTGGCCTAACCCGGAGGATTACTACTTGCATTATTTGGGTTCCGTTGAGATGCTGTACAACCAACAACATCTGCTGGGTCTCAACTTACCCGACCCGACCTGGATTCGCACTACTATGAGCTTCTTTCCGAATCCACTTTTTGGAACCGGAAGAAGATCAGTATCATTGAGGAGGGACCCAACAACAACTTTCCCGTATTTCTGGATCACATCAACACGTACACCAGGGAGTGCCTGGACTGGGAATAGTGATGTGGGACCGACCCATATGTTGTGTGACCGGGAGGTACCGGCACATATTTTGGGGCTAGGCCAGTCATAGGTTACCAGCAGACAGAAGAAATTTTAGCCGGAAGATGTATTTTGGGAAGGGTACAGAGGAAGCTATAAATTAATATTTTGGCTATGTATCGAACAATATGTCATGTACAGTAGTATTTAGGACATGTGATGTTTACATTTCTCTATACTACTGTGAATAGTTATGTATGCTGTATGACATATTTGTACCCTGATATTTTTATGAAATGACAACAATGCCCTTGTTTGTGTATCACAATTTACTCTTCTTTAAATTTTATGTAGAGTGAATTATGGAAATGGTACAACCCGAGGAAGGTGGTAGGGGCCGCGGTAGAGGCCGAGGTAGGGGTCGAGGCCGAGGGCACGATAGACATGAGGACAACGAGGGTGAGCCGAGGCCTGACCCTATTCAACAGCGAATACTAGAGATGCTGGAGCAACAGCAACAGACCATGAACGAAATAAAAACTGATATTCGGGGAGTGCAGCAGAGACAAGACCACTTGAGAACCGTATGGATGAGTTCATGTGGGGAGGTTACGAAGAGATACATGAGGAACCTCCACTAGCGAATTTACCACCGGAGCCTGAGGTGGATATTCAAGCATGGCTTAGCAGATTCAGTAAACAGCAACCGCCGATGTTTAAGGGGAAGTTTGATCCTCAACAAGCTAAAGACTGGCTGGCTCGTCTTGGCAAAATCTTTGATATGCTGCAATGTCCAGATGACGTGAAGGCACGACTTGCCATATACAAGCTGGAAGGGGATGCCGATCGCTGGTGGAAAGGCATGGACCTTATTCTGAAGGGGAAGAATGTTCCGATCACCTGGGAACTATTCCAAGAAGAATTTAACAAGAAGTACTTTCCTTCGACTGTTAAGAGAGAGAAAGAGAAAGAATTCCTCAGTATCAAGCAGCACGACCGGGAGAGTTTTGATGACTATCTGGCTTGATACATCCGATTATCGCGCTACTCGTCATATGCCAAGCTGAACGACAATGATGAGTGGAATTCAGATATGATGATAGAGGGGCTGAGACCTGACTTTAAGGAGAGGCTGATCTCCCAACACTTCACAGAATTCAGTAAAGCGGCAGAGGAGTGCCGATATATCGAGAAACGCTTGTTAAGCTGGTCAACACAGCCTGGAAATAAAGGTGCTTCTGGAAGCGGTAGCTCAATGCAGAATCGAAAAGATCAGAGTGGATACTCTGGAGGGGATCCTAAGAGGCCGAATCAATCTGGGGGCCGAGGAGGCTAGGGCTCTTCAGGAAGCAGGATGTGCTGGCGTTGTAGAAAGCCAATGCACCCTGGTAGACAGTGCAACGGGATTCCATTCAGGCCAGACCCGAATAGAACACCTGTCTGTTATACTTACAACAAGCCGGAGCATATGGCCAGGGACTGTCCATAAAAGCAGCCGTAGGGGGAAACGAGACCCAGAACTTCTGGTAGGGTCTATACTTTGACACAAGAAGAAGCCAGAAAGTCTCTGGAATTGATTCAAGGTACGATTTCTCTGAACGGAAGCTTAGTGCATGCTCTGTATGATTCTGGTGCAAGCCATTCATTTATTACTCATGACTGCATATGACAGTTACATTTAACTGTTCATAAATCCCCATATGACTTGGTTGTATCTACACCTATGGGTACCCGAGTTGTGACGGCAGACATTTGCCTAAATTGCATGGTGATGGTTGAGGGGTGTGAATCGACGGTAGATTTGATCGGTTTACCACTGCAAGGATTAGAAGTAATTTTGGGGATTGACTGGCTGACAGCAAATGGTGTGTTGCTGGATTGTAACAGAAGAGAGTCTTATATCTTAATCCACAACTACAAGCTGACACCAAAATCACTCTTAACCTTCTATCCGCGACTAAGGTTGAGAGGTATTTGCAGAAGGGTTGTCAAGGGTACATGGTATTCTGCTCTATGCAATCAGAGGCCGGTGTAGCCTTGGAAAGTATCCCTATAGCAAATGAGTTCCCTGATATTTTTGCCGGAGGATGTCGGCGGACTACCTCCAGATAGGGAAGTGGAGTTCACGATTGATTTGAAGCCTGAAGCGGGTCCAATTTCTAAAACCCCTTATCGTATGGCCCCAAGCGAGATGGCAGAGCTGAAGAAACAGATCGAGGAACTACTTGAGAAAGAGTTCATACGACCGAGCGTATCACCCTGGAGCGCTCCAGTGCTCTTCGTAAAGAAGAAAGATGGAAGCCTGCGTCTCTGTATTGACTACCGAGAGCTTAACAAGGTGACCGTTAAGAACAAGTATCCACTCCCTCGGATTGACGATTTGCTCGATCAATTGTCTGGTTCCTATGTATTCTTAAAGATCGACTTGCGATCGGGATACCACCAGTTGAGAGTCAGAGCAGAAGATATAGCGAAGACTGCTTTCAGAACCAGATATGGGCATTACGAGTTTCTAGTGATGATGCCATTTGGGCTGACCAATGCACCTGCTATGTTTATGGACTACATGAATCGAATCTTTCGTCCGTACCTGGACCAGTTCGTTGTAGTCTTCATTGATGATATACTGGTGTACTCACGGGTGAGGCTGAACACGAACAGCATTTAAGAACTGTGTTGAACGTATTGCGGGATAGGCAACTCTATGCCAAGCTGAGCAAGTGTGAATTCTGGCTTTCAGAGGTAAAGTTTCTGGGCCACGTTGTCTCACAGCAAGGGGTCTCTATTGATCCTAGTAAGGTGGAAGCAGTACTGAACTGGAAGAGACCAGAAACGGAATTTGAGGTACGCAGTTTTCTGGGTCTAGTCGGGTATTATCAGAGGTTTATACAGAACTTCTCCAGAATTGCTTTACCATTAACTAAATTGATGCGGAAGGCTCAACATTTTATGTGGGATGAGAATTGTGAGAAGAGCTTCCTGGAGTTGAAGCAGAGGTTAACTACAGCACCAGTGTTGACGATCTTAGATCCTGAGTTTACGTATGTTGTGTATACAGATGCCAGTGGGCATGGATTGGGATGCGTATTGATGCAGCATGGCCGAGTAGTGGCATATGCATCGCATCAGCTGAAACCTCATGAATTGAACTATCCTACCCACGATCTTGAGCTAGCGGCAATTGTGTTTGCTTTGAAAATCTGGAGGCATTATCTCTATGTGGAGACTATAGAGCTGTACTGTGACCACAAGAGTTTGAAATACTTGTACGATCAGAAAGAACTCAATATGAGGCAACGCAGATGGATGGAGTTGCTGAAAGATTACAATCTTGAAACAAGTACCATCCCGGTAAGGCTAATGTCATCGCAGATGCATTTAGCCGAAAATCAGTGCAAGTGGCAGCCATGATGATCTATGAGCAGAAACTAATCGAGGATTTCAAAGACCTAAATCTGTCCAGACAGATTTTATTAGGCAGTGGGGTTAGCCAGATATATCACGATCTGAGGACAGCAATTGAAGTAGCCCAACAACACGATGAGGAAGCATTTTATATCAGAGGAATAATTGAAAGGGGCGAAACTCAGGATTACGACTTGTCTCCCAGCGGGCTTGTCAGCTACCAGAAGCGGATTTATGTGCCACCGCAACCAGAACTGAAACGACAAATCCTGGAGGAGGCGCATAGAGTAAATATACTCTACATCCAGGAACTATAAAGATGTACCATGACTTGAAGGCTCAATATTATTGGCCAGGGATGAAAAGAGAGGTGACTGAATTCGTTGCTCGTTGCTTGACATGTCAGAAAGTGAAGGTTGAGCATCAACGACCATAAGGGCTTTTGACGAATCCTGAGATACCTGAGTGGAAGTGGGAAAGCGTTACCATGAATTTCGTGACAAGATTGCCTAAGGTCAGAAACCATGACGCTATATGGGTGATAGTTGACAGATTCACGAAGACAGCTCACTTCCTACGGATTAGTATTCACTATTCCCCTGATCGACTGGCGGAGATCTATATCAATGAGATCGTAAGATTACATGGTATTCCGAAGAACATCATCTCTGATCGAGATCCGAGGTTTACTTCCAAGTTTTGGAAGGCGGTACATGAAGCATTGGGTACCAAACTACGATTCAGCACGGCATATCATCCTCAGACTGATGAGCAGTCAGAGCGAACAATCCAAACCCTTGAGGATATGCTAAGAGCGTGTGTGCTTGAGTTTAAAGGTAGCTGGGACAAATTCCTTCCATTAGCAGAGTTTGCCTACAATAACAGTTACCATTCGAGCATCCAGATGGCTCCGTATAAGGCGCTCTACGGGAGGAAGTGTCAATCGCCTATATGCTGGACTGAACTGTCTGAGAGGGAATTGATGGGGCCAGATCTTGTTGATCAGACAACGGAGCAGATAAAGTTGATCAAGCAGAGATTATTAGCTGCTCAGAGCCGACCATAAAGTTATGCAGATAAGAGACGAAAACCTCTAGAATTTGAAGTCGGTGACCACGTGTTCATGAAAGTATCACCCATTACGGGCATTGGCAGAGCACTAAAAGTGAAGAAGCTGCAATCAAGATACATTGTTCCGTTCAAAATCTTAGAGAAGATTGGGCTTGTAGCATACCGTATCGCTTTGCCACTGAGTCTGAGCAGGCTACACGACGTTTTCCATGTTTCTCAGATGAAGAAGTATCAACCTGATCCAGAGCATGTGATAGAGTACGAAGATGTGGAAATGCGTGAAGATCTGACTTATGAAGTCGTACCTGATCGAATCATTGATCGGCAGCAAAAACAGCTCAGAAATAAGAGCATTCTGTTTGTCAAGGTCATCTGGAGAAGGTTATCACCCAGAGAGGCTACGTGGGAAACTGAAGAAAGTATGAAGAAGCGTTACCCGGAATTCATGAATGTATAAGTGTAGCAAATTTCGGGGATGAAATTTAATTAAGTGGGGGAGAACTGTAACACCCTAAATTTTATTCACCCAAAATATATTGTAATTATTTGAATAATTCAATTAATGGTGAATATTCATGAATTTGGATCTTGTGAATTTTGGAAATATTCATATTCATAAGGAAATGACCAAATTAATTCAAAAATTGAATTAAATTACAAAGGGGATAGCAAAATCATAATTTTGCCAATTTAGCCCAAGATTAATTATTTTCCAATTAATTTGAGTTAACTCCAATTAATCAAGGAAAATACAAGAAAATGCATAATGGGATTATTCTTGGAGGAATAAATCAAGAATTGAGAAATTAAGGGGGGATTATACATAAAATCAATTGTGTGAATCATGGAATTGTGCAAAACAATTTTCTCTCCTTTTCCTCTCTAATTTTCGTCCAACATGAAAGAAAGAAGAGAAAAAATTAATTGATGCATGATCACATGTCATAAGTAGAGGGAAATCATGACCAAGATTGAGTACACACAAAATGGAGTGGTGATGGAGTGCATGAGGATAGAAGCTTGAGTGAAGAAATAAGCAACATAATTGCATGGTGGAGTGCACATTTTGACTTAGTTGGAGGAATGATGGAATACTTGAGTGATTGGAAGAGGACACACATGATGACATGTAAGAAGCTAACTTGTCTTGTAAGAGAGGATGAGAGGGACGGATTTTTGAAGGAAGAAAAGGAAGAAATTGATTCAAATTGATGGCAAGACAAGGTAGTAATTGTGAAGGGAAGGGAATGGTGACAAGTGTCACAACTTGGGCCCTTGATGGAATCAATGGTTAGGAAGGAAGAAGACCAATTTATTAAACACAAAGTCCTTCCTCTTTCATGTACACTTCACGCACAAGTCATAGGAAAAAGGAAGAGAGAGTGATTTTGTGAAGCTTGAGATTAGAGAGAAGAAAGAAGAAGAGGTCAAGGTAAGGTGGTTCCTTTGGTTTTTTTTTTTTTTTTATGGCATTTCCTTAGATTCTTCTCTAAACTCTTGTTTCTCATGAATCCATGGTGGTGAAGATACACTTTGAGATCAAGAAGAGAAGGAGGAGGAGCTTAGATTAAGAGGAAACCAAGTAGCCAAAGAGGGTAACTTCATGATCTTACCTTCTTGAGTTGTTGTTGATAATTATTGTTTGGTTTTTATGATTTTTGAGTTGAGTTGTAAAATTAGAAAATCCATAACCCTAAGGGGTTATGCTGCCCAAAATCCTTTAAATCATGATTATGAAGTGTTTAAATGAGTTAATCAAGGGTTAGAAGTGAAAAATTACAAATTTTGAAAACTAGAACACAAAACCTCATTTTTCCATTTTTTCCCTAATATTTCGGCCAGAACCAGAACTGGTAGTAGGAGTTGGATTTTCATGAAATAAATGGTTCCATTGGACTCAATGGGCAAAAATAGGTGGCGTTACAGTTGGGCACTTTTTCGGTAGAGGCCAAAAAAACATAATTATGAAAACGCCACTGAAATCACTAAATAGGGGCTGTCAAGGGTATTTTCATAATTTGACCGTGAATTTGGTGATTTCGAGCCCGGAAATGGATTCCTTGGGCGAAAATAAGTCAGAATAGCCTTATTCAAAATTTTGGGAAAACGTGCCATCGAATGAAAATAAACACTATGGAATAGTCTAAAATGATACTTGGATAGGTTATGACCTATTTTTGGTACATTTAATATTTTAGGACCGAGTCGGACGCCGGAACAACACGCTTTACGAGACACTATTAAATAGGGGATATCAAAGCTTTGAGGTAGGGACATTATCCTTCATACACTATGCCATAAGTTATATGATTGTGTGGATGTCATTGTTTTGTAAATGCACTTTATTAATAACATGATTTGCCTAGAAAGAGGCTATTAGTGCCAGAGGTGCGCTTACACTGGGAGTTGGCAGAAGTCCAACCGGTGTAGATTGTGGGGCTGAGCCCTATTCATGTATACATGATGATGATGATGATGTGTTTATATTGTCCATTAATTTGTGCATACCTTGGCGCATGTCATATTTACTTTTCGCATTTTCTATGAACGATATTATGTCTCTACGGAGATTCTTCGAAATCTCACCTTATTTTTAAATAAACACCTTAGCGGGTACCAGTGGGCCAAAGGGCAAAGACGTTGACGCCGAAAAGTGAGTGGCACGTGTCTCAAGGCGAGGATATGAACGTGGTTATGCTTTAGTCTATGCCTTAATATTTTGGATAATTTGTAAATATTAAAACTTCCGCTGTATTTTCTGTTTCCGTCGATGAATAATATCGGAATTGTAAACGAACGATGTTGGGATTGTAAACGAATATTTTTATCAGTATAATTGTACTTTTCTGTATGCCCATTGAATTTTGTCTTTATTACTCTTCGATTATCAAAATGGAAACATGTATTGACATGAAACATTAGGGTCTTTATTTAAATTTTAAAAAGTTAAAGAGGTGATATATAAACGACTGAAAATTTATGAGAGTTTATATAATATAGCCTAAAATCAAAATAAAAACCACTTAACATATAATAAGATAATCTTATAACAACCAGAGCTCGCCCAAAATAGGGCCCAAATAAGTGGCCCAAACCATGAAACTCTTTTTTAGCAATTCTCAAGTTGGAACCATATTAGTCCAAGGTTTCCAACTTGCGTATAATTAATAACCTCCACGAACAAGCTTTCCTAATGATTTGGTTAACCTATCCACTAGTTATTCTGTTCTAACATGTGGCAAACTGACCAACTTAGATTGTACTTTTTTTCTTTATAAAAGGATAATCCATCCCTATATATTTTGTTCTCTCATGAAAAATCATATTATTTGCTATTTGAGCTTATGCTTTACGCCTCACAATATATTTGTTTAGTTTGGTTCAAACCCATCAATTTTTATGCCTTTCAATAATGTTGTAAATCATATCAATTCTTCTCCTTCTTTTGGTCATACTATCAAATATATTATCATAGGAATGATTAAACTCATATTAGAAATAAATAATTACTTTAACCATAGATCAACTACTACCACACTTATTCAGTTAATGTGTATATTTATCATTTTATTTAGATCCATACTCTTCATGGTCAGTAAGTATCAATATGTCTCCATCAATATGACACTTAATACTAAAATAAAAAAATGTGAAATTTCATTGCGAAAAATGTGTGGGAGTCAATCCAAGTATAGCATAAATCACTTCAAATTTTGTTGTAAATCCATCCCAATTTTTATTATGCTTTTTTGCAATAGTAGGGTTCCATATAATCCCATCCCTAAATTACAATTTTATATGATAAAATAAATAACATTCAGTAATAGTTATGGTTTTAAGGCAGGATAAACACTCTGTATACCTTTTTCAAGCCGTAAAGCTATTTTTTATATTTTTTTTTCTAATTCTTATTCTCATAATCTTCTTCTATTTTTTATATGAATCTTGAGATAACCATAATTGAGAAAAGGCGTCTTTTAATTATATCTGCAATCTTACCATGCCCATTTTTTTCTTTCCCACATTTGGATAAATATCAATGATGCACAGTTTTCAGAAATAATGTCTTACTAAAATCTTAAACACAGTAAATTTTAGAAAATAATTAAAATATATTATTTATTAATTATCATCAAAATCACAAATTTTTCATTAGGCATGATTTTCGGGTTAACACACTGAAGATCACTTTGCCCATAAAATATGCTCTCTATATATCAATCCAATGTGTGGTATTTATCTGATTGATGCGCCTTTCCTCACATCTACTATACTCCTAGAGAGTTGCAATCCAAGTAGCTTTTTTTTGTTTTTTGTTTTTTTTGCCCTTCTTTTTAGCCCTTCAACCCCGTTTTTCTTCCAAAAAATATAATTATTTTTTATGTAAATAAACAATAGTTTTTTTTTTGTTTGTCATCACGTATTTAGTCTTTCCCGTCCACTTGCCTACTTGTGTTTATGATTGTACAGTAGCAGGGCATGTTAATAAATGAAAACAATAAAGACAACAAGATCACAATCAGTTAAAAAAGTCAATGCAAACTGTATATTATTCCAATAATCTCATTATATTATTTAAGGATGTGTATTAATTAGAACATATATTTATATCATTTTCTTGACTGGTGCGTTGTCCTGGAGCCATATTTTTAGTCGGTGGAAATTGACAATTAAGCATGGTTGACAAAAAAATTCTAAAATTAAGGGTTTTGTCCACAAATTGAGTTCAACTTTTACTACGGAATTTTGTCCATGCTTGTTTTGAGGAAGACAATAAGAATGTGACTCTTTGGATTACTAGAAGAATTTCATTAGAGTTGTTATTTTCTTAGCGATGTCAACGAAAACACTGGCAGCTTTTCGTACTTAAACAGATAGGATCTTAAGTCATTCACACTCAATGTGATATTATGGAACATAATCACATGAATATATATGGAAATATGTAGGAAGGTTGTGTTGACTTCTTGGTGCCTCTTTGCCTGTTGTTTAAAATAATTATGAAATCCAAATTGTGTGCATTTTGTCCATTGGTTCCACGATATTTCATAATTCATTTGCAGTCTTTTTGGACATTTGGAGTTGAATAAAAATAAATGATTAATGGTTTGAAGACTAACTATAGATGTAAATGATATGATGTAGAAAACTGGCAGCTAAATCAAAATATATAGACAACATGCTTATCTTTTTCTTTTTCTGTTTTGAATTAAAGAGCCTCAATATATGCATGGTTCAAATTATATGTGAATTATCTTTCTTTTTTCTTCAAGTTTTTTTGCCCCAATTGGATCCAAAAATAATTTAAACTCAAATAAGTATTAGATATCATATAATTATATAAGAACAAATGCTTCAGGTAGCCAACAAAGATTGATCTAGTTGGTAATGATGCTGCTCATATCATACAACTGATGTGAGGACATTATTGTTGAGTGATATGTAAATATCTCCATAAACATTCTTTGAGTTTTTGAGGCATTCCTTGACCTTAGTTAGATCTCAATTCATATAAACTTTTAATAACATTAAAAAAAATCATGTACCGTTTACCAGAAAAATAAAAATAAGAGCATTCAACACTGAAGGTACTATTTATTCTCAAGTGTTTACCAGAAGAATTTAGTTAGAGCTGTATTTTCTGTAGAGATTTCAACGAAAATAATGGCAGATTTTCTTCCTTAAAAAGATAGTATCACAAGTCATTCACACAATGTGATATTAAGGAATATAGTTGCAGGAATATATATGGAAATATATGTAGGTTGTGTTGACTTCTTAGTGCTTCTTTTGCCTATTGGTTGACAATTATGAAAGTCAAATGTGTGCCATTTTGTCCATTAGTTCCACGGTGTTTCATAATTCATTCGCAGTCTTCTTGGACATTTGGAGTAGAATAAAAATGAATGATTAATAGTTTTAAAGACTAACTATAGGAGTGAATGATTTGATGTAGAAAAGTGGCAAATAAATCAAAATATATAGACATATTCTGTTTAATTTACTCCTATTTTACTCCTTCTCAAACTATATGCGTGGTTTAGATTAAATATGAATTATTTTTCGTTTTTCTTCAAGTTGTGTTTTTTTTTCCAGAATTGGATCTAACAAAACTTGAATCGGTATTAAAATCCCCCTAGTGCTAATTATAAGCTAGATTTTCACTGAAACCAAGGAAAATGCTGAAACCTCATTAAATCTTTTCTTAAAATTTAACAAATTTCAAATGTTACCCCTATTCAATATAGCACGATACCTCATGAGAAAAAAGTTTATACAATAATAAATGAAGAATAAAATTATACATTCAAATAAAAACTGAATAAATTCTCTTATAAATAAGACAAAAATCTTCTCTTTTTACCTTATAAATAGAACTAGAAAAGTATCATATAATTGATTAAGGAAAAAGCCTCCATGTAGCAAATAAAGGTTGGTGTGGTTGACAATGTAAGGACTTTGTTATTGAGAGATCGATAAATATCTCTATAAGTATTTTTTAAGTTTTGAAATATGTCTTGGCCTTCGTATAAGGTCTTAGGAACCAACTTACATAAACTTCTAATATAGCAAGAAAATCATGCAGTCCCTCATATCCATAATATAAGACATATTACCTAATTTGATTAGATTAAATAAGTTGATTAAGTTAGTTTATATGATATTTATTTTCTAAAACACCATAGTCATTTTTCTTAATTCCCTCCTTCCCTCTCCTTTTTGATTATTGTTGAGGGAGTATCAATAGGGTAAATTAGTAAAAGATTGACAAATATGAAAAATATGTCTTATATTTGGGATTAACATCAACTCCCTAAATACGTCATATATTAAGGACCGGAGTGAGTACTATTTAATGGAAAATAAAAATAAGAACCTTCAAGACCAAAGGTGCTATCCATGTTATTAAACCCGGATCAGCCACTGAATTGACCGGGGTATTGGGTAAACAGTCAATGGGTCAGATTGGAGTTAAACCGGAGTTAACCTGGGGCCAAACAGGTGAGAAAGTGAAGATTTCAGGGTTATTACTATGAAATTTAAAAAAAAATAAAAAAAAATCAATTTTTTTTAAAAAAGTGGATCGGGTTGATGCTCGGACAGGACTGGTTCGCCGGTTTTTGGGCGAAACTGGCCTGTTTGGTCCAGGTTTAATAACACTGGGCGATATATTCTCCCATGTTTACCCCACACCTATGACTATGATTTTATTTGTTTGTTTACTTACTAATATAACCATGTATAGGTGTTCGGATATAGCCATATTTGTTTTTGGTCATTTTGGTATAACGATTTGGTAATGCTTAACAGCTATATTGATTGATCTTTTTACTTCTGGTCCCTATATAAGCAAACCGTATCAAGTAACATTGAAAAGCTTTAACGTTCATTGTTTTTCTTAATAAGACAAGTTTAGTACGTAGGATCATAAACCTAGTTAGCTTCAAAAAATAACTTTTTAAACTTGTGATGAAATGCGTTTTGAGGGTTGAAGTGTAATATATATATATATATATAATACTCGCTCCCGTGCTAAATATTTATAAGAACTAGATAACTAATTTGTAAACATTAATGAAAATAGTTGAGTTAGTTATTTGTAATAAATATGAGTTAGTTGTTCTAAAATGTTCGTTTTAATCATAACTTCTCTTGGTTGGTAACAACTTTACTATGCGTAATCAATATCGATACTTTGATACCAATTAACATAGAGTTGGTCCAGTGGTATAAGGCCTCACTAGATCATTCTAGGTCTTGAGTTCGAGTGCAAGAGAAGACATACATATTCGGAGGAGAAGCCACAAATCCTAAAATTGAAGTAATTGGTTGCTTGAATGCTTGTTAATAGAATCCAAAAAGGGCGCCAGTTACCGGTTGAAAGTATCAAAAAAATATGGATACTTAAAGAAAAATGATGAATACCTGGTAATAAGATCCAAAAAGAG
This sequence comes from Inga laurina, assembly GCA_963855925.1. Lineage (NCBI taxonomy): Eukaryota > Viridiplantae > Streptophyta > Magnoliopsida > Fabales > Fabaceae > Inga > Inga laurina. The sequence continues at coordinate 9,785,820 of OY979710.1, forward strand.
TGCTGGATACCAGTTGAAAGTATAAAAAAATATGAATACTTCAAAAAAAAAATTGATGGATATTGGTAATAGGATCCAAAATGGAACCAGTTGAAAGTATCCAAAATATATGGATACTTCAAGAAAAACTTTTGAATTTGGGAGACAAAGTAGTGGATTGAGATATTATGTTTAGAACTAAAGATAACTTGAACTAGCTCCTATATTAAGGAACTATAAGTAGTATGGCCATAATCAATATAGAAGGATATGCCCATGTGATCCCTGTGGACACCATTTTACAGCACACACTGTGGACAACTCTCTCGTACACCTAATTTGAGTTAACATGTTAATCAAAGCACCTTCAATTTTATGTTTCCAGATTCTGCATTTCAGGCCAAGAGACAATTGTCGTCGCTATAAACTTTCACAAGCATATAAGTGATCTATGCATCTTCTTCACAATCACCCAACTCCATAATTATTATTTTTTTATATATGAAAAAAGCAACTAACCAATTTGATCACAGGAATAAGATAGATGTCTCACGACTCAAAGATCACTTGTAGAGATGTTATCCCTAGATTGTTTGTCAATAATGTCATCCTTGCACCAACATCGAGCTGGACAGAAGCTTAAGGCGTGTTATTGGGATCCAAAAGAGTATTATACAAGGGTATCAAACCTGGACTGGCCACTGAACCAGTCAGGATAGTGGGTCAAAAGTCAATGGATCAAATTGGAGTCAAACTAGAGCTAACCTGGGGCCAAACTGGTGAAGAAGTGAACTTGAATGACACAAAATGAGGCAGTTGCTATTTGCAACACTCAATTGTAGCATCCCAAATTTTAATTTTGAGGTTTAGAGTTAAGTAAGATTTAGTTATTTATGAGATTGAAGTATCAAGAGGTGGAATTTGAAAGTCTGAGACACTAAGAACAATAATTGGAAACTATATCTCTAGGCTTTTCAAATAGTTTAAGAATTTAAAAATTTTTTAGAATCAAATGATGATATTTTTGAGTGATTCTTTTTCCATTGGAAAGTAAACATCTCAAGCGTTTCATAAAGTCCTAATTTATAATTTTTGAAAATATATTGGATTAGATATGAATTTTTGAAGTTATGAAATTTAAGTGTTGAACCGGTTGAACCGGAATGGTTAGATGACCGATTCTCTGGTTTTGTGGTCTAATCGGCTGGTCTAGTCTGATTTTAATAACTATGGTATTATATATTTTGGAGATATCAATAAACTTTCTATTTTATCGTGTTCTGAAAGAACATGTGTGTGCGTAGGTTTGACATTGCATCTTGACACAATACCCTAATACCCTAATGCTCCGTTTGGTAGCATAGAAGTGTTTTTTATGGAAATGAAAATGAAAGTAACTAGAACTAGAAGTGAAAGTAGCTTCCAAAGTATGTTTGGCATATGAATGGAAGTGCACATGTATTTATTTTATTAAAGAATTGTATTTTATTACATACGTGAAATTACCAATCTGTCATCACCCAGAAAATCACAACCCCGATCCACAACTCATGATTGTGCACCCACCTTTACCATAGGTCTCACATACACCTTCGTTGGAAGAACAAAAACTAAAGAAATAATATAAATCAAAATTGAAGAAAAAAATCGACCAATTGCAAACAATTAAAGAGCTAGCTATGGGGCATCCTCATATTGTCAAATTGTTATTGTAACTCACAGTGGCTGTAGGAGAGGGATAGGGAGGCTATCGAGTCAAAGAGTGAAGAGAGAGACGAAACATGGTCATAATGCAACATGGGCAAAGTTATCTATCGATATGACGTATAGGGTCTAATGGTCATAAAACTTTATTTCCATCGAACGACCTATCTCAATTTCATGGGTTTACTCAAGGAACTCACTTTCATCAAATCATATTATATGGAACCACTTTCCTAGAGAATCTACCTCGCACATACCAAACACACAATAATGAGTTCCTTCACTTCCATTTCCACTTCTCTCCTTTTAATTCACTGCTGTCAAATAAAGAATAAAGTATCAAGTAGAGAAGTGGAAGTGAAAGTGATGGAACTCATTACATATATGATGGAAGAACACATAAACTTTGTCGCTCAAGCAATACAACGTTTATAGGAAATAGGATACTCCATATTGACTTGTTACCCCGAGGTGTCACTGAGCACGAATTAGGCAGCTCTTCTGACTTTCACAAATTCACACTTTCTTCAGTATGAGATGCATCGACTTTAGTGCAAACTAATAAATACAAATAAACACAGCAATATGAACGGTTAATCTTTTGATGGCCACAAATAATAGGAAACAAGCTAGTGATCAATAGGTGAAAATAATCACATAATAGGTTGAAATTTATGATTCAAGCATATCTAATCCTTAAGTAATATATTACTAAAATAGCTCATGCGCTATGGAATCAGTTTCAATTCTCATCGCAATTATGAGCCCTAAGAACTTATCACCATTGAAAACCGTTCAGATCTAACTTGAATGATTGAGATTGAATATTTTAACTATTACTTTTTATAAAAAAATGATTTTAGTGTGTATAGAATCTAATGTAATGTTAATATCTTAACTATCAGTTTTTTTAAAAAAGTGATTTTTATTTAAAATTCATTAGTTGAAAATCTTAAATCTAAACCATTGAAATTTTATTTGAACTATGCAAATCTCACCACCATGCTAAGCTCTTACTGCTCATCAATATGTTGAGCACTGAAATTGGTTCCCATATGCTTGTATTTTTCTTTTTTAAAAATTGAAAAACCACAATAGGAACGATCCGAACTCTCTTTGAGAGAAAACAAAGTTACAATTCGGTATTGTGGCGTCGTGACATATTGCGGTGCCAGCTTGTCATGACGGTTTTAATTTTCGTCCAACTACCGCTCACGAGAACTTGTCTAATCAATCAGTTATCAATTATTTAGTTATAAAACGATGATTAAGTACATAATTTATTTGATTTTGTTTCAAAGTTTAATTTGATCCCTATAACTGAAAAGAAGGCTGCACTGCTCTTCTATACTTTTGAATAATCTAGTGTTTATAAATGTTCCTTACGTGGTAAGGTCAATCCTTATTATAATATTTTGAATGTCTGATATATTTTTCGATATTACACCTCTCTGTGAACAACAAATATCATATTTCACTCCTACATTTTTGTCTATGTTTCATGGTTTTTTTTACCTATATTTAATTTCTTTCAAACATTAAATATATGAGCGCTAAATATTTATATTTAATGTTTGTTAACCGTTAAATATAGGGCCATATTTTTCACAGTGGTTTAAATATAACTGTTATTTAGAGGGCACTATATTTCACAATTCTAAGTCAATGATTGTTAAAAATTGCAAATTACATTCAACGGTTGTAAAAAAAAAAAAAAACCATGAATTATATGACCAAATACATTACGGTTCATATGATGAGCGGTAAGGTGTGCTTGACATCAATTTTGGTCATCAGTAAGGTGTTTATTTGATGGTTGTTGGTGAATAACCGTATCATATATTTATATACTTAACAATTGTTTGATAAAACCATGATATATCTCTCAATATATTACGGTTATTAGCGAATAAACGTGAAGTATTGGGGAGAATTTCCTTTTTTAAAAATAAAATTGTGGTTTATTAACATAGAACAGAATACAAATTGAGAAACCAAATAGTGATCCATTCCAGTCATCAAAATGGCTACTATAAACATAGAACAGAATACAAGGAACCAACACCAAAACCAACCAAAAGCAAATTTGAAACAGAAAATGAGAAGACAAAACAAAAACAAAAAATGGCTACTCTATAGCTAACTTTATTTTGCAGCAACCCACTGACTATAAACAGTCATAGCCAACTCTTCTATGACTTCTTTTCAATTTGTTCAGTTGAATATTGCTTACAATAACTGTCCTCAAAGTACTGTAGGAAAAACAAATTAAGCATGTTAAAATATATATGACTTGACTTTTAATTTAACTTAAACACACATGCCCCCTCGCGCGCACGCGCGCGCGCGCACTCACACATAGAGTCCTTAGTATTAATTGAGACGGGATTGTAGGTGACTATGTCCTTTATGAACTTCATGATATAGACCCACAATAAGAGCTTTTTATCTGGTTGCCACGGAAATTATAAACAAACAATGAAATATATCAATCCCTGCTTTCATTTATGTAAGAGAAACACAAATAACCAACTCTGACAAGTCTAACAGGAACACACACAAAAAATATATCTGTGAATTACCTATACTTTCTTCCATTTATAACTGGATCCATATATGTGTGTAACACCCCAAATTTTTATTCATCAAATATATATATTGTAATTATTTAAAATTATTTAATAAAATGGTGAATATTCATGAATTTGGAATTTATGAGTTTATAAATTTTCATTTTCATGAGAATTGGGCGAATAATTATGGAATTAAGTAGGGTAATTTAAAAAACCCAATATTCAGACCCAAAAATAGAGGAATAATAAGAAATAATATTTGGTCGAATAATGAAAGAAAATTGGCCAAAGAAAAAGGAGAAAAGAAATTAAATCAAAAAGGTAATGGAAAAATCGTAATTTTGCCAATTTAACACAAAATAAATTATTTTTCAATTAATTGAAGTTAAATTCAATTAATTAAGGAAAATAAAGGGAAATATATATTTAGAATATTTTGGTCAAATAAATATTGGAAATTGAAAGATGAACAATGCTCCAGTAAATTTATGAAATTTTTTAGAATGAAAGCAGACATCCTAAGCCTTAATTTGATAGGTACATATGAATTATTTAAAGCTTTATACAAAAAGTTATAAATTTTTGAAGTTAGCCCAGAAAAACTGTTGATTTTCTGGAACAGCATCCAAAAAATCTAGTTCTGGGAATTTTGTGCTTCCACTTGGAAAAAGACTATATTTTTCCTTGAAACTAGACTCAATAAGGATTTTATAGCCTTTAGAATCACTCTAATATGATGTCTTCAAATTTAGTTATGATTTTTCAAAGTTTGGGCAGAAAATATGCCAGAATTTGCTTAAATCCAAAAATGGGAAATTAATTAATTAAATTAAGGAAATTTATGATATATTTTTAAAATTCATCTCCTTCCCTTCCATGCTCATTTCCATCAGTTTTGTGCACAAAGAAGAGAGAGAGAGCTTGTGAGAATTTGTAGAGAGAAGGAGGAGAAAATTCACCAGGTAAGCTTGACTTCATCGGTGAATCAACTCCTAACTTGCATAATCCTTCATCTAAGCTTCTCTGCTATGTGAATTTAAGGTGTTTGTGAAGCAAAATTTTATTGTTAGGGGATCTAGGGTTTCGGGCAACAAGGGAAAAGCCAGAAGGAAGCTAAGGTGACTTCCTAAACTTCAATCTTTGGTTGTTCTAGCTGTTGTGGATAATTTAATGGGTGAATTTCTGTTGCATTTGCTCTGATTGTAAAATTTGGGAAAGGGTGTTCCTTAGGCGTTATACTATCAAAATTGAGTCTAAATGGTGGCTTTAACGTAATTAAATAGTTAATAAAGTGATTAAAAATAGAAAGGAGCAAGCTTATGGAGTTAGAATTAAAAAACGCCAACTTTTCCCAGAGAACTTTAAGTTTCGGCCAGTACTTGTTTAGGGGGTTGGAGTTGGATGATGATTTCATTGTGTTTAGGAGGGAAAATTAGGTGGGGTTACAGTTGATCATTTTTTCAGAAAAACTTTAAAAAACATAATGACCAAAACGCCCCTGAAACCCTGAAATAGGGGCTGCTAGGGGCATTCTAGTCTTTTGGTAGTGAATTTGGCAATTCCGAGGCTAGAAATGGATTCCTTGGGTTAAAATATATTAGAATAGCCTAGGTCAAAATTTCAAGAAAAGTACAGTCGAACTAGGTATGGCGGGTCTGGTCACCGAGGGCATTTTGGTAAATTTTCACAATAGACTCATATAATCAGTAAAAACACTATAGAAGTGCCTAGTATGTTGCTACTAGTACATATCATATCTACTTTCCACATTTTTATGAACGATAGTATGTTGCCACTAGGATTCCTTGGAATCTCATTCTTTTTCATAAACAAAAATATGCCAGTTGGAACTAGCGGATCCAAAGGCACGTTGGTAGACCAGGGGAACTGACGGGCACAGATCCTGAGACAAATACTGTGATTATATGTAGTCCATCTTTTGGAATACTTTTGGATATTTTGTACATATTTGTAAATATTATCGAATTCTGCACGGTTGATTCCTATATGTAAACAAATGCATATTATTAGTATATTTGTCCTTTCTTGTATGCCTGTGGAATTTGGTCTTTATCACTCTGCACATATCGAAATGGAAATTGGTGTTGACACTGTGGCCATGTAACTTGGGGCAAATGAGGCCTTCGTTAGTGGCGTAATAGTATGCATTGCTTAATTGCTCTGAAAAGAAACAACAAAGATGTCAGAGTTAATTTACATTAATATAGAAGTACTATTAATTTTTTATTCTTTTAAATTTAATTTACCTTGAACGCTCTATCTTGTAGTGACTATACAAAAGCAGCTCATTCAGGCTATTTGACAATTTCCCTTGGTGGCTTCGAAACCACCGACACATCTACATATTAGGGTTCTAACAATTATTTCTTTGTCACGTACAATTAGAATGAGTGTAGTACCCTGCTATCCTTCCCGAGCACATAATCGTTTTGATCGTCATCTATGTGGAGTCCATATTAAAAAACACACAATTCAACTTGCTAGTATTAGGTATATCGGTTAACAAGAAATTACTAACTAGGTAGCATCATATCTTACCAATACTTCATCCCAGGTAGTCTTCTTCATTGAATCGGTTGCCCTCTTCCTGTTGCTCAAAGTGATAGGCACGTTGGCTTTTGCCGCTCATATGAGGTCACTAATGAATTTGTTAGATTTCCCAACTTAACCTTTCTTGTTCCATCTCATAGTAAGTTTCCTCCCCTTTCCTTGCTTTCTGGACCACCTTCATAACAATAAGACCCTTCCTTAGTGCTCTTTCCTCTTATGCCATCTCATCATTTGGTGCAATAGAGGGGTTGGCGAAGGGGCCGGCTTGGGCAAAGGGGACAATATGGTTAGGACCCTCAATACTTGAGCCACTATCAGAAGTAACGTGTAACAACATTCATAGTCATCACTTTGAGTAGGAATGAAGAAAGCTTTGTGTAAGGTCAAAGTCCAATGTGAGAATCACACAATAATTCCGAAACAAGTCAATGCACAATTCATAGTTGAAATCACAACAACAAGATTCAAAGCCATGGAACAACAACAAATTCCAATAATGATCACAGGCAAGTCACATTTAAGAGCAATTAACTAGTAGTAATGAACCATCAATGAATTAATTCAAAGAAAACAATAGTGCCACTAGCAAAATTAATTCCCAAATCAATTCAATTGTTATGTATAGAACAACACTTCAATTGTTTACTCAGCTTCCAAACTAAGTTTAATTCCTCAGTTTTTCAAAGAAAAGAAAAGAACAAAATAGAACCAATTTGGCTATATTTTTCAGTAGAACAAAACTTCAAAGAAAATAGCACTCTAGCAATCTATGTTTTTCAAAGCAGAACAGAACCAACTCCTCAGTATAAGAACAATAACAACAATAAAAAAAAAAAAGGACTAGAAAAGGCAATAATGACCAATTGCCAATTCGGCTACTTCAAACCCTAAACCCAAAACCAAAATGAACCCATAAGTAACCTAACTAAACAAATCATCTAGAACTAACAATTTAGAGTTTGTATTTTAACTTTACAACGAATTAAGACTAGCAAGTACTTACCCTTATGAATGCGCAACTAAAAAATGGAGATTGGAAACCAGGACAAACAACGAACACCTTCATTGATTGCAGCGAATGCACATTAGAGGAGAATGACAAGTCCAGCATCAACAGAGAGTGAAATAGTGGAGGGCATGCTGGAAAAGAGTGGTCAAAGGTGTTCATTGATCGCACGTAGAAATGGTGGGAAGTTTGAAATCACGAATGAATGGAGAAAGAAGTGGATTTTAAAGACATATACTTCACGGGCTTTTTTGAACAGCTGTTAAATATATAAATTTCACGGTTTTCTTTAAAAAAAAATCCGTCATATATTGATATCATACACTTAACAATTGAGTACCATTAAGTATGTATGAATATTTTAATAATAAAAAGATAAATATATAATTCATAGTCATTTTGCAAAACCGTTAACTATTATGTGCAGGACTTTATGGTTTATCTTAACAACCGTTAAGTATTGTCTTGCTCAATCTCCGCCTCTTAATATTTTACGGTTTACTCTAAAACCGTTAACTATGGAGCATCAATTATACGTGAGGCTGCAGTAGTGTTTACACAATTTTTTTATTCTGTAAAATAAAAACAAATATAATATACTTCCTCCTATCCTTGTTATAAATCACATCTAACCAAATTCATCGGAGTTAAGGATATGTTGTCGATAACTTTGTCTAGAAATGAAATATTTTTCCAACTTTACCGTATTTAATAACATAGAATTACTATATCAGAATTCAAGTGTTGTCTTAATAAATTGTAATAGGTTAATATTTCAAAAGATGAATCGATTACTCACTACGGGATTTATATTTGGAATCATCAATTTCTTCTAAATATAAGGACTAGAGAGAGTATTGAAACATTCAAATAATCTAATTAGGGCCTGTTTTTGGAAGAATTAATTTTAATGAAAGGGAATGGACAAATTTCAGGCTTGGGATCATTTGGAATACAAAGGAAGGAAAACAAAAATGATGAACTAAAAAAATTTTAAAAAAACACACACAGATTACTCAAAACACTCCTATCGGTAATAATGTGTCCAAACAAATATAAAATCGTTATTTTAAATATTGAAAATATAAAATTATCATTTTAAAGACGGAAAATATTAAATCTATTATAATTTCATCTCAATTTTAATTAGGTACTTGTAGATTTTTTTTTTACCCAGTTTATATGGTCCTTATAATTTTCACAATTATATAGGTTCTTATACTCAAAATTTATTAATTTGTAAGAGTTTAGTAGCTCATGACCTAGTTGATCATTCGCTTCAATGGGGAGGAATAATTTAAGTTGGTCTTCTCTCACCTAGGAAAATATGTTCCCATCTAAGATGGAAAGAAACCATTTTCCCATTTAAAGGAAAATTGGTTCCATGCATGGAAGGGAGTCGGTTTCTTCTCTTCCCCTCCTATCCTCTTCACTCATCTTCTTTTTCTAACCGTTATATTGATATTTTAATGCTTCTTATTTTAATTTTTGTTAAAAATGATTATTAAAACATTAAGTATAAAAAAAATACAAACTACTAAAATTTAATCTCAACTACTTATACATGTATTAAGTAAATTTAAAAAAATATTTATAAATGACTTAAAAGGTTAAAATTTGAATGGTTGAAATATCCAATCTAATATATATAGTTAAAAAAAAGAAAGATGAGAAAAAGGAGGATGAGGAGAGGAGAGGAGAGGGGTAGAGAGAGACACCCCTCTTCATGGAAGAGCAATTATTTGCACCAATTGTATCTTGTGGAAAATTTGTCATTTTCTTTTTCCTTCCGTAAGTTTTCTTCCTACCAAACAAAGAACTGTAAGACAACGATGTATCACAAATTAAAAAGGAAAAAAAAAAAAAAAAACCAAAACGGGGATCCTCTCCCTATAAAAGCCCAATCATATCTCACAAAGCATCGCACCAATCAAAAGCGAAGTTTCACAAAACACCAAGTTCATAGAAACTTGAACAAGAACATGGCTTCCAAATCTGCCCTTGTCCTCTGTTTCATCAATCTCCTCTTCTTCACGGTGGTAACTTCCACCTACGTCCCATGCCCTCCGCCGCCACATCATTCCAAAACCCCCAAACCCTCATCACCATCGTCTCCCTCAACAAAGCCACCATCTTCTCCTTCCTCCTCAGGAGGAAACCAGCCAAGTTGCCCTAGAGATGCCCTTAAACTAGGTGTCTGCGCTGACGTGTTGGGCCTCATCAACGTCCAGCTCGGTAATCCACCAAAGACCCCTTGCTGTTCCCTCATTCAGGGCCTCGCCGACCTTGAAGCCGCGGTATGCCTCTGCACCGCCCTTAAAGCCAATGTCTTAGGTATCAACCTTAACCTTCCCATTAGCTTGAGCTTGGTCCTCAATTACTGTGGCAAAGGCGTCCCGAAAGGCTTTCAGTGTGCTTAACTCAATTAATACATCACATTATTACATCACTATCTCCATTATTACTCTAGTGTGCCTTTTATTTTCTTTGGAATTACATGGTCAGGTTCCATTATAGTTTGTGTTTGTAATGTTGTTTGGTTCATTCTCGATATATTATTGTATTATTATTGCTGGTCTGATGGTTGGAAGGCTCGTCATCTTCCTCCTCCTGATCAGACCATTATGGATGCTCTAAGCTCCATTATTAATCAGCATATTTTGGAATCGAAAAGCAAGTACATTTTCTGTCAAAACATGTGTAAAGAAAGATCACATGGCCTGAGTCTTCCACACAAGAAAAATAAAATAAAAACGTAAACGTTTATGGAAATAGGAGATTCCAGTAACTTGGCTCCCATAAGGTGGTCACTGCAATATTAACATTGAGCACCAATAATTAGGCAGATCTTGTAAGTTTCAAAAATTCACTTTCTTTAATATGAGATGCATCGTATTCAGTGCCAAGTATCAAATACAAACAAACACATCAGTGTAATATGAACGATTAATCTTTTGGTGGCAACAAATTGATACTTCATCGGGTTCAAATTATAACTTTAGATAACTAAATAATGCAACTAAAAAAAAGCTTGCCACTTGAATTAAAGAAAAACTTAGTTAAAGGCAATAAATATATAAAACATGTAACTTATTTTTCCTATAATAGCTTTTAAGGAAGAAGGTGAGTGAGAGAGAGAATGAGTAAAAAAAGATATGAGAGAGAATGAGTAAAAACAGAGATATAAGAGAGACATTTAATTAATTAGAGTTAAATGTAAAAAGTGATTAGATTATTAACGATGCATTAAATACAAAAATCAGACTCACATGTTGGTCGAGGTTATGGAAGCTAAACATTCCCCAAGGATGCAAGACTCACATGTGGTTACTGTTGCAGGATAAATTACTAATGAATGGGGAAAAATTAAAACTTGGCTTGCATGAGAATAGTAGGTGCAATGTTTGCTCGGATGTTCACGAAAGCAACCTCCATATGACTTGAGACTGTATGCAGTCTAAAGAGATATGGATCAAATTGGGGATCTCTTGCGAAAACTAATGTTTCTGGAACAGTAACCTCACTGATTGGGTGCAGTCTAACCTTGGGAAGAATGACGGCGCAAGCAATGTGTTTTGGAGAGATATCTTTTGGAATAACTTGTTTAATCTGGAAAATTAAAGGAGAAATGAAAGGGCTTACTCAAATTCCTGTACATCTCTTATGGACAGAATTGGGGAGATTAAAGGCATTGCTAGATGTATGACTTGGGCAAAGGCACTCCAATTCAGGACGAAGAGGGTAAACATGATAGAGGACGGTGGCATTGAGTCAAGAACTACAGTGAACAATTGGAATGAAGTTTATATGGATGGTGCATTTTCTCACGGATCGAAGAGGCAACCAGTTGTGGTGGATGGTATTCTGAAAAACTGAGATGGTTCCATTGTAGAATTGTTCATGTGCTGAGTTGAAAGAGTTGATTGCTTGGTTGCAAAGATATGGGTATATATGCGGACTCCGTTGAGCTTGGGATGAGGATTTCTGTCGTGTGAGGTTATATTCTGACTCCAATGAGGTGGTCATGATCAGTATAGCCAAATAGTTGGAGATGCATGAAGACATGGCCTTGATATTTGAGCTGCAGCATGTGATGACATGCGACTGTGAAGTGGAGTTGATGAATATCAACCGCAATAAAAATGAAAGGGTAGACGTCTTAGCCAAAAAAGGCTTTAAACATTGGATTTGTATTGCAAACCTTATCAAAGAAATCTACCGAACTTCTATTGGAAGCAAGTGGAATTACTTAGTTTCTTTTTACTATATTTTTTTCATTATGTCTTTACGTTTACTTTTTAATGCTTTCCATTCTATAGAAAAAATCAGAACCCTTCAAAAACTTGAAGTTTATATATATATATATATAAACCAGAGAGAGTGGAGAACAAGTTATCTCTGGGTTGTCGTTTGACTATGCTAAAATTTCTTTGATGTTTTGAATTTTAAAAACAAAAATAAAAATGATTCAAACTCTTTTGAGAAAAAACTGCAATTCGGTATTGCGGTGCGGCAACAACATATTGCGGTGCCAACTTGTCATGACGATTTCAATTTTCATCCAATTGGCGCTCACGAGAACTTGTGTAATCGATCAGTTATCCGTTATTTAGTAATACAATGATGATTGACAGATTGAGTACCTATAATATATTTAATCTTATTTCAATGTTAATTTTTTGGGAAAATTCCAGGTAAAGTCCAATAAAAATAGTAAAGAATAGAAAGATGATTCCAATTTCAAAATCTCTATAACATGTTAGTTCTTAATTTGTCCTTTCTAAAATTAAAATGAAATGACAAAAATGCCCTCACACATTTTTTTTAAAAAAAACATTAATTCCCACCCCCAAATTGCCTCGCCATGCTCTCTCAGAAATTCTCCTTCTCGCCGTCGTCCCCCGTTGTTTCTGATCCATACCCACATGCTATTTCTCCAAATGCCACACATCCCTCTTACAAGTACCATAAAAGCCACCATCTTTTGCCTCCGCTAGTTGCTTCCGTCACCTTTGTATGCTCCTTCTTCCTTCTCTTTTTCCTTTGCTTTCACAAACTTGCTAGAAAATGCACCACCCCTTCTTTTGATTCTGTGTCTAAGCCTACTTATCGTTACTCCTTCCTCCACCATGCCATGTCATCATTCTCCACCCACCTCACCCAAAGTGGCTTCGGCCCCGTCTACTCCAGCACTCTGCCTCCAACCCGTCGCCGTCAAGCTCCTGGACTCTGCCTCTCTACAGGGTGAGCATGAGTTTCACAACTAGCTCTTCTTCAACTCCAGGATTCACTCTCAGCACGTGGTCTCCGCCATCAGCATTTCCTCTTATAGAAATCGCCAGAGGTTTTTGCTTGTCTACGAGGTGATGCATAATGGGACTCTCCAAGATGTGCTCTTGTACCACAAGTGACCTAAGCTATTGGATTGGAAGAAGCTGTTTTTTTGTCATCGTCGACATATATAGCCAAAGGGATTCAATATCCTCACTTTTGCGACCCACACGTGATTCACAACGATATCAAGCCTAGTAATATTCTATTAGATAGTTCTTTATAGGCAACGGTCTTGCACGATTGAAATCGAAACCCCATATTGAAATTGGAATTTTTGAACTCAAATAGTATTGAAATGAAGAATTGTGGATTGGAGTTAGAAGAGGAGACGAAGGGAAAGGAAGAAGAATTAGAGAATAATGGTGGGTCAATGGTTGAAGAAACACAAAGTGTGAATACTGTTGACGGAAGTTGTCAAACCTTAATGAAAAGTGGTGAATTTCATAACTGAACTTGCACTACTACAAAATAGAGATTTAGCGGTGCTGATCTTATGGCACTTCTTTAAACAAGCGTCAGATGAGACTTCTATTTTTTTAAAAAGAAAATGGTGCTTTTCGTGGCAAGTGCCGTAACAGTTGAGTACCTTCTATGGCGCTTGCCTGGGGAAGCGCCATACAAGGAGTTATGTTTTTTTTTTTAAAAAAAAATAGACATCTTGTATGGCGCTTACCCAGACAAGCACCGTAGTTAGGTACATACCTTTAATGGCACTTTCTCTAAAACGCGCCATTAAAGGCATGTATGATATGACGTAAGTATATATGCCTTTAACACATGTGTCCAATTAATTTTTAAGCTTACAAATATAATTTTATTAGTTATTATTTATTTAATTTGTTCAATGTCTTTTATATTTAATTTATTGCAAAAAATTATTTTTTTTAAAAAAATATTTTCTATGGGAAGTGGCTTTAAAGGCCATACAAAGTGGGCTAATTTTTAAAAAAATAGAAGTCAAAACTTATAAATAAATTGTCCCTAGTAAAAAATATTTTAATTTTTTTTGAGGGTGAAGGTGCAATTTTAACAACAATGTTCTATCTCAGGGGCATCTGACACCATAAAATTTTTTAGGGTGCTAAAATACACAAACTTTATAAACTGGAGCAATTTTACCAAATTGTTAACTTGAAGGAAACGGATGTTAAATGTGGGTCCCACACATATTTTTTTAAAAAGGGTGAAGGCGCAATTTTAACAACAATGTTATATCTCAGGTGCATCTGGCACCATCAAGTTTTTTAGGGTGCTAAAATACACATAAACTTTTTAAACTAGGGCAATTTTACTAAACTGTTAACTTAAAGAAAACGGACGTTATATGCGGGTCCCACACAATTTTCTTTTTACAAAAAGCAATTGCTTCTTGCTCCTTCTCTCGAGTGGATAGTTCCATAAAGAGCAGTAGATAATAATATTTACATCGTGCTCAATGCTCCATTTGAAAAACATAGTTTGAAAGTATTTTTCAACGAATATCATAATTTGCAGAACAAGCTCGGTAGATTTTAACTTTATTTTTTACTGACGTATACAAATTATTAAAGCTGCTGGGAAAAAAAGTTTACCTGTTTCAGCAATAGAAAAGATGAAACTGTGTGAGTGAATAGTTAAAGATTTCAAAGGAAGCGTTGTATGTTACAAGCAAGACTGGGTAAGAAATTGTAGAGGGGGGCAAGAGCAAGAAGCAGTAAATTCACTATGTGGGACCCACACATAACGTCTGTTTGCTTTCCGTTAACAAGTTGGTAAAATTGCCCCAGTTTATAAAGCTTATGTGTATTTTAGCACCCTAAAAAAATTGATGGTGCCAGATGCCCTTGAGATAGAACATTGTTGTTAAAATTGCACCTTCACCCTTTTTAAAAAATTACGTGTGGGTTAACGGTTTGGTAAAATTGCTCCAGTTTATAAAGTTTATGTGTATTTTAGCACCATAAAAAACTTTATGGTGACAGATGCCCCTGAGATAGAACATTGTTGTTAAAATTGCATTTTTACCCTTTTTTTAATAGAAGGCCTTGGACGGCGCTTGGTGCCACGCTTGAAATAAGATGAATACAAAGGAAAATCAATTATTAATAATAAAGGAATTATTAAGAAAAAGTATTCTCTATTTAAATATTAATTGAATGATTATTTTCTTGATTATAGCAAGATACTTTTGACTTACTATAACACAAGATTCTGAACAATAAGGCATTATAATAAATGTCAAGCTTCATTTAATCTTTTTGTCTTTCTCTCACTCTTATCTGGCACTTTATTTTTAAGCGCCGGGTAAGGGTTTTTTAAATTATCTCAGCTACGTCACTTTCCAAGAAAATGCCGTAGCTTGAGCTTTCATTTTTTTTAAATAAATGTTTTGTATGGCGTTTGTTCAGAAAAGTGTTGCACAAGCCTAATACCAAGCTTCAACGCTTATGTTAAGAAGTGCCGTAGCTTCTAAACTTTTTTTTTTTTATAAAAAAGAAAAACTATTATCAACGGCGCTTCTTTAAAAAAGCGTCAAAAAAGGGATGCCGTTAAATCCATCTTTTGTAGAAGTGATTTCCCTCTCCTATTTGATTATTTTTAAGGGAGTATCAATAAGGGTAAATTAAGAAAATATTCACAAATAAAAAAATATGTCTTATATTTATAACCAAAATCAACTATCTAAATATATTTTATATTAAGAACATAAGGAAGTATAAAATCAATGTTTTAAAAGCGGAACAGAAAGTCGAGCCGAAGAAGTGAGCGGGTCCCAATTCGAATGGTTGGGTCGGTCAGGCCGTCTGGTCGAGCTAGTGACATGATAATTAAATAAATAATAATATATGTGTAATATATTTATAAAAAAATGAAATATCAAATTGTTTATAATTTGAATAAAAAATTTCATAATTTCATATTATAGTAATACAGATCGAATATAAAAGTAATCTAAATCAAAACGTTTTAATTTTTTTTTCCGAAAAAAGAGTTGATAATCTATTCAATATCTATTATCTATCTAACGATTTTTTTTTATTAATGTTATATATAGCATTTAAAGAATTATATATAGTAAATAATGTGATATAAATACTAGTACTTGCTTACCTTTCTACCATTAACGGTTGGGTTTGCTCATTCGTGCTGCATGGCCTTCATCTTAATTATCCCTGACAAAACTCACCCTGTCAAAATTACTTCAGTATGCCTTATGGGCAGCTATAGGCGTGAGCGATGCGGGGAGATGGGAAAAAGTAAAGAGCCAAAGACCATTAAATTTTCAAAATAAATTTTTAAACGCCAGCTTGCAATTGCATTGCAGTGTAGAAATCGAAGCCATCTGATAACGTTTTCTCTCCTTCACTCCCAAACGTCTATAAAGTCTAGAAACTCCAAACCTTTTCAAATGAAGGCCAAAATGGCGGACAACAAAGAACCATTAAAGAAGGCACGAAACTCATTAGTTTTGCTATTCTCATGTATGATTTTCATCTATCTTTTGTATGAATCAACTCCTTTTGCGGTTAAATATTAGGTTAGGTTTGATTCTCTCTCCTTCCCTCCTCTACTTCTCCTCATACTTAATATCTTTTTGGCTGCTTCTCCACTCGACTAGTTTTCTGTTACCCGCTCCGGCTCCCTGATTTTCTCCAGCTTCCAGCTTAAATCCCAGCTCTCGGCAGCTCAATCTAGTCTAAACACTAAAGTGGGCTGATGCATTGAGACGACCCGTCCAAGCATCACTCGGAGAATCAATACTATTTACATAATAGAATGTATGTAATTTGGGTGGATATATCCTAAAATTCCCAATCAATCTATACAACAGCCTAAATCCTTAAAAATCATTCCAATCTAAGAAGTCGGTAAAACCAGCACAACAAAACATAGATAAATTTCATGAAATGGTAGAATAATAAGAATAATATGGCTTAAAATTTTTTATTTGTGACATCGAGAATCATAGCATAAATAAATTTCATGAAATGTAGGGACATACACACTTTTTTTTTTTTTTTTTGTCTTTTACTTAATGCAATTTATAAGCAAATTTTGATTTGTTTGAGCTCATATAAAGCCAAGTAACCGTACTTTAAATTTAGAACTATGTTACATTGTTACTTGGAGGGGTGACGAGGGCAAGCTCCCACCCTGGTGGATGAAAATCAAGCATTAAAAATATTTATTTGACTATTCCTTTTTTTACATAAAAAGTCTTTAAAATATTAAAAAAATTAAAAAGTGTTTAAATATTTATTCGATCATGTATTTTTTAACTAAAAAATTATATTATATTTAAAATTATGTGTCAAATGCGAACTAAATTTTTTAAATGACATGGTATATAATAAAAAAAAAATATCAAAATTATGACCGGACAAAAACAATTAACTTTATTGATAATTTTAACAACAGGCACGTTAATTGTTAAAACATGAAACATTAGGGTCTTTATTTAAATTTTACAAAGTTAAAGAGGTGATATATAAACGACTCAAAATTTATGAGAGTTTATAAACATTAGGGTCTTACCATGCCAATTTTTTTTCTTTCCCACGTTTGGATAAATATCAATGATGCACAATTTTCAGAAATAATGTCTTACTAAAATCTTAAACACAGTAAATTTTAGAAAATAATTAAAATATATTATTTATTAATTAACATCAAAATCACACATTTTTCATTAGGCATGATTTTCGGGTTAACACACTGAAGATCACTTTGCCCATAAAATATGCTCTCTATATATCAATCCAATGTGTGGTATTTATCTGATTGATGCGCCTTTCCTCACATCTACTATACTCCTAATGAGTTGCAATCCAAGTAGCTTTTTTTTTTTTTTTTTTGCCCTTCTTTTTAGCCCTTCAACCCCGTTTTTCTTCCAAAAAATATAATTATTTTTTATGTAAATAAAAAATAGTTTTTTTTTTTTTTTTTTTTGTCATCACGTATTTAGTCTTTCCCGTCCACTTGCCTACTTGTGTTTATGATTGTACAGTAGCAGGGCATGTTAATAAATGAAAACAATAAAGACAACAAGATCACAATCAGTTAAAAAAGTCAATGCAAACTGTATATTATTCCAATAATCTCATTATATTATTTAAGGATGTGTATTAATTAGAACATATATTTATATCATTTTCTTGACTGGTGCGTTGTCCTGGAGCCATATTTTTAGTCGGTGGAAATTGACAATTAAGCATGGTTGACAAAAAAATTCTAAAATTAAGGGTTTTGTCCACAAATTGAGTTCAACTTTTACTACGGAATTTTGTCCATGCTTGTTTTGAGGAAGACAATAAGAATGTGACTCTTTGGATTACTAGAAGAATTTCATTAGAGTTGTCATTTTCTTAGAGATGTCGACGAAAACAATGGCAGCTTTTCGTACTTAAAAAGATAGGATCTTAAGTCATTCACACTCAATGTGTTATTATGGAACATAATCACATGAATATATATGGAAATATGTAGGAAGGTTGTGTTGACTTCTTGGTGCCTCTTTGCCTGTTGTTTAAAATAATTATGAAATCCAAATTGTGTGCATTTTGTCCATTGGTTCCACGATATTTCATAATTCATTTGCAGTCTTTTTGGACATTTGGAGTTGAATAAAAATAAATGATTAATGGTTTGAAGACTAACTATAGATGTAAATGATATGATGTAGAAAACTGGCAGCTAAATCAAAATATATAGACAACATGCTTCTCTTTTTCTTTTTCTTTTTTGAATTAAAGAGCCTCAATATATGCATGGTTCAAATTATATGTGAATTATCTTTCTTTTTTCTTCAAGTGTTTTTGCCCCAATTGGATCCAAAAATAATTTAAACTCAAATCAGTATTAGATATCATATAATTATATGAGAACAAATGCTTCAGGTAGCCAACAAAGATTGATCTAGTTGGTAATGATGCTGCTCATATCATACAACTGATGTGAGGACATTATTGTTGAGTGATATGTAAATATCTCCATAAACATTCTTTGAGTTTTTGAGGCATTCCTTGACATTAGTTAGTTCTCAATTCATATAAATTTTTGATAACATTAAAAAAAAGCATGTACCGTTTACGAGAAAAACAAAAATAAGAGCATTCAACACTGAAGGTACTATATATTCTCAAGTGTTTCCCAGAAGAATTTAGTTAGAGTTGTATTTTCTGTAGAGATTTCAACGAAAATAATGGCAGATTTTCTTCCTTAAAAAGATAGGATCACAAGTCATTCACACAATGTGATATTAAGGAATATAATTTCATGAATATATATGGAAATATATGTAGGTTGTGTTGACTTCTTAGTGCTTCTTTTGCCTATTGATTGACAATTATGAAAGTCAAATGTGTGCCATTTTGTCCATTAGTTCCACGGTGTTTCATAATTCATTCGCAGTCTTCTTGGACATTTGGAGTAGAATAAAAATGAATGATTAATAGTTTTAAAGACTAACTATAGGAGTCAATGATTTGATGTAGAAAAGTGGCAAATAAATCAAAATATATAGACATATTCTGTTTAATTTACTCCTATTTTACTCCTTCTCAAACTATATGCATGGTTTAGATTAAATATGAATTATTTTTCGTTTTTCTTCAAGTTGTGTGTGTGTGTGTGTGTTTTTTTTTTTTTCCAGAATTGGATCTAACAAAACTTGAATCGGTATTAAAAACCCCCTAGTGCTAATTATAAGCTAGATTTTCACTGAAACCAAGGAAAATGCTGAAACCTCATTAAATCTTTTCTTAAAATTTAACAAATTTCAAATGTTACCCCTATTCAATATAGCACGATACCTCATGAGAAAAAAGTTTATACAATAATAAATGAAGAATAAAATTATACATTCAAATAAAAACTGAATAAATTCTCTTATAAATAAGACAAAAATCTTCTCTTTTTACCTTATAAATAGAACTAGAAAAGTATCATATAATTGATTAAGGAGAAAGCCTCCATATAACAAATAAAGGTTGGTGTGGTTGACAATGTAAGGACTTTGTTATTGAGAGATCGATAAATATCTCTATAAGTATTTTTTAAGTTTCAAAATATGTCTTGGCCTTCGTATAAGGTCTTAGGAACCAACTTACATAAACTTCTAATATAGCAAAAAAATCATGTAGTCCCTCATATCCATAATATAAGACATATTACCTAATTTGATTAGATTAAAGAAGTTGATTAAGTTAGTTTATATGATATTTATTTTCTAAAACACCATAGTCATTTTTCTTAATTCTCTCCTTCCCTCTCCTTTTTGATTATTGTTGAGGGAGTATCAATAGGGTAAATTAGTAAAAGATTGAAAAATATGAAAAATATGTCTTATATTTGGGATTAACATCAACTCTCTAAATACGTCATATATTAAGGACCAAAGTGAGTACTATTTAATGGAAAATAAAAATAAGAACCTTCAAGCCCAAAGGTGCTATCCATGTTATTAAACCCGAATCAGCCATTGAATTGGCCAGGGTATTGGGTAAACAGTCAGTGGGTCTGATTGGAGTTAAACCGGAGTTAACCTGGGGTCAAACAGGTGAGAAAGTGAAGATTTCAGGGTTATTAATATGAAATTTTAAAAAAATAAAAAAAAAATATTTTTTTTTAAAAAAAGTGGATCGGGTTGATGCTCGGACAAGACTGGTTCGCCGGTTTTTGGGCCAAACTGGCCTGTTTGGTCCAGGTTTAATAACACTGGGCGCTATATTCGCCCGTGTTTACCCCACACCTATGACTATGATTTTATTTGTTTGTTTACTTACTAATATAACCATGTATAGGTGTTCGGATATAGCCATATTTGTTTTTGGTCATTCTGGTATAATGATTTGTTTAATGCTTAACAGCTATATTGATTGATCTTTTTACTTCTGGTCCCTATATAAGCAAACCGTATCAAGTAACATTGAAAAAATTTAACGTTCATTGTTTTTCTTAATAAGACAAGTTTAGTACGTAGGATCATTAACCTAGTTAGCTTCAAAAAATAACTTTTTAAACTTGTGATAAAATGCGTTTTGACGGTTGAAGTGTAATATATATATATATATAATACTCACTCCCGTGCTAAATATTTATAAGAACTAGATAACTAATTTGTAAACATTAAAGAAAATAGTTGAGTTAGTTATTTGTAATAAATATGAGTTAGTTGTTCTAAAATGTCCTTTTTAATCATAACTTCTTGTTTGCTAACGCAAGTGCACGGATCGCGTCAGGTAATAGAGTGATAAGTGAGATCGTTCCCTCGAGGATTAGAGTAACAAACTAGCTGAGCAATAGTCTTAGTGAGTTTGATTAAGTTGTGCCAAAACGAAGTGTTGAGTGTGGGAAAAGAACTTTCAAAAGATATTTTAATAAAGACTAAAAGTTACTGAACAATAATCTATTTCTTGTGAATTCAATCAATTTTTAATAAACCTAGGATTGTTCGTCCCCTTTGCACTTCATAAACTTAATTTCCTTCCTATTTAAGACTGCTCTCATGGAATATATATATATGTCAGTCTAAGGTTCACTAGCAATTGATTAAGCTCTCTCAAGTCATAACCAACTTTATATCCTCCATTAACATACACAATCTCTTGCTATATTTAAGGGAAAATAAACATTACATAGCCTCCTTAATTTGACAATGCTAGGTTAATAACTATATCTCTATGTTGTTAACAAACCCTTCATTTAACTCTTTAAACTTCAAGTCTAGCATAATTCTACCCACGTTCTACAATTAGACTAACTTTCTCAAGCTTAATCTAATTAAACGGATTATCCAAAGTGCTGGCCAGTCACAGATATCAGTGAAAACAGGGATGAATTAACACATATATACCATTCGCTCTTAAAAGGAAGAAGGAATAACGTTTAATCCATACAAAGGTTTAGAACAATCCTAGAATGAAAAACCTAGCTACTCATGTTCAAAAACAAATCACAGATATCAGTGTTCAATGTAGTCATGACAGAATCACAGTGGAGAAAAGGGAATGAATATAGAAAGATCAAGATAAATGGAGATGAAATCTCTTCCAATCTTC
Source organism: Inga laurina (assembly GCA_963855925.1). Lineage (NCBI taxonomy): Eukaryota > Viridiplantae > Streptophyta > Magnoliopsida > Fabales > Fabaceae > Inga > Inga laurina. The sequence goes on from OY979710.1 coordinate 9,808,025, forward strand.
AATCTCACTTGATTCTCCTTGATTCAGTACAAGCCCAAGCTCTAGGACGTTTAGCCGCCTTCTCTGTCTTTTCCTAATTTGGAATCCCCCTTCTCAAACCCTGGGTTTTGCTTTTTATAGCTCCTCAGATGTCAAAACGCGCAGCTTCATTTGCGGTGGTTGGCCGCGGCCAGCCACTCTGTGGGCCGCGACCAATAAGCTTCTGTTTATCTTTGGGCCGTGGCCCATGCCTTTCTGTGCTGCTGTTGGTTCTTCTTGTTCGTGGCTCATGAGATGGCTGGCCGCAACCCATGCACCTGCCAGAGTCATCTTCTCTTCTTTTCTACTCTGTTCTCCTCCTAGCTTGCCTTTCCTTGAAATGGTTGTTGGCTTCAACTTCCTTCACCTCCTTCTTACTGCATGTGGCTTCCTCTGGTCTAGCTATGACTGAATCTGTATCAGTTCACACAAAGAACTCACAAACATGGTTAAACATTCATAGCAGTTAGTGAATAATGTCCTCCTTATTTTCATTCTGTTGTGCATAGCATGAGAAAAACACATTTCATCACTTTAACCCTCTCAAACGCCCACTAATGTACCCAAAGTGAAGTAAAATAGGATGAAATATGAAATTCTAACAAGAATTTCCTGAAGTTAACACAGCCCTAAACTTGAACTTTTGCTCGTCCTCGAGTAAACTCATTCAATTGCCAGAAGTAAGCTTAAATTAATCTCAGACACCATGCTCATGCAGGACCCTCTCTTTTCTTAAGCTACTCATGACATCAAATATACATGCATGCCTGGTTCATAGTTTAAAAACAAATTCCCCAACAATTTTTTTTTTCATCTGAGTGTGTGTTAGACAAGAGTTGAATAACAATCATCCTACATTTATCAAGATCACAAACAGCACTTCAACATGTATGAATTGGCCTCAATATCAAGACTTAATCCTTTGCATTCTCTTTTCTTTTACTTACAACTCAATCCACACTCCTTTAGTGCCAAAGGAACTTTAAGGCTGCATGGAATTGTTCATTGTTATCGCTTGAACCTAACACAAATTTCAGTATAAGGCAATGTAAAAGAATTAAACTAAAGCTCAATCAATCAAAGTTATGTGCACAAGAAAACACTCACGGATTTACGTGTTTAATTCTCACAAATAGGGGTAATTTGGCTCAGTACCACTTATAGCAGGTCCTGCCATAGGCTTGTAGAAATTCTACTCTCTCCACCACTTGTACACCTAGATTTATGAATCAAGGGGGCTTTCTACCAGGGTTGTAATGTTGGAAATTGTCTAGTGGGAAGGACTAATGGAACTCATATACCCTTAATTCAATAACTCTTTGAGCAAGCACTGCAATAGATTAACACTCAACCCATCCTATGTCACTTCAAGCCTAATTTTTAGCAATGCTTATCACCTGACAAAGCATCAATTCACCACTATTCAATTTATGCAATTTATAGAGAGACCTTGTAACAGCAATTTCAGTTAGGCAAAGTTTCTAGAAACAGGGCGACAACACACAATGCAATTCAAAATGAATTGAAAGCAGCAATTGCTGTCAAAAGGGCATAAAAACTCTAAAAATCATGGGCAGTGCCTTCAAAATCAACAATTACAACAGACTAGCGACTCTTATGCCTAAATTCCCAATTCAGATTTGAACTAAACTACCCTCAATTCAAGCAAAAGAGCAAGAGCTGGACCATTTTACCTCAGATGTTGAGAGAATGGAGGGATTAGAGGAGGAATCAAAGGGAAAAAAACCTTGTTCAGTGCCCTAGGACCGCTTCTGTAGTAAAGGAGAACAAGCAACGCACAACACCCACACGTGATAGCAGACAATGGAAATGAAGGGAAAAACAAAGAGGGGAAGAAGGGGAAACAAGAGAATGAGGGAAAAATTGAAGGAGGAGGTTGAGGGAGATAGGTCGACTATGGGCGAGGAGGAAATTAGGGGTAGCGGCCGCTGGGATTGAGAGGAATGAGAAGAGATAAGCGCGTGGCAGGGTTTTTTTAAAAAACCCTGCTCTCGCACTTGGGCCGCGGCCCATCATGTGCTGGCCGCTGCCCGAAACTTTTTGGAATTCAGTTGGCCGCGACCCTTCATGTGCTGGCCGCGGCCCAAAACCCTCTGAGCACTCTCTGGTAATCTCTGGCCACGGCCAAGACAGTGCTAGCCGCAGCCCACAACTTTCTGGATGTGGTTGGCCGTGGCCAACCAATTACTGGCTGCGGCCCAAGACCTTTTGAGCTCCTTTGGGCCGCGGCCCATGACCCTCTTGGCCGCAGCCAAAGTGCAATTTCCAGCAGTGACAACACATTCATACCAGAATTGGAATCATCAGTGACCACACAGTATACACAACCATTGAACACTCAAATAAGCATACCAGAATAATGCTACACTTTCACATTGACTCTCACACAATCAGCACCCTTAATCCACACATTTCCTATGATCAAGACGCCTTCCTAATGCAAAGTTTTCTAGGTGTGATCAGCAATTTTATAGAATGAAGCCAAATACAATGTACATTGCATTTCTATCATCCATTACAACCTTCATATCACATCACAAGCATCAAAATACATAAGCACGCTTAAGAGTGGAAGAACTTCCCTGGAATATGCCTATTCAATCCAGATGCCAGCCCTTGCCTTGCAATCCTCTTGCTCTTGACAGCTTTCAGTTTGAAATCCCTTTCTTCCTACAAAAGTTAAAAGACTAAACATAAACCTACTAAATTATGCTAAAATCAAAGAAACTAAAGAGATTAAGTTTAGAACTTGGGTTGCCTCCCAAGAAGCGCTTAGTTTATAGTCTTTAGCATGGCTTTTCACTTTGGTCACTCTTCATTTGATAAGTAGATGGTGGATACTAGCCCATCCACATCTCTTCCCCAATAGTGCTTCAGCCGTTGACCATTCACCTTGAATCTCTCGCCCTTATCATTCTCCAGCTCCACATCACCATATTTTGATGCTTAAATCACCTTGAATGGCCCAGACCATCGGGACTTAAGCTTTCTGGGAAAGAGCTTCAGTTTGGAGTTATAAAGAAGGACAGTTTGACCAGGTTCAAAGCTCTTAGGAATGATTTTGCTGTCATGATCCCTCTTTGTCTTCTCTTTGTAAATCCTTGAACTCTCATAAGCATTTAAGCGAATTTCATCCAACTCATTGAGTTGGAGTAGCCTCTTTTCTTCCACAGCTCGCGGATCAAAATTTAGCTTCTTGATAGCCCAATAGGCCCCATGTTCCAGTTCCACAGGTAGATGGCACGCTTTTCCAAACACTAATCGATATGGAGACATACCAATAGGCATTTTATAAGCCGTTCGATAAGCCCACTAAGCATCATCTAATTTGGAAGACCAGTCTTTCCTAGTAGTGTTCACCATCTTCTCAAGAATGTTCTTGATTTCCCGGTTGGAAATCTCAGCTTGCCCATTTGTTTGGGGATGGTAGGGCAATGCTACTTTGTGCCTCACACCATATTTCTTCATTAAAGCTTGAAATTGATGATTGCATAAGTGTGATCCGCTATCACTGATAATTGCTCTTGGTGTGCCAAACCTTGTGAAGATGTGCTTCTTGAGGAATTTCAGTACCGTCTTGGCATCATTAGTCACATAAGACATAGCTTCTACCCATTTTGATACATAGTCCACTCCAACTAAAATGTATTCATTGTTAAAGGACTTAAGAAATGGACCCATGAAATCAATCCCCCAGACATCGAAGAGTTCAACTTCTAGCATGCTATTCAGTGGCATCTCATTCCTTCTAGATATGTTCCCCACTCTTTGGCTCCGATCACATCGGAGGGCAAAAGCATAAGCATCTTTAAATAAATAAGGCCAATAAAACCCACTTTGAATAACTTTCACAGCAATTTTCTCTCCTCCAAAATGACCACCATACTTAGACGAATGACAATAATGCAAAATGCACTCTTGTTCATTTTCTGGGACACACCTTCGAATGAGTTGGTCGGGGCACCGCTTGAATAAGTAAGGCTCATCCCAAAAGTACTTCTTCACTTCATGCAGAAACTTATGCTTTTGGTGAGAGTTGAACTCCGGAGGTAACACTCCACAAACCAAATAAGTTACAAAATCGGCAAACCATGGTGTGGATGAATGATCAACAAAGAACAGCTGTTCATCCGGAAATGATGCTTGGATCATGTTAGAATTATCAAGTTGAGTCTCAGTGCTCAGCCTTGATAGGTGGTCGGCTACTTGATTCTCTGTACCTTTTCGGTCAATTATGTTCAGGTCCAACTCTTGAAGTAGGAGCACCCAGCGAATGAGTCTAGCTTTAGAATCCTTCTTGGTGAGCAGGTACTTTAGAGCTGAATGATCAGTGTAAACAGTAACCTTAGCACCCACAATATACGGTCTAAACTTCTCACATGCATAAACTATGGCAAGTAACTCCTTTTCAGTGGTGGTATAATTGAGTTGGGCACCATCAAGAGTTTTACTCGCATAATATATAGGATGAAAGAGTTTCTCTGCCTTTTGCCCAAGAACAGCACCAACGGCGTAATCACTCGCATCAACCATGATAATAAAAGGTAAAACCCAATCTGGAGCTACTAAGATAGGAGCTGAAATGAGGCACTTCTTTAATTCTTCAAAAGCTTGTAGACATTCATCATCAAACTTGAATTCCGCATCTTTCTCCAATAGCTTAGAAAGGGGTTTAGCAATTTTCAAGAAATCCTTGATAAACCTCCGGTAGAACCCGGCATGTCCAAGAAAACTTCGAATACCCTTTACATTAGTAGGCGGTGGTAATTGCTCAATAATAGCAATCTTAGCCCGATCTACTTCCAACCCGTTCTTGGATACCCTATGGCCAAGTACAATGTCTTCTTGCACCATGAAGTGACATTTATCCTAATTGAGAATTAAGTTGGCCTCTTCACATCTTTTAAGCACTGCATCTAAATTCTCCAAGAACGAGTCAAAAGATGGACCAAAGACAGAAAAATCGTCCATGAATACTTCAATTGTCTTCTCAATCATATCAGCAAAAATGGACATCATGCACCGTTGAAAAGTGGCTGGTGTATTACATAGTCCAAAGGGCATTCTTCGGAAAGCAAAAGTGCCATATGGACAAGTGAAGGTGGTCTTCTCTTGGTCTTCTGGTGCTATGGTAATTTGGTTGTAACTGGAATATCCATCAAGGAAACAAAAGAATTCTTGACCTGCTAACTTGTCCAACATTTGATCTAAGAATGGCAAAGGAAAATGATCCTTTCTTGTAGCTGTATTGAGCTTCTGATAATCCATACACACCCGCCACCCAGTCACCGTGCGAGTAGGAATTAGTTCATTTTGGGTGTTAGCCACTACAGTCATGCCCCCCCTTCTTAGGGATATATTGGACTGGGCTCACCCATGAACTATTAGAGATAGGGTACACAATTCCAGCGGAGAGCCATTTAAGGATTTCTTTCTTGACCACTTCTTTCATGATTGGATTCAATCGTCTTTGATGCTCAATAGAAGTTTTATGATAATCTTCTAACAAGATTTTGTGCATACACATCAAAGGACTGATTCCCTTAATATCCGCTATAGTCCAACCTATGGCTTGCTTGTGTTCTTTCAAAACTCAGAGGAGCTTCTCTTCTTGCAAATTCGAAAGATCGGAAGACACAATCACTAGGAGAGTGTTGGCATCCCCCAAGTAAGTATACTTAAGATGAGATGGTAAAGGCTTCAACTCAAGAGTTGGTGGGACTTCAATAGAGGGCTTCAAAGGAGTGCTCAATGCCTCAGCCACCTCAAGTAGCTCAAAACTCCTTTGTCTTGAGTGAGGGAATGCTTCCATACGAAAAAGGTTTTCCATAGCTTCTTCATCAAATTCATCCAGATTCTTCTCCCCAATTAGAAATGCCTCTAAAAGGTCTTTGATCATTGGAGCATATGACTCTTGAGGAACAAGTGAGTCCAATATATCAACAAATGAACATTGAGCTGAATCATCATGGAACTTCAAAGCTTTCGGCATGTTAAAGATTACTTTTTCGTCGTCCACCCTCAAAGTGATTTCACCCTTCTCCACATCAATAAGAGTTCTTGCTGTAGCTAAGAACGGACAGCCTAAAATGAGTGGGATCTTCCAATCAACCTCGCAATCAAGCACCACAAAGTTTGTTGGGAAGATGAACTTGTCTACTTTCACTAAGACATCTTCAATGATTCCTCTAGATTTAGAAACACTCTGATCAGCAAATAGAAGGGTCACTGTGGTAGGCCTTGGCTCTCCTAACCCCAATTGGTTAAAAACAGCTAAGGGCATCAAATTGATGCTAGCACCTAAGTCACATAGAGCTTTACCATTGAAGTTCGTTCCAATATTGCAAGGAATATAGAAACTCCCCGAATCTTTCAACTTGGTGGGTAACTTCCTATGGATCACGGCACTACATTCTTCAGTGAGAGCCACAGTTTCAAATTCATTAAATGGCCTCTTTTTGGACAACACATCCTTTAGGAACTTGGCATAGTTAGGCATACCCTCTAAAGCTTTGGAAAAGGGAATGTTAACATGTAGTTGCTTAAACATATTCATAAACTTTTTGAAATGTGCATCTTCCTCCTTCTTTTTGAATCTTTGAGGAAATGGGAGAGGAGGCATGATAGTGGCAATGGTTGGTTTGCTCCTCTTGTCATCATTCAACTCTTGTTCCCTCTTCTTACTCTTGCTAACATCATCCAAACCCCCCTCAGTTTGCTTTCTCTTATTAGTTTCTTCATCTTCCACCATATTTTCTGGAGTCATGACTTCTTCCTCTTCAATCTCAATATCCCCTTGCTCATCTTGCTTTGATCCAGTTGTGTTCGCACTAGGAATGTTCGGAAGCACCTTACCACTTCTCAAATGAATAGCCTTGCATTCTTCTTTTCCACCCCGCTTTGGATTAGGGATGGTGTCACTTGGAAGACCATTTCGAGCCATGGCATTTACTTGTATTGCTAATTGTCCCACTTGAACTTCAAGGTTCTTGATAGCAGATTCATGAAGAGAAAAAGTAGCCTTGCTCTCACCCCTTGAAGATTCTACTTCTGATAAGATACGGGCCAACATCTTGTCCGTCTTGGATTCTTCTTCTTTTGCAGGAGCTTGCCTTGATGGCATTGGAAAACCCGGTGGAGGAACCGGCTTGGTGCCAGAAGTAGACTCATAAGGTGGGTTCAAGGTGTTACCTTGACTCCAAGAAAAATTGGGATGAGCTCTCCAAGCACGGTTGTAAGTTTGTGAGTATGGATTGCCTTGCGAAGGTTGAAATTTTCCCATATAGTTGACAGATTCAGTGCCCATGTAGAGGGGGCAATTATCAGGCATGTGGACATCATTGCATTGCTCACATACAATCGGAGTGGATTGAACAGAATGCACACCACGAGCAGTGCCCTTATGTATTTGAGACTCTAAGACATCAAAACGTTTGTTCAACGCGGACAAAATTGTAGCAATTTGTGATGAAGAGTCTTCTTTTGTGTTGAGTAGGGCTGGGGTAGTTCTCCTATCATTGCCTTAGGTGTTGTTTGCAGATAATTGATCTAAAAGTCTAAACATCTCATTGACATGCACATTCCGGTAACCCCCATTGGTCATAGAGTCTACCATCGCCTTAGATTGAGGGTTCAAGCGTGTGCAGAAAATTTGGATCACTACCCACTTGTCCACCCCATGATTAGGGCATTGTTTCATTAACATCTTGTACCTTTCCCAAGCGGCATACAATTGCTCATCCGGCTGTTGTCTAAAACTTAGAAACTCGTCCCTTGCTTCCACTGATTTATCGTCGGAGAAAAATCAAGCTCTAAATTTTGCTTCAAAATCATCCCAAGAGGTTATGGATCCTTCCGGGAGATTGTTGAACTAATCTCTAGTTTTCCCTTGTAGAGAGAGATGGAATAGCCGCAACCTCAGCACATCTTAAGGGACACCATTCTGCTTGAAGGAATCACACACCTCCAAGAAATACATCAAATGCTTGTTGGCGTCTTCATTATAAAGGCCATGGTACAACCCATGCATTTGTAACATCGTTATCATCACCGGTTTGATCTCAAAAGTGTGTGCTTGCATCTCCGGCATTCGAATGCAAGATTGAGTTCCTCTCATATTCCGGGTGGCGAAGTCGTTGACAGTGGCTCTATCATATTAATCCGCCATTGTTTCAGCTTCAGTTTCAGGTTCAGACTCAAGTTCAGATTCAGTTTCAGTTTCAAACTCTGATTCTGCTACTGATTCAGGTTCTTCTTCAATGCGTGGTAATCCGTCAAGTACCACTATCAATTCATTCCCTTGTAGATGTTGCATGAACTAGGCTGATACCTACAAAAAGGCACAAACCAGCAAGTATCAAGCTAAAACAAGTGAAATTTAATGCAGAAAACAATGAAAGAAAAATTATAAATCTAACTAAAGACCCAAGCGAAATCTACTAACACAAGCCTAAGGTCAACTAAAAGATTTGTTAAACCAATCCTCGGCAACGGCGCCAAAAAACTTGTTCGCTACCGCAAGTGCGCGGATCGCGTCAAGTAATAGAGTGATAAGTGAGATCGTTCCCTCGAGGATTAGAGTAACAAACTAGCTGAGCAATAGTCTTAGTGAGTTTGATTAAGTTGTGCCAAAACGAAGTGTTGAGTATGGGAAAAGAACTTTCAAAAGATATTTTAATAAAGACTAAAAGTTACTGAACAATAATCTATTTCTTGTGAATTCAATCAATTTTTAATAAACCTAGGATTGTTCGTCCCCTTTGCACTTCATAAACTTAATTTCCTTCCTATTTAAGATTGCTCTCATGGAATATATATATATATGTCAGTCTAAGGTTCACTAGCAATTGATTAAGCTCTCTCAAGTCATAACCAACTTTATATCCTCCATTAACATACACAATCTCTTGCTATAGTTAAGGGAAAATAAACATTACATAGCCTCCTTAATTTGACAATGCTAGGTTAATAACTATATCTCTATGTTGTTAACAAACCCTCCATTTAACTCTTTAAACTTCAAGTCTAGCATAATTCTACCCACGTTCTACAATTAGACTAACTTTCTCAAGCTTAATCTAATTAAACGGATTATCCAAAGTGCTGGCCAGTCACAGATATCAGTGAAAACAGGGATGAATTAACACATATATACCATTCGCTCTTAAAAGGAAGAAGGAATAACGTTTAATCCATACAAAGGTTTAGAACAATCCTAGAATGAAAAACCTAGCTACTCATGTTCAAAAACAAATCACAGATATCAGCGTTCAATGTAGTCATGACAGAATCACAGTGGAGAAAAGGGAATGAATACAGAAAGATCAAGATAAATGGAGATGAAATCTCTTCCAATCTTCAATCTCACTTGATTCTCCTTGATTTAGTGCAAACCCAAGCTCTAGGACGTTTAGCCGCCTTCTCTGTCTTTTCCTAATTGGGAATCCCCCTTCTCAAACCCTGGGTTTTGCTTTTTATAGCTCCTCAGATGTCAGAACGCGCAGCTTCATTTGCGGGGGTTGGCCACGGCCAACAAGCTTCTGTTTATCTTTGGGCAGTGGCCCATGAGTCCTTGGCCACGACCAGCAAGTATCTGACCTCCTGCTGGCTCATCTTGGCCGCGGCCTATGCCTTTCTGTGCTACTGTCGATTCTTCTTGTTCGCGGCCCATGAGATGGCTGGACGCGGCCAATGCACCTGCCAGAGTCATCTTCTCTTCTTTTCTGCTCTGTTCTCCTCCCAGCTTGCCTTTCCTTGAAATGGTTGTTGGCTTCAACTTCCTTCACCTCCTTCTTACTGCATATTGCTTCCTTTGGTCTAGCTATGACTGAATCTGTATCAGTTCACACAAAAAACTCACAAACATGGTTAAACATTCATAGCAGTTAGTGAATAATGTCCTCCCCATTTTCATTCTGTTGTGCTTAGCATGAGAAAAACACATTTCATCACTTTAACCCTCTCAAACACCCACTAATGTACCCAAAGTGAAGTAAAACATGATGAAATATGAAATTCTAACAAGAATTTCCTGAAGTTAACACTTCTCTTGGTTGGTAACAACTTTACTATGTGTTATCAATATCGATACTTTGATACCAATTAACATAGAGTTGGTCCAGTGGTATAAGGCCTCACTAGATCATTCTTGGTCTTGAGTTCGAGTGCAAGAGAAGACATAAATATTCGGAGGAGAAGCCACAAATCCTAAAATTGAAGTAATTGGTTGCTTGAATGCTTGGTAATAGAATTCAGAAAAGGTGCCAGTTACCGGTTGAAAGTATCAAAAAAAAATATGGATACTTAAAGAAAAATGATGAATACCTAGTAATAAGATCCAAAAAGGGCGCTGGGTACTAGTTGAAAGTATAAAAACATATGAATACTTCAAAAAAAATTGATGGATACTGGTAATATGATCCAAAATAGAACCAGTTGAAAGTATCCAAAATATATGGATACTTCAAGAAAAGCTTTTGAATTTGGGAGACAAACTAGTGGATTGAGATATTATATTTAGAACTAAAGATAACTTGAACTAGCTCCTCTATTAAGGAACTATAAGTAGTATGGCCATAATCAATATAGAAGGATATCCCATGTGATCCTTGTGGACACCATTTTACAGCACACACTGTGGACAACTCTCTCATACACCTAATTTGAGTTAACATGTTAGTCAAAGCACCTTCAATTTTATGTCTCCAGATTCTGTATTTCAGGCCAAGAGACAATTGTCGTCGCTATAAACTTTCACATGCATATAAGTGATCTATGCATCTTCTTCACAATCACCCAACTCCATAATTATTATTTTTTTATATATGAAAAAAGCAACTAACCAATTTGATCACAGGAATAAGATAGATGTCTCACGACTTAAAGATCACTTGTAGAGATGTTATCCCTAGATTGTTTGTCAATAATGTCATCCTTGCACCAACATCGAGCTGGACAGAAGCTTAAGGCATGTTATTGGGATCCAAAAGAGTATTATACAAGGGTATCAAACCCGGACTAGCCACTGAACCAGTCAGGATAGTGGGTCAAAAGTCAATGGATCAAATTGGAGTCAAACTAGAGCTAACTTGGGGTCAAACCGGTGAAGAAGTGAACTTGAATGACACAAAATGAGGCAGTTGCTATTTGCAACACTCAATTGTAGCATCCCAAATTTTAATATTGAGGTTTAGAGTTAAGTAAGATTTAGTTATTGATGAGATTAAAGTATCAAGAGGTGGAATTTGAAGGTCTGAGACACTAAGGACAATAATTGGAAACTATATCTCTAGGCTTTTTGAATAGTTTAAGATTTTAAAAAATTTTTAGAATCAAATGATGATATTTTTGAGTCATTCTTTTTCCATTGGAAAGTAAACATCTCAAGTGTTTGGCAGCATAGAAGTGTTTTTTATGGAAATGAAAATGAAAGTAACTAGAACTAGAAGTGAAAGTAGCTTCCAAAGTATGTTTGGCATATGAATGAAAGTGCACATGTATTTATTTTATTAAAGAATTGTATTTTATTACATACGTGAAATTACCAATCTGTCATCACCCAAAAAATCACAACCCCGATCCACAACTCATGATTGTGCACCCACCTTTACCAGAGGTCTCACATACACCTTCGTTGGAAGAACAAAAACTAGAGAAATAATATAAATCAAAAATGAAGAAAAAAATCGACCAATTGTGAACAATTAAAGAGCTAGCTATGGGGCATCCTCATACTGTCAAATTGTTATTGTAACTCATAGTGGCTGTAGGAGAGGGAGAGGGAGGCTATCGAGTCAAAGAGTGAAGAGAGAGACGAAACATGGTCATAATGCAACATGGGCAAAGTTATCTATCGATATGACGGATAGGGTATAATGGTCATAAAACTTTATTTCCATCAAACGACCTATCTCAATTTCATAGGTTTACTCAAGGAACTCACTTTCATCAAATCATATTATATGGAACCACTTTCCTAGAGAATCTACCTCGCACATACCAAACACACAACAATGAGTTCCTACACTTCCATTTCCACTTCTCTCCTTTTAATTCACTGCTGTCAAATAAAGAATAAAGGATCAAGTAGAGAAGTGGAAGTGAAAGTGATGGAACTCATTACATATATGATGGAAGAACACATAAACTTTGTCGCTCAAGCAATACAACGTTTATAGGAAATAGGATAGTCCATATTGATTTGTTACCCCGAGGTGTCATTGAGCACGAATTAGGCAGCTCTTCTGACTTTCACAAATTCATACTTTCTTCAGTATGAGATGCATCGACTTTAGTGCTAACTAACAAATACAAATAAACACAGCAATATGAACGGTTAATCTTTTGATGGCCACAAATAATAGGAAACAAGCTAGTGATCAATAGGTGAAAATAATCACATAATAGGTTGAAATTTATGATTCAAGCATATCTAATCCTTAAGTAATATATTACTAAAATAGCTCATGCGCTATGGAATCAGTTTCAATTCTCATCGCAATTATGAGCCCTAAGAACTTATCACCATTGCAAACCGTTCAGATCTAACTTGAATGATTGAGATTGAATATTTTAACTATTACTTTTTATAAAAAAATGATTTTAGTGTGTATAGAATCTAATGTAATGTTAATATCTTAACTATCAGTTTTTTTTTTTTAAAAAAAGTGATTTTTATTTAAAATTCATTAGTTGAAAATCTTAAATCTAAACCATTGAAATTTTATTTGAACTATGCAAATCTCACCACCATGTTAAGCTCTTACTGCTCATCAATATGATGAGCACTGAAATTGGTTCCCATATGCTTGTATTTTTCTTTTTTAAAAATTGAAAAACCACAATAGGAACGATCCAAACTCTCTTTGAGAGAAAACAAAGTTACAATTCGGTATTGTGGCGTCGTGACATATTGCGGTGCCAGCTTGTCATGACGGTTTTAATTTTCATCCAACTACCGCTCACGAGAACTTGTCTAATCAATCAGTTATCAATTATTTAGTTATAAAATGATGATTAAGTACATAATTTATTTGATTTTGTTTCAAAGTTTAATTTGATCCCTATAACTGAAAAGAAGGCTGCACTGCTCTTCTATACTTTTGAATAATCTAGTGTTTATAAATGTTCCTTACGTGGTAAGGTCAATCCTTATTATAAGATTTTGAATGTCTGATATATTTTTCGGTATTACACCTCTCTGTGAACAACAAATATTATATTTCACTCCTACATATTTGTCTATGTTTCACGGTTTTTTTTACCTATATTTAATTGCTTTCAAACGTTAAATATATGAGCGCTAAATATTTATATTTAACATTTTTTAACCGTTAAATATAGGGCCATATATTTCACAGTGGTTTAAATATAACTGTTATTTAGAGGGCACTATATTTCACAATTCTAAGTCAATGATTGTTAAAAATTGCAAATTACATTCAACGGCTGTAAAAAAACCATGAATTATATGACCAAATACATTACGGTTCATATGATGAGCGGTAAGATGTACTTGACACCAATTTTGGTCATCAGTAAGGTGTTTATTTGATGGTTGTTGGTGAATCACCGTATCATATATTTATATACTTAACAATTGTTTGATAAAACCATGATATATCTCTCAATATATTACGGTTATTAGCGAATAAACGTGAAGTATTGGGGAGAATTTCCTTTTTTAAAAATAAAATTGTGGTTCATTAACATAGAACATAATACAAATTGAGAAACCAAATAGTGATCCATTCCAGTCATCAAAATGGCTACTATAAACATAGAATAGAATACAAGGAACCAACACCAAAATCAATCAAAAGCAAATTTGAAACAGCAAATGAGAAGACAAAACAAAAACAAAAAATGGCTACTCTATAGCTAACTTCATTTTGCAGCAACCCACTGACTATAAACAGTCATAGCCAACTCTTCTATGACTTTTCAATTTGTTCAGTTGAATATTGCTCACAATAACTGTCCTCAAAGTATTGTAGGAAAAAACAAGTTAAGCATGTTAAAATATATATGACTTGACTTTTAATTTAACTTAAACACACATGCCCCCATGCACGCGCTCGCGCGCACACACACATATATAGTCCTTAGTATTAATTGAGGCGGGATTGTAGGTGACTATGCCCTTTATGAACTTCATGATATAGACCCACAATAAGAGCTTTTATCTGGTTGCCATGGAAATTATAAACAAACAATGAAATATATCAATCCCTGCTTTCATTTACGTAAGAGAAACACAAATAACCAACTCTGACAAGTCTAACAGGAACACAAAAAAATATATATATCAGTGAATTACCTATACTTTCTTCCATTTATAATTGGATCCATATATGTGTGTAACACCCCAAATTTTTATTCACCAAACATATATATTGTAATTATTTAAAAATATTTAATAAAATGGTGAATATTCATGAATTTGGAATTTATGAGTTTATAAATTTTCATTTTCAAGAGAATTGGGCGAATAATTATGGAATTAAGTAGGATAATTTAAAAAACCCAATATCCAAGCCCAAAAATGGAGGAATAATAAGAAATAATATTTGGTCTAACAATGAAAGAAAATTGGCCAAAGAAAAAGGAGAAAAGAAATTAAATTAAAAAGGTATTGGAAAAATCGTAATTTTGCCAATTTAACACAAAATAAATTATTTTTCAATTAATTGAAGTTAAATTCAATTAATTAAGGAAAATAAAGGGGAAATATATATTTAGAATATTTTGGTCAAATAAATATTGGAAATTTAAAGATGAACAATGCTCCAGTAAAATTGCCTGCGAGTCAGTGAATTTGTCATATGGTTTTGGATAACCAAATGATGACAAAAATTTGTGAAATTTTTTAGAATGAAAGCAGACATCCTAAGCCTTAATTTGATAGATACATATGAATCATTTAAATCTTTATACAAAAAGTTATGAATTTTTGAAGTTAGCCCAGAAAAACTGTTGATTTTCTGGAACAGCATCCAAATAATCTAGTTTTGGGACTTTTGTGCTTCCACTTGGCAAAAGACTATATTTTTCCTTGAAACTAGACTCAATAAGGGTTTTATAGCCTTTAGAATCACTCTAATATGATGTCTTCAAATTTAGTTATGATTTTTCAAAGTTTGGGCAGAAAATATGCCAGAATTTGCTTAAATCCAAAAATGGGAAATTAATTAATTAAATTAAGGAAATTTATGATATATTTTTAAAAGTCATCTCCTTCCCTTCCATGCTCATTTCCATCAGTTTTGTGCACAAAGAAGAGAGAGAGAGAGAGAGAGAGAGCTTCTGAGAATTTGTAGAGAGAAGGAGGAGAAAATTCACTAGGTAAGCTTGATTTCATCAGTGAATCAACTCCTAACTTCCGTAATCCTTCATCTAAGCTTCTTTCCTATGTGAATTAAGGTGTTTATGAAGCAAAATTTCATTGTTAGGGGATCTAGGGTTTCGGGCAACAAGGGAAAAGCCAGAAGGAAGCTAAGGTGACTTCCTAAACTTCAATCTTTGATTGTTCTAGCTGTTGTGGATAATTTAATAGGTGAATTTTTGTTGGATTTGCTCTAATTGTAAAATTTGCGAAAGGGTGTGCCCTAGGTCAAAATTTCAAGAAAAGTACAGTCGAACTGGGTACAGCGGGTCTGGTCACTGGGGGCATTTTGGTAAATTTTCACAATAGACTCATATAATTAGTAAAAACACTATAGAAGTGCCTAGAATGTTGCTACTAGTACATATCATATCTACTTTCCACATTTTTATGAACGATAGTATGTTGTCACTGGGATTCCTTGGAATCTCGTTCTTTTTCATAAACTAAAATATGCCAGCTGGAACTAGCGGATCCAAAGGCAAGTTGGTAGGCCAGGGGAACTGAAGGGCACGGATCCTAAGACAAATACTGTGATTATATGTAGTCCATCTTTTGGAATACTTTTGGATATTTTGTACATATTTGTAAATATTACCGAATTCTGCACGGTTGATTCTTGTATGTAAACAAATGCATATTATTAGTATATTTGTCCTTTCCTGTATGCCTATGGAATTTGGTCTTTATCACTCTACACATATCGAAATGGAAATGGGTGTTGACACTGTGGCTATGTAATGTGGGGCAGATGAGGCTTTCGTTAGTGGCGTAATAGTATGCATTGCTTAATTGCTCTGAAAAGAAACAACAAAGATGTCAGAGTTAATTTAGATTAAGATAGAAGTACTATTAATTTTTTATTCTTTTAAATTTAATTTACCTTGAACTCTCTATCTTGTAGTGACTATACAAAAGCAGCTCATTCAGGCTATTTGATAATTTCCCTTGGTAGCTTCGAAACAATCGACACATCTACATATTAGGGTTCTAACAATTATTTCTTTGTCACGTACAATTAGAATGAGTGTAGTACCCTGCTATCCTTCCCGAGCACATAATCCTTTCAATAGTCATCTATGTGGAGTCCATATTAAAAAACACACAATTCAACTTGCTAGTATTAGGTATATCGGTTAACAAGAAATTACTAACTATGTAGCATCATATCTTACCAAAACTTCATCCCAGGTAGTCTTCTTCATTGAATCGGTTGCCCTCTTCCTATTGCTCAAAGTGATAGGCACGTTGGCTTTTGCCGCTCATATGAGGTCACTAATGAATTTGTTAGATTTCACAACTTAACCTTTCTTGTTCCATCTCAGAGTAAGTTTCCTCCCCTTTCCTTGCTTTCTGGACCACCTTCATAACAATAAGGCCCTTCCTTAGTGCTCTTTCCTCTTATGCCATCTCATCATTTGGTGCAATAGAGGGGTTGGCGAAGGGACCGGCTTGGGTAGAGGGGAGGGTATGGTTAGGACCCTCAGTACTTGAGCCACTATCAGAAGTAACGTGTAACAACATTCATAGTCATCACTTTGAGTAGGAATGAAGAAAGCTTTGTGTAATGTCAAAGTCCAATGTGAGAATCACACAATAATTCCAAAACAAGTCAATGCACAATTCATAGTTGAAATCACAACAACAAGATTCAAAGCCATGGAACAACAACAAATTCCAATAATGATCACAAGCAAGTCACATTTAAGAGCAATTAACTAGTAGTAATGAACCATCAATGAATTAATTCAGAGAAAACAATAGTGCCACTAGCAAAATTAATTCCCAAATCAATTCAATTGTTATTTATAGAACAACACTTCAATTGTTTACTCAGCTTCCAAACTAAGTTTAATTCCTCAACTTTTCAAAGAAAAGAAAAGAACAAACTAGAACCAATTTGGCTATATTTTTCAGTAGAACAAAACTTCACAGAAAATAGCACTCTAGCAATCTATGTTTTTCAAAGCAGAACAGAACCAACTCCTCAGTATAAGAACAATAACAACGGTAAAAAAAAAGACTAGAAAAGGCAATAAAGACCAAATGCCAATTCGGCTACTGCAAACCCTAAACCCAAAACCAAAATGAACCCATAAGTAACCTAACTAAACAAATCATCTAGAACTAACAATTTAGAGTTTGTATTTTGACTTTACAACGAATTAAGACTAGCAAGTACTTACCCTTATGAATGTGCAACTAAAAAATGGAGATTGGAAACCAGGACAAACAACGACACCTTCACGGATTGCAGCGAATGCACATTAGAGGAGAATGACAAGTCCATCATCAATAGAGAGTGAAATAGTGGAGGGGATGCCGGAAAAGAGTGGTCAAAGGTGTTCATTGATCGCACAGAGAAATGGTGGGAAGTGTGAAATCACAAATGAATGGAGAAAGAAGTGGATTTTAAAGACATATACTTCATGGGTTTTTTTGAACAGCTGTTAAATATATAAATTTCACGGTTTTTTTAAAAAAAATCCGTCATATATTGATGTCGTACACTTAACAATTGAGTGCCATCAAGTATGTATGAATATTTTAATAATAAAAAGATAAATATATAATTCATAGTCGTTTTGCAAAACCGTTAACTATTATGTGCAGGACTTTATGGTTTATCTTAACAACCGTTAAGTATTGTCTTGCTCAATCTCCGCCTCTTAATATTTTACGGTTTACTCTAAAACCGTTAACTATGGAGCATCAATTATATGCGAGGTTGCAGTAGTGTTTACACAATTTTGTTATTCTGTAAAATAAAAACAAATATAAGATACTTCCTCCTATCCTTGTTATAAATCACATCTAACCAAATTCATCGGAGTTAAGGATATGTTGTCGATAACTTTGTCTAGAAATGACATATTTTTCCAACTTTACCGTATTTAATAACATAGAATTACTATATCAGAATTCAAGTGTTGTCTTAATAAACTGTAATAGGTTAATATTTCAAAAGATGAATCGATTACTCACTACGGGATTTATATTTGGAATCATCAATTTCTTCTAAATATAAGGACTAGAGAGAGTATTGAAACATTCAAATAATCTAATTAGGGCCTGTTTTTGGAAGAATTAATTTTAATGAAAGGGAATGGACAAATTTCAGGCTTGGGATCATTTGTAATACAAAGGAAGGAAAACAAAAATGATGAACTAAAAAAATTAAAAAAACACACAGATTACTCAAAACACTCCTATCGGTAATAATGTGTCCAAATAAATATAAAATCGTTATTTTAAATATCGAAAATATAAAATTATCATATTAAAGATGGAAAATATTAAATCTATTATAATTTCATCTCAATTTTAATTAGGTACTTGTAGATTTTTTTTACCCAGTTTATATGGTCCTTATAATTTTCACAATTATTTAGGTTCTTATACTCAAAATTTATTAATTTGTAAGAGTTTAGTAGCTCATGACCTAGTTGATCATTCGCTTCAATGGGGAGGAATAATTTAAGTTGGTCTTCTCTCACCTAGGAAAATATGTTCCCATCTAAGATGGAAAGAAACCATTTTCCCATTTAAAGGAAAATTGGTTCCCCTCCTATCCTCTTCACTCATCTTCTTTTTCTAACCGTTATATTGATATTTTAATGCTTCTTATTTTAATTTTTGTTAAAAATGATTATTAAAACATTAAGTATAAAAAAAAATACAAACTACTAAAATTTAATCTCAACTACTTATACATGTATTAAGTAAATTTAAAAAATATTTGTAAATGACTTAAAAGGTTAAAATTTGAATGGTTGAAATATCCAATCTAATATATAGTTAAAAAAAAGAAAGATGAGAAAAAGGAGGATGAGGAGAGAAGAGGAGAGGGGTGGAGAGAGACACCCCTCTTCATGGAAGAGCAATTATTTGCACCAATTGTATCTTGTGGAAAATTTGTCATTTTCTTTTTCCTTCCGTAAGTTTTCTTCCTACCAAACAAAGAACTGTAAGACAACGATGTATCACAAATTAAAAAGGAAAAAAAAATAAAAATAAAAACCAAAACGGGGATCCTCTCCCTATAAAAGCCCAATCATATCTCACAAAGCATCGCACCAATCAAAAGCGAAGTTTCACAAAACACCAAGTTCATAGAAACTTGAACAAGAACATGGCTTCCAAATCTGCCCTTGTCCTCTGTTTCATCAATCTCCTCTTCTTCACGGTGGTAACTTCCACCTACGTCCCATGCCCTCCACCGCCACATCATTCCAAAACCCCCAAACCCTCATCACCATCGTCTCCCTCAACAAAGTCACCATCTTCTCCTTCATCCTCAGGAGGAAACCAGCCAAGTTGCCCTAGAGATGCCCTTAAACTAGGTGTCTGCGCTGACGTGTTGGGCCTCATCAACGTCCAGCTCGGTAATCCACCAAAGACCCCTTGCTGTTCCCTCATTCAGGGCCTCGCCGACCTTGAAGCCGCCGTATGCCTCTGCACCGCCCTTAAAGCCAATGTCTTAGGTATCAACCTTAACCTTCCCATTAGCTTGAGCTTGGTCCTCAATTACTGTGGCAAAGGCGTCCCCAAAGGCTTTCAGTGTGCTTAACTCAATTAATACATCACATTATTACGTCACTATCTCCATTATTACTCTAGTGTGCCTTTTATTTTCTTTGGAATTACATGGTCAAGTTCTATTATAGTTTGTGTTTGTAATCTTGTTTGGTTCATTCTCGATATATTATTGTATTATTATTGCTGGTCTGATGGTTGGAAGGCTCGTCATCTTCCTCCTCCTGATCAGACCATTATGGATGCTCTAAGCTCCATTATTAATCAGCATATTTTGGAATCGAAAAGCAAGTACATTTTCTGTCAAAACACGTGTAAAGAAAGATCACATGGCTTTAGTCTTCCACACAAGAAAAATAAAATAAAAACGTATACGTTTATGGAAATAGGAGATTCCAGTAACTTGGCTCCCATAAGGTGGTCACTGCAATATTAACATTGAGCACCAATAATTAGGTAGATCTTGTAAATTTAGAAAATTCACTTTCTTTAATATGAGATGCATCGTATTCAGTGCCAAGTATCAAATACAAACAAACACATCAGTGTAATATGAACGATTAATCTTTTGATGGCAACAAATTGATACTTCATCGGGTTCAAAATATAACTTTAGATAACTAAATAATGCGACTAAAAAAAAGCTTGCCACTTGAATTAAAGAAAAACTTAGTTAAAGGCAATAAATATATAAAACATGTAACTTATTTTCCCTATAATACCTTTTAAGGAAGAAGGTGAGTGAGAGAGAGAATGAGTAAAAAAAGATATGAGAGATAATGAGGAAAAACAGAGATATAAGAGAGACATTTAATTAATTAGAGTTAAATGTAAAAAGTGATTAGATTATTAACGATGCATTAAATACAAAAATCAGACTCACATGTTGGTCGAGGTTATGGAAGCTAAACATTCCCCAAGGATGCAAGACTCACATGTGGTTACTGTTGCAGGATAAATTACTAATGAATGGGGAAAAATTAAAACTTGGCTTGCACGAGAATAGTAGGTGCAATGTTTGCTCGGAAGTTCACGAAAGCAACCTCCATATGACTTGAGACTGTATGCAGTCTAAAGAAATATGGATCAAATTGGGGATCTCTTCCGAAAACTAATGTTTCTGGAACAGTAACCTCACTGATTGGGTGCAGTCTAACCTTGGGAAGAATGACGGCTCAAGCAATGTGTTTTGGAGAGATATCTTTGGAATAACTTGTTTAATCTGGAAAATTAAAGGAGAAATGAAAGGGCTCACTCAAATTCCTGTACATCTCTTACGGACAGAATTCGGGAGATTAAAGGCATTGCTAGATGTATGACTTGGGCAAAGCCATTCCAATTCAGGATGAAGAGGGTAAACATGATAGAGGACGGTGGCATTGAGTCAAGAACTACAGTGAACAATTGGAGGGAAGTTTATATGGATGGCGCATTTTCTCACGGATCGAAGAGGCAACCAGTTGTGGTGGATGGTATTCTGAAAAACTGAGATGGTTCCATTGTAGAATTGTTCATGTGCTCAGTTGAAAGAGTTGATTGCTTGGTTGCAGAGATATGGGTATATATGCGGACTCCGTTGAGCTTGGGATGAGGATTTCTGTCGTGTGAGGTTATATTCTGACTCCAATGAGGTGGTCATGATCAGTATAGCCAAATAGTTGGAGATGCATGAAGACATGGCCTTGATATTTGAGCTGCAGCATGTGATGACATGCGACTGTGAAGTGGAGTTGATGAATATCAACCGCAATAAAAATGAAAGGGTAGACGTCTTAGCCAAAAAAGGCTTTAAACATTGGATTTGTATTGCAAACCTTATCAAAGAAATCTACCGAACTTCTATTGGAAGCAAGTGGAATTACTTAGTTTCTTTTTACTATATTTGTTTCATTATGTCTTTACGTTTACTTTTTAATGCTTTCCATTCTATAAAAAAAATCAGAACCCTTCAAAAAATTGAAGTTTTTATATATATATATATATAAACCAGAGAGAGTGGAGAACACGTTATCTCTGGGTTGTCGTTTGACTATGCTAAAATTTCTTTGATGTTTTGAATTTTAAAAACAAAAATAAAAATGATTCAAACTCTTTTGAGAAAAAACTGCAATTCGGTATTGCGGTGCGACAACAACATATTGCGGTGCCAACTTGTCATGACGATTTCAATTTTCATCCAATTGGCGCTCACGAGAACTTGTGTAATCGATCAGTTATCCGTTATTTAGTAATACAATGATGATTGACAGAATGAGTACCTATAATATATTTAATCTTATTTCAATGTTAAATTTTTGGGAAAATTCCAGGTAAAGTCCAATAAAAATAGTAAAGAATAGAAAGATGATTCCAATTTCAAAATCTCTATAACATGTTAGTGCTTAATTTGTCCTTTCTAAAATTAAAATGAAATGACAAAAATGCCCTCACACATTTTTTTAAAAAAAAAACATTAATTCCCACCCCCAAATTGCCTCGCCATGCTCTCTCAGAAATTCTCCTTCTCGCCGTCGTCCCCGGTTGTTTCTGATCCATACCCAAATGCTATTTCTCCAAATCAGCCACATCCCTCTTACAAGTACCATAAAAGCCACCATCTTTTACCTCCGCTAGTTGCTTCCGTCACCTTTGTATGCTCCTTCTTCCTTCTCTTTTTCCTTTGCTTTCACAAACTTGCTAGAAAATGCACCACCCCTTCTTTTGATTCTGTGTCTAAGCCTACTTATCGTTACTCCCTCCTCCAGCATGCCATGTCATCATTCTCCACCCACCTCACCCAAAGTGGCTTCGGCCCGTCTACTCCAGCACTCTGCCTCCAATCCGTCACGGTCAAGCTCCTGGACTCTGCCTCTCTACAGGGTGAGCATGAGTTTCACAACGAGCTCTTCTTCAACTCCAGGATTCACTCTCAGCACGTGGTCTCCGCCATCAGCATTTCCTCTTATAGAAATCGCCAGAGGTTTTTGCTTGTCTACGAGGTGATGCATAATGGGACTGTAATACCCCAAATTTTGAAACTTAAGGCTAGAGAATAAGCCTGAGATAAGTGGACTGCTAAGCCCCGGTTTAGCAAGATCCTAAATTGTGATTAAGAGATAATGACTCCAAAAGTGGATGTGGTTAGTGATAAATAACCCTTTTGGAGAATTCGATGTGATTTGAGTTCCGGATGTGATTCGTATGTGCTGTGAGCAGCGCCGAAACCCTGTATTTAAGTTCAATTATGGATTAACCTCTAAATTGACTTAAAATAGAGGGAGGGCGCATAATATGGTGATATGGAAAGATATGAAGTGTTTGGTGGTGATTCAAGAGAGATTACCATAATCAGGGGCAAAACGGTAAATTTACCGACTGACTGGTTAGTTACCGATGAGAACACTCCTTAGTAATCAAGATCAATGGCTAGGATTGAAAGAACAAGAGGTGGAATCCTATGCATGCAAGTTTATATGAAATCATAGTAGGAAGTATAGGATGGTGCCAAGTGGCAAAACAAGGACCCTTGGATTAAAGTTAAGCTTTCTAATCATTTTTCTCTTCTCTCCACTTCTAAATGGTCGGCCAACACATGAGAAAAAAAGGGGAAAATCTGATCACTATCTTCATCATCTTCATCTCTCCAAAGCTTCCATTTTCGCCAAGCAAGGAAGGCAAGAGAAAGGAGAAAGCTCATGGTAAGTGCTCTATATGGTCCTCTATTGCTAAAACAGCCTTCTATAATGTTGTTCATAGTGATGAGAGCTTCATCTCTATGGTTTTATATTCTTGATTGGAGGTGTTTAATGGCTTGAGGAAATTTGGAAAGATGGAGAATCAAAGAATTGGTTTGGGAAAGAGGAAGAGGTGAGTATTTGAAGACTTTTGATCTAAGTTTTGTGAGTTTTGGTTGAGCTTTGTGAATTTCGAATTTTGCCCTGATTTTCTTGTGATTTTGGATTGGATGAATTGGGTTGTGTTTTATGTTGAAAATGGTGCCATGTTGTGGTATTTGATCATTGGAATTGGTTTGAATTGGATTGGACACAATGGTTGAAAAACTGGAAATTCTGTCCAGTGAGAATTCTGTCTGGGTAGTCTGTTTGTGTTGCCGTTTTGAATGGGCAAATGATGTTGGAAAATTATGAAACTTTCCAGTCTTAAATTTCACATCTCAAGCTTAAAAATGGATATAAAGTTTGTGTCATTTCGTTTTGTGAGCTGGGAGTTTGAACTGACCAAAGTTTGGCATCCAAACTGGACCCTGTTTTGGCACAACGTTAGGTTTTTGGTAAATCTGGACTTTTGTGGTGATTTCTAGTAATGGCCAATATTTTTCCTAAAAAGAGGACTTAAATAGCTTCCATTTGGCTTTGGAATCACCTTATTTCGATTGTTCCTGAATTAGTTATAATTTTTGGAAGTTCAGTCAAGAAACTGGAATTTCTGGGCTGCAGCCAACCCCCATTTTCAGCATTTTGAGATTTTGAAAGGTGATTTCCAACCTAGTACGTCCCAATCCTTTAAGCTTTCGTTGAGCTTATTTTAGCCACCTAAAGGGTGTGAATGGTAACCAACTTTAAGTGATATAAAAGTAAGAATTTGGAATTGAGATTGATCCTATATCCTTGATTTGGTTTATAGGGTTCAGTATTCGTTTGGTTCACGAGTAAGCAGAGCTGGAGCATACGTGGAAAGAAAAGTGTAGGGAACTTACCTCTCCTGCATGTATTGATATTTGTGTTTGTGTATTGATGCATGTTATTGCTTTGCTTGATTATGTGAAACATATATGAATGATTGAAGCTCTGTTTCTATTTATGCTATGGCCATGAGTATGTTGTTGAAACATTGAGCATGCGAATATATCATTATGTGAACATGAGTTATTGTGATGCAAGTATGTCATGCATTAAACACTTATCTTGCATGCATATTGGTGTCTGTTTCCTACTGGAATTCTCTAGAATCTCACCCTCCCCTACCAACATTTTAGACAGGTCAAGTGGCTCAAGGAAGGAGCAAGTGACTAGGGGTGGCGAGAATCCCTTATGGACATTTGTATTTGGAAGTTGGTTATTGTTATATGCTAGGATAATTGTATATGTTCGGATGATAGTTGGGATGTATATTTGGATATTGTATTTGTATATTGGATGAGTATTGAGTATGCATGTATGGAGTTGAGATTTGTGTAATCCCCGTTTGAGGAATTGTAAAGGGCGAATGTGCCCTATGAATTCTATGTAAAGGTATGAACCCGGGAGTTGCCGGGAAGTTATTGTTGTACACTCTGATATTTTTTATAAATGTGATATTCCGCGTAATGTAATTGTATTCGAAATTGAATATGAGACCAAGTAAATTATATTTCGAAAGTTATCTGTGAAAACCCTGTCGTGAAGATGGGATTTTAAATAAGTTTTATTTCCTATTGGTCTCTATTTCATTTTAATTGAGTATTTCGGATATAATTACGGAAGGGGGTTACAGGGACTCTCCAAGATGTGCTCTTGTACCACAAGTGACCTAAGCTATTGGATTGGAAGAAGCTGTTTTTTTGTCATCGTCGACATATATAGCCAAAGGGATTCAATATACCCACCCGTGATTCACAACGATATCAAGCCTAGTAATATTCTATTAGATAGTTCTTTATAGGCAACGGTCTTGCACGATTGAAATCGAAACCCCATATTGAAATTGGGATTTTTGAACTCAAATAGTATTGAAATGAAGAATTGTGGATTGGAGTTAGAAGAGGAGACGAAGGGAAAGGAAGAAGAATTAGAGAATAACGGTGGGTCAATGGTTGAAGAAACACAAAGTGTGAATACCGTTGACGGAAGTTGTCAAAACTAAACGAAAAGTGGTGAATTTCATAACTAAACTTGCACTACTACAAAATAGAGATTTAGTGATGCTGATCTTATGGCACTTCTTTAAATAAGTGTTAGAGGAGACTTCTATTGTTTAAAAAAGAAAATACATGTGGCAACTATGGCGCTTTTTGTGGCAAGCGCCGTAACAGTTGAGTACCTTCTATGGCGCTTGCTTGGGGAACCACCATACAAGGAGTTATGTTTAAAAAAAAAAAACATAGACATCTTGTATGGCGCTTACCCAGACAAGCACCATAGCTAGGTACATACCTTTAATGGCACTTTCTCTAAAATGCGCGCCATTAAAGGCATGTATGATATGACGTAAGTATATATACCTTTAACACATGTGTCCTATTAATTTTTAAGCTTATAAATATAATTTTATTAGTTATTACTTATTTATTTTGTTCAATGTCTTTTATATTTAATTTATTATGAAACATTATTTTTTTAAAAAAAATATTTTCTATGGGAAGTGGCTTTAAAGGCCATACAAAGTGGGCTAATTTAAAAAAAATAGAAGTCAAAACTTATAAATAAATTGTCCCTAGTAAAAAATATTTTAATTTTTTTTAAGGGTGAAGGTGCAATTTTAACAACAATGTTCTATCTCAGGGGCATCTGGCACCATAAAGTTTTTTAGGGTGCTAAAATACTCAACCTTTATAAACTAGAAAATTTAACCAAAACCGTTAACTTGTAGGAAACGGACGTTATATGTGGGTCCCACACATATTTTTTTAAAAAGGGTGAAGGTGCAATTTTAACAACAATGTTCTATCTCAGGTGAATCTGGCACAATCAAGTTTTTTAGGGTGCTAAAATACACATAAACTTTATAAACTAGGGCAATTTTACAAAACTGTCAACTTGAAGAAAACGGACGTTATATGCGGGTCCCACAGATTTTTTTTTTACAAAAAGCAATTGCTTGTTGCTCCTTCTCTCGAGTGGATAGTTCCATAAAGAGTAGTAGATAATAATGTTTACATCGTGCTCAATGCTCCATTTGAAAAACATGGTTTGAAAGCATTTTTCAACGAATATCATAATTTGCAGAACAAGCTCGGTAGCTTTTAACTTAATTTTTTACTGACGTATACAAATTATTAAAGCTGTTGGGAAAAAAAGTTTACCTGTTTCAGCAATAGGAAAGATGAAACTGGGTGAGCAAATAGTTAAAGATTTCAAAGGAAGTGTTGCATGTTATAAGCAAGACTGGGTAAGAAATTGTAGAGGGGGGCAGGAGCAAGAAGTAGTAAATTCACTATGTGGGACCCACACATAATGTTTGTTTGCTTTCCGTTAACAAGTTGGTAAAATTGCCCCAGTTTATAAACTTTATGTGTATTTTAGCACCCTAAAAAACTTGATGGTGCCAAATGCCCTTGAGATAGAACATTGTTCTTAAAATTGCAACTTCACCCTTTTTAAAAAAATACGTGTGGGACCCACATATAACGTGTGTTTCCTTCGAGTTAATAGTTTGGTAAAATTGCTCCAGTTTATAAAGTTTATGTGTATTTTAGCACTCTAAAAAACTTTATGGTACCAGATGCCCCTGAGATAGAACATTGTTGTTAAAATTGCACTTTTACCCTTTTTTTAATAGAAGGCCTTGGACGGCACTTGGTGCCGCTTTTGGTGCACCAAGCGCTATCCAAGGTACCTTACACCAAGCACCTTGGATGGTGCTTTGCTTGCAAAACGCCGTCTAAAGCACTGCCTTAAATATATATTTAAGGGCCTTGGACGACGCTTGGCAGGGAAAGCAACATCCAAGGCACCTTATATTCAAGGCACAACAGCTTGAATATATATTCAAGGCGCCACATGGTGCCTTGAATATTTAAGGCATCAGGGTCTTGAATTTGTAAGGTTGTGGAAGTTTTTTTTTAATTTATTTTTAAATTTTTTTAAGATTAGGAAATTATAAAAGATACGTGCTATGTTATTTTATTTTGCTATGGATTGTATTGTATATTGCTGTGGATTATGGATTGTAAATGGAGGTTTCTAACTGGAAAATTAAATAATTATCAAAAATTATTGTGGCAGTGTGGTGGAAATTTTTTTTAAAAATAAATCCCTTGAGTAAAAGGCTTTTATTTTTTTAAAAAATAAATATCTTGTACATACAAGTGCCGAAGGATACTTCTATTTTTTTAATAAAAATGGTGGCACCTATAGCTGTCTAATATCTTGTATGGGACTTGCCTGAGAAAGCGCTATACAAGATGTCAAAAAGATAAATCACCCCTATTAATTTTTTTTAATAAAAGGCCTACCTTGGATGGTGCTTTTCCTGTCAAGCGCCGTCAAAGGCACTGCCTTAAATATATATTTAAGGGCCTTGGACAGCACTTGGCAGGGAAAGCGCTGTCCAAGGTGCCTTATATTCAAGGCATAATTATGTCTGGTATTTTAGATATAGTCTTTTTTTTTAAGATTGGGAAGCTACAGCATTTTAAGGAAAAGTGATGCAGCTGCTCTCACCTTGTATAGTGTGCTATTTAATTTTCACAACCCGCCGTTCTTATTTTCATTTTTATCTTGTGTTTTCTCTAGCTTCATCATTTCCTAGAACTCCATTGTAGTACAAAGCTTCCTCTCCCATGTGTTTTTTTCCCTTGTCTCGACCTCCTTTAGAAGCTCCATAACATGTAAGTGTTTTTTTTCAACATTCGTTTCATGTTTTCTTTTTAATTAAAATCTGTCATGAATCTTATATGTGTGCTCATAATTTTTTTCCCAGGTATTTATTTGAAGTGTCAATTGTCTTCTTGAACTTTTTATAGATTGTAAGTTTTTTAATTTTTGAGCTTATAAATATAATAATACTTAGTTTAATCCTCCGTAGAAGTAATGTGTATGGCTCAAGTTTAAGTAACTTAAATGCTGGAGTTCTTTTATGCTTGATACAAGAAGACGCAATATTACAAAAGATACGTGCTATGTTATTTCATTTTATTGTGAATTATATTATAAATTGCTGTGGATTTTGAATTGTAAATGGATGTTTCCATCAGGAATATAAAAAATTATGAAAAATTATTTTTTTTAAAAAACTTCCTCAGGCGTTTCTCCAAGGAAGTGCCATTGGAAGTCATTAATTATTTTTTTTAAAAAAAAAACTTCCTATGACGCTTCTCCAAGGAAGTGCCATTGAAAGTCAAATGACTTCCAATGGCACTTTCTTGAAGAAGCGCCTTAGGAAGTGCTACCTTCCTATGGCGCTTCCCCAAGAAAGCGCCGTAGCTTTATATTTAAAAAAGAAAAAAAATAATCAAGCTATGGCGTTTTCATATATTTAAAAAGCATCGTAACTTGTTTTAATGGCGCTAGAAGCTACGGTGCTTTTCAACCTCCATAGTATTCTTTAAATTAAGTATCACAGCTTGTGTTTTTTGTAGTAGTGTTGTCAATGCACTACAAAAAAACATAGAATTAGTGACAGAATTAATTCTAAGAATGGATATGTGTTTACCAAGTTTGGATTTGAAAATAGCAACTCCGAATATGAAAATGGCAACTATCCATTAAAAAATGACCACTTGTGAAAATGAGAAGGCATGCATGGATTAATTCCTAGACTTGATATGGATTTGAAGTCAAATTTGAAAATAACAACTTTGGATTTTATTTGGAAATGATAACTATCCATTTAAAAATGACCACTTGTGAAAATTAGAAAGTAGACATTGATTAATTCCTAGACTCACTATGGATTACCAAGTTTGAATTTGAAAATAACAATATTGGATAAGGAAAGGACAACTATCTATTTAAAAATGATCAATTATTTCCGTTGGAGGTCCGGTGTAGGCGGCTAGCCACTAGAGCTCAAGCTAGGTGGCCAACGGCAGCTAGCGGCCACTGGTGACTGGCCGCCAGAGGGGGCAAGGGTTACTTTTTAAAAGAATTGTGTGAGGGGAACTAATGTCATGTTCTTTTAATTTCAAAAATGACACATAGAGCACTAGCATGTTCTAGGGATTTTAAAATTGGAATCACCTCTCTATATCCTTTACCATTTTCAATGGTCTTTATCTATTTTTTCCCTAAATTTTTTTATATGTCTATTTGACTGGGTCAACTTTAGGCATTATCAAACTAAACTGGGGATAGATGGATAGCTTGCACGAATCCAAAATTGAGACCTCATGTTTAAGTAGTCAAACCCCCTTCTACTAAAAGTTCGAGTTTTCCTTAAGAGAGACATTTGATGTCTAATACCACCTCTATATTTAGTACATAAATATTAAATTGACATTATTGCGTTTTGTAAAATAAAAAAAATCTAAATATTGAAACATTCAAAAATAATATAAGATGATGTAAGTCATTTTTAACATGTTTCATCAAAATTTTTTAAAAAAAAAAACATCATTAACTCTATTTTGAAATTTAATAACTTTTCAACTTTACTCCTATTCAGTATCATATACTCCCGTAGATTTATATTACCAACTAAGGAGAGATGCCTCACTCATTTAACTTTATTTAAAAATAGAATATTTTACCAACTTTACCCGGTCTATATATATATTTATCAAAAGTATAGAGAAATACTACATTATATTTTAAGTCATTAGTAAAATATAATAGGGATAATATTTGTAAAACAAATATTTAGTAATGACCCTCCAAGCCACTTCTATTATGAATCAATAAATTTTTTTCCTTAAAGATGCCTTATATTTGAGAATAGAGACAGTATTTTAATAAGAAATCTAAGAAAATAATAGTAGCAATAAATGAGGAATAAATTAGGGAAAATCACTGTCAGGTCCCAAGGAAGCAAGTTATTGTCAGAAAAGTCCCAGGAAAATCAGAAATATCTGAAAAGTCCCTAGGGACTTTTCTGATATTATTTTCTAAAGTTAAATTACACACATGCCCCTCTTCTATTTCTCTCTCTCTCACGTTTTCAGCTCACTGTCTCTAACGTTTTCAGATCGCAAATCTGTTCTTAATATGTGCAGATTCAGTTTTTGCAATGGTGGAGGGTGAAGCTTTGAGGTGGTGAAAGATTTGTGGGATGAGAAGTAAGATAGAAGGAAGAAGAAGATGGAAGGAAGGTGGTGGGATTTTTTTGATCTCAAGCTTCCGCCATTTTTAAAGAAGGAAGGGATGAAGGTGATGATGATGATGAATAGTCCAACCTCATTGTGCTGTGAAAACGCTGAAATGGGAAAAAATTAAGTTGTTGTTAATTTCCGCAGTAGTAGTTGTTAATATAACTCTAGTAGTTGTTAATACGAAAAATGAGGTTTGGGCGCCATTTTGCTCTGTTTTTGGGAAAGAAAACAGAGGAAGTGGTGTGTTTTAAGTGGTTGGGTGCTATGAAAACGCTGATATGGAAGAAAAATAAGTTGTTGTTAATTCGCACAGTGGAGGTTGTTAATTCGCACAGTGGAGGTTGTTAATACGGAAAATGACGTTGGACGCCATGGTGCTCTGTTTTTGGGAGAGGAAACAGAGGAAGTGGTGTGTTTGAGGTGGTGGGGTGCTATGAAAATGATGATATGGAAGAAAAATAAGTTGTTGTTAATTCGCACAGTGGGGGTTGTTAATATAACAGTGGAGGTTGTTAATAAGGAAAATGACGTTGGACGCCATGTTGCTCTGTTTTTGGGAGAGGAAACAGAGGAAGTGGTGTGTTTGAGGTGGTGGGGTGCTATGAAAATGATGATATGGAAGAAAAATAAGTTGTTGTTAATTCGCACAGTGGAGGTTGTTAATATAACAGTGGAGGTTGTTAATACGGAAAATGACGTTGGACGCCATGGTGTTCTGTTTTTGGGAGAGGAAACAGAGGAAGTGGTGTGTTTGAGGTGGTGGGGTGCTATGAAAATGATGATATGGAAGAAAAATAAGTTGTTGTTAATTCGCACAGTGGAGGTTGTTAATATAACAGTGGAGGTTGTTAATACGGAAAATGACGTTGGACGCCATGGTGTTCTGTTTTTGGGAGAGGAAACAAAGGAAGTGGTGCGTTTGAGGTGGTGGGGTGCTATGAAAATGATGATATGGAAGAAAAATAAGTTGTTGTTAATTCGCGCAGTGGAGGTTGTTAATATAACAGTCGTAGTTGTTAATACGGAACAACTTGACGGTGTGGCCAGTTGCTTTTGCTTTGCCATAGCGAAACAAAAGCAAAATGATGTAAAAAATGGCCTCTTCTGACCGTGTTCGCTTTTAGTATGCCACAGCGAAACAAAATCGAGATCACCTTTTTACAATGCATAAACCGTGTATTTACAACTCATAAAGCGTGTATTAACAACCTTTTGAGTTCGTTTCACAACGTCCCACACGTTTCTCGCTAACACTATGTTTCCTCACGTTAAATATGACAAATTGAGCTATTTACAACTCGTATAGCGTGTAATAACAACCTGTTCGGTTTGTTTCTCAACCTCCAACACCTTTCTATCTGACACTATTGTTCCTCAAATTAAGTATGACAAATTAAGCTATTTACAACTCATAAAGCGTGTATTAATAACCTTTTGAGTTGTTTTCACAACCTCCAATGACTTTCTCTCTGACACTATATTGCCTTACGTTAAATATGACCAATTGAGCAATTTACAGAGCACTTCCTCTGTTATATTCCCCAAAAACAGAGCACCCACTAACACTCAACCTCATTTGTTGTATTAACAACCTCCACTGTTATATTAACAACCTCCACTATGCGAATTAACAACAACTTATTTTTCTTCCATATCATCATTTTCATAGTACCCCACCACCTCAAACACACCACTTCCTCTATTTCCTCTCCCAAAAACAGAACACCATGGCGTCCAACGTCATTTTCCGTATTAACAACCTCCACTGTTATATTAACAACCTCCACTGTGTGAATTAACAACAACTTATTTTTCTTCCATATCATCATTTTCATAGCACCCCACCACCTCAAACACACCACTTCCTCTGTTTCCTCTCCCAAAAACAGAACACCATGGCGTCCAACGTCATTTTCCGTATTAACAACCTCCACTGTTATATTAACAACCTCCACTTTGCGAATTAACAACAACTTATTTTTCTTCCATATCATCATTTTCATAGCACCCCACCACCTCAAACACACCACTTCCTCTGTTTCCTCTCCCAAAAACAGAGCACCATGGCGTCCAACGTCATTTTCCTTATTAACAACCTCCACTATTATATTAACAACCCCCACTGTGCGAATTAACAACAACTTATTTTTCTTCCATATCATCATTTTCATAGCACCCCACCACCTCAAACACACCACTTCCTCTGTTTCCCCTCCCAAAAACAGAGCACCATGGCGTCCAACGTCATTTTCCTTATTAACAACCTCCACTGTTATATTAACAACCCCCACTGTGCGAATTAACAACAACTTATTTTTCTTCCATATCATCATTTTCATAGCACCCCACCACCTCAAACACACCACTTCCTCTGTTTCCTCTCCCAAAAACAGAGCACCATGGCGTCCAACGTCATTTTCCGTATTAACAACCTCCACTGTGCGAATTAACAACCTCCACTGTGCGAATTAACAACAACTTATTTTTCTTCCATATCAGCGTTTTCATAGCACCCAACCACTTAAAACACACCACTTCCTCTGTTTTCTTTCCCAAAAACAGAGCAAAATGGCGCCCAAACCTCATTTTTCGTATTAACAACTACTAGAGTTATATTAACAACTACTACTGCGGAAATTAACAACAACTTAATTTTTTCCCATTTCAGCGTTTTCACAGCACAATGAGGTTGGACTATTCATCATCATCATCACCTTCATCCCTTCCTTCTTTAAAAATGGCGGAAGCTTGAGATCAAAAAAATCCCACCACCTTCCTTCCATCTTCTTCTTCCTTCCATCTTACTTCTCATCCTACAAATCTTTCACCACCTCAAAGCTTCACCCTCCACCATTGCAAAAACTGAATCTGCACATATTAAGAACAGATTTGCGATCTGAAAACGTTAGAGACAGTGAGCTGAAAACGTGAGAGAGAGAGAAATAGAAGAGGGGCATGTGTGTAATTTAACTTTAGAAAATAATATCAGAAAAGTCCCTAGGGACTTTTCAGATATTTCTGATTTTCCTGGGACTTTTCTGACAATAACTTGCTTCCTTGGGACCTGACAGTGATTTTCCCAATAAATTATACATTTATATAATAAATTTAATTTGGTGAACCATGTCACGCATAAAAAAAATACTCCCTTGCTTTGTCTTGTCACTACAAGAGTATCCCAAGTAAAAACAAAAAACCAAAAAAGGGGATCCTCTTCTATAAAAGCCCAATCATATCTCACAAAACTTTCCACCAATCAAAAGTCAAGTTTCACAAAAAACCAAGTACATAGAAACTTGAAGAACAAAATCAATAACCTTGTGAAACATGGATTCCAAGTCAACCCTTGTCCTCTGTCACATCAACCTCCTCTTCTTCACGGTGGTAACCTCCACCTACATCCCATGTCCACCGCCGCCACAACATTCCAAAAGCCCCAAACCCTCAACACCATCGTCTCCATCTTCAAAGCCACCATCTTCTCCTTCCTCATCTGGAGGTAACCAGCCAACTTGCCCTAGAGACGCCCTTAAGTTAGGTGCCTGCGCCGAAGTGTTGGGTCTCATCAACGTCCAGCTCAGCAAGCCACCAAAGACCCCTTGCTGTTCCCTCATTCAGGGCCTCGCTGACCTTGAAGCCGCTGTCTGCATCTGCACTGCCCTTAAAGCCAATGTCTTAGGTATCATCCTTAATCTTCCCATTAACTTGAGCTTGATCCTCAACTACTGTGGCAAAGGCGTCCTCAAGGGCTTTCATTGCGCTTAATACCATATACATTTATAACTATCACCATTATTACATTGTGAAGTTCTATAGTTTATTATTTTAGTTTTCATTCATGATATATTATTGTATTATTATTGCTGATCTGATGGTTGGAAGGCTCCTCATCTTCCCCTCCCATTATGTAATCTCTTGAATTCTTGGTGACAATTTAATTGTATCAATAAAAAGTTTACATTATATTTATGTAGTGATCTATGATTAATTCCCCTCTATGAATTAATATTTTTTAATCATTTTTAATAAAAGGTATATATATTAATGGTTACGCCAAAAGAAGATGATTTTTGAATGATAAATTAATCAGCTGAGACTGAGAGACTATATATGTGTGATCAATTAATGGACCATGGTTCTAATTACATATCAATGTTGAATCGTCCGGCCTTCAGCTCTCTCTGTTCAATCGGGAAAAAATATTTAGTTATTAGTAACTTAGTATTAATAGTAACAACTAGCAACGCTACTCGCCCTGTTGTAGGCAATGACAATAAACATTTGTAAGGCCTTCTCAAGCTTGAGGGTGTGATCTAGTTCGACCTTTTTATGGGTATGTTAGGTGTGCGAGTTATTACAAAAATAACAGTAAGGCTCTTATATATAGTAATCGAAATTTTTACCATCTCATTAATTGGAATTAATCAACACGTTCTAGACTTTTGGCAAAACAGCACAAGGTAATAAATAATGGACAAAATTAATGTATGAAAAAATAAATAAAGGGTTAAGGTGCTTAGATAACCTTCAACTTTTCTGAAAAGTACAACAACAACTATAAACTATTTTTTGGAGTAAAAATAACCATAAACGTTAAACAAGAGGGCAAAAATGACTATGACGTTTATAATCCCAAATGTCTGTTGTTGTGAGCTTTTTAATGAAAGGTTAAAGTGTTAAAATAGGCGTTAAATAACTTATACCGAAAGTGCGACCATAAACTTTTTTGGATGCAAAAGTAATTTAAAGGTGACTTTTTGAATATTAATTCATAAGTTTTTCTTTGACTTTAGTACTATGAGTGTTTTATCAATTGGGGGATTAAAATAACACTTAGTATTTCTTTGACCTAATTAAGAACTTGTTAAAAGTATAGATTTGAATTTGTCCCCACTTAGTGGGTGTTATGAGTCCCACATCGGGAAATTTCACAAGTAGAGTGGGGTTTATAAGTTCAAGGGGCTCTCCCTCCCAATAGGCTAATCTTTTGGAATAGGCTCTCCCTTTGGGCTTGTGATCATCATATTGGTGCTCTCATTGAGAGTCCAATGTTCATGAAAAGGGCTACCCACAAAGGGTTCTGACCGGCATGAGGATGAGTGAAGTGCCATG
Organism: Inga laurina; assembly: GCA_963855925.1. Taxonomy (NCBI): domain Eukaryota; kingdom Viridiplantae; phylum Streptophyta; class Magnoliopsida; order Fabales; family Fabaceae; genus Inga; species Inga laurina. The sequence goes on from OY979710.1 coordinate 9,844,039, forward strand.
GTGTGGAACCGCCGGGGACGTCGGCTCTTAAGGGGGTGACTATGTTATGAGTCCCATATCAGGAAATCTCACAAGTAGAGTGGGGTTTATAAGTTCAAGGGGCTCTCCCTCCCAATAGGCTAGTCTTTTGGAATGAGCTCTCCCTTTGGGCTTGTGATTATCACAGTGGGACAAGACTTTTTTGTTATTATTGCATATTTGAATTTCAATTTTGATATTTTTTATTTGATTAAGGGTTTCCTTTTCCAGATGCGCAATGGGGTTTTCACCTCTTCCAATAAGTATCCTTCCCTATTCAAATTGTGGTATTTCAAAGGGATTCTATTGATATTTTTTCTCTTCATTTTTTGTGGCAAGATTTTTTCTTTTTATAAAATGTCATAAAATCAAAATACAAACTACTTATCAAATATTAACGTCATCTTGTAACAAACTAGAGCTGGCCCAAAGGAAGGCTCAAACAAACCATGAAACTCTTTTTAAAGCTTCTTAAGTTGGAATCCATTAGACCTAGGTTTATCCGGGCTCAGGGTTCATAGCGAGTGTATGGGAATGATCCCCCTTAGTTTGGCTCAGTGTATATGGGCTCAGCCCTCATTAGTATCAAACAAAAAGAATTAATATAATATTTAATCCCTCAAGTTTGTCATCACTTTGATTTTAATCTCTTAAGATTCAAATCATAAGTTTCGATTCCTTAAGTTTCATTTTTTTTAAAAATATTAGTCCCTATAACTTAATAAAAACTTGGACTATTTTGCTCCTACAGGGACTAAAACCTATGATTTGAAACTTGAGGGACCCAAACCAAAATGCAGACAAACTTGAGGGACCAAAGATATTATTAACCCTATAAAAAATAGTCCAAGGTTTCCCAGGACACATTTTGTGCTCATCACTTTGATGAGCATAAACGTGCTCATCATCAATCTATACTGTTAGATTAGTTTTGGACGGTTTAGATTTAACTTAATTTAATTTTTGTATTTTAAATAACTTTTTATTTTAATATATGAAAATTTAAAATAAAGTTAATCTTATAAATATCACTTCTCATAAAACATAAATTTATCATTTAAAAATTTTAAAATTGAACCATATAGATTAAATTTAAACAGTTAGATCTCATCGCAATGATGAGTAATAAGTTGCTCATCACTATGATGAGCACCAAATGCAAACTGGAATAGATCTCCCTTGCATGCTCCATTCAAGGTAGGGTTGTTTTCAATTCAAATATTTTAAATTTATATTACTTAAAATATAAAATTATTATATTAAAAAGATTATATGCTTTATGTCAACAGTAAAAGTAATTGCTTATAGTCTAGAGTCATCCATATAGAATGCGGCAATATTTACAACTATTACAAAATATCCAAAAGTGTCATAAACATAGACTATCTATAACCACGAACTTTATCTTCACCTCGAGACACGTGCCTATAAATTCCCTTTGACTACATCGTTGCCTTATTATCCACTGGAACCTGCTAAGATGTTTTGTTTAGAAAAAGGGCTGAGATCCTAAGGAATCCCAGTAGAAACATACTACCGACATATAAAATGTGAGAATTAAATATGCAATACACCGTACCAAGTAAAATGAAAATTATCATTGATTCATATGTATACACAAAGTTTCAGGGCCAAACGCCAAGTTAAAACCTCTACGTGTACCTTAGCCGAGTCACCGACTACAATTAGGCAATACACGTATACCTTGGCTAGGAATCGAACTACAACCAAGTAATGTGCCTCTAGCACGTATTCATATCAAAAAATACAGTAACACATATCATATAAATAGTTACATAGTATATGAGAGATAGTAGTCCATACTATAACCTTTTTCTTATCTCGTAAAGTCCGCATCGTGAAATGTGCCAATGATAGGCGTCCAACTTAGTCCTAAAATTGTAAATGTACAAGAAGCAGGTTATAACCTATCCATGTATCATTTTAGGCACTACCATAGTATTTCTTGTGGTTATATTACCCTATGGTGAAAATTTACCAAAATGCCCCCAGGACCCCAGCGCGGCTCGACTGTACTTTTTCTAAAATTTTAACATGGGCTATCTTAATATATTTTCACCCAAGGAATTCATTTTCAGGTTCAAAAGTACCAAATTCAAAGTCAAATTACGAAATTACCCTTAACAACCCTACTTTTAGGGCTTTAGGGGCGTTTTCATAATTATGCTTTTTCAGGCTTTTCCGAAAAGTGACTAACTGTAACCCCACCTAATTTTCCCTCTTGAACTCAATGAAACCATCTAATCATTGAAAATCCAAATCCTTCCCCCCAGAACAGTGCTGGCCAAAACATTGCTTAAGAGAAGGGAAAATCGCAATTTTGCGTTTTAACACCTAAAGCTTACTCTTTTCCACTCCTAATCCCTTATTAAACCATTTAAACACATACTAAACAAGATTTGAAGAAATTTAGGCTGCATAACCCCTAAAGATTATCACTTTCCAAATTTACAAAATTAACCAACAAACACCAAACCAAACCAAGAACAACAATAGCTACAACAATAAACCAAAAGATTTGATGTTCTTGAGGTTACCTTAGATTTCTTCCCTTTACCTCTCTAGAACCGACCTCCATCTCTCTCTCAACCTTGGGATTTTGCTTGCTATAACATATTTTCCATGAAGATCAAGATGTTAGAAGAGCTATTTCACAAGTTTGAGGAGCTAAACACTTAAGATCACAAACTTACCTTTGGATTTTCTCCTCCTTCTCTCTAGTTCTTCAAAGCTCTCTCTCTCTCTCTCTATCTCTCTCTCTCTATTTCTCTTGTTTGGCCCTGCAAATGGGATAGGAAAGATGAAGGAAGAGTTTCTATAATATCTCTCATTTTCCCTTAATTATTATTATCCCAAAATTCCAATTTATGATGACACTTGTACTTGATGTTATCTTCCTCCAACTTATGTCATACAATCCCTTTACATGAGAACTAATTTCCTTCCCTTAGTTGGCCTATAAAGTGATGCCTAGCTCAAGCCCTCAAAAACCAAATGGGCTTCATCCAACTTGTACAACTACATGCTCAAGTGTTGTACCATAATGATAATTACCATGTACAGGAAATATTATTTTAACACAGTTAAGCATTTGCACAACTTTAACAATTATAAACTAATCCTTTACCTTAGGATAGTGACATTTGGCATGTTTATAAGCCAAATAATGATTTCCCTTCCTATTTTATTTATTCCACAATTTACACAATTGCCAACACATTTTATTTTCCAATTTTTGAAATAGTGCCAATTCTGGCAGATTTTCTGCCCAAACTTTGAAAAATCATAACTAAATTTGCAGACATCGTTTTGGATCGATTCCAAAGGCTATGGAACCCTTATTGAGTCTAGTTTAAGGAAAAATATATAATTTAGCCAGTTAGAAGCACATCATTCCCAGATTTAATTTGTTTGGGGACTGCTCCAAAACTTTCCAGATTTTCTGGGCTAACTTCAAAAGTTCATATCTTTTTACATATAGCTTCAAATGATTCATATGACCTATCAAATTAAAGCATGAACTGTCTAATTGCATCTTGTAAAATTTCATAATTTTTGCTTATCATGTGTTTTTCCAAAACCACATGACAAACTCACTGACTCGTAGACGATTTCACTGAAAATATTTTTCACCTTTCAATTTTCAATATTTAATTCTTTTGGCCTTAAATATTCACCATTTTATTGAATATATAAAATAATTACAATATATTCTTGGTGAATAAAATTTTGGGTGTTATAGTTCTCCCAACTTAAATAAATTTTATCCCCGAAATTTGCTACACATTCATAATCATAAACTCTGGGGTAACACTTCTGCGCATATCTCACTGACATCGTTATTGCTGATCAAGATCTTCTTATACAAACTAAGATCCCTAAAATTCCTTGATTGACTTTTTGCTCATAAATCATCATATCCACCACCTACACTGTTTTACGGCTTATTGCGTCAGCGACAACATTAGCCCGCCCTAGATACCATTTGCATTCTAGGTCTTAATCTTTCAACAACTCTATCCACTTATACTACATCATATTTCACTCTTTTTGATCATATACACATTTCAATCTTTGTGGTCGCAACACAACTCCACAATTTCACCATAAAGGCAATGTTTCCATATTCAATACAAACATTATTACCAGCTACTCAAGATTATGAATGGAATAGTTCAATTCCCGAAGCTTCAGCTGACGAGATGCATGCACCCTCACCCGGCTCGCATCAATTCATATCTCATTCCATGCCTACTTATATTTGGGATTCAATACCCTTCCCAATCTATGCCGACTTTCATCTGTAAAGACAACAAAGGTCTACTGTGGATCTATGATTATCAGTGTTGGTACTTTAATAAACTTTCATCATCAGCACTCTGAAGCCCCTCTCACAATCATCATCCCATGCATAATGTTGAGTTCAGGGAAATTTTGAAATAGACATCTCATAATAATTAACAAGACTCAGTACACTGCGTATCACAACCACAATTTTTAGCCTTCTTAGTTCAGTACTGCTTCTACTTTACCAAAGTCCCTCAGGATCCCTTGCTATGGGACTATGTGTCCCAGAAATGTTACCTCTAAAAGTAATAACTTACATTTACTCAACTTGGCATAGAGTTGTTTTTCCCTCACCATGTTCAATTCTATTCATAATTGTTACTCATGTGTCATTTTACTTCATGAGTTCACCAATAGGTAATCAACCAACCAGATTTTGAGGATTACCGCTAAGCCATGCAGCCATACAACAGTAGATAATCAAGTCCACTAGTGATTCATGCCCCTCAGCGTTCATTATACCATTCATACATACATCGACTGTGACAACCTTGACACCTGTGGATGTAGGCACAATCTATTCGTATAGGAATCTATGTATTCTTACCAATTCTACTACCCTTTCTAGGGTACCCCATTTATATACTCTGAAACAAATTCCAGAGAATTCATTAGCCTACCAGGCTGTCAAAGCATGATTCCATACTATCCTTTATTCATACCTTTCAACAAACTATCTGTTATCCACCAATCGACTCCTAGTAATGCCTTACATTGGTAGAATAGCAGGTAAATCAATTATTTCTTTCATTAGGATACTTTACCCTCATTGTATAAGGAAACCAAAAGCCACTCATACATTTTATTCTCTGTCTAAACCTTGAGACCCTATCTCGTGGCCACTTTTGTTCTATTAAGAACTATTCTTATTCAATAAGGGAATATTCTATTATTAAGATCTTTTCCTATGTTAGATTACCAACTAGTAACCTCGAGAAACCTCATATACATTTTGATTCATTCTAGTACCATGTTGTAGCACCTCAGACCATCCAGGTCAATTCAAATTTCTAAGGAATCAGTGATGAACCCATTTCGTGTGAGTTCACAAAATAAAACTAGGTTTGAAAATGTAGCGTAGTAGCTCAACTTAGGTCGTTCTTGTGAGGAGATTAATTTCCAAGTTCCTAAGTACTAAAGTGATAAAAAACCTTAAAGTTGTGAGAAATCATTTTGAGAATTTGATTTTTAAACTAATGAAGTAATCTAAGCTAAAGCAATATTTTTGTATTTTTCAGTTTTTAAAACAAAGTAGTAAAAAGGAATTGAAATTAACACTAATAACAAGATAAATTCAATTAACTAATATAATGATGGAATGAGATTCCCTTGAGTTGAGGTTTTAGTCTTCCTTGCTTGCTAATAATATGAATTCCATAATGAGTCAAGAGGATAGAACTAAGATACCACTAGCTCCATACTTGCAATAATCATTTAATTCATTCTACCGAAGCAATTAAATGAATATCACCAAATAATTCATACTCAAGGAGATGAATAATCAACTTCTAATTCTAGCTTGTAATTACCATTACAAAAGTTCAAAGCATTCAGTTTAATCATTTAATTCCACTTAACCAAGTTGGAATAAACAACTCAACCTACTCCTAATATGAATCATACAAAGCTTAATCAATCAACTCCTAGCTCAACCACCAAGTTTATTCACTTCGCATAGAATAATCTAAATCATAATCACATACTTTACCAAGCCATACAATTATGAGATAGAAAGAGAGCTTAAGGAATTCCATTGAAGTTTAGAAGCTCAAACCATTACCCAACTCAAGGAAATCACCAACACTTTAGCTACTCATGGAAGAAGAGGATGAAGCTTGATAGAGGAAGGAATAATTGGCCATGGATGCCTTCACGCCTTGCTTTGCCTTTTTCAATTCTCTATAGCCTCTACTCACACTTTCCATCATATTCGGTGCTTGCTTCCTTTTTCTCCTTCTTTAGCCGCCACACACTCTTTATTTCATTACGTCGTGGACCTTCTTTCTTCAACCCTCTTGGTCCAGGTCCTCTTTCAGTCCTCTCCTCTATTTTTCTTTTCAAATAATCACAACCTTTGTTTCTATTGGTTCATGCAAGAGGGTCGCCGGCAACCCATGAAGGTGGAGATGAGAGCGAGCTCAACCCTCTCGTGCGGCACAACTCCCTCTGTATATGATCTTCACTCTCAGCTTTTCGGGTCCCTTATATCCATATTCCATGTCCATGGGTCCTCCGTTTCTGTTTCTTTTTTCACTCTCGAGTCCCCACCATTTCTGTTTCTTTTTTTTTTCTTTTTCGTTTTGGGCCCTTTTTTTTGTCAGCTAATATTGGGTCTAGGCTTCAGCTCCTTGGGCCTGTTCTTTCTTTTTTTTTTCTTTTTTCTTTCTTTCTTCTTGGTCCCATAATTTGAACCTCTAAAATTTAATTTCTTCTTTAACGCCTACAATGCAAAATTAAGCACAAGGTAGCATCAAAAGTTTAAGGGATAATTGTATAAAAATAATTAATAAATTGTGAACATTTTACCCCTAATTACAATTAATTCAAAACAAATGTCCCTAATTTAAATTTGTGCTTAATCATGCAATAATGTCCTAGAAAATACATTAAAAATCCCAAATTAATCATGAAATATTATATAAAAATATGGTTCAATCAATTCCCCTACACTTAGACCTTTGTACTCCTGAACAAAGGCAATGAAGTACAAGTTTCTAAATCAAATCACTAATGCATTTGAAATTTGAGCAATTTCATTATTAGAAAATAATGGATCAATTAATCAAATTCCTCAAGTCAACACTAGTCAGAGTCAAGCAATGCAAATAAATTAGCTAACCACACAATCCAAAATATTAGAATGAAGCACAAGAGACTCTCAAGGTATTAGTGTCTAACTCATCTCACCTCATTAGAATAATTTCACTCTAGCTCACTTAGTTAACGTGTTACCATAGGCTTGTAACAACTCTAATATCTCCACTACTAATAGCACTTAATGCAATGAATCAAGAGGACTTAAAAGGGTTTGTAATGATGGGTGAAGGTTAGATGAAATGAATTAACTAGAAGAAGGAATTGTTGATATGCAAGTCTAAGTCAATGAATAAATTCATAGTATCTAAATAACTTGATAAACTTTTGCCAATTGTTTTCTAAGCTTATGAATAAATGCCTTCTTTGTATTTCTTTTGCTTTTCTTTCTTTATTCACATCACTTTTCTATTTATTTATTTTTTTTCAATACCTTCTTTTTTTTCTTCTTTTTTTTCAAAGTATACTCTCTTTCTTTTTCTTTTCCTTTCTTGTCTTTTTTTTTTTTTGAAACTTACTTCCTTTCTCTTTTCTATATACATGGCATTTCAATATATAAATTGTTCAACTACCTATTGGCAAGCCACTTTGATTTAGAATACTATGAACACCATAAATAGAATGACATGCATTCAACATAGGAATGGCTCAAAAGGGGTAAACAAATGGTAATGAAAGTAGGTTTGTGTTTAGGTTGAAAGGGTTTAGAATGAATGCCTCTTTCATTTCCATTACACTTAATGCAAATGCCGTATCGAAGAAGAGTTGAAACAAGTTCTAGAGGGTAAAAAACCAAGTGAACATGTACACATGAAAAGAATTCAAGGCTCAAATAGTCTTCCAACAAGGTTTTTCTCAAATGCTCACTCCAACACAATCAATTGCACAGCAAACTAACCACAACGCATTTACTTAACCATTCCAGGTGCTAACTTTACTAACACAATTAATTAAAATATTGCAATCAATTGTAAAAGTGCTCACTCTCAAAAGCATTAATGATATAGAAACTTTCTTTTCTCAAAATAAGAAGTAAATAAAAATCCAATTGTGGATCATTTCTCTTCCCATTCACTTACAAAGCAAAATATGGTTTCAAAAAGTAGCCAAAACACTAGATCACATGAAAGCTTAAAGAATTTCTCACAAAACACATTTCTAAAGTGACAAATGCGACCCTTTACCACTTAGAAGATGCGTTAAAGCAAGTAACTATTGAAAAAATGTTGAAAAATTTTCTAGTTTAAGGCATTTCTCATTTAAAAACAACCAATTCATGGGATTTAAAATGTATTCCCCTCCCCCACACTTAACCAACACATTTTCCTCAATGTGTAAAAACACTCTAAAGAGAATGCTTTAGCAAGTTAAAATCCTAGGCACAATGGTAATTAAGTACGGTAGTGGCCACAAATGCAAAACATACAAAGGGAGTTCTTATTATACCTATTAAACTCAGTGACTTCTACCTTTTTCTACTGGTTTGTGTCCCTCCCCCACACTTATCTTCCTCATACAACAAGTAAGCTCAAAGAATCATAGGATTTAGGAAGAAAACAAGTGAGGAAAGAGACAACCTGTGTTAGAGAATCTTCAATTGCTTGAAGGAGAAGTTCTCATCCCTGATGAGAATCATGCTTTTATCATTAAAAAAAACTTCTCCCTCATTGAATTTCCTTGGTAGAGGTGGCTCAGGATTGATCAGAAGAAGTCCAAGGATATACGGTGGATGTTAGCTTCTCCGATGACCTTTCTAAGGATGTGCCTACATAGTTGACAAGCAAAGAGCAGTATTCCATCCAAAAATAGAAACAAGGAGAGATTTCAAGTAAAGTAAAGGCATGTTAAGTTCCAAATTCTCCAAGTAACTATCACATCTAAGGAAATCAACAGTACTCCCGTCAGTAGGAGTAAGACAACCAGTCAATTTTGGAAAATCCTCTTGTTTTTGCAAAGTTGAAGGTGCGGAATCCAACTTAGTGTTGGGGTACACCACATCATTATTGCAATCATAAGAGGTGGAAGGCAAAAGAGTGAAAGAAAAAGGAGAATTGTTCAAATCATTACCACCTAACACTTTTGAATTTTCAAAAGAATCATTTTCCTTTTCTATGTCAGGTGGCAAACCACAAGAAAGAATCATATAGAAAGAATCATTTTCATTTGTAATATTATCAATCAAAATAGGTGAATCTTCCCTTATGATACTATCAAGAAATTCATTGGAATCAAAAGAAAGATCTTTTTCTAGGCAATGGTCTTTCTCATTCACAACAACCATATTAGCATCCACACAAGATTCAATATTCTCACAAGTGTCATGCTTAGAAACATCAATAGTACAAGGAGATGTATCAAGATGAATGGTAGAATCAACCACTTCACTAAATACTTTCTTTCGAAACTCAACAAGTAAGTGGCATTTATCATGATAACAATCAACACATATTTGATCTACCGCACAAGAACATGAACATATTGCATTCAATTCATCACAATCATCCCTAGTACTATGAAGAGAAGCATTTTTTACAGTTAAAGCATCACACAAAAGAAGTAGGCGCAGGGTCATCAACAAGTACAATTGAATCACTACTACTTGAACTAATAGGTTGAGCAATTACATTTTCAAATATTTGAGGGGATTCCACAATGATTTCCTCATCCACCTCATCATCACTCAAATCATTAATTGCTTCACAAGTTAAAAGAGTATGAGAGTTTACTTCTATAAGGATAGGATTATTACTAAATGGTAGAGAAGACTCTTCAATGCTCTTCTGAACTTGCTCCACTTCATGTGCTTGTGTGGGAATAGGCACCAAAGGTTTGAAGTCTTCCACTTGTGAAATGGCATTTGGCTCATGAGCTTTAACTTCTTGCTCTTGAATTTCTGAGCAAAGAATGTCAGGTTGCTCTAGCTTGGTTTCAACGTGAGATGGCACTACAAAAGACTCCAAATTCTGAGAGGATTGGAGGTGAGTAAACACTGGAACATTTTTAGGACTCCCCTCTTGTTCGACATGCAACTTTGAAAAGATTGGAGCTCCCTCTTCACCTCCAGATTGCTCCTACCATATATGATGTATGATAGCATTCGAGAGATCTACCATTTCATTGAGCTTATCTATTTTCCCCCTCAAAGTGCCAGACTCCCATGCAGCATCCAACAAGCATTGATGTTCGGTATCCAACTTGTTATTTTCTTCGCTTAAAGTATGCACTCGATCATCAACAGTTGGGATTTGAAGGATTGATTTCAAATTCAATTCAATAGCATAAGACTCAAAAACACTATGTTTATACGGAAGGGTAGGTGGTGGGTGAGTCTCTGGTGGATTATGGCACTTAGAAGCCTTTTGTGCTTTCTCCAGCTCCTCAGTGCTTTCTTGTATATGCTCCACTTCATGTGTTTGAAAGGATATGGAAGGAGTATTTACTTGGGGATTCTTCAACACTTGTGCTTGCTGAGTGAGACGCTCAAGTTCCTTTTTCAATCTCTCACTCTCTTTCTCTTGTTGTTCCAATCTTCTGATCAAAAAGTCCATTTGTGACCGCCGCTTTTTTGTATGATCATCCATTTGAGCTTGAAACTCTTGAATCACTTCCATTTGATTAGCAAAGGTGTCCTTTTTTGACTGCTCTTTATTGATAGTCTGAGTGATATGATTTTGAAGCTCTTGAATGACGTCACTAATGGTCGGTTCTTGGTGTGGCAAAAATGGTTGGGAATGAAGTCCATAAGATTGTGGAAATAGTGGGTAGAGAGGCTCATGAGGTGGATGGTATAATTGGAAAGTGGAATGGAATGAAGGAGAAGGGTCATGATATAACATGTGGTTATACGGTGAAGGAGTAGAATGAGGCTCATGATATGGGTTATATGGTAGAGGAGAAGGTTCATGGTATGATCTATAGGGTGGGTGTGGTGGGTAACAAGGTTGAAATGAAGGTTTTTGGTATGGTTCATGGTATGAAGGGTGGAATGGACCTTGGCATTCTTGACCAATTGGATTATCTTGACATCCCAAATTAGCTTAAAGAAGCTGCAATGTTTGTTGAATAGCATGGATGCTTTTAGAGATAAACTCTTTCCTTTCAGTCGAATATGTTACAAAAGAGTGAGATTGAAAGGGTAAACCTTGATTACCATTAAACCAAGCCATGAAATTCAATCACAATAAATTCCAATGAATCACAAGAAGACTATCTAACTATAAACTATGAAAATTAAGAAAAAGAACCTAAGAAAATACAAATGCAAGTGAAAAGGGGGAAAAAGAATTTCAAAATGACAAAAAATGCAAGTGTGCTATGAATCAACTTGGAGACATGGTGAATTCAAACAAATAAGCTCAAAATCATATGAAATTGAATGCAACAACATGACACAGAAGCTACCAAGTCAAAACAATGCAATGAATGCTATGCAAACTACCTAAATACATAAATTCTAAACTATATGCAATGAAAAATGAAAAACAAAATGCAAAACTAACAAGCTCAACTCGAGAAACCCCTTGTCAAAAGTGAAATTGACAATTAGATTACCTAGGGAGCCAATTACTTAGCTCCCCGGCAACGGCGCCATTGATTTCAAGCAACTCTTCATCCCCAAGAAGCAATGAAAATCAGCCACACATAGCCACTGCCATCTACAGAATCAATTGCCCAACCAAAATGTTCAATGAAACTAATGACAATATTGACTTAATGGGAAGGAAGAGAGTGGTGTGTCAGATTCTGTGAGGAAAGAATGGAAGGAATAAAGGTAAGGAAGAATGGAATGATGCTGGTGGTCAGAATGTTGTTATTGGAGATGGCGTGAAGGAAGAAATGTGTATGGCCGAACTTCAGCGAAGGTGAACAGTGGATATTAGAGGAAGACGATGGAATGGTTGTGTTATGGTGATGGTAAAGCTCAGTTGCTCGGTCTCCCTCTCCTTAATGACCTTGCAGCGCACACTATTTTTATTCCCTGGGGTCAAATGCAAAATATTTTTAATCTAAGAATTGCAATACAATGCAACACTCGGGTCATCTCACTTGAGGAGCTTTTACTTAAACTACCAAAGTAAACTAATTATCATGCAATGCAATTAAAACAAGGGGAAAACAGCTTTTTTGGATTTTTCAAATTAATAACTAAACAAAAATGCAAATTAATTAAATGCTAAGCTATTGTTTTTGGTATTTTTCTTATGAAAATGGAGAGTGAGTAAAAGTGAATGGAATGGTATGAGGTGGAAAATATGAATAAAGAATGCTCTTGGCACACCAAACCTACAAAACATATAAGTACGTAGGAATTTAATAATAGTAGAGGCATCATCCTTCCTTGTAGGAATGGCCTCAATCCACCTTGTAAGGTAATCAACAGCCAACAAAATGTACAAATATCCATGAGATACAGGGAATGGACCCATAAAATCAATGCCCCAAACATCAAAAACTTGACAAAACAACATGGGTTGTTGTGGCATTTCATGCTTTCTAGATAAACCCCGAAAACGCTGGCATGTATCACAAGTTTTACAAAAAGCATAACAATCATTAAAGAGGCTAGGCCAATATAAACCACAATCTAAGATTTTCCTAGCAGTTCTCTTTGCCCCGAAGTGACCACTACACAACAAAGAATGACAAGATGTTATAACAGAAGAAATTTCATCATCCGGCACACATCTCCTAATGACTTGATCACTACAATGCACAGTAAGAATACTCATATAGACACACAAATTACAGCAAAGTAATTGGTCAAATGGTCAATTGAAGAAGGGTTGCATACAGCAAAAATTAGCAACTTGTAGGAAACCAAGATAACTAATCTTTGACAACCAAAAGAGTTAACCACAACCAACAAAATTCAAGTGTCTAAAGAGTAAGACCAGTTTCAGCAATAAAAAGACAAGTGCAACACAATGCGACAAGAGGCAAATAGGAGTTGCAAAGTAAGACTTCACCTTTTAGGGGAACAAGTTGGTATAGCAATGAAGTAGTACCTCAAATCGCAAGTAGATAAGTAGAGTCACTGGAAGCACAACTTACAGGATGTGATAGCTACCTAAAATCTCAAGTTGCTACCAACAAATTTCCAAGGATAAAGAATGCAAAGTTGCTCACACAAAACAATAACGAACCACATAATGGCCACTAAGAACATGATAGCAAAGCAACAAAATGCAAATTTCTTTTTGTTGTTTTTTTATTCTAATTGCAAATGGAATGCAAAACAACTATGAAAATGAAAATTAACCTAAACCACTACCAAACACTTCAACAACTAACAACTAACAACTAACTAAGACAAACTCAAAAACACACTAGCAACCAAGAAAAATCAAAGAAAACCCTAAGAACAAACTAAATCAAAAACTTAGAAAAATACCAAAAAAGAAAGAAAATTCATAGAAGTATAGCAAAACTTTGAATTTAGCTAAAATCCAGCAGACCTAATAGCTTTTGCTATTAGTCTTGCTTAGAATGCTGAAAAACTTTAACTTATCAAATTTCAGAATTTTCGGGGCATAAATATTTCAGTTCCAGCAAGACAGTGCTAATCGCAAATCAGAATTTTACCAAAATTCAAATGAGTGCTACACACTTCCTACTAAACTAAGACACACTATGACAACAGAAAAGAACACCTAACTACTATGACAACGATGCCAATTTGATGAACCCATGTCGTGTGGGTTCACAAAATAAAACTAGGTTTGAAAATGTAACGTAGTAGCTCAACCTAGGTCGTTCTTGTAAGGAGATTAACTTTCAAGTTCCTAAGTATTAAAGTGATAAAAAACCTTAAAGTTGTGAGAAATCATTTTGAGAATTTGATTTTTAAACTAATGAAGTAATCTAAGCTAAAGCAATATTTTTGTATTTTTCAGTTTTTAAAACAAAGTAGTAAAAAGGAATTGAAATTAACACTAATAACAAGATAAATTCAATTAACTAATATAATGATGGAATGAGATTCCCTTGAGTTGAGGTTTTAGTCTTCCTTGCTTGCTAATAATATGAATTCCATAATGAGTCAAGAGGATGGAACTAAGATACCACTAGCTCCATACTTGCAATAATCATTTAATTCATTCTACCGAAGCAATTAAATGAATATCACCAAATAATTCAAACTCAAGGAGATGAATAATCAACTTCCAATTCTAGCTTGTAATTACCATTTCAAAAGTTCAAAGCATTCGTTTTAATCATTTAATTCCACTTAACCAAGTTGGAATAAACAACTCAACCTACTCCTAATATGAATCATACAAAGCTTAATTAATCAACTCCTAGCTCAACCACCAAGTTTATTCACTTGGCATAGAATAATCTAAATCATAATCACATACTTTACCAAGCCATACAATTATGAGATAGAAAGAGAGCTTAAGGAATTCCATTAAAGTTTAGAAGCTCAAACCATTACCCAACTCGAAGAAATCACCAACACTTTAGCTACTTATGAAAGAAGAGGATGAAGCTTGATAGAGGAAGGAATAATTGGCCATGGATGCCTTCACAAGTTGCTTTGCCTTTTTTAATTCTCCACAGCCTCTACTCACACTTTCCATCACATTCGGTGCTTGCTTCCTTTTTCTCCTTATTCAGCTGCCACTCACCCTTTATTTCATTGCGTCGTGGACCTTCTTTCTTCAACCCTCTCGGTCCAGGTCCTCTTTCGGTCCTCTCCTCTATTTTTCTTTTCAATTAATCACAACCTTTGTTTCTATTGGTTCAGCTCTTCTCTTGTGCATTCGGTCAACAAAATCGGCTAACTTCAATCTTCAATTATTCATTCGGTCCAGCACTGCTCCTTCCATTTAATTCGGTCCAAATGCTGTTTTATTCTCATTCATTGGTCAACTCCCTCCTTCTACTCATTTCTAATCTTCCTTTCGGATCTGTGTTCTTCGCTTCTGGTATGGGTTGGTCGCCGGAAATGGAAGCAGCGGCAGTATGGCTATTGATGAAGAAGATGATGGTGGTTAATGCAAGAGGGTCACCGACGACCCATGAAGGTGGAAATGAGAGAGAGCTTGACCCACTCGTGCGGCATAACTCCCTCTGTATATGATCTTTACTCTCAGATTTTCGGGTCCCCTATATCCATATTCCATGTCCATTGGTCCTCCATTTCTGTTTCTCTTTTCACTCTCAGGTCCCCACCGTTTCTGTTTCTTTTTTTTTTTTGGGCCCTTTTTTTTGTCAGCTGATATTAGGTCTAGGCTTCAACTCCTTAGGCCTGTTCTTTGTTTTTTTTTTCTTTTTTATTTCTTTCTTCTTGGTCCAATAATTTGAACCTCTAAAATTTAATTTCTTCTTTAACGCCTACAATGCAAAATTAAGCACAAGGTAGCATCAAAAGTTTAAGGGACAATTGTATAAAAATAATTAATAAATTGTGAACATTTTACCCCTAATTACAATTAATTTAAAACAAATGTCCCTAATTAAAATTTGTGCTTAATCATGCAATAATGTCCTAGAAAATACATTAAAAATCCCAAATTAATCATGAAATATTATATAAAAATATGGTTCAATCAATCAGTTCAAATGTTGAGTCTGATTCTTGAATCACAATTTGACCATTAGAACCTTAATATGAGCTGTGCCGAGGCATTACTTTCCTCAATTTCATGGATTACCACTATCACAACATGATTCTGAATAAATTCGCTAGCTAAAGGTATACTAATCCACTAAGTCTTAGGGCCTCTGGACATGCAGGTCTATTACAATATCCGGCATGTAAAAGTTTACAGCCTAGGCTCCCCAACCCAACTTTTAGGTTATCATGAAATCTAGAACCTTAACGTCACATACATTGAAAATCATTTTTCTCAATTATACTCAATAGATTTGCTAAGATTCATGATCAATAGTGCCTATTCTAACCTTTACGGTATTCGGGTAGCATTCTCAAAACATTACTAAAGGTTCAACATTAGCCATATGGTTCAATCCTTTATCATGGAACAGAACCGTAGTGCAGTAAATTCACATTCTGACTTAAGTATTATTTCAACTTGGATAATTCAAGCCTATCCCTAACCTTCAGTATCCTCAGTTTGGGTCCTTTAAGATCAGCATACCGCATATTCACCCTACATCATGTATCAAATTCTAATACATCAAATAACTTTAGGCCATATCAAATGCCTAAGAAGTCAACCCAAGCTACCTTAGATGCTTAATAAATTAATTTAACTATGAATTTGATTCTCATATTACAATTCCCCTACTCACAGCTTAAAACATCAACTTCATCAGAGTTTACAATCATTTCACCTCAATCATCCTTATCATCCCCTCCTATCTTTCAGAAGGATTTAGGGAATTTACCAACCACTTACCTATCCTCTATTTTCTCTATTTTGTTGGCATTGAGGACTAGCTTCCCAATTTAATCAAGTATCAAGCATTACTAGGGAGCATATTCAATGAATGAAAAACTAAACTTGAATCATGCTTTACTCCTATTGAATCGTTATTAAAAGAAGTCGTGCCTTTAATAAGTTCAGGAGATTTCCTAGCCTCCTTCTGATTTATCACATGTACCTTATGAGTTCCTGGTCTAGTCTTCTCTAACTATTGCCTCTGTGGGCAATTCTCAGCAATATGCTTTGGTACCTGACATTGATAATAGATCTGACTAGCTGGATCCTATCTAGTTGAACTGTATCTTCCTAGTGCATCTCTACATGATTTACCAGGATGATATGTCTTGTGACACCGCCAGCATTTTCTACCCTTGTGGGATTCTGACCTCCACGACCTTCATCTTGTTTTAGCCTTTTATAGTTCCTTCTAGATAATTTGCCATGATCCTTGCATTTTTATGAAGAACTCCTACTACCAGACATATCCTTGTAGTCACCAGTTCTGCCACAATGCAAGCCTAACAAGTCATTCTCAGCGAGTCAACTCTCTTCAACCGCCTTGGCGAACACTGTAAAGTGTTTAGAAATCAAGTTATTTCTCGATTCTAGCTTTAATCCTTGTATCAATATATCGGAGTTCCACTCCTTGTCATCTTGATGTCTTAGGTACGAAGAATACTGAGACAATCGGACATAACATGCCAGGTACTCATTCAAGCTTTCTTCATTATCTTGTCATATGTTGAGGAATTCCTTTTCTTTTGCTAACTTATCTAGTTGAGAGAAATATCTTTCGTTACATTTCCCTTGGAACATTTCTCATGTTACTGGAATATTCCATACCTATAGAATCACTATGTATTCCTCCACCATATATCTGCCTCTCCTTCTAATTTTTGAATGGCTAGTTGAACCTTAATATCATTGGATCACATCAGTCTTGTGAAAATTTGCTCCAGTACGGATAGCCATTCTTCCGCTTACAGGGGATCGATGCTCCCTCAAAAAGTAGGAGGTTGTTGTTTCTCAAATCGTTTCACCTATGTTTGAAAAACATTTGCTTCATACACAAGCATGGGTGGTGGCTCCTGATAAGGTTGCCCAAATGAATTATATTCACCCTCTTGCCTTTCAAGATACTCTAATCTTTCTTGTTACTGTCATACCTCACGCAATTCATCTATAAGATCACTTATCATAAGTTGTTGTTGTGCCATCCTGCTCTGTATTTAGTGTGTAAATTCAGGGCTAACCTCCCAGTTTGGGTTGTGATCTCTTCCCCATATTATCTTGATACCTTTTCTAAATAGGAATAAAGAAGAAATAAATTTCCTATAGATTTATAGGTATTTTTGTCATATCATAATAATTTAGGCACACATATATGTTAAATATAACATACAACAAATATTTACAGTAGTTATAGGAAATTAGAGACATCAGAGAACCTATAAACTACTGTACATCGCATACTTGTCCTTTTTATATCTTATAACTTAACGTACATATGGCTTCCCACGGGGCTTCCTAGGGGGTCACCCATCTTAGAATTACCCTGAAATGAGCACACTTAACTTTCTATGTACCCTCCCAAAATATTGAATCCAGCTTAATCTTTTTCTATCCGTTGATTCCACGTGACTGTTCTTGCCTCAAAATAAGTGCCGGTCACCTTCAGTCACCAAAACATAATAGCTGAGTACCACATCACTCGCTATACATGTACCACTGTACCAGATGGGTAATGTACTTCATGAATTCATTAAAATTATTATTTGGGCCCCGGACTACTTTATCATTCTTCTTTCTAGTCGTAAACGCCGTATTTGGAAGGAAAAATAATGTAGTGCAAATCCACATATTATTTGGAATATCTAGATCAAAGTAACTTTGCCCCGCGTGTAGCGTGTCTATTTCTTCCAGATATTCCCTATATTAATCAATGGGGGTGTCCTATGCAAAGAAAGCCCTCCGATATATACCTTTCACATACTCCTATAAGGCTCGATGTAGTCGTAAGTCATATAATATATGCACAGTTCCAGCTCTGGAACAGGCAGCATAACCCAAATCTAATTCTAATTTATTAGTCTACATTCTTCAGAATCTCCCATCCCTTCTTAAGGTACTGGATCAGGTCTCGACTGTGGGCCATATACCACTCTATCATGAACTTGCTCTCCTGGTGTCCTTGTCTTTATAGACTGCAGCTCCTCAGAAATACTCTAGCTAGGGATACCTTGGTTCACCGATGAGAGTGATCCCTTTTGTTCCTTGCTCGAAATGCTTAAACTCCAACGGCTCATGGTTCCTATTACTATGCAAACAAAACCATATCAGTATACCATTCTAATAATGTTAGAACTGCTTAGGCTCTGATACCAAAAATGTCAACACACATTTCCATCTTGATATTCGCAGTGTAATAGAGACCAAGTTCTATAATCACATAGAAAGGTACATAAATATACTGATAAAAGTAATTGTTTACAATCCAGAGTCATCCATACAAAATGCGGCAATATTTACAACTGTTACAAAATATCCAAAAGTGTCATAAACATAGACTATCTATAACCACGAACTTTATCTTTACCTCGAGACACATGCCTATCAATTCTCTTTGACTACATCATTGCCTTTTTATCCATTGGCACCCGTTGAGATTTTGGTTTAGAAAAAGGGGTGAGATCCTAAGGAATCCCAGTCGAAACATACTATCGACATATAAAATGTGAGAATTAAATATGCAATGCACGGTACCAAGTAAAATGAAAATTCTCATCGATTCATATGTGCACACAAGGTTTTAGGGCCAAACGCTGAGTTAAAACCCCTATGTGTACCTCTGCAGAGTCATCGATTACAGTTAGGCAATACCAGTATACCTTGGCTGGGACCCAAACCACAACCAGGTAATGTGCGTCTAGCACGTATTCGTAACACAAAATACAATAACACATATCATATAATAGTCACATAGTATATGAGAGATAGTAGTCCCTACCATAATCTTTTTCTTATCTCGTAAAGTCCGCCTCGTGAAACTTGCCAGTGGTAGGCGTCCAACTCAGTCCTAAAATTGCAAATGTACAAGAAATAGTTTATAACCTATCCATGTATCATTTTAGGCACTACCATAGTGTTTCTTATGGTTATATTACCCTATGGTGAAAATTTACCAAAATGCCCCCAGACCCTAGCCCAGCCTTGTTGTACCCCGACCCAACTGTACTTTTTCCAAAGTTTGGACATGGCCTATCCTGACATATTTTCACCCAAGAAATTCATTTCCAGGTTCAGAATTACCAAATTCAATGTGAAATTATGAAATTGCCCCTGACAGCCTTACTTTTATGGTTTAAGGGGCGTTTTCGTAATTATGCTTTTTTGGGCTTTTCCGAAAAAAGTGACAAACTATAACCCCACCTAATTTTACCTCTTGAACTTAATGGAACCATAAAATCATTGAAAATCCAACTCCTTCCCTCCAGAATAGTGTTGGCAAAAACATTACTTAAGAGAAGGGAAAATTGCAACTTTGTGTTTTAACAACTAAAGCTTACTCCTTTCCACTCCTAATCCCTTATTATACCATTTAAAGACATACTAAACAAGATTTGAAGAAATTTTGGAAGCATAACCCCTTAGGGCTATCACTTTTCAAATTTACAAAATCAACCAACAAACACCAAACCAAACCAAGAACAACAATAGCTACAACAATAAACCAAAAGATTTGATGTTCTTGATATTACCTTAGATTTCTTCCCTTTCTCTCTATAGAACCTCCTTCCTTCCCTCCCTCTCCCTTGGGAGTTTTCTTGCTACAACATATTTTCCATGAATATCAAGATGTTAGAAGAGCTATTTCACAAGTTAGAGGAGCTAAACACTTAAGATCACAAACTTACCTTTGGATTTTCTCCTCCTTCTCTCTAGTTCTTCAAAGCTCTCTCTCTCTCTCTCTCTCTCTATTTCTCTTGTTTGGCCGTGCAAATAGGATAGGAAAGATGAAGGAAGAGTTTCTAAAATATCTCTCATTTTCCCTTAATTTTTATTATCCCAAAATTCCAATTTATGATGACACTTGTACTTGATGTTATCTTCCTCCAACTTATGTCATACAATCCCTTTACATGAGAACTAATTTCCTTCCCTTAGTTGGCCTATAAAGTGACGCCTAGCCCAAGCCCTCACAAACCAAATGGGCTTCATCCAACTTGTCCAACTGCATGCTCAAGTGTTGGACCATAATGATAATTACCATGTACATGAAATATTATTTTAACACAATTAAACATGTGCTCAACTTTAACAATTATAAACTAATCCTTTACCTTAGGATAATGACACTTGACATGTTTATAAGCCAAATAATGATTTCCCTTCCTATTTTATTTATTCCACAATTTACACAATTGTCAACATATTTTATTTTCCAATTTTTAAAATAGTGTCAATTCTTGCAGATTTTCTGTCCAAACTTTGAAAAATCATAACTAAATTTGTAGACATTATTTTGGATCGATTCCAAAAGGCTAAACTTTCATTTTCCTAGGGTGATGACGTAGCTTATATAGGGAGATGATTAAATTAAAAAAAAAAGAATCAATCCATTGTTTTAAAAAATTGAATCACACTTATACAAACTGGAATGAATTATCAAATTTTATTTTGAATATTAGTTAATTTTTTCCTAATATTAAAAATAAAAAAAATAATACTCCCTATCATCCTTAATATAAGACATATTTACCTAATTTGATTAGATTAAGTGTTACGAGTGTAAATGGTCTATTAAATAGTGCAAGTGTACACTGTCGTAAACAAGTAATACAACAGTGAGTAGAATATTGTTCCCACAAGGATTGATCACTAAGTACCAAAATGGGTAATTTTAATTCTATTTAGTCAATTGATTAGTTGATGATTGAGAGTACAAAATAAAAGATGATTAAATATGAGTGCAAATGATATGAAAGCAACTATAAGAAAAAGCCCTAGGGATCAGATTTCACTGAACAAATTTCAGATTGAATCACTGATCTATTCTAGCCCAATTTATTCCACATGATTGATAGTCAAGTTTCCCTAATTTAATTACTAGCCTCTTGCAAGGTCAAGCAATTCTATAGTTAATTGGTAATCCAATATATTCCTATATGAATTTAAGCAATTAATTATGCATTAAGATTTATGGAACTCTGTAAGACTCACTACTATAGAATTAGGATATAACCACCCCAAAGGATGTCCCAAATTTAAAATTGAGTGGTTAAAAAGGAAGTCGGTGGCATTTTCGTAATTATATGTATGTAGGGAAACTTTTAGACTTTCCAAATTTGAATTTGGGATGCCTAAAGTTCTTCCTGGCATGTAATCTGGCGTGCAATCTAAATTTTGCATATTGTTTTAACACCAAAAGCTGGGTTTAAATATCCCAAAATTTTGTTGGGACATATAAACCCATACTTTAGACGTCCCAAATTGTTTTGGGACACCTAAAGGCGTCCTTACACATGTCAGACAAGTATCTGACATGTTTCTTCTCTCTTCTCCACCCACCTTCCCTCCTTTTTGACCAAACAACTCCCTCTTTCATTCATTATTCTTGACCAGTGTTCTTCAATAATGCTGTGGTAATAGATAAACAATTTGGATTTGTCTCAGTCAATATTCAAAGAGTTGGTTATAAAGATAAGCCCTTCATTCTAGCAAGCCACGTGAAACAAGTGTTTTATGTCACAGATCTTGCGAGAAAAAAATGTCCATTATGCTTAAAAGTAAAAAACAAAAGTATGGTGATCCGACCTTTAACCTTGACGACATACCACCTTTCACAACAACTCCACCTCAAACAAATGAAGTAGAATTGTAGATGATGATGAATATTCTATAAGAAATGATCATGGTGAAGGAATATGGGAAACAATATAGAGTAAGACCTTAATTTATAAAAGAGAACTGTGTATTTTTTTGTTTTACTCCTGCTTTGTTTATTTTATTTTTATTGCAATTTATTTACATATCTGATGATGCTTTTTATGTTAACAGGAATATGGAAAACTCTAGTGACTCATCACAAAGTGTTGGGGATGATGAAAGGCGTAGAGATGAAGAAAGCCCTAGAGTAGAACCCGTTGCAAGAAGGGTTAGAGGTTGTACAAAGATGGGAGCATTGGTTGCACATCATGAACATCAACAAGAGAGGTTGCATATAGACTTCGATGCCAATCTGAATCCAGTTGGTCCTAAGGAAGACCATTTCATTAGCTACATAGGGTTTTTGGGTCGAAGCGAAGTGCGCATTACCTACGATAATTGGAGATTGGTTCCACAAAAAATGAAAGACATGATTTGGCAAACACTTCTGGTATATAAGTTTAGATACATCTATGATAATTGTAGCTTTATTTATATTGTTTCAAATATAATTATCTTATGTTTTACCTTGTAGCAAACATACGATGTCCCAAACACTAGGGAGATGTATAGGCACTGAATGGATGAGGTTCATCTACGATGGAAAGGTTTCAAGAACAAGCTAACAGCAAGGTACATTGAGGGGCCCAGAGGGGTAAGGATCCATGTAAACATTATTTGTATTTGTCTCTAGAGGACTGGAGGTTGTTTGCTGTATGACAGGCAGATCCTCAATTTTTGGTAAGATTTCTGTCATCATGATATAGAGCTTTTAATTTTTCATATACTTGATATCATTGATTTAAATTTTGTTGTTTTGCATTTATAAGAATTAAGTACAGCAAATGTACAGAGGCAAGCAGAAAATAAATATCAACATTTCATGTCTCGTGGTGGATATCGGAAGCTTGAGCGGTAAATGATGCAAGAAGAGTTAGAGAAAATGAAGGAAGCAGCGGAATCTAATCCTAGCGTTGTTAACTAGGCCCGGTACCTCCTCCACGTCATAAAAAATGGAAAGCATAGAGGATTAAGGGTAGGAAGTACATAAATCTGGCTATTGCTGAGGTTGCTGCGAGGATTGTAAGTAGTTATACTATAAGTACTCAATTTTTTGTATATCGAGAGTGGTTTTGATATATTTACGATAAACTGTATGCTACAAGAAAAACTAGAAGATCATAGTATTCAAGGTTGGTTCAATCCAAGTAGATGGATTGGCGTCTTGTCAACAGCTATTGGAAAGGCGAATGACCCTGGTTGTGTTCAAGGACAGACATGGGGAGTTAATGCTATAAGGTATTTTGGATGAGACTCATGTTATGCGTCATAAGCTGAGCCTAGTAGGGACCTTGTGTCCAAGATTCGAGAGGAAGTCAAACAAGAGCTCGAGGACAACCTTTGCAACAAGCTCCGACAAGAGTTGTTGCCAGAGCTTCAACTTGAAATGGCAAAGATGTTCAAAGCGTAAAGGGCAAGGGAAGAGCATAGAACTCAGGAATCCCCAGCCTTCAATAGCACCAAAGGAAGTTACAACCCTTTGGAGGAACCACTTGATCACCCTTCTCCCACTCCAGCGTCAGGAAACCCTTCCACCCTCTATTTGGATGATCCACTGTTGCATGTTCTTGTCGATGCTCTCGTTCACATATGTACTACTACCCACCATCATCAGCAAATTCCACAGGATTTTCGTAGGGTGAATGTGACGATTGTTAGAAAGGGGGAAGAAGGTACAGCCATCCCTGTTCCTGATCCAAAGGTTGGCACGTTAGGTCAGGCGATAGGATCTTTCATCCTTTAGCCTCACAATCTTATTAGTTCAGAGGCAACACCTCCAATGGTAGGCATTACCTTACTATTACTGAAAATCTATTGGCATCCTAATAAAAATTATTTTTTTGATGTTCTAAAAGGATGATAAAGATGCGAGGAAATGGCCTTACTTAGCACGGTTGCAACAGATCTACAAAGGCATTAAATAGGTTGACTTGAAGATGCCTCAAGGGATTGTGGGCCTTATATTGGAATATCTCTACACGATTGACAATATACATTTCAAGCAGTTTATCAGGTTGGAGGAGATAGATGTAGGGTGGGTGAAATTTACAATCCAGTAAGTTTTTTTTTTCAATTTTTCCATACAATTCATGTAGTGGTGTTTTAATTTCATACATTCAATAATTCATTCCTTATTTTAATTCTATTATAGCATCTTCCACCGTCTCCCCTGCACAACCATGGAAAAACCTGATATGTATGGATTCTTATGTCCTACAAACATGATAGGGGATACCAATACTGTGGCAGCAAGGACTCACTATGTGGGCTACGCAATGGGAGAGACCAAACTTCGTTGTTATTTAGCAACTATTGTTCAACGGTTCGTATTTTCATTTTGTCTATTTAAGATGTTTAATAAATAATTCCGTTGTCATCTAACTTCATTTTAATCTGTACATCTTGTTATAATTACCACTAGAGTTTGTGTGTTATATGTCCTCGCTGCCACATAGTCTATTGGTTTGATCCCTTGTGTAAAAGGCTAGACAAAGATACAAAATCCATCTTCGACACGTAAGTTATTTTGTTTGTATTTTATTAACTCAAAAAAATGAATAGTTCTAATTTATGTTGATTTTGATTTTCTTGATAGTGTGGCTCAAACATATAGAGTCCTAGGCGAGTCACGCGAGGGTAAAGTTGTTAAAAACCTAAAGTGGTTTTATCCGATAGTAAGTAGTTTCGATTCTAATAGTTTCATTTACGGTTGTTTTAGACATTCCTTTATTGATTTTAACAACCAATTGGCTTTGATTTAAAGTGCCCTCGACAACCTGACAACACTGAATGCGAATATTATGTTATACTTTATATGTATAACATCATTCAAAGTGGAATTACTAGCGATTTTGAAAAGGTAATCACTTCTTCATTCTCAAATGATAATATTTTTGGTGTTGTAATTGAAATGTTAATTAATTCATTTGCTTGATTCATTTCATCAAAGCTTATTTTCTAATTTTTAGAATTTTGATAATGAAGATGCCTACCTACGTGAAGACCTTAATTTGATTAGAGACCTTTTGGCTGGACATCTTCTTCAACATATAGATCAGTAAACTTTTTATTTA
Organism: Inga laurina; assembly: GCA_963855925.1. Taxonomy (NCBI): domain Eukaryota; kingdom Viridiplantae; phylum Streptophyta; class Magnoliopsida; order Fabales; family Fabaceae; genus Inga; species Inga laurina. Next base: position 9,869,690 of record OY979710.1, read on the forward strand.
TATCAGTTTGTAGTTGTGTGATGACAACATTTGAACACTTTCTGGTTGTTATTGTACATATATATAGTAGTAGGTTGTATGAGTTGTTATTGTATGTATATACAGTAAAGATTGTAGTGCTGGATGTCCTTACCATTTTGTAACAGACATTGTGGTTTATGAATCCATCTTCTATTCTGTTTCTGCAGTTTGAATTCACTAGGTAATGCAGAATGTAAATAATCATTTTTTAAAAAAAATCAAACCTTTTAACATCCTAAATTAAGAATTGTGATGTCTAAAGTCCCCCCTGTGTAGGACTTTAGACATCCCAGATCTGGGACGTCTAAAGTCCTACACAGGGGGATGTTAGAGGTCCCAATTCTCAATTTGGGACGTCTAAAATTCTCCCTTTAGACATCCCAAATTTTTGGGACTTCTTTTCTTAAAACATACTACGCCCCTCACATAGACGTCCCCCAGTTTTTAGACATTAAAAGTGCCAAAATAGGGACGTTAAAACCCCTTTTTGTAGTAGTGACTACATAACTCACATGAATATATTCCTTTTTATATGCAAGTCATAGTTTTAATTATAGGATCTATACACATGCATCTCCTTCTGGTCTCAACATATATATTAGAATCATTTCAAAGGTGGCCAATCAATTGAAAGCATTAAGAACAATAATTAAAACTCAATCATGAAGGAGAAATTCAAACTAGATTTAATAAATTAAGATTCAATCCGTCATTAGAAAGCTACGTCACCACCCTAGGAAAATGAAAGTTTAGCACATGATGAAATTAAAAACAAAAATAAAATAAATTGAAAAATTCATAAACATTGCAATAAACATAATTATTAAATTCTAAAACATAAAAATACAACCACAAGATGCATGAAAATGGAAAAATCTAGCCTTCCATATAGGAGGTAAAACCTTCCATGTAGGTTGCAACCTAAACCATCCAAAAAGGAGGACTACCTAGGACTTCCATGCATGAGGTCAAACCTTCCATGTAGGAGGCATGTAAGAAATAAATTCAATGCATAAAATTAACTCTAAGATGATGGTGTATATGGAGAAGAGAGGAGAGTAATGGATATGATATTGTGTGTATGTGGAGAAGAGAGGAAAGTAATGGATATATGGAGAAGAGAGGGAATTAATGGATATGGAATTGTGTGTATGTGGACAAGAGAGGAAAGTAATAGATATGGAATTGTGTGTGGCAAATGTGAGGGAGAAGAGTGACTAATAAGTGCTTCCAACAAAATCAGAAGTGTTAAGTGATAAGCAAGAACACAATTGTAAAATAAAGAGATCATAATACTCACGAATCAACGAAAATATAAACTGATAACTTTAATTGAAAATGAATGAACCAAGTTCATAAGTATAGCTCTTTCTCTCAATTTCTCAAGTGTTTTAAAGATAAGTGTTTCGCTCAAATTCAATCAAAAAAATTGTACTACCATAGGTTTACTAAAAGTCTCAATCTCTACTACCTAATTTACATGCATAATTCAAATCAAAAGGACTTATTAAGGGTTTTAATGGGGTTAAGGTAAAAAGAATGTAAAACATAATATGAAGGGCTAAAAAAATAGACCAATTGAAAAATGGGCTACTTATGAATAATTTTAACTATCTTATCACAACAACCCGCAATTCAAAATACATAACATATTTTTTTCTTTTTTCTTTTTTGCATAATTCTACAATTTTAAAGTTGATGATATATATACACTCCCACACTTGTCAAAAGCCCATTTCACAAGAATTTCAAATGCTCTACTAATCTTTCAAATGAGGTAAAAGCATTTGATATATCATTAAAATACATGTTAATGGGTTGAGAACAAACAAACAATCGATTAGGCTCAAAGGGGCTTATCAACGGTATAATTGCAAGGTTCGCTATTTGGCTCTGGCTAAAGAAAATGAATGCCTTTATCATTTTTTAATGTACATGTGAGATGTAATTTCAACCATATTTAAAGCAAGTTCTAGAGTGACAACTTAAGAGGTGAATATCACACCTAAGAGAAATAATCATTATAGGCTCAGAAGCTCACAGTTATGAGCTTTCAATCTCAGCTCATTCAATCTCAAAATTCATCACCAATTGCGACAATAAGTTGTTCATGTTAGATATGAATAGTTTTGATGATGTCAAATATAGATGTTAAATATGAGCAAAAAGTTTGTATGATATAATTATCTTCTACATTGACTAACTACTATATTTAATGTTGCATATTTTGTAGATTAGTCATAAACTCGATTGTGGGTTGATGTTATAATGCCTCATATGTGGAGAATGATCATCAAGAAGAAAGAGATTAAAGAAAGAAGAACTTGCAAGATCACATGAGAATATCAAGATCCAAGCTATTAGAAGTGATATCGGAGGTTTCTATGGTCAAATGGAAGTTGGAATGGGTCAATACGAAGCTAAAATGATGTATACGGAAGTTATGGTGCCTCCGGGGATGATTACTCGAGTAATAGGGTACTGCCTCCTTTTGGAGGTGATTACTCGAGTAGCTACTCGAGTAATCTGCCGGGTTACTTGATAAATCACTTGAGGCAGCACTTGAAGTAATGAGCACTCTGTTTTCGCGTGGCAGAACAAAGGTTCGGTATTTTGATGATATCTCTCCAACCACATGTCGGATCAAACTGAAACCGGTGGCATATGAAACTAGACTTACAACATGAACTTTTGACACCAAGAGAACATTCAAAGGAGTTCAGATGAGAGAGATATAAGCTTCGAAAGTTGACACATGAATCAGCGTCATATTCCTGGACAGCTTTGGTATTTTGGACATAACTCCCAAACTACACATCGGATTGCAACGAAACCAGTGCCATATCAAAGTAGACTCAAAGAGATTTCCATGGATATATAATTTTGTCACATTTGAAGCTATATCCTAAGAGCTATGACTTCTGGAAGTTGCTGCTTGTGATGGTTCGTGAGTTCAGAAATGGTCTAAGAACAATAGATACTCTTTGGATCATAATTTTCAGTATACAACGTGTTTGGAGCTGATTCTTGTTCCATTGGAATGTAGATAATGAGGGCTTTCCAATGATATATAATTTTTCATGTTTCGAGTCAAAATCAAGAATTCACTTAAAGGCACCACTCGAGTAACTAGTTGATAACAAAAGACTTTACTCGAGTAGGTACTCGAGTAATCAAATAGAAAACTTCCAGTTGCTCTCGGCCTGCCAACGTTACTCAAGTCAGTACTCGAGTAAAGAGATAGAAACTTGAAGTAACCAGAGTCGACCTTCAAGTAACCTGCCAACGTTACTCGAGTAAGTACTCGAGTAACCAAGAGAAAGACTTGCAGTTGCTCTCGACATTTCAATCCTGCCAATGTTACTCGAGGAGCTACTCGAGTAACTCACTATGGTAAGCAAAACTTGAAAGTAATACTCGAATAACTTGAAATGCTATTATTACTTCACTTGAGGCACTACCCGAGTATTCAGAGTTATTTAAAAGAGAACTTCAAGTTACTACCCGAGTACGCAGAATTATTTAGAAGAGAACTTCAAGTTACTACCCGAGTAAGCTATGCAGAAAATGGAAGAAACTTGATGTTTACTCGAGTGAGCACTCGAGTAATGTTTGCCAGGAAAACAGAACAACATCCCGAAGATTCTGGAAATCAATGAAATGATCATATTACTCATTCTTCTTGCTTCTAATCACTCTAAAACTTCATTGTATTAGTGTTTAATATATTTCTCCAGGAATACAATGAAGATATGATGTGAAGAGTCAAAAGGCGAATTTACGGAAGCGGAGCGTCAACGTTATAACAGCTAGTTTTCAAATTGAAGAAGCCACACTCCAACGGATATATTGAAATGCTCAAACGGTCATCAACCTTCATCAACTATAAATAGAAGATCATCCATAATAGAAGGGACTAAGTGTGCATACATCATCGAAATGTCAATATCCTGACACCAACGCTCATCACACATACTCTCTGTTTCTCTAGATTCTATACTATTTACCTTTGAGAGAGAAGTTATTTGTATTGTACTTCAGTAAGTATTTTATCCACTCTGTGAGAGAGCTTGTAAACACTTATATTTCTGAATTGATCTCAAGGTAGAGGAACCTTGAGTGGGTTAATTTCCTTATGGGAAGCTGTAGAGAGAATCGCCGGTAAGACTTTCTACTCGTAAGACTTAAAAGGTTCAAGCAGTAGAGAACATTACTGCTCGTAAGGCTTACAGTGGTGTAAGCAGAAGAGAACGTTGCTGCTCGTTAGACTTGCATAGGTAAGCAGGAGGGAAAGGTCTTCGGGATTGCTCTGCTCGTAAGACTTGTTGTAAGGGGGAGTACTTGGTGAGAACTTTGTAAAGACTTTTCTTGTGCCTGGATTAAACAAGAAAATAGTGGATTTGAAAATCTCAGGAGGAGCCTGGGGACTAGACATAGGCCATCACAGATTGGACCGAACCAGGATAAATCACAGTTTGCATACTCTCTTCCTTAAACTCTTATATTTCCAGCATATATTAACTGTTGATTTATGATTCATTATTTTCATATTTATTGCTTCCTCTAAGATGCAAAAAGATTTTCAAAGTTCTTAAGATTTTTATCTTATACCCAATTCACCCCCCTCTTGGGTGTCAGCCGGTTCTAACAGTTCATTCATGCTATGAAATCTCTAAATTCAATTGATCCATGCTTAAAACTTATATACTTCTTAAGATCATTAAAAGGAACCTAAACCTGAATTATTATTTTTTTTTTACTTCTTTTTAACTCTTTTTTCTTAAGAATGAAAAAAAAACAAGCAACTGATAAAATGCGTCTCAGAAGTTAAGAATAACTCCTTACTCTGCCAATTTGTTCCATACCCCATGCATCTAATAGTTTTTACTAACTAACTAATTTTTTTTACTACTTCTCCCCCAACCTAAATCAGACATTGTCCTCAATATCTTCTAGAGTTTAGAGAACATTTTTTTTCACAAACATTAACACACAATAAATTAAACCAAAATGCTAGGAGTAAAACTAAGAGATTAAGGAGAGTTACAACCGAAGAGTGGTATCTGGATTCTTCTTATGATTGCTATCTAAAGATCGCCCACCTATTTTCTTAACTAATAGATCTGGTTTAGGTTCATAGGTTTGCAGTTGATTGAGTAGCTGATCAGAAGTTGGTTTAGAAATTATAGAGTGGTGAGTTGCTTGGGGTATGAATCCTATTTCCACAGCATGATCGAAAAAAAGACAACAAAAAAACCATTAAAATTTAACAATCATAATGCCTTTTTGTGAAAGTTTAACTTAGCCCAATATACAATGCTAGAAATCCCATCCAACTTCTCCAAACCACTGGGTAGAGTGATAAAAGCTTGAGCATGGTAAAAAATTCGTTCCATTTGTTCAGGCAAGCTTAAAACCTATAACTCTTGTCCAAAGGAAAATGTGTGATCTTCCAACTCCTTCACCCTTACACTCAAACCCTTGCTTCCATTGACAGATGTAGAAATGGCCACACTTCCCCTTAGACCCTGGATGCCTTCCCCGTATATAAAGTTGATTTTTCTGGCAGCTAATGTAATTCCAAGTTCTTTTGCTGCAGTTAGAAACTCTCCATACTTGCACGAATTAGTTTCACTGAAAATGTAGATAGATGTAAATCTATATTTTTGTGTGATACCCTTTTTCTCTTCTTTTTTCTTAGACTATTTGTGTTTACAAGTGAAAGAGTGCATATATGTAATACTAAAACAATGACAACTAGATATGCAAATCACGCAATTTTCAAAAAAATTGAAAAAAATTTCTGACACAAATGACCGGTAGGCCATTACGTGAAGAAATTTAAACAAAATGAGAAGGAAAGTCAAAATTTATTGAAAAGATAAGATAGATTAGACAAAAGTATGATTATGAACAGTAGTTGTGATTTTGGCTCACATCTTCCTCTAGTTTTACGTCCAATAATGATTTAAACACTTTTTATGAATCGAGAATTTGCTTCCCATCAAGTTTTTTTATAAACTAGAAAATAGGGTCTTTTAACGATAGATTCCCAAGACAATAACACTCTTTTTCTTTGTTGAGAAGAATATCATGAACATCACTACTTGAATGTGTCTCAAGAATTTGAATGATATCATCTAATGACTCCTTACTCAGTCCATCCTTTATGAATTTAATTTTAGCTTCTTGATTTATAGAAACCATACCTTTGCTCTTATAGCGCTAATCACATATCCACCTTGTACATTTATGGTAGACCTGCATTCTTTTAGCATAGGTTTAATAATTGGCTTATGAATCTTACCTGCTAAACCTACCTTAGCTTCAATGATCTAGTGTACGTCCTCAAGAAGGCCCAAACACTTGAATATCTTCATCCTTTCAAGTCGACAGCTATAGATCTTCTTGAGCACATCTTTAGGAAGAGTGGGGAACATGTTCTTAAGCTTTACAAGAGATTCCTCCATGTTAACTTGTAATAAAAATGATGAAAACTAAAATCTCTAATGCAATGCAGTGTGTTTCAGTGAGAAAGAAAGAGAATTGGGAAAGGAAAAGAAGTTTTGGGTTGCCTCCCAAATAGCCGCCCTTCTTTAATGTCTTTAGCTAGACAAAAACCAAACCAAATTTTTTTCTATATTTTTATATTTTATTATTATTATTTGTTTCTTCTTTTTGTTCTAGAAGGAGGGCTTACCTGCTGGTTCATAAAATATTATGACAGTTTTCAAAGTATTAAGTGCACCGTCATTGTAATCTTTTAGCCTCTGCCCATTCACTTTAAATTTTCGATCACAATCTTGAATCTCCACAGTTCCATATGGCCATACCTGAATTATAGTAAAAGGACCTGACCACCTAGATCTCAGCTTTCTTGGAAAGAGTTTAACCTTGAGTTGTATAAAAGAACTTTTTGTCTTTGTATGAACTCTCTCCTAAAAATTTTTCTGTCATGCCACATTTTTGTCTTCTCCTTGTATAACTTGGCATTTTCATAAGCTTGTTGTCTGAATTTTTCAAGCTCAATGAGTTGGAGAAGCATCTTCTCACCAGCCACCTTTAAGTCAAAATTTAAGGCTTTTATTGCCCAATATGCTTTGTGCTCCATTTCCACTGGAAGATGGCATGGCTTTCTGTAGACCAATTGATATAAAGATGTACCAATTGGTGTCTTGAAGGTAGTTCTATACACCCAAAGTGCATCATCTAATTTTTGTGCCCAGTCCTTCCAGTTGGAATTCACCATCTTCTCTAAGATCCATTTCAGTTCTCTGTTTGAGATTTCCACTTGCCCACTAATTTATGGATGATATGGTGTTGCAACCTTATGAGTTACTCCATATTTAGCCAATACTGACTGAAGTTGCTAATTGCAAAAATGCCTTCCTCCATCACTGATTATAGCTTTAGGCACTCTAAATCTTATAAAAATATTTTTCCTCAGAAACTTCACAACTACTTGAGAATCATTTGTAGGAAAATCAGCTGCTTCAACCCACTTAGAGACATAGTCAATAGCTACTAAAATAAACTGATTGCTAAATGAGGATGGAAAAGGCCCCATAAAATTGATCCCCCATACATCAAAAGGTTCAACTTCTAAGATATTGGTTATAGGGCTTCATGTCTCCTAGAGATATTTCCCATCCTTTGACATCTGTCATAGGTTGTCACAATTCTATGGGCATCCTTGAAGAGTGTGGGCCAATAAAACCTTGATTGAAGGACTTTAGTATCTGTTTTATTTGCTCTAAAATGACCAGCATATGGGGATGAATGGCAATGATTTAAGATGTTGACTGTTTCTTCTTAAGGAACACATCGCCTGATAATTCGATCTGGGCATTGTTTGTATAAGAACGGATCCTCCCAAAAGTAATGCCTTATATCAAGCAAAAACTTCTTTTGCACTTTAGAAAGTTCATAAGGCATTAATCTGCTTGCCAAGTATTCACAAAATCAACATACTTAGGGGTGGGTTGTGATTGCATGACAAAAGTTGCTTATCTGGGAAATTCTCCTGGATTAGTGATTATCTCTTTCGTTCAGGTGGCTCTAACTGGAAAGATGATCTGGTGGTCCCTTTTTTGTCTTTTATCTCCAAGTCAAATTCTTGTAACAGAAGTACCCATCTGATCAATCTGGGCTTAGAATCTTTTTTTTTAATCAAGTATTTGATTGCTAAGTGGTCTATCTAGACAATGACCTTTGACTCGATCAAGTATGCTCTGAATTTATTAAATGTAAATACTACTACTAGGTGCTCCTTTTTTGTTGTTGCATAATTCAACTGTGTCTGAGAGTGTCCTGCTAGCATAATAGATGGCATGAAAGACTTTGTCTCTTCTTTGGCCTAAAACAGCTCCAACTGCATAATCACTTGCATCACATCATTTCAAATGGAAGGTTCCAGTTTGGAGCCATGATAACTGGTGCAGAAGTCATGGCACCTTTTAGAGTTTGGAAGGCTAATAAGCACTCCTTATTAAACACAAAGGGAGTGTTTTTCTCTAACAATATGCAAAAGTGGCTTTGTGATTTTTGAGAAGTTCTTGATGAATCTTCTATAGAAGCCCGCATGTCCTAAAAAACTCTGGATGCCCTTGATTGAGAAGGGAGGTGGTAACTTTTCAATTATTTTAATTTTGACTTGGTCCACTTTAATAACTTGATCAGGTACCTTATGACCCAACAAGATTCCTTCTTTCACCATGAAATGACATTTTTTCCTAATTTAGAACCAAGTTTGTCTCTATACAACGTTGCAAGACTTTTTCAAGATTTGAAAGACAAAGATCAAATGATTCTCCAAAAACTGAAAAATCATCCATAAATACCTCAATGAACCTTTCCACCATATCTGAAAAGATTGCCATTATATTCCTTTGAAATGTTGCTGGTGCATTACATAGATTAAATGGCATCTTTCTAAAGGCAAAGGTACCATATGGACATGTAAAAGTTATTTTCTCTTGATCCTCTGGTGCAATTGTAATTTGATTATATCATGTGTATTCGTCTAGGAAATAATAATAGGCTTTCCCAGCTAGTCTGTCCAGCATCTGGTCTATAAATGGCAGAGGGAAGTGATATTTTCTTATGGATTTATTGAGCTTTCTGTAGTCGATGCATACTCTCCATCCATTCCCTGTTTGTTATGGAATCAATTTATTTTGCTCATTAGGCACCACTGTCATTACACCTTTCTTTGATACAACTTGAACTGGACTTACCCATTGATTGTCAGAGATTGGATAGATTATACCAACATCCAGCCACTTTATTACCTCATTTCTTACCACCTCCTTCATACTTGGATCAAGCCTTATCTATTGCTTGACTAATGGCTTATAGTTGTCCTCCATCAAGATCTTATGCATATAAATTAAAGGACTAATCCTACTTATATCAGCTATATTGACCATCCAAATGCTATTTTATACTCCCTTAAAACTCTTAATAACTTTTCTTCTTTTTCAGGAGTAAGCGCTGTAGAGACGATTACTGGTAATGTGGAATTTTTTTCCAGATAAGCATACTATAAGTGGGATAGCAGTGCTTTCAACTCCAGTACTGGTGGTTTCTCTATTGATGGTACCAGCTCACTAGGCCTTTCCCCCATATCTTCAAATGGTTTTTTGATAAAAATTGGGGAATTTTCTTCTAGGTACCTAATCTATTCCAAGACTTTAAGATTAGTAGATTTTGATACATCTACCATTCCCATTGCTAATGGTTGATCCATGCAGATTTTGTTCACCATGTCTTTTGTGCAGCTGGTCAATGTATCTACTCTGTAACAGGCGTTACCTTCATCTGGAAAGGACAAAGCCTTAAAGATGTTGAAGGATGCTTGATTATCTTGAACTCGCAAGGTTAACTTCCCCTGTTGCACATCTATTAATGTTCTCTTAGTTGCTAGGAATGGCCTCCCAAGAATAATAGGAATTTCTTGGTCTTCTTTCATGTCGAGTATTATAAAATTAGTTAGAAAGATGAGTTTGTCCACTTTCACCGGAACATCTTCTAAGATACCCCTCGGATATTTTATTGATCAACCAGCTAGAAGTAATGAAACTATAGTAGGCTTCACCTCTCCAAGACCGAGTATCTTGTAGACAGATAAAGGCATAGGGTTTACACTTGCTCCAAGGTCATAAAGTGCTTTTTCAAAGTGACATTGACCTATAGTGCAAGGTATGCAGAAGCTTCCTGGATCTTTTAGCTTTGGTGGTAACTTCTTTTTTAAAATAGCACTGCACTCCTCAGTAAGTGTAACTGCCTCAAATTCCTCAAGATTACGATTGTTTGAGAAAATGTCCTTTATGAATTTTGCATAACTGGGCATTTGTGCAAGAGCATTTATAAAAGGAATGTTGATATGTAACTTTTTAAAAACCTCCAGAAACTTTCTAAAGTGCTTGTCTAGCTTTGCCTTCAGGAGTCTCTGAGGGTATGGAACTGGTGGTACATATGGAGGAGGATTATCTGGAAAGTTGATTCTTCTTGGTAACATTTCATCCTCCTTCAATTTTTGTACCTCTTCCTTCTATTCTTCTCTGCTTTCTTTCTTTTCTCCTTCATTCTTCTTTTTAATAATAGGATCTTTAAATTCTTTTCCATTTCTTAGTGCAACATCCTTCACATACTCCCTTAGGTTTCTTTCGATGTTACTTGGTAGAGTTTCTGGCTGCCTGGAATTCAGCATATTTGCAATTTGGCCCATCTTCTTTATTAAGGCTTCTTGGCTTTTGAGTGTTGCATCAGTCCTAGCAATGAATTGAGATGTATTTATTGTTAGTTGAGCCAGTACATCTTCCACATTCACTTTATGCTATAGTGGATTTAGTTGTTGAATATCTTGTTGCTGGTATTTCCCCAGTGGATTAAATGCATTTTGATTATTCCTACAACTAAAGTTTGGATGATTTAACCAACCTGGATTGTAAGTGTTTGAGAATGGGTCATTTCTTTGATTTCCGACATAATGAGCTTGCTCTGACATGAATAAGTATCCTTCTTAACATTGCGTGCGCACATGTGGTCCTTCACATCGATCACAGGCTTCAGTAGGAGTGCTGATTACATTTGCTTGGTTTGTCAATGAGCCCACTTGCTTGGATACAAATGCAACTTGAGAAGACAAAGTTGTAAGGACATCCAACTCGTGCACTCCAAGTGCTTTCTTTGAACTGTTATGTTTGGAAGGCCATTGTTGTTCATTGGCTGCCATCTCCTTAAGTAGATTGTAAGTGTCCTCTAGACTTTTTCCCATTAAAGATCCTCCAGTTGCAGCATCTGTAAGAATTCAGGAGATGTGCGTCATCCCACTATAGAAAGTTTATAGTTACCACTAATTTGATAACCCATGATGAGGGCATCTCCTTAGCAATTCCTTGTATCTTTCCCATACTTCATAGAGGCTTTCCTGTTCATGCTGGGTAAATGAGGCAATTTCATTCCTCCATTTAGTAGTTTTTGCCGAAGGAAAGTATTTTACCAAAATTTTCTACGCCATGATATCCTATATAGTTATGCTTCCCACTAGTAGTGATTGTAACTAGCTCTTAGCCTTATCCCTGAGTGAGAAAGGGAAAAGTCTAAGTCTAATGGCATCATCAATAACACCATTATGCTTGAATGTGTCACAGAATCTAGGAAGTTGGCTATATGTGTGTTAGGATCTTCTGTTGGTAAACCACCGAACTGATTTGCTTGCACCATCTGGATAACTGCAGGCTGAATTTCAAAATTGTTGGCTGCTACTGGTGATTTTATGATTCCGGAATTTGTCCCCATGACTGTTGGTGTTGCATTGTCACAGAGTGTTTTGGTATTTGTTGTTTCTCCCCATGGATTTGCCAACAAATTGATTAGGATTGAAGTAGACTGCTTTTGAACTCTTCGATTTCTTCAACAAGTTCTCTCGATCTCATAATCAAGAGGTTGTAGTTTAGTATTCTTCGATATGGTCATGCACTAAGCAAAAGCTTGAAAATAAACACAAGGCACCAAAAAGAAAAACAAATGTAATAGGAAGATCAAATTAGTATTAAAATTACTTGGTATTGATATTAATGACTACAATCCCCAGCAACGGCGCCAAAAACTTGTTACGAGTGTAAATGGTCTATTAAATAGTACAAGTGTACATTGTCGTAATCAAGTAATACAGAAGTGAGTAGAGTATTCTTCCCATATGGATTGATCACTAAGTACCAAAATGGGTAATTTTAATTCTATTTAGTCAATTGATTAGTTGATGATTGAGAGTATAAAATAAAAGATGATTAAATATGAGTGCAAATGATATGAAAACAACTATGAGAAAAAACCCTAGGGATCATATTTCACTTAACAAATTTCGAATTAAATCACTTATCTATTCTAGCCCAATTTATTCCACATGATTGATAGTCGAGTTTCCCTAATTTAATTACTAGCCTCTTCCAAGGTCAAGTAATTCTATAGTTAATTGCTAATCCAATATATTCCTATATGAATTTAAGCAATTAATTATGCCTTAAGATTTATGGAACTCAGTAAGACTACACAACTCACATAATATATTCCTATTTCATATGCAAGTCATAGTTTTAATTATAGGATTTATACACATGCAACTCCTTCTGGTCTCAACATACATATTGGAATCATTTAAAAGGTGGCCAACCAATTGAAAGCATTAAGAACAATAATTAAAACTCAATCATGAAGGAGAAATTCAAACTAGATTTAATAATTTAATATTCAATCCGTTATTAATAAACTACGTCATCACCCTAGAAAAATGAAAGTTTAGCACGTGATGAAATTAAAAACAAAAATAAAATAAATTTAAAACTTCATAGACATTTGCAATAAACGTAATTATTAAATTCTAAAACATAAAAATACAACCACAAGATGCATGAAAATGGAAAAATCTATCCTTCCATATAGGAGGTAAAACCTTCCATGTAAGTGATAACCTAAACCATCCATAAAGGAGGACTACCTAAGCCTTCCATGCAGGAGGTCAAACCTTCCATATAGGAGGTATGCAAGAAACAAATACAGTGCATGAAGTTAACTCTACGATGATGGTGTATGTAGAGAAGAGAGGAGAATAATGGATATGAAATTGTGTGTATATGGAGAAGAGAGGAAAGTAATGGATATGGAATTGTGTGTATGTGTACAAGAGAAGAAAGTAATGGATATGGAATTATGTGTGGCAAATGTGAGGGAGAGGAAGGCTATATATAAGGAAGAATGGAGTAGGTGAAATAGAAGATGAAGTGATGGGTGAAGTGAGAGGTGGAACGATAGTTGGAAACGTAGGTGGAACAGTAGGTGAAATGGTTAGTGGAATTTCACATTCTGATATTCATGAAGTTGTAGCTCTGGATCTTAGCTTGAATATGAAAGTAGAAAGTCCTCATTTCAATATTTACAGCTCCAATATGATTAAATCACGTTCTCAACTTCCAAGAAAAATTTAAAATTCTTGGAGACAGAATTGGGTTTGGTCTCAACATAAAAGTTGTAGAGCTCTTTTTTAGCTTTTTATCCATATAAAGAACACCCCAATCCGACATCTAGAGCTCCAGATATTGCTTAAAAATTGAAACAGGGTCTGATTTAGTATTTTTCAAGAAATTCTATTTTATGCCAAAATCCGTATTTATTTATCAATTACACCCAAATTCATTAAATTGAGCTCAAATATCATCCATAAAATCATCATATAAGGAAAAATAATATGTAAATATTTTACTTATCATTAAGAAAGTTAATTAAGTTACTTAATGTGACATGTATTTTCTAAAATGTTCTAGTCATCTTCCTTGATTCCTAAATTCCTTCATTTCCTCTCTTTGATTATTGTTAAGGGAGTATTAATAAGGGTAAATTAGGAAAAGATTAAAAAATATAAAAAAATATGTCTTATATTTAGAATCAATATCAACTTTCTAAATATATCCTATATTAAGAACATGAGGAAGTATAAAATCAATATTTTAAAAGCCGGACCAAATGTCATGTCGAAGAAGTGAGTGGGTCACGGTTCAAATGGTTGGGTCAGTCAGGCCGTTTGGTCGAATGTAACGACCCGCTCACCGCCACATAGGCTTGACGCGATGGCCATGGGAGGGTATTAGGCTTTTGACATGGCCCCCCCACACCGCCACACAGTTTCTATGGTTACCAAGTGGTCTTAGGCTTTGGACTTATCCTCAGGTCAAGAGTTCAAGGCCTTAGGGAGGCATATTGCTTCCTTTGGGTTGGAATAAATTCCTAAGAGGGGGAAATAGTACCTGCCATGGAAGGGACCAAGCCTATGTGCCAGTAGGTAAACAATGGCCAGCCGCGTCAAGCCTTTGTGGTAGTGGGCAGATCGTACACAATAGCACACTTGGCTACCAAGTGGCTCTTAGGCTTTGGACTTATCCTCGTGTCCAAAGTTCAAGTTCTTAGGGAGGTGTATTCCTTCCTTTAGGTCAAAATAAAGTCCCAAGAGGGGGGAACAATACCTGCCATGGGAGGGACCAAGCCTTTGTGGCGGTGGGTAAACCATGGCCGCCGCCGCCTAGCCTGTGTGGCATCCCATATGGGGGGCCGTGCCGTTACATAAAAAGGGCTCCTTTTTATACACCCCTCACCAAACCCAATCTCAGGCCTCCAGGCGTGGACTCATAAAGCTATCCTCGACCCCTCCACAACAACCAGGTTTCTTTCGCCTTTCGAGTTTGGAAGCCACCCTGAGGGTATAAGTATGCACTTCACTGAGACTCTAGTACCATCTGAGCCACTATGAGTCCACGCCCGTAAGCTTGGGATTAGGTTTCGTGTAGGGTGTGACATCGAGCCGGTGACATAATAATTAATAAATAATAATATATATGTAATATATTTATAAAAGAATAAAATATCAAATTGTTTATAATTTGAATAAAAAATTTCATAATTTCATAATTTCATATTAGAGTATAAAAGAATATAAAAGTAATTTAAATCAAAAGGTTTTAATTTTTTTTTGAAGAAAAGAGTTGATAATCTATTTAATATATATTATATATCTAACGATTTTGTTTTTATATTAATAGTATAATATAGTAAATAATATAATATAATTACTAGTACTTGCTTACATTTTGTCACACCCTTACTTATTTTGACTTGCAACAGAATATTAATGCATGGTTCAGTGGGCAACACAAGAATAGCATAATTATACTGATAATATGTGCATGATTACAGAAATTCCCTATAGGGGTTCATACGTGATAATTACCATCAATGTAATCACACAGGGCTACTAAGGTATCTAAACCTATCCTCATGAAACGGAGACATCTTCTCGTCTTCATTCCACCACTGCAATCCTCTCGTGTAGTTCTCTTCTCTGATCTCTGCATACTTTCTGTATTCACCTGTCTAAATTGTTGGTAGGGGAGAGTGAGATTCGAGAGAAATCTCAGTAAGTCAACAGTACCATAATGCATGCATGATAGATGCTATGTCCATAACATGTTAGCTTTAACTTGATGCATGCCCCATAATGACATTTCTATATGCTCAATGTTTCATGTAACATAACTATGGCTACAGTATAAATAGAAACAGAGCTTCATTATTCAAATATGCTCTACACAATCAAGTAAAGCAATCACATACATCACTATATAAGTAGAGATATCAAATACATGCAAGTAAAGTAAGTTCCCTACCTTAACCCATTTTGATCCTTAAATGAGCTCCTTGAACTTGGTGCCGCAGTTTAGACTATTAATCGGGTACTAAAACTTCAAATGAACATGAATTAAGTTAGAACCCATTCATGTACTATTTTAGGCACTTCTATATATAGTGTTTATAATGGTTACATGAGCCTATTGTGAAAATGTACCAAAATGCCCCTAAAACCCGACCCAACCCGGCCCGGCCGTACCCGGTCCTATCGTACTTTTCCCAAAATTTTGACATGAGCTATTTTGACATATCATCATCCAAGGAATCCACTTCCGAACTCAAAACTACTAAATTCACTGCCAAAAGACAAGAATGCCCTTGGCAACCCATATTTTAGGGTTTTAGGGGTGTTTTCGTAATTATGCTTTTTCAGGCTTTTGCTGAAAAAGTGATCAACTGTAACCCCACCTAATTTTTCCTCTTGAATGCAATGGAATCATCAAACATAAAAATCTAGTCCTAACCCCCCAATTGGTCCAGCCTAAAATCTAAAATTCTTTGAGAAAAATTGGGGTTTTTGAAATCCAACTCCATAGACTTGCTCCTTTCTACTCATAACCACTTTGTTAACTATTTAATTACGTTAAAACCACTATTTAGGCTCAATTTTGGTAGCATAACATCTAGGACACAATGTTTCCCAAATTCTATATTCACAGCAATTTAACCAGAAATTCACTGATTAAAATCATCTATAGCAACTAGAATAACCAAAGATTGAAGTTTAGGAAGTCTCCTTAGCTTCTGTTTGGCTTTTCCTTTCTTGGCTAAACCCTAGCCTCCTCTCAACACTGAATTTTAAACTTCAAACACCTTGAATCATGTAGAAGAGAAGCTTAGAGGAAAGATTATACATGTTAGAAACGAATTCACCAAAGAAATCGATCTACATTGTGAGATTTTCCTCTTTCTCTCTCTAAAATTCTCTCAAGCTTTCTTTCTCTATTTTGGGGCTTTATGTGTTAGTTTAGTGCTGTAGGAGGAAGATGATGATGTTTATATTATATCCCATAATTTAATTAATTAATTTTCCCAATTTCGGATTTAAACAAAATATAGCCTTTATCCAAATGGAAGCACACAATTCCCAGAAATTCTATCTTTGGATGCTGCTCCAAAAACTTTTCAGTTTCACTGGGTAAACTTCAAAAATACATAACTTTTTTCATACAGCTCCAAAAATTCAATTACCCATTACCTATCAAATTAACACTTAGGATGTCTACGTTCACCCTGTAAAATTTCTTAATTTGTGAACATCATTTGGTCATCCAAAACAGCATAACAAATTCACTATCTCATAGGAAATCTCACCGGCAGCACTATTCATATTCTCTGAAATTCACCATTTTATTGAATATTTCAAATAATTACAATACATATTGGAGAATAAAATTTGAGGTGTTACACCTTTCTACCATTAACGGTTGGGTCTGGTCATTCGTGCCTCATGGCCTTCATCTTAATTATCCCTAACAAAACTCACCCTGCCAAAATTACTACAGTATGCCTTATGGGCAGCTATATGCGTGAACGATGCGGGGAAATGGGAAAAATTAAAGAGATAAAGACAATTCAATTTTTAAAATAAATTTTAAAACGCTAGCTTGCAATTGCATTGCAGTGTAGAAATCGAAGCCATCTGATAACGTTTTCTCTCCCTCCTTCACTCTCAAACGTCTATAAAGTCCAAAAACTCCAAACCTTTTCAAATGAAAGCCAAAATGGCGGACATCAAAGAACCATAAAAGAAGGCATGAAACTCATTAGTTTTGCTATTCTCATGTACGATTTTCATCCATCTTTTGTATAAATCAACTCCATTTGCGGTTAAATGTTAGGTTTGGTTTGATTCTCTCTCCTTCCCTCCTCTACTTCTCCTCATACTTAATATTTGTTTAGCTGTTTCTCCACTCTTCCGGTTTTCTGTTACCTGCTCCGGCTCCCTAATTTTCTCCAGCTTCCAGCTTAAATCCCGGCTCTAGGCAGTTCAATCTAGTCTGAACGCTAAAGCGGGCTAATGCCTTGAGACGACCCGTCTGACCATTTTTCAGAGAATCAATACTATTTACATAATATAATTTATCTAACTTGGGTGGATATGTCCTAAAATTCCTAATCAATCTATGCACCACCCCAAATCCTTAAAAATCATTCCAATCTAAGAAGTCGGTAAAACTAGCACAAAAAAAACATAGATAAATTTCATTAAATGGTAGAATAATAAAATAATATGGCATAAAAATTTTTATTTGTGACATCGAGAATCATAGCATAAATATATTTCATGAAATGTAGGGACATACACACCTTTTTTTTTTTTTTTTGTCTTTTACTTAATGCAATTTATAATCAAATTTTGAATTATTTGAGCTCATATAAAACCAAGTAACCGTACTTTAAATTTAGAACTATGTTACATTGATACTTGGAGGGGTGACGAGGGCAAGCTCCCACCCTGGTGGATCAAAATCAAGTATTTAAAATATTTATTTGACTATTCCTTTTTTTACATAAAAAGTCTTAAAAATATTTAAAAAAATTTAAAAATTATTTAAATATTTATTTGATCATGTATTTTTTAACTAAAAAAGTATATTATATTTAAAATTATGTGTCAAATGCTAACTAAATATTTTAATAGACATGGTATATAACAAAAAATATATAAAAATTATGACATGACAAAAACAATTAACTTTAATGATAATTTCAATAACAAGCAAGTTGATTGTTAAAACATGAAACATTAGGGTCTTTATTTAAATTTTAAAAAGTTAGAGAGGTGATATATTACTGACTCAAAATTTATGAGAGTTTATGTAATTTAGCCTAAAATCAAAATAAAAACCACTTAACATATAATAAGATAATCTTGTAACAACCAAAGCTGACACAAAATAGGGCCCAAATAAGTGTCCCAAACCATGAAACTCTTTTTCGCAATTCTCAAGTTGGAACCGTATTAGTCCAATGTTTCCAACTTGTGTAACAACCTCCATGAACAAGCTTTCCTAATGATTTGGTTAACCTATCCACTAGTTATTCTGTTCTTACATCTGGCAAACTGACCAACTTAGATTGTACTTTTTTTCTTTATAAAAGGATAATCCATCCCTATATATTTTGCTCTCTCATGAAAAATCATATTATTTGCTATTTGAGTTGATGCTTTTAGCCTCACAATATATTTGTTTAGTTTGGTTCACACACATCAATTTTTAGGTCTTTCAATAATGTTGTTAAACCACATCACTTCTTCTCCTTCTATAAAATATATTATAATAGGAATGATTAAACTCGTATTAGATATCAATAACTTAACCATAGTTCAACTACTGCCGCACTTATTCAGTTAATGTGTATATTTATCATTTTATTTAGATCCATGCTCTTCATGGTCAATAAATATCAATATGTCTCCATCAATATGGCACTTAATACTAAAATAAAAAACGTGAAATTTCATTGCAAAAAATGTATGGGAGTAAATCCAAGTATAGCATAAATCACTTCAAATTTTGTTGTAAATCCATCCCAATTTTTTTTACGCTCTTTTGCAATAGTAGGGTTCCATATAATCCCATCCCTAAATTACAATTTTATATGATAAAATAAATAACATTCAGTAATAGTTATGGTTTTAAGGCAGGATAAACACTCTGTATACCTTTTTCAAGCCGTAAAGCTATTTTTTTATATTTTTTTTTCTAATTCTTATTCTCAAAATCTTCTTCTATTTTTTATATGAATCTTGAGATAACCATAATTGAGAAAAGGCGTCTTTTAATTATATCTGCAATCTTACCATGCCCATTTTTTTCTTTCCCACGTTTGGATAAATATCAATGATGCACAATTTTCAGAAATAATGTCTTACTAAAATCTTAAACACA
This sequence comes from Inga laurina, assembly GCA_963855925.1. NCBI lineage: Eukaryota > Viridiplantae > Streptophyta > Magnoliopsida > Fabales > Fabaceae > Inga > Inga laurina. The sequence continues at coordinate 9,889,345 of OY979710.1, forward strand.
GTAAATTTTAGAAAATAATTAAAATATATTATTTATTAATTATCATCAAAATCACAAATTTTCATTCGGCATGATTTTCGGGTTAACACATTGAAGATCACTATGCCCATAAAATATGCTCTCTATATATCAATCCAATGTGTGTTATTTATCTGGTTGATGCGCCTTTCGTCACATCTACTATACTCCTAAAGAGTTGCAATCCAAGTAGCTTTTTTTTTTTTTTTTTTTTTGGCTCTTCTTTTTAGTCCTTCAACCCCGTTTTTCTACCAAAAAATATAATTATTTTTTAAGTAAATAAACAATAGTTTTTTGTTTGTCATCATGCATTTAGTCTTCCCCGTCCACTTGCCTACTTGTGTTTATGATTGTAGAGTAGCAGGGGCATGTTAATAAATGAAAACAATAAAGACAACAAGATCACAATCAGTTGAAAAAGTCAATGCAAACTGTTTATTATTCCAATAATCTCATTATATTATTTAAGGATGTGTATTAATTAGAACATATATTTATATCATTTTCTTGACTGGTGCGTTGTCTTGGAGCCATATTTTTAGTCGGTGGAAATTGACAATTAAGCATTGTTGAAAAAATTCTAAAATTAAGGGTTTTTGTCCGCAAATTGAGTTCAACTTATACTACGGAATTTTGTCCATGCTTGTTTTGAGGAAGACAATAAGAATGTGACTCTTTGGATTACTAGAAGAATTCAATTAGAGTTGTTATTTTCTTAGAGATGTCGACGAAAACAATGGCAGCTTTTCGTACTTCAAAAGATAGGATCTTAAGTCGTTCACACTGAATGTGATATTATGGAACATAATCACTTGAATATATATGGAAAGATGTAGGAAGGTTGTGTTGAATTCTTGGTGTTTCTTTGCCTGACGTTTAAAATAATTATGAAATCCAAATTGCGTGCCATTTTGTCCATTAGTTCCACGATATTTCATACTTCATTTGCAGTCCTTTTGGACATTTGGAGTTGAGTGTAAATGAATGATTAATGGTTTGAAAACTAACCGTAGATGTAAATGATATGATGTAGAAAACTGGCAGCTAAATCAAAATATAAAGACAACATGCGTCTCTTTTCTTTTTCTTTTTTGAATTAAAGGGCCTCAATATATGCATGGTTCAAATTATATGTGAATTATCTTTCTTTTTTCTTCAAGTTTTTTTTTTGCCCCAATTGGATCCAAAAATAATTTAAACTCAAATCAGTATTAGATATCATATAATTATATGAGAAGAAATACTTCAGGTAGCCAATAAAGATTGATCTAGTTGGTAATGATGCTACTCATATCACACAACTGATGTGAGGACATTATTGTTGAGTGATATGTATAAACATTCTTTGAGTTTTTGAGGCATTCCTTGACCTTAGTTAGTTCTCAATTCATATAAATTTTTAATAACATTAAAAAAAAATCATGTTCCGTTTACCAGAAAAATAAAAATAAGAACATTCAACACTGAAGGTACTATATATTCTCAAGTGTTTACCAAAAGAATTTAGTTAGAGTTGTTATTTTCTGTAGAGATTTCAACGAAAATAATAGCAGATTTTCTTCCTTAAAAAGATAGGATCACAAGTCATTCACACAATGTGATATTAAGGAATATAATTGCATGAATATGTATATATATATATATGAAAATATATGTAGGTTGTGTTGACTTCTTAGTGCTTCTTTTGCCTATTGGTTGACAATTATGAAAGTCAAATGTGTGCCGTTTTGTCCATTAGTTCCACGATGTTTCATAATTCATTCGCAGTCTTCTTGGACATTTGGAGTTGAATAACAATGAATGATTAATTGTTTTAAAGACTAACTATAGGAGTCAATGGTTTGATGTAGAAGAGTGGCAAATAAATCACAATATATAGACATATTCTTTTTAATTTATTTTAGTCCTTTTCAAACTATATGCATGGTTTAGAATAAATATGATTTTTTTTTTATTCAAGTTGTGTTTTTTTTTTTTTTTGGCCAGAATTGGATCTAACAAAAGTTAAAGGGAAAATCACTCCTAGGTCCCAAGGAAGGAAGATATTATCAGAAAGGTCCCTGGTTACAACCCTCAAAATGTGTATTTACAACCTGATGGGTGTGTTTTACAACCTCAAGGGATCTTTCTGATAATGTCTTCCTTCCTTGGGACCTAGAAGTGATTCTCCCCTTAAAGGGAAAATCAGTATTAAGTACTCCCTAGTGCTAATTATAAGTTAGTTCCAAATCTAGCATATTTCACTGAAACCAAGGAAAACCCTAAAACCTCATTAACTCTGTCTTAAAATTTAACAAATTTCAAATGTTACCCCTATTCAATATAGCACGATACCTCATGAGAACAAAGTCTATACAATAATAAATGAAAAATAAAAGTATACATTCAAATAAAAACTGAATAAATTATCTTATAAATAGGACAAAAAATCTTTTCTTTTTACCTTATAAATAGAAATAGAAAAGTGTCATATAATTGATTAAGGAAAAAAGCTCCATGTAGCAAATAAAGGTTGGTGTGGTTGACAATGTAAGGACTTTGTTATTGGGAGATCAATAAATATCTCTATAAGTATTCTTTGAGTTTTGAAATATGTCTTGGCCTTCGTATAAGGTCTTAGGACCTAACTTACAAAAACTTCTAATATAGGAAAAAAATCATGTAGTTCCTCTTGTCCATAATATAAGGCATATTACCTAATTTGATTAGATTAAGGAAGTTGATTAAGTTAGTTTATATGATATTTATTTTCTAAAACACCTTAGTCATCTTTTTTTAATTCCCTCCTTCCCTCTCCTCCTTGATTATTGTTGAGGGAGCATTAATAGCATAAATTAGTAAAAGATTGACAAATATGAAAAATATGTCTTATATTTGGGATTAACATCAACTCCCTAAATAAGCAAACCCTATCAAGTAACATTGAAAAACTTTAACGTTCATTGTTTTTCTTAATAAGACAAGTTTAGTACGTAGGATCATTAACCTAGTTAGCTTCAAAAAATAACTTTTTAAACTTGTGATGAAACGCGTTTTGAGAGTTGAAGTGTAATATATATATATATATAATACTCGCTCCCGTACTAAATATATATAAGAACTAGATAATTAATTTGTAATTATTAAAGAAAATAGTTGAGTTAGTTATTTGTAACAAATATGAGTTAGTTGTTCTAAAATGTCCTTTTATTCCTAACCTCTCTTGGTTGGCAACAACCTTACTATGCCTAATGAATATCTATACTTTGATACCAATTAACATAGAGTTGGTATAATGGTATAAGGTCTCACTAGATGATTCTAGGTCTTGAGCTCTAGTGCAAGAGAAGACATAAATGTTGGGAGGAGAAGCCACAAATCCTGAAATTGAAGTAATTGGTTGCTCAGATGCTTGGTAATAGGATCCAGAAAGGGCGCTAGTTACTCGTTGAAAGTATCAAAAAAATATGGATACTTAAAGAAAAATGACGGATACTTGGTAATAAGATTTAGAAAGGGCACTGGATACCAATTGAAAGTATAAAAAAATATGAATACTTCAAAACAAATTGATGGATAATGGTAATAGGATCCAAAATGGAATACTGGATACCAGTGAAAGTATCCAAAATATGTGGATACTTCAAGAAAAACTTTTGAATTTGGGAGACAAAGTAGTGGATTGAGATATTATATTTTGAACTAAATACAACCCGAACTAGCTCTTATATTAAGGAACTATAAGTAGCATGGCCATAATCAATATAGAAGGATATGTCCATGTGATCCCTGTAGACACCATTTTACAGCAGACACTGTGGACAACTCTCTCGTATATCTAATTTGAGTTAACCTGTTAATCAAAGCACCTTCAATTTTATGTTTCCAGATTCTGTATTTCAGGCCAAGAGACATTGTCGTCACTATCAACTTTCACATGCATGTCAGTGATCCCTGCATCTTCACAAGCACCCTACTCCATTATTATTATGTTTTTATATATGAAAAAAGTAACTAACAAATTTGATCACAAGAATAAGATAGATGTCTCACGACTCAAAGATCACTTGTAGAGATGTTATCCCTAGATTGTTTGTCAATAATGTCGTCCTTGCACCAACATCGAGCTAGACAGAAGCTTAAGGCGTGTTATTGGGATCCAAACGAGTATTATACAAGGGTATCAAACCCGGATTGCCCATTGAACTAGTCAGGGTAGTGGGTCAAAAGTCAATGGATCAAATCGGAGTTAAACTAGAGCTAACATTGGGCCAAACCGGTGAAGAAATGAACTTGAATGATGCAAAATGAGGCAGTTGCTAATTGCAATACTCAATTGTAGCACTGCAAATTTTAATATTGAGGTTTAGAGTTAATTAAGATTTAATTATTGATGATATTAAGGTATCAAGAGATGGAATTTGAATGTTTGAGACATCAAGGACAATAATTTGAAATTATATCTCTAGGCCTTTTGAATAGTTTGAGAATTTAAAAATCTTTTAGAATCAAATGATAATATTTTTGGGTGATTCTTTTTGCATTGGAAAGTAAACATCTCAAGCTTTTCATAAAACCTTAATTTATAATTTTTGAAAATATGTAGAATTAGATATGAATTTTTAAAGTTATGGAATTTAAGTGTTCAACCAATTGAACCGGAATAGTTAGATGACTGGTTCTCCGGTTTTCTGGTCTAATCGGCTTGTTCAGTCTGATTTCAATAAATATGGTATTATATATTATGGAGATATCAACAAACTTTCTATTTTATTGGGTTCTGAAAGAACATGTGTGTGTGTGTAGGTTTGACATTGCATCTTGACACAATACCCTAATACCCTAATGCTCCGTTTGGTAGCATAGAAGTGTTTTTTATGGAAATGAAAATGAAAGTAACTAGAACTAGAAGTGAAAGTAGCTACCAAAGTATGTTTGGTATATGAATGGAAGTTGCGCATGTATTTACTTTATTAACTAATTGTATTTTGTTACATACATGAAATTACCAACATGTTCTCACCCAAAAAATCACAACCCCGATCCACAACTCATGATTGTGCACCCACCTTTATCAGAGGTCTCACACAACTTTGTTGGAAAAACAAAAACTAGAGAAATAACATAAATCAAAATCAAAGAAAAAAATTGACCAATCGTGAACAATTATAGAGCTAGATATGGGGCGTCCTCATATTGTCAAATTGTCATTGTAACTCACTGTGGCCGTAAGAGAGGGAAAGGGAGGCTATCGAGTCAAAGAGTGAAGAGAGAGATGAAACGTGGTCCTAATGCAACATGGGCAAAGTTATATATCGATATGATGTATAGGGTATAATGGTCATAAAACTTTATTTCCATCGAACGACTTATCTCAATTTCATGGGTTTACTCAAGGAACTCACTTTCATCATATCATATTATGGAACAGCACAATTTTCTAAATTCCAATCATCAATGTAATTGAAAGACGAGCAATTTCATAATTAGAAAGCAATGGATCAATTAATCAAATTTTCCAAGTCAACACTAGTCATAGTCAAGCAATGCAAAGAAATTAGCTAACCACACAATCCAAAATTACAATGAAGCACAAGAGACTCTCAAGGCATTAGTGTTTAACTCATCTCACCTCATTGGGAAAATTTCACTCTAGTTCACTTAATTAAAACCTTACCATAAGCTTGTAACAATTCTAATATCTCCACTACTTATAGAAATTAATATAATGAATCAAGAAGACTTAAAAGGCTTGTAATGATGGATGAAGGCTAAATGGAATGGTTTAGTTACAAAAAAGAAATAGTTGATATGCAAGTCAAAGTTAAAGAATAAATTCATAGTATCTAAATAACTTGATAAACTTTTGCCAATTGTTTTCTAAGCTTATGAATAAATGCCTTCTTTGTATTTCTTTTGCTTTTATTTCTTTATTCACATCCAAGGAAATCAACGGTACTCCCATCAGTATGAGTCAAACAAACAGTAAAATTCTCTTGTGTTTGGAAAGTGGAAGGTATGGAATCCAACTGAGAGTTGGAGTACACCACATCATCATTGCAATCACAAGAGATGGAAGGGGAAAAGAGTGGAAGAAAGAAGAGAATTTGTCAAATTATTGCCACCTAAAAGTTTTGAACTTTCAAAAGAATCATTTTCCTTTTCTATGTCAGGTGGCAAATCACAAGAAAGAATCATATGGAAAGATTCAATTTCATTTGCAAAACAATCAATCAAAGCATTTGAATCTTCCCGTATGAAACTAGCATGCAATTCATTGGAAGCAAAAGAAATATCATTTCTTAGGCTATTGTCTTTCTCAATCACAACAATCACAGTGGCATCCACATAAGATTCAACATGTTCACAAGTGTCATGCTTATAATAATCAATAATACTAGGATGTGTATCAAGATCAATGGTAGAATCAACCACTTCATTAAATTCTTTCTTTTGAAACTCAACAAGCAAGTGGTGTTTGTCATGATAACAATCTACACATATTTGATCTTTCGCACAAGAACATGAAAATATATCATTCAATTCATCACAATTATCCCTAATACTATGAAGATAAGCATTTTCGACAGTTAAAGCATCACACAAAGAAGTAGGAGCATGGTCATTAACAAGTACAATCGAATCACTACTACTTGAACTAATGGGTTGAGCAATTACATTTTCAAACAATTGAGGGGATTCAACAATGATTTCCTCATCCACCTCATCATCACTCAAATCATTAATTGCTTCATTAGTTGTTAAGGTAGAAGGAAAGTCTACTTCTATAAGGATAGGATCATTACCAGATGATAGGGGAGACTCTTCAATGTTCTTTTGTACTTGTTTCACTTCTTGTACTTGTGTAGGAACAGGCAACGGAGGTATGAAATCTTCCACTTGTGAAGTGGCATGTGACCCTTGAGCTTGGACTCCTTGTTCCTCCTCCACAGGAAAGGAAGACGCTTCTGGAAGTTGAAATCACACCTTTTTGATTTTCTTGGCTTGAGTGGGTGGATTACATGGAGGTAATGGAGAAAGGGTCTCTTGTAGAGTGTTGCACTTAGAAATCTTTTGTGAAAGCAACTCCATATTTTTCTCAAATTGTTCAACATCTTTCTTCCATCGCTCTGCTTCTTTTGATGGCTGAGTGAGACGCTCAAAATCCTTGCCTAAACTTGCACGCTCATTATCTCCTTGCTCCATTGATCACATTATAGAGGTCATGCAATTGGCAAAGGTGTCCTTGTGTGACCGCTCCTCATTTATAGTACGAGTCATTGGTTTTTGGACTTCTCCAATAACTCTACCAATAGAAGGTTCTTGGAGAGGCACACATGGTTGGGAATGAGGTCCATAAGATGGTTGAAATGGTGGGAATAGAGGCTCATGAGGTGGATGACATGGTTGGAAAGTGGAATGGAATGAAGGAGAAGGGTCATGATATGGCATGCGGTTATATGATGGAGGATTAGAGTGAGGCTCATGATATGGGTTGTATGGTGGCGGAGAAGGTTCATGGTATGATCTATAGGGTGGGTGTGGTGGGTAATGAGATTGGAATAAAGGTTGTTGGTATGGTTCATGATATAGAGAGTGGAATGAACCATTACATTCTTCACCAATTGGACTATCTTAACATCCCATCTTGGCTTGAAGAAGCTACAATGTTTGTTGAATAGCATGGATGCTTTCAGAGATGGTTTCTTTCCTTTCAATTGAACCTACAGAAGAGTGGGATTGAAAGGGTAACCTTGATTACCATTAAACCAAGCCATGAAATTCAATCACAATAAATTCCAATGAATCACAAGATAACTATCTAACTAAAAAACTATGAAAACTAAGAAAAAGAATCGAAGAAAATACAAATGCAAATGAAAAAATGGGAAAGAAAAGTATCAACTTGACAAAATAATGCAAATATGCTATGAATTAACTTGGAGACATGGTGAATTCATACAAATAAGCTCAAAATCATATCAAATTGAAGCAAATAACACCACATAGAAGCTACCAAGTCAAAACAATGCAGGAATGCAATAAATGTTATGCAAACTACCTAAATGCAAAATTCATAAACTATATGCAAAGAAAAATAAAAAAATGCAAACCTAATAAGCTTCACTCGAGAAACCCCTTGTCAAAAGTGAATTTGACAATTAGATTACCTAGGGAGCTAATTACTTAGCTCCCCGGCAATGGCGTCATTGATTTAACCGTGTCTTTACACCTTGGGGTCAAATGCAAAATATTTTTAATCCAAGAATTGCAGTACAATGCAACACTCGGGTTGTCTCACTTGAGAACCCTTTGTTAAACTACATAAGTAAACTAATTATCATGCAAATGCAATTAAAACAAGGGGAAAATGATGTTTGGATTTTTCAAATTAATAACTAAAAGAAAGATGAAATTTAATTAAATGCTAAACTATTGTTTTTGGTATTTTTCTTATAAAAATGGGATGGATAAGATTGAATGGAATGGTATGGAGTGGAAAATATCAATAAAAAATGCTCTTGGTAATGAAGAAATGACAATCCTTGCTCAAAAAGATTATGGGAATTAATTCTCTCTAAGTCTTTAAAGCAAAACCCCAAACGATCGCTCAGGTCTAGTGTTCTTAATTAATAATTACTCCTGCGAATGCAGCTAGTAATTATCTCTTAAGGCACTATTATGAACCACTTAGAGTACAATTAAAATAGATAATTATGACTTGTTTCCTCTTAATGTGAATGCGATAACACGACACTCAATTGATCCAATTCAATTATATAATCTAACAATAACACGTAGAAAGCATAATTTCATTGAATCAATAAGAAAAAATATATATAAATTCATCAAGCCACAAAAATCCAATTCAATAACAAATATCAAATCAACAGAGACAATTAACATCAATCTCAGTTCTAGAATCATATACAATAATTCATAAAACTAGGCAATTTAAATACATGATTCTAGATTAAAGAAATAATAACAAAACTCCCCTTTGTAGTCCATTAAGCTCAAGCATATATCCTCATCACCAAGGAGCAATAATTTTAGCCACACATAGCCACTGCCATGGTCCAAAGTAATTGCCCAACCAAAATTTCCATAGAAGCTAATAGAAGTGTTGACTTAATAGTGAAGAGAAAGAAGGCCGTGGGTTCTTGAAGAGAGACTCAGGCTGGAAGAGAAAGAGATATGGAGGTGGTTGATGGTGGTGAAGGACAGAGAGACGGTGGTCTGAGAAGGACGGTGGTTGTGGTGTTTGAAGGAAAAAGGTGGCGGTGTGACGGTGGTGTGGTTATGGGCCAGGTGGTGACGGAGTGATGGTGAGGAACGGAGATGGCAGTGGGGAGCGACTTCAGTCTTGGAAACTAACGGCGCTGCTTCTGTGTCCAGTCTCTCCTCTGCCGCCTCACAGCTCTGTTTTTCTTCTTAGTCTGGTCTTCCCTCTGCTGCCTCTTAGCTCACACTCTGTATCTGAACCTCACCGGCGACGAAAAGAATGGAGGAAAGGAAGTGAAGGTCGCTGGTGAGGGCAGAGGTAGTACGCGTGATGAGATGCTGAAGGTGATGATTCGATGATGATGATAATCCTCCCTCCTCCTTCTTGTGCGGCGCCTCTCTTTTCCATGTCGGGTCCCTGTGTGTGTCCGTTTCCCATATCCAGTAAACAAGTCGGGTCAGTGGGCTAGGTCCATTTTTTCCGTTTTTGGGTCAGATCTGGGCTTAGCTTTTGGGCCTGTTCTATTTTTTTTTTGTTTCTTTTCTTTTAAGCCCATTAAACAGAAAACTCACATAGGCCCTTTTTTTTTTCTTGCCCCAAATCACCCAAAATAATTAATTTGAAGCTCCAAGATCATTAATTTTCTTCTTTAATACCTACAATACAAAATTAAGCATAAGGTAACATCAAAAATTCAAGGGACAATATAAAAGAAAATAATAATTAATGAATTTTGACCATTTTTGCCCCTAATTCCCATTAATTCAAAATAATTGTCCCTAACCAAAATTAATACTTAATAATGTAATAATTTCCCAGAAAATACATTAAAATCCCAAATTAATCATGGAAAATTCATATAAAAATATGGTTCAATCAGAACCACTTTCCTAGAGAATCTACTTCGTACATACCAAACACACAATAATGAGTTCCTTCGCTTCCATTTCCACTTCTCTCCTTTTACTACACTGCTGTCAAAGAAAGAATAAAGTATTAAGTAGAGAAGTGGAGGTGAAAGAGATGGAACTCATTACATACATGAAGGAAGAACACATGACCTTTGTCGCTGAAGAAATACAACGTTTATAGGAAATAGGAGATTCCATATTGATTTGTCACCCGGAGGTGTCACTGAGCACGAATTAGGCAGCTCTTCTGACTTTCACAAATTCACAGTTTCTTCAATTTGAGATGCATCGACTTTAGTGCTAAGTAACAAATACAAACGAACAGAGCAATATGGACGGTTAATCTTTTGATGGCCACAAATAATAGGAAACAAGCTAGTGATCAATAGGTGAAAATAATCACATATTAGGTTGAAATTTATGATTCAAGCATATCTAATCCTTACGTATTATATTATTAAAATAGCTGATGCGCTATGGAATCAGTTTCAATTCTCATCGCAATTATGAGCCCTAAGAACTTATCACTAGTGCAAACCGTTCAGATCTAACTTGAATGATTCAAATTAAATTTTTTAACTTTTATTTTTTGTTTTTTTTAAAAGAGATTTTAGTGTGCATAGAATCTAATGCAATGTTAATATCTTAACTATCATTTTTTTTAAAAAAAAATGATTTTTATTTAAAATTCATTAGTTGAAAATATTAAATCTAAACCGTTGAAATTTTATTCGAACTATGCAAATTTCACCACCTTGTTAAGCTCTTACTGCTCATCAATACGATGAGCACTGAAGTTGGTTCCCATATGCTATGTATTTTCTTTTTTAGAAATTGAAAAACCAAAATAGGAACGATCCGAACTCTCTTTGTGAGAAAACAAAGTTACAATTCAGAATTGTGGTGTCGTGACATATTGCGGTGCTAGCTTGTCATCACGGTTTTAATTTTCATCCAACCAGCGCTCACGAGAACTGGTCTAATCAACCAGTTATCAATTATTTAGTTATAAAATAATGATTAAGTACATCATTTATTTGATTTTGTTTCAAAGTTTAATTTGATCTCTATAACTGAAAAGAAGGCTGCGCTGCTCTTCTATACTTTTGAATAATCTAGTGTTTATAAATGTTCCTTACGCGGTAAGGTCAATCCTTATTATAAGATTTTGAATGTCTGACATATTTTTCGGTATTACACCTCTCTATCAACAACAAATATTATATTTCACTCCTATATATTTATCTATGTTTCACGGTTATTTTTACCTATATTTAATTGCTTTCAAACGTTAAATATATGAGCGCTAAATATTTATATTTAACGTTTGTTAACCGTTAAATATAGGGCCATATATTTGAGTGGTTTAAATATAACCATTATTTAGAAGGCACTATATTTCAAAGTTCTAAGTCAATGACTGCTAAATATTGCAAACTACATACAATGGTTGTAAAAATAAACCATGAAATATATGACCAAATACATTATGGTTCATATGAAGAGCAGTAAAGTATTTGACACTAATTTTGGTCACAGTAAGGTGTTTATTTGATAGTTGTTGATAAATAACCGTAACATATATTTATATACTTAACAACTGTTTGATAAAACCATGATATATCTCTCAATATATTATGGTTATTAGCGAACAACCATGAAGTATTGAGGACAATTTTTTTTTAAAAAAAAAATTGGGGTTCATTAACATAGAACAGAATACATTTAGAGAAATCAAATAGAGATCCATTCCAGTCGTCAAAATAGAGATGCAAATACCTATACATATACAGAAACCAAATAGAGATCCATTCCAGTCATCAAAATGGCTATTATAAACATAGAATATAATACAAGGAACCAACACCAAAACCAACCAAAAGCAAATCTGAAACAACAAAAGAGAAGACAAAACAAAAAACAAAAAACAAAAAATGGCTACTCTATAGCTAACTTCATTCTGCAGCAACCCACTGATTATAAATAGTCATAGCCAACTCTTCTATGACTTCTTTTCAATTTGTACAATTGAATATTGCTCACAATAATTGTCCTCAAAGTACTGTAGGGAAAAACAAATTAAGCATGTTAAAATATATTTGACTTGACTTTTAATCTAACTTAAACACACATGCCCCCGCACATTCGTGCACACACACACACCCATATAGTCCTTAGTATTAATTGAGGCCCACAATAAGAGCTTTTATCTGGTTGCCGCCGACATTATAAACAAACAAAGGAAATATACCAGCCTCTACTTTTAATTATGTAAGAGAAACACAAATAACCAACTCTTACAAGTCTGACAGGAACATGAAAAATATATATATAAGTGGATCCATAGCTGTGGGGATGTAACGTGGGGTAGACGAGGCCTTCGTTAGTGCCGTAATAGTATGCATTGCTTAATTGGTCTAAAAAGAAACAACAAAGATGTCAGAGTTTGATAACTCTCTATATTTTGTACATTTAAAGAATATTTTGAAGATAATTGGAGAGTTATCTATACAATTTTAGAAGATTTAATGAGATTTTATTATGAAAAGATCAAATCAAAGTGGTGAATTATTTGTGGGATTTAGATTGTAAAAATTTAGGATAAAATAATTAATTTGAATAAGATAAAGTTTCTAAAAAGAAAAAAAAATTATTTTATCTTATTTTATTTTATGTGTTCTAAGACCATCAGGAGCATCACGTTTGGGCTTGGGCTTCTAGCTAATTGCTAACCTAATTGAAGAAAAAAAAAAGCTATGGGCTGGTGAAGTCAAGGGAGCCGCCCAGAAAAAAGAAGAAGAAAGGGTGTGGAAGCAGAGGACAGCGGCAAGAGGAGATTAGGAAATAAGCAAAAGAAAAGAGGCCGTCGCACAGTAAAAGGGGAGCATAAAAGCAACAGAGCAGCAGCACTATTGATCATCATCTTCACCTATCGAGAACCAGGGGAGAGCAGCTGATTGGAAGCAGGGGAGATTATTGCAGATCGGTCGTCATCACCAGAGGGAGCTTGCGATCTAGAAAGTGGGAGGAGCAGCGTCTGGAGGTCGAGATACATTGGAAGTGCAGCTGAAGGAGGGGAGCACTGTAGATCATTATCATCGAGAGCCAGAGAGCTGCGATTTCTACTGTTCATCATCGTCTTCATTCGTGATTTTCAATGAGAAATAGAGCTTGACAGAACAGAGCTCATCGGAGGTGTCTTTTGGACAAATACAGACATCACCGGCGATGAAATTTGAACTGAAGCAGAGAGAGAAAGCTGGAGTAAAACAGATCGAAGGGAGAGAGGAGTTTGGCAATCACTGTTCACCATCTTCTTGCTCTTGAACTTGACAGTAAAGAAGGGAAGGAAATCGGCACAGTGATATGTTATAATCTCTTGTCATTAAAATCTGATCGGTTCTTCTCTGTTTCTTTTATGGCTATGCATTTGAAATCGTTGTTGAGTTGACTGGAATTAAAACCACATATGTGGTTAGTTGTCTTTGAACCTAGAGTAGTTATGAACTAATTTGAGGATTTGAGCATGTATGAACTAATTAATTGTGTTTAGTGTTAATTTTTATTTACTTAATCTTGTATTAATTTATCTACTTGGTGCTTGATCACCACTAAGTATAAATTTGGGGAATTTAGATTATCCTTTAGAGAGGGATCTTAATTGGACCATAGGAGTAAGTAATGTAGGATTAGAATTTTTCTAATTTGCCAATAGGATAAGAATATACCTATTGGACCCATATAATCATATTAGAGTGAATTTGGACATTTATTGCCTCTTGAGTAAATTAGTTAGGAATAATAATTTTAACTTGAGAGAAGAGTATAAATGATTGGAAGATACTTATATTCATTTAAACTCTAGATTAACAAATTAACATTAAGTGTTTTTAATTGGGTAAATGCATGCTTTAAATCATTAGATTTTTTTTTTTTTTTTTTTTTTGCATTTGTTTAAATTGTCTTTCAATCTCTTTCTTTGATTTTCTCAACTTAAATGAAAATGGGAATTTTAATGCCTAATTATCTATTACTTTGAATCTCTATGAGATGACATTGATTTGCTACTATACTATTCCAACGGCCCGTACACTTGCGATGCTTATTTAAAATTTAGTAGCATCAGAGTTACTTTACATTAATATAGAAGTACTATTAAATTTTTATTCTTTTAAATTTAATTTACCTTGAATGCTCTATCCCGTAGTGGCTATACAAAAGCAAGCCATTCAGACTGTTTGATAATTTCCCTTGGTAGCTTTGGAACCACCGACACATCTACATATTAGGGTTCCAACAAATATTTCTTTGTCACGTATGATTAGAATGAGCGTAGTACCCTACTAGCCTTCCCGAGCACATAATGCTTTTGAACATCATCTATGTGGAATCCAGACTACTACAAAACACACAAATCAACTTGCTAGTATTAGGTATATCGATTAACAAGAAATTACTAACTATGTAGCATCATATCTTACCGATACTTCATCCTCGATAGTCTTCTTCATTGAATCGGTTGCCCTTTTCCTATTGCTCAAAGTGATAGGCACTTTGGTTTTTGCCGCTCATCTGAGGTAGCTAATGAACTTGTTATATTTTACAACTTAACCTTTCTTGTTCCATCTCACAATAAGTTTCCTCCCCTTTCCTTGCTTTCTGGACCACCTTCATAACAATTAGACCCTTCCTCGGTGCTCTTTCCTCTTATGTCATCTTGTCATTTGGCACGATAGAGGGGTTGGCAAAGGGGCCTGCTTGGGCAGAGGGGACGGTATGGTTAGGACCCTTAGTACTTGAGTTAAAAGCAACGTGCAACAACATTCATAGTCATCCCTTTGAGCAGGAATGAGAAAGCTTTGTGTAATGTCAAAGTCCAATGTGAGAATCACACAATAATTCCAAAATAAGTCAATGCATAATTCATAGTTGAAAACATAACAACAAGATTCAAAGTCACAGAAAAACAACAAATTCCAATAATGACCATAGGCAAGTCATATTTAAGAGCAGTTAACTAGTAATAATGAATCAACAATCAATTAATTCAGAGAAAACAATAGTGCCACTAGCCAAATTAATTCCCAAATTAGTTCAATTGTTATTTACAGAACAACACTTCAATTGTTTACTCAGCTTCCAAACTAAGTTTAATTCCTCAACTTTTCAAAGAAAAGAAAAGAACGAAACAGAGCCAATTTGGCTAAGTTTTTCAGTAGAACAAAACTTCATAGAAAAGACCACTCTAGATATCTAAGATTTTCAAAGAAAAACAAAACCAATTGCTCAGTATAAGAACAATAACAATGGTAAAAAAAGACTAGAAAAGGCAATAAAGAACAAATACCAATTCGGCTACTTCAAACCCTAAACCTAGAAACCAAAACGAACCCATAAGCAACCAACTGAACAAATCATCTAGAACTAGCAATTTAGAGTACGCATTTTGACTTTACAATGAATTAAGACCAGCAAGTACTTACCTTTATGAATGTGCAACTCAAAAATGGAGATTGGAAACTAGGACAAACAACGAATGCCTTAACAGATTGCAATGAACGCACAATAAAGGAGAATGACAGGTCCAGCAACAACAGAGAGTGAAATAATGGAGGGGATGCTGGAAAAGAGTGGTCAAAGGTGTTCACTGAGCACGCAGAGAAATGGTGGGAAGTTTGAAATAATGAATGAATAGGAAAAGAAGTGGATTTTAAAGACATATACTTCACGGGCCTTTTTGAACAACCGTTAAATATATAAATTTCATGGTGTTTAAAAAATATCAGTCATATATTGATGTCATACACTTAACGGTTTAGTACCGTTAAGTATGTATGAATATTTTAATAATAAAAAGATAAATATATAATTCATAGTTGTTTTGCAAAACTGTTAACTATTATGCATAGTACTTTACGGTTTATCTTAACAACCGTTAAGTATTGCCTTGCTCAATATCCGCCTCTTCATATTTTACGGTTTACTCTAAAACCGTTAAGTATGGAGTGTCAATTATACGTGAGCCTGTAGTAGTGTTTACACAATTTTTTTATTCTGTAAAATAAAGACAAATATAAGATACTTCCTCCTATGCTTGTTATAAATCACATCTAACCAAATTCATCGAAGTTAAGGAGATGTTGTCGATAACTTTATCTAAAAATGAAATATTTTTTCAACTTTACCGTATTTAATAACATAGAATTACTATATTAGAATTCAAGTATTTTCTTAATAAATTGTAACAGGTTAATATTTGAAAAGATGAATTGATTTCTCACTAAGGGATTTATATTTGGAATCATCATTTTCTTCTAAATATAAGGACTAGAGAGAGCATTAAAACATTCAAATAATCTAATTAGGGCCTGTTTTTGGAAGAATTAACTTTAATGAAAGGGAAAGGCCAAACACTACAAAAAAAAAAAGGTATTTTGTAGCGGTGAAATTGTACGCTTATAATTACCCGCAACAAATATTAACATTTGTAGCGGTTTTAACCTAACCCGCTACAAATTTGTAGTGGCAAGTTACGCGCCAAGTGGCGCGACAGATTGGTTGTATTTTTTGTAGCGGTTACCTAGAGAACAATGCTACAAATGTGGCGCGAATTTCCCACAAGAAATTGTAACGGTTAATAAATAATAACCACTATAGTTTTCGCGCCACATGGCGTGCCAACAGTGTAGCGGTTATTTGTAGCGGTTTGACCAATAACACCGCTACAAAATTCCAAACGTCGCGTATTTTGTAGCAGTTGCTAGGTTGTAACCACTACATAATTTCAATGGTCCCAAATTTGTAGCGGTTCTATACCTTAATCGCTACAGAACTCCAAAGGTTTTTGTGCTTTGTAGCGGTTATCTTAGAACCGCTACAAAGTTTAGCCGCCCTAAGTTATTTGTAGCGGTTTATGTAGCGGTTATTTCAATAACCGCTACAAACGTTCCGCCTATATAACCTCCCTTGCCTCCTTCATTTCTCCGTTTGCTCATTTTGTTTCCTGAAGTTTCTTTGAGTGTTTTCTTTAGATTTGAGCATTCAAATGTCTGTGAAAGAGTTTTTGCTACAGTATTTCTTGGTATTTGTACTTGAGACATATAACCGCTATAAAAACTCAACTCTTAAATTTTGAATTTCCCACCACTTTGTGCAAAATTCTAACGGCTTGAACATTAGTAGCGGTTTTATACATATAACCACTACAAATTTGTAGTACAGTAGCGGTTAGTGTAGCGGTTTTTAAACTACTACAAAATTTTAAATGTTGAAATTTTAGAATATAAGGTTCCAAGCATTCATCATTCTTTATTCACTCATCTTCTTCACTACACTTTCTTTTCTCTCACTAGTAGCTATGGATAAGTCATGGATTAGGTTGCCACGCAATTCTTTAGAAAATTTGTATGGATTAAACATTTTCTTAGATATTTCATTCACTCGTGCGGATTGTAATGGCAAGATCGTCTGTCCCTGTCGGAGATGCAAGTTCAAGAAGTGGCATGCACGAAATGTTGTTAAGGAACATTTGCTTCTGAAGCCTTCCCTGAGGACTATACGTTCTAGGTAGTTCATGGTGAGAAGGCCAGCATTAGATATGATGATGCTCTTCCTCGAAGTTCTCAAGTAGGCGTTCAACTAGATGAAGATGATCCTGTGAATGATGCTGTGTGTGATGCATTTGGATTTCAAGGCGACAACTTCAATGAAGAAGTGCACGGTTCTGAGCCAGTGTTTATGAGGAATGAAGCAGCTCGGGATTTTTTCAGCTTGATGGATGAAGCAGATCGTCCTTTATATCAAGGTTGTCAAAAATATTCTAAATTATCTTTCTTGATCAAATTGTATCATATTAAGTGCATGTGTTGAATCACAGATAAGGGAATGTCAATGTTGCTTGAATTATTACAAGATGTATTCCCTGACACTGAGATTCCCACAACATTCTACGAGGCTAAGAAGATTATCAACAGGTTGGGGTTGAACTATCAAAAGATTGATGCATGCTCCACCGATTGTATGCTGTATTGGGGAGACGATTCCAACAGGGAGACTTGTAATAGATGTCACACATCGAGGTACAAGACAATTCAAAAGGGAAAAAAGCAGAACATGAAACTTGCAAAGATTCTCAGGTACTTCCCTTTGAAACCTCGCCTACAAATATTATTTATGTCGTCTAAAACTGCGGAGCACATGAGGTGGCATGCCATTGATAAGAATGAAGACGGTAAATTAAGACATCCCCGGGATGCAGAGGCTTGGAAAACATTTGACAATGACTTTCTAGATTTCATGACTGACCACAGAAATGTTTGGCTTGCGTTGGCGACCGATGGTTTCAATCCTTTCGGGAATCTTAGCACAAGTTACAGTAGTTGGCCGGTAGTCTTAGTTCCCTACAACTTACCCACTGGATGTGTATGAAACAAAGCTCGTTCATTATGTCTATAATCATTCCTGGCAAAAAGGCACCGGGCAATGACATCAATGTGTATCTCCAACAGCTTATTGCGGAATTGCTTGACCTGTAGAATGTCGGCTTGGAGACGTACGACGCTTACGGCAAGACTTTGTTCAACTTACGTGCAGCTTTGATGTGGACGATTAGTGACTTTTCTGGCCTTGGCACATTATCTGGTTAGAATGTGTACACTGGGTCGGCGTGTCCAGCTTGCAATTTTGACTCTAACGTAATGCGCCTTCCCCACAATTGAAAGTGGTGCTTTATGGGGCATCGGAGGTTTCTCGATGGAACGCATAAGTTCAGATTGCAATGGAATTGCTTCAATAGAAAACCAAAAAAAAGAGGACCACCTCAGACTTTGTCTGGTACAGATATCTTACAGTAGCTTGAGCATGTTGACTTCGAGTTTGGAAAAAGCAATGATTTAGCACAAACTTGCCAAAAGACGGGCAGGACTTCGGCGCCGCAGCAGTGGAAGAAGATAGGTATTTTATTCACTCTTCCATATTGGAGATCTAATTTACTTCGCCATAGTCTTGATGTCATGCACATTGAAAAGAATGTTTGCGACAATGTGCTATATACGTTGCTTAACAAACCTGGCAAGACAAAAGTTGACCTTCAAGCGAGGAAAGATTTACACGACATGGGAGTTTGTGAAAACACTTGGCCAGATGAGCATGACAAATTTCAGTCAGTAAAGTTTACCCTTACAAAACCGAACAAGGAAGTTTTCCTCGCGACGTTGAAGAAATTAAAAGTTCTTGATGGGTATTCAAGCAACATTTCTCGATGTGTTGACTTACACGATCGAAAGGTTGTTGGCCTGAAGAGTCATGACTCCCATGTTCTTATGCAGTAGTTACTCCCTCTGGCTATGAAGAATGTACTTTTTCCCGATGTTTCCATCATTTTGGTGGAGCTTTGTTCTTTCTTTTGGAAGTTGTGTTCTAAGGTTTTGATCGTTGAGGAGCTCGATCAGCTGCAGTCCAAAACCATTATTTCGCTTTGTCATTTGGAGATGATCTTTCCTCCATCCTTTTTTACTGTGATGGTTCACCTTACAGTCTACCTCGTTCATGAAGTAAAGCTCGCTGGACCAGTACAATATCGATGGATGTATCCGATTGAGAGGTACTCATTTTAAATATGTGCTTTATTCTCCATATTTAATGTTTTCTAGTTGTCCTTTTCAGTATTTAGTATCAATTTTCTCTTCTTTACTTTGTAGGTTCCTTGGGAAATTAAAATCTTACGTAAGGACTAAGGCGTGGCCAGAAGGTTCTATAGCTGATGGCTATATAAGGGATGAGGTACTGTATTTTTGTTCAAGGTACTTTGATGATCATGAGATGGCTTTCAACCGCCCACCTCGTGTTGACGATTGTCTCAAACCTGCGCCGACACCAGGAGAATTTATCCCTCGTGTTGGTAAATCAGTTGGAGCAACTGAGAACTTCAAACTAACGGCAACTGAGAAGTTGCAAGCACATAGACATGTCTTGATTAATTGCACTCAAGTTGAACCTTTCATACAATAAGAATTGTACACTCATATGTTATTCTATATTTTTTGTAACATTTCTCACTTTCATTTCACTATCGCCTTTCCATTATTAATTGCAGGGAATTCAGAAATCATGCTAAGCGTCAACTCATGATCCATACACAAACATCCTCAGAAGTTGATAGGAGGGTCCACAGAGAATTCTCTAGCTGGTTTGCGCGCAGAATACTAAATGACCATAACCCACACTCATCAGATTTCAGAGCTCTCACAATCAGCTCTCTTGATCAAGCAAAAAGATTTACAGCATACAATGTCAATGGTTTTAAGTTTTGCACGGTTTCACGGGATCAAGGATTGCAAACTCAGAATTTGGGTGTTTATGGAACTTTTAGGACAAGAAGTTATGTGAGCAGCAGTGACGTCAACATGCAGTTCGGAGGCGTCCCTTACTATGGAAAGATTCTTGATGTGGTCGAACTTAATTATAAGGTCGTTTCACCGTGACGCTGTTCAAGTGTTTGTAGGCAAATACCACTACTTCTCGGGGACTGACAACTTAGGGATCACATCAGTCAATTTCTCACGGTCGATTCATACTGGTATTTCTCAAGATGATGAGCCCTATATTCTTTCTTCAGAGGCACACCAGGTTTATTATGTCGAGGATGAGAGGCACAGGGATGGGTATATGGTCGTTCATTTAAAGCCACAAGACCTTTGTGACATGGGTGAAGGCGATAACATCGCCTACGAGAGAGAGCTATTTCAGCCAGCCGATTTTGAAAACTACTTCCCTGAAGGCGATGACAATTTACCTCTACTACGGTGAGTTTTTTTAATTCCACATCATTTCAATTAAATCTTTTAAATTTAATAATACATCCCTAACAATAATTTTTCTACATAATTTCTGTAGGGATGGCGACGATGAGTGATCAAATTCAAATCAAGCTTTTGTCTTTAAAAAAAACCAGAAAAAAAATTTAAAAAAAAATAAATTAATATTTGTAGCGGTTTAATAACCGCTACAGCAATAAAAAATAACCGCTACTAATTAAAAACCGCTACAAAATGGATACATTAACCCCTACAAATGGTACATGGAATATCCCTATAAATACCCTTACCACAACTCATTTCAAACACTCCCCATTTCTTTCCACCTTACCTTTCTTTCATTTTCTCTCATTTACAACTTCTTTTATATGAGTTGAGGAGCTGAATAATATGATCAAATATGGTAACAACATTTTTAATTTTTTTTCCAGTACTTCTTTCCTTTATGTAAAATTTATTCTCACCATTTTTTTCTAGATCTTTTACAACTTTATCTCATTTTCATCTATTTTTCATACACAATTATATTGTAGTAAACAACATAATAGTTCCTTATTACCTACATATCTTTAATAATATTATCAATACAATTTTTATACTAATCCAATTAAATTAAATTATTCCTTTTAATTTATAAATAAGTTAAACTATTGAATAATAAACTAATTAAATTAAATAAACTACTAAAAAAATAAACTATTTAATTTAATATTAAAAAAACAGAAACAAATGATCGTATTTTTTTTTTAAATTTTTTTTAAATTTTTGTAGCGGTTGTCAAACCACTACTAATTAATGCGCCTTTTTAAACTGAAATTAATATTTTGGCGCTAATTTTGAATTTTCATGAAATTAGTAGTGGTTATGTAACCTCTACAAATTTTATAAAAATTCAAAATTAGTAGCGGTTTTTTAACCGCTACAAAATAGAAAAAAAAATTCATTTCTCTTTTCCCGCCTTCAAAATTTCAGTTTTTTATTTTTGTAGCGGTTATATAACGGCTACAAATATCTCTAAAAACAATTTCACTCATGAAGATGTTGTAGCGGTTGGGATAAACCGCTACAAATTATGTAGCGGTTATTTTCCTTGAGTAGCGGTTTTATATAACCGCTACAAAACCTCTTGCAATATATGATTTAGTAGCGGTTTTGCTAACCGCTACTAATATTGTTTGTAGCGGTTAAGATCGCTACTGCTACCAAATCACTTTTTTTTTGTAGTGAAATTTCAGGCTCGGGATCATTTGGCATACAAAGGAAGGAAAACAAAAATGATGAACAAAAAAAATTAAAAAAAAAACACACAGATTACCCAAAACACTCCTATCGGTAATAATGTGTCCAAATAAATATAAAATCTTTATTTTAAATATTGAAAATATAAAATTATCATTTTAAAGATGGAAAATATTAAATCTATCGTAATTTAATCTCAGTTTTAATTAGGTGCTTGTGGATTTTTTTTCCCAGTTTATAGGGTCCTTATAATTTTCAAAAATATATAGGTTCTTATACTCATAATTTATTAATTTGTAAGACCATAGTAGCTCATGACCTAGTTGATCATTCGCTTCAATGGGGAGGAATAATTTAAGTTGGTCTTCTCTCACCTAG
Source organism: Inga laurina (assembly GCA_963855925.1). NCBI lineage: Eukaryota > Viridiplantae > Streptophyta > Magnoliopsida > Fabales > Fabaceae > Inga > Inga laurina. The sequence continues at coordinate 9,911,910 of OY979710.1, forward strand.
GAAAATATGTTCCCATCTAAGATGGAAAGAAACAATTTTCCCATTTAAAGGAAAATTGGTTGCATGCATGGAAGGGAGTCGGTTTCTTCTCTTCCCCTCCTATCCTCTTCACTCATCTTCTTTTTCTAACCGTTATATTGATATTTCAATGCTTCTTATTTTAATTTTTTGTTAAAAAATGATTATTAAAATATTAAGTATAAAAAATAAATAATAAAATACAAACTACTTATACATGTATTAAATAAATTTAAAAAATATTTATAAATGATTTAAAAGGTTAAAATCTGAATGGTTGAAATATCCGATCTAATATATAGTTTAAAAAAGAAAGATGAGAAAAAGGAGGATGAGGAGAGGAGAGGAGAGGGGTGGAGAGAGACACCTCTCTTCATGGAAGAGCAATTATTTGCAGCAATTGTATCGTGTGGAAAATGTGCCATTTTCTTTTTCCTTCCGTAAGTTTTGTTCCTACCAAACAAAGAACTGTAAGACAACGATGTATCACAAATTAAAAAGGGAAAAAAAAAACCCAAAAAGGGGATCCTCTCCCTATAAAAGCCCAATCATATCTCACAAAGCATCGCACCAATCAAAAACGAAGTTTTCACAAAACACGAAGTTCATAGAAACTTGAAGAACATGGCTTCCAAATCTGCCCTTGTCCTCTGTCTCATCAATCTCCTCTTCTTCACGGTGGTAACTTCCACCTACGTCCCATGCCCTCCGCCGCCACATCATTCCAAAGGCCCAAAACCCTCAACACCATCGTCTCCCTCAACAAAGCTCCCATCTTCCCCTTCCTCCTCAGGAGGAAACCAGCCAAGTTGCCCTAGAGACGCCCTTAAGTTAGGTGTCTGCGCTGACGTGTTAGGCCTCATCAACGTCCAGCTCGGCAATCCCCCAAAGACCCCTTGCTGTTCCCTTATTCAGGGCCTCGCCGACCTTGAAGCCGCCGTCTGCCTCTGCACCGCCCTTAAAGCCAATGTCTTAGGTATAAACCTTAACCTTCCCATTAGTTTGAGCTTGGTCCTCAACTACTGTGGCAAAGGCGTCCCCAAAGGCTTCCAGTGTGCTTAACTCAATTAATGCATCACATTATTACATCACTATCTCCATTATTACTCTAGTGTGCCTTTTCTTTTCTTTGGAATTAAATTGTCTAGTGCTATATAGTTTGTGTTTGTAATCTTGTTTGGCTTTCATTCTCGATATATTACTGTATTATTATTGCTGGTCTGATGGTTGTAAGGCTCCTCATCTTCCTCCTCCTGATCAGACCATTATGGATGCTCTAAGCTTCATTATTGATCAGCATATTTTGGAATCGAAAAGCAAGTACATTTGCTGTCAAAACATGTATAAAAACAGATCACATGGCCTTTGTCTCCCACACCAATAAAAAAAAAACAAAAAAACGGCAATCGTTTATGGAAATAGGAGATTCCAGTAACTAGGGTCCCCTAAGGTGGTCACTGCAAATTAACATTGAGCACCAATAATTAGGCAGAGCTTGTAACTTTCACAAATTCACTTTCTTTAATATGAGATGCATCGACTTCAGTGCCAAGTATCAAATACAAACAAACACGTCAGAGTAATATGAACGATTAATCTTTTGATGGCAACAAATTGATAATTCATCGGGTACAATATAACTCTAGATAACTAAATAATGCAACTAAAAAAAAGCTTGCCACCAGAATTAAAGAAAAACTTAGTTAAAGACAATAAATATATAAAAATGTAACTTATTTTTCCTATAATACCTTTTAAGGAAGAAGGTGAGTGAGAGAGAGAATGAGTAAAAACAAAGATATAAGAGAGACATAATTAATTAGGGTTAAATATAAAAACTGATTAGATTATTAACGATGCATTAAATACAAAAATCAGACTCACATGTTGGTCGAGGTTATGGAAGCTAAAAATTCCCCAAGGATGCAAGACTCACATGTGGTTACTGTTGCAGCATAAATTACTAATAAATGGGGAAAAATTAAAACTTGGCTTCCATGAGAATAGTAGGTGCAATGTTTGCTCGGATGTTCACGAAAGCAACCTCCATATGACTTGAGACTGTATGCAGTCTAGAAAAATATGGATCAAATTGGGGATCTCTTGCGAAGACTAATGTTTCTGGAACAGTAACCTCACTGATTGGGTGAAGTCTAACCTTGGGAAGAATGACGGCTCAAGCAATGTCTTTTGGAGAGATATCTTTGGAATAACATGTTTAATCTGGAAAATTAAAGGAGAAATGAAAGGGCTCACTCAAATTCCTGTCCATCTCTTACGGACCGAATTGGGGAGATTAAAGGCATTCCTAGATGTATGACTTGGGCAAAGGCACTCCAATTCAGGATGAAGAGGGTAAACATGATAGAGGACGATGGCATTGAGTCAAGAACTTCAGTGAACAACTGGACTGAAGTTTATATGGATGGTGCATTTTCTCACGGATCGAAGAGGCAACCAGTTGTGGTGGATGGTATTCTGAAAAATTGAGATGGTTCCTTTGTAGAATTATTCATGTGCTAAGTTGAAAGAGTTGATTGCTTGGTTGCAGAGATATGGGTGTATATGGGGACTCCGTTGAGCTTGGGATGAGGATTTCTGTCGTGTGAGGTTATATTTTGACTCCAATGAGGTGGTCATGGTCAGTAGAGCCAAATAGTTGGAGATGCATGAAGACATGGACTTGATATTTGAGCTGCAACATGTGATGAGATGCGACTGTGAAGTGGAGTTGATGAATATCAACCGCAATAAAAATGAAAGAGTAGACGTCTTAGCCAAAAAAAGGCTTTAAACATTGGATTTGGATTGCAAATCCTATCGAAGAAATCTACCGAACTTCTATTGGATGTAAGTGGCATTACTTAGTTTCTTTTTACTATATTTGCTTCATTATGTCTTTACTTTTACTTTTTAATGCTTTCCATTCTATAAAAAAATCAGAACCCTTCAAAAATTTGCAGTTTATATATATATATATATATATATGTATATATAAAAACCAGAGAGTAGAGAACAAGTTATCTCTGGGTTGTCGTTTTACTGTGCTAAAATTTCTTTGATGTTTTGAATTTTAAAAACAAAAATAAAAATGATTCAAACCCTTTTGAGCAAAAAAATGCAATTCGGTATTGCGGTGCAGCAAAAACATATTGCGGTGCCAGCTTGTCATGACGATTTCAATTTTCATCCAATTGGCGCTCACAAGAACTTGTCTAATCAATCCGTTATCCGTTATTTAGTAATACAATGATGATTGACAGATTGAGTACCTATAATATATTTAATCTTATTTCAATGTTAAATTTTTGGGAAAGTTCCAGGTAAAGTCCATTAAAAATAGTAAAGAATAGAAAGATGATTTCAATTTCAAAATGTCTATAACATGTTAGTGCTTAATTTGTCCTTTCTAAAATTAAAATGAAATGAGAAAAATGCCCTCACACATTTTTTTTTAAAAAAACATACATTAATTCCCACCCCCAAATCGCCTTGCCTTGCTCTCTAAGAAATTCTCCTTCTCGCCATCGTCCTCGGTTGTTTCTGATCCATACCCACACGCTATTTCTCCAAATCAGCCACATCCCTCTTACAAGTACCACAAAAGCCACCATCTTTTGCCTCCCCTGGTTGCTTCCGTCACCTTTGTATGCTCCTTCTTCCTTCTCTTTTTCCTTTGTTTTCACGAACTTGCTAGAAAATGCACCACCCCTTCTTTTGATTGAGTCTAAGCCTCCTTATCATTACTCCCTCCTCCGCCGTGCCAGGTCATCATTCTCCACGCACCTCGCACAAGGCGGCTTCTGCCCCGTCTACTCCAGCGCTCTGTGTAATATCCCAAAATGTACTCAAGGACTAAATGTACATAATAGATGATGGGATTAATGACAGAATTATCTCTGGAAATTTTGTTATGTCTTTAGTTAAATTTCACATGCAAAATTGGCAAATAAATACTATATTGCAAGATGTTATTTTACAAGATCATCTTCTTCTTCAAAAGGCCATGATTCACGTATGACAAGGGGGAAAACCAAGAGAAAAATACCTATTGGCTATTAAATATGACTTATGGAAGCAATTGGACCAAGTTATAAAAGATGAGGACTTGGTCAACAATCTCATGCTAAGTCTTTTATCACTTTTTCTCTTCTTCATTTCGGTCAAGGAAATGCTAAGAGAGATAGAGTAAGCATTTAATCAATAAATTCCATCCCCTCAAGTCAATTATTTCGGCTATGTCATCAAGAAAGAAAGAGAAAAGATGAAGCAAAGATATCTTGGCACATTTTGGACGTCCAACACATGAATAAAGAAAAGACTTGGTGAATCAATTTTGACCACAACTTTTTACCACCTTTGGACCACAATTTCGGCTGCCTCTTTAAGTGATAAGGGAAAGGAAAATCTGATTATTATTCACTCTCTCTCTCATTCTCTAAGTCGGTTCAGCAGTGCAACCCGAGAGAGCAAGAAGGAGCAAGTGAAGGTAAGACTTTAATCTTGATTTTCACCTCCTTAACCTCATCTATGGCTCAAGAGTCCTTCATGAAACTTGTTCCTCTCTTCCTTAGCTTCATTTCTATGGTTTTTGTTTTTGAAGAAGAGGAGTTTTCAGCCATCTTGCAAGAACAAAAGCTGAAGAATCAAAGAAAGAACTTAAGGAGGAGCACTAGGTGAGTATTAGCATCAATTTGAGCTATTGGTTGTGTTGGTTGGATGAGTATTTTGGCATGTGTAAATCTGCCCTGATTTTGGCTAAACAAGGGTTTGGGTAATTCATGATGTTTTGGTTATGTTATTGGTGGTTTATGATCATTGGAAACCATTTGACATAAGTTTGATGCTGAAATTAGAAGTTGGTAATTGTTGGGATTTATTTTGAATTTTCTGCCAAAACAGGACATGGAGAATGAGTGGGAATTTGTTAATTTTGATGTTACCATTGTGTTCTACACGAAAAATTATGTGGGAATAGCCCTAGGTTGTGAATTTTGGGTCATTGGAACTCAAAGTGTAAATTTGGGTTTTCAGCCTGAACAGAATTCCAGCGAGGTACTCTGCTTGTGTGGTGTTTTTGGATAACCCAATGATCTCAAAAAATTGTGAAACTTTCCAGTATTAAATTTCACATTCCAAGCTTCAAAATGGATATATAATTTGTGTCATATCGTGTTTTGAGCTGGGAGTTCTGGTTGCCCAAAGTTTGATGTCGAAACTGGACTTAATTCTGGAGCAGTGTGGGATTTTGTGTAATTCTGGAATTTTGTGGTGATTTCCAGTAATGATTCATATTTTTCCTATGAAGAAGACTTCAATAGATTTCCATAGGACTTGGGATCACCTCATTTCAATTTTTGTAGAATTAGTTATGATTTTTCAAAGTTTGGAGAAAATTCTGGCAGATTTGGTCTCTTATGCGAAAATTGAAGATGTAATGGCATAATGTAGTATTGTTGAATTTTGAGGTTTGTAATTGGTATTTTAGGTTAATTGACCACTTTAACTCCTTAGTTAATTTGATTAAATGCCTCTAATGATAACCAACTTGAGTATTTGAATTAAAGAATTGAATTAAGTAATAACCTATCGCCCGTAATTCTAATTATAGGATTTGACATTTGCCCTGCACGTGATAAACCAGTGCCAGTGCACGAGCGGAAAGAACAAGGTAGTGACTCTTTCTCTTATTCTATGTATGATGCCTTGCATGTATGTCATTTCATTGAATATGCCGTGATGTAACATTGCCGTTGTGAAATATTGTTGTTGTGCTGTTGTGAAACATGCTGTTGTGAAACATGCCGTTGTGAATGCAGCAAAAGCTATAACAAAAATGCCGTTGTGTTGTTGTTGTTGTGATTTGCTTACATGCTTTGTGATTGTACATGTTATAAGTGAATTGTTACTACTGAGATTCTTTTGAATCTCATTCTTTCCAATGACTAACCTACAGCAAGGGCAAGCGGTTCAAAGGAAAAGCAAGTGACAAAGGGCGGTTAGAGCTCCTAGCTAGGAGTTTTAATTTTGGTAGTTGGTTGTCATATTTTGTTGGGGATTAGTTGCACATGTTGTATATATTGAATAGTGTTGTGTAATCCCCTATATGGGAAACTAATCGTTGTAAACCCTTTATTACGTAATGAAACCTGAGCGTTGTCAGGAATTTTTGGTTGCACTCTGATATGTATGAATGAAACCGAACTGGACAGACCAATTATATTCGAGATGTGAATGTGAGACCGTACTAAACAAGTTTTGGAAAAGTTTTAAATTAACCACTGGTCTCTATTTCAACTTAATGACGCATTCTCGAACTATAAATTTGGCTATTAAGGTAGGGGGTTACACTCTGCCTCTAACCTGACAACCTTTTGCCGTCAAGCTCATGGACTCTGCCTCTCTACAGGGCGAGCGTGAGTTTCACAACAAGCTCTTCTTCGCCTCCAGGATTCACTCTCAGCACGTGGTCTCCGCCATCAGCTTTTCCTCTGATAGAAATCGCCAGAGATTTTTTCTTGTCTACGAGGTGATGCATAATGGGACTCTCCAAGATGCGCTGCTGTAACACAAGTGACCTAAGTTATTGGATTGGAAGAAGCTGTTTTTTGTCATCGTTGACATATATAGCCAAAGGGATTCAGTATCTTCACTTTTGTGACCCACCCATGATTCACAGCGATATCCAGCCTAGTAATATTCTATTAGATAGTTCTTTATCAGCGAAAATTGGGGTTTTTGGTCTTGCACGATTGAAATCGAAACCCCATATTGAAATTGGGATTTTGAACTCAGATAGTATTGAAATGAAGAATTGTGGATTGGAGTTAGAAGAGGAGAAGAAGGGAAAGGAAGAACAATTAGAGAGTAATGGTGGGTCAATGGTTGAAGAAACATAGAGTGTGAATACTATCGATGAAAGTTGTCAAAACCTAACGAAAAGTGGTGACTTTCATAACTAAACTTGCCAATGTTATGATAGTGTGAATTTTTTACTTGGTAAACAAAAGTTGTCAAAACCAAATGAAAAGTGGTGAATTCCTTAACAAAACTTGTCAATAGCCTGTAGTGTAAATCACCACTAATTCCTAGATTTGATATTATTTACCAAATTTGGATTTGAAAATAAAAACTTTGAATATGGAAATGACAACTATGTATTTAAAAAAGACCACTTGTGAAAATGAGAAGGCATGCATAGATTCATTCCAAGAATGGATACGTGTTTACCAAGTTCAGATTTGAAAATAGAAACTCCGGATATAGAAAAGACAACTATCCATTAAAAAAAGATCACTTGTGAAAATGAGAAGTCCTGCATGGATTAATTCCTAGACTTGATAAGGATTTATCAAGTTCAGATTTGAAAATAACAACTTTGGATTTAATTTGGAAATGATAACTATCCTTTTAAAAATGATCACTTGTGAAAATCAGAAGGTAGACATTAATTAATTCCTAGACTCGCTATGGATTACCAAGTTTGAATTTGAAAATAATAATCTTGGATATGGAAAGGAACCATATCCATTTAAAAATGATCAATTATTTCTATTGGAGCTCCGGCAGAGGTGGCCAACCACTGAAGCTCAAGCGGGGGAGGCCAGAGGCAGCTAGCAGCCACTGGCGACTGACTACCAGTGGGGGCAGGGGTTAAGTTTTTTAAAAAAATGTGTGAGGGGAATTTATGTCATTTTCTTTTAATTTCAAAAATGACAAATAGAGCACTAGCATATTCTAGGGATTTTAAAATTGGAATCACCTTTCTATATCCTTTACCATTTTCAATGGTCTTTATCTATTTTTTCCCTAAATTTTTTTATATGTCTATTTGACTGGGTCAACTTTAGGCATTATCAAACTTAACTGGGGACAGGTGGATAGCTTATGCGAATTCAAATTTGAGACCTCATGCTTAAGTAGTCCAACCCCCTTCTACTAAAAGTTTGAGTTCACATCACACTTAAAAATTCCTTACGAGAGACATTTGATGTCTAATACCACCTCTATATTTAGTACATAAATATTAAAATGACATTATTTCATTTTGTAAAATAAAAAATAAATAAATATTGAAACATTAAAAAATAATATAAGATGATGTAAGTCATTTTTAACATGTTTCATCAAAATTAAAAGTAACATCATTAACTCTATTTTGAAATTTAATAACTTTTCAACTTTAACTAAGGAGAGATGCCTCACTCATTTAACTTTATTTAAAAATAGAATATTTTTTCAACTTTGCCCCGTCTCTACATATATATATATATATATTTAAAAGTATGGAGAAATAGTACATTAGATTTTAAGTCATTAGTAAAATATAACAGAGATAATATTTGTGAAACAAATATTCAGTAATGACCCTCCAAGCCACTTCTATTATGAATCAATAATTTTTTTCTTAAAGATGCCTTATATTTGAGAATAGAGAGAGTATTTTAATAAGAAATCTAAGAAAATAATAGTCAACGGAGCAATAAATTAGGAATAAATTATACATTTATATAATAAATTTAATTTGGTGAACCATGTCACGCATAAAAAAAAAAAAAAAAACTCCCTTTGTCTTGTCACTACAAGAGTATCCCAAGTAAAAACAAAAAACCAAAAAAGGGGATCCTCTTCTATAAAAGCCCTATCATATCTCACAAAACTTCCCACCAATCAAAAGTCAAGTTTCACAAAAAACCAAGTACATAGAAACTTGAAGAACAAAATCAATAACCTTGTGAAACATGGATTCCAAGTCAACCCTTGTCCTCTGTCACATCAACCTCCTCTTCTTCACGGTGGTAACCTCCACCTACGTCCCATGTCCACCGCCACCACAACATTCCAAAAGCCCCAAACCCTCAACACCATCGTCTCCATCTTCAAAGCCATCATCTTCTTCTTCCTCATCTGGAGGAAACCGGCCAAGTTGCCCTAGAGATGCCCTTAAGTTAGGTGTCTCGGGTTAAGTGTTGGGTCTCATCAACGTCCAACTCGGCAAGCCACCGAAGACCCCTTGCTGTTCCCTCATTCAGGGCCTCGCCGACCTTGAAGCCGCTGTCTGCCTTTGCACTGCCCTTAAAGCCAATGTCTTAGGTATCAACCTTAATCTTCCCATTAACTTGAGCTTGATCCTCAACTACTGTGGCAAAGGCGTCCCCAAAGGCTTTCAGTGCACTTAATACCATATACATTTATCACTATCTCCATTATTACATCGTGAAGCTCTATAGTTTAATTTATTATTTTAGTTTTCACTCATGATATATTATTGTATTATTATTGCTGATCTGATGGTTGGAAGGCTCCTCATCTTCCCCCTCCCATTATGTAATCTCTTGAATTCTTGGTGACAATTTATTTGTATCAATAAAAAGTTTACATTATATTTATGTAGTGATCTATGATTAATTCCCTCTATGAATTATATTTTTTAATCATTTTAATAAAGGTATATATTACAATGGTTACACCAAAAGAATATGCTTTTTTAATGATAAATTAATCGGCTGAGACCGAGAGCCTATATGTGTGTAATCAATTAAAGGACCAAGGTTCTAATTACATATCACTGTTGAGTCGTCCGGTCTTCAGTTCTTTCTGTTCAATCGGAAAAAAATATTTAATTATTAGTAATTTAGTATTAATAGTAACAACTAGCAACGCTACTCGCCGTGTTGTAGGCCAATGACATTAAACATTTGTAAGGCCTTCTCAAGCATGAGGGTGTGATCTAGTTCGACCTTTTTATGGGTATGTTAGGTGTGCGAGTTATTACAAAAATAACAGTAAGGCTCTTATAGTAATCGGAATTTTTTCCATCTCATTAATTGTAATTAATCAACACGTTCTAGACTTTTGGCAAAACAGCACAAGGTAATAAATAATGGACAAAATTAATGTATGAAAAAATAAATAAAGGGTTAAGGTGCTTAAATAACCTTTAGCATTTCTAAAAAGTACAACAGCAATCATAAACTATTTTTTGGAGTAAAAATAACCATGCATAAATGTTATAAAAGAGGGCAAAAGTGACTATGACGTTTATAATCCCAAATGTATGTTATTGTGAGCTTTTTAATGAAGGTTTAAGATGCTAAAACAACCATTAACTTATAACGAAAGTGCAACCATAAACTTTTTTGGATGCAAAAGTAACTTAAAAGTGACTTTTTGAATATTAATTCATAAGTTTTTCTTTGACTTTTGTTTTATGAGTGTTTTATCAATTTCGGGATTAAAATAACAAAAGTCAAATAAAAATTTCTGACTTAATGTTCAAGAAGTCACCTTTTTTTATTATGGCAAGAATGATGAAGCAAAAGTGATGACTTCCTATTTTTAATAGATTTGAGATAGATTTTGATATATTTGGAAAGTCATCAATGCTAAATTAAAGATATTTTCTTGAGATTTTAATAGCTATCAATTTGGGTGCATCTTTTGTGGAATTTCAACTTAGAATATAAATTTTTAAATTTAGGAAAGAAACAATAATAAAAAATGCTAATGAAAAGTTTTCTCAATAAAAGAAAAAAAGTGTTTCAGTTTTATTATTATAATTATTATAATATATTCCCTTTTCTTTACCGCACAATATGACAGCGTTTTTTAGGGGGAAAAAAGGGGTAGACCTAATATAAAAAGCACAAGCCATGATTAAAAGGAGGGAGGAGGCGGCTGCACAAAAAAAAAAAAAAAAAAAAAAAAAAGAGAGAGATTGATCGTCTTCTTCAATCAAAAGGGGGGGGGGGAGAGGATTTCAAGTTTCATTCTTCTTTTTCAAAGGAGGACAAGAGAACTGTGGAGGAGAGAAAAGACCAGAGGAGCCGCTTGAACCAAGGAGCAGCTGGAGCTTAAAAATGAGGCTTTGAATTAATGCTATGTTCCTTTTCCTTTTCTCTCTTTTCCTTGAAATTTTGGATTATAAATTTGTTGCTGTCTTCTGAGATTATTTTAGTTATGTTTATTTAGTTTGTTTTGCAACCTAGAGAAGCTATGAACTTATGGGTGGATTAGACTTTGTTTTATTGGTGAGTTATAATTGATGTTAATTTTGATTACTTAATCTTGTTTAGCTTTATCTATTTAGTAACTGGCAATCATTGATTATGAATTTGAGCATTAGGATTTACCTTGTAGAAGGGGATTTTAATTAGGCTAAGAGATTAGATTTTGATCTAATTTGTGATTAGGATAGATATATATCTAATGGCTTTATATAATTGTTGAGCTATCTTTCCTCTTGAGTAATTATGTTAGACATAACGAGTTATACTTAAGAGAGGGTTGTAAGTAGATTGACAAGCACTTATAGCTATTTATACTCAAGATTAACAAAATTGAGATTAAGGCTAATTAAATGAGTGAAAACAAGATTTATGAAGTTAATAAGGGATTAGTGACTCTGGGTTGCTCATTTGATAATTGTGGTAGTTCATTTATTTTGATTTTAACTTCTTTTCGCTTATTTAAAGTCAATTTAGGTGACTCAACTTAAAAAAAAAAGCGTAAAATCATTACTCAACTAAATTGTTATTACAAAGTTCTCATGAGAATGATACTTTTCTCATCACTTTATTACTTAATAAAGCCCATATACTTGCGGAATTTTAGGCTATAAGTTTTTCCCTATCAAGTTTTTGGAGTCATTGCCGGGGACTTGTGTGCCAATATTGTTAGGTTAGAATTGATTGAGCATTAGTAGTTTAAGTCCGAGTTTGTAAATATCTTGTTTTCTTTTCTTAAACAAAAATTTTTAAAAAAATATATGGCCTTTCACTTGGCAACCAACTAGTTTTAATATTGAGAAAGAAATGAATTCCATGTCTTTAACACAAGATGAATTGATTGCTTTGATTAATTCTTTGAATGAATATCGGCAATATAAAAGGAGCATAAATATGATGGTTATAATCCATATGTTGATTCTTCTCAATATGTCCGAATGTCTTGTGCTTATTATGGAGTGAATCATTTAAATGAGCATTGTCCACATAGTACAACTAGTCTGTGGAAGATGCTTTTACCAGGAACCAAACTTGTTTTGACCATTCATTTTGTCCTAGTAAAAGTTTTGAGCAACAAACATTTAGGGATCCACATGTCAAGTATTGTTCTAATGAAATTACCCTTTCTATATACTCTTATCCACATATTGAAGAACACACCCTTGAGTATAAGGAAAAGTCTAATTTAGAAAGATTGTGTGAGGAGTATGTGGAATCATTAGAGAGATTAATTTAGTCATCAACAACAAGAATTTGCCACTAGAATTGAGTCAAGGGTCTAAAATATTGGAATATATGAGTCAAATTGCTTCAACCTTCAAAACTATGAGGGAAGATAATTCCTTAAGCATGATGACAACTTCTTGTATTGATGATGCTTCTTGTGAGGAAGTTGAAGATGTGAAATTGCATGAGAATATGGATAATGTAGAAGGTGACTGTCAGCTTGCAATTGATTTAGATGAGAATAGTGGGTGTCTAGAAAATGTTCTGGCTATGGAGCCTAAGGTTTGTGGTTTTGATGATCTAATTGATGTGAATGTCCTAATAGTTGTTATGCATGATTATTATATGGATGATTTAACTCTTACTGATAAGAGTCAAGTAGATTTTATGGAATGTTCTAAATTTTTGGATGCTCTCCTAAATCTATTTGTAAGGATATGCATGTTGTTCTTCCTTTGAATTCAATGAATATGTACTATGAGGTTGTCTATGATTAAGGAAGTGCAAGTAATTAACTTGAATGATCATTTGTTGTGTTTGAAACCTTTGTTGATTGAAAAGAAATGAAGGCAAAGTAATTATGGTGTTTGATACTTACGATTAGAAGTTTTTTTGATAAGTTTGGTTGAAGACTTTAAACTTAGAGCTTCTTGAGAGGCAACCCAAGGTTTTGGTTTGATGTTTTGCTTTTATTTTGTAGGATTTTTTTGAGCCCTAGATGATGTGCTTTGCTTTGGAAATCAAGAGAAATTGAAAGTGCAAGTCAAGGACAAACATGGTCACATTGAGGACAATATGACATTTAAGTGTGGGGGATGAGGGTACCTTGATTTTGCATGACTTGTCCTTAATTTTTTGTTTGTTAAAAAAAATTAGTTTCCTTTTGGAAGTTTGGATTTTATTCGTGAGCATTGTCCACTTGGTTTGATTTGAACTATAAAGGATTGAATTTGAATAGGATTTGATTCTATATTCTTTTAATGTTAGTCTATAGGTAAAGATTTGGCTTGGGTGCTTTATTTTTGGATGTCAAAGAACCTATGATGAATTTGTGCTTAATTATTTGTTCTTTTAAGAGGGAGTGCACTTATTGTGACTTCATTGCTAGAACTTGTATTGACTCTCTTTTGAAGCAAAAAATTTCCTTTGCAATATAAAGATGATTTAGACAAGTGTTTTTATTCGTTACTCTAGTAAGTACTAAGTGAAATAATAATAAAAAAGATAGATTGAAGGGACTCAAAAAAAAAGAGCAAGAATAAGTGTAACCCCCTCACCGTAATCATATCCGAATTTCGAAATTTAAGTGAATTAGAGACCAATAAGATAAAATCACAATTTATAATCCGACCTCCAAGAGATGGGGTATTTAAAAAAAACCAGTTATAAAGCATACTTAATCCTGGTCTCACATTCACATGCGGATATAACTACCAGAGAAATCAGAGTACATAATAAATATCAAAGTGCGGAAACCAAAATCCCGGCAAAACCCCGGGTTACTTGCATAAATAACTTGGGTTTAAGATTTTCCAACTATGGGGATTACACAACCAAAATAATCATCTACATTCTTATGTACACTTGATACCCCAAATACAAAACTATGATAACCAACTACCATTTAGATTTCGGAGTAAGCCTAACTACTCCTGGTTTTCCGCTTCCCTTTCGAGCCACTCGCCCTGTCTGAAAAGATTAGTCATATGGAAGGGGTGAGATTCTAAAGAATCCCAGTAGTAACTACAATTTTATACCACATGCAATCACAGAATATGCACACCAATCATCTCATACAGCAACACAAGTCACTCCACCCTCATCCCCTTTTACCGCCAGGAAGGCATACGACCTTAACCCAAACCGTTGTTAGCGACTCAGGGACTATTGGCGTGGCAGTGCATACAAATAGCCACACGGCTCAAATATAGCCTTTCGGCTTTCACAATGGCCCGTCGGCCTTCACAAATAGCCTTTCGGCTCACAATTAGCCTTTCGGCCCACATATACACATATATCACACCCTAACCTCATCCCCTTTTACCGCCGGGAAGGCATACGACCTTCACCCGAACCGTTGTTAGCGACTCAGGGACTATTGGTATAGCGGTGCTTCCACAGTTTTCACAAAACTTGCAGCATACGATATTCATTTCAAAACAATGACATAATATACATACAATGTATCACACAAGGTATAAAGAAAGAGTCACTACCTGTATCCTTCCTGACTGGCTCCGGCACCGCGGCCTCACGAGGACGACAGATGTCAAATCCTATATCAATTAGGGACAACCAATCAATCTCTTTTCTATATGTATATTTCAATGATACTCTAAGTTGGTTATCATTTAGGACTCTTTAGGTGACTAATAGAGGCCTAAACATATGCCTAAAGGGTTGGAAGAACCTACCCAAAAGACCCCTTACTCGAAGGCAAAACACAGATTTTTGGTCATCTCACTCGAGCACAGATGCTCTCACTCGAGCACGAGTACGGACATCACTCGAGCACAAGAGAGAGTGAGACTGCGAGTGAGCACCCGAGAGCACACACACAGCTCTCCAAGCACTGGATCACTCGAGCACAGCCATGTGTGCTCGAGCACACACCCCACTCCCGCGAGTGAGAAAGCACACTCGTGCAACTTTTCCGCGAGCATCAACCCGAGAGCAACAACTCACACCAGAAGCACAAGCTCACTCGAGCACGACCCTCAGTGCTCGAGTGGAACGGCTATGCCCGCGAGTGTCAGAGCACACTCTTGGCATCAACAAGCGAGTGAGGACCCGAAAGCAACCTCAACTCCGGACTCGCACCTTCACTCGAGCAGAACCATGCTCACTCGAGCATGTTCTTCGCTCACTCGAGCACAAGACGATGCTCTCGAGCATAACCCATAAAACCCAGGTAACTCGAAGCACAACAGGGAAAAACTTGCATATCACTCGAGCACGTTCTTCCTCTGCTCGAGTGATGTGCATCAGAGACCCAAAACGCAGCCAAAAACCAGAAACTCCAGATGGTCAAATTCACTCCCAAAGGTTCCCCAAACTCTTCCCAATGCTCACACACACTAAGCACTAACTAAGGAACATATTGGCCACTTCAAAAACACTCAAAAACCAATTTGACCACAATCATTCATTAAGGTCTCAATGACACACCATATCCAAATTCCCTTAACACCTTTTTAACATTCCAAATTACATCAAATGATCATATATCTCCAAACTAAATCATTTTCAATCATCAATCATAATGATCTTCACATTTCCAGAAATAGGCATATTTAGGGCAAAAATTCCAGATTTGACTAAACTTAGCCAAAAACCACAAACAATATACCAAAATGCTCTAAATGCCTACCTCTTCTCTTTGCCCAATTCAGAACCTTGATTCCTCAACTTTCAATTTCGGCCAAAATCCCAATCAACACCATTCAAGGCTCTACAATCATCACAATGTAGCTCTCATTGAGATGAACAATATTAGAGAAGAGGATTGGAGCAAAGGAGAATCACAACTTACCAAGATTCAAGCTTTTCTTCCCCTTTCACTTGCTTGTCCAGCGCCAGAAATGGAGGAAGGAGAGGAGAGAGAAAATGAAGTGGAGGAGATGATGATGATGGTGTCACTCTTTCTCCCTACACACACACAACCGCACAAGAGAGAGAAGGGAGAGAGAAAAGTGGTATTTTGTCTTCTAGTGCCACATCCAATGGCCACCCTCTTGCCACATGTCATCATCCACTCACTCCCTTATGAGCTCACCAAATTACAACACATAGGATTCCGACCCACGGTCAAGGAATCACAACCATTGATCTTAAATACCACATGTATTTATTCCCAAAACTTACATTATATTAATCATAATAGTGCTTAATTACACTAATTACAATGATTATCAGAGTTATCAGTCCTAATCACAAATCGGGATATTACAATTCTCCCCCCGTCAAATAAATTTCGTCCTCGAAATTTGCTACACCACTTGAGCCATAAACTCCGGATATCGCCTTCGCATATTTTCTTCTGTCTCCCAAGTTGCTTCCCGCTGTGACATACCCTTCCAGATCACCTTCACATAAGGGATACTCCGGTGTCTGAGCCGACGTTCTTCTCGTTCAATTATCTGCTCTGGCTCCACCGCATACGTGAAGTTATCTCGCAACTCTACATTCTCATACTCAACAACATGAGATGGATCCGGTTGGTACTTCCTTTATTGGGAAACATGAAATACATCATGAAGTTTGCTCAAGTTCGGAGGTAAGGTTACTCGGTATGCCACAGGCCCAATCCTATCAAGGATCTCAAAAGGACCTATATACCTTGGGCTTAACTTCTTTCGCTTTATAGCTCGCCCAATGCCGGTGACAGGAGATACTCTCAGAAACACATGATCACCGACTTCAAATTCTAGAGGTCTTCTCCTCTTGTCCGCATAACTCTTTTGCTGACTCTGAGCTGTAAGAAGCCTCTTACGAATGATTCGAATCTGGGCTGAGGTTTGATCCACAAGATCCGGCCCATAGAGCTTCCTCTCGGACAACTCATTCCAACACAATGGTGATTGGCATTTTCTTCCATACAATGCCTCATACGGCGCCATCTGAATGCTCGCATGATAACTATTGTTGTAGGCAAACTCCGCAAGTGGAAGAAAACAGTCCCAACTCCCTTTGAAGTCAAGAACACATGCCCGCAACATATCCTCTAAGGTCTGAATAGTCCTCTCTGACTGTCCGTCCGTCTGAGGATGATAGGCTATACTGAATCTCAGCTGAGTACCCAGTGCCTTATGCAATGCCTTCCAAAATCTCGAAGTGAAACGAGGATCTCGATCGGAGATGATATTCTTTGGTACACCATGGAGTTTCACAATTTCACGAACATAAATCTCTGCTAACTTGTCCGGAGAGTAACTAGCATTGACCGGTAAGAAGTGTGCTGACTTCATTAACCGGTCCACGATAACCCAGATCGCATCATAATTTCTGATCTTGGGCAATCCCACAACAAGATCCATGGTTACACTTTCCCATTTCCATTCCGGAATTTCAGAACTCTGCAACAAACCAGGTGGTCTTTGGTGTTCAATCTTCACCTTCTGACATGTGAGACACCTTGCCACATATTTTGTCACATCACTCTTCATTCCCGGCCACCAATACACAGATTTCAAACCATGGTACATTTTGGTCATACCAGGATGAAGAGTATACCGGCTCTTATGTGCCTAATCTAAGATCTTCTGTCTCAACTCCGCCCTTAGTGGAATGCACACTCTGTTCTGATAGCGAACTAATCCACGAGGCGACACATCATAGCCTTGAACTTCTCCTCGCTCAATTCTGGCTAGGTTACGCTGTATCCAGTCATCTTGCCTCTGAGCTTCTTCAATCTCAGCTCTCAGATCATTTTCCCCTTGGGAAATGTTATAGTTGGCACAGATGATCTGGTTCGCCAGATTCATATCACGAAAGTCAGCAACCAATTTCTCCTCATGTATCATCATAGCTACCACAACCACAGTCTTTCGACTAAGAGCATCAGCGACTACATTTGCCTTACCCGGATGATATTTTATTTCCAGGTTGTAGTCCTTAAGCAACTCCATCTAACGTCGTTGTCTCATATTCAACTCTTTCTGATCGTACAGATATTTGAGACTCTTGTGGTCGCAGTACAGTTCCACAGTCACACCATACAAATAATGCCTCCAAATCTTCAAGGCAAACACAATAGCCGCAAGCTCCAGATCATGAGTGGGATAGTTCAATTCATGAGGTCTGAGCTGTCGAGAGGCATAGGCCACCACGCGTCCCTGCTGCATAAGGACACACCCTAATCCTTGCCCACTGGCATCAGAATACACAACGTATGTCAAACTGGGATCGGGCAAAATCAACACAGGTGCCGTAGTCAACCTCTCCTTCAGCTCCACAAAGCAATTTTCACATTTCTCATCCCACACAAACGGTTGATCTTTTCTCGTGAGCTTGGTCATCGGCAACGCAATACGGGAGAAATTCTGAATGAATCTCCGGTAATAACCAGCAAGACCCAGAAAACTGCGTACCTCTGCCACAGATTCTGGCCTCTTCCAGTTCAGTACTGCTTCCACTTTACTAGGATCCACAGAGACCCCTCCTTGCGAAATAACATGACCTAGGAATCTCACTTCCGATAGCCAAAATTCGCACTTACTCAATTTAGCATAGAGTTGCTTTTCACGCAATATATTCAACACGATTCTCAAATGATGCTCATACTCTTCTCTATTCTTAGAGTATATCAAAATATCGTCGATAAATACCACAACAAACTGATCTAGGTATTGCCGAAAAATACGGTTCATGTAATCCATGAATACCGCAGGCGCATTGGTCAACCCAAATGGCATCACCAAAAATTCATAATGACCATACCTAGTCCGGAAAGCAGTTTTCGGAACATCTTCCGCTTTCACACGCAGCTGATGATACCCCGACCTTAGATCAATCTTGGAGAATACACACGAGCCAGATAATTGATCTAACAAGTCATCAATTCGAGGGAGAGGGTACTTATTCTTGACAGTAATCTTGTTCAACTCTCGATAGTCGATACACAAACGAAGACTCCCATCTTTCTTTTTCACAAACAACACTGGAGCACCCCAAGGTGACACACTGGGTCTAATAAACCCTTTCTCAAGCAAATCCTCAATCTGCTTTTTCAATTCCACCATTTCATTTGGAGCCATACGATATGGGGCTTTGGATATCGAACCCGCTCCAGGCACAATGTCAATCGGAAACTGAACTTCCCTTTCTGGAGGTAATCCACTTCAGTCATCCGGAAAAACCTCAGGGAATTCATTCACTATGGGTATACTATTCAAAGTTTCACTGGTTTCTCCTTGTACAGAGAAGAAAACCATATACCCCTGACAACCCTTCTGCAAATATCTCTCAGCCTTAGCCGTCAAAAGAAAATTCAAATCGACATTTCCATCCTCAATATTCTGAGAAACAGGATAGATAATCCTCTTGTTCCCACAATCTAACCACACATTGTTAGCTCTCAACCAATCAAATCCCAAAATGATTTCTAATTGGCAGAGTGGTAGACAAATCAGATCTA
Organism: Inga laurina; assembly: GCA_963855925.1. Lineage (NCBI taxonomy): Eukaryota > Viridiplantae > Streptophyta > Magnoliopsida > Fabales > Fabaceae > Inga > Inga laurina. Next base: position 9,931,296 of record OY979710.1, read on the forward strand.
TCACTGACTCACGACCCTCTACGGTTATAACACAATTCAAGCAGGCATCCGTAGTTACAGCCTTTACACCCATCGGTGTTGACACAATCAATTCGAATGGTAACTTATACACATTCATACCCAGACGCTTTACACAATCATACACAATAAATGAGTGACTTGCACCCGAGTTAAACAATGCTTGCAATACAAATACATTAAGAAGAACTGTACCTTGTATCAGCTCTGGGGATTTCCGGGCTTCCTCATGAGTCATAGCAAATACTCTGCCTTGAGTCCTCGGTCTCTGCTCCGCTTGCGGTCGTTGGCAATCTCTAGAAAGATGTCCGGGTTGCTTACAGTTAAAGCAGATCATCTCACCCTGACAGTTCTTGCCATAATGTGACTGATTACAGCGAGGACATTTCCGCTCAGTCCCCGATCTCTGGGGTTCACGATCTCTGGGCTGGTAGGGCTTCTTACCACTGCCCCTATACGAAGATGACGATCCCGAGCCCTTCCGCTTCTGAGAAGCACCACCCTTACTGGGCTCACTATAACCACCAGCAGTCTTAGCCGGATACAACTCTTTCAGATTACTCTCTGTGATCCGACACTCTTCAACAGCCTTGTTGAACTTGGAGAACTGATGGGTGGCTATTCTCTTTCTCATATCACGCCTCAAGCCCCGAATAAGCAAGTCTGAGCTCAATTCCTCATCATCCCTCTTCTGCAGATAAGAGGAGTATCGGGACAACCGGGTGAATCGGGACAAATATTCATCAAATGACTCCGTGTCCCCTTGCTTGATATTCAAGAACTCAGTCTCCTTCTCAAGCCTCACCGACTTGGGAAAGTATTTCTCATCGAAGTGCTGCTGGAACACCTCCCAGGTCAATGGTATATTCTTGCCCTTCAATGATAAAGCAATGTTCCGCCACCAGCGGTCTGCATCTCCCTCAAGCTTGTATACCGCCAACTTGGCTTTCACTTCCGAGGGACATTCTAGAACCTCGAATATCTTCTCAAGACGGTTCAACCAGTCTTCCGCTGCCTGAGGATCAAATTTCCCTCTGAATGCCGGAGGTAGGTGTTTACAAAACCTAGAGACCCAAAACTGAAGATCTCTTTCCTCATTGACCGACTTCCCATGTGGCCTTCGATTTTCTTCAGTACGAGGAGACGATTCAAGTGGTCGTGCCGACCCTTCAGCAGTATCCTCTAGTCTAGTCTCCTCTCAGGTTTCCCCTCGAGTTCCTTCTTGAGTAGATTGGCCTCTACCCTCATTGTTCTTCGCTTTCTCAGCTTGAAGCTCGTCTCTAAGCTCCGCAATCATATCCCTTTGATCCCTTATCAAGCCCATCAATTCTTGCATAGGATCCGGTGGATTGTCATTGACCAACTCCACATCGGGATCTACTTGTTGTCCTCTAGGGCGACCTTTCGTTGTTCTTCTCATTCTACAAAGAACTCACCCATTAATCCAACAATTATGGTATACACATATCCATAAATCTCAGATATCCACAATCATAACCCAAAGATGTGTATACGAACAAACATTCACAATCAATCTTCTATCATTAAGAACACACTATGGGAGCTATCCTAGCAAACTCTACCCTTGCCAGGAACTGCAGCTCTGATACCAAAAATGTAACCCCCTCACCGTAATCATATCCGAATTTCGAAATTTAAGTGAATTAGAGACCAATAAGATAAAATCACAATTTATAATCCGACCTCCAAGAGATGGGGTATTTAAAAAAAACCAGTTATAAAGCATACTTAATCCTGGTCTCACATTCACATGCGGATATAACTACCAGAGAAATCAGAGTACATAATAAATATCAAAGTGCGGAAACCAAAATCCCGGCAAAACCCCGGGTTACTTGCATAAATAACTTGGGTTTAAGATTTCCCAACTATGGGGATTACACAACCAAAATAATCATCTACATTCTTATGTACACTTGATACCCCAAATACAAAACTATGATAACCGACTACCACTTAGATTTCGGAGTAAGCCTAACTACTCCTGGTTGTCCGCTTCCCTTTCGAGCCACTCGCCCTGTCTGAAAAGATTAGTCATATGGAAGGGGTGAGATTCTAAAGAATCCCAGTAGTAACTACAATTTTATACCACATGCAATCACAGAATATGCACACCAATCATCTCATACAGCAACACAAGTCACTCCACCCTCATCCCCTTTTACCGCCGGGAAGGCATACGACCTTAACCCGAACCGTTGTTAGCGACTTAGGGACTATTGGCGTGGCAGTGCATACAAATAGCCACACGGCTCAAATATAGCCTTTTGGCTTTCACAATGGCCCGTCGGCCTTCACAAATAGCCTTTCGGCTCACAATTAGCCTTTCGGCCCACATATACACATATATCACACCCTAACCTCATCCCCTTTTACCGCCGGGAAGGCATACGACCTTCACCCGAACCGTTGTTAGCGACTCAGGGACTATTGGTATAGCGGTGCTTCCACAGTTTTCACAAAACTTGCAGCATACGTGATGCTACTAAATTTTAAATATGCACCGCAAGTGTACGGGTCGTGGAATAGTATAGTAGCAAATCAAGGTCATCCCACAGAGATCCAAGGTAATAGATAATTAGGCATTAAAATTCCCATTTTCATTTAAGTTGAGCAAATCAAAGGAAGAGATTGAAAGACAATTTAAACAAATGCAAAAGAAACAAATCTAATGATTTAAAGATTTCAATTGATAAAAACAACCTAGAGTGGCTAATCCCTTCTTTAAGTTTTAGAGCATGTATTTACCCAATTAAAAGAACTTAATGTTAATTTGTTAATCTAGAGTTTAAATGAATATAAGTATCTTCCAATCACTTATACTCCTCTCTCAAGTTAAAATTGTTATTCCTAACTAATTTACTCAAGAGGCAATAAATGTCCAAATTCACTCTAATATGATTATATGGGTCCAATAGGTATATTCCTATCCTATTGGCAAATTAAAATAAATTCTAATCCCACATTACATAATCCTATGGTCCAATTAAGATCCCTCTCCCAAGGATAATCTAAATTCCCCAAATTCATACTTAGTGGTGATCAAGCACAAAGTAGATAAAATTAATACAAAATTAAGTAAACAAAATTTAACACTAAACACAATTAAATGGTTCATACATACTCAAATCCTCAAATTAGTTCATAACTACTTTAGGTTTAAAAACAACTAGCCACACATGGTTTTAATTAAATACATCACAGCAGTAAATCAGTCCAAAAGCCATTAAATTATAGAGCAATAACAGAGAAACACTGCCACTGTTCACCGATGCTGAAGATTCAACGTTCTAGCTCCTCTGTTCCTGTTGCTCTTGCTCTCATTCTTGCTCTGATTCACGACGCTGGTTATTTATCAATTCAGCAATTCTCTCTCGCGAGCTCAAGGGGAAAGTGATGAATTTTTTTCAATATCAGCCCACTGAGCGATGATTCAGCTCCCTTTGTTCCTTAGCTATGCCTCCCTTCTTTTTCTTCCTTTTTTTGTGCGGCTGCACCTCTGCTTCACGTTTTTTTTCTCTTCCTCTTCCACTGTGCGGCTGTGAGTTTTTTTTTCCGTCCCAGACTGCTGCCTCCTCGTAGCTCCTCTTTTCAGTCAGCTCCCTTCAGTCCACCATTGCGGCTCTCCTTTCCTTCACTGTTGCTGTCGAACTTGCAAGAGCATGAAGAGCAATCTCCAGTCCTCTGGTTCAGTCGCCTTCCTTAGTTCAGCTCACGAGGATGCCGACAGTGACGTGTACTGTGATCACCGCCCCTCAGCTCCTCCGATTCAGCTCTGGTTTGTGATGAAGACGGCTGCTCTATTTCTCATTCGCTGCTGATTCTCCTTTTCTGTCAGCGCCCTCCTCTTTTCTGTGCGTTGCCTCCTCCTTCAGTAATTGCGGCTGTGCTTTTTTTCCTTTTAGTCCAGCGCCCTATTTCCATGTCTTGGATATTTCGGCCGTCTCCATTGTTTAGGGCTTCCTCCTTCCAATTCATAACTACCCCCAAAAGAGACCCAGCCCAAAACCATCGTGACTCTCTGATGTTGGCCCATGTAGCTCTAGGTCCATTGTCCAATTAGTTAGAAATCAAACCACTTCACCTGCGCGCCCAAGGAAAGAAAAAAATATATTTAATAATAATAATAATAACTAACATAAAGCTAAATAAATATAATATGATATCTTTTTATTTTTTTTTATTTTCAAAATATTAAAAAATATAATATTTAAAATAAAATCCCTAAATAATGCACCAACTTGATATCTTATAAAATCTCAAGAAAAATCATCTTAAATTAGCATTGATAACTCCCCAATTATATCAAAATGTGTCTCAAATATATTAAAAATGGGGAGTTATCACACCCCCACACTTGCATTAAATCTTGTCCTCAAGATTTCAAAAAGTTCAAAACAGTCAAAGACAATCATGGAAGCAAGAATTTTAAAGCAAACATCATGAAATTGGATTTAATTCAAATTTTCAAGAATAAAGCTTTCTTAAAATTCTTTTCCACCTTCTAAAAATGTAAGTAGAAATGCAAGTAATTTAGCAAGGATAAATGACAATAGAATGTCCCTCACATGTGAAGTGTTTGCACTCTTCCCTCAAGACAATATAAAGGGCTTGTGTTTCACTCTCTTCCACTTATTGCAACTCATCTACCATAAGCTTGTTTATTATCTCAATCTCTACTACATTATCCTCTTGCTCACACAAATCAAAAGGACTTTTCTAAAGGTTGTAATGAATATGGTAGGATATTGAAATGAAAGTAGTCAAATGATATGGAGGAGTATTTTAATTAGTGCCAAGTAACTTAATGAAATTCATAAAAAATGAAGGAGCATCAACTTAAAGGAAACAAACTTACTTGCACTAATAACAATATTTATTAAATTGAACTCAACAATTTTTCTCTCTCTTTTTTTTTTCATTTCTATTTTTTTTCTTTCTATTATTATTCTTTTTCTTTTTTTTTTTCATATTTCTCTGTTTTTTTTACACCTTTCTATCTTTCTTTTCTTTCTATTTGATTTTTTTTTTCAAGTATCCACACAACTCACATAATAGACTTTCCAATCCCTTCACTCTTTTCTAAAATTGTTTTACTTAGCACTAACTAAAGTAACAAATGAATGGGAAATAAAAGATATAAAAATTGCATTTCTCAAACAAAGGGCTATTTACTCTATGCAATTTTCTTTTAAAAGCAAAGCAAGGCTCAAATGGGGTAAAGCAAAGGATTTTTATATGATAAGGATAGACATTTGGCCAAACTAGCTATGAAATGAATGCCTAAATCATCTTTGTGAATGCAAAGGGATTTAAAGCTTCAAAGGAGATTCAAGACAAGTTCTAGAGATAAAATCACAATAAGTGTACTCCCTCTTGAAAGAAATGAATATTTAGGCTCAAGTTTCTCACCGGTTTTTTAACATCCTAAAGTCAATCATCCAAACTAAATTCTTTGCCTATCTACTAACATTCTAAGAAAATAAAACCGAATTCTAAATAAGCTCAATCCTTTTCAAATTCAAATCAAACCAACTTTGCCAATGTTCATAAGTAAAATCTAAGCTTCCATAAAAAGCAAAATATTTGTGCAAAATTTTTCTGTTTATGTGCAAAACCAAAGAAATTTTTCAAAATTGATGACAAGTCATGCAAAATCAATGGTACCCTCCACCCCCACACTTAAATGTCACATTGTCCTCAATGTGAACAAGTAACCCTAAGTAATAGAGATGAAGACATAACCATATCCAAGTACAGGGATGGTAGAAGCTTCAAAGATTTTAAATTTCCACCAATAGAGCACCATTCAACTCAATAGTCAATAACAAATATCAATCACATGCAAAGATAGACTATATCCAGCACTCATGTCCAGAACATGCTATCAACTATCAATTAAACAAAGCAAGGAAAAGTAGAAGGAAACTCCCCTCTCAATCCTCGTCTTGTGCTCTTGAATGCCCTTCCTTGAGGCTACCAAAGTGGAATACATCATCAGGGGCTACCAAAATCCTACAAAATCAAAACAAAATATCAAACTGAACCTTGGGTTGCCTCCCAAGAAGCGCTTGGTTTATAGTCCTCAGCCAGACTATGTCAAAAACTCAAGGAGGTTGTGACAAGTAATGAACCATTGCTTGCCGGTCCACCTCACCACCATAATAGTGCTTCAGTCTTTGCCCATTCACTTTAAAGCAATTTCCTGTACTCTCATTTGTAACTTCAACTACACCCTTTGATGACACAGCAACCACTCTAAAAGGGCCAGACCATCTAGATCTAAGCTTTCCAGGAAACAACTTGAGCTTTGAGTTAAAGATAAGAACCAATTGTCCGGGCTCAAAATTGCACTTCAAGATATGCTTGTCATGCCATTTCTTTGTCCTTTCTTTGTATAATCTTGAACTCTCATATGCTTGAAGTCTCAATTCTTCCAACTCATTCAGTTGCAATAACCTTTTAGCTCCAGCTTCTTTGTGGTCCATATTCAACTTCTTGATTGCCCACCATGGTTTATACTCCAACTCAAGTGGCAAATGACACGCTTTCCCAAAAACCAACCGATAAGGTGACATGCCAATTGGAGTTCGAAAAGCAGTTCTGTATGCCCACAAAGCATCATCAAGCTTATCAGACCAATCTTTTCTAGTAGGACCTACAGTCTTCTCAAGGATCCTCTTAATCTCCCTATTAGCCAACTCACATAAGCCATTAGTTTGGGGATGATATGCAAGTGACATCCGATGGTGCACTCCATACTTTGCCAAGAGAGCCTTGAAATTCTTGTTGTTGAAATGAGTTCCTTCATCAGTAATGATCGCTCTAGGAGTACCAAATCTAGTGAAAATATACTTCTTCAAGAAACGGATCACTGTATTGGCATCATTTGCTTGGCAAGCAACAGCTTCAACCCATTTGCTCACATATTCCACTGCAACAAGAATATATTGATTTCCTCTTGAAGATGGGAAAGGACCCATGAAATCCATCCCCCAAACATCAAATAACTCCACCTCTAAGATCCCGGATTGTGGCATCTCATGTCTCTTAGAGATGTTACCTGTTCTTTGACATCTATCACACTTGGAAACAAATTGGTGAGCATCTTTAAACAAAGAAGGCCAATAAAAACCAGAATCAAGCACTTTAGATGCAGTCCTTTGCCCCCCATAATGTCCCCCATATACAGATGCATGACAATCAGTCAAAATTGCCTCTTGTTCAACCTCAGGCACACACTTTCTAATGATCAAATCAGCACATCTCTTGAAAAGAATGGTTCTTCCCATATATAGTAAGCAACATCATGCAAAAATTTCTTTCTTTGATAGAAAGTCAAATCAGGAGGCAACACATCACACACAAGATAATTCACAATATCAGCATACCAGGGCAACTCATAACTACTAATCGCAAACAACTGTTCATCAGGGAAATATTCATTAACCAACAAGTCATTCACACAATCAGAAGAGTTCATAATCCTAGACAAATGATCAGCAACTTGATTTTCAATTCCTTTCCTATCAACTATATGCACATCAAATTCCTGTAACAACAAAACCCATCTTATCAATCTAGGTTTAGACTCTTTCTTCCCTAACAGATATTTGATAGCAGCATGATCAGTGTAGACTAAGATCTTAGCACCCATCAAGTAGACTCTAAACTTTTCAAAAGCAAACACAATAGCAAGCATTTCTTTTTCAGTAGTTGAGTAATTTACCTGAGCTGCCACTAGTGTCTTACTTGCATAATAGATGGGATGGAAGATCTTGGCAGGCCTCTGCCCCAACACAGCTCCCACAGCATAGTCACTTGCATCACACATTACTTCAAAAGGTAATGACCAATCAGGCGCCACAATAATAGGAGCTGAAATCAACCGAATCTTTAATTCTTCAAAAGCTTTCATGCACTCCTCATTGAAATAGAAAGGAGAATCTTTCTCAAGTAATTGTAAAAGAGGCTTTGAAATTTTGGAAAAATCTTTAATGAACCGGCGATAAAATCCAGCATGTCCCAAGAAACTTCTCACAGCTTTGACATTAGAAGGAGGGGGAAGTTGCTCAATCACAGAAGTCTTTGCTCTATCAACTTCTAAGCCCTTTTTTGAAACCTTGTGACCAAGAACTATCCCTTCAGTCACCATAAAATGACACTTTTCCCAATTAAGAACCAGATTTGTTTCCTCACATCTCCTCAACACCTTATCTAGATGTATCAAACACTCCTCAAATGATTCACCGAAGACCGAGAAGTCATCCATGAATACTTCCATTATCTCTTCTATCATATCAGAGAATATGCTCATCATACATCTTTGGAAAGTAGCCGGAGCATTACACAAACCAAATGGCATTCTTCGGAAGGCAAAGGTACCATAAGGACATGTGAATGTGGTCTTTTCTTGGTCTTCAGGAGCAACAACAATTTGATTGTAACCAGAATACCCATCCAAGAAACAAAAGAATTCTTTACCAGCTAATCGGTCTAACATCTGGTCAATGAAAGGGAGTGGAAAATGATCCTTCCGTGTCGCTTCATTCAACTTCCTGTAATCCATACACACTCTCCAACCAGTAACTGTACGAGTGGGAATGAGCTCATTATGCTCATTAGCAATAACAGTCATTCCTCCTTTCTTAGGAACACATTGTACTGGACTAACCCATGAGCTATCTGAAATGGGATAAATAATTCCAGCATCTAACCACTTAATTACCTCCTTCTTGACTACTTCCTTCATCATAGGATTCAATCTTCTCTGATTCTGAATAGACTTCTTATGATCATCTTCCAAAAGTATCTTATGCATTACAATTGAAGGACTTATACCTTTGATGTCGGCTATTGTCCAACCCAAAGCCCTTTTGTGATCCCCAAGAACTTTCAGCAACCTTTTTCTTTGATCTTCAGATAAGGAAGAAGATATGATAATAGGAAGTGTCTCAGATTCACCCAAGTATGCATATTCAAGATGTGAAGGTAAGGGCTTAAGCTCCAGAATTGGTGCTTGTTCAATAGAAGGCTTTAAAGAAGTTTGCTTTGATTCCATCTCCAACAACTCAAACTGCCTTGATCTATGATTGTAAGGAGAAGAAGCTTCCAGTAACCTTTTGCATTCAATGAGATTCCTTTCTTCTTCATCATCACGCCCAAGTAACACAGCTTCTAAAGGTTCTTTTATAGCATAGGAATCCAAAGTCTCTTGAATGACCTCATCTAATATATCAACCTTGAAGCAATCAGTAGTGTCCCTAGGATACTTCAATGCCTTGTTCATGTTAAAAATAACCTCTTCATCATTCACTCTTAACTTGATCTCCCCTTTTTCAACATCAATCAAAGTTCGAGCTGTAGCTAGGAAGGGTCTTCCTACAATGAGTGGGAGAGTACTATCTTCATCACAATCTAATACAATAAAATCAGCTGGGAAGATAAACTTATCAACTTTAACTAAAACATCTTCAATGATACCCTTTGGATAAGCTAAACTTCGATCAGCTAACTGAAGTGTCACAGAGGTTGGATGAGCTTCACCAAGTTGCAATTTTCTAAACACAGATAGTGGCATCAAGTTAATACTTGAGCCTAGATCACATAATGCTCCTCCTTGAAACTTCTCTCCGATTATGCAAGGTATAGAAAAACTACCAGGATCTTTCTGTTTAGGTGGCAACTTGTTGAGAATAATAGCACTACATTCTTCAGTGAGAGGTACTGTTTCATAATCACCAAATCTCCTCTTCTTACTCAACATCTCCTTTAGAAACTTAACATATTGAGGCATCTGCTCTAAAGCTTCAAGGAAAGGAAGATTGATATGGAGTTGCTTGAAAATTCCCAAGAACTTCTTGTATTGCTCATCTAAAGCTTTCTTCTGGAATCTCTGAGGAAATGGTAAAGGTGGCACCCATTTAAGATTCTCATTAGTAACCTTCTTCTTCACTTCACTTTTCTTAGACTCATTATCAACTTTTGCTTCATTGACCTTTCCGTGTGCCTTCTGAGTAAGCTCATCATCATTCTCTAGAACAGATTCAAGAGTTGCCTCACCATTAGAAGCTGAAGGTTTCTTCACTTGATGAGGAATTTCAGGTAACTCTTTACCACTTCTTAATATGAGAGCTTTACATTCCTCTTTTCCATCTCTACGAGGATTAGTCACAGTATTACTTGGCAACTCTCTTTGTTGTAAAGCATTCACATTAGTTGTAAGTTGACCCACTTGAACCTCAAGATTCTTGATGGATGAAGTAAATGTTGCATTAGCAGCTGCTTGATCTTGAGAACTCTTTAGCTGAAAACTAACAAGTTGAGATATCATTGCCTCAAGATCAGGTTTGGGCTCTTGAATAGGCTTAACTTCCTTTTCCAAGTGATAAAAACCAGGAGGTGCCATTGGCTTTATATTAGAAGTAGATGCTTCATTAAGAGTTGCACCATGTTTCCAAGAGAGATTAGGATTTTTACGCCACCCAGAATTGTAGGTATTGGAGTATGGATTACTCTGATTATTGCCATGATAGTTTCCAGCATAATTGACTGGTTCTATCTGTTGAGCTATAAGGCATTGTCCAATAGCATGTCCATCTCCACAATAATCACAAGGAGCATAAATAGCATTAACTCCCATGTGTCTACTATTGGATCGGTGTACTTGAGCTTCAAGATTATCAAACCTCTTGTTGAGAGCATTTAACATTCCCACCAATTGTGATGAAGTGTCCTCATTAACTCTTTCAGTGGATTTCACATATCTTCTCTCATTGTTGTTCTGAATAAAATCAGCTGATAAGTCATCTAAGCATCCCCAAACATAATTCACCGGTTGCTTTGTAATTCCTCCATTAGTCACAGCATTCAATTCTGATCGAGATTCGGGAGTTAACCGGGTACTGAAGATTTGAAGTAAGACCCATTTCTCAAAATTATGGCCAGGACTCTGCCTAACCAGCAACTTGAACCTCTCCCAAGCTTCATATAAGTGTTCCCCAAACTGTTGGCAAAAATTAGTTAGAGCAGCTCTAGCATCCACCATCTTGTTATGAGGAAAGAATCTTGATCTGAACTTTTCCTCCAATTCAGCCCAAGAAGTGACACTACCCTCTTCTAAGTTGTTGAGCCACTCTTTGGCTTTTCCTTGTAAAGAGTAAGGAAAAAGCCTAAGGCGAATCACATCATTAGGAACTCCATTTTGCTTGAATGAGTCACAAACATCAAGAAATTGAATCAAGTGCCGATTTGGATCTTCTAAATCATTTCCAGCATACTGACTATGTAGTTCAAGCATCTTCAGCATAGTTTGCTTAATCTCAAAGTTGTTTGCTTGAAATTCAGGCACTCGAATTCCTGATTGATACCCACGAGATTGTCTTCCCAAGAAATCATTGACACCCAAGCGATCATTTTCATCCTCAGCCATTACTATAGTCTCAGTGTGTAAACCTTCCTTTGGTTGAGTATGAGGTTGCGTAGCTTCCAAAATTCTTAGACGCTCCTTGTTTTCTGTGGTGTCTTAGGTGCTTTGGATTTGCGGGGCATATACTAAAGTACCTGGAAGACAAAGCAGATCTCAAGAGTATCACACTAATACAAAGAACAAACAAAAATAAAATAAAATTGCTCAAGCTAAAACTACTAAAGGATTTCTAATTCTAATCACCAATTGCTTTGAATCCCCGGCAACGGCGCCAAAAACTTGATGCTACTAAATTTTAAATATGCACCGCAAGTGTACGGGTCGTGGAATAGTATAGTAGCAAATCAAGGTCATCCCACAGAGATCCAAGGTAATAGATAATTAGGCATTAAAATTCCCATTTTCATTTAAGTTGAGCAAATCAAAGGAAGAGATTGAAAGACAATTTAAACAAATGCAAAAGAAACAAATCTAATGATTTAAAGATTTCAATTGATAAAAACAACCTAGAGTGGCTAATCCCTTCTTTAAGTTTTAGAGCATGTATTTACCCAATTAAAAGCACTTAATGTTAATTTGTTAATCTAGAGTTTAAATGAATATAAGTATCTTCCAATCACTTATACTCCTCTCTCAAGTTAAAATTGTTATTCCTAACTAATTTACTCAAGAGGCAATAAATGTCCAAATTCACTCTAATATGATTATATGGGTCCAATAGGTATATTCCTATCCTATTGGCAAATTAGAATAAATTCTAATCCCACATTACTTAATCCTATGGTCCAATTAAGATCCCTCTCCCAAGGATAATCTAAATTCCCCAAATTCATACTTAGTGGTGATCAAGCACAAAGTAGATAAAATTAATACAAAATTAAGTAAACAAAATTTAACACTAAACACAATTAAATGGTTCATACATGCTCAAATCCTCAAATTAGTTCATAACTACTCTAGGTTTAAAAACAACTAGCCACACATGGTTTTAATTAAATACATCACAGCAGTAAATCAGTCCAAAAGCCATTAAATTATAGAGCAATAACAGAGAAACACTGCCACTGTTCACCGATGCTGAAGATTCAACGTTCTAGCTCCTCTGTTCCTGTTGCTCTTGCTCTCATTCTTGCTCTGATTCACGACGCTGGTTATTTATCAATTCAGCAATTCTCTCTCGCGAGCTCAAGGGGAAAGTGATGAATTTTTTTCAATATCAGCCCACTGAGCGATGATTCAGCTCCCTTTGTTCCTTAGCTGCACCTCCCTTCTTTTTCTTCCTTTTTTTGTGCGGCTGCACCTCTGCTTCACGTTTTTTTTCTCTTCCTCTTCCACTGTGCGGCTGTGAGTTTTTTTTTCTGTCCCAGACTGCTGCCTCCTCGTAGCTCCTCTTTTCAGTCAGCTCCCTTCAGTCCACCATTGCGGCTCTCCTTTCCTTCACTGTTGGCTGTCGAACTTGCAAGAGCATGAAGAGCAATCTCCAGTCCTCTGGTTCAGTCGCCTTCCTTAGTTCAGCTCACGAGGATGCCGACAGTGACGTGTACTGTGATCGCCGCCCCTCAGCTCCTCCGATTCAGCTCTGGTTTGTGATGAAGACGGCTGCTCTATTTCTCATTCGCTGCTGATTCTCCTTTTCTGTCCAGCGCCCTCCTCTTTTCTGTGCGTTGCCTCCTCCTTCAGTAATTGCGGCTGTGCTTTTTTTCCTTTTAGTCCAGCGCCCTATTTCCCTGTCTTGGATATTTCGGCCGTCTCCATATTTTAGGGCTTCCTCCTTCCAATTCATAACTACCCCCAAAAGAGACCCAGCCCAAAACCATCGTGACTCTCTGATGTTGGCCCATGTAGCTCTAGGTCCATTGTCCAATTAGTTAGAAATCAAACCACTTCACCTGCGCACCCAAGGAAAGAAAAAAATATATTTAATAATAATAATAATAACTAACATAAAGCTAAATAAATATAATATGATATCTTTTTATTTTTTTTTATTTTCAAAATATTAAAAAATATAATATTTAAAATAAAATCCCTAAATAATGCACCAACTTGATATGTTATAAAATTTCAAGAAAATCATCTTAAATTAGCATTGATAACTCCCCAATTATATCAAAATGTGTCTCAAATATATTAAAAATGGGGAGTTATCAATATGATATTCATTTCAAAATAATGACATAATATACATACAATGTATCACACAAGGTATAAAGAAAGAGTCACTACCTGTATCCTTCCTGCTGGCTCCGGCACCGCGGCCTCACGAGGACGACAGATGTCAAATCCTATATCAATTAGGGACAACCAATCAATCTCTTTTCCATATGTATATTTCAATGATACTCTAAGTTGGTTATCATTTAGGACTCTTTAGGTGACTAATAGAGGCCTAAACATATGCCTAAAGGGTTGGAAGAACCTACCCAAAAGACCCCTTACTCGAAGGCAAAACACAGATTTTTGGTCATCTCACTCGAGCACAGATGCTCTCACTCGAGCACGAGTACGGACATCACTCGAGCACAAGAGAGAGTGAGACTGCGAGTGAGCACCCGAGAGCACACACACAGCTCTCCAAGCACTGGATCACTCGAGCATAGCCATGTGTGCTCGAGCACACACCCCACACCCGCGAGTGAGAAAGCACACTCGTGCAACTTTCCCGCGAGCATCAACCCGAGAGCAACAACTCACACCAGAAGCACAAGCTCACTCGAGCACGACCCTCAGTGCTCGAGTGGAACGGCTATGCCCGCGAGTGTCAGAGCACACTCTTGGCATCAACAAGCGAGTGAGGACCCGAAAGCAACCTCAACTCCGGACTCGCACCTTCACTCGAGTAGAACCATGCTCACTCGAGCATGTTCTTCGCTCACTCGAGCACAAGGCGATGCTCTCGAGCACAACCCATAAAACCCAGGTAACTCGAAGCACAACAGGGAAAAACTTGCATATCACTCGAGCACGTTCTTCCTCTGCTCGAGTGATGTGCATCAGAGACCCAAAATGCAGCCAAAAACCAGAAACTCCAGATGGTCAAATTCACTCCTAAAGGTTCCCCAAACTCTTCCCAATGCTCACACACACTACGCACTAACTAAGGAACATATTGGCCACTTCAAAAACACTCAAAAACCAATTTGACCACAATCATTCATTAAGGTCTCAATGACACACCATATCCAAATTCCCTTAACACCTTTTTAACATTCCAAATTACATCAAATGATCATATATCTCCAAACTAAATCATTTTCAATCATCAATCATAATGATCTTCACATTTCCAGAAATAGGCATATTTAGGGCAAAAATTCCAGATTTGACTAAACTTAGCCAAAAACCACAAACAATATACCAAAATGCTCTAAATGCCTACCTCTTCTCTTTGCCCAATTCAGAACCTTGATTCCTCAACTTTCAATTTCGGCCAAAATCCCAATCAACACCATTCAAGGCTCTACAATCATCACAATGTAGCTCTCATTGAGATGAACAATATTAGAGAAGAGGATTGGAGCAAAGGAGAATCACAACTTACCAAGATTCAAGCTTTTCTTCCCCTCTCACTTGCTTGTCCAGCGCCAGAAATGGAGGAAGGAGAGGAGAGAGAAAATGAAGTAGAGGAGATGATGATGATGGTGTCACTCTTTCTCCCTACACACACACAACCGCACAAGAGAGAGAAGGGAGAGAGAAAAGTGGTATTTTGTCTTCTAGTGCCACATCCAATGGCCACCCTCTTGCCACATGTCATCATCCACTCACTCCCTTATGAGCTCACCAAATTACAACACATAGGATTCCGACCCACGGTCAAGGAATCACAACCATTGATCTTAAATACCACATGTATTTATTCCCAAAACTTACATTATATTAATTATAATAGTGCTTAATTACACTAATTACAATGATTATCAGAGTTATCAGTCCTAATCACAAATCGGGATATTACAATAAGAACAATAGCAACAACTTCGCTGACGTCTCTAAACTTTACTTAGTAATTGGGGGCACTTCATTACGAATGTTGGTACTCACATCAAACAATGAAGTCAAAGAGGGTTATGAGTTGGGCTGAAAGCCTCTTAAGGTGTTAAAGGGACTTTGCTGTTATTTTGTTTAGTCCTTGGGACCTGGGAGTGATTTTCCCATTGATTTTTATCTAAGGAGGCTAAAAAAACCTCACACGATAGAAATCACTTTTAAAATCAATTCATTTATTTTGATGCAAAGAGAAGCTTTCTTCTTTGTTATTTTCATTTATGAAAATGGATCACAATCAAATTTCTTTTTCTTTTTTTATAAAGAAAACTTAGGTTAGAGGGAGAGATGAAAATAACATATAGGTAATACACATCCAAACAATAAAAATAAGTGGTGGAAGCAAACCATCGCAGACGTTGATTGAAGGATGCGTTCTTTCTTTGTGGTCCAAGTAACACAGAAATATCATTGGGCATATCCTCTCAATATCAACAAAAAGAGAGCAGCATAAATATTGTTGGGGTGGTGGAGTGAAAGAAATAAAAATAAAGAGGGTGGTACAATCACATAAGACTAAAAAGATTAAATAGAAAACATAACAAAAAGAAAAAAAGAATAGAGAGGAAAGATATAAGGAGAAAAAGAAGGGAAAAGAAATATAAGATAAAATAATTCAAATCATATTAGATTGCACCCTCTATCAATTAGTGTTGTAGCTCACAAAGGTGACAACAATCACAAGAGCATATGCTTTCCTTGGGCACACAAACAATAAAAATAGAAGACATAGAAAATGAAGAATAACAAGAAAACAAATCAATCCAAATTTCATATTAGATTCACCCTCTAGCCATTAATGCTTAAGCTTGCATATGTGATAATCATCACAAGAGTATAGGCTTTCCTTATATTTTTAAAAAAATATAAGAAAAGGAAAATAGAAGGAAAAAGGAAAATGAAAAACAATAAGAAAATGAATTAATCCTCATTATATTGGATTCCTCCCTCTAGCCATTAGTGTTAAAGCATCCCATATGTGACAACAACCATAAGAGTATAGGCTTTCCTTAGGGGTATGAGGAAAAACAAGATAAAAAAGATAAATAATAGACTTTACTCTCCTCTTTTCTTTTGTCTTTGCTCTCCCAATTGTTTTGTGTCTCTTGCTTCAACCCTTGCTTCCCTATTTATAGTCTCAAAGTAGGGTTTTCTTCATAAATGCTCATTCTTTTTTGAATTTTTAATTTTTTAATTTTTTTTTATTTCATGTTAATAAAACTACCTAACTTGACCCAATCACCATCAATGAGAGATTTTGTTGTTTTAATTTTCATTTTGTTATTTTTTTTGTATTTTCTATTAATAAAGGGAAAATCCCTATAAAATGCATTGGAAATAGGGAAATCCCAATTCAGTACATTCAAATTCAAAAATCTGGATCAGTCCATTGTCAGTACGGATGAACAATGCCGGTGCCCTCAAAAGACGATTTTGCCCTTCAACCCTCATTCTCGCCATTTCAGAAATAACAACACCTGATTCTTAATTAACAACTCCGGATTCTTGATTAACAACTCTCCTTTCTTGTTTCACAACTTCCGAATTTAAGTTTCAAGGCCAATAACAATACCTCTTTTTTTATTAACAACATGCGCTCTTCATTAACAACTCCCCATTCTTGATTAACAACTCCAATTTCATCTTTTTATTTTCACAATAACAACACCAATTTTGTTATTAACAACACCATATTCTACATTAACAACTCTTATTTCTTGTTTCACAACTTCGTAACAAGACCGGTGTTGTTATTGTGAAAGAAAAAAGATGAAATTGGAGTTGTTAATCAATAATATAGAGTTGTTAATGAAGAATCCGGAGTTGTTAATTAAGAACCAGGTGTTGTTATTTCTGAAGTGGCGAGAATGAGGGCTGAAGGGCAAAATCGTCTTTTGCGGGCACCGGCACTGTTCATCCGTACTGACAGTGGACTGATCCAGATTTTTGAATTTGAATGTACTGAATTGGCATTTCCCTATTTCCAACGCATTTTTTTAGGGATTTTCCCATTAATAAAACTTCCTAACTTAACCTAATCACCATCAATGAGAAATTTTTTTTAATTATTTTTCCCACAAGTAATTTCCTAATCAACATAAATGAGAGATATTTTTTATTTTTTTTTCTTTTTTTTATATACCTTTTCCCTACAAACAATTTCCTAATTTAAATCTATTAACATAAATAAAAGACATTCTCTGTATTTTTTTAATTTCTATATTTTTTCACAATGACTTCACACTAAATTTCCTAATCTGAATAACAAATATCATCAATGAGATGAATTATTTTGAAATTTGTTTCTATTTACTACAAAACCCCAAATTCAAGACAATCACCGTTAATTACAATCTAACCACCATCAATGCCATTTGCTTATTAATTTAGATGTGCCAAGATTAAGGAGGATTTTTTCTTTCTTCCTTTTTTTTTATTATTTGAGTTGTTCTCAGATAAAATAGGGTGTTTACAGTTGCCCCTCTTTACTCATTTCATAGCTCAAAAAGTGATATTCTTGCCTATAAAGCAAGTAAAGATAAGAACACATATTTTATCCAGCCAAATAGGATAAAGTTCCTTTTTGGACCGAAGAGGGTTTGGACAAAATATAGTGTCTATACCCCTTTTTACTTGGTTTATAGGGGAGAAAAATGTCGATGGAGCTATAGATGATCACCTAGAATGGAAGTGAAGTGCCTAATTACATAGGACTTAGGTGGGATGTAAAAGAATTATGCCAACCATTACTGGGCTTGAAAAGAAGTAGTGCCTGCCGGGACACGACTTTCAAAGAAGAGTGCCTACCAAAACAAGGCTCTAAAAAAATTATGCTAGCTGTTATTAGGCTTTAAGGGGTGCCTGCATATACAAGTCTTTAAAAGAATAGTGCCTACTATTATAGGGCTTTTAAAAGAATTGTGTCAGCCATTACTGGGTTTTGAGGGTGCCTGCCAATACAGGCCTTTAAAAGAATAATGCTTGTCGTAATAGGGCTTTAAAAGAATTATGCCAACCATTAATGAGCTTTAAAAGAATTGTCCCAACCGTTACTAGGCTTTGAGGGTGCCAGACAAAACAAGGCTTTGAAAGAATAGTGCATGCCATTACAGGTCTTTAAAAGAATTATGTCAACCATTACTAGGCTTTGAGGGTGCCTACCAATACAGGGCTTTGAAGGGTGCAAGCCGTTATTGGGCTTTGAGGGTGCCTGCCGGTACAGGGCTTTAAAAAGGGTGCCAGTCGTGACTAAGCTTTAAGGTTGCTTGTCGATACAGGGCTTTGAAAAGGGTACCAACCATTACTAGGCTTTGATGGTGCCTACTGGTACAGGGCTTTGAAAAGGGTACCAGCCATTACTGGGCTTTGAGGGTGCCTGCTGAAATAAGGCTTTGAATTGGTGCCAGCCGTTACTGGGCTTTGAGGGTGCCTACTGAAATAGGGATTTGTAATGGTGCCAGCTATTATTGGGCTTAAAGGTGCCTGCCAATACAAGGCTTTAAGAAAGGGTGCTAGCCATTACTGGGCTTTTAAGGTGCCTAGAGGAATAAGGGTTTGAAAAAGGTTCCATAAATATGTGATGCCCCTTGAAGTAGTGCCTATGATAATTCCAATGAAGATTATGACATTGATAATGAAGATGATAGTGATAAGATGGTTATGTAGTATTCATAATGATGTCATGAATGACGATGATGATAGTCATGATGTGACACTAAGAGTGTGATGCCCCACATAATGAGATAATGATGATGAAAATATTGATAAAATTCTAATGAGGAAGTCAAAAATAGTGATGACCATAGTGGTGGTGATGCGACACTAAGCACTTAGTGACCCAACACATGCAATATGATAATGACACTAACGATAATGAAGTACTAATGTAAATGGCGGTGGTATTGTGACACTAATAATATGGTGCGCCAGATATGCAGTATGTTAAATGATGATGAAAGTGATAAGAAAATCCTAATGATAATGATGACAATGAAATGCTAATGATGATGATGATGATGATAATGATGAAAAGGGGATGATCATGATGAAGATGATAATGGAAATTATGAGATGATGATGATGATGAAAATTATGAAGAGCTACCCAACCAATGATATTGCCCCCTCTTTGGCCTCAGTCCTATTTGAAATCTCTTCACTTGTTGATGTAGGATGTCATTCTTGTTTAGGCCATTATGACTCTTGTTGAGAAGCTTTTATGTTTGTCCCAATCTTAGCAAAAGCACATTTCGAGGCATTACATAACATAATATTAATAGAAGCCTCTTTGGTTGAAAAAATAATTCCAAATTTGCCACCAATTTGTGAAATGACATGCAATACATGTTAAGTTAGGCGAGGGTACGATTGATGCAAAACCCAATGAAAGAAAAATTTTCCCAATTGACAAGATATTACAATTTTTCTCTGAGCATGACTTAGTCTAACTCTTGATAAAAGAAAGAACTTCTAAGCAATAAGCCAAATATTAGCCCATCTTAATTTGTGCAGCAAAAGAATCTCTCTCTTTTTTTGTCTATCTTTATTTTTTATGCTTGCACAGTCAAATTTTTTTTTAAAAAACTTCATTTAATAATGTTGATGTTGTCTTGAGAAATGGATGGGAGCAACAGAATTGAGGAGAAACCATAAATTCTAAATTAGTTCCCTTTATTGAAAGGCAAATAGAAGGAAGGTAATGTCCTAAATGTGAATTGATTAAACTAGGAAAGGCTTATATGCCATAGTAGGAGTAGAAAATGATTGAAATGGAAGAATTCCTTAGACCCAAATGCTTAAGGAAAGACCTTTAAGCATTACTCAAGAAATCTAGCAAGGTGTTAACATCCAGTTATGAAATCTTAAGAATTAAAACATAGGAGATAACATCCAAGTCATAAGAATAGAGGTTTAAAAGATATATCAATGCATTGTTATCTAAATCATCTTACCAACTTCAAGTTAGCTAGTATCAAGGTAAAAGGTTTAATAAGAATGCAATGGCCCAACGATTTCCTCGCCAGGTATAGTGTTTCACTACTCAGTGTTTTGAGGGTTAGTGATTGCTCTCTATATCCAAATTATCCAATTCTTGTTCCATAAGCTTGGCAATAATCTAAGTTCTCTATTACTAAAAGAGCCATATGCTAACATAGATCACAAGGACTTTTTATATGGGCATGGGGTACAAATAACTGGTAAAAAGAAAATGAAGAATATCAAATTCTTGTTCTTATGTATTTGTTCATATTTTTGAGCTTTTTTTTCTTGTTTTGTTTCCTTTTTTTCTTCTTTTTTTTTTTGCTCTTACTTTTGCCTAAGTAATCCTTTCGGGTTTTCAACTTAGCAAGCTTTTTTTCCTTCCCCCCCTCTTTTTCTCTTTTTTTTCAACTATTTCTTTGATTTTCATTATTTTTAGCCACTTTTCAAACTTAAAAATATCCAAGATAGAGTGTTCTTGGAAAAAAAAAGTACCTTGAGTAGAAGATAAATGATATCTAAGAATTGAACTAGATACTCATTATAACTAAGGGAAATAAGAACCAAACATAAAGTCAAGCAAGTGTACATTCTACAGGTCTTAAAGCAAAAGAATAACTGAAGGAAGCTCTTTCCATGTTTCCCTTAGTATTTGCCCATCTTTCTTTCAATTCTTTTCTATTTTCTTTTCTTTTTTTGTTGCTCTGACTTTGGCTTAAGATGCCCTTTCGGGTTTTCAACTTAGCGAGCTTTTTTCCTTTTTGTTAGCTCTAACTTTTACCTAAGCTGCCCTTATGGGTTTTCAACTTAGCTAGCTTTTTCTTTTCTTTTCTTTTCTCTCTTTTTCTTTCAACTATTCATTTTTCAACAAGATTCACCCCGTAGCCTTAACAATTTTTAGAATGTACATATGCTCCTCTAATTAGGAAGAGTGAGTCCTCTTAGAAAGCAAAAAGAAACTTTAATAAGAGGCAAGGAACATATTCATGGTTTATGCATGCTAAGGGATAGGAAAAGAATATCATACAGGCTCAAATGGCTATCATGTAAGGGTGGCTATTTGGCTTTGTTTTATTAAGGATGAAAAATGAATACCTTGGTCCTCTCTATATCAAGCAAATAAACATCAAATCTGACCTCAAACAAGAAAATGAAGGATAAGAAAAGGATAAGTTTTGGAGTGTGTCTTTGGATTAGCTTTTTTTTAATAGCTTTTACGACTTATGAGGTAAGTGTGTGAGAGGAGTTTTGTCTCGGGTTGCGCAAAACATGGTTTGGGATGTTGCCAAACACACAAGGTAAAGGATAAGTGGTACACACATGAAAATGAAATCATATCAATGGACTCAAATCCTCACATGGCTTGTGTAATCATCATCACATTGCCTCCAAGTTAAACAATTTACTCTTTAAAACTAGCCTCATCAAGGTAGGGTCAAGTCATTTTCAAAACTAAGCTTCTCTATAAAATGATATCACCTCTATACAAGCAACTTG
Organism: Inga laurina; assembly: GCA_963855925.1. Classification (NCBI taxonomy): domain Eukaryota; kingdom Viridiplantae; phylum Streptophyta; class Magnoliopsida; order Fabales; family Fabaceae; genus Inga; species Inga laurina. The sequence goes on from OY979710.1 coordinate 9,953,286, forward strand.
TACAAAACAATTTTTTAGACCCTTAACAGTTTCCTCTAATCAAGAATAATACTCCTAGAAAGTGAAAAGAGAGACAGAATCTTAGCCTCACTTTAGGAATAAGGAACAATTATTTATGTGAATGAGGGATTACATGGACAAGGGTAAATGAAGTCATTTTTAAGGAAACATATTGTATACAAGCATTATTAACTAAAGATATGACTGTATTATTATTATTATTTTTCATTTTTACTTACTTGCTCAGTTTTTCTCTTTTTACCTCCTTATTCAATAATGTTTATTATGTCTAAGGCCTACATCAAATGAAGCTAAATGCCAATGAATAATGCAAGGATGCCTGAGACAAAAAGAGTAATGATATGGGTGATGGACATTAAGGAAAAAAACTCCACCTCCTCAAGAGATCCATTACCTCATAGGGAGAATGAAGTGGCCATTAACCTGTGAACGGCTTAGGCCATCACGTGGCTAAGGGTTTGAAAAATGATGATTATATCCAAGGCCCATACCAAATAAATCTAAATTGCATTGAATAATGCAAGGATGCCTCATGAGACTAAAAAGAGTGATGACTTGTACTTCAAGTTTTGATATGGTCCATAGACATTAAGAAAAAGAACTCTACCTCCTCAAGAGATCCATTACCTCATAGGGAGAATGAAGTGCCCATTAACCTGCGAATGGCCCAAGCTATCACGTGGCTAAGGGTTTTAGAAATGATGATTATGTCCAACGCCCATACAAATGAAGCAAAATTAAAATGAATGATACAAGAATATATCATGAGACATAAAAGAGTGTTGACTTGTACTTTAAGTTTTGATATGGGTGATGGACATTGAGAAAAATAACTCTACCTCCTCAAGAGATCTATTACCTTATAGGGAGAATGAAGTGCCCATTAATATATGAATGGCCTAGGCCATCACATGGCTAAGGGTTTTAAAAATGATGATTATGTCTAAGGCCTATATCAAATAAAGCTAAAACGCCTATAAATGATGTAATTATGCCTCATGAGCCCTAAAAGGGTTATTTCTCATTTAAATGTTTTCTATGATAGATGGAATGAGCTCATGGCCTTTTAGGGTCATAAACCCTTAGACTAAAGTTGGCTATCTAATTCATACACCTTCCTTGTGATGTATCTATATGAGAAGTGATGCTAGATACATGCCCAGGTGAAGCGATAATTAGCCACTTGATCCTAGGGGTTTCCTTGATTATGCATGGATGACAAACAATATTGTCAACAATAAATAAATCCCTTCTAGTGCCCTATTTTGGGAATAACCTAAGGTTGGGGGATGTTACTAATTAATTGGGCTGGTCAATAATTTTTACTAATATATGTCATAGTTTCAAGGTGGTTCTAATTCTCATAGATAAAGGTCTCCTAACTGTCCCCATCAAAAGATGAAGACCTCATCTGACAAAATTGACCTTCAAGGAGTTTTGAAAACCCTACAGGGATCAACCTCACTAAATGAGTAACAGCTAGGATAAAGTCTTTATAGTAACCTTAGGGGGTTTTGAAAACTCCACAGGGAGACCACTAGAAACTTCCATTCACCTAAGAACTCACAGACCTGGGTATAGGGCCCAAAATGTAGTTAAGGACAATAGTGTATATATTCAGTGTGTGTTGAGAGCATACCAACCTATGGGCCTAAGTTATACCCAACCCTTATTTGCTAGCAGATCACAAGATAGATAGAGAAAAATAATAAATAAATAATTTAATGAATAAAAAATATTCAAAAAAAAAGAAACAAAAGTAATTAAAATAGAATTAAGGCTACATTATTTTTAAATGCTTAACTTAGATGAGCTTGACTCTTAAACCTTCCCCAGTAGAGTTGCCAAGCTGTAGTGCCTAAACTTTAAAAAATATGGAGCCACCACCAAAATTTTGAAAAAGGATAATTTTGGAAGCCTTTTTTTCAAAAAAAAAAAGAAGAAAAGAAAACCAGATAGAGTCCAGGAGTTGATTGTGTGTGGCGAAGGTGTTAGACACTGTTAACTCATAGAAATCAAGAATATTCTAGCACATTTGCTTCTCTTTTCACTTAATTTTTTGTTCAAATTATGCATATAAAGAGATTGTAGAAGAAAATGTGATTGGATATAAGCAAAATCAAACTTTTGTCAAACCATAAGCTAAATGCAATTAGTTTTGATTATTTATGAAAGTTAAAGAGCTAATAAAGTCCTCCTCCTGGTAGGTGGAAGATAACAAGTTATAAAAGCTCTCAGATATCATGGGAAGTTGTGAAGGGAAAGGAAGAATCCAAGAGGAAGATGAAAAAGGATGCTATAGAAGAGAAGCTTGCATTTGCCGTGGAAGTGTTATAGCCAAGCCATTGCAAAACTGCCTCAAAAGATGACCTTTCTATCTACCCTTTAACCGTGGATCCGTTATAGCCAAAGTCATAGTGTTTAACAATTCGCTATGGCATTCGAACAGCGAACCAACAGTGAATGCGCGAAACTGATATTGTGCATTTTGAAAACTGAAGCAGAAAAACTAATATAAAAGCAAGGGAAAGGCCAGAAATCACTAATTCTAAACTTCTTGGATGTTTTAGTTGCTAGGTCTTTTCATTCGGAAGAGCTTAAAGCTTGGGATTGGATTAAGAAGGGATTTGAAGCTTCAATTCTTAGGTTTTCTTGTTCTTCTCCTTTTTCTCTTGTTTTTCTGATATGGATTATGCTTTTATACTGAGATTTTGGCATGTACAAACCATAAATGGCTAAAAACTTTCATTTAGGATTGCTTTTACCCATTGTATAGTTTAGAACTACTAGATTATCTTGTTTTTACTAGTTATTGAGAACATATGTTGATTTTTCTCTATGCTTAATGCTATCTTGTGCTTGATCACCATATGATTAGATTAATTCAATTGAATGATGCTTTAGAGAGCTATTTTGGTTGTAGAACTTGAGAAAAAGCATGTTAGACTTGAAATTTGATTATTAAATGGATGGTTTGTTGTTAGAATAGAGATATATCTAACAACCTAGAATAGTCTATTGAAGAATTATTTTGGAAAGATGGTTTTCATTAATTATAAACAAGAGATTGAATATTTTAAGATTAAAAATCAATCTTGACTTGAGAGAGCTTGGTTGATGGTTTTAAGATCTTTGACTAGCATATAAACTCATTTAACTAGTATAAGTAATTTAATTGCATAGTTTCATGAAATATAATGGAGAAGAAGTAATCTAAGGCCTTTAAGTCTTGAAGTAGAATCAAGTTTACAATTACCATTGTTTTACTTTATTCTTTTCAGCAAAAATTCCTTAATTGACATACTCAATTTCAAATGATTTCATTCAACCTAGTTAAGAACATGGTTACAATATTTAACTCACTTTCATCATAATCCTTATGGATTGACACTCTTTTTCTCACTATACTATTACTTGTAACCCATGCGCTTGCGGTAAGCTAAACGGCGAACAAGTTTTTGGTGCCATTGCTGGGGACTATTGACTAAAGTTTGTTAAGTTAATTAGTATAATTCTATGCTTGATTACACTTGAATCCTTCTCCTCTCCTCTTCTATTTTCACTTTCTTAATTTAGTTTGGTTTTAAGTATAGTTATAACTATAGTTCTTTTTCTTGTTTTTATTTGTTTAGTCTTATTTGTTAATAAGTTTGATACTTGTTATGGGATATTTGAATTGTAGGTACTCATGCTCTGTATGCAAACTGATTTGGAGGTAGTTTTTGATAGAGTTTTTGAAGAATATTTTCCTAAAGATTTCGAAATTGAACTGGAGACTCCACCTCCAGTGCAACCTATTCAAGGACCTAAATGGTATTAGAGCAACCGACACCACGGCCTTGTCCTTATCCATATGCCATATAGCCAATCCTAATGATAATTTGGAGCATACTTTGGATGAGTACATGGAGCAAGAAAGCTCCACCTATCAATTTAGCATCCAGTTCCCTACTATTCAGGCTCAAAATTTTGAGTTAAAACCAATCATGCTTCAAATGCTTAAGATGATTGGCTTATTTTTAGGAACTTAGAATGACGATCCTCCTGACCATTTGACATGCTTTGTACAAATGTATGAGAACTTCAAATTTCAAGGAAAAACTTTAGATGCGCTTAGATTATGACTCTTCCCCTATCACTTGATAAGAAGGCAAGAGCTTGGCTTACTGCTCTACTTCCTAACTCAATCACTACTTGGGATGAAATGACATCCAAATTCAAGTCAAGGTTTATTCTAAGGGGTAGATGGGCGGTTCAAAGAGCGAAACTCTTAGGCTTCCAATAAGAGTATTGTGAACTCTTCTATGAAGCATCGGAGAGATTCAAAGAGATGTGGTGTAGTTGTCCTAATCATGAACAGAAGACCAATGTCTTGCTCGAAGCCTTTGCGGCAAGATTGGATATACCCACTTTAAATATGCTCAACAATGCCTCAAATTGTAGAATTGGCATGATGAGGACATCACCTCTAGTTCCTTGCAACAATCTAAAAAATCACATTTTAGAACATATAAGGAAACAAGTCCTTCAAGTGGTTTAAACGTGTCTAAAGAAATTGCCGCTCAACTTGAAGCAATGGCCAAGAGATTTAATCAACTTGAATTAAAGATAGAGAGAAATTCTTTCAAGAATGTGAATGTTATCCAAGCTCTAAGTCCTTCTTTTGAAATATGTGGAGAAGCCAACTCCTATAAAGAATGTCATCATACTATGAAGTCGGTAAATTTTTTGAACAATAATCAAAGGTATCTACATGGCAACCCCTACTCTAACACCTACAACAAAGGTATGAGGGACCATCCCAACTTCTCTTGGGAGACTGGACCTGGTGAGAACCCAATTAATCATTATGCTTTTACTAGTAAGCCAATGTGTCCACGGGCTTTGAGCACCCTTAAAAGCCACAAGAGGGTGATTCTGAGACAAATAAACTCTTAAGGCAACTTCTCAAAGGTCAAGAAGGCTTAATTGGCACAACTTCTCTTTATGAGACGGCAATCGCGAATCTTGAGATACAAATGGGACAACTTGCTTCACACTTGAGTGCTTAACCATAACATGGTCTTCTAAGTGATACCATTCCTAATCCTAAGGATCCGGCTTCAATCCTTTTCCTGAGGGAAAAGGACCATCCTTTTCCTTCTTTGGGCCGTTAGATTGAGATCTCATCGATCCAGATTTAATAAATTTTTGTAATAATATTTTTAATATATTAAATTTGGACCGTTGAGATTTCAATCCAAAGGCTTAGAGAAGGAAAAGGATGGCCCTTTTCTTTTTAGGAAAATGACCGAAGTAGACTCCCTAATCCTAAACATGAAGGTAAAGAAGAATACAAGGCTCTTACTCTATGAAGTGGCAAAACTTTACCTGATGTTTCAAGTTTAGGTAGGGCTGCTACAAAGCCAAAGGACCACGTTGTTGAAGATCTTAACTTTAATGAAGATGTTGATGAAGACATTATGGTCAAAGAAGAGGACAACAAGAAGAGGAAACAAACTAAGGTGAATCTAGATAATATGGTGCAAAGCAAGCCTATTGCTCCCGAAAATATGGAAGAGAATAAGAGAAAGACCAACACTTCTCCTTTACGATATGTTCCACTACCTCTTTTTCCATAATGGCTTAAGAAACACCAAGAAGATGGGCAATTCAAGAAGTTTATTGAGATGTTCAAATAGTTGTATATCAACATTCCCTTTGCTAAAGCCTTAGAGCAAATGCCTAAATATTCCAAGTTCATGAAAGATGTTCTCACCAAGAAAAGGAGGTTCAATAAGTTTGAGATAGTGGCCATCACCACATGATTCATTGATGTTATTGAGCAAATTCCACCTAAGTTGAAGGATCTTGGGAGCTTCTCTATACCTTGTCATGTTAGAGGTAAATTCTTAGGGAATGGTTTATGTGATATTGGTTCAAGTGTCAATCTTATGCTTTTGTCTAATTTCAACAAGTTTGAATTAGGTGAGGACAAACTTACCACAATTATCTTGCAATTGGCCGATAGAAGCATGCCCAGTCTAATGCGTCCCCAAAAAGGGCGGTATGACTGTAGTGGATAACACCTACAGTGAACTTATTCCCACTCGCATTATTATCGAGTTTTTGCTTGGACTACCGTAAGCTCAATACTCACAAGAACTACTTTCCATTGCCTTTCATTGACTAGATGTTGGACAAACTAGCTGGAAGGGAGTTCTTTTATTTTCTTATTAGTTATTTAGGGTACAACCAAATGGCAATTGCTCCAGAAGACCAAGAAAAGACTACATTTATGTGCCTATATGGTACCTTAGCTTTCAAGCGCATGCCCTTTGGCCTTTGCAATGCACTGGCTATATTTCAATGATGCATAATGACTATTTTTGCTGATATGATAGAGCACACCATGGAACTATTCATGGATGACTTCACTGTTTTTGGTGATTCATATAAAGAGTACTTAGCCCACTTAGCTCAAGTCTTGAAATGGTGTGAAAACACTAATCTTGTGCTCAATTGGGAGAAATGTCATTTTATGGTGAAAGAAGGCATTGTGTTAGGCCATCATGTCTCCAAGAATGGTTTAGAAGTTGATTGAGCAAAGTAGAGGTGATTGAGTAACTTCCTTCACCTACCAATGTTAAAGTGTGCAAAGCTTTTTGGGCCATGCTGGATTCTATAGAAGGTTCATAAAGGATTTTTCCAAAATCACTAAGCCACTATGTGCTTTACTTGAGAAGGATGCTGAGTTCAAGTTTGATAATGCATGCTTAAAAGCATTTGAAGAGTTGAAAAAAAGACTTGTAACTGCTTTAATCATCACGGCTCCATATTAGAATTTACCCTTTATAGTAATGTGTGATGCTAGTGATTTTGCCATGGGAGTTGTACTTGGGCAGAAAAAAGGTCAAGTCTTCCATCTTATTTACTGTATTAGCAAGATACTCCTTGACGCTCAAGAAAACTACACTACCATTGAGAAAGAGCTTTTGGCTGTAGTGTATGCATTTACCAAGTTCCGACCTTACTTGATTGGTGCCAAGGTGGTTGTCCATATTGATCATTCCACATTACGGTACCTCTTTAGTAAGAAGGGCTCTAAAGTAAGGTTAATTTGATAATTTTTGCTCTTACAAGAATTTGATCTTGAGATTGTTGATGGAAAAGGCTCTGAAAATCAAGTTGCTGACCACTTATCTATGTTGAGTATTGAAGTTCAACATGATATGAAAGAGGCAAGCTTCACCCAAGAGGGGGTGAATTGGGTGATGTGATAAATTTTTCGGTTGATGTGGTAATATGACAATAGTTGTAGATAGAGTAGAGTTGAGAAGATTAGTACACAGAGAGTTATACTGGTTCGGCCGAAAAAACAGGCCTATGTCCAGTCCTCAGAGATCAAGACCTACTGAGATTTTCACTATGCTTCCAAGATTTAATGGGCTCTCAGAATGACGCAAAACAATAATTGTCCTTTAATGGACTATGAGTAGAAATATTCTAACACTCAGAAAGTTCTCTCCCCTTTATGACAAGTCTTACGTGCAGAGACCTATGACCTTTCTCTTTTGCTTATGTATACAAGTCTTATGAGCAGCAACGTTCTCTACTGCTTGTATCTTGTAAGTCTTATGAGCAGAAAATCCTACTAGGAATTCTCTCAACTGCTTCTCTCATAAGGATATCTACCCTCTCAAGGTCCCAGTACCTTGAGATCAAATGAAAATAGAACTTGAAGTGTATACGGACTCTCCTACAAAGCAAATATGATAAACATTGAAGAACGATATGAATACAGAGAAAATATGAATAACAGAGACTTGTGAATTTACTTGTGTTAATTCTTGTTCTTGGTTATTATCAATGGTCTCTGAAGCTCTGTATTTATAGCCAGTTGATTTTGCCCATTGAATAATAATTAATGTGGAGCGGAGCATTTTACTGTGGAACGGCATGCGTATGTTTGAAATCTTTGAACGCAGTAGGTACGTGCTTGTTTGGTTGTAATGATGCTGTTTGTCGTTGTTTGACTTCCTATGTGCTTTTCTAATTCAAACGTTCAAACTCCTATATCACACTTGTAATATGTGTTATATGATGTTATATAATAATAATAAGTAGAAATAGAATGAATAAATAACATTAAACCATATTCGGATTGAACGTTGTAAGACTAGTGTGTTTTGGCTTCTGGCAGAGTATCACTCAAGTGCTGAGAGGGCTCGCTCAAGTGCAATACCATATTTTCTCTTCTTGCTTCAGTTTTATACTTGCACTTCCATGTGATTTTTAGAGAGTGCATTTTCATACTTGCGAGTGATGTGGGACCTCACTCGAGTATAAGTCTCCTCACTCGAGTGCACCTTCGTTTTACACTATGAACCACGTCTCTGGACAACACTCGCATCCCATTTTATCAAGAGTGTGATTTTGCACTTGCAGGTGATGTGGGTTCTCATTTGAGCACACTTACTATCACTCGAGTGAACAAAATATTCTTTTATAAGATACTCTTTATCTTCAGCACTTGCATTAGAATGGAGAGAGTTAAATTTTTTACTCGTGAGTGCTGAGGTATCACTCAGGTGCAGATTCCTCCACTCGAGCATACTTTCTCCTTCATGCACTTGGTGACTCTCGGGCAAACACTTGCTGTTCCTCACTCGTGTAATACCCCAAATTTTGAGACTCGAGGCTAGAGAATAAACCTGAGATTAGTGGATTACTAAGCCCCGGTTTAGCAAGATCCCAAATTGTGATTAAGGATTAATGACTTCAAAAGTGGATCTGGTTAGTGATAAATAACCTTTTTGTAGAATATGATGTGATTTGGCACTCGAATGTGATTCGTGTGTGTTGTGAGCAGCGCCGAAACCTTGTATTTGAGTTCAATTATGGATTAACATCCAAATTGACTTAGAATAAAGGGAAGAATTGAATGTGAATTGTGTTGACATGTTGAGATTGTTGTGAAAACATGTCAATGTGATGTGAATTTCATTTATTTGGTGTTTCCAATAGATTCCTTGTGAAAATTTATGTGGGAATGATGTTTGGTATGAAAATGGAACTAATGGAAGCAAAGATGCAAAATCTGAAATTCTGTCCAATGAAACTCTATTCTGGGCAGTCAGTTTGTGTGAACGTTTTGAATGACCAAATGGTATCTAAAAATTCTGAAACTTTCCAGTCTTATAGTTCACATCTCAAGCTTCAAAATGGACATATAATTTGTGCCATTTCGTTTTGTGAACTAGGAGATATTACTGTCCAAATTTTGGGAAGGAAACTGAACTCTTTTTTGGGGCAGTGATGAGTTTTATGTAATTCTGGAATTGTGTGGTGATTTTTAGTAATGACCAGTATTTTTCCTACGAAGAGGACTTAAATATCTTTCATTTGGCTTTATAATCACCTCATTTTGAGTTTTCTCAAATCAGTTATGATTTTTCAAAGTTTGGGCAGAAAATCTGCCAGAAAATCAGAAAATGGGAATTATGACATCATCAAAATAAAATATGACATCAGCATGGAAATTTAAAATTTTCTCATCATCTTCAGCTCTTATTTTCGTGCTGAACCAGAAGCCAAGAGAGAGAGAAAGGTTGAGAGCTTTTAGAGAGAGAAAGAGAAGAGAACTTACAAGGTAGGTTGATTTCTTTGGTGAATTCGTACCTAATGCGTATAACCTTATTCCTAAGCTTCTCTTCTATGTTATTTAAGGTGTTTGAGAAGCAAATTTGGTGTTCAAGAGGCTAGGGTTTTTAGCCAAGTCAAGGACAAGCTATTAGGAGCTTGAGGTAACTTCCAAACTTTCGTATATTGCTTATTCTGGCTGTTGTGGGCAATTTAATCGGTGAAATTTCATCGGATTGCCATTGGTTTTAAAGTTTGGAAATGACATGGCCTAGGGGTTATGCTGACCAAATTGGGTCTTAATATTAGTTGTAACCTAATGTAATGGTTAATAAAGTGGTTAGGAGTAGAAAGAAACACGTTTACAGAGTCGAAACCGAAAAACCCCAATTTTTCCCGAAGTACTTGTATATTTTGGTTATGGCTATAAATGGGTCTTAGAGTTTGATTTTCAATGATTTGATTGTTCCATTGAGTTCAAGAGCAAAAATTAGGTGGGGTTACAGTTGGTCACTTTTTTCGGAAAAGGCCGAAAAAGCATAATTACCAAAACGCCCCTGAAACCCTTAAAGTGGGGTCTCCAAGGGTAAATTTGTAAATTGACATTGAATTTGATAATTTTGAGTCCAGAAATGGATTCCTTGGGCAAAAATATGTCAGAATAGCCTATGTCAAAATTTCAAGAAAAGTACAGCTGGACCAGGTACGATGGGGTCGGGCCGGGTCCCCGAGGGTATTTTAGTAAATTTTCAATATAGCCTCATATAACCCCCATAAACACTATGAAAGTGTCTAAATAGTACATTTGACATTGTAGGATCGAATGTGAAGCCCTGAGTTACTGGCACGCAAATCGAGGAGAAAAGACTGGAGGTAGGGGACTTACCTTACTTACATGTATTTGATATCTTTGCTTGTGTAGTGATGTATGTGATTGCTTTACTTAATTGTGTAGAGCATATTTGTATAATTGAAGCTTTGTTTCTGTTTTGTTGTGGCCATAGTTTTGTTACATGAAACATTGAGCATGCAGAAATGTCATTATGGAGCATGCATCTATATAAAGCTAACATGTCATACACATAGCATCCATCATGCATGCATTATGGTATCTGTTTCCTACTGAGATTCTCTCGAATCTCACCCTCCCCTACCAAAAATTTAGACATGGCAAATGGCTCGTGGAGGGAGCGGCTTGGACTCCTTCAAGATGAGAGTTAGTAGTTGGTTATCAATGAGTTGTGAAGACAGTATATGATTCGGTTGAATATATGGCTATGAATTTTAGATGAGATTGTGTAATCCCCATTTGAAGAATTGTAATGGGCAATTGGGCCTTGTGTATCTTTAGCAAAGGTATGTACCCAGGATTTTCGAGATTATTATGTTGTCCACTCTGATATTTATATGAATGTGATTTATCTTCGCGTAGTAATTGTATTCGAAATGTGAATATGAGACCAAGTTTATAAATGATTTCAAAAAGTATTTGTGAAAACCCCGTCATGTGATGGGTTAGTAAATGTTATTTGATTATTATTGGTTTCTATTTCATTTTAATCACTTATTTCGGATATAATTACGGAGGGGGTTACAACTCGCATGGACTCGAGTGCAAATTACTTTCTTTGGTTATCTTGCTCTCGGGTAAGCACTTCCTGTGCCACACTTGTAAGGACTCAGGTGCACTCAAGGCTATCACTCGAGTAGAGGTTCTAGCTCGAGTGAGAAAATAATTTTCAACTTTGTCATTACTCTCTGTAAAGCACTTTCTGTCCAACACTTGCATGTGTTCGAGTGCAAAATAGCTCCATCCGCGAGTGCTAGCTCCATCGCTCAAGTGTATTAGTAAAACTGACAGCAGACAGTTCTAAACTTTGTGAAATACATTTGGTAATATTTTTAACCATTGCAAATTATGAATCTCTAATCACAACACACAATGATCTTTTGTTATCATCAAAACTTGGAATCTAACATTCTCCCCCTTTTTGATGATGACAAAACCTTTGTGATGAGTTTTAAAAACTTGATTGAAGTAAAAATTTTGAAAAAATTTTCAACATTTTCAAATGCATATTTCACCAAATTTTATACTCATTTTCAGATTTTTGCACATAATCTCATATATTTCCTGCAATACTTCCATGGACACTTAAAGCCAAGATAAGTCATAATACCATTATATTTGCACAGAAATCATTAAATCTGAACAAAAAACTTAGCAAACTTGAAAATGATTATTAGTGAACTTGTAATGTACAATATTAAGATTGAATCAACATCCACCCATAAAACCCCATAAAACCCCATATACAACTATGTCAACAAAAATAAACCAGAAAATAACAATAATCCTACCCAATACATAAAAACTACCCAATACTCCTCATATCAGACTATATCAGCTCGAAAACCATCACAAATCCTTCTTCCCCATTTTGTCAGCATCAAAAGGGGGTGAAGGAAAAGTGATATTAGATGGTGAGGTAAAAAGCACCATGGCAGTGGAAGGGTCAATTGGCTCAGGCTCAAAAAGTGGAGATGATGGCTGAGGAATAGAGGCTGCAAGTAGTGGTGAAGGTGATCGATCATAAGTGACATCAACATTGAAATCCAGGTCTGTGAAGAGAACATGAGTCTGTGTTTGAGGAGGGGAAGTCATGGCAGGAATAGATTCAGGTGGCACCTCAGGAGAAATAGTCGGAAAATCAGTGCGCAAGAAGATTTCTATATCAGTGATTCTTCTCAACATATCTTCTTGAGTCTTGAACATCAAGTCAAAGTTGGTATTTGCCTTGTCAACCAACCTTGAGACTTGTAACTCCATTGTGTTCACCAATTTCTCATACTCATTCATCAATTATTTTTTCAGACCAGTCACAGCTTAATTGATTACTTCAGCCAGATGGGTTGATAGTGATGCATTCAAGAAAGATGGAGGTGGAATTGAACCTTGAGCAGAAGATTGAGCCTCATCACCTCTCGATGGAGTGGCTTCTTTCTGAGATGTAGCCCTAGTTTGACTCACTATAAGATTGATACTCATATGTGTTAATTGAGTCTTGACAAACCTCAGAATGGTGACCCTCTCAGTTCCCTCCAAATACCACACTTTGTTTTTCTTGAAAATGAGAGACACAAGTTGAGGATATGGTATTGTGGCAGATCTTGATGAAGAAAATCGAAATCTTCTCATCTCACTAAAAATAAGCTCCCCCACATTTCTTCTTTCACCAACTGGGAAGGAGGCTAGAAAATAGTAATCTCTCTTAGCAAAATGGGTATAATTCTTGGATTTGTTAACAATACTACGAGAGTATATGTAGTGAAGGGCATGAATAGAATCAGGCATGTCAATAGGCTTAAAGTTAAGATGGCCTATTGGGTCATTTGGTCTTAAAAGCTGAAAGGCTTCATTGGCTGAAAGTATGGGTGGATCAGAAGGTGATGCAACATAGCCAAGAATGTCATTAATGATAGTAGCAGATATCATAATAAATTGATCTCTAACAATGGTAGATATTGCTTCCTCTATCAACTCTCTGGCCCTAGAGTGTATGTTATGAGTTTTTATGTTACAATAAAAGGTTCTCACAGCAGAGGGTGAATAAGGGATATGAACACTCAGCCAGGGATTATAAAATCCAAGAAAAAGATGAAAATCCAAACCACAGCTTTTTATAAGATAATCTAAGTCCACATAAACTATAGGATAGAAATGTCTATGTGCAAACTCAGAATCATATACCTTCTGTTTCAGTGCCTTTAGTTCCTTAACATTGAAGTCTTCAGGAAGATTTGTGACTTGTTCTTCCTCTGGAACCTGTGAAGTAGAATGAACCCCTGAAGCAGCTATACTGGACTCGCCAACATGATATGAACTTGAAACACCGGCTTGGGAGGCAATTTTGCCAACCAATGCATCAAGCTTTGATTTCTCCATTGCTTCCCGGAGTTGCATATTGAAAGAGTCATCAGAGGAAGAAGATTGTTGTGGTTGCTCTGTGTCCTTCTTCTTTCCTCTTCCTTTGACCTCTTTGGATTGAGACCGAGTGACAATCGGTTCTTTAAAAACCACTTCCTTTAGTTTCTTTTACGGAGGTTCATCCTTCTTAGCCATTTGAGGCTTAGGATGAGGTTTCTTGGCTGGAGTTCTCTTTTTGGTTTTGGGTTTAGGAGGAGGTGTTGGAGTAGAAGATAGAGAAGGTGTAGGAGATGAAGGTGTGGCCATCGGAGTCTCTAAAGCACTAGCGGTAGAATAAGTAGGTGAAGGTGAATGGGATCTTTGGGAAACAACAGGAATCTTAGTTTTAGCCATTTAGAAATGAAATAGGTATCACAGATTTGATAAGGACTTGACGAAATATTTTCAGAAAATCTCTTCGGTTAGGGCATGAAATGAGAAGCTAAAATGATAAATCTAACCTTATGAAGATGATTGAAGAGTTGTAACAGAAATTTGAAGTAATCAGAGTCATTTAATTGATGGGTAACAATCAGAGGTGAAGAGATACGCCCTTCGAGTGATACGACACTTTAAGTGAGAAGAGGAAGTGTGATGATCTGAGCTATCGTGTAACTGATATAAGTACTAACACTCAAGTGACAACCCTAGTACTCGAGTGTTGTTCATATAGTGCTTGAGTGAGACAATTTCGTGCTTGAGTGATACTCAAACAAATATAATAAAGCAAGTAAAAGCATACCTGATTTAAATGTATCTTGTTATATTTTTCATCTTTGTACTCAAATCCTCCAAGATCATTTGAGTAACCATACTTTGAATAAGTATTTGTATAAATCTTTCTCTTCTACTAGAGTTCTCTTGCTTCACTTCAGGTGGATTCATACCATGCTCGAGTGAAGTTTTTCCCTCACTCGAGTTATACCTGACACTCTTGGCATGGTTGAGTGAGTTTCAAGAGTTCTTACATACTCTGTTAATCCCTGTTTTGCATAGCTTGAAGTAGAGTATATGCTATAGTTTTGTACTCGAGAATTGTTGACTGACTCAAGTGAGAATGAACTTGGCACTCGAGTGACACATCCAGTGCTCGAGTGACAGACCTGTAAAAACAATTTCTACATACTTCGATGCCTAAGTCAGTATGGTTATCATCAAAACTCATTAAACATAATAATTAACAAGAAAAACTTACAACTCATTAGGATTAACCATTCTCAATTCTCTTCAAATACATTAAAATTGATCTTTAGCTATCGGCTTTGTTAATATATCAGCAAGTTGAAGATGTGCTGGTATGAATTCTACTTTGACATCCTTCTTTTGCACGTGATCTCGAATGCAATGATGTCGAATATCTATGTGTTTGGTCCTTGAATGTTGCACAAGATTCTTGGCTAAGCTAATGGTGCTAGTGTTATCACAATAATTTGGAATATCTTTTAAGATATCCCCAAATCCTGAAGTTGTTGCTTCAACCATAGTACTTGAGAACAACAACTTGTTATAGCTATATATTCAGCTTCAGCAGAAGATAATGACACTGTGTTCTGCTTCTTGCTGAACCATGATACCACAGAACCTCCAAGGAATTGGCGTTGACCACTAGTACTTTTCCTGTCAGTTTTATATCCTTCATGATCTGAACCTAAATAGGCTATCAAATATTTGTTTCCTCTTTTTGGATACCATAGGCCAAGTTCTGCAGTGTCTCCTAGGTATTTAAAGATTCTTTTCACAGTCTCTGCATGTGATACCTTAGGAGCATATTGATACCTTGCGCACATTCCAACACTGAATTGTATATTCGGCCTGCTTGCTGTTAAATAGAGTAATAAACCAATCATTTCTCCATATTTAGTGATGTTGTTGTTAGGGCCTTTTACGTCAGCATCCAATAATGTTGTAGAGCTCATTGGAGTATCAGCTCCATTAGCATTGTCCAATCCATACTTCTTCAACAACTCTTTCAAATATTTTGTTTGAGATACAAATATCCCATTCTTCCTTTGCTTGATTTGAAGTCTAAGAAAGAAGTTTAATTCTCCCATCATGGACATCTCAAATTCTCCCTGCATACTCTTGGAAAATTCTTGACAAAGAGATTCATTAGTAACACCGAAAATAATATCATCAACATAGATTTGAACAATTAGAAGATCATTTTTGTCATGTTTGATGAAAAGAGTTGTATCCACTTTTCCTCTGACAAAGTTTTGATCAAGAAGAAACTTGCTTAGTCTTTCATACTAAGCTCTGGAAGCTTGTTTCAACCCATATAAAGCTTTCATAAGTTTGTAAACATGATTAGGCTTTGTTTCATCTTCAAAACTAGGAGGTTGTTCAACATATACTTCCTTCATAATATAACCATTTAGAAAAGCACTTTTTACATTCATTTGATAAAGTTTAAAACCTTTAATGCAAGCAAAGGCTAAGAGTACTCATATTGCTTCCAATCTTACCACTGGAGCATATGTTTCCTCATAATCAATACCTTCTTCTTGATTATAGCCTTTGGCTACCAATCTTGCTTTGTTTCTCACAATGATTGCTGATTCAACAAGTTTGTTTTTGAAAACCCATATGGTTCCTATAACCGAGTGAGCTTTAGGTCAAGGAACTAAATCTCAAACTTGATTTCTTTAGAATTGATTTAATTCTTCTTGCATAGCAATCACCTAATCATTGTCAGATAAAGCTTCTTCCATATTAGAAGGTTCAATCTCAGAAATAAAAGCAGAAAAAGTTACCTCATGTTGATTTCTATTTCTGGTTTTGACACCTTCGTGCATATCTCCAATTACTTGATCAATTGGATGATCTTTAATATGTCTCCATGCTTTTGGTTGAGCATAATTATCGGCATCTTCTATATTTTGAAATTCATTTGTTTCAAGATCATTCTGTTTTGAAATAGTTTTTTTTTCTTTATCAAATCCATTTCTTCTTCATCAAAAAGCTTTGTCTGAGAATCAAGTTTATCAAACACAACATGAATGGATTCTTCAACTATACATGTTCTTTTATTAAAAACTCTATATGCTTTACTTCTATTAGAATATCCTAGAAGTAAACTTTCATCAGACTTTGAATCAAATTTACCCAAGTTTTCTTTACCGTTGTTGTGAATGAAGCACTTGTATCTGAAGATTTGTAGATGAGCAAGATTTGGCTTTCTCCCTTTGTAGAGTTCATATGGTGTCTTTCCAAGTGACTTGCGAATATATGCTTGATTTGAAATATAGCATGCAGTATTCATTGCATCCACCCAGAACAGTTGTGACATTTATTTTTCATTAAGTATTGCTCTTGCCATTTATGTGAGGACTCTGTTCTTCCTTTCTACTACTCCATTTTGCTGAGGTGTTCTAGGTGTAGAAAAGTTGTGATATATTCCCTCATTATTGCAGAAGTCTTCAAAGAGTTGATTATCAAATTCTCCTCCATGGTCTGTCCTAATAGAAATAATAGAAATACCTTTCTCATTTTGGACCTTTTTAGCAAACATAATGAATTCTACAAATGTTTCATCTTTTAAAGCAATAAATATAGTCCATATAAATCTTGTAAAATTATCGATAATTACTAAAGTATATAGATTTCCTCCAAAATGTTTTACTCTTACTGGACCTACCAAATCCTTATAAAGTAATTGTAAAGGTTTGGAAGTAGAAATCTCATACTTTGTTTTGAATGAAGATTTAGTTTGTTTGCCTTTTTGACATGCTTCACAAATCATGTCATCTTTGAACTTTAGTTTAGGAAGACCAACAACTAAATCTTTTCTAATTATTTTTTCGAGTTGGTTCATATTAATATGAACCAGACGCTTATGCCATAACCAACTCTCCTATGATCTGTTAAGAAAAAAAATTTTAGAAGAATTTGAATTTAAATCAATAGTATAACAGTTACCGTCTCTTTAAGCTCGGATCTTTACCTTGATGGATTCTTTGTTAAGCGGTAAATCCTTCTTGTTTACTATCAAGCATTCTTCTAAATCAAAGATCACCCAGTTATCTCTGTCAATGCTTTGACTCATACTCAAGAGGTTGTGGCATAATCCTTCAACGTAATATACATCATTGATTTGAACACCATCGGATTTTCCCACTTCACTAATTCCAACAATACGTCTAGATTGGTTACTTCCAAAAGTTACCTTTCCTCCTTATCTGGTTTCTAGCATGGTGAACTTATGTTTGTCACCAGTCATGTGTCTCGAGTATCAACTATCAATGTACCACTTGTTTGCACATGATACTTTGAGACATACCTAGAGTAAGGTGATCAAGTTTTAGGTACACACACTTTCTTAGGTCCTTTATGGTTAGTATGCATTACTTTTGGCAATGTGTCCCTTTCAGAACCCATTTATGCGTACCACTGACTTGTCCTTTTCTAAAATAACATGATCAAGTATAATGTCTTTTCCTATTATAATAACTACATGATGCAAATGGATATGATGTATCCACAGAATAATTGAGATAAGCTCTACTACTGTTTTTCTTATTTCCTCTATTTTTATCCTAATCTGATTTATATCCAATTCTAGATTTATCAAAGGAAACTCTATGAGATTTTAGAATAACTTTAAGAGTTTCACTTCCTTTAGTAAATCTTTCCACGGTTTTTGTTAAATCACTTATTTTCTTATCTTTTTCTTCACATAATGCACATGATGATATGACAATATTTTCTGATTCTTTTATTTTCTTCTTATAACTAATCATTTCTTTAGCTACCTTGATGGATTCAGTATGCAATGCATTATATTCAGATAATAACGCATCATAAGTAGGTTCAGAATCACTTACCTCGGAATCTTATTATTCTTCTTTGGCTACCAAGCATAGATTTGCAACTTCATCATTGTCGCTTTCTTCATCCGACGAGCTATCGCCCCATATAGATGATACGTACGCTTTCTTCTTCTGCTTCTTCTTGTCTTTGTTTCTGAAGCATTCAGATTTGATGTGTTCAGGCTTCCCATATTCATAGCATACTATTTGTTGTTCCTTATTTTCTTTCTTGCTTAGTCCACCTTGATAATTTTTGAAGTTCTTTTGGCCTCTTCTATAGAACTTCTTGAATTTTCTCACGATCATTCCTATGTCATCATCATCAGGAACATCTTCATTTTCGAAAGACTCTTCTTCCATGATAGCTTTAAATGCAATTCCTCTTTTCTTTTTATCATCAAACTCTTCTAGTTCCTTCTTGAATCTCAATTTCCCTTCATACTCAGAAAGGCTACCAAAGAGAGCCACTACGGATCTCATTGACTCTCCTTTAGCTTCTTCGATAACTGTCACTTTTGCTTCCCATTCTTCATAAGAATATTAAGAATCTTTCTTACCAAGGAATTTCTGTCAAATGATTTTCCAAGTGCAGATAGTTGATTAACAAGATGAGTATATCTGAGTTTGAATTATGAGATTCTTTCTCCAGGTTTCATATAAAATAGATCATACTCTGTAATTAGAGTATTGACTCTATTTTCTTTAATTCTGGATGTGCCTTCATGAGCAATCTCAAGAGCATCCCACATATCTTTGGTTGTTGGTAGAGTACAGATTCAGAAATATTCCTTTTGACTTAGGGCACTTTGTATTATTAAAATAGCTTTACTATTTAAAGTTACTACCCTCTTATCATCTTCGTCAAACTCCTCTAGACTCTTTTTAATGACACTATCTTCGATTTTCTTCATTAGAATATAGTCACCATCTTGTATCACATTCCATATACCGTATTCGTTAGCCATCACGAACACTCTAAATTTAGCTTTCTAGAACAAAAACTGTTCTCCAGCAAAATGAGGAGGTCTAGTGATTGAAGCTCCGTCTGGAAGGATGTTTTCATCTATTGTTGCCATTTACCATATCCTTCTCAAGCTGTTAGGCTCTTCAGAGAAGACCTTTCTCTGATACCAAATAAAAGAGGCAAGCTTTACCCAAAAGGGGGGTGAATTGGGTGTTGTGATAAATTTTTCGATTGATGTGGTGATATGTGTAACCCCCACCCGTAATTACATCCGGATTACGAAATTTAAGTGAAATAGAGACCAATAAAACACAATAACCATTTATGATCCCTCATCCAAGAGATGGGATATTTCAAAATTAGTTCTAAAACATACTTAATCCTGGTCTCACATTCACGTGCGGATATAACTACTTGAGAAAACAAATCACATAAACAATATCAGAGTACGGAAACTAAAATCCGGGCAAAACCCCGGGTTCATCTACATATAAGTGTATCATGGGTTTACAAGTTCCTAAAATGGGGATTACATATCCAAAATATTCATTTACATTCACATGTACACTTGGTAATCCCAAAACCAAAATAAGGATAACCAACTACTCTAAATCTCAGAGTAATCCTAATTACTCCTGGTTGTCCGCTTCCCTTTCGAGCCACTCGCCTTGTCTGAAAAGGTTAGTCATATGGAAAGAGTGAGATTCTAAAGAATCCCAGTAGTAACAACTTTTTTTAAATCACATGCAATCACATAATATGTAAACAAATCATCTCATATCAACAAAACAAATCACACTCCACCCTCATCCCCTTTTACCGCCGGGAAGGCACTCCGTCCTAACCTGAACCGTTGTTAGCGACTCAGGGACTATTGGCGTGGCAGTGCATACGAATAGCCTTACGGCTCACATATAGCCTTTTGGCTTTCACAAATGGCCCGTCGGCCTTCACAAATAGCCTTTCGGCCTACAAATAGCCTTTCGGCCCACATTTAGCCTTTCGGCCTACATAATCACATATACACACCCTAACCTCATCCCTTTTACCGCTGGGAAGGCACACAGCCCTTACCCGAACCGTTGTTAGCGACTCAGGGACTATTGGTATAGCGGTGCTTCCACAATTTTCACAAACATACAGCATACGAAAACCCATTTCATCTCAATGACATTGAACACATACAATGTATCACATAAGATATAAAGAAAGAGTCACTACCTGTATCTTTCCTGACTGGCTCCAGCACCTTGGCCTCATGAGGACGACAGATGTCAAATCCTATATCAATTAGGGACAACCAATCAATCTCTTTTCCATATGTATATTTTAATAATACTCTAAGTTGGTTATCATTTAGGACTCTTTAGGTGACTATTAGAGGCCTAAACATATGTCTAAAGGGTTGGAAGACACTACCCAAAAGACCCCTTTTTCGAAGGCAAAACTCTGATTTTTGACAGTTTCACTCGAGCACAGTTGCTCTCACTCGAGCACAAGTACGGACATCACTCGAGCACAAGAGAAAGTGAGACTGCGAGTGAGCACCCGAGAGCACAAAGAAACTTCCAGGAACTGGCTCACTCGAGCACGCTGAACCTCACTCGAGCACAAGGCCAAATGCCTCACTCGAGCACCTGCGAGTGAAGTTCAGGAAGTGAGGACCCGAGAGCACACAAAGCTCTCCAAGAACTGGATCACTCGAGCACAGCCGCTTGCACTCGAGCACACACCTCATACCCGCGAGTGAGAAGGCACACTCGAGCACCTTACTCGCAAGTGAGAACCCGAAAGCACCACTCCCACCTGAGGCACAATCTCACTCGAGCATGATCCCCAGTGCTCGGGTGAGACGGCAATGCTCGCGAGTGTCAGAGCACACTCGTGGCATCCACCAGCAAGTGAAGACCCGAAAGCAACCCTTCACTCAGAACTTACACCATCACTCGAGCAGACCCAAGCTCACTCGAGCATGTTCTTCCCTCACTTGAGCACAAAGCGATGCACTCGAGCATTATTCAAAGAATCCAGACAAACTCGAAGCACAAAAGGAAAAACTCTCGCATCACTCGAGCACGTTCTTCCTCTGCTCGAGTGATGTGCATCAGAGACCCAAAAATACAGAAAAACCAGAAAACGCCAGATGGTCAAAATTATGCCCAATGGTTCCCAAACTCTTCTCCAAGCTCATACATTTCAAGCACTAACTAGGGAACACAATGGCAACTCCAAAAACACCCCAAAAACCACTTTGACCACAATCAAACACTAAGGTCTCTATGATACACATTATCCAAATTTCATTACACTAAAGTCCAACATTCCAAATCATATTCAATACTCATTTCTAACATCAAATACAATAAAACTCTTAAAGTCCACATTTGGTGCAAATTAGGGCAAATTTCCAGATTTTGCTCAACTTAACCAAAAATCACAAACAATACTTCAAAATGCTCTAAATGCCTACCTCTTTACTTTGGTCAATCCAGAATCTTGTTTCTCCAACTTCCAAATTCGACCAAATCACAAACCAATTCTATTCAAGATGCTGAAATTACCACAATAAAGCTCTCAATGAGACACATCACATTAGAGAAGAGGATTAAGGCATTAGAGGATCATAGCTTACCAAGATTCAAGCTTTCTTCTTCCTCTTTCTTGCTTGATTCAGCAAAAATGGAGGAATAGGAGAGAGAGAGAAGAGAGAGATGGAAAATGATGATGATAAAAACACATCTTCCTACCTTGCCCATGCCTCTAGTCGAATAGGAGAGAGAAAATGAGGAAAAAGTGAGGTTTTGTCTTCTAGTGCTTCATCCAATGGGTCCCCCTATGCCACATGTCATCATCCACTCACTCCCTTATGAGCTCACCAAAATCACAACACATGAGATTCCGACCCATGGTCAAGGAATCACAACCCTTGATCTCAAATACCACACATATTTATTCCAAAATTCACATTACATTAATTCCAAAAGTGCTTAATTACACTAATTACAATGATTATCAGAGTTATCAGGCCTAATCACAAATCGGGATATTACAATATGACAATAGTTGTAGATAGAGTAGAGTTGAGAAGATTAGTACAAAGAGAGTTATACTGGTTCAGCTAAAAAACTAGGCCTACGTCCAATCCGAAGAGATCAAGACCTACTGAGATTTTTACTATACTTCCAAGATTCAATAGCCTCTCAGAATGCTGCAAAACAACAATCAACCTTGAATGGACTACGAGCAGAAATATTCTAACACTCAAAAATTTCTCTCCCCCTAACGAAGAGTCTTACGTGTAGAAAAACAAACCTATGACCTTTCTCTCTTTCTTACGTATACAAGTCTTATGAGCAACAACATTCTCTCCTGCTTACACCACTATAAGTCTTACGAGCAACAACGTTCTCTCTCGCTTACACCACTGTAAGTCTTACGAGCAGCAACGTTCTCTACTGCTTGTATCTTATAAGTCTTATAAGTAGAAAGTCATACTAGGAATTCTCTCAACTGCTTATCTCGTAAGGATATCTACCCTATCAAGGTCCCAGTACCTTGAGATCAAACGAAAATAGAATTTGAAGTGTATACAGACTCTCTTACAAAGCAAATATGATAAACACTGAAGAACAATATGAATACAGAGAAAATATGAATAACATAGACTCGTGAATTTGCTTATGTGAATTCTTGTTCTTGGTTATTATCGATGGTCTCTGAACCTCTGTATTTATATCCAGTTGATTTTACCCGTTGAATAATAATCAATATGGAGCATTGTATTTTACTATGGAATGGCATGCATATGTTCGAAATCTTTGAACGCGCTAGGTACGTGCTTGTTGGGTCATAACGATGTTATTTGCTGTTGTTTGACTTCCTTTGTACTTTTCTAATTCAAACGTTCAAACTCTTATATCACACTTGTAATATATGTTAAATGATGTTATATAATAATAATAAGTAGAAATAGAATGAATAAATAACATTAAACCATATTCGGATTAAACGATATAAGACTAGTGTGTTTTGGTTTCTGGCAGAGTATTACTTGAGTGCTGAGATGGCTCACTTGAGTGCAATACCATATTTTCTCTTCTTGCTTCATTTTCATTCTTGCACTTCCATGTGATTTTGAGAAAGTGAATTTTCACACTTGCGAGTGATGTAGGACTTTACTCGAGTATAAGTCTCCTCACTCGAGTGCACCTTCATTTTACATTATGAGTTACGTCTCTGGACAACAATCGCATCCCATTTTATCAAAAAATTGATTTTGCACTTACAGGTGATGTGGGTTCTCACTCGAGCAAACTTACTATCACTCGAGTGAATAGAATATTCTTCTATAAGATACTCTTTGTCTTCAGCACTTGCATCAGAATGGAGTGAGTTAAATTTTTCACTCGTGAGTGCTGAGGTATCACTCAGGTGCAGATTCCTCCACTCGAGCATACTTTCTCCTTTATGCACTTGGTGACTCTCGGGCAAACACTTGCTGTTCCTCACTCGCATTGACTCGAGTGTAAATTACTTTCTCTAGTTATCTTGCTCTTGGGTAAGCACTTCCTGTGCCACACTTGCAAGGACTCGGGTGTACTCAAGGCTATCACTCGAGTAGAGGTTCTTTGCTCGAGTGAGAAAATGATTTTTAACTTTGTCATTAATCTCTGTAAAGCACTTTCTGTCCAACACTTGCATGTGCTCGAGTGCAAAATAGCTCCATGTGCGAGTGTTAGCTCTATCGCTTAAGTGCATCAGTAAAACTGACAGCAAACACTTTTAAACTTTGTGAAATACATTTGGTAATATTTTTAACCATTGCAAATTATGAATTTCTAACCACAACACACAATGATCTTTTGTTATCATCAAAACTTGGAATCTAACATTATAGAGATATACTTATTCATGAAACTTTTCCAAAAGAGGAACTCATTTTAGTGAGTCATTTTGAAACTCCTTGGTATGCCGACATAGTAAATTACCTTGTGAGTGGAATCATTTCTGTGGACTTAAGCTATCATTAACGAAAGAAGTTCTTACATGATGTCAAGTTCTATCATTGGGAAGAACCATTCTTATTTCACTATTATGTTGATCAGTTGATTAGAAGATGTGTTCTAAAATATGAGCAATGTAACCCCCTCACCGTAATTACATCCGGATTACGAAATTTAAGTGACATAGAGACCAATAAAGTAAAATAACCATTTATGATCCCTCATTCAAGAGATGGGATATTTCAAAATCATTTCTAAAGCATACTTGATCCTGGTCTCACATTCACATACGGATATAACTACTATGAGAAATCAAATCACATAAACAATATCAGAGTGCGGAAACCAAAATCCCGGCAAACCCCGGGTTACTTACATAAATAACTTGGGTTTAAGATTTCCCAATTATGGGGATTACACAACCAAAATAATCATTTACATTCTTATGTACACTTGTCAATCCCACATCCAAAACTATGATAACCAACTACCACTTAGATTTCGGAGTAAGCCTAACTACTCCTGGTTGTCCGCTTCCCTTTCGAGCCACTCGCCCTGTCTGAAAAGGTTAGTCATATGGAAGGGGTGAGATTCTAAAGAATCCCAGTAGTAACAACAATTTCATGCCACATGCAATCACAAAATATGCACACCAATCATCTTATACAGCAACACAAGTCACTCCACCCTCATCCCCTTTTACCGTCGGGAAGGCATACGACCTTAACCCGAACCGTTGTTAGCGACTCAGGGACTATTGGCGTGGCAGTGCATACAAATAGCCACACGGCTCAAATATAGCCTTTCGGCTTTCACAATGGCCCGTCGGCCTTCACAAATAGCCTTTCGGCTCATAATTAGCCTTTCGGCCCACATATACACATATGTCACACCCTAACCTCATCCCCTTTTACCGCCGGGAAGGCATACGACCTTTACCCGAACCGTTGTTAGCGACTCAGGGACTATTGGTATAGCGGTGCTTCCACAGTTTTCACAAAACTTGCAGCATACGATATTCGTTTCAAAACAATGACATAATATACATACAATGTGTCACACAAGGCATAAAGAAAGAGTCACTACTTGTATCCTTCCTGACTGGCTCCGGCACCGCGGCCTCACGAGGACGACAGATGTCAAATCCTATATCAATTAGGGACAACCAATCAATCTCTTTTCCATATGTATATTTCAATGATACTCTAAGTTGGTTATCATTTAGGACTCTTTAGGTGACTATTAGAGGCCTAAACATATGCCTAAAGGGTTGGAAGACACTACCCAAAAGACCCCTTACTCGAAGGCAAAACACCTATTTTTGACAGTCTCACTCGAGCACAAATGCTCTCACTCGAGCACGAGTACGGACATCACTCGAGCACAAGAGAGAGTGAGCCTGCGAGTGAGCACCCGAGAGCACACACACAGCTCTCCAAGCACTGGATCACTCGAGCATAGCCATGTGTGCTCGAGCACACACCCCATACTCGCGAGTGAGAAAGCACACTCGTGCAACTTTCCCGCGAGCATCAACCCGAGAGCACCAACTCACACCAGAAGCACAAGCTCACTCGAGCACGACCCTCAGTGCTCGAGTGAAACGGCTATGCCCGCGAGTGTCAGAGCACACTCTTGGCATCAACCTGCGAGTGAGGACCCGAAAGCAACCTCAACTCCGGACTCGCACCTTCACTCGAGCAGAACCATGCTCACTCGAGCACAAGGCGATGCTCTCGAGCACAACCCATAAAACCCAGGTAACTCGAAGCACAACAGGGAAAAACTTACATATCACTCGAGCACGTTCTTCCTCTGCTCGAGTGATGTGCATCAGAGACCCAAAACGTAGCCAAAAACCAGAAACTCCAGATGGTCAAATTCACTCCCAAAGGTTCCCCAAACTCTTTCCAATGCTCATACACACTAAGCACTAACTAGGGAACATATTGGCTACTTCAAAAACACCTCAAAAACCAATTTGACCACAATCATTCATTAAGGTCTCAATGACACACCATATCCAAATTCCCTTAACACCTTTTTAACATTCCAAATTACATCAAATGATCATATATCTCCAAACTAAATCATTTTCAATCATCAATCATAATGATCTTCACATTTCCAGAAATAGGCATATTTAAGGCAAAAATTCCAGATTTGACCAACTTAGCCAAAAATCACAAGCAACACACCAAAATGCTCTAAATGCCTACCTCTTCTCTTTGCCCAATTCAGAACCTTGATTCCTCAACTTTCAATTTCGGACAATGTCCCAATCAACACCATTCAAGGCTCTACAATCATCATAATGTAGCTCTCAATGAGACACATATCTTTAGAGAAGAGGATTGGAGTAAAGAAGAATCACAACTTACCAAGATTCAAGCTTTTCTTCCCCTCTTTCTTGCTTGTCCAGCGAAAAATGGAGGAAGGAGAGGAGAGAGAGAAAATGAGAGAGAGAAATGGGAGGAGGATGATGATGGAGAAGAAGCACCTCTCTCTTGCACACACATACACTCAACCGAATAGAGAGAGAGAGAGAAAAGAAAAAGTGCTATTTTGTCTTCTAGTGCTTCATCCAATGGCCACTTACATGCCACTTGTCATCATCTACTCAATTCCCTCTTTAAGCTCACCAAATCACAACACATAGGATTCCGACCCACGGTCAAGGAATCACAACCATTGATCTTAAATACCACATGTATTTATTCCCAAAATTTACATTACATTAATCATAATAGTGCTTAATTACACTAATTACAATGATTATCAGAGTTATCAGTCCTAATCACAAATTGGGATATTACAAGCAACAAGATGTATTGAAGTGTTGCCATTCCTTGAAGTATGGAGGCCACTTTGGTGGTAACAAGACTGCTGTAAAAGTTCTACACTCTAGATTTTTCTGGCCATCCTTGTTCAAGGACTCTTATGAATTAGCTCTATCTGAGACCGGTGTCAAAGGGTTGGTAATATCTCTAGGACAAATAAAATGCCACTTAATAACATGTTAGAAGTAGAATTATTTGATGTATAGGGGATTGACTTCATGGGACATTTTCCCAAGTCCTTCAACAGTCAATACATTCTTGTAGCGGTGGATTATATTATGTGTCTAAATGGGTTGAAGCCATTGCTTCCCCCAACAACTGATGTTAAAGTAGTAATCAAATTCATTAAAAAGAATATTTTCACTTGCTTTGGTATATCAAGGGCCATTATTAGTGATGGCGATACCCACTTTTGCAACCATCAATTTAAATTTTGAAGAAGTATGGAGTGAAATATAAGGGTTCTTTGCCGACCATCCCCAAATGAATGGTCAAGTTGAAATTTCCAATAGAGAACTCAAGAAAATCCTTAAGAAACTGTAGGTGTCACTTGAAAGGATTGGTCCATGAAGTTAGAAGATGCACTATGGGCCTATCGTACCACTTACAAGATGCCTATCGGTATGTTTTCCTACCGGTTGGTTTTTGGGAAAGCTTGTCATCTTACTGTGGAGTTGGAACATAATGCCATTGGGCTATCAAAAATTTGAGTTTTGATGAGAAAGAAGTGGGTAAAGAGAGGCTCTTGCAACTCAATGAGCTTCAAGAATTTCATTTTCATGATTATGAGAGTTCAAAGCTTTACAAGGAGAACACAAAGCGATGGCATGATAAGAAGATTATCTATATGTCTTTTGAGCCGTGTCAACGAGCGCTCTTATACAACTCTAAGTTGAAGATTTTTCTAGGAAAGTTAAAGTCTAGATGGTCGGGACCTTTTACTGTGGTTCAAGTCTTTAACAAAGGTGTGTGGAGCTGCAAGGACAAGATGGTGAGGAATTTAAGGTCAATAGATAGCAGTTAAAGCATTATTGAGGTGGTATGGTAGAGAGGCAAGCTATCACTCTACCCCTTACTAATTCCACTTGACAATATGAAGAGTCTGGCTAAATACTATAAACTAAGTGCTTCTTGAGAGGCAACCCAAGTTCTTAACTCAACATTTGTTATTTTTATGTTTTTTGTTTGATTTTGTAGATTCATGTTTTATCTTTATATCTTGTAGGTGAGAAAAGTTTCCCTTATGAACTTTAAAGTGGACTTTGGGAGAGATGAAGATGGAAGAGTAACATGGATGCCAAGAAAGGAACTACAAAGGGGAGTATGCATTTAATGTCCATTGAATTGTTTTTTATCTTGGAATGTAGTATTGAGTAGTGTGAAGGCTATTCTTGGACTATCATATTGTTTTTGGGTTACAGATGAATGAATCCTAGATGTTTTGTGGCATGGATTACTGTTTAATGTCCTTAGAATGCTTAAAATTGGATTGTAGGTGAATTTGGATAGATTTACTGCTATTTTGTTGTGTGTTTGGTTCTGTCAGTATTCGCTGTGGTGAAGGCCATAGCAAATTGGGTCTTTTTGACATGCTTTCTGACCTGTTTATTGCTGTCCGGATTCGCTATAGTGAAGGCCACAATAAATTGGGTCTTTTTGACATGCTTTTTGACCTGTTTATTGTTGCCAAGATTCGCTGTAGCTAAGGCCACAATGAATTAGGTGAATTTGAGTGTCTTATTGACCTATGGAAGAAAACATAATAATTATGATAAATTAATAATAATAAAACAATATATATATATATATACATTTTTCAATTTTTTTATATTTATAAAAAAAAGGGAATATTCAGAAAATCATATATATATATATATATAATAATCAATATGGTTTTTGTTTTTTATACATAAAAAATAAAAAAAAAGGGAAAAGAAAAAGAAAATTTCAGACATTCATAAATAAATAAATAAAATTATAAGTTTTCCCTCTTTGCCCTTCATTCTTTTCATCTTATTTCCAAATTACCCATTTGAATCTACACCATATTTGGAACCAAATAAATCCCCAATTTCAAAATCCCTATTCCCCAATTATAAATTCCCTCTTCCCTTAAACCATAATCCCTCCTATTCTTCATCTCTTCACTCTAGACACATTCTCTTCTCTTTACATCAGCTCCATCGCCCTTAATCGGCCTTTAGTTTCATCAGCGGAATCGCCCTCCACAACTCCACCGACGCTCTCTCCGACTTCACCTTCCCTGTCAACTCCACACCCTACCATCCCAACTTCTTGAACTTGGACCAGACCGGCATGTCCGGCCCAGAAACCGGTGAACTGGCTGGTAAATCGGTCCGGTACGGATTCATATTTTTTAAAAAAAATTAAATTTTTCCTTTAGAACTTCATACTATAAGTCTAAAATTTTCAATTTCTCACCGGTTTGGTCCTGGTTTAGCTCTGGTTTAGCCCCGGTCTAACCCACTGACCCTTAACCCAGTACCCCGACCGGTTCAATACCCCGTCCGAGTTTTAATACCTTGCTACCATCATAGCTCCTTCTCTCTTTCCGTCCCTCACGTACCTTCTCCACTACTCACAGCTTACAGATCTTCACTCTCAACTCCAGATCCATCATTCTCTCTCACTCTCCTCCCCCATCGTCTCTTGCCTTCCACCAAATCGCCACAACCATTCCTTTCACTCTCTCTTCACTATCTTCATCTTCTAAATCTCCCATTAGACCAAACCCTAAGCTGCCACCATCATTCACTTTCTATCCTTCACGACCAAACACCCACACCTACATCACCCTTCCTCTTTCTCCATCACCCCACTCGCTCTGTTTGAATCAAGGCATTGCCTTCCACTTTGTTTTCCCATCCTTTACCACTAGAAACCACCATTATCTTCTATTTTTTTCAAACATTAAAGCCATTACTTTCTCTCACCATTAGGAATATTGGCCTTAGTCGAAACATCTCCAGGTTTGATTTAGCATTAGCTTTTGTTTTTCTATGCTCATATATGTATCCTAAGGTAATTTTCATCTCTTTTGTCATTAATTTAGGTTTTGGATCAATTCATAGTAGGAATTTGAGTATGATTGCAATATTAGTATTTGACTTCTATGAGTTTGCATCAGTGTTGAAGTTGGATTGCCTTAGGCTAGAACTGATTTGATTTGAGGATTAGAATATTGGACTGCTGGTTTTTATAGTCTCTAGAATGCAAAATTTATTGCCTATAATATCCTGGCATGTAGGCATATGAATGGTTGATTGGAGAATTATTGTATAGAGTTAAGTTTTGAAAAGAACATGTGCACTTTGGAGTTTTCAAACTGAATTCTGTTCTAGAGGTGCTTTATTTTACAATTTGTGTTTTCAATTATTTCAACATATAAAAAAATTGATTGATGAATCTGTCATTTTTAAGCTTGCACCTTCATGCTCTCCAATTAACCTACATGTTCTACTTGTTTGGAAATTACCTGTATTTGCCTGCATATGCTAAGTGATTTTTGGCAGTCATGTTCTGGCATGGTATTAGGACTATTGCAATTTATGCTAAAATATGAATAGTGATTTAAGGAGTAGTATGTTGCAATTTCTTATGGTTATTTTTGTTAATGTTTTTATGGAGCTTTACATAGTTGGTTAATGGTCACATGCTACTAAACAATATTGCCCTAAAATCTTTTGGTTGTTGATCTAAATTGGAAAAAGTTGCCACTAATTTTTGAACCATGAAAATCTCCTTTAGACACTAAATTTCAAATGGCCATGTATTTATTATTTGTGAAAACCCAATGTGGATCCAATGCCACAAGATTATAGAACAACCTGTACATTGTATTATGTACCATTCCTTTGCAAATTCATGAACTAGTGCATGGTCAATTTATTTTACACCCTTAGCTTTTACTTAAAACCTTTCATTGTGGAAAACCAAATTCTTATTCACCAGTCCACAGAACATTGTGAATCACTCAAAATTTATTTTGTTTCTTGCAGTTACTGATGAATGCATTTGTTGAACCTATTTTCTGCCTAGATCCTTTGATTTTGACAAAGCAATGCTTAAACAAAATAGGTTTCTTTGGTTTACCACAATGAACTAGGTTTGGATTAGCTAAGTCTTTATTATTGCCAAAGTACCATTTAAGGAGTAAATAGATTTTGAAGGTAGTGAGGATAGGTTTCAGTATGGAATTCTATTTGGAAGTTTTGGACCTAGATAGACTTTAAGTTTAGGGGGAAATTTTTCTATAGGTTTGACTATTTTCTTGTCTTTAATAGGTTTTTCTTTTGGTTGTTCAGTATGTGTTTTTGTGCTTTGCTTATATCTAGGATAAATAGGAAAAGCTAAATCATCTAAACAAGCTCTTGCTTCTACTAAGAAGGCTCCACCTCCAAAGAAGCTTAAGTCTCTCCCTCCACCTCCCATTAAACAACCAACACCAAGTCACTTTGAGTTAACCAAAGCAAAAATTGTGAAGCACAAATTTCAACAAGAGCGAGCCTTTCTCCCCAACAAGAGCTATAAATTTTACAAGTTGGCTCAAGATTTAGGACTTTAGAGGTTGTTAGACCCGTAGAAAGTTGGCAATGCTTCTTTTATGCATCAGTTTTGCTTCTATGTATACTATTTCAAGACCACCACAGTGAACATCTGTGATAAAATTCTGCAAGGAAAGTTGTCCATCATTACTGACTGAACCATAAATTTTTATAACCTTCAGTAGCTCACTGAGTGTGAGTATCAGCTAGTGAAGGCTACTACTGAGGATAATTTCCTTTCCAAGAGATAGCTGACACATTGCTCATACTAGGAACCACTATATGGAAATCCAAAGGTGAAGGGAAATAAGCTTATCTCAAGCAAGCTTCCTTGAACCAAGAAGCTCGAATATGGCTATAATTTGTTATTTTTAATGTGATACCGAGTGGTCATTTGAGTACCTTAAATAAAGAGGTTGCTCTTTTGGTCTACCTCTTGATGAATCGACAGGTGATGCAACTTGAGAATGTCATTTATGATGCCATGCTTCACTCAACATACCATATGAGCAAGAAAAGTGCCTTTCCTCATCTGATTTCTGACTTGTACTGGGAGGATGAAATAAAAGAGTATGAGAAAGATGAAATTTTCTGACCAACCCCTCCTTTCAAGTATGACTAGGTTAAGAAAGACACAAAACCCTAATGTATCGGGATGAAGGGGATAGGGTTATCACCCTTAAGAGCATTCATGAGCAATTGAGGGTTGCTGAGCTGAATCGTGCTGAGGATTCCCACCTCCTTATGTGCAATTGAAGCAATGTTAAAAGGGAAGGCTAAGAAGAAAAGGGTTGTGGTATCATCAAATGAGGATAGTGACAATAACACCAGTAAAGCTAAAGTAGAAGACAATGGGGACTCAGATGCTAAGGAAACCTGACTGATATTGATAGCTCTTCTGCTTCAGAATATAATGAAGATGACTCAGACTTATAGGCAATGATTTCCTGTAGTTGTTTGCATTTTGTTTTTTATGTTAGCTTAATTGTTACACTATTTTGCTGACTGTGGTTGTCCTTAAAGTTATGACTGTGTCTACGCTTTATTAAACCCCTTAGTTTCCCTGACTATTTAGTTGTTTGCACACTCTCTAGCTTGAGGATACTGATGATCTATTACTTGCTTTTGGACTTTCTATTTTGGAATTAAGTGCTCATTGCACAGTGACTATTCTGCTTTTGAAATAGGTCCTGATGGCCATGTTCTGCTGATTGATTGTGTTTCCTTTTAGTGGCAAATATGCTTATTCATATATATGGTTTCCTTTGGTCTTATGTTTGCTGTGAATGTTATAGGACTAGCTACATTGATTCCACTCTTTATTCACTACTACGGAAGGGACTTTTAACGACCGTTTTTTGGGCCTTTAGATGACTGTTTTCAGGGGGTCGTCTATCTCAGTGTCGTTGAAAATTCGAGAAAAGACGACCGTTTAAAAATAGTCGTTGTATCTGTGAGATACAACGACTGGTTTTAAGAAAACAGTCGTTGTATCCAACAGAGCAACCTCTTTTTATACTCAATCATTAGGGCATGCATGTATCTTTTTATACTCCATACCCATTGTAGATAATATTTTCTTGGCCTCATACATACGATTTGGAAGTACATTATCCTCTGGAAACATATCACACAACAATTCTAGTGACAATGTGAAACTACTGTCGGTCCACCCACAAGTTGCCTTTAGGTTGACCAAGTGCAAAATGCCTGACAAACGTGTATACTTTGCACACCCAGGGTACAAAGGTGTCTCTGCATCACTCCGTATGCTATCATATACAGGCGTTTATGCAAAACATTCTACCTCAACATCGTGAATCATGTTCTCCATTCTATTGTCATCTCCAACCTCCAAAACTTCCTTCTCGCGTGACGCCCAAGCGGTTCCTTCCTCACCATGCCATATCCACCTTGTGTACCGAAGATTTATTCCATCACAAAGTAAGTGATCCCTTATATCATCAACGTCCCATAGACTCTCATTTAAACAGTTGATACATGGACAAAAATACTTCCCATTTTTACAAGGCGCATTCATTTTAGCAAATTCAATAAAGTTTTCTACCCCATTCTCATATTCTTCACTAATTCTCGAAGCATTCATCCAACGGTGATCCATTTTATTACCACCTAATCCATTTTCACAGACACTCAAGTTTAGAACAGCTATATGAAACACTCATGACACACTGTAAAAACTAACAGTTCAAATTTATCATGCTTACAACAAATAGTAGCACCATGATATCCTCAGGTTTCAAAAACTTTCATCAACAAGCAATAACATAACTTACCAGCTAATCCTTAGCTTCCAAGGACACTATGTTTGTGATTGAGGATTTGGAAGAAGATTCTATAGAGGCAAGGATGTAGTAGGCCGGCAACCCAAGGAAAAACGATGGCAGTAGTGATACCTGCAGGTTTATGAGAGTTATTTAGACATAAAGGGGTAATATTTAGAACATTTCAGGTCAAATGACCTTGATTCAGTGATTCTTATATATAAAAAAAAATTATCATATAATTTCCTTGATTTATAATGACCCTCCATGTTTTGTGTCACTAGCTTACTATATTTAGTGTAAATTTCAATTTATATACTGATACATGAATTGTTTATTTAAAACATTTCTATGAATATTATAAAATAACTTGATTAGATTAGAATTATAGAGTATATTTATATTCTTAAAATACTTTTAATAAAAGAAGAAAAAGTACACTGAGTTTTTTCCTTTTTTAAGGAAAAGCATTTAACTGTAGTCTCATATATAAAATATTTAGATTTTTCAATTTTGCATTTACAAAGTTGAATAAAAATATTTAAAAGGACATAAAAAATAAAAAAAAAATCCTCAAGTTGTAGAATCATTCTCTTTTTAACCTGGTAATATAAATTTAAAATTTCAAAATAGAACAATAAACAATTTATTTTTTTTTAAAAAAAACGTTCATGTTTTGGAATCATTGCATTACAACTTCAATACAATTAGAAAATAGGAATCCAGTGGATTTTGTCTCTATATGATCCAACGCGAAGGAAATGAAATACAGAGTAGGGTGCATGTGCTTCTCGAGATATCATTACCTCAAAAGTAATTAATTAGATGAAATTACTATTATTTGTCCATGATGATATAATAAATTAAAATTAAATCCAAACACGAAGCAAACTAGACTAATTTACTTGTATAAATAGAAATGATGTCTTATTTTTAATTATTCTTTACCAAAAACGGAAGGAACTCATGTATTCCATATATCTAAGGAATATCAAACACGCAACCTCCTAATTTTCAAATTTAATTTTATTACACAGCCATGTTTTGTTCTCGTTGATTTGTTTTCTTTATACTATGCATCATTGTTTCCCCTCTCTTCTCCTCTCCCATGTTGTATATAACATACCCAAATTATATAAAATGAAATAATGTATAGTGTCTAAATATATATATCATTATTCATGATAATAAGAGATTCAATAATGTGACCAAAAGAAAGTTAGTCCAAACAAACGTGTTGTTTAGCTAATGGCAAGTTGTGCTAACTTAATTAGTGATATGAAATTCAATTGGGTTGAATCAATTGGGTGATGCAAATAATCATTTTACAATGGTAAAGAATTACCTAGCTAATACCTACTCCGCATTTGAAATATTTCTGACTTCTATGATATATTTAACAACCATAATCAATATCTCAATCACATAGATTTTTTCCAGAACAGCACAACCGAAGTTCAAGATGCCTAGATTCAGTCACAATCGAAGTTCAAGATGCCAACTTTTTTTCCAGAACAGCACAAATTGACATCCAAATGAACAAAACAACTAGAAACAGAAAAGGGAAACTTACACACACAACGGAATAGACCAAGATCAGAACCACCAACGTTGTCTTCTTTATGCGAACACCAAGTATGAACTACAGGACCGAATAATAGAGGCTAAGAAGAGAAAAGCAAAAGCAAAAAAACCAGAGCAACGAAACAGGGCAACCTACTTGCGTTGCTTGCTGCTGATGTGCGAAGAGGGAAAGCGAAGCTCAGACCTGCATGTGACCGAGAGGGAATGGAGGGACTATGAAGACGGTGGACATCGGAGAGGGTTAGCGGACAGAATGCCGGAGAAAGAAACGAAAATGAGGGTCAGCGGACAAGAAATTTGGGGAATGCAGCTCGCGGGAGACACGAAAATGAGGGTTCAATTAGCGCGGGGAAGAATGATAGAAACGCGCGCTGAAGATTTGGGGAAAAGTTAATCACTTTCAACGACTGGTTTATAAAACCAGTCGTTGAAAGCAACATTTCAACGACTGGTTTTTAAACCAGTCGTTGAAAATCAAGCTTCAACGACTGTTTTCCTTGAAAACAGTCGTTGAAACTTCAGTTCAGTGCCACCGGTTCCTGGAGTTGCTTTTCTACTACTGGTTTCTCAAAACGGTCATTATTTGGTGTCGTGGAATCATGTTCTTGTAGTAGTGATTTGGCCCATTAAAGGTTTTGTTACCTGTGAATTCTTGATCTTTGTTAATATTGTGGATATGAGCTACATAGTGTACAACTGTTGTTTAGTTTCAATCCCTTCCTTCTTGGGTTAACAATGAGAACATTGTTAATCTTAAGTTTGGGGTTGAGATTGTGTCACAATTTTGAAAAATTTGAAAGAGACACAAATTTTGAAAGAGAATAAGTGCACAGAAGAAAATTTTTTTGAACAGGTTTTGTTAGAAAATTATTAGAATATTTGAGATTTCGTATACTTAAGTTTTTGCTTGTGAAAATTTGTTGAAAATGAGCTGTTAGCTTTAGTTATTTATCAAATATTTTTTGGATGATCCTATGCTATAAATTACTACTCTATATGTTATATTAGATAGGAAATTTTTATTAATGTGTATGGATGAGTGCATTGTAGTGATAGAACATGTTGTTCAAGAGTTTTTAAGTAATTTACACACTATTGGAGTTAAATTTATTGTGGATGTGCTTGTTGAAGGGCTTAATGGCAAATTAGGCTATATACCTTTGTTTCAATTTTTTATTTTAGAATCCCCTTTCGAATTCTTCAAAACTTTTGACTTATTTCATGAGATTTAAAAAAATGATTAAGGCAATTCATAAAATGAGGTTGAGTCTTTTAAACTTACCTAATTGATGTGATGTCCCTTTAAACCCCTATTTTGAGCCTATGTGAAAAATCAATTAAAGATTCTTATTAAAAAACCTAAAACCTACCTACCCTAGCCAATGTGTAAAACCATGATTCCCTTGTTTTGAGATAGACGATAAGTGATTGGGTAGTGGAATATGGTAATGTTATGTAAAGTTACAAAAGATTTGGGAAAGGGGTTTAGAAAGTAAAAGAGTCATGATGTAAAAAAAAAAGCTTACAAAGAAGGCTTGATATGAAAAGTTCAATTTGGTTCTAGTTTATGGGAGTATGTTTCATGAGAAAAGGAAGAAAAACCTTGAATAGTTATCATCTATCTTAAAGTATTTGATTAATTATCCCATACCTTTTCTTTTGAAAACCTTAACCCCTAGTCCCATTACAAGCTAAGAAAAGTCCCTTTGATTTTTAAGTCAAGTGGAGTGAATTAGAAAAAAAGAGGAAAGAATTAAGGGATGCTAAAATTGTTTGTTTGAATATGGATATATGATTTGAAGTGCTACTTTTAACTTTAGCTTGTGCAAAAGGAATATAGGTTGACTACATGCACACACTCACACTTAAGAACTTTCGAAAAGCATGTTTTTAATCTATGAAGCATTCATCTTTGCATATTGTTTTCATTTCTTGTTTACTATAATCTCTTGAGTAGCAGATGAGGACCAATTCATTCATACATAAATGATGAGTAATTGATTCATTTAGTGAGATAGATTTATTTGCTTGAGGACAAGCAAAAGCTTAAGTTTAGGGGTGTGTTAATTCATATAAATCAAGAATATTCTAGCACTACATTTTCTTCTCTTTTCACTTATTTTTGGGTTCAAATTGTGCATATAAAGAGATTATAGAAGAAAATGTGATAGGATATAAGCAAAATAAAACTTTTTCAAACATGAGTTAAATGCAATTAGTTATGATTATTTATGAAAGTTAAAGAGCTCATGAAGTCCTCCTCCTTGTAGGTGGAAGATGACAAGTTATAAAAGCTCTCAAATATCATGAGAAGTTGTGAAGGGAAGGGAAGAATGCAAGAGAAAGATGAAAAAGGAAACTATGGAAGAGTAGCCTGCATTTGCCGTGGAAGAACTATAGCCAAGCCATTGCAAAACTACCTCAAAAGATGACCTTTCTGTCTACCTTTTGGCCATGGATCCGCTAT
This sequence comes from Inga laurina, assembly GCA_963855925.1. Lineage (NCBI taxonomy): Eukaryota > Viridiplantae > Streptophyta > Magnoliopsida > Fabales > Fabaceae > Inga > Inga laurina. Next base: position 9,991,411 of record OY979710.1, read on the forward strand.
AGCCAAAGTCATAGCAAAACCACCTAACAAAGCACTGCTTGTCTTTTTTTGTTTGACAATTCGCTATGGCTAAAGTCAAACTGATATTGTGCGTTTTGAAAACTAAAGTAGGAAAACCAGTATAAAAGTAAGGGATGAGTTGAAAATCACCGATTCTGAATTTCTTGGACATTTTTGCTGCTAGGTCTTTGCATTTGGAAGAACTTAAAGCTTGGGATTGGATTAAGAAGGGATTTAAAGCTTCAATTCTTGGGTTGTTCTTCACCTTTTTTCTCGTTTTGCTGATATGGGTTATGTGTTTTGTGCTGAGATTTTGGCATGTACAGACCATATAAGTGGCTAAAAACTTTCATTTAGAATTGCTTTTACCCATTGTATGATTTGGAACTACTAGATTATCTTGCTTTTGCTAGTTATTGAGAATATATGTTGATTTTTCTCTATGCTTAATGATATCTTGTGCTTGATCACCGCATATGATTAAATAAATTCAATTGAATGATGCTTGAGAGAGCTATTTTTGTTGTAGAACTTGAGAAAAATAATGTTAGACTTGAAATTTGATGACTAAATGGATAGTTTGTTGTTAGAATAGAGATATATCTAACAACCTAGCATAATCTATTGAAGAATTGTTTTGGAAAGATGGTTTTTATTAATTAGAAACAAGAGATTGAATATTTTTAATGAAGATTAAAAATAAATCTTGACTTGAGAGAGCTTGGTTGATGTTTTTAGGATCTTTGACTAGCATATAGACTCATTTAACTAGCATAAGTGATTTAATTGCATAGTTTTATGAAATACAATGGGAATGAAGTAATCCTAAGCCTTTAAATCTTGAAGTAGAATCTAGTTTACAATTACCATTGCCTTACTTTGTTATTTTCAGCAAAAATTCCTTAATTGACATACTAATTTCAAATGATTTCATTCAACCTAACTAAGAACATGATTACAATAATTAACTTACTTTCGTCATAGTCCTTATGGATCGACACTTTTTTTTCACTATACTATTACTTACGATCCGTGCACTTGCAGTAAGCTAAACGGCAAACAAGCACCCCACAATACTCATTCATAAGAACAGTTACCCTAAGTCAATTATTTAAAAATAAATATGACCTTTAATTTTAATATAATTACCCAAATAAAAAAGAATATTTACAAAAATAAATAAAATGAAAACTAAAGAACAAATGAACATTTATTTACAAAAAAAATATATATATTTATTTACAAAATCGGACTTGACCTAGAAAGAGAACCTAGGGCCTACGTACATTTTAGAGGGATCAAAACCCACATAGTTCGGGGGTAGAAATGCGTGTCACTTTGTTTGTATTTTTTAAGGAAAAAGTTCCTTTAATTTATTGGAGAAAATGATGTTTTATTTGGTTGGTATTTTTTATTTTATGAAAACAACTCTTATATTTTTAATTGAATAACAGAAAAATTTTTGGAAGGCTCTTGGACTAGACTTGCTGAGGAGATTCCCATAATTTCACACAGAAAAATAATTGATTTTTACTTGAGGAGGCTCTAAAAACCTCACACGATAGAAATCCCTTTTAAAATTAATTTCATTTATTTTGATAAAAAGAGAAGCATTCTTCTTTGTTATTTTCATTTAAGAAAATGGGTCACAATCATTTCTCTTTTTCCTTTTTATAGAGAAAACTTAGGTTAGAGGGAGGGATGAAAATAACATATAGGCAATACACATCCAAACAATAAAAATAAGTGGTGGAAGCAAACCATTACATGTCAAGTCTATGAATGAAGGATGCCTACTTTCTTCGTGGTCTAAGTAACACATAAATATCATTGGGCATATACTTGCAATATCAACAAGAAGAGAGTAGCATAAATATTGTTGGGGTGGTGGAGTGAAAGAAATAAAAAGAAAGAGGAATGAGTGGTACAATCACATGAGACTAAAAATATTAAATAGAAAAAATAACGAAAAGAAAAAAACAATAGAGAGGAAAGATATAAGGAGAAAAAGAAGGGAAAAGAAAAACAAGATAAAACAATCCAAATCATATTAGATTGCACCCTCTAGCAATAGTGTTGTAGCTTGATAAGTAAAATATTTATATATTTATTTTTTCTTATATGATGATTTTATGGATGATATTTGAGCTCAATTTAATAAATTTGGGTGTAATTAATAAATAAATAATGATTTTGGCATAAAATAGAATTTCTTGAAAAATACTAAATTAGACCGTCTTTCAGTTTTCAGGCAATATCTGGAGCTCTAGATGTCGAATTGGGACGATCTGTATATGGATAAAAAGCTAAGAAAGAGCTCTACAACTTTGATTTTGTGACCAAAATCCAGTTCTATCTCCAAGGGTTTCAAAGTTTGCTTGAAAGTTGAAAGTAGGAATCATCTACCATTCCACCAACCATTTCATCTACCTCTTCATATTTCTTTTCACCTACTACTTCATCTACCCTACTCCATTTTTCCCTATATATAGCCACCCTCTTTTTCATATTTCACACACCAATTCATATCCATTACTCTTATCTCTTCTCCACACATATCATTTCATTTCCATTACTCTCCTATCTTCTCTACTAACACACCATTTCATTACTCTCATCTCTTCTCCACTTACTCCATCCTCTTAGAATTAATTTTATGCATTGTATTACTTTTTGCATGCCTCTATCTTGGAAGGCTTAGGATTGTATTACTTTTTGTATGCCACATACATGGAAGGTTTTACCTTCTCAAGGGACGGCTAGATTTTTACATTTTTCATGCATGTTTTGGTTGTATATTTATGTTTGAGAATTTAATGTTCAAGTTTTATGCAGTATTTATGAGAATTTCATTCTATTTTTATATAATGTCAATTTATTTTGGTTTTTTTTTTTATTTTATCATGCGCTAAATTTCTACTTTCCTAGGGTGATGACGTAGCTTACTAATGAAAGATTGAATCTTAACTTATTAAATCAAGTTTGAATTTATCCTTCATGATTGGGTTTTAATTATTATTCTTAATGCTTTTGATTGACTGGCCATCTTTTGGATGATTTCAATATGCATGTTGAGACCGGAAAGAGATGCATGTGTATAGATCATATAATTAAAACCATGACTTGCATATGAAATACACTAGTACAAAAAGGGTGTTTTAGACCGGCACATTTAGACCGGTTGCAGCGAATGAGGTCTAAAAGAAATGAGCGGTGGCATGTTTGTAATTATAAACAAATTGGGAGACCGGTTATTCTATTAACTAGTCTAAAAAATATTATTTAGACCGGTTCTAAATTAACCGGTCTAAAATATTAAACCTTTTAGACCTGCTTGGATTTTAAACCGGTCTAAAAGGATCATAGGAAAAAATTTAAAAATTTAAAAAAAATTTTAGACCGGTTATAGATATAACCGATCTAAAAAGTATTTATTTTAGACCGGTTAATATAATAACTGGTCTAAAATAAAGGTTTTTAAGACTGGTTGTTCTAACAACCGGTCTAAAAGATAGATTTTAAGACCGGTTGTTTGAACAACCGGTCTTAAAAATGTTTTAAGATCGGTTATTTTTATAACCGGTCTTAAAACTCTTTCCCCAAATCCCATTCGCTGTTCATGCTCCGCGCCCTTCTTCATTCTGAATTCTTCCAGGCTAAACAGCAACAGTCAAGAATGAACAACAACTCTAAATTCGTCAAATCAACAGCGAAATTAGTGTCTCACCTTGGATTGGTATTGCATTTGCGCCTTGAAAATGGGATCTTGGAGCTAGCATCCCCATTGGTCAGTGTTAGGGCGTACTGGTGCTCCGTCTTTTCATTGAGTGTCGACGTTTGACGGCGCTGAACACACCCTATTCTCGTTTTTATTCACCCTCAATCTACAAAAGTTGGATAATGAACTTGGTGAAGCCTAATTCTCTTCCAGGTAGTTTTTTACTTCATCTATTAATATTTTTTTGTGTGATTGCCAACGAAAAAGGTTGTGGCCTGGTATGATTTAGGAGATTGGAAATGTGGGGGCGTTGTGGTTCTGATTTCTGAAACATTACTAGTCTTTCTTTTATATGAGACATTGGTTTGCATTATGATAGCTTTTATGTTCCTTATTTTGTTCCTGCATTATGATAGCTTCTCTATTCCTTATTCTGTTCCTGTGTTATGATAGCTTTTGTGTTCCTTATTCTTATGCATTTTTATTTATTTTTTCCTCTGTCTCTCTCAACCAAACTTGTCATAATGGTTCCCTTATTTCCTAGTATATTTTTCCAAAGGCTCCCGATATTGCTTTCTTCGTCAGCCACAGAGGTTACATGAATCACTTCCTTTGTTTCCCTGTAAACATCATCACAAGCTTATGCTACTTTAGCAAAAATATATTCACTTGCATAAGTTTGCTCATAATTCATCAGTGATTTAGAAATTGGGGTCGATCACCTTTAATGATAAAGGTTCAATTTCTTTTACTAAAAAGTTATAAAGGCACCCCATAAATATTTAAACTTCAAATTATCCTTTGGACTCCTCTATCACACACACAAAGAAAAAGTTTCATACATGCATTACAAGTGATAGATGGTTAATTGAAGTCATGTGCTGATAGGGTGGATTCTAAATGAGAGAATACCAAATAAATTGAGTGCTGCTGGGACTATCTATACTTAAATGATTCATTGTTTCTGGTTGGAGTCACATGAGAATGTGAAGGACGTACTCCTTCCTAAATAGTAAATGCATATATATATATATACACAAGACACACAGAAAACTGTAAGAGAATGAAGCCATAAATCTGATGCCTCTATCGCTAAAACGTTAAACCACCTTTCCTACTTTCTTCCAGTGTGTAATCTACCCCATCATACCAAGCTCATCTTTCCCATGTAGTTTCCGGCCTTCAAAGACTTTATTCGAGTGATTAACGGGTAAGTCAATTAGTAATTACTGAACCCCTAATCCCTATGGTACTATTCTATTTCTACTGTTCGTAATGGTAATATATATGGCAGTCAACCCATTGTATTGGACAGATTTGCATTGTTAATTAGACTTGTACTATTCAGATTACTCTTCTTCTATCTCTATCTCTCTACTCTCTTCTACTTGTTCATTATGTAGTAGTTAAACTAGGTACTTGGGTGTAATGATTGCCTACTCTCATTATACTCCTTCCTTTTCCAAAGGAAAAAGTAGAAAACAAAAAATAAAAGGTGTCGGAATATAGGGATCGTAGTTGGATAAAAGCTAAATGGACGAGTGTTGAATATGATGTTGGGGTGAGGGTTTTTTAGACTTTGTAAAAAGAAATGCCGATGATTATAGTGGGATGTTTTATTGCCCTTGTGTAAAATGTTTGAATGAGAAGCGATTAAGTGCTGTAGATATATATACACATTTAATTTGTGAAGGGTTTTGTAAGACGTAAGTAGTATGGGTATGGCATGGTGAACAATTAGAAATGCCAAGTGCATCTCAACAGGGGGAAGTGACTTGTGATGATATTGACAAGGATATGGATGATCGGATAGAGGATATTATTCGTGATGTAGGAGAAGAGGCTTTTGAACAATCACATGCATATGGTAATATGTGCAGTGATGCTGAGATGCCGTTGTACCTTGAATATGGGAGGGAACATCTGTGATAAAATTCTACTTTGAACATCTGAGATACCGCTGAGATGCTGCTGTACAAGAAATGATCATCACGAGGGAATATAGGAGGATATCTTTTTATGATGCTACTTTGAACTTAACTAACTAAGTAATTATGATTATGATTTATATCCAAAGAATATGTTTAGTTATTTTATCGATATAGTCTTTACATGTCATAGCTTAGGATTTATCTTTCTTTGTTGTCGGTACAGGAAAATGATGAATCCCCAACGTCCTAGTGCAGAGGATCAGCCACCTACTACACCTTTGAGTCAGCCACCTAGTGCTCAAGAGAGTCAGCCAGCTAGTGCTGAGTAGAGTCAGCCAGCTAGTGTTAATCAGGGTGAGCCTAGCAATGCTCGGAGCCAGGGTCATAGTGAGCGCAATAACCAGTCTGTACGGAGCCAGGGTCACTGTTGACAGATGTTTCCCTCAGTCAGAGTGCAGGCCAAAAGATACGATTGAGTTTGATAGATATTGGACACCAATCGGTCCAAATGCCCAACGGTATAGGAGTTTTGTCGACCTACTTGCGCGCAACAAGCCGAGCATCTTGATAGAGGAGTGGAGAAATATCGATGAAAAGGTGAAGAAACATATTTAGGACACTATCCAGGTATACAATTCTCTTATGTATGTAATTAATTATTATCAAATATGTCACAAATTTGTCACTTACTCCTTCAATGTATGCATTCCAGCTCACGTACGACGTTCCTCAGAGTGAGATCTTGTACAACAAGGAAATGACGTATTGTTATGAGCACTGGAGCAAGTTTAAGACAAATCTAACCAACAATTACATTCATATCCAGGTGAAAGATGGTCAGCCTCGTCCTAATCCGTACGACAAGTATACATTTCTTGATCAAGCGACTTGGCAAGCATTTGTTAGGCTTCAGAATACTCCAGAATCTTTGGTTAGTTGACTTATTTGTCGTTTTATTTACTTAGCAATTATCTTAATTGATTATAACACTTTCCTTTTGTATCATTTCTTATTCACAGGCAAAAAGGCAAAAAGCACAAGAGAGGGGTAGAAAGAATGATTGCCCTCATACAATGTCTCATGGGGGTTATGCAAAGGCTGAAAGAGACTTGTTGGCGACCAAACGGAAGAGTTTGGAAGGAGCATCTCAATCCGATCCTTCTGTTCTTCTTTATCCACCATCTCCGATTCGTCGTGAAGAAAAATGGCAATTTGCCCACCAAAAGTGGAGTAGGTCTTATATGAGTGAACAATCTTGTATAGTAGGTGAAAGAATTGTAAGTATATATCATTGATGTTATTAATTACATAAGAAACGTACATAATTACATATGTTTGTTATTTTGTATTATCTTATAGGAGGAACTTAGAAAAAAACAAGTTGAGGGATCTTTTAAGTCGGAGGGCAGGAATGATATTCTAACAGTTGCTACTGGCAAACAAGAGCATCCAGGCCGTGTCAGGGGAGTTAGAGGAGGGGTAGGAATACAGGATTACTTTGGAGCCCCCGTATGCCATTCCTCAAACATCGTGACTAGGGAGGAATTGGAGACTATGTTGGCCACTGCAAGAGCAGAAGCAAAGGCTGAGGCTGAGGCATCATTTGATGCACTATTAGAGACCCGGTTGAGTAAGATGAAAGAAGAAATGATAGTGTTTATGAGCTCAAGACAAGATACCAGTGCTTCCCAACCACAATCGATTGATCCTAATAAGCAGAGCACTAAAGGGAGTTGTTGCAACATCGGGCAGTCATCAGAGGGTCCTGCAAGAGAAATTACTGAGCCTTGTGATATTTTTGTTGAGGATCCTCTGAGGTGGTTAGTTGCACGGGGTAGTGTGCATAACCTGGGATCAACTGTCCACCACCCATAAATGGAAGCTGATCAAGTCCGAGTGTCAGTTGACGAGGTGATCATTGCAGATGCACCTGTCCCTATCCCTTCTGACGAAATCAAGATTATAAGTGATGTCCTGGGTACGTTCATTTTATGGCCAACGAACCTTGTTTCTGTTCGAGCCGAGGAAAGTCCGATCAAAGCCCCACTAAGTCCAACTCCCTTCACTCAGCAAGAAGTTTCACTGCCTCCATTGAATATCATGCAACAAGTGATTCTGATGGCATATGATACATCCTTTAAAATAAGAGATTGGCCTACGGATTCAGTTGTTAGACAGTCAGGGGTGATATGCTATCTTGAGAGGGATGATTTGATGTCCCTGGTAGCTCCTAGACAAAATCTTATGATTGAGATTGTCCAACTGTTCTTAATGTAAGTATGTTCTACAATTCAAAGTAAATATTTTAAAAGTTTCACTATTTACCTTTTATTTATGTGCTTGCATTATTGTAGGTATATGCATCGTAGGTTGGTCTCCTCTGGCAAAAGCGAAAAATTTGGATTCTTATACCCCCATCACATCCAAGAGAAAGGGACCACTGCTGCTATCAGACATAGATACTTATCAGAGAGGCTTAGTGAAACTGGAATTGAGTGTTTTTTGGCTCCATATGTGCATGGCTAAGAAGCAAATTGATATTTTATAATTTATATAATGTTTTATGTTTGCTTAATATTCTTTTTTTCAGTGATCATTGGCAGTTGCTTCTTCTATACAAGAGTAGTTACACTATCATCCTCTTATGTTCCCTCCACTTCAAACCAGGGAATGATTTGAAAAAGACCATAAGCTCGTTAGTTTTCTTGCATTATTACCTTTTCTATGCAAAGTTTATGGAATTTGTGTAAAACCAATAACCTTTGTCATTGTGATGATCATAGGGCTATGCGGACATTCCTACACAGTGCTTGTGGTAAGCATGTTCGTGACCTAAAGGACCCTATATGGATCAAGCCAAAGGTTAGTATATATTGATTTGTTTAAAGAATGTAATAAGCCATGCCTTTATATTTGTTTTAATGATATCATGTTTTTTCTTAGAGCCGTAGGCAACCACAGGGGTCCAACTTATGTGGTTTTTATGTTTTGAGACACATTTACAATATTATCACTCTAGGCACGACTGATTTTACTCAAGAGGTAAATTTATATTTCAGAACTTTTGTATTACTTTTTTGTTTTTAAGTTACTAAGTTAATGTTTCATTTGGTTTTGGTGTTACAGATGTTTGATCTTGCTGATCCCTTTCCTGAAGAAGATATTGATTTCATTCGCACATGTTTTGCTGAATTCATCTATGAGCTATTACAAAAATAGTGAGTTTTTGAATCCAACGTTACATTGTAAATTATTGTTCTCATATGTATTGCTAACAAGGTTTATGTATCTATGTAGGACAATTTCTGTGATATGGGTGATACAGGAGGCATGGGATTTGAGGGACTGACCTTTGTAATTTTTCTTCCCTTTGTATTCTGTAAACTTGAGGAATTTCTGCTGTTGCTTGTATCAAAACTTGAATTTTGTTGCTGCCGTTGTCATTTCAAAGTTTTGCATCCATTTCTGAGCAAATTCTTCTGTTTGTACATTCCTTCATGTTTTTAGTTTTAGACAACTTTATGTTGCACATTGAAATTGCAAGAAATGGAGTGAATTTGGAGTTCCTAGAATTATATTTTAACTTGTTGCTTAAATTGTGACATTTGATCTTGAACCTTGTTCTACACTAATTACCATTTGTTAGAAGTTTATTTAAATTCACCTGACTTACACCTTTATTTGTGCTTGTGTTTGATCTTGCTGCTGTCATTGATTTTGTGAAATCTGTTATGCTGATTTTGTGCAATCTTCCGTTGCATTTTGCATTGTTCTCTGTTGCTTCAAGATTCATTATTGCACTGCTGTCATTTGGTCCTCCTTACTGTCTAATTGCACTGTTGGTGTTATTTAGTGCTAAACTAAGGTTGGTCATTACCTTTGCTCCAATTTGCATTTTGCATTGTTGACAAATTTGATTGCACTCGACTTGTGACTTAGGGACTGAAACTACAAGTGCATTTAGGCTGAAATTGAGCCAATGGAGTTTACATTAAATGCTGCCATATTTTCCATATTGTAATTAAAGTGCCGCAAATGAATCATCAATGTGTGACTGGCTTGTATGAAAATGTGTTGATGCTATAGACTGCTGCTTTTGAATATTGAAATTGAAATCTGTGATTGTTCTGTACTGCTGTTAAAGTTGGAGCATCCAGTGCGTGTATATATAAAAGGGACATTTTTTTTAAAAAAAATAGAAGCTTTAAGACCGGTTGTAGTTACAACCGGTCTTAAAAGTACTTTAAGACCGGTTGTACCCACAACTGTATGACATTTAAGACCGGTTGTGGGCAAAAACAATCTTAAAAGGTCTGACGTTTAAGACCTGTTACGGGCAGAACAGGTCTTAAAGGTGACCTTTAAGACCGGTTTTAAGAACAACCAGTCTTAAAAGTATGACTTTTAAGACCAGTTATAACAACCGGTCTAAAAAATAATAGACTTTTTAGACCTGCTGTAACAAGACCTCATTCACAACCGGTCTAAAAAGTGTTTTTTAACCAGTCTAAAAAATCAATTTTCCACTAGTGATAGGAATATATTCATATAAGTTGTGTAGACTCATTGAGTTCCATGAATCTTAATGCATAATTAAATACTTAAATTCATAAAGGAATATATTGGATTAGCAATTAATTATAGAATTGCTTGACCTTGGAAGAGGCTAGTAATTAAATTAGGGAAACCCGACTATCAATCATGTGAAATAAATTGGGCTAGAATAGATAAGTGATACAATCCAAAATTTGTTAAGTGAAATCAGACCTCCAGGACTTTTTCTCATAGTTGTTTCATATCATTTGCATTCATATTTAATTATCTTTTATTTCGTACTTTCATTCATCAACCAATCGACCAATTAAATAGAGTTAAAATTACTCATTTTGGTACTTAGTGATCAATCCTTGTAGGAACGATACTCTACTCACTTCTGTATTACTTGATTACGACAGTGTACACTTGCACTATTAAATTAATCATCTACACTCATAACAAGTTTTTGGCACCGTTGCTGGGGATTGTAATCATTAATATCAATACCAAGTAATTTTAATACTAATTTGGTCTTTATGTTATATTTGCTTTTCTTTTTTGGTGTTTTGTGTTTCCTTTCATGCTTTTGCTTAGTGCATGACTAGATCGAAGAAGACTGAACTAAAACCTCTTGATTATGAGATTTTAAGAACTTGTCGAAGAAATCGAAGAGTTCAGAAGCAGTCTACTTCAATCCTAAGCAATCCGATAGCAAATCTGGGGGAGAAATAATAGATACCAAAACACTCCGTGACTATGCAACACCAACAGTCATGGAGACAAACTATTGAATTAGGAGACCACCAGTAGTAGCTAACAACTTTGAAATCAAGCCTACAATTATCCAAATGATGCAAGAAAATCATTTCAGTGGTTTACCAACAGAAGATCCTAATGCACATATAGCCAACTTCTTAGAAATCTGTGACATATTCAAGCATAATGGTGTTACTAATGACGCCATTAGACTTAGACTTTTCCCTTTCTCACTTAGGGATAAGGCTAAGAGTTGGTTACAATTGCTACCAGTAGGAAGCATAACTACATGGGAGATCATGGCGCAAAAATTTTTGGAAAAATACTTTCCTTCAGCAAAAACTGCTAAATTAAGGAATGAAATTACCTCATTTACCCAGTATGAGCAAGAAAGGCTCTATGAAGTATGTGAAAAATATAAGGAGTTGCTAAGGAGATGTCCTCATCATGGGTTACCACATTGGTGGCACCTACAAACTTTCTATAGTGGGATGACGCATATCTCCAGAATTCTTGAAGATGCTGCAGCTGGAGGATCTTTAATAGGAAAAAATATAGATGATGCTTACAATCTACTTGAGGAGATGGCAACCAATGCATATCAATGGCCTTCTGAACGTAACAATTCAAAGAAAGCACTTAGAGTATACGAGCTAGATGTCCTTACAACTTTGTCTTCTCAAGTTGCATCTATATCCAAGCAAGTAAGATTATTGACAACTAAAGCAAATGTAATCAACACTCCTAATGAAGCTTGTGATCAATATGGAGGACCTCATGTGAGTACGTAATGTCAAGAAGGACACTCATTTATACCGAAGCAAGCTCATTTCATCAAAAATCAAAGGAATGACCCATTCTCAAACACCTACAATCCAGGTTGGCGAAATTATCCAAACTTTAGTTTGAGGAATAATCAAAATGCATTCAAGCTGCAAGGGAACCACCAGCAGCAAGCTTTTCAACAACCAAATCCACCACAACAAAAAGTGAATTTGGAGGATGTACTAGCTCAACTAACCATGAATACATCTCAATTCTTGGCTAGGACTGATGCAACAATCAAAAATCAAGAAGCCTCAATAAAGAACTTGGAGATCCAGATGAGCCAAATTGCAAATATGCTAAATTCCAAGAAACCAGGAACTCTACCAAGTGACACCAAAAGAAACCTATAAGAACATGTGAAAGCAGTTGCACTAAGAAGTAGTAAAGAATTAAAAGATCCTATAATTAAGAAGAAGGATGACAGAGAAAAGAAAGAAAGCAAAGAAGAATAGAAGGATGATGATGTGATACTAGGAAGAATCAGCTTTCCAGACAATCCTCCTCCATATGTACCACCAGTTCTATACCCTCAGAGACTTACAAAGGCAAAGCTAGACAAGAAGTTTGCAAAGTTTTTGGAGGTTTTCAAAAAGCTGCACATCAATATTCCTTTTACAGACACTCTTGCCCAAATTCCCAGTTATGCAAAATTCATAAAGGACATTCTCTCAAATAAGCGTAAGCTTGAGGAATTTGAAACAGTTGCACTTACTAAGGAGTGCAGCGCTATTCTCCAAAAGAAATTACCTCCAAAGCTGAAAGATCCAGGAATTTTCTGCATACCTTGCACCATAGGTCAATATCACTTTGAAAGAGCACTTTGTGACCTTGGAGCAAGTGTAAACCTCATGCCTCTATCTGTCTACAACAAACTTGGTCTTGGAGAGGTAAAACTGACCACAGTTTCATTACTTCTGGCTGACCGATCAATAAAATATCTGATGGGTGTCTTAGAAGATATTCTGGTGAAGGTGGACAAACTCATATTCCCATCTGATTTCATAATACTCGACATGGAAGAAGACCAAGAAATTCCTATCATTCTTGGGAGGCAATTCCTAGCAACTGGGAGAATGTTAATAGATGTGCAACATGGGAAGTTAACCTTGTGATTTCAAGATAATCAAGTATCCTTCAACATTTTCAAGGCTTTATCCTTTCCAAATGAAGGTGTCACTTGCTACAGAGTCGATGCATTGACCAGCTCTTACTCCTAATGAAGAAGAAAAGTTATTAATAGTTCTAAGGGAGCATAAAACAGCATTTAGACGGTCAATAGCTAATATAAGAGGGATTAGTCCTTCAATTTGTATGCATAAGATCTTGATAGAGGACAACTACAAGCCAATAGTTGAGCACCAGAGAAGACTCAATCTACCCAATCTCAAACAATCAATAGGTAAGTCCAGTTCAAGTTGTGCCAAAGAAAGGTGGAATGATAGTAGTGCTTAACGAGAAAAATGAACTGATTCCACAATGAACGGTGACTGCATGGAGAGTATGCATCGACTACAGAAAGCTCAATAATGCCACTAGAAAAGATCACTTCCCTCTGCCATTTATAGACCAGATGCTTGACAAACTAGCAGGGAAAACCTATTATTGTTTCCTGGACGAGTACACGGGATATAATCAAATTACAATTGCACCAGAGGATCAAGAGAAAACAACTTTTACATGTCCATATGGTTCATTTGCCTTCAGAAAGATGCCATTTGGTCTATGTAATGCACCAGCAACATTTCAAAGGAGTATGATGGTGATCTTCTTAGACATGGTGGAAAGGCTTATTGAGGTATTCATGGATAATTTTTCAGTTTTTGGAGAATCATTTGATTATTGTCTTTCAAATTTGGCAAAAGTCGTGCAACGTTGTGTGGAGACAAACTTGGTTCTAAATTGGGAGAAATGTCATTTTATGGTGAGAAGAAATCATGCTGGGTTACAAGGTATTTGATCGAGGCATTGAAGTAGACCGAGCTAAGATTGAGACAATTCAAAAGCTACCACCTCCTTCCTCAATCAAGGGCATTCAGAGTTTTTTAGGATGTGCTGGCTTTTATAAAAGATTCATCAAGGACTTCTCAAAAATCACAAAGCCACTTTGCATGCTATTTGAGAAAAACACTCCCTTTATGTTTAATAAGGAGTGTTTATTAACCTTCCAAACTCTAAAAAGTGCCTTGACTTCTGCGCCAATTATCATAGCTCTAGATTGGAATCTTCCATTTGAAATGATGTGCGATTTAAGTGATTATGCAGTTGGAGCTGTTTTAGGCCAAAGAAGAGACAAGATATTTCATGCTATCTATTATGCTAGCAGAACACTCTCAGAAGCACAGCTGAATTATGCAACAACAGAAAAAGAGCTCTTAACAGTAGTGTTTACATTCGACAAATTCAGAGCATACTTGATCAAGTCAAAGGTTATTGTCTGGATGGACCACTCAGCAATCAAATACCTGATTGAGAAGAAAGATGCTAAGCCCAGACTGATCAGATGGGTGCTTTTACTACAAGAATTTAACTTGGAGATCGAAGACAAAAAAGGGACCAAGAATCTCATTACAGATCATCTTTCTCAATTAGAACCACCTGAACGAAAGAGAGAATCACCAATCCAAGAGAATTTCCCAAATGAGCAACTTTTTATCATGTAGTCACAACCTACTCCTTGGTATGCTGATTTTGTGAATTATTTGGCAAGCGGAGTAATGCCTTATGAACTTTCTAAAGTACAAAAGAAAAAGTTTATGGCTGATGAAAGGCATTACCTTTGGGAGGATCGGTTCATATGCAAACAATGTCCAGATTGAATTATCAGGCGATGTGCTTCTGAAGAAGAAATGGACAGTATCTTAAATCACTGCCATTCATTCCCATATGGTGGTCATTTTGGAGCAAATAGAAAAGCAACTAAAGTCCTTCAATCAGGATCTTATTGGCCTACACTCTTTAAGGACGCTCACAGAATTATGGCAACCTATGACAGATGTCAAAGAATGGGAAATATCTCAAGGAGACATAAAGCCCCTTTAACCAACATTTTAGAAGTTGTACTTTTTGATGTATGGGGGATCAATTTTATGGGGCCTTTTCCATCCTCATTTAGCAATCAGTTCATTTTAGTAGCTGTTGATTATGTCTCCAAGTGGGTTGAAGCAGCTGCTTTTCCTACAAATGATTCTCAGGTGGTTGTGAAGTTTCTGAGGAAAAATATTTTTGTAAGATTTAGAGTGCCTAGAGCTATTATCAGTGATGGAGGAAGGCATTTTTGTAATTAGCAGTTTCAGTCTGTGTTAGCTAAATATGGAGTAACTCATAAGGTTGCAACTCCATATCATCCACAAACTAGCGGGAAGGTGGAAATCTCAAACAGAGAACTGAAGTAGATCTTAAAGAAGACAGTGAATTCCAACTTGAAGGACTGGGCTCAAAAGTTAGATGATGCACTCTGGGCTTATAGAACTTCCTTTAAGACACCAATTGGTACATCCCCATTTCAATTGGTCTACAGAAAAGCATGCCATCTAGTAGAAATGGAGCACACAACATATTGGTCAGTAAAAGCATTAAATTTTGATTTAAAGGCAATTGGTGAGAAAAGGCTTCTCCAACTCAATGAGCTTGAAGAATTCAGACAACAAGCTTATGAAAATGCAAAGTTATACAAGGAGAAGACAAAAATGTGGCATGGCAGAAGAATTTTGAGGAGAGAGTTTACACCGGGACAAAAAGTGCTTTTATATAACTCAAGGTTAAAGCTCTTTCCAGGAAAGCTGAGATCAAGGTGGTCAAGTCCTTTTACTGTGATTCAAGTATGGCCATATGGAACTATGAAGATTCAAGATAATGATAAAAAATTCAAAGTAAATGGGCAAAGGCTTAAAGAATACAATGAAGGTGCACTCAATACTTTGAAATCTGTCATCACGTTTGAAGAACCAACAGGTAAGTCCTCAATCTAGTAATTTTTAAAAAAAATTTAAAAAAGAAAAGAAAAGAAAAATTTTGGTTTAATCTTTGTCTAGCTAAAGACATTAAAGAAGGGCGGCTATTTGGGAGGCAATCCAAAACTTCTTTCCTACTCTCTCAAAACTTCTTTCCTACTCTCTCATTTTGCTTCTTAACTCACCGAAACACACTGCACTGGGTGGAGAATTTTAGTTTCCATTGGTTTCATTTTAAGTTACCATAAAGGAATCTCTTGTAAAGCTTAAGAACAAGTTCCCTAGTCTTCCCAAAGATGTACTCATGAAGATCTATAAAAGGCGACTTGAAAGGATGAAGATATTCAAGCGTGCCTTCCTGTGGGCATACCCTGGATCATTGAAGCTAAGGTATGTTTAGCAGGTGAGATTCATAAATCATTTGTTAAACCTTTGCCAGGAATGGGAAGAAGTTCTTACTCCAAAAAAAGAAGAACTAAAAGGATGAACATCTACCATAAATGTGCAAGGTGGAATTGTGATCAGCGCTGTAGGAATAAAGGTATGGTTTCTATAAATCGAGAAGATAAAATTAAATTTATGAAGGATGGACTGAGTAAGGAGTCACTGGATGATATCATTCAAACTCTTGAGACGCATTTGAGCGGTGATGTTCATCGTATTCTTCTTGATTTAGCAGACATATTCAACAGAGAAAAAGAGTGATATTGTCTTGGGAATCTGACGTTAAAAGACCCTGTTTTCCAGTTTATAAGAAAACTGGATGGGAAGCAAATCCTCTATTCATAGAAAGCGTTTAAGTTGTTACTAGACGTAAAATCAGAGGAAGATGTGAGCCAAAATCTTAACTACTGTGCATAATCATGATTTTGTCTAATCGTCTTATGTTTTTCATAGCTTTTGTCTAATCTATCTTATCTTTTCAGTAGCTTTTGTCTAATATGTCTTTTCTTTTCAGTAACTTTTGACTTTATTTCCTCTTTTTCTTCATGCAAATTATGCCAGTCATTCGTGTCAGAATTTTTTCAAAATTTTTTGAAAAATGTTTGATTTGTATGATTTTGTTGTCGCTGCTTTAGTGTTATATATATGTACTCTTTACTTTGTAAATATGCACACTTCCACTTGTAAATATGCAATTTTCCAGTTCTAAGCACAAATGGTCTGAGAGAAAAGAAAAGAAAAAGGGTATCATACAAAGATGTAGATTTACATCTATCTGTATTTTTTGTGAAATTGATATAGGTAAGGACGTAGAGTTTATAATAGCAGCAAACAAACTTGGAAGTGCATTAGCTGCTAGAAAATCAATTTTGTATACGGGGGAGGCATCTAGGGCCTAAAGGGAAGTGTGGCCATTTCTGCATTTATGAATGGAAGTAAGGGTTTGAGTGTAAAGGTGAAGGAGTTGGAAGACCATATCTTCTCCTTGGGACAAGAGTTGCAGGTTTCAAGCTTGCCTGAACATTTGGGACAAATATTCTACCATGCTCAAGCTTTTATTGCTTTACCTGGTGGTTTGAAGACATTGGATGGGATCTCTAGCGTTGCATATTGGGCTAAGTTCAACTATCACAAAAAGCCATTAGGATTGTTAAATGCTAATGGTTTTTATGATAATTTGTTATGTTTTTTTGATCATGCTGTGTAAATAGGATTCATACCCTAAGCGACTCACTACTCTATAATTGCTGCATCAATTGCTGATCAGCTGCTCGATCAATTGCAAACCTATAAACCTAAACCAAATCTACTCGTCAAGCAAATAGGTGGGCAATCTTCATATAGCAGTCAAAAGCAGAACCCAGATACTATTCTTCGGTTATAACTTTCCTTAATCTCTTGGTTTTACTTTATTGTGTGTTTTTGTAAAAAAAAACTTTCTCTGAGATCTAGAAGACATTGGGGACAATGTCTGATTTAGGTTGGGGGAGGAAAAATTAAAAAAATAAAAAAAAATTTTAGTTAGTTAGTAAAACCATTAGATGCTGGGGTGTGGAAAAAAATGGCTGAGTAAGGAGTTATTCTTAACTCCTGAGACGCATTTTATTAGTTGCATGTTTTTGTTCCTTCTTAAAAAAAAGAGTAAAAGTGAAAACAAAATCATCCTATTTAAGTGCTTTGTAATGATCTTAAAAAGTATATAAGTTTTGAGCATGGATCAATTGAATTTAGAGATTTCATAGCATGAATGAACAACTTATTGTTACAATTGGTGATGAATTTTGAGATTGAATAAGCTGAGTTTGAAAGCCCATAAACGTGAGCTTTAGAGCATATAATGATTATTTCTCTTATGTGTGATATTCCCCTATTAAGTTGTCACTTTAGAACTTGCTTTAAATCTAGTTGAGATTACATTTCACATGCACATTCAAAGATAATAAAGGCATTCATTTTGTTTAGCCAGAGCCAAATAGCCAACCTTGCAATTATACCGTTGATAAGCCCCTTTAAGCCTCATTGACTATTTTTTTGTTCTCAACCCATTGACATATGCATTAATGATATATCAAGTGTTTTTACCTAATTCGAAAGATTAGCAGAGCATTTGAAATTTTTGTGAAATGGGCTTTTGACAAGTGTAGGGGTTTATATATCATCATCTTTAAAGTTGCAAGCAAAAAAATGAAAAAAAAAACAATTTTGAGTATTCGAATTGTAGGTTGTTGTGATGAAATAGATTTATTCAGAAGCTGGCCCATTTTTTTAATTGTTGTATTAATTTTTATATTTAGCCCTTCATATCACGTTTTACATTCCTTTTACCTTAACCCCATTATAACCCTTAATTACTCCTTTTGATTTGAATTATGCATGTGAATTAGGTAGTGGAGATTGAGATTTTTAGCAAACCTATGGTAGTGCAATTTTTTCTATTGAATTCGAGTGAAACACTTACCCTTAAACACTTGAGAGATTGGGAGAATGAGTCACAACTACAAACTCAGTTTATTCATTTTCAAATGAAATTGCCAGTTTATATTTTCATTGATTCATGAATACTATGATCTCTTTATTTTTCAATTATATTCTTGCTTATGACTTGACACTTCTGATTTTGTTGGAAGCACTTAATGGTCACTCCTTGTCCGAGGACGTCCAAGAGCTAAGTATGGGGGAATTTGATAAGTAAAATATTTGCATATTTATTTTCCCTTATATGATGATTTTATGGATGATATTTGAGCTCAATTTAATAAATTTGGGTGTAATTAATAAATAAATAATGATTTTGGTATAAAATAGAATTTCTTGAAAAATACTAAATTAGACCTTCTTTCAGTTTTCAGGCAATATCTGAAGCTCTAGATATCGGATTGGGACGTTCTTTATATGGATAAAAAGCTAAGAAAGAGCTCTACAACTTTGAGGTTGAGACCAAAATCCAGTTCTATCTCCAAAAGTTTCGAACTTTACTTGGAAGTTGAAAGCGGGAATCATCTACCATTCCACCAACTATTTCATCTACCTCTTCATATTCATTTTCACCTACTACTTCATCTACCACATTTCATCTACCACTTCATCTATCCTACTCCATTCTTCCCTATATATAGCCACCCTCTCCTTCACATTTCACACACTAATTCATATCCATTACTCTCATCTCTTCTCCACACATACAATTTCATTTCCATTACTCTCCTCTCTTCTCTCCTTACACACCATTTCATTACTCTCATCTCTTCTCCACTCACTCCATCATCTTAGAATTAATTTTATGCCTTTTATTAATTTTTGCATGCCTCCATCTTGGAAGGCTTAGGATTGTATTACTTTTTGTATACCACCTACATGGAAGGTTTTACCTCCTAAAGGGACGGCTAGATTTTTACATTTTCCATGCATGTTTTGGTTGTATATTTATATTTGATAATTTAATATTCAAGTTTTATGCAGTATTTATGGGGATTTCATTCTAGTTTTATATAATATCAATTTATTTTGGTTTCGTTTTTAATTTTATCATGTGCTAAATTTCCATTTTCCTAGGGTGATGACGTAGCTTACTAATGACAGATTGAATCTTAACTTATTAAATCTAGTTTGAATTTATTCTTTATGATTGAGTTTTAATTATTATTCTTAATGCTTTTGATTGACTGGCCATCTTTTGAATGATTTCAATATGCATATTGAGACCGGAAAGAGATGCATGTGTATAGATCATATAATTAAAATCATGACTTGCATATGAAATAGGAATATATTCATATAAGTTGTGTAGTCTTACTAAGTTCCATGAATCTTAATGCATAATTAATTGCTTAAATTCATATAGGAATATATTGGATTAGAAATTAATTATAGAATTGCTTGACCTTGGAAGAGGCTAGTAATTAAATTAGGGAAACTCGACTATCAATTATGTGGAATAAATTGGGCTAGAATAGATAAGTGATTCAATCTGAAATTTGTTAAGTGAAATATGACACCTAGGACTTTTTCTCATAGTTGTTTCATATCATTTGCATTCATATTTAATTATCTTTTATTTTGTACTTTCAATCATCAACTAATCGATCGATTAAATAGAGTTAAAATTACCCATTTTGGTACTTAGTGATCAATCCTCGTAGGAACGATACTCTACTCACTTCTGTATTACTTGATTACGACAGTGTACACTTGCACTATTAAATTAATCATCTATACTAGTAACATAGCTCACAAAGGTGACAACAATCACAAGAGTATATGATTTCCTTGGGCACAAAGACGAAACAATAAAAATAAAAGAGAGAAAAAAATGAAGAATAATAAGAAAGAAAAAAATCAATCCTAGTTTCATATTGGATTCACCCTCTAGCCATTGATGTTTAAGCTTGCATATGTGATTATCATCACAAGAGTAAGGCTTTCTTTGGGTTTTTAAGAAAAGATAAGAAAAGGAAAATAGAAGAGAAGGAAAATGAAAAAAAATAAGGAAATGAATTAATCCTCATCATATTGGATTCCTCCCTCTAGTTATTGGTGTTGAAGGATCACATATGTGACAACAACCATAAGAGCATAGACTTTTCTTGGGGGTCTGAGGAAAAACAAGATGAATAATAGATTTCACTCTCCTTCTTTCTTTTGTCTTTTACTCTCCCAATTGTTTTCTATCTTTGCTCTCCTAATCTTTATGTCTTTTGCTTCAACCCTTGCTCCCCTATTTATAGTCTCAAGGTATGATTTTCTTCATAAATGCTCATTCTTTTTTGAATTTTCATTTTTTTTAATTTATTTTATATTTTATGTTAATAAAACTACCTAACTTGACCCAATCACCATTAATGGGAGGTTTTTTAAAAAATTTTTCTTTTTCTTTTTCTTTTTGTATTTTCTATTAATAAAACTTCCTAACTTGACCTAATTACCATCAATGGGATATTTTTTTTTTAAAATTTTCGCTTTTATTTTTTTCCCCACAAGTAATTTCCTAATCAACATAAATAAGAGATATTTTTTATCTTTTATTTTCATTATTTATTTATTTTTTTTATATTTTCCCTGCAAGCAATTTCCTAATGTTAGCCTATCAACATGAATGAGAGATAATTTTTGTATTTTGTTTCCTCCACAATGACTTCACACTAAATTTCCTAATCCGAATATCAAATAACATCAATGAGATGAATTATTTTGAAATTTGTTTCCATTTACTACAAAACCCCAAATTCAATACAATCACCATTAATTACAATTCAATCACCATCAATATTGTCATTTGCTTATTAATTTAGATGTGTCAGGATTAATGAGGATTTTATTCTTTTTTCTTTTTTTTATTATTTTTGAGTTGGGCTCGGACAAAATGGGGTGTTTGCGAGTAATATGAGATTAGATTGTGATCTAATTTGCAAGTAGGATAAATATATACCTAATTGCCTCATACAATTGTTGAAGTGTGTGTTTGAGTTATCTTGCCTCTTAAGCAATTATGTTAGACATAACAATTTATACTTAAGAGTAGGGGTGCTCAAATCCGGGACCGGGATCAGGATCCCCCAATCCCGGGTCCCGTCCTGGTATGAGGCCGAGATTAGGAACTTGTGCCCAGCCCCGGTCCCAGTCCCGAGATAGTCTCGGTCCCAGTACAATCGAGACTATCCTGGGACCAAGATCGGGAATTCCAGGATTAAAAGGTAACAGTACATAGAACTAAAAAATTGCAGATCCTATCTTCAAAAAAAATTGTAGATCCTAGAAATACATAGACCAATCCGTGATTGAGATGGCAGGTGGAGAAATTAAACATGGATTAAACACCTACAACCTCATTGTTACAAGTTTACAACATCATTACAAACTACAAAGGTTCAATCTAGAAATTAAAGAACAACAACAATGTTACAAGAAGCAATAAAATATGAGTGTTTGGTGGTCCTTGCTTTTCATGAAACACAGCCAAGAAACAACCATGCACACCAACAAAATGACATTCACAACTTTAATCCTTGTTCTTCAGCTGCAAAATTGAAAAGGAAAAAATGGAAAGAAATGAATAATAATTATTAAAAAATTAAACAAGACAAGTGAACTAAATAAAATAGATTATGATATTACCAATTAAAGCTACTAGTACTTCCTCTTATTTGCTTTGTTCGGATTTTGTTTACAAGTCTTAAAATGTCTCCACAATCCAATGGTCCCTTGTTTGGCTTGATGGCAAAGAATTTCTCTTGGGTAGTACTTAAACTTGGCTTTGTGATCTCTTGTAATTTTGTCTATTTGTACCTTTTCATAATGGTCCCAAACATTTGATTTTTTTCCTTTTTTCTAGTTTTTCATCTCCCTCTAACTCTTCTTCATTAGTTGCTTCTGCTTCCCTAGCTTCTTGTTCTACAGTACTTGAAGTTTCTTGAATGGTTTCTTCATTTGCGGGTGTAGTTGCCATGCTTCTGGACTTAAGCATAACTTAATTAAAGCAGAACTTAAGCACTTGCATCAATAGGAACAACTTTTGATAAAACTGAAAGCATGACAGATTAACAATCATTGTTTCAACATTCATGCAGCAACAATCAATTTGCGAGCAAAAATTACTCACCCATGTGACAAAGATGTTCAGCAAAATTTAAGCTCAAAAATAGTTCAACATTCATTATAATCAAATATTCAAGTAGCAAAGAAAGTGCTTAGTAACAATCATGCAATAAAAGAATGGCCTTTGCATTTAAGCTTCAACATTCATGTATCATTTAATATATTCCAACAAGGGAAAAAATATCATTCAAGCTGCCATAATGTACCTTCAAAAAATCTGGAACCCAATAAGTCTGCTTTTTATTTTCCAACAATTGCTCCTTCAACTTCTCAACTTGAACAAACATGTTATGAACAAAGCCTCATAAAAAGAGAACAAATCCTAAAAAGGGAAAACACTTGAGTTTAATCAAATATAATTGCTGCTTAATCCTCCTTCATATGAAAGGGTATATTCTGGTTCCTATCTATGGATCTGCCTTTCAAAAGAGCTCCTTTAGGGACAGACTTAATCAGAAAATGTCTAAGTTCTTACTGCAAGTACCAAGTTGGAAGCTGAAAGATAGGCGCAACTACAGCAAGTAATAGTGGAAAGCTGAAAGATAGGGTCAACTACTCATGCATATCCTTGACTACCCCTTGATCAAATATAAAACCCCACAACTAGGACCTATGGATACGACCTCATATGGCAGATCTACATTCAGTGATTCACAACAAAGTATTTTACTCTCTGCCTTCACAGATTACAGGCCTAAAAATTAGAAAACTGACTAGGATTTACCGATTTAGAGAATACCTCACAGCGATGGGCTGATGATGGCGACGTACGATGGGACAGTGTTCAGGCGATGGTGAGTAGGCAACGCTCATATGGGACGCCGACTTGATGCAGTAGAATAAGAGGGAGCTGCCGATTGCTGAAAGTTCCAAGCGTCTACCACTTGCCGAGAGAAGGGAGAAGTCAAGAACAAGAAGGCTAGGTCATGGTTGCTTTGGGTCTGAGAGTCGAGAGAGTGAGAGTCTGAGAGTATGGATTGGACCCATACTCAAAAAAAAAAAAAAGAAATGGTTCAGGTAATAGATGGTTTTTGGATTGGACGAAAAAAAATATATTTATATATATAAGATACCGGGACTGGGACTGGGACTTGGATTCCCAAAGCCTTGACCGGATCCTGTCTCGGTCCTGGTATCTTCCGCTCCCAGTCCCGGATTTTTCCGGTCCCAATAAGGCTAGGACTTTTTAGTCCCGATCTCGCTGGGATCGGAACCACATGAACACCCCTACTTAATAGGGGGTTGTAAGTGGATCGATAGGCACTTATAGCTATTCATACTTGAGATTGAGAAAATTGACATTAAGGCTAATTTAATTAGTGAAAACAAATTTTATGAAATTAATGAGAGATTAGTGACTCTAGGTTGTTTGTTTGATAATTGTGGTGGTTTATTTATTTTGATTTTTAACTTCTTTTCACTTATTTAAAGTCAATTCGGGTTGCTTAACTTAAATAAAAGTGTAAAATCATTACTCAACTAAATTGCTAGTACCAAGTTTTCATAGGAACGATACTTTTCTTATCACTTTATTATTTTATATGGCCCATACACTTGCTAAATTTTAGGCTATAAGTTTTTCCCTATCAAAAAGAAACTTGTCACCCCAACTCCAAAAGCTAAAATCCCTAACATTAATCACTGGCCTTAAAAATACTGTATGAATATTGAAGCAATCCCATAGCCAATCCTGAGAAGATTCTAAGGGAGGAGACCTAAGAGGAAAATTAAGGGTCAATGGAAATCACATATGCATATGGTAAGGTTCGAAAAATTCACGTCACCCTTAGTCATCTCATAATTAAAATCCACTTGGACTCCAACTAGCACACGCAACCATAAAAAATTTATGAATAATGTTCAAGATCAGAGTCACCTTTAAGTTACTTTTGCACTTTTGGTATAAGTTAATGTCTATTTTAGCACCTTAATCTTTCATTAAAAAGCATACAGTAATGGACATTTAGGATTATTAATGTCATGGCCGCTTTAGCCCTCTTTTATAATGTTTATGGTTACTTTTTGAAGAGCCATATTGTGGGGCTATCAAATAAAACTAAGCTAAATGCATTATAGGGCAACTAACCTAGGTCGATCTCTACTTGGAGCCTATATTTAGTTCCTAAGTAATCTAGTGTAAATAACAAATTAATCAAAGAGTATGGGATGTAAGTTCATCTATCTAATTAAACTAAAGAGCTACTTATTTATGAATTTTTCAATGTATAAAGTGAGTGAGGGAGTGTAAATGCAAGAGATGAATGTCCTAGGTGATTGAATCCACTAACCATCCTTGTCCAATTTTAATTCTATGTTCTTCTCTTAACTAAGCACAAGGACTAGCAAGAACCCTTACTAATCAATACTCCTAACTTCTCAATTATATCTAAACTTAGACTCAATTATCAATTAGGAGTATCTTAAGTACTTAGCTCATGCTAAATTCATAAGAGATCCTCTCTTCCACCAATTAATTCCTAGAAATCTAGCAAACAATTGATTCAAGAGAATAGAGGAAAGCAATTGAATAACAAAAGAGTGCTATAATCCAATTATAATCCATGAGTACAAATCTAGCACAAATTTCATCATTCAGATTACATCAACTGACCATAATCCTCAGACATATGAACAAATTATAACCTCTAGCAACCTAGAATTATAATCTACACATTTAGAGAGTAGAAGATGAAATTAAGATACAAAGAACTCCCCTAGTTGTTCAAGGACTCAGGTTAGCTTCATCATCACCATCGGACAAAAGAGTTAGCCACTCATGATTCGAAAATCAACTCCTCTGGACCTCTGAGCTGTCATGTTCGATGCAGATCCGAGAAAACAGAGAAGAGAGGGATTTTTCGGTGGAAGTGGAAGGAGGAGAAGAAGTGGTGGTCGGTGGTAGAGTGAATAGAAGAATGGAATGGAGAAAATGAAAGTGAACCACAGAAAAACCAGCATCCGCGTGAGAAGAAGCACCCTTAAAACGTGAACTCCTCCCTCTGTTTTTCTGTGCGATATGATTTTTGGTGAGTATAAAATATAAGGCCTATTTTGGAGATGGGCAAAAATTTGAGGAATCTTAAGGCCAAGAAACTCAAGCCACCAAACAATGCCTAATTCCTTTCTCAAGCATATTAAAATTAGAAAACTAGGAGATAAAATCTGCACATGTGCTCTCCTTTAATTCCATCTTTGTCCTTCATTAAGCTCTAATGTACCATGTCATCACCTATATTAATGAGATACACAAAGGTAATATCATATATTCATAATTAATTAATAACGAGAATAAAAAATATTATTTCAAATATATCAATTTAGCCAATTTAATTCCCAAATCACCTTTGCACTCAAATCTCACATTAATACCTAATTATGCCCAAAATAGTTAATCAAATCCCACAAAAGTTTAAGGTTAATCACTGAAAGATATGTAAATATTTAGCTCTATCACTTTTGCTTCAAATAAATAGTTTATGGTCACTATTGCATTTTTCAAAAAAGTACCTTAACCCAAAAATAAATGGACAAAATTATGGCAAGAAATGGGGAGGAAAATAAGGAAAATTTACTAGCAATGAGGAATCAGAAAATCGAATGAATTTTTAGGGACAAATCAATAAATTTTTATATGACTACAAATTATGCCTCCGGTTTTTAATATGAGATGTATTTAATAAAAAAAATTAAATTACAAACTAGATCTTATATTAATGACATCAGCAACATCATTACTGTAGATTTATTCTGGCTTCACGTCTGACCGTCGAGTCCTTTTCTTGAGTTGACTTCCTTGCAATAATCTTCGTACCCGGACCACGTCCTTGTAGTTTTGAGAAAGTGTAAAGCACCATTGAGATTTTTAGTCTTTTCTTTTTCATTTATACTGAGATTTGAGAGAAAATATATAAATAACCTTTTCTCCCTTTCTAATTTAAATACGAAACTTCTTTTTATAATACCCCTTGCACCCAATTCATCTCAATAATTATTTGCTGGCTCAGCTACATCATTTCCAAGTTTGTTCTGCCTTTGTCTCTCTAATTGTCTTTACCCGCCGTCGAGGAATATAGAAAAAATCGAAAGGAATATAAACTGTGCTAGCAGAGAAATGCGCAGTTTAACACTTTAACTACAAAAATTTAACATGTATAGAAGTTTAACTTAAGACTAAAAGGATAACCAATTTTCTAATCTATGTCCTATTTGTAATTCTTTTTTTTTTTATTCGATCAAGGGTTTCTCCCTCGAAATTTAGAAGGTAAGGGACTCTCACCTCTCCTAACAAGTACGCTTCCCAAGGTTTGAACTTGTTTTCTCCTCCTTACAGGAGTAAAGTCCCTTACCACCTCAACCAACAATTTGTTGGTAAGTCCTCTTTGTAATTCTTACACACAAATTACATTGATTTATCGTCTAAAATGGAAAATATTTATTTACAATTATACCTAAAAATAAGAGAGAGATATTACAGTATAAATATACTTCTGTTTTTTTATAAGCACATATATTATCCTTTTGGTGTAAAACATGTTCTAGGCATGCACTAAAGGGGTACTAAATGCAAACACTTCTCTCAATAGAACTCAAACCTTTATTCTATGTGTGGTGAGTGACTAGCAGTCCCTTATGCTAAACTCAATCCTCGTTTGTTATTGTAGAAACATATTTCTAATACTCGTCATTGGAAACAATTTACAAGAGTATTAAAAAGTCCATTATTGACCCCATAAAAACTTCAAAACCACCCCCAAAATAAGTAATGTATTTGAATATGTCATATTCAAGTATTGTTGGGCTTAGTTGAGAGTATCTCTCCTAAAAGCATTTTCTACAGTCACATACACTCGAACTTAAGGTCTTGTATCTAAGCAATCCCAGTCCCTCCCACTAGAACCAACACTTGACGAATTCAATAATCCAACCATGGCCACTACGAGACTACGTGTCGTTTAGTAAGAATTTGCATGAGAAGCCACCCACCACGTGCCAGCAGTTGCCGCCATGAATCAACACTTTCATAAAAAGCATAAAATGAGTCAGGACGTCGTCGGAGACTCGGCATTTCTTGATTCAGTAAACCTACAATGCATCATGTCGACTTACTTGGCACCATACATTTCCACCACTTGTGATCGGTGCTCTAATTAGACACAGCTAAGAATTCTGACACACACAGAGGTCGAATTGTTTTACGTAGATGCAAACAAGGACAGACCTATAATTTCCCAATAAGAGTTCGAATATTGTAATACGAGAGAAAGAAAGCAAAGAGATAATGTACACAGTGGCGTGCATTTTTCTCTGTCACAACTGTAAATTTTGTTTCAGAATTAATCGAAACTCCTTCACGGACTCTACTGAACTATCTAGTCACGGATTGAGAGAGTCTCTCGAATTCATACAACCATATCAACAAAAATCCAAACTTGCCAATTATCTCTATCCACAAAAGTTGAAGGATGTTTTATTATGTTTCCAGGTGTTACTAAAATTAGATAAAACCCTAAGTTTTTCCGTTAATACATACCTGTTTTGGCTAATTAATCTTTCTCTACTTTTTATATATGTAGATAACACTTGCAACTTACAAGGCTAAAAAAATCCTTGAAGAAAGCAATTCTCTGATCCAAACTCCAAAGTCATCATGTCTTCTTCATCAAAAGCTAAAGCCTTGTTCATCTTCATGATTTTAACACCGAGTTCTCTTCCACCACTAACATATGCTTGTGGTGATGATCATGATAATCCTCATTGCCACTGGCATTGTCATCCCAAATCTCATTGCCACCACAAACCGCCTCATCACGGCGGCTACCCAAAATTGCCGCCTCCACATCAGCCACCGGTCATTATCACGCTGCCACCAGCATCCCCGCCTATCATTGTCACACCGCCACCAGTATCCCCACCGGTTATAGTAAAACCACCACCGATTGCGCCTTACCCACCATACTGGGGCGGCCCTGCTCCTCCTACTCCTCAAGTGAAGTGTCCCATTGATGCCCTAAAGCTAGGGTTTTGTTTGGATGTGCTTGGAGGACTTGTGCATGGGGTAATAGGGAACCCTATTGAGCATGTATGCTGTCCAGTGATCCAAGGATTGCTTGAGCTTGAAGCAGCCGTATGTCTTTGCACTGTTATAAGACTTAAGCTTCTTAATCTCAACATATTTTTTCCTCTTGCTCTTCAAGTCCTTGCTACTTGTGGTTTGACTCCTCCTCCTGGTTTTGTTTGCCCACCTTTATCATGAGTTCAGCTCTCTCTCTGGGTAAGCAACTGAAGGAACTAGCTCTCAACTGTTAAATCATTTCAAGTTTATGCTTAATAATAACAGTATTTTACTATTTACATATAAATCTAAAATTATGATTTAATAGTTGAGAGCTGAAGTTAAATCTCATAGATCCAAAGGCATGACATCTCTTTCTTTACTTTTATGTTCTAGGTGTGTTGATGGTCAATCTGATTATATATGTCTGTATCTATCTATCTATCTATCTAGATAAGTTTGAGTATATTTTAGAGTACTGTCTAAGTTAATTAGCTTGTGTGAAGGTCGTTTAAGTTGTAATCAATACTGTTTTATTATAATTATATATTATCATATATAGTTAGCTCATGAGATGAAACATGTTATATGAACTACAGTAAGTTCATTAGTGCTTTGTTCTTAACTGCGCAATGATTATTTTATGTAATTATTTAGTTCCGTGTTACTATTACTATATAGAAGTTCGAGATCAGGTTAAAAGATTTAATGGTTAATATTTAATATTACTTTAGAAATAATATCTTGATCTAATGTTTCTGTAGAAGAACTAGTGAGTTAAGTTTAGATGTACATGAGAAATAAGATTTACTTTCAGTGAGTGATGGATTAGGTGAAAAGCAATGAGAGTTTCCCCATGTGTGTGTATTGTTTTAATTGCTTATCAAGTATGGTTTTAACAAAAATTTCATGATTCAGGTCAAAATAAAAATAAAAATTCGACGATTACACATTGTAATAAGAGCTGAAAATATATGCAAAACTATAAAAACAATAGCTGTATATTACCTTGGAGAGCCATCTAGAAATGCAACAAAAATAAAGGAATTAATGAATAAATTATATTAACTGCGAAACATATTTTTATGTAATTTATTTTAATGAAGTTTTGTAAATTCTGAATGATATTTATTCATTATTTTAATTTATGGTTTCATAAGAATTCTCGATGCTTCTAAATCAATCCAGCACATCATGCATAGCTTGATTGTATTAATTAATGCTGATCAACAGACGGATTAATGACACAAAGGCTACAAAACACTATTAGATCCGTCTTTTCAGATAAAAAAATATATTATTACGCTTTTTTTCCTTTTGTGATTATCTTATGAAGAAGGTGACATCAGATGTGACAAAATAAGGTTCACGGGATGGCATAGTTTTGCAAATAGGGACCATCTAAATTCTTGGAGTCAAAAATATCGACATCAGAGAATCAAAAAGTTGTATTACATGGAGTACCATTTTGACGATTTTTTTATATAAATTATCTTATTAAGAATTTAAAAACATGGAGAAAACGAAAGAAGTCAACAAAAAGGAAAAAACACATTAGCTATTTGTACATATTTTCATTATTTATGTTGGCAAAAAAATATTTTTATCATTTATAAATTTATGTTTGAAAACAATTTATTACAAGAATTTTTTAGAATATTATTTTTTTAACAAAAAAAGTAAATACTTTTGCTAATGATCTCGAACTGTGGAATCTGGGAATTAGAACAGTGAAGGTATTGTGCGGAGGATCAATTTTCTTCTCAGGAATCAAATTAATGATCACCCTTATCAAGATATCATTCATAAAATACTATAAAAATTTAGCATAGAGATTGGACTATTTTTTAATTTATTGATTTTTGTTTAGAGAGAATGTAATAGTGCTGGTAACAAATTTCATTAAGGAGGGGCGTTTAATTTCTTATGCTTTTTTTAATTTTTGTTCAACCTTCAAGTTTTTTGTCCCTTTCTTTGAACTTTGTATTGTTTAGGTTCCACTGGGAATGAAGTCTTCAGTTTTATTTAAAGAAAAAACAGAAAAATACTTCACTGGCACGTTGTGATTTCGTACAGGCTGAATCAGATAAGCAAAACCCTAACTCCATAGCTATGAGAATATATATTTTCAGATATCAATGAGCCTAAGAAGTGCCAAAGTCTTCAAGCATGGTACATATTGTCTGATTAATTTACTTAATTTCTCTATTTGTTTCAAATCAACTTGCTTTCTCTTCAAGAACTTAATTTGTGAAAGATTACCAAACTTGCTTTCTTTTCAAGAACTTAATTTGTGAAAGATTACCAAAGCTTCAGGCTTGTTTTAAATAGCTCTTGTCTATATTATCATTTTCCAAATGCTCACATGATTTTATTTATAAGGCAGAGAAAGAAGTTTATTTTGGTCATAATTATAAAACTAATCATAACATTCTTTAGAGAGAGAAGTTTATTTTTCAATGATATTGACTTTGTTTTCATGAGCCATATTATTGTATATTAAATAGGGATAATGTTGAAAAGTTATTAAATTTTTAGAGAGAGTTAATGGGGTTTAAGGTTTTTTTTTTTTTTTTGTCTGTGTGAAGTGAATTGTAAATAGAACCATAGAAGTATAGGTTGGATCTTAAATTTCTAATACTAGAGGCCTATTTATATATAAACGATTTCAAGGAGACTTTTTCCCCAGCTCATGTTAAGGCCGCAACTTTTCACAACTTGGTACATCATACTTGTAACCCCCTCCGTGGATATATCCGAAATACGCGATTAAAATGAATTAGAGACCAACGATTAGTGATAAGTAAAATATTTGCATATTTATTTTTCCTTATATGATGATTTTATGGACGATATTTGCGTTTAATATAATAAATTTGGGTGTGATTGATAATTAAATAATTTTTTTGGAATAAATAACATTTAAAAAAAATGAAAGTACTGTAGCAATAGGATCACTGTAGCGGACAGAAGTTACACTATAGCAGATGGAAGTCACTATAGCGACGGTGTAACCCCCTACCTTAATAGCCAAATTTATAGTTCGAGAATGCGTCATTAAGTTGAAATAGAGACCAGTGGTTAATTTAAAACTTTTCCAAAACTTGTTTAGTACGGTCTCACATTCACATCTCGAATATAATTGGTCTGTCCAGTTCGGTTTCATTCATACATATCAGAGTGTAACCAAAAATTCCTGACAACGCTCAGGTTTCATTACGTAATAAAGGGTTTACAACGATTAGTTTCCCATATAGGGGATTACACAACACTATTCAATATATACAACATGTGCAACTAATCCCCAACAAAATATGACAACCAACTACCAAAATTAAAACTCTTAGCTAGGAGCTCTAACCACCCTTTGTCACTTGCTTTTCCTTTGAACCGCTTGCCTTTGCTGTAGGTTAGTCATTGGAAAGAATGAGATTCAAAAGAATCTCAGTAGTAACAATTCACTTATAACATGTACAATCACAAAGCATGTAAGCAAATCACAACAACAACAACACAACGGCATTTTTGTTATAGCTTTTGCTGCATTCACAACGGCATGTTTCACAACAGCATGTTTCACAACAGCACAACAACAATATTTCACAACGGCAATGTTACATCACGGCATATTCAATGAAATGACATACATGCAAGGCATCATACATAGAATAAGAGAAAGAGTCACTACCTTGTTCTTTCCGCTCGTGCACTGGCACTGGTTTATCACGTGCAGGGCAAATGTCAAATCCTATAATTAGAATTACGAGCGATAGGTTATTACTTAATTCAATTCTTTAATTCAAATACTCAAGTTGGTTATCATTAGAGGCATTTAATCAAATCAACTAAGGAGTTAAAGTGGTCAATTAACCTAAAAGACCAATTCCTAACCTCAAAGTTCAACAATACTATATTATGCCATTACATCTTCAATTTTCGCATAAGAGACCAAATCTGCCAGAATTTTCTCCAAACTTTGAAAAATCATAACTAATTCTACAAAAATTGAAATGAGGTGATCCCAAGTCCTATGGAAAGCTATTGAAGTCCTCTTCATAGGAAAAATATGAATCATTACTGGAAATCACCACAAAATTCCAGAATTACACAAAATCCCACACTGCTCCAGAATTAAGTCCAGTTTCGACATCAAACTTTGGGCAACCAGAACTCCCAGCTCAAAACACGATATGACACAAATTATATATCCATTTTGAAGCTTGGAATGTGAACTTTAAGACTGGAAAGTTTCATAATTTTTAGAGATCATTTGTTTATCCAAAAACACCACACAAGCAGAGTACCTCGCTGGAATTCTGTTCAGGCTGAAAACCCAAATTTACACTTTGAGTTCCAATGACCCAAAATTCACAACCTAGGGCTATTCCCACATAATTTTTCGTGTAGAACACAATGGTGACATCAAAATTAACAAATTCCCACTCATTCTCCATGTCCTGTTTTGGCAGAAAATTCAAAATAAATCCCAACAATTACCAACTTCTAATTTCAGCATCAAACTTATGTCAAATGGTTTCCAATGATCATAAACCACCAATAACATAACCAAAACATCATGAATTACCCAAACCCTTGTTTAGCCAAAATCAGGGCAGATTTACACATGCCAAAATACTCATCCAACCAACACAACCAATAGCTCAAATTGATGCTAATACTCACCTAGTGCTCCTCCTTAAGTTCTTTCTTTGATTCTTCAGCTTTTGTTCTTGCAAGATGGCTGAAAACTCCTCTTCTTCAAAAACAAAAACCATAGAAATGAAGCTAAGGAAGAGAGGAACAAGTTTCATGAAGGACTCTTGAGCCATAGATGAGGTTAAGGAGGTGAAAATCAAGATTAAAGTCTTACCTTCACTTGCTCCTTCTTGCTCTCTCGGGTTGCACTGCTGAACCGACTTAGAGAATGAGAGAGAGAGTGAATAATAATCAGATTTTCCTTTCCCTTATCACTTAAAGAGGCAGCCGAAATTGTGGTCCAAAGGTGGTAAAAAGTTGTGGTCAAAATTGATTCACCAAGTCTTTTCTTTATTCATGTGTTGGACGTCCAAAATGTGCCAAGATATCTTTGCTTCATCTTTTCTCTTTCTTTCTTGATGACATAGCCGAAATAATTGACTTGAGGGGATGGAATTTATTGATTAAATGCTTACTCTATCTCTCTTAGCATTTCCTTGACCGAAATGAAGAAGAGAAAAAGTGATAAAAGACTTAGCATGAGATTGTTGACCAAGTCCTCATCTTTTATAACTTGGTCCAATTGCTTCCATAAGTCATATTTAATAGCCAATAGGTATTTTTCTCTTGGTTTTCCCCCTTGTCATACGTGAATCATGGCCTTTTGAAGAAGAAGATGATCTTGTAAAATAACATCTTGCAATATAGTATTTATTTGCCAATTTTGCATGTGAAATTTAACTAAAGACATAACAAAATTTCCAGAGATAATTCTGTCATTAATCCCATCATCTATTATGTACATTTAGTCCTTGAGTACATTTTGGGATATTATAGACGGAAGCACTGTAGAGCCCTCGGACACTGTAGCTATTTGTCGACAGTCACTGTAGCAGCCGCCGGACACTGTAGCTGTTTGCCGACAGTCACTGTAGCAGCCACCAGATCACTGTAGCAGTACTGAAGCACACATTTTTCCCCCTATAAATAGAGGTCAATGCCAAGCTCAAATGGGGAAGAGAGGAAGAGAATAAAAGGTCCTTCTTTGACAATTAGAGGCCTTTCTCTGACACGGAGAGATCTTTTCTCTGACAGTTCTGAATAAAGTGTGTTAATTTTTAGATTTAATTTCATACATTGTATCAATTCTTGCATGCCTCCATCTTGGAAGGCTTATGATTGTATTACATTTTGCATGCCGCCTACATGGAAGGGTTTACCTCCTAAATGGACGGCTAGATTTCTTCATCCTTCATGCATTGTTTGGTTGTATATTTATGTTTAAAAATTTAATATTCAAGTTTATGCAGTATTTCTGAGGATTTCATTCTAGCTTTATATAATGTCAATTTATTTTGGTTTTGTTTTTAATTTCATCATGTGCTAAACTTTCATTTTCCTTTTACTACTACAAACTAGACTTTTTACGTCCCTAAAGGACGTCCCTTTTTAAGTTAGGGACATCTAAAGTTCAATATTTTGCGGGAGGATATGGCGCTGGATGAATTTG
Source organism: Inga laurina (assembly GCA_963855925.1). NCBI lineage: Eukaryota > Viridiplantae > Streptophyta > Magnoliopsida > Fabales > Fabaceae > Inga > Inga laurina. The sequence continues at coordinate 10,026,422 of OY979710.1, forward strand.
ACAAAAAAAATTTCCAACACTTTAGACGTCCCTAGAGAAACTGGGGACGTCTAAAGCTTACTTTAGGCATCCCTATTTTGACTGGGGATGCAAAATCATGCAGAACCATCACTTCATTCACTGTACATGGCAGCTTTACCCTATGTGCCAAAGCCATACCCGTGAGTGTCTCCAGATTTCCACTTCCCCTGCTGCATTCGTTTTCTCTCTTCTCCCAAACCCGTGAGCTGAGTTTCATAACTCCTTCACTGAACAATTGCCAAAGCCATACCCGTGAGTGTCTCCAGATTTCCACTTCCCCTGCTGCATTCATTTTCTCTCTTCTCCCAAACCCGTGAGCTGAGTTTCATAACTCCTTCACTGAACAAAGGCGCACCTCCCCTCCCCTGCATTTGTCTTCCCTCTTCTCCCATTCCTGTGGCCGTGTGGGTCTTGCTATTTGCTGCTGTTGCTGCATTCTCAGAATTATTCAGGTGCGTTTCTGGGTTTCCTAAAACCATGTGCATATGAGGCGTGAGTTGGATTATTATGTGAAGCAATTAAGAATTTACAGAAAAGCTTGGATTCTGCGTTTCTAGATTGTTGCTGCAATTGGATTCTGCGTTTCTAGATTGTTGCTGTGTGCACTTGGTTCTGCGTTTCTGGGTTATATTGTTGCTGCATGCACTTGCATTCTACACTTGGTTTCTGAGAAAATCAGGTGCGTATGTTTTGTGTAATGTAAATAATTATTTTGGGGAACAGATCTTGTTTACAATGTAAGCTCATGTGATTCAAATGAGTTGTTTATATTAAGAAAAAATTGAATTAATGTTAGAATATGTCAAACCTTATGTATGTTGGGGTCATTTATCATATTTGTTTAGACATTTAAGAATCACTTGCGATCCAACTGAACCCTTACAAAACCCTTACAAAATAAAAAACTTCAAAACTTGACATGGTTCTCAGGTCACTCTATATATTCACTTGTTAAATTGTGTTTTTTCTAAGTTTTAAAAATTTATAACTAATACTATTGAGTTTGCATAACTTGTCTTCTTTGCTTTTATACATATAGAGAAATTTTTTTGAAAAATTTTGAACAAAAAAATTGCGTTTTGGAAGTTTGGATTTTGATTTATGAATATTCTAAAAGTTGTTTGATTTGATCTTGAAAGAATTGAGTTTGATTAGGATTTGGTTCTATCTTCTTAGAGTGTTAGTAGGTAGGCATAGAATTTGGCTTTGGTAATTAACTTTAGGAAGCCAAAGACTAGTGAGGAATTGAGGCTAAATATTTATTTCTTTTAAGAGAGGGTATATTTAGTGCAATTTCATATCTAGAACTTATAGTCTTGAATCTCTTTTAAAATTTAAAACTCTTTTTGAATGATCAAAAATAATTTAGGCATTTAATTTTATAGCTAGTTTGGCCAAATGTCCATTCCTATCTCATGAATCCTTTGTTTCAACCATTTGAGCCTAAACTTTCATTAAAGAAAAATTGCATTGATTAATTAGCCATTTGTTTGAGTTAATGCAATTTCCCCCTATCTTCTCATTCATTTATTGTTTTATTAAGTGTAAGTGATATAAGAAAGAAAGACAGTGAAGGGATTGATGAATAAGAGAAACAATGCTATGTGAATTTTTTTAAATAGTGAAAAGAAAAGAGAAATTGAAAAAGAAAAGAGAAAAAGGATATAACAAGAAAGAGAAAAAACAAAGAAAGAGAGACTAAGAGATTGTTATCATTGAGTTAATATCCCTTCATTATTTTCATGTTTTTCATTGAAATTCTTGGCACTAATTAAAGTATTCCTCCTTTTGTTTGGGTTAGAAGAATTAATGTTAGCTTCCTGCTCTTTACTCTTGTTTTAGTGCTATATGAATTTTTATTTTACTCTTCTTAATTAGTTTAGTTTTGTTTAAATTAAGCTGAGATGGTTTGTTATTTTTATTTTGGGATGTCTCACTTTTAAGGGGAAATGCTGCCAACATTTTGGAAAACAAAATAGTAAAAGTCAATTCCCAATGTTGACAATTATTCAAAACTTGAGTGTGAATGGCATAGGTGGTAATAGAATGGATCATAGTTGGATGAATGCTTTGAGAACAAGTGAAGAATATGAGAATGGGGTTGAAGAGTTTATTGAATTTGCTAGAAGGAACGTTCCAGCCAAAAAAGGGAAATATTTTTGTCCTTGTGTCAATTGTTTAAATGAGAGAAAACGGGATGTTGAAGTTATAAGGGATCACCTACTTTGTGATGGAATAAATCTTCGATACACAAGGTGGATATGGCATGGTGAGGAAGTAACTGATTGTCCGTCACACAAGAAGGAAGCTGTGGATGTCATAGATGAAGATAGAATGGAGAGAATGATTCACGATGTTAAGGTAGAATCCTTTGCACAATCGCATGAATATGATAGCCTGCGGAGTGATGCAGAGAGACCACTGTACCTTAGGAGTAAGTACACACGGCTGACAGGAACATTACATTTGGTTAACTTAAAAGCAACTTGTGGGTGGACAGATAGTAGTTTCACATTGCTGCTTGAACTGTTGTGTGATATGTTTCCAGACGATAATGTACTTCCAAATCGTATGTATGAGGCCAAGAAAATCCTATCTACAATGGGTATGGAGTATAAAAAGATACATGCTTGCCCTAATGATTGCGTACTGTACAGAAAGGAGTATGAAGGTCTGAGTGAGTGCCCCAAGTGTCAAACTGCACGATACAAAGTGAAGAAAAATGGTGGTTGTGGTGATGGGACAACTAAAAGGCAACCTATAAAAGTTTTATGGTATCTTCCAATAATACCTTACTTTAAGCATTTGTTTGGCACTGCAAAAAAAAGTGAAGAAGTTGAGATGGCATTCGGATGATAAAATATCCGATGGAAAATATCTTCGGCACCCAGCTGACTCTCCACAGTGGAAGAAAATAGATGAAATGTTCCCTAAATTTGGTAGCAAGCCGAGAAACCTTCGGCTTGGGCTTTGTATAGATGGCATCAATCCGTATGGAACTCTTAATAGCACACATAGTGCGTGGCCAGTACTCCTTGTAATATACAACTTGCCTCCCTGGCTTTGTATGAAACGCAAGTATGTGATGCTTTCTATGATGATTTTTGGACCAAAACAGCCAGGAAACAATATCGATGTCTACCTGGCGCCTTTGATTAAGGACTTGAAGAAGTTATGGGAGGAAGGTGTAGATGTGTTTGATGCATATAAGAATGAGTCCTTTAAGCTACGTACAATGATTTTCACCACGATAAATGACTTCCCTGCGTACGGAAACCTCTCAGGGTACAGTGTGAAGGGGCATAAAGCATGTCCGATCTGTGAAGTAGACACTCACTTCCACTAACTTAAACATGGAAGAAAAATGGTCTACCTAGGTCACAAGAGGTTCCTTCCTAGGTTCCACCCGTATCATAGGTTAAGAAAGCGTTTTAACGGCTTACCGGAGCATGGAATGGCTCCAAAGGCATTAACCGGAGAGGAAGTTTACAGTCGGGTTGAACGTATCAATGTCTTACTCGGTAAGAATCAGAAGACTGCGGGTGAGAAGAACATATGGAAGAAGAGATCAATTTTCTTTGATCTTCCATATTGGCATAGGCTTGACGTGAGACACAGTATTGATGTGATGCACATGGAGAAAAAAGTTTGTGATAGCCTTGTTAGTACACTTTTGCACATTCCAGGGAAGACCAAGGATGGGATTAGTGCGAGACTAGACCTTGTTGATATGGGAATAGGATAACGGTTACATCCACAGCTAAGAGATGATGGTAGGAGGGCATACATGGAGCCAGCAACGCATACACCATCAAAAGCGAAGAAACGAAGTTTGTGTGGATGTTTACATGAAATTAAGGTACCACAAGGATATTCTTCGAATGTGAGAAGGTGTGTGTCAATGGACGATTTGAAGTTAGTGGGAATGAAGTCCCATGATTATCATGTGTTTATGCAATTAGAGATGCACTTTCCTCCTTCATTTTTTGATATAATGGTGCATTTGATAGTTCATTTGGTAAGGGAGGTAAGGCTCTGCGGTCCAGTTTACCTGAGGTAGATGTACCCTTTCAAGCGATACATGAAGATCTTAAAAGGGTACTCTAAAAATCCCTACCGACCAGAAGCCTCAATAGTTGAAAGGTATGTTGTTGAAAAGGCTATAGACTTCTGCAATGATTATCTATCAGGGAAGAAGGAAAAATCTTGGCATGAAGAGGGGAGAAGCAAGGGAACACGAGGACTGAAAGTGAAGACTATGCCTCGTGAAGAGGTGTTGCAAGCACACCTTTATATCCTAAATAACATGGCAGAAGTTCAACCGTACATAGACGAACACAGAAAGAGATTGAAGAACATGAATCTGAGGAAGAATGACATGCAGATTACTATTGAGCAAAACAAGACATTCATTCAATGGTTTGAGGAAAAGGTTTTGCATGAGACCGGTGTGTCTGAGACAATAGAGTGGGTAGCCTGGGGGCCTTCGTTTCAAATCATTACTTGGAGCGGTTATGATATAAACGGGTATTCTTTCTACACAAAAGACCAAGATGACAGAAGTACCATGCAAAATAGTGGGGTGATGGTAGAAGCTGAAGCCATGCACTTTTCCAGTTCGAAAGATAAAAACCCCATATAAGCATCCATGGCCTATTATGGAGTGATAGAAGAAATATGGGAAATCACTTACAACAAGTTCAAAGTTGCTTTATTCAAATGTAAGTGAGTTAGCAATAATGATGTGGTAATAGATCAACAATTTGGATTTGTCTCAGTTGATCTTGAAAGAGTAGGTTATAGGGATGAGCCCTTCATTCTAGCAAGCCAGGCGAAACAAGTGTTTTATGTCACAGATCCCGGAAATAAAAAAATTTCCATTGTACTTCAAAGTAAAAAACAGAAGCATGGTGATCCGACTTCAACCTTAACGGCACACCACCTTTCACAATTAATCCACCTACAACAAGTGAAGTAGAATTGGTAGATGATGAAGAATATGCTGTGAGAAATGATCATGGTGAAGGAATATGGGAAACAATCTAAAGTAAGAGCTTAACTTAAAAAATAGTAATGTGTGCTGTTTGTTTTATAACTAGTTAGTTTATTCATTTACTTACAATTTATTCACCTATCTGACAATGATTTTTGTGCTTACAGGAATATGGACAATTCTGGTGACTCACAAAGTGATAGGGACAATGAAATGAATAGGCCTGAACCTGATGCGAGACCTGAACCGGTTGCGAGAAGAAGGGTTAGAGGCAGTACAAAAATGCCTACATTGGTAGCACGTCATCACCATCAACAGGAGAGGTTGCATATTGACTTTGATGAAAATATGAAACCAATTGGTCCGGAGGAAGACCATTTCATTAGCTACGTAGGTTTTTTGGCTCGAAGCAAAGTTCGCATTACCTATGATAATTGGAAGTTGGTTCCACCAAAGACTTGATTTGGCAACAACTTTTGGTATATAAGTTTCAATACAGAGTATTATATCTTTATTCCTATCGCTTCAAATATAATTAACTTATGTTTTTACCTTGCAGCAAACCTATGATGTCCCTGACACTGCAGAGATGTACAAGGAGTGGATGACGGAGGTTCGTCTATGATGGAAAGATTTCAAGAACAGGCTCACACGAGATTACATTCGAGGGGACATGAGGGGTCAGGATCCATGTCATGAGTATCCATTTTTGTCTCCAGAGCACTGGAGGTTGTTTATGGCATCACGAGAAGATCCAAACCTTTTGGTAAGATTTCTGTCATCATAGTGTTTTATTTGAATATAGTTGACATTATTGATTCGGTGTTCGTTGTTTTCCTTTCACAGGCATTAAGTGCAGCAAATGCAGAGAGGCAAGCAGCTAATAACTATCAACATTGCATGTCTCGTGGTGATTATCGGAAGCTTGAGCAAAAGATGATGGCAGAAGAGTTGGAGAAATTGAAGGAAGCAGCCACATCAAATCCTACCATTGTGGTCCAGCCCCCGCCACCTCCACCACGTCACAAAAAATGGAAAGCAGGGAGGCTTAAGGGTGGGAAGTACGTAAATCCGACTGTTGTTGAGGTTGCCGCAAGAATTGTAAGTAGTTAGAGCATAAGTACAAACTTATTTTTTCATATTGGGAGTGCTTACGATAACTTTTATGCTGCAGGATGAACTGGAAGATCATAGTAGCCAAGGTTCGTTCACTCCAAGTGGACAGATGGACATCTTGTCAACGGCAATTGGGAAGGCAGATCACCCTGGTCATGTTCGAGGGGAGGCAGTGGGAGTTCGTGTCACGAAGTATTTTGGCCGAGCCTCACATCCTTATTCGTCACAAGCTGAACCCAATAGGGAGCTTGTGGCCAAGATTCATCAAGAAGTCTCACAAGAGCTCGAGGCCAACCTTTGCGACAAGCTCCGATAAGAGCTATTACCAGAGCTACGTCTTGAGCTGATGCCTGAGCTACGAGCTGAAATGATGAAGATGTTTGAATCGCAGATGGCAACTACCGAGCGTAGAACCCATTCATCCCAGGCCTTCCACAGCACCAAAGGAAGTTACAACCCAGCGGAGGAACCACTTGGCGACCCTTCTCCCACTCCAGTGCAGGGAGAACCTGCTATCCTCTCTTTGGATACCCCAGTGCTGCATGTAGTTGTAGATGCTCTCGTTCACACAGAAGCTACTACCCACCATAATCAGCAAATTCCACAACATTTGCTTAAGGTGACTGTGATGTGTGTTCGAGAGGGGGAAGAAGGTATAGCCATCCCTATTCCTGATGACGAGGTTGCCACGATAGCTCAGGCGAGAGGATCTTTCATCCTTTGGCCTGTACATCTTATTGGCTTGTTACCACCAACACCTCCAATAGTATGGAACTACCTCACTTTTACTTGAGATGTGTTGACATCCTACTAAAAATATGTGTTTTTATGTTCTAAAAGAACGAGCAGGAAGCAGAGAAATGGCCCTTCTTAGCACGACTGCAGCATATCTATAAAAGCATTTGCCAGATTGATTTGCATATGCCTATAGAGATTGTGGGCCAGGATTTAGAATCACTTCACAATTGATAAACAAGATCTTAAACAGTTCATTAAGTTGGAGGAGCTAGATGTTGGATGAGGCAAATTTGCAATCCTGTAAGTTTTTTATTTCCCATTTTTTTCTTCATTTAGTTAAGTTGATTTTAACTAGCTAATACATTCATCATTTTAATTCTATTATAGCTCCTTCCGTCGTATATGCATTGACTCTCAAAGAGTTGATTTATATGGATTCTTGTCTCCTGCACATACGACAAGGATTAGAAATACATTGAAAAGAAGGACAAACTATGTGGGCTTCACATTGGTAGAGGACGACTATCGTTGTTATCTAGCACCGATTGTTCAAGGGTACGCATTTTAATTTTGTGTATTTGAGATTTTTAATAAATAATTTCCTTGCCATCTAACTTCTTTTTAACCTGTATATGTTGTGATAGTTATCACTAGAGTTTGTGTGTTCTCTGTCCTCGTTCCCACATTGTTTACTAGTTTGATTCCTTAAATAGAAGACCAGACAAAGAAACTAAAAGCGCCTTCAACACGTAAGTTATTTTTTTGTATTTCATTGCTTCTTGATTCTTGACTTAATGAATTATTCTAATTTATGTTGATTTTCATTTTAATGATAGGGCATGCACGACGTATCGAGTGCTTGGCGGGCCACGCGAATGTAGAGGTGGCAAAGATCCGAGATGGTTGTTTCCAAAGGTACGTAGTTTCAAATCAAGTTCTTTTGATTAACGGTCATTTTAGATATGCCTTTATTGATTTTAACCATTTGCTTTTGATTTATAGTGCCCTCGACAACCTGGCGGCTGGGAATGTGGATTTTATGTCTTACGTTATATGTTTAACATCATTCAGAGTGGCATTACGACAGATTTTGAACAAGTAATCGCTTCTTCATTCTCAGAGGATAATATTCTTGGTGTTGTAATTCAATGGCAATTCATTCACTTGATTCATTATTTCATCTAAGCTTATTTTCTAATTTACAGATTTTTGACAATGAAGATGCCTACTCATATGAAGACCTAAATATGATTAGAGACTTTTTGGCTGGATATCTTCTTCAACGTATACCAGAGTAAAGTCTTTAGTAGTTTGTATATATAATTAGCGTTATTGTTGTTAGATATAGATTGGATTTAGTCTTGGTTATTGTACAAACTGGGGACTTGGATATAGTCTTTTTAGTGCAATAACAGACTTGGATATAGATTGTTGTGTAGTTTGTGTGGTTTGTTAGTTAAGTAGTTTGTATATATAATTGGGTTGATCACTGTGTTTCAAGTTGTTGTTTCCATTCTACTGAACTGCTGTTGTTTTTATTCTGTTGTTGGAATCCTATTTCTGCAGTTTACATTTTCCAGACAGTGCAATATAAAAAAGGCCATTTTAAAAAAACTTTCAACGTCCTTAAATAAAAAGGGACGTGGTAGAGTGGGAGGCGACACTTTAGACATCCCCTGTTAAAACTGGTGACGTCTAAAAGTCCCCTTAGACGTCCCTAGTTGGAACTGGGGACGTCTAAAGGCCACCTTAGACGTCCCCAGTTCCAACTGGGGACGGGTAAAGTCTGCCTTTGGACGTCCCCCATTTACGAACGTTATTGACATTTTTTTCCACGACCCTCAGATAGACGTCCCTCATTTTTCAGACGTTAAAAGGCCAAAAAAAGGGACGTTAAAACCATCTTTTCTAGTAGTGTAGGGTGATGACGTAGCTTACAAATGACGGATTGAATCTTAACTTATTAAATCTAATTTGAATTTCTCCTTCATGATTGAGTTTTAATTATTATTCTTAATGCTTTTGATTGACTGGCCATCTTTTAAATGATTTCAATATGCATGTTGAGACCGGAAGGAGATACATGTGTGTAGACCAAATAATTAAAACCATGACTTGCATATGAAATAGGAATATATTTATATGAATTGTGTAGTCTTACTGAGTTCCATAAATCTTAATACATAATTAATTGCTTAAATTCATATAGGAATATATTGGATTAGCAATTGATTATAGAATTGCTTGACCTTGGAAGAGGCTAGTAATTAAATTAGGGAAACTCGACTATCAATCATGTGGAATAAATTGGGCTAAAACAGATAAGTGATTCAATCCGGAATTTGTTAAGTGAAATCTAATCCCTAGGGCTTTTTCTCATGTTTGCTTTCATAACATCTGCATTCATATTTAATTGTCTTTCTTTTATTTTGTACTCTCAATCACCAACTAATCGATCGACTAAATAGAGTTAAAATTGCTCATTTTGGTACTTAGTGATCAATCCTCGTGGGAACGATACTCTACTTACTTCTATATTACTTGATTACGACAGTGTACACTTGCACTATTTAATTGATCATCTGCACATGTATCAAGTTTTTGGTGCCGTTGCAGGAGATTATTATCATTAATATCAATACCAAGTAATTTTAATATTAATTTGGTCTTCATATTACATTTTTTTTCTTCTTGGTGTCTTGTGTTTCTTTTTCAGGTTTTTGCTTAGTGTATGACCAGATCAAAGGAGACTAAACTATTGCCTTTTGATTCGGAGATCAAAAGAACTTGTCGAAGAAATCGAAGAGTTCGAAAGCAGTCTACTTCAATCATAAGTGATCCAATGGCAAATCCGGGGGGAGGAACAACAGATACCAAAACACTCCGTGACTATGCAACACCAACAATCATAGGGACAAATTCTGGAATCACAAGACCACCAGTAGCAGTTAACAACAGAAGTTCCTAATGCACACATAGCCAACTTCCTAGAAATTTGTGACACATTCAAGCATAATGGTGTTACTAACGATGCCATTAGACTTAGACTTTTCCCTTTCTCACTCAGGGATAAGGCTAAGAGTTGGCTATAATCACTACTAGTGGGAAGCATAACTACGTGGGAGATCATGGCGCAGAAATTTTTGGAGAAATACTTTCCTTCAGTAAAAACTGCTAAATTAAGGAATAAAATTGCCTCATTTACCCAGCATGAACAAGAAAGCCTCTATGAAGCATGCGAAAGATACAAGGAGTTGCTACGGAGATGTCCTCATCATGGGTTACCAGATTTGTGGCAACTGCAAACTTTCTATAGTGGGATGACACACATTTCCAAAATTTTTATAGATGCTGCGGTTGGAGGATCTTTAATAGGAAAAAATATAGATGATGCTTACAATCTACTTGAGGAGATGGCAGCTAATGCATATAAATGGCCTTCTAAACGTAGCAATTCAAAGAAAGTACTTGGAGTGCACGAGCTGGATGTCCTTACAACTTTGTCTTCTCAAGTTGCATATATATCCAAGCAAGTAGGATCATTGACAACCCAAGAAAATATAATCAGCACTCCTACGGAAGCTTGTGATCAATATGGAGGACCTTATATGAGTACGCAATGTCAAGAAAGATACTCATTCATGTCAGAGCAAGCTCAGTTCATCAGAAATCAAAGGAATGACCCATTTTCAAACACCTATAATCCAGGTTGGCAAAATCATCCAAACTTTAGTTGGAGAAATAATCAAAATGCATTCAAGCCACAAGGGAACTACCAGCAGCAAGCTTTTCAACAACCAAATCCACCACAACAAAAAGTGAATTTGGAGGATGCACTGGCTCAACTAACCATGAATACATCTCAATTCATGGCTAGGATTGATGAAAAAATCCAAAACCAACAAGCCTCAATAAAAAACTTGGAGATCCAGATGGGCTAAATTGCAAATATGCTTAATTCCAGGCAACCAGGAACTCTACCAAGTGACATTGAAAGAAATCCAAAAGAACATGTGAAGGCCGTTGCACTAAGAAGTGGGAAAGAAATGAAAGATCCTTTAATTAAAAAGAAGGATGACGGAGAAAAGAAAGAAGGTGGAGAAGAACAAAAGGAGGAAGTACAACAACAGAAGGAGGATGATGTGATACCAGGAAGAATCAGCTTTCCAGATAATCCTCCTCCATATGTACCACCAGTTCCATACCCTCAGAGACTCGTGAAGGCAAAGCTAGACAAGCAACTTGAAAAGTTTCTAGAGGTTTTCAAGAAGTTTCACATCAACATTCCTTTTACAGACGCTCTTGCCCAAATGCCCAATTATGCAAAATTCATGAAGGACATTCTTTCAAATAAGCGCAAGCTTGAGGAATTTGAAACAGTTGCACTTACTGAGGAGTGCAATGCTATTCTCCAAAAGAAATTACCTCCAAAGCTGAAAGATCCAGGAAGCTTCTGTATACCTTGCACCATAGGTCAATGTCACTTTGAAAGAGAATTTTGTAATCTTGGAGCAAGTGTAAACCTCATGCCTCTATCTGAATACAACAAACTTGGTCTTGGAGAGGTAAAACCAACCACAGTTTCATTACTTTTGGCTAACCGATCCATAAAGCATTCAAGGGGTGTCTCAGAAGATGTTCTGGTGAAGGTGGACAAACTCATATTCCCAGCTGATTTCATAATACTTGACATGGAAGAAGACCAAGAAATTCTTATCATTCTTGGGAGGCCATTCCTAGCAACTGGGAGAACATTAATAGTGTGCAATAGGGGAAGTTAACCTTGCAAGTTCAAGATAATCAAGTATCCTTCAACATTTTCACTACTAGAAAAAATGGTTTTAACGTCCCTTTTTCTAGCCTTTTAACGTCTGAAAACAGAGGGACGTCTATCTAAGGGTCGTGGAAAAAAACGTTAATAACATCCATAAATAGGGGACGTCTAAAGTGACCTTTAGAAGTCCCCAGTCCCTACAGGGGATGTCTAAAGTGGAGCTTTAGATGTCCCCTATCCAAACTGGGGACATCTAAAGGTCACTTTAGACGTCCCCAGTTTGTACTAGGGATGTCTAAAGCTCCACTTTAGACGTCCCCAATCCCTACAGGGGACGTCTAAAGTGTCGCCACCCACTCTACCACGTCCCTTTTATTTAACGACGTTAAAAGTTTTTTTTTTTTTAAATGGCCTTTTTATATATTGCACTGTCTGGAAAATATAAACTGCAGAAATAGGATTCCAATAACAGAATAAAACAACAGCAGTTGAGCAGAATGGAAACAACAACTTGAAACATAGTGATCAACCCAAGGCTCTGCTACATGCAATAATTTTAAGGGTAGCAAACTAATTAACTAACAAACCACACAAACTACACAACAATCTATATCCAAGTCTGTTATTGCACTAAAAAGACTATATCCAAGTCCCCAGTTTGTACAATAACCAAGACTAAATCCAATCTATATCCAACAACAATAATGCTAATTATATGTACAATATATAGAACTACCACCAAAGTATGTCCTACACAAACTACTAAAGACTTTACTCTGGTATACGTTAAAGAAGATGTCCAGCCAAAACGTCTCTGATCATATTTAGGTCTTCATATGAGTAGGCATCTTCATTGTCAAAAATCTGTAAATTAGAAAATAAGCTTAGATGAAATAATGAATCAATTGAATGAATTGCCATTGAATTACAACACCAAGAATATTATCCTCAGAGAATGAAGAAGCGATTACTTGTTCAAAATAGGTCGTAATGCCACTCTGAATGATGTTAAACATATAAAGTAAGACATAGTATCCACATTCCCAGCCGCCAGGTTGTTGAGGGCACTATAAATCAAAAGCAAATGGTTAAAATCAATGAAGGCATATCTAAAACGACCGTCAATCAAAAGAACTTGATGTGAAACTACGTACCTTTGGAAACAACCATCTCGGTTCTTTGCCACCTTTACGATCGTGTGGCTCGCCAAGCGCTCGATACGTCGTGCATGCCCTGTCATTAAAATGAAAAACAACATAAATTAGAATAATTCATTTAAGTCAAGAATGAAGAAGTAATGAAATATAAAAAAATAACTTACGTGTTGAAGACGCTTTTAGTTTCTTTGTCTGGTCTTCTACTTAAGGAATCAAACCAGTAAATAACGTGGGACCAAGGACAGAGAACACACAAACTCCAATGATAACTATCACAACATATACTGATTAAAAAGAAGTTAGATGGCAAGGCAATTATTTATTAAAAATCTCAGATACACAAAATTAAAATGCGTACCCTTGAACAATCGGTGCTAGATAACAACGATAGTCATTCTCTACCACTGTGAAGCCCACATAGTGCGTCCTTCTTTTCAATGTATTCCTAGTCCTTGTCATATGTGCAGGAGACAAGAATCCATATAAATCAACTCTTTGAGAGTCAATGCATATATGACGGAAGGAGCTATAATAGAATTAAAATGATGAATGTATTAGCTTGTTAAAATCAACTTAACTAAATGAAGGAAAAAATGGGAAATAAAAAACTTACAGGATTGAAAATTTAGCCCATCCAATATCTAGCTCCTCCAACTTAATGAACTATTTAAGATCTTCTTTATCAATTGTGAAGTGATACTCTATTTCCTGGCCCACAATCCACTTAGGCATAAGCAAATCAATATGGTGAATGCCTTTATAGATATGCTGCAGTCATACTAAGAAGGGCCATTTTCCTACTTCCTGCTCATTCTTTTAGAACATAAAAAAAATATATTGTTAGTAGAATGTCAAAACATCTCAAATAAAAGTGAGGTAGTTCCATACCATTGGAGGTGTTGGTGGTAATAAGCCAATAAGATGTACAGGCCAAAGGATGAAAGATCCTCTCGCCTGAGCTATTGTGGCAACCTCGTCATCAGGAATAGGGATGGTTGTACCTTCTTCCCCCTCTCGAACACACATCACAGTCACCCTATGCTAATGCTGTGGAATTTGCTGATTATAGTGGGTAGTAGCTTCTATGTGAACGAGAGCATCTACAACTACACGCAGCACTGGGGCATCTAAAGAAAGGATGGCAAGTTCTCCCTGCACTGGAGTGGGAGAAGGGTCGCCAAGTGGTTCCTCCACCGGGTTGTAACTTCCTTTGGTGCTGTGGATGGCTAGGGATGAATGGGTTCTACGCTGGTAGTTGCCATCTGTGATTCAAACATCTTCATCATTTCAGCTCGTAGCTCAGGCATCAACTCAAGATGTAGCTCTGGCAACAGCTCTTGTTGAAGCTTGTCGTGAGGGTTGGCCTCGAGCTCTTGTGAGACTTCCTGACGAATCTTGGCCACAAGCTCCCTACTGGGTTCAGCTTGTGACGAATAAGGATGTGAGGCTCGGCCAAAATACTTCGCGACACGAACTCACCCTGCCTCCCCTCAAATATGACCAAGGTGATCTGCCTTCCCAATCGCCGTTGACAAGATGTCCATCCGTCCACTTAGGGTGAACGAACCTTGGCTACTATGATCTTCCAGTTCATCCTACAGCATAAAAGTTATCATAAATGAAATTTAAGCACTCCCAATATGAAAAAATAACTTTGTACTTATGCTCTAACTACTTACAATTCTTGCGGCAACCTCAGCAACAATCGGATTTACATACTTCTTACCCTTAAGCCTCCCTGCTTTCCATTTTTTTGTGACGTGGAGGAGGTGGCGGGGCCTGTACCATAATGGTAGGATCTGATATGGCTGCTTTCTTTAATTTCTCCAACTCTTCTGCCATCATCTTTTGCTCAAGCTTCCGATAACCACCACGAGACATGCAATGTTGATAGTTATTAGCTGCTTGCCTCTCTGTATTTGCTGCACTTAATGCCTGTGAAAGGAAAACAATGAACACCGAATCAATAATGTCAACTATATTAAAATAAAACACTATGATGACAGAAATCTTACCAAAAAGTTTGGATTTTCTAGTGATGCCATAAACAACCTCTAGTCCTCTGGAGACAAAAACGTATACTCCTGACAAGGATCCTGACCCCTCAGGTCCCCTCGAATGTAATCTCGTGTAAGCCTGTTCTTGAAATCTTTCCATCATAGACAAACCTCCATCATCCACTCCTTGTACATCTCCTCAGTGTCAGGGACTTCATAGGTTTGCTGTAAGGTAAAAACATAAGTTAATTATATGCAGATTTATCGAAACTTATATACCAAAAGTTATTGCCAAATCAAGTCTTTAATTTTTGGTGGAACCAACTTCCAATTATCATAGGTAATGCGAACTTTGCTTCGAGCCAAAAAATCTAAGTAGCTAATGAAATGGTTTTCCTCAGGACCAATTGGTTTCATATTATCATCAAAGTCAATATGCAACCTCTCCTATTAATGGTGATGACGTGCTACCAATGCAGGCATTTTTGTACTACCTCTAACCCTTCTTCTCTCAACTGATTCAGGTCTCACATCAGGTTCAGGCCTATTCATTTCATTGTCCCTATCACTTTGTGAGTCACTAGAATTGTCCATAATCCTGTAAGCACAAAAATCATTGTCATATAGGTGAATAAATTGTAAGTAAATGAATAAACTAACTAGTTATAAAACAAACAGCACACATTACTATTTTTTAAGTTAAGCTCTTACTCTAGATTGTTTCCCATATTCTTTCACTATAATCATTTCTTACAGCATATTCTTCATCATCCACCAATCCTACTTCATTTGTTGTAGGTGGATTACATGTGAAAGGTGGTGTGTCGTCGAGGTTGAAAGTCGGATCACCATGCTTCTGTTTTTTCTTTGAAGTACAATGGAAATTTTTTTATTTACAGGATCTGTGACATAAAACACTTGTTTCGCCTGGCTTGCTAGAATGAAGGGCTCATCCCTATAACCTACTCTTTCAAGATCAACTGAGACAAATCCAAATTGTTGATCGATTACCACAGCATTATTGCTAACCTACTTACATTTGAATAAAGCAACTTTGAACTTGTTGTAAGTGATTTCCCATATTTCTTCTATCACTCCATAATAGGCCATGGATGCTAATATGGGGTTTTTGTCTTTCGAACTGGAAAAGTGCATGGCTTCAGCTTCTACCATCACCCCACTATTTTGCATGATACTTCTGTCATCTTGGTCTTTTATGTAGAAAGAATACCCGTTTATATCATATCCGCTCCAAGTAATGATCTGAAATGAAGGCCCCCAGGCTAGCCACTTTATTGTCTCAGACACACCGGTCTCATGCAAAACCTTTTCCTCAAACCACTGAATGAATGTCTTGTTTTGCTCAATAGTAATATGCATGTCATTCTTCCTCGGATTCATGTTCTTCAATCTCTTTCTATGTTTATCAATGTACGGTTGAACTTCTACCATGTTTTTCAGGATATAAAGGTGTGCTTGCAACACCTGTTCACGAGGCATAGTCTTCACTTTCAGTGCTCATGTTCCTTTGCTCCTCCCCTCTTCATGTCGAGATTGTTCCTTCTTCCTTGATAGATAATCGCTGCAGAAGTCCATAGCCTCTTCAACAAAATACCTTTCAGCTATTGAGGTTTATAGTCGATAGGGATTTTTAAAGTACCCTTTTAAGATCTTCAAGTATCGCTCGAAAGGGTACATCCACCTCAAGTAAACTGGACCACAGAGCCTTACCTCCCTTACCAAATGAACTATCAAATGCACCATCATATCAAAAAATGAAGGAGGAAAGTGCTTATCTAATTGGGACAATATGATATAACCCTCAGCTTCCAGTTCATCCAGCTTTTTAGTGTCAATGACTTTGTTACATATAGCATTAAAGAAAACACACAATCTTGTCACAGTGCTTCGAACTTCATCTTTCATAATGCCTCTAATAGCTACTGGTAACAGTTGTTGCATAAACACATGATAATCATGGGACTTCATTCCCATTAACTTCAAATCGTCTATTGACACAGACCTTCTCACATTCGAAGAATATCCTTGTGGTACCTTAATTTTATGCAAACACCCACATAAACTTCGTTTCTCTGCTTTTGATAGTTTATGCACTGCTGGCTCCATGTATGCCCTCCTACCATCATCTCTTAGCTGTGGATGTAACCGTTCTCTTATTCCCATATCAACAAGGTCTAGTCTCGTACTAATCCCATCCTTAGCCTTCCCTGGAATGTGCAAAAGCATACTGATAAGGCTATCACAAACGTTTTTCTCCACGTGCATTACATCAATACTGTGTCTCACGTCAAGACTACGCCAATATGAAAGATCAAAGAAAATTGATCTCTTCTTCCATATGTTCTTCTCACCTGTAGTCTTCTGATTCTTACTGAGTAAGACATTGATACATTCAACCCGATTGTAAACTTCCTCTCTGGTTAATGCCTTTGGAGACATTCCATGCTCCGGCAAGCCGTTAAAATGCTTTCTTAACCTATGATACGGGTGGAACCTAGGAAGGAACCTCCTGTGACCTAGGTAGACCGTTTTTCTTCCATGTTTAAGTTGGTGGAAGTGAGTATCTGCTTCACAGATCGGACATGCTTTATGCCCCTTCACACTGTACCCTGAGAGGTTTCTGTACGCAGGGAAGTCATTTATTATGGTGAAAATCATTGCATGTAGCTTGAAGGACTCATTCTTATATGCATCAAACACATCTACACCTTCCTCCCACACCTTTTTCAAGTCCTCAATCAAAGACGCCAAGTAAACATCAATATCGTTTCCTGGCTGTTTTGGTCTAGAAATCATCATAGAAAGCATCACATACTTGTGTTTCATACAAAGCCAGGGAGGCAAGTTGTATATTACAAGGAGTACTGACCACGCACTATGTGTGCTATTAAGAGTTCCAGACGGATTGATGCCATCTGTATAAAGCCCAAGCCGAAGGTTTCTCAGCTCGCTGCCAAATTCAGGGAACATTTCATCTATTTTCTTCCACTGTGGAGAGCCAGCTGGGTACCGAAGATATTTTCCGTCGGATATTCTATCATCTGAATGCCATCTCAACTTCTTCACTTTTTTGCACTGCCAAACAACTGCTTAAAGTGCGGTATTATTGGAATATACCACATAACCTTTACAGGTTACCTTTTAGTTGTCTCATCGCCACAACCACCATCTTTCCTCACTTTGTATTATGCAGTTTGACACTTAGGGCACTCACTCAGACCTTCATACTCCTTTCTGTACAGTATGCAATCATTAGGGCAAGCGTGTATCTTTTTATACTCCATACCCATCATAGATAGGATTTTCTTGGCCTCATACATACGATTTGTAAGTACATTATCATTTGGAAACATATCACATAACAGTTCAAGCAGCAATGTGAAACTACTATCGGTCCACCCACAAGTTGCTTTTAAGTTCACCAAATGTAATGTTCCTATCAGCCGTGTGTATTTACTCCCTGGGTACAATGGTGTCTCTGCATCACTCCGCAGGCTGTCATATTCATGCGACTGCGCAAAGGATTCTACCTCAACATCATGAATCATTCTCTCCATTCTATCTTCATCTATGACATCCACAGCTTCCTTCTTGTGCGACGGACAATCAGTTACTTCCTCACCATACCATATCCACCTTGTGTATCGAAAATTTATTCCATCACAAAGTAGGTGATCCCTTATAACTTTAACATCTCATCTTCTCTCATTTAAACAATTGACATAAGGACAAAAATACATCCCATTTCTGGCTGGAGCGTTCCTTCTAGCATATTCAATAAACTCTTCAACCCCATTCTCATATTCTTTACTTGTTCTCAAAGCATTCATCCAACTATGATCCATTTTATTACCACCTATGCCATTCACACTCAAGTTTAGAATAATTGTCAACTGTGGGAATTGTCTTTTACTATTATGTTTTTCAAAATTTTGGCAGCATTTCCCCTTAAAAGTGAGACATCCCAAAATCAAAATAACAAACCATCTCAGCTTAATTTAAATGAAACTAAACTTTAGCTTCTAGCACCAAGCACAAACAGAATACACTTATATTTTACCAACCAAATTATTAAATCAGATATGTACCATGAGTGAGATATGTGGGAATTTACAAATCAACTATGTGTATTTACAAGAGAAACATATGGGAATTTATAAGACCGTCTCAACCATATATAAGACAAGGGCTTAAATGTCTTTTCAACAAAAGAAAAAAAAATTCTGTTTAGACCTAAGGGTACAATGAAGTTTCAGAAAGTTTTAGAAATTGTTTGAGAATAATTTGCTAGAGAGGGTGCAGTGATATTTTCCTTATAGAAATTGAATAATCATGTCAAATAGAATGACTTGTAGTTATGATTGCTAAAATGATATATAACATACTCCATCGCATTTGCCTCTTGGGATATATAGGTATATATATGGTTGATGGGTCATTTATAGGCATATTGCTTGTGAGTGACAGAAGAGAAAAAAGGAAATTTTTTATTATTGTTGAATGAATTATGAAGGAATATAATCGAAATTTTTTATTATTATTGAATGAATTATGAAGGAATATAATCAGATGTGTGTGTGTGTGTGTGTGTGTGTGTGTGTGTGTGTGTGTAGAGAGAGAGAGAGTTTGGTGTTGTTGTAGTTGTAAGTGAGGGGCATATGATCATTGGAATGATTGCATGCCTTGAAATTTCTCTGTAAATATACTCCCCATTCCCTCTCTCCCCATTATCCTCTTCCTATCGCTCCCCTTATGCTTCTATACATGCACGCATAATTATATATATATATATATATTCATCATTAATATCTAAATTAGTTATTCTCCTAATGTTACACACGGACATCATTCATAAAAATTAAATTAGAAATCCTTGTTCATGATATATATCATTATATTATATATATAGATATAAATATATCTAGTCCCTTCTACTTGATCTAACTATATATTACCATTACTAGTGCGTGCGTGTATATAAAAAATCTAGATTCTTTAGCAATTCACAGTCACACTTTAATTTATTCTTTTATTAATCACCAATTAAACTTAATAGCGAGCAAGTGTACAGGTCCAGCACAAGTCAAACTTTAAATTCATAGCTCACATTGACAACAATTGTCTCAGCAAGTCTACCACCAAAACAACAAAGATAAAGCTCAAGCACAAATCACACTAAAATTCCAGCCGAGAATTAAATGCATTTTGCTAAGCATTCACAAGTTTAGTTAGCTAACATGTTGCTGAAACTTTAGAGGGAGATGGCCCACGGTGGTAAGAGGGAGGACGACGGTGGCGAGAATGAGAGAATGAGAGAAAACGGTGCAAACCCAGTAGAGCAAAGACGGAGACGAGCAAGCACGCAATGTAAGACCAACAAGAAACAGGGGATGGCATATAGAAAGATTTGGAGAAAGAAGAAAAAATAAGAAGCCCAAGGGAGAGGAGAGCACGAAGAAGGGGATGACGGAAGTGAAAGAGTAAAGAAGAGAAAGAGTAAAGCAGATAGGAGGAGTGGAAAAAAATAGAACCTTTTCTGACACTGAACACACCTAGGTCAAGTCGACCAGGGACATGTGAATCATGTTTAGACGTCCCCAGATCATCTGAGGACGCCTAAACATTAACCTTACACGTCCCCAGATCATCTGGGGATGTCTAAAGTTTTTCTAATTTTATTTTTAAATGTATATGATATTATGGGGGTCTTTAGACGTCCCCATTTTGATTGGGGACATTTGAAACACCTTATGGGGAGTCTTTAGATGTCCCCATTTTGATTGGGGACGTTTAAAACACAGTCTAGACCCTCCTGGGGCGAGATTCAATTTTTTTTGACCCGCCAACCTCTCCAATTTACTTCTATAATTACACATATGCCACCTGCCAATATTTTGGGCATCCCTTTTTCAAAAAGGGACGTCCTTTAGGGTAGTTAAAAGTATATTATGTAGTAGTGTTTCAAGGCTTTATCCTTCCCAGATGAAGGTGACACTTGCTATAGAGTCGATACATTGTCCAGTTGCACAAAAGACGTGGTAAACGAAATCTGCATGGATCAACCATTAGCAATAGGAATGGTAGATGTATCAAAATCTACTAATCCTGAAATCTTGGAGCAGATTAAGTACCTGGAAGCAAATTCCCTGATTTTTATCAAGAAACCATTTGAAGATCTTGGGGAAACGCCAAGTAAGCTGATACTATCAACAGAGAAACCACCAATACTGGAGTTGAAAATACTACCATCCCACTTGAAGTATGCTTATCTGGAAATAAATTCAAAATTACCTGTAATCGTCTCAGCAGCTCTTATTCCCGAAGAAGAAGAAAAGTTATTAAGAGTTCTAAGGGAGTATAAAGTAGCATTTGGATGGTCAATAGCTGATATAAGAGGGATTAGTCCTTCAATTTGTATGCATAAGATCTTGATGGAAGACAAGTACAAGCCAACAGTTGAGCACCAGAGAAGACTCAATCCGAATATAAAAGAGGTGGTGAGAAAGGAGGTAATAAAGTGGCTAGATGCTGGTATAATCTACCCAATCACCGACAGTCAATGGGTAAGCCTAGTTCAAGTTGTGCCAAAGAAAGGTGGAATGACAGTAGTGCCCAACGAGAAATATGAATTGATTCCATAATGCACGGTAATTGGATGGAGAGTGTGCATCAACTACAGAAAGCTCAATAAAGCCACCAGAAAAGATCACTTCCCTCTACCATTTATAAACCAGATGCTTGACAGACTAGCAGGGAAAGCATATTATTGTTTCCTGGACGGGTACATAGGATATAATCAAATTACAATTACACCAGAAGATCAAGAGAAAACAACTTTTACATGTCCATATGGTACCTTTGCCTTCAGAAGGATGCCATTTGGTCTATGTAATGCACCAGTAACATTTCAAAGAAGTATGATGGCGATCTTCTCAGACATGGTGGAAAGGTTCATTGAGGTGTTTATGAATGATTTTTCAGTTTTTGGAGAATCATTTGATCATTGTCTTTCAAATCTGGCAAAAGTCTTGCAATGTTGTGTGAAGACAAACTTGGTTCTAAATTGGGAGAAATGTCATTTCATGGTGAAAGAAGGAATTATGCTGGGTCATAAGGTATCTGATCGAGGCATTGAAGTGGACTGAGCTAAGATTGAAACAATTCAAAAGCTACCACCTCCTTCCTCAATCAAGGGCATTCAGAGTTTTTTGAGACATGCTGGTTTCTATAGAAGATTCATCAAAGACTTCTCAAAAATCACAAAGCCACTTTACATGCTGTTAGAGAAAAATACTCCCTTTGTGTTTAATAAGGAGTGCTTATCAGCCTTCCAAACTCTAAAAAGTGCCTTAACTTCTGCACCAGTTATCATAGCTCCATATTGGAATCTTCCATTTGAAATGATGTGCGATGCAAGTGATTATGCAGTTGGAGCTGTTTTAGGCCAAAGAAGAGATAAGATCTTTCATGCTATCTATTATGCTAGCATAACACTCTCAGAAGCACAGCTGAATTATGCAAGAATAGAAAAAGAGCTCTAAGCAGTAGTGTTTACATTCGACAAATTCAGAGCATACTTGATCGGGTCAAAGGTCATTGTCTGGACGGACTACTCAACAATCAAATACTTGATTGAGAAGAAAGATGCTCAGCCCATACTGATCAGATAGGTGCTTCTACTGCAAGAATTTAACTTGGAGATCAAAGACAAAAAAGAGACCGAGAATCTCATTGTAGATCATCTTTCTCGGTTAGAACCACCTGAACGAAAGAGAGAATCACCAATCCAGGAGAATTTTCCAGATGAGTAACTTTTTATCATGCAGTCACAACCTACTCCGTGGTATGCTGATTTTGTGAATTATTTGGCAAGCGGAGTAATTCCTTATGAACTTTCTAAAGTACAAAAGAAGAAGTTTCTAGCTGATGTAAGGCATTACTTTTGGGAGGATCCGTTCTTATACAAACAATGCCTAGATCAAATTATCAGGTGATGTGTTCCTGAAGAAGAAATGGTCAGCATCTTAAATCACTGCCATTCATCCCCATATGGTGGTCATTTTAGAGCAAATAGAACAGCTACTAAAGTCCTTCAATTAGGATTTTAGTGGCCTACACTCTTCAAGGATGCACATAGAATTGTGGCAACCTATGACCAATGTCAAAGGACGGGAAATATCTCAAGAAGACATGAAGCCCCTTTAACTAACATCTTAGACGTTGAGCTTTTTGATGTATAGGGGATCGATTTTATGGAGCCTTTTCCATCCTTATTTAGCAATCAATTCATTTTAGTAGCTGTTGATTATGTCTCCAAGTGGGTTGAAGCATATGCCTTTCTTACAAATGATTCTCATGTGGTTGTGAAGTTCTTGAGGAATAATATTTTTACAAGATTTGGAGTGCCTAGAGCTATTATCAGTGATGGAGGAAGGCATTTTTGCAATCAGCAGCTTCAGTCGGTATTGGCTAAATATGGAGTAACTCACAAGGTTGCAACTCCATATCATCCACAAACTAGCGGGCAGGTGGAAATCTCAAACAGAGAACTAAAGTGGATCTTAGAGAAGACAATGAATCCCAAACAAAAGGACTGGGCTCAAAAGTTAGATGATGTACACTGGGCTTACAAAACTGCCTTCAAGACACCAATTGGTACATCCCCGTATCAATTGGTCTACGGAAAAGCATGCCATCTTCCAGTAGAAATGGAGCACAAAGCATATTGGGCAGTAAAAGCGTTAAATTTTGATTTAAAGGTAGCTGGTGAGAAAAGGCTTCTCCAACTTAATGAGCTTAAAGAATTCAGATAACAAGCTTATGAAAATGCAAAGTTATATAAGGAGAAGACAAAAATGTGGCATGACAGAAGAATTTTGAGGAGAGAGTTTACACCTGGACAAAAGGTGCTTTTATACAACTCAAGGTTAAAGCTCTTTCCAGGAAAGCTGAGATCAAGATGGTGATCGAAAATTCAAAGTGAATGGGCAAAGGCTCAAAGAATACAATGAAGGTACACTCAACACTTTGAAATCTGTCATCACGTTTGAAGAACTAACAGGTAAGTCCTCAATCTAGTAATTTTTAAAAAAATTAAAAAAAGAAAAAAAAATTGGTTTAATCTTTGTCTAACTAAAGACATTAAAGAAGGGTAGCTATTTGGGAGGCAACCAAAAATTTCTTTTCTACTCTCAATTTTGTTTCCCACTCTCTCAATTTTCTTTCCTACTTACTCATTTCTTTCCTACTCTCTCATTTTTCTTTCCTACTCACCGAAACACACTACATTGCATTGAGCATTTTAGTTTTCATCATTTTCATTTTAAGTTGCCATGGAGGAATCTCTTGCAAAGCTTAAGAACAGGTTCCCCACTCTTCCCAAAGATGTGCTCAGGAAGATCTATAACAGTCGACTTGAAAGGATGATGATATTCAATCGTTTGGGCCTTCCTGTGGAGGTAAGTTGGATCATTGAAGTGAAGGTACGTTTAGTAGGTGAGATTCATAATTCATTTGTTAAACCTTTGCTAGGAATGGGAAGAAGTTTTTACTCCAAAAAGAGAAGAGCTAAAAGAATGAAGGTCTGCCATAAATATGCAAGGTGAAATTGTGATCAGTGTTGTAGGAGTAAAGGTATGGTTTCTATAAATTGAGAAGATAAAATCAAATTTAGAAAGGATGGACCGAGTAAGGAGTCATTGGATGATATCATTCAAACTCTTGAGACGCATCCGAGTGGTGATGTTCATCGTATTCTTCTTGATTTAGCAGACATATTCAACAGAGGAAAAGAGCACTATTGTCTTGGGAATCTAACTTTAAAAGACCCTGTTTTCCAGTTTATAAGAAAATTGGATGGCAAGCAAATCCTCGATTCATAGAAAGTGTTTAAGCCATTACTAGACGTAAAACCAGAGGAAGATGTGAGCCAAAATCACAACTACTGTACATAATCATGCTTTTGTTTTAATCTTCCTTATCCTTTCTGTTTCTTTTTTCTAATCTGTCTTATCTTTTCAGCAGCTTTTATTTAATATGTATTTTCTTTTTAGTAACGTTTGACTTTCTTTCCCTTTTTTTCTTCACGCAAATTATGCCAGTCATTCGTGTCAGAAGTTTTTCAAATTTTTTTGAAAAATGTGTGATTTGTATGATTTTGTTGTCGCTGCTTTAGTGTTATATATATGTACTCTTTCATTTGTAAATATGCACACTTCCATTTATAAATATGAATTCTTCCTCTTGTAAGCATACATGGTCCGAGAGAAACAAAGAGAAAAAAGGTATCACACAAAAATGTATATTTACATCTATTTGCATTTTTGGTGAAACTGATTTGGGCAAGAAAAGAGAGTTTATAACAGTAGCAAACGAACTTGGAATTGCATTAGCTGCAAGAAAAATCAACTTTGTGTACGAGGGAGGCATCTAGGGCCTAAAGGGAAGTGTGGCCATTTCTGCATCCATGAATGGAAGCAAGGGTTTAAGTGTAAGGGTGAAGGAGTTAGAAGATCACACTTTTTCCTTAGGACAAGAGTTACAGGTTTTGAGCTTGCCTGAACAAATGGGACTAATGTTCTACCATGCTCAAGCTTTCATTGCTCTACCCGGTGGTTTGGAGACGTTGGATGGCATTTCTAGCATTGCATATTGGGCTAAGTTAAACTATCACAAAAAGCCATTAGGACTGTTAAATGTTAATGGTTTTTATGATCATCTGTTGTCTTTTCTTGATCATGCTGTGGAAACAGGATTCATACCCCAAGCGACTCGCCACTCCATAATTGCTGCACCAACTGCTGATCAGCTGCTCGATCAATTGCAAACCTATGAACCTAAACCAGATCTACTCGTCAAGCAAATAGGTAGGCCATCTTCAGATAGCAGTCAGAAGCAGAATCTAGATACCACTCTTAGGTTGTAACTTTCCTTAATCTCTTGGATTTACTTTATTGTGTGTTTATGTTAAAAAAACACCTCCTCTGAGCTCTAGAACACATTGGAGACAATGTCTGATTTAGGTTGGGGGAGGAAAAAAAAACTTTTTTGTTTTTCTTTGTTAGTTAGTAAAACCATTAGATGCATGGGGTGTGGAAAAAATGGCAGAGTAAGGAGTTATTCTTAACTCCTAAGACGCATTTCATTAGTTGTATTTTATTAGTTGCATTCTTTTTATCTTTTTCAAAAAAAAGTAAAAAATAATAATTTTTCTTGTTCAAGTGCTTTATAATGATCTTAAGAAGTATACAATTTTTAAGTATGGATCAATTGAATTTAGAGATTTTATAGCATAAATGAACAACTGATTGTTGCAATTGGTGATAAATTTTGAGATTGAATGAACTGAGTTTAAAAATCCCTAGCTGTGAGCTTCTAAGCCTATAATGATTATTTCTCTTGTGTGTGATATTCACCTATTAAGTTGTCACTCTAGAACTTGCTTTAAATATGGTTGAAACTACATCTCACATGCACATTCAAAAATGATAAAGGCATTCATTTTCTTTAGCTAGAACCAAATAGCCAACCTTACAATTATACCGTTGATAAGCCCCTTTGAGCCTAATTAACCGTTTCTTTTTTTTCAATCCATTAACATGTGCTTTAATGATATATCAAGTGCTTTTACCTTATTCGGAAGATCAGTGGAGCATTTGAAATTTTTGTGAAATGGGATTTTGACAAAGTGTGGGGGTGTATCTATCATCAACTTTACAGTTGCAATTAAAAAGAATGAAAAAAAAGAAGCAAAAAATTATGAAAAAAAAATGTAAAGTGTTTAAATTGTGGGTTGTTGTGATGAGATAAATTTACAAGTAACCCATTTTTCAATTGCTCTATTTCTTTAGCCTTTCATATCATGTTTTACATTCCTTTACCTTAACCCCATTACAACCCTTAATAAGTCCTTTTGATTTGAATTATGCATGTGAATTAGGTAGTGGAGATTGAGATTTTTAGCAAGCCTATGGTAGTGCAATTTTTTCGGTTGAATTTAAGCGAAACCCTTACCCTTGAACACTTGAGAGATTGAGAGAATGAGCTACAAGTACGAAATCGGTTTATTCATTTTCAATTAAAGTTACCAGTTTATATTTTCATTAATTCATTAATACTATGATCTCTTTATTTTTCAATTGTGTTCTTACTTATGACCTGACATTTCTGATTTTGTTGGAAGCATTTATTAGTTACTTCTTGTCCGAGGATGTCCAAGAGTTAAGTGTGGGGGAATTTGATAAGTAAAATATCTGCATATTTATTTTCCCTTATATGATGATTTTATGGACGATATTTGCATTTAATATAATAAATTTAGGTGTGATTGATAAGTAAATAATGTTTTTGGAATAAATAACATTTAAAAAAAATAAAAAATGAAAAATGAAAGTACTATAGCAACAGGATCACTGTAGCAGATGGTTAGACTATAGCAGACGGAAGTTACACTATAGCGGATGGAAGTCACTATAGCGATGGAAGCACTATAGAGCCCCCGGACACTGTAGTTGTTTGCCGACAGTCACTGTAGCAGCCACCAGATCACTATAGCAGTCTCCAGACACTGTAGCAGTACTGTAGCACACGTTTTTTCCCCTATAAATAGATATCAATGCCAAGCTCAAATGGGGAAGAGAGGAAGAGAATAAAAGGTCCTTCTCTAAAAATTAGAGGCCTTTCTCTGACATGGAGAGATCTTTTCTCTGACAGTTCTAAATAAAGTGTGTTACTTTCTAGATTTAATTTCATACATTGCATCAATTCTTGCATGCCTCCATCTTGGAAGGCTTAGGATTGTATTACTTATTGCATGCCTCCATCCTGGAAGGCTTAGGATTGTATTACTTATTGCAAGCCTCCATCTTGGAAGGCTAAGGATTGTATTACATTTTGCATGTTGCCTACATGGAAGGTTTTACCTCCTAAATGAACGACTAGATTTCTTCATTTTTTATGCATCTTTTGGTTGTATATTTATGTTTAAGAATTTAATATTCAAGTTTATGCAGTATTTCTGAGGATTTCATTCTATCTTTATATAATGTCAATTTATTTTGGTTTTGTTTTTAATTTAATCATGTGCTAAACTTTCATTTTCCTAGGGTGATGACGTAGCTTACTAATGATGGATTGAATCTTAATTTATTAAATCTAGTTTGAATTTCTCCTTCATGATTGAGTTTTAATTATTATTCTTAATGCTTTTGATTGACTGGCCATCTTTTGAATGATTTCAATATGCATGTTGAGACCGGAAGGATATACATGTGTGTAGACCCTATAATTAAAACCATGACTTGCATATGAAATAGGAATATATTCATATAAGTTGTGTAGTCTTACTGAGTTCCATACATCTTAATGCATAATTAATTGCTTAAATTCATATAGGAATATATTGGATTAGCAATTGATTATAGAATTGCTTGACCTTGAAAGAGGCTAGCAATTAAATTAGGAAAACTCGACTATCAATCATGTGGAATAAATTGGGCTAGAATAGATAAGTGATTCAATCCGGAATTTGTTAAGTGAAATCTAATCCCTAAGGCTTTTTCTCATATTTGCTTTCATAACATCTACATTCATATTTAATTGTCTTTCTTTTATTTTGTACTCTCAATCACCAACTAATCGATCGACTAAATAGAGTTAAAATTGCTCATTTTGGTACTTAGTGATCAATCCTCGTAGAAACGATACTCTACTTACTTCTATATTACTTGATTACGACAGTATATACTTACACTATTTAATTGATCATCTGCACATGTATCAATTAGCAAAACTCATTTTCAAACCCATTGACACAATAGGGTTTTCACAAATACTTTTCGAAATCCAAACAACCTGGTCTCATATTCACATTTCGAATATAATTACACATAGCGCAACTAATCACATTTATATATCAGAGCACACAATATAATTCCCAGCCAACCCCGGGTTCATACCTTTACTAAGGATTTATAAATGCCCATTAAGAGGATTACACAATATCCTTTCAAATACACATCTAAATATACATCTCGAATACATATCCGAAATATATACAATAATCCCAACCAACATTGATAACCAACTACCAAATCAAATATCCATAGGGGGTCTTCGCCGCCCCTGGTTGCTTCAGTACTACAAAAAAGTAAAGATGTGGCGCTTATAATTGCATTAACTATGGCGCTAGAGAGAAGTTCCACATATATGGGCGCCACTAAAAAAAGCTGTAGTGCTTGGAAGCGCCACAACATTTTAAATTTTTTTTAAAGAAAAATACTCTCCTGTGGGGGGTTCCTACTGTAACGCTTACGTTAGCAAGCGCCACAGGAGACACCCCTCCTGTGGCACTTCCTCAAACAAGCACCACAGGAGGGTCCTTTTTTTTCTTTTTTTTCCTGTGGCAATTTTTTATGCTTCCTGATTGTGAAGCTTTATATAAAATGAGTGGCTTTTGTGTTTATCATCTCCACAAATTGTCAATCTTTCTATTTTATATTTCAACCTATTATATATATATAATTTTCACATTTAAAATTCAAGTTCCCCAACAATAATGTTTTTACATTAATACTCTCCAAAGCTAACATAAAAAATATCACAATACAAGAACCTGATATGTGAACACAGTACATCAACAACTAATAAAGTAAATTAAAAGATTACTAAAAAACACAAGCTTGTCGGCAAAAAAATTTAAACAAAGCAAAAAGGAAAACGAAACAAGATAGGTTTTCACTCTTTCCTATTAAATTAGGAACAAAAAGGCAAACATTATATTACGGTTTATCTTGACTAAAAAAACTTTAAACAAAGCAAGCTAGAATGAAACAGTCTTCTTCTTACAAATCTATTAATTGACCGGCGCAGGGAGTGGGAGACAACGTTGGTGACGCTAGCTTGAGTGACGAGTGAGCGTGTGGGTGTGTTTTTTAGTGTGAAGATGATAGGAAATGGAGGGAGGGGGCCGACGGATCCACTAAGAAGATGAGAAAGGGAAAGTAGTTTAATGGAGGAGAGAGTAGTTGAATAATTAAAGTGGAGTAGTAGTCAAAAAGAGAAGGAATGGGGGACGGACGCGGGACCACTACGCGGGAAATGAAATAATTAAGAGATATACATTATCCATTTGAAATTTTTCCTTTTTTTTCTTTTAGAAATGGGCAAGTGTGGCGCCTAACTATTTAGGCGCCACACATTGCCTCATCAGCTGTGGCGCCTAAATAGTTAGGTGCCACAGCTGATATATTATATATCATGTATGGCGCCTAACTATTTAGGCTCCACACATGATCTTGGTGCAGTTGTGGCGCCTGGTGGGTCAGGCGCCACAGCTGCTTGCATGGCGCCACACTAGGCCTCCCCAATTGTGGCTCCTAACCTATTAGGCGCCACAGCTAGTACCCAAAATAAAATAAAAAAAAATTTATACAGGTAAAAAATAAAAAAGGGAAGCTGTGGCACTTGTTTAAAGAAGGGCCACAAAATGTGCGCCACCTTTTACCCTTTTGTAGTAGTGCTTGTCCCGTCCTGAGCCTCTTGCCCTGTCTAAATTGTTGGTAGGGGAGGGTGAGATTTAAGAGAATCTCAGTAGGAAAACAATACCAATATGCATGCAAGATAAGTGTTTAATGTATGACATGCTTGCATTACATAACTCATGCTCACACAATGACATATCAACAAGCTCATTGTTTCAAACACATACTTATGACCATAGCATAAACAGAAACAGAGCTTCAATCATTCATATATGTTTCACATAATCAATCAAAGCAATAACATGCATCAATACACTAACACAAATATCAAACACATGCAAGAGAGGTAAGTTCCCTACCTTAACCCTTTACTCCTCAAAATGTGTGCCTCGTAAGGCGTGCCAACGACTGGGCTCACAACTTGGTCCTACAATTCCAGATATACAATTTAGACACTTTCATAGTATTTCTTAGGGTTATATGAGTCTATCGTAAAAATTTACCAAAATGCCCCTGGGGACCCGGCCTGGCCCTGCCGTACCCGATCCGACTGTACCTTTCCCGAAATTTTGACATAGGCTATTCTGACATATTTTCACCCAAGGGATCAATTTCTGAACTCGTAGTTATCAAATTCAATGTCAAATTAGAAAATTACCCTTGACAACCCCCGCTTTAAAGGTTTTAGGGGCGTTTTCGTAATTATGCTTTTTCGGCCTTTTCCGAAAAAGTGGCCAACTGTAACCCCACCTAATTTTCCCTCCTGAACTCAATGGAACTATCAAATCCTTGAAAATCCAACTCTAAGATCTACTTCTAGAGCTGGCTGAAACTTATAGGAACTTTGGGGAAATTTGGGGTTTTTGAAATCCGACTCCGCAGATATATTCCTTTCTATTCCTAACTACTTTATTAACTATTTAATTGAGTTATAACTACCATTTAGACCCAATTTCGGCAGTATAATGGTTATATCTCCACATTTCCCAAATTTGAAATCAAAGCAAATCAATTGGAATTTCACCAATTAAACTACTCAAAGCAGCCAGAATAAGCAATATTTGAAGTTTAGGAAGTTACTGTAGCTTCCCTCTAGCTCTTCCCTTTTAGGCTGAAACCCTAACACTCTTGAATACCAAATTTGTGCTTCAATCACCTTAATCCATGTAAAAGAGAAGCTTAGAGGAAGGATTATACTTGTTAGGTACGAATTCACTGAAGAAATCGACCTACCTTGTAAGATTTCTCCTTCCTTCTCTCTATTTTTCCTCTCAACTCTCTTTCTCTTTCTTTGAACGAAAATAAAACAAAGAAGATGCAGATTTTCCTTTTATCATATGCTTGCTTATGTCATCTAGCATTATGCTTATGTCATAATTGGTTAATTTCCAAAAATACCAAAACTTAAACATAAGCTTTCATCTTCATGTAATGGGTCATAAAGCCCAATTAAAATCCAACTAATCCTTCCCTCTTGGTCCATCCATAATCATGTCTAAGGGTCCTTCAATCAGCCCAAATGGCTTTTCCGTGTATCTCAAAATTTTAAAAATTGCCATAACATTTATATTCCATTTTCAGATTATTTGGCAGATTTTCTGTCCAATCTTTGAAAAATCATAACTAATCTTGTAGACATCGAATCGAAGTGATTCCAAAGGCCATAGAACCTTTATTGAGTCTAGTTTTAAAAAATATATATAGCCTTTTGCTAGATAGAAGCACATCATTCTCATATTTTAAATTTTTGTATATTGTTTCAGAAAATAATCAATTTCGCTGGGAAAACTTCAAAAATTCATAAATTTTTGTATATAGCTCTAATTGGGTCATATGACCTATCAAATTAAAGCTTAGGATGTCTACTTATATCCTATACAATTTCATAATTTTTGCTCATCATTTGGTCATACAAAATCACATGACAAGTTCACTACCTCATAGGCAATTTCACCAAAAACATAATTACTTTCTCCAAAATTCACCATTTTACTTTCTTTAATACCCCAAAGATATAAGAATCATTAGGGAATAAATTTGGGCTCCTGCTAAACTAGGGCTTAGTAGTCCACTTATTTCAGGCTTATTATTTAGCCTCAAATCTCAAAATTCGGGGTATTACAATACTAGTATTATTCACTATTGTATTGGTGTGATTAATTTTTAGTCAGCCTTAAAACGTCATTATTATGTGTGAACCATGATTTGGATTGAGTGAAAGGGACTTGATGATTCTGATTAAACAAGGTTAGGATTTGTTTGGATTGACACTTGTGAAAATGATATTTATCTCATGTATATTGCGAATTGAATGAAGTTGGGGTCAGTACATATAATATAATGTAATTTATATTTTGATATGCTTTTATAAAAAAAATTAGTTTGATACAAACTTATTTAAATAATATATTGAAAAATTTCATAAGTTTTAAACCCGAAGAAAAGCCAAAAACTAAAAACCACCCTAGAAACCAACTTTGTCATCATTTTAGGTAGGGTTGATCATGGACCAGACCGGACCGGGTTAGGCCTTAACCCGAGGTCTGGTCTGAATAGTACCTCGGGCTGAACAAGACAGCCCGAGGTCCGGTCTGGTCCAGCACCAGCCCGAGCTCGGGCTGGACCAGACCAGTCCAGTGGACTGCCTGGACCAGTCCAGGCAGTCCAGTACCTCTTTGGTATTTTTTTTTCTTCATAATTTTTTGCCTTCTTTGGCAATATTTTGGGCCTATTAATACCATAACTTCATAACAATGTTTTACAATCTTAAACACATTAAACATAACAATCCATAACAATTAATTAAACACATTAAACCTAACAAAGTAACAAGTGATAACAAGTCTATCACATTACACACAAGTGGAAAACAAATGATTGAGATCTAATTTCTTGTTCTTGAGCATCCATTGTCATTCATCTGTCTCCTCCACCTTCAATAATACTTGATCCATCTTAAAAAACAAATTGTATGTGTTAAGAACCAGAACAATCATGCAGTCAAGTGAGCAGCTAAGTAAAACACCATTAATTCCTCAGGACATAATATTGGCTAGTTCAATCCAATCCCTGGAGCCTGGACAATGTAAAGCTTGCATCAAGAATCCAATTTATTGAGAACCAGAACAAACCAAACAATAAAACCAGATATCAGGTTTTAGTTCTTCTAGCAACTCATGATTGATACTGGAGGATAAATAAGACAAGTTCATAACAGCAGCTAATTGAACTGCAATTAACCCGTGTGGCCTGCTCCTTCTCGGAAGCTAAATGACAATCCATCAAAAGGAACTCATTCACTATGCTGTTCAAAATAAGCTATTGTTTAGCTGTTCAAGTTTCTATAAATGCACAAGAGTTGGGCATAAGAATCGCCATTCTTGGCCACACAAGCAATGGTGGGTGGGTGAATCTATATTTGTCATGCAGAAGCAGCAAAAGTAAAGTTAGGCAATCCACGAGCATATTGTTTGAAAATAAGGTAAAACAATACTCTTGCATAACATAGAAAGAAATAA
Source organism: Inga laurina (assembly GCA_963855925.1). Lineage (NCBI taxonomy): Eukaryota > Viridiplantae > Streptophyta > Magnoliopsida > Fabales > Fabaceae > Inga > Inga laurina. The sequence continues at coordinate 10,060,236 of OY979710.1, forward strand.
ACCTGAAAATTAGAGTCCATCTCACTGATTAAAGACAAAATTACGGAAAATGATGTTATTGAATAGAACAAATAGACTCAACTTCTGAAACAGAGTGTGCATCAGCTACAACAAAAAGGAAGTGGACTATTCTTTTGAAACTCATATATTTCCAATAAACATCAACCCATAAACATAATTACTATACAACAACGCTTTTCATTTTAAAATTTGTTAGACTGATTTATTGACTCCGGTGCAAAACATACATTTAATCTTCATACTTCACTTGCATAGGAGTGCCACTAATTCACAGAGCTTTGATTCAAATGCTACTTCATATGGCATCTATAAATAATTCGTGCGGACGTACTTGATACTAGATATTTGCCACGTTTATACCACACTTTCAAAGCAAAAGATGGTGATTTGGCATATAAACAACCAATGAATGCATCATAACTGAAACGAAACAGTGCCGTACTAACAATTGAAAACTAAACAGAAGCTCTTACTGATTAAGTTATGTCCACCGCTCCATCAGAATCTAATAACAAGCTTGAAGCAAACTATCATAAATTACTTCACAAATTGTAACAGTTGCATTTCACCTCTCCCATTATTTCAAATTTAACAACACAGCACGCAGATATTAATTCCTTTTGGTGTATTAAATTCATCACCCTTCATTCTTTAAATTTCAAAATAAATCACAAACCAGAGCCAAGACTCACCGGTTTGGCGTCATTACTATGGCCAAGTTCAAAGAAAGGCCCTGATTTGATTTCATTTGCAGTTTGACAGACGCGTTATGCTAATCCGGCTAATTCGCAGAGAGGAGAGGTGATGAGCTGAGTAGAGGCGCCTGACGGAGACCGGAGACTCCCGATGGAGACCAGAGTCGCTCGACGGAGACCAAAGAAGCCCGACGGAGACTGGACGGCGAGAGACGCGAGTGATTTCAGTGCTAGATCTAGGGTTCCACTTCCACCGTTCCAAACTCGAGTCTTCTTTCTTCGAGAGGCTTCCCACTGTCTGCGAATCTTGCTGAAGACTGAAGTGATGATGAAGAGTGGGCTCTGCCGCTCTGGGCTCAGTGAAGAATTGAGGGCCTGAGGGTGCTGTGTTCTGTCCAATTCCAAAGGTGGATATAACAAAAAAAATAAAAATAAACTATTCGGGTCAGACTGGACCAGACCAAGGGACCTGAGGCCTTGATCCGAAGTCCAGTCCGGCCCGATAAGACCAGTCTGGTCTGGTCCATCAGAACTTGCTTCGGACCAGATTTTTTTCCATCAGACCGGACCGGGTCAGACCGGGTCGGACCGAACTACCTGGACTACTGGACTTTTTGCTCATCCCTAATTTTAGGGATCAATTAGCATTTTTTGAGTTCAAAAAGTCAGTTTTGATGACCTAAAAACCAACCCAAACAAAGGCTTTAGAGTTCAAATCTTGCCAATGAAAAAAAAAATCGTTAGGAGATAATACTCCAATATGATCCAATAGTACAAAATATTCTATAACTGTATATATAAAAAAAAATCATAACTATTATTGTTCATGAATTTAGACAAAGTTCAAAAGTTTTCAAACTTGATATGATACCAATATTGTAAATATTTATTTTCTTATTGAAAGTTGTGATATATACAGAACATGGAAAATTCTTTACTTTTTGTAAAGTTTCACATGAAAGTGAACAATGAATTCTTTCATTCTACCTTTTTCAATCGTGACAATCATGTTTGTTCGCCCCGGTTCACGGGATAAACAGCAGTATTTCCAAAAACCATATGTTCCCAACAAACAAAACGACATGCAACCTCATGCATGATAGTATTTCCGATAACCATGTAGAAGACCATATATATATATAAACTATATCAACATCCTTTCTTGATTAGATTTTTTTCCTTGTCGAATTATTATTATATCTACGTAATCGAATCATCTGTTAGCAGGACAAATATAGTACGAACAAGTGATCTGTTTTCAAGATAAATAATGGAAAAGGATTCTCTTAATTATAGCACATAACCTTTATTATGAAATTATCGGTTATGCCTTCATTAGATTCTTGTCTCTGCTGCGCATGATCTATTTATTTATTTATTATTTATTTATTTATTTATTTATATGCTCTCTTCGTCACGGATATTATTGCAGGTCACAACTAGTCTTGGTACTTTTTTTTAAAAAAAAAATATTAGTCATACTGTATGTGGTGACAAAATCTCACAGAGGCTTATGCTTACAATCTAGCAGCGGGTTTTTTATTTTTGTTCTTTTTTTATTTTTTTTTTTTAAGAAAACAAATGAATGTTTTCTTTTCTGATTTTATTCACACACACACACTCACATAAATGTTGGACTGGAGGACAGGAGAAGAGAACAATCTGGCCAGGTGAATACTGAATATTAGAGGAAGAGATGGAGATCACTGAACTTATAACAATACATATAAAATAAAAACACTAAAACAGATATATTATTATTGGGCTACAAAAATCAAGAAGAAATTACAAGAAGAATCTGTGATGATCACAATAACAAGCACTATAAATGTTCATGTCTATTTTCCCCCTTATAAATTTACGTAAGTAGTAAATATATGGGGAAATATATTATTCACCATAACCCCATGCGCACAAATGACAAAGGAAACCACAAATATTAAACGAGGTGTGTAGAAACTAGAAAAAAAAAAAAAAAAGAGTCCAAAAAACAATCGAAAATGGCCACATCATCATCATCATCGGCTAATTAAGTATACTTATCATGATCAAGCACACTGGAAACCACGAGGAACATTGCGAGAGCAAACATTGAGAAGCAAGCTGAGAGAGATAGGAAGGTTGAGGTTAATGCCCAAAATGTTAGCTTTAAGGGCAGTGCAGAGGCATACGGCAGCTTCAAGGTCGGCGAGTCCTTGAATCAGAGTGCAGCAAGGGGTCACTGGTGGCTGTCCAAGGGTCACGTTAAGCAAACCCTTAAGAACATTAGCACACACCCCAAGTTTTAAGGCATCCCTAGGGCATGTGCCACTTCCACCAGGCGGGCTAGGGTTTGGGTTAGGGTTTGGGTTCGGGTTTGGCCTGGGCCTTGGGTTCGGGTTGGGATAGCCTCCGCATGAGCCGCATGCGGTGACAAGAGAGAAGAAGAGGAGGTTGAGGACAAGGAAAAGAGCAAAAGAGGAAGTTTTGGAAGCCATGGAAGAAGATCCAAGCTAAGCACTTATTAAGAGCTCACAAGTGTTTATAGTAAGAAGACTGTACGTAAGGATGGAGTTATTTGAAGCGATTGGTAGGGTTTATATACTGAGGATATGATGAAGAATTATATTAAAAAAACATTTTTGAAACGTACAACTAGGGCATCAATAGAACCATTTTAATTAATTAAGGAAACCATAAAAACTTTTAGCTGGCACAGGAAGCTGATAATTCGGCAGAATTTTGGATGTTTGTGAGGTAGCCACCGACACAAAGCCACATCAGCCACATCGATCTGTGTATTTATTAATTAAATTTTGCACCGTTCGATAGCGATATTCCATTCCACTAAAAAAAAACTATATAGAATTATTACACTTCTGATATATATATATATATATATACACACATATTCAATGAAGCTTTTGCATGTGGGTTTGTGCACTACGGGTCCCTCGTTTCTTACGTAACACTCAATACAACTCCAAGTGTTTGGAAAAGCGATCGATAATTAGGCTTATTTTAATTGAACTTGTTGTAATATTACTTTTGGTAAAAGCTAAATTGTGTAATGTGATTTATGTTTGGATCGACGATTGTCAGTTGAGCTTTTGCAAAAATAAAACTTGTTTGGATTGACTTAAGCATAAGGGCTTTTGTGATAATGGTAAGAGAGAGTAGGTGGAAAAATATTTAAAAAATCAAGTAAATATTTAAAAATTACTTTAAAATATTAGGTGCTACTGGAAAAATATTTTAGAGTTGGTGGAAATCAATAAATCAGTATTATAAGTTTTGGATGCTCTTTACTACTAAAAAAAATACATTAAAGGTAAAATTGTAATCAGTCTCCTAAAACTGGATACAACTGAAAAATTATTTTAAAGAGTTAAAAGCACCAAAAATATTTTAAAGAAATTTTTGGAGTTGAAAAAGTACATTAAAGGTAAAATTGTAATCAATCTGATAACACACTGGATACAGCTAAAGAAATATTTTAAAGGGTTAAAAACACCAAAAAATATTTTAAGGGGTTAAAAACACTCAAAAAATATTTTTTGAGTGGGTACAACTAGAAAGTGGGTAAAATTGCAATCAGTCTAATAGTACACTAGATAGTGGGTACAACTAGAAAAATATTTTAAGGGATTAAAAACACTCAAAAAATATTTTTTAATACTACATACTATTTAAAAAACATTTTATGGGAAAAACTAATATCATATAACTAATTTCTAGACAACCTAATCTAGCATAAAATGTCATTAGCTTTTAATGAAAGCTTCATTCTCTAGCTTCTCCTAATTGAGCTTTCACCAATTGGGCTTTGACAAAAACACAATTGCCAATAGACCTCTCCATACACTCAAAAAAAAATATTTGCCGCCAATTGAGCTTTTGCCTCCGCTAATTAGGCTTATTGGCCTCCCCAAACACACACATATATATTCGGTCTCAATTTCTGTCTGCCTATTACATTTTTAATAGATATTTAAAATGAGTTGATGAATCTTATATATAATAATCCTTGAATATATATATATATATATATATATATATATATATATATATATATATATATCTTTGTCCAAAATAGATATATATATCTTGATACTGAAATTCTTTTTTTTTTTTTTTTTTTTTGCCAACATATTGATACTGAAATTCAAACTTACATGCTTTAATTTTGGAAAATATGAATCATATCATGATCAAATTGTTGAATATGGTCTCTCTTTAACTTTCTGCGAACCAGTAAGGTGCTATCCTTTCTTTGTCAAAGGAAAAAAAGAAAGCACTTATTTTGGCAGGACACGAAAGCTTCCTTTGGGACAGGACCCTTTTGTTTGACATTCGGACCCCTCCACTATAGCAACTAGGAAAAATAATGATTAGTGGGTTTGTGAGTTAGTGTGTGTTCATATACTTTTTGTACATGATTATTGAATTTTAGTATTGATTAATGTCCTATATGTAGGCGTTAGTTGAGCTATTTGTTTTGCTCCTAAACGTAATATCTTAATCTATTTTATTACACAGATTTATAAAGTTTTCTCAAACTAACCTTTTATTGATTGCATGTTTTGCAAGGGTTTTCATGAATGGGGATGATGATTTTAGGGAAGCCGACACATTATAAATAACTAATTTAACTATTAATATGTGGTTAATTAATATAGTGCTTGGTACTTATAGATGGTCCTTATTTTGGTTTTAGTCTCTCAAAAAGAAAAATGGTACAAGTTCTTCTTAAACTACATGGACTAATGTTTTAGTGACGGAAAGAAACTTGATAGACTAAAACCCATTATTTGAAACTATATATAGGGGTCAAAACTGAAACGAGGACAAATTACCAAACATTATATTAATTCATAACTAATTTTCTTAATATATTTGAATTAGGAGTATTATTAAAACTCAAGGGTACGGCTTCACTATTCACTCTGAAGAAGAAGGTGCGGGTAATATTTTTTTTAATGATTCAATTGGATAGTTCCAATCAAGATCATACGAACAAAACAAAAACCCTTCAATATGGTTAAAGTTAGTCCTTTATAGCCTATTTGGAGTGGTGGGAACTAATATATATTGTTTATTTCACTCTCCAATATCATCTTGATTGCTTTTTGTGTTGTGTTTCTATTTGGTGATCGTTAATATATTTTGGATTCATTCTTACCATATTAATATGTATTATGAAGTGTAATATAATTTTCCTTTAGAGTAAGAAAAGATTATTCATGCTCAATTAACGATAAAAGTAAATCTCTCCGAGATTGAATTGAAATGAATAGACATGAAAGAAAATATAGTTTCACGAGAGTTTTCCAACGTTGATTATTTTACTCAAAATTATTGAGTTCGATTTTTATAAAAACAAGAAGGAAACTAAATCATTCAGTAAATTACAGTTCAGCGAGCCACACAAACCCAAGAGTTCCACGTGCATTGGTACTTGTCAACAACTTATTTCCTGCAGCAAAAAATAAAAAAAAAATCTTGGGTTAAGATAATTATTTTCCCTATAATGTAATTAATCACAATCATTTGTGATTATCATTAATTAATGATTAATTATAATGCTGAAAAGAGTCACGGGCTTCATCCATGATGGGGTCTACTAAAACCTGATTCGGTTGATGGATCAATATCGGGGTTTTCGGAACCAGTGGGCGCTCTGCTTTTACTTTTTTTTTTTTTTCTTTTTGAATCATTATTATTGGCACCGTGTGGAGCCATCTAAAATCCACCCATATAATAAATTAATTGAATGTAGCAATAATGCTAATGGAGATCCCTAGATCACAAGCAACCAAAGATGGATCAACACAGCTACTTGATTCAATAATCATTTATTTTTCATCAAATTGTGTATAAATAATACTACTTCCTGCCCTTGATATAAAATCTCATTATTAATGTAAATTGCATTAAGAATGAGATCTTATATTAAAGAATAGAGATAGTACCAATCATTGAGTTTGAGTCTAGTGAAAGGGACTCATTTATCAGTAAACAAATGCTCGAATTCTCGTTAAAAAATATGCTCATAAGGCGTGATCCTATGATTATCTACAAATATCCATGCTTAGAAAATAAAATTGCGTCCAAAATGTCATTTCAAATAAGGTTCTTATAGCGACTACCGGTGGTTTTCCATTAGAGATCTGTTGACACGGATTTTCTTTATGGTCCACATATTTGATATATCAATGCCATTACCAATATCAATCAATGTAAAATTTATGAAATTCATAAAAATTATAAATAATAAAAAAAATGACTACGATATCTTTAGAAAGGAATTTAATCAAAAAGTTACAATAACAAGTAAGCAGTATAGATTTGTTGATGTTGACTTGTGTTAGAACTTATCATTATATGTTATTCACTTATGTATTTTAGAGATTTTTGGTGATATTTATTCTTTGTGACTTCACGATGATTTTCCCTAAGTAATATAGATGTTCTTTAAAATTTCAATGATGGGAGGATTATTCTTCTAATTAGTCTATATATATAACACAATAAATCTAACGGAAGCGTAAATGCTATTGATTATATATATGGCTTTCCTATTGCTTCTATTTTTCTTTTATTTACAGTTATTATCTCTCTTTAGTTTTTCAATTCTTCAACATTTTCTTTTAAATTAGTCATGTACTCTCTGAATTACCATTTATCCTGTTTATCACACGGGAAAAAAATCCAGTCTTGTTATGAAATTTAAGTTTATAGTAAGTTGCATTATTTATTAGGTTTTGATTTTGTAACTTACCCATAAGACTTTGTTTAATGCGTGTGAGAGTTACTTGGTAGAGAAAACATTTGATTGCCTAATGGATTTTTTTAAAAAAAAAAATTGTATATGTCTGATTTTATTGAAAAAGAGGATGAAAAAGAAAAGGATCGCAATTAATCACGGTAATAAACTAATGAAGATAAGAGGAGGGATGACACCGACAAAGAAAAAGAACAATCTGGAATAGGGTTTACAGCATTTTCTAAATATGTGAAGTTGGTGACACAGTCGAAGGTATTTACAAATTTCAAAATGTTGAAAATTTAAAATTGGCTTATTATTAATATTAATATTATTTCTTTTAATTTGACCAATTAAAATTTGGCATTGAAAGCAATTTGCCATGGAGACTAATGAACAATAAAACAAAAGCATTAAACTTTTCACTATTTTTGTCAGTTAATAAAAACTTCATTGATTTGTTTTTTTACTAGGATGAGGGTAGGCAGAGTTATTAGTGAGGCCTCAAATCTTAAAACATTAATGCAAGCAGGAGAAGCTCAAATTTTCTTAATTTGGAATAGAAATATTGAACTGAATCCAGACAGGACAAGCTAGCATGATTGCTCAAAATAAGAATTAAGAAATCTTAAAAGTTTGTTTTAACATGAAGGAATCTTATATTAATTGACAGGTCATATAGTTTACAGCCAATGAATTAGGGTCAATAGAATTTTACATTACATTAACTTAGCCAAAAGTAGTTTAGTCATGTTTTTTAGTGAAAGTTACAATCTGGGAATACAAAACAAAAATACACGTTTTTAGTACTTTAATTTAATAATTATAAGAATGGTCAGACAAACTAGCTATAAGCCTCTTAATTACTAGAGCTATATGTAGTAATTAATATAGAATAATGGTCATTTGGACTTAGCTTGATGCTCTTGTATGGATCATCAATTAGTGTTACTATATATGCAACTATTTATTTTAAAATAGGAAAAAAGAGCATAAAAAATTAACTCAAGATAATATTTTTAAGAGGAAAATTACAGCACAAAATACTTTAAGATGCTGGATGTAAAGGTAAAAATATTTCAGGACTTCAGAATACTAGATGTCTAGATGCACCAAAACTACAGAGACTAAATGATTAATTTGCCTCCTTTTTTTCAAATTTAATATCTTTGTTTTATAGTAGTTGTAACTTGTGAGTATTAATTATTATGTATTTGGGAATTGCAGGCAAGGCCACTGTTGAGAGAGAAGAAATGTGGGAGTGTGGTAGATGAGAGGATAATGGAAGATCATAACTGCCATCAGTTGTATTGGATGAGTCGTCTTGCTGAGTCTTGTCTCTGTAGAGATCCTCACAAGCGTTTGACTATGGCCAAGGCAAGTCTCCATTTCTTTCTTTCTTTTGTTTTTTGTTTTTTTGTTGGCCTTTCATGCGTTTTTCATATAGTTTACATGGGGGGGGGGGGGCAAAAAAAAAAAAAAAAAACTGGATGCATGTCAATCTCTATACTCTTTACTTGCTTGGGATTTTAACTTCTAATCTTTCCATCATTTATGATTTTGTTATTGTTATCTATAACTCATACTGAGTCATTCATCATACATGGCAGAAAAAAATATTACTAACATCATTAAAAATTGCTCCTAGGGCTTCCAACTCGTGAACATTTTAGAAATTGGATTAGGAAGAGTGGGATGTTCTTGATTTCATTTTTTTTGATTGGTTGAACATATCAATTATTTAACTTTTTCTTAAGTATGTATTTTTATTTTTGAATTTAACATTCACGTTTTTTTATTTCTTCACTAACTTATTCCCCATTTTCATAGATATCTCCACAATCTCTGCAAAGAACTGGGTAAAATTAATAATTATGGATTCTTGTGCCCACATTCTATTCAATCGTCTGAAAACAATAATGTAAGTGAGAGAACGTCATAGATTGGAAGGACAATTAAAGAAGGGAATAAAAAGTGTTGGTTTGCACCATTTATAGAAAGGTATTTATTTCTAATTCGTCTATCACTTAAGTAAAAACTTTCTTAACGACATAATATTAATATGAATTCATATTGTAGTAATAATTGGAGGCTTGTTGTTATTTGCCCATATGAAAGTACTATATATTGGTTATGTTCTTTACAATGGATAGTGAGTGAAGATACGAAGTGGGTGTTTGAAATGTAAGTTTTCTATAAAACTCTATTTTATAATATTTGAATATATCATTTTCTTACAATTCTTTAATAATAGATTCTTTGAAGATGCATTCTATGTTGGTGGGAAAAAATGGTCAAAGTGATGTCAATTGAGTCCTTTTAAAGGTAAATACTTTAAATTTAAACAATGGGTTGATGAATTATATCACTAGTTTACTGAATTTGATTGTTCTTGTCTGTGTATATTCAAGTGCCATAAACAACTCAAAAGTTTTGAGTGCAGATATTATGTGATGTGGTATATGTATGAAATCATCACTGAGGGCATCACTAACTCATTTAACAAGGTAATAATATATATGTCATAATTTTAGTTTAGACTTTAGTTTTTCTCATAATATTGCTTACCTGAAGATTTTTTGAATTTGCAGCATTTTCGAAGTTTGAAGTCATATTTTGAAGTGCAAATAAGAGAGATATGCGACATTTGATTTGAATACTTTCTATATTCAACAAACTTAGAGTAGAATGATAAGTTGTACATCGTTCTTTTTTGTAATTTGATAATATTAAAGGCACACTTTTGTTTTGACCTGTTATTTATGTTATACATTGGTTGCAATATTTACATTGTTGTACATTTTTTTTGTCAACATTGCATTGTTGTACATTGGCTCTATATGATAGCAGATTCTTGAAAGAGGAGTTAATATATATAAGTTTATCTCTTTTTTTAAGAAAATTATATTACAATTATGATGTCAATTATGATCATACCTGACGCCGAAATTGGTTAGTTTAGATAAGAATTGACAGCGTAAACAATCGATTTACATCTCTATTACGAAGTCAGTTGAGCATATGCAAGATGCCATAATAATCTATTACGGCATCGGTTTAGTTATTATGTGATGCCATAATATATTCATTTATGGCGTTATATCATGAGCAATTGACTCCATAATATATTTATTTACGGCGTTATATCTTAAGCAAGTGACGCCATAATATATATTTTCGCTACGGCTAATTCCGCTACATCCAATATGCTGTGGTGAAAATGCAATTTTAACTGATGCCAAATTAAGTTTTTGCACTAGTGTCCTAACTCAAACAATTGCCCTATTACTAGGAAGTCACAAAATCTAGGCTCAAGTAAGCATACTAAGCAATTGTCAAACTAAAGTTCATTCATCTTGCCCATGATCATTCCATGCCACTTACCTTAAGCTAGTGGTTAGCTCCCCTGCACTCCGTCTCCTTATGGAGGTTACATACATACCCTTACATAACTTAGTTTGCATACAATAAGATAGACTAAACTTCAATAATTTAAGCTAAGCACGTGTGTGCGCATACACATATATATAGCCAGCCACAAATATAATTAATATACAAACTAACAATAACTAATAGCTTCCTCAGAGTCTCCACCTTCAAAACTCCTCCACTGACATGCTCTTTCCTTATGAGGAACTAGCTCTTACTGTTGGTACATGAGAGAAAGGGTGAGATTCGGGGAATCTCAGTAGTAAAAGATTAACTCAATATATAATATGAGTAGTAATAAACTAAGCATATGTAAATAGCCAATTCAAGAACATTACCTTACAAAAACACAAGGCAATGGCATAAACTCAAACAAGGATATTACATGTTCTAAGGCATATATGGCAAGTAAACATGCAATCAACCAAGCACAAACTATATAAAAGTTTCACTACCTTTTTCTTATTCTTCCAAATTACATCCTTTCACTTGTGCCTCCTTTGCATTGCCTCCTTTTTGGTCTTGAAAGAAAATATCAAATCCTATTAATTATTCATATAGGACAAATTAATGCTTAAACCTTGGTACATAATTATTGCATAATAAATTTCTCCCCATGATCCCAACTCTCTTTTTATTCAATTCTTTAATATGTTTTATCTTTATCTTTAATTCTTACTTTTAAATTCTTCCCTTATGATATTCTCACAAAAATTGGCATGAGGAATTTATTTTTAAACTCTAAACTATAAAACTTCGGCTGTTTCTAATTCAAACAATGGCGGGACAAAAGCAGAGCTTAGGGAGAAGGCTTATAAAACTTAATTCTATAATCCTCAATCACTACAAAGGATCCTCTAGGCTTACATATGTAATTTACCAACTTAGGACCATTATTTAACTTCCTCTTACCAAAACTATGCTGTCCAAATCAGGGGAGAGAGAAAATAGTGTGAATTTTACTTCCATATTGCTACCCAAACACTTCATAGACACCTTTAAGCATGATTTAACCATCTGAAATAGTTGTTCAGCATTTAGCAGCGCTAAAAACAAACGTTGAATCAGTTTCTAACTTCAAAATTCAAGCATCCCCCTTGATATACTTCCAAGAATTTTCCGGCTTCAAAGACAAGGTTTGAACCTATATTTTAAAGTCTCTATGTGCATAGTTCAATTATCTTTCACTTGCATGTTGCTTTAGCCCATGCCAAAACATTGCAGCAATATATATATATATATATAATGGCCCAATTTTAGACTGCACAATTTGGACAACCCCATTGGAAGAAATTAAATCACCCACATTACCCTTACCATTGCTACAAGCTATAGCTCATATCTAGTTGTACTTAATTGAATTAAATACAATTCCAACACATAATTTAATATCCAAACAGTGGGTTCCTTCCAATTTCTACATCTAGTTCCAACTTACCATGTTCAACATCTAAACTCAATATTAGTTGTACTACACAATTTCCTTTGCCCTGCCCTTTGATGCCTTTAACTTTTCTTGCCATTCAGACAGCGTCACTTTTAAAATTCTGAAAATTCCAACTTTCATAATTTTATTCTAGTAATCACTTTTGCAATATTCAGACATGCTTTAGCAATCTATAACACTTAACATTTGGGAACATCATCACACAGTACATTCCCTATAAAATACTGCCTTACAAATTCTTCCTACCGTGCCACAATAGCATACATGGACACAAAAGGTTCTATATATCTCGCTGTCTCTTTTCTTTATTATTCAAACACTTCTTACATCCTTTAGGGACGTTAGCTATGGGTTAAAATCAGAAAATTTTTCAGATATGAAACCATGCTCAACCATTTCGGTCCTTATCATATAAAGACATCTCACCACATGCAACATCAAATGTTGTCTACATAAGCTTCAATCTACACTTAGAAACCACATCCCACTCGATCACTAGTTTTTCCCCACTAACCATCCGATTCCAATCATCATCTTCTTCCCCAAATTGAACTAACAGCAGTAAAATGAGGTTGGAATGATGATTAGGAGACTTACCTCCAGCTTTTAATCGGTGTGCATGTGACGATCCCCTTCTTCTACCCCTTCGACCTCTGCGAACTCTCTCAACTCTCTCTAGCTCCTATTACTAAAGTAAGGTCGAAAGATGAAGACTGGGAGCGGCTGGGTGTTTCATTTAATGGGGAAATGGATCATTTACTTGCTCTCATTGTCCAAGGTAAAGCTTACCACATAAGCTTTGTTTTATATCATCTTAATGGGTCATAACTACCACATTCTCAAACCCATCCACTTAGCACATCTGGGCTTCTAACTTGGGCTTAACCATGGCCCGGTTCCATTTTTGAGTTTGGGGCTGTGAAATTACCAATTTACCTCTTCTTTATTAATACTAAATTACCAAATAAATTCTAGAAATTATTTTGGGACAATTTATAAATATTTTTGGCCCCCTTTAGCTTCTTTACCTTATAAAATATCATCTCTAAAATTTTCAGAACAAAAATTTGCCTCTAACTATTTTCCCTTGAATTTCTGGAAAAATAGGCTTTTAATTCCAGAAATTGACTTTAAAATTATTTTGAACACTTTTGAGGATCTAAACCTCTTCATAATTTCCTAACTCCCCAAAATTAATATTTCATAGTATTTCCTCCATTTTCTGGGCTCTTAAATAATTTCAATAATTATCTAGCCTTTTTTCTTATGATATAATTAAGACATTTGGTTCAACCAGACTTAATAATTTATTTAATTTAGACTTATTATTGAACTTCTTAGCCTAAAATTTGGGATGTTACAAAATAAGGCTTGTATTGATTCCTATATTTAATATGGGTTTATCAAATTTAGATATGAAAATCGCCACTATCCATTTTCTATTGATCACTTGTGAAAATGAAAATAAGGTGTGGATTAATTGCTAGGCTTAATATGGATTTACCTTGTTCAGTTTTAAAAATAACAATTCCCACAAATTGAAAGGCATGTATTGCTCATAAGAACATAACAACTTTTTTTCCTTAGGCATTACCCAAACACCAACAAGACCACGACAATATAATGGTATTATGATATTCAATGATAAGTGGACATTAAAATATTATTTCTAGTTAATATTCCTTCATCATTAATATCGCCCTATATATTACTTACAAAATACCAAGTAACAACTTCATTTTAGGCATTACCCAAAAACTAGTAAGCCCATGACAGTAACCAGTTTTATAATATTTAATGATAAAAGGACATAAAGATAGTGGTTCTATTTAATGAAAGTAACTGAATGCCTTCTTTGAGTTTCCCTCAACAATCGACCATTCCCAAACTTCGATCACTCAACAAATCACACAATAATATACCCATATGAATAAAGGTTACACCTTAAGCTCACAATCTTTAGCTCCCTCCAAGCTAACACCATATATATTTCACAATTACAATTCCAACTTCAATCTCCTACCATCTTCATCTATCAACGTTCACCTTCCACCAAGCTAAAAACCCAGTTGCCTAGTAAAGACACCCATCAAAATGAAGACCAACAATGCCACGGTTAGGATCGTGTGATGAAGAGAAGATTGTGGTGTCAAAAATTACCACACTTCCTTTCCACGCCTTCAGCCCTGCTTCCTCCTCTCTTACCTCCGACCTCATGCAACCTTTCTCTTTCTTATTGATTCTTTTCATTTTGTTTTCAGAGGGACATTTTTGTTATTTCTTTTTTATTTCAAAAAGGATACATCTAGAACTCTCACTTATATGATATTATGGATATTGACACCTCTCTGTCTTTTACTATTCTTAATGGTCTTTCTTAGGGATTTTCCCTTAAATTTAATGAATTGCTCACTTCGATCCTTTTCATAAACAACTTTTATCCTTATTACTCAAAACGAACTAGCGGTTAACATTAGTTAAAAATAATAAATGAGTTAAAAATGTTATATTTTTTTCCAAATATGCCCCTATTTATGAAATGAACATAGGGGAGTGAATGAGTAACAAATATGAGAGAGTATGAATATAAAATATGAGAGAGAATGTGTAATAAATTATTAAATAAAAAATAATTAGTGGTGAGTAGGGAATAATTAATATAAAAATATATATTTAATAGGGGTAGATAAGGAAAAAATAGTTTAAATTTTGAAACATAATAAGAAAATTGTTTATAAAAAAAAATCAATCCAAAAAAAATTATTATAAAAAGGATAGAAAGAAGTATAATTAATATTCAATAGCCTTGAGGACCCAAATTTGTAACCCAAAAATCATTTAAGTGGGTCAGGCCCAGCCAATTATCTAGAGAAAAGAAGCCCAAATTTAAGTGTATTGCTCATACGGGCTCGGATCCCTGGATTTACAAGGACCAGCCGAAGTTTCTGTCTAATTCGATAAAGACTTATTATGCTTCAATTAAAAATCTTACGCATTAAACATCAAATGTTAGGATGCAATAAAAATCTTAGTTCGATGATTGGATCCAAAAGAATCTTTGAGTTTTTCCCCTTTAACGAAAATTATTTTTTGGTACCAACAAGGTTTAGATTTAGTGGAGGGGGTTAGTTCTTCACAACATGACAAACCAATGTTCGAATCTCGTTGGGAGAGGTGCTCACTTTTAGTACTTGACAATGCCTTAAACAAGATTTCCCTATATAAAAAGGGTACCAGCACCTGGTAAGAAAAAATTTCTTTTCCAATCCATAATATAGGAAGAAACCCATATTTCACAATTTTATAATAAAATAATTAGTATGAATAACCTTGTATTATAGTAACATAAAAGCCACCTATAAGTTGGATATAACCCCTTACCTTAATAGCCAAATTTATAGTTCGAGAATGCGTCATTAAGTTGAAATAGAGACCAGTGGTTAATTTAAAACTTTTCCAGAACCTGTTTAGTGCGGTCTCACATTCACATTTCAAATATAATTGGCCTATGCAGTTCGGTTTCAATCATGCATATCAGAGTGCAACCAAAAATTCCCAACAACGCTCGGGTTTCGTTTACTTAATAAAGGATTTACAGGGCACATTGCCCATTTACAGTTTCCCATACAGGAGATTACACAACACTATTCAATATATACAGCACATGCAACTAATCCCCAACAAAATATGACAACCAACTGCCAAAATTAAAACTCTTAGCTAGGAGCTACTGCCCTTCGTCACTTGCTTTTCCTTTGAACCACTTGCCCTTGCTATAGGTTAGTCATTGGAAAGAATGAGATTCAAAAGAATCCCAGTAGTAACAATTCACTTATAACATGTACAATCACAAAGCATGTAAGCAAATCACAACCACAACAACACAACGATATTTCTGCAACAGCTTTCGCTATATTCACAACGGCATATTTCATAACAGCATGTTTCACAACAGCACAACAACGACATTTCACAACAAAAATGTTACATCACGGCATATTCAATGAAATGACATACATGCAAGGCATCATACACAGAATAAGAGAAAGAGTCACTACCTTGTTCTTTCTGCTCGTGCACTGGCACTGGTTTATCACATGCAGGGCAAATGTCAAATCCTATAATTAGAATTTCAACGACAGGTTATTACTTAATCCAATTCTTTAATTCAAACACTCAAGTTGGTTATCATTAGGGACATTTAATCAAATCAAATAAGGAGTTAAAGTGGTCAATTAACCTAAAAGACCAATTCCTAACCTCAAAGTTCAACAATACTACATTATGCCATTACATATTTAATTTTCGCATAAGGGACCAAATCTGCCAGAATTTTCTCCAGACTTTGAAAAATCATAACTAATTCTACAAAAATCGAAATGAGGTGTTCCCAAGTCCTATGGAAAGCTGTTGAAGTCCTATTCATAGGAAAAATATGAATCATTACCGGAAATCACCACACAATTCCAGAATTACACAAAATCCCACACTACTCTAGAATTAAGTCCAGTTTTGACATCAAACTTTGGGCAACCAGAACTCCCAGCTCAAAAAACGAAATAACACAACTTATGTGTACATTTTAAAGCTTGGAATGTGAACTTTAAGACTGGAAGTTTTCATAATGTTTAGAGATTATTTGTTTATCCAAAAACACCACACAAGTAGAGTACCTCGCTGGAATTCTGTCCAGGCTGAAAACCCAAATTTACATTTTGAGTTTCAATGACCCAAAATTCACAACCCGGGGCTATTCCCACATAATTTTTCATGTAGAACACAATGACAATATCAAAATTAACAAATTCCCACTTTTTCTCCATATCATGTTTTGGCAGAAAATCCAAAATAAATTCCAACAATTACCAACTTCCAATTTCAGCATCAAACTTATGTCAAATGGTTTCCAATCATCATAAACCACCAATAACATAACCAAAACATCATTAATTACCCCAAACCCTTGTTTGGCCAAAATCAGGGCAGATTTACACATGCCAAAATACTAATTCAGCCAACACAACCCATAGCTCAAATTGATGCTAATATTCACCTCTTGCTTCTCCTTAGCTCCTTTCTTTGGTTTTTCAGCTTTTGTTCTTGGATGATGGCTCAAAACACCTCCTATTGAAATTCTAAAACCATAGAAATGAAGCTCTCATCAAGAGGAACAAATTTTTTGAAGGACATTTGAGCCATAGATAAGGTTAAGAAGGTGAAAATCCAAGATGAAACCCTTGCCTTAAACTTGTTTCTTCACTTGTTCTGTTCGTGCTTCAGCTGGCCGACTTAGATAATGAGAGAGAGTGAATAATAATCAATTTTTCCCTTCCCTTATCACTTAAAAACCTGACCAAAGAGTTGGACAAAAAGGAGAGAAAAATATATGGTCCACATGTATTCTTTTTTTATTTGTGAAATCGAATGATAATTTCTAGTATGTTTGATTTGTTTTTTTTCTCTTTCCTACCTCTTCCTCACTTGTCCAACTTTACCTTAGATATTTGATGAAGAATTAATTGCTTCAATTCATTCACTCTTCTTGTTTCTTCTTAGCCATAATTATTGACAAAAAGGGAGGGGTTTGTTTGACTTATATTTTCTTCTTTCTTTTGGTATTTCTTTGACCAACTTCTTTCTTTCTTTGTCCCAACATACCACATAAGCAAAAGGTGAGAGAGTATATTGATTAAATGCTTACTCTATCTCTCTTAGCATTTCCTTGACCAAAATGAAGAAGAGGAAGAGTGATAAAAGACTTAGCATGATATTTTTGACCAAGTCTTCATCTTCACTTGGTCATCTAATTGTTTTTCTTTCTTGCCTCATGATATACAAAAATAACTTCTTGGAAGAGGATAATGAGCTCTCAAAAATATCCTCTTACACCTCCTTAATTGATATTATTTCAATTTCCAATTTAACACAAGTTTACTTTGACTTTTGTGTCATCCTTTTTCAAGGGTGCTTCTGTCATTAATCCCACCATCTATTTGTACATTTAGTCCTTAATCATATTTTGGGATATTACAATTCTCGCCCCGTATAATAAATTTTGTCCTTGAAATTTGTCACACAACTTGAGCCATAAACTTTGGATAACGCCTCTGCATGTCAACTTCTGCTTCCCAAGTTGCTTCTCTTTGAGACATTCCCTTCTAGACCACCTTCACAAATGGTATGCTTCGGTGTCTGAGTTGTCTTTCTTCTCTATCAATTATTTGTCCTGGCTCCACCGCATAGCTGTAGTTATCTTGCAAGTCGACCTCTTTATACTCGATAATGTGTGTAAGATCTGGTTGGTACTTCTTCAGTTGGGAAACATGGAACACATCATGGAACCTGCTCAAGTTCGGGGGTAAGGCTACAAGCCCGATTCTCGCAAAAACCTCAAAAGGACCTATATACCTCGGGCTCAACTTCTTTCATTTGATTGCTCGCCTAATGCCAGAGACTGGAGATACTCTAAAAAATACATGATCACCCACCTCAAACTCTAGAGGTATTCTCCTTCTATCAGCATAGCTTTTCTGTCGACTCTGTGCTGTAAAAAGCCTCTTCCGAATGATTCAAATATGTGCTGAGGTCTGATCCACAAGATCCAACCCATAAAACTTTCTCTCAGACAGCTCGTTCCAACACAATGGTGACTAGCACTTTCTCCCATACAACGCTTCATACGAAGCCATCTGGATGCTCGCATGATAGTTATTGTTGTAGGCGAACTCAGCTAATGGAAGAAAGTAGTTCCAATTCCCTTTGAAATCGAGGACACATGCTCGTAACATATCTTCCAGTGTCTGAATGGTCCTTTCTGACTGTCCATCTGTTTTAGGATGGTAAGCCATACTAAATCACAGTTTTATACCCATAGCCTCATGCAAAGCCCTCCAGAATCTCGAAGTAAATCTGGGATCTCTATCAGAAATGATACTTTTTGGTGTGCCATGAAGTCTCACTATTTCTCGAATATAGATTTCTACCAGTTTGTCTAGAGAGTAACTAGCGTTGATCGGTATAAAATGCGCCGACTTCGTAAATCGGTCGACAATCACCCAGATCACATCATAATTCCTGATCCTGGGCAATCCCACAACAATATCCATGGTCACACTTTCCCATTTCTATACTGGAATCTCAGGACTCTACAGTAATCCCGGTGGTTTTTTGTGTTCAATCTTCACTTTCTGGCAAGTAAGGCACCATGCCACATATTTTGTCACATCACTCTTTAGTCCCGGCCACCAATGCACAGATTTCAAGTTATGATACATTTTGGTCATACCAGGGTGAAGAGTATATTGGCTCTTATGCGCCTCATCCAGAATCTTCTGTCCCAACTCCGCCTTAAGTGGAATACAAATTCTCTTCTGATAATAAACTAATCCACTAGGCAACAAATCATAGCCCTGAGCTTCTCCCCGTTCAATTCTAGCTAGATTACGTTGTATCCAACTATCTATCCTTTGAGCTTCTTCAATCTCAGCTCTCAAAACACTTTCTCCTTGGGAGACAGTATAATTGGCACAGATGATCTGGTTTGACAAATTTAAGTCCCGAAAATCTTCTATCAATTTCACCTCTTGAATCATCATTTTTGCAACTACCATCGTCTTTCGACTAAGAGCATCAGCGACGACGTTAGCTTTACCTGGATGATATTTGATTTCTAGGTTGTAATATTTCAGCAACTCCATCCACCGGCGTTGTCTCATATTCAACTCTTTCTGATCGTACAAATACTTGAGACTCTTGTGGTCGCAGTACAGTTCTACCGTCACACCATACAGATAATGCCGCCATATTTTCAATGCAAACACAATCACCGCAAGCTCCAGATCATGAGTGGGATAGTTCATTTCATGAGTTTTGAGCTGTCGAGAGGCATAGGCTACCACAAGTCCCTGCTACATAAGGACACACCCTAATCCCTGCTTACTTGCATCACTAAACACAACATAAGTCAAGCTAGGATCGGGTATAATCAACACTGGTGCCATGGTCAACATCTCCTTCAGCTCAACAAAACTGTTTTCACAACGTTTATCCCACTTAAACGGCTGATCTTTTTGCGTGAGCTTAGTCATCAGTAAGGCAATCCGGGAGAAATTCTGAATAAATCTCTGGTAGTATCCAGCAAGACCCAGAAAACTGCGCATCTCAACAACAATTTCTGGCCTCTTCCAGTCAAGTATTCCTTCCACTTTACTGGGATCCACCGAGACCCCTTCTTACGAGATAACATGGCCCAAGAATTTTACTTCTGGAAGCCAAAACTTGCACTTACTCAACTTGTCATAGAGCTTATTTTCACATAATATCCCCAGCACAATTCTCAAATGATGCTCGTGCTCCTCCATACTCTTAGAGTAGATCAGAATGTCATCGATAAACACCACTACAAATTGGTCTAGGTACTTTCGAAAGACACGATTCATGTAATCCATGAATACAGCAGGTGCATTGTTTAGGCCAAAGGGCATTACCAGAAACTCATAGTGCCCATACCTAGTTCTGAAGGTAGTCTTTGATACATCTTCTACCTTCACTCGCAGCTGATGATAACCCGACCTTAGATCAATCTTCAAAAATACACAAGAACCAGACAGTTGATCTAGAAGGTCGTCGATTCTCGAGAGTGGATACTTGTTCTTGACAGTTATTTTGTTCAATTCTCTGTAGTCTACACATGTCTTAGACTCCCGTCTTTCTTCTTGACAAATAATATTGGAGCTCCCCACGGTGAAACACTGGGTCGAATGAACCCTTTTTCAAGTAAGTCTTCGATATGTTCTTTAGCTCCGCCATTTCATTTAGGGCCATTCGGTATGGGGCTTTTGATATAGAACCAACTCCAGGCACAATTTCAATTGGAAACTGCAGTTCCCTTTCCGGAGGTAATCCGCTAAGATTGTCTGGAAATACCTCAGGGAACTCTCTTACCACGGGTATACTTTCTAAAGTTTCTTCTATCTCTCCCTGCACAGAAAAGAATACCATATACCCCTGGCACCCCTTCTCTAGATATTTCTCAGCTTTAGCAGTTGAGAGGAAGTTCAAACTAGAATTCGCATTATCATCAATATGGGAAGTAGGATACACTATTTTCTTGTTTCCACAATCCAGCAATACATTATTCTCCGTCAACCAATCAAAACCCAATATGACTTCTAATTGGTAGAGCGGAAGATAAATCAAATCAACAGTAGAATCATGCCCCTTAATGGTTATTACATAGTTCAAACAAGCCTCAGTTGTCACAGCCTTGACACCCATCGGCATCGACACAACCAAATCAAATGGCAGTTTATGAACATGTAATCCCAAGCGCTTCACACAGTCATAGGCAATGAAGGAATGACTTGTACCCGAATCAAATAAAGCTTGCAGTAAACTACCATTGAGAAAGATTTTACCTTGAATCAGGTCGGGGGACTTCCGCGCTTCCTCGTGTGTCATGGTGAACACCCTGCCCTGATTCCTAGGCCTTTGCTCTGTGTACGGCCGTCTGCATTTAGTGGCAATGTGTCCCGGCTATTTACAGTTATAATAAACTACTTGCCTCATACAGGTTCTGCCAGGATGTACCCTCCCACAACGAGTGCATGTCAATATTGTTGGGGGTTTTTGATTATCACGACCCTTAGATTGATAAGGCTTCTTACCACTACCCTTAGCTGAGAACCCTTGCCCCTTCTGCTTTTAGGAAGTATTCCCCTTACTAGGCTTACTACGGTTGCTGGTAGCTTTGGCACGATACAAATCTCTCAGATTGTTTTCTGTGATTCTGCATTCTTCAACCGCTTTATTGAACTCAATAAACAAATGAGTGGCCAATCTCTTTCTCAGTTCTCATCTTAGACCATGAATAAGCATGTCTGAACTCCATTTTTCATCATCCATTCTTCGAAGATAGGAGGAATACCGGGACAACCGGACGAAATAGGATAGATACTCATCAAAGGTCTCCGTGTCTCCTTGTTTGATATTTAGAAATTCAGTTTCCTTCTCAAGCCTCACCGACTTAGGGAAATATTTCTCGTTGAACTGTCATTGAAACACTTCCCAGGTCAATGGTACATTGCGGCTTCAAAGTGTTAGGGCGATATTTCGCCACCAACGATCTGCATCTCCTTCCAACTTGTTCATCGCTAACCGCGCTTTCACCTCTGATGGGCATTCAAGAACCTTAAAGATTTTCTCTAGTCTGTTCAACCAGTCTTTAGCTACTTAAGGATCAAACCTGCCTTTAAACACCGATGGCAAGTGCTTGTAGAACTTTGATACCCAGTACTGTATATCTCGTTCTTCTCTAACAGGTAGCCCTTGAGACTCTTGGTTCGGTTCAGAGTGAGGAGGTGACTCTGGAGGTCGAATAGACCCTTCAGCGGTTTCCTCATGGCGGGTCTCTTTCTGAGTAGACTGACCCCGGTCCTCATCTCTTTTCATTCGTTCCTCTCTGAGCTCTTGTTGTAGCTCAGCTATCATATATCTTTGATCTCGAATCAACCCTATCATCTCCTGCATAGGGTCTGGTGGATTGGCATTAAGCACCACCTCCACTTCTGGTTCTACTCTTCTATTTCTTGGGTGAAGCATTATGTCTTTCAATTCTACAATGATTCACCATATCAGTATCATAACAAATGTACACACATAGTCTTTAAAACTTGTATATATAAGCAACCAGCAAAAATACTCAAGTGTATACCACAAACAATCATAAGCCATCTTTTATGACTAAGGCAATAACTACGGCAACTAGCCTAGCAAATCCTATCCTTGCTAGGAACTACAGCTTTGATACAAAAAGTGTAACCCCCTACCTTAATAGCCAAATTTATAGTTCGAGAATGCGTCATTAAGTTGAAATAGAGACCAGAGGTTAGTTTAAAACTTGTCCAGAACCTGTTTAGTGTGGTCTCACGTTCACATTACGAATATAATTGGCATATGTAGTTCGGTTTCAATCATGCATATCAGAGTGCAACCAAAAATTCCCAACAACGCTCGAGTTTCATTTACTTAATAAAGGGTTTATAAGACACATTGCCCATTTACAGTTTCCCATACAGGGGATTACACAATAATATTCAATATATACAGCACATGCAACTAATTCCCAACAAAATATGACAACCGACTACTAAAATTAAAACTCCTAGCTAAGAGCTCTAACTGCCCTTCGTCACTTGCTTTTCCTTTGAACCACTTGCCCTTGCTATAGGTTAGTCATTGGAAAGAATGAGATTCAAAAGAATCCCAGTAGTAACAATTCACTTATAACATGTACAATCACAAAAGCATGTAAGCAAATCACAACTACAACAACACAACGGCATTTCTGCAACAGCTTTCGTTGCATTCACAATAGCATATTTCACAACAGCACAACAACGACATTTCACAACCCGGGGCTATTCCCACATAATTTTTCATGTAGAACACAATGGCAATATCAAAATTAACAAATTCCCACTTGTTCTCCATGTCATGTTTTGGCAGAAAATCCAAAATAAATTCCAACAATTACCAACTTCCAATTTCAGTATCAAACTTATGTCAAATGGTTTCCAATCATCATAAACCACCAATAACATAACCAAAACATCATTAATTACCCAAACCCTTGTTTGGCCAAAATCAGGGCAGATTTACACATGCCAAAATACTAATTCAACCAACACAACCAATAGCTCAAATTGATGCTAATATTCACCTCTTGCTTCTCCTTAGCTCCTTTCTTTGGTTTTTCAGCTTTTGTTCTTGGATGATGGCTCAAAACACCTCCTATTGAAATTCTAAAACCATAGAAATGAAGCTCTCATCAAGAGGAACAAATTTTTTGAAGGACACTTGAGCCATAGATAAGGTTAAGAAGGTGAAAATCCAAGATGAAACCCTTACCTTAAACTTGTTTCTTCACTTGTTCTGTTTGTGCTTCAGTTGGCCGACTTAGATAATGAGAGAGAGTGAATAATAATCAATTTTTCCCTTCCCTTATCACTTAAAAACCTTACCAAAGAGTTGGACAAAAAGGAGAGAAAAATATGTGGTCCACATGTATTCTTTTTTTTTTTTGTGAAATCGAATGATAATTTCCAGTATGTTTGATTTGTTTTTTTTCTCTTTCCTACCTCTTCCTCACTTGTCCGACTTTACCTTAGATATTTGATGAAGAATTAATTGCTTCAATTCATTCACTCTTCTTGTTTCTTCTTAGCCGTAATTATTGACAAAAAGGGAGTGGTTTGTTTGACTTATATTTTCTTCTTTCTTTTGGTATTTCTTTGACCAACTTCCTTCTTTCTTTGTCCCAACATACCACATGAGCAAAAGGTGAGAGAGTATATTGATTAAATGCTTACTCTATCTCTCTTAGCATTTCCTTGACCAAAATGAAGAAGAGGAAGAGTGATAAAAGACTTAGCATGATATTTTTGACCAAGTCTTCATCTTCACTTGGTCATCTAATTGTTTTTCTTTCTTGCCTCATGATATACAAAAATAGCTTCTTGGAAGAGGATAATGAGCTCTCAAAAATATCCTCTTACACCTCCTTAATTGATATTATTTCAATTGCCAATTTAACACAAGTTTACTTTGACTTTTGTGTCATCCTTTTTCAGGGGTACTTCTGTCATTAATCCCAACATCTATTTGTACATTTAGTCCTTAATCATATTTTGGGATATTACATTGGAGGTCATGAGTTTAATTCCGCTTGCAATCTTGATGTTGGTACTTGTCCTTTTTAATTAAAAAAAGTAATAATTTGTAAGGAAAATTAAACTTTTAATATATGTATGTGTGTAAATATGGTATATGTATATGTGCTTACCACCAATTTGTAATTTTGCTTTTTGGCCAGCACCACCAATTTGTAATTTTGCTTTTTGGCCAGCACCGCCACCGCCAATTTGTAATTGATGGTAGGAATCCATTCGCTTTTGATTGAAAGGGATTTAAATGGGAGGGTTTTCTATCTCCTCTTGTAATATCCCAAAATTCATATACCAAAGATTCAATGTATATTTATTCAATAAATAGAATCAAGGGTGAATTTTGGAGAATTTGATTATGTTGTCAGTGAAAATTTCCTGTGAGGCAGTGAGATTGTCATGTGGTTTTGGATGATCTAATGATGTTCCAAAATTGTGACATTTTTTAGAATGAAAGTAGACATTCCAAGCTTTAATTTGATAGGTCATATGAATTATTTTGACCTGTACACTAAGAGATATGAATTTCTGAAGTTTACCCTGTGAAACTGCCTACTTACTGGGATAGTGTCCAAAGATTTAAATTCTGAAAATGTTTGAGTTTTCGGTTGGCTAAAAAAATATATTTTTTCTTAAAACTAGACTCAATAAGAGTTTTACAGTAATTGAAATCACCTCAATATCATGTTTACAAATAAATATATGAATTTTCAAAGTTTGATGAAAATTCTGCCGATTTTTCAACAAAGTGTAATAATCACAAAATGCAAGGGCAATTTTGGAAATTTCAAAAATTTATCTTTCGTCTATCCATTAAATCGTCCAAAAGCTCAAAAAATAAAGAAAAAACTGCAGAAAAATAAGAAAATATTTGAAAGAGGAAAGAAGGTGATGAATAGTAAGAACTCTGGGGAAAATTTCACCAATTTCGCTACCGAATCGGAGCTTTCATCCGAAGAGTCATTCACAAATCTTCTTCTCCTCATCATAAGCTTCAATTCTATGGTTTTAAATTTTTGATTGGTGGAGTTTGGTGTCATCTACTCAAGGTAGGAACTGCCAAAATCAAGAACTGTTGCAGAATCGTGCTTAGATAAGCGTAAGCTTCGATTTGAGCCGAATATTATGATGTTTGAGTAATTATTCATGGAGTTGCGTTACTGCCCTGATTTTCTAACACCATGAAAATGAAGTTTAATATTCTTGTAATCATGAGAAATGGGTTAAAGAAGGTTTAATGATGTTAGATTATAAGTCTTGAAGCTTAATTTGCAAAATTGGATTCTTAAGGATAGGGTTATGTTCAGTTCTGCATAAAACCTGAGGAAGAAGATGGATTTTGATGTTTTTGAGTATTCCGCTAGATTCTACATGAAAAATTATGTGAAATTATATGTGGTTGTGATTTTTGGATGATTATACATAATTCTATAATTTTTGGAAGATTGGTGTTTTTGCTGTCCAAATTCGTTTCTAGAAATCAGTATTGTTGTGGTGTGCATTTTAGTGGTCAAAACTTATCCAGAATGCCTGATATTTTACATGGTGAAAGTAGATATCCTGGGCTTCTATTTGGATATTTAATTTAAGCCGTTTGACCAAATAGATTAAAGTTATGATTTTTCAAATTTTGACCATGTTTCTGGAGTACAATCTGGAACAGCAAGGTTTTGGTGAATTTCTAGGAATACTTTGGTTGTAATGACTAGACTTAGTTATTTTTCTATGAAAGTACACTTAAATAGCTCCACTTCAACTTTGGAATCAATTAATTTAGAATTTTCTAGAATTAATTACGATTTTTCAAAGTTAACCGAAAATCTGCCAGTTTTCCAGAAAACTATGAAATTACATTAAATAGAGTTGTATTGAGCAGTTGAAACTATGATAGATAAAGATAACCAACAAACTGTAATTTAAAGGAAGTAATTGTACAAGTAATAATCATTTACTTGTTAACCTTAATTTTGATAGGAATTGAAAATTTTCTGAGCCGAAATCAAAGTTAGGATGACTGAAAATTGAGAAAGAAGACAGGTAGTAACTCTATCTTTCATAAATTATGTGAATGTTTAATATGTTTGTGTATGCCATCTTCTGTGATATAATTCATGAACATTGTTTTGCCGAGCAGGGCAATTTGTGCAAGTAGGCACTTTTACCTGGTTGTTGAGTAAGATCCCAACCGAGGTGTACGGATAGTGGGGGATTGAGCCCCTAACTCTTGTATATATGACGTGATGATTGTTTGTGTTGTTAATATGTTGCATAACATGGAGCATGATATATTTAATTTTTGCATCTTATATGATTGATTGTATGTTACTACTGATAGTCTTTTGAATCTCATCCTTTTTCAAAAATTAAAATATTCCAGATAAAAGTAGTGGCTCAAAAAACAAATACTTGGTTACCGGCAAGTAGAGTTCCGATGCACATGTAGAGACTATTGTTGGTTATCTAGCTTGTAATTTAATTCCTTTTTAACACTTTGTACATATATATGTATATATTTCAAACGGGGAATTTCCTGTATTATAAATAAGTATTTAATGTCAGTATGTTTCCGCTATTTCTGTATGCCTTATGGAACTGTGCGCTTATTACTATACGAATATCGAAATATTAAGGGGTTTGACACCTTTCATTTTATTTAATAAAATAGAGAGGAAATTTTTTCCCTCCACATACTCTCAACCATATCTTATGCAAAATTACATTACTTTCATTGGAAAATATTTTTTATTGCTAAATCATTTTAAAATACTATTAATAATTAATCATATACCTTTAATAGCTATTTATTGATAAAAATAAACTTTTACAAATTACAAGTTTATGGTTCGAATCCATGATCCAAGTTTAAATTAAAATCCGAGTTTAAATCCATGTCACTAGTAAACATCCTATTATTTAGCTGTTCAATATTTATGAACCTAATTAACTCAATTAGGTAAAAGAATCTTAATATCCGTAATCACCAATACATTCAATTCAAAGTACACATTAATCTAGAGTAATTGATGTATGTATATTCCAACTATTTAAAACAAATACATACATTACTTCATCCAATTATATATATATATATATATATCTGGTTTTATTGGTATAATTTTAATTATAATCATTATCACTTGCATTTTGCGCCATGAATTATGAATGTAGACCATATCTCATCTCATATGCACATAAAATAATCCATTTAGAAGAAAAATTATATCCTTTGATGATGTGGCCCCTCGTTCAATGTATTGAAAAATCTAACAACATATTCATTTAACATCACAAAATGGAAACAACATCAATTCTTGATCAACTGTATGCGTATATATACAGTACACATCCCATTATTTGAGTCGAAGCAATGAAACTACTGATATCCATTTGAGACCAATTTTCCTCTGCGCCATTGACCGTCGCGTTAAACTTGGAACCCTTGGCTACGAGGTATGTATATATAACTATATATCGCTCAAAATTGCTTGTTGTTAAGTTCTTCATTTTCTTCTCTACATGATTTGCCACGTACCCTATATATATACAGGGTCGAGAGAGTAAGTTTAATTTTGATCAATACATTGATTCATAATCTTAATTAGCACTTGAATCATTCAATTATGTTGATAGGTAAGTGGGATTAAGCTGTGTGCATATGGGAATTAGTGGTCCTGATGAGATATGTGAAGTCTCACATTAACTAGTTGAGAAGAAAAATAAAAGACGCCTTATAAAAGTTTAAATATCTTTCATATGCGTTTTAAAACCATGAGGGATAATAGATTCTAAAAGTAAGCAATATTGAGAGTGAGGCACTGAGATCTTACTATATTGGCATCTCTATGATCAAACATGCATTCTGTAAGTATTAAAGTTCCCAATCAAATAGTATCTTTACGACTCTCCAATCAATGTTGCAAAGACCGAATCACAGAGTCTATTTAATAAGGTGAACTTCTTAATGATGATAATATATATTGAATACGTAACATTGATTACCTTGATTATGTATGTTAGGGTCTTGGCTTTGGCGTTACAAATAAAAAGGCATTCTGAGATGCAAAAAAGAGCTTGAAGCCTTGTTCTACAGCTAAAGTTGCTGATTTGAGATGAGTAAATAAAAGAGCAACTTGATGAACAATGGCTATTCATTGAGGAATCGATCAAGATGCCATAAATAGGGAGGGAGGCATGGGCAGATATTGGCTCTAGCTAAAATGAAGACAGCTACCACTACAAATTTAAAAAAAAAAAAAAAAAAGACTTTCAACCCCACTGAAAGTACAAAAGTCGCACCTGAAAGTTTTCAGCAACGACTTTTTGTCGTCAGGTATGCGACTGTGGTTGAACACACATAAAAAATAAAATGAACAACTACGCTTAGCTTCACTATTTAGCAATGGAAACAAATCACTAGCAAACCTCTGCAAATTTCTTTAACAGAGTGAATTTCTTCCTTTGTTTCTGATCTGTAGTCACCAAGCATGCGAAGCACCATGCAATGACTGAAAACGATCTGAAGCTAAGAGAGGAGCAACATTGGACTATGGGTGATGGAGAAATCAAATGAAAGCTCAGAGAGGGGAGAGAGGTGAGGGGAGATTTAGGGATTTGGTTGATTTTAGTGCAGAATTTCTTTTCGCATGAGAGGGAAACGGAAGAAAGGCGCTGAGGATTGAAAAAAGGGGCGCTGGAACTGCATTTAGGGATTTAGGCTTTACATATATTTTAAAACGATTAAACTTTAAATAAATAAGTTACCTTTCATCAAATGTATTAGTTATCTTTTTTTTTGCCGTTACAAATGTATTAGTTATCAATTAGCTTGGTGTGGGTGTTTTATTTGTAGTAACCCATCCCGCGTTCAAACCCATGTGTGGTGAATTTTTTTTTTTTTTCAAATATAATTTTTAACAATTAGCATCAACAAAAGAGCCCACTAAAGTGACGGTGAGTAGAATCGAACTTTGGTTCCACTAACTTGAGATACAACACCAACTTGCCTAGAGCCTCTACTAGATCATTCCTGACAACAAATAAGGAAAATATAAAATATTCATGATAAAGTAAAACTCAAGATCCACTAATAGCGGACTTGAGATGCCACACCAGTTTGCCTAGAGCCTCTAATTAATAAGTCTTGACAACAAATAAAGGAAATATAAAACATTCATAGTAAAGTAAATTTTAATTAATTATCAAATATAAAAATAAACTTAATTTAATTTTATATTTCTCACATACCTTAATTAATTACTATTGCCTCCATCATTTATATCATTTTTCAAAGTTGGCAGAAAAAAATATTGTTCACTCTCTCTAATACGAACATTCATTATATAATATTATCAAATCATTTAAGGATGCTACTTATAAAAAATAAGTAAACTTACATAAATTTAATTATAAGATAATTATATTATCTCAAACATTTAATTATATTGTATATTTCCTCTCAATTGTATTATCCCTCCCTCCTTCTCACACACTCTATCTCTCACTCCCCCTCTCTTCCTATTTTACAAACTATCCCATCTCCCTTGCTTGCACTCCCACCCTCACACAAACATTATACCTTTAATTCTCCATCTCATATATATGCTAGTACAAACATAATTATAATCTCTCTCACATACACACCATACCACTTCCGTCCCCTTCCCTCGCTCTCACTCTCTCACACACAACACACTATCTCTCAAACTTTCTTTATCTCACAATAATATTATGAGTAATTACCTTATTTATTCAGAACAAATTACATCAACTAACTTATTTATTGCATAAATATCATTTTTTAAAAAAAAAAAAGGCTAAAATTTTAAAAAATTTTAAACTAGACTTTTGGCGGCGACACAAAAATCACCACTAAAACACCCTTTTGGCGGCAACACAAGATAGTCGCCGCTGAAGGGGAATATTTTCAGCGACGATACTATTGTCGTAGTTGAAAGTTATACTTTCTGCGGTGACATTATAGTTGCCACCAAATGTCCTCATTGAAAGTTTGTTTGTTTGTTTGTTTTTTTTTTTTTTTTTGTAACCTTAATTAGCACCTCCCTCATAACAGCTTCTTTTCTTAACTTAGTTTAATTGCTTCTCCTAAGCACCAATAATATCATATTCTCTCATTCGTTAATAACTAAGCCAACTAAGATTTATGGACAAACATCCTTAATCAGCATATATATATATATGGTTGCAAAGGGTGGCTTTGTTTTAAACCAATACAGGTATATATGTCAGTTGACGCCTTTTCACACTTGACTAAAAACAAAATATTTTCTTAATACCTAATTGGCTTTGTTGCATAGTTTAAGGGAATCTCCTTAAGAGCCGAAACATTCCAAGGAATCAGTCATTGCACCTATGAAGCCAAAGCTTGTCCCTTACAATCATTTATATGAGATTGCACCTTTAATTTTTCCAGGCACTTGAGAACATGCTTTGGCTTCATAGGTGTGGCGATTGATTCCTTGGAATTAATGTACCAATTCTTTTGAGAAGATTCTTTTCCTAGGACTGTCCAACAGAGTCAATTAAGGTTCAAAACAAAATTTTATATATAGTCGATTATGAGAAAACATCAACTAATGTATATATATTTGAAGGAAAATTAAGAGAGAGAAGATTCTTACGTACTGGGGTAAATCTAAGTTCGGATCTAGATCAATTCTCTATAACTCAAACATAATAATACTCACACAATTATTAGACTACTAGAGCTTAAATAGGATTGGCAAAGCAGATCACTAGAATAAGAAAGATAGTAGGAGAGAAGAGTGATTACCAGATAGCTCAAGGTTCAACTAAGGGAGGCACTTCCTATTTATAGAGGTCTAGGGAAACCACTAATTAGAAAGTTATGTGCACTCCTACTTGCCCTCTAAGTAATAATTAGGAAATTAATTCTTGATTAATTTCCTAGTATCCAATTACTTGTTTCTCAATTAACAAATTCATAATTAATGATGATTTGTTTCTTATTTGGTAAGGCTAGCTACTTATTTTTCTAATCAAATAATCCAGCCCATTAAGGGCAGACCTGAACCCAAAGTCCAACATCTCCCACTCATACTTGATGGGCCTCCCATCGTGCATCTGTTTCTCTTTCCTGTTTCATGCTTGGCGTTTGCCATGACAGCGTGGGCAAAATGTCTTCAAAATTTAGTGCTTGTAATACTAGAAATCCCTCATATCATATCAAAATCTAAGGACACCCTTTATATATCTGTAGCTATCTATTTGTTGCCTCAGATGCCCCAAATTCTTCCATACATATCACTCACAGCATATATAATCCCTCTCGAGTTAATAATCAACTTGCCTTCCATGCACATAGTATCTACACTTACAAGCTATACATAGAACTAGTAAGAGGTCGACCACAGACATTAGCACATCTCATGTATCTAGGAGTAAATCTTTTTTTTCACTAAACATTAGTCTGTCTTAACTTGGTTGCTTTCCTAATTTTCACTCGTCTAACCGAATCGTGTGTGATCATAGACCTTCAGCCAATATAGCTATCACTAAACCAAGCTTTCATGATGTCATATAAGTCTTAAGGGCATCATGGAATGATTTTTCCTTCCTCAGACTCACACTATAGTGAACCAGGGATCTTTCACCTACATCCTCTATTGCAATCTAACTCTCAAGCACATGTAGTATGAATTGCATGCTACGGTGAATGGTTCGTGGTGTGTTGATTTCTTTCTCTTTCACCATACATACATTAGTTCTAAATGTACTCAATATTCGAACTAGAACTTTCTTTTTCATAATATCTCTTTTATACTCATTTGTGAAAAAGAGTTATTTTCCTGGCTATAGGTCTGTATTCATGCTTTGATCCATTTCCTATATGTGTGTATATATATGGATCTCATCTCAATTTAACTGAGGTGACTCAAGCATAAAGATTCTTCTTAATCATCTTATGGTGATCATTTGCTCGTCTTACCCTCCCATGCCCTTGCAAAATGTAGGAAGATGGTTGTTTGTGTGAGTGAACTAACCTTTATGACCTGTATGACATATAGAAGTATATACCTTTCATGTATTTATTCATAACATACAAACTATTTCTTTTATCTTCAGGTAAAAGATGTCAAGACCTTTTATTTTGTTTGTGCCCCAAGATCTTCAATAACTCAATGAATATTAAACTCCAAGCTCAATAAGGCGATCTACCAACATTCTGTAACAGAAGGTCATTGAATAATTGCTTTCATTCTCTGAAAGCATATCTCTCACAGAGATATATCAAATGTATGTTTCACCTTACTCTGATACTTATGATCCACATCATAAGATGTTATCGTTTAGATCTTTTTATCCACCATTTATTCCTAGTTACTCATAGGAACTTTCTAGCCATATGGCTCCTTGAATGATGGTAAAACACACTATGTGTTCTGATTCCATGGATGATAGAGATACACAGTCTATTTTTTTACTCCATTATCATTTGTCTATGTCTTGTATTGGAATATCATTTCAAATGTGAGTTGTTGCCTTGACAACTCAATCCATGGTTATTTTCATAATCTTTTCCACAGCTAAACCAAAATATAGTTTCCAAATCTGACAAAAAAACATTTGGTCTTATATATACCAATGTGAATATTCATGTTACCAACCATATTCATACTATGGGACGCTATCCACTTTTTCTGTATTGGATTCCTCAAAAGATGCTACTAGGGTTGTGTCTTTAACTTCAGGGGTGTTCATAGGTTTATAGTTTATCACACTAAGATGCCTAAGGATAAAACTTATAGATGCTTAGGTGGCGAAGATTGTACCTTCCTTATGCAATCTCCATTTATCTTTTCATTCAACATATGTTATGTTTTACCCTTGATCTTTCAACTCAAAATTTAAGGGTAACTCTGATCCTTTATTCTTTTAACTCCCTTGACACTTGTTTTGGCTAAACTTATGTCGTTGACACAAACGATGATTTCATAAAGAATAATCTCAGGATCGTTAGGAACTTATGTTGTGTTCCTCGATTATCTGAAAGTTAGTGAGACTTTCACTTTGTGAAACCTCATATATTACTATGATTGTTTCTACGAAGCCCTCAAGTTGCTTCATCTAGAGTTCATCATCAAATTTTCAATTTGGAAAGCTGACTTCACATCATGTTGATGTAATTTCAAGACTAAGCTTGTTGTTGTAGCCAAAATTGGTTGTGCAAAATTAAAGTGCATAACAGGCAATCTTCTTGTTGTAGTACCCCTTAGCCACTAAGTGTTTTAGGTTTGACATATCCCTTATGGATTTGAAAACCTACTTATTCCCAATCACCTTTTGGCTAGGTGACAAATCACCCAAACATTTACTTGGCTAGTTTCAAAAAGAATCCATATCCTCTTGCATGACACTTTACAATCCTTCTTAGCAGGTCCTTCTAATGTCTTTCAGACACTTATAGGTAGTCATCATCACCTTCTAAATGATGAAGAGAGTATTCAATCTATTACGGAATCTATCCCCTTATTGTCATTTGCTTAATGATAATTTACTCTGAGGTGAATTCATAGGATTCTCTTCCTATGTATTGGTGAGGTATTCTTCTTATTAATTACCTCTTACCTCTTACCTCTTTTAATTGTGAAAAGGGTCTCAACCTTCCCACTTGGATTAGTGAATTTAGGAACACTTGGTTATTCCTTGTCACTGTTAACCTCTTAGAGAAATTTAGTATGATCAATGCTCTTTTCCTGCTAAGAAATTTGTGTTCTATGAATGTTGTGTCCCTTGGTTCTCTCAGTTACTGAGCCATCATCATTTTCACAAATGAAGACGTATCATTTCAAATTCTCAGGTCATCTCGTGAAGACATACCTTTTGTGCCTTGGCCCCAATCTTCTATACTCATAGGATGAATTATGGATATTAAGTTGTTGACCCTTATGATCTTAACGTGCTTGGGCCTAGTTTAAGGCCTATCCATAATTCACAAGGCAAGGTCATGACTGATTTGGAGGGTATTTGGTTATTAAGTGTGAAGACACTAGCTGTGAGTTTACATGTCAACATATGGCTGATAGTTTCACTCGTGCTATTATTTACTCAACCATGTCAAGGAGAGGTCTATATCATTGTTCAACAACTCTAATATGTTGAAGGGTTTTAAGGATTGATAGTTTCCTAACAATCACTTTCTTATCCATAGAGTATCTTGAACTTATTAAATAAGTGTTATTAACACTTATCATTTCAAAAAGGTTCTTAACCTTTTTAGTTTAACTAATTCTTGACTAGATTTATTTGTTTTCTAACAGCCTTGAAGTTGCCCAAAATTAGGTAAACATAACTGTATTTCGAATAAATGCTTGTGACGTTAATGAAACACTAGGCTCCATGTTCTACCCTCATGTTTATTGGTTCATAAATGTCATAGTCTGCTAATTGCAGAGAATATCAATCTCAAAAAGGTTTCCTTGTCTTTCTTGCCAACTAGACTAAGTTTTTAACTACTCACAAGGATATTCACCCTTTAGCACACATTACTTTGCAAAAACCTCTTTTACTAGTTTGATCATTCCTTTTGATCAATGTGTTCATTTGGCAAGAAATGGAATTGTACCTCCAAAAGGAAACATCAAATCCAATAAAGGATTTGAGAGTCAAAGTCCCATCGATCTTTAACTAAAGAAATAACAAATATATGATTTTGTTGGTTGCATATTGCATGGAGTGAATCAGGGTAGTTTATTTATGCAAAGTTAACATACAAGTTCCAATCCTTTGATTTTTTTTCTCTCACTTTTTGTCCGACACAAAGCCATATACTTTTGTGAAAACATCCACTACTCACGCCATTTGTCTTTTCTATAACTCTTAAAGGATTATCATATAGCTTTTCATCTTTATAGAAACCATTTTTGATCTCCTCTAGATCAAGTTTACCTCATAAGTTTCTTGCCCTTAAGCTTAGAAGATGAACCCTCCCACTCTTTAGTTAAGTTTGTCTGTCTAATTGATCTCAAATCATTTAGTCTTTCATACTCAAGTTTAATGTGGCAAACCATATTGCGAAAGATCACAATATATTTATCATTAGTATTTACTTTCGCATACTCCCACTCATTGGAAGATAAAGCTTATTCCCACTCACTGGGAGACATTTTGTCACAACATACACTTGTTGTTTGTTACAAAGAACTTGGCTTGTTTGTATCAACTTCTTAGTTTGACATTTGTCTCAAGTGTTGCCTAAACGACATGTTTAGGCTTAGTACACTATGCTAAAACTTTATGGAAGAACATCGTCAATCCCATCTTCCAATGCTATCCATACATCGTGGATAGAGTTATATTACTCATATTGGCATGCCATCATAACTTTAAGCAATCTTGTTCTTTCTATTCTTGATAGAATAAACTTTCTATTTCATTCTGGTGCTTCAGCCTCTAGATGCTAAAGTCTAGTTGGTAGGATGTCCCTGACGTCCCTGACGTCTCATTCTTCCTGAATACAAGAGATTTGGGAGTTTTTAACCCTATAGATATCTCTATTGAGCTTATCTTCATAAGCTCAGTCGAATGGACTTGGTCATAATTTGGTTACTTAGACAATTATGATAAATCATATTTGTTTGTTCCAATGACACATAGGATAATTGGATAATAAGTTCACTAGTTTCATGTTTAGGAGACAACTATATTGACTCCTATCCTATTCATGCTATTTAGCCTACCACCCTTTTAACCGTAGTCTTTATTGAACTCATGCCAATCTTTCAAGTTTTTGGATACATTCCAAAAGCTCCCACTAAATCAAAGTAGTTATAATAACATAATATCATCTAAATAACATCATAAATTGTTCATTAAAGAAGAGAATATACTCAATTCAATTCTAAAGGCCAAATAATTTAATCATAAATTCAATGAAATAGAACATTCAAGATGCATAAAAATTTGCCTCATATTGTTGTCTCTTAACTAGGTTCTCCCTCTCATAGGGCCCTTTTGGCCATATAAAACTTATGTGACATCTAGCTACAATGCTCAACTCCTCTTAGCCATGTTTACATCCATTCACTTGGATGTATTTGTAGTATACCTCCCACTTGATGAGATGATTCCTCCATTTCTCTCTATATGTTCCTTTGTCACAATATTTGTAAAAAGGGTTGACTTAGAAGTCCCTGCTTCAATCCCAATTAATTCAATATGGTTGGAAGCTTGGAAGGACTTATTATTATTTAATAAGTTCAAGTTACTGCAAGTTTCTGGTTTTATCTCTAAGAGTTTAAGTCAAGGTTGGATAGGATCTTTTATTCAAAAACTTATTTGAATAATTTCCTATTTTAAAGAATCTTTCAAGTAAACTCTAAGTGAAGATAAACACTTTCTTGACTCAAATTAGATCCAAATATGCCTCAAACATATGCAAATTGCATATTAAATTGAAGCTCTCAAATTTAGGGATTTTTAGGAACAAACCGCATCTCAATCAGAGATCCTATGTGCTTACACACGCCCCTAGAAGGTGACTAGATTGAAAAATCTTGAAAAATTGGAAAAATTCCAATGAATCCCAATCTCAGTGCAAGCGCATGTACTATATACGCCGCCTTACAGCCATTGACTAGCAACAAATGCCTAGTTTCTAAGCTCCATGCGCCGTCCTCTATGGGGTGGTGTTAGGCACGTGGCAAACAGTAGCCCCCATGTGCCACATGTCAATTTCTGTAAAAATAATTTTAAAAAAAATTCAATGGTCAACCCTTGACCATTGACTGGTCAACAATCGACCCTTGACCTATGACCCGTGATGTGGCATGACATGACGCTTCAACAAGTCAACTAATGACGTGTCTCATCGTGGACCAATGACATGTCGGTTTGGCATAGCTGTTGAATGCTGATGTGGCTCCATTCTAATGGGCCACGTTGTATGGTTGACTGATGATGTGGTGTGTTGACTGCCATGTCATTGTCTTCAACCTAAGAAATACTTACATACTCTTAGAATGCCATATCATCTATGCTCTGATAAATGAAAATATTACACCTACCCTAATTTGAATCCTAGCTGTCACCTTTATTTTTTTTTTGAAAAAGATAATTAAAAAAAAAAGCCTTTTGTACAACCCACGGGCCCCTTACTTCACCTCCCGGTCGTCACCCGACTCCTTCCTACTCGGCACCACCATCACATCGACTTCTCCTTCCTCTCCACCTTCTTCTCTGACGCTTTTAATCGGATCTTGAAACTCCTCTGAAGCTTTAGTTTAACACAATATTATATTATAAAAACAATAATATAACGATGATTGAAGACTTTCTATGGAGAATCAGATACATAAGAAAGAAAGGAAAAAACAAGAAGTCAAGGGTATGAAAACGAGGGAAATCAAAATCATATGAAATTCTCCCAAGCAATTTCAAAAGTTAAACTAAAATTCTGCATGTATGGCTTTTTTATACTACAAAAATAGTGCTGCGAAAAACAACCTCCATCAATTTAAAGTATGCTATATTAGTAGCACTATTTAAATTAGAACTTCAACAATTATTAAATTATTGAACAAGAACCACACCTGGTTGCAAGTTGCAACCCTAGAGAATCTGAGATGCTTGAGGCAATAAGTGAAACCTAAAAGTTTAGAAGGATATTTTCCTCTGCCCATTGATCTTAA
The DNA here is from genome assembly GCA_963855925.1 of Inga laurina. Taxonomy (NCBI): domain Eukaryota; kingdom Viridiplantae; phylum Streptophyta; class Magnoliopsida; order Fabales; family Fabaceae; genus Inga; species Inga laurina. Next base: position 10,098,962 of record OY979710.1, read on the forward strand.
ATTCAAATATTATGTTTTCAGATGCCATCGATGGTTTGTACGGTAACTGTCACTGTTCTATTTCTTCAACTCCATCAAACCTTCTCTGTATTACACAAAAACCTCTAAATTTGAGCCTCGTCTCCTCCTTGGCTATCACCAATTGAGCCTCGTCTCATTCGCTACAACACCTATAGTAGTTCAGTTTGGGATTTTATGGCGTGCAACTTTTAGATTTGGAATTAGATTTTTTTGTTGTTTCATGAACGAAGAGGTAAGGAGAAGGCGTCAGAGGTGACTGTGGTGAAAGGTTAGGTCAGAGAAGAAGGTAGAGAATGCTAGCTGATGGGAGGTCCTTCTTTCTAGGCAAAAATATTGAGAATGCTAGCTGGGATTAAAATTCATTTAGTGTTATATTTTGATTGGTCAGAGTACATATCATGTGGTACTATGAGAGTATGTAAGTATTTGTCCTTCAACCTCCAGTTGGGTCAACTTGAACTGGTTGAAGCTCCAGCCGGTCATTGCGACCCACAAACTTTGAAAGGTCATATCTTCCTTGTTTTAGCTCAATTTTTTGTGTTCTTGGTGTTATTGGAATCATCACTAAACAAACTATAGATCATTTGATCCAAAAACATCTTTTCCAAAGATCAAATTGTGAGTTAATTGGTAGCGGCAACAATGTGACCCACCAACTTCGCTCCTCCGTATCTCCCTCATATGAACTTTGTTTGTCACGTTTTAAGTGTTGTTGTAATTGCCTCATTGAACTCTACACATCCATGGCCTTAGCTTGGACAAAAACACTCAGTTTCAAAAATCCAATTTTTTAAGCTTCTTTGGCTGACGTCGATGGCACTCTGTAACGTGACTTGGATGTATGTCCTCTATGTTTTATAAGCTCTTCTACCTTTTGAGGGTTAAAGTCTCTTGTTTTTGGTTCCACATAAGTTCCAAAAGCTCAACTTTAAAGAGATCAAGGAAGTGAAGAGAAGAAGAAGAATGAAGCTTTGTACAAAAAGCTTTAAAATCAAGAGCTTAGCATCATACATGCACATGAGTACTAGATAGCATGCATTTAATAAGTTTCAAGCAAAAGAATATACCAAAAAAAATATGACGCTTGTAAACATATGAGAGAGAGATAGAGGGAAAAAAGCATATAATTATTGCATGAATATATGAAGAACAGAGAGTCAAGAACTCATGCAAAGGCCATAAATACATATATTAACAGCATGCTATATGGTATATATATGCATAATCAGAGACAGAATAATGCATACATAAAGAACACTAAGAGGCAGAATAGGTTCCAGTTATGCTAAAGTAATTAATGAGATTGGTGAGCCGTTCTACAGAGCTACCCAAATGCTTGTTCTACTATGTCTATGTCTTTAGCAGGAATAGGCAACTTAGCATATAATGTCCTCAGTAACCTTAAATGATCCTTGTATGCGGTCATAGGAGAGTGGCATATCATGAATTCTGTCCCTTTGGATGTCAAACATACGACACCTTGCAACCACATGCTGATTAGGGATTTTTGTCGACAAATCACAGTTGGTTGCTCTAAATAAATTAAATTAGAGTATAAGATATGATTGGCGTTAAGGAAATGCAATTTATTAACAAGAATTCAATCTCATCCTCCCAAACCAAGGCTCATCAGATGACAGCCCAGTAAATGATAAAAGGATAGGCTCTAGAATAATCTTCTATAAGCATACATGCATGGCTCAGATGCTTTGCAATTAGATCTGCTGAGCTGTCCTAAGACGCATTGATTGGGAGGATGAGATTGCATTCTGGTTAATACAATTAATTATGAACTAAGTTAAGAAAAGAAGTTATATTAACTAAGGGTAGGGCTAAGATATGGCTACTTTGCAATTGTATTTCATCCTAGGCTAGGTGTGTGCTCCCTACCTCTCCATTCCCTGCAACTTGATCGATTTCTCAATGAATGACCACTGTTCTCATTGTTTCAGGAAACGACTATCTATATATGTTGATTAAAGAGGACTTTTCACGTCGGTTATTAGAGGCTACGTAGTACATAAGGACACTATAGTTTATCCAAAATTTACTTCGATTAAACAAATAATGGGGAAAAAAACCTTTCTACGTCGGTTAAACAACATAACCAACATAGAAAGCCTTCTCTACAAATTTATTGGCTACCTCATGGACATGTTCAATTTCAATTTTAGAATTGACACGTAGTACATGAAGACACTATAGTTTATTTATTTTTTATTATATATAGTAATTTTCTATTATTTGCTTTTATTTAGTTATACTGTTAATATTTATTATATCAGGGATAATATAATCATTGATGATAACAAGATAATAATATTAAATAAAAAATTATACTTATTGTATTCAAAATTCAATACATTGTAGATAAACATCATACAATTTAAAAGAGATTAATCACCTAAACACTCTAGCAATAGTAATGTCATTATCTCTCTCTCTCTCTCTCTCTCTTTTTCAATTCTAAAAGAAAATCTATTAATAAAAAATTCCACAATATTTTCTAATGTCTTTGTTGTAGATTGTCCTTAGATTACGTATACTTTTAGAGTTCCATCACATATCCTTTAACTGCAAAAGGATAATATAAATATAAAAATAAGAATATATATAGAAAAAAAAACAAATATAAAAACTTGAGCAAATCTTGGAATATAAATATAAAAATTTGAATATATAGTAAAAATTGGCAAATATAAAAACTTAAGCAAATCTCAAAACTTGATTCAACAAACTTGATTTTACCATACAGTTTGAGCTGTTAAAGTTTAGGAATGCGAGATGCTTAAAATCAAGGAATTAATGAACATTCAAGTAGATCATTATATGATTTAACTAGTTGCTAAAAATTAAGAGAAAAATGTGTTATTGATTGTCAATCTATCTAGAGTAATCAGAATTATTTTCGCTGCAATAAAACAACAATAAAAAAATTCAGAATTATACCCCATTGTCTTTTTCATGCTTTTTACTTTTCTCCTGCATTTTTTTCTCTATTTTTATCTTCAAACCAACATCTTTCATTAGAAATAAGATATTATTTTTGGTATGCGATTCTTCTTCTTAGATAATATAACCAATGACTTTAAACCTCAACTAATGAGCTCTTGTTATATATAAAAAATAAAATGAAACAAAAAATGTTAATAGAAAAAAAAGAAAGAAAGCTTACACGAAAAAGAATCATGACAAGAATGAGCTACAAAGTGAAGAACCATGGTAGTGGTGGAGGATGATACGTATAGCAGTAGAGCAAAACCCATGAAAAAAATGAGTGAGACCCAAAGGATGCTCTAAAAATGTTTGAGAATGAGTTGGAAGAGTTGCATCAAATAATTTTTTGTTTTTATTTTTTTAGAATCTTGCCTCCTTATATTTGACATTTTTAAAAATCTTGCCTTCTAATATTAAAGAATACTGAATGACTGTTTGTGAAGAATTGTCAAATAAATTTTTTTAAAAATCTTGCCTCCTTATGTTTGATATTTTTCATAATCCTACCTTCTTATATATAATGGTTATCATTTTTAATCATTAAGTATATTTAAAGAATACATAACAGTTCTTTGTGAAGAACTATCAAGTATTGTCAAATAAATTTTTTCAGAATTCCGCCTCATTATTTTTGATATTTTTCATAATCACGCATTCTTATATACTACCTCCGGTCCTATTTATAAGCAACTTTCCTCTTGATTGCGCAAAACGAACTAGTAGTTAAAAGCAATTAATGTGTTAAAAATGCCATATTTTTTCCATATATGCCCCTATTTATGAAAAGAGTATAGGAGAGAGAATAGATAAAAAGTATGAGAGATAATAAGTTTAAGATATGCGAGAGAATGAGTATTTAATAAGGGTAAAATAAGAAAAAGAAGCTTACATTTTCAGACAAAAAATGAAAGTTGCTTATAAAAAGGACCAGCTCTATAAGAGATAAAGTTGGTTATAAATAGGAACGGAGAGAGTATGATGGTTATCATTTTCAACTATTAAGTTTCATTTCAAACCGTTGAGTATTATTAAATGTTCCAATTTTGCCCTCATCATTTGCAAAAAAAAAAAAAAAAAAAAAAAAAATCAACTCATTATCTCTCAGGCACGATCTCTTTATAAAGACCTGTACAATTGGGAAAAAGAATACATATTTTACATATCTGTTACTTGTAACTAACATTTTAAACCACATTATTTTTGTATTTGTTTATTATAAAAAGGACCGAAGGAGGGAGTAACATATTGTAGTAACTGTTAATTAAGGCTTACATACCACAAAATGTCCTTTCCTAGTAGGGATATTAATTGGTTTTTCTTGACCCTATAAATGATGAATAGAGAAGGGCTCTATTTTATTCTTAGTCACTTTCTCTATAGTGTGTAATGGCTAGCTAGAAATTTGTGCTTGTTTTGATCAATTTACGTAGCACAGTTCCATACAAAAAACAAATCTAACATTTTCATAAAGAAACTCAGTCTAACCTGACACAATCCTCGTACACGAACACGAGCCATCTATACAGTCATATTTGATAATTGATATGGATAATTTTTTAAGTGAGCTAATATATGATATATATATTAAATTAGGGATCTTTGAAGCAAAAGTTTAGATATCCATTTCACTATATAAATTCAGTCTCAAATAGGAAAGAAAATTGAACAAGGGGAAAAATAGTACTAACAAGAATTATTCATTGACTCATTTAGTGAAGTTTAATTTGAACATTTGTAGCTTATCATTATTACGAAGTTATTTTAATTTTTTTTCTTAATGAAAGAGATAAAAATGAGTATTAGATTTGTTTATTATTAATTGTTTAATTTTATAGAAAATCATGATAAAAAAACTTTAAAAACATGTTAACTTATTTTCAAAATAAAGAAAGAAAGAAAGAAAGAAAATTGTCTCTATTATGACCATTAGCCTTATGTGCCTGCTTTTTTTTTTTTTTTTTTATATTATTCTCCAGTATCTGATTCAGTGTTTGTGACTGCTCCTCTCAACATAAGTGACTCTTTTGAGACTCAAACTTGAGTCCTAGAGGAATATAGCGGAGTCTTACACAGTTAGACCAACTCTATGTTAGTCCTTATGGGCCTGCTTTTGTAATCCTTTTATTACAGAGAAACAGATTAAAAAGAGAGAATTTATGTGAGTTGGATTGAAAGGTTGACAAGGCAAGACAAACCTTAGGGTTTAAAATCATTTTTTAAACAATATTAATATATTACCCACTAAAAATTAAAAAAAAAATGAAAAAGAATAGAGCTGGTGGTGGAAATATCACATGCTGTCAGACTACAATAGTGGAAATCTCACCGACTGTGTAGTAGAGAATATAATATATAAAAGAAGTTCACGAGAGTGCCTCGTGATCCATTGGTCAAACTCAAAACTCAAGTATAATTAATTTATTCACCCGTTCATCTTTTCCTCTGAATAATAATAAATTACCAACAAAATATTTAATGTCCTATTGGAAAGTGAAAACCGTTTACTATTCTTCATGCTAAAGCCACAGGCTTTGCCAGCTAAAACTCGACTACAGCTTTGTCGTTTATTACATGGACGATGCCTCAAAGGCCCAAACACACACAATTAAGCACGTGACATCCTTAATTAATGTCCATCAAAACCAAACATTATTATTTACCTCAAACCCCTATAAATACTCGCATTGGTAATCTCTAATCACTCCTTCATTAAGCCCTAATTATTGCTAAGTAACTTGATAGCTAGGGTGAAACAATGGAGTGTTCTAGATCTGTTTCAACAATCTCTCTCTTTCTCTGCGTCAATCTTCTTCTCTTTGTGTCAACTTCAAGTGGTTGCTTCACTTGTTCACTGCCTAAGCCAAAGTATAACCCTAACCCTAGTCCAGCGAAGAGCTGTCCGAGAGATGCATTGAAGCTAGGAGTGTGTGCGAACATTCTGAACGGACCAATCGGTGCGGTGGTGGGGTCCCCACCGGACCACCCATGTTGCTCGGTGCTCGAAGGGCTCGTGGATCTTGAGGTTGCTGTTTGCCTTTGTACCGCCATTAAGGCTAACATCCTTGGCATTAACATTAATATCCCTATTTCTCTCAGCTTGCTTCTCAATGCCTGCGAGAAGAACCCTCCCAAAGATTTCCAATGCGCTTAATAATAATTAAGCCTCGACCGCGATTTATAATATCGATCTTTAGAGCATTAGATTCTTATTAAGGTTTGATGGTTTCTGTTTCATTAATATTTGTACGTGCCTTAATTGGGCCTTTAACTGTGTCTGTGTACTATTGGCTTCGGTCCTAAGTGCTTACTATTACTACTAATAATAACTTAGTACTCATTTAGTAATTCTTACACTGTGGTATTGTTATCTTTGTTGGAATTAATCGTAACTGTAATTGCAATATCTAAATATGATGAGATTCTCGTTTAAACAATGTCTCTGTATCATTTGATTGAGTAAAAATATATAATAATGGGCTTGCAAGTTGCACTTGTATTCGTATTACTTTAATCTTTTTATTCTATTTTCTGGCGGATGAAAATAAAACAATAATATGTATGTGTGTGTATGTGTAGCTTGGGGTTGCCCGTGAAGATTCTTTCAAATTGGATACTATATATTATTGATCAAACAAGTTGCAAAGGAAAAATCATTTTCACAAGGGAATCAGTAAGCCCTAGTCACGAACCTATCAGAGAGAGTGATTCATCAGATGCATGCATGGGACTATGGGAGATCACCATTTTTTTTTTTTTTTGTCTGAAGAAAGATATGTAAGGACCACTAAAATTGAGAATTTTATGATGTCCCTCAAAATGGCTTAATTCTTACAAATTTCTCAGAGTCTATCATGGAATCAGGTTTTTTTTTTTTTTTTTTTTTTTTTTTTTTTTTTGTGAAATGACCCAACTGCACTTCAGGAAATTGGTTGTCACTGTACTATACTACAGTTTGGTATGGTGGAATTGAAAGTATGGAATTGGAATTGGAATTGAATTCCATATGTTATGCATGTTTGATACAAAGAAATGGTCAAGGAATTTAATTCCATGTCAAAGCCAAATGGGGTAAATTCCATCAAAATCAATTCCATCTAAAAAGATAAGATTTGCATTTTCATGTTCTCATTTCCCACCTTACCCTCTCTGCCTCAGCCACCAAATGCTCGACCTTCCTCAACCACCATGGACTCTCGTCTTTTGGCTGCCTTCCACGCCACCATTGGCAAGCACAACTCATTGTAAGCCCGCCGACGATTCAAGCACCACCGCCGAACACACCCTATGGGGCTTGCAGCAGCCGGCAAGCACACCGATGACTAAAATTGGTTTTATCTCTTTCCTGGGGATGACCTAAAAAGGCTACGGGAAAAAAAGGAGGAGCCGCAATACTCATTGGAGATCACTATTCACTTGACTCTGGATTATCTCCTTCTTCCCCAGGTCTGACGAGCTTGACGGCGAGAGGAAGCAACAGTGAGAAGAATAGAGCGACTGAATCAAGAAGGGGAACTCTCTTGGGTGGATTAACAATTATCCTCAAGCTGGACAGAGTGAGAGGTGGCTGGCGTCTAAGCTTGGAGGTGCTGCCGCCAGATCGGAGAGGAAGGAGAGGAGAGATTGTATCAATAAAAAAAAAAGGAGAGGAGAGTGAACGATTTTTTTTACTCAAAGAGAATGTGATTGTTTCTGATCTGTGGAGCTGGATTTTTTTAATTATAAGGGCATTTTAGTCTTTTCATATAAAAATTATGTTTCATTTCCAAGATATACCAATCATACTTTTAAAACCCATATCCATTTCCATTTCCATATCTATATCCATCAAAACTAATTCCGTCATACCAAACGGGCCCAAATCATTTGATGAGTTAAAAGTGTCACTTGTTAAACTATTATTGTCACTTTTTTTTTCACATTTTAAATGAAAAAGCATACAGGTAATATGACTTCATAGTTTAATCTCAACTCAGTCTCTAGGTACTTCAAACTAATTATGCATTTTCAAAATCCTGAAGTGGTGGGATTTACATATTTTGAGGATTGTTTGATTGTCTTCTGTTTTTTCGGGTGATGGAAGGGAAATCATGCATATTTAATTTATTAGTCTTTTCGCTAGGGGAGAGAGGGATCATGACAGTTGGATATAGTTTAACATGTGATTAATCCATATCCAACTTCAATCCAGGGATTTTTGTCATTGCAGTATGATTTTTTTTATTCTAATGTCATATGAATGGTCTAGATAAGATATGCATGGTATAGATAAGATATGCAGATGATGATAAAACATCTATGAAATTGTAAACAAAGAATCGCACAAAGATCCAATTTGGCTGGGTCCTACATAAAGAAGAAACCAAGGTATTAAAACCCGGACCGGGTATTAAACCGGTCGGGATACTGGGTTAAGGGTCAGTGGGTCAAACCGGGACCAAACCGGTAAGAAATTGAAGATTTTAGGTTTATAAAATTCTAAAAGAAAAATTAAAAAATCTTTTTTTTTTTAAATTGGAACCCGGACCGGTCTACCGGCCGGTTCGCCGGTTTCCGGGTAGGACTGACTGGTCCGGTCTGGGTTCCACAACCCTGGAAGAAACATAAATGGTAGACGGTGCCACTTAAAAATTTTTACTTCTTTCTTTCATCATATAAGGCAACAGTTAACTCATTCAATTTATTTTGAACTAAAAAAGTTGTCAACTTTTCCTATATTAAATGAGGTTATAAAGAAGAGAAAATAATTCAATGAGCACAAAATTGATAAATAAGTATTAATTACTCTTCAAATGACTTATGTAACATCCCAAAAATTTGAGAAGACACACTACAAAAAAATAGTGTATTACCCACGGAATTCCATCTTTGAAATCAAATTATCGATGGATGAGGGATGGAAACGAAATTACCGATGAAATTTTTTCCGTCTCTAAAAAGTACGTGACAAATTGATTTACCGACAAAATTTTTATTCTATCGGAAATTATTGACGGAATTTACCCACGGAAAAATTCCATTAGAAATTACCGACGGAAACTTTTCTGTCGGTAATTAGCAACGGATGGAAAAATTTCGTCGGCAATTACCGACGGAATTTTTCCGTGGGTAATCTGTCGGTTAATATTATTTTTTTAAAAAAATTCCACATGGCGACCTTAAAAGAAGCCATATGTCTCTGTGAGACAATTGTTGCATTTTATGACAAAGGTGGGATTCAAACCTTGGACCTTTGGAATGTGTTCTGATGCCTTTACCAGTTGAGCTGCTTTAACATTGTGTTATTTATTCACATACTAATATATATAATGTAATAATTTAAAAACTATATAATATTAAGATAAATATATATATATATATAATTAAATATATATTTATATATAATTATATATTTCATTTTCTATAATACAAAAAAATTTTAAATTTATATTATATAAAACGAAATATATAATTATATATAAATATATGTGTAATATTATATATATTTATATTCATATTAAATATATATAATATTATTAATATATAAAATAATCTATAACAAATAAAAATTTAAATATCATAAAATTAATATTTAATATAATATATTAAATATATATAATATTAATAATAAAAATTATTAAATGATAATTAAAAAAATTATTAGTTTTACCTACGGATTACCCACGGAATTCCATCGGTAATTTCTCGTTAAAATTACCCACTGAATTCAGAGGGTAATTCCGTGGGTAATCCATCAGTATTTACCGACGAAATTTTTTCCATCTTTAATCCATCAGTAATTAGAGATAGAATTTTTTTCCGTCAGTAATTTTTCCGACGGAAAATCCGTCAGTAAGTCTTCGAAAATTATCGACGGAAATAATTCCATGGATAATTCCGTTAGTAATAAAATGTTTTTTTGTAGTGAAATTTAAGGCATATTTGAAGCCTAAGGATAGGGCTAAGCATGTCGCCTCCGGCCCAATGAACCTGCTCATACCTAGTGAAAAATTGTTCATTTTGGCTTGCCCAACAAAGACCCATAACTAGCGAGCTTAAATGGGTAGGCGTGTGTACTAAATGGGACAAGCCATAGGCACACCCTCAGGCTGCCCATGCCTGCCCATGCCTGCCCATTTATGTGTATGTATAATGTTTGTTTAAGTATAAGATATAATGTAACTTAAAAGAAACATTTCCAAACGAATTATATAATATAATTATATATATATATATATATATATCTCATTCTCATGAATCAATGATTATATATTATGATTATATTTCATAAATCAGAATCATGGTCATGATATAGAGCTTATGTCTATTAGCAATAATCCTATATACAATATTGTAAATTACTCTTACTCTTTATATATATAGTGCTTTAATAATTATTAGTGTTTTTAGTAATTTATATTGAGAAATTAGTAACAACAAAATAATATAGTAAAAGTGCAGCTTTTGGAAAAGATACACTAATGGGTAGCACATGCTCATTCAAGCTCACATGAGTTTAACCCAACCTATTTGTTACAGGCATGAGTGGGCTTTTGACGAGCATAGGCTAAAAAATAAATAGGCAGGCGGCGGGAGGAAGAACGGGCGGCCCATATAGCCCATTGCTTAGCCTTACCTAGGGATGTTATGTGAAATTAAAAAAAAAAACCTAAAAAATAAATTATTTGGTCAAAATCTTATTTTAGGTAAGATTTTTAGGAAAGTACGTAAGGAAATAGCTAATAAAATGTATAAGGGCCCAAAATAATTAATGAAAACATTATAGATGGGTATTTTTGAAAATAAAGGATTATTATGGAGAAATTTATTTCTCAAAGAATCATATAGATGATTGTAAAGCTGATTTTGGGAATTAAGGACCCTTTTTTTTAAAATAATTCAAGAAAAATTGTTAGAGGCCATCGTGTGTCCTGAAAATTTTAGCGAAACTATATACTGTTTAGAAAATTTAATTAAGAAAAAAAATCCCTATAATGCATTAAGAATTTATTTCTAGGAATTATTTGATTTCTCAAAGAATATAGTTATAGAAAAAAATTATTAGAAGAAGGGCAAAATGGTCCAGTCGAATTATATAACCTAATCTCAGCCTTCTCCCTCATTTACGATATGAAGATTGGGAATATGGTCGGTGAGGAAGCTTGGCTGGGAGAGAGAGATCAGAGGAAGAGAGAGACGGAGACCTTGAAGGAGGAAGAAGAGGTAGAATCCAAGGGCAAATCTCACATGCAAGCTTGGATTTGAGTTGAGGTAAGACTCCTAAGCGCTATTCCACCTCTGTTTCTTCATTCCTGTGCGTATTTGGTGGATAATTGTGGCTAAAAATCTGGTTTTAGAGAGGGGAAATGATGAACACTGTATAATAGTGCAAGAAAACGTTAAGGGACAAAGGAATATAGATTTTATTTTCATTTCTTGGCTTGCATGATTGAATAATAATGTTGTGTGGAAGATGAGTTCGAATCTGAACCTTGCTGTTCAGGGGTGTTTTTCTTGCTCGTTCTTACATAATCTGATAGAAATATTTAAATGTTGAAGTATAAAGTTTATATAAATGTTATTTGGTTGTATGATGCTAGGAGCATTTGGGAGTGAAAACCAAATAGAACATACTGTGTGATACTCTTAGGAATCAAATGAGTATTGGATTATTAAGCATGTTAAAGGTTTCATTAGAATGACTAAATTGACATGAGAAGTTGCTGGAAATTTTTCTGCAACTTAAAACGAGTTGCTGTTTAAAAATTTTGCAAGAGTGAGTCTCTATGCTAGCTACATAACATGATTTAGGTTGTTTTGATTGTGGTAAGATAGCTATCAGGAAAACTGAAATTTAGAAGCTCTAAATTAAAGGGAAACCCTGCTATTTCATGGTAAAGCATCAAGTTTAATATTGACAGCAAAAGAAGCCAGAAGTTTATGAAGCTGAAAATTTCAGGGTACCCATTTGGTATTGGCCGAATGATTAACCAGTTAAAAAGGTGATAGAAGTTGATAACTATATAGTGGAAGGCATTAGCATAAAATGTACAAGGTAGGTGATTAAATTGGCAAATGATTGGATGATATTAAATCTGGAAAATTATAGAGTGCTAAACATGGTGCTGTCCAAATTTTTAGAAAGTGTTCAAGTGTTCAACTGTCAAAGAAATTAAATGGTTTAAGTGTTAGCTAGTTGCATGAGGATGAGTGCTTGGTGGATTTTGATTTTGGATGCTTAAGGACAAAATGCAACTGTTTTAAAAAGCAAGAATGACGTGTAGGTATCCTAAGTTGATAAATTGTACAAATAAGATGCTTAAAGGCTCCTTAGTTGTGAATTGTAGCAATGTAGTCAAGTTCATCAAATGTTTTTTTATACCCCTGTTTGGCCAGCCCTGGTTAAGTATGAAGGACATGAGTTTTTGCTAAATTTATGGCTTCCAATGGATTTTGAAGGGATTTTTGTGTAGGATTACATCCCTAGTGCATGGTTAGAAGTAATTCAAGTGAAAATGGAATTTTATAAATTGGAGCACTGATTTTATGTGAGCTAAAACTGGGCATATGACCTCTTCTTTCCGTGAAATTTGATGAGCATTTAGTACACATCTCAAACTTTAAGATAAGTCTTAATACACATTAATCGGATGTGTACATTGAAAGCTATGATTTTTCGAAGTTTGGACAGGAAAACTGAGAAAAAAATCTTGTTCTACGAAATGAGCAGTGAACATTCACGGTGGAATTATGAAATTAGGTCCATGATTTGATGCTGAGCTTATTTTTCCCTTGTAGAGGATTCAAATAGCTTAAAATAGATATTTGAACTACTTCATTTGGAGTTTTCTAGATTAAGTTATGATTTTTCTAAGTGCATTGAAAGATTAAAGGTAGATTTTGTTTGAAGTTGAAAATAATGAAATTTCTGTGATTATAGTGATGATTCTATGAGGATAATATTTGAGTGGTTGACAAGTTAGAGATGTTTGGGATAAAAAAAGGGTAGAAATTGGTTTAAGTTGGGATTTAATAGAACTTATTTAAATTACAAGTTATATAAATGGAATAAGTCTTAACTTACCTTATATGTATACATATATGATAGGCTTTGATATTTATCCAAGCCCACCAAGGAGTAATCAAAGAAAGAATAAGGTAGAAGGTAAATCAGAAGAAAGCAACGCTTTTCCTTTCATGTGATTGTGTATTGATCTGTTGCATGTTTGTTTGTGCCATTATGCTGATTGTGCATAAGAACATGTAAATTGCCTTGTATGAGATTATTTGCCATGACAATGTGCCCCAGTTAATTATTCATTTAATTATGAATGCACACTAATTAGCGATTGACTAAGTTATTTGTATGATGTATGGGCATCATAATGTTGTAAGGTATTGTTCTCTATGGCTTATTTTGCATGCTTAGTGTGATCTTGCATGATTAATGTGAAAAATTTTGTTACTATCGAGATTTTTCTAAATTTCATCCCTTTCTTTCATGACATACATCAAGAGCAAGTACTTGGGTAAGGGCATTGTTCTTGGCGAAGCCTAAAGAAGGTTGAAGTTGAAGGAGTAATAAATTATTATTCCCCCTAAGTGATGGCTATTTTTTAGCTATGCTGTCTTTTAATATTGGAGATATGTATATATATTTTGTGTGTGTGTAAATATTTAGGAATGTAAACACCCTCCACAAGGAGGAGAGCTATGGCTATGGTAGCCTATCGGCAAGTGTCATCTGTGGTGATGGCAAGATTATATTTATATGTAGTTAATAGTAGAAGTAGATAATATGACATTTTTTATTAGTATTTATTATATATTTAGTAGCTTGGGCAATGCATGAACTGTGCCCTAAGATATTTACATGCCAAATTTATAGGTTATGTTACTAAAATGGCAAGTAGATTAGTACTTGTTGTTAAGTAGCTATTAAGTAATTAAGTTATAAATATGTGAATGTGAAGTGTCAATTGAAATAGAAAAACAGTTTTTGTCTTATTTATTTCTCTAAAGGTTTGCAAAGAGGTTTGATCTAGAAATAAGCTATTGAGTTTAGATTTGAAATGAATTAGCTAAAGATTTTTAAGTTTATAGAAATTCTCATTTTTATAAAGGAAAATTTTTAAAAGTTTAGTGTTTTAGGTTGCTGAATGGGTCATTAGTGGCCAAGAATAACCCGAACACTTCTATTAAACCTACCTAGAGTGAGGTGTCATAGCATGTTAGATATAGTCTTGGAGAAGGATTTCTTTTTTAGATTTTCTTGGAGTTGGTGGCTTAGTGAGATTTTTTTATTAGCAATCTACCTAAATATTTAATTATTGATAAAACACAATGACATAGTGTCATCCACCTTACTAATTCCCGTAAGTGGAATAAAATTTTGTTGTCGTCGTCCTCTAATGGTATATTTGGTAAATTGGTAAAAGGGAAATAAAGGGGAGAGAGAATTTTAATGAATTTTATTTTTAAAAAATAGAGAATTGTGGTTAAAAGCTTTTAATTAGTTTTTCTTACTTTTTAATCTTACATATTTTTTCTTATTAAAATTTTATAACTTCACTTTATCAAGTTTTTAAAAAGTTGAAACTCATTAAAAGTTTCTTTCTCCTACCCTAAGAGACCATTAGAGTTGAAGTTAAAGGAGGCCCATTTCTAGAATAAAAAGCTTGTGCCCATAATCAGCTATAAGTGGGCTTTTAATTTTATATGTCCACTACGATTTATGCTAGTGCAATTAAGACGAAGGATTACCAACAAAGATTGGTCGAGTTAGTTTAAAGGCAAGCTCATAACAATAAGTAGAGTTGGTGATATAGATTTTAACCGTGGGTTAAACCCTACCAACTTGAAAAAATGAGCGGTTTGGGTTCTACAAAAGTGAGACTGTTTTGATGAGGTTATTTTTTGTTCGAACCTATATATGAGTCCAACCCATGACGGATAAGACTACTAGGTTAGCGGGTTGGACCGTGTTTATTTATTTTATTTTTTTAAAAAAGAATCTGTAACTTAGTATATTATGCAACCTAACACCATTAATATCCAATAATTATTATTTGTATTGAATGTTAATTATGGCTTTTGGATTTATATTTATTTTGTAATGTGTAGACTTGTAATGAATGCTTAAATTGAAATGTTTGAAACTTTGAATTTGATGTTTGATTATCACTTTATGATTTTGTAATGTATTTTTAATTTTTTCATGGTTTAGGTTTATAGGGAAAAAAATCAGTATATTGTTTTAAAAAAATGTTTGAAAAATCACAATATAAATTTATTTTTTTTAAAAAAAAAAATATAATATGGGTTGGGCGGGCTAGCCAGCCAACCTAGAGGTTATGGGTTGGGTTGACTAAATATCGACTTATATTGATTTGGTTCTATTTTGTTGGAACCCATATAGTCCTAATCTATGACAGGTTAGCCCGAACTTGGTGGTTCAGCCTATATTACCACCTCTAACTATAAGGTTGTGGGTTTAAATCTCACAAATGGGAGGATTCTGTTAATAGATGGTCCTTAAGTAATTATGTAAGCGTTCTTTAAGCCACGAGGTATGCACATGCTTTATGAGCTTTCAGGACCCAACTCACTTAAACTTTTGATTATAAAAAATAAATAAATAAAGGACTGGAAAAAACACACGACATTACCCTGTTTTATGAAATGACTAAATATTATATACATTACTTTTATTAGAATTAATAATCTTATATTTTTGTGAGATATACAATAATGTGAATAAATATTAAATAATTAGTCAATTTAGTCACATTTATTAAATTCAAAAACTACAATCATTTGATAAATTAAACATAAATAATTACTAAAAATAATAGCATATTGACAAAAACCATACATGCACCTAAACTTCCTCTTACGAACAAGGTGTTTTCCAGGGCTATTTCTTAAAGAGATTTTATCTAACGCCTCTAGACGATCAGAACTTTAAAATTTGGGGGCAAGTTGCAGAATTCTAATTTGAATTTGAATGAGACAGCCTCAATTAGGGAAACTCTTTTAATGAATAAGGAAAGGTATGGGTCTGTATATGTAATATATCCCTTTTTGTTTTGAAAGAAGGGAGGAAACGGTTACACACCGGTAAAACAGTTTATTAAACATGTGAGTGTCATGAACAAAGAAACAGTTTTGAATTAGGATTAGATGGAGCCTCAATTAGGGAAACTCTTTCAACATAATTTTTTTTACCTACTCAAAAGGCTTGTACTCAACTATTACACACTACCTAGTTTTTCACTTAATACAAGAAAGCTTGCATGAGCCAACAAAGGTCAGTTACGTTGATAAAAAGTTGGCTCATATTTCTAAAGTAGTGAATTAAAATCTCATTATTGATAATGTGAGGACCTTGTTGGTGACACTATATAAGTATCTTTATAAATGCTTTTTAATAATTGAGGTATATCCTGACTTTGGTGAGTCCCTAAAACCTAATTTGCTTGAACTTTTTCTCATAAGAAAATGAAGGCATGCATGGAATCTGGTGCACATTTTTATGTGAATTGAATAGTATGGTAGAAATCAATAATAAAGAGGCATTGACTATGGAAACAATTACCTTGAGAATTAAGCGAATGATTAATATATCAAACCGACCAATCATGATTCCTTCTTCGTTTTTCAAGCTTGTTCATATATATAATTTGCACTAAAAGAGTGATCTTTCTCCTTCTGTACGGTTTTTGAGAGACAAATAAACAACTTGTTTCGCTTTTGTTATATAGTACTCCCTCCGGTCCTAATTATAAGACAAAGTTGATTTTTTTGGAGAAATTAAGGAAGCTAGTTAAATTACTTTAGAGTGTTTATATTTTTAGTATCGTTAGATTATATATTAGTTTATTAGTCAAAGTAATTAGTTTGAAAAAAAATAAAAATATAAATACTCTAAAACAATTTAATTGGCTTCCTTAATTTTTCCAAAAAAATCAACTTTATCTTATAATTAAGACCGGATGGAGTACTTCCTTTATGGCTGAATTTTTCAATAATGTATCCTTAGTTATGTGATTAAGAAAAACAATTCTGCGAATCTTTCTCTAACCTCCAAACAAAAATCAACTTCAACACTAATTATGTGATCGATCATCCCCATGGTCAATATTACCATAAACTATAAAAATTTATGATTAGCCGTACTCTTCATAAGTTGAAGAATAATATTTAATAGTATGTTCTTTGAAATACATAACATCACATATATTATATTATAGGAAGAACATAGTTTTTGGTCCTAGAGTTTGTTTCAGCTTGATTAAGGTACTTGAAATTGTTATTTATTTTGGTTAATGTCTTTTTTTCCGGTCATCCCTGGTTAAAGGAAGTAACATACATATCTTATTCATAAAGGATTAAATTTGCAACATCATATTTAAAGACTTAAGAGCGGTTCTTATTGTCATTAGACCATAAGGCCTGGCCCCAACATCATTGTTATATTATCAATTATAAAGACGGATCTGCATTAGGTGCTCAGCATATTTTTGAGCTTAGTAGCTCATCCCGCCGTTTTGACCCAAAACGATATAATTTGGAGGGATGAGCTCCTAAGCTCATGGATGAGCTGAGCTACTAATTCGATATGTTACAAAGACTAATTCTTTGATGAAAAAGTTATACAGACTTTGGCTCAAATTTGACAACAACTTTGAAGAAAAAAAAGCCGTTTTCCCTATATTTTATTGCAAAAACTAAATCAACATTTATGATCTAACAATATGACCATTTATGTTAAGTATCGAACCCAATTCTGAAAAATATATTATGGCCCGTGTGCTAAATATATTGTCCAATTTGGACAGTGATATAATATTTTGTAGGGAGAGATTTTTATGTGAACCCGATTTACTACATCATTTATGATCTAACAACTAATATTAATTCTAGTTAACTGTTCATGTAATTCACATTTTTATTTTTATTTAAAAAATAAATCATTTAATTAAGATTTCACAAGAAATGAAAAAGTAAATATTATGAAATTTTTTAATTTTATTAATATACTAGCTAATATTTAGAAGATGTTAAATCAACTCATGAGTTGTTTTCACAAGTAATGTAAATATTGTGAAATTTTTTAATTTTATTAATATGCTAACTGATATTTAGAAGATGCCAAATTAACTCATGGATTATTATATTTTAATTGGTTAAACTTTAAATGACATAACAAACCAAATTCATACAAAAATCTCTCTTTCGTAGGTTGTAGCATTTTTTTAAAAGATTAAAACCTAAACTGTAACCTCATGAAAGGGGACCTAGAAGCCCACGGTTTTTAAGTGATATATAAATATAAATGGGGGAATGAGGTAAAGCAAGGAAATCGAGGCAGTCCATTTAGGCTTAAAACCATCAAATAGGGGTGTTTATCAATTTCCCGATCCTATCCCGAGTAAATTGAGACAAAAAAATCCCGTTCTGAAAATTTTGGGATCGGGAATGTGATTTCGGGATCAGGAATGGGACTTCCCGATCCCGACTTTTTCTTGATCCCGAATTTATATACATATATTTACATTTCTTAAAAAATATTTAAGAAAATAAAATCAAATGTAAAATAAAATGTGAAAATCCCTAACACCCTTAATGTAATATCTACTCTTTTAGTTTATTTAGTTAATTTTGTTTATTATTTATTAAATAATTCTAATTTTTTGTTCTTGTCTTTATTCTTTTTGTAGCTGAATCGACAATTTTAAGCATGTATTGAACTAATTATATATTTGTATTAGACTTATTTGGTACAATATGATATTAAAAAAATTATATATTTGTATTAGACTAAAGGAAACACAGCAAAAACTGCAATATAGAGATTTTTTTTTTTAAAAAAAGGGAAATCTGGGATCGGGAAATTCTATATCCCGATCCCAAAAATTTCCCAATTTTCGGGATCGGGAATGAAACTCTTTCCCGAACCCTTTTCGGGATCTGGATTGGGAATGACATTTCCCGATCCCGAACAGCCCTACCATCAAAGGCTGAACTTATAATTTAAAGCTTTCAGAAGAAATTAGACCTAAAAAGATCAACCTTGTAGGGTTGTGTGCTTAGACGGACCTGCTTGTTTAAGTCTGCCAATTTTTTAAATTTTATTAAATGACTACAAATTGAGTTTTGATTAAAAAAAATGATTTTTTTTAAAATTGAAAATGTTTTTCAAACCATATAATGTTGCTATTTGAACATTTTAAAGGAAAAAATTGATTATATTCTTATTAAAAAGCTAAGAGAAGCTTATTGATGACATTCCAATTAGTTAAAAGTCTTCTAATTGATTTTTTTTTTTTAAAAAATATTACTTAATTTTTAATAATATTTCATTTGGTTTTTAATATTTCCCCAAAAAATTTTTTCCTTATGAAATATTGAAAGAATCATTTCTTATTGATTCAAGGTAAACAAAGACAATAATTTTTTAATTGTATTTAAAGAACTCCAAATATTATGCAAACTATATCAAAAAGAGAAACTAATAACACACATTGAAAAAAATGAAAAAGTATAATCTCTATCTTATGAAGAATTTTGTTTTAAGGTAAATAGTCACTCATTCTATTTATCAAAAAAAGATAAAATATTTAATACTTTAAAAATTTTATCTTAAACTAAAAATTAAAAATTTTAGTGTTTTAATTTAATTCCTTTAAGAAAATATAAAAAAAAAAAATTGTTAAACTAGCTTGAACCCCACGGATAGAGTTTGAGCCTGTGAGTAAACGAGCAGATTTCAAAATACAGACCTTTTATAGAAATCGGGCCGATATATTTTCCCACCTCTAGAAGGAAGTGTCCAACACGTCAGCCTTTGGAAAATATAATATTTGTCAACGGCTAGCTAGCACTGATGATGATTTGAATCTCATCCAGATTCCAAATTAATTTATATGATACACGCACATCCACCTTGCTAATCCAATTATGACATACATACACATATAATCATCAATTATTGCCTTATTTAATTATTTTCCAAGTCAATTTTTTTTATCACCACATATCAAAGTTGTGTACGTATGTGCCTAAATATCATTGAGAAAAAAACCGGACCGGACCGGCCGGTCCGACCGGAAAACCAGCGAACCGGTCCTTGATCCGGTCCGGTCTGTCACATGGGAGGGGAGGGAGTAAGACCGAGTCGAACCGGCCGAGTCCCGGTTAACTCGGGCAAACCGCCGAGTCAGGCGGTTTGCCCGAGTCAAAAAAATTTCCCAGAAATGTCCATCGTTTTGGGACTAAGGAAAAAAAAAAAAAGATCATCAGATATCAGAAGCAGAACAAAATCACGATCTCAGTTTCGCGATCTCCCTCCCCGACCATGTGCCCTAGCCGGACGTGGCGACCTTGTGCTTGTGGCCGGTCTATCATCAGATAGCAGAACTGAAGAAGCCCTCCCGAATCAACAAATTGCGATCTCAGTCCCACTGCTCAGTTAGACTCAGATCAGAAAGGAACGAAAGAACCCTGTGCCTCAGCTGAACTTGCAACTCCCTCCTCGACCCTGTGTCCTAACGATGACGAACGGCGAGCGACGACTGTAATTGTGATCTGATTTTTTCCTTCTCATTTTGCATTCTCGTTTTGATCTGGTTCTCTGGTGTTAATCGGTGAGATGGAGAGTTGGGAGGTTTTCAAAAATCTTGTGCCCAACCTCAGTCCGTAGCCAGTCAGCCTATTAACATCATGTCTCACCAACCTCGTAAATCGTGATAAAGTAAAGAGAGGAAAGAGAGAATTGACTTATGGAGGAGTTGATTGTTCAGAGAGGCAAAGGTGGTTCACGTGGGAGAGAGAGGAAAGGGAAATAGAAAAAGGGGGAAAAAAAGAAATAGAGATATTTAGGGGGGAGAAAGGAAATAAAATGAAGTTAGAAAAAAAATTTATAAGCATAGATATTTTATAAAACATGGGTTATATTTAAAAATATTATCTTTTATAATTAAAGTATGAATATTTTTAGTCATATTAATTAAATTATAATATTTTAATATGACCGGTTCGATCACCGGTTAGACCCCGGTTGACCCATTAACCCTTGAACCTGTTCCGTGACCGGTTTATTATCCGGTCCGGTTTTTTGTTCCTTGCTAAATATATACTAATATTTATATGTTTGTATGTAAATATATGTTTTGCATAAGAGTTTGACATCTTCTTTTCCTTGAAAGATAAGAGAATAATAAATTAGTAATGATGAGAAACGACGGTGCATTATTACAAATAATATATCTAAAATAAGTTAGGGAATATTCCTATAAATTCTATCATGTTGCAACATTCTCATAGATATGCTTTATTTTTATTTTATTGTCCAAAGATGTAGATATTGCCTATAGTTCTTAATATGAGATATATTTTGTAGTGCAATTTGCATTACAAAATGGATCTTATATCAAGGACCGGAGGTAATATATTCTTGTTAGAAAATACTACATCCGGTCCTTAATATATGACCTAATTGAGGAGTTAATCTTAATAATAAGTATAAGACATATTTTTTATATTTATTAATTTTTTTTAATCAACCCATGTTGATGCTCCTTCTACAACAATTAGGTACAAGAGATATATAGGGAACTAAAGAAGATAAATAGGGATCGAAAGGGGTAACTAACTTTCTTATACTAGGAATAAAAGGAAGTATAAAACTAGTACACCTTTGGTTCTTAATATAAAATATATTTAAGAAGTTGATTTTGATCATAAATATAAGACGTAATTTTCATATTTGTTAATTTTTTCTTAATTTATCCATATTGATGCTCCATTAACAATAATCAAGAGAGGGAATGAATGAATTAAAGAAGAGGATTATTGTGTTTTAGAAAATATATATCATATTAACTAATTCAACAAATTTTCTTAATTTAATTAATTTAAATATATATATATATATATATCTTATATTAAAAAGAAAAAAAATACCAAGTAAAGTAGAAACAAGGTCAAATACCTAATAACAGTACCGCCCAGAAACCAAGACAAAGAACACCACAGAAAATAGAAGACCAAAAGTCCCTTCGGGGACATCCGTGGAAAAAAAAAAAAAAAAAAAGAAGAAGCCATAACACATGAAGTCAAAGCGAAAGTGGGTGGTAGCAACCAATCTCCTTAGTACTTCTCCATAAGAGCTGCAAAACCGCACAAGGTCATTGCAGCTGCCTACATCTCTTCTTTAATTTTCTCTCTCTCTCTCTTCTTCATAACTATTGTCTCTCTCTCTCTTCTTCATAACTATTGTCGAGAGAGTATTTATAAGAATAAATTAAAAAAAATTAATAAATATAAAAACTATATTTTACACTTAAAATCAAAATTAATTTTTTAAATATATTTTATATTAAAGATGAGGGAGTAGAGAGGAGCTAGAGTGAACAAACTCCCCCACGAAAATATATTTTGTTTTTCACTAATTTACTTTACCATATTTTGTTTAGCTAAAAATATTCATCTTTTTCTTTTCACATTTTCACTATCATCAATCAAATTCGTTGATTATCTTTATATGACCACATAATTAAGAATTACTACTTTTTATAGAGTACTTGCTATGAGATTCGAACGATTGGATTTAAAAAGAGTTAACTTTTTCAAAAATGTCTTTTACACATTTGACCTTTTTAAAATTTTCTTACCTCATCCATCTTATAATAAATCAGATTGATCTCATCAAGTGAAGACTGATATATGATGACTTGTATAATTGCTCGAGTTGAAAGCTTATTATTAACTCATCACACATCAAAAGATGATAAGAAGGACGAGATAACTCGATTACTAATAATGATTTTTTTTTTCCGGCTTGAAGAAAATAACGATTACGACTTAATCAGCATAATCTATTTGACTATGTGATAATTTGAATGTCACAATCTGATCAACATGATAAACAAGAAGTCGGATGTGCCGACCATGATATAAGTTATCGTTCAGAAATTAAATTGCATGGCCGCAATTAAAGTGCAATATAAATATATATCGTAGTAATTAATATTCACATTAGTTCTATATAGGCAATTATTAATTGAATAGATAATGAATGCTGTTTAATGGCCAGTATTATCTGACGCGTGGATGAACTCTCTCTCTCTCTCTCTTCCATTATACACCTTTTTAATATTTTTTGATTTTGATAGTTTTGATATAGAAAAGTGAGGAGTTGAGAGGTGTAAAATATAAATATAATTCAAATAGTTGATGCATTAATATTGTATTATGAAAATTCCTTTAAAAGACAGTTGAATTATTAAAATTTTAAATTGAGTTGTTAAATCCAATAAATTCTAAATCAGGTCATATGACCTAAAATATAAGGATAATTGTTGCAGGAGAGAGAGAGAGTAATTAACTAGGGTAATTATTGAGTTGGAATAATGGAATCAAATGAGTGGTAGGAAGATAAAATTATTGAATTTTGAAATCCTATTTTAGGTTACATAACCTAATTTAGAATTTATTAAATTTAATGACTCAATTTAAGATTTAAATAATTTAATTGTCTTTTAAAGAGATTTTCCCGATTGTTTTTCTTAACTGATATTATTGAGCCAAGCCACGTGTACCTCATCAAGGGAAAGGAAAAGAGTCTCTTCCATATCGTGTATGGCCAATCAAGTGGCCACCTGCTGGAAAGCGATCATAGATTCAAATTAATTATTACAATTACAATTATAGTCATATTAGACTAATAATATAAAAGTGATCAATAATTTGAGTCTAAGAACCCTTTATGTTATAATAAGAAATTTGTTTGACACGAAATGTGAAAAACTAAGATCAGATCGAACCTCCACAAGACGCACGGTTTCTTTATTGTTTTTTTAGCGAGGTGTTATTCGTGGATTTAACTTTAAATACTCTCTGTTGATGATTCATTAATTAATAAATATATTTTATTAGATTAATCTAAGTT
Source organism: Inga laurina (assembly GCA_963855925.1). Classification (NCBI taxonomy): domain Eukaryota; kingdom Viridiplantae; phylum Streptophyta; class Magnoliopsida; order Fabales; family Fabaceae; genus Inga; species Inga laurina. The sequence continues at coordinate 10,122,909 of OY979710.1, forward strand.
CAAACCGTCCCTATATCCAAATAAAGGAGATTTAATCAAACTTGGGGTGGAAATTAAATGGCTTTAGTCTTCAAATGCACTAATTAATCTTTCCACAATGCATACTAATCCTATTTATAAGGTAAAGAGAGAATATTTATTTTGATCCAATTTATAAGTCACATCATTAAATTTTTATACAAACGTGCAAGTTTACCTTTCATTTATTATTGTGTTTGGGATCTAATGTATATTCAATAGGTGGCCTAAGTTGGAAGGTTATTAAATTTTAAGGCAAAATTGATGAGGTTTGAGGTTTTTATTAGCTTTAATGAAACATGTCGAAAGTAACTTATAAATACAATTAGATCAGTATTTCAATAAGTGAAAGGGGCTTCTCATAGATACTTTTATGGACTGATCTCTGTTTTTTTTTTTTTGGGACGAATATGAAATAATCTACTCCAATTACCTACTTTAATTTATAAATTGTTCAAATAAGATATATGTATTGATTATGAACACTTAAGTTTATTTGTTTCTAATTTTCAATGCAACTTTAAAGGTTCTTTTCTAAATACTCCCTTCGGTCTTAAACATAAAACAGAGTTGATTTTTGTTTGGAGAAATTAAGGAAGCTAAATAAGTTACTTAATCATATCATATGTTGTGTATTCTTATATTATATATCAGTTTATTAGTCAAGCTACTTAGTTTAGAGAACAAATTTAAATATAAATACTCTAAAGTAATTTAATTAGCTTCCTTAATCTCTCCAAAAAAAAGTCAACTTTATTTTATATTTAGGGCCGGAGGGAGTAGTGGTATAATGACATCAATGAGTTTGGACGCCAGTGTTTTCATTTGAAAAGAAGTGAAGGGCACAATGAGCAAATTATAAACTACGGAAAGATACAAACTTATCTAACTTTCTTGTTTTTTTTTTTTTTGGATAAAAAATCTAACTTTCTTGTTATGAAAACTTCATTTATTATTTTTTTTATTTGTTTATTTGATGATCACGGTGCTTGTTAAGTCAGCATGTTTTTACTGTGTTAATAGTAGTTAGGTCCCAAATTCATAACAACAATCGTTATTAATTTTCAACATTACACATTTTAACAACGATCAAATTTAACTGTCATCAATTAAGATGAGACATCTTAATTCGTATTGAGTGTTTAACAACCATCGATGGCAAAAACAAAGTTCGACAATCATCACTAAGACTTTTTTTCCCCTTTTTGTCTCTTACTTTGGTCTTATTTATTAGGCAAAGAGGCAAATTTTTTTTGTATCCCACATAAGTTACGTCATTAAATTTTTTAATTAAACCCATAATTTTACTATTTACTTATTATTATGTATATTTTATTTTTGTGGGGTATAATTTATATTAAATAGGGATAAAGTTTGAATGTTGTTGAATTTATAGACAAAGTTAATGAGATTTAAGAATTTTTTATGTTCCGGTGAAACATGTTTACTATAAGAAAACTGACTTTTGGCAACCATTTTCTACGGAAACTCTAAAAAGTCACCAACAAAACTTGACTTTTAATGGTGATAAGAAGAGTCACTGCTAAAAGTGACTCTTTCAACGGCGACTCTTATTTTTGCCTCTAAAAGTCACATTTTCAGGGGCAACTTTTCATTGTCGTCACTGAAAGCAACTCTTTCTGCGGCAATAATAAGTATCAATTTTTTTGATTAATTTTTTTCTCACCAAAAATATGTTTTTTTTTATTTTTTTAAATATAATATTTAATCTCTCAAAATATTAAATATGATACTTATCATGAAGAAATAAAATAAGTTCATAAGTTTTCATTTTCATAGGTCTTATGTTAAATTGGTACTTTGATTTAAAATGAATGATGCATCCACAAGTTTATTGCACACACACATGTGTAGTGGAGGAGTAAATTAAATATTTCAATTTTGATTTCTTTATTGTTGTTGTGTGTACTTAAAAACAATCATTCTAACTAATTTAATATCTAAAATATAAAAAGGATATTAGTAGTTTTTATTGTATGATTATAATCAATTGAAGAGAAGAAAATATATAAAAGTTAATTAAATAGTTATAAAATATTCATAAATTTAATTAAATATAGCTTAGAATCTACACTTATTTAATCATAATATATATATATATATGATTCAATCTAATTTCTTTCTACCTCACAGTTGCAAATCAAGAAGAATGAAAGAAAAATGCTCCGATTCAAAAAAGAATAAAATAAGTTAAAGAATATGTGTTTCTCATATGCTACTATAGTTTGGCAAAATAACTTTCTAAATCATGCACTCTAATAAAAACACAATTTAACGAATGTTAGTTAACATAGAATGTGAATGGTTCTTATATTAGGTTATATGAGATTTTTTGTTCTTCCATACCTTGATTACGATATCCTTATAGATAGATTTTATGTAATGACACTTTTTATCTAAAAAAATTATAGGACTCTGGAGGGCAATTTTATCAATGATGTTAGGTCATGGAAGAAGACAAATAAAAGATCTTATTTAAGAGTGTTGGGAATTGGGCTTAGTCCACTCTTGGTGGATTAGGCCCAAACCCATTAAGCTTTGAGCTTTGGGGCAAAATAAAATACCCAGACAAATGTGGGGTATTTATTTGTAATTTTCCCCAAGGGTTCAAAATTGAAACCTGGAGGAAGCAGTTCCCCGTATATTTTGGAGGGAACAATTATTTGAGAAAGACTGACGTGTGTGTGTGCGCGTGGATAAGTACACAGAATATACACCAGACAAACAGACGGAAAAAAAAGCATTCTCTGAGAACTCTCTTCTTCACTCTTCTCTTCTTGAGCATTTGCTGTGTGTTATAGTCGAAATCCTGGTGATTCGACTCGCGCGGGTACCGGAAGAATTCGAAACGACACTTCAGGTACTCCTGAATTCCGACAAAGAGGGCTTCCATTTATAACTTTAACTTTTTTACATAATTTGAATGATCCTAAGAACATTTTAGATTTATTAGTAGTTTTCCTCTTACGATATTATTCTACATATATCAGTTGTCAAATAGGATCTCAAGGATATTATCTCGTATCTTATTATTGTATCGTTGATTTGATAGATGATATCTTATCTCAATAACTTAGGGTATTTTTCAAGGTTCAAAAAATCGGACCGGTCACTAAACCGGGAAAGGTAGTGGGTTAAGGGTCAGTGGGTCAGACCGGAGTCAACCCGGAATCAGATCGGTAATTATTAAAATGATATATTTAAAAATATATGTTAGTTATTTTAAATAATAACAAATGTTGGCAAAAAAAAAAAATGATAATAAAGATATAAATTACATATAAATGTAAAAAATAATAAAATTTAAATGACATTAAATAAGTCTAAAAAATATTTTTAAAAAAGTAATATGTAGATAATGTGAAATATCAAATATCCGGAGGCTATCAAAATGATATATTTATATTGAATACTATTATATATTTTCCTTCAACCCCTTCACTCATATATATATATGTAATTACTAATTAGTGTCCAGAGTTGAAGCTGCCAGCACGCCATTCAAGGAAAACCCTAGCCACCAGCACGCTATCAGAGATTCAGAGTTAGATAAAAAAACAAGCTCAGAAATCTATAGCCAAGCTTTTCTTCTCCCTCCTTTCCAAATTCCGATTTCAAACTCTCCCTTCTTGGCAATCTCTCTTATATTCTCCGGTCACTCTTGCTCTCATGGCCCTCCTGCTCGGTACGCTCTCTGATGTTTTCATGTCTCTCATAGCCCTCACTCCCCGAAATAATCTTTACCTCTCCTTCCCACGACTCCACCAAATTTTTTCACTTCATTTTTCATCATGATTTTTGAGGGGTTCTTTTTAACAGTAAGTTTATTTGATTCTCTTCTTCTATTTTCCTTCTGTTCTTCCCTTTCTTCTTCATCACTGTGTTTTTCTGGGCGATTTTTTTTAAAGAGTGACCCAGTTAACCCGCTCAACCCAGCGGGTTACCCCGGGTTAGGGCGGTTTGCACCGGTTCAGTCCGGTTCAAGGCGGGTCGACCATTTCCCGGTTTCAGGATTGAACCAGACTGAACAAGTGGCCGGTTCACCGGTTTCCGGTCTGAACCGGCCGGTCCGGTCCGGTTTTTCATACCATGGTATTTTTTTTAAAAATGTTTTGATTAGTATTATTTAACGCTTTATTTTTCTTTATTTTTTATATATAAGTGAAATGAAAAATCATTTATTGATTTATTATATAATATTATACACTCAATATAAAAAAATATTTATCGAATTAACAATATTATATTAATTATATCAACATTTTTATGTATATATATGTAATATTCAGTTAAGTGTGTGTATATATATTTAATTATGCATTCATATGATGGGATTTCATTACAACTCACAAGGTAGAGGCTCAATACAACATCTAAGAGGTGGGGGGTTCGAATCTGGTGGAGGCACATTTGGGAGGTGAAAATATGGGCCGATGATGTGGGGCCAGTGTGGCATGTGGTAATGATGTGGCAAATAATAAGATGACAGGTGGGTGGTGACATGAGCTGACATGACATGTGATAGGTGGCATAGATGCTGATGTGGCTTTATTTATTATTTTTTTCCACTTTCATCAGTGACAAATGTCGCCACTGAAAGTACCTCTTCGGCAGTGACATCTGTCGCCACTGAAATTATACTTTTTGAGGGGACTATTTTGTCGCCGCCAAAACTTTCGTCCATAGTTGCTACGGCAACGACTTAGCGACGACTTTTTTGTCGCTACTGAAAACCTTAAACATAGACTTTTTGACTTTCAGTGGTGACAACGTCAATTTTTTTTGTAGTGGTTGGAAGTGACTTATAAATAGAATCATAGTAATTAACAGCAATGTTAACAATCATCCTAGATTGACCTACTAGCTTGAGTGGATTTTGGTTGAAGATTATTTCACTTAAGCTACATCGAAAAAAGCTTGTAAGGTTCAACTACGATTATCAAAAATTGTTAGAACTTGGTTTATGTATTGAGATCATGGTTTAATAATTAATCCCTTAGTTTTAAAATATCGTGTACTTTAACATTTAACTAAAGCATTAATTGTCTTTTTGACTATTTTATCCTTTATTAATAAAAATAATGAGGTGGAGCAAATGGCTACTTAGAAAAAAAATAATGATTTTTTCTAGTCTAATGTATACCATTAAATTTTGCTACGCTTCATAAATATATTGCAAGCTTAAACTTTATATATAATTATGCATTTGTATTAGAAAAAATTAATAGGAAAAACATATAACCTCTGTATCTAAAGTCTGTAATTTGATGGCAACATATAAAAGTTGATGTTTGCTGATTTGGCCACAGGAAATAGACAAAATGAAGATAAGATCTTAAAGAACCATATGAGATATGGTCAATGTCGACAAGGAGAATCGATAATAAGACAAATAAACTTTCATTTGCTTTGTTCCCTTGTAGAAGGAGAAAATAAGATTAATTAATTCCAGCCTTTTACAATTCAGTCCAGTTCCATTATATTTACGCAAGTTAATGTAGACAATACGTGTAGATATAAACAAAAAAGAAAAAAGAGAGAGAGAGTAAATAAATGTAATTATAAGATATATAAGTAATTTAACCCATATGTCACTATTGGAAAAATCACTTTTAAGACCGGTTAAAAAAGACATTTTAGACCGGTTCTGAATCCGGTCTTGATATAGCCGATCTAAAAAGTCTTCTACTTTTTAGACCGGTTATGGAACCGGTCTTAAAAAAACTTTTTAATATCAGTTATTATAAAACCGGTCTTAAAATAAATATTTTTAGACCAGTTATAATAGGAACCGGTCTAAAATAATAAAATTTTAGACCCGTTCTTATGAAGAACCGGTCTGAAAATTTGACTTTTTAGACCGGTTTTGGATAGAACCGGTCTTAAAAGTTGAACTTTTTTAAAAAAAATTTTCATTTAAAAGATATACCCAGCAAGTCATTTCCCCTGTTAAAACATTTCATTCAGCAAGCAGCAACTAGTTCAACGACATTGAAATAAATAAATCTTCTCTTACAGATTATCACTATTGGAAAAATCACTTTTAAGACCGGTTAAAAAAGACATTTTAGACCGGTTCTCGATCCGGTCTTGATACAGTTGGTCTAAAAAGTCTTCTACTTTTTAGACCGGTTATGGAACCGGTCTTAAAAAAAATTTTAAGACCGGTTATTATAAAACCGGTCTAAAAATAAATATTTTTAGACCGGTTATAATAGGAACCGGTCTAAATTAATAAAATTTAAGACCGGTTCTTATGAAGAACCGATCTGAAAATTTGACTTTTTAGACCGGTTTTATAAAGAATCGGTCTAAAAAGTATCACATTTAAGACCGGTTCTTTATAACCCGGTCTCAAAACTCAACTTTTCAGACGGTTTTCTCCAAAACCGGTTTTAAATATACTTTTCAGACCGGTTTTGGATAGAATCGGTCTTAAAAGTCGAAATTTGTTTTTTTAAAAAAATTTTCGTTTAAAAGTATACCCAGCAATTCATTTCCCCTGTTAAAACATTTCACTCAGCAAGCAGCAACTAGTTCAACGACATTGAAATAAATAAATCTTAAAACTCATTGGAACATATTAAAACTCAACTCCCTTTTGCTTAAACAGTGCTGGCCGAAACAGAAGCAAAGGAAAACAACCATTTATAATAAACTCACAACCATAGACAGAATCATAATGCAAGGAAATCAAACAACCATGACAATGCTGTTTTGACCAAGTTCCTTATCTTTTCACTTACATATACATACATCAAAGATTAAATTACATTAATGATGATCACACTCGTCTCAGGCTGAAGATCACTAGCTGGCCTGGATTCAGAGAATCTACACTAAGACGTACACCTCATATCCTTCATTTTCCTGTGACGACAACAAAAAAAGTAGTTATACATATACACCAATAACAATATACATAATTCAAATATAGTTCATGATAATTATTTTAGTTAACTAACCTTTAATGTAGTTTTATAAAGGGATATCCTCCCATATCCCTTCATGATGATCATTTCTTGTACCGTGTTCATTGTCTGCTTCATCTTCTTCGTTCAATTCTGGTAAACCTCTAGAAAAAGAAGGAGTCTCAAGCAGATCATTCATTGAATGACTTTCCTGATTAATATCAACGACCCTTTTTCCTTGGAGAGCTACAGACCACATTTTGTTTGCCTGATCAGTAACATAGAACACTTGTTTCGCTTGATATGCCATAATAAAATGTTCATATCTAAAACTTCTACTATTCAAATCAACTAATGTAAATCCCAACTGATCAATATCACACCATTTTGTTGACATCAACCCAGTTGCATTTGAAAATGGGAAGTTTAACTTTAACATAATCAACCACCCAAATCTCTTCAATCACCCCATAATAAGGTATTGCTGCCAATCTAGGATTCTTATCTTTTGAACTAGAGAAGTGCATAGATACAGCCACTAACATAACCCTACTGTTCTGGACGGTGCTCCTATCATCAAGGGACTTTGTGTAAAATGTATAACCATTGATCACAAATGAAGCCCAACTTATGACATCAGCCTCAGGACCACGTGCTAACCATTTAATTATATCAGAAACACATTCTTCGCCGTCAACCTTTTGTTTGAACCAATGTGCAAAAATTTGGTTATACTCCCTAATTAACCTTTGTTCAGTCATTCGACTATTTCCTTTTTGTACAATTTCTTTATGAGCATTAATGTAATCTTGAACTTCATCAACATTATTCAAGATGTACAAGTGGACTTGTTGCAATTCATCAGGATCCATGCTCTTTACTGAAGCCCCGCGTCTACCGCCTTCTTTGTCATGATGTTCAGGAAGTCCAATGTGTCCTACATTTGACAAGTAATCTTGACAAAACTCCATGGCTTCTTCAGAAACATATTTCTGAACAATAGATGCTTCAGGCCGGTTAGGGTTCTTCACATACCCTTTTAGGATTTTCATAGTTCTTTCAATTAGGTACATCCATCGTAAATAGATAGGGCCACACAACTTGATCTCCCTGACTAGATGAACAATTAGATGTACCATGATGTCAAAAAAAGAAGGAAGAAAAAGCTTCTCAAGCTGGCACAAGATCAGATATCCTTCATTTTCCAGTTCATCCAATTTTTCTGTCTCAGTGACTTTACTACAAATAGCATTGAAGAAGAAACAAAGTCTAGTCAAAATATGTTGAAGATCATATTCGGCAATGCCTCGAATAGCTACTGGGAGCAGTTGTTGCATTAAGACATGACAATCATGAGACTTTAGCCCCACTAACTTCAAGTCTTTAATCGACACAAGCTTCCTAACATTTGAAGAATACCTTGAAGGAACTTTGATGCCATGTAAACACTGACAAAAGCTTCTTTTCTCATCCTTAGATAAAGTATGAGTAGCTGGAGGACAAAAAGTTCACTTACCATATAGCTTTGGATGTAAGTCTTCTCGTATCCCCATTTCTTGCAAATATAATCTTACCTTCACGCAATCCTTAGAACTACCTTGTATGTTAAGCAGTGTCCCAACAATACTATCACAAATGTTTTTCTCCACATGCATGAAATCAATACAATGTCTTACATAGAGCTTCGGCCAATATGGAAGATTGAAGAAGACAGACCTCTTTTTCCATTTACTTTTCTCAGTACTTTTCTTTGTAGTCTTACCCAAGATAACATTCATATTTTTCACCTTTTCATAAACTTGCTCCCCAGTCAATGCCTTCGGAGCATCTTCAAACTCTTGTCCACCAAAAAAAGCTTTCTTTAATCTGCGATACGGGTGGCCTCATCTAAGAAATCTCCTATGGCCAAGATAAACTGTCTTTCTTCCATGTTGAAGTTGATGGTAGCATGTTCCTTCTTCACAAATCGGACATGCTTTATGGCCTTTAACACTATAGCTTGACAAGTTTCCATATGCAGGGAAGTCATTTATAGTACAAAAGATCATGGCTCGCATTTTAAAAAACTCCTTCTTGTTCGCGCCAAAAACATCAACACCTTCATCCCACAACTCTTTCAAGTCTTCGATCAAGGGCTCCAGGTAAACATCTATATCATTTCCGGGTTGTTTTGGTCCCGAAATCAACATAGATAACATGATGTACTTTCGTTTCATGCATAACAGAGGAGATAAGTTGTAAATTACCAACAGAACATGCCATGAACTATGTATACTGCTCAGGCTACCAAAAGGATTCATGCCATCGGTGCTAAGCCCAAGCCTAAGGTTCCTAGGCTCTTCACCGAATGCAGGAAATAATTGATCGATTTTCTTCCATTGAGAAAAATCAGTCGGATGTCGAAGCTTTCCATCGGATATCCTCTCATCCACATGCCATCTCAAATTTCTTGCATCGTTTTCATTTGCAAACAAGCGCTTGAACCTTGGTATGATTGGAAGGTACCACAATACTTTTCTAGGAGCGTTATTTGATTTGTACCTCGGGGTTTCACATATGGGACACTATTGTTCCTCTTCATGCTTTTTTCTATACAATATACAATCATTAGGGCATGCATGGATCTTTTTATATTTCATCCCTAGTGGACACAATATTTTCTTAGCATCATAGTATCGAGAAGGCAACACATTATCATCTGGAAGGATGTCCTTAAAAGCCTCAAGCGTTTCTGAAAAACTCTTGTCGCTCCATCCATGGCTTGCTTTCAAGCTTACCAATTTCAATACCGCTTTCAACAATTGGTACTTTTTACACCTCGGGTACAACGGCGTCTCAGCATCACTACACATATTACCATATGCATGTAATTGCTCAAAATTCTCTTCTCCTACATCACGAATAATATCCTCTATTCAATCATCCGTATCCGTGTCATTATCATCAAAGTTCACTCCCCCTGTTGAGATGAACTTGATATTGCTAATTCTTCACCATGCCATACCCATACTGTATAACTCTTACAGAATTCTTCACAAATTAAATGTGTATATATATCTGCAGTACTTAGTCGCTTCTCATTCAAACATACTACACAAGGGCAATAAAACTTTCCACTACCATCATCGGCATGTCTACTAGCAAAGTCTAAAAAACCCCTCATCCCATTATCATATTCAACACTCGTCCGTTTAGCGTCTATCCAACTATAATCCATATATATCTCAACACTTCTAGCACCCTATATCCAACAACAAAAGGATAGACAAAAAACAACAAAAATAGAGTTTTAGATATTTCAACGAAATTAACAGGCACCATTTGAAATTAGTATTGTTTTAACAAACCAATAACACTGACAATAATCAAACAACTAAAACAGAACATAAAGTGGTATTAATTCAAAAAGTCAGAGAATATGAATTATAAAACAACGAGAAGTGCTCAAATTAAAGCAACAACAAGAACTTTAATTTTTTCTAGATTACGTTTAAGTGCTCAAATTAAAGCAACAACAAGAACTTTTCATTGAACATTATTAATTATAAAACAACGTACAACTAAATAATAGATCGATCGAACACTAACCTGAATGAAGACTAAGGAGTGAGCTTCAACCCAAAGTCACGGTGGCGTCGACTGAGGTTAAAATGAAGTCCTCAAATTCACAGCATTGACAAAGGGAAGTCAAATCAGAGGAGAATGGTCATTGCGTTGCGGAGATTAGAGGTCGCAGAGGAGAAGACTGACAATAATCAAAGAACAGCGACGACGAACACAGCAACCGAAGCGGTAATGACGGAGGAGAGTTGAGCAAATGAGGGATGGGACGCCATGGACAAGTTCAGAACAAGCACGGACAGAGGTCACAGAGAAATGGCAAAGAGAGAAGAAAGGGTTCACAAAGCGCGCGATCTGGGCGCGGGAGGAAAAATAAGTGTGAAAAATCTTACCTTTAAGACCGGTTTCTATTAAAAACCAGTCTTAAAAGAGGGAAAATTCACATTTAAAATCGGTTTGTACAAAAACGTGTCTTAAATGTAACACATTTAAGATCGGTTGTTCACACAACCGGTCTTAAAAAGTTATGGCATTTTGAATTTAAAATTTTTAACATTTAAGACTGGTTTACATATAAACCGGTCTTAAATGTTAAAAAAATTTAAATGCGTAAAATTTTAAGACTTTAAGACCGGTTTTTTTTTTGTAACCGGTCTAAATAAATTTTTTAAGACCGGTTTTTTTAAGAACCAGTCTAAGAAGTTCAATATAATTATAAAACTGCCACAGCGCAAATTTTTAAGACCTTATCTGCTAAAACCAGTCTAAATGTGGTGGTCTAAAAAGGGTTTTTTCCAGTAGTGTATATAACTAACATCTTAATGATATGTGAGAGACTTAAAACTCATTGGAACATATTAAAACTTAACTCCCTTGTGCTTAAACAGTGCTGGCTGAAACAGAAGCAAAGGAAAACAACCATGAATAATAAACTCATAACCATAGACAGAATTATAATGCAAGGAAATCATACAACCATGACAATGCTGTTTTAACCAAGTTCCTTATCTTTTCACTTACATACATACATCAAAGATTAAATTACATTAATGAAAATTCTGTTATTCATTAGGGCCAAAATACTTTATACATACACACTCTTCTCAGGCTGATGATCACTAGCTGGCTTGGCTTCAGAGAATCAACACCAAGACGTACACCTCATATCCTTCATTTTCCTGTGACGACAACAAAAAATGTAGTTATATATATACACCAATAACAATATACATAATTCAAATATAGTTCATGATAATTATTTTAGCTAACTCACCTTCAATGTAGTTTTATAAAGGGATATCCTCCCATATCCCTTCATGATGATCATTTCTTGTGCCGTGTTCATTGTCTGCTTCATCTTCTTCGTTCAATTCTGGTAAACCTCTAGAAAAAGAAGGAGTCTCAAGCAGATCATTCATTGAATGACTTTCCTGATTAATATCAATGACCCTTTTTCCTTGGAGAGCTACAGACCACATTTTGTTTGCCTGATCAGTAACATAGAACACTTGTTTCGCTTGATATGCCATAATAAAAGGTTCATATCTAAAACTTCTACTATTCAAATCAACTAATGTAAATCCCAACTGATCAATATCACACCATTGTTGACATCAACCCAGTTGCATTTGAAAATGGGAAGTTTAACTTTAACATAATCAACCACCCAAATCTCTTCAATCACCCCATAATAAGGTATTACTGCCAATCTAGGATTCTTATCTTTCGAACTAGAGAAGTGCATAGATACAGCCACTAACATAACCCCACTGTTCTGGACGGTGCTCCTATCATCAAGGGACTTTGTGTAAAATGTATAACCATTGATCACAAATGAAGCCCAACTTATGACATCAGCCTCAGGACCACGTGCTAACCATTTAATTGTATCAGAAACACATTCTTCACCGTCAACCTTTTGTTTGAACCAATTTGCAATAGTTTTGTTATGCTCCCAAGTTAACTCTTGTTCAGTAATTCGACTATTTCCTTTCTGTACAATTTCTTTGTGAGCATTAATGTAATCTTGAACTTCATCAACATTATTCAAGATGTGCAAGTGGACTTGTTGCAATTCATCAGGATCCATGCTCTTTACTGAAGCCCCGCGTCTACCGCCTTCTTTGTCATGACGTTCAGGAAGTCCAATGTGTCCTACATTTGACAAGTAATCTTGACAAAACTCCATGGCTTCTTCAGAAACATATTTCTGAACAATAGATGCTTCAAGCCGGTTAGGGTTCTTCACATACCCTTTTAGGATTTTCATAGTTCTTTCAATTGGGTACATCCATCGTAAATAGATAGGGCCACACAACTTGATCTCCTTGACTAGATGAACAATTAGATGTACTATGATGTCAAAAAAAGAAGGAAGAAAAAGCTTCTCAAGCTGGCACAAGATCAGATATCCTTCATTTTCCAGTTCATCCAATTTTTCTGTCTCAGTGACTTTACTACAAATAGCATTGAAAAAGAAACAAAGTCTAGTCAAAATATGTTGAAGATCATATTCGGCAATGCCTCGAATAGCTACTAGGAGCAGTTGTTGCATTAAGACATGACAATCATGAGACTTTAGCCCCACTAACTTCAAGTCTTTAATCGACACAAGCTTCCTAACATTTAAAGAATACCCTGAAGGAACTTTGATGCCATGTAAACACTGACAAAAGCTTCTTTTCTCATCCTTAGACAAAGTATGAGTAGCTGGAGGACAAAAAGTTCTCTTACCATATAGCTTTGGATGCAAGTCTTCTCATATCCCCATTTCTTGCAAATCTAATCTTGCCTTCACGTCATCCTTAGAACTACCTTGTATGTTAAGCAGTGTCCCAACAATACTGTCACAAATGTTTTTCTCCACATGCATGAAATCAATACAGTGTCTTACATAGAGCTTCGGCCAATATGGAAGATTGAAGAAGACATACCTCTTTTTCCATTTACTTTTCTCATTACTTTTCTTTGTAGTCTTACCCAAGATAACATTCATATTTTTCACCTTTTCATAAACTTGCTCCCCAGTCAATGCCTTCGGAGCATCTTCAAACTCTTGTCCACCAAAAAAAGCTTTCTTTAATCTGCGATACGAGTGGCCTCGTATAAGAAATATCCTATGCCCAAGATAAACTATCTTTCTTCCATGTTGAAGTTGATCGTAGCATATTCCTTCTTCACAAATCGGACATGCTTTATAACCTTTAACACTATAGCTTGACAAGTTTCCATATGCAGGGAAGTCATTTATTGTACAAAAGATCATGGCTCACATTTTAAAAACCTCCTTCTTGTTCGTGTCAAAAACATCAACACCTTCGTCCCACAACTCTTTCAAGTCTTCAATCAAGGGCTCCAGGTAAACATCTATATCATTTTGCATGTTGTTTTGGTCCCAAAATCAACATAGATAACATGATGTACTTTCGTTTCATGCATAACAGGGGAGATAAGTTGTAAATTACCAACAGAACATGCCATGAACTATGTATACTGCTCAGGCTACCAAAAGGATTCATGCTATCGGTGCTAAGCCCAAGCCTAAGGTTCGTAGGCTCTTCACTGAAGGCAGGAAATAATTGATCGATTTTCTTCCATTGAGAAAAATCAGCCGGATGTCGTAGCTTTCCATCGGATATCCTCTCATCCACATACCACCTCAAATTTCTTGCATTGTTTTCATTAGCAAACAAGCGCTTGAACCTTGGTATGATTGGAAGGTACCACAATACTTTTCTAGGAGTGTTATTTGATTTGTACCGCAGAGCATATATATAACAAGAATTTGCAGATTTAATTTTTTCCAGATTACGTTTAAGTGCTCCAATTAAAGCAACAACAAGAACTTTTCATTGAACATTATTAATTATAAAACAACGTACAACTAAATAACAGACCGATCGAACACTAACCTGAATGAAGACCAAGGAGTGAGCTTCAACCCAAAGTCACGGTGGCGTCGACTAAGGTTAAAATGAAGTCTTCAAATTCACGGCACTGACAAAGGGAAGTCAAGACAGAGGAGAATGGTCATTGCGCTGCCGAGATTAGAGGTGGTGGTGGAGAAGACTGACGATAATCAAAGAACAGCGACTACAAACACAGCAACGGAAGCGGTAATGACGGAGGAGAGTTGAGCAAATGAGGGACGGGACACCATGGACGAGTTCAGAACAAGCACGGACAGAGGTCACAGAGAAATGGCAAAGAGAGAAGAAAGGGTTCACAGAGAGCGCGATTTGGGCGCGGGAGAAAAAAAAGTGTGAAAAATCTTACCTTTAAGACCGATTTTTATTAAAAACCGGTCTTAAAAGAGGGAAATTTCACATTTAAGACCGGTTTGTGCAAAAAATGGTCTTAAATGTGTTACATTTAAGACCGGTTTTTACCACAACCGGTCTTAAAAAGTTATCACATTTTGAATTTAAAATGTGTTAATATTTAAGACCGGTTTACAAATAAACCGGTCTTAAATGTTGAAAATTGTAGACCGGTTTTAATACAAAACCGGTCTTAAATATTTAACATTTAAGACCGGTTTATATTTAAACCGGTCTTAAATGTTAAAAAATTTTAAATGCATAAAATTTTAAGACTTTAAGACCGGTTTTATTTATAACTGGTCTAAATAAATTTTTTAAGACCGGTTTTTTTAGGAACTGGTCTAAGAAGTTCAATATAATTACAAAACTACCACCGCGCAAATTTTTAAGAACTTATCCGCCAAAACCGGTCTAAATGTGGCGGTTTAAAAAGGGTTTTTTCCAGTAGTTTGTACAAATATATTTTTTTGTTTATCACACTCTTTCCTAATACATGATTGCTTTAATAATAAAGGAATTCAATTCGCTATAATTATTTTAAGAAAGCGTCTTGAACTTAAATAGGACATTTGTTTTAAATAATTGAATATATGTAAATATGTTTTGTATTTTTTATATATTAATTAGTGTATTAGATAAGTACAATATTCCAGTTGTACAAACCATTTGATGCCTATATATATTCATAGGCTATTTGTATTTAGGAATGGTTAATCATTTTTTAATGTGAATTATTCTTCATCAATTCTGGGCCTATTCAATTATCATGGTACCAGAGCCCATGGAATGATTTAAAAGATCAATTAGGTCAGAGCTATTGCCTGACCTTGTTCCACTTTTAAGATCCACTGCTCGAGTTGGTATATTTCCCAAAACTTCGTCGAACCAATAGAAATTACCAGAGAATTTCACCAATTCCTTCACTAATTCATTGTCGTCTTCAAAATTTCCCCTCCAATGGGTAATCTAGCACCAAGATCGGAGTCCTTCCTGTTAAAGATTGGATGATTCACTCTGTGGATTGTCTCTCTTTCATCAAGATCTGCCTCAGTACTTGCGATATTCACTGTAGCGATCGTTTCTCACCAAGATCTGTCTCCGTCCAACCAGTTAATTCCAAAAAATGAGTAATGTTTCTTTTCGATGCTAAGCAAAGTTTCTTTCCGACGCCATTAATTCCATAGATGAAGCTAAGCACTCTTTGCAACATGATTCGATCAGTTCCTTCTCGACACTGTGCCAAACTCCTTTTGCTAACATTATCAATTTAAGATCCAATATATGGCTGAAGCAATAGTTTCTACTGTATCAAAGAATTCAGGGGAACTGAGAAACCAAGCCCCTTGATTACAATCATCCCCTCTATCTGCATCCGGCTGACATTCAAGCCGTAACTCTTGTACCTTAACTCCTAACTGGTTGCCATAATTATCTAATCTAGAGCAGAGCTATCAAACTTGCTCTTTATGCTAAAAATAAACTTGGTTTCATTGAAGTTGAAGACACAAGAGTCATGGCTTGAGATTGGATAATTCTCAATGGGACAGGTGTAACTTTGTCGTCTTATCTTGGTTAATCAATTTTAGTGACAAAGAAATTGCAAGTAAAATTGTTTTCAGTCTCAATTGTCGTCTGGTCTGGGTTGATTTCAAGGAGAAATTTGAGAAGCATGATGGGGAAAAAATTTTCTCCTTTCGCTGTGCTATTAATTTCCTCAATCAAAGTTCCATGTCTGTCTCTGCCTATTACACAAAGCTCAGAGAACTTTGGGATGAATATGCTGCCATTGTGCCACTTCCTGACTGTCAATGCAGTACCTCTGGGGAGTACTCAAAAATAGTTCAAGAACAACAACTTTTTCAGTTCCTGTTAGTTTAAATAAATCCTTTTAGCAAGTACGGAGCCAAATATTACTCATGGCTCTTCTTCCTTCCCCCAACTAAGCATAGTCTATGGTGCTGTAAGAAGAATCATAGAGACAAATTGTCTCTCATAGCCCTACTTCTGTTCCAGATGGGACTATAATGGCTTCTATCATAGGTAGAGGAGGGAGAGAATGCGTTAGAGGATGTGGTAGGGAATGATCACAGGACCTTTGTACCCACTGCAATAAGAGAGGTCACCAGTGCGAGAATTGCTACCATCTGAGAGGATTCCCACCAAGTTTTGGCAAGAGGCAATAAGATGATCAAGCTAATCAAGCCTCTACTATGATTCTGTCAAGACAAGTGGTTACATTCTATAATCCTCAATTCCACATAATGCCATGTTTACCCCTGAGTAATATAAGAAAATACCTGAACTACTGCAGCATGATTCTGACCCTAATGAAGTTGTAGTAAGCATTCAAGCTACTACCTTAGGTTTGTATTGAGACTTACTCCATAATGATTGAATTTTAGATTCTAGAGCTAGTTGCCATATACTTAATAATGTAAAAATGTTAGATAAATGCATCTTATGATATACTGGACCACCAAAAGTTGTTAAAATTCCAAATAGACAACAAATTCAAGTTACTCATATGGGAGAGGCAAAAATTACAGAACACATTTATCTGAAAAACATTTTATATGCTAAAGAGTTTTGCCATAACCTTCTCTTTGTTAGTAAGTTTGCATTGGCTAGCATTGTGTTGCCTCCTTTTGGCCTAATCTTTGTGTCTTACAAGATATGGTAAGTGGGATAATCAAAGGGACTGGTAAACTTACAAGAGGATTATACCTACTTCAACAAGATGAAAGAAATACCAAGTTTGTTTTGATGAACACTATTAGAAATACCAAATTTGTTTTGATAAATACTACTTGTAAACCTGATTTTGACAAAGGCATTGTTTGGCACTAATGTGCCTTTAGACACTTTGAAACATTAGACATATATGCAAGCAAATTTACGTGAGAGTGCTGCTTCCATCTCAAATAATAGCAATAAATGTGAAATTTGTATTCAGGCTAAACAACCCCAATTATCTTTTCCTCATATCTTTTCTAAGAGTCAATTTTGTTTTCAATTGTTGCATATGGATGTTTGGGGTCCTTATAAGACACCAACACATCAAGGATTTTGCTATTTTTTGACTATAGTAGATGACTACTCTCGACATACTTGGATTTTCCTAATGCATTATAAATCAAATTCTGCAAGGTTCATGAAAACATTTATTGCATATGCTGAAAATAAATTTTCTGTTAAAATTAAAAGTATAAGAACTGACAATGGGATATAGTTTGTTAATAAAGAAGTAAGGGATTTCCTAGAAAATAAAGGTATAATTCATCAAAGGTCTTGTCCTTTCACTCCCCAACAAAATGTAGTGAAAAGGAAACATAGACATCTTCTGAATGTTTGGAGGGCCATCCATTATGCTTCAATCTAATTTAACTATTAAGTTTTGGGGATAA
Organism: Inga laurina; assembly: GCA_963855925.1. NCBI lineage: Eukaryota > Viridiplantae > Streptophyta > Magnoliopsida > Fabales > Fabaceae > Inga > Inga laurina. The sequence continues at coordinate 10,141,146 of OY979710.1, forward strand.
GCTATTAGGGCTTCTGTATATTTAATAAATCGGACTCCCTCTAAGGAATTGGGATACAAAACTCCATATGAGATGTTGCATGGTAAGCCTCCTGACCTTTCTCATTTAAAGATTTTTGGTTGTCTTGCATATGGAGTGAAACTGAATAATTTGAATAAGTTTCAAACCAGGGCTAAACCTTGTACTTTTCTTGGCTATCCATCTACACAAAAGGGTTATATATTATATAATATAATCCTTAAATCCCTTATAGTATCTAGACATATTATCTTTCTCGAAAATAAGTTTCCATTTCAAGATGTACAATCCTATACTTCAGGGGGAGCTACTCAAAGATAGATGGACCCGTTCATTCTAGATAGTGGGATGCCACCAACTTATGTACCTAGAGGCCACAATGACAATTATGTTCATCAAAACTCTCCTTCCAACCAAGAGTCTCCACGGAATGGAGAAAAGGCATAAGAACCAACATATGTTCATCCACACACAAGTCCTCCAATTGATGCAACCTAAACAAATGATTATCTATCATTATGAGAAATTACCTTCTTCTAGCTCTATTACTCATATACAATTAGAATATGATTTTGTAAATCATGCTACCTTGTTTGGTTGTATTTCACTTGATGATTTATCATTATCCTATAAATCTTTTCTCTCCACTATAGATAAGGAAATTGAACCAGATTCTTATCAAGCTGCTATAAGGGATCCTAGATGGGTAAAATCAATGGAAATTGAAATGAAAGCCCTTGAAACTAATGGAACCTAGAAAATAGTAGATCTACCTAAGGGGAAGAAACCAATTGGCTGCAAATGGGTATTTAAAGTTAAATATAAATCAGATAGAACCTTACATAGATTTAAAGCTAGACTAGTTGCAAAAGGATATAGTCAAAAGAAAGGAATAGATTTTTATGAGATTTTTTTGTCCTGTAGTTAAAATTGTTACTATTAGAATCATATTTACTTAGTTGCTGTGAATAATTGGCCTCTTTGTCAAATAGATATAGAAAATGCATTTTTGCAGGGAGATTTAAGTGAGGAGGTCTACATGACCATTCCTCAAGGTTTTGAGAGGAGAGGTAAGAATGGTTTTCAAGTCTATAAGCTTGAAAAGTCCTTATATGGGCTTAAACAAGTTGCAAGAAAATGAAATGAAAAATTGACTTAAGCCTTAATAAAAGGGGGTTTTGAGCAGAGTAAATATGACTATGCATTGTTTTAAAAATGTACTAAGCATGATATTGTTTTTGTTCTTGCATATGTGGATGATTTATTGATCACTGGTAGCAGCAAGCAATCTATAAATGATGTGAAACAATTATATAGCACCATTTCAGAATGAAGGACCTTGGAACATTGAAGTATTTCCTTAGTTTAGAGGTCTTAAGATCCTAACATGGGATACTTTTGAACCAAAGGAAATATGCTTTAGAACTTGTAGAACAAGTAGGTCTGGATAAGGCAGAGGTGGCTTTAACTCCTAATAAGTAAAATATTTGCATATTTATTTTCTCTTATATGATGATTTTGTGGACAATATTTGAGCTTAATGTAATGAATTTGGGTGTAATTGATAAATATTTCCTTGCTTTTCTAGTCAAACCCTGCCTTACATGCCACTTATTATCAATCTTAATCAGAGTAGCAATGTGCAGTTTGGTGGGCAACACAGGAAGAGCATAAATATACTGATAATATATGCATGATTATAGAAATTTCCCATAGGTGTTCGTACATGATAATTACCAATAATGTAGCCACACAGGGCTACTAGGGTGTCTAAACTCATCCCAGTGAAATGAAGACACCTTCTCATCTTTATTCCACCACTGCAATCCTTTCTTATAGTTCCCTTTTCTAATCTCTGCATCCCTTCTGTATTCACCTGTCTAAATTGTTAGTAGGGGAGGGTGAGATTCGAGAGAATCTCAGTAAGAAAACAGTACCAATATGCATGCAGGATAAGTGCTTAATGCATGACATGCTTGCAATACATAAACTCATGTTAACACGATGACATATTTACATGCTCAATGTTCAAACAACATACTTATGGCCATAGCATAATTAGAAACAGAGCTTCAATCATTCATCACTACTACAGAATTGAGATATAACCACCCCAAAAGACGTCCCAAATTGAAAATTGGGTGGTCAAAAAGGGAGGCGGTGGCATTTTCATAATTATATATATGTAGGGGAACCTTTAGGCGTCCTAAATTTTAATTTGGGACATCTAAAGTGCTTCCTGGCGCGAAATATAAATTTCATAAATTTTTTTAGCGCCTGGAGCTGGGTTTAGGCGTCCCAAATTCATTTGGGCGTCCTCTACCCGCATGTCAGACACTTGTCTGACATGCGGTCTTCTCATCTATCACACCCTCTCCTCACATCCTCTCAACAACAACTTTACTCTTCTTCCTCCTCTCCCCACCCACACCGTCGGCCTCCTCTGTTTTTTTCTTCAACTCCTCCCTCCTCCCTTGTTCAAGCTCTCTCCTCCACCGTCGGCCCTTGTTGAACTCCTCCCTCCTCCCTTCTTCTTCTTCCTCTTTGTTTCTTTGTTTCTTCAACGGCTGCAACCGACCCTGCTGCAACCTCACCTCCTCGACAGTGGGTAGATTTTTGCTCTTTCCTCCACCTTCGTCCTTCCATTGTTGTGAACACCACCGTGGATCTCCAACGTCTTCTCTACCTCTCCAACATACTAGCTAGTGGGCGCCCCTGATCAGGTTGGTTATTTTCTTCGTTTTTTTTGTAACAGAATGGTATATTTTGTTTTTGAAATATAAATTTACTTGAAATGGTTGAGATTGTGCTTATATATTGCTTATATTGAGATAGTTGAGATTAGCCTGATGTGTTTGTTGTGGTTATATTGCTTAAATTGCTGTATAATAGAAATCCCTGTTGTTCAACTTTAGGAAAATCTAGCTTTTATAAGCCAATGGAGATAAAGTTAAATTGTCAAATGCCCCAAATTCAGGGTAGGTCATTCTCGTTATCAATAATATTGTTGATTAAAAGAAATTATCAAGTGGGTTAGTCAATTAGAGAATGTTTGGTATTCTCGTTATCAATAATATTGTTCTTTGAAAGAAATTATCAAGTGGGTTAGTCAAGTGGAGAATGTCTGGTATGAGAGATTTGGAGCAAAGGAAAAGGAGAAAAAAATTTGTGAATTAGATTTAAAAAACCGTAGGGGAAGGGAAGAAAAATTTTTGTGATTTGAATTTAAAAAATTGAAGAACTTTTTAATTGAAATTATATTAACATATTTCTATTATTAATAATATTTTTTATTTAATAAAATATATTTTTTAATTTAAACTAATTTTATAATAATGTATTTTTGAAGTATTATAAATGTTTAAATTAAAGAAATTCTTGTATTCCAAACGAATTATGAAGAATAATTCAAGCCAAAACTTAAAAAGAAAACCATAACCCCAATATTCATTAAATGATTTTTATCTAAATATTTTCAATAAAACAATTTTATTTTTGGAAGAACTCAACTTAAAATTGTTTTGTTAATATGAAACTCGTTTTGTTTTTAATTCTTCCAAACCTCAAAAAAATTCTTTAATTTAATCTTATTGTATTTATTTTATTATACATTAATTTTATATACATATACTTATTAAAAAAATAAGTTACATAGCACTGAAACGCTTTTAAGAGGAGAGATGAGGCTAGGAGGGGGCAATAAAGTTATTAAGCCCATATTTTAAAATCCTAAATTGGGTTGATAACTTAATTAGGCCATCCCATCATATGTCGTTGAGAATTGTACTAAACGTGTGAATGTTATTGGTAATGCCTTAGGTGGTAACAAAATGGATCATAGTTGGATGAATGCTTTGAGAACTAGTGAAGAATATGAGAAAGGGGTGGACGAATTTATTGAATTCGCTAAAAAGAATGCTCCTGCAAGAAATGGGAAGTATTTTTGTCCTTATGTCAATTGTTTGAATGAGAGTAGACGGGATGTTGATGTCATAAAGGATCACCTACTTTGTGATGGAATAAATCTGCGATACACAGGTGGATATGGCATGGTGAGAAAGTAACTGATTGTCCGTCACACAAGAAGGAAGCTGTGGATGTCATAGATGAAGATAGAATGGAGAGAATGATTAACGATGTTGAGGCAGAATCCTTTGCGCAGTCGCAGGAGTATGACAGCCTGCGGAGTGATGCAGAGACACCATTGTACAGTGGTAGTAAGTACACGCGGCTGACAGGAACATTACATTTGGTTAACTTAAAGGCAACTTGTGGGTGGACCGATAGTAGTTTCACATTGCTACTTGAACTATTGTGTGATATGTTTCCGGAGGATAATGTACTTCAAAATCGTATGTATGAGGCCAAGAAAATCCTGTCTACAATGGATATGGAGTATAAAAAGATACATGCTTGCCCTAATGACTGCGTACTGTACAGAAATGAGTACGGAGGTCTTAGTAAGTGTCCTAAGTGTAAAACTGCACGATACAAAGTGAAAAAAGATGGTGGTTGTGGTGATGTGACAAGTAAAAGGCAACCTTTAAAGGTTATGTGGTATCTTCCAATAATACCACGTTTTAAATGTTTGTTTGCGAGTGCAACAAAAGTGAAGAAGTTGAGATGGCACTCTGATGAGAGAATATCTGATGGGAAATATCTTCGGCACCCAGCTGACTCTCCACAATGGCAGAAAATAGATGAAATGTTCCCTCAATTTGGCAGCGATCCGAGAAACCTACGGCTTGGGCTTTGTACAGACGACATCAATCTGTATAGAACTCTTACTAGCACACATAGTACGTGGCCGGTTCTCCTTGTAATATACAACTTGTCTCCCTGGCTATGTATGAAACGTAAGTATATGATGCTATCTATGATGATTTCTGGACCAAACAGCCAGGGAACGATATTAATGTCTATTTGGCGCCTTTGATTGAGGACTTGAAGAAGTTGTGGGAGGAAGGCGTAGATGTGTTTGATGCTTATAAGAAGGAGTCTTTCAAGCTACATGCAATGATTTTCACAACGATAAACGACTTCCCTGCGTACGGAAACTTGTCAGGGTACAGCGTGAAGGGACACAAAGCTTGCCCAATATGTGAAGCAGACATACACTTCCAACAACTAAAGTATGGAAGAAAAACTGTCTACCTTGGCCACAGGAGGTTTCTTCATCGGTTCCACCCGTATCGTAGGCTAAGAAAGCGGTTTAACGGCTTACCGGAGCATGGAATGGCTCCAAAGTCACTAACCGGAGAGGAAGTCTACAGTCGAGTGGAACGTATCCATGTCACTTTTGGTAAGAATCAGAGGGTTGTGGGTGAGAAGAACATATGGAAGAAGAGATCCATTTTCTTTGATCTTCCATATTGGCGTTCGCTTGACGTGAGACACAGTATTGATGTGATGCATGTGGAGAAGAATGTTTGTGATAGCCTTATCAGTACGCTTTTACACATACCAGGGAAGACTAAGGATGGGATTAATGTGAGATTAAACCTTGTCGATATGGGAATAAGAGAACGGTTACATCTACAACTAAGAGATGATGGTAGGAGGGCATACATGGAGCCAGCAGTGCATACACTATCAAAAGCAGAGAAAAGAAGTTTGTGTGGGTGTTTGCATGAAATGAAGGTGCCGCAAGGGTATTCCTCGAATGTGAGAAGATGTGTCTCAATGGACGATTTGAAGTTAGTGGGAATGAAGTCCCATGATTATCATGTGTTGATGCAACAACTATTACCGGTAGCTATTAGAGGCATAATGAAAGATGAAGTACGAACCACAGTGACAAGATTGTGCGTTTTCTTCAATGCTATCTGTAACAAAGTCATTGACACTGAAAAGTTGGATGAACTAGAAAATGAGGGTTACATTATTTTGTCACAACTAGAGATGCACTTTCCTCCTTCATTTTTTGATATAATGGTGCATTTGGTAGTTCATTTGGTGAGGGAGGTAAGGCTATACGGTCCAGTTTACCTGAGGTGGATGTACCCTTTCGAGCGATACATGAAGATCTTAAAAGGGTATTCTAAAAATCCTTATCGACCAGAAGCCTCAATAGTAGAAAGATATGTAGTTGAGGAGGCTATGGAGTTTTGCAAAGATTATATGTCAGGGAAGAAGGAACAATCTCGGCATGAAGAAGTGAGAAGCAAGGGAACACGAGGACTGAAAGTGAAGAATGTTCCTCGTGAAGAGGTGTTGCAAGCCCACTTGTATATCCTGAATAATATGGAAGAAGTTCAACCTTACATAAATGAACACAAAAACACTTTGAAGAACAAGAATCCAAGGAAGAATGACATGCAGATTGCTATTAAGCAAAACAAGACATTCATGCAGTGGTTCGAGGAAAAGGTTTTGCACGAGATCGGTGTGTCTGAGACAATCGAGTGGCTAGCTTGGGGGCCTTCGTTTCAGGTCATTACCTAGACCGGTTATGATATAAATGGCTATTCTTTCTATACCAAAGAGCAAGATGACAGAAGTACCATGCAAAATAGTGGGGTCATAGTAGAAGCTGAATCTATGCACTTTTCCAGTTCGAGAGACAAAAACCCCATATTAGCGTCTATGGCCTATTATGGAGTTATAGAAGAAATATGGGAGATGACATACAACAAGTTCAAAGTTGCTTTATTTAAATGTAAGTGGGTTAGCAATAATGCCGTGGTAATAGATAAACAATTTGGATTTGTCTCAGTCGATCTTCGAAGAGTTGGCTATAGAGACGAGCCCTTCATTTTAGCAAACCAGGTGAAACAAGTGTTTTATGTCACCGATCCTGCCAGCAAAAACATGTCCATTGTCCTTAAAAGTAAAAAACAGAAGTATGGTGATCCGACCTTCAACCTTGATAACACACCACCTTTCACAACAACTACACCTTGAACAAATGAAGTAGAATTGGTAGATGATGACGAATATGCTGTAAGAAATGACCATGGTGAAGGACTATGGGAAACAATATAGAGTAAGACCTTAATTTATAAACGAGAACTGTGTTTTTTCTGTTTTACTTCCCGCTTAGTATATTTCGTTTTCATTACAATTTATTTACGTTTCTGATGTCGCTTTTTATGTGTTAACAGGAATATGGACAACTCTAGTGATGACGAGAGGCGTAGAGATGACGAAAGCTCTAGCAATGACGAAAGGCCTAGAGTTGAACCCCCTGCAAGAAGGAGGGTTAGAGGCTGTACAAAGATGAGAGCATTGGTTGCACGTCATGAACATCAACAGGAGAGGTTGCATATAGACTTCGATGACAATCTGAATCCAGTTGGTCCTGAGAAAGACCACTTCATTAGCTACATAGGACTTTTGGCTCGAAGCAAAGTGCGCATTACCTACGATAATTGGAGATTGGTTCCCCCAAAAATGAAAAACATGATTTGGTAGCAACTCTTGGTATGTAAGTTTTGATGCATTGTAGCTTTGTTCTTATTGTTTGAAATATAATAATCTTACGTTTTACCTTGCAGCAAACATACGATGTCCCAGACACCACGGAGATGTATAGGCACTGGATGGATGAGGTTCGTGTACGTTGGAAAGGTTTCAAGAACAAGCTAACAACGCATTACATTCGAGGGGCCCTTAGGGGTAAGGATCCATATGCACAGTATACGTATTTGTCTCCAGAGGACTGGAGCTTGTTTGCAGCATCACGAGCAGATCCTGAGTTTTTGGTAAGATTTCTATCATCATGATATATAACTTGTAATTTTCATATACTTTATATTGTTGATTTATTTTTTGTTGTTTTTCATTCATAGAAATTAAGTGCAGCAAATGCCCAGAGGCAAGCAGAAAATAAATATCAACATTTTATGTCTCGCGGTGGATATCAGAAGCTTGAGCGGCAAATGATGGTAGAAGAGTTAGAGAAAATGAAGGAAGCAGCGGAATCTGATCCTAGCGTTGTTATCCAGCCACCGGCACCTTCTCCACATCACAACAAATGGAAAGCAGGGAGGATTAAGGCTGGGAAGTACATAAATCCGACTGTTGCTGAGGTTGCTGCGAGGATTGTAAGTAGTTATACCATACGTACCTAATTTTTTATATATCGCGAGTGGTTTCGATACATTTACGATAAACTGCATGCTACAGGATGAACTGGACGAGCAGAGTAGCCAAGGTTCATTCAATCCAAGTAAACGGATGGACATCTTGTCAACGGCTATTGGGAAGGCAGATGACCTTGGTCGTGTTCGAGGAGAGACACGGGGAGTTAGTGCCGCGAGATATTTTGTACGAGACCCACGTTATTCGTCACAAGTTGGACCTAGTAAGGACGTTGTGGCCAAGATTCGAGAGGAGCTCGAACGAGAGATCAAGGCCAACCTTCGCGACAACCTCCGACAAGAGCTGTTGCCAGAGCTTCAACTTGAAATGGCAAAGATGTTTGAAGCACAAAGGGCAAGGGACGAGCATAGAACTCAGGAATCCCTGGTCTTCATTAGCACCGGAGGAAGTTACAACCCTCTGGTGCAACCACTTGGCGACCCTTCTCCCACTCCAGTGTCGGGAGACCCTTGCACCCTCTATTTGGATGATCCACTGTTGCGTGTTGTTGCTGATGCTCTCGTTCACACTCGTGCTACCACCCACCATAATCAGCAAATTCCGGAGGATTTTCGTAGGGTGAATATGACGAGTGTTAGAAAGGGGGAAGAAGGTATAGCCATCCCTGTTCCTGATCCAGAGGTTGGCACGTTAGGTCAAGCGATAAGATCTTTCATCCTTTGGCCTCGCAATCTTATTGGTTCAGACGCAACACCTCCAATGGTAGGAATTACCTTACTGTTACTGAAAATCTGTTGGCATCCTAATAAAAATTTGTTTTTTGATGTTCTAAAAGGATGACGAAGCTGCGAGCAAATGGCCCTACTTAGCACGGCTGCAACAGATCTACAAGGGCGTTAAACAGATTGACTTGAAGATGCCTGCAGGGATTGTGGGCCAAGTGGAGTATCCTTACACGATTGACAATACAGATCTCAAGAAGTTTATCAGGTTGGAGGAGATAGATGCAGGCTGGGTGAAATTTGCAGTCCGGTAAGTTTTTTTTCAATTTTCCCATAGAATTTATTTAGTGGTTTTTTGATTTCATACATTCAATAATTCATTCCTTATTTTAATTCTATTATAGCACCTTCCACGTTCTCTGCACAAACATGGAAAGACGTGATTGGTATGGATTCTTATGTCCTGCGAATACGACAGGGGATACTTGTACTGTGGCGCATAGGACTCACTATGTCGGCTATGCAATGGGACAGACCAAACTTCGTTGTTATCTAGCACCCATTGTCCAACGGTTCGTATTTACATTTTGTCAATTTAAGAAGTTTAATAAATAATTGTCTTCTCATCTAACTTCATTTTAATGTGTACATGTTGTTAAAGTTACCACTGGAGTTTGTGTGTTATATGTCCCCGCCGCCACGTAGTCTATTGGTTTGATCCCTTGGGTAAAAAGCCAGACAGAGATACAAAATCCATCTTCGACACGTAAGTTATTTTGTTTGTATTTCATTGATTCTTTACAAAAATCAATAGTTCTAATTTATGTTCATTTTGTTTTTCATGATAGTGCTTGTAAAACATATAGAGTCCTAGGTGGGTCACGCGAGGGTACAGTTGTTAAAAAGCCAAAGTGATTTTATCCGATAGTAAGTACATTCGATCCTAGCTAATTGTTTCATTGACGGTTCTTTTAGACATACCTTTATTGATTTTAACAACCAATTGCATCCCTTTGATTTAAAGTGCCCTCGGCAACCTGGCAACACTGAATGCGGATATTATATTATACTTTATATGTATAACATAACTCAAAGTGGAATTACTAGCGATTTTGAAAAGGTAATCGCTTCTTCATTCTCAAATTATAATATTTTTGGTGTTCTAATCAAAATGCTAATTAATTCATTTGCTTGAGATTCATTTCATCAAAGCTTACTTTCTAATTTTCAGATTTTTGATAATGAAGATGCCTACCTACGTGAAGACCTTGATTTGATCAGAGATCTTTTGGCTGGACATCTTCTTCAACATATAGAGCAGTAAAATTTTTATTTTATATCAGTTTGTAGTTGTGTGATGACAGCGTTTTGACACTTTCTGGTTGTTTTTTGTTGATATATATAGTAGTAGGTTGTATGAAATTGTAGTGCTGGATGAAATTGTAGTAGGTTGTATGAAATTGTAGTTTGTAGTAGTATGTTATTGTATGTATATATAGTAAAGATTGTAGTGCTGGATGTCCTTACCAGTTTGTAACGGACAGTGTGGTTTATGAATCCATCTTCTATTCTGTTTCTGCAGTTTGAATTCGTTGGGTAATACAGAATGTAAAATAAGGGTTAAAAAAACCTAACTTTTAGACGTCCCAAATTAAGAATTAGGAAGTCTAAAGTCCCAACCTGGGGACTTTAGGCGTCCCAAATTAAAGTTTGGGACGCCTAAAGTCCCCCAGCGTGGGACTTTAGGCGTCCCTATCATTTGGGACGTCGTTTGTTTCAACTTACTACGCCCCCAGTATATACGTCCCCCCGTTTTGGGACGTTAAAGGTGCCAAATTTGGGAGGTTAAAGCCCCTTTTTGTAGTAGTGCATATATGTTTCACATAATCATGCAAAGTAGTAACATGCATTAATACACAAGCACAAATATCAAATATATGCATGAGAGCTAAGTTCACTACCTTAACCCCTTTTTTATCCTTAAATAGGCTCGTTGAACTTTGTGCACCAATAAGCGTGCTAACCCCTTGGGCTCTCAACTCAGTCCTAAAATGTCAAATGTATAATAGGTTAAAACAAATTCATGTACCATTTTAGGCACTTCCATAGTGTTTATAGTGGTAATATGAGCCTATTATGAAAATTTACCAAAATACCCCTTGGGACCCGACCTGGCCCGGTTGTACCTGGTCCAAACGTACTTCTCCTGAAATTTTGACTTGGGTTATATTGACATATTTCACCCAAGGAATCCATTTTCCAACTTAGAATTACCAAATTCACTGTCAAATGACAAAAATGCCCTTGGTAGCCCTTATTTCAAGGTTTCAAGGGCGTTTTTGTAATTATGCATTTTTAGGCTTTTCTGAAAAAGTGATCAACTGTAACCCCACCTAATTTTCCCTCCTGAACTCAATGGAATTATCAAATCATTGAAAATCCAACTGTAGGGCCCATTTATAGAGCTGGCCAAAATCCTCAATACTTCGGGAAAAATTGGGGTTTTCGAAATCTAATTCTGTAGATGTGTTCTTTTCTACCTCTAACCACTTTATTAACTATTTAATTAGGTTACAACTAACATTTGAACCATATTTCAGCAGCATAATCCTTAGGCCAATTCAATTTCCAAATTTCAAATCAAAGACAATCTGGCGAAATTTCACCAATTAAATTGTCCACAGCAACCAGAATAGTCAATATACAAAGGTTTGGAAATTACCTCAAGCTCTCTTTGGATTTTTCCTTGTATGGATGAACCCTAACCCTTCTTACCACTAAAAATTGAGCTTCCAACACCTTAAAGAACATGAAAGAAAAGCTTAGGAACAAGGTTATACGCATTAAGTACGAATTCACCGAAGAAATCGACTTACCTTGTGAGCTTTCTTCCCTTTTTCTCTCTAGAATTTCTTAAACTTTCTCTCTATATTTTCAGCAAAAAAAATGACAACTTATGGGCAAGGGAAGATGATGAACTTTTAATACTTGGCTTATGTCATCCAATCTCATGCTTACGTCATAATTTCCTATTTTCCCATTTTTGGATTTTTTGCTTAATTTTGAAAAATCATAACTAAATTTGTAGGCCTCGTATCAGAGTGATTCCAAAGGCTATAGAGTGCTTATTGAGTCTAGTTTCAAGAAAAAATATAGACTTTTGCCAATTGAAAGCATATCATTCCTAGATTTGATTTCTTTTAACGCTGCTCGAGAAACTTCCCAGTTTTTCTAGGCTAACTTCAAAAATTCATAAATTTTTGTATATAAATTTAAATGATTCATATAACCTATCAAATTAAAGCTTAGGATGTCTAATTTCATTATGTACAATTTCATAATTTTTACTCATCATTTGATCATACAAAATCACATGACAAGCTCACTACCTCACAAGAAATTTCACTGGAAGTATAATCACATTCTCCAAAATTTACCATTTTATTTTCTTTAATACCCCAAATATTTAAGAAGCATTAGGGAATAAATTTGGGACACCTGCTAAATTGGGGCTTAGTAGTTCACTTAATTTAAGCTTATTCTCAAGCCTCCAATCCCAAAATTCAGGGTATTACATTTCTTTTGATAGACACGTACAACACCACAATAAAAGAAGAAAGGAGACCTAAAACTAGACCTACGAGATTGAAACAAGACAATGAGGCAATGAAAAAGTAATAAGGCACTGTAGCATTCTGTCGATAGTTACTGTAGCACTTGTGGAAAAAGGCGAAAGTTACTGTACAACTTGTGGAAAAATGGTAGGAGTTTGAATACTTTGCTTGCCTATATATAGGTGTACATCATCACAGAGGAAGGGGGCGTCTTGTCTCTAACAAAGGAAAATATTGTATTATTTCTTGCATGCTTCCATCTTGGAAAGCTTATGTAGACCTCCTTTATGGATGTATTAGGTCGCCACCTACATGGAATATTTTACCTCCTATAAAGACGGCTAGATTTCTCCATTTTCATGCATCTTGTGGTTGTATTTTTATATTTTAGAATTTAATAATCAAGTTTTATGCAATGTTTTATGAAGTTTTCAATTTATTTTGGTTTTGTTTTTAATTTCATTATGAGCTAAATTTCTATTTTCCTAGGGTAATGATGTAGCTTACTAATGACAGATTGAATCTTAACTTATTAAATCTAGTTTTAATTTTTCCTTCATGATTGAGTTTTAAATATTATTCTTAATACTTTCAATTGATTGGACATCTTTTGAATGATTTAAATATATACGTTGAGACCGAAAGGAGATGCATGTGTGTAGATCCTATAATTAAAACCATAACTTGCATATGAAATAGGAATATATTCATATGAGTTGTGTAGTCTTACTTAGTTTCATAAATCTTAATACATGATTAATTGCTTAAATTCAGATAGGAATATATTAGATGAGCAATTAATTATAGAATTGCTTTACCTTAGAAAAGGCTAGTAATTATATTATGGAAACTCGACTATCAATTATGTGAAATAAATTGACTAGAATAGATAAGTGATTCAATCCGAAATGTGTTAAGTAAGATATGACCCCTAGGACTTTTTCTCATAGTTGTTTCCTGGCATTCATATTTAATCATTTTTTATTTTATACTCTCAATTACCAACTAATTGATCGACTAAATAGAACTAAAATTACCCATTTTGGTACTTAATGATTAATCCTCGAGGGAGCGATACTCTACTAACTTCTGTATTACTTGTTTACAATAGTGTACACTTGCGCTTTTTAATAGATCATTTACACTCATAACAACTCCTATGGAATAGAATTTAAGGCTTACAGGGGAGCAAACAAAAGATGATTATTATCTCCAAGATGTGCTTAGAAATATCTATAGCTGTCAATTTGAAAGGATGAAGATATTCAAGCGTTTGGGCCTTCTTGAGGACGTATACTAGATCATTGAAGCTAAGGTACGTTTAGAAGGTGAGATTCATAAGTCAATTATTAACCCTATGCCAGGAATAGAAAGAAGTTCTTACTCCAAAAAGAGAAGAGCCAAAAGAATGAATGTCTGCCATAATTATGCAAGGTGGACATGTGATAAGCACAGTAAGAGCACATGTATGGTTTCTATAAATTGAGAAGATAAAATTAAATTCATAAAGGATGGACTGAGTAAGGAGTCATTGGATAATATCATTCAAACTCTTAAGACGCATTCGAGTGGAGATGTTCATCATATTCTTCTCGATTTAATGGACATATTCAACAAAGAAAAAGAGCACTATTGACATGGGAATCTAACATTAAAAGATCATGTTTTCCAGTTTATAAGAAAACTAGATGGGAAGCAAATTCTCGATTCATAGAAAGCGTTTAAGCCGTTACTGGACGTAAAACTAGATGAACATATGAGCCAAAATCACAACTACTATACATAATCATGCTTTTATATAATATGTCTTATCTTTTCAGTGACTTTTGACTTTCTTTACTCTTCTTGTTTAATTTCTTCAAGCAAATTCTACTGGTCATTTGTGTTAGAAATTTTTTCAAATTTCTTTAAAGAATGCATGATTTGCATGATCTTATTGTTGTTGTTTTAGTAGTATAAATATGTACTCTTCCACTTGTAAATATGCACTCTTCACTTGTAAATATGCACTCTTCACTTGTAAATATGAACTCTTCCACTTGTAAACACAAATTGTCTGAGAGAAAAGAAGAAAAAAAGAGTATCACACTAAAATGTAGATTTACATCCAGCTACATTTTTGGTGAAATTGATTCGGACAAGGATGGAGAGTTTCTAACCATAGCAAAAGAACTTGGAATTGCATTAGTTGCTAGAAAGATTAACTTTATATACGGGGGAGGCATCTAGGGCCTAAGGGGAAGTATGGCCATTTCTGCAATTATTAATGAAAGCAAGGGTTTGAGTGTAAGGGTGAAGGACTTGGAAGATCACATCTTTTCCTTAGGACAAGAGTTATAGGTTTCAAGCTTGCCTGAACGAATGGGACGAATGTTCTACTATGCTGAAGCTTTTATTGCTATACCCGGTGGTTTGGAGAAGTTGGATGGGATTTCTAACGTTGCATATTGGGCTAAGTTAAACAATTACAAAAAGTAATTAAGATTGTTAAATGTTAATGGTTTTTATTATAATCTGTTGTCTTTCTTTCATCAAGCTGTGGAAACAGGATTCATACCCCAAGCCACTCGTCATTCCATAATTTATGCACCAACTGCTGATCAGCTGCTCAATCAATTGCAAATCTATAAACCTAAACCAGATCTATTAATCAAGCAAATAGGTGGGACATATTTAGATAGCAGTCAGAAGTAGGATCCAGATAACACTCTTTGGTTGTAACTTTCCTTAATCTTTTGGTTTTACTTTTAGCATTTTGGTTTACTTTATTGTATGTGTATGTTAAAAGAAAACATTCTCTAAGTTCTAAAAGACATTAAGGACAATGTCTGATTTAGGTTGGGGGAGGAGTATTAAATTTTTTTAGTTAGTTAGTAAAACCACAACATGCATGGAATGTGAAAAAAATGGCAGAGCAAGGAGTTATTCTTAACTCTTGAGACACATTTTATTAGTTGCATGTTTTTGTTCCTTCTATTTTTTTTAAAATCTTGTTTATGTGTTTTTTAATGATCTTAAGAAGTATATAAGTTTTAAGTATGGATAAATTGAATTTAGAGATTTTATAGCATGAATGAACAACTGATTATTGCAATTGGTGATGAATTTTGAGATTGAATGAGCTGAGTTTGAAAGCCTCTGACCATGAGCTTTTGAGCCTATTTAATCAATAATGATTATTTCTCTTGTGTGTGATATTCACCTATTAATTAAGTTGTCACTCTAGAACTTGCTTTAAATCTAGTTGAGATTATATTTCACATGCACATTCAAAAATTATAAAGGCATTCATTATTTTTAGCTAGAGCCAAATAGCCAACCTTACAATTATATCGTTGATAAACCCTTTTGAGCCTAATTGACTGTTTCCTTGTTCTTAACCCCATTAAATGTGCTTTAGTGATATATCAAGTGCTTTTACCTAATTCGAAAGATTAGCAGAGCATTTGAAACTTTTGTGAAAAGAGATTTTGACAAGTTTTATATCATCAACTTTAGAGTTGCAAAATTATGTAAAAAAAAAGAAAGAAAAGGAAAAAAAATATATTAAGTATTGTGGGTTGTTGTGATAAGATAAATTTATTCATAAGTAACCCATTTTTAATTGCTTTATTTTCTAAACCCTATACCCTAAACCCTAAAAAAAAAGAAAAAAAGGAAAAAAATATATTAAGTATTGTGGGTTGTTGTGATAAGATAAATTTACTTACAAGTAACCCATTTTTAATTGCTTTATTTTCTAAATTTAGTCTTCCATATCACGTTTTACATTCCTTTTACCTTAACCCCATTACAACCTTCAATAAGTCCTTTTGATTTGAATTATGTATGTGAATTAGGTAGTGGAGATTGAGATTTTTAGCAAGCCTATGGTAGTGCAATTTTTTCGGTTCAATTTGAGCGAAACACTTAGCCTTAAACACTTGAGAGATTGAGAGAATGAGTTATAATTACGAACTCAGTTCATTCATTTTCAAATAAAGTTACTAGTTTATATTTTTGTTGATTCATGAATACTATGATCTCTTTATTTTTCAATTGTGTTCTTGTTAATGACTTGACACTTCTGATTTTGTTGGAAGCACTTATTAGTTACACCTTGTCCGAGGATGTCCAAAAGCTAAGTGTGGGAGAATTTGATAAGTAAAATATTTGCATATTTATTTTCCTTATATGATGATTTTGTGGACAATATTTGAGCTTAATGTAATGAATTTGGATGTAATTGATAAATATTGTTTTGCTTTTCTTTTGATAGCCACGTACAACACCATATAAGAGAAGAAAGGAGACCTAAAAATAGACCCACGAGATTGAAACAAGGCAAGGAGGCAACAAAAAAGTGATAGGGCACTATAGCAATATAATAACACTGTATTGGCACTGTAGCATCTTCACTGTTCATAATCACTGTATGATTCTGACGATAGTTACTGTAGCACTCGTGGAAAAAGGCAAAATTTACTGTAGCACTTGTGGAAAAAGGTGAAAGTTATTGTAGCACTTGTGGAAAAACAACAGGAGTTTGTATACTTCACTTGCCTATATATAGATGTGCATCATCGCAAAGGAAGGGGCCGTCTTGTCTCTAATGGAGGAAAACATTGTATTATTTCTTAGAATTAATTTCATGCAATGTATTATTTCTTGCATGCCTCCATCTTGGAATGCTTAGATAGACCTCCTTTATGGATGGTATAGGTAGTCCTCCTTTATGGATGGTATAAGTTACCATATACATGGAAGGTTTTACCTCGTATAAGGATGGCTAGATTTCTCCATTTTCATGCATCTTGTGGTTGTATTTTTATGTTTTAGAATTTAATAACCAAGTGTTATGCAATGTTTTATGAAGTTTTCAATTTATTTTGGTTTTGTTTTTAATTTCATTATGAGCTAAATTTTTATTTTCCTAGTGTAATGATGTAACTTACTAATGATGGATTGAATCTTAACTTATTAAATCTAGTTTTAATTTTTCCTTCATGATTGAGTTTTAATTATTGTTCTTAATGCTTTCAATTGATTGGACATCTTTTGAATGATTTAAATATGTATGTGGAGACCGGAAGGAGATACATGTGTGTAGATCCTATAATTAAAACTATAACTTGCATATGAAATAGGAATATATTCATATGAGTTGTGTAGCCTTATTGAGTTTCATAAATCTTAATGCTTGATTAATTGCTTAAATTCATATAGGAATATATTGGATGAGCAATTAATTATAGAATTGTTTGACCTTGGAAGAGGCTAGTAATTAAATTAGAGAAACTCGACTATCAGTTATATGGAATAAATTGGACTAGAATAGATAAGTGATTCAATCTAAAATTTGTTAAGTGAAATCTAACCCCTAAGGCTTTTTCTCATAGTTGTTTCCATATTATTTGCATTCATATTTAATCATTTTTTATTCGGTACTCTCAATCACTAACTAATCGATCGACTAAATAGAATTAAAATTACCTATTTTAGTACTTAGTGATCAATCCTCGAGGGAACGATATTCTACTCACTTTTGTATTATTTGTTTACAATAGTGTAACTTGCACTTTTTAATAGATCAGTTACACTTGTAACAACTCCTATGGAATAGAATTTAAAACTTATGGGGGAGCAAAAAAAAGATGATTATTATCTCCAAGATGGAAGCTCATATAGAAGACTCATTGGTAAGTTACTTTATTTAACATTGACTAGACTTGACATAGGCTATTCGATGCAGGTGTTAAGTCAATTTATGCAAACACCAAAGGAGTCACATATGAATTTAGCTCTCAGATTGGTGAAATATCTTAAAGATACTCTTGGTCATGGTATATTTTTGTTAGCATCCAGCCCTATGAAGTTAGAATGTTTTTGTGACTCAAATCATGTAGCTTGTCGAGACACAAGGAGGTCCGTGACTAGTTTTCTGGTCAGATTAGGTGGTTTACTAATTTGCTGGAAGTCCAAGAAACAAAACATTATTTCAACATCTTCAACTGTGACTGAATATTGTGCACTAGCCAATGCCACATCAGAACTAGCGTGGCTGGTTGGCTTGTGCATAGAGCTGTATATACACGATGCAGAGCCAATTAAAGTCCATTGTGAAAATAAGGCACTACAAAAAAGGGTATTTTGTAGCGGTGTAATTGTAGCGATTTTAAATAACCACTACATATTTTAATATTTGTAGCGATTTTAACCAAAACTGCTACAAATTTGTAGCTGTAAGCTACGCACCAAGTGACACGATAGATTGGCAGCGTTTTTTGTAGCGGTTAGTGTAACCCCTTGACTTTAAACACATAATTATAATTCGATAACACATATTTAAATCGGATTAGAGACCATTGGATGCTTTAACCTCGTTTTAAACTTTCTGTCTCACAGTAAACTTCTACAAAACTTTCAAAAACTCTTTTTCCCATCCAGGTCTCAATTTCAATATTCGAATATAATTACCTGTGCAGTTAATATATATTCAATCATATCAGAGTGTATAACCGCATCCCCGGCAACTCCCGGGTTCTATGCATAAAAACCTGAAGGTTTATAAGTATACACTAGGGGATTACACAACCAAAATCGAATGTAGTGCTCCTGATTCAGAATATACAGTAATCCCGAGTTCAAAATACATAACCAACGTTTCCAACTCAACTATATACCCCCAAGGGTCCTAATTGCTCCGGGTTGGCCGCTTCTCCTTTGAGCCACACGCCCTGTCTGAAATGTTAGTCATAGGAAAGAATGAGATTCAAGAGAATCTCAGTAGAACAAACCACTCACACAATGCATAAACACAAAGCATGTACATAAATCACAAACAGCAATAGTAGCAGCAATTCACAGATACATGGTTTTCACCACAAACGACAGCACTCACGGCTGTATACACAATACGACAGCTCTTGCTGCAATCAACATCACGACAGCTTACGCTGTAATCACAATAACGACAGCTTACGCTGTAAACGACAGCTTGCGCTGTAATCGACAGCTTGCACTGTAAACAACAGCTATCACCAGCTGTAACCGCAGAAGCATAAGAAATCATCATAAAACAGTGATACAACACACATACAGTGCATTACACAAAGTATAAGAGAGAGAGAGTCACTACCTTGTCCTTTCCTGACGTCCTTCGGCGCAGTTGGCTCCCGAGGGCGGCAAATATCGAATCCTACAATTCCAAATGCACCATTTAGACACTTCCATAGTGTTACTTGGGGTTATATGAGTCTATAATGAAAATTTACAAAACTACCCCCGGGGACCCGGCCCGGGCCTGCCGTGGTTCGGTTGCACTTTTCCCGAAAATCTAATCTGGGCTATCCTAACATATTTCCGCCCAAGGAATCCATTTCCGTACTCAGAATTATCAAATTCAATGTTAAATTACAAATTTACCCTTGGCAGCCACACTTTAAGGGTTTTAGGGGCGTTTTCGTAATTATGCTTTTTTGGCCTTTTCCGAAAAAGTGACCAACTGTAACCCCACCTAATTTTCGCCCCTGAACTCAATGGAACCATCAAATCATTGAAAATCTAACTCTAAGACCCATTTCTAGAGCTGGCCGAAATTTATGAGTTCTCCGGGGAAAATCGGGGTTTTACGATTTCGGCTCCGTAAACGTGTTCCTTTCTACTCCTAACCACTTTATTAACCATTACATTAGGTTAAAACTAACATTAAAACCCAATTTGGGCAGCATAACCCCTAGGCCATATCATTTCCAAACTTTAAAACCAATGGCAATCCGGTGAAATTTCACCGATTAAATTGCCCACAGCAGCCAGAATAAGCAATATACGAAAGTTTGGAAGTTACCTCAAGCTCCCACAAGTTTTTCCCAAATATTACTGAAAACCCTAAGTGCACAACAACAGATTTTGAGCTTCCAAACCTTAAAGAACAAAGAGGAGTAGCTTAGGATTGGAGTTACACGCGTTAGAAGCTAAATCGTCGGAGAAATCGGCTTACCTTGTGATTTTTCTTCTCCTTTCTCTCTCTACAAACCTCAACGTTCTCACTCCTCATTCAGCTGCTGTGTGCGACAGAAATGAGCTGAGAAAGATGATAACATATTTAATTCCATGCTGATGTCATCTTTTATTGAGATGATGCCATAATTCCCATTTTCGGATTTTCTGGCCAAACTTTGAAAAATCATAACTAATTCTAGAAAACTCAAAATGAGATGATTCCAAAGCCAAATGAAAGATATTTAAGTCCTCTTCATAGGAAAAATATTTTCCATTACTAAAAATCACCACACAATTCCAGAATTACATAAAACTCATCACTGCCCCAAAACAGAGTTCAGTTTCCATCCCAAACTTTGGACAGTTATATCTCCTATTTCACAAAATGAAATGGAACAAATTATATGTCCATTTTGAAGCTTGAGATGTGAACTATAAGACTGGAAAATCTCAGAATTTTTAGATACCATTTGGTCATTAAAAACGTTCATACAAACGGACTGCCCAGAATAGAATTTCACTGGATAGAATTTTAGATTTTGCATCTTTGCTTCCATTGGTTCCATTTTCATACCAAACATCATTCCCACATAAATTTTCACAAGGAATCCATTGGAATCATTAAAATATCCAAATTCCCATCATACATTCTTCAAAAGTGTTTATTCAACAATAATTACATCCACTTTTGAAGTCATTAGCCCTTAATCACTTTTTGGGATATTACAGTTAGGTAAAAAAACCGTTATAAATATGGCGCAAAATTCCCGCCAAAACTTGCAGTGGTTCAGTTGTAGCAGTTAATAAATAAAAACCGCTAGAATATTCCCGCCACATGGCGCGACCAAGATGGCCAACAGTGTAGCGGTTATTTGTAGCGGTTTTACCAACAAAATTCCAAACGTCACATATTTGTAGCGGTTATAATGTTATAACCGCTACAGAATTTCAGAGGTCCTTAAATTTGTAGCGGTTCTATACCATAACTGCTACAAAACTCCAAAGGTTTTTGTACTTTGTAGCAGTTATTGTGAAACTGCTACAAATTTTAGTTGCCCTAGGTACTTTGTAGTAGTTAATGTAACGGTTATTACAAT
This sequence comes from Inga laurina, assembly GCA_963855925.1. Lineage (NCBI taxonomy): Eukaryota > Viridiplantae > Streptophyta > Magnoliopsida > Fabales > Fabaceae > Inga > Inga laurina. The sequence continues at coordinate 10,162,620 of OY979710.1, forward strand.
AATCGCTACAAATTTGTGGCCTATATATACACGCCGCCTTCTCCATTCTTACGTTTGCTCATTTTGTTTCCTGAAGTTTCTCTAAGTGTTTTCTTTTAGATTGAGCGTTTAGATGTCTATGAAAGAGTTTTTGTTGCAGTATTTCTCAGTATTGTACTTGAGGTATGGAGATAAGACGTATTTTATTTGTATTTGTATTTTTATTATATTTTTGCATAATAATGTGACTAAAATATTTTTTTTAAAATTTTTACAATTGATATGGCTTTAAGAGAGGATAGGGGGAAGGCGCCTGAGGTCCTTAGACCGATTTTGCGGGGTGGCAGCAGCAAAGCAGGGGGCAAAGGGAGGGAGCAGCACGAAGGGAGGGCGACCGTGACATTGCAGCCCATCCCCCCACGGGAATCGGCCCTACCACATGCACCACAGACGATCCCATAGGAGACGACTGCACCAGAGGTGCCTGATTTGTGGGAGGCAGATATCAACGTCGAGGACTATGAGGCAGAGGACTTCGACATCCCGATTGGGATCAATGAGATGGAGCAGTTCCTCGATGAGGAGGAGGCTGCAGAACAACCCACGAGGGTCGTCTTCACGGTCCACTGGGTTTGAGGTACAGGTCCAAGGTAAATAAATTTTTTTATTTAATAAATTATTTATTTAAATTTGAGATTTTAAATTTGAATTAAAATTTATCTAACGTGCTGTAAATTGTGCAGATAAGCAAGGGAATGTGTCGACGAGGAGGCTGGACATGGCCGATCTGAATAGCATGGACCGGACACTGTGAGTTATAGTGCTGTGGAATAAGGGCACGAACCAGCCCATTGACAATGGGGGTCACCTGTTCAACCGCTTCTTGAATGAGCTGGGCTCGAATTGGATGCAGTTCCCCCTTCACTTCAGGACGTGGAGGCACGTTCCGAAGGGGCCGAAGGACCTGGCTTGGGAGGATGTGGTGCAGGTAATTAATAATATTTAATTAATATTTTTTAATAGTATTTTTGTAATTATTGATATTTAAATAATTTTTTTGCAGCTGCGGTTTGCCGTCCAGGCCAACCGGAAGAGGTACACCCTAATGAAGAAGGGCGACGGCTAGAGGAAAAGGAGGAACCGTCTCTTTAACAGCGTGGATAAGGATGGGACGATTCCTCTGGAGCAGCTGATCGAGAGGGTCTAAACAGCGTCCCGTCGAACGACTAGGCAAGTTTTATCCAGTTCAGGAGGAGCCTTGAGGGGCAGGTAATGTATTTATTAGATTATTTATATATAATTTTGTAACTGTTAATTATTAAATTATAATTTAAATTTAATTAATTTTAAATATTTTATATTGTTTTAATATATTTAATATTGTTTTTTTCCAGGCGCTTTCTCATAGGAACACCAGGTACCGTGGGTAGCAGACGATCCACCACATAGCAGGATCGAAGACCTTTGCTGTGACGTACAGCGAGTTGGTAACTTTTCATAATATCACTGATTTTTAAATAGTTATTTCATAATACTAATTGAATTTTATAATTGTTTTAGGAGAGGAAGGCACAGCAGGAGAACTATCAGACGGACTATGGGGAGTTGTACGCGATCACACATAGACACCGTGACGGGACTCTGACCTCTCAGCAGGCAGAGGCAGCCATTGTAAGTAATTTTATTATTATAATTTTTATAAAACCAACTTAATAATTAAAATTTCTAATAAGTAATTGTTTTATAAAATGGCAGGAGCAGATGCAGCAGTCGCAGGCTGAGTTGCGAGAGATCCAGGTCGAGGAGTCACAAGGGTCAGTGGACCCGACGGCTCCTTTGAAGGCGGGTCTGGGTCAAGCAGAGCACCTCAGATGCGTGCGGGGGATGGGGATAGGCGTCAGACCTAGCATGGTCTATGGCAGGAGCACCGCCTCTGAGGCTGGCAGCTCTATAGGGGTCAGACGTCCGAGGGACGAGTCTGTAGAGCAGCTGCGGTTAGATTTGGAGTAGACACAGGCAGCCGTGGCTCAGCAACAGTAGTAGCAGATGTAGCAGTATGCTGATTTGATCTATGTTCAGCAGACACAGTGGCGTGATATAACAAACAGCATGCTCGAGCGCAGGTTCCGGCTGTCCCTCGGTTCATTGTCCAGACTCCTCCTCCTCCTCCTCCTGCTAATGATGATGGTGTGGTTAACTCCACCTAGTGGCCCGATCCAGCAGCACCTGAGGGAGCCCCACCTGAGGGAGCACCAGATGATCAGCCCCTAGCTACTTAGTTTAGGACATCTTTTTTTTATTTGTTGTTGAAATATTTGTAAATAAAAATATATAATTTTTTATTTCAAAACTTAAATTCCTATTGTGTTTACCATAGTTATATTTATATTTTTGGACCGTGTTGTTGAATTTGTGAATTAATTGTAACAATATTATTTATATATTTCTAAACCTAAAAAAATCAATTATATATACATATATTTGTAGCGGTTTTACAACAAAATCGCTACAAATATACATATTAGTAGCGGTTTTGTTTTATAAACGCTACAAAAATAAATATTTGAGTATTTGCAGCAGTTATATGTATAAAATCGCTACTAATATTAAAGTCGTTGGAAATAAAATTTGAAGAATTGGTTTTAAACTTGTAGCGGTTATAGATAAATAACCGTTACAAATACTCAAAATTTGAATTTTGAATTGCCCGCCATTAATTTGATTTCCAACGGCTTTAATATTAGCAGCGATTTTATACATATAACCGCTACAAATACTCAACGGCTTGAAAATTAGTAGCGGTTTTATACATATAATAGCTACAAATGTCTAGAATCATAGCAGTTAGTGTAGCGGTTTTTGAACCGCTACAAAATATTAAACGTTGGAATTTCAGAATATAAGGTTCTAGGCATTCATTATTTTTTATTCACTCATCTTCTTCACTATTCTTTCTTCTTTCTCACTAGTAGCTATGGATAAGTCATGGATCAGGTTGCCGCGCAATTCTTTGGAATATTTGTATGGATTAAATATTTTCTTAGATTTCGCATTCACTCATGCCGGCTGTAACGACAAGATCTTCTGTCCCTGTCAAAGATGCAAGTTCAAGAAGTGACATACACTAAATGTTGTTAAGGAACATTTGCTTTTGAAGCCTTTCCCTGAGGACATACATTTTGGGCAGTTTATAGTGAGAAGGCCGGCATTAGATATGATGATGCTCTTCCTTGAAGTTCTCAAGTAGGCGTTCAACTAGATGAAGATGATCCTGTGAATGATGTTGTGTGTAATGCATTTGGATTTCAAGGCGACAACTTCAACGAAGAAGTGCATGGTTCTAAGCCCGTGTTCATAAGGAATGAAGCAGCTCAAGATTTTTTCAGCTTGATGGATGAAGCAGATTGTCCTTTATATCAAGGTTGTCAAAAATATTCTAAATTATCTTTCTTGATCAAATTGTATCATATCAAGTGCTTGTGTGGAATCACAGATAAGGGAATGTCGATGTTACTCGAATTATTACAAGATGCATTCCCCGACACTGAGATTCCTACAACGTTCTACGAGGCCAAGAAGATTATCAACAGGTTGGGGTTAAGCTATCAAAAGATTGATGCATGCCCTAATGATTGTATGCTATATTAGGGAGACGATTCCAGTAGGGACTCTTGTAAGAGATGCCACACATCAAGGTACAAGACAATTTAGAAGGGGAAAAAGCAGAAGAAGAAATCTGCAAAGATTCTTAGGTACTTCCCTTTGAAACCTTACCTACAAAGATTATTTATGCCATCTAAAACTGTGGAGCATATGAGATGGCATGCCGTTGATAAGAATGAAAATGGTAAATTAAGACATCCCCGGGATGCAAACGCTTGGAAAACGTTTGACAATGACTTTCCAGATTTCGTGACTGACCCCAGAAATGTTCAGCTTGCGTTGGCGATTGACGGTTTTAATCCTTTCGGGAATCTTAGCACAAGTTACAATATTTAGCTAGTAGTCTTAGTTCCCTATAACTTACCCCCTGGATGTGCATGAAACAAAGCTCTTTCATTATGTCTATGATCATTCCAGGCAAAAAGGCACCGGATAATGACATCGATGTGTATCTCCAACCGCTTATTGCGGAATTGCTTGACCTGTGGGATGTCGGTGTGGAAACATACTACGCTTACGGGAAGACTTTATTCAACTTGTGTGTAGCCTTGATGTGGACGATTAGTGACTTTCCTAGAATTGGCACATTATCTGGTTGGAATGTGCATACTAGGTCGGCATGTTCAGCTTGTAATTTTGACTCTGACGCAGTACGCCTTCCCCATAGCCGAAAGTGGTGCTTTATGGGCCATCGAAGGTTTCTCGATGGAAGGCACAAGTTCATATTGCAGCGGAATCGCTTTAATGGGAAACCAGAAAAAAGGGGACCACCTCAGAATTTTTCCGGTACAGAAATCTTACAGTAGCTTGAAAATGTTGAGTTCGAGTTCGAAAAAATTGACGATTCAGCACAAGCTCGCCAAAAGACACACAGGACTTTGGCGCCTCAGCAATAGAAGAAGATGAGTATTTTATTCACTCTTCCATATTGGAGATCTAATTTACTTTGCCATAGTCTTGATGTCATGCACATTGAAAAGAATGTTTGCGATAATGTGCTATATAAGCTGCTTAACGAACCCGGCAAGACAAAAGATCACCTTCAAGTGAGGAAAGATTTACGTGACATGGGAGTTCGTGAAGACGCTTGGCCAGATGAGCATGACAAATTTCAGCCGGCAAAGTTTACCCTCACAAAACCAAACAAGGAAGTCTTCTTCTCGGCGTTGAAGAAATTAAAAGTTCCTGATGGGTATTCAAACAACATTTCTTGATGTGTTGGCTTACAGGCTTGAAAGGTTGCTGGCCTGAAGAGTTATGACTCACATGTTCTTATGTAGCAGTTACTCCCTCTGGCTATAAAGAATGCACTTCCTCCCGATGTTTCCATCATTTTAGTGGAACTTTGTTCTTTCTTTCAGAAGTTGTGTTCTAAGGTTTTGATCATTGAGGAGTTTGATCAGCTGCAATCCAAAATCATTCTTACGCTTTATCATTTGGAGATGATCTTTCCTCCATCCTTTTTTACTGTGATGGTTCACCTTACAATCCACTTCGTTCATGAGACAAAGCTGGCTAGACCAGTATAATATCGATGGATGTATCCGATTGAGAGGTACTCATTTTAAATATGTGCTTTATTCTTCGTATTTAATGTTTGCTAGTCGTCCTTTTCTGCATTTAGTATCAATTTTCTCTTCTTTACTTCGTAGGTTCCTTGGGAAATTAAAATCTTATGTAAGGAATAAAGCGTGGCCAGAAGGTTCTATAGCTGAAGGCTATATAGGGGATGATGTGCTGTATTTTTGTTCAAGGTACTTTGATGACCTTGAGACGTCTTTCAACCGCCCACCTTGTGTTGACGATTGTCCTGAACCTGCGCCAACATCAGGAGAATTTATCCCTCGTGTTGGTAAACCAGTTGGAAGAACTGAGAACTTCAAACTAATGGCAACTAAGAAGTTGCAAGCACATAGACATGTCTTGATTAATTGCACTCAAGTTGAACCTTTCATACAGTAAGAATTATGCACTCATATGTTATTCTATATCTTTCATAACATCTTTCACTTTCATTTCACTATCGTCTTTCTATTATTAATTGCACGGAATTTAGAAGTTATGTTAAGCGTCAACTTAGGATCCGTATACAATCATCCTTGGAAGTTGACAAAAGGGTCCACAGAGAATTCCCAAGTTGGTTTGCTCACAGAATACTAAATGACCACAACCCACACTCACCAGATTTCAGAGCTCTCGCAATTGGCCCTCTTGATCATGCAAAAAATTTTACAGCATACAATGTCAATGGTTTTAAGTTTTGCACGGTTTCACGGGATCAAGGATTGCAAACTCAGAATTCGGATGTTTATGGTACATTTGGGACAAGGAGTTATGCGAGTAGCAGTGACGCCAACATGTAGTTTGGAGGCGTCCCTTACTGTGGCAAGCTTCTTGATGTGGTCGAACTTAATTATCAAGATTGTTTCACCGTGACGCTGTTCAAGTGTATGTGGGCAAATACCACTACTTCTCGGAGACTAACAATTGACGACTTAGGGATCACGTCAGTCAATTTCTCACAGCCGATTCATATTAGTATTTCTCAAGATGATGAGCCATATATTCTTGCTTCAGAGGCACATCAGGTTTATTATGTCGAGGACGAGAGACACAAGGATTGGAACATGATCATTCATTTAAAGCCACGAGACCTTTACGACATGGGTGAAGGTGATAACATCGTCTACGAGAGTGAGCCATTTCAGCTAGCCAATTTTGAAAACTACTTCCTTGAAGGCGATGACAATTTACCTCTACTGTGGTGAGTTTTTTTACGTCCACATCATTTAAATTAAAATTTTAAAATTTAATAATACATCCCTAACAATAATTTTTCTACATAATTTCTGTAGGGATGGCGAGGATGAGTGATCAAATTCAAATTATGTTTTTGTCTTAAAAAAACTGAATTTTTTTTAAAAAAATAAAATAATATTTGTAGCGGGTATTAAACCGCTACAAAAATAAAAATAACCACTACTAATTAAAAACCGCTACAAAATGGCACTACAAAATGGATACATTAACCGCTACAAAATGATACGTGGATCCCTATAAATACCCTTACCACAACTCATTTCAAACACTTTCCCATTTCTTTTCACCTTACCTTTCTTTCATTTTCTCTCATTTACAAATTTTTTTGTATGAGTTGAGGAGCTGAACAATACGATCAAATATGGTAACAAATTTTTTAACTTTTTTTTTTCAATACTTCTCACCATTTTTTTCCAAATATTTCAGAGCTTTATCTCATTTTCATCTATTTTTCATACACAGGTTTTTTTTTTTGCCAACTTCATACATAATTACATTGTAGTAAATAACATAATAGTTTCTTATTACCTACGCATCCTTAATAATATTATCAATACAATTTTTATACTTATCCAACTAAATTAAATTATTCCTTTTAATTTATAAATGAGTTAAACTATTGAATAATAAGCTAATTAAATTAGATAAACTACTAAAAAAATAAACTATTTAATTTAATATTAAAAACACAGAAACAAATAGTCGTATTTTTTTAAAAATTTTCTTAATTTTTGTAGCGGTTATTAAACCCCTACAAATTAAAACGCCTTTTTAAACAGAAATTAATTTTTTTGTGCCATTTTTCAATTTTCATGAAATTAGTAGCGGTTCTATAACCGCTACTAATTTCATAAAAATTTCAAATTAGTAGTGGTTTATTAACCACTACAAAATAGAAAAAAAAATTTCATTTTTCTTTTCCCGCCTTAAAATTTTCAATTTTTTATATTTGTAGCGGTTATATAACCGCTACAAATTTCTCTGAAAAAATTTACGGCTTATGGGAATGTTGTAGCTATTGGCCTCAATTGCTACAAAGTAAGTAGCGGTTATTTTCCTTGAGTAGCGGTTTTAGGTAACTGCTACAAAACCGCTTGCAACATATGATTTAGTAGTGGTTTCATTAACCGCTATTAATGCTGTTTGTAGCGGTTAAAACCACTATTAATACCCATTTTTAACCGCTACTAAATCACGTTTTTTTGTAATGAGGCTGCAGTGCATATTGCTACAAATCTAGTATTCTATGAATGCACAAAGTATATTGAAGTGGATTGTCACTTTTTGCGTGAAAAATTGATGAAGGCAATGATAACCTTTTCTCATGTTAGCTCTTCAGAAAATCTGGCACATATCCTCACAAAAGCTTTAGGAGGACCACAACATGAATATATACTTAGCAAGCTAGGAACTTGTGTATATAGGGTTCCTAGGTTGAGGAGCAGTGTTGTAAATAATTGAATATATGTGAATATGTTTTGTATTTTTTAGATATTAATTAGTTTATTAGATAAGTACAAAATTCCAGTTGTACAGAACAATTGATGCCTATATATATTCATAGGCTATCTATATTCAGGAACAGTTAATCATTTTTTTAATGTGAATTATCATTCATCAATTCTGGGCCTATTTAATTATCAACATCTCTCGCGAGGATAATTACGAACTATAAATAAATAGTATGCATATTTTCAATTTAAAGGTGTTTATATTAAATGAGGTTACCTGGAGAGAACAGCTTCTAATCCATACCTGGCTATTAACGATATTAAAACGAAAGGCGGTATATAGCAATTAGCGAACGAAAATGATAATCTTACGTAGTTATCAATGTCTAGCCAAACATTGAAAAAACAGTGATCGATGTGATTGGTGAGTTTATTTTATGTTTTTTGCCAGAAGTGATTGGTGAGTTAAATGAGTATCACAACGCTACTTTCGGATTTTGATTTGGACTTTCATAAAATTAACTTATCAATTCGTTATTAAAATTTAAATATCAGGATCTTTCATCATTCTATTCTGAAAATTACTTTTCATTTTTTGGCATCGGTCTCTTTCTATTGAAGGATTTTTCATTTATATGTGGGCATTTCTTTTCCATGATTTGTTATGTTGGGTAGGACTAGTCTTTTTCTCGATATCCAATTCTTGTTGATAAAATTAAAATTATTATTTATTAATAATAAATGTTCAACCGCGTGATTTTCTCGATATGATAAAAGACTCGGGGGCCAAATTATGAATTAGCAATCTATATGGGGCCAAAATGGTAGATAATTTTACAAGGGACCCATTTGAAGCATGTCTTATCTATGAAACAAAGACAAATTTATAAGAAACTCAAATTTAAAAATAGATTATTTTTAATTAAGAAGGACCGCAATAAAACTCAATCATATGCAATTATCTAATCTGAAATCCATGTGATCGTCCTATTCATTCCAAATCAGCCAATCCCTTACCATAGTTTAATTTGTTATTACTGTGTCCTAACCCAAAGTGACTCAAACTCAATCATTTACCCATTATTTTATACAATAATTCAAGCAGTAGTATAATTAAGGCCGGTATAAGTCCATAATTAATTAAGAACAATTTTAAAATCCTACTTTTCCCTGGCCCTTTCTTGTGTATAGATATATGACCTCAAAACCTCAGATCCCTTGTGCGATAGATATCATACCATACCCCAACCTTAATCATCATCACATAAACAATCTTAGTACTCTCACATAAACAATCTTAGTACTCTCTCCACAACATAATGGCTTCTCTTCCTCAAACAATGTCTGAGATAATCCCAGACGCCTGGGATTTCAAGGGCCGTCCTGCACTCAGATCCAAATCTGGTGGTTGGTTGTCAGCCGCCATGATTCTAGGTTATCTTACTTTCTATCTCAAGCATTCATACATACCCCCTCCTCTGGTGGAAGCTTTGTGCACCGGCGACCCTTTATACTGCAGTTCCAGTTACCTTTGACCAACAAGTTATACTCAACTAGGTTGTCTGTTTTTTGTTTTGGTGATCTGAAATATTATATAGGTGGAGAAGCATGCGAGAGGTTGACGACGCTGGGGATCGCAGTGAATTTGGTGACATATTTAACAGGAACGATGCATTTGGGAAATGCTTCATCTGCTAACACTGTCACCAATTTCTTGGGCACTTCTTTCATGTTATGTCTTCTCGGTGGTTTTGTCGCCGACACATTTCTGGCAGGTTTGACCACAATATCCCCAGATTCAACATCCATATTTTTATTTTTCTTTTTTGTCTGTTCTTTTTTTTTTCCATACGGTGATTATATATATTAATTATTTTATTCAATATTCTCTTCTTCTCCACAGATACCTCACTATCGCCATTTTTGCAACCTTCCAAGCAACTGTAAGACCTCATCTATGTCTTTTAACAATTTATCATATTCTTTCCTTTGTAACTTTTATGTATAAAGATTCGAAAACTTATCGTAGAGAATCATCAAGTTAGTATAACGACGTTAACTGACTTGGTGATTAACGTCCTGGTATCTTTATGTCCAATTATTAGATTATTTTTCTTTTTTAAGGCAAGCTATTTGATATGCTTTCTGTAACATCCGATATGGGACTTCACACTTTTCATATATAACAATAAAGGTGAATATATATGTAGATATACTCACAGAAAGTTATATTGAATACTATAGGGTGTTACAATATTGACGTTATCAACCGCAATCCCAAGTCTTCGTCCTCCAAAATGCGATCCGAAAACAAATGGCTCGTCATGTGTCCCGGCCAGCGGAATGCAGCTAACAGTTCTCTTTGTAGCTCTCTACACATTGGCCCTCGGAACCGGCGGCCTAAAGTCGAGCGTGTCCGGGTTCGGGTCGGACCAGTTTGATGATTCTAACCCGGCGGAGAAGAAGCAGATGATAAAGTTCTTCAACTGGTTCTTTTTCTTCATAAACATAGGATCCCTAGCCGCGGTGACAGTCCTTGTGTACATTCAAGACAACGTTGGAAGAGACTGGGGATATGGGATTTGTGCTTGTGCCATTGTGATTGCTCTTCTTGTGTTCTTGTCGGGTACTAGGAAGTACCGGTTCAAGAAACTGGTCGGTAGTCCGTTGACTCAGATCGCGTCGGCGTTTTTGGCGGCTTGGAGGAAGAGGAAGATGGAGTTGCCGTCGGATCCGTCGTTACTGTTTACTATGGATGATCTTGCAGATAATGGACTGAGGAAGAAGAAGCAGAGGTTGCCTCACAGCAAAGATTTCCGGTAATTATTGAGTTATTTTAATTAGATACCCTCTTTCTTTTTTTAATGGTCTGAATCTTACCCTCTTTCCTAGTTTAATTGTTTAACTCTTAATAGTTGAAACAATTTTCTCTTGATAATTACTTATTATTTCTTTTAAGACTAGTTTACGTGTAAGTTTTCTTTTTTCTTTTTAAAGTGTGAAGTTCAAGGGATTTGTCGTCATCCTTTGATTCTTATTCCCACTTTCATTTAATTTTTTTTCTCACTAATTACAAACTTTAATAAAAGAATGGGTAAATATCAATTTAAAATATAAAATTTTTCAAGGTTATAAAAAGTTTAAAAAAAAAAAAGCAATATAACATATCATAGAATTTTTTTAAGAAGATAACATCGTTATGAAACATAGAATAAATAAAGAAATGCCTTTTTAATAGGTTGATTAAGCACAATCCAACTTCTCGGCCTCTTCCTTTAGTCATTTCACACTTAATTTTCCACCTCCCTGCCCCCCCCCCCTATCTCTACACAATATATTTTGATGTTTTTAAGCTGTTTAATCATTACAGCTGAAACAATTTACTCTCTCTAAATCTCTCATCTCTTTCTTCCTTTTTCCCTCCCAAATAAGTCCTGGCTTATATGTGCCTTCCCTAGTTGAAGACTAACTAGATATCTACGCTTTTGTTGTGGCGGAATTATATTCCTTAGCCAATCTTACAACAATTGGTCAACGGACCCTTTTCTCTCATTTCAATTAATTATTTCTTATTTCTTTAGTGGTTTTATTAGGAGCACATGGGGTGGCCCTTCACATTGAAAAGGAAAAAGTGTTTCTCATTTTATTTTATTTAATAAGATATGAAGCTAACGTTTACAAATGAAATCACAACTTTGAGGGTTAAAACTTTCGTGGAAGCATAAATGATTGATTAAATTGAGCCAAGAATATGAAGTGTAAATGTGTGTTGCCCATAGATTTAGATTAACTGATTAGGTGGTTGGTAATGGATGTATCATCAAGAAGATAATAGATAGGATTCCTTATAATATTGAACTTATTTGAAGGGTGGTGGGCCTCTATATGTTGAATAATTAATCATCGTGAATGTTCACTTCCTTATCAATTATGCAATAATCACATTCTTAAATGGCTAATCAAGTCGCTTTGGCTCCTTGTTCACATCATCATTAATATAGCTTAGCATTATTAATCCGTATTATTTTGGATCTTAATTATCTTCTTTCGTCTACCCTCTGTTACTATTATATTTTTTATAACAAGAAATCATTCACATATACTCTCTCTTGTCCTTATTGTAGGACGTCTTCTAAAAAGTGTTCTCTATTATAATAGGTGTTCTTAGTCTTTTTTATAAAACATTAGTTGGTTTCAAAGAGTATTAAATATTTTTTCATATATACCCATATTTAATAATGATATTGAGATAAATTAAAAATTAATATGGTGTTGGAGTTTATTATAGTTAATAAGAATAATTTGAAAATCATTTAAATTTATGATAAATTTAATATTTTTAACTTTGATTGATGCCTTTGAACGAGTTTCTTTTATGTTTTGGAGTATAGAAATGCTTTTTATTTTTTTATGTTTTGATGTGCAGCTTCTTGGACAAGGCAGCAATAAAAATCCCAGACATGCCTGCAGAATTAATGAAAGAGAGAAAGTGGTATCTATTAACAGTAACTGACGTTGAAGAAGTGAAATTGGTTATAAGAATGTTACCCATATGGGCCACCACCATCATTTTTTGGACAGTCTACGCCCAAATGACCACCTTCTCAGTCTCACAAGCAACCACCATGGACCTCCACATCGGAAAATCCTTCAAGATCCCTCCGGCCTCCCTCACCGTCTTCTTCGTCGGGAGCATCCTCCTCACCGTCCCGATCTATGACAAAATCGTCGTCCCCATCACCCGAAAACTCCTCAAGAACCCTCACGGAATGACCCCGTTGCAACGCATAGCAGTCGGCCTCGTGTTCTCAATCTTCGCCATGGTCGCGGCGGCCCTCACGGAGATCAAACGGCTGAGATCCGCAGAAGCAAACGGGTTGGCAAACGACCCGAATGCCCAGATTCCGTTGAGTGTTTTCAGGTTGATACCTCAATTTCTGCTAGTGGGGTCAGGGGAGGCATTTACGTACATAGGACAGTTAGATTTCTTCCTAAGAGAATGTCCCAAAGGTATGAAGACGATGAGCACTGGGTTGTTCTTAAGCACACTGTCGTTAGGATTTTTCTTCAGTTCTGTGTTGGTGACGATAGTTCACAAGGTGACTGGTAATAAAAAGCCATGGCTAGCAGATAATCTCAACCAAGGAAGGCTCTATAACTTTTATTGGCTTTTGGCTATTTTGAGTACTTTGAACTTAGTCATATACTTGTTTTGTGCAAAAGGGTACGTGTACAAGGAAAAGAGACTCGCTGAGGAAGGCATAGAATTGGAGGACCAAGATGACGAAGTTGTTGGTCATTAATGAGCCCGAATTCTCTCGTACGACGTCGTTCGTACGTGCTCATATATATATATATATATATATATATATATATATTTGTTTGTTTTTTTTTTTTTTGCAGTTTTAATTTGTTAAGTATAATTCTTAAGTATATCAGGGTGATGCGAAGCATCGCATAGAACGACACCGTTTTGTATTACTAGGTGCATGATCTTCATTCATCACATATATCAGTCTTTAATCATAAATGTATTGCAATGTAGTGAACAACGTTATTTCACTGATTCATGTGAGGTGGTCGGAATCTGATGATCAATAGCGAGGCTGTAAATACCCAATATAGGTTCTATATTATTTTCATGTATCATGTGAGAATGTATACCTAGTTCATAGAGAAAATTAACGGGTTGCTTTTTATGATCATATGTCTTGTTTATTTTCTTTCTTACAAGAAAAATCTCTCTCTCTCTCTCTCTCTCTCATATGTCGTGGTTGGTTCCCATTTATAATCTCAGACTATCAATGCTTGCCCTTCTAATTTAAAAGAAAAAAAAAGAATAGTTAATTATGATCTAAAAACAAACACAACATTACTATATATCGTTAACATGATATTTGCAATTGTTTCCCAATTCTTTACTTACTTTTTGTATCTTGTCTACAATTTCTCTCACCTTCCTAGCTTCAATGAGGAGAAAGATTAAAGTCAATGATGCCACTCTCTTGGATGCTAAAAATGTAAAAGTCATATAACTAATTTTACAGAGATTAAAAAAATTAGTTATTTATAAAAAAAAATGTATTCTAATTTCTCTAAAATACCTATTTTAATCATTTTCATTGGAAACTAGTCATTTAATTTAAAAAACCTCTTAATATGTGTTATCAACACGAAGAGTTTAGGGAAGAAAATTACAAACTAGGAGAGACAAACTGAATTGAGGTCTTACATTTATGACCAAAATAAATCCTTATACTAACTTTTACATTTACGACTAGAGGGATTATATTCTAAATAAACTTTAGAGATTGCATCTTTTCTGAGATAAAATGAAAATGCGAATTAATTCGGATTCATAACTTGAATTCATGATACTATATGACTACACCGCATAGAATAATACATAACATCCATTCTGTATTTTATATTTCTCATGTTTAAAATATATTTATAAGTTTTATTTAAAACAATTAAATACCATTATTTAAAGTAAAAAAATAGAAAAAAAAATTTGCTCTACGTTTTATAATTATTTCATTTGTAAAATTGATAGTAAGCTTAGGTCTAAAATATTATTAATTTAATTCTAACTTTGATATTAATGTCCACTCATAATTAGTTGGATAAATACTTAGCTAGAATATAAATCTAAAATAAAATAATCTTGTCATTTTTTCCTAATCTTATTTTGTGACCTATCTTAATTAGACGGTAACTATGTAAACTTCGGTAGTAATACCGCCTAATTAACAAAGGATATCAATTATTTAAGGTTTAAACTAACAACACGTTCACAGTTTTGCCTTGATAAGCAAAGATATCTTTAATCAATGTTATGTCTGTTAATAATATCCCAAGACAAACGTTCATAATCTCATCTATTATGTGACAAACCTTCTAACAAAAAGAATTAAAATTATATTTACGCTGCTTGTATTAAACGCATAATTGTTTTTTATTTACTGAATTGAATAACTATTGTTTTGCTCCCATCCAAAGAAAACATATGAGAAAAACACAACCTGACTACAGCTACATGCCATGCGTGCATCGAATATGAAAAGATTCATTCAATCGGAATCAGAATCACGGACCATACCTAAAACTTCCAAAATGAAAATAAAACACCGTTTACTAAAACTGCACGTGATGGGTATTATTGCCAAAAATCTAAAACCAGGCTGCTGATCACAAGTTAATTACTATAAATCAACTTGCTTAAGTGTAATCCCAAATCGATACTACTCCGATCTCTATTATAAGGAACCTGAAGTCCTTAGCTACCTCAACAGAATTAAGGAAAGTTAAGTAAAGTAGTTAACTAATTTGTTTAAAAAATAAAAAACAAAATATAACTTTTCCCCTTATTTAGATCTAGCTAAGAGGTCATAGAAGTTGCAATATAATTATTAAGATATTAAGTGGGGCCGGATAACATTAAAATATGTAATCAATAGCCCACTTGATGACTTATGATATGAACGTCTATTTTTTATGAAAGGTGTCTTGTAATGAGGACGGTAGCGATACTTAACCATGTTTCGTGGAAACAGCTAGCAAGCAGAGTAGGAGAATATTGAGAAAACTAGGCGTGGTTCCGTTTCAAGGTTTGGGTAAATGAGATCTTGTTATTTGAAGACATCGTCTCGTCCAGAAAATGGGAAGCAAGTTTTAGAGAACAAAAAACTGTACCCACAAAACTATTTGTAATAACATATCCAGAAATGTCAAAAATTGCATGTATCATGTCTGTCAATACTCAATGGCCAATAAAAGAAAAAACCAATAACTGGAGGATATTGTGCAACTCATACAAACTCATTATTAATAAACACCTTATGAGACTAACAAAATGTTGATTAAGATAGTAAGCAGTCTCATTGACAAATCCCTATTACTATTTTATATTTTCATACTTTATTTAGGGATTTTGTCATTGTTATTGAGTTTAAAATGCATTTCTTGTGATAAATTGATGTTAAGAGTAAATATATTAAAGGGAAAATACCAGCTATGTCCCAAGCTACAGAATTAATCTCAAAAAAGTCCCTTTGCAAATTCTAATGTCAGAAAAGTCCCTAGGGACTTTTCTGACAGCATTTCCCTTTGAGCAATTACTAAAATAGCCCCACTTGTAAAACGAGCTTAAGGTGTTGTAAACGTAGCAACAGGTGTTGTAACATAAACCATTTAGACTTTCTTTCTCCCAAGTTGTAAACGCTGCTTATGACGTTGTAAACAAGTATTGGCATATTTGATTGAACTAGCTATCCCTCCCAATTGAAGCCATGATAGCCTAAATCGTTGTATTAGAGAATTATTCATTCCATTAATCTATTTTATATCCAAAAAAATCCAAAAACATTTGTTTTAAAGCAACTTAGTTTAATTGTAACTTAGTTGATAGTTAAAAAGTGCAATACATTTTTATTGTTTCATGCTAATCATCACATTTAGTTACTAGATAATTAATAAAAGGCTCTTCAAAAGACGATCCAGGATTGCATCATATATTGCAATCTGTTGTTATTTTTGAAGAAGTTAATAAAGCATAAGCCGACACACTTATTCACTCACCATACAAGGAAGAAAACACAAGTTCAACTACCAAAAAAAAACATCAAATTACTGACAGAATTTCCATTTTTTGAAGGAATTCGGACGGAAACACAATTACCAACAGATTACCAATGAAATACATTCCGTCTCTAAAGAGTACATGGCAAATCGATTTGCCGACGGAATTTTTTTTCCGTCGGTAATTATAGACGGAATTACCGATGGAATTTTCTGACGGAATTTTACCGACGTATTATCCACGGAAATATTCCGTCGGAACTTATTGACGGATTTTTGACGGAAAATCTTCTATCGGTAATATAGATGGAACTTTTCCGTCGGAAACTATTGATGGAATTTTTTCGTGGGTAATCCGTCGGTAATTTAATATTTTTTTAAAAAAAATCCATGTGGCGCCCTTAAAAAAGGCCACATGAAATCATTGGAGGCCCCCACCGCCTGTCTAGCATCCGACCCCGCACGTGTCCCCCTAACCTTGGGTCACGTGTCTCTATGAGATAATTGTTGCCTTTTGTGACAAAGGTGGGATTCGAACCTTGGACCTCTAGTGTGTGATATGATGCCTTTGCTAGTTGAGCTACTTTGACCTTGTGTTATTTTTTCACATAATAATATATATAATGTAATAATTAAAAAAAATATAATATTAAGATAAATATATAAAATATTAAATATATAATATATAATTATATATTTCATTGTTTTATAATTTAAATTTTTTTTAATTTCTTATTTTATTTAAATATTTAATATTAATATAAATATATATGATATTACATATATATATATATATATATAATTATATATTTCATTTTATATAATATAAAATTTAAAATATTTTAATTTCTTATTTCATTTAAAATTTTTATTAATAATATTATATATATATTAAATATATTATATTAAATATTAATTTTATGATATTTGAATATTTTTATTATTTTATTATATATATTATTAAAATATAATAAACAAATTTATTAATTTTACCTACATATTACCCACGGAATTCTGTCGGTACTTTTAGTTTTAAATTTACCTATGGAATCTTGTGGGTAATCTGTTGATAATTACTGATAGAATTTTTTCCTTTTTTAATCTGTCGGTAATTACATATGGAATTGTTTTCCATCGGAAAATTTATTTTCTGTTGGAATTTTCTGATGGAATTTTTCTGTCAAAAATCCATCGGTAATTTTTTCGAAGGAAAATCCATCGGTAATTTGTCGGAAATTACCGACGGAAATAATTCCGTGGGTAATTCCATAGGTAATAACATGTTTTTTTGTAGTGAATTCAAATCTCGGAAAGCGCATTTTTTGGGAGGGCTTTAACCTTGAAGGCTTTTTCCTTAATGCTCCTAACCTGACTGAAATTAGGATCATCAAGCCCAAAGTGGCTTGGGGATACTCAAGGTTTACAGAGAAAGAAATTTTTTTAAAAATAAACAACTTAAGGAATATACGATGATGGGTATAATTGAGGATTTCTTGTATTTATGTTTTGCGGGTTTTTAAAGGTTGCGTTTCGTAGCAAAAGCATCTTAGCCTAGAGAGATTATTGTTCAAAAACTCTAGCCCAACATGCATGCATGTAAATTTTGAACACAATTAAGGGGAAAGCAATTGTAGGCAACGGTTTCTGATCCCTTGATAACCATGTGCACAAAAAGCTGTTAATTTCATTTAGGATAATTTTAGTTTAAGGAATGCAGTCAGGATTATTATGACCTGGCCATGTCGTATCCCATCCAGTTTTGCATGACCCCGTATAAGCAAGAACCAGCAAAAATTAAAGAGGCCCAAGAGCATACATCATAATCCAGGAAAATCAGTTGTTCTTGGAGTTTATTGTTATTTAATTATTAATATTAGATTTTATCGTAAATAACGTGTCTGAATGTGTTAAAGAAAGAAATATGATATTACTCAAGATTAAGAACGTTCTAGTGTATAATAAAATATTATTTTGAGCTAGTAGAAAGGCTAATAAGAAGAGCCTTTGACCTGACAGTTGAACATGACCATTAAAGCTTTAATGCATTTTAATTAACTATTTTAGTTACATTTAAATGGTTTTATTCCATTAAACCATCATTAATCATTGTTTTATAATTGCTGTTTTAATTGCCATTATAAAGCCGTCATTAATTGACGTTATGGTTATATGGATACTCAACAGTCACATATTTTCTATCCATAAAAGGCAATGTGTGATGGAAGGTCAAAGAACGGAGGTTAGAGTACTAAGGTCAAGTGACACTGGGCTCTATATATCCTCGAGCTCCCCTTCTCTCTCTTCTCTTGAGTTATACTTTTATCTTTCTACATTCTATCACCCTACTTTTTCCAAGAATGATTCATTTTATCATGGAGAGTGCCGTTTCCTAATTTAATGGGGGTTGCAAAATATCTCCTAAGAATAGTGTCTTTGGACATGACTCGAATTACAGATTTACTGTGTTTCTATAGGCCCTACCACCAACAATTTGTATAGTGTAAGGTGTTGACACCAACAGTTTTATTTGCACTTTTTTTTTTTTCACTCCAAACTCAAGGGTTCTCAACAAAAAAGCACCTCTATTCAACATTAATTGGGACTTTTTGTACCTACGAGGTGGCTTTGGAGAGACTCAAGCGAAAGAGAATTGAGGTTTTGGCCTGGGATATGCAAAGAATCAACATCAATGAATATAATGAATTACAGTTATATATATATGAGTTTCCTGTTTCCTTTTTACTTATTCTTTATCTATTCCTTTTTTCGAGTGGGTTATCTATTTTGTTTTGTGGTTGGTTGCCTCTGTACGTAGAATTAGCACCATTCAAATTAATCCTCCATCTTAACCTTCTAGAGAGCATGATGAGCACCATATTCAAATTAATCATTTAACTTGCGTTGACTTCATTGTCCTAAGTGACCATTTAACAATGTAGCAAGGTATCCCTATTAGATCTGCCTAATTTTACAAATCGATCTGGAGTCAAGACAATTATCTTATAAAAACTTGGCCAAAAAATTATAATAGCCCCAACAAAAAAAACTTCCAATTTAATAGGTGTTCAAGTAATTAATACAATATTCTAATGCCTTAATAACCCAACCACAACATGACAACAATTCATACATAATCACCAATAGAAGAAAGATGAAGTAGATGAGAAGAGCATATAATTAATATTGAAGAAATTCAACATACGAAGGCAAAAGGAAAAAAACTACACTACTACATAAAATACCTTTAACATCTGTTTTTTTTATCTTTTCACGTCTGTTTTCATGGGATATCTATGTGAGTGATGTTGTAAGTTTTGAATTGGCGTTCGTTTCATAACATATATCGAAAGAAGTTTTCACATCTGTTTTTAATACACACACACACACATAACTGAACTTTCCACGTCTGTTTCTATGAAAATTGACGTGGAAAGTGAATTTATTTACTTTTAACACACACACACACACACACACACAGAGCATATAATTATTTTCTACCCATAGATTAAGCCTGTACACAAACAGATCACAACCAAGCAAGTATATATATATATATATATCCAGCACTTCATATATAAACAAATAATCAAGTGTCTAAAATTTCTCTAAACCCCTATTATCTAAAAGAAACCTTTTTACAAATTAAACTCTTTTCATCATTAATGTGTTGAAGAAGATGTCTAGTCAAAAGGTCTCGGACATTATTAATGTATTTGTCTTTGTAGGGATCCTTATTATCAAAAGTCTGCAAATTGAAAAATAAGCTAATATAAATCAATTAAGTAAAAGAAATAATTAACAATTCAAGTGAATGAAATAAGTAACAACAAAAATATTATCATTTGATAATCAAGAAGCAATTACCTCTACAAAATCTGTAGTAACTATCCACTATGAATGATATTATATATATAAAGTAGAACATAGTATCCGCACTCAGTTTTTCCTAGTTGCTTAGGGCATTTTAAATCAAAAGCAAATGGTAAAAATGAATAAAGATTTGTATAAAGTGATTGTTAATGAAAGAACTTGAATTTAAACTACTTACTTTTAGCAAAAATCACTTCATCGTGCTATTTTTACCTTCGCGTCTCTCACACATTGTTTTATATGTCTTGAGTGCACTATCATTAAAATGAAAACCACAAGACATTAAAACAATTTATTCAAGTAAAAAACCAATGATTTACAAATAAATTAACTTATATATTGAAGATGGTTTTTATCTCTTTATTTCTCTTATGACCCAAGGAATCAAACCAACAGACGAATGGGGCAAGCAACATATAGACTCCAATGAAAACTATAATAACATATATAGATTAAAATGATGTTAGATAACACAATAATTCTTAATGATAATTCTTAGTACACTAGGGTACCAAGGGATCTCTACCATTTGATTATGCAAACACATACGATTGTGCAAAGGATTTTACTTCAACATCATAATCATATCCTCCATTCTATCATCATCTATGCCATCACAAATTCCTTCATTCGGGATGCAGAAGCAGCTACTTCCTCACCATGTAAAATTCACCTTGCGTATTGAAGATTTATTCTGTTATAAAGTAGGTGATCCCTTATATTATCAATACCCGGTCGACTCTCACTACTACATATTTAAGCATTTTTATAATGCTTAATGCATAATGGTTACATCTAATAAATGTCATATATGTCGAGGACGAGGTTGCACAAGGATATATAACGCTTAAAAGTAACGGTTAATTATGCGCATCGTCACATATTGCGAGGCGGAATTTTCAAAATCACAAAAATAATGGTTGTAGTTAATTTCCATAATTTATTTAGTGACAAAAGTGACGATTCTTTCAAAACAACCTCTATGTAACACTTACAAATGATTCAACTTTTAACCTCGCTCATATATCAGTGAAGATAAAGCATAATGGTCTTTAGAAACAACTGTCATATAACACTTTTAATAGGTCACAACCCTTTGTAACATCTGTTAGACCTCTATTTAAACTCACATATTCCTTGTGATTCTTCCTACTTTTCTTTATTGTCCTCCTCCTTTTCTCCATCATGTTAACATCTCAAGGAGCTCCTCCTCCTCCTCCTCCACCACCACCTCCTCCTCCTGAAATGGAAGCTTAAATGCAGTAGTTGGCAGGCCTTGACTACCACACAAGGTGTCTCACGGCATACGTCAACAGGCTGAACAGGAAGTTGAACCTAATACTTCATCACAATAAGATTGAATATGACTTGCAGTCAGACACTTCATCTCCTTCCTCCGATGATGAGAATGAAGAGGAGGAAGAAGAGAATGGAAGTGGTGGTGATCACTAAACACCTCTATTGTATTTTTAAAATATTTTTTAAAAAATAAGTTATAAAAAAATGCATACTTCACGGCTATTAACTAATAACCGTAAAGTATTTTTGTACCATATATACTTAATGGTTTTAACTTAACAAACGTAAATTAAAGCTTTTGAAAACTTTCCTCTTCCTTCCGCTAACTCTGGGTGCCTCCTCGTTACCCAATGATCGTCAGGAGAACTATGTATCCTTTCATTACGTCCTATTCAACTTCCAATTAACGTACACCATGATGGTATTTTTCATCCCTTCTAGAGTTCAAACATCTATTTAAATTCACCATTTTCATTTGTTTTTCTTACATTTTCTTCATCGTCCTCCTCTTTGTTCTCTCAATTGCAAAGATGAAATGCCATGAAGAAGAATTTCCAGAAAGTTCTTGGCGTCATCCTCCTTTTCATCCTCCTCCTCCTCCTCCTTCCCCACCTCCACCTTTACATCCTATGCTTCCACAACTAGAGGCAATATTGCAACATGCAAAATACACTAACCATGACATGATGAGGCTTTCTTTATACCTCTCAAGTATGAATAGGAATGCCAATCTCATACTTGATGAGTATGAGATTGGCTATCATCCTGGCCACTTCTCTGGTGACAAGTAGCCTAATGATCTCATCAGTTCATCATGCTACTAGCCACTATGCTATTTTTTATGCTTTTTTTGTTTTGAATCTATTGCCAAAAAAATACAAAACATTACTCATGGTTATTAGAAAACAACTGATATGAAATATAATAAATAATGGTTCACTTCTAACACATGCTTCACTTTCATAGCGGGAAAAAAGAACATAGTATAGTTGCGCAGATTGATCCTTGATCTTTAAGTTCCATCGCACGCTTCACTTCTAATCTATTTAAACTCCCCATTCTTATACATTTTCTTAACTTTCTTTCTCTGTTCTCCTTATCACCATGGTCAAGTGACGCGCTGAAGAAATGCCAGAGAATCATCCACCCCAACCTCCGCCTCCTTTGTAATATCCCGATTTGTGATTAGGGCTAATGGCTCTGATAATCATTGTAATTAGTGTAATTAAGCGCTATTATGATTAATGTAATGTGAAGTTTGGAATAAATACATGTGGTATTTAAGATCAAGGGTTGAGATTCATTTGATAATGGGTCGGAATCCTGTGATGTGCGGTTATGTGAGCTTTTAAGGGAGTGCTTGAGATGATGACATGTGGCTTAATGGAGGCCTTTGGATGAGACACAAGAGGACAAAACCTCACTTTTCTCTCATTTTCTCTCTCCTACTCGACTAGAGGCATGGGCAAGGGAGGAAGATGTGTTTCTTCATCATCATTTTATCTACTCATCTCTCTCTCCTCCATTGATTCCGGCGACCAAGAAGAAAGAGGGGGAAGAAAAGCTTGAATCTTGGTAAGTTGTGATTCTCCTTTACTCCAATCCTCTTCTCTAATATCGTTCATCTCAATGAGAGCTACATTGTGATGATTGTAGAGCCTTAAATGGTGTTGATTGGGATTTTGGCTGAAATTGAAAGTTGAGGAATCAAGGTTCTGAATTAAGCAAAGAGAAGAGGTAGGCATTTAGAGCATTTTAGTATGTGGTTTGTGATTTTTGGCTAAGTTTGGTCAAATCTGGAATTTTGCCCTAAATATGCCTATTTCTGGAAATGTGAAGTTTGTTATGATTGATGATTGAAAGTGATTTAGTTTGGAGATATATGAGCATTTGATGTAATTTGGAATGATAAAAATGTGTTAAGGGAATTTGGACATTTTGTATCTTAGAGACCTTAGTGAATGATTGTGGTCAAATTGGTTCTTGGAGTGTTTTTAAAGTTGCCAAGGTGTTCCCTAGTTAGTGCCAAGTGTGTGTGAGCTTTTGGTTGAGTTTGGGGAACCTTTGGGGGAGGAATTGACCATCTGGTGTTTCTAGTTTTTGGCTGCGTTTCTGGTCTCTGATACACATCACTCGAGCAGAGGAAGAACGTGCTCGAGTGATATGCAAGTTTTTCCCTGTTGTGCTTCGAGTTATCTGGGTTTTATAGGTTGTGCTCGAGAGCATCGCCTTGTGCTCGAGTGAGCGAAGAACATGCTCGAGTGAGCATGGTTCTGCTCGAGTGAAGGTGCGAGTCCGGAGTTGAGGTTGCTTTCGGGTCCTCACTCGCTGGTTGATGCCAAGAGTGTGCTCTGACACTCGCGAGCATAGCCTTCTCACTCGAGCACTGGGGGTCATGCTCGAGTGAGATTGTGCTTCAGGTGGGAGTTGTGCTTTCGGGTTCTCACTCGCAAGTAAGGTGCTCGGGTGTGCCTTCTCACTCGCGGGTGTGAGGTGTGTGCTCGAGTGCAAATGGCTGTGCTCGAGTGATCCTGTGCTTCAAGAGCTGTGTGTGTGCTCTCGGGTGCTCACTCGCAGTCTCACTCTCTCTTGTGCTCGAGTGATGTCCGTACTCGTGCTCGAGTGAGAGCATCTGTGCTCGAGTGAGATGACCAAAAATAGGCGTTTTGCCTTCGAGTAAGGGGTCTTTTGGGTAGTGTCTTCCAACCCTTTAGGCATATGTTTAGGCCTCTATTAGTCATCTAAAGAGTCCTAAATGATAACCAACTTAGAGTATTATTGAAATGTACATATGGAAAAGAGATTGATTGGTTGTCCCTAATTGATATAGGATTTGACATCTGTCGTCCTCGTGAGGCTAAGGTGCCAGAGCCAGTCAGGAAGGATACAGGTAGTGACTCTTTCTTTATGCCTTGTGTGATACATTGTATGTATATTATGTCATTGTTTTGAAACGAATATAGTATGCTGCAAGTTTTGTGAAAACTGTGGAAGCACCGCTATACCAATAGTCCCTGAGTCGCTAACAACGGTTCGGGTGAAGGTCGTATGCCTTCCCGGCGGTAAAAGGGGATGAGGTTAGGGTGTGACATATGTGTATATGTGGGCTGAAAGGCTAATTGTGAGCCGAAAGGCTATTTGTGAAGGCCGACGGGCCATTGTGAAAGCCGAAAGGCTATATTTGAGCCGTGTGGCTATTTGTATGCACTGCCACGCCAATAGTCCCTGAGTCGCTAACAACGGTTCGGGTAAAGGTCGTATGCCTTCCCGGCGGTAAAAGAGGATGAGGGTGGAGTGACTTGTGTTGCTGTATGAGATGATTAGTGTGTATATTTTGTGATTGCATGTGGCATGAAATTGTTGTTACTACTGGGATTCTTTAGAATCTCACCCCTTCCATATGACTAATCTTTTCAGACAGGGCGAGTGGCTCGAAAGGGAAGCGAACAACCAGGAGTAGTTAGGCTTACTCCAAAATCTAAATGGTAGTTGGTTATCATAGTTTTGGATGTGGGATTGACAAGTGTACATAAGAATGTAAATAATTATTTTGGATATGTAATCCCCATTGTTGGGAAACCTTAAACCCAAGTTATTTATGTAAGTAACCCGGGGTGTGCCGAGATTTTGGTTTCCGCACTCTGATATTGTTTATGTGATTTGATTTCTCATAGTAGTTATATCCGTATGTGAATGTGAGACCAGGATCAAGTATGCTTTAGAACTAATTTTGAAATATCCCATCTCTTGAATGAGGGATCATAAATGGTTATTTTATTTTATTGGTCTCTATGTCACTTAAATTTCGTAATCCGGATGTGATTACGGTGAGGGGGTTACATCCTTCTCCTCATGCTGCTTCTCAATATGCACCTCCACCTTCTTTTCTTCCTCTTCCTCCCCAACCTTAACCCCCGCCTACTTCCCTTGCTCCTCCCACCAAACCTTCACACCATCCATGTGCTCCTCCTTCCCAACCTGCTCCTTCGCCAGCTTCTCTTCCTTTGCCTCTAGCCGTCAGCCGGTGCCGCTATTGCTTCTACTTTGCTCATCCTCATGTTGTCAAATGAGTTAGATCACTCCTTGGAGGATGATGGGTAGGTTTTATTTATTTCCATTTTTTTAGTTATATATATATATATATAATATATTCATGTAATGGCTTAAACATAAGTGAAAAAAAACATACCTTACGATTGTTATTAAAGAACCGTGATATATCAAAATAGCCATTATAAAGGTAAAAATAGAATTAGCGATTTTTACCGACTAACCATTATGTAAGACCTTAAACATTGTAGATTTGTTAATAATATACCTCATGGTTATTTGAATACAACCGTTATAAAAATAAAACAATTAGCGGTTCTTATCAACTAACCGTTATGTAAGACCTTAAAATCTATAACGAGGGTTTATTTGTAAAACATCCAACCAGTTTGACATTCAAAAACTTTGGCACTCAATCAAAAGCTCTAGATATTCCAGCTTTGAGAAAGACATCCATTCAACCTCACAATTTTCTTTCTTCAACTTCTGGTGTAACATCCCAAATTGTGGGCTTAGAATATAAGGAATTAATCTAAATTAAGTAAACTACTAAGCCCAGTTAACCCAAATGTCTTAAGCATATCAAGAGGAAAATGCTTAAGATAATTATAAAAGTTATTTAAGGCCCACATATATTAAGGAAATATTATGAAATGTTATTATGGGGAATTAGAGAAATTATAAAGAGGCTTAGTTCCCTAGAAATGGCCCAAGTAATTTTAAAGTTAATTTTGGGATTTAAGGCTTAATTTCCCAAAAATTTGAGGAAAAATAGTCAGATGTCATAATTTTTCTAGAAAAATTTAAGGGAAATTATTTTAAGGCATAGAGAAGCTAATTAAGGGAACGAAATCATTATAAATCCTTAAGGATCAATTTATGGAAAATATAATATGAGCCAATACCGATTTAGAAAAATGAAAAAAATTAGTAACCTTATTGTCCAGACCCTAAAATCAGAATTGGGTTAAAGTTAAGACAAATTATGGAACATAAGAAATTTAAGGAATCTTAAATTAGACAAAGTAGGAAATTTAGAAGCCTTGTGTGTGAGATTAATAGGATTAAAAACACCTATATATATAAACACACACACAAGCACCAATGACCCGATACACACACACTCACACAATACTCAACTCTTTCTCACTCTCAATTTGGATGCCATATGACTCTAAAATACAGTATTTCATGTCAGTTTTTGGGGGGATTTTTGGGCTCTTTGAGTTTGTAAAGAGATCACTGATTACAGAGCATGCAAGCTAGGTTAGTAGTGTTGAATTTCTAGAGGTTTAGAGTCCAAATTCAAGGTTACATGTCTCATTTTCCTTCTTGTCTCATCGCCAGAAAAATAGAGATGAACATTCATGAAGTTGTGGAAGTTAGAAACTGAATTTTGAGTAGGATTGCTTCGATTTCTTGTGAGGATTTGAGATTTTAAGATGTGTTTTAGATGATAGAATCAAGGAGGGATTGATTTGGGATGAAAAATGTGGAGTTCTTGAGAGTTTAAGTTAGAGTGTCAAATTTGTAAGCTTCAGGGAGTCGCCAGCGTCAGGCACTGTTTTGATTGGGCAAATCATGTCCATTGTTCATGAAAATTTTCAAGGTAATAGTAAACATACAAAAATTTAAAATGAGTCCAAGAACGTGTCAATTGGATATCTAGAACAAAAGTTATGATTTTAGGAAGTTAGGTCACAAAATTGGGAACACTCAGTGTTCCAGAATTCTGACAATGGGAAAATAGACAAATTACATGAGGTTATTTTGGTAATTTGGAAGTGTGATTATTTTTCTCTTAAAGTAGACTTGTGGAGCTTTCAATCAAGTATTAGAACTAAGGAATTGGATGTGTAAAAGTTATGAACTTTTAAACTTTGGGTAGAAAATCTGGGAACTTCTGATTCTCAAATGGGCAGTCAGTTTGGTCATGGAATTTGGGACCTTAGGACTATGAGTTGATACTGGACATTATTTTTCTTGTACAAAGGATTTCAAGAGCTTCACATAGAAACTTGAGCCACCTCAATTGGAGTTTCCTAGCCTAAGATATGATTTTTCAAAGTCTCCTTAAAGATTGGTGGCATATTATGTTAAGTTTGAAATTTTTCAGTTTTGAAGAAAATGTGATTAGGGGATGATTTGAGAATTTAAGGACTAAAGTAGTTGAATTAAAAGGGTAATCAAAGGGGCAGAAGACATACAATATGTCTTAAATTAGATACGCAATAGACATAAGCAGAAGAGATTAATTATGCAAAGTAAGTATATCAAAGTTTGTGTGTTAATATGCCCTTTACATGAGTATAATGGTTAGTAGGATTTGGCTTTTGCTATCAAGCAAAGGAAGAAACAAAGGAAACACAAGCAAGAGGAAGTAAGTTTGGAAAAAAGCTTCAAAAGGTAGTAAAACTTAGTCTTATATAGTCTATGCTTTGTTGATTTAATGTTTATTTGTCATGTATGCCTTTAAACATGTAATGTCCTCTCGAGTTTGTGCCATGGCCATGTGTATATGCTTGCAAGGTGTTGTTCTTACTTGGCCATTTACATGTATAGTTGATTACCATTTCACATTATATATTGAGATAACATTTTGCTATTGAGATTCTCCTCAATCTCACCCCTTTCTTCCATGACATGCAGCAAGTGCAAGTACTTCTAAGGGCAAGAGCATTGTTGTTGTTGAAGTGTGGAGAAGGTTGGAGCTAAAGGAATTAAGATAATATTTGGTTTAAGTGTTGGTGATCTATATATTAATTTTGTTAAGACTTGGGATATTTTGGTAGCCTCATGTGGCTACATGTTTTGTATATATATGTATATATATATAAACATAGAGATGTACATAGTGAAGATAATACCTATGGTAGTAGTATAGTAATTAGTGAAAGTAGTATGTATAGTAATAGTATGAGCATGCATAGTATAGATAACAGTAATAATACCATGTGTGATAATAGTTAGACCAAGAAAGTTGTAACCATCTGAGGTCAATAGTTAGACCAAGCACACTTATATTTGCTGCATAACTCCAAGGAGGTTAGCAAGTACATGTGCAACCATATACATCAAATTGATGATGAAAATCCCTACGAAGGAGAAACATGGTGTGCAAGTCCTTCACAAGTATAGAGCTGGTCATAAATCAATTTCTAGCAAATTGAAATTCTTAGTATACAGTCCAAGCAATCAAGTGACGTCTTACACTAGCTACACAATCAATGGGTTTAGCTTCTACACCAAAAAGCAAAATGCAAAATAGTGGTGTAACTCTTATAGGTAACAACATGCATGTAGCAAGTTCTAAAGATAGAAATCATATCTACACGAAGATATCATACTTTGGGGTGATTGAGGACACCTAGGAGTTGGATCATATCAGCTTTCGTGTTCCCATATTCTGTTGCAAAAGGGTTAACAATAATCATGGCTTGAGAATTGTTGACTTAGGCTTGATACAATTGAATTTAAATAAGGAACGGCATAAAGAAGAGCCTTTCATTTTGGCTTCTCAGGCTAAACAAGTGTTCTATATTTGTAATCCTTCTAAACATGGATGGTTAATTGTTTTATTGATAAATAAATTGATTGATGAGGATAAGGGTGATGGAGTTGAGGATGATCTTTTCAATGGGAGGTCACTTGAACCATTAAATTTAGATGAAGAAAATGTTTTGTATGTTAGGCATGATCATAATAAAGGTATTTGGGTTTCAAAGAGCAGAAAATTATTTCTTCACAAGAAGAAAAGAATTCAGCTTAAAAAATGTAGCTTACAAAATGATCAGACTAGGAAAAGAAAAATAGGCACTTAATTTCTGTGTTTTGACTATTTATTGTTGTTTTCCTGCTGCAGGGCTGGGTTAATTTCTGTGTTTTTATGGATGGTTTATTGTATTGTTGCTTGTTTATGTGTTGTTTATGAAAGCAGGGGGAAATCGATAGCATTCCCCCCTAATTTTTTTTTTAAAATGTTGCAAATATTTAATAGTTATTAGCTAGAAACTATAATAACTAATTGTTTCTTGCAATAAATGTTATATATGTTACAATGGAGCAATACATTATAGGAGTTATATTTGAACCATTTTAAAGTGAAACTTTCCCTTCTATTTAAACATCTCCCTGCTTCTCCATTTTGTTCTCAAGCACACTCATCTTAGGTCAAATATAAGCCCAAAACCCACCAATCTTACTACTCTAGTCGTCTTTTCTGATCGTTGACTGCCATTTTTAGTTAACCATCCATAAAGGCCTTCTTTGTGCTTCTTAGCTATAGCTACATGAGTTGTTGTGCAAGTCCTAACACATGATTTTGTTCATTACAACATTTGTCTTAGGATTTATTGTAACCAACCAACCTTGGAACCCCACTTCTCTAGTTGAATTTTGCACGATACGTCAGTCATATTCAGTAAAGCCACATAATCCAAAGTGTTCGCTATACTTTTGTTAGCAACAATTGCATGAGCTGCTTTAGGGTCCCTTACTCACATTTTTGTTCTTCATCCCTAGCTAGGTCACATTTCTTTACGTGGTCTATTCTAATTATATGGAGGTATGACTTCCCTTCTCCATTCTACACTCTCCATTATTATTCATTTTGTGTTTTGTAGCTAGGTTTGGACCTAAGTCATGCTCATGTTTTGTAGCTACAAGCTACATGTATAACTTACAAGGGGAGAACATAATTCACAATTGTATCTACAGGCCACATGTATAACCTAGCTATAGAGGGAGAATGTGATTCACAACTTGCCCCCCTCATAATCATGTTAGCCTAAAGAGCTAAAGGTCACCGTCGATCCATGTTAGCTCTTCCAATGTCCACCACAGAATGCTCATGGGAGGAGCTATGCTTATGTTGTGTGCTTCAACTTATTGCTTGGCCTGACCACCTTATTGCCATACCATCTATGACAAAAAAGGTATACCACTGTCTTGTCATATATATGTGTGTGTGTGTGTGTGTGTGTATGCGTGCGCATTAGATAGAGTTTTTGCTTTTGCTTTGCTTGTTGGATTTCACTATATAATAGAACAGAACCTTACACATCAAGTGCAATTTGGGGTGAATCAAGACATTCCCGGCTCTGTGGCTAGGCTCAATAGAACTCCCTACTCTAAAGGGCTCAAGTGGTATGCAGCTTCGAGCAAGATTTGCTATAGAAGGAGAGATTAGATCTATAGAATACCATATGCATCCTAACGAAAAGGAGCAGATAGTGTACTATAGATCTAAACCCTCCTTTTATATAAACTCTTCTCAAGGCTACATACCCCTTGAGTTCTTTATAGTAGGAAGTTCCATTGAGCCTAGCCATAAAGCAGGGAATGTCTTAATCCATCCCAAATTGCACTCGATGTGTTAGCTTATGTAATATACAAATTTATGTACAATTTCATTCTATTTGTGTAACCCCCTACCTTATAATCTGTAATTATAATTAAAATATGCATAATTAAGGTAAATTAGAGACCGATGATTAATACAAAATCTATTTAAATTCCCACTTCAAGACAAGGACCCATTCTGAAATGCAGTGGGTTTTCAAAATTTCTCTTAAAACCTGTTCGATCCGGTCTCATACTCACATTTTGAATATAATTAACCTGTGCATTTAAGTTGAATTCATACATATCAAAGTGTAAACCAAAATTCCCAGCAATCCCCGGGTTTCCATATATTAAATAAAGGGTTTACGAGGCATTTCCGCCCCTTACCATTTCCCATTCAGGGGATTACATATCCATATCCAAAATAACATTTACAGATGTACAGTAATTCCAATCCAGATATGACAACCAACCAACAACTAAAATAAGGAACTATCTACCCTTGGTTGCCTGCTTCTCCTTCGAGCCACTTGTCCTGTTTGTAGGTTTGTCAATAGAAAGAATGAGATTCAAAAGAATCCCAGTAGTAACAAAACACTCATACAGTGTATAATCACATAGCATGCAAGAAAACCATCAATCTGCACAACAACAACAATCACAGCAATAACAGCATACACATAATCTTTGCAGCAATAACATAGCCTTATGGCTTACACATAGCCTTTACGGCTGTCACATAGCCTTTCGGCTTTCACATATACAACGAATTCATTGTCACACCCCACCCTCATCCTCTTTAACCACCGGGGATGCACACATCCCTCACCCAAACTAGTGTTAGCTACTGGAGGACTGTTGGCATGACAATACAACTCAAAGGCATATACACATGATGTGTGACCGATGTCATAATATACACATGATGCATGACCGATGTCACAATATACACATGATGCACGACCAGTGTCACAATATACACATAACTTCACAGTATACACACAACGACAAGCTCCACAGCCTTGGCGATACATAATTTAATAACATCACATACATACAATGCATCATATACAGTATAAGAGAAAGTGCCACTACCTTATTCTTTCCAGTTGTGCTCTGGTACTGGTTGATCTCATATAGGGCAAATATTGAACCCTAAAACCAAAACCAAAGACATAGCATTATTCCCTCTTTCCAAATTCTTAATTTCAAATGCTCAAGGTTGGTTATCATTTGAGGCTTTTAGGTAGCTATGAAAGCCTCTAACAATAACCTAAAAGGATTGAGAAATACTATGTTAGAAACATCTTTTTAAAATCACAAAGTCTTGAAAACAGGGGTTGGCTACAGCCAAGAAATCTCTGGTTGTGTCAAAAAACAACACAGAAAGTTTTTTGCTACAGCCGATATCTTCTGGCTACGGCCAAAACCTACATAGAGTGTTTTTGGCTGGAGCCAAGATTTTCTGGCTATGGCCATAGACTGCCCAAAAATTTTTAGGATGCAGCCAAGGAAACTTCAAAAAATCATAACTACTTCTAAAAAAATTGACATGGGGTGATTCTAAAGCCAATGGAAATCTATTTAAGTCCTCTTTACAGAAAAAATATGAATCAATGATGTTCATAACCACAAAAATACAGAATTACTCGAAATCCCATACTGTTCCAAAATAGCTTCCAGTTTCAACCCCAAACTTTGGAAAATCATAACTCTTAGCTCACAAAATCGAAATGACATGAATTACATGTTCATTTTAAAGCTTGGCATGTGATCTTTAAAACTGAAAAGTTTCAGAATTTTTAAATACCATTTGTCTATTCAAAATGTCCATGCAACCAAACTGCCCAACACAAAATTTCAATGGACAAATTAAAATTTCAAATTTTCATCCAAAGTGTCCAATGGCTCCAAAATCAACAACCAAACCTATTACCACCCAAATTTTCATAAGGAACCTATTGGAAACACCAAAACAACCAAATTCACATCACATCAACACATACTCTGTTTTGAACCACATTGCAACACAACCACCAAATTGCCAAACTTTTCATTTAGTGTTCCAAAAAAAATCCAAACCAATTTCATTGCTCAAGACATAACAAAATACCAATTCCACCACCTAAACACCATGCAATTCACAAGACCCTAATGACATGAAAATTAGGGCTAAAATTCAAAAATTCGAAGTTCAACCAATGAGCACAATATATATATATATATATCGAAAGATAGCTATTTCTCACCTCTTACACTTTCTAAAGCTTGTTCTTTGATTCCATCACTTTCAATTTTTCTCAAGTTCTCAAACACCTTCTTTCAAAAATCTAAAAATATAGAGATGAAGCTCTCATCAAGGTGATCAAGATTAATGAAGAGTATTTGAGCATACAAGACCATTTACAAGGCCAAAATCTTACCTTTTCCTTTCTCTTTCTTCCTTGGTTAAGAATGAAAATAGCTGTTAGGAGAGAGAGAATGAGAAGCAGATTATGATCAGAATTTTGGCCCTTTAATTGCTTTTTAGCCGTCCTAAATGAGAGAGGGAAAAGAAAAGGCAAGTTTGACACTTTGACCTTGGCTATCATTGATAAGTAAAATATTTTCATATTTATTTTCCCTTATATGATGATTTTATGGATGATATTTGAGCTCAATTTAATAAATTTGGGTGTAATTAATAACTAAATAATGATTTTGGTATAAAATAGAATTTCTTGGAAAAAACTAAATTAGACCCTTTTTCAGTTTTCAGGCAATATCTGGAGCTCTAGATGTCGGATCAGGACATTCTTTATATGGATAAAAAGCTAAGAAAGATATCTACAACTTTGATGTTGAGACCAAATTCCAGTTCTATCTTCAAGGATTTCGAATTTTGCTTGAAATTTGAAAGCGGGAATCATATACCATTCCACCAACCATTTCATCTACCTCTTCATCTTTCTGTTCACCTACTACTTCATCTACCATATTCCATCAACTACTTCATCTTCCATTCCATCTTCCAATCTATCTACCACTTCATCTATACCCTACTTCATCTTTCCCTATATATAGCCATCATCTCCTTCACATTTGATACAACCATTTTCATATCCATTACTTTCCTCTCTTATATTTCTTCTTGCATGTCTCCTCTATGAAAGGCTTAGGATAGTATTACTTTTTGTATGCCACCTACATGGAAGGTTTTACCTCCTAAAGGGCCGGCTAGATTTTTACATTTTTCATGCATCTTTTGGTTGTATATTTATGTTTGAGAATTTAATATTCAAGTTTATGCAGTATTTATGAGGATTTCATTCTAGCATTATATAATGTCAATTTATTTTGGTTTTGTTTTTAATTTTATCATGAGCTAAATTTTCATTTTCCTAGGGTGATGACGTAGTTTACTAATAACGGATTGAATATTAACTTATTAAATCTAGTTTTATTTTTCCTTCATGATTGGGTTTTAATTATTATTCTTAATGCTTTCATTTGATTGGCCATCTTTGGAATGATTTCAATATATATGTTGAGACCGGAAGGAGATACATGTGTGTAGACCCTATAATTAAAACCATAACTTGCATATGAAATAGGAATATATTCATATGAGTTGTGTAGTCTTATAGAGTTCCATAAATTTTAATGCATAATTAATTACTTAAATTCATATAGAAATATATTGGATTAGCAATTAATTATAGAATTGCTTGACTTTGGAAGAGGCTAGTAATTAAATTAGGAAAACTCGATTATCAATCATGTGGAATAAATTAGGCTAGAATAGATAAGTGATTCAATCCGGAATTTGTTAAATGAAATCTGACCCCTAGGACTTTTTCTCATTGTTGTTTCATATCATTTGCATTCATATTTGCTCATATTTTATTTCATACTCTCAATCACCAATGAATCGATCTACTAAATAGAATTAAAATTACCTATTTTAGTACTTAGTGATCAATCCTCGTAGGAATAATACTCTACTCACTTCTATATTACTTGATTACGACAATGTACACTTGCATTATTTAATAGACCATTTACACTTGTAACAAGTTTTTTGCACCGTTTCCGGGCATTGTTTTCATTAATATCAATACCAAGTAATTTTAATACTAATTTAGTCTGCATGTAAAATTTCAAAATAAAAAATAAAAAAAAATGAATTATTCACAGCATTCATTTGGTGATAACTTGTCATATCTTAGTTCGTTTTCTGGAATGCATGTGGATGGAATGAGACATGAAAATATAAATGCCGGTTGGATTGAAAATTCTTTCCTTATAATTGTTTTTCTAGTGCTTATTATGGAGAGTGTCATTCTTATGAGCATTGTCCATATAGCACTACCAATCATTATATGAGAGATGATTACAATATGAACCAAACTTATTTTGATCATTTCTTTTATCCTGGTGGAATTTTGGAGCAACAAGAGTCTTTGGATCCATATGTCAAGTATGCTCCTAATCTTCCTTTTTACTCTTATCCATATATTGAAGAACAAACTCGTGAATATAAGGAAAAGTCTGATTTAGAAAGATTATGTGAGGAGTTTACGGAATCAACAAAGAGATTTAGTAGAGAGCAAAAGGAACTTGCCACTAGTGTTGAGCCAAGTGTCAAAAATATTGGAATACATGCGAGTCAAATTATTTCGTCACTTAAAACTATGAGGCAAGATAATTCTTCAAGCATGATGACTACTTCTTGTGTTGATGATGATGATTATTGTGAGGAAGTTAAGGAGGTGGGATTGAATAAAACTTTAGCTCTTGTGGTATGTGATAAGGAACTTGAAATCACTTTTGGAGAGAACAGTGAATATCCAATTGAGGTTCCATCTGTAGAGCCTAATATTTGTGACTTTGATGTTAAAATAATGTGGATATTCCAAAAGTTGTTGTTCATGTTTCTCCTATTGAAGTATTGACTCTTACTGATGAGAGTCAAGTAGATTTTGTGGGATGCTCTAAAATTTTGGAAACTCCTAAATCTGTTTGCAAATACATGCATGTTGTGCTTTATTTGAATTCAGTAAATAATTGCACTCTAAAATTTTCTATGATTGAAGAAGTACAATTAATTACTTTGAATGATCATTTCTTGTATCTGAAACATTGTTGCTTGAAAAGAAATGAAGACAAGGTAATCCTGGTGTTTGATACTTTTGATTAGTAGTTTGTATTTAGGAAGTCTGGCTGAAGACTATAAATTTAGCGCTGCTTGGGAGGCAACCCAAGATTTGGTTAGATGTTTTGTTGTGATTTTGTAGGACTTCTAATAGCTCCTGATGATGTGTTCCACTTTGGTGGTTACAATCAAGAACATAAAAGGAGTATAATGATGGTGTACTCAACACTTTGACAACTGTCATCACGTTTGAGGAACCAACAGGTAAGTCCTCCTACTCATAAAAAAATAAAAAAAAATTGTTTAATCTTTGTCTAGCTAAAGACGTTAAAGAAGGGCAGCTATTTGGGAGACAACCCAAAATTTCTTTTCTACTCACTCATTTCTTTCCTACTCTTTCAAACATCTTTCCTACTCTCTCATTTTTCTTTCCTACTCACCAAAACACACTACACTACGTTGAGAATTTTAGTTTTCATCAGTTTCATTTTAAGTTACTATGGAGGAATCTCTTGTAAAGCTTTAGAACAGGTTCCCCACTCTTCCCAAAGTTGTGCTCAGGAAGCTCTATAGCTGTCGACTTGAAAGGATGAAAATATTCACGCGCTTGGGCCTTCCTGAGGACATACGCTAGATCATTGAGGCTAAGGTATGTTTAGTAGGTGAGTTTAATAAATCAGTTGTTCAACCTTTGCCAAGAATGGGAAGAAGTTCTTACTCCAAATAGAGAAGAGCTAAAAGAATGAATGTCTGCTATAAATGTGCAAGATGGACATGTGATTAGCACTGTAGAAGTAAATGTATGGTTTCTATAATTCGAGAAGATAAAATTAAATTTATAAAGGATGGATTGAGTAAGGAGTCCCTAGATGATATCATTCAAACTCTTGAGACGCATTTGAGTAGTGATGTTCATCGTATTCTTCTTGATTTAGTGGATTCATTCAACCAAGAGAAATGGCGCTACTGTCTTGGGAATCTGACGTTAAAATACCCTGTTTTCCGGTTTAAAAGAAAATTGGATGGGAAGCTAATCCTCAATTCATAGAAAGCATTTAAGCCGTTACTGGACGTAAAACCAGAGGAAGATGTGAGCCAAAATCACAACTACTCTACATAATTATGCAATTGTCTAATCGTCTTATCTATTTCGTAGCTTTTGTCTAATCTTTCTTATCTTTTTAGCATCTTTTGTCTAATCTTTCTTTTCTTTTCAGTAACTTTTGACTTTCTCTCTCCTTTTGCTTCACGCAAATTACGCCAGTCATTCGTGTCAGAAGTTTTTCAATTTTTTTTGAAAAATGCATGATTTGTATGATTTTGTTGTCTCTTCTTTAGTGATATATATATATATGTGTGTGTGTGTGTGTGTGTGTGTGTACTCTTTCCTTTGTAAATATGCACACTTCCACTTGTAAATATGCAGTCTTCCACTTCTAAGCACAAATGGTCCGAGAGAAAAGAAAAGATAAAGGGTAAGGATGTAGACTTTATAATAGCAGCAAATCAACTTGGAAGTGCATTAGCCACTAGAAATATGAATTTTGTATACGGGGGAGGCATCCAGGGCCTAAAGGGAAGTGTTGCCATTTCTGCATCCATGAATGGAAGCAAGGGTTTGAGTGTAAGGGTAAAGGAGTTGGAAGACCACATCTTCTCCTTGGGACAAGAGTTGCAGGTTTCAAGCTTGACTGAACGTTTGGGACAAATGTTCTACCATGCTCGAGCTTTTATTACTCTACCCGGTGGTTTGGAGACGTTGGATGGGATCTCTAGTGTTGTGTATTGGGCTAAGTTGAACTATCACAAAAAACCATTAGGATTGTTAAATATTAATGGTTTTTATAATAATTTGTTATGTTTTTTTGATCATGCTGTGGAAACAAGATTCATACCCCAAGCAACTCGTCACTCTATAATTGCTACACCAACTGCTCGATCAACTGCAAACCTATGAACCTAAACCAGATCTACCCGTCAAGCAAATAAGTGGGCAATCTTCATATAGTAGTCAAAAGTAGAACCCAGATACCACTCTTCGGTTGTAACTTTCCTTAAATCTCTTGGTTTTACTTTATTATGTGTTTATGTTAAAAAAACTTTCTCTAAGCTCTAGAAGACATTGGGGACAATGTCTGATTTAGGTTGGGGGAGGAGAAAACTTTTTTTTTCTTAGTTAGTTAGTAAAACCATTAGATGCATGGGGTGTGAAAAAAATGGCCTAGTAAGGAGTTATTCTTAACTCTTGAGACGCATTTTAGTAGTTGCATGTTTTTGTTCATTCTTAAAAAAAGAGTAAAAGTAAAAAAAAATCATACTATTTAAGTGCTTTGTAATGATCTTAAGAAGTATATAAGTTTTGAGTATGGATCAATTGAATTTAGAGATTTCATAACATGAATGAACAACTGATTGTTACAATTGGTGATCAATTTTGAGATTGAATGAGCTAAGTTTGAAAGCCCCTAACCGTGAGCTTTAGAGCCTATAATGATTATTTCTCTTGTGTGTGATATTCACCTATTAAGTTGTCACTCTAGAACTTGCTTTAAATCTGGTTGAGATTACATTTCACATGCACATTCAAAGATGATAAAGGCATTCATTTTGTTTAGCCAGAGCTAAATAGCTAACCTTGCAATTATACCGTTGATAAGCCCCTTTGAGCCTCATTGACTGTCTCTTTGTTCTCAACTCATTGACATATGCTTTAATGATATATCAAGTGCTTTTACCTAATTCGGAAAATTAGTAGAGCATTTGAAATTTTTGTGAAATGGGCTTTTGACAAGTGTGGGGGTGTATATATCATCAACTTTAAAGTTGCAAGCAAAAAACAAAGTGAAAAAAAAATTTAAGTATTCGAATTGTGGGTTGTTATGATGAAATAGATTTATTCAGAAGCTGACCCAACATTTTTTGTTTGTCCTATTAATTTTTATATTAAGCCCTTCATATCACATTTTACATTCCTTTTACCTTAACCCCATTACAACCCTTAATAAGTCCTTTTGATTTGAATTATGTATGTGAATTAGGTAGTGGAGATTGAAATTTTTAGCAAGCATATGGTAGTGCAATTTTTTCGGTTGAATTCGAGCGAAAAGCTTACCCTTAAACACTTGAGAGATTGGGAGAATAAGTCATAATTACTAACTCAGTTTATTCATTTTCAAATAAAGTTATCAGTTTATATTTTTGTTGATTCATGAATGTTAGATTTGATTAGTTTTGATGATGTCAAATGATAAGAGCAAAAAGTTTATATAATACTTTGACTAATTATTATGTTTAATGTTGCATACCTTGTAGATTAGTCAAGCAAAGACTGAAGATAATCAAGAAAATAAAGAAGTTGTCTTGTTGGGTTATGGAGAATGATCATCAAGAAGGAAATCAAGAAGAAAGATTTTGAAGAAAGAAGAAATTACAAGATCTAGTGAGAATATCAAGGTTCAAGCTGTTAGAAGTGATACTAGAGGTTTCTATGAAGATACTGGAGGCTTCTACGATCAAATGATGGTTGGAATAGGTTAATACGAAGCTAAGATGACTTATATATGAGTTATGGTACTTCTAGAGGAGCTTTACTCGAGTGTGAGCTCAACGCACAAGTGCCAGAGGGTGTTGCACTCGAGCACGGGATGAGCACACTCGAGTGTCGGGGCTACTCTGTTCTACTCTGTTTTACTTTCAGTTTGATAGAGGTCCAGTATTTTGGCTATATCTCTTAACCCACATGTCGGATTGACCCAAAACTGTGGCATATGAAAGAGAACTCACAACATGAAAAATGTACACCAAGGTCATATTTAAAGAAGCTCAGATAAAGGAGATATGATCCGTGGAAGTTGACAGTGAAATCACCATCACATTTCAAGATAGGTTCGGTATT
This sequence comes from Inga laurina, assembly GCA_963855925.1. Lineage (NCBI taxonomy): Eukaryota > Viridiplantae > Streptophyta > Magnoliopsida > Fabales > Fabaceae > Inga > Inga laurina. Next base: position 10,202,704 of record OY979710.1, read on the forward strand.
TTGAGCATAACTTAAAAACAACACATCAGATTGAGAAGAAACTAGTGCCATATGAAACTAGACTCAAAGGACTTTCCATGGATAGGTAATTTGCCTAATTTAAACTTATATTCTAGGATTTATGCCTTCTAGAAGTTGATGCTTGTGCAGTCTAGTGTGATAGACACTCTTTCGATCATAACTTGCAGAATACAAGGAGTTTGGAGCTGATTATTTTTGCATTCGAATGCATATGACAAGAGCTTTCTTCTAATGCATCATTTTCCATATTAAGAATCAAATAAATAAATTGAGTTTGACATGGCCCCACATTACTCACGAGTGCAAAAACACACTCTTGAAAAATGTCATGCTAGTGTTGTCTAGAAGCGGTTGAAGTGTGGAGAAATTTAGCAACACTCGAGCATTAAACAACACACTCGAGTGAGGATCAGAATTGCACTCGAGTCATGCAAGTGTTGACATGAAAGTGTTAACCCGAGAAGAAGCATGTACGTGAAAACAAGGAGTGCACTCGAGTGATGTCTAGAATTGCACTCGAGTCCTGCGAGTGAAGAGCAGCAAGTGTTTGCCCGAGAGGAAGCCAGAACGTGAAAATATGAAATGCACTCGAGTGAGCCATACTGAACTCGAGTGAAGTCCTGACAGAACCAAAACGCAGAAAGTTCATACTCTCATAGCCATCAATCCAAACGTGGTTAAATGTTATACATTCATTATGTTTTCACTTGTAATTATTCCTAAATGTTAACTAACTTATATTTCAAGTGAAAAATAGGAGATTAAACATTTGGATTGCATCTTCAAGAATGGAGGTCATGTATGGCAAATATCATCACTCAACGAACAATCCGAATATGGTTACATGTTATTGAATCATTGTGTTCTCACTTGTTATTGTTTCTAAATGTTAACTAACATATATTTCAAGTGTGAAACAAGATATTAAACATTCGGATTGAAGTTTCAAATAAGAAAGTCAATTATGGTGAACTTTATCATTACACACCGAATGGCGGCTACCTACCACGACAAGCAACTTACACACCACGAAAGACTGTCAAATATTCAAACATCTTCATACCGCTCCACAACGTGATGTACAGCTCATAATGAAACATCCCACTCTTTAACGGGATGCTCTGCTCTGCAACAGATAGCGGCTAGTTGTTCAAATACACACAACGGTTAAACGAAGCAATGAGACTCCAACGGACGAATGCTCACAACGGTCATCATCTTCATCAACTATAAATGAGAGAACAATCAAAGTCGATGGGTAACTGAGACAGCGAACAACTACGAGAAAAATGATAGAAATATGAATCCTCTACTTCTACCCAAACACTCTCTATTTTGTAGTTTCTATATTACTTATCATTGAGAGAGTGATTATTTGTATTGTACTTCAATGAGCATTATATCCACTATGTGAGAGAGTCTGTAAACACTTTCAACTATATTTCTGAGTTGATCTCAAGGTAGAGGGACCTTAAGAGGGTTTATTTCCTTACGGGGGAAGCCATAGAGAGAATTGCCAGTAAGACATTCTGCTCGTAAGACTTACAAGGTGCAAGCAGTAGAGAACGTTGCTGCTCATAAGACTTATAGGGGTGTAAGCAGGAGAGAACGTTGCTGCTTGTAAGACTTACACGAGTAAGAAGGAGAGGAAGATCTTCGGGATTTCTCTGCTCATAAGACTTGCCGTAAGGGGGAGTATTTCAATGAGAGATTTGTAAAAGGTTTCACAAGTACCCGGCTAAACTTGTGGTATTGTAAAGGCTTTTCTTGTGCCCCGATTAAACAAGAAGATAGTAGATTTGAAAATCTCAGGAGGAGCCTGGGGACTGGACGTAGGCCATCACAGATTGGACCGAACCAGGATAAATCACAGTTTACATATTCTCTTCCCTAAGCTCTTATATTTCCAGCATATATTATTTAATCTAACTGTTGATTTATGATTCATTACCTTCATACTTATTGCTTTTACTAAGATGCGAAAAGATTTTCAAAGTTCTTAAGTTTTTATCTTACACCCAATTCATCCCCCCTCTTGGGTGTCATCCGGTTCTAACAATGAATACTATGATTTCTTTATTTGTTAATTGTGTTCTTGCTTATGGCTTAACACTTCTGATTTTGTTGGAAGCACTTAATGGTCACTACTTGTCCGAGGACGTCCAAGAGCTAAGTGTGGGGGAATTTGATAAGTAAAATATTTGCATATTTATTTTCCCTTATATGATGATTTTATGGATGATATTTGATCTCAATTTAATAAATTTGGGTGTAATTAATAAATAAATAATGATAATGGCATAAAATAGAATTTCTTGGAAAATACAAAATTAGACCCTCTTTCAGTTTTCAGGTAATATCTGGAGCTCTAAATGTCGGATCGGGACATTCTTTATATGGATAAAAAACTAAGAAAGAGCTCTACAACTTTGATGTTGAGACCGAATTCCAGTTCTATCTCCAAGAGTTTCAAATTTTGCTTCAAATGTTGAAAGCAAGAATCATGTACTATTCCACCATCTATTTCATCTACCTCTTCATCTTTCTTTTCACCTACTAGTTCATCTACCACATTCCATCTACTACTTCATCTTCCATTCCATCTACCTCTTCATCTACTACTTCATCTTCCATTTCATCTACCACTCCATCTACTACTTCATCTTCCATTCCATCTTCCAATCTATCTACCACTTCATCTATACCCTACTTCATCTTTCCCTATATATAGCCATAATCTCCTTCACATTTGATACAACCATTTTCATATCCATTACTTTCCTCCCTTATATTTCTTCTTGCATGTCTCCTCTATGAAAGGCTTAGGATAGTATTACTTTTTGTATGCCACCTACATGGAAGGTTTTACCTCCTAAAGGGCCGGCTAGATTTTTACATTTTTCATGCATCTTTTGGTTGTATATTTATATTTGAGAATTTAATATTCAAGTTTATGCAGTATTTATGAGGATTTCATTCTAGCTTTATATAATGTCAATTTATTTTGATTTTGTTTTTAATTTTATCATGAGTTAAATTTTCATTTTCCTAGGGTGATGACATAGCTTACTAATAACGGATTGAATCTTAACTTATTAAATCTAGTTTTATTTTTCCTTCATGATTGAGTTTTAATTATTATTCTTAATTCTTTCATTTGATTGGCCATCTTTTGAATGATTTCAATATATATGTTGAGACCGGAAGGAGATACTTGTGTGTAGACCCTATAATTAAAACCATAACTTGCATATGAAATAGGAATATATTCATATGAGTTGTGTAGTCTTATAGAGTTCCATAAATTTTTAATGCATAATTAATTACTTAAATTTATATAGGAATATATTGGATTAATAATTAATTATAAAATTGCTTGACTTTGGAAGAGGCTAGTAATTAAATTAGGGAAACTAGACTATCAATCATACGGAATAAATTAGGCTAGAATAGATAAGTGATTCATTCTGGAATTTTTTAAGTGAAATCTACCCCTAGGACTTTTTCTCATTTTTGTTTCATATCATTTGCATTCATATTTGCTCATCTTTTATTTTGTACTCTCAATCACCAATGAATCGATCGACTAAATAGAATTAAAATTACCTATTTTGGTACTTAGTGATCAATCCTCGTGGGAACGATACTCTACTCACTTCTATATTACTTGATTACGACAGTGTACACTTGCACTATTTAATAGACCATTTGCACTCATAACACTCATGTTCACAAGTGTCACTATATTGAGCCTCCTCCCAACTCTTTCCATGTGTATGCATACATGTAATTACTCTCTCTCTCTCTCTCTCAATCTCTTGAGCAATTACACACTCCACATAATCTTCAAGTGATTGGTGAATTCCCTCTTCAGTAACTGTCTAATTGGTCGGTAACTTTCCTTTTTCCCCTTTTGCCCCTGATTATGGCAATTCCTATTAAATCACCACCAAATACATTTTATTATTTCATTTCACCATAAGATGTGCCTTCCCTCTATTTTAACTCAATTTAGATATTAATCCACAATTGAACTTAAATACAGGGTTTATGTACTAATTATTATGCATTCGGATCACAATTCAAAGCACATTCTCCAAAAGTATTTGTTTATCAATAATTACATTTACTTTTGAAGTTCTTAACCCTTAATCACTCTTTAGGGCATTAAAATATGCATGCAGGGGGATATCAAAAGGAGAATCCCCATTCAAAAAAAAATTGCCTCAAAACTTAACAATTCTATTATGAAAACCATTATATATTTATGCACTATATATGATGGTTGTTTCATTAAACCCGTTAGCATTTATATCAAATAAATAACGGTTGCAATATAACCACTATTACGTATGCTAAATTTTATATAACAGTTATTTTGAAAGCACTGTTATGTTTGTTACAGAGTTTATAACAGTTATTTACTTGAGTCTATTATTTATTATGCCAGTATTATGGTATATATAACAATTGTTTACAAGAATTTATTTTATTATCATGACAAAATTGCACACAGAATAGCCTCATCACATCTCAATACATAATGGTTGTTATACTAAAACTATAATGTATCTTCACCGAGCAAATATGGCGCCCAAATATATGACGGTTCGAAATCGTGATGTATTGCAGTTAATAACCGTCATATATCGCAATTATATTTTTGTAGTAGTGTCTCATTTAAACACTTGAAACAAGGACAAAAATACGTCCCATTTTTACGTGGCATATTCATTTTAGTAAATTCAATAAACTCTTCCACCCTATTCTCATATTCTTCACTAGTTTCAATGCATTTATCCAATTAAGGTCCATTTTATTACCATCTAAGCCATTTTCAACAACACTCAAGTTTAGAACAATTATCATAAGGACATGTGAATTCAATATGGGTGAAGGAAGGATTGCCTTACTCATTTTTAAAAACATTCAACAGCATTTCCTTTTAAAAGTAAGACATCCAAAAATTTCAAGAACAACCCAATTAAACTTAATTCAAACAAAACTAACCGAAGCAATTCATTACAATAAAAGACCTGATTTTGACGGAATTTGCGATGGAATCAGTGTTTCTGACAGAATTTGTAACGGAAAATTCCGACGGAACGCATTTTCGAAGTAATGGATTCTGTCGGCAATAATAGCATCACAAAAAAATTTACGACAAAATTTCAATTCCGTCGGGAATTTCCGACGGAATCTGTTCTATCGTAAATTCTGACAGAGTTTTCTGTCACAAATTCCAACGGAAACCAATTCCGTCAAAAATTTTTGAAGGAATTTTGGACGGAACCTGTTCCGTCGCAAAATTCTGACTGAATTTTCCGTCAAAAATTTTGACGGAATCCAATTCTGTCGCAAATTTCTGACAGAATTCATTTCCGTCACAATTTTTAAAAAACAAAAATAAAAAATTATGTTTTTAAAAAAATCAAAAAATTTTTTAAATTTTTTTTAATTTACAAATGCCGCGTGTTTGCTCCTCAGAGCGCCACTTGTCCCTCTCCCCTGGCTGCCACGTGTCCCCTCCTCGTGTTGCCACATGTCGCCTCCTCATAATTCCATCAAATGCCTCTCCTCCCGTTCAAACCCGCGACCTTAGAATGCAGACGCCTTCGTACTCGAGTCTTTGCCAGTTGCGCCAGAATGAACATGTGTTATATTATTACATATTATTATATATATAATATTATTATATATATAAACATACAGACATATAATTAATTATTAATTAAATATAATATTATTAAAAATAATGAAAAATTTAATAAAAAATAAAAAATATTTATATATTTAAATTAAATAAATTTTTAATTAAAATTATTTAATATTATAAATATTATTTTTAATATAAAATTATAAATATAATATTAATAACATATATATTAATAAATAATAATATAATTTTAATAATTAAATTTAAATATAATTATTTAATAATTAATATTTTAATTTTATATATATTATTTTAATTTTATAAATATTATTTTTTTAAAAATTAATAATTTCTAATTTTTCTGACTAAATTTTCTGTGGCAAATTGCAATGAAAATTTCTGTCGGAAATTCATTCAGAATTTTCCACAGAAAAAATTCCGTCGGAAAATTTTCGAAAACAAATTCCGACGGAAATTTCCATTGGAAAACTTTACGACGGAAATTTCCATTGGAAATTGCCATAGAAAAAATTCCGTCGGAAATTCTGTGGCTAAATTTGCCATGGAAAATTCCGTCGGAAAAAATTTTGTCGTAAATTCCGTCGGAAATCGGGTGTTTTTTTGTAATGATTCAAGACTATATCAACAATTTAATCAAACAATTTCAGCAATACAAAAGACAAAAAAGCATATCAAAGTCGTCTAATTCACAAACTAGAAATCATAGACTTCAAAGTATCCACATCCAAACAAGTTCACAAAGTTTAACATGATAAGATTTTTGTGCGTATTTAAACTCTAGTTCTTCCATGTAATTTACACACATGTATAAACCGGTTCTAAAGTTCAATTCCTAACACAAGCATAAGAACCAGAGCTACATACACCAATATTTAGCATGCGACAAGGAATCAATAATTATAACCAATTTACCACACATTATCCTCAAACAATCAAGGCAATCAATCACAAAGAACAATCAATGCAAAGTTAATGTTAGAGTTAGCAACTTTGCTACCTTGCTCTCTGTTTCCTCTAAACCTTTCCTCTTTTGATCCTTGACTTCTTGCATGCCCCTTGCAAATGGCCATCAAAGCCTACATACCAATGTAATTCAATGCACATAAAAAGACTAGCCATATTACAAGCATTATGTCATTAGAAACTAAACATCCCTTTCTCACTTCTTTAATTATTAATTTAGTACTTTTACTCCCATAGGTATAAAAATTAAGGACTTTTTTTTTTCTTGCATTAGCCTTGGGATCTATAATTAAAAATTTACCAAGGATTGCGTATAGGCAAACCTAGGAAACGTTCTCTTTTCTCGAGGAGCCTTTTATTGAATCTTAAGTAACCTAAATACCATGCAAATGCAATAAAACAAGGGGAATTGGACTTTGAGTTTTTGTTGAAATGGGTAAATGCAAAACTTAATTAAAAGCAAAATTACTATTTTTGGTCTTTTTATAAAAATGGAGAATGAGTGAATGAAATGGTATGAATTGAAGTGGCAAATATGAATAAAGAATGATGTTGGTAATGAAGAAAAATAGTTATCCTTGCTCAAAAAGATTATGAAAGTTAAAAATTCATTAAGTCTTAAAAAAATCTCAAGATAACACTTGAGTTCAATATTTCCAATTAATAGTAGTTCCTAAAAACATAACTAACTACTGCCACTTGAGATATTGTTTAAAACCACTTAATGTACAATTGAAATTGGAATAAAGCAACATGAGTCTTCTTGAATTTGAGTGCTAAACAACCTCTAAAAAATACAAATCAACCACATTAACTAGACAATAACATCCTTATAACATAATCTAATTGCAACTACAAATAAATTCAAAACACACATAATCTTCACACTACAAATTCAATCTTAATTACAAATATCAAACCAACAGAGACAATTAACATCAATCTCATAGTTCCAGAATCATATAAAATAATTCCTAAAATTAGACAATGTAAATATATAATTCTAGACTAATGGAATGATAGCAAAACTCCCCTTTGTAATCCATTAAGTTCAAGCACAAATCATCATCACCAAGAAGCAAAGGAAATATTAACCTCTCATGATCTTAATTACTCCCATAGCATCTTCAAAACACTATCAGAATTTCATGGAAATTGAGTGACCAAATCACAGAGAAGAGAGGAAGGGGATGTCGGTCAAATGAAGAAGTAAGGGATTAGGAATGAGACAATGGAAGGAAAAAGGAAATGGGAAGGTGACAGGGATGAAGATGAAGGAGATGTTGTGATGGTGTGCTTGGACGTTGGTGACTATGGCGGTGAAGTTTGGTGTAGTAAGAGGAAGAAGAAAGGGAGAGACGGCGGTCTGGGAAACAGAGGAGGTGATGACTGTGGTGCTATTTTGTGAATGGAGAAGATGAAGCTGGTGGTGGCGATTGACGAAGGATCTCTGGCAGTGAAGACCTTGACTCTCTTGGCCTAAGCTCCCGCGGTGCCACTCTCACTCCCAGCTCTCACGTCCCTGTGCTCTCTGTCTCTCTCACACCCGACGGTTTGCTTGATGGATAACAGAGGAGGGTCACCGGAGAACAGAGGAAGGGTCAACAGAGGTGGTATGGTTCGGTGGTGGTTTCTTCTCTCACCGTCAACCCTCCTATCTCTCGTTATAGTCCGCCGAGCTCCCTGTGTCGCCAACTCTCAGCTCAAGTCTTGAAATTGGGCCTCTCAGCTCCTCGGGTTTGCCTATTTCTTTCAGCTCCAGATGCAGCAAGCAAGCTCATAGTCAATAGCCTAATCCCTGGTCAAAACGCAAGTTTTGACCAGGGACCTAAATTAAAATTTTAAAACCATTGATTAGGGATTACAGTAAAACTTTCTGAAATGTTTTAGAGTTCAACGGTAATTTCCTAAACTTGTGGGTCCTCTTTTGTGATTTTTTCTGACCCCTTTTCTGCACAAACTCTATTTTCAGAAATTTCTGGGGCACCTTTTGTAATTTTTTCCAATCATCTAAGTATTAATTCTGAACTCCAAAATCTTCAATTTTCTTCCAAAACACCTACAATGCAAGGTAAAGCACAAGGTAGCATCAAAAATTCAAGAAATCATTTGTATGAATAATTAACAAATTTTTGACCATTTTGCTTCTAATTACAATTAATTCAATACAAATATCCCTAACTCAAATTAATGCTTAATCATGCAATATTGTCCCATAAAATGCATTAAAAATCCCAATTTAATTATGAAAATCATACATAAATATGGTTCAATCAATTCCCTCACACTTAGACCTTTGTACTCCTGAACAAAGGCAATTAAATACAATTTTCTAAATTTAAACCACTAATACATTTGAAAAATGAGCAATTTCATAATTAGAAAGCGATTGATTAATTAATTAAATTCCTCAAGCCAACACTAGTCTTAGTCAAGTGATGCAAAGAAATTAGCTAATTACATAATCCAAAATATTAGAATGAAGCACAAGAGACTCTCAAGATATTAGTATTTAACTCATCTCACCTCATTAGGATAATTTCACTCTAGTTCACTTAATCAACACCTTAATATAAGCTTGTAACAACTCTAACATCTTCACCACTTATAGCAATAAATCAATGAATAAAGAGTGCTTAAAGGGCTTGTAATGATGGATGAAGGCTAGATGGAATGAATCTATTAGAAAAAAGAAATAGCTGATATGCAAGTCAAAGTTATGAATAAGCTCACAGCACCTAAATAACTTGAAAACTCTTACCAATTCTTTTCTAAATTCATGAACAAATGCCTTTTTGCTATTTTTTTTCTTTCAAACTAAACTCTCTTTTTTTAATACTTTTTTTATATACACTTGGCAATTCAATATACACATTGTTTAATTTTTTTTAATTGGCAAATCACTTTGATTTTATAATACCATTAATACTAGGAATAAATGACATGCATACAACATAGGAATGGCTTAAAGGAGTAAGCAAATGTAAGTGAATGAGGGTTTGTGTTTAGGTTAAAAGAGTTAAAATTGAACGCCTATTTCATTTCCATCACACTAATGAAAATGTCATTTTGAAAAAGAGTGGAAACAAGTTCTAGAAGGTGAAAGACTAAGTGAACATACACACATGAAAAGAATTTAAGGCTCAATTAACCTTCCAATAAGGTTTCTCCCTAATGTTCACTCAAATACAATCCATTGTATAGCAAGCTAACCACAAAGCATTTACTTAACTATCCCAAATGCTAGCATTACAAACACAATTAATTAAAACATTACAATCAATTATAATAATGCTCAACTTTTAAATGCACTGATGATGTAGAAACTTTTGATTTCTCAAAAACAAGGAGTAAACAAAAAATCTAATTGTGGGTTCATTTCCCTTCCCATTTACTTGAAAAACTAAAACATGGTTTCAAAAAGTTACCAAAACACTAGATCACATTAAAGCTCAAAGAATTTCTCACATATCACATTTCCAAAGTGGCAAATGCTCCCTTTTCTACTTATGTATGCATCAAAGCAAGTCATTCTCGAAAAATATTTGCAAAATTTTCTAGTTTAAGGTAGGCATTTTCTCATTTAAAACAACCAATGTGATTCAAAATGTATTTCCCTCCCCCACACTTAATCAACACATTGTCCTCAATGTGGAAAATCACTCTAAAGAGAATGCTTAGCAAGTTCAAATTCAAGGCACAATGGTAATTAAGTAAGGTAGTGGCCACAAACGCAAAGCATACAAAGGGGGTTGTTATTCTGTTTACTAAATTATATAACTTCTACCTTTTCTACTGGATTGTGCCCCTCCCCCATACTTATCTTCCTCATACAACAATGAAGCTCAAAGAATCATAGAAATTAGGAAGAAAACAAGTGAGGAAAGAGACAACTTGTGTTAGAAAATCGTTAGTCTCTTGAAGGAGAAGTTCTCATCCTTGATGAGAATCATGAATTTGTCTTTCCAAACATCTTCTACTACATTGAATTTCCTTGGTGGAAGTGGCTCAAGATCAATCGAAAGATGTTTAAGAATGTATGGTGGATGTTCGTTCCTCCGACAACCTTTCTAAGAATGTGCTTGCATAGGAGACAAGCAAACAGCTGTATCCCATCCAAAAATAGAAACATGGAGAGATTTCAACTGAAGTAAAGGCATATTAAGTTCCAAATTCTCCAAGTAACTATCACATCCAAGGAAATCAACAATACTCCCATCAGTAGGAGTCAAACAAACAGTTAAATTTTGAAAATTCTCTTATGTTTGCAAAGTGGAAGGTGTGGAATCCAACATAGAGTTGGGGTACACCACATCATCATTGCAATCATAAGAGATGGAAGGGAAAAGAGTGGAAGAAGAAAGAGAATTTGTCAAATCATTACTGCCCGAGGCTTTAAAAGATTCAAAACAATTATTTTGCTATTCTAAATCAAGTGGCAAATCATAAGATAACACTTGTTGGAAATATTCATCAACATGTGAGATTTTAGTAATCAAAATTTTAGAATCTTTGTCACCAACAAGAGTACAAGGAGTAATCCAATGGGAATTACATGCATTTGACATTCTAGGCTATATTTTTTCTCACTCACATCAACCACAATGGCATCCATGCAAGATTCAACAATCTCACAATTGTCATGCCTACAATCATCAATAGTATAAGGAGGTGCATCAAGATGAATGGTAAAGCCAACTACTTTATTAAATGCTTTCATTCAAAAGTCAACAAGTAAGTGGCATTTTGCATGATAACAATCTACACAAATTTGATCTATAGAATAAGAACATGAAAATGTATCAACCAATATATCACAATCATGCCTAGTACTTTGAAGAGAAGCATTTTCAATAGTTAAAGCATCACACAAAGAAGTAGGAGCAAGGTCATCAACAAGTACAATTGAATCACTACTACTAGAACCAATGGATTGAGCAATTAAATTTTCAAACATTTGAGGAGATTCAACAATTATTTCCTCATCCATCTCATCATCACCTAAATCATGAATTGCTTTACTAGTTAAAGTAGTAGGAGAGTCTATTTTTACAAGGATAGGATCATTACTGATCGAATAGTAGGGAAGACTCTTCAATGCTCTTTTTGTACTTGCTTCTCTTCTTGTGCTTGTATGGGAATAAGCTCCAGAGGATTGGAATCTTTCACTTGTGAAGTGGCATGTAACTCTTGAGCTTGGACTCTTTGTTCATGCTCCATAGGAGAGGAAGACTCTTCTGGAAGTTAGAAGCTAACCTTCTTGACTTTCTTGGCTTGAGTAGGTGGATTACATGTAGGCAATAGAGGAAGAGTCTCTTATAGAGTGTTGCACTTAGAAGTCTTTTGTTCAAGCCACTCCATTGCTTTCTCAAACTTCTCATTTTCTTTCTTTAATTGCTCCGCTTCTTGTGATGGCCGAGTGAGATTATTAATGTCCTTGGCCAATCTCGCACGCTCTTTATCTCGTTGTTCCATTGATCTCATTATAGAGGACATGCGATGGGCAAATGTGTCCTTGTGTGACCGCTCCTCATTTATAGTCTGAGTCATTGGATTTTGGAATTCTCTAATGACTTTACTAATAGTAGGTTCTTGGTTTGGCATATATGGTTGAGAATGAGGTCCATAAGATTGCTGAAACGGTGGGTAGAGAAACACATGAGGTGGATGGCATGGTTGGAAAGTGGGATGGAATGAAGAAGGATGTTCATGATATGACATGTGGTTATATGGTGGAGGATTAGAATGAGACTCATAATATGGGTTATATGGTGGCGGAGAAGGCTCGTGGTATGATCTATAAGATGGGTGTGGTAGGTGATGAAGTTGGAATGAAGGTTGTTGGTAGGGTTCATGGTGTGGAGGGTGGAATGGACCATGATATTCTTGACCAATAGAAGTATCTTGACATCCCAACTTGTCTTGAAGAAGCTGCAATAATTGTTGAATGAAATTGATGCTTTCAGAGATAGACTCTTTCTTTTTAGTCGAATCTCCTGCTGAAGAGTGAGATTGAAAAGGTAAACCTTGATTACCATTAAACCAAGCCATGAGAATTCAATACAATAAATTCTCAATGAATCATAAGATAACTATTTAACAAAAAACTATGAAAACTAAGAAAACGAATCTAAAAGAATACAAATGCAAGTGAAAAAGAAAGAAAAGTATCAACTTGCAAACAATGCAAATATGCTATGAATTAACTTGGAGACATGATGAATTCATACAAATGAGTTCAAAATCATATCCAATTAAAAGCAAATAACACCACACAGAAGCTGTCAAGTTAAAACAATGCAAGAATACAATGAACGCTATGCAAACTACCTAAATGCAAAAATCCTAAACTATATGCAATGAAAAACCAAAAATGTAAAACTAACAAGCTTCACCTAGTGACCTCTTGTCAAAAATGAATTTGACAATTAGATTATCTAAGGAGCCAATTACTTAGCTCCCTGGCAACAGCGCCATTTGATTAAAGGACTTTTTTTTTGTTCATTAGCCTTGGGATCCATAATAAAAAATTTATTAAGGATTGCATATAGGCAAGCCTAGGATCATTTCTCTTCTCGAGGAACCTTTTATTGAATCCTAAGAAATATAAATGCCATACAAATGCAATAAAACAAGGGGAATTAGATTTTGGGTTTTTGCTAAAATAGATAAATGTAAAATTTAATTAAAAGCTAAATTACTATTTTTGGTCTTTTTATAAAAATGGAGAATGAGTGAATGGAATTGTATGAAATGGAAAATATGAATAAAGAATGTTGTTGGTAATAAAGAAAAATGTCTATCCTTGCTCAAAAATATTATGGGAGTGAAAAATTCATTAAATTTTAAGAAAAACCTTAAGATAACACTTGAGTCCAATATTCCCAATTAATAGTAGCTTCTACAAATATAACTAACTACTACCTTTTGAGATATTGTTTAAAACTACTTAATGTGCATTGAAATTGGAATAATGCAACATGAGTCTTCTTGAATTTGAGTGTCAAACAGCCCCTCAATGATACAAATCAACCACATTAACTAGACAATAATATCCTAATTAACATAATCTCACTCCAACTACAAAAAAATTCAAAACACACATAATCTTTACACTACAAAATCCAATATCAACTACAAATATCAAATCAACAGAGACAATTAGCATCTATCTCATAGTTCCAGGATCATATAAAATAATTTATAAAACTAGACAATATAAATATATAATTCTAAACTAATTGAATGATTGCAAAACTCCCCTTTGTAGTTCATTAAGCTCAAGCACAAATCATCATCAACAAAAAGCAAAGGAAATATTAACCTCTCGTGATCTTAATTACTCCCATAGTATCTTCAAAACACTATCAGAATTTCATGGAAATTGAGTGACCAAATCACAGAGAAGAGAGGAAGGGGTTGTCGGTCAAATGACGAAGTAAGGGATTAGGAATTAGACAATGGAAGGAAAAAGGAAATGGGAAGGTGACAGCGATGAAGATGAAGGAGATGCTGTGATGGTGTGCTTGGACGGTGGTGACTATGGCGTTGAAGTTTGGTGTAGTGAGAGGAAGAAGAAAGGGAGAGACGGCGGTCTGGGAAGCAGAGGAGGTGATGACTGTGGTGCTGTTCTGTGAATGGAGAAGATGAAGCTGGTGGTGGCGATTGACGGCGGATCTCTAGCAGTGAAGGCGATGACTCTCTTGGCCTAAACTCCCGCGGCGCCACTCTCACTCCCAGCTCTCACGTCCCTGTGCTCTCTGTCTCTCTCTCTCTCTCTCTCACGACGGTTTGCTTGATGGATAACCGAGGAGGGTCACCGGAGAACAGAGGAAGGGTCGACGGAGGTGGTGTGGTTCGGTGGTGGTTTCTTCTCTCACCGTCGACCCTCCTCTCTCTTGTTACAGTCCGCCGCTCCCTGTGTCTCCAACTCTCTGCTCAATTCTTCAAATCGGGTCTCAGCTCCTCGGGTCTGCCTGTTTCATTCAGCTCCAGATGCAGCAAGCAAGCCCACAGTCAATAGCCTAATCCCTAGTCAAAACGCAAGTTTTGACCAGGGACCTAAATTAAAACTTTTAAACCTTTGATTACGGACTAGAATATAACTTTCTGAAATGTTTTAGAGCTCCAATGTAATTGTCTAAACATATGGGTCCTCTTTTGTGATTTTCACTGACCCCCTTTTCTGCACAAACTCTGATTTTCAGAAATTTCTGGGGCACCTTTTGTAATTTTTCCCAATAATCTAAGTATTAATTCTGACCTCCAAAATCTTCAATTTTCTTCCAAAACACCTACAATGCAAGATTAAGCATAAGGTAGCATCAAAAGTTCAAGAAATCATTTGTATGAATAATTAACAAATTTTTGACCATTTTGCCCCTAATTACAATTAATTCAATATAAATGTCTCTAACTCAGATTAGTGCTTAGTCATGCAATATTGTCCTAGAAAATGCATTCAAAATCCCAATTTAATTATGAAAATGATATATTAATATGGTTCAATCACATGCTTGTCCCTATAATTTTCTATGTAGATTTCCTTAATTTGAGCTGTAATGGATCAAAAGACACCTCCTTTCACTTCAACTAGTCAAAATTGAACTCCCTAGCTCCCAATAGGCTAGCTGGTCTTTTGGAATTGAACTCTTCTTTAGATTTGTGTTCATAACAGCCACCACCTTGCCTCTCCATACAATGAAAAGCCAGAAAATACTTGTATCCTCAAAACCAAGCCAAAACGCAAAGTGTCATCCTTTATACGTATGTATGATGGCAACAGCCCCCAAATAAATTAACTAGGGTTTTCTCTCCCTTCTTTTCTTTTCTTTTCTTTTCTTTTTTTGCCATTAATGAAAAACATGAAATTAAAAATTATACTTTTGAAATTTGGCCCATTCTTTACGGAAGATTGAAATCCAGGGGCAGTAGTACAAGTACAACTGGTGCAGTCTCTTACTGCTTTGATTTGGTGATTGGAAAATCACCTTTACGTATATTTGATGGGAAATATGACATGGAAAGGTAGGTGTAACAAAGTGTTCTGACTTCCGAGCACAAGTCTAGAAGGAGTGTTCATACTTTTCCACAACACTTCACCGGCCTCTTGCCGGTTAGAACTCCTTATGAGTAGCCCTCTTCATGAATGTCAATCTCTCAATAAAAACATCAATGCTACGAGCACAAAACTAAAGAGAGAGCTAACTGACATATCATTAAAAACCTAGTATGTTAGGCGTGAAAACTCCTTAAACTTATAAAATACACTTCAGACGTATGAGGATGTCCGATGTTAGACGCGTAACACAGTATTCACCGAAGAATAGAGAATGGAAGATTAGGTGGTCAATATATATATCTCTTCACGTATTGACACTCAATTACAGTCAACACAAAACAATCAACATTTATCCCAGCGTCACGATTGTTCTTTTATTAACTAGCTCCCAAGCCTTATTTGCATTGTCCAATAACTTATATTCATCTATTTTTTTCATTTCAAAATCTTAGACATTTGTAAATATCGTTCTTTAATGTTTCAGCTATGTTCATAACTTCAGCTTGTCCACATACATCATTATTTTATAATTTTAACCAGTCTGCAAACTTCTTTCAATTCACACACACGCATATTCGCACTTGCACCTAAATAAATTGTGATAAATTAAGGAAACCAATAAGTCATGTATATTTAATTGGTTAGAAGTCAGCTGGTTATGTTTCAAAATTGATGACGCTTATTAGGGCCCTAGCATGCACGCGACGAATTCTAAAAATTTGAAACTTGACGAGTTCTTAAAAGGTAGGGAGTAAGAAAACAGTAACAATAACAAAATGTATAAAATAAAGCTAAGAATATTCCAATACATTATGTCATGTTGCAATATTCTAGTATATTCATGTCTATCAAGATACCCTGTAGACTTGGTAATAATGACAGCATGTATAAAATAAAGTGAAGAATATTCTAATAAATTATTTCATGTTGCAATATTCTAGTATATTCGTGTCCAGCTGGATACTTTTTAGGCTTTGATGTATTATCTGCTTTTAGCTCATTAATCAGTTATTCCATTCAGTCTACAATATTAGTCATTTGCGTAATAATTAACTCTTATTTATCAATTGTACCCATATAATTAACGTTTAAATATAACTCATTGTATTTTTCTCTCTCATTCCTTCGAAACCTCATTCAAAATAGGTAAAGTTGGAAAAAAATTCAATTTAAAACAGATTCAATAAGTTAACTATCATTTCTTAATTTTTCATGAATCAGTTAGAAGTGATTTATATTGTGAAATAAAAAACGTTATTATTTTCATTTTCATTAAACTCTTTCAATAATCATGTCAGTGCATGAGAAATTCCTTTCTTTTAAACTGAATTAAATCCATCAAGTGATATGAGATCAAGACTAATAAATTACTTATATAACTCAAGTTGAAAGCTTATTATTAACTCGTAAAGAAATGATAACAGCAAGGGGGAGATAATTTATATATTAAATACGATTACCTCTTAATAAGTAACTAAATTATTAATGATATGCTTCATCTCGACCAAGTTAAAATTTGAAAGTCACAATCTGATGATGATAATTAATAAGTCGGTTTTTGCCGTCCATGATAAATGTAATCGTACAGAAACGCAATATATTTTATATATGTTTATATTTATATATTATGTACTAACATTCACATAAATTCTATATATGTAATCTATCCACGTACGCATACTAAAATTACTAGTATATAAAAATAAAATATACTAAAAACTGTACTATCATTCATAATTAATTAATTATTAATCCTTTTGACCTCAAATTCTCTGCGTGGCTGCTTGAAATCATGGATGGCGAAGATAAAGACAACTTGATTTTGCCTAAAAATCAGTATTAATGACACGTGGACAGGCTTCTCTCTCTCTCTCTCTCTCTCTCCTATTATGTGCATTTTTTATATCTTTTTATTTTTATTTTTTAGTTTAGTAGAGAGGTGTAATATAAATTAAATAATTAAAGGCTCTTCCAATATCACGAAAGGCCATTTAATGACCACTCGGAAAGCCATTTATAGATTCAAAATTATTTAATTAAACTTTCATGTTTTTTAGGATCTTTCATTCGAAGTCGTCCATTCTATCTATTAACTTTTTTTTGCCCACCTATTCTGTCTATTAACAATTGATTGATTAATTAATTAATATATATTTCATTGGATTAGTCAAAGTTCCAACGATTGTCATCCAAAGGAGTATAATCAAAATTGAAAATTGTGGTGGGAATTCAATGGCCTTAAATTTAATCTTCACATTTCCTAATTAACATTTGCGCAATACATGTGTCAACATTTGAATGGAGCGTCCCACAGCTTTTGAGTAAGCAATGATCTAAGAAAAGAAAAGCGAATCCAAAGCATATTAGAAGCATGTGAAAAAAACAAAACAAAAACAAACAAAATTAAACCAACAAATTTTAAAATAATTACATAGTCACCGATTTTAATATAAAATATACCCTACAAACTCAAACAAACAATTATACTATTCATAAATTAGGTGACCTGGCACACAACCAACATTTCTTGGACATGTGGACACCGCTATAAAGAAGGAAAAATTAATTCATTAGTCATTATCATTTCACCTTACTCTTAATTAGGTCCTATCAGTTTTTCTCATTTTATTCGGTCCTCATAGTCTCCTCAAAACCTTATGCTCATAATATGTCAATTAGAGCTAATGCTGATGCTTATTAAGGAACATATAAGTTTAATTGCCAAAAAAATACCAAATGAAAAGAATTTATTTAAAAATAAAATGATGGAATAAAATTTATTTATTATCAACATAAAAAATAAATAATTATTATGCTTATAACCATCTCCTTGCATTCTCACATATTATATAAGACTCATGTGAATAAATCAAATTAGGTGCATATACTGAGTGAGAGCTATGTCATTATTAGCTAGTAATGTTATTTCTAGAGATTAAAAAATTATGAGTATAGGGCAATGACATAACTCGAGATAAAAAAGAATAAAACTACGAAGACTTGTTTAAGAATAAGGGATAATTATAAGGACTTACATGTTGATTTTCTCTAAAAAATAAATAATCATACATGCAATATTTCCGAGTATATAGGACAAAGAAAAACTTTCATTATATTTATTCACATGAAAAGGGGGAAAATGAAGAGAAATGACTGGTAACTGATAGGAAACTGAATTACCAAAGAAGGAAATGAAGAAATGGTAGCATCGTGTACGTACACGTACGTATGCGTTGGTGGGGAATAATTCCAAGGAATAACAAAACTGTATTAGTGAAACAAGAGGTGGTATATTATATTAGTATATAGTCATTAACGATCGAATGAAAATGATAATATTAATTAATTAATAGTGATCGATGTAATTTAGCAGTTACATGATTTTCACTAAGCTCCTTCCATGTCGTGAACGGCTCTAGCAATTTCATTAATAATGCTTCTGGATGGATCATGGATCCTTCCTATATATGTATTTTTCTTCTTTTTAATGCATGGCTGCTTCCAAATGTATCGGAAAATCTAAAAAAAAATTAAATTAAATTTCGTGGAAATTATATGTATATGTAAGTGATGATAATTGTAATTATTCATATCAATATTAATATAAAATATGAAAAATCTAATGAATCATAATATTTATAATTAATGAATAGGATGACTATCTTTTTAAGTTTCATAAAATATAAATAATTGTTATATATGTAGTTGGAACTAGAAGTTACCATAAGGATTTAAAAATTAAACTTGTTATCAGGCTTGGGAAAAGTTTAGTACCACATTTGTCTTAATTTATATTCATGATTATAATTTGATATGATATTTTCAAAAACTTTATTGTAGTATATAAACATTTATAAAAAAAATTTGAAGGTTATCATAATTTTTAAGACGCTTAAAGCAAGCAATTTATACATCAAATTTATGTTTTTAAATTCATTTTTATATAAATTTTACATATAAATGCAATTATCTAGAAAAATTAAAAGTTACAAATGGATTATTTTTTAAAGTTATTTCTTTATAGAAATTTTAAAAAAAAATTATATTGATGTATTCCTTCGCAAAGTTGTATTTCTCATTTTTAGACTTAAATGAAATTACCTCATCAATTTGATCAATATTATTTCTTAATTTATTATACCTTAGAAATAAAATTGTTAGTAATAATAATTTTTTCTCAGGTGTATTTCTCAATTTGATTAAAGAATTGAATATATTATAAATACCACCAATGTTTGTAATTTTAGCTAGGCAAAATCAAGAAACTTCCATGTGGATATATATAACTATGAACGGCCAAAATAAAATTTCGCGCTAGCTAAAATCCATGTAATAATCAACTAATTCATTCTAAATCAGCCAATCATGCACTGACTATATATGGATAATTTTGTTGTATCAATCTGTCATAATCCAGTGATATATATAATTGCTCATATTCAGATTATATATTTATATAGTAATAAGTAGAATAGAGACCCCCCCCCCTCAACGCTCAAAGTCCTAAAATGCATCAATTCCTTGAGCAACAGTATCTATATAGCAATTAGATTCCAATTATGTGTGTGTGTGTGTGTGTTGTTTAACATTAACAGTATATGGCTGGTTGGACTATAATAATAAAGGACAATTTTAAAATTATAATTTTCTCTGACCTTCTTATATAGGGCCCTAAATTCCCTTGCGCCACCACACCACCTTGGTCATAACTACTATCCTCTTCTTCTCGTACATAGTACTCCAAATAATGAGCTCTCTTCCTCAAACGATGTCTGAAACCATCTCAGATGCCTGGGATTTTAAGGACCGTCCTGCAATCAGATCCAAATCCGGTGGTTGGTCTGCGGCCGCCATGATTCTAGGTAATTACTTTCACTCTTATTTGATATATATATATATATAGACAAACTTCAGTTACACTTACCTTGTCTGGTTTTTGTCTGGTTTTACCGATGATTTGAATTAATTAGGTGGAGAAGCTATGGAGAGAATGACGACGCTGGGTATTGTTGTGAACTTGGTGACATATTTGACGGGAACGATGCATTTAGGAAATGCTTCATCTGCTAACATAGTCACTAATTTCTTGGGAACGTCTTTCATGTTGTGTCTGCTCGGAGGTTTTGTCGCCGACACATTTCTCGGCAGGTTCGACTGGATAATCCCCCAGATTCAACTTCATTTTAATTTTTTTTCCTTCTATATATATTTTTGTTTCCGTATGGTGACTTATGATCTGAGTATTTAATTTAATCCCTTTCTGCCACAGATACCTCACTATCGCCATTTTTGCAGCCGTCCAAGCAACTGTAAGATTTTTGCTGTGCATTATCTTTTAACTGTGTTTTTCATTGTTTGTTCAACTAGGTCTTTGGACTTTTCTCCTTAAAGATTCAAATATTTCGTTGGAAAAATAGTTGGCCATCGTTTAGAATAAGTAGCACAACGACGTTAATTGACCTGGTGATTAACGTCGTGGTGACTGATATATAATATTGTCGTCTCCATCCTCCTGTAGTGCGGGGAGATAAATTTAATTTACCCCTCTCTAAAGTTTAATTGTTATGTATAAATTTTAATGTTTAACTTGTGACAAATCTTCCTCTGTCCATCAAATTAAAAGAATCTTCACGTTAAAAGAGAAAGACACTTGCTACCAAAAAAACAGAGAGAGAGAAAGGAGACTGTTTTGTATTTGTTGTAAAAATGTTATTGTACTATATATTGTACAATTAATATTATTTATTATTATCACAATGTTTAGTAACGGGGAATAGTAGTATTAAAAAAAAAATAGTGTCTCACAAACACAAACAGATTTTCATATTTTTTCCTTTTCAATGCATAATAATACCACTACAGAGAATAACTTAATTTTGAGATGCCCGATTCTCACAGTTTGACCTTTGTCTTCCTGTTCGTGATGCTAGTGAAACAAACCATAGATAGCTTTAGAATAATTTTTCCGGTGCTTGTTTGTCTCCACCTTAAAAAAAAAAGTATTTTTACATTTATAAGATAAAACTTCTCCTACATGTTTATTAAAATCATCACTTAAAATACTCATATGGTTATGTTACATTTGATACTATAGGGCGTTACAATCTTGGCTATGTCAACTGCAATCCCAAGTCTTCGTCCTCCAAAGTGCAAGCCAGACACAGATGCCTCATCATGTGTCCCAGCCAACGGCATGCAACTAACAATTCTCTATTTAGCTCTCTACATCACCGCCCTCGGAACCGGCGGTCTAAAGTCCAGCGTGTCCGGGTTCGGGTCGGATCAGTTCGACGACAGGTTGGAGAAGAAGCAGATGATAAAGTTCTTCAACTGGTTCTTCTTCTGCATAAACATAGGATCCCTAGCTGCAGTGACAGTACTTGTGTACATTCAAGACAACGTTGGAAGAGACTGGGGATATGGGATTTGTGCTTGTGCCATTGTCATTGCTCTTCTCGTGTTCTTGTCGGGTACTAGGAAGTACCGGTTCAAGAAACTGGTCGGTAGCCCGTTGACTCAGATCGCGGTAGTGTTCGTCGCCGCCTGGAGGAAGAGAAAGTTGGAGGTTCCGTCGGATTCGTCGTTGTTGTTTAATGTTGATGATATTGCAGATGGCAACAAGAAAAAGCCTAAGTTGCCTCATAGCAAGCAGTTCCGGTAACATATCTTACCTTCTTTTTAATTACTAGTTTCTTAATATTTTATTTTGTTCTTCTTCCTTTTTGGCCGTTAGATTTTTTTTTTTCTTCGTTTATTTGCTACCGTTGAAATAACTCTCTTTTGCTAATTACTAGAGTAAACAGCATTTTTTTCATAGTTTAAACTCTAATAAATAAATATATATATATATATATATATATATGTAGACGTACCTTCCCTAATAATTAGATGCGGCAGGCAAAGAAAAAGCAATAATTAAGTAAGATTATTGTCTTCCTCTTAGGTCATTATCAATGACATATATTGGTCCCTGGCCTTCCTCTCAATCCAATAATTAGGTGTTTCTTCTTCTATTTATTTATTAAGAAACTAAGGTGACGTTATGCAATAGTAGCGTCGGGCAAGCATATAATAATCAATCTATCAGTGAATAACTACAAGGGGTTAAACTTATGAAAACATAAATTATTGGTGATTGACTTCTTCTTCTTCTTCTTTATTATTATTATTATTATTATTATTATTATTATTATTATTATTATTATTATTATTATTATTATTATTATTAGTAGCTTAGGTATAGTTTGGAATGGCTATGAAGAAGAAAACGATATTTGAAGGTTTGCTAGAAAGGGAATATAATGAGTCGAAGGGTGGGCCAATATGTTTGAAAATAAGTTCACAGTATGCACAAATCAGAGGCTATAAAATGGCCATCATCAGCTGGTTTGGCTTGCTGTGGAAATTATAAACACATAAAATGACTTGGTTCGTTTGTTTCTTTTGTATAATAATTATAGCCATAACAAGGACAAAACACAGAAGGACCATACCTCTGTCTATATTGGAGGGAAATTATCTTTTATTTTTCTCACAACTGGATTTATTCTTTTGGCCCTTCAACTTTTAACCAGAATATGACTCAATCCCCCAACTACAACTCAATGATACTCAATTCTTAGACTTTTAACTCCATAAAAACTTAGTCTTTAATATTTACACCATTTTAAAAATTCATCCTTTTCGTCAGTAACTCATTATGAGTCATCACCAACTTACCTTACATGACAAGGACAAATTTATAAAATGGTGAAAATATTATGGATTGTGTTTTAACGGAGCTAAAAGTTTAGGGACCAAGTTACACAAAGTTATATATAATTGAGAGACTGAATCATAATCCAGTTAAAAGTGCTGAAGGAATAAAAGATTAATTTTTCCTTTATTATATTTTCGTACCATATTTATGCACTTCTTCAAGTAGAACATTTATATGTTTGGGAGTATAATCTGATCAATTTTTTGGGCCTTTGTTGCTTCAAATTTTAATGAACAGCTTCTTGGACAAGGCAGCAATAAAGAGCACAGAAATGCCTGAAGCAGCAGCAACAGAGAGAAAGTGGTATCTATCAACCCTCACTGATGTTGAAGAAGTGAAACAAGTAATAAGAATGCTACCCATATGGGCCACCTCCATCATGTTTTGGACAGTCCATGCCCAAATGACCACCTTCTCGGTGTCACAAGCGGAGACCATGGACCGCCACATCGGAAAATCCTTCCAGATCCCTCCAGCATCCCTCACCGTCTTCTTGGTCGGAAGCATCCTCATCACGGTCCCCATCTACGACAGAATCATTGTCCCCATCACAAGAAGACTCCTCAAGAACCCTCACGGAATGTCCCCACTACAACGCATAGCCGTTGGATTGTCCTTCTCAATCTTCGGCATGATCGCAGCAGCCGCCTCCGAGACGAAACGGCTACAATCCGCTCATGCACACGGGTTGACAAACCAACCACATGCGACGATTCCGATGAGTGTGTTCAGGTTGGTTCCTCAGTTCTTGATTGTTGGGGCAGGGGAGGCATTTACGTACATAGGACAGTTAGATTTCTTCCTGAGAGAATGTCCGAAAGGTATGAAAACGATGAGCACTGGGCTGTTCTTAAGTACACTGTCATTAGGATTTTTCTTCAGCTCTGTGTTGGTGACAATAGTTCATAAGGTGACTGGTCACAAAAAGCCATGGCTAGCTGATAATCTCAACCAAGGGAAGCTCCAAAATTTCTATTGGCTTTTGGCTATTTTGTGTGCTTTGAACTTTATAGCATACTTGTTTTGTGCTAGAGGGTATGTCTACAAGGAAACGAGACTTGCTGAGGAGGGCATAGAATTAATGGAAGACTACGAAGAGGTTGCTGCTTGTCATGCGTAGGAAGCTTCCACTTCGGCTTATCTCTGAGGGCCTGTTTGGATCCGCTTATTTTAAGCTATTTTACATTTTACGAGACAAAATTATTATATATTTATCTCGTATAGCATAACATCACTTATAAATTGATCCAAACAGGCCCTAGTTCCCAAGGTCCTGGTCTCTCCAGATAAATAGGTTTGGACTAAAAAAAGGTGAAGCAAACTCGTACCTTAATATAGAATAGTCGGAAATCTATCATTTCGTACACTTTTTTTTTTCGGCATTTTGATTTGTGTGTGTAGTTTAATAAGCTTTATCTTCCTCGACTGTAGAAGGAAATGGCAAAGTATTTCGGAGCCATAAGGTCGAAGGGATTTGGATTCTGTGCATGAGCAGCGTGATGCCAAATATCACCCAGGTTTATGCTGGTAAACGGCATCGTTTTGTATTACGAAGTGTGATAATTATCTGTTATAATCACCCAATAACGGGTCTGTAATAGTGTGATTATATCATTTAAAAATAGAATGTGCATATATATAGAAAAAATTAATGGGATATCCTCTTGCCAAAATGTGCTTTTTCCCCCTTCCATCTACGAAAACTTTGTTTATCTTCTCTACACTCTTCCGTAAATAGGATATTCTCTTATCAAAATATCCTCTATTCTTGTATTAAGTTTTATTTTAGTCTCTTAAATTTATAAAATGGAATTTTAATTTTTGTAATCTTAAAACTGTTAGTTTCATCTAACAAAAGTTGATAGCTTATCAAACTTAAATGATGACTATATAATTAAATACTAATAAGTATGTCTTATTAACATTTAATAGCAATCTCATCACTTAAGTCTACTGGGTCGAGAAATACTTAGGTACTTCTAGAGTACCAACTCATCTGTACTCTATCTAGTAAAAATGTTTCACCTCATATCATTTTAATCCACATGCCATCCTATTAATTTATTGTTTTATAAAAGTAAAAATGTATTTTCCCCTAACTGCCCCTCTTTCTCAAACCCTAGAACCTTCTCTCTTCATTAGACTCTCCCTTCTTTTCTTTTGCCGCCAACTTCGGATCTGACCAATTCATCATCGCCGTTCCCTTTCAGATTTCAATTGACCGGCTTAATATATTCATTCGGAATAATGGAAAGAACAAAAAACACTTCATGGTTTTACATGGTGAGCATTATCTCAAGATGAAAAAAAACCTAAACCCTCATATTGGAATCAGATTCTAAATCCTTTTTCTTTTAAATTGTTTTTTTTTTATCAAATTTTTTGCCTCAGTCTTACAAATTTCATAAATCAGAAACAACAATCTCTACCAATATTGATCCATCTCCCATCTATGATCCAAAAGGGGAATTCCTAACTGAAGATGACACCACCGGGCACCTCCTCCCACAGACAACCATCAAAGGAATATCGTAGAGCGGTCGCATCAAAGGATTGAAGAGTGTGGTGTCGGTGTTGTCGATCTCGATGAAGTCTTGGTCAACCTCAAACTCCGATTGGTGCAACACAAAATTAGGGTGATAGATTTCAGCCAAATATCGGTTAGCTGACTTTGATCTCCCGCTGTCAAGCGTTCTGTCGTAGGTCTGGAGTCAGGGGACAAAAGAAGGGAAGGGATAGAGTTGAACGAAGAGAGGGAAGAGGGGCATCTACGGAAAAAGGCATTTTTATTTTTTTAAAACAATAAATTAGCAGGATGGCACATGGATTAAAATGATATGAGGTGTCACATTTTTACTGGATAGAGTACAGATGAGTTGGTACTCCAGGAGTATATAAATATTTCTCTAATGGGTCAGCATTTTTTTTAGATCAAACTGGGAGAGGAATATCTACACTGATGACTCTCACTATTTCCTCTCTATTTAATGTTTACACCATTAGATCAAGTTTTGATGATTGAGATTTATTCTATTTACTATGGTAAATCTTTATTATTTTAATGTTATAATAATATTTATTATATAGTATTAAATATCAACTATTAAAAATGGATATAATAGTGGAGACATTAAATGGAGAGAAAGATTAATTGAGACATTCTTTTTCAAAACCAGCAGTTTATTAAGATTGAAGGACAAAAAATGCACTTTATAACCATAATAAACTAAAATGAAACTTAATACAAACATAAATAAACCAATCTCAATTGTCGGAGTTTACTCGCTCACAATGGAATGTATAAAATAGGTGTCAAGCATCAAAACGAAATGTCAAAATCTCAGTTTTATCTAAATGTTTGAAACAACAAATAGGAAGAATCCTATATAAAGATGGTTGAATTACTCAAATTCTAATTTAGGTTACTGAACTCAACAAATTATATATTAGGTTATGCATCCTAATTAGGGATTTAAAATTTGGGTCAAATTAATTATATATCCCTTAGTTATTAAAACAGAAAAATTGAAAACATAACCTATGGTTTGCTCTATCAATTAATTCATTCGACATATAATCTTTCTTTGGTTGCTCTATCAATTAATTGAAACAAATAATAAATTACCTCCATTCCGATAGCTACCATGTTAAGCTATACAGCTAGAAACTTGATTAAAAAAAACTTAGTAGCAATAAACTTATAAGTTATTAGTTGATTTTGACCGGGTTATCAGATGGGATTATTCATGAAACATTGTAGCATACAAGAATTCACCTCTTTCAATTATATATAGGACAAAACTTGGGTCAAGTTAATTAGGCTCTTTAGGTCGAGGTAGCCTATTATATTCTGCCACCTGTTTTAGTTTAGCCAGTCAGCACTTCAACAATGTTAAACCATCGTTAGGGCAAGTGGAGGGGACGAACAAACTAGGGTTTTCTCTATCAGAGATAGACAAATCCTAGCGGAAGTTGACTTGAAACCAAGGACACGAGGTCTGCCCAAATGATTGGAGGTTCCTATAGTATGAAGTTTGCGTTTTCCCTTGTTTGATTGATCTATTTATTTATTCTAACAACTGGAGAAGGATGTGGGAAAAATTGAAGTTTCATTTTAGATTGAACAAAATAAATGAAGTTGCGAAAGGAATCCATGGCATACTGCAGGAAAGAAAAAGAAGTTTATGCAATCTCTCCATGTAATTCTTACTTTTGAGCCTTTTGGTTTCCCTGTGGATAAAGTTCAAAGAGATCAAATCTTTTCACTTGAAAAGGAGTGGAAATTATGGGTTTTTTTTCCAGCCAAAAATCAAAGAAACAACCTTGATATTGGAACAAGTAATAACACTCACACAACACAGCCAATGGACTTTGCTTATACTATATACCCCCCTTGTTCAATGTCCCAATAGGCAGTAGTCTGATCCAAAAACCCCAATTTCCCACATCGTAAGCTCAGAGAAGGAAAAAAAGAAAAGAAAAGAATATTGTGCTTAATTAATGTTTAGACAAAAGTCTAGAACAAACGGTGCTCTTTTGTACAATACTTCTAAGAAATTAATTGATAGAGCAAATAATAGGGTTATGTTTTCAATTTTGCTGTATCCATAATTAAGGGATATGGAGGTAATTTGACTCAAAGTTTAAATCCCTAATTATGACGCATAACCTGATATATAATTTGTTAAGTTAAGTGACCCAAATTAAAATTTGGGTAATTCAACCGTCTTTATGAGATTTTCCCATACAACATGACATTTCTTTGATTACTGACATGATGCTTGTGATAATCTTTTTCCCATTTTGATTACTAGTTTTTATCAAATTTTTAACTTCATTAATGAGAAAGATTAAAGAAAAAATTACCCATATAGGTCCCGGATAAGAAAATTAAATATAGATATATGTCCCAAAAAATTTCATATTTACAAGCTAAATCTTGTCATTTACAAGTCAAATTTAATAATTTCTATTTACAAATTAAATTTTGTCATTTACAAGTCAAATTTAATAATTTCTATCTGCAAATTAAATTTGTATATTTATAAGTTGAACTTGCTTATTTACAAGTTAAACTTGTAAAAAGATGAATTTTTGAGACCTGTGTTAGCATTTAATTTTCTTACCTATGAACTATGAGTAATTTTGCCAAGATTAATGATAGTACCACATATATGTTTAAAAAAAGAAATAAATAATGATGTCCTCCTCCAACCTTTATATAAAAGAAGGTGGCCTACAGTAGGGAGGGTCTATCCCAAACTATGGAAGCTCACCAGAAATCCAATAATAGAACACGTCTACACAAAAAAAAAAAAAAAAAAAAAAAAAAAAAAAAAAAAACTAGTATATTACGTGGAAGAGATCCTTAAAATTATAAACCTATTTTTCTTGTAAAGCTCACAACATGGAATTCATAAAAGAGTATTAATTTAAAAAAATTAAATTGGATGCATTTGTAAAAAAATTTAAATTTTCGACACATTTAGGAACGATACCCACGTTTCTTAATCTGGGTGATCATTTATTTGTTTCTTATACTCCCTTTTATTCATAATATATGGCTTTATAACTAATTTACAAGAAATAAGAAGTGACAATTAACTCATTAAATATGTCATAAATTTTTTAAAGAAAATTTCACTTTTACCCTTATTGGAAAATGTGTTTAAAATTTTAATGAGTGGGCAAAATTGAAAATGAGTATTAATTATCTCATAAGTGACTTATGTTTTGGACCAAGCTATTTTTTAGAAGCGCCCATATTATGGGCCAGAGGGAGTATTAAAAAATGTATGGAATATTACAAACAAATTGTTAATTGAGGTGGTAAGTGATCTCACTCACGAAAGGAGGAGAACACAAGTTTGAATCTTGAGAAGCATACTTGTTGGGAAAGGTAAAAATCCTTTGCCCTTTAACTCTCCAAAGGGGAAAACCTTGACCAATAAAAAAAAATGGAGAGAATATTTACTTTTTTTATAAATATTACAATATTAAGTATGGATGTCTATATTTTTAATTGGTATAACCCATTAGCAAAATGAATGAAAAATTAAATATGAGAGAAGAAGGAATGAAAAAGATCGTAATATTATCATAATAACAAACATAAAAAATCTTAACAACTTTCTATAATATTATATTTTATTGGTATAACCAAGGAACAAAAAACCGGACCGGGAAATGAACCGGTCATGGCACAGGTTCAAGGGTTAATGGGTCAACCGGGGTCTGACCAATAATCGAACTGGTTATCGAACCGGTCATATTAAAATATTATAATTTATTAGTGACAATATATATATTAATATATGTTTAAACTTCTATAGATAAAAATGAATATCTTTACAAAAAATGCTTAAAATATATTAGTATTAGTTATTATGCCTATACTTATGCAATGATATCTTATTTCCTATAATTGTTATATCCTTTTAAATAGGTTTTTTCATCATCTTCTTCTTTTTTTTAGATTTATTCTTTCTTTACCTATTTTTCTTTTCATCTTGATCATCAATCTTTCATTTTTCCCTAAAAAATAGTGCGAGATAATAGTTGGAAAAAATTTTTTAAAAAAATAAAAAGGAAACCGGTCCAACCAGTGAACCACCGGTTCTGATCGGTTTTGACCGGTTCGGCCGGTTCTTGGCCGGTTCCTGACCGGTTCACGGTCTGATGGTTGAACCAGACCGGACCACTAACCGGTTCCCGATTCAATCGGTCGCACCGGCCAGTCCGGTCTGATTTTTTGTACTATGGGTATAACCCATTAGGAAAATGAACGAAAAAGATCATTCAAAAGTGACACATGCATTTTTTGATATTTGTTATAAATATCTATATATTCTATAATACTCATAGTAACACTGTTAGTGAACTCCGTCTACTTTGACACCAATAATTATCAATATCCCTCTTTTGGCTATCATAATTATTTTATCATAATTATTTATCGCTGTCTTTTATAAGTCAATATCTAAATCTTATATTTTATATTCACAAGTTATTAGTTGACCCCTATGATTAAGTAGTTATCGTAATAATAATTTAGCCCATAAATCAAGGAGTTATCACGATCATAATTCAAACTAAATCTGTAAGAAGCTTAATTTCTAAAAAATATAGATGGCCCCATGATTATAGTAATGCTTATATATGATGGCAAGTCGACCTTGGTTCTTCCTTATTAGTGAGCTCAATTCTTTATCCCAATATGATGGCAAGTCGACCTTATGAACTCATAAGTGATATTGACGACCGTAAGGATATCTAGGATACTTGGGCTATTGTTGATTGAGTTATCAAGAAGTGGACAATGGCTAAAAAGACATAATCTTTTGATAAAAAGTTAGCGGCTGCACTTACCTCAATTCTTTCTATTCCTCCTTTTGTTTGATCTTTTGTGCCTGGCAGTATATTAATTTTTGAATTTAAATTTCTTTTTTCTATATTCCTCCATACTTGACTTTCTTGATATTCATCTTTAACCGCAGAAAGGAGAGCTTGAAACTTTCCCAAAACAATTAAAGCGTCGTGTTGGAAAAGAAATTATTGTTAGGCTTAGAGTCAAGTCGAGCAATATCAAATACCCATCCAATAGTTTAGGCATTTTGCAATTTCCTAAGAAGGGAGATATTTTACAACTGTTTACATACTCAAAATTAACGGTAAGAAAATGATTTAGTTGATAGTGACACATATTATGATTGAGTACTTACTACTACAAATTCACGCCTTTATAACACTTAATACATAATGGTTATAGCTTATAAACGTCATGTATGTTGAGGAAGAGGTTGTACAAGGATATATAACACTTAAAAGCAACATTAATTATGAGCACCATGATGTATTGCAAGGCAGAATTCGCAAAAACACAAAAATAAATGTTGTAGTTAATAACCATCATTTATTTAGTAACAAAAGTGACAATTCTTTCGAAACAACTGCCATGTAACACTTATAAACAATTCAACTTCCTCCACCTCCTACTTATCCTTCTCCCCATCCTCTACCTTCTACTTCTCTTCCCCAACATCAGCCACTGCCACCTCCGCCTCCTCAGCCTTTGCCTCCACATCTTATGCTTCCACAACTGGAGGCAATGTTGCAGCATGTATGTAGAACACACTAACCATGCCATGAGGAGGCTTTCTTTATACCTCTCGAGTATGAACCGGAAGATCAATCTCATACTTGATGAGTATGGGATTAGCCATGATCCTAGCCACTCCTCTGATGACGAGCAGCCTAATGATCTTATCAATTCATCAAGCTACTTGCCACTATTCATTTTTTTTACTTTTTATCATTTTAAATGTAATTAAAAAAAAGAACATTTATCACGGTTATTAGAAAACAACCATTATGAAATATTGTTCTTTCAAAACAACTGTCATGAATTCATAGATAAATAGCGGTGTTTGTAAAACAGCCTTCATAAAACTCATGGAGCGGAAAAAAGAACAAATATAATTGCATGGACTGATCCTCTTTAACTTCCATTGCACGCTTAACGTTCAATATACTTAAACTCCCCATTTTCAGAAGTTTTCTTCACCCTTTTCCTCTATTCTCCTCATCATCATAGTCAAGCGACGTGCTGAAGAAATTTTGGAGAATCATCCTCCCATCCTCTACCTCCTGCTCTTCCTTATCCTACTTCTCAACGTGCACCTTCGCTTGCTTCTCTTCCTCCTCCCACCCAACCTCCACGCCCTCCTCGTACTCCTCCTTCCCAACATGCTCCTCCACCTACTTCTCTTTCTCCTTCTCTCCAACCTCCATCCCCGCCTGCTTCTCTTCCTTCTATTCTGCAACCTCCACCCCCACCGACGCCACTATATAGGCTCGTTCTCATCTTCTCAAATGATTCAGATCACTCCTCTGAGGATGATGGCTAGGTTTTATTTAATTCTATTTTTAGTTTTATTTATAAAAATATATTAATGTAATGTCTTCAACATATATTTAAAAAATAATATCATACCTTACAGTTGTTATTAAATAACCATGATAAATCAAATAAATAACATACCTCACAATAAACTAAAAATAACTATTATAAAGGTGAAATAATAATTAGCGGTTCTTACCAACTAACCATTATGTAAGACCTTAAACACTGTAGATTTGTTAATAACATACCTCACAATTATTTGAACATAACCGTTATAAAAATAAAACATTTAGCGGTTCTTACCAACTAACCGTCATGTAACACCTTCAAATCTATAATAGGGGGTTTGTTTGTAAAACATCCAATCAATTTGACATTTGAAAAGTTTCACACTCGATCAAAAGCTTTAGCTTTGTGAAAGGTATCCGTTCAACCTTAGAGTTTTCTTTCTTCAACTTCCGCCTGGGTTGACATAAGGTTTGTGGTTTTTCTTTCATTATATGCATTTTTGCGAATCCATTCTAGGCATGGATGATTATTGGGTTTTGATTGGGGTTTTTGTCTCTAAATGATTTATGCCATATGGGGTTTTTAAATAAGCAGTGGAGGTATGCCAATCATCTAATAAGAGACTACTAGGATGGGGCAAAAAATTTCTTTTACTTTGCATTTGCACATAATCTCTTAAACGATGGTTTGATTCTTTTCCCTTATGTAAATTGTGGTAATGTACAGTGGTGTGATCGAGAAACGTGTATCTCACCCTCAGTGATTCCTGGAATCGATCCTACTTATACATGTTGGACGAGGCATGGGGAGACAAGTATGAGGTGGTTGATCATATGGACAGTTGTGCATCACTTGATTTCAACACAAGTGCATTTAACGCCGACTGTCTTGATGATATAGCCAAGGCATTAGAAGAGGACCTCTATGATTATCCTAAAATGTTGGAAACTTTGAAGAGAGACTTGGTGAAGCCATTGTATAAGGGGTGCACTGAGTGTACCTGTATTGAGTGATGTGTTGATGTTGTACAACTTGAAAGCAAGAAATAGGTGATCTGATATGAGCTTCACATAATTGTTCAAGGCTTTGAATAAAATGCTACCATCCAAAAACATGATTCCATTCAAAACATATGCCACAAAGAAGTTGTTGTGCTCTATTGACCTATCTACGAGAAGATACATGCTTGCCCCAACAATTGTGTCTTATTCAAGAGTGAATATACATCACTAACACATTGTCTCATGTATGAGGAACCATACTACCAAAAAAATGGGAAGAACCTAAATAAGGTGTTATGATATTTCCCCATTATACCTAGATTTAAATGCATGTATAGCAATCCTGATGATGCAAAAAAATTTAAGATAGCATGTAGATGAAAGGAAAGATGACAACCTGTATAACATTCCTCCATGACTTTGTATGAAGCGCAAGCACACTATGTTATCTATACTAATCTTGGGGCCCAAGCATCTTGAGAATGACAGAATTTTCTGCCTTGCTCCAATAGGAAATCTCAGGGTCCAAGCAACCTAAGAATGACAAAAGGAAATCAAAAGAGGGCAGGGCATCCCAACCTTTAACTAGTAAACAAGTATATCAAAAGATGAAATATATAAAATGTCTATTTGGTAAACCTTTTGCAAGGGATGTTAGGACAAGTAGGCGAAAGAAGCGGATGTGAGACATTTTATTGATATTATGCACATTGAGAAAAATATGTGTGAAAGTATTGTTGGCACATTACTCCATATTCTAGGGAAAACTAAAGATGACATAAATGTTAGGTTAGACGTGGTTGAGATGGGAATAAGAGAAGACTTAGCATCAGAGGAGAGGGGTGCCCATACATATCTTCATCCTGTGGCTCACACTATCAAAGGATAAGAACTATTTTTTGTCAGTTCCTTGCTTCAGTCAAGGTACTAGAGGGTTACTCTTCAAACATCAGAAGACTCGTATCAGTGAAGGACTTGAAAATGATGGGATTAAAATCTCATGGCTGCCATGTCTTGATGGAAAACTTGATTTTGATGGCTATATAGGGTATCTTTCCTTATGAGGTATGAGCTGTAATTACCAAGTTATGTTTCTTCTTTAAGTCACTTTGCAGTAAAGTAATAGACCCTAAAAAATTGTTAAGGTTGTAAAATTGAATCATACACATATTGTGTGAGCTTGACATGTATTTTCCTCCATCATTCTTTGACATTATGGTCCCACTTGACAACTCACTTGGTTAGATAGGTACAACTTTATGGGCCGGCCTATTTAAGGTAGATGTACCAGTTGAACATTTCATGAAGATAATGAAAAAGTTTGTGAAAAATCAGAGTTGTCTGAAGGGTTGTATTATTAAATGATATATCTGTGAAGAGGCAGCTGAATTGTCTACCACACACTTAAAGCATGCAAGTGATATTGGGCTTCTTGTGCCTCGGCATAAGTAAAGAAGGACTGATGGGGAAGGGATCATGAGCAAAAAGTTGTAACCATCTCAGATCAACAGTTAGATCAAACATACCTATATATGTTGCACAGCTTTGAGGAGGTTGACAAGTATGTGCACAACCATATGCATCAATTTTAAAGGGAAAATCCCTACAAAGGGAAAAGCAAAATGTTACTTCACAAGTAGAAGATTCCAATCCTCTGGTACCTACTCCCACACAAGATGTCAAGCAGAAGCAAGTACAAAAGTGCATTGAAGAGTTTTCCCTACCATTTGGTAATAATCTTATCCTTACAGAAGTAGACTCTCCTCGTATTTTTAATTAATGAAGTAATCAAGTAATTGAGTGGTGAATGTAACCCCCTCACCGTAATTACATCCGGATTACGAAATTTAAGTGACATAGAGACCAATGAAGTAAAATAACCATTTATGATCCCTCATTCAAGAGATGGGATATTTCAAAATTAGTTCTAAAGCATACTTGATCCTGGTCTCACATTCACGTACGGATATAACTACTATGAGAAATCAAATTACATAAACAATATCAGAGTGTGGAAACCAAAATCCCGGCAAACCCCGGGTTACTTACATAAATAACTTGGGTTTAGGATTTCCCAATTATGGGGATTACACAACCAAAATAATCATTTACATTATTATGTACACTTGTCAACCCCACATCCAAAACTATGATAACCAACTACCACTTAGATTTCGGAGTAAGCCTAACTACTCCTGGTTGTTCGCTTCCCTTTCGAGCCACTCGCCCTGTCTGAAAAGGTTAGTCATATAGAAGGGGTGAGATTCTAAAGAATCCCAGTAGTAACAACAATTTCATACCACATGCAATCACAGAATATGCACACCAATCATCTCATACAGCAACACAAGTCACTCCACCCTCATCCCCTTTTACCGCCGGGAAGGCATACGACCTTAACCCGAACTGTTGTTAGCGACTCAGGGACTATTGGCGTGGCAGTGCATACAAATAGCCACACGGCTCAAATATAGCCTTTCAGCTTTCACAATGGCCCGTCGGCCTTCACAAATAGCCTTTCGGCTCACAATTAGCCTTTCGACCCACATATACACATATATCACACCCTAACCTCATCCCCTTTTACCGCCGGGAAGGCATACGACCTTGACCCGAACCGTTGTTAGCGACTCAGGGACTATTGGTATAGCGGTGCTTCCACAGTTTTCACAAAACTTGCAGCATACGATTTTCATTTCAAAACAATGACATAATATACATACAATGTATCACACAGGGCATAAAGAAAGAGTCACTACCTATATCCTTCCTAACTGGCTCTGGCACCTTAGCCTCACGAGGACGACAAATGTCAAATCCTATATCAATTAGGGACAACCAATCAATCTCTTTTCCATATGTACATTTCAATAATACTCTAAGTTGGTTATCATTTAGGACTCTTTAGGTGACTATTAGAGGCCTAAACATATGCCTAAAGGGTTGGAAGACACTACCCAAAAGACCCCTTACTCGAAGGCAAAACACAGATTTTTGGTCATCTCACTCGAGCACAGATGCTCTCACTCGAGCACGAGTACGGACATCACTCGAGCACAAGAAAGAGTGAGACTGCGAGTGAGCACCCGAGAGCACACACACAGCTCTCCAAGCACAGGATCACTCGAGCACAGCCATTTGCACTCGAGCACACACCTCACACCCGCGAGTGAGAAGGCACACCCGAGCACCTTACTCGCGAGTGAGAACCCGAAAGCACAACTCCCACCTGAAGCACTATCTCACTCGAGCACGACCCCCAGTGCTCGAGTGAGAAGGCTATGCCCGCGAGTGTCAGAGCACACTCTTGGCATCAACCAGCAAGTGAGGACCCGAAAGCAACCTCAACTCCGGACTCGCACCTTCACTCGAGCAGAACCATGCTCACTCGAGCATGTTCTTCGCTCACTCGAGCACAAGGCGATGCTCTCGAGCACAACCCATAAAAACCCAGATAACTCGAAGCACAACAGGGAAAACTTGCATATCACTCGAGCACGTTCTTCCTCTGCTCGAGTGATATGTATCAGAGACCAGAAACGCAGCCAAAAACCAGAAACACCAAATGGTCAATTCCTCCCCCAAAGGTTCCCCAAACTCAACCAAAAGCTCACACACACTTGGCACTAACTAGGGAACACCTTGGCAACTTTAAAAACACTCCAAGAACCAATTTGACCACAATCATTCACTAAGGTCTCTAAGATACAAAATGTCCAAATTCCCTTAACACATTTTTATCATTCCAAATTACATCAAATGTTCATATATCTCCAAACTATATCATTTTCAATCATCAATCATAACGAACTTCGCATTTCCAGAAATAGGCATATTTAGGGCAAAATTCCAGATTTGACCAAGCTTAGCCAAAAATCACAAACCACATACTAAAATGCTCTAAATGCCTACCTCTTCTCTTTGCTCAATTCAGAACCTTGATTCCTCAACTTCCAATTTCGAATCAATGTCCCAATCAACACTATTCAAGACTCTACAACCACCACAATGTAGCTCTCAATGAGATGCATATCTTTAAAGAAGAGATTTAGGGCATTAGAGATGAATCAAAGCATCAAAATCTCACCTTTTCTTTTCCTTTCCTTCTAGGTCGCCGGAATCAATGGAGGAGAAAGAGATGAGAAGATGGAATGATGATGATTTCTCTTCCCTCACCAAGCACACAACCGAACAAGAGAGAGGAGAGAGGGAAAAAGTGGTATTTTGTCTTCTAGTGCTTCATCCAATGGCTCATACAAGGCCACATGTCATCATCCACTCACTCCCTTATGAGCTCACCAAAATCACAACACATAGGATTCCGACCCATATGAAATGCATCTCAACCCTTGATCTTAAATACCACATGTATTTATTTCAAGATTTACATTACATTAATCATAATAGCGCTTAATTAAGATAATTACAATAATTATCAATATCATTAGCCCTAATCACAAATCGGGATATTACAATGAGGTTGATGAAGAAATCATTGTTGAATCCCCTCAAACGTTTAAACATGAAAATGTTTTACCATTTACTTCAAGTAGTAGTGAATTTGTAGCTTATATTGTTGATTGTACTTGTGATGTTGATGCTAAACTAAATGTATATAAGGATTAATTCTTCTCTCATCCTTGCATTCACTCTTTTGATTTTGGCATTGTGGAGAAATGCATTAATGACCATAGCCTAGAAAAAGATCTTTCTCTTGATTCCAATGAATTGCATGATAGTTTAATAAGGGAATATTCAAATATTTTAATTGATGATATTGCAAATGAAAATGAATCTTTTCATATGATTTTATCTTGTGATTTGCCACCCACCATAGGAAAGAAAAATGTTTTCTTTGAATTATCTAATGATGATAGTGATGATTTGAAAAATTCCCCTCTTTCTTCTACTCTTTTTCCTTTCACCTCTTGTGATTGCAATAATGATGTGCTGTACCCCAACAATAAGTTAGATTCTGCACCTTCCACTTTTGAAAAAAAGGGGATTTTCAAAAATTAACTAATTTTCTAACTCCTACTAATGGGAGTGGCATTGATTTCCTCAGTTGTGATAGTTACTTAAAGAGTTTAGTTCCTAAAATGTCTTCACTTAAAATCTCTCCATGTTTCTTTTTTAGATGGGATACTATTGCTTACTTGTTGTCTTCATTTTAGGCACATCATTGGAAAGGTCTTTTGTGGTATCAACCTCTACTGTACATTCTCGGACCTCTTCTAATTGTTCTTAGCCACCTCCACCAAGGAAATTCAACACAAGAGAAGGTGTTTCAAAGTACAAATGCATGATTCTCACCAGGGATGAGAACTTCTCATTCAATCGACACAAGATACTCTAACAAAAGTTGTCTCTTTCCTCACTTATTTTCTTTATAATTCCTATGATGACTTGATCTTAATTGTTGTAGGAGGAAGATAAGTGTAGGGGACAAACACAATCCGGTAGAAAAAAATAGTAGAAGTAGTGTAGCTTAGTAAGTAGAATAAGAACCCCTATATATGCTTTGTATTTTTGGCAACTACCCTACTTGATTACCATTGTGCCTTGAGTTTCAACTTGCTTAACATTCTCTTTAGAGTAGTTTTACAAACGTTGAGGGTAATGTGTTGATTAAGTATGAGAGATGGGAATACATTTTTTAATCCCATTAATTGGTTGTTTTAAAATGAGAAAATGCATTAAATTAGAAAATTTTTCAAAAAATTTTCAAGAATGACTTGCTTTGATGAATGCCCTAAGTGGTAAAAGGTCGCATTGCCACTTTAAAAGTGTGATTTGTAGGAAATTCTTTGAGCTTTCATGAGGTCTAGTGTTTTAACAACTTTTTAAAACCATGTTTTTTTTTCAAGAGAATGAGAAGAGAAATTAACCCACACTTTCAATTTTGTTAACTCCAAGTTTTGAAAAGAAAAAGAAAGCAAGAGTTTCTATATCATTAGTACATTTAAGAGTTGAGCATTATTATAATTGATTGTATTTATAAGGTTAGCATTAGGAATAGTTAAGTACAGGTTTTGTGTTTAGCTTGCTATGCAATTGATTGTGTTAGAATGAGTATTGGAGAAAAACCTTATTGAAAGGTTATTTAGGCCTTAAATTCTTTTTATATGTGCATGTTCACTTAGTTTTTCACCTTATAGAACTTGTTCCAACTCTTTTTTGAAATGTCATTTGCATTTAGTGTGATGAAAGTGATAGAGGCATTCAATTTTGAACCCTTTCACCTAAACATAAACCCCCATTTATCACCCTTTGTTACACCTTTGAGCCATTCCTATATTGTATGCACATCATTTACTCATAGTGTTCATAGTATTTTAAAATCAAAGTGATTTACCATTAGAAAGTTGAACAATGTATATATTGAAATACCATGTATATATAAAAAATCATCATCTTATAATATATGTATATGTAGATATGTGTGTGTGTGTACATACATATATATACACATAGACACATATATGCATTAGATAGAGTTTTTGCTTTTTCTTTGCTTGTTGGATTTGGCTATATAATAGAACAAAAGCTCACACTTCAAATATAGCCATGCAATTTTGGATGAATCAAGACATTTACGGCTTTGTGGCTAGGCTCAATGGAACTCCCTACCATAAAGGACTCAAGGGGTATGCAGCCTTGAGCAAAACTTGATAGAGAATAAGAGATTAGATCTATAGAACCCCATATGCAAGCTAATGAGAAGGAGCAGATAGCGTACTATAGATCTAATCCCTCATTCTCTATCAACTCTTACTCTAGGATACATGCCTCTTGAGCCCTTTATAGTAGAGAGTTCCATTGAGCCTAGACACAAAGCTAGGAATATCTTAATCCATCCCAAATTGTATGGCTATACTCGATGTGTGAGCTTATGTAATATATAAATCTATGTACAATTTCATCCTATATGTATGCAGGGGGATATTGAAAGGAGAATCCCTATTTTTAAAAAAATTTCCTCAAAAATTAACAGTTCTTACATAAAAACCATTATATATTTATATACTATATATGACGGTTGTTTCATTAAACCCATTACCATTTATAGCAAATAACTAACGTTTGTGATATAACGACCATTATGTATGCTAAACTATATATAACGGTTATTTTGAAAGTAGTTATATATGCTGCAAAGCTTATAATAGTTATTTACTTAAGACCATTATTTATTATGCTAGCATTACGGTATATATAACAGTTGTTTATGTGAGACTGTCTTATTTTCAGGACAGTATTATGTAACATCCCAAATTTTTTTCACCAAAGTTCCTTGTATATTTGTGATATTAAATGGAATAAAATGGTGAATTTTAATGTACTTGAAATGAAAAAAATATTGTAATCGATGGTCACAAATAACATGATTAAGTTTGGACACAAAAGTGCAATCTTGTTCCTCAAAGACCTAATGTTGAAGCCCAAAATGAAGAAGGAAGGAGCACAATTTTTAGGCCAATTATTATGCCTAATTTTTGCCTAAACAAAAAGAAAAAGGAAGAAGACACAATTTAATACAAAAATTGAAGAAATGTAAGGGCAAAATGGTCATTTGGCCATTAAAGCAAAAACTCTTATTTTTCTCTAATTAAAAGGCCAATTTTCAGCCAACAAGGAAGAAGCAAGGGAAATTAAACACGTGATCCAAATTATGCCAAAAGATAGAGCATTTTTAGCGAAGTAAAAGAAAGGAGAAAAGTCAAAAAGTAAAACATGTGCTTAATTACAATTAAATAATACTACCTTCGATCCTAAATATAGGACAAAGTTTGTAGTGCAAATTGCACTACAAACTTTGTCCTATATTTAGGACCGAAGGGAGTACTAATTAAGGAGGTGTAAGAGGATATTTTTTTAAGGGCTCTTATCCTCTTCCAAGGGCCATAATTTCGGCCAACACAAGAGAAAGAAGAGAGAGAGATAGCATGAAGAAAGAACAAGAACAAAGAGCGAGACAAGAGATTCAAGAAGCCAACCATGGCAAGTTGGAAGTGAAATTCAAGTGTTTATGCCTTCTACTTTATGGAAACTCTTCCTAATCTCTATGCCTTCTTGAAACACACATGTAGCAAGAATCAACTCAAGGGAAAGAAGGAAAGAGGTGATGGTTTTGAGAGCTAGAGAGAGAGACCAAAGGTAATCCCAAAAACCTTGATTTTCTTGTTGGTTCAAGGTTGCTTGATGTTGTTGTGGCTGAATTTGTGGTTTGTTTTGGCTTGATTTTGTAATTTAGGATGCATAACCCTAAGCGGAGGTGCTCCCCAAATTATGTTTAAGAATGTTTAAGAGGTGTTTAAATAGTTAAACAAGTGATTAGAAGTGAAAGAAAGGAGTTTAGTTGAATAGAATCATGAAACAACCATTTTCCCAAATATTTCTAGATTTTCGTCCAGAATTGTTTTGGGTGCGTTTGAGCTAGAATTTCATAGATTTGATTATTCTATTGTGTTTTGTACAAAAAACTGTTTAGGAATAGCCTCTGGCTATAAATTCTTTGATAAATCATAAACAAATGCCTTCTTAATATTTCATTTTCTTTTCTTTTCTTTTCTTTTATCTACAAAACACTTTTATATTTTTTTTCAATACTTTTCTTCTCTCTCATTTTATATACATGGCATTTCAATATATACATTGTTCAACTTTCTATTGGCAAATCACTTTGATTTTAGAGTACCATGAACACTATGAATCAATGACATGCATACAACATAAGAATGGATCAAAGAGGTAAATAAAAGGGTAGATGAATGTAGGTTTGTGTTTGGTTGAAAGGGTTTAAAATTGAACGCGTCTTTCATTTTCATAACACTAATGCAAATGCCATTTCAAAAAAGAGAGGAAACAAGTTCTAAAAGGTGAAAAACTAAGTGAACATGCACACATAAAAAGAATTCAAGACTCAAATAATCTTCCAACAAGGGTTTTTCCCCCTCCAATGTACATTCTAAAAAAATCAATTTTATAGTAAGCTAACCACAAAACATCTTCTTAACTATTCCAAATGTTAACAATACAAACACAATCAATCAAAACATTGAAATCAATTATAATTATGCTCAAATCTTAAAAGCATTAATGATATAGAAACTTTATTTTCTCAAAACAAGAAGTAAGTAAAAATCTAATTGTGGGTTCATATCTCTTCCCATTCACTTGAAAAGGAAAACATGGTTTTAAAAAGTTGCCAAAACATTAGATCTCATGAAAGCTCAAAGAATTTCCTATAAATCACATTTCCAAAGTGGCAAATGCAACCCTTTACCACTTAAGGCATACATCAAAGCAAGTTATTCTTGAATTTTTTTTTTTTTTGAAAAAATTTCTAGTTTAAGGCATTTTCTCATTTAAAAATAACCAATTAATAGGATTCAAAAACGTATTCCCCCTACCTCCCCCCCACTTAATCAACACATTGTCCTCAATGTGGAAAAACACTCTAAAGAGAATGCTTAGCAATTTGAAATTCAAGGCACAATGGTAATTAAGTAAGGTAGTAGCTAAACATGCAAAGCATATATAGGGAGTTCTTATTAAAGTATATTACTTCTGCTTTTTCTACTAAATTGTGTCCCTCCCCCACATTGA
The DNA here is from genome assembly GCA_963855925.1 of Inga laurina. Lineage (NCBI taxonomy): Eukaryota > Viridiplantae > Streptophyta > Magnoliopsida > Fabales > Fabaceae > Inga > Inga laurina. The sequence goes on from OY979710.1 coordinate 10,245,706, forward strand.
TCTTCCTCATACAATAATTAAGCCAAAATAATCATAAGAATTAGGAAGAAAACAAGTAAGAAAAGAGACAACTTGTGTTAGAATATCTTGAGTTCCATGAAGGAGAAGTTCTCATCCCCGATGAGAATCATGAATTTGTCCTTAAAAACATCTTCTCCTACATTGAATTTCCTTGGTGGAGTTGGCTCACGATTAATTTGAAGAGGCCCAAGAATGTAAGGTGGATGTTGGTTCCTCCAACGACCTTTCCAAGAATGTACTTGCAAATAAGACAAGCAAACAACAGTATCACATCCAAAAATAGAAGCATGGAGAGATTTCAAATGAAGTAAAGACATTTTAAGAATGAAACTCTCCAAATGACTATCACATCTAAGAAAAACAATGGCACTCCTATCAATAAGAGGCAAAAAACACTTAATTTTTGAAAATTCTCTGGCGTTTGTAAAGTAAAAGGTGCGAAATCCAACTTAGTGTTGGGGCACACCACATCATCATTGCAATCATAAGAGTTGGGAGGTAAAAGAGTGGAAGAAGAAAGAGACTTGATGAAGTCATCACCCAAAACTTTTAAACTCCAAAAGTTTATTTTGCTTTTTCATATCGAGTAGCAAATCACAAGAAAGAATCATATAAAAGATTCATTTTCATTTACAAAATCATCAATCAAAACATTTAAATCTTCCCTTATTAAACTATTATGCAATTCATTAGAATCAAGAGAAAGATATTTTACTAGGCTATGGTTTGTCTCATTCACATCAACCATATTAGCATTCATACAAGATTCATCATTTTCACAATTATCATGCTTACAATCATTAATAGTACAAGTAGCTGCATCAAGATAAATGGTAGAATCAACTGCTTCACTAAATTCCTTCTATCAAAACTCAACAAGCAAGTGGCATTTTTCATGATAACTGTCTACACATATTTGATCTTCCACATAAGAACATGAAAATACTTCAATCAATTTATCACAATCATCCCTAGTATTATGAAAAGAAGCATTTTCAACTGTTAAAGCATCACAAAATGAAGTAAGAGCACACTCATCAACAAGTACAATCAAATCACTACAACTAGAGCCAATAGGTTAAGCAATTAAATTTTCAAATATTTAAAGGGTTCAATAATGATTTCTTCATCCACCCCATTATCATTCAAATCATTAATTGCTTCATTAGTTAAAGCAGTAGGAGAATCTACTTCTACAAGGATAGAATCATTATCAAATGGTGGAGAAGACTCTTCAATACTCTTTTATACTCACTTCACTTCTTGTGCTTGTGTGGGAATAGGCTACAAAGGATTGGAATCTTCCACTTGTGAAGTAGCATGTGCCTTTTGCTCTTCGGTTTCCCCATCATTATTGGAGTTATAGGACCATAGAGCTCCTTCTTCTCCCTCAATCCTTATCCCTAACACATAGTCAAAAAATGCCTTGATAAAGTTTTCAATATCCGCCATTTCCTTAAAGAGTCCAAGAGCCTCCTTGAGCATGAATAATTATTGTTGCCGGACCTTTAATCGGTCATACATTGTTCTTAAGGTAAGAGTTTAGGCATCCATATATAGCAATGTGAGGAAGGCATCAAGTCTAAAAGGTTAAGGAGTAGAGGGTTCACTACAAAAAAACGGTATTCTGTAGCGGTGGCATTGTAGCGGTTATATGAAACCACTACAAATTATAGTATTTGTAGCGGTTTTAATCTAAACCGCTACAAAATTGTAGCGGCAAGCTACGCGCCAAGTGGCCCAACAGATTAGCAACGTTTTTTGTAGCGGTTACGTAGAACAAACCGCTACAAAAATGGCACGAAATTCCCGCTAAAACTTGTAGCAGTTAATAAACAAAAATCGCTACAATATTCCCGCCACTTGGCGCGACCAAGACCCGCCAACAGTGTAGCGGTTATTTGTAGTGGTTATAGCAACAAAACCGCTACAAAATGCCAAACTTCAGGTATTTGTAGCGGTTATGGGGATATAACCGCTACAGAATTTCAGGAGTCTCCAAGTTTATAGCGGTTCTGGCCCATAACCGCTACAGAATTTCAAAGGTTCTTGTAATTTGTAGCGGTTATTATAAAACCGCTACAAATTTAAGGCGCCCTGGGTGCTTTGTAGCGGTTATGGTAGCGGTTATTTGAATAACCGCTACAAATGTCTGGCCTATTTAAGGGCGCGCCTCCCTCATTTTTCCGTTTGCACATTTTGTTTTCTGGGGTCTCTCTGAGTGGTTTCTTCAAGATTTGAGCGTTCAGACGTCTGTAAAGGAGTTTTTTCTACAGTATTTCTCAGTATTTGCAATTGAGGTACGTATATAACACGTATTTTATTTATATTTGTATTTTTATTACATTTTTCCATAATAATGTGACTAAAATTTTTTTTTATTTTTACAATTGATATGGCTTCAAGAGAGGATAAGGGGAAGGCCCCTGAGGTACCCAGACCGATTTTGTGGGGTGGCAGCAGCCGAGCAGGGGGCAGCGCGGAGGCAGGGTGACCACGGTATTTCAGCCCATCCCCCCACAGGAGTCGGCCCTACCACAGGCACCGCAGACGACCCCACAGGAGATGACCGCACCAGAAGTGCCTGAGTTTGGGGGGTGATATCAGCGTCGAGGACTACGACGAGGAGGACTTTGAGATCCCAATTGGGATCAGGGAGATGGAGCAATTCCTCGATGAGGAGGAGGCTCGGGAGCAGAACAACCCACGAGGGTCGTCTTCACGGTCCACTGGGTTTGAGGTACAAGTTCAAGGTAAATAAATTTTTTAATTTAATAAATTATTTATTTAAATTCGAAATGTTAACTTTGAATTACAATTTATCTAACGTGCGGTAAACTGTACAGATGAGCAGGGGAACGTTTTGACGAGGAGGCTGGACGTGGCCGGTCTGTATAGCATGGATCAGACCCTGCGAGTTATAGTGCCGTGGAATGAGGGCACTGACCATCCCATCGACAATGGGGGGTCACCTGTTCAACCGCTTCCTGAATGACCTGGGCGCGAATTGGATGCGGTTCCCTCTTCACTTCAGGACGTGGAGGCACGTTCCGAAGGGGCCGAAGGACCAGGCTTGGGAGGAGTTGTAATTAATTCTATTTAATTAATATTTTTCAATAGGATTTTTGTAATTAATGATATTTCAATGATTTTTTTGCAGCTGTGGTTTGCCATCGGGGCCGAAGATGGGTGACGGCTGGAGGAACAGGAGGAACCGTCTCTTCCGTAGGGTGGATAAGGACGGGACGATGCCTCTGGAGCAGCTAATCGAGAGCATCCCGAACGGCGTGCCGCCAAACGACAAAGCGGGTTTCGTCCAGTTCAGGAGGAGCGCTGAAGGGTAGGTAATGTATTTATTAGATTATTTATATACTTTTTTTAATTGTTAATTATTAAATTATAATTTCAATTTAATTATTTTTAATTTGAAATTTATTAATTTTAAATTTTTTTATTGTTTTAATATATTTAATATTGTTTTTTTCCAGGAGCTTTCTCAGAGGAACACCAGGATCCGTGCGTAGCAGACGATCCACCACACAGCAGGATCGAAGACCTTTGCTGTCACCTACAGCGAGCTGGTACCTTTGCAAAATATCACTGACTTTTAGTTGGTTATTTCATAATACTAATTAAATGAATTTTGTAATTGTTTTAGGAGAAGAAGGCACAGCAGGAGAACTGTCAGACGGACTATGGGGAGTTGTACGCCATCACACACAGACACCGTGACGGGATTGCGACCTCTCAGCAGGCAGAGGCAGCCATTGTAAGTAATTTTATTATTATAATTTTTATAAAACCAACTTAAATGCTAATTAGTAATTGTTTCATAAAATGGCAGGAGCGGATGCAGCAGTCGCAAACTGAGCTGCGACAGACCCAAGCCGAGGAGTCAACGGGGTCAATGGACCCGACGGCTCCTTTGAAGGCGGGTATGGCTCAGGCTGAGCGCCCCGGACACGTGCGGGGGATGGGGATAGGCGCCAGACCTAGCATGGTCTATGGCAGGAGCGCCGCCTCTAAGACTGGCAGCTCTAGAGGGGTCAGATGTCCGAGGGACGAGTCTATTGACTAGATGCAGTCAGATTTGGAGCAGCAGATGGCACAACAGTAGCAGATGCACCAGCTATATTTGCAGCAGATGCAGCTGCAGGCTGATATGATCTACGCTCAGCAGACGCAGTGGTGTGATATCACGAACAACATGCTCGAGCGGTCATGGAGTCGCCTGTTCCCGGATGAGGTGCATCCACAGGTTCCCCCTGTCCCTCGGTATGTCGTCGCGACTACTCCTCCTCCTGCTGATGATGATGGTACGGTTCACTCTGCGCAGCGGCCCGATCTAGCAGTACCTGAGGGAGCCCCACCTAAGGGAGCACCAGAAGATCAGCCCCCAGCTACTTAGTTTAGGACATCTTTTTTTTATTTGTTGTTGAAACATTTGTAAATATATATATGAGTTTGTATTTCAGAACTTAAATTCTTATTGTGTTTAATATAATTATATTTATATTATTAGACCGCGTTGTTGAATTTATGAATTAATTACAATAATATTATTTATATTTCTAAATTAAAAAAAATAAAACATATATATATTTGTAGCGGTTTTAAATAAAAACCGCTACAAATATATATAGTTGTAGCGGTTCTACAAGTAAAACCGCTACAATAATATATATTTTTGTAGCGGTTCTACAAGAGAAACCGCTACAACAATATATATTTTTGTAGCGGTTCTACAATAGAAACCTCTACAAATATATATATGGTTGTAGCAGTTTTACAATAAAAACCGCTACAAATACTCATCATTTGAATTTTGAAATTTGCCACCTTTGTGCACATTTGTAGCGGTTATGTTATGTATAACCGCTACAAATTAAAAATAATTTTTAAATTTGCTGTCCAACAGCTTTAATATTAGTAGCGGTTGTATACATATAACCGCTACAAATACTCAATGTTTATATTTTGAATTCCCACTAATGTGTGTAAATTCCAACGGCTTGAAAATTAGTAGCGGTTTTATATATATAACCGCTACAAATATTTTAGAACTATAGCGGTTAGTGTAGCGGTTTAAGAACAGCTACAAAATTGTAAATGTTGGAATTTCATAATATAAGGTTCTTGGCCTTCGTCATTCTCTTCTTACTCATCTTCTTCTCTACACTTTCTTCTCTCTCACTAGTAGCTATGGATAAATCATGGATCAGGTTGCCGCGCAATTCTCCTGAATATTTGTACGGATTAAATAGTTTCTTGGATTTCGCATTCACTCACGCCAGCTGTAACGGCAAGATGGTCTGTCCGTGTCGGAGATGCAAGTTCAAGAAGTGGCATGCACGAAATGTTGTGAAGGAACATTTGCTTGTGAAGCCTTTCCCTGAGGACTATACGTTCTGGGCAGTTCATGGTGAGAAGGCCGGCATTAGATATAACGATGCTCTTCCTCGAAGTTCTCAAGTAGGCATTCAAGTAGATGAAGATGATCCTGTGAATGATGCTGTGCGTAATGCGTTTGGATTTCAAGGCGACAACTTCAACGAAGAAGTAGATGGTTCTGAGCCGGTTTTTATGAGGAATGAAGTAGCTCGGGATTTTTTCAGCTTGATGGATAAAGCAGATCGTCCTTTATATCAAGGTTGTCACAAATATTCTAAATTATCTTTCTTGATCAAATTGTATCATATCAAGTGCTTGTGTGGGATCACAGATAAGGGAATGTCAATGTTGCTCAACTTATTACAAGATGCATTCCCCGATACTGAGATTCTCATAACATTCTACGAGGCCAAGAAGATTATCAACAGGTTAGGGTTGAATTATCAAAAGATTAATGCATGCCTAAATGATTGTATGCTGTATTGGGGAGACGATTCCAACAAGGAGACTTGTAAGAGATGTCACACATAGAGGTACAAGACAATTCGGAAGGGAAAAAAGCAGAAGAAGAAACCTACAAAGATTCTTAGGTACTTCCCTTTGAAACCTCGCCTATAAAGATTATTTATGTCGTCTAAAACTGTGGAGCAGATAAGGTGGCATGCCGTTGATAACAACGAAGACGTAAATTAAGACATCCCTGGGATGCAGCTGCTTGGAAAACGTTTGACAACAACTTTCCAGATTTTGCGACTGACCCCAGAAATGTTTCGCTTGCGTTGGCAACCGACAGTTTCAATCCTTTTGGGAATCTTAGCACAAGTTACAGTATTTGGCCGTAGTCTTAGTTCCCTACAACTTACCCCCTGGATGTGTATGAAACAAAGCTCTTTCATTATGTCTATGATCATTCCAGGCAAAAAGGCACCGGGCAATGACATCGATGTGTATCTCCAACCGCTTATTGCGAAATTGCTTGACCTGTGGAATGTCGGCTTGGAGACGTACGACGCTTACGGCAAGACTTTGTTCAACTTGCGTGCAGCCTTGATGTGGACGATTAGTGACTTTCCTGGCCTTGGCACATTATCTGGTTGGAATGTGCATATTGGGTCGGCGTGTCCAGCTTACAATTTTGACTTTGACGTAGTGCGCCTTCCCCACAGCCGAAAGTGGTGCTTTATGGGGCACCGGAGGTTTCTCGATGGAACGCATAAGTTCAGATTGAAATAGAATCGCTTCAATGGGAAACCAGAAAAAAGAGGACCTCCTCAGAATTTGTCCGATACAAATATCTTATAGCAGCTTGAGTATGTTGACTTCGAGTTTGGAAAAAGCGACGATTCAGCACAAACTCGCCAAAAGAAGCGCAGGACTTCGGCGCCTTAGCAGTGGAAGAAGATAAGTATTTTATTCACTCTTCCATATTGGAGATCTAATTTACTTCACCATAGTCTTGATGTAATGCACATTGAAAAGAATGTTTGCGACAATGTGCTGTATACGCTGCTTAACGAACCCGGCAAAACAAAAGATCACCTTCAAGTGAGGAAAGATTTATGCGACATGGGAGTTCGTGAAGACGCTTGGCCAGATGAGCATGACAGATTTCAACCAGTAAAGTTTACCCTCAAAAAACTGAACAAGGAAGTGTTCCTCGTGACGTTGAAGAAATTAAAAGTTCCTGATAGGTATTCAAGCAACATTTCTCGATGTGTTGACTTGCAGGCTCGAAAGGTTGCTGGCCTGAAGAGTCATGACTCACATGTTCTTATGCAGCAGTTACTCCCTCTGGCTATAAAGAATACACTTCCTCTCGATGTTTCCATCATTTTGGTGGAACTTTGTTCTTTCTTTCGGAAGTTGTGTTCTAAGGTTTTGATCGTTGAGGAGCTCGATCAGCTGCAGTCCAAAATTATTCTTACGCTTTGTTATTTGGAGATGATCTTTCCTCCGTCTTTTTTTACTGTGATGGTTCACCTTACAATCCACCTCGTTCATGAAACAAAGCTCGCTGGACCAGTACAATATCATTGGATGTATCCGATTGAGAGGTACTCATTTTAAATATGTGCTTTATTCTCCGTATTTAATGTTTGCTAGTCATCCTTTTCAGTATTTTATATCAATTTTCTCATATGTACTTTGTAAGTTCCTTGGGAAATTAAAATCTTACGTAAGGAATAAGGCGTGGCCAGAAGGTTCTATAGCTGAAGGCTATATAGGGGATGAGGTGCTATATTTTTGCTCAAGGTACTTTGATGATCTTGAGACGGCTTTCAACTGCCCACCTCGTGATGACGATTGTCCTAATCCTACGCCGACATTAAGAGAATTTATCCCTTCTGTTGGTAAACAGTTGGAGCAACTGAGAACTTCAAACTAACGGTAACTGAGAAGTTCCAAGCACATAGACATGTCTTGATTAATTGCACTCAAGTTGAACCTTTCATACGGTAAGAATTGTACACTCACATGTTATTCGATCTATATCTTTTGTAACATTTCTCACTTTCATTTCACTATCGTCTTTCCATTATTAATTGCAGGGAATTCAGAAGTCATCTGAAGCGTCAACTCAGGATCTGTACACAGACATCCTCGAAAGTTGATAGGAGGGTCCACAGAGAATTTCCGAGCTGGTTTGCGCGCAAAATACTAAATGACCACAACCCACACTCACCAGATTTCAGAGCTCTCGCAATCGGCCCTCTTGATCATGCAAAAAGGTTTACAGCATACAATGTCAATGGTTTTAAGTTTTGCACGGTTTCACGGGATCAAGGATTGAAAACTCAAAATTCGGGTGTTTATGGCACATTTGGGATAAGGAGTTATGTGAGCAGCAGTGATGCCAACATGTAGTTAGGAGCCGTCCCTTATTATGGCAAGCTTCTTGATGTGGTCGAACTTAATTATCAAGGCCGTTTCACCGTGACGCTGTTCAAGTGTTTGTGGGCAAATACCACCACTTCTCGGGGACTGACAACTGACAACTTAGGAATCACATCAGTCAATTTCTCACGGCCGATTCATACTGGTATTTCTCAAGATGATGAGCCGTATATTCTAGCTTCAGAGGCACATCAGGTTTATTATGTCAAGGATGAGAGGCACAGGGATTGGCACATGATCGTTCATCTAAAGCCACGAGACCTTTACGACATGGGTGAAGGCGATAACATCGCCTACGAGAGTGAGCCATTTCAGCCAGCCGATTTTGAAAACTACTTTCCTGAAGGCGATGACAATTTACCTCTACTGCGGTGAGTTATTTTAAGTCCACGTCATTTAAATTAAATTTTTTAAATTTAATAAAACATCCATAATGATAATTTTTCTACATAATTTTTGTAGGGATGACGACGATGAGTGATCAAATTCAAATTATGCTTTTCTCTTCCAAAAAAATTGGAAAAAATATTTTAAAATAAAATTTAAAAACAAAATTTTAAAAAATAAAATAATATTTGTAGCAGTTATCAAACCGCTACAAAAGTAACAATAACCGCTACTAAATAAAAACCGCTACAAAATCGACACATTAACCGCTACAAATAGTACGTGGATCCCTATAAATACCCTTACCACAACTCATTTCAAACACTCTCCAATTTCTTCTCACCTTACCTTTCTTTCATTTTCTCTCATTTACAACTTCTTTTGTATAAGTAGAGGAGCTGAATAATACGATCACATATGGTAACAAGTTTTTTTATTTTTTTTACAATACTTCTTTCCTTTATATAAAATTTATTCTCACCATTTTTTTTCAAATATATTAGAACTGTACCTCATTTTCATCTATTTTTCATACACAATTACATTATATTAGACAACATAATAATTCCTTATTATCTACGTATCCTTAATAATATTATTAATATAATTTTTATACTAATCCAATTAAATTAAATTTATCCTTTTAATTTATTAATAAGCTAATTAATTAGATAAACTAATAAAAAAGAAACTAATTAATTTAATATTAAAAGAATAGAAAACAATGATTGTATATTTTTTAAAAAAAATTAAATATTTGTAGCGGTTATTAAACCGCTACTAACAAACGCGCCTTTTTAAACTCAAATTAAATTTTTTGGCGCAAAATTTGAATTTCATGAAATTAGTAGCGGTTTTATAACCACTACAAATTTCATAAAAATTCAAAATTAGTAGCGGTTTCTTAACCGCTACGAAATTGAAAAAATGTCATTTTTCTTTTCCCGCCTTCAAATTTTCAATTTTTTATATTTGTAGCGGTTTTATAACGGCTACAAATATCTCTGAAAAAAAATTTCGTTCATGGGGATGTTGTAGCGGTTTTTTGTAACCGCTACAAAGTATGTAGCGGTTATGTTCCTTGAGTAGCGGTTTTGTATAACCGCTACAAAACTGCTTGCAACATACGATTTAGTAGCGGTTTTCCTAACCGCTACTAATGTTGTTTGTAGCGGTTAAAACCGCTACTAATACCCATTTTGAACCACTACTAAATCACATTTTTTTGTAGTAGTTGGGATAGATGCTCATGGTATGGTGGAGTGGGTAACTCATATGGAAGTGTATGTAGTGGGTGAGTCTCTTGTGGAGTATGGCAGTTAAAAGACTTTTGTGCAAGCCACTCTATTGCTTTCTCCAACTCCTCATTGCTTTCTTCTCTTTTCTCCGCTTCTTGTATATGTGTGACCATAGAAGGAGGGTTTAATCCACTTGTTATGTATGTGTATGAAGGGAGATTTTCTTAGAAATTCTTCAACACTTGTGATTGCTGAGTGAGACGCTCAATTTCCTTTTACTATCTCTCATTCTCTTTCTCTTGGTGTTCCATTCTTCTGATAATAAAGTCCATTTGTAACTACTACTATTTGGTAAGGTCATGTATTTGAGTTTGAAACTCTTAAATCACTACCATTTGATGAGCAAAGGTATCCTTGTATGACGGCTCCTCATTTATAATCTAAGTTATTTGGTTTTGGAACTCTCTAAAGAATTCACAAATGGAAGATTCTTGGTTTGGCAAATATGGTTGGGAAGGAGGTCTATAAGGTGGCTCAAATGGTCCATAAGGTGGATGACCTAATCAAGAAGTGGGATGGAATGAAGAAGGGAGTTCATGATATGGCATGCAACTGTATGGTGAAGATGATAACTCCCTATTTTTAGATAATTTTAAGATATATTTTAATATATTTAGGAGTCATCTAGGTTACATTAAAGGGATTTTAATCAGATTTTAATAAGATATCAATTTAGAAGGATTTCATTATAAATATCAAAGTTTAGGATAAAAATAATGATTTGATAATAAAGATAAAAATAATAATATTAATAAATTTAAGATAAAAGGGAAAAGATATTTTAATCATCATCATTATTTCTTATTTGTTATTATCATTATCTATTTTCTTATCTTTTTATTTTTTTTTTATCTTGTTTGATTTTATTTTGCTAAAGGGATATTGCATTCTATGGAATGCGAATCAAGGAACCTAACATAGACCTATATATAGGTGGTTAAGCTTCTTCAGGATAGGAGGAAGAGAACACATGTTTGGGTACAGACAAAAGGAAAGGCATTTGGGTTTTGTCATCATCTTCACAGGACGACGCGAGGACTGTGGAGGTGACTGATTTGAAGACCAGAAGTGTCGTTGTGCACTGTATCAGAGGACGTTATGGAGAATTGAAGGCAATTGAAGCCAAGGAATTGAAACTTAGAAGAGATTCGAGGCTCAATTTTTTAGTTTTATTAATTTCTTCTCTTTCCTTTCAATAAACTCTTGTTTTGCTTTGATTTAGTTTTGGTTATGACTATGAGGAGCTAAATTTCATGTTCAAGAATTGCTTTGAACTATTAGATGGATTAAGACTTTTTTATTTATTTATTTTATTGATTAATGAAGTTTATGTGTTAATTTTATCTCATGCTTAATGCTTCTGGGTGATTGGCCACAACTTAAATTGTTGGGTTCAATTGAGTAATATTTGAGAAAACTAATTTAATTATAGAACTTAGATAAAATCATGCTAGACTTGAAGTTTAGGGGTTAAATGGATGTTTTATTAATAGAGTTAGAGCTATATCTATTAGCCTAACATTGTCTAATTGAGGTTAGAGCTTAATGATTGTTTTCTTTAACTGAGACAAGGGATTGCCCATGTTAATCGAGCATATAAAACTGGTTTTGACTTGAGAAAGCTTTCTCGATTAATTTTGAACCTCTGACAAGCACAAGTTTTCATGATCAATTTAAGATTTAAGTTAGTCTTATGAAGTACAATAGAGATAAGTAATCCTAGGTTCCTCCCATTTTGAAGCTCTTGAATAAATTCTTTTTAGTAAATTAATTCTTAAATATAAAATGTCTTTCAAATTACTCTCACTTAACCTAATTAAGAACATAAGTTTGCTAATTAACTCATTGTTTCCATAGTCCTCATGGGAACGATATTATTATACTACTTGTGATGATCCATGCGCTTGTGATTAAGCTAGATGGTTAACGGAAGGATAAGAATAAGGCTTATAATATGGATTATATGGTGACGGAGAATGCTTATGGTATAATCTATAGGGTGGGTGTGGTGGGTGATTAGGCTGGAATGAAGGTTATTGGTAATGTTGTAACACCCTCCTTACCATAATCATTAGATGAGTTTAAACGGATACTAGATTCGAACCATTCAGCCAGGTTTATATCCTGGGACTTACAAACCTTTGAAAAACTAATTAAATACCAATTATAACACAAGGTTTTAACCTGTCATTGAATGGGTTTTTCTAGAAAATTTTGTTACTTCGAAATAAATTCACAAAGGTTTGCAATTACGTCATAACTTACCCATTCTTAATTCCTTTTATTAATATCAGAGCATGTTTCTACTGATATTCATATTCTTTTTGCTAGCTATTGGGCTATTATCTTATAGTCACCCTAATTTAATTTCTTTAACACATTAAAGATCAATTACTGACTTGTTGCACGCTCATACAACTATTGTTATTATTGTAACAACTAGTATTGTAGCCGTGCCCTCAAGTTGTTTACAACATATACAGTAATCAAATCAAATAACCATAAAAAATTCTTAATCTTTCGGTCGCACCCTTTACTTGTCCATGACTACCTTCTTGCCCTTCTAGCAGCTTGCCTTTGCTATAGGTTAGTTATTGGAAAGGGGTGAAATTCAAAAAAATCTCAATAGCAACATCAATCACTCATAGGATATGTAAATACACAGAGCATGTTAAACAATCATCATATAAGCAAACTCAATCATCACATCAACATATTCATCAATATGCAGCCATTACATCATACATAGGAGCTACCCGTCCCCATAATGCCAATAGTTAAATTATACATGCAAAGCAATACATATGTTATAAGAGAAAGAGTTACTGCCTAGTAGCCTTTCCAAGTTTTGTTCTTGTTCCCAGTTTCTTGGGCATCCCGGGTAAATGTCACATCCTATAAATTGGATTTACAGATAGACAAGTTATTACTTATTCCAATTCTTTGATAACTCAAGACACTTGAGTTGGTTATCATTAGGATTTGTACTCTAAGTCAAATAAAGGAGTAATGTGGTCAAACTAGCCCAAAGTGCTTATTTCTACCCTTAGAGTTCAAGGTAATTACATTTTGCCATTACCTTCTTAATTTCGCATATTAACTTAAAACTGCAAGAATTTTCATCAAAATTTGAAAATTCATATCTTTTTTGTAAAAATGTCTAATTGCAGTGATTCCAAAGGCTGTGACCCTTACTGAGTCTAGTTTTAGGAAAAAAATATTGTCCTAAGCCAATTGGATACACAGCATTCCAGAATTACCATTCATTAGACACTATTCCAAAAACATTCTAGTTTTACATGACCAACTTCAAAAATGCATAACTCATAGTGTACAGATCCTATTGACATATATGACCTGTCAAATTAAAGCTTGATTAGTCTACTTTTATTCTAGAAAATCTCATAGTTATTGAACAACATTCACTTATCCAAAAACACATTACATTCGGGCTGCCACGCAGAAACCCTAAACTAGCAGCAAATCCAGTTTTAGGTATTTTATTCCAATAATCTAGAATTCCTAACCAGGGGCTATTCCCACACAGTTTTTCATCTAGAAAATAATGGTGTTATCAAACCAACCCCTTATATATGTCATGTTTTGATAGAATTTAGACATACAATCCAACAATTATCAAACTTCCAATTTAAGCCTCAAACTAGTTTCATATGTTCATTAAATACCACAAGACACCATTTATACAATCAAAACACCATGAAACTTCAAAACCCTAGCTTAACCGAAAATAGAGTAGAAATTCACATGCCAAAATCCTCAACCAATCAACACAATCCGTAGCTCAAAATGAAACTCTTAGTTACCCCTTTCACTTTCCTAAGCTCTTTCTTTGGTTCTCCAACTTTGGCTCTTACTGGATGACTCAAAACACCTCTTCTTGAAATTCTAAAACCATAAAAATAAAGCTCTCATCAAGGGGAACAATGTTTATGAAGAGTATTTGAGCCATAGAAGTGATTTACAATTTGAAAATTTAAGTAGACGTGCTCACCTTATAGTTGTTCTTCGTTTCTCTTTCTTGGAGCTTGTTGGCCAAATTGTGAGACTGAGAGAGTGTGTGATATTCTGATTTTTTTTCTCTTCCTTTGCCTTTAATCACTTGGCCAAAAGTTATCCAAGGTAAAAATAAAAGTATATGGTCCAAAATAACTCTTCTTACGTAAGCTTTAGTCTATTTAACCATGTGTAGTTAATTTGACATTAATGAAGATTTTTTGTTTCCTCCTTCCTCTTCTTCTTGGATGAAATATGTTGTCCAAATGAAGAGGAAATGTTGACCATCTTGCTTCACTCTGTCTTGCCATTGGTCAATTAAGTTCCAAGTTTGAAAAGTTGACTTTTCGACTAAAACTTTTTTTCCTTCTTTTTTGCTTGTTTTGACTGAAATTTAACCCTTGTATAAGGAGGGTTAATTTTCTTTTTGATCTCATGATTACTTCTTACTTTTGAAGAGCAAATCCTAGCCTTTCATTTTCATTTCCAATTTTAACCTCAAGATTAAATGACAATTGTCTCTTTTACCCTTGGTCATGGCAATATTAATTGAATTGCCATTAGTTTTTTTCTTTTGTTTATCTTCCTTCTTCGAAGATGTCATTCCCTCTCTTTTTGGATCTAAGTTAGGTTTTGTATCCTATTTGACTTTAGATAAAGGATTTGGGTATTTCCTTTGACTAATTAGAACTAATCCCATACTTATTTCCAAATTCGTCTCTAAAAGTCATTATGGCTCTTGGATATTCTTAAGATTCTTGCCAAACCCGAGCCTGGTAGCCTACTTGAATCAAGTTTATTCTCAAGCCTCTAGGCCTAAAATTCAAGATATTACAAAGGTTCATGGTATAGGTAGTGAAATGGATCATGACATTCTTGACCAATTGGATTTCTATCTTGACTCCCCAACTTAACTTGAAGGAGTTACACTGTATGTTGAATGGAATCAATGGATTTAAAGATAGGATCTTTCTTCCTAATCGAATCACCTACAAAAGAGTGAGATTGAAAGGGTGAATCTTGATTACCATTAAACCAGGCCATAAGAATTCAACACAATAAATCCCTAATCAATTACAAGATGGCTATCTAACTATAAACTATGAAAACTAAAAAAAAGAATATAAGAAAATACAAACGCAAATGAAAAAGAAAGAGAAGTTTCAAAATGCCAAAAGATGCAAGTATGCTATGAATTAACTTGGAGACATGGTGCCAAAGTTAATGCAATAACACCACATAGAAGCTACAAAGTCAAAACAATGCAAAAATGCAATAAATGTTATACAAGCTACCTAAATGCAAAAATTCTAAACTATATACAAAGAAAAACCAAAAATGCACAACTAACAAGCCTCACATGAGAAACCCCTTATCAAAAGTAAATTTGACAATTAGATTACCTAGGGAGCCAATTACTTAGCTCCCTGACAATGGCGCCATTTAATTGAGGGCCTTTAGTCATTAGCCTTGGGGTCCACAATCAAAAATCAACCAAGAATTACGTATAGAAAAATCTACGATCGTTCTCTCTTCTTGATGAGCCTTTTATTGAATCCTAGGTAATCTAAATATCATGCAATTGCAATGAAACAAGGGTAATTGGTTTTAGTTTTTATTTAAAATTAATAACTAAAAGAAGAATACAATTTAATTAAATGTTAAGCTATTGCTTTTGGTGTTTTTATAAAAATGGGATGGAAATGAGGAAATAAATCTTGGTAGAAAAGTAAACCCCTTTCCTAACTTCTTAAAATGATTTGGAAGTTAATTTATCATTAAATCATATTGAAAACCTCAAGCAATCGTGCTAAGTCCAATATACCTAATTAATGACTAATCCTACGATTGCATTCATAGTTATCTCTTAGATAAATTGTTAAAAACCACTTGATGTATATTTGAAAATTATTTTAACGTACTTGCTTCCTCTTTGTTGAGAGCACTATCACAACACAGTTTGAAATAAATTCATCATACACACAAGTAATCACATAAAATACATAACTTTATTAATTCAAAGGGAAAATAAGTTCAATATATAATCCAAATGTGCCAATATAAAATTCAACACAAGAACAATCCATCAAGGACAAATAAACACTCATCCAAGTTTCATAAATAAGTACCAATTATAAAATCAAACCCAACAAATAAAAAGACATATAATGAGTTAATGAAAAACTAATAAACTCCCCTTTTACCACATTGAAGCTCTAGCAACCTTCTTTACCACCAAGAATCAAGAGAAATTAGCTTCACATAGCCATTAGAGAACCCCACACAATCTTAAAACTGAACCAGTTTGAAACAAGCTCGCCGAAAAATTCAAAACACTCGTCGAAATTTGCAAAGCTCACCGGAAAGATAGATCCTGCTGGAAAATTCATGAACCTCACCGGAAAGCTTAGAATCTCACCGAAAATGTAGAAGAAAGGACAAATGGTTCTCTAGTTTGATCTGTGGCCTCTCTCTCTCTCTCTCCTCCTGAAGCTTGCACCGGTGAAGGAAAACAGTGACAGTGAAGAATTCTAGTAAGAATAAAGAGAGGGAAGGTCACCGGAATAAGGTCTTAAAATGGAGATAATGGTGGTGTTTTGTCTCTCTTCTCCGGTGATGGTGGTTGGTTGTGTTATGGTAAAGCTCGACTGAAATGAGTAAGAGATGGTGAAAGTAATGGTGTGGTAAAGAAGAAGGAATGCATCGAAAGAGAGAGAAGGTCACCAAAAAAATGGAGGAAGTAGTGATGGTGAATTGTGGTGAAGAAAATAAAAGTGGTATGTGTCTCTCTTCTTCGGTGATGGTGAACTGCCATGGAGCTAACCAAAACTCAAACTTTGATTATCATTATCGATGAAGCTTGATGGAGAGAATAAGCTCTTGACTCCAGTGGTAGAAGAAAGTTCGATGGTGATGGTCGTTGAGAGAAGGTCGGCGAGGAAGAAGAAGGCGACAATGAAGGTAATACCCTCCCTTTTTACGTCTCTAGCTCTGGTTCTGTAAAGGTCTCCCATTCAAATATTCCTCCGCAATGCTCTTAACTCAAAACTCTCCCTTGAGTTTGTCTATCAAAGAAAGAAGAAGAAGCTATGGTCAAATTAGGTTTTGACCAAGGACTTAACTATAAACTTCAAAATTTCTCAAGGAGAGACTAAAGTGCAAATTTTTGAAATATTTATAGGGAAGAACTGTAATTTCTGAAACTTTTGGGTCCTTTTCTATAGTTTTCATGAGTCTCTTTTCTTCATTAACTTGTAATTTTCATAGATTTTAGCAAGGAACAAAAAACCAGACTGGGCAATGAACCGGTCACAGCACAGGTTCATAGGTTAATGGGTCAACTAAAGTCTAACCGGTAGTTGAACCGATCATATTAAAATATTATAATTTATTAGTGGCAATATATATAATATATTTTTAAACTTCTATAGATAAAAATGAAGATTTTTAGAAAAAAAAATACTTAAAATCTATTAGTATGAGTTATAATGCCTATACTTATGCAATGATATCTACTTTTCTATAATTATTATATCTTTTTAAATAATTTTTTTCATTATCTTCTTCATTTTTTTTAGATTTATTCTTTCTTTACCTATTTTTCTCTTCATTTTGGTCTTCAACTTCCAATTTTCCCCTAAAAAAGCAAAAAAAATTATAAAAAAATAAAAAGAAAAAAAGAAACCGGTCCACCTGGTTGAAGCACCGGTTTTAACTGGTTCTGACTGGTTCAACCGGTTTCAGACCAGTTCGACCGGTTCCCCAGTTTAACTAGAGCTGGGAATTCGGGCCGAGCCCGTCAAGGGCTGGGCCTATGATTTAGAGGCTGAAAATGGAAGCGGGCCTAAAAGGGCCGGCCCTGTAGGGCCGCAAGCCCTATAAGGCCGGCCCTTTTAGGCCCGTTTAACCTTTTTTTTTTAAATGGGCACAAGACAATGGGCAGTAAGCATTGGTCAGAGGTAGAGTTAACCTAACCTAACCCTCATATCAAAAATGCTCTCACATTGATTCAAACATCATTTGAAGCTTCTCTTCTTTGATTTTCTTTTTTCTTTTTTTGTATGTATACGCCAAAATTCAAATAAGGTGTTATATTATTACTGACATTTGAAGCTTGTAGGCTTGTTTGATTGTGGCTGTGAACTTATTTAATTAGTTATGAACATTAATTATGGTTTGGACTTAAGTTTTAGTGTTTGTGTTCTATTAAACTTGGATAATATTTATGTTTTAAATTAGTGTTGATGATATTTATGTTTTAAATTAGGTATTTTAGTCTTTATGAGAATAAGAAACAAAAAAGGAATTGCAAAAAAAAAAGTAAACGGGCCAAAAGCCTGCGGGCCTAACTTAAACGGGTCGGGCCGCCCTAAAAGGGTACGGATTTGGACTCGGGCCTAAACGGGCCGGCCCGTTTAGGCCCGAGCCCGTCACGGGCCGGCCCGTTTTCCCAGCACTAAGTTTAACCATCAAACCAAACTGGACCACTGGCCGGTTCCCGGTTCAACCGGTCGAACCAGTCAGTCCAGTCCAGTTTTTCATACAGTGGATTTTAGGGACCTTTTCTGTAATTTTCCCCAGTCCTCAAAATATTAATTCTGACCCTTCAAATCTCCAATTTTCTTCTTAAACATCTGCAATGCAAGATTAAGCACAAGGTAGCATCAAAAGTCTAGAAAATCATTTGCATGAATAATTAACATATTATTACCATTTTTCCCCTAATTACAATTAATTCAATACAAATGTCCCTAACTAAAATTAGTGCTTAATCAAGCAATAATGTCCCAGAAAATGCCTTAAAAATCCTAATTATGGTTTAATCAGTATATTAGACCTAATGTGATTGCTTAGGGTTTTCAATTAGACTTAATGCAAAATTAACTCCCAAATCATTTTAAAAAGCTAGGAAAGTCAACAAATTTGCCACCAAAACTCATTTCATCATTCATATTTTCAATCCAATTCCATTGACCATTTTTATAAAAATATCAAAAATAATATTTTAGCATTTAATTAAATGGCATTACTCTTTTAGTTCTTATTTCGTAAGACCCAAAACCAATGTCCCCTTGTTTTTATTACATTTGCATGACATTTAGATTACTTAGGAATCAATAAAAGGCTCCTCAAGAAGAGAGAACAATCCTAGGTTTGCCTATACTCAATCCATAGTTAATTTTAATAGTGGACCCAAGGTTAATGATAAAAGTTCCAAATCAAATGACGTCGTTGCCAAGGAGCTAAGTAATTAGCTCCCTAGGTAATCTAAATGTCAAATTCATTTTTGACAAGGGGTTTCTCATGTGAAGCTTGTTAGTTTCATATTCTTGGTTTTTCATAGCACATAGTTTAGGATTTTTGCATTTAGTTTGCTTGCATAGCATTCATTGCATTCTTGCATTGTTTTAACTCGGTAGCTCATGTGTGGTGTTGTTGCATTAACTTTGATATGTTCTTGAGTTTATTTGTTGGAATTCATCATGTCTCCAAGTTAATTCATACAATTCTTGCATTTCTCTTTCATAAACTTGATTTGCGGTTGGAACTAAGTGTTACACACTTGGAAATTGATTAGAGTTTCATTGAAATTCGGTTACATCTTCTCTTTAAAGCTTGCTAGAATTTTTTGAAAATTTTGCCTAAAAACTTATGAGCTTTGGTTTCCTAAATGTTTGGACCATTTTAAGCATGACCAATAATAGATCTATTGGGTGTAGTGAATTTTAGTCAAATTCCTTTGTTTTGGCTACTTTTTTATTTTTCCTTTATTTTCTATAATTTTTCCAAATTTACAATAAAAAACAAAAAGATACTTTTATTCACTGAATAATTTTTATTTCGCTCCCATCCAAGGGGGAAAAATATACAACCTTATTTTTCAGAAATAGATTATATTACTAAAATATACTCTAAGTAAAGTACAACACAAAGGTCCAAAATCAAATACAAGTAAAAGGCCCAAGCCCAACTAAAATAACCTTAACCGCTAACAACACATCCTTCCCAAACCCTAACCCTAGATTGAAGTTAGTAAGCCAAATGTGCCACCGCCGCTGCCAGAGGAATGAAGAGAAATCGGTTACCATGTCGGAAACAAAGGATGTGAGTTCAAAGAATGATCCTAAAAGTCTTATCCCATTCGAGACTTCATCTACTACTAAGAGAGCAGATTCACCATCACCACGCAATAATTGTTGCATGGAGAAGAGCTTCCTCATCAGTTTTAATGATCCATCAGCCCAGAGAGACTCCAACCGTCGCCACCTCTCAAACCCCAACCCAAAGCCACTAAATTTGAGAAGAAGATCATTGAGAATGGGATAGAGAAACTTACTGGATTAAGGTCGAAACCATCTCCACTCTCAACCTCGATCCTCCACTTCAACAATGACCCCCCTTGTGAATGTAATCGGTGAAGATATCATTAGTACAACACTTTTCCTTTGTTTTCCTATCCTCCATATCACTTCTACCCACCCTTCCATAGCTGAACTTACTCTCCTTCCCCTTAATTTCCACCACCCAGATCCAGATGACCTTCACAACAAACATAGAAATAAAAACTGAGACCCCACAAAACAAGAGCCCCCATGCCGAACAACCTCCCTCCGACAGAAGGTAGGAGGGAGAGATGCCAAAAACCCACCGGTCAAGCACCCAAAGTGTAATATCTCAAATTTTGGGTCTAGGACTTTAAGGATAAGGCTCTATTAGGCAAACTACTAAGCCTAGTTTGGGTAGAGTCCCAAGAATGTTGAGAGATAGAAAGACTTTAGGGGACTATGTGCTCTAGCCCTACCTGGCAGAGGGCTCAATATGCGTAGGTAGTTAGATTAAATTGTCAGTGCAAATGTGTACAAGACACGTATACGATGCCATTATGTTAGTAGAAATATGTCACTTAGCTGTGTCATAAGGTATAGGACTGATTGGTCAAGCGAAACATGCTGATATAGGTTTGCATATGGCATTTCTAGGACAGACATGTGTACCCTCCTTTTTAGAAAAGACATCGGTTTGTGGTGCCATATAAGACCCATACACATACTCCGACCTGGCGTCCGTCTCTGATACGTGTGACGCAATCCCGAGTAAGCCCCAAGTGAAACTCGAGTAGATACCAATAAAGTAATTTTATTAAAGTAACTTTAACAAATTAAGTCATGATAGCTAATGATGACACAACTTTTGTGCTGGCACCACAAGTAATTGACAAGTATCCCCTCATCATGATAAAGTACAAAATGCCTTTTGTGTTGGCTTGCCAAGAAGGTGACAATTGTCCTTCATGATGAGGGTTACTTTTTTCCTTTTGAGGTAGCACTCTAGGAAGATGACAACTAGCACCTGAGTCTGGGGAATCCACTGATCTCCGGTCCGGTCGCGTACTTGACTTCCCAAACACCAAACCTGGGAGTCCGGGGAAATAGGCCTCTCCTTCCCCTGACCAATCAAGGACACCTAAGAGGAGAGAGAAGGAGAAGGACCCATTTTTTAAGACACGTGTCACTTTTTGATTTGATCACTTGACACTTGACACAACAAGAAGCAATCAAAGGCAAGATTTTATCTCATCCCTCCATTCCTCATTAAAATTTCATCTAAGGGCCATCAGGAGGAGGAAAAATCAGAAAAACACCAAGAATTTGGAAGAAGAGAGGAGAGGTGTGAATAGTAAAAGTTCCTAAGCTCTATAGCAGATTCCAGCCCTAAATCGTCATTATCGTCCGGTAAGTCCTTCAAGAAAGTTGTTCTACTCACTAAGAGCTTCATTTATATGGTCTCAGTTTTCTAATTTGAAGTGTTTTGTGTCATTTTGTTAGCTGGAGTGTTGCTGAAATACTGAACCAGTTGTAGAAACGTGAATAAGTAAGCGTTGGCTTTGCTTTGAACCGATTGGTTTGTGGTTTTGTTGTTAGGTATAAGTTTCGGTCAAGGGCAAAAACTGGGGAAGGAGAATTATTTTGCTATTTTTTGAAGTTAGAAATGAATTCTACATAAAAAACAGTGTTGGAAAAACCCCTTATTATAATCTTGAATGAGTTGGAATGAAAAATCAAAAGTTGAATTTTTTTTATAAGTGCTGCTAGATTTCATTTTCTGGAGGTAGTCAGTTTGTAATGAGTTTTTGAATGATCAAATCTTATCCAATGGCCATGAAACTTTTCATATTTGAAGTTGACATCCTAAGCTTTAATTTGATATATAATAGGTGTCATTTGGGTTTGTAGATTGTGAGATATGAATTTTTGAAGTTAGGCATTGAATCTGGAACATTTTATGGACTAGTTATGTTGTTCGATGATTCTGGAAAATTTAGCCCTGTAATTGGAAGTGGCTAATATTTTTCCCTTAAAGAAAACTTAATGAGGGTCACATAAGACTTTGAATCACTGCAATTGAATTTTCTTAGATTTAGTTATGATTTTTCAAAGTTAACTGAAAATCTGCCAACTTTCTAGAATAGTGCAAAAATGAAAAAGTAATGGCATTTGGTAATAAAATTAACTTCCAAGGGTTAAGTTAAGCACTTGGAGTTTGTAACATCCCAAATTTTATTCACCAAGAATATATTGTAATTATTATATATATTCAATGAAATGGTGAATATTTAAGGCCAAAGGAATTAAATATTGAAAATTGAAAGTTGAATAGTGTTTTCAGTGAAATCGCCTGTGAGGTAGTGAGTTTGTCATGTGGTTTTGGAAGACCAAATGATGAGAAACAATTATGAAATTTTACAGGATGGAAGTAGACATCCTAAGCTTTAATTTGATAGGTCATATGTCTCAATTGAAACTATGTACAAAAAGATATGAATTTTTGAAGTTAATCCAGAAAATCTGGAAAGTTTCTGGAGCACCGATCAAAGATTGAAAATCTGGGAATAATATGATCCTATCCAGTAAAATTTCATATTTTTCCTTGAAACTAGACTCAATGAGGGTTCCATAGGCTTTGGAATCGCTTCGAAACGATGTCTACAAAATTAGTTATGATTTTTCAAAGTTAAGGCAGAAAATCTGCCAGAATTGGCATTATTCCGAAAATTTAAGAAATAAAGTAATCTTCCTTATTCTTTTAATTATTTTAGAAATTAAGGAATGAAGGAGGAGGAGACAAGTGTCAAAATCCAATGAGACCAAGTATCAACACCACATGAAAGATGATGGAGATAATTGTTGTGTCATAAGTCCTTACTTATGTCATAAGGTTAGGTAGCCAACTCTTGTACTAATTGACTTGAGTAAATGGAAGGAACACTTGATTTAGTTGGAGTATAAGAGGGAGCACGTTTTTGGCCAACCAAGGAAGAAGGAA
Source organism: Inga laurina (assembly GCA_963855925.1). Taxonomy (NCBI): domain Eukaryota; kingdom Viridiplantae; phylum Streptophyta; class Magnoliopsida; order Fabales; family Fabaceae; genus Inga; species Inga laurina. The sequence continues at coordinate 10,269,036 of OY979710.1, forward strand.
ATGATAATCAAGGTTGAGTGTACACAAAAGGGAAGCATGGCAAGGTTGAGTGCACACAAAAGGGAAGTATGGTGCAAGCATGGAGTCAAGTATGGTGGTTGGCATGTGTCACTATAACAACCTTAGATGAGATCAATGGTTAGGAATCAAGGGAGCATTTTTATGAAGGCTTTCTCTTCTCTTCCCTTCATGCATTTTCGTTCAACATAGAGAGGGAGAGAGTTTGGAGAAACTTTGAAGAGTTAGAGGGAAGAGGAAGAAGAAATCTTAAGGTAAGAGTTGATTCTTAAGCTTTCCTTGTAATATTTCCCCTAGGTCCTTCTCTAAACCATGTTTCTTCATGAATCTATGATCTTGAAGACTCATTCTTAGCTCAAGGAGAAGAGAGAGAGGACGTCCTAGAGAGAGAAACATCAAGGATCAAGAGGTAATCTCCAAAACCTCAACTTCTTAGTGTATGGAAGTTGTTGTTGGTGATTGTTGTTTGGTTTTGTGATTTTTTGGGTTGAGTTGTAAAATTAGAAAAGTCATAACCCTAACGGGTTATGCTGCCTAAAATCCTTTAAATCATGATTATGAAGTGTTTAAATGAGTTAACTAAGGATTAGAAGTGGAAAAGTACAAGTTTTGGAAGCTAAAACACAAAGCTCCATTTTTCTATTTTCCCTTCAATATTTTGGCCAGACCAGAACTGGTACTAGGAGTTGGATTTTCATGAAATAAATGGTTCCATTGGACTCAGTGGGAAAACATAGGTGGGGTTACAGTTGGACACTTTTTCGGTAGAGGCCGAAAAAGCATAATTATGAAAACGCCACTGAAATACCTAAATAGGGGTTGTCAAGGGTATTTTCGTAATTTGACAATGAATTTGGTGATTTCAAACCCGGAAATGGATTCCTTGGTCAAAAATAAGTCATAATAGCCTTAGTCAAAATTTTGGGAAAACGTGCCATCGAACCGGGTACAGCAGGGCCGGGCCGGGTTCCCGGGGGGCATTTTTGTAAATTTTCACCATAGACTAATATAACCACAATAAATATTATGGAAGAGTCTAAAATGATACTTGGATAGGTTATGACCTATTTCTGGTACATTTAATATTTTAGGACCGATTTGGAGGCCGAATACGACACGTTCTTCGAGGCACATTTAAAAAAAGGATATTAAAGCTTTGAGGTAGGGACATTATCCTTCATACACTATGCTATAAGTTATGTGATTGTGTGGATGCCATTTTTTTATAAATACGCTTTATTAATCAACACGATTTGCCCAGAGAGGGGCCGGAAGTGTCAGAGGCACTTACACTGGAGTTGGCAAAAATCCTACCGGTGCAGAATAGTGGGGATGGGCCCTACTCATGTATACATGCAGATGATATGTTTATAATGTTCATTAATTGGTGCATACATGGCATATATCATATTTACTTTTCGCATTTTCTATGAACGATAGCATGTTTCTACTGGGGTTCTCCAGAATCTCACCCTATTTTAAATAAACACCTCAGCGGGTACCAGTGGGGCAAACGGAAAAGACAAAGATGCCGGGAAGTGAACGGCACGTGTTTCGAGGCAAGGATAATAGCGTGGTCATAATTAGTCTATTTTGTGATATTTTGGTAAAAATTGTAAATATTAAACTTCTGCTGTATTTTCTGTTTTCGTCGACGAACGATATCAGAATTGTAAAAGAATATTATTATCAGTATAATTGTACTTTTCTGTATGCCCATTGAATTCCATCTTTATTACTCTTCGATTATCGAAATGGAAATGGGTGTTGACAGAGTTAGTGTAGGCCCATTAAATACCCATTGGGCCTAATGTGTTAACTTTAAAGTTAACCAACCAAAATGTTTTAAGTTATTAGAATTGGGACAAATATAGCCCCAAATATAATAGACATGTCCTAAAGACCTATGTAGCCACATTAGACTTTCATTTATCATGGCTCTAATGTATGGTTATGTATCTAGGGCCATGAGATGATAAGGAAGAAAAAAATGGAAGAATTTCCAAACAACCGTAATGGTTGGAAGAAAAGGTACAAAATGGGACTAAAAGACAAAAGGTAGTAAACTTACTTACTTGTATGTATGTGATGTTTATGCTGTGTATTGATTTACTTTATTGCTTTGCTTGATTAGCATGAATGAATGAAGCTTTATTTCTGTTTTTATTGTGATCATAAGTATGTTGCACGAAACATTGAGCATGCAGAATATCATTATGTGAACAAAGCCTATGTAGGGCAAGCGTATCATGCACTGGTATTCATCTTACATGCATTGTCTGTATGTTTGCTATTGAGATTCTCTTGAATCTCACCCTCTCCCACCAACCATATAAGCACGGGAATACGAAAGAAAAGAATGATGCAGATGAACTGGAAAGAAAGAAGATAACAAATTGAAGAGCCAAGTGTATTTATGTTTACTGTATATAAAATATTTACACTTGACGTATATGTATGAATATGCTAGTATGAATATGTGAATTTTTATTGAACGGTAAACGGGATCACTGGAACTAAAAATAACAACAGAGAAATAAAACTAACTCTGATATATGAATATGGTAAGAATAACAGCTCAATAGCCAGAAATGAGAAATGAACCCCTAAAGAATTGAATATTAACGCTTCCGACACATAGGGGCAGAAATATAAAGTGTTACACAAAACACTAAGTGAGAAAAACCCTAGTAGAGGGGGAGAGAAACTTCACAAAGGAGAGAGCGATTGGATGAAAAAAATATATATACAACCGAACTACAGGTATATGTGCATTGAATGAGAAATGATTCATTCGAGATGAGAATCACGGACTACACACAAAAAAGGTTCAAAAACAAATTAAAAGTTTAAAACACAGTTCACTAAACTTCACATGCATAGATGAATACCGAAAACATTAGAAGCGGGCATCTGACAACTCAAAATTTCGTTTAATTTGACCCCAAAAAATTAATAATTTTAATGAATTTGTCTGGCGGGAAACAAGCAATGTGGAAGAACATGCGAAAGAGAATATTGAAAGAGGAGAAAGCACGTGAAAATGCATAGAGTTTGGGATAAATGAGATGATGTTATTTGAGGGCTCATGTCTTGTCCCTAAAACAGGAAGCAAGGATATAGGGAATAAAAAGCTATTCCAAACCCAATTGAGATCACATATCCACAAACGTCCAAAAAGTTTTGACAATAATTTTATAGACCCAATAATACGAGACGCTTCGATCTGCGATTCATACAATAACAATTAATGGGAGGTACGATGATGGTATGAAAATCCTTCAATCAATGGGACACCCAAAAAGCAAGATAGAAAGAAGAAGAAGAAGATTAACAAAGGAGTATTGTGGACCTAAGGCCTCTGAGATTTAAAATAAAAAAAGGAACAAGCCCATGCAAAAAATAAATAAAGATTCGACATGAAGCCTCTAAGACTAGAATGAAGTGCAAGCCCAAGCAAAAAGAAAAAAAATGAATAAAAAGAAAAAAGGAAGTAGGAAGTAGGAAGAATATTTTAATATATCTCCAGAGTTCAACATGAATAGTGGAACATTAAAGTACAAGTATATAAAGCACTAAAATCATTACTCAACTCGGTTAAAGAACGACAACTGCACTGATTTTGACCATGACTGAGCTAGAAGTGAGTTCAAATTCACAATGTTAACAGCAATTTCACAATTAGACACCTTAAAAATATTTATTTATACAAATTAAGATAAAACTCCCCTTATATACTTATCTTACATCCCGTAAATCATAATTAGAAAGTAGCTTTTAAAAACTCCAATCATCATTCCAAATAAATAATTTGCTTAGGACAATTTTATAAGTGACTTGATTTGATTTTTCTAAGCTAAAACAATAAATTTAGAACTCGATGAGTCAACTTGCAAATTGGAGGGATTAAGAGACATGAGCAAAATTGATACAGAAATTATCAAAACTAATTTATTAATATTAGAAAGATCGATGGGTTTTTTTTTTTTTTTTTTGAACAGTAAAAGATGAGTTAAGACAACTTTCTTAGTCATACTAAATCACTTAAAGTGACTTGTATATAAAATCAAAGAGACGGGTGTTTTCCAAGAGATTTATTAGGGAATTTCAGGAAACACTGTTTTATTTTAAATTAATATATTATAAGGACAAAGATGCTACTGCCTTCTAATCCTAACAATGTTCGAAAAACGGTATCGGACCGGCCGATTCAGACCAGAAACCGGTGAACCAGCCAAGAGTCCGGTCTGGTTTAGGTCATAGATCAGGAAAACTCAACCCAGTGCCACCCGCCTTAAACCGGTATAACTCGGCCTGAACCAGAATAAACCGCTGGGTTGAGCGGGTCAACTGGGTTAGCTTTTTACCCAGAAAAACTTTGAATCCCTTAGAGAAAAACGGAAAAGAGTCAAAGATGAATGGATGAAGAGAATAAGAAAAGAAGAGATAAGGTAAATAGCTGAGTATCTTCAAACCTTTTTCATTTTTTTCTACTCATGTCCATTCATATTTTAATGAGAACTTGATTTTGGATGGAGAGTATGTGCTTTGAGAAGAACTTGAATATGAAAATGGAAGCGCTATTCGCCGGAAGTTTAAAGGAGAAAGTGAAAACTGATAAGCTGAAGACAATCGTTGGAAACGAAGAGAGAGAACTTATGGGAGCATGTGATAAACTGATGATATGACAAGTCATAAATGAAAACACATCTATCTGAGAGAGAGAGAGAGAGAGAATATGAGAGTAAAGAAAGAAAAAGAGAGAGAAAAATACGCACAAAGGGAGAGAGAGGGATCAGATAAAAGAAACATGAAGAAGAAGAAGAAGAAGAAAGAGAAAGTAATTTAAAAGTAGTGTTAAAGTTAGCTTTAAAAAATAATTTATAAACATTATATAAATTATATGAAAGAATTTTGTCCCATAACAAAAATAAAAGTGTTTTAAGTTAAACTAAGTATTGTCTTTGTTTTTTTAAATATGATTAAATATTATTACACATTTTAATTATATTATATTATTGTATTATTATCGATTTGATCCTGATTTGACCCACTAACCCCTAAACCACTATCTTAACCAGTTCAATATCCAATCTAATTTTTTTATGACTTGATATTAAATATAAAACTTAGTTTACGGAGAAGTATTATTTACATTTAATGAGGACGCAAGACCGGAAGGAGTGCAAGGGTTGTATATGAGCTGTCCAAACCGAACCCACTCGGTTTTGCATGGCAACTGGCCACACTAGAACTACCGTATTATGAGCAAATAAAAGATGTTCTTTCTCATTCAACAACATACAAATGAAACATGCATATTAAAACAGCACGATAACTAAAAAAAAAATATTTATTCACGGAGGACAAAAATATATGTTGTAATCTAATCTAATTTCTAATAAAATACAAGCCACAATAAAAATAATGTCTGTTCCCATCTAGGTAGCAGCAGCTGTATTATATCAGAGGGAATCATACATAAGGTGAAACAACACCACTACATACTAACTAGAATATTTTTATTCTAAAAAAAGGCAACATAATAACACTACAATATATATTCCTAATATAGTGAGGACTCCGCTAAGCTGAGTTATTTTCTCAGAGATTATGACTGCACCCAAACAAAAAAAAAAAAAAAAAAACTCTGCAGAGCTATAAATACATGATCAAGTAAATAATGCTTCCAAGGTCAAGCAAAAATATATGTCGTCCAGCTGACAGGCTATTCCAAGTAAATCCCATATTTGCTAAGCAACTGTAAGATAAAACGAGTTGCCTTATTTTAGTTCCTTCTTTCTTCTGGTTTATCACTTCCACATCACCAACAAAAGGGCAATAACGAAGCTTAATGTTGTTGTAGCTTTGTTTTGTGCTTATGCTGTGAACTTAGAGGGCCCCATTTAAATGGAGGTTCTACCGTCCCTTTCATTCTGTCTTAATAACACTGCTCCGTTTGAATTCCGCCTTCATTACCCATAACTGAAACATTATTGTTACGTCATTGTCACAGGTTTGGCCAGCTATGGTGGTAATAATTATGCGTTTCAGAGATCAAACAGAAACAGTTTTCCCAGACAAAAACTCAGGCGACTTTCGGGATTTGGTATTACACCACGCAATCAACATTCATATATATGAAGCAAATCATTTAAATACTGAACCATGTATAATAAAATATATTTTAATATGGCATGCCTTAATTGGAGAACATAACCATAAATGCCTGAAAATGGCACCCAAGCGTTTTGTTTTTCACACAAGTTGCAGGCAAACGTATAATTGATTTCTAAAAAGGAAAAGGCACGCAAAAACAAGTTCTTCAGAGAGAGTCTATCAAATGATGAAATGTTACTTACCTGAAGTGAAATCAAGATGCATCCAAAGGAGAAACCAAGTCTCCATTAAATTCACTAAATATATTTGGGCATCCATCCCATTTTCCTTGCTCTTTGGCTTCCCAATACCCGCCCATGTATCGAAATGTTCCGTTTTCACCATCTCTTTGGAACCATTTAGGTTTCCAGCCATTTTCTTGTATTTTTCTTGACTGCAGACCACAGCAAGAATCAGGATCATTATCAGCATAGTTGGAAAAAAATATATTTTGAAATTAATGATATAGTATTTGTCTTTAAGATACTGCACATTTTGGTTGCACAAATTCCAAATCACAGGTTCCTAGAAAATATTGTATCAGCGCAAAAATAGGAATGTGAATGCTTAAGAATAAATATTAGTATAACAGCAATAAACATGAATCAGAGCTGCACACAATTTATGTCAGAGTTTGTATACCGCGGACACTTTTAAGTACTTATCAACAAAGTTTTGATTAAAATTGAAGATCAAAATGCATAGTTCATGTTATGCACAATTAACAACTCCAATTAACTTACTTATACATGGCCCCAATAAAAAAAAATAAACAACTCAAAGTAACCATCTCGACTCAAATATAAATACCCCAGAAAATATTGAAATTAAACACAAATATATAGAGAAAGCCATGGTGCGCTTGAAAAGAACCCATGTATCACCAATGCTTTATACTCCCAGTCCTTAATGTAAGACATATTTGGGGAGTTTATCCTAATCTTAAATATAAGAAAATTTTCATATTTTTCAATATTTTCCTAATTTAACCTATTGATGCTCTCTCAACAATAATCAAGGAAGAGAGGATATGAAGGAATTAAAAAAAAAGGAAAAATCCCTAAAGAAAATACCTCCGAAATAGGGAAATTCCTATTCAGTGCTGCAAATTCCAAAATTCAGGATCAGTATCATGTCAATACGGATGAACAGTGCGGGGGCGCCAAAAGACGATTTTGCCCTTCAGCCCTCATTCTCGCCACTTCAGAATAACAACATGAGGCTCTTAATTAACAACTCCAGATTCTTGATTAACAACTCCGCTTTATTCTTTCACATATTCGCATCTCAAAAATATAGTATTAATAATGTAAAATATGGTGTTGTTAATAAAAAAAGAACTGTTGTTATTGGCCCTGAAACTTAAATAACGAAGTTGTGAAACAAGAAATGAGAATTGTTAATATAGAATATGGTGTTGTTAATAACTAGACCGATGTTGTTATTATGAAAGTAAAAAGATGAAACTAAAATTGTTAATCAAGAACCCGGAGTTGTTAATTAAGAGCCGCGTGTTGTTATTTTGAAGTGGCAAGAATGGAGGCTGAAGGGCAAAATCGTCTTTTGGTGCCCCCGCATTGTTTATCCATACTGACAAGGTACTGATCCGGAATTTTGGAATTTGCAAGAGTGAATAGGAATTTCCCTATTTCATAGGTATTTTTCAGAGATTTTTCCTAAAAAAATGACAATGGTATTTTAAAAAATACATGTCATATTAACTAACTTCCTTGACGTAATCAAATTCGGTAAATATGTCTTATATTAAGGACCAGATGAAGTATATAATATGCTTATCGAAAACCACAGTTCAGTATTATTAAAGTGCAAGATGTAAGCATACCATTCTTTGTCTCTTCTCCAACCTTTGTTTCTCCAAATTGGCCTTCTCATATTCGCCATTCTCTAGATGCCGCTGATCTGGTCTCAGCCTGGAATCCGTGGGCGGGAGCTTCTCCTTTAATCCGTGATCAAATACCCGGGATCAGACAAAGCTATAAAAAACCATTAGAAATGACTAATAAGAAAATGGAAGCGCACATCAAATAATCATTTAACACATCATCACTACCTTCAATCCTGGTACAAGCTCGTTCAGAGTGATAGCGAACGATGTCATGTTGTACCGAGTGAGATTAGTAGGAGGTTTAGACTTTTTCCACAACATTGATGCATCTGATGGAGTATGCTTTGACTTGACATTCCCATCACCAATAACGTAGTACATGCTGTCATCCCACTTGCCAAATATCGCAGCAGGTTTTTTCCCCGAAACATCTTCAACAAATCCATGCACCTAGTCAGAGACATTATATAGAGAGTGAGGTATTAAACAAATAAAAAAAAGTAGAAGATTTCGTCTTTTGGAAATTTGAGTGAGACGGTGTGGGAGAGCAAACACGGGAAGAAATTAAGGTTTCAAGAAAATCGATAAAAAAAAATAAGTAAACCAACAGAAGTTTAAGTATTAGGTTAGGGATCATATCAGAAAAACAGATCAAGCTGCAAGAAATAAGAGGAAAAATACTTCTCGTTACTAGCAGAACGGCTTCTAATGTGTCTCTCTCTAATGCTTCTTGTGATGCCCCAACCTCCCAAAGGTTTTGTTCTTATTTCTTATAATCATTGTATTCTACATAAAATGAGTGATACTTTGATATCATATAGGCATAAAATGGTAAAGTTTTGAATTTTTATGAAAATTCAAAACTTCACCATTTTATGCCCACAAAATATCAAAATGTCATTCATTTTATGTAGAATCTAATAATCACAAGAACCAAAACAAAACACTTGGGAAATTGTGAAATTTTAAGAACATTAGAGAGCACATTAGAGGCCCCTAGCCCCAGAGAGGAACAATTAAGCCCTACCTGGTGAGGATTTCGGTCAAGAATAGTCTGCTCTTTAAACTTGAGTCTGCATGAATACTGGCGATTACCACGTATGTCCATGTTTCCATGATGATCACAGTATATTTTACCAAGGATAAGATTATAAATTGTTGTAGTGACCTAACAAGAGCGACAACAATAACAATCATAACAATGTAAAAATAAAATAGTACTACAACAATAACACATTTTGTGGTAAGCACAATTGTTTCCAGCAACGCACACCTTACTCCACTGAAATATTTCACCGTCATCAAATTCAAGGGTCAGAACTCCCACTGGGTCAAGCTGAATTGACCTGCCCCAAAACTTTGAATGAATGTTACTGTCACCCCAAAACTTCCATCCTCTACCTTCACAGTGGCAGGCAATGAGTGTTGGATGATGACTGACCTGTTAAGTTGATTGTTGCAAAATGATATAAAGAATAATTAGGCATGTAAGGAGAAAGTAGTTTCACATGCAAATGAGTACATAGTTGGCACAGAAGCTGTATGCATTATTATAGATGAAAAAAGCATATTGCTTTCATTTCCTAATCTCTCACACAAGTATCATAAATCTAAATTTTATTTGTTTTATCATTTTATAAAACCCAAGCTAATTGGCTTAGATCAGGCGTCAGCATACAGAAAGGGAGTTAGTAACGATAAGCAAATGGCATTTCCTTGTCAAAAGCTATATGACTAACACCACTGTCTTTTATGGACTGTTTGGCCTAGCTTCTGAAAATGAATTTGAAGTCATAGCAAAAACACAATTTTGTGGGAAAATACGTTAACTTTGGTTTTTATTAAGGATTATTTGTTTCTAAAGACGTCACTTCTATGCATTTTAAGATGAGCTTAATTGTTCTGTTAGGATTCAAATAGTTTATTTCATACGGTGAATTCAAAGGATCATTAGCCCTGAGCTCCTGCAAATTTGGGGAAGATAAAAAATGGAGCTTCCCCAAGGAAGCAAGGAAGAAACAAACTAATGACATCAGTACCACCCCCTGAGGCAAAATCATTAATTAGCATACCTTGTTTGTTGGACCACCCTCTTTAAATGCGTGCCCTTTTGTGTAATTTCATAGAGAAAGCAACTTATTTTAAGGAGCAGCCAATCACGATAAAAAATCTATAGAAGTGTTTGTGTTTTTTTTTCTAAACACAAATTACACTCTGATAGTGCTTAACCATAATTGAAGAGAAGATATTTCAAAGGAGTTAAAAAAAATGGGAACAGGACAAATAAATACCACTTGAACTTCAAAATTCCAAATCAGTGATTTCCCAAAAACCTGAGTTGTCAATTGCTATACTCGTTTTGTCAATCTCATTACTTTTATTGTCAATAAAACCAATTTGAGATTTTAAAGTTCAAGTGGTATTTTTTTGTCTTTTTCCCAAAAAAAAATATACATCAGCCTCTAATGATGATATAATCCAAGAAATTTTAATTTCTCACATAATAACATGTTGACATTGCAAAACTGCTGTGATGGTTGCAGATCAAGGCTAAGTTGGAACCATATCTTCATTTATTAAAAGTTATCAATTATTTTTAAATAACTTTTTTTAGCCACAGGGCAGATTTTTTTATGAAACTTTTTAGTATTTAATAATTTATTTATGTTTTACAAGGGAAAAGTTTGAACTATTGGTATCCAAAATATAAGAACTTTCAAGTAAATCAGAATACCATTTCTTAGGCAAAACTTCACAGAACTTCTTCAAAACTGTGTGTGTGTATCTAAGGCATGACTCTGCATCATTAATCCATAAGGCACTAACCTTTTCAGAAAAGAATCGAATTCCTTTCTCAGGAAAATCAGCTTCATAGGTTTCCCCCAACAAAGGATTGAAGGGTTTACAGTGACGACCTTCAGACGATGCATATCCAGAAACTGCAAAGGCTGCAACATTCAGTGCCCGAAGGAGACTGTTTCCCTGAAAATGACAGTTTCACATTTAATTAATGGCATCAAAATGAAGCAACATTTTGCACTCATGATCTTCAAACAAATTACCAAAGACAAATGCAAACCAAGGAAAAGAGAGAGGTCTCTCTAGTAGTTGCCCAATCATTTATAGAAGAATTCTCCTTATAATTGGCCCAAACTCATTGGTTGAATTTAAAAAGGACCACCATATAGAAGCAGAAACAGCACTTGCTTACTGATCAAAAAATTCACTAGTTAATGCGGGTCTCATGTGTAACTGTCCAAGATATAGGTCACCAAAAAGGGGAGATAAAATATCACCAAAAAAACGGAGGAGATAAAAGTGTCCAAACTATGCCACGCCTAACTTAATCAATGTTCAAAACAATCAGCATTTAAATGCTAGTCACATACAAAACCGAACCTATTAGCATGAAATATTCAAGCATGTGTCCGAGTATGTTACACCTGAATGAATCATTGTTCAAAATTGGTTTAACCCAAGTTCTATGACAAGACAAAATTATAACAAGTAAAAACTATGACTTTTTTTTTTTTTTTTTTGCATTCCTAAATTCGACATGAGTCTAACTCCAGCACTCACTCACTCACTCAATAAAAAGGAAATGTCAATTGCTGCAGTACAACGCAAACATTTCAAACTCAAGATCTAAAAAACATGATTTGTGCCTTCTTACCGATTTTCCATACTCATAAGCTCGGTCCAAAAGGTAAGAGTATTCAAGGTCCTCACAACATTTCTGAAGAGAAGATATTGGCTCATTAAAGTACACAGGAAGGCAAATACGTGAGAGATCCTTTCCCACATTGTCTTTGATCATTGACCAAAGACTAACACCCTTCTCCTTCTCAACAGGATCAGGAAGGTTTCTTCGTCTTGAGATCTGAGGCTGAATTTTCTCGATATCAGGTCCTGATGATGACCCACACCTGAAACCAGGTTCTGCAAAGTCCTCTGCAGTGTCATAGTATGAGATTTCATCTTCGTCTGACACTTCTTCCATCTCCTGTTTCTCAACATCTTCAGATGATTCAGTTGTACTGCATTCTGAACAAACAAAAGAACATGAAAATGACTTTACATAAAAAGGCTGCAAAACAAGTTCTATATAAACAATTTTTACCCAAAGGCACTTCCATATCTATCAGAAGACAAATTGACCGTTCAAATTTATAAACAGCATTGAATGACTGCAGTTAAGGTTTTCAATAGCAGTTTGCATCCATAATTGTGATTACAAACTTACTATTGTGCTTAATGGCTATACTTTGCTATATTTGTTGCATTTTCATGCAAAGACCACAATTGCAAATTGAAACCTTGATCACAGAATCCAATGGACAGAGAGAAAATTGAAATATTTTATAAAGCACAGATTAAAAGATGTGCAAGACCTGTAACTCAAGTTCACAGAGCAACAACCTCACACATCAAATAAACTATATATCAGTAGAGGTCAACAAGTAGAAATACCAGGATTTACCAACAGTAATAACTTGACCAAAAACGATGCATTGGCAAATCATGGCCAATCAGTTAAATTTAAGACCACTAATTTAGCTTCAAACCAAGGTAATTAAACTCGGAGGGGTCACTGAACCAGCCGGGATATTGGGTCAAGAGTTAATGGGTCGGATCAGAGTCAAACAGGAACTAACCCAAGATCAAACCGGTGAAAAAGTAAAGATTTCAAGGTTATTAATATGAAATTATAAAGAAAAGTTTAAAAAAAATTTATTTAAAAAAAAATGAATCAGTTTGACTCCCGGACCGGACCGGTTTACCGACCAGTTCGCCGATTTCTGAACCAAACTGGCCGGTCCTGTCCGGTTTCATAACCTGGCTTCAAACAATGATTTCAAACAGATTTGGATCTTAAAAGATGCGAATAAAACTAATAAATAGAAGGCAGAGATTCCCTGATTTAATGATAATGGCGGTGAAAGATATATTTGTATGAAGTAAAATTCAAACCCATCAAAATTAGACGACACATAAAACATTTGGATTCATGTGCTAATGACATTCAACAAATTAATCTCAATAATTCAATACATGTTTGTACAAACTATCTGATGTGGGCAGCATTATTAATGTCCATATAAGACAGGACCACAAGCCCCTATGTCAACATAGAATGTGACAGAGGTTCTTAACATAAACCAAACCACGCGCTAATGAGATTACTTCAAAAAGGAAGAAAAGTAATTGTAGAGTACCACTATACTTTCCACGTCCTAAACTTGAAAATTCATGCTTAGTTAACTGGTATTCACCATCATGGATCCCAGAGGCCTCAGGTTCAATGTTAGCTGCCTGTTTAGAATTAATAGAAAATATATTTCATGTAAGTCACAGACAAAGGAAAAATTAAATAAGTTTGAAACTGAACACGGACAGAACATAAAATGCAAAAGAAATCATTCAATAACAATCAAGAATAGAGGTGAGGAAAAAAAAAAAAAGATAAGAAACAGGAATATGTAGAGTACTGCAAATAATGATAAAATTCTGTGGGATGGGATATGATATTGACCAGTTGATAGATTAAATCCTCAACCAAAGGTCAACCAAAGTAACCTTTGACACGATTGCCGAAAGACAATGTACAAAAAGCACCATGATAGCAAATAACCTAAACCACTGGAACCAATAGAGACAAACGCATATTATGTGGCCTGATTTAAAACAACAACGCAAATTACCAACTTCAATTTGAATTGCGTAAATCAAGTGGGATTCTCATCTCATACAATAATGGAGTCACATATATCTTAAGCAGCCATCCAGGTGCAGTAAACAAAACATTTATATAATTCTTCGTATAAAGGAGATATAACAAAAATTCAAGATTGTAATTGCCAGTAAAAACACTCAAGCCTTCGCCTTGGAGAGAATACATCAACATTTATCTGGTTATGTTGTGAGATTATATATTCATTATCATATTGGAAGTTTTAAACTACCACAAAGAAAAGTAAAGAACTAAGGGTGAGATCAGAAAGAAACATCAGTTGCCGCAAACAGATAGCAAATACGAAAACCACAAGAAAACTCTCACATTAATAAAGGAAAAAAAAAAAAAAAAACTTGAAATAAACTTAACCGAAGAGCTAGACACAAAAGGGAACAAAAGCAAAAGCGAATAACATGACTGTTAGAAATAACGTCTCGTTACAAAAAAGTTAAGGAATAAGACAACCTGTCATGGTCAAGATGACTGACTAGATACAGTATACCCAAGATGAGAACCACCACAAGAAAATGAAGGCAAGGAATCATGCAACTTAAAAGTCAAATATATTGTGACACAATTTGTAATGTAGAGAACCAACATATTCTCCTTCAAATCCAAAATTGAAGTCGAGTTTTCCAAGGAGAAATTAATATGAAAATGACTTGGGTTTAATAAAGAACCGAACATCAAGATTGTAACAAGTATTCCACAGGTAATGTGCCGTAAGATCACATCACAGTAATTTAAAAAAACAAAAATCTTTGATGAAATGCATGTGGCTCCCAATCCAACGCCAGTAAAACTTCTTTAAAATACAACCAAAAAATAATAACAATAATGTGATGTATCAAGTTACCTCCAACTGCCTTATTGTATCAAGCAAATTTGATCGCTCTTCACAAAGAATTTTAAGCTGCCCTTGCATTCTCGAGAACTCGGAGAGCATTATTTGTTCACATTCCTTCACAACATTCTCAGAAGCTCCTTCCTCAAGCAAGCGCTTCTTGAGGCTCTCAGTTGATATAGATATATCAGTGGGTAAAAGGGAAATATCATTATCCTTCAGAGATCTAAGTGGATGCAAGCAACGAGTAGATTCCAATGATTGTATCCACGCCTCTCGATCTTTCCTTGAATCAGTTCTAAGATGGAGCGTCTTGGTAGCAGTAAATATATAGAACCGTCGATCGTCTGATTTGCTCTCTCTAAATGACGAAACCTGCCAAACATTCACACTAGATATCATTTTAAGTATAGAAAAGAATCAGCATTTTACAGGAAAACAGCTTAGATTCTACAAAGATGACAACTTCTGAGAAATGTTCTGAGCATGAAATAAGTAAAAGAAAAATGAAATGCTCACGTGAGTTAGATTCGAAGAAATCCATAAGCAGGAGACCAATAACAAATAATGCTCAAAAATTGTTAGCCATAAAGAGTTAAACAACAATAAATTTTGATATTAACTACAATGGAGAATGACGCTGCTAGAAAAATTTAAGACACAGAATGAGAAGAGAGAGCGTGGGTTCTTGAACAGTAGGAACATAGACTCTCTTATCCTTTACTAAAAGGCAAAGCATAAAACGTTAGATACCATATTATCAAAAAAAAAAAAACGTTAGATTCCAAATGCAGGATATACCCCACATGTTGCTGTGTTTGTCAAGTCCACGTATATATTTCTTTAACATGTATTTTTTTTTATATTTTTTATTTAAAAAAGTATATGTGAATTACTGTTCATCGCCCTTCAAAACAGACTTGTAAAAATCCAATGCAAAATCACCATCTGGAAATTGTTTCCTTTTTGTTTCTTAGTCAACAAAGTCCACACCTTCGTTGAAGTTGCTTAAAGTAACGCAGGTTACGCAACGCAGCATACTTCAAATAACGTCAAAGGCATTATGATTATAGCAAACCCCGAAACCCTTCAATTACAATCACCCAGGTCCAAGATCCCTAATTACCCACCGTTCGATTAATCACCTCAATGTTGCCATAATTCTTTTTCTCACCTAAGAGTTAACGCCTTCAAATTTTCTATTGCCAAAAATGATAGTACTAATAATAATAATAATAAATCTGATAGCCAACTTGCGGTTTACTTTCTGAAACCAGGACGAAAAAGAACCGTATAAGTGGCCCAGAAACGCAAAGTTGTAGCTTTAGAAGAAGGAAGAAGGTGAACAGCGATGAGCAGTACCAAAGGCCTTGTAGTCCGGTATCTCGCTTGTTGTAATTCAGGTCATTAGTCTCTCCCCTTCTAATTCCCAAAAAAAAAAAAAAAAAAAAAAAGATGAGAAGTCATTTTTGAATTTTGCAGGAGGGGAAATTAAGTCGGATTTGCAGAAAATGGCGAAACGAAGCTGTGTGGGAAGAAATAGGCACACAAATCCAACCAATGTGGCAATGCCAATGAAGAAGATGATGTGACCCGCAGAAAAAATATATATAATGCCTAGGGCTACGATGATGCATGCTATCTCGACTCCTTGGTCACCACCTGCTGATGTGACCCACTCCACATTAACAAGCAGTTAAAACTGCAAAAGGATTCAAAAGTTGAATTTTCAAAATTGAAATCCACAAACAAAAACCCAGCAGAAGAGAGAGAGAAAGTCACGAGCGAACAATGGTAGAACTAGAACCCCGCGGTTTCACCCATTATAGCTCAGACATCCAAGCTTCTTTACCTTTTTGAAATTTTCATGACGCAGTTTGATTATCCAGCTCTAAAAGTAAGAATAGAAAAATAAAAAATAAATAAAACCACTAACAGTAATGGTATTTGAAATCAAACCGTCGCTGCTACAGGAAACTCGCAGTGAACTAGCGCGAAAAAAGTTAACACCCACTGACCAGGCGATTCTTAGCTGGTTTTTTCTTAGGAGAAATAGAGATGTATGAGGCAATTCAGTACCCAAGTACGTTATCGTACCTTGAGGTGGACTACGCCAGACGCAGGCGTAGATTTCTGGTTCTTCCGACGCACGCTACTACTCACGCTGTCCATTCTCGCCAATCGGTTAGTTGAGATTTCGCCAATCAGCCTGATGTCATCGGTCGGCGTGAGGAGATTGAGGTTTTCCGGCCACCGGATCTTGGCGTAAGAGAGGACGCCATTTCTCAAGAGGAACCACCGGGATCTCCATCCTTTGCTGTAATTGGTCCACTTATAGAGGATCCCAGCCACCGCCATCTCCGATCCCCGAGCCCGCCCGCCGGCATTGCGCTCAGATCCGAGTAAAGCCAAACTCGCCGGCAAACTCCTAGTCCTGGAAAGCGACGCCTCCGGTGATTGATTCCCGATTCCGGGACTCTCCAGTGAGATACAGCAAAGAGGATGCATTTCTTTCACCCGCATTTTCACCTATTCGCTCACGAGTTTCAAATTCCCATTCGAGACGAGGATACAGCTGCTTCAGCGAGCGAGTGAGATCGAAGATAGAGAGGTTAATTGATGAGGGAGGAAGGAAGGAAAAAGGAGGTTACATTGAATACGAAATTGGTGCGAAATGAAACGAAATGGAGATAGCTTGAATTGATGGGAAAGTGAAATGAAAAAGAATGGAAGGGGTTTGGAGAGAATATTTAGGAATAACGAGAAGAAGCTTTTGGGGTACGAAAGTGAGGGTGAGAGTGAAGGAGAAGGAGAGTTTGTTTATATAGACGGAAAACGCAAAGGAATAGGGAAGGAAGAGGGGATTTGAGGGGGGTTGGTTTGTGGGTGGGTTGGGTAATAAAGGAGGCGGCAGAATAGTAATTAATTAATCTTCCCTCTCTTCCTCTTCCTCTTCCTCTTCCTGCTCTTCGTCTTCGTCTTCGTCGTGGTGTTCCTGAGTCTGCAACTTCTGTTCTGTTCTGATGGCCCCTCCTTTGCCTTTTTAACTTTCGAAATTGGTGGGAGTTTAGAGAGAGGGGGGGAGGGGTGGGAGGAGATATCGCGAGTAAATGGGAAGGGGATGATATCGGTAAAATATCGGGCGAGTTGGGGAAGAAAGAGGAGAGAGAGAGTTTAGGCAAGGGACTAGAGAGGAGAAGCGGGTGGCGCGGTAGGATGGCCATTGAGTCGGAACCTGAATCCCCTGATAATAAATGACATTTGCTGCGTAATCATGATATATACCTGCTTTTTTTTTTTTATTCAGTTTTGTAAAGAAAAAATTGGACATATTTTTTTGTATGTGTTTGGCAACATCCCAAATCATAGTTTTAAACCATGGTTTGCGCAACCCGAAATAAAACTCCTCTCATACACTTATTTTGTAAGTCGTAAAAGCTATTTAAAAAAACTAATCCAAACACACACTTAGTTTTGTCTTTAAAGCACTTCCAACATATTATGTTTCAGCATTAGCTCTATTTTAAAATTCAAGGACTTTTTAATTATACCTATATTTAACATACACACTATTTTATTTGTTTGAAATAGTTTAATTTTAGCTTATAAATGTTTTTAAATCGTAATTTACTGTATACGAGGTAAATATGTGAAAGAAGTTTTGTCCCAACTTATATGAAAAACACTTATATTTCAAAAATAAGTTATCTCAAATATAGGAATAAAAACAAAGTTTGCTCAATAATAAATGAATAATAAAAATATACATATACATGAAAATTTTAATGAAGCCACTTGTAATATAAGACAAAAAAAATCTTGGGAAAATGGCACTAAAGCTCTAAATAAAGAAAATAATATTAATAAAAGTTTCATAATTTGCCAATGACAAGTGAAAAAACAGTCATTGATAAATTATGAAACTTTTCTAATATTATTTTTTTAATTAAGATATTAATATCATTTTCGTTAAAATCTTCTCTCTTGACCTTATAAATAAATAAAACTAGAGGATTAGTGTGCCAATCACCTATCTATTCATCACTCATGTCTTATGTGGCCTATCTAGATTGATTTTAGACCATCCAAATTTAATTTAATTTAAATTTTATATTTTTATTTTATATAAAATTTTTGTATAATACATGTACAATTTAAAATAAAATTAATCTTATAAATATTACTTATAAAAAATAAATTTATCATTTAAAAATTACATATTAAAAATTTTAAATTTAGACAATTTAAATTAGATTTTAATAGTTTAGATCTTATCTCAATGATATTGAGTACTTATCACTATGATGAACATGTAATGAGCACCAGAGAAAATTGATGTACAACCTCTCATTATTAGAAAGTTTACCGTCCCGATGTATCTAATGACCCAGATTCTTGTACACATGTATTCTGCACATAATTAAAGATAAGTTCTATTAGATCTTTAGGATCTGTTTGATTTAAAAGAGCGGAAGAATTTTAATGTCACCTTATTTAAATTGATGAGAAGGAAGAGGAAATGAGGGATTTTATTATTATTTTATTTGGTTTACGAGGAAATGAGAGGGAAAACATTTTTATATAGACAACTTTATCCCTTCTCTCATTTACGTTGTTTTTACAAAGCATGTTTAATAATCCTAATTATAACTATTATTATGATAAAAAAGTAATTACAAATTTCTGGCAAAAAAAGTAATTATAAACATTATAATTATTATATATATTATAATAATGAAACTTATAATAATATAAACCCACGGTCAACTAATTCTGAAAATTTTAATTGTTCAAAATATTCAAGGTGTCATTCTGTCAAAAATTTTAATTAGTAAAAGAGATCCTGGGGAATGGGGATTCCAATTCCAATATTAGCCGGCGGGAGTCAAGTGAAGACGCGGGAGCCATGAGCATGCTTGTTGGGGTGCACAAAGGCAAAACAAGGAAACAAATGCATAACGGAGATTTTTGTGCCCCAAATTTCTCATGGCCCATTGTGATTATTTGTATATATTATACTGACATAAAGTTAACCATGTTTATTATATTGAGATTTCGCTGGCAAAAAAATATATTATATTGAGATTTCAAATGATGTTGTTTTATCTACCTACTGGTTGATAATTTTTTAACATTTTTGGAAGTTCAATATTGATTTTCTTTTCATTACCATAGGATGAGAAAATCATCATTATAAATTCTATTTTTGAAACTTCTCCCTTGTCGAGGTCAAAAATTTCTCCCTTGTTGTTGCTACCCATGAGTTTTTTGTCCCAATACTAGGGGTTTTCTCGTATTAAATGCTTATCTAGATTAATATTAGTATAAATGACTTCTCTCTACTAAATATTACATATTAAAGTTAGAATAACTAACACAGAATTAGTCAAGCAGCCGTAAAAGGCTCGCTAGATCTCAAATTTTGAGTCCAAATTTTAAATAAGACTAATCTTTTAGAAGGGGCTTGAAATTGGAATAACTTAAGTTTCATAATTTTTGCCTATACTTCCAATTAAAAGGGGCTAAATATACTGCTTTGTAGTGTACTTGAATAAACCGTGATATTTAAATTATAATATTTTAAATAATTTGTTTGCATAATATCTAAATTTTGTGTGTGTGTGAGAGAGAGAGAGAGAATTTAAAAAAAATTACTATTTTTTATCTAGATATTATCATATCAAATTTAAAACAAATAAATAATAGTGAGTCATTGTAAAATTTGTTAAAATTAAATATGATTTGCTTGTTGCTACTTCATTAATTTTTATATTAAAAAAACCCCGATATTTTCTAGTAATTAGGTATTTAAAAAAAAATACCAATAATTAGTGTGATAGTCAAAATTCTTGCTAGTTCTTGTCCGTAGAACTTAAAAGGCCTCAATTTTTTATGAGCATAAAACATTTGAATCATAATTAGAATTTCTTCTCATTTTTTTGTATTATAGTTGCCAACCGTTCAAATCAAATTTTAGTAGTTTAATTTTTTTTCATTTTTTAAAATAAAATTATAATAATATTTTTATAAGATTTTAAATCTAAACCATTAAAATTTTAATCTAATAGTAGAGATGAGAAAAGAAAAAGAAAAGAATGAGAAGGGCATTGGAGGGAGCCAATTCCCTCAAATGCCTATGCATTTTATCTAGCTATTTGTGGAAGGCGAACAGTCACTCCAAGGAGGACAAAAAAAATTAAAATTAAAATCTATTATAAGAATATCATTCTGGTCCTATTTATAAGTCTTTTTTAACTAAATCTCATATATCAAAGAGAGGTAATTAATTCAATGATTATTAGATAAATTTCTAACTATGCCTTCATTTATGAATGGGTACTTTTCAACTCTTTCGTCTTTATCCATATTTAAATTATTTCTTCATTTATATAATAAATAGAGGCAAAATTGTCACAATCTCATTTACTATATTAAAATTAGACTTTTAAATATGACCAAATTTTTTTTTATCAAAAAGAACTTATAAATAAAACTAGACTGATATAAGATATACAATTCCAAAACTTCAATCAAATAAAATTCTCATACATGAAATAAAGTGAGTCACATTGTGTTTCTTAGAATAGTAAAATTTGAAATAAAGTGAGTCGCATTGTGTTTCTTAGAATAATAAAATTTGCTATCAATTTTACCTCATGTACTCCTCTGGTTTTATTTATAAGATATTCCCAACTTATTTCATATAGATAAAAAAATCTTAAGTTGCATTAATTTCATCTCAAAATTTAACAACTTTTTAACTTTATCCTTATTTAACTACATAATCTTTAAAAAAAAATAACTATCAATATAATATAAATAAAGGATAAAATTATACATACATTCGTGTAAAAAAAATTTAACGACATTCCTTGTAAATATAACTAAAAGATATATTCTTTCTAGCTCTATTTTATAAATAATATCAGAAAAGTATATTAGTTGATTCGTCACATAAATTTTATACTTTTTACAATAAATATTTGATCATGTCAACAGCGCGCATGGCATGGCATGGCCGATTACTTCTCTCTATTGGAATAGAGCCATGTGTAAAATTGTTTGTAATCCCTCCTTTTTTTTTTTTTTTTAATATAAGTCATATTTAAAAAGTTGGTCTTAATCTTAAATATAAGATATAATTTTCATATTTATCAATTATTTTTTAATGTATTAATGTTGATGATTTCTCAATAATAATCAAAAAGTATAACAAATGAGGAAATTAAGAAAGATGACTAAAGTATTTAAAAAAATGTTATATTAACTAACTTAACTAATTTCTTTAATCCTTCCAAATTCATCAAATATATCTCATATTAAATATTAGAGGGATAAAATTAAATTTAGATGATTGAGATTTGACATTTTATGAAAAAATATTAATAAAAATAGTTTAAAAGATTAAAAAAACATCAAAAGATATAACTTGAATTTTAAAATTTTAAATCAATGAATTCTTTTTAAAATGAGCTATCAGTTGATATATTTTTATAATTAATACCCATATTTTTATAGACAATAAAATTGATTTAAAATTTTAAAGGTTAGGTGATATTTTTAACATATTTCCCCCAAATTAAAATTAGATCTAAATAATTTATAATTGTTGTAGAAAGTTCTTTAAAAAGAAAGTATAGTGGCTAGAAATTAATCTGCAAAGCAGGAAGATGACAAGGTTGATTGATCCGATGTTTGATGTGACCAAAAAGCCCTGGGGGAATGGACCATTACCAATTAGCAATTTCCCCAATATTAACGCCACACTCTGTGACATCCTATCTTGGCAATTTATTCAATGTATTTGGCCCCATTGCATTTTTTCGTCTCCTGTTTCGAATAAATTTAATTTGTATCGATCTTTTTCAATATCTCCACCCAAGTAAAATTTAAATTTTCTTTGATTAAAATTAAATGTTATTTGAAATAAAATAAATTTTTCTTAATGATCTATTAAAAGTAATCAAAACCTGGCCAAATTGTTTACATTAAACCTACATTAGACCAAGGTAATTAAATCTGGATTGGTTACTGAACCGGTCGGGGTACTGGGTCAAGGGTCAGTGTGTCAAACTGAAGTCAAACCGGAGCTAACCCGGACTAAACCGGTGAAAAATTGAAGATTTTAGAATTATTAATATAAGTTTTAAAAAAGAAATTAATAAAAGAGTTTTTTTTTTTAAATAAAAAACTTGATCCGAATGGGATCAGTCTACCAGCCGGTTTACAGAATTTTGATCCGGGTCTGAGAACCTGGCACTAGACCGAGCAATATTCAACAAGATCTACTTTTTTAACCTGAACAACAAGAACTACTTCATACCTCAGTTTAATTTATACCTCTGAAAAGTTTGCATGGAACCGTACAAACATTATAAATTTAATTATTATTTTATATTTATTATTAATAAATACATATATCCTCCTATTAAAAATAATAATATACGAGACATGACATGATCATCGGGTACTATATATAAGCAATTTCCTCCTCAAAGATTCAAATATATATTTTTGTTAATTGATGAACCTATTTCCTCTCCATTTGTAAGTCTTTTGACCCCACCATTATCTAGATTTCCATTGCCACACTCCCCCATGCGTTGCGCGTGGGTGGATATAGAAAAATGAGTGCTTGTACTATTATTAAGATTAAGTTTAATCACTAATTAATTAAATATGTTAAAATTAATAGAATTACGTGTCATTCACTTCTTCTTCTTCTTCTTTTTTTTTTTTGTTAATTTGTAAATTTATCTGATAAGTTTTCAGTTAAAAGTGTTGGATATCTAAAAAAAAAATTTTGGGGTTTAATGACGCCTTTGTTGTCTAGGTTTCCATTGCCACTCTCTCCTGTACAGGTTGAGGGAGTTAGGGTTTCTATTTGGGTGCGTAAGTTGCGACGAGAATTGTTCTATGCAGTATTGGCAACAATGGGGACGAACGAGTGTTTAGAGACTGCGAGTTTGAAGGCTTCGATGTTGTGGACGGAACCCTATAAGGGATATGACAGGTCTAGTAGTTTTCCCTCCACTATATGGCCATTTTACTTACGCTATTAAATAATTGACGATTAAAACAAGTTATGAAAAAATATTAAAAAAGCTCCAATTAAATTTGATCCAAATCAAATCAAACTGCTAAATAAAAATAGAACCAAATTAATCTCATTAAAAATTGATCAGGCTCCAATTCTAAATGGACAGACGTACTGGTGTGTTTTTTTTTTTTTCAAAGCCAAAAAACGGACTGGTTTGATAAGATTAATTAAGTTTTTGTTTAAGAGTACTGAACTGAACTGTTGACCAACAGGATTTATAAACTCCGTTATTTAATATTGATCCAAACAAGTTAGCCTCGTCACTTTCAAAAAAAAAAACTATATAAATAAAAATATTGCGTTAATTAGTTGGAACTAGTGGCTCTTAATTTTTGCCGTACTCTTTGTTGTTTATCTTATTTATCTTTTACTGTATTTTATTCCGTACTAACACCTCATATGATCCCTGATTATATATAATATGTGTGTGTAGTATTATGATTATGTAAAAGTCAAATATATTACCTCTCAATTTTCCAAAAAAAAAAAAATATTACACATCAATTTTCAGTATTATCATTATAATATCATCGATTAATACATTTTATCATCAGTTAATATTATTTACAAACTACAGATTAAGTAAGATGTACAAGATATAAATAATACCTTATTTCTTATTTTCCCGATAATTTATAGTGAAACAATTAATTTACAAAATAATTCTAATATATTAATTAATGTTAATCTAAAATATAAAATGTATAACCAACTTCCAGCTCTATTATGCCTAAAGCATAAAATTACAGAGAATGGTAATTTTTTTTCTTTTAGATATTCTAGATAATGCGCAGCATCACTTTTTTTACCTGAATGCACAGCATGATTTAGCTATTAGTAATTTACTGCTCCCCAACCTTCACTTTATTTTCTTTTGGTGCTGTATGGTAAAACGCTTTGAAAAATCTTTCACTTGATAGTTTAAAGAAATGTAACCATGGCTTTAGATCATTTAGACTATTGTATTATTATTAGGCCCTAACATAATCATAAAATTAAATTAAATATCATAAAATTTGTACTGAAAATGCAGGAGATAATAGTGGATTTAAAACTAAAAGGTTATAAGAGACAATGGATTATTTTTATTTTGGACTCGACAATAAATAGTTATTTAAGTATATATTACAAACGACTTCTCTCTAGTTTGCTCTCTTTTAATCATGGGTTAATCTTGCTCCAAGAAAAATATAATAGTGGGTTAATGGTCAATTTTTGCTCTAAAGGTATTTGTGAAGAAGTTATGGGTATTCGAATATTTTTTTTTCTAAAGATCACGTTGGAAATGTTAGAAAAAGAGCAATGATGTCATTGTTATAAAAAAAAAGTGTTAAAAGTCCATGTCAGTTTTTCTACTATTAAGATAATATTGCTCATTTTTTAACACTTTTATGACTTTTATGATAATACTGAGCCAAAAAAAAAAAAAAACTTCTAAATACTCATAACTTCTTCATGAATAATTATAAAATAAAAATGACCCTTATCCCTTTAATGATTAAGAGTTAAGCTCTCCACACAATTTGTGTCCCTTCAAATTGAATTTATTTAGTCATTTTAACTATGTGATTAAAATTGAAACATATATAGTCTTAAATTGAACACAATTTAATACTAGAAATAGCAAGAAAGGGACATAATAGAAAGGGCAGGTAGATGGCCAAATTTGGCTGATCTATGAATGTGGTAGCCAACATAGTAACAGAATACAATTTTCATCTCTAATTTCTACCCATTTATATATAATATAAAAATTAAAATAACTCATATTTTCCATAAGTCACAAACACGACTTATTTCTTAAATTACTTAAAAAAAATCAGAGTCAACAACTAGGAAAAACACATTTTATTTGTTTCTCTTTTACTGCTCATTGAGCATACACAATACAATGAAATGAAAGAATAATTTTGTATATAAAAGATGCATGTTTTATATTCCTAAATAAAAATTATAAAAAAAGAGGTGTATATTATATACTGTTATATAATAGGGTTTTTTTTTTGGACAAGAATATACTAGGTATTTCAGTCTTCAGTTTTAATTAGTGTCATTAAAGAAAAAAAGAATATTTTTCTATTAAATAATATACCAAACAAGGTCTTGCAAAGTCCTTTCTATTGTTGTAAAACTCATGAGTTGACTCTCCAAATTCACCGTTTTTACATTTCCATCTTACAAAATCGTGTTGAGCTACTATTAAACCCATGATAGTTGTAAACTTGGTCAAACTCGCAAATTCACATACCGAGTTTATCATTTTTTCGTTTCTAGTTTACAAAATGTGTTAACTTACTCTCAAACTCATGCTAGCTTTTTTTATTCGATCATTCTCAATGACTTGATATATGAATTCTGTGAAAAATTCTTTATTGATTATGATAAATTATTAATATTGATGATTTTCATTTTAATTATTTGGATTTAAAATATACTAAAATCAAATTGTTGGCATTTTTTATATTTTAGTTATTTAACTACACATTATTAATACATATTTATTGATAAAAGTAAACTCTTATGAGTTTACGATGTAAGTTTACAATACGATTTTATATCATTGTCATGAGTTTGCTTAAACTTGTGAATTTGACAACCTTAATCCTTTCTAATTCAGGGTTGATTAGCACAGAACAAGTTGTTGTGTTAGTTTTAAGACAATGAGTTCAGAAACCTGCGCAAAATGTGATCTTCTAAAAGATTTAATTTAATAATTAAATAGAAAAATATCATACTCCATTATTATATAAGATAAATGGGAAAAATATGAGATAAATATAAGGTCTAAATATGGAAATGATTTTTTAGGCTTTTTTATTTAAAATTTAAAAATATATGAAAAGTTATGATAACCACAAAGAGAAAAAAATAGAGATTATCAAGTATATTTGAAGGTATAACAATAACAAAACAATAACAGATTAAATAGTTTAATTTAATGCTATTTAATAACTACCTTCTAGTTATATTTTATCTTTATTTTTAGTTGTTACATTAATCCTAAATTTAGATGGTAGGAGCAGGCTGTGCTAAATGGTAGGAAGAGAGACTCTCAACGTCCCTCTTTTTATTTAATCAATAAATAGATATACTGATATTAGCTATGTATTCCAATGACATTTTTTTCATGTTTTTTTTTTTTTTGCTAAAAAGATACAGTCTTTTGTTTAAAATAGAATGCATTATAAAATTGTTGGATTAAATAATTTCTTTCTTAATCATTGGATAAAATCAATAAAACCAAACTTTGGATTAAAAAAAAACAAGAAGATTCCTTAGAGGAGAGCACCAAACATAGTGTTTGAATTAAAGAAAAATGAAATAAAAAAAACAATTAGTCGCCCAAAATTAAAAGTGTCAGGGTTTTGTGCGACCAAAGCTATCTACTTATCTCTAAGCCATGTGTCCGCATTAAGGGGGATCTTAATGCCCCATGCCATTTCATGTGTAGGGCCCCACAAGAGCTCAATTATGTTTAGTTAGTCCCAATCACAAGTCTCTTCTTTCTTTGCTTTATTATTATTTTTCCCTAAAAGAAGGCTTAGCTAGCTGCCAATCTCAATCTCAATCTCACTTTGTCATTCCCTTCAATCTCACTTTCCCACTCTATAATTCAAAATCTCTCCCACAAAGCAACTCTCCAAAATTTAGCATTTTTCTCCTTTCTTTCTTTGTTTTTTTTTGGGTGAACTTTCTACTTTTTTCTTTATTAAGCCTGCTTAGTTGATTGACTTGGGAATAGTTTGTTTTGTTTTTTGCATTATGTTTTAATTAAAATCAATTATGCAGGTGTAGTTTGTGAAAGTTGAGTCTAGCTAACAATATGAAAGAAAAGTTGCTGAAAATCCTGTTGCAAAATTTACTGCTTAAAAGTATATGAATTCTATTTAATCAAGGACTTGGGTGCAGCTTATCTCCAACGATATATATATACAACTTCTCTTCAGTTTTGTGCAATGTAATAAATATATTTTTAGTTATATGCAATGTCTTTTGTTTTGTATATAGGTACATATATGTTTCATTCAGTTGAAAGAGAGTTTTTTTATGTTTGGATAAGGAAAAATTTCTCAACAATTTTCCCTAATATGAATTGCATATCTTTCAAAAAAGAGTTTGAATGTTGCAATTAATATAAATTCTTTAAAGGTGACTAATTAATCCGTGGAATTTCTTTAAATGCGACGGAGTTATATTATTAACTAATAATTTAGCCTTTTTCTCCTCCTTTCTTTTTTAAGCCTGCTTCATTTGATTGACTTGGGAATAGTTTGTGTTTGTTTTTATGCATTATATTTTAATTAACTAATAAATTATGCCGGGGTAGTTAGTAAAAGTTGAGTCCAGCTAATAATATGAATGGAAAATTACTGAAAAATTCCTGGTACGAAATTCATTGCTGAAAATATATGAAATTTATTTAAGGATTCTGATACAACTTATCTCCAATGATACAACTTTTCTTCAACTATATGCAATGTCTTCCGTTTTGTACATAATTAAATGTAGGTTTTATATAGCTAAAAAAGAGTTTCACACACTTAAATACATTTGAATAATCTGAGATTTGTGAGAAATTTTTCCTGATATGATTTACTCATCTCAACAAAAAACAGTTTGAATGTTGCAACTTGCAATTGATGTAAATTCTTTGAAGGCTACTAATTAATCTGTAGAATTTCTATGAATGTGAGTGAATCTTATCATTGACTTTAATAAGTTTTATAATCAAACTCATTTAAACTTTTTTTAAATGTGTTGGTTTTCTTAAAATACTCTTTTGAATTATTTGCATTGGATATCATTTCCTTGATTAAAAAAAACTCCTTTAACATGTGTATGTTAATAAAAAGAGTTTAGAAAAAAAAAATTATAAATTGGATTGAAATATCATATTTGAAACCAAAATAAGTTTTTATACTAACTCTTATATTTATTAGGAAAAATGACAGAAAAATATCATTTGAATTACAAAAATCCCACAATATTTACTAAATTAGTAAAAGAACAAATAGATAATCTAATAGGAATATGAGATTTTCAAGTCTGAGTGTTGACAGCTTGAATAAAGAAATTAACAACTTAAGTATAGAGATCGACATTTGAGCTCCACAAGTTGTTATTATGTATACTCAAATTGCTAATTGCTATTCTTAAGTTTTCATTGTTTATATTCAAGTTGTCAACATCAAAACTTTAAAATATATATCATATTCCTATCATATCAACTATTTATAATTTTACTAATTTCATAGATATTTTATGATTTTTGTAATTTAAATGATATTTTTCTTTCATTTTCTATTTTTATTATTAGAGAAAGCAATAAAATAATACAGTTTACTGTGTGAAGATTTTGGCTTTGGTGACTTGAAATTATTTTAACTATGATGTGATGTCACCTTAAAAATTTATCATTGAGACTGGTGCAATCATTCAGTACATTATTATTTAATTGAAACTGCATCATCCCACGCGAGAGATTATTACACATAAAATCACATCATGTGAAGAAGTCATTCCAAAGCGATGGCAAAAGGAAAAAAGTCATTCAAAGGGAAAATGGATCAGATACGCAAATCTTTTTTTTTTTTTTTTATCAAAGTGAAAAGGCGTGAAAGCTAAAAATAGTGAATTACTCCTTGACTTCTCAAAAGCTGTTCTAGGAATATATGTTACATTAATTAATTACTTAATAATACGGAGTAGTAAATAACATATATATATATATATAGGTGGTGTACAAGGTACGATGTGAACATTTCAAAATTGTCCCTTCGTGCACGACATGGTTGTTGTCTCTTTATTATCTTTTTGACCGATCCTCAACTTATACTACACATCTCATTGTTCACAAGGTTCTGTTTAAAGGTCTTCGCCTCTGATCTCTTGGATCTTACCCATTTCCAAACTGCTGCACCCATAAAACTTTAATTGCTAGCTAACTCTTTGACAGCAAATAGTTAACTAAGCATGATTGTGATGTGTTTGTGTGTGTGTAACCAAACACCTAACCCTCATTAAATGTCAAATGTTTTTACAATTACTATGAGTCAGGGGCAATGAGGAAGAAATATAATTACTAAAATTTTGAAATTTGTAAACAGTATGCAACAATAATATCAGTACAAAAAATAATAATAAGTTCATATCATTGGCTTGATGTTAGAACCTTTAGTAATTATATTCCTTACTTAGGATATTATAGTGGTTCCCCCCTTTTTCTTGCCTTTTTAATTTCCTTAAAAAATATTACTCCCTTTAATCCTAAATGAAAGAGTTAGAACTAAAAGCCTTATAGCCTAATGGTATGAGAACTCTTCTCTAAATAGAAAGTTGTGAGTTCGATCTCACTTGTATCGTTAGTGCCTACCCTTTTAATTCAAAAAGAAGAATTGAATATTTGTGCTGAAAACTGTTTCCTTGATAAAAAAAAAAAAAAAAAATCTCCTTAGTTTGTATAATCAATAAACTAATTTTTAAAAATTATAAATTTGGAAGATAAAATGGATTAAGATCTTATATTTAGAATCAAAATAAGTATATCTACTAGCTTTTACATTTAGCACAAAAGGAAATACTATACAAAAACTAGACGTGGATCCTGTATATCATGTAGACTATAAAAATATAAAGAGAAGATTTTTTAGGTACCGGAAAGTTCAGATACGGAGAAAAATAGGGAGAGAACCTTTTTTTTTTTTTTTTTTAATAATCACTCTCCACCTAGATTAATTCCAAATTTATTTGGAGTGATTCCAACAAAAAATAAAAATATTGTTTAAACTTGTTATAAATTTTTTTATGTAAAATTAATAATATATAATTATCTTGCAAGCTATATAAAATCAATTACATGGTTTCCCATGCAGTATACATATAATTTAAAGAATCATTTGGACTATTCATATAAACAATTACATGATTTATTATAGATTCTTTCTTGACATTGATTTGTCATAGTGGAAAACTAATTAAAACTAGAATATTTTCCCGATTAACTAGTGGATTAAATTAATAATAAAACTAACAAACTAGATATGTATCAATTAGTAGACACAGACAAATATCTTAAGTAAATCCCACATAAATCTTTGGAGAATCAATGATTTGATACATGATCTAAGTGAATTAAATAGGAGTCTTAATTTTAGCCAGCATAATATATAATTCTCATGAAGCTGACCCTTCTGTACTTGAGAACTTAACGGTATAATCATACATGCATGCTTTATTGGCGATTTGTATTTATTAAAAATCTATTGATCTTTAGATTTCATTCACATGACGTCCTTTTGAAAAGTGTTAGGGATGGTTAGTTTGCATATATTAATTATTACGTCTTGCCAAATCTCAGTATATATGTATAAGCTTTTGTATGTGTAGTATCATTTTTCAACATGAAAAATGGTGTAATTAATCTTCAAATTCTATTATTAATTAATTAGTAAAAACTCTGAACAAATAAGACTTCATGCGTACAAGTATCAGATTAATTAATAACAAATAATTAATTAATATAAGATATAATGAGGGGAATAACTTTATGCCTTATATGTTGGGTGAGCTAATGATGCTAGAGCTAGGAAACAAAATTACAAATAGAAAAATCTCAACTTTTCTTGACCTTATCCATATAAACGTACAAATCAATTTGATTCACTCGATCTGTACTATATTTTTCTCCCCTGATGAAGCATTCTCATATTGCAGTAAAAACAATCAAGCATCACATTGATCCTGTTGGTGGAATTAAATGAATTCTTGGAAGATGTTTATTAAATAATGTGTTTGTATCTATCTAGCTAGCAAGCGAGGTAACAGCTAAGCTAATACTATAAAGGGAAAATCACTATAAGGTCTTAAGAAACGAATATAATCACCAAAAAATTTTATAACAAGTGAGCAACATAGAAAATGACCGTTGGCGTTATAGCATTTAAAGTGGGTATGTCAAATGAAACAAAGTTTCACATTACTTGGAAGAGAGAGAACACAAGTGTATATATTACAACTTATGATTTTAGGCTAGTAAATGGGCTAAGAGGAAGAGTGGGCTCATGTGCACAACAATAGGCCACTAAGAGGCAAATACAATAGAAATCCGGCGATTTCCCCTACGCATGAGTTAAATATGGATTGAGCACTTTTTTGTAAAATATTTTTGAGAAAATATAAAATTTATTTTTGTAAAATTGGTTGACTGGATAAGCGCAGAGACCTTAATGTTTCGGTTACAAGGGTCATGAATCAGATTTTATTTTGCTTTAACTGGTTGTCTCCTCTCACGTTCAAATCTAATTCAAGGGCCATGAATCAGATTTTATTTTGCTTTCTCCAACGTTCAAATCTGATTCATGAGCTCTCAACATTCACAAAGGAGGGTTTATTGCAACTAATGTTTGTAATAGAGGTTTGGGCCATTAACGAGTTTAATGGGTTTTGGAGTGCTGTTCAACGGTGCCTTGGTTCACTGCCTATAAAAGGTAGAGTCTACAGAGGTTCAAGTCACCCTGCTCTGGAAATTTTGAATGCTCTCTTCCTCCTCTAAGTTCTCTAAAAGTTTTCAAATTTACTGCCTGATGGTTGTTATTATCTTTTGCTATTCTGCCCACTCTATATTCCTGTTGGCCGGTGGTAGATGAATAGCTCTTAAGGACAATGTCTGTGGACATGACTTAGATTACATACTCCATTTGTCGGAGTTACGCCAACAATGACAACAGGTCTTTGATGCTCATTTTTTATACATTGGGATTTTTTTATGATGCGTTCCATCCTTAAGACCTTATAGTGAGTTTTCCTACTCTAAATCACTATGATGCAGTTTCTTTTTGTCCTTGTGTGTCTCTTCTGAAATGTTAATATTCTTGCTTCCAATTTAAAGTTGTGTCCCTTTTTTCAACCAAATATTATAATTATTATCCTGCTTTGGCAATGCCGTGAAGAATTAGAATTACATATTGAAATCATGATGCTTAGACTAATAAGGTTAAGTAGAAACAATTGCTCGTGTTTATAACTATCAGCTATAGCTTTTGCCTAACGGTAAGCGCGCCTGATGAAAATTCCAACAGACATAGAAATTGGCCTTGCATGGGGATCTAAACCATTAAGCAGAAAACCCAAAAACTTGGTATGGAAGCAAAGCAAAAAGGAAGTGAATTGCACATGCATTGCAATGGGATTGATGAGGCTGCATGGATATTTTCAAAGATATATCAGAACCCAGAGAGAGAGAGAGAGAGAGAGAGATCACACATTAATTTAAGAGGTGGGACAGATTCAGACGAGTCTAATTAACCCATATGGTGATATGATATAGGTTCATGCTTTTTTCTGCATAATTTTGGAGGACATGAAACAAAGTATGAAAGAAAGAAACAAATAACAATCAAATCCATGTTTCTAAAGTACTGGTCAATGAACAATTACTTGCTTCTGTGGGAGATATTGATCACAAAATAAAAACTTCCAGATGGGAAACAACTCATTGAAGCACTAACAAGCAGGAACAAGAGGCCCCTCCCACACCTACTAGTGTCCTCTATGAATGAAGCAAAACGTCTATTTATTCTTTACCTTCAAATATTCTATTATTTTTAAACTTAATTATTAATGTCATATCACTACCTTGCCTAACCCTGCTCATCACCATGTGCTTGCCCATACTGTGGTAGTAAAGATTTTCAAAATTTGGGGGGTGGATTCCCTCTCAATTTAGTTTATGTTTTTAGTTTTGATTGATTTGAAGTTTTTAGCTAGGTATGAAGTGGCAAGGAAAAAAAGAAGAAGATGATATTGCTGATTATATCTGTTGACTAATAATTAGTGCATTACATGATTGAAGTTGGCGAGGTGGGGCACACGCAGACTAAATAATAAGCACACCAACGCTTTGGTAAGTTTGGTTGTTGAAGGATTTAGATAGTTAGGTAAACAAATGGCAAATTATTTTTCACATAAAGGTGAATTTTTCATATATATATATATATATATATATTCTTAATAGCTTTGTGATGCATATATGAGTAAAGTGGAGGTAGATAAAATAAGGATTATGAGATAGATGTGAGGTTATATAAAGAAATATTAGATTCATAATAAACTTATATGAGGAAGGATTCGAGTGGCACCTGTATTGAAGAAAGAATGATAGAAAATTGATGGAGGTGGTTTAAACACGTATAGAGAAGGCTATTGGATACTTTATTAAGGGTAGATTAAGTTGTTTGAAGCCCAATGATAACAAATGATAGAGGAAGATCGAATAGAATGTTCAATAAGGTTGTTGAATAAGATCTCTTAGTTAATTTATCTAAAAATTTGATTTTTGATCAAATTCACTAATGTCGTGTGACCTATGTGCCAATCTTACCCGTCCCCATTTATTGAGATGAGACTTTTTTTTTTATTGTTATTGTCATGTATTACTTCATAACGGGGGAGAGGAAGAGCTTAAATTTTCCAGTTGGTAGCGTTTTCTAAACACTGCACACTCCAATACCACTTATTAGTGCTCATTTGGAATGGCTTATTTTTGTCCAAAACATGCTTATAATTCGTGATTCACGGTATACGAGGTAAGTATGTGAGAGAAGTTTTTTCTCAGCTTGCGTAATAAGTGCGTTTTGCCTATACAAAACGCTGAAACAAACACAGCTTTAGTAGGTCGTGTTTTGTGAAGTGCTACAAGATGTGCTGCAAGCATTGCTACAATTGTTTTTTTTTAAAAAAGATATAAAAAACTTTATCACTCTACCTTTTTTTCCTATAATCTTTTGAGTCGTTTGATATCAGCACTTTTTCTGAATTTTATTTCCAGATTTATGAGCAACTAACTAATTTTAATAAAATTATTGCGATCAAAATATCTCTCCTCATGAGTCTTTTTTTAATAAGGTGGGGTTTGAATTCAGTTTACCCATCTTATGATCCAGTTGATCCACCACTACTTTAAATATTCTTGGGTGACCACTTTACCTTCTCTTTCCCTCCTTTTGCTAACTTTTTAGTAATGTGCTACCAAACTTGACTGAATTCATTTGAGTAGCATTTATTGATAGAAATGTGTTGTTAGCTAGATGCATGCTACTAACTAAAGCCACTTTGGTAGTACTGATGTGAAACAGCAATACATATACTAAAATTTATAATTAGTAATATTATTTATAAATATATTATAACCTGTCCAACTTATATTAATTTCATGATGTACTGACTTGAAAAGATCTAATTTTGTTTGTTTCATGGAAGATGAACAATTGCAATAACCATATGCAAGTTGTAGCAAGGGGGGAACCAAGGAGCTACATTAATTTTAATATAATCAACCTTGCACTCGCAGTCTCAGATAACTTTGTTGTTTATATAGACATATATAGCCTTGGGCACAATATAGCTGGTGACAGAATTTTCTGAAGTGATCAGTGGGCCCATATCCTACATATATATTCATATATATGTCTCTTAGCTACAAATAAAAGTTGATTTAGTCTCCATATATAAATAAATAGTACTATAAGGCTTTTCTACTTTATTATTCCCACAAAAAGCACGACCATTTGTGTGCCTGTGTAAGCTACTACTTAGAATCTGAACAAGAGTTCAATAATGTGGCACAAATATGTTAGAGATGATCAAAATTTTTAGGGAAAATTCTAAAAAAATATCAAAAAGATAATTCAGTATATTGAAAATGGAAAATGACAGATCAAGTGGTGTCAGACGGGTAGAAGAATATGGGATTTTAAAATCTTGGCCAAATAACGAAAATGCCCTTCAGCCCTCCATCCACCACTTTAGAATAATAACATGATCCTCGTAATTAACAACTCCGGATTCGTCATTAACAACTTCAATTCTTCTTTTACAATTCACAAGTTTCAGGGCCAATAACACCACCGATCTCGCCATTAACAACTCCGGATTTGATATTAACAACTCCATTTTCTTCTTTCGCACTTAACAAGTTTCAGGGTCAATAACAACACACATCTCTTAATTAACAACTCGAGATTTGAAATTAACAACTCCAATTTCTTCTTTCACAAATAACAAATTCCAGGGCCAATAACATCATCGATCTTGCTATTAACAACTCCAGATTCACCATTAACAACTCCTATGTTGTTATTCCGATTGAGGGCTGAAGCGTATTTTCGTCATTTGACCGAGATTTCAAAATCCCAAATTTATCTGTCCGTTTGAAACCGCCTGATTTATCCTTTTCCATTTTCAATGTACTGAATTGTCCTTTTGATATTTCCAATATAGTTTTTTTAAAAATTTTCCCAAATTTTTAAGTGAGAAAAACTAAAGTAGAGGATCTCGTATAGAAATAGAATCTACCTAGCTAGTTGTACTATGCCTCCCATATATATATATATATTTCAATAATATTATATAAGTCTTACACTTTTACTCTCTGCGTCTGTCTTATGTCTCTATTTTAAGTCGTTGGACTTTGGAGGACTAAAGTTGCGCTTTATTATTACTTCAGTACCCCATGATGATAAGATTCGGGTCATGAGATCGTCACAAACTAAATGGATAATTATGAAAAACATAATGATAATAAAGTGATTGATCGAAGTTAACTTTTTGGATTACA
Source organism: Inga laurina (assembly GCA_963855925.1). NCBI lineage: Eukaryota > Viridiplantae > Streptophyta > Magnoliopsida > Fabales > Fabaceae > Inga > Inga laurina. The sequence continues at coordinate 10,305,350 of OY979710.1, forward strand.
ATAATTTTTTAATTTAAAACACGTATCAAAAGTTGTGTGTATGTGAGAGAGAGAAGTGGGGTATTGGGGGTTAAAGGGGGCAGGTTCAAAATGATGCTTAATGTGTTAGTATATGAGTAGTAATACATTGCTAGAATATTATACGGTTAACGGGCAGCACCATAAAATATTTTTTATATACATTCATTATTTTAAAATATTTTTTATGTAATTTTACATCCAACAATTTAAATAATTAGGGTGCTCTATACAACTGAAAAATACTTCAGGTGTTGAATGCACCAACTAATAATTTTGGGTACGTACCAAATGCATTTGAAATATAAAGATGATGGACATAGTTAAAAAAAAATACTTCATGGTGTTGGATCCACCACAAAACATTTTTAAGGCATCGGATGCACCTTAGAAAATATTTCATAGTGTTTAATTCACCTTAACCCTATATTATAACATGGGTTAATACTATCGTCAGTTTTTACCGTTTGAATGAATTTTAATTTTAGTACATATAGTTTTAAATTATTATTTTTGGTCCTTATAACTTCATAAGGATTTGGTCTTACCATTATTAAGTATAGGAACAAAAACCAAAATTCATTTATTTATTAAAAAACCAAAATTTGTTATTAAAAGTAGAAAGGTCAAAACCAAAATTCGTTTAAAGTATATAAGCCAAATGAGTTTGTTTTTGGTCCCTATATTTCATAGTGTTAACTCAGATCAAATCTTTATAAAACTAAAAACTAAATAATCGAATTTTGATTTTAGCCTCTATATTTCACGGTGTTAATTTAGACCAAATCTTTATGAAAATATAGTTATAAAAAATCACGACTTCAAACTCTATGGGCCCACATCAATATTTGATGAAGTTGTAAGAAATTAATAACAATGATTTTAACCCTATATTTTGAAACTTTATTTTCCAGGAAGGTGTCAGTATATAGTGTTCATTGTTTCTTCTTTCTTCTTCCTCTGATCATGTCTCTGCCGCCAAGTGCTCTGTGCATATTCATGGCAAAACCGGAAAGACATGTAAAACCCACCAGTCTTTACCTTCAATACTCATTTTGTCATATATATCAATTAAGTGGTCCTCACTAATTCAGCAGCTACCCCTCTTAGCTTTTTCAGAATCTGAGGTCATTATTCATCCAAATGGGTCCATCCTCAAGTTCATATGTCTCAGTTCCTTACCCAATCTCCTTCCTACTCTTCTCTTAATCTGTACGAATCACATCAGAGATAAAAGCATCACATGACTGTACCAATTAATATGTGTGTCTGTGTGTGAGGGTTGTTTGTATATATTCGTGTGAATGTATGTGTGAATGGACGTTGAAGCTAGCTACGGCTGAAGTCACAGTTCACAGTCCATATGGTCCTAAAGTTTTGATCGGAGGGGTTTGACTGGTCTATGAGATAATATCAGAAGCTTTATGATGAATTGTCCAGATCACACAGAAACCAAAATAGGTGCTGTACGATAGAATGCGATAGCTAGCCACCACGTTACAAAAATGGTGTCACGATATATATATATATATATTATATAACGGGGCTTCAAATCTTCTCCTTGTTTCAGAACAAGAACACTGACAAATATGTACAGACGCATACATACCAAAGCCAAACTATAGTCATTACTATGAATGTTAGAAACGGTGACGCATTTAAACGACTTGTTGTTTTGTGTTTGTGTTGAATATGCGAATATTTGAAGGCGAATCTTAAAGTTGACGAGAGTTAAAATGGAATATATATATATATATATATATCAAATTTCACCGTTACTTACAGCATAACCAGCTAGTTGCAGAAAGCCAGTGTGTCTCGTAATTATTATTCAGATAAACACTATAATCATGGAGGAAGAGAGAGAGAGAGAGAGAGGGTGGGTCGTACGACGACCCAACTACTCAAAACTTTGAGCAACAAAACCATAAATTAATATTGCAGAGAGGTAACATTCAAAAAAAAAAAAATTGCAGAGAGGTAGGCCCCTTGAGTTTTATGGTTTTCACTTTCAACTTGCTCCATCCAACTATTGTTTTACTGGAAAAGAAGGATTAATATCATTCTAGATTCTTAATCTGAAGTCCAACATTAGCTAGGGATAGAAACGAATAATGCCCCTTTCCATGTGTTTTAAAATCATGAGGGTAATGAGGCCCCCAATCAAACAATTTTAGCGGAAAGCGCTGCAATGTTATAAGTTGTATTAACATGTTGAAATGTCAGTATGGATGTTATACCGACCAGAAGTAGATTGTGAAGTCTTACATTAATTGAAGAGGGAAATGAAAGACATTTTATAAGAGTCATAAGAGTCTGAATATCTCCATTCTCAATCCATGCGTTTTAAAACTATAAGAAGTAATGAGGTCCCAAACGGACAATTTCAAGAGTGGGCATTGAGAAATTATGTAAGGATTTAGTTTAAAACAAAATTTTATAAAACTGCAAGGACTAAAATTGATAATTTAAAACTATATGGACCGTACCAATACAAAAATTTGATCAAGTTAAAGGATTAACAATACTATTAACCCAAAAATATCATTAATAATTTCTTCAAGCTTTTCAGACTCTTATCGCTTAGTTCTCTGTGGATGTGAAATAGAAATGAAACAAAGGAGCTTATTTAGTCAATGTTTGGCAGACTAAAAATACACACGAGAAGGCGAAATGATCATCAAAGGCTTCTCAAAATTGATTGATATCTTTGAAATTCCATTAAAAGACAGCGAAGAAATCAGCCCCACGCACCTGTCCATGTCAAAAATAAGAACCCTAATTAATACTATCATTCACGTTTGACTCTTGGATCTTTTTGGGTGTGTTGCAGATTTCCAATGATGGTGCCAGCACATTGTAACAAAACAATCACCGTCGGCGATAATTTAGCAAGTTTATGAATCTTTTTTCAAACCAACAGAAAAGGCGAAAATAAGAAATAAAAACATAAAAAAAGAAAAGGCGTATAACATGAATAATAATCAATTGGCCAGCCAATTACTTCTTATCATCATAAAAGCCTATATATATCCCATCCCATTTCTAGGCACTGGTCCTACAAAAACTTTTTCTTTTTAAATTGATGTTACTCTCAAAATAACCAGAGATAAAGCCCATTACTTTTTTGTGTCTCAAACTTTACCCAAAGCCATTTTTGAATTGTGATTCCTTAAGAAACTCGCAAATAATACACACAAAGTATGTTTTCGATCTTGCAGAATGCAAGGAAAAGCACCTATGTATAAAACGTTGGATTCTAAACTAGGTAAAGATCGATTGTGGCAGTAAATGTCAGAAAAGATAACGAATTTGCTGATTTGAGGAAGACAAACACACGCACATATGGAGAGTGATCGAGTTGAAACCAGATTGTGTTTGCATAAATATGAGTATATGTTTGTCTGTAAAAATATTAGAAATGTCTGACAGAAAGCAGCAAGGTTGCACATGGCAAAAAAGAAAGAGCTCGTTGGTTTTGTCAGTAAAAATCCCAATGGTGTTTGTTTGAAAGGGAAAATAATATGAAGACAAAAGGCTGCGTAAAGAAAATGGTGCACAGTTTTGGTTGTACCAAGATTGCTATGATATGTATATGTCTGCTTTGTCCCCTTTTATCTGTATATGTATGTATGAATGATGAAGAAGAGAGATGATTTTCACACAAAGTTTTGGATCATTCAACACCCAATATCAATAGTGTTTCACTCAAAGTTGAAAGAGGAAAATCCATACTTTTTAGGTAAAACCTTGAGTTGAAGACTAGAACATTAAATTTAAATTACATTATAACTTACAAGAGTTTTATATCTATTTGAAATCCACCTCACTAGAATCCAAAATAAATCATTAATTATTGATATTTTGGATTAGCTTTTGCTTTTTTGGAAAAAACACTAGTACACAAATGGTGTTTAAGACCGGCATATTTAGACCGGTTATAGCGGATAAGGTTTTAAAAAAATGACTGATGGCATTTTGGTAATTATGATAAACTTCTAAGACTGGTTATATTAAAAACTGGTCGTAAATATATTATTTAGATTGGTTTTATCAATAACCGGTTTTAAAAAATTAATCATTAAAAAATATTAATATATGTATGTATTTTCTAGACATATTCTCAATGTAACAGGTCTAATATATTTTTTGAAATAAAGAAAATTAAAAAGTTATTGTTTTTAAGACCGGTTATAAAAAATAACTGGTCTTAAATGTTGAACTTTTAATACTAGTTGTTGATAGGAACCAGTCTAAAATATTTTTAAGACCAATTATACTAAATAACCGGTCTAAAATATAACTTTTAAGACCGGTTATTATTTATAACCGGTCTTAAAAATGCCTTAAAAATGAATCGCGCCTAATTTCAACTCTGAAATCTGGTGCTTCAAGCTCCTCCTTCCTTTCGCGGTAGCTCCTCCTTCCCACGTCGCTCCTCTGTCCTTAACCTTTGCTGCCGTCGACGTAGAGGTTCGGTTGAACCATTACCGTAAGGCTCGTCGTTTGTTTCCTCCGATTGGTTTCTTCTTCAAGTGTGGTTTCTTGCCTCCCCTGGGTTCTGTCTTTAACCTTGTCTTTTCCACTTCTCTCCTACCAATGCCACTGGTAGACGCAGGGCTACGGTGGATTGCATTCCCTCGTTTTCGTTGCTTGTCTTCCCTAGGTTTGTTCCTTAAGCTCGAACTCCAGGTTTTTATGTGATAAATTTTTCTTTTTCCGTTGCTTGCTCTGAGCCATTGTTCTGCCTTTTGATAAATCTTAACTTGTGAATATTATATGTGGATGTAAAGCCCATCTTTCCTTTCTTAGAGCTACTTTTATGTCTCTCGGCCTTGATTAACTCTGTATTGTTGAATTATAATATGAGTTTTTCTATTCGGTAACTCTATATTATTGGATTATAATGTGAATAATGTCTCTCAGCCTTGATTCTGTAACTCTTTATTGTTCAATTATAATGTGTTAGATTTTATTCTGGAACTCTGTGGATTCCAGTAATGTGTTAGACAAAGTTAGATTTTATTCCTTTTTATAGCTCAAATGAGTTTAGGATATATAGCATAGTCTAGAATGTATTATGTTTTGCATTTTGATGCCCTATACGATACTTAAGTGCCAACAAGGATATAGCACAGTCTAGAATGTTAATAAGTATTAGATTAGCTATATATGAATTGTATTCCTCTTGCTGCATTTTCTATTTGAAATTTAAAGTGTCATGACCACATAGAAATATAAATTAGCTCATTCAATTTCAAGTGAGCATAATGAGCCGTCCTACTGAGGGTACTCCGGAGCCAACTAGTGTTAATCAAAGTGAGGGTACTCCTAGCAATGCTCCGAGCTAGAATCAAAGTGAGCCTCGCAACCAGCACATATGAAGGGGTAGAAGAGGCACCCAATTGAGAGACATTCGCCTTAATCGGAATACTGAGGAAAAGATTCCGATTGGGTTTGATAAATATTGAAAACTAATCGGGCCTAATGCAAGCCGGTATAGGAGTTTTGTCGGCCTCCTAGCATGCAACAAGCCTAGCATCTTGATAAAGAGTGGATAAATGTGGATAAAAGTGTGAAGCGACATATTTGGGAAACCATCCAGCTCATTTACGATATTCCTGAGAGTGAAATCTTGTATAATAAGACAATGATGTATTGTGATGAACGCTGGAGGAAGTTTAAGACAACTCTAGCCAACAATTATATGCAAAACGAGGTGGAAGAAGGTCAGCCTCGTCCTAATCTGTGTGACAAGTATTCTTATATTGACGAACACACTTGGCAAGAATTTAGATGGCTTCGAACTACTCCAGAAGCTTTGGTGAGTTGACATATTTTACATTTTATTTACTTATAAATTGTCTTTAATTTATTGATTGTAACTTTTTTTTATTTTTCATTTGTAGGAAAAAAGGCAAAAGGCACAAGAGAGTGGAAGAAAGAATGATTTCCCCATACAATGTCTCGTGAGGGTTATGCGAAGGCTGAAAAAGACTTATTGGCGGCCAAATGGAAGAGATTGGAAGAAGCAGCTCAATCCGATCCTTTTGTTCTTCTTTCTCCACCATCTCCAATACGTTGCGAAGAAATGCGGAAGTTTGCTCACCAAAAGAGGAGCGGGTCTTATACGAGCGAACAATCTCCTATAGTTGGTGAAAAAATTATAAGTATTGTTGCTGTTATTAATTAGTGAGTAAACAAAAATTTATTACCTATGTTTTTCTTACCTGTCTTATAGGAGGAGCTTCAAAAAAATTAAGCCGAGAGATCATTTAGGTCGGATGGGAGGAATGACATCTAGACCATTGTTATAGGAAAACACAAGCATCCCGGCCGTGTTAGGGGAGTTGGAGGCGGGGTAGGCATAAGGGATTACTTTGGAGTACCCCCACGCCGTTCCTCAAGTAGTATGGTGACTAGGGAGGAGATGGAGCATATATTGGCCATTGTGAGGGCGGAAGCTAGGGCCGAGGCAGAAGCATCATTTGATGCACAATTTGAAGAAAGGTTTAGCAAGATAAAGGAGGAATGGATTTTCATGGCGAGAATAAGACAAGATATAAGTGCTCCCCAGACACATTCCTTAAACCCTAAACAGAGAACTAAAGGGAGTTGTATTGGTCAGTCATCAGAGGGTTTGGGAAAAGAAATTGGTGAGCCTTGTAACCTATTTGTAGAGGATCCTTTGATATGATTGGTTGCACGGGGGAGCGTGCACAACTTGGGATCAACTGTCCACTACCAAGAAATAAAGGATGATCAAGTCAGAGTGGCAGTTGAAGAGGTGATCGTTGCAGATGCCCCTCTCCCTAACCCCTGATGACTTCAAGATTGTGAGTGATGTCCTCAACTCATTCATCTTGTGGCCAAAGAACCTTATTTCTGATCGAGATAAGGAATCCTCGATCACAGCCCTGCCACCTACGCCTCCCTCCACTCAAGATGTTTCATAGCCTCCATTGAATGTCATGCAGCAAGTGATTCTGATGGCATATGATAATTCCTTTCGAACAAGAGATTGACCTATTGAGTCAGCTGTTGGCAAGTCAGGGGTGCAATGCTATCTTGAGAGGGATGATTTAATGTCCCTGCTAGCTCCTCGATAATAGCTTACAGTTTTGATTATCCAAATATTTTTAATGTAAGTATCTTCTCTAATTAGAAGTAAATATTTTACAAATTATGCCGTTAAACTTTGATTTGTGTGCTTGTATTATTGTAGGTACATAAATCATAGGTTAGTTTCATCTGGCAAAACCGATAAATTTTTATTCTATTTGATTTTTACATATCTCTTACTAAACAGATCGCTGCCATTTTGGAAATGAAAGGAAAATGTTCAATTGGAAAGACCTAAATGCTTGGCGGGACTGTAGATCATTATCATCGAGAGCCAGAGGAGCTGCAATTTTCTACTGTTCATCGTCGTCTTAATTTGTGATTTCCGACGAGAAACAGAGTTCGTCGGAGGTGTCTTTTGGATTAAAGGAGACATCACCGTCAATGAAATTTGAACTGAATCAGAGAGAGAAGGCTGAAGCAAAACAGATCGAAGGGAGAGAAGTGATTGGTGATCACTGTTCACCATCTTCCTGTTCTTGAACTTGACAGTGAAGAATAGAAGGACATCTGTACAATGATATGCTATAATCTCTTGCCATTAGAATCTGATCGGTTCTTCTCTATTTCTTTTATGGCTTTGAATTCTGAAATTGTTGCTGAGTTCATTGGAAGTAAAGCCATGTGTGGCTAGTTGTTTTTGAACCTAGAGTAGTTATGAACTAATTTGAGGATTTGAGCATGTATGAACCATTTAATTGTGCTTAATGTTAATTTTTGTCCACTTAATCTTGTATTATTTTATCTACTTAGTGCTTGATCACCACTAAGTATGAATTTGGAGAATTTAGATTAGCCTTGGGAGAGGGATCTTAATAGGACCATAAGATTAAGTAATGTGGAATTAGAATTTATTCTAATTTGCCAATAGAATAGGAATATACCTATTAGACCCATATAATCATATTAGAGTGAATTTGGACATTTATTGCCTTTTGAGTAAATTAGTTAGGGATAATAATTTTAACTTGAGAGAGGGGTATGAGTAATTGGAAGATACTACGATCTATTTAAACTCTAGATTAACAAATTAACATTAAGTGCTTTTAATTGGGTAAATACATGCTCTAAAACTTAAAGAAGGGATTAACCACTCTAGGTTGTATTTATCAATATAAATCTTTAAATCATTAGATTTGTTTCTTTTGCATTTATTTAGATTGTCTTTCAATCTGCTTCTTTAATTTGCTCAACTTAAATGAAAATGAGAATTTTAATGCCTAATTATCTATTACCTTGAATCGTTGTAGGATGACCTTGATTTACTATTATACTATTTCAACGGCCCGTACACTTGCGGTGCTTATCTAAAATTTAGTAGCATCATATTTTTGGCACCGTTGCCAGGGATTCAAGGCAATTGGTGATTAGAATTAGAAATCCTTTAGTAGTTTTAGCTTGAGTAATTTTATTTTATTTTTGTTCGTTCTTTGTGTTAGTATGATACTCTTGAGATTTGTTTTGCTTTTCAGGTACTTTGTATATGCCCCGCATATCCAAAGCAACTAAGATACCACAGAAAACAAGGAGCGTCCAAGAACTTTTGGAAGCTACACAACCTCATACTCAACCAAAGGAAGGTGTACACACTGAGACTATAGTAATGGCTGAGGATGAAAATGATCGTTTGGATGACAATGATTTTTTGGGAAGACAATCTCGTGGGTATCAATCAGGAATCCGAGTGCTTGAATTTCAAGCTAACAACTTTGAGATAAAGCAAACTATGTTGAAGATGCTCTAACTACATGGTTAGTATGCTGGAAATGATTTAGAAGATCCAAATCGGCACTTGATTCAATTTCTTGATGTTTGTGACTCATTTAAGAAAATTGAGTTCCTAATGATGTGATTCGCCTTAGGCTTTTCCTTATTCCCTACAAGGAAAAGCCAAAGAGTGGCTCAACAATTTAGAAGAGGGCAGTGTTGTAATATTCTAAATTGTAATTAAGGGCTAATAACTTCAAAGTGATGTGATTAATGTTAATTAAGCACTTTTGAAGTATATGATGTGAATTGTGACGTAAAATGTGTTTGGTGATGGTTTAGTAGGCATTGTGATAATCAGGGGCAAAATGATAAATTACCGACCGATTGGTTAGTTACCGAAGAGAAAACTCCTTGGTAATTTAAGAATCAATGGCTAGGATTGAGTAATTAATAGGGTGAAATCATGTACTTTGAATTCATGTGTTCCCATGTGATAAGATCTAAGATTTTGACAAGTAGCATACTTTGGACCATAGATGATGGTCGAATATTCAACCTTCATTTTCTCTCTCCTCTCTTCTTCCTATTAGGCTAGACATGCATGGGGAAGGGGAAATCTGATCTTCTTCATCATTCTCTCATTTTCTCTCTCCATTTCTCCATTTTTCGTTGATCAAGGAAGGAAAGAGGGAACACAAAGGTAAGATTTTGATGATATTCTAGTTCTCAAATGCTCTTCATTAAAGTTGTTTATGGTGTTGAGAGCTTCCTTGTCATGGTTTCAGAATTTTAAGAAGGGGTGTTTTGGTATTTGAACAAACTTGGAAGTTGTGGAATCAAGGTTTTGATTCTAGCAAAGTGAAGAGGTAAACATTTGATGCATTTTGGTATATTTGTGATAATTTTTTGGTTAAGCTTTGTAAATTCTAGAATTTTGCCCTGATTTCATGAGAATTAGATAATGGAAGAGTTGGAATGGTAATGTGTAGTAAATGGTGTTAGGATGTGTTATAATGTCATTAGGTTTGATTTGGAATTAAATGAGGAAGTTTGGTAGTTTGTGGTTTTATGTGACCTTAAGAGCTAGAGTGGAAAATGTGTTAATTGGATGTGAATTTGGATATTTTAAGGTTACCAATAGGTTCCTTAGGAGATTTTATGTGGGAATGAGCTTTGGTATAAGTTTGGAACCATTGGAGGTAGCTTTGGTAAACCTGGAAAACCATATCAGTTGTTGTGATCTGGCTTCTAATAAGCATCACTTGAGTGAGGTAGGGTCTCACTCGAGTGCAGTATGGAATTCTCGGTGTTTTGGTTAAGTCTTCAGGCAGAAATCACGAATGAACTTATGTATTTGCGAGTGGCATATGTTATCACTCAAGTGTCTGGGATGTCACTTAAGTGCATGTGCATGTAGCACTATGGGTGTGCGTCTCGGTTTCTCACTCGTAGGCAAATGGTCGAGAATGCGTATGGGCACTCGCGAGAATTAGGAAGTCACTCGAGTGCTGGGGCAAGTACTCGAGTGTACTTGTTGCCTTAGAGCCTTAGTTGCTCTTGAGTCGTCACTTCCTGCACCTCACTCGATAGGACTCGGGTGATTAGGTGTCATCACTTGAGTGCCCAAGTAAATGCTCGAGTGCACTGACCACTCTAGGAGATGTTGGTGCTCTCGGGTACACACTTTCTGTGTCTCACTTGTAATATCCTGAATTGTGACTAAGGGCTAATAACTTCAAAGTGATGTAATTAATGTTAATTAAACACTTTTGAAGTAAATAATGTGGATTATGATGCAAATATGATTGTTGATGGTATAGTAGGCATTATGATAATCAGGGGCAAAACGGTAAATTTACCTACTAGTTGGTCAGTTGCCGAAGAGGAGACTTATTGGTAACTTGAAGATCAACGATTGAAATTAAAAGTCAAAAGAATCAATGGCTAGGATTAAGTGATTGAGAAGGTAGAATTATGTATGAATGAGTTCATGTGTGTGGATGAAAGGAGAGTCTAGGATCATGACAAGTGGCATATTGAGGACCATGGATGAAGTCAACATTTTCAAACTCATTTTCTCTTCCCTCTCTCCTTCAAGTCGGCTTGTGCATGGGGAAAAGGAAGAAGTTGGATCATCATTCTCTTATCTCATTTCTCTCTCATCATTCTCCATTTTCGCTGCACAAAGAAGGAAAGAGAAAAAAGAAAACTTGAGGTAGGTGCCCTAAATGACTTCACATGCTCAAACACTCTTCATTAACATCGTTCAAGAAGCTGAGAGCTTGACTTCTATGTTTTCAGAATTTTGAAAAGTGGTGATTTGGTGTTTGCTCAAATCTGAAAGTTGGAGAAACAAAGATTTGATCTTACCAAGTGAAAGAGGTAATGATTTGATGTATTTTAATGGTTGTGTTTTGAATGTTGGTTAAGTTTTATAAATTCTGGAATTTTGCCTTGAACATTGGTATTAAATGAAAGTGGGAATTGGAGGGAGCGTTACTGTTCAATTGGTAGCTTCTGGTATTTTGAGTTGGTTAGGATTAATTTAGAAGTAAGAAATTAAAGTGTTGATGATTTAGTTATTAAGTGAAATATGGAGATTTAAGGACAAATTGTATTTGGGGTGTGATTTTAGATATTTTGAGGTTACCAATAGGTTCCTTATGGAATTTTAGGTGAGAATGAGCTTTGGTGCAAGAATAGAACCTATTGAGATCAGTTTAGGTCACTTTGGAAAACTATACTAGTTGCTGCGTTTTTGGCTTCTGATGCGTATCACTCGAGTGAGGGATGAGCTCACTCGAGTGCATCAGTAGGTTTCTGTTTTCTTTGGTTCCTCAGTGGTGTTTTCGAGTGGAAGGGTGAGAGTACACTTCCTGACTTGCGAGTGAGATATGATCCCACTCGAGTGAGCATGGGCATGCTCGAGTGAGGGAGTAAGTTTAAGACTTGGGAGTTTATGGTTGCTCTCGGGTAGTCACTCATTGGCCCTCACTTTTTGGTGCTCGAGTGCACCTGAGGTCATCGCTAGAGTGCAGCTTCTTGCGCTCGGGTGAGTGTGAGAGATATTTTGAGGTTTGCTCTCAGGCAAACACTTTCTGTGTCGTACTCGCTGGGACTCGAGCAAGGGTGAGGGCAACACTCGAGTGAGGCAGCCCAAAATCTGTTTGCTTTACCCGAAAAAGGTATCTTCAGGGTAGTTTCTCCCAATCCTTTAGGGATATGTTTAGACTTATAATATCCACCTAAGAGTCTAAATGATAACCAAAATAAAGTACTACGAAATTGAAAAACTTGGAAAAGAGATTGACGGGTTGTCCTTGATTTGGTTTATAGGATTTGATATTTGCCGCCCTCGAGAGCCCACGGTGCAGAAGAACGTCAGGAAGGAACAAGGTAGTGACTCTTTCTCTTATATTCTCTGTGAAACATTGTATGTATGTTTGTCATGCATTGAGAATACAATGTGATACCTTGTGAATACATAGAGATCGCAACGAAAGTTGACACATAGTGATACTTTGTGAATATATAGAGATCGCAGCGAAAGCTGACACATAGAGTTTACAGCCATGAGTGCTGTTGTTTGTGGCGTGAGCCATGATACGTTGTGATGCTGCTTAACATGATCATATATGCTATGTGTTTGTGCATTGTATGAGTGATTTGTTACTACTGGGATTCTCTTGAATATCATTCTTTCCAATGACTAACATTTCAGACAGGGCTAGTGGCGCTAGAGAGAAGCGGGCAACCTGGAGCGATCAGGACCCTACGGGGTATATTTGATTTTCGGAGTTGGTTATCTACTTTTGAACTCAGGATTATTGTATATTCTGAGATGTAAATATTATATTTGATTTTGGTTATGTAATTCCCTAGTGGAGACTTATAAACCCTTAGATTATATATGCATAGAACCCGGGAGTTGCTGGGGATTTGGTAATACACTCTGATATATGTGAATATAAATTAACTGCACAGGTAATTATATTCGAGTTTTGAAAATTGAGACCAGGATAGGAAAGAATTTTTGAAAAAACTTTGTGAAACTCTTACTGTAAAGTAGGAAGATGAAATGAGTTTAATTATCCGATGGTCTTTAATTCAACTTGATTATGTAATATCGAATTATAATTACATGTTTAAAGTCAGTGGGTTACATCACTTGCTGGGACTCGAGTGCGAGTGAGGGCAACACTCAAGTGAGTCAGCCCAAAATTAGTGTTTTCTTCTAAGAAGGAGGATCTTCAGGGAAGTTTCTCCCAACCCTTTAGGTATATGTTTAAGCCTATAATAGCCACCTAAGGAGTTTAAATGATAACCAACTTAAAGTACTACAAAATTAAGAACTTGGAAAAGAGATTAACGGGTTGTCCCTAACTTGGCTTATAGGATTTGACATCTGCCGCCCTTGAGAGCCTACTGTACCGAAGAACGTCAGGAAAGAACAAGGTGGTGACTCTTTCTCTTGTACTGTGTGTGAAACATTGTATGTATGTTTGTCATGTATTAAGAATACTTTATGATGCTTTGAGTTCGCAACGAAAGTTGACACATAGTGATACTGTATGAATACTTTGTGATACATAGAGATTGCAGCGAAAGCTGACGCATAGAGTTTACAGCCATGAGTGCTGTCGCATGTGGTGTGAGCCATGATACATTGTGATGTTGCTTAACATGATCATATATGCTATGTGTTTATGTATTGTGTGACTCATTTGTTACTACTGGGATTCTTTTAAATCTCATTCTTTCCAATGACTAACCTTTCAGACAGGGCAAGTGGCTTTAAAGAGATCAGGCAACCTGTTAGGACCCTTTGGGGTATATTTGATTTTGGGGATATTGGTTATCTACTTTTGAACTTGGGATTATTGTATATTTTGAGATGTAAATATTACATTTGATTTTGGTCATGTAATCCCCTAGTTGAGACTTATAAGCCCTTAGTTTATATATGTATAAAACCCGAGAGTTGCCGAGGATCTGGTTATACACTTTGATATGTATAAATGTAAATTAACTGCACAAATAATTATATTCGAAATTTGAAATTGAGACCAGGATGGGGAAAAGTTTTTGAAAGTTTTGTGAAAATCCTATGGTAAGGTAGGAAGTTGAAATAAGTTTAAATTATCCGATGGTCTCTAATCCATTTTAATTATCCGTGATGGAATCATATTTACACTAATCAAGGCAAGGGGGTTACAAGTGTCACTTCTTGGGCTGAATTGGAGGAAAAGTTTAGATCAAGATTCTTTCCTCATAACAAGATGGTGGATGCTAGAGTTGCTCTAACTAATTTTTGCCAACAGTTTGGGGAACACCTATATGAAGTTTGGGAGAGGTTCAAGTTGCTTGTTAGGCAGAGTCTTGGCCATAATTTTGAGCAATGGGTCTTACTTTAAATCTTTTGTACTTGGTTGACTCCCGAATCTAGATCAGAATTGAATGCCGTAACTAATGAATGAATTACAAAGCAACCAGTGAATTATGTTTGGGGATGCTTAGATGACTTATTAACTGACTTTATTCAGAACAACAATGATAGAAGATCCGTGAAGTCTATTGAAAGAGTTAATGAGGATACTTCATCACAATTGGTGGGAATGTTAAGTGCTCTCAACAAGAGGTTTGATAATCTTGAAGCTCAAGTACACTGATCTAATAGTGGACACATGAGAGTTAATGCTATATATGCTCCTTGTGATTATTGTGGAGATAGACATGCTACTGGATAATGCCTTATATCTTAACAGATAAAACCAGTCAATTATGCTGGAAACTACCGTGGTAATAATCAGAGTAATCCATACTCCAATACTTACAATTCTGGGTGGCGTAAAAATCCTAATCTCTCTTGGAAATATGGTGCAACTCTTAATGAAGCATCCACTTCTAATACAAAACCAGTGGCACCTCCTGGTTTTTATCACTTAGGAAAGGAAGTTAAGCCTATTCAAGAGCCCAAACCTGATCTTGAGGCACTGATGTCTCAACTTATTAGTTTTCAGCTAAAGGGTTCTCAAGATCAAGCTGCTACTAATGCAACATTTAGTTCGTCCATCAAGAATTTTGAGGTTCAAGTGGGACAACTCGCAACTACTGTGAATGCATTACAATAAAGAGAATTGCCAAGTAATACTGTGACTAATCCTCGTAGAGATGGAAAAGAGGAATGTAAAGCTCTCATATTAAGAAGTGGTAAAGAATTACCTAAGATTCCACATCCAGTGAAGAAACCTTCAGCTCCTAATGGCGATGCAACTCTTCAAGTTATTATAGAGAATGATGAAGAGCCTACCCAGAGGTACATGGAAAAGTCAATAAAGCAAAAGTTGATAATGAGTCTAAGAAAAGTGAAGTGAAGAAGAAGGCTACTAATGAAAATCCTAAATGGGTACCACCTTTGCCATTTCCTAAGAGATTCTAGAAGAAAGCTTTAGATGAGAAATACAAGAAGTTCTTGGAAATTTTTAAGCAATTCCACATCAATCTCCCTTTCCTTGAAGCTTTAGAGCAGATGCTTTAATATGTTAAGTTTCTAAAGGAGATGTTGAGTAAGAAGAGGGGGTTTGGTGATTATGAAACAGTAACTCTCACTGAAGAATGTAGTGCATTATTCTCAACAAGTTGCCACCTAAACAGAAAGATCTTGGTAGTTTTTCTATACCTTGCATAATTGGAGAAAAGTTTCAAGGTGAAACATTATGTGATCTAGGCTCAAGTATCAACTTGATGCCACTATCTGTGTTTCAAAAATTGTAACTTGGTAAAGCTCATCCAACCTCTGTGACACTTCAGTTAGCTTATCGAAGTTTAGCTTATCCAAAGAGTATCATTAAAGATGTTTTAGTTAAAGTTGATAAGTTTATCTTCCCAGTTGATTTCATTGTGTTAGATTGTGATGAGGATAGCACTCTCCCACTCATTATAGGAAGACCCTTCCTAGCTATAGCTCAAACTTTGATTGATATTGAAAAAGGGGAGATCAAGTTAAGGGTAAATGACAAAGAGGTTATTTTTAACATGAACAAGGCATTGAAGTATCCTAGGGACACTACTGATTGCTTCAGGGTTGATATATTAGATGAGGTTATTCAAGATACTTTGGATTCCTATGCTATAAAAGAACCTTTAGAAGCTGTGTTACTTAGGCTTGATGATGTTGAAGAAGGGAATCTAGTTGAATGCAAAAGGTTACTTGAAGCTTCTTCTCTTTACAATAATCGATCAAGGCAGTTTGAGTTGTTGGAGATGGAATCAAGGAAAACTTCTTTAAAGCCTTCTATTGAACAAGCACCAATTCTGGAGCTTAAGCCTTTACCTTCACATCTTGAATATGCATACTTGGGTGAATCTGAGACACTTCCTATTATCATATCTTCTTCTTTATTTAAAGATCAAAATGAAAGGTTGTTGAAAGTCCTTGAGGATCACAAAAGGGCTTTGGGTTGGACAATAGCCAACATTAAAGGTATAAGTCCTTCAATTGTAATGTATAAGATACCTTTGGAAGATGATCATAAGAAGTCTATTTAGAATTAGAGAAGATTGAATCCTATAATGAAGGAAGTGGTCAAGAAGGAGGTAATTAAGTGGTTAAATGCTGGAATCATTTATCCCATTTCAGATAGCTCATGGGTTAGTCTCGTACAGTGTGTTCCTAAGAAAGGAAGAATGACCGTTATTGCTAATGAGCATGATGAGCTCATCCCCACTCGTATAGTTACTGGTTGGAGAGTGTGTATGGATTACAGAAAGTTGAATGAAGCAACATGGAAGGATTATTTCCCACTCCCTTTCATTGATCAGATGTTAGATCGGTTAGCTGGCAAAGAATTCTTTTGTTTCGTGGATGGGTATTCTGGTTACAATCAAATTGTTGTTGCTCCTAAAGACCAAGAAAAGACAACAATCACATGTCCTTATGGTACCTTTGGCTTCAGAAGAATGCCATTTGGTTTGTACAATGCTCCTGCTACTCTCTAAAGATGTATGATGAGCATATTCTCTGATATGATATAAGAGATAATGGAAGTATTCTTGGATGACTTCTCGGTCTTTGGTGAATCATTTGAGGAGTGTTTGATACATCTAGATAAAGTGTTGAGGAGATGTGAGGAGGCAAATATGGTTCTTAATTGGAAAAAGTGTCATTTTATGGTGATCGAAGGGATAGTTCTTGGTCACAAAGTTTCAGAAAAGAGCTTAGAAGTTGATAGAGCAAAGACTTCTGTGATTGAGAACTTCCTCCTCCTTCTAATGTCAAAGCTGTGAGAAGTTTTTTGGGTCATGCTGGATTTTATCGTAGGTTCATTAAAGATTTTTTCAAGATTTCAAAGCCTCTTTCGCAATTATTTGAGAAAGATACTCCTTTCCATTTCAATGAGGAATGCATGAAGGCTTTTAAAGAATTAAATATTTGATTGATTTCAGCTCCTATTATTATTGCTCCTGATTGGTCATTACCTTTTGAAGTGATGTGTGATGCAAGTGACTATGCTATGGGAGTTATGTTGGGGCAGAGGCTTGCCAAGATCTTACATCCCATCTACTATGCAAGTAAGATACTAGTTGCAGCTTAGGTAAATACTCAACTACTGAAAAAGAAATACTTGCTATTGTGTTTGCTTTTGAAAAGTTTAGAGTCTACTTGATGGGTGCTAAGATCTTAGTCTACACTGATCATACTGCTATAAAATATCTGTTAGGGAAGAAAGAGTCCAAACCTAGATTGATAAGATGGGTTTTGTTGTTACAGGAATTTGATGTGCATATAATTGATAGGAAAGGAACTGAAAATCAAGTTGCTGACCATTAGTCTAGGATTATGAACTCTTCTGATTATGTGAATGACTTGTTGGTTAATGGATATTTCCTTGATGAACAGTTGTTTGCTAATAGTAGTTATGGTTTGCCCTGGTATGCAGATATTGTGAATTATCTTGTGTGTGATGTGTTACCTCCTAATTTGACTTTCTATCAAAGAAAGAAATTTTTGTATGATGTTGCTTACTATATATGGGAAGAACAATTTCTTTTCAAGAGATGTACTGATTTGATTATTAAAAAGTGTGTGCCTGAGGTTGAATAAGAGGCAATTTTGACTGATTGTCATGCATCTGCATATGGGGGATATTATGGGGGGTAAAAGACTGCCTCTAAAGTACTTGATTCTGGTTTTTATTAGCCTTCTTTGTTTAAAGATGCTCACCAGTTTGTTTCCAAGTGTGATAGATATCAAAGAACAGGTAACATTTCCAAGAGACATGAGATGCGGCAATCTGGATCTTAAAGGTGGAGTTATTTGATGTTTGGGGGATGGATTTCAGGGGTCCTTTCCCATCATCGAGAGGAAACCAATATATTCTTGTTGCAGTGGGGTTTGTGAGAAAATGGGTTGAAGCTATTACTTGCCAAGCGCCAATACAGTGATCCGTTTCTTGAAAAAGTATATTTTCACAAGATTTGGTACTCTTAGAGCGATCATTACTGATAAGGGAACTCATTTCAACAACAAGAATTTCACAGCTCTCTTGGCAAGATATGGAGTGCACCACCGGATGTCACTTGCATATCATCCCCAAACTAATGGCTTAGTAAGTTGGCTAACAGGGAGATTAAGAGGATACTTGAAAAGACTGTAGGCCTTACTAGAAAAGATTGGTCTAATAAGCTTGATAATGCTTTGTAGGCATACAGGACTGCTTTCCAAACTCTAATTGGCATGTCACATTATCGATTTGTTTTTGGGAAAGCATGCCACTTGCCACTTGAGTTGGAGTCTAAAGCATGGTGGGCAATCAAGAAGTTAAATATGGACCATAAGGAAGCTAGAGCTAAAAGGTTATTGCAACTGAATGAGTTGGAAGAATTGTGACTTCAAGCATATGAGATTTCAAGATTATACAAAGAAAGGATAAAGAAATGGCATGACAAGCATATCTTGAAACGCAATTTTGAGCCCGGGCAATTGGTTCTTTTCTTTAACTTAAAGCTCAAGTTGTTTCTTGGAAAGCTTAGATCTAGATGGTTTGGTCCTTTTAGAGTAGTTTTGTGTCATCGAAGGGTGCGGTTGAAGTTAAAAATGAGAGTATAGGAAATTGCTTTAAAGTGAATGGGTAAAGACTAAAGCACTTTTATGGTGGTGAGGTGGATCAACAAGTAATGGTTTATCACTTGTCACAACCTCGTTGAGTTTCTGACATAGTCTAGCTCAGGACTATAAACAAGTGCTTCTTGGGAGGCAAACCAAGGTTTGGTTGTTGAATTGTTTTTATTTAGTTGAGTTGTTTTGAGGTTTGTTGATTTTGTAGGACTTTTGTAGCCCTTAGTGATGTATTCTACTTTGATAGCCACAATCAAGAGCATTCAAGAGCACGATATAAGGATTGAGAGGGGAGTTTTCTTATACTTTTCTTTGTTTTGTTTGAATTGATAGTTGGCAACATGTTCTGGATATGAGTGCTGGTTGTAGTCTAACTTTACATGTGATTAATATTTGTTATTGCCTATTGATTTGACTGGTGGCACTTGTGAGTTGTGCTCAATTGGTGAAGATTTGAGATCTTAGAGGTTTTTGCTATCCTTATACTTGGATATGGTCATGTCTTCATTCCCATGACTTGATGTTACTTGTTCACATTGAGGACAATGTGATACTTAAATGTGGGGGTGAAGGGTACCATTGATTTTGTACGACTTGTCCTCAATTTTTGGGAAATATTGAAAAATTTCTTTGGTTTTGCACAAATTTTGGACAAAAATTTTGCTTTTCATAGAAGCTTGGATTTTATTTGTGAACATTGGCAAAGTTGGGATAATTTGAATTTGAAAAGGATTGAGTTTTATTATAATTTATTTCTATCTTCTTGGAATGTTAGTAGATAAGAAAAGAATTTGGTTTGGATGATTGACTTTTGATGTTAAAAACCGGTGAGAAACTTGAGCCTAAATATCCATTTCTTTCAAGAGGGAGTACACTTATTGTAATTTCATCTCTAGAACTTGTCTTGAATCTCTTTTAAAGCTTTAAAATCCCTCTGCATGCATAAAGATGATTTAGGCATTCATTTCATAGCTAGTTGTTAGCCTCATGAATTTCTTGTTAGAATTGTATATTTTCTCTTATTTGTGCTGCATTTTGATGTACTAGTGGGCATTTAAGAGTGTTAAAATAGAGGAAATGTGTTCTATACATGCTTGGCATAGAAAGAGTGTAAATGTGGGGGAAAGATGCGAATATCTATTATGCTTACCAAACTGAGATTTTTTGTGAGTCCTGTGTGTTAAAAGGATAAAGATTCAGTCATAGCTGGAACCAGAGAAAGCCAAATTCAATAAAAAGAAGGTGAAATGAAGTTGAAGCCATCAACCGTGCCAGGGAAATGCAAGAAGGAATGAGAATAGAGCTTGAAAGAACAAAAATTGGCACTGCAAGGTTACTGGTTGAGGCTAACACATTCACTGGTCGCGGCCCGCAGGAGCACAAAAACATATTGGCCGTGGCCAAGCATCTTTGGGCCGTGGCCCAAAAGTGGTCAGTAAGTTACTAGCCGCGGCCAATGGAAGCAAAGAACCTCACTGGCCGTGACCCACAAATCCCCTGGCTGCGGCCAACCCCCGATAAAGGTGCTATGCGTTTTAACGTTCAGTGGGTATAAAAGAGGAAACTTGATGTTGAAAGAGGGGGATTTGATCCGGAAATACCTAGAGAGGCGGCTGTGACACTCCTCTAAGCTTGGGTTCGCCATAAAGCAAGGGAAATCAAGTGGGGATTGAAGATTTGCAGAGATTTGAGCTGGTTTTCCTTGGTTATCCTGATTTCTTTCCCTTTCTTCTTCCTTGTGCTGATATGGCAGTTCATGTTTTGTATTTCTGTATCTATTTCGTGAACATGAGCAGCTAAAATTTCATTATAGGATTGTTTATAAACCTTTGTATGGATTAAATTTGATTCCTTCTATCTTTAAGTATCTAATGGCATATGTATGTTGATTTTACCCTGTTTTCACTGCTATTCGTGACTGGCCATCACTGTGGACGATTTGTTCATCTAAGTTAAGCTTGAGAGAGTTAACTTATTTGTAGAACTTTGGTAAAATTATGCTAGACTTGAAGTTTGGAAGCAAATGGATGGTTTGTTAGTAACATAGAGATATAGTTACTAGCCTAGCATTGTCATATTGAGGTTGGTGCTTAATGCTTATTTTCTCTTAACGGTAGCAAGAGATTGTACATGTTAAAAGAAGATACGGAGTTGGTTATGACTTGAGAGAGCTTAATCAAACGCTTGTGAACCTTAGACTAACATACATATATCCCATAGAATGATTCTTGAAGAGGAAATACATCAAGTTTATGAAATACAAAGGGGATGAACAATCCTAGGTTTATTACAACTGTTGAAATCACAAGGATCAAGTTTTTGTTCAGTAATTTTCAGCTTTTACAAATAGATCTTTTGAAACTTCTTTTTCCACACAACATGTTTTTGCTCAACTTAATTGAATTCACTAAACCTATTGCTTGACTAATTTGTTACTCAAATCCTTGAGGGAACAATCGTATCACTTTATTACTTGACGCGATCCGTGCACTTGCGGTAGCGAATAAGTTTTTGGCCTCGTTGCCGAGGATTGGTTTAACAAATCCTTTAGTTGACCTTTGGCTTGTGATAGTAGATTTTGCTTGAGGTCTTAGTTAGGTTTACAATTTTTCTTTCCTTCTTTTCTTTGTTAATTTTTTGTTTTAGTGTGATACTTGCTTGCTTGTGTCTTGTGTAGGTACCATCTCGGTATATGCAATACTTGCACTTGGACGGATTGATTGTGGTACTTGACTGATTACCTCGCATTGAAGAAGAGACTGAGTCAGAGGTGACTGAATCTGAAGCTGAAATAATGGCGAATGAATGTGATAGGGCTATCGTCAATGACTTTGCTAGCCGGAATATGTGAGGTACTCAATCTTGCATTTGAATGCCAGAGATGCAAGCACACAATTTTGAGATCAAGCCAGTCATGATTACAATGCTTCAAATGAATGGGCTATACCATGGTCTCTACAATGAAGATGCCAACAAGCACTTGATGTACTTCTTAGAGGTGTGAGATTCCTTCAAGCAAAATGGAATACCCCAAGATGTGTTGAGGTTGCGGCTATTCCCCCTCTCTCTACAAGGGAAAGCTAGATATTGGTTCAACAATCTGCCGAAAGGATCCATAACTTCTTGGGATGATCTTGAAGCTAAGTTTAGAGCTCAATTTTTCTTTGAAAATAAATCTGTGGAAGCAAGGGACATGTTTTTAAGCTTTAGACAATAGCTGGATGAGCATCTTTATGCCGCCTGGGAAAAATACAAAATGCTAATGAAGCAATGCCCTAATCAAGGGGGTTGACAAGTAGGTAGTAATCCAAATTTTCTGTACTCGCATTAGTCCTCAATCTAAGGCGATGGTGGACTCTATGACTAATGGAGGTTACCAGAATGTCCCTGTCAGTGAAGTGTTTAGACTTTTAGATCAATTATCTATAAACAACACCTAAGGCAATGATAGAAGGATGACCCCAGCCCTGCCTAATACAAAAGAAGACTCTTTATCACAAATTGCCACAATCCTATCTGCTTTGAACAAGCGTTTCGATGTACTAGAGTCTCAAATGCAAAAGGGCACTTCTCATAGTGTGCATTTTGTTTATGCTACTCCGATTGTATGTGAGCAATGCAATGATGTCCACATGCCCGACAATTGCCCTCTCTACATGGGTACTGAATCTATCAACTATATGGGCAAATTTCAACCTCCTCAAGGTAATCCATACTCACAAACTTACAACCAGGCTTGGAGAGCTCATCCCAATTTCTCTTGGAGTCAAGGTAACACCTTAAACCCTTCACATGAGTCTACTTTTGGCACCAAGCCTGTTCCTCCACCAGGTTTTCAAATGCCATCAAGGCAAGTTCCTGTAAAAGAAGAGGAATCTAAGATGGACAAGATGTTGGCTCGGATCTTATCAGAGGTAGAATCTTCAAGGGTTGAGAGTAAGGCTACCTTTTCTCTTCATGAAACTGCAATTAAGAACCTTGAAGTACAAGTGGGACAATTAGCAATACAAGTAAATGCTATGGCACCAAATGGTCTCCCAAGTGATACCATCCCTAATCCAAAGCGAGGTGCAAAAGAGGAATGCAAGGCTATTCACTTGAGAAGCGGCAAGGTGATACCGGATGTGCCTAGCTCAAGCAAGCCCAGGCCGAAGCAAGATAAGCAAGAGGACATTGAGATTGATAAGGAAGAAGCCATGACTCAAGAGAGTGTAGTGGAAGAGGATGACACTAGAAAGAGAAAGCAAATGGAAGGAGGCTTGGATGATGCTTTCAAGAACAAGAAAGGGGAACAAGAGGTGAATAATGAGAAGAAGAGAAAGCCAACTACTTTCGCTATCATGCCACTACTACGCTTCTCTCAAAGATTCAAGAAGAAAGAAGAAGATGCACAATTTAAAAAGTTTGTGAACATGTTCAAGCAACTACATGTAAACATTCCGTTTGCTGAAGCTTTGGAGGGCATGCCTAAGTATGCTAAGTTCCTCAAGGATGTGTTATCCAAGAAGATGCGATTCAATGAATTTGAAACTGTGGCATTAACCGAAGAGTATAGTGCAGTGATCCAAAGGAAGTTACCTACTAAGCTGAAGGATCTGAGAAGCTTCTATATTCCTTGCAATATTGGGACTAACTTCAATGGTAAAGCCCTATGTGACTTGGGTGCTAGTATTAACTTGATGCCTCTAGCTGTTTTTAACCAATTGGGGTTGAGAGAGCCAAGGCCTACCACGGTAACTCTTCTATTTGCTGATCGTAGTATTTCTAAGCCTAGAGGAATAATTGAAGATGTCCTAGTCAAAGTAGACAAGTTCATCTTTCCAGTAGACTTTGTTGTGCTTGATTGTGAAGTTGACTAAAAAATCCCGCTCATTCTTGGCCGTCTATTCTTAGCCACAACAAGAACTCTCATTGATGTGGAGAAGGGTGAGATCACTTTGAGGCTGGATGATGAAAAAGTGATATTTAATATGCCAAAAACTTTGAAGTTTCATGATGATTCAACCTAATACTCTTCTGTTGATATATTGGATTCACTTATTCCACAAGAATCATATGCTCCTATGACAAAAGATCCCTTAGAGGCATTCTTAATTAGGGAGAAGAGCTTGGAGGAATTGGATGAAGCGGCTATTAAAAATTTCTTTCGTATGGAAGCATTCCCTCACTCAAGATCAAGGACTTTTAAGCCACTTAAGGTAGCTGATGCTTTAAGTACTCCTTTGAAGCCCTCTATTAAAGTTCCACCGGCTCTTGAATTGAAGCCTTTACCATCTCATCTTAAGTATGCTTACCTAGGGAATTCTAACACCTTACTACTGATTGTCTCTTCCGGTCTCTCTGATTTGCAAGAAGAGAAACTCCTACAAGTTTTAAGAGATCACAAGCGTGCCATTGGGTGGACTATAGCTTATATTAAGGGAATAAGCCCTTCGATTTGTTTGCACAAAATTCTATTGGAAGATGATCACAAAACTTCTATTGAGCATCAAAGGCGCTTGAATCCAATCATGAAAGAAGTGGTCAAAAAGGAAATCCTAAAATGGCTCTTAGCTGGAATTGTATACCCTATCTCTGACAATTCGTGGGTGAGCCCAGTCCAATATGTCCCTTAGAAGGGTGATATGATCATAGTGGCTAACACCCAAAATGAACTAATTCCCACTCGCACGAAGACTGGATGGCGGGTGTGTATGGATTATCAGAAGCTCAACACTGCTACAAGGAAGGATCATTTTCCTTTGCCATTCATCGATCAAATGTTGGATAAGCTAGAGGGTCAGTAGTTCTTTTGCTTCCTTGATGGTTATTCTAGTTATAATCAAATTGCCATAGCTCCAGAATACCAAGAGAAAATGACTTTTACTTGTCCCTATGGCACATTTGCTTTTAGAAGAATTCCCTTTGGACTATACACAGCTCCAGCCACATTTTAAAGGTGTATGATGTCTATTTTTGCTGATATGATTGAGAAGACCATTGAAGTATTCATGGATGATTTCTCTGTCTTTAGTCCATCCTTTGATTCTTGCTTAGCGAATTTGGATATGGTGCTTAAAGGATGTGAAGAGACAAACTTGATTCTCAATTGGGAGAAGTGTCACTTCATGGTGCAAGAAGGCATTGTACTTGGCTATCGGGTATCTAAGAAAGGGTTAGAAGTGGATAGAGCAAAAATTCCTATCAATGAGCAATTACCACCGCCTACTAATGTGAAAGGTGTCCGACGCTTTCTGGGACATGTCGGGTTCTACCGAAGATTTATCAAGGATTTCTCAAAAATTTCCAAGCCATTGTCTAAGTTGTTGGAGAAAGATGTGGAATTCAAGTTTGATAATTAGTGCTTACAAGTATTTGAGGAGTTAAAGAAGTGTCTCATTTCAGCTCTTATCTTAGTAGCTCCAGATTGGGTTTACCTTTTATCATAATGGCTGATGCTAGTGATTATACCGTTGGAGCTGTTCTTGGGCAAAAGGCAGAGAAAATTTTTCACCCCATTTACTATGCTAGCAAGACCCTTGATTGTGCCCAACTTAATTACACCACAACTGAGAAGGAATAACTTGCCATAGTTTTTTCTTGTGAAAAGTTTTAACCTTACATTATGGGTACTAAGGTCATTATCTACACTGATCATTTGGCTCTAAAATACCTACTCACCAAGAAGGATTCCAAGGCTAGACTAATTCGCTGGGTGCTCTTGCTTCAGGAGTTTGATTTGAACATCATTGATAGAAAAGGCACTGAGAATCAAGTGGCGGACCATCTTTCAAGGTTGAGTACTAAGGCTCAACTTGATGATTCAGATATGATCTATGCATCATTCTCGGATAAGCAATTGTTCTTCGTTGATAATTCATCCACACCATGGTTTGCCGACTTTGTAAATTACTTGGTCTGTGGAGTTTTCCTCCAGATTTCAATTCACATCAGAGGTGTAAATTCTTGCATGAAGTAAAGAAATACTTTTGGGATGAACCCTACTTATTCAAGAGGTGCCTCGACTAACTTATTTGAAGGTATGTACTGAAAAATGAATAAGAGTGTATTCTGTATTGTTGTCATTCGTCTGAGTATGGTGGCCATTTTGGAGGAGAGAAAACCGCTGCGAAGGTCAATTCAAAGTGGGTTTTATTAGCCTTTTCTATTCAAAGATGCATATGTATTTGTCCTTCAATGTGATAGGTGCCAAAGAGTGGGGAACATATCTAGAAGGAATGAGATGCCACTGAATAGCATGCTCGAAGTTGAACTCTTTGATGTTTGGAGGATTGACTTTATGGGTCCATTCCCTAAGTCATTCAACAATGAATATATTTTGGTTGGAGTGGACTATGTCTCCAAATGGGTCGAAGTTACTGCATGTGTGACTAATGATGCCAAGACAGTGTTGAAATTCCTAAAAAAGCATATTTTCACCAGATTTGGAACACCAAGAGCGATTATCAGTGATGGTGGTTCACACTTCTGCAATCACCAATTCTAACCCTTGATAAGGAAATATGGTGTCAAACACAAAGTAGCATTGCCCTACCACCCGTAAACTAATGGCCAAGCTGAGATTTCCAATCGAGAGATCAAGAACATCCTTGAGGAGATGGTGAATACTACTAGGAAGGACTGGTCTTCCAAATTGGATTATGCTCTATGGGCTTATCGAATGGCTTACAAAACGCCTATTGGTATGTCTCCATAGAGATTGGTGTTTGGAAAAGCATGCCATCTACCGGTAGAATTGGAGCATGGAGCCTATTGGGCTATAAAAAAGTTAAATTTTGACGCTCAAGCTGTGGGAGAAAAGAGGCTCCTTCAACTCAATGAGTTAGATAAAATTTGCCTCAATGCTTATGAGAGTGCAAGGATTTACAAAGAGAAGACAAAGAGGGACCATTACAGTAAAATCATTCCTAAGAGCTTTGAACCTGGTCAAACTGTTATCCTTTATAACTCCAAGTTAAATTTATTTCCAGGAAAGCTGAAGTCTCGATGGTTTGGTCCATTCAAGGTGGTTCAAGCGTCAAAATTTGGTAATGTGGAGCTGGAGAATGAGAAGGGAGAGAGATTCAAGGCTAATTGTCAACGGTTGAAACATTATTGGGGAGGAGATATGGATAGGCCGATATCCACTATTTACTTATTGAATGAAGAGTGACCAAAGTGAAGAGTCAAGCTAAAGACTATAAACTAAGCGCTTCTTGGGAGGCAACCCAAGTTCTTAACTTAATCTCTTTAGTTTCTTTGATTTTAGTATAATTTTGGAAGATTTACGTTTGGTTTTTTGCTTTCGTAGGAAGAAAGGAACCCCAAATTGAGAGAAGAAGAGAGTAAGAGGATTGAAAGGAAGGGTGGTGACATGTGGTTTGGAAAGGCATATTCCAGGAACGTTCTTCAATTCCTATACTCTGATTGAACCAAATTTTTGATGACTATGACTTGATTTAATGACCACTACACATTTTTCTAACCTCTGATCAAAATGTATTCATGGTGGTAGTATGAATGAGAGACGCACTGTGCATTGTCTCTGTTTAATCCTGGCAAATTTCTTTCATGCATAGTGAATTTTTGGATTATGGATGCATTTTGTTCATGAAGTATTGTATGCAAATGTGTGGTAAATGATTGTAAAATGTGTGCAACTCAAGTAGAAGTATGGTGAAAGTGAGTTAGTTGTAGTATGCTGTGTTGAGGATCATAGGAAGGAGAGCATAGTATATTTTGTGTGTGTTCAAGTTGCAGAAAGGCTAGCTGATGGAACTGAGAATACTGGCCATGGCCCAAGAGTGAACAGAAAGATTTGGGCCGCAGCCAAGACAATGTGGGCCGCGGCCAACCAATCCTCAAAAAGGTATGGGCCGTAGCCAACAAATGCACAGACAGATTTGGGCCGCGGCTAGTCCAGCGTTGGCTGCGGCCAAGATAAGGTTGGCCGCGACCAACCTATGCTCAGATAGTTCTGGACCGCGGCCCACACGCGACAGCAGGGTTTAAAAAACACTCTTCCTCTTCTTTCATTTCTCATTTCCCTTTCTCAGAGCTGCCGACTCCCCATTTCTCTCATTCCATTTGTTTCAGCTTCCCCTTCCATAACGTCTCTCTGATTCTTCCCTAAATCCCTCACCTCCTTGCAATTTCCCTTCCTCCATCTCTCGTGTCTTCCGTTGCTGTCTCATTCCTCCACCCAAAACCTACAATCGTCTGCTGTAAGTTGAAACCTAGGGCATCGAAAGGGCCTCCTTCGTCTCTGATTTCTCAGATTCTCTGTTGATTCGTCAACCATTTGAGGTAATAAAGTCTCGTTCTCGCTCGTTTACTCGTATTGTAGGTAGCTTAGTAAGGTCTGGAGTTAGGTATTTGGGTATAGGCTTGAATACTTTGAGGCTATGGCAGGATTTGAGTATAATATACCATTATGGCATTTTTATATCCTTGGGCATCATTGATTTCATATTTCCTTGCTCCCCATTGTGGTTTGTCACACGATTTTGCCCAAAACTCTGTCTTTCTGTCATTATGGTTTTTTGTCATTGCACCTTGTTTCTCTCTGTTTTTAACCACAAACCATTCTATAGAATGTTGATTCATGCTTAAGTTTGAGCAGGGAAGATGGGTTTAGTGATTGACATTGTCTTACTAAGTCATATTGGGTCAAAATATTTTGTGTGCACCATGTTTGCAGAGAGACAAATGTCCAAGTCAATTTTAAATTCATCCATATATCATTATAATGCATTTCTCTTTGAACTTAAATCAGTTTTCCAAAGATATGGGAATAGGGGCTAGACTAGACTTGTAATGGTAGTTTTGATATTGGCTAGAGGTCTCAGGCACATTCTTAAGGTCTTCATGAAACAAGGATAGAAGTTAGGCTTGAATGATTGAGTGATGTTTTGGCAGTAGTAAGAGGCTAAGTTTGGGGGGAGCTGCTCTTTGATTGTCTTTATAGTTCTGCAAGTTTTTCATTTTCAAAGTTGCTTATAGGCTTTTCTTCCTTGCTTTGGTGTTAATTTTGGGTCCTATTTGTCTGCATGCAGGTATTATTTGTCTGTTCCTCTAGCTACAATGCTTGCTAAGCGTGTTGCTGACCGAATGGGTCCCAGGGCCATTGCTGAGGCCAAAGCAAAGATAATCAAACGACCCCTGCTGCAAGAGCGTGAATTCCCATTCACCATCTCTTATGCCTTTCATGAGTTAGCCACTCGTACCTATCACTTGTAAAGACTTATGGACCCCAAAACCGACGGGAATCTGTAAATTGTTCAGGAGTTCTATGCCAATGCTTGTGTGTGACCAATTTGGCGGTTTCCTATTCAGGGAGTCAACATTGACTTCACTTTGGCTAGTTTCCGGCAATTTGCATTACTCCCGAAGGTTGGGGAATGCAAATACCAGCAATACTTAGACAATGAAGATAACATTCCTGAAGATGCTATTTCTCGATTGCTGGTTTACAATGGAGAGGTGGCTTGGCAGAGTCGCGGTGGGGCTCAGAAGTACTTTCCCCACGCTCAGTTATCAGATGAAGCTCGTGTCTGGTTGCATTTTGGCAAGGATTACTTTTGGCCTTCATCAAACCGGAATCGACTTACTAGAGATCAGGCCCTTCTTATTTACCTGCTGATGAACAAGGAGCCAGTAGATATAGGTGAAGTAATTTATAAGTCTCCAAGAGACCACATCCGTGAGCATACTGGTGGTTTAATGTTGCCACACTTATCTCTGCTTTTTGCTCTTCTGTGGGTGTCTCTGCCATGGCTACTAATGTTTTGTTCAAACCTATCAAGAAGTTTCACTACCTGAGTATCAAGCCGAAACCGAATGAACAAGTTCCAGCATCCCAACGATCAGATAGTGCCCTTGCTTTTGAACAGGGAGGACCCTCTCAAGCTCCTCTGGAACATGGTGGACACTTTCCATCTCATCTGGAGCAGGGTGAACCATTTGGTTCCCCTTCCTCTGCTCAGCCTCCCACTACTTTAGATGTGATCCTCACGGCCATCCAGCGCACTGAGGCCACTGCCACCCAATGCCTCACATATCTGTAGAACCACGATGTTCGCCTAACCTGTTTAGAAGAGTTATTTGCTGCACATGTACCTGCTGCTGCTCAGGCTGGTGAGGGTGATGACAGCAAGGACGATGATGATGATGCTGATACCAGTGACTACGAGGGTGAGGAGTAGTTATGTATTTCGTTGTTGTTGGGATTTTCCTTTTGTTTTGTTGATTTGAATATTGGTCATACTCTGTTCATTGAATCTTGTTGAAATTTTTCTGATTAATGACTGATTCTAGATTTAGCTTGATGTTGTGCCTCTCACATATACCTGTCACTATTCTGTGTATGGATTGTTGTGTCAACTTTTCCATTACAGGTGATATGTGTGCACTTTGTGCCCTGTGACAGTGCGGACACTGTTTGCCTCAAGTTTGGGGGTATTTGATAGATCAAAGGCACGTTTTGATCACTGACAAAGAATTTCAAATTTTGGAAATATGTTTTGTGCCTATTCCTAGAGTCAAAGTCGAGTTAGATTTGATTAATCATATCTGAAGTGAATGCTTGGTCCATATTTTAAAGCCTAATTCCTAATACTTTCCTTATTAAACATCACGCACGAGGGTTGGAAATAATTTGAATGCTCTGTCAGGGGGTTTTATAGCAAATTGACGTGTATTAACCATTCTCATTGAAGGTCTTTTGAATTTGTATTTGAATTTGTTGAAATGAATTAACATTTTACTCACTTTTAGAACATGATTGGCATTATCTTTGAGCTAAAATTATGGGCTTAGAGTTAACATGTGGATCAGTTGAGTTAATGCATTCGGATTAGGCTAATGTTAAATTAATCTTGGTGAATGCGCATGTGAGACGAAAACCTCTGTTGGAAGGATTTCGAGCCAAATTTTCATTCATTAATGTGTGTGTGCCACTTATTCTAGTGTACCTCTAGAACTTGTTTAAATTCTTTGTCAAAATCACATGTGCATATAGATTAATGAAAATGATAGGAGCATTCATTTCTAAACCCATTTACCTAAACACAAACCTTTTATACCAATCCATTGTTACCCCTTTGAGCCCTTCACAGTTCAAAATCTATCATTTGACAACAAGCACTATGCATGCTTCCCTTCTGCATTAGATTGGCACTTAAATAGCTTTGAAATGTCATGAATATAGTTGGTTTGAATAAATGCTATTCTCATGAATTACCTGAAAAAAGGAAAAAAAAGAAAGAAGAAAAAGAACAAGAAAGAAAAGATAAAGAAGATGTCACTATATACAGTTGTGCATGCATAGTCTTTGTGTCATTATTTTTTCCATGAGACCATCTCCAACATTACAATTTTTTTAAAAGTCCCCTTGATTCATGAGTCTAGGTGTACAAAGTGGTGGAGAGAGTAGAGTTTTTACAAGCCTATGGCAGGACTTAATCTAGGTGGTACTGAGCGAAGTTCCCTATATTTGTGAGAGCTAAACACTTAAATCCATGAGTGTTCTCTTGTGTACATGTCTTTGATTGATTGGGTATTAATATAGTCCATCTACATTACCTCATGTTGAAACTTGTGTTAGTGTCATTAGTGATAATGAGCAATTCAACAAAACCCTGAAGTCCCATTGATGTTAAAAGTATGTGGAATGTTCGATACGTGAAGAGAAAGGAGAAGGTAGAAGGATTAAGATATGATATTGAGGTTATTTATACATGTCAAAGTGTTGCATTTGATCTTGACAACTGTAGGAAGATTGTTTTTCAACTCTCATCACATACTCACATTCGGAAAAATGTTAGGAAGTTTGCCCTTAAACTGTGAACCAAGCATCCCTTTATATTTTTTTGGGTTTCCTGTTGAGCATGACATCATGAGTGTTCAATAAGGAGAATTATTATGCATAAGCATTACAGTTGGGATTAATCAATTTAGCTCTTGTCACTTAACTGGTTTTACTCGAGGACGAGCAAAAGTTTAAGTTTGGGGGTGTGTTGGCCTCATAAATTTCTTGTCAGAATTGCACATTTCCTCTTATTTCTGTCACATTTTGATGTACTAGTGGGCATTTGAGAGTGCTAAAAAATGGAGGAAATGTGTTCTATACATGCTTGGCACATAAAGAGTGTAAATGTGGGGGAAACACGCGAATATCTATTATGCTTACAAAACTGAGATTTTTTGTGAGTTCTTTGTGTTGAAAGGATAAAGATTCAGTCGTAGCTGGAACTAGAGAAAGCCAAATTCAATGAAAAGAAGGTGAAATGAAGTTGAAGTCATCAACCGTGCCAAGGAAATGCAAGGAATGAGAACAGAGCTTGAAAGAACAAAAATTGGCACTGTAAGGTTACTGGCTGCGGCCAACACATTCACTGGCTGCGGCCTGCAGGAGCACATAAACATATTGGCCGCGGCCCAAAAGTGGTCAGTAGGTTACTAGCCGCGGCCAATGGAAGCACAGAACCTCACTGGCCGTGACCCACAAATCCCCTGGCTGCGGCCAACCCCCGATAAAGGTGCTATGCGTTTTGACATTCAGTGGGTATAAAAGAGGAAACTTGATGTTGAAAGAGGGGGATTTGATCCGGAAATACCTAGAGAGGCGGCTGTGACACTCCTCTAAGCTTGGGTTCGCCATAAAGCAAGGGAAATCAAGTGGGGATTGAAGATTTGCAGAGATTTGAGCTGGTTTTCCTTGGTTATCCTGATTTCTTTCCCTTTCTTCTTCCTTGTGCTGATATGGCAGTTCATGTTTTGTATTTCTGTATCCATTTCGTGAACATGAGCAGCTAAACTTTCATTCTAGGATTGTTTATAAACCTTTGTATGGATTAAATTTGATTCCTTCTATCTTTAAGTATCTAATGGCATATGTATGTTGATTTTACCCTGTTTTCACTGCTATTCGTGACTGGCCATCACTGTGGACGATTTGTTCATCTAAGTTAAGCTTGAGAGAGTTAACTTATTTGTAGAACTTTGGTAAAATTATGCTAGACTTGAAGTTTGGAAGCAAATGGATGGTTTGTTAGTAACATAGAGATATAGTTACTAGCCTAGCATTGTCATATTGAGGTTGGTGCTTAGTGCTTATTTTCTCTTAACGGTAGCAAGAGATTGTACATGTTAAAAGAAGATACGGAGTTGGTTATGACTTGAGAGAGCTTAATCAAACGCTTGTGAACCTTAGACTAACATACATATATCCCATAGAATGATTCTTGAAGAGGAAATACATCAAGTTTATGAAATACAAAGGGGATGAACAATCCTAGGTTTATTACAACTGTTGAAATCACAAGGATCAAGTTTTTGTTCAGTAATTTTCAGCTTTTACAAATAAATCTTTTGAAACTTCTTTTTCCACACAACATGTTTTTGCTCAACTTAATTGAATTCACCAAACCTATTGCTTGACTAATTTGTTACTCAAATCCTTGAGGGAACGATCTTACTTATCGCTTTATTACTTGACGCGATCCGTGCACTTACGGTAGCAAACACTAGTTAGACCAAATGTCCATCCTTGTCACATGAGAATCCTTTGCTTTACCCCATTTGAGCCTTGAATTTTTTTTAAAAGAAAATTTAAGGATTAAATTGCCCTTTGTTTGAGAAATACAATTTTTATATCTATTCCTTTCCATTCATTTGTTACTTTAGTAAGTGCTAAGGAAAACGATTTTAGAACAAGAGTGAAGGGATTAGAAAGTTAATGTTATGAGAGTTGTGTAGATAAAAAAATGAAATAGAAAGAAAAGAAAGATAGAAAGAACGGTATAAAAAAACAAAATAAAAAATATATATAATAAAAGAAAATAAATAGAAATGAAAAAAAAATGGAAGAAAGAAAGGGAAAAAAAAGATTGTTGAGTTCAATTTAATAAAGGTTGTTTAGAGTGCAAGTGAGTTTGTTTTATCTTAATGGGTATTCCTTCATTCTTCATGAATTTCATTAAGTTGCTTAGCACTAATTAAAGTATTCCTCCAAACTATTTGACCACTTCCATTTCATTATCCTATCTTATTCATTACAATCTTTGAAAAGTCCTTTTTATTTGTGTGAGCAATGGGATAATGTAGTAGAGATGGAGATAATAAACAATTTTATGGTACATGGGTTGCAATAAGTGGAAGAGAGTGAAACACAAGCCCTTTAATTATATTGAGAGAAGAGTGCAAACACTTCACTTGTGAGGAATATTTTATTGTCATTTGTCCTTGCCAAGTTATTTGCATTTTTACTTGTATTTTTAGAAGGTGGCAAAGAGTTTTCAAGAAAGCTTTATTCTTGAAAATTTGAATTAAATCCAATTTTGTAGTGTTTGATTTGAGAATCTTACTTCCATGGTTTTCTTTGGCTGTTTGATGTTTTGAAATCTTGAGGACAAGATTTGATGTAAGTGTGGGGGTGTGATAACTCTCTATATTTTATATATTGGAATGATGTTTTGAAGATAATTGGAGAGTTATCAATACAAAATCTAAGGGATTGTAATGAGATTTTAGAATATATCAATTTGGTGCATTATTTAGGGAGTTAAATATAAATATAAAGATATATAGAATTAAATTTAGGATATCAATAATAATAAAAAGTTTTCTAGAACTAAAGAAAAAGAAAATATCAACTTTGTCTTATTTTATTTACTCTCTTTTTGTTTTATTCTATTTGATTTTTACATATGTCTTACTAAACAAAGCGCTGCCGTTTTGGAAATGAAAGGAAAATGTTCAATTGGCAAGACCTAAATGCTTGGGGGGACGACAGCGTTTTGGTAGTTGACCTAAGGGAGCTACGTTTTTTAAGACAGATGAGCCATGGGATAGACAGAGGGGAGCTGCAATATTCATTGAAAACTTAGTAGAGAGAATTCAAGGGGCGGCGCCATCGACATTAGAAGTACAGCTGAAGGAGGGGAGCACTGTAGATCATTATCATCGAGAGCCAGAGGAGCTGCAATTTTCTACTGTTCATCATCGTCTTAATTTGTGATTTCCGACGAGAAACAGAGTTCGTCGGAGGTGTCTTTTGGACTAAAGGAGACATCACCGTCGATGAAATTTGAACTGAATTAGAGAGAGACGGCTGGAGCAAAACAGATCGAAGGGAGAGAGGTGATTGGCGATCACTGTTCACCATCTTCTTGTTCCTAAACTTGACAGTGAAGAATAGAAGGACATCTGTACAATGACATGCTATAATCTCTTGCCATTAGAATCTGATCGGTTCTTCTCTATTTCTTTTATGGCTTTGAATTCTGAAATTGTTGCTGAGTTCACTGGAAGTAGAGCCATGTGTGGCTAGTTGTTTATGAACCTAGAGTAGTTATGAACTAATTTGAGGATTTGAACATGTATGAACCATTTAATTGTGCTTAATGTTAATTTTTGTCTACTTAATCTTGTATTATTTTATCTACTTAGTGCTTGATCACCACTAAATATGAATTTGGAGAATTTAGATTAGCCTTGGGAGAGGGATCTTAATAGGACCATAAGATTAAGTAATGTGGGATTAGAATTTATTCTAATTTGCCAATAGAATAGGAATATACCTATTGGATTTGCTCAACTTAAATGAAAATGAGAATTTTAATGCCTAATTATCTATTACCTTGAATCGATGTGGGATGACCTTGATTTACTATTATACTATTTCAACGGCCCGTACACTTGCGGTGCTTATTTAAAATTTAGTAGCATTATGAGCACTAGCAGATTCATTCATTGCAATGGTATAGGGCAAGGACCATATATTCTTAGCACCTTATAATGCCCAGGTGCTAAGAATTTATGGTCCTTACTACCTTATGCCACTTGATATTACTCAATTTTTGAAAAATTTTTTCTAACACTTTCTATTTTTATTAGAGTAATTGAGTCATCTTTTTTAATCCCATCAGGTCTCTTACAGTTTTCTTTCTCCCCTTCTTTCAAAACTTTATAAGTGGTGGGAGTTCTTTCTCTCATCAGTTGGGCGGGCGTGGTTTCACAACATCTCCTTCCCTGGCTTTGATTGAAGGAGGAGACAGTCGTGTTTTGCGTTGCTCTCTATACTTTTATGTCTTTTTAGGTTTTTTATGGTAGTGTGGCTAGTCTTTGTGGCCATAATAGATTTGAGGGATTCAATGGTGATAGATCTGATATGATGGCTTCGATTTGGGTTGGGTTCTACATCTTGATTACTACATCTTTGAGAGAACTATTGCTAGTTATTGGTGGTTGCAAATTTGAATGGTTCATGTCTGTTCTGACTGTTTTGTCTGCTCTGCAACTATTGGGGGGAGGACAACTTCTTCATCATTTTTGTTGGTAGCTGTGGGAGCTTTTGATTTTATGATGTCTTCTCATGGAGGTTCTTCATCAACCATATTGTGTTTTTGCTGATAAGATTAGGGTGGGTCATTTGGGGTTGGTTCTTCGAACCTCACCTTTTGGCATTGATGCTAGTAACAACACTTATTTCTCTGTAGTTTCCGGTGAAGGGATGATGGAGGTTGGAGTCCTTGGCAACAGATGCTTCCTTCAAATCTCTTATTAGGGTTAGGTTTTGTCTAAGGTTTTTGTGAATTATTTTGTGTTTGGGCCTTTTTTTTACTACAAACTTGTTATGTTAGGTTTTGTACTTTTCTTTATTCATCTTTAATGAAACTACTGCTTTATCTGGTAAAACAAAAAAAAAAACACTTTCTAATTGTGCTAATAATTGAACTTATTGTATTTAAGGGACACTGGACACTTGTTCTGTTCCCTCTCATTGCTTCAAAAGTGTGGTACTTTTATTTTCTTAATTGAAAATCAGGTAATGAAAAAGAGATGCAGGAGACATTATATAAGTAAGCCAATTTAAATAAGTTTCTTGCATATATTTAATTTGATGTTTTTATGTAGTTTCTCATATTAAGTTAGTTACAAACAACTGCAAATAGGAATTTAAATTGTTTATAATTGTAGCTTTGACATTCTATAAGTAATTGGCCAATTCTGTTTATTAGTTTATCTTAGCCATTTGGTTTGGGTATACTTGGGCGCTATGACTTGTAATTAGGTTTTGGAATGAAGACCTAATTTGGAAAATAATAGTGTACATTGTTGGATTTTGGATTTCGATTTTGGATATATGGTTCGAGTTTTACAGTATTAAATGTGGTTCTGGCTTTTGTGTGTGTGTGTACACTTGAAAGTTACTCCCTCCGGTCCTAATTATAGGACAATATTTGGAAGTTGATCTTGATCCTAATTATAGGACAAAGTTTTAATTTTTGTCAATTTCTTCCCAAAATACTCCATTGATACTTTCTCAATAATAATGAAACACAATAATAATATTTTTTTAAAAAAATTAAAACAAAATGATTAATCAATATTTTTCTTAAAATAAAGATTAAAAAAATTCAACATCAAGGAGACATCGCTTCATGATAATATTTTTTATGACATTTTGCACATTAGTATGCCGCTTCACATTTTATTGTAGTTTCTTTTTTTTTTTTTTTGCCAATATTTTATTGCAGTTTCTATTATGCTTCATTACTGATCCTCAAATCTATACGTGACTGGGAATTCTATTCCACAACGCTAGTTTTATGCATTGCTAGAGTTATAGTTTTGTTCATTATGAGTGCATTGAGCATTATTAAATAAAGGAATTTTAGGAAAATAAATAAGATTAACTAATTTAACTACCATTCTTAATTTCTCCAAAGTTAGGTAAATATGTCCTATAATTAGGACCGGAGCGAGTATTTCATAAAACCATCGAGTATATAGATAGCCATTATCTTATGGTTATATTAACAAGACTGTCAAGTAAATCAAAGTGGGGGGAAAAAAGAAGATCAAGACTAGTACTTTATTATTTGATCCTCTTAATTGTTTAACTATTAAGTTAGGTTAATAACACTTTAGTAATGATATGAAATTAACAATATCTCTATTAAAGCTCTAAAAGTAGGCTGAATTTTGAACAGAAAAAATAAAAAATAAGGAGGGTTAAGGTTCATTTTTGCCCCGAAAATGGTTAAAAAATCTCAATTTTGCCCTGGAAATACTTTTGGAATAATGTCGTCTCGGAAGTTTTCAAATCATATCAATTTTGCCAACTATTATTCAGGTTAAGTTTGACCTTTAGTTGACTAAATTTGATGAGCCGGTTGGTCCACATGTTATTCACGATATTTTTGTTAAGGTACAAATTTACCCTAAAAGTTTTTACTCACAAGCAATGTTGCCCTAGAAGTTTTATGGGTTCAATATTGCCCATAAAGGTCTGTTTGGTGTGAGGGATTTGGAAGGGAAGGGAGGGGAGGGAAAATTTTTATGAGTTGAATTTTAAAAGATTGAAGAAGTGGGGTAATAAAATTTTAATAAGAGAATATATAAGATAAAAGAGTAAGAAAAATTAATTAAAAATTTTTAACCCCACTTCTCCAATTTTTTTAAATTCAATTAAAAAATTTTTCCTTCCGCCCACTTTCCCTCCCCTCCCCTCAGACCAAACAAACCCTTAAATTTTCCCAAATGTAGCAATGTCATCATGACCATTATCTGAATTCAAGATACAATGAGTAAGATTACCGAGCTGCTAGTAACCCTATGTCGTCATACCCCAACGACGTTGAGATAAATAGGTACCTCTTTGATTTTTTTTATCGCGCAAGATGTTTTCTCCTCTTTAATTGTCTTTAATAATTCATATTGGCTGCATTTAAAAAAAGGGAAAAATTCTAAATAAATACCATTTGAACTTGAAAAACCCCAAAAAGTCTATTAAGACATGGAAAGGTCAAATAGATTTCAAGAGACAAATCTGGAATTTTGAAATGTTGTGCTTTTACAAAAATGCCCCTCAATTTTTTTTTTTAAAAAAAAGAAAGAATCCTCACCGTCGCCAGAGTTTCGCCGGCCAGCACCACTCCGCCGACATTGGGATTCTGACGCTTCAGTGACAACTTGAGCAATGTGGTTGACTACTTGAGCTCCATAAGCCCTATTCAACTTCATTGACAAGTAGTGTGTTTGTTTCGGCGGTGTGTTTGCTTATAAGTTGCTTTTTACGTAAATCGAGACACAACTCTTCTCACATACTTACCTCGTATATCGTAAATCACAATTGAAAAGTTGCTTTTAAGCATTCCAATCGCTCATCCAAACGAGCACAAGTTCAATAAAAGCAATGACGACTTCAACATAGTGATTGACAACTTGTACTCCCGAGGTTATTAATGGCTACATTCAAGTTGTTATTGCCTTTATTCAACTTGTTAAAGGCACTTGATAGAGTTTAGGGAGTTCAAGTAGCCAATCTCATTACTCATGTTATCACCAAATCTCCAGTCGCCAGAGGTCCGCCGCAGGTTGGTGTTGGCTAGCGAAGCTTTGACGCCTGTGAGGGGTTTTTTGTTTTGTAAAAAAAAGAAAATTAAGGGTTATTTTGGTAAAAACATAACATTTCAAAATCCTAGAATAGTCCATTAAGACCTATTTGTTCTTTCCATATGTTAATAAACTTTTTGGGGTTTTTCTAATACAAATCATATTTATATATCTTTTTCCAAAAAAAAAATCCTTATTTATAAATCTAATTTTGAAAAAAAATGAATTGAATGACACATGTGTACTTATAAGAAAAGTATATTTGGCCAATTAATTGATAAACTTAACTTGGATAATAATCGAGATGAAATTGCAATGATTTGCAAATTTTGGTGGCTACTTTGCACCAAAACCCAAAATAGAAATGATGTGGATGTAATGCAGGGTTCAGGAACTCGGACCGGCCCGAAAATTGGCGAACCGACCGGTAGACCGGTCTGGTCTGGGTTCCTATTTTTTTTAAAATTTTTTTTAACATTTTCTTTAGAATTTGATACTAGTCAGCCTAACATCTTCAATTTCTCACCATTTTGGCCCCGATCTGACCTATTGACCCTTAACCCAGTACCCCGACCGGTTTAGTACCCGATCCAAGTTCATGAACCTTAATGTAATGTGGATTGCCAGCTCAACATATTTAGTAAACTAATAGTCAAACTTAATCTGAATAATGGCCAGAATGACATTACTAGGATTTAAAAACTTTCAAAACGAAATTGCTTCAATAAAAACTTTTAGGGTAAAATTGAGATTTTTGAACAACTTCCAAAATAAAAACGCAGCTTAACCCAAAATAAAAATAGGCAGAATTTAGGTATGACGTGTAATATGTTCCGTCCGAAAACAAAAAGTATCATAAAAAGAACCCAATAATAGCCATGGATTTGGTTTTCATGAAAGTAGGCCCCTTTTGTTGTTCAAAACAAAATATGGGCCTCAGGAATCCGGCCCAACAATTATTTGGGCATGTCACTAAACAAACCAATCCAAATCCCTGTTTTCTCACTGAAGATTCTCTCGTCTTTTACCAAAAGAAGAAGAGGAAGAAGATTCTTTTGTCTGTTTCGGTCATATCCATAGGCTTAAAATCCATCCCAAGTTATCGAAGTTGCCTTTTACGTTGATAGGGTTTATGATTTTCATTTTCAGATTCAAAAAATATTTCTTTTCTTTTTGTTTTTCTAAATTCAATATTTAGTAGATGACAAATTCAAACTTTCGATAAATATTGGAAGTTGAGAACTGAGAAATATAAGGTAAGGATTTTTAAGGAAATGGAAAGTGAAATTAGGAAGATAATAGAATGGAAAATTGTCAGCGCGAGCGTCTAAGGTTCTCGTAGGGTTGTCGAAGCAGCGTCTTCGTTTTGGGTCTCTCCACCGTGAGAGAGATGGTGATGGCGGCGGTGACTATTACTGGCTTTTACGCGAGTATTCGTCCGATGTGGGAAGGATGTTTGGTGAGGGCGAGAAAGGGAATTGGGGCTTGCTTTCTGGTAGTTTGGAACAAGGGATTTTGGAAGGGGAAAAGGGATTACTTAGTTTGGTGGCTACGATTCGGACGGACAGCGAGTTTTTTAACACTACTCAACTCGGCGGTATGGAGAAGGTTGAGACCATGACTTGGAAGGGGGCTGAAGAGTTGGATTTGGTGGCTAAAGCTTGGAAGATGGTTGGAGTCAAGACTTTGAAGAATTCGAATCTTGGTATGACAAAGGAAGTCGTTCCTGCGTTGGCCTCTTTTCTGAGGGCCAGCCAAGCACCATGAGGGCTTTTTCTTGTCACTGCCATAGTTGGGGGGCAAATATGGTAGCGATTTTGGTGGCTTGGTCGCCCCTATTAATTGTTAGGATTTTATATTGTGTCTTCTTGTGTTTTCTTTTGCGAATGTCTTGTTGGTTTTGCTGTTGCCTTCATCTTGGGGTTAATTTTGCTTGTGTGGGATGTAGAGCCGGGAATACGGGCCGGCCCGTCCCTATATGATCGGTCTTTCACGGGCTCGGGTCTAAACGGGCCGGCCCGTTTAAACCTATTTGTTAAAAAGTACAATATTTTTTATACCCTCGGTCCTATAGGGTTGGCCCTTCACGGGCTCGGGCCTAAACGGGCTTAAACTCATTTTAATTTAAAAAAATTTCTTTTTCAAGTTTTACAATTTATTTATTATTTTGCTTTAAATTGAGATACATTATTTTTAAAACTCATAAATTTTTAGTTAAAATAATCATCTAATGTCCAAATTAGCCTATTTTTTAAAGTTTAAATTAATAAATCATCGTAGAAAATAAAATAAATCAAACCAATTAATAAGTGTTTTCCTGTTATTAATACTCTATTAGGTACTTAGGTGTCTCTCATATTGATAATTTGATATAATGATATTATATTTATTAATTTATTTTAAAAAAATATTAAACGGGCCTAAAAGGGCCGGCCCTCAAGGCTGCAAGGCCTGCCCTACAAGGCCGGCCCTTTTAGGCCCATTTCCCTTTTTAGCCTCTAAATCATAAGCCCGGCCCTTGAAGGGCTCGGGCCTAAACGGGCTCGACCCGAATTTCCGACTCTAATGGGATGCTGGATTTCTTCTGTTATAATCACTGTTTTTCTGGTTTTTGTTCTTAAATTCCAGAAGTATCTTCACTTCTCAGTCATAGAGTGTTGTTGCCTTCATCTTTGGGTTAATTTTGCTTGTGTGGGATGCTGGATTTCTTCTGCTATAATCACTGTTTTTCTGGTTTTTGTTCTTAAATTCCAGAAGTATCTCCACTTCTCAGTCATAGAGAGTGGATTTGAAGCTGCTTTTGATTGTGCAGCATTATTGACATCAAAGAAGATAGGTTCAGAAGAACATGTTTTTAGATAACCACCCTCTATTACTCTTTTCTTTGATCATGGTGGATTGAAATTTAGCCTCCACACTTTCAACCTGTAAGGTCTAGGCTTGGTCTGTTCTTTTAGTTTTGGCTTGTGTTTGTCTCGTTAGAATTTTAGTATTTGTTGGTTTTGTTTAAGCTTTTATTTCTAGGCTGGTTTAGTATCTGTAGTTGGGGTTTTTTTTTTTTTTCATATAATGAAGTTCTTCCTTCCGCTAAAAAAAAAAAGGAATGGAAAATAAAATTAGAAAAATATGTTTGGAATGCATGAGATAATAGTAGAAATAGAAGAGGAGTGCAAATAAAGAGAGCAAAAAAGTCTCATATACCCTTCATGCATATGGAACATATTGTCTATTTATTTCCATTCTCGACAGTATGGGGTTCCCAAACGTGACCTAAATCTGTGGCCCTTGTCAGAGGCCAGAAGAACGATATGGTATACCACCTCTAGTGCTTAATATAGAATATATTATGGAATTAATTTTGATCATAAATATAAAACATGATTTTTATATTTATTAGTTTTTTTCTAATTAATGCTCCATCAACAATAATTAAGGAGGAGAGGAAATGAGTGGATTAAGAAGATATTTTAGAAAATACATATCAACTAACATAACTAATATAATTAAATTAAACAAATAGATCTTATATTAAAGTTCGGTAGAAATATTGATCTACAAATATATTACAAAGTATCATAAGAAATAGGACAAGCACATAATTCCAACAACTTAAAAAAGAAGGGCATCATCAGTCATACCAATTTCATTTTGCCGATATACGTGATGATGGTGTGTGTTATGATAATGAAAGTTTGGAAAATAAGGATTGTGGG
Source organism: Inga laurina (assembly GCA_963855925.1). Taxonomy (NCBI): domain Eukaryota; kingdom Viridiplantae; phylum Streptophyta; class Magnoliopsida; order Fabales; family Fabaceae; genus Inga; species Inga laurina. Next base: position 10,348,409 of record OY979710.1, read on the forward strand.
TCAAACCGGCCAGGAACTGAAGATAATAAGTATGTTCATCTTTAAACAAGACACTGTTGTTATATTTTTTTCCTTGTAAATATAATTAAATTCTTGGAATACAAGTAATATTACAGCCGCATCATTATTTTTTACGCTTTCATGTGGGGCTGTTCTTCTACATGTAATTTTGTGTTTACTCTTCACACTCTCATTGCCTAATATTATAATCAATACTATAACATCCTAAATTTTATATTCACCAAAAAATATATTGTAATTAATTGAGAAATTCAATAAAATGGTGAATATTCATGAAATTTGGATCTTGTGAATTTTGAAATATTCATATTTATAAGGAAATGGTCAAATTAATTCAAGAAAGGAATTAAATTACAAAAGTGATAGCAAAATCATAATTTTGCCAATTTAGCCCAAGATTAATTATTTTCCAATTAATTGGAGTTAATTCCAATTAATCTAGGGAAATAAATGAAAATGTATAAATTGAATATTCTTAATGGAATAAATCAAGAATTATAGAATTAGAGGGATTTGGGCATAAATCAATTAAAGGAATTATGGAATTAGTGAAACACATTTTTTTTCCTTCCCTTATCCTCCCTAATTTTCATCCAAACACATAACAATGGGGGGGGGGGATTTTAATTTCATAAGCACATGCCAAAAATGCTACATGAAGAGAGTAATGATGACAATGGTGGAATGTACTTACATGAAGGTATGGTGAATGCATGAAGGGAATAACTTGAGTAAAGGAAGGGATAAACTTGATTGCATGATGGAATACAAACTGAGATCTAGTTGAAAGAGAACTTACTTGGTTAATAAGAGGAGAGAGGGGCGGTTTTTTTTTTCCTAACCAAGTAAGGAAAAATTTGACCAATGCCAAAGGGAACCAAGGGAGTAATTATGAGTAAATAGGTAGGAGGCATGGGTGGATGTATAGTTGTGACAAGTGTCACATTATGGCCCCTTGATGAAATCAATGGTGAAGGATGAATGGAGACAAATTAATAAACACACTTCCCTTCCCTCTTCATGCACATTTCGGCTAACACACCAAGAGAAGAGAGGGAGAGAGATTTGAAGAGTTCTTGAAGACTTAGAGAGAAGGAGGAGGAAGATTAAGGTAAGTAAGTGTGGATTTAATGATTTAGCTTCCTATTCTTATGTAACACTTCCTCTAAGGTTCTCTTCTTCATGTATACATATGTTTAGCAAGCCAAGTCACCAAGGAAGAGAAGGAGTTAAGGTAACAAGATTGAAAGCAAGAGGGTAACTTCATGAAATTGCTCTCTTGTGGTTGTTGTTGATGTTTCTTGATTTTTTTTTTAAGTTTCATGGTTGGTTTGTGAATTTGGAAAGCCCTAATCCTAAGGGGTTATGCTGCCCAAATTTCTTTAAATCATAGTTAAGATGTGTTTAAATAAGTTAATAAAGGATTAGAAGTGGAAAAGTACAAGTTTTGGAAGCTAAAACATAAAACTTCATTTTTCCATTTTTCTTGAATATTTCGGCTAGCACTGTTTCAGGGGCTAGGAGCTGGATTTTAATGAAATAAATGGTTTCATTGGATTCAGTTGGTAAAAATAGGTGGGGTTACAGTTGGTCACTTTTTCGAAAAAGGCTGAAAAAACATAATTACAAAACACCCATAAAACCCTAAATCGGGGTTGTCAAGGGTATTTTCGTAATTTAACAGTGAATTTGGTGATTTCGAGCCCGGAAATAGATTCCTTGGGTAAAAATATGTTAGAATAGTCCTAGTCAAAATTTTGGGAAAACGTGCCATCGGGCCAATACGGCGGGGCCAGGTGGGGGTCACGGGGGCATTTTGGTAAGTTTTCATCATAGACTAATATAACCAAAAGAAACACTATGGAAGAGTCTAAAATGATAATCGGATAGGTTATGACCTATTTCTTGTATATTTAATTTTTTAGAACTGAGTTGGAGGGCGGACACGACACGTATTTCGAGACACATCTAAAAAGGGGTTTATAAAGTGTTGAGATACGAACATTATCCTTCATACATCATGTCATATTTATATGCTTGTGTGGATGCCAATGTTTGTAAATGCACTTTATTAATTAACATGAATTGCCTAGAGAGAAACAGTTAATGCCGGTGTGTACTTATATTGGGAGTTGGTGGAAGACCAACCGGTGTAGATTGTGGGGCTGAGCCCTACTCATGTATACATGAAGATGATGTATTTATATTGTTTATTAATTGGTGCAAACCTTAGCGCATGTTATATCTACTTTTTGCATTTTCTATGAACGATAACTAACTGAGATTCTTCGGAATCTCATCCTATTTTTAAATAAACATCTCAACGGGTGCCAGTGGGTCAAAGGGCAAAGACATAGATGCCGGAAAGTGATTGGCACGTGTCGCGAGGCAAGAACATGTTCATGGTTATAATTAGTTTATGTTTAGATATTTTGGAGAACTATGTAAATATTAAGTTTCTGCTATATTTTCTGTATTTTATTGACGAACGAAGTGAGATTGTAAACGAATATTTTTATCAATATAATTATACTTTTCTGAATGCCTATTGAATTCCGTCTTTATTGCTCTTCGATTATCGAAATGGAAACGGGTGTTGACAAATACTCCCTCTGGTCCTTAATTTATGACTTAGTTGGGGAGTTTATTTTGGTCCTAAATATATGACTCATTTTTCATATTTGTCGATCTTTTCATAATTTACCACTATTGATACCCTATTAACAATAATCAAATAAAAGAGAGAGGAATGGAATTAAAGAAGATGATTAGGGTGTTTTTAAAAAAAATGTGTGATATTATCTAACTTAACTAACTTTATTCATATAATTAAATTAGGTAAATAGCTTTTGTATTAAGAATTGTGTTTGGCAAGCACAAAAATCATAGTTTCAAATCATAGTTTACACAATCCAAGACAAAACTCCTCTCACACACTTACCTCGTAAATCGTAAAAGCTATTAGAAAAGCTAATCCAAACACACACTAAGAGGGAGTACTATATATTACAGCCACTTCTAGTCATTCACTTCTACATGACACTGCGTATGATATATTTTTTTTTAATATAAAAGTGGCCAAGTGTAACCTGGAAATTACAAACAAGATTCAAAATACAAAATCAGACCACAAAATTGTGATCCTGATCCAAGTAGGCAAGACATTGAGGTGGAGGGTCTGACAAGACCACCAGATCCTCATGCACATGATGGGCATGCTTCGCTAAGAAATCAGCACATCTAAGACTGTCTCTCGAAGACCAGTGGAGCTCCACGTCCCAATCAGAGTATAGGAGATCTCTGATAGCGTTGATCTCAGTTCTCAGTGGATGGTGTCTACTCACATCTCTCATGACCAGATGATACAACTCAAGGGAGTCCGTATAGGCGAATACTCTGCAAATGTTGTGATCTTTACAGATCTGGAGGCCAGTTAGTAGTGCTGACATCTCTGCTGAAGTCGAAGGGGCAAAACCCAGCTTCTGTTGGAACCCTAGTAACCATTGTCCTCGATCGTCACGTAGCAATCCCCCACAAGCTGCAAGTCCGTGGTGGTTTACAGAACCGTCTGTATCAAGGCGAACTGCTCCTTCTGGCGGTGGATGCCAGAGCACATCTTCTTCTCCATTGTATTGGAATAGCTGGTGTCTAAAGGTAGCATACGAGCTGGATTCCATCATCAGATACTGAACTGCGTGGATGATCTCGTTGGGCTGAGCACGAACACCCTCCATAATTCCACGACATCTGTTCTTCCATAGAGACCAGCATATGAGACTGAAGGATTTGGGCCATACCCATCTGCTGAATCGACCCGTGATCTTGGTCTTGGATATATTCTCCCTTAGCCATACCTGCAAATTAGACCGAAAAAATCTAAAATGAGAGTTAGGATCAATAAAATGTAACCACACCTCTCGAGCACACTCACAATCACGAAGGATATGAAGGATACTCTCAGCTCTCTGACATTGGAATGGGCACTCATTACTGGCAACCAAACCTCTCATAGCTCTGAGTGAGTTAGTGGGCAGTCGCTCATGCAGGGTTTGCCATAAAAACATCTTGACCTTCTCTGGTACTGGAACCGTCCAGACCTTCTTCCAAAGATTCAGTCCATGCCTTTCCCGCTGGGCAGACACAAATTTATAAGCAGCTTGGACACTGAAGTTTCCATCAGACGCATTTCGCCAGCAGAAAACATCATCATTCCTCTCACTCGGTGGTTTAACCAAGTTTATTAGAGACTCTATCAGCCTTATCACCACTAATTCGAGTTTCAAGAAGGCATAAAATGTCAATTGCATTGTCTTTGACAAGAGATTTGATGGTGGATGGAAAATATCTATTTCCAGCCCCTCTACAATTCCAAGATGCTATAATCATATTTACAAAAATTAGGGAAAAGATAGAAGACTTACTCTATAGAGTGGGAATCCGACTCACGTGCTTCCGCAATCATAAAGTCATTACCAATGTCATCATTAAGTGTCATGGCGTTGGGAAGGAGGAGCGAGGCATCACAATCAATATGTGCACTTTGTTCACACTTCTCCTTCAAAAAAGCATCAGAGTCCTGAGCATTCTTGGTATTTGGTCCTTCTAATAAAAGGATTTCATTGTGTTTGACTTGGGGGGGATAGGAGGTAGCACCCAAGGAGGAAGAAATTGGGGATGAGCTCATTTGGTTTATGCTGCCACCTACAACCACATGGTCCCTAACTACTTGCCCTTTTCGGCCCACTGGGTGCTTATGAGGCCCATCATTTTTTTTCCCCATGGATTTCCTAACCTCACCGCCCTCACTCTTTTTTTTCCTATATTGGGCTGTTTCCAATATAAGAGGCCCATTTGACCTTGTCTCCATTGTCTCCACGCCCTTTGACTGAGAATTGGGCTTGTCTTTGACCAATTTGTGTGATTCCCCATTAAAATGATTACCCGCGCGTCTGTCCCCTTCATTTCGGCTCCTCTACAGTGCAACCACTCCTATGTCAGGCTTGGAACTTGTGCTGGTAGGTCCCACCGTCAGCTCTCCGTCTTCAAGGTCGGCAAGTGCTTGGAATCTGGAGGTGCCGGAACGGAGCTGCGATTCCCCGAATCCGGTCTTGGGCGATCAACGCTGGTGCTCCCTATTCCTGGGTGATAGCTGCGACGGAGCTGCCATCGGTGACGGTCGTCGCAATGGTCGGCCATGAGTCCTCTTACCAACCAGCATCCAAGGGCCGAAGCTCTCATCGGAGGAGGATGTCTTCATTTCCAGCGGTGGCGCCGTGACTACCAGAGGAGTGACCGGAGGAGAGGCCTCATTCTTTCTTTGCTCGGTGTAGACCCACTGGCAGTCGTCTTTCCGGTGACCATAGCGGCCGCAGGAGAAGCAGATTAAGCCTAAACCTTCATATTCCACTTGATATGCCGAGTGTGCCGCTATAACTCGAGACACCAGTCTCTTTTGAAGATCAAGCTCGACGCATACCCGTGCGTACTTTCCCCTTTCAATCTTTGCTGTATCAGTTTGATTTTCTGAGGGAGTAAGCATATCGATTTTGATTGTTCTCCCTATCTTGTTCCCCAATCTGGTGATAAATTCAGAGTTGTAGCATTGCATAGGAATGTTGGGAATTCTTACCCAAGTAATTATCCGTCCTAGTGGATTGTTGAAAGGATCAAAATGTGGAGTCCATTTTTGGGTTAGGATGGCATGTTGCTGAATAACCCAAGGACCTTCATAGAGAACTTTTTGATAGAGGTGTGCCCACCCTTCTTTCTGAAGAAATCTAACAATGAAATAATTGTTGGGCAGGTCAACCAAATCAAAGTCTGATGTTTTCCACAACCGACTGAGATGGGATTTGAGCGTATACACATTGTAGCGTTTGCCAAGCACTGTGATAATTAGAGAGGTGTTCCAAGGTCTACACCACTCATTATATTCCTCTGCTGAAACTGGCACCACCGGGTGATTTTGCATAAGAGCACGAATTTCCTCGATGAGTTCTGGCAATTCCCATTCTTTGTTGAGAACGTCTGATAGCAATTCTTCGTCTTCTACATTGTTCCCTCCGTTTGCAATCCCATTGAAGCCAATGAGGGAATCTTTGTAGGACAGCAGAGGTGCTGCTTTGTGATTCTGTAACTGAGCATTAGGTTGGTCATGTTCCATGGAATTAAGTTCCTCAGAACCGTTAAGCTGAGAAGCTTCCTCGGACATATCAGTGTCAAAGATTGCTTGTGTTAAATCTGACTTCTTTTGTTTTTTGTTGCCATTTGCTAGAGAATCGGATGGCCGATCCGGCGGAAGTTTCTGGTGGGGTTGGTTGTCTATACCAGAGAATAGTGGTGCACGCTTTTCAAGAGAGAGAATACCTAAGAACTTCACTCAGAGCTCCTGCGTATGATATATTGAAATAATCTTATTCTACATCTTGAAAACTTGTAGTAAATGGTGGTGTTTTTTAAACGAATTTCATTACTAGTTACTCATTTAGTTTTTAATATAAAATATATTTATTTAATTTAATTAGATTAAAGATATTAGTTAATATTATGTGTATTTTCTAAAACACGTTAGTCATGTTTTTTAATTCTCTCATTCCCTCGCCTAATTTGATTATTATTGAGGGAGCATAATAGAGATAATTAGGAAAAAATTAACAAATATAAAAATTATATTTTATATTAGGGATTAATATCAATTACCTAAATATGCCTGATATAAAAAGTCGGAGGAAGTACTTTATAAAAAATTTACCTGAAAAAATATCTTAATAAAAATTCAAAGATGATGATTCTCTGCCAACAATATAGCCCCCACCAAGTCTTCATAATGTGATTCCGTATCATCCCTTTTTCTCCGTAGAATTTACGTATTCATTTATTTATCTTGAAAAATGAAAAAACACAGTTTATGAAATGAGATGGGTATGTAAATATATACTCCATTCTGTTGATATTATATTATAAATCATTCTTAACTATCTTAACAGAAGCAAAGCCACGGGGTTGACTCATTAACTTTATTTAAAAATGAAACTTTTTTATAACTTTGTCTATATCTAGAGCATAGAGAAACACTATATTTGAGATTGGGGGAGCATTCACTCTTATCCTTCACTATAAAAAAATAGCGTATTATTTATGAAAATCACTCATAGAATTCCGTTGCTAAAATCATTTACTAACGGATTAGGGATATCAGAAATTATTACATTATATATATTATTATGTCAGAAATTACAAACGGATTTCCGATGGAAACAAATTTGCGACAGAACAATTCCGTCAGTGATTACCCACAGAAGGTAATTTAATATTTTTTAAAAACAAATCCACGTGGTGACATTAAAAGAAGTCACGTGGACATCACCGGAGGTCCCGCCGCTGCCCGCCTCTACATCTAGCTCCGGTGGCCCCGAAGCAGGGGTCATGTGTCCCTCTAACCTTACCTCACGTGTCTTTGTGAGATAATTGTTGAGTTGTTGAGTTTTGTAACAAATGTGGGATTCGAACCTTGGACCTCTAATATATGTTTTGATGCCTTTGCCAGTTGAGTTTCTTTCACCTTACGTTATTTATTCATGTAATAATTAATATATATATATATATATAATAATTAAAAAGTAATATAATATTAAGATAAATATATAATATTAAATATATATTTATGTATAATTATATATTTCGTTTTTTATAATATAAAATATAAAATATTTTAATTTCTTATTTCATTTAAATATTTAATATTAATATAAATATATATAATATTACGTATATATTTATATATAATTATATATTTCGTTTTTTATAATATAAAATTTAAAATTTTTTAATTTCTTATTTCATTTAAATATTTAATATTAGTATAAATATATATAATATTAAATATATATTTATATATAATTATATATTTTGTTTTTATGATATAAAGTTTAAAATTTTTAATTTCTTATTTAATTTAAAATTTTTATTATTAATATTATATATATTTAATATATTATATTAAATAATTAATTTTATGATATTTAACTTTTTATTTGCTATAGATTATTTTTATTTTTATTATTTTATATAAATTATTAAAAGATAATAAAAAATTATTAATTTTACCTACGAATTACCCACGGAATTCCGTCGGTAATTTCTCGTTAAAATTACCCACGGAATTCAGTGGTTAAGGCGTCGGTAATTACCGATAGAAAAAATTTCATAGGTAATCTGTCAGTATTTACTAAAGGAATTTTTTTCGTCTTTAATCCGTCTGTGATTAGCTACGGATTACCTACGAAATTCTGTCATAAATTTCTCATTAAAATTACCCGTGAAATTCTGTGGGTAAGGCGTCGATAATTACCGGTAAAAAAAATTTCATGGGTAATTATTTAGTATTTACCAACGAAATTTTTTCCTTCTTTGATTTGTCGGTAATTAGAGATGAAATTTTTTTCCGTCGGACAATTGATTTTGTAATGGAATTTTCTGACGGAATTTATGAACAAAATTTTTTTGTCGAAAATTTGTCAGTAATTTTTTCGACAAAAATAATTCTGTGGGTAATTCTGTCGATAATAGAATATTTTTTTGTAGTGTTATTGTAAGACATTTTAAAAGATACGGATGATTCATATTATAAATCACTTCAAAGGTACTCCGATCCTCTTATTCCATTTATAATTAGGTGGAAAGAGAGGGGGGGAGATTTTTTATTCTATTTATAAGTCATATCATTAAAATTTTTATATTATTTTACCCTTCATTTATTATTACATATGATATAAAGTTTTATACTTTGGTATAGTGTAAATGAAATAGGGTAAAGTTTAAAAAGTTACAGCCTTACAATATTAAATTTTAAAATAGAAGTAATGAGATTTAATAATTTTCTTGATTTTGGTGAATAATTTTAAATATCTAATATAATTTTATTGAATAAAATTAAATATTTAAAAAATTTTAACAAGATATTTTAAATTATATAAAAATTATACTAATGTTTTGGAAATTAAAAAATATTGATAATATTTTATATGAGCAAAATATTTATAAGTTTAACAAAAGGAAATCAACATGTTTTGTTATGTATTACCCTGCAGTACTATTTATAAATCATTTTTAATATAGTTTACTTAATATAAAGAACAACTTTCTAATTTTATCTCTATATAATAATTACTCTGTAACATCCCAAATTTTATATTTCCCTAAAATATAATGTAATTAATTGAGAAATTCAATAAAATGGTGAATATTTATGAATTTGAATCTTGTGAATTTTGAAATATTCATATTCATAAGGAAATGGACAAATTAATTCAAAAATTGAATTAAATTACAAAGAGGATAGCAAAATCATAATTTTGCCAATTTAGCACAAGCTTAATTATTTTCCAATTAATTGGAGTTAGCTTCAATTAATTAAGGAAAATAAAGGAAAATGCATAATGGGATTATTCTTGGTGGAATAAATCAAGAATTTGTGAAATTAAGGGGGGATTATACATAATTCAATTATGTGAATTATGGAATTGTGAAAAATAATTTTCTTCCCTTCCTTTCTTTAATTTCGTCCAAGCATGAAGAATAAGGAGAAAAATTGATTTCATGATCACATGCTACATGAATGAAGCTATATTACATGAACCTCTCAATGATGACAAAGATGGAGTGTACACCAAGTGAAGACATGGGCATGGTGGTCATGATGAGAGGTTATGGCATAAAGTAAGGGGGTATGGTGAATGCATGAAGGGAAAAGCTTGAGTGAAGGAAGAGACAAATTTGATTGCATGGAAGAAAGCTTTCTTGTCTTGTAAGAGGAGAGGGAGGCACGGTTTTGAGGAGCAAAATAAGGGAAGCAATTGATTCAAATTAATGGCAAGACAATGAAGAAATCATGAAGGAAGAGAATATGGTGACAAGTGGCACATTTTGGTCTTTTTATTAAATCTATGGCTAGGAAGAAAGATGAATAAGTCAATAAAACATTTTCCCTTCCCCTTCATACACACATTTCATCCAACCACAAGGAAGAGAGAGAGTGAGTTTGTGAAGTTCTTGGGAGCTAGAGAGAAGAATGAGCAAGAAGATTAAGACACACTTTGAGATCAAGAAGAGAGGGAGGAGGAGCCTAGAGTAAGAGGAAACCAAAAAGCCAAAGAGGGTAACTGCATGAACTTGCCCTCTTGAGTTGTTGTTGATAATTGTTGTTTGGTTTTTATGATTTTTGGGTTGAGTTGTAAAATTAGAAAAAGCTATAACCCTAAGGGGTTATGCTGCCCAAAATCCTTTAAATCAAGATTATGGAGTGGTTAAATGAGTTAACCAAGAATTAGAAGTGGAAAAGTACGAGTTTTGGAAGATAAAACACAAAGTTCCATATTTTCTATTTTTCTTCATATTTTTGGCCAGGACCAGAAATGGTACTAGGAGTTGGATTTTCATGAAATAAATGATTCCATTGGACTCAGTGAGCAAAAATAGGTGGGATTACAGTTGGGCACTTTTTCGGTAGAGGTCGAAAAAGCATAATTACGAAAACGCTACTGAAATCCCTAAATAGGGGTTGTCAAGGGTATTTTCATAATTTGACAGTGAATTTGATAATTTCGAGCTCAGAAATAGATTCCTTGGGCGAAAATACGTTAGAATATTTGTAGTCAAAATTTTGGGAAAACGTGCCATCGGGTCAGGTATGGCAGGGCCGGGGTCCTGAGGGCATTTTGGTAAATTTTCATCGTAGACTAATATAACCACAAAAAATACTATGGAAGAGTCTAAGATGATACTTGGATAGGTTATAACTTATTTCTGATACACTTAATATTTTAGGACCGATTCGAAAGCCAGAACGACACGCGTTACGAGACACACCGAAAAAAGGGATTATAAAGCTTTGAGGTAGGAATATTATCCTTCATACATTATGTCATAGTTATATGATTGTGTGGATGTCATTGTTTGTAGATGCGCTTTATTAATTAACATGAATTGCTTAGAGAGAGGCTGTTAGTGCCAGTGTGTACTTACACTGAGAGTTGGCGAAAGTTCAACTAGTGTAGATTATGGGGTTAGGCCCTACTCATGTATACATGATAATGATGTGTTTATATTGTTCATTAATTTGTGCATACATTGGCGCATAACATATTTACTTTTCGCATTCTCTATGAACGTTATTATGTCTCTACGGGAATTTTTCGAAATCTCACCCTATTTTTAAACAAATACCTCAGTGGGTACCAGAGGGGCAAAGGGAAAAGATGTAGACGGCGGAAAGTGAACGGCACGTGTCTCAAGGTGAGGATAAGATCGTGGTCATAATTAGTCTATTTTGTGATATTTTGGTGAAATTTGTAAATATTAAAACTTCTGCTGTATTTTCTGTTTTCGTCAATGAACGATATCGGAATTGTAAACGAATATTTTTATCAGTATAATTGTACTTTTCTTTATGCTCATTGAATTTTGTTTTTATTACTCTTTGAATATCGAAATAGAAACGGGTGTTCACATACTCCGTCTAATTCTTTTTATAAGAACAATCTCTCTTATAAGGGTGGTTCTTAATATAATTAAGGAATAAATATTTTTTATCTGAAATTTTAAACTAGAATTTCCATTTATACCGTTATTAAATATATGTCGTTTGCTAACTTATTATCTTTCTTCAATAAATTTTTACTTATTGTCTCTCATGTAATCTCTTCATAATTAAGGGTATAATTGGAAAAAAAATATTTAACATAATTATTTTTAACTAACATTTTTGAACTGCCTGATTTTAGTAGTTGTTCCTTATAAAAAGGACAAGAGGGAGTATTACACCCTTGAGAATAAAATCTAGGGCTAAGGTGCATCTATCAATCTAAAGTATTTTTTCAGGTATATCCAATATTCTAAAGGAATTTGTAGTGTATCCAGCATCTTGAAGTATTTTTTTCAAATGCGCCTAGCCCTAAATTATTTTGTGATGCATCTAACTCCCTAAATTATTTTTCAAATGTGTCCAACACCATAAAATACTTTTTCAGTTGTGTCCAACACACTAAAATTGCATTCGAAAAATATTTTAGTTGCTAGATACACTTTCACTTTTTGGGAGTTCATAGTGAAGCTTAAATTGCTCCATAAAAGAATTCTTCTTGAGCAAAATTTCTTTTGAAAAATATAGATTTTAAGGGTGTAGTGCCCAAAATTTGAAAAATATGGAGCCGCCACAAAAATTTTGAAAAAGGATAATTTTGGAAATATTTTTTGAAAGTGAAACTGATCTATAAAAATCATTTAGAGTTCGGGAGTCGATTGTATATGAGGAAGGTGTTAAGCACCCCACAACACCCATTCATAAGAATGGTTACCCTAAGCTAATTATTTAAAAATAAATATGGCCTTTAATCTTATGATAATTACCCAAAAAGAGATAAAAAAAATCATATTTACAAAAATAAATAAAGTAAGACTAATAAAAATAAAAAAAAGGAGGAAATATATTTATTTACAAAGTTGTACTTGACCTAGGATGAAAACCTAGGGCTTACGTACCCTTAAGAAGGATCAAAGCCCACGTAGTTTGGATAGAAATGTGTGTCACTTTGTTGGTGTTTTTTAGAAGAAAATGTTTATTTAAGAAAAATATTTTTTTGTTTGGTTTGTATTTTTTATTTTTTATTTAAAAAAATTTCTTTATTTTCTCATATGAAATCAAATTCATTTCTTTTAAGAAAAGAACCTCTTATTATTATTATTATTTTGAAACTTTTTATTTGTGAAAGGAAAAAAGGGTACATTAAGCTAACAAGGAATTACATTTTCATCATATCATTCATTGTAGAAAGTCCAAGAAGGCAAAAAAATCAATAAAGACATGGTGAGAGTGTATACCTTTTATGCTTTGAATCTTGCTTGCCTTATTTCTCTCAAGAATTCATCTCAAATTCTTCTCTTTGTGCTCCCCATTTTTTTTTTTTTTTGCTTCAACCCTTGCACATCTATTCGTAGTCTCAAGGTACAGTTTTCTTCATAAATGCTCTTTCTTTTTTTGAATTTGTTTCATATTTTATATTAAAAACTACCTAACTTGACCCAATCACTATTAATGGAGATTTCTTTTTTAATTTTTGTTTTTATTTTTTTTTCATATTTTCTATTAATAAAACTTCCTAACTCGACCTAATCACTATCAATGAAGATTTTTTTTCTTTTTAATTTTTTTTATTATTCTCCCACAAGTAGTTTCCTAATTTAAACTTATTAACATAAATGAGAATTTTTTTTATTTTTTATTTATTATATTTTTGTAACATCCTAAATTTTATTCACCAAGAATATATTGTAATTATTATATATATTCAATGAAATGGTGAATATTTAAGGCCAAAAGAATTAAATATTGAAAATTAAAGGTTGAATAGTGTTTTCAGTGAAATCACCTGCGAGGCAGTGAGATTGTCATATAGTTTTGGAAGACCAAATGATGACCAAAAATTATGAAATTTTATAGGGTGAAAGTAGACATCCTAAGCTTTAATTTGATAGGTCATATAACTTAATTGAAGCTATGTGCAAAAAGATATGAATTTTTGAAGTTTACCCAGCGAAATTGACTAATTTCTGGAGCAGCGATCAAAGATGTAAAATCTGGGAATGAGATGATCACAGACAGTAAAATTCCATATTTTTCCTTGAAACTAGACTCAATGAGGGTTCCATAGGCTTTGGAATCGCCTCGAAACGATGTCTACAAAATTAATTATGATTTTTCAAAGTTAAGGCAGAAAATCTGTCAGAATTGGCATTATTCCGAAAATTTAAGAAATAAAGTAATCTTTCTTTTTTCTCTTAATTATTTTTGAAATTAAGGGATGAAGGAGGAGGAGACAAGTGTCAAAATCCAATGAGACCAAGTGTCAACACCACATGAAAGATGATGGAAATAATTGTTGTGTCATAAGTCCTTACTTATGTCATAAAGTTAAGTAGCCAACTTTTGCACCAATTGACTTGAGTAAATGGAAGGAACACTTGATTTAGTTGGAGCATAAAAGGGAGCACATTTTTGGCCAACCAAGGGAGAAGGAAATGATAATTAAGGTTGAGTGTACACAAAAGGGAAGCATGGCAAGGTTAAGTGCACACAAAAGGGAAGTATGGTGCAAGCATGGAGGCAAGTATGGTGGTTGACATGTATCACCATAACAACCTTAGATGAGATCAATGGTTGGGAATCAAGGGAGCATTTTTATGAAGGCTTTCTCTTCCCTTCCCTTCATGCATTTTCGTTCAACATAGAGAGGGAGAGAGTTTGGAGAAACTTTGAAGAGTTAGAGGGAAGAGGAAGAAGAAATCTTAAGGTAAGAGTTTATTCTTAAGCTTTCCTTGTAACATTTCCCCTAGATCCTTCTCTAAACCATGTTTCTTCATGAATCTATGATCTTGAAGACTCATTCTTAGCTCAAGGAGAAGAGAGAGAGGACGTTCTAGAGAGAGAAACACCAAGGATCAAGAGGTAATCTCCAAAATCTCAACTTCTTTGTGTATTGAAGTTGTTGTTGGTGATTGTTGTTTGATTTATGTGATTTTTGGTTAAGTTGTAAAATTGGAAAAGCCATAATCCTAAGGGGTTATGCTGCCCAAAATCCTTTAAATCATGATTATGAAGTTTTTAAATGAATTAATCAAGGATTAGAAGTGGAAAAGTACAAGTTTTGGAAGCTAAAACACAAAGCTTCATTTTTCTATTTTCCCTTCAATATTTCGGCCAGACCAGAACTGGTACAAGGAGTTGGATTTTCATGAAATAAATGGTTCCATTGGACTCAGCGGGAAAAAATAGGTGGGGTTACAGTTGGGCATTTTTTGGGTAGAGGCCGAAAAAGCATAATTACGAAAACGCCACTGAAATCACTAAATAGGGGCTGTCAAGGTTGTTTTTGTAATTTGACCATGAATTTGATGATTTCGAGCCCGGAAATGGATTCCTTGGGTGAAAATAAGTCAGAATAGCCTTAGTCAAAATTTTGGAAAAACGTGCCATCGAGCCGGGTACGGCCGGGCCGGGCCGGGCCAGGTTCCCAGGGGCATTTTTGTAAATTTTCACCATAGACTAATATAACCACAATAAACACTATGGAAGAGTATAAAATGATACTTGGATAGGTTATGACCTATTTCTGGTACATTTAATATTTTAGGACCGATTTGGAGGCCGAATACGACACGTCCTTCAAGGCACATTTAAAAGAGGATTATAAAGCTTTGAGGTAGGGACATTATCCTTCATACACTATGCCATAAGTTATGTGATTGTGTGGATGCCATTGTTTTGTAAATGCACTTTATTAATAACATGACTTGCCTAGAGAGAGGCTGTTAGTGCCAGAGGTGCACTTACATTGGGAGTTGGCAGAAGTCCAACCGGTGTAGATTGTGGGGCTGGGCCCTACTCATGTATACATGACGATGATGTGTTTATGTTGTTCATTAATTTGTGCATACCTTGGCATATGACATATTTACTTTTCGCATTTTCTATGAACGATATTATGTCTCTACGGGGATTCTTTGTAATCTCACCCTATTTTTAAACAAATACCTCAGCGAGTACCAGTGGGCCAAAGGGCAAAGACGTTGGCGTCGAAAAGTGAGTGGCACGTGTCTCGAGGCGAGGATATGAACGTGGTTATGCGTTAGTCTATGGCTTAATATTTTGGATAATTTGTAAATATTAAAACTTCCGCTGTATTTTCTATTTCCGTTGATGAACAATATCGGAATTGTAAACGAACGACGTTGGGATTGTAAACGAATATTTTTATCAGTATAATT
Organism: Inga laurina; assembly: GCA_963855925.1. Lineage (NCBI taxonomy): Eukaryota > Viridiplantae > Streptophyta > Magnoliopsida > Fabales > Fabaceae > Inga > Inga laurina. The sequence continues at coordinate 10,364,249 of OY979710.1, forward strand.
GTACTTTTCTGTATGCCCATTGAATTCCGTCTTTATTACTCTTCGATTATCAAAATGGAAACGGGTGTTGCCAATTTTCCTCACAAGCAACTTCCTATTTTAAACCTATGAATGGGAGATACTTTTTTATATTTTTTATTTTCACTTATTGAATGACAATGTCAATTTGGACACTAATCATCATCAATGAGAGGATTTTTTTTTTTTAGTTTTCATTTTTTTTTTTTTTATTTTAATGATGTTTGCCGATTTAGACACCGAACATCATTAATGAGAGGATTTTTTTTTTTAATTTTCTCTTTAATGATTATTACCAATTTAGACATCGATCATCATCAATGAGAGGAGTTGCTTTCATTTTTTTTTATTAGTTTTTAAATTTTTGAGTGAGGCCCGGACAAAATAAAATGTTCACAAAGGGCAAAATTGCACAACAAAATACTATATGACACTAAGCATATAAAAAAAAAATACTCCAGCATGCTGAACAAAAAATACTTCAAAGTGCTGGACGCATCTAAAAAAATTCCAAGGTGCTAGACCCACCACAAATTACTTTAGAATACTGGATACACCTAAGAAAATATTTCAAGATGTTAGGCGTACCTCAACACTAAGATTTTTTATGTAAATTATATGTGTGAATGTCTATAATCTCTCACTCTTAGGATTCCTTATAGGCTCAATGTTCTAAACCTATAACTTCCCTAATGAATGGTTGTTGAAAGTTTCGTGTGATTAATATCATTATACTGATCTAAACCTATAACTTTCCTAATAAATGGTTAGAGGTTTATAAATAGAAGTTATGTGTACAATATATTGGTACCAAGAATGAAGTGAATGAGAGCTCCTCTATATTTCTTCAATTTTCTCTTCTTAATCTTCTCTATCACTATCAAGTCAATTTCTTATACCTTTTTTATTATCATAGCATGTTATTAGCATGAATTAACTTTGAAGACCTATGAAATAGTTTCTATTTCTTCTACTCTCTTTGTGGTATACAATGATATTCTATATTAGGTCTCTTTTACCCTTTTATTTCTATTCCAAATTATCATTTGCATTTTTTAGTCTTTATGCTTTGCTACATATTATATTCTATATACTTTTTATTACGTTGTCCTTTTATACATTTTAATTTTGTTATAGGATTATATATTTATGTGTTATCTTTATTTTATGCTATCTATTCTAAGTTTTTTTTTCCTTTTACATTTTAAAGTGTGTTATCCTATTTTCCCTTCTGTTGTCAAAAGTATTTGATTGCATCTATATAATTTGTTTCCTTCCTCTAACTAGTTATGTATGGTGCCATGGGCATTTATAAACACACACGTATATATATTTATTTGCATAACATTTATACCTTTTTTATTTATAATATGTTGTTATTTCGTTTCATAATTGCTCCTCGTATTTTTCTCTTCTTTTATTGATTTTGCTTATATATATATATATATATATATATATGTTCTTTGTAAAACCCCGTCTTAAATACTACTTACCATTGATATTAGTCAGAATATTGGAGCGTCGTTTGGTGGACAACATAGGATTAGCATAAATATACTGATATTATGTGCAAGATTACGGAAATTCCCCACAGGGATTATACATAATAATTTACAAATTATGTAGCCGCACAAGGCTACTAGAGTGTCTAAACACATCCCTGTGAAATGGAAACATCTTCCTGTCTTTGTTCCACCATTGCAATCCCCTCGTACGGTTCTCTTATTTGTTCTCAGTATATTTTTTGTCTTCTCCTATCTAATTTGTTGGTAGGAGAGGGTGAGATTCGAGAAAATCTCAGTAGGAAATAGATACCATAATGCATACATGATAGATGCTATGTGCATAACATGTTAGCTTTATCTAGATGCGTGCCCCATAATGACATTTCTGCATGCTCAATGTTTCATGCAATAAATTATGGCCACAGTATAAACAGAAACAAAGCTTCATTATTCAAATATGCTCAACACAATCAAGTAAAGCAATCACATACATTACTACACAAGAAGAGGTATCAAATACATGCAAATAAGGTAAGTCCACTACCTTACCATTCTTGATCCTTAAGTAAACTCCTCGAACTTCATGCCTCGTAATGTGTGCCAACCTCAGGCTCCCAACTCAGTCCTAAAATATCAAATACACAAGAATTAGGTTAAAACCCATCCATGTACCATTTTAGGCACTTCCATAGTGTTTATTGTGATTATATTAGCCTCTAGTAAAAATTTAGCAAAATGTCCCCAGGCACCCGGCCCGACTGTACTTTTCCCGAAATTTTGACATGAGCTATTCTAATATATTTTCACCCAAGGAATCAATTTTCAGACTCAGAATTACCAAATTCACTGTCAAAACATAGATATACCCTTGTCGGCTCTGCTTTCCAAGTTTCAGGGGTGTATTTATAATTATGTTTTTTCAGGCTTTTCAGAAGAAAATGACCAACTGTAACCCCACCTAATTTTCCCTCCTGAACACAATGGAATCATTAAATCATTAAAAATTCAACTCTAAGCCCCATTTCTAGCTCTGGCCGAATTGAACAATACCCCAAAGAAAATTGGGGTTTTTCGATTCTAGTTCCGCACACATGTTCCTTTATACTCCTAACCACTTTATTAACTATTTAATTGGGTTACAACTACCATTTAGACTAAATTTTGGCAGCATAACCCCTATGCCATCTCAATTTCCAAATTTAAAACCAAAGACAATCCGGTAAAATCTCACCGATTAAATTTTCCACAGCAGCTAGAATAATCAAAAATTGAAGTTTTGGAAGTTACCTCAAGCTTCCTTGACTTTTCCCTAAAGTGGCTGAAACCCTAGCTTTTCAACAACCAAGATTTTGAGCTTCCAACACCTTAAAATACATGAAAGAGAAGCTTAGGAGCAGAGTTATACGCGTTGGGTATGAATTCACCGAAGAAATCAACCTACCTCGTGAGTTTTCTCCTCTTTCTCTCTCTAGAATTTCTCAAACTTTCTCTCTCTTGAGTGCTCATGGCTGCATGGTTTGGAGGTGGAAGATAAAGGAAAAAATGAGTTTATAATGTTTTATATCATATTTTAATCATTTATTTACTTTCCAAACATTGCACTTTGGTGTACATAACCTTTAACTTCATATAGCCATGACATTAAGCCCAAGTATCACACAACTAATATTTCCCTCCTAGTTAGTCATCCCTTTACACATCTAGCAATCCAAATTGGAGCCAAAATGGGCTGATATCAATTTATTACCAAAATGTTTTCCATTTTCGGTTTTATACAAATTCTAGCAGATTTTCTGCCTAAACTTTGAAAATACATAACTAATTTTGTAGACATCGAATTGGAGTGATTCTAAAGGCTATAGAATCTTTATTGAGTCTAGTTTCAAGAAAAAAAAATATAAACTTTAGCAATTGGAAGCACAAAAGTCCCATAATTAAATTCTTTGGATGCTGTTCCAGAAACTTTCTAGTTTTTCTGGGCTAATTTCAAAAATCCATAACTCTTTGTATATAGCTTCAAATTATTCATATGACCTAACAATTTAAGTCTTAGGATGTATACTTTCATCCTGTAAAAGTTTATAATTTTTTTCTCATTATTTGGTCAACGAAATACATTATACAACAACACTGCCTCAATAGAAGCAATGAAACGGCAAGCACTTACAACTTCAATAAATTCCATTTTAGTATACAAATGTCCCATACTCATTAACTCACTATTTTATTCCCTTTAATACCTCAAAGATATAAGAAACATTAGGGAATAAATTTAGAACACTTGCTAAACCGGGGCTTAGCAGTTCACTTAATTTAGGCTTATTCCCAAACCTCCAATCCCAAAATTTGGGGTATTACATTGTTTATATAATTTATTTACATCAATACATAGTAGTATTATATATAAGTATATAATGTCATCTATATGATCATGTGCTTATCTATAGTTCATATTTGATTACGAATTCGAATCTACTTATTTTATTTTACAGTTTTTTTAATTTTATTGAATAGCTAGAAGTCATAGTATTCTTAATTTGTTGACCAGAAATTATATCACTTTGTAATTGTTTTTTTGTAAAAGAACACTATCGATTCTAGTAAAAAATGGCATGTCAAGAAAAAATTTGTGGCACTTTGATGATTAGACTATTATAAATATTTAAGCCCTAATGGCTTATGGTTCAAATATCAAATGATACAAAAGGGCTTTATAACTTTGAAAGTGTAACACCCCAAATTTTATTCACCAAAAATATATTGTAATTATTTGAATAATTCAATAAAATGGTGAATATTCATGAATTTGGATCTTGTGAATTTTGAAATATTCATATTCATAAGGAAATGGGCAAATTAATTCAAAAATTGAATTAAATTACAAAGGGGATAGCAAAATCATAATTTTGCCAATTTAGCCCAAGATTAATTATTTTCCAATTAATTGGAATTAATTTCAATTAATCAAGGAAAGTAAAGGAAAATGTATAAATTGAATATTCTTAGTGGAATAAATTTAGATTTGTGGAATAAGGAAATAGGATGGAAAAACAATTATTTGGCTCATTAACATACCAAGTGGCATCATCTTATGCCAAACAATTAAATAAGAATTACTAAGATATGAGCACATGTGTTATTAGCAATAAAATAATAATTAGTTAAACAATTGATCAAGGCAATTACATGAAGCCCAATTTGGTTTCTCAAGGACCCTTTATGCGTGATGGGCTAGAAGGAAAGGAGAAGAAATTGATTCAAGCTTAATTGGACTCTATGACATAAGTTGGAAGGAGATAAGACCCAAGTACACAAATGATGACAAGGGATGGCATAAAGTGGAGGGAGTATGGCATAAAGCAAGACATCATGGTGGGAGGTATGGTGTACATGAAAAGTGGAGAGATCTCAACCATTGGCTAGATCAAGGGCTAAGATGAAAGATGATAAGTTAATACATATTTTCCCTTCCTCCTTTCATGCACCTCACGCACAAAGAAAAGAGAAAAGAGAGAGAGAGTGAGCTTGGGAGTTCTTGGTGATTTAGAGAGCAAAAGGAAGCAAAACTAAGGTAAGTTATGATTTCTTAAGGTTTCTTCTTCTAATCTTCCATAAATCTCTTCTCTAATCTCTTCCTTTCCATAAAATTTATGGTTTAGCAAGCAAATCTTGAGCCCAAATAGAAAGAGAGAGGAGGACTTCTAGAGAAAGGAAAAGAACTCAAGAAGGTAACTTCACAAATCCTAAGATTATGTTACATGTGGTTGTTATTGATGATTATGGTTGGATTTGGTTATTTTGTTAAGTTTGTAAATTTGGAAAGTTCTAATCCTAAGGGTTTATGCTGCCCAAATTTCTTTAAATCATGATTATGAAGTTTTTAAATGAGTTAACTAAGGATTAGAAGTGGGAAAGTACAAGTTTTGGAAACTAAAACACAAAGCTCCATTTTTTCTATTTTTCTCTCAATATTTCAGCCAGACCATATCTGATTGTAGGAGTTGGATTTTCATGAAATAAATGGTTCCATTGGACTCAGTGGGCAAAAATAGGTGGGGTTACAGTTGGGCACGTTTTCAGTAGAGGCCGAAAAAGCATAATTACGAAAACGCCACTGAAATCCCTAAATAGGGGTTGTCAAGGGTATTTTCGTAATTTGACAGTGAATTTGGTGATTTCGAGCCCATAAATGGATTCCTTGGGCGAAAATAAGTCAAAATAGCCTTAGTCAAAATTTTGAAAAAACGTGCGATCAAGCCGAGTATGACGAGGTCAGGCCGGGGTCCCGGGGACATTTTTGTAAATTTTCACCATAGACTAATATAATCACAATAAATACTATGGAATAGTCTAAAATGATACTTGGATAGGTTATGACCTATTTCTGGTACATTTAATATTTTAGGACCAGGTCGGATGCCGGGACAGCACGCTTTACGAGACACTATTAAATAGGGGATATTAAAGCTTTGAGGTAGGGACATTATCCTTCATACACTATGCCATACGTTATGTGATTGTGTGGATGCCATTATTTTGTAAATGCACTTTATTAATCAACATGATTTGCCTAGAGAGGGGCAGTTAGTGCCATAGGTGCACTTACACTGGGAGTTGGCCGAAGTCCAACCGTGTAGATTGTGGGGCTGGGTCCTACGCATGTATACATGATGATGATGTGTTTATATTGTTCATTAATTTTTGCATACCTTAGCGCATGTCATATTTACTTTTCGCATTTTCTATGAACGATATTATGTCTCTACGGGGATTCTTCGGAATCTTACCCTATTTTTAAATAAATACCTCAGCGGCTACCAGTGGGCCAGAGGGAAAAGATGTAGACGCCAGTAAGTGAGAGGCACGTGTCTTGAGGCGCAGACAAGATCGTGGTCATAATTAGTCTATTTTGTGATATTTTGGTGAAATTTGTAAATATTAAAACTTCCGCTGTATTTTCCGTTTCCGACACGAACAATATCGGAATTGTAAACGAATGACATGGGGATCGTAAACAAATATTTTTATCAGTATAATTGTACTTTTCTGTATACCCATTGAATTTTGTCTTTATTACTCTTCAATTATCAAAATGGAAACGGGTGTTGACAATAATTGTATATACGTCAGCAGTTACATTATCACTTATATACATCAATAGTTGCCATTGATTCTTCCCACAAAGTTTGAAATATCTTGATCCATGCCAAATTGCATAGCCACTCAATGTGGAAGATACTATTGTTCTATTATATATATATAGGAAATCAACTAGCTCATAAACTCTCACTTGAATAGTCTTATATCCATACATCACAATCATTATATAAAAACCTCCATGTGTTATAAATGTTCACAGTTCTTATTTATAAACCATTATTTATGTATTTAATACATAACGGTTGTCTACGTGAGACTATTATTAATTTTTATTAAAAGTCACGGTTTTTATATACAAACCGTTATGTATGTTACTGAATAAATAATTATTATAAAATAAGACCGTTATGTATCATGTAAGCATTACCAAATATTATGATGGTTGTTTATATATACCAGTTAATTATTATCACATCAATGGGCAAATCATGGCCTCACCAAACCTCAATATATAATGGGTATTATATTATAATCGTTATAATAGATCCAAAATAAACAACAGTTTAGAACCATAATATATCTTCGCTAAGCATTTATAGCGTCTGCATATATGATAGTTCAAAACCGTGATGTATGGCAATTAATAACTGTCATATATCACGATTTCTATAATAGTGATTTATTATGTTCTTGCCGATAAAATTAAGTTTCGATAGGCACACAATGGATAATGAAACCATGGTTCTTAAGATCGGACTAGTCTAGTTTGGTAACTAACCCCAGTTCTACCGATTTTCACACTTTTTGATTGGTGTTCTCACGGTTTGACTAGTTTTTTAAAAAAATATTTTATTCAAAATTTCATATAAATAATCATAAATTTTCCCTTTCTCACCGATCTAGCCCTGGTTTGACTTCGATCTGACCCACTGACCCTTGACCCAATACCCCAACCGATTCAGTGATCAGTTTGGGTTTCAGAACCTTGAATGAAACTTATATTTCTAATATTTGGTGTGATAGTTCTTTAAAAGTGATATATGAGACCTTGTTGTTCAGAACAAGTTAAACATGCAAATACTAGATATATCTTGAAGGTATGGTAGACAGAAACATTTCAACATATAATTTGATTTGATGATAATACATCATGCATAATTCAGGTGAAAAGGAGATAAGCTGCTTGAAAAATCATTGATGATAGTCGCATTTAAGAAATTAGTATATTCTCAAGGCATATGATAATTTCATGACAATGAGTGATATTGTCATCAGGGGGTAAAAGTATTGTTATCAGGGGTAGCAAAGATCAAGATTTACTATTTTTCTCTTTTCCTTAACCAAAGTTTTGTTCCACTGAGTTTTCTTGATAAGGTTTTCAATGAGGAAGTCGTGAGATGTATTGTGTACTCTTTTTTCTTCACAAGGATTTTATCCCATTAGGTTTTTTATAATAAGGTTTTAATGAGGTATAATATATATTTGCTATGGACATTCAGGGGAGTGTCAAATTATATGTATGAATGTCCATAACCTCTTACTCTTAGGATTTCTTATGGGTTCAATACTTTAAACATATAAACTTTCTTAATGAATGGTTCGTGGTAGTTTCATATAACTAATACCATTATACTTATCTTTATTTTCATATAACCATAGGTATATAATTCAATGATTAGAGGTTTATATATAGAAGCTACGTACAATGTATGGGTATCAAAAATAAGGTTAATGAAAGCTCCTCCATATTTCTCCTCCAATCTTCTCTAACTCCCTCATATCAATCTCTTATACTTTTCTTATTTTTAGAACAATTTTATATTTACATAAAAGTTGAATAATGTGACCGATAAATAGGATACGTTTTTTTTTCTTTTTCCTCATAAATAGGATTACCTAGGAGATTTTTTTTTTTTTTTTGTCACCTACTCATAGGAGTAATTGATGATTGAATTAGTGCTAAAATTTACGGCAATAATGTTGATGGGGTCCGGCAACAACTTTTAAAAGAGCATTTAGGGATCAACTAACCCCTATTATCTTTCCCATCCTTCCTGCCCCAAGGCTACTAGCTGCCTTACCTTATATTAGCTGATAAAAGGACAAAAAAAATGCTAGCTACAATGATTTTTTATACCCCGGAAATAAATGCTAGCTACGTTGATAACACAGCAACACACATTACAAATCTTTTGGATCAGTTGGCCGGGATCGATCCCGGATGAGGAGGCACAAAAGCCTCATACCATGACAAATGTGCTACACTTTGTGGCCACATTACAAATCTTTTCTCCACGGCACAGTTCTTATTCTTAGACACTTTTAATCACCTAACCAAAACTATAAAATGATTGTTAAATCATTAATTTGGTTTAAAAATAAAATAATTTTTTTTTCAGCAAAGAAAAATGATATTTATAAACTTACCCACATTAAATATTATGAATATTTTTAAAAAAAGAAAAAAGAAAATACCACTTACACTTCAAAATCCCAAATTAGTCTTATTACCTACAAGATATAGGGATTAACTACAAGAATATAGTAATTAACAACTCATTTTAATAGAAAATCACTTATTTGATATTTTAAAGTTTAAATAGTATTTTCTTGGGTTGGGTTTCTCTCATTGTCCTCTTTCTCATTTTCTTCTCATAATTTCATATCCTTTGTTAGATTAAAACAATATATAGTTTAGATTCAATCTTTTATAAAATTATTTCTATAAACATAACCAAATAAATTTAAACTTTTAAAATCTAATCTATACTATTAATAATTGCAATCCATGCAAAATAAATAAATTTTAATTTATAAAATATTATAATAAGATTTTTATAAAATATGAAATTTAAACCATCCATTATATGATCTAAGGGTAGAGATGAGATGATGAGAAGATGATAAGAAAGAGGATAATGAGAGTATCCTCTCCCGTATTTTCTTATCTTTTTTCCTTAAAAAATAATAGATGATCTAATTGATAAGATTTTAAATAGGGAGAATCTTTAAAAATGTACTTTAATACTCCACTTGGTGATTTATACTTCATCTAATCCTATTATAAGGCATCATTTATTGTTTTTGACTAATTTTAATCCACAATTTATCTTACATGATTTGAATTGTTATTGCTTATAAAAATTCTGGACGGAGTATGATGTTGGAATTTATTGTTGTTAATGAGCGTAATATTGATAATCACTTGAATTTCATGATAGATTTAATACTTTTAAATATTTTATTCTTACGTGTCAATTAGTTAAAAAGTGACTTGTAATAAGAACCGGGGGTAAAAAGGGTAATCTATTGTTAATGAGCGTAATATTGATAATCACAAAAATTTTATGATAAATTTAATGCTTGTAAATATTTTATTCTTATGTGTCAATTAGTTAAAAGTGATTTGTAATAAGAAGTAGGGGTAAAATGGGTAATCTATTCGGTTTAGAATGTGCCTTATACGGATTTGTTCCTATTTATGAGTCATTTCTATCATATTTCATTAGAATTAAGAAAAACATAAAACCACATTAACTTTATCTTAAAATTTAATAACTTTCTAACCTGATCTCTATTTAATAAATGTGTCGTATATGTATTTTTTTTTTTTAATTATACCCTTATTTATAAAGATGATGATTGAGAGAGAGTGAGTGAAAAAATAGATGAGTAAAACCGAGTGGAAAAAAGAGATGAAAGAAACATATAATTAATTGAAGTAAAAATAAAAATAGTGCATGAATTTATTAGACAAAAACCGATTTTTACTTATTCAGAACCTTATGTGAGAGAATGTTATTATAAAATAGAACTAGATGAAGTTTAATTAGGAATTTTAATTTTTTTTAAAATATAAAATTTTAAATATATCGTTTCATTTAATACTAAATCCTAAGTAACTCATATTTGTATTAAAAATTATATTATTAATAATTTTTTTAAAAACGTCCTAAATTATGAATGTGTGATCATACAAGAAAATATAGGATTCATAATGATCATATATGCGAATAAGTTAGAGTGGTATCTATAGACGAGAAAATGATAGAAAATCGTTTGAGGTGGTATGAATATGTTCAAAGGAGGCCATTAAATGCGTATGCGTCGTTGAGGAGAGATGATCAAGCAGTATGGAATGCTGTAAAAAGAGATCAAGGAAGATCAAAGCGAATACTCAATGAGATTATAGAGAGAGAGAGATTTTTTTGTTAATAACCTATTCAAAAATTTGGTTTTTGATAGAGCACGGTGATGACGAGCGATTTTTGTAGCTGACCCCTCTAGTAAGATAAAAACTTTATTATTGCCGTGATCGTCATCTTACATTATGAAACGCAAAACTGCACAAAACAATATCTTATAAATCAAAATAGAGGGGCTATTCATTATTTGGATGAGCATCTGGCGGAGTAACATGTTATGAATAGTAAAATTATAAATAAGAGAAGTAAAGTAACTGTTTAGCTTATATGTTTTAGTCATTTAATTCATGAGTTCATATAATATTTTACCCTTATAGTTTACTCTTATGTAAGTTTTGTATAACACCCCAATTTTTATATTCACCAAAAATATATTATAATTAATTGAGAAATTCAATAAAATGGAGAATATTCATGAATTTGGATCTTGTGAATTTTGAAATATTCATAGTCATAAGGAAATGGACAAATTAATTCAAGAATTGAATTAAATTACAAAGGTGATCGAAAAATCACAATTTTGCCAATTTAACTCAAGATTAATTATTTTTCTAATTAATTGAAGTTAGTTTCAATTAATCAAGGAAAATAAAGAAAAATGTATAACTGAATTATTCTTGATGGAATAAATCAAGAATTTTGGAATTAGAGGAAATTATACATAATTCATTTAATTGAATTATGGAATTTATGAAATACATATTATTCTCTTTCTCTTCCATAATTTCGCCCAACACATGAAAATAAGGGAGAAAAATTAAATTCCAAGAGCACATGTTAAAATGCTACATGAAGTTAAGTGCTAGTTTGGTTAGTTGGAGAAGAAATGGGCTTGGTTAGAGTAAGGAGGGGGGGACAGTTTTTGTAAAAAGACAAGGGGAAAATCTAGTCCAATTACAATTGAAGTCAATGATGAAGGAGGTATGACATTAAGTGGAGAGGTATGGTGAAAGCATAGAGGGAGGTATGGTGCAAGATAAGTGTTGCCCTCTCAACCCTTGATGAGATCAATGGTCAAGAGGAAAGAAGAGCAAATTAATAAAACAACATCCTCTCCCTTTTCATATGCAAATTCGGCCAACTCCAAGAAAAGAAAGAGAGAGAGCTTGAGAGCATTTTGAAGAAGCTAGAGAGAAGAAGAAAAAGAGACTTAAGGTAAAAAACTAAACTCTTAAGGTTTCTTGTGATTTTGTTATGTGATCCTTCTCTAAACTGTTGTTTCTCATGAATCCATGGGGTGAAGACACACTTTGAGACCAAGGAAGAGAAGGAGTTGAGGTGCCAAGATTGGAAGTAAGAGGGTAACTTCATAAACTTACTCTCCTGTGGTTGTGGTGTTGTTGTTATCGATGTTCCTTGACTTTTCAAGTTTCTTGGTTGTGTTGAAAAATTGGGGAAGCTATAATCCTAAGGGGTTATGCTACCCAAATTTTTTTGAATCATGGTTAAAATGTGTTTAAACAAGTTAATAAAGGATTAAAAGTGGAAAAGTACAAATTTTGAAAGCTAAAACACAAAACTACATTTTTCCATTTTTATTGAAATATTTTGGCTAGCACTATTTCAAGGGGTTGTGTAATACCCCGAATTTTGGGATTGGAGGCTTGAGAATAAGCCTAAATTAAGCGGACTGCTAAGCCCCGGTTTAGCAGGTGTCCCAAATATATTCTCTAATGTTTCTAATATCTTTGGGGTATTAAGAAAGTAAAATGGTGAATTTTGGAGAATATAATTACGTTTTCGGTGATTTTGAATGATCAAATGATGAGCCAAAATTATGAAATTTTACATGATGAAAGTAGACATCCTAAGCTTTAATTTGATAGGTTATATGAATCAATTAGAGCTACATACAAAAAGATATGAATTTTTGAAGTCAGCACAGAAAAACTGTGAGATTTCTGGAACAATATGCAAAGATTGAAATTCTAGGAATTTTATGATTCCATTCAGCAAAATTCTATATTTTTCCTTCGAAGTAGGCTCAATAAGAGTTCTATAGGCTTTGGAATCACTCCAATTCAATTTTTATAGAATTAGTTATGATTTTTGAAAGTTTGAGCAGAAATCTGCCAAAATTTTATAAAAATCCGAAATTGGGAAAATTAGTTAATTAAATGGGGATATATTATTAAAATAATCTTCTTCTTCCCTAAGTACCAAAACTGACGTGCTTTATGCAGAAAATAGAGAGAGGAGTTGAGAGAAAAATAGAGAGGAGGAAGGAGAAATCTCACAAAATAGGTCGATTTCTTCGGTGAATTCGTACCTAACGTGTGTAATCCTTCTCCTAAGCTTCTCTTATATGTTATGTAAGGTGTTTGAAGCACAAATCCTGTTGTTTTGAAGCTAGGGTTTCAGCCACTTTGAGAAAAGCTAGTGGGAGCTTGAGTTAACTTCCAAACTCTTGTGTATTGACTATTCTAGCTGCTGTGGGCAATTTAATCGGAGAAATTTCGCCGAATTGCCATTGGTTTTAATTTTTGGAAATGGGTATGTGGGGCTGTTATGCTACCCAAATTGGTACTAAATGGTAGTTGTAACCTAATGGAATAGTCAATAAAGTGGTTAGGAGTAGAAAGGAACGTGTTTACGGAGCCGAAACCGAAAAACCCCGATTTTCCCCTTAAAACCCATATATTTCGGCCAGCATTGTAAATGGGTCTTAGAGTTGGATTTTCAATGATTTGATGGTTCCATTGAGTTCAGGAGGGAAAATTAGGTGGGGTTACAGTTGGGCACTTTTTCGGAAAAGGCCAAGAAAGCATAATTACGGAAACGCCCATAAAACCCTAAAAGTAGGGCTGCCAAGGGCAATTTTGTAATTTGACATTGAATTTGGTAATTCCGAGTCTGGAAATGGATTCCTTAGGTGAAAATATGTAAGAATAGCCCATATCAAAATTTCAGAAAAAGTACAGCCGGACCGGTATGATGGGGCCGGGTCCCCGGGGGCAATTTAGTAATTTTTCAAGATAGACTCATATAACCCCCATAAACACTATGGAAGTGTCTAAATAGTGCATTTGATATTGTAGAATCGAATATGGAGCCCCGAGCTGTTGGCAAGCAAATCGAGGAGAAAGATTGGAGGTAAGGGACTTACCTTACTTGTATGTATTTGATATCTTTGCTAGTATAATGATGTATATGGTACTCTGCATTGTTGTTTACTTGATTGTGTAGAGCATATTTGAATAAATGAAGCTCTGTTTCTGTTTTCGTTGTGGCCATAGTCTTGTTGTATGAAACATTGAGCATGCAGAAATGTCATTATGGGGCATACATCTAAATAAAGCTAACATTTCATACACATAGCATCAATCATGCATGCATTATGGTATCTTTTTTCTACTGATATTCTCTCGAATCTCACCCTCCCCTACCAACAATTTAGATAGGAGACGATAAAAGATATGTAAACAACAATGCAGAGTACCATACGAGGGGATTACAGTAGTGAAATAAAGACGAGAAGAAGTCTCCGTTTCACTGGGATGAGTTTAGACACCCCAGTAACCTTGTGCGGCTACCTTAATCGTAAGTATCATGTACAAACTCCTATGGAGAATTTATATGATCATGCACATATTATTAGTATAGTTATGCTATTCCTATGTTACCTACCGAACCGCATATCGTTTTCCGCGAATACTCTGAAAAAGGTTAAAACAAGGTAAGGGTGTGACAGGTTGGATTTGGATTTTCATGAAATAAATGGTTCCATTGAATTCAGTGGGCAAAAATAGGTGGGGTTACAGTTGATCACATTTTCGAAAAATACCGAAAAAGCATAATTACCAAAACGCCCCTAAAACCCTGAATTGGGGCTCTTAAGGGTATTTTCGTAATTTTGCAGTGAATTTGGTGATTTCGAGCCCGAAAATGGATTCCTTGGGCCAAAATACGTCAGGATAGCCCTAATCAAAATTTTAGAAAAATGTGCCATCGGACCGGGTACGGTGGGACCGAGGCATGGTCCCGGGGGCATTTTGGTAAATTTTCACCATAGACTAATATAACCACAAGAAACACTATGGAAGAGTTTAAAATGATACTTGGATAGGTTATGATCTATTTCTTGTATATTTAATATTTTAGGACCAAGTCGAAAGCCGGAACGACACGTTTTACGAGACACATCTAAAGATGAATCTATAAAGCTTTGAGGTAGGAACATTATCCTTCATACATTATACCATAGTTATGTGATTGTGTGGATGCCATTGTTTGTAAATGCACTTTATTAATTAACATGATTTGCCTAAAAAGGAGACAGTTAGTGCCAAAGGTGCACTTACACTGGGAGTTGGCAAAAGTCCAACCGGTGTAGATTGTGAGGTTGAGCCCTACTTATGTATATATGACGATGATGTGTTTAAATTGTTCATTAATTGGTGCATACCTTGGCATATGTCATATTTACTTTTCGTATTCTCTATGAACGATAGCATGTTTCTACTGGGATTCTTCTGAACCTCACCCTATTTTTAAATAAACATCTTAGCGGGTGCCAGTGAGTCAAAGGGCAAAGATGTAGAAGCCGGAAAGTGAGTGACACATGTCGCAAGGCAAGGACATGATCGTGGTCATAATTAGTCTATGTTTTGATATGTTTGAGTAATTTGTAAATATTAAGTTTTTCGCTGTATTTTCTGTATTTCGTCGACGAACGATATTGGTATTGTAAACAAATAATTTTATCAGTATAATTGTACTTTTCTGTATGCCCATGGAATTCTGTCTTTATTGCTTTTTGAATATCGAAATGGAAACGGGTGTTAACATTTTATCCTATAGTTTCCGACCACAGATTTTAGTTTTTTGAGTTGCTTTTCGTCTAAAACGTTAGTACTTTTGGTTTAGTAAGAATTTGGATCATTTTATCCTTTGAAAGATAAAAAACTTTGATTTAAAATTATAGAATCAAAATTAAAATGAGTACAAATAATAAGTATCAAACATAATATTAACCTTCAATTTATTGACCCATATATTTTACAACTGGGTTTTAACTTGAACAATCAAAAACTTTAAATGGTTGAAATTTTCGGGGTTAATTTAAATGAGCTAAATTTTAGGGCTGGACTGTAATTGTGTGAAATTTATAGGGAGAATTGTGAAAAAAGAATTCATTGGCAACTTAATTGTCAAATAGGACCTGGGAAGATATCTGCATATGAAGGAAAGACTTTGTATACATAAGAAGATTTTTACACACGTATAGGGAAGAATTTTACATATAAGGAAGATCATCTGTACACCAGGAAAGATATTCTACACACGCGAAAGATCATCTACACGTGCCCATTTGATAAATAAATTACTAATGAGAGATTTTTTTCATAAATTTTCCAAAGTTATAAGGCTAAATGACAAAAATAATAAATAATTGGGAAATTCGATGAAAAATCGCTCGATACAATCATTATTACGTATCTGAAATTTGCATAGCGATTAACGATTCAAAGGTATGTTCGGCGTGTACAACCCTTCTTTAAATGAGTATAACTTATTTATAACTATGTGTGTGTTTGGAATAGCGGTAGGAAAAATGACTTATTATGATTATGACTTATTAAAAATGACTTAATAGAAAAGTCAGTTTTTGTAATGTGATTTATGTTTGGATGAGCGATTTAATTTTTGGACAATAAGTGCTTATAAATAGTGATTTACAGTATACGAAGTAAGTATGTGAGGGGAGTTTTATCTCGACTTACGTAATAAGTGACTTAATAAATATTTAATAAGTAACTTATTCTACCCGTGATGCAATTAAAATAAGCTGAACCAAATACTGTAAAAACGTAACACGTTTTTATTTGGGTTTATTGTCCAAAAACGGGCTTATTTCTACCCAATAAGCTGAATCAAACACACCCTATGTGTAAAATGGAGTTAATATCAAAAGAAATATTACATGCAATTAAAAATGAGTTACACATGCTTAAGAATATGAACCCTTGCAAGGAGAAATAGTCTATTTCACCTAAGGTTATTGAACTTGGGTTGGCCCTTGAACTGGTCGAGGCAATAGATCAAAAGTCAATAGGTGAGTTTAGAATCAACCGGGCCAAACCGGTGGAAAATAAAAAATAACAAATAATTTAAATTCTCATCATAGTATCACACCATCCAAATCAATTCAATATCTTGAATCATTAACAATGGATATTATAGTATCAATTGACCTCCAATGACACTATAATCAATAATCACTAAATATTATTCCTAGCAAATTATCAAAATTGATAGATGATAACAAAATATTTCTACTTATAATGCTTTAATAGTTAAATTAATAGTCATTAACTCACAAATTATCATTAACTTTGACTAATATTACCATCCACCCCATAAAAAATATTAATTTTTTAAAAAGGCAATCAGATCAATCCAATAACTCGCCCAAACTAAAACCAATTTAACCAGATTGCTCAAAATCCCAAGTTAGGGGACTACCCAAACCAATTATATGGCCGGATTGTCAGTTCCTGGGTTGAGCCCGGTTTTAATAAGCATGTTATCACCAACGTTTTTTAAGTGTGTTTGGATTAGCTTTTTTTAATAGCTTTTATGACTTACAAGGTAAGTGTATGAAAAGAGTTTTATCTCATATTACGTAAATCATGATTTTGGTGTGTGCCAAACACACACTAAATAATTAAACCAAGCTAGAGCCGGAGGAGTATACTAGATGGGGCCAAGGGGGACCCTTTTATGCCACGTGGCATTCACTCAAGTAACACGTGCTTCGGTTCCTTTGCAACTTGGCCCACTCACTGATCCCTCTAGGTCTCTACCCAACCATTTTGTCCCTGCCCTTTGTCTTTTGGCAAAAATGGCTTCTCATTAAAGGTGGGCCCGCATCCATTTTCAATGGTAAAAATGGCTTCTCATTAAAGGTGGGCCCCGCATTCATTTTCAATGGCAAGACTAGAAAGTTTCCCAACCTCCAAAACTTTAAAAAAAGACTGGGAGGTTTTAAAATATTCCCATAATTTATATATAGATTATTATGTTAAACTTATCATTGGTACAATTTAAGTAGTAGTTAATGACATTATCCTTATTAATGGAAAATAATAATAATAACAACAACATTATCCTTACTAATTACTCCTTCCCATCCTAATTATAAGATTTATTTTATCTTAAATATGATACCTTAATATTATTTTCTTCCAAACTTATAATTTTTCTTTCAAATTATTTCTATTGATTTCACATTGTAACAGAGTTTTTCGTCAAAAAAATAGTATCAAATACAAATGATCAAACAAGATAACCGACATAGAGTTGATCTAACGATGTAAGACTTCACTAGATCCCTCTGAGTCCCGAGTTTGAGTCTTAGATGAGTCAATTGTGTTGGAAAAGGAAGTTACGAACTCCGAATCGGGTACCAGATAATAATATCAAAAAAATGATTAAAACAAATAATTTAAAGAAATTAACATGTTTTTTAACAAATTAAGTAACATAGCTAATTTCTTTAATCTCTATAAAATAGTTATTTATCTCCTCATATTAATTGAGGGTCGAGTGAATATATTAAACTTTAGTATTATATAATTTCTGCATACTTTAACAATCTTTATCAATTATGGCCACATATAAAAAAAAAAATTAATGCTCTAGAAATGTGTAAGATGATTTAGAGCATTGTTCTGAAAACCGGACCGGATCGGTCGGTTCGGACCGGAAACCGGCGAACCGGCCAACTGGCCGGTCCGGTTCAACCAGTGGACCGGCACTGTTCCGACCCGGGGTTGACCCGGTCAACCCGGGGTGAACCGGTGCAACCCGGCCGGTTCACGGGTTGCTCTTTTTTCTTTTTCTTTTTTTTTAAAATTTTCTTTTTTAAGCTCCAAATGACATTTTTCTTACTTTTTTTTTTCAGAAAAATTATTTTCCTAAATTTTTTTAATTTTCAATGAGTTTTAAAAGGATTATGGAATATTTTTGGCATTAGTTGGAGAAACATTCTTATGTACTTAACAATATTTTTGTGGGTATTAGGTTTAGAAGGTTATATTGGACTATTGGTTAGAAAAAAACTCTTATTTAGTTTTTTAAATGGTATGGATGAATATTTAAATTATATATATATTTTTAATTGACCCCGGTTTGACTACCGGTCTGACTCCCAGTTTGACTCCGGTCTGACCCACTGACCCTTGACCCAGTACCCCGACCGGTTCAGTGCCCGGTCCGGGTTTTAATACCTTGATTTAGAGTGAAGACCAATGGCACTGTTACAAGGTGACGCTTAAGTTTAGGACTAAAGAAGTAAAATGTTTAATTATGGAATATTAATTGATGACAGAGGGAAATGAGTGATAAGGAAGGAGACTTGGGTGAGAGAAGGGTCATAATCAGCAACCACCTTGGGAGGACTCATGATTAGACGTTCAATATATGCTTTTTATCATAACTACACAACACAACTGATTTACATAGAAGCAAAGCCTCTCTCTCTCTCTCTCTCTCTCTCTCAAACATCCATATCGTTAGATTTGATTTCTCTCTTTCTCTTGACTCATCATCCCACTCCCTTCAACGGTCCCACTCCAATTTGCCTCCCTCTTATGGTTTGAGAGCAGAGCGATATGAAAAGGGGAAATTGCTCAAAGCATAAGTTTACAAATTTTATTGGTTGGAGGGACTTAAATTTAAGGGAAAATTTCAACAACAAAAAAAAGCATTGGAAAGTGGGAAAGGGTGATTCAGTACTTTGAAATTGAGAAATGACGAAGTAGTACTATCAGACGGGTGAAGGAATATGAGATTTTGAAATCTCGCTGAAAAGACAAAAATTCCCTTCAGCCCTCCCTCTTTCCACTTCAGAATAACAATGTGAGCCTCTTAATTAACAACCCCGGATTCTCCATTAACAACTCCATTTTCTTCTTTCACAATAACAAGTTTCAGGGTCAATAACAACACATATTTCTTTATTAACAACACCATATTCTACATTAACAATTCTACTTTCTTCTTTCACAATTAACAAGTATGGACTCTTTGTAGGATTTTGGTGTTGTTAATGTAGAATCCGGAGTTGTTAATTTAGAGGTTCGTGTTGTTATTCCGAGGGAGCGTTGAAGGGCATTTTCGTCTTTCCGCCTAAATTTCAAAATCTCATATTCCTCCTACTGTCTAACACCTTTCCCAATTTCAAAGTATTGAATTGTCCTTTCCCAATTTTCAATATTTTTTTTTTTGAATTTTCCCTAAATTTAACCCTATATTTAAATGAAGAGAAAAGTGAAGAGAAAATACTAGAAAGTAAACTTTTCAAAAAAAAAAAATTACTATTTTTAGGAGTTTTCCTTCTTAGTTTTCTTTTCTTCCTAATTTTTTCTCCATTTAAATATAGGATAAACGAGTGCAACTCTTATTCAACTGTGTGCGATGTACATTTAACTACATGAAAAAAATGACGTCCATTTTAAAGATTTTATATATAATTAAAGACCAATTACACAAAGCTATATATACGTTGTACTTGTCAAAGATTATCAGTTGCATTAAGCCCCTCTAGCCGAATGGTTTAGGGTGTCTTTGGTTCAGTTTATTGGATAGAAATAAGTCCATTTTTGGATAACAAGCCCAAATAAAAACGTGTTGCATTTTTGCAGTATTTGGTTCAACTTATTTTAATTATATCTTGGGTAGAATAAGCTACTTATTAAATAAGCTCCTCACTACGTGTTCGTTTGGGATAGCTTATTTTTAGACAATAAGTGCTTATAAATCGTGATTTATGGTATACGAGGTAAGTATGTGAGATGAGTTTTATCTCGACTTATTACTTAAGTCAAGATAAAACTCATCTCACATACCGTAAATCACGATTTATAAGCCCTTATTTTCCAAAAATTAAATCGCTCATCCAAACATAAATCACATTACAAAAACTGACATAATAAGTCATTTTTCCTACCTCTATCCAATTAAATCACATTACAAAATCATATTACAAAAATTAACTCGCTCATCCAAACATAAATCCAAACATAATAAGTCATTTTTCCTATCTCTATCCCAAACACACACTTAGTACTTTTAACCAATTTTCCCTATAAAAAATGTACCCATGTATGAAATCTATATTATCATGTTGGCTTCAAGTTAGGTTTAACTTAGAGCTGTAATACTTTTAAGATGATATTTTTTCATGTACAATTTTTAAATTCTTAGTTTTATGTAAGAATAATCGATTCCCCCCCCCCCTGACTTAACCACAATTGTTATAACTAAATTTGAATACTCTTTTCTTTGTATCTTTCTTCAAATCTCTCAAGTAATGCCAACTAAAAGCTTTCTATGAGTGTTCCTTCCAACATGGATACAAACACACCTTAGTTTGCCACTTGTTTGAATTGATTTATATAAATCAATATTTTCATTTCCTGTGTTTTGAACTATGCCTTGGCCTTTTTTTGGGGGGAAAATATGATTAATTTGAACTAATTCATGTATAATCACTTTATTTTTATTACGTTTGAAGTAGTTAAATCAAGTTAAACTGTATATTGGAGGGTGTGTCAAATGTTCTTATTGGAGATAATTAGCAACGGAAAGGAGAAATTAAATTATTAAGATGTGTTATTTATTCTATATGAAATTTATGGGGAAAATATGTTATTAGAAAATTATGAATAATGAATTCCCTATGGTCCTAAATATAAGACAAAGTTGATTTTTTTAGAGAGATTAAGGAAGCTAATTATATTACTTTAGAATATTTTTATTTTTATTTTTTTCTCAAAATTAGTTAGTTTAACTAATAAACTAATATATAATATATATTTGGGTTAAGGTGCAAAAATACTCATGAGCTTTTTCAAAAAGTGCATCCAACACCAAATGCTTTTCGGAGGTGCAAAAATACCCATAAACTTATAAAATCGGAGCAAAAATGTCGCTAGCATTAAAATAGACTAACTTCTGTTAGTTGGATCACATTATTTAAAAAATAAAAATATCTACCTTTCCTAAATTCCTTTACTGCCCTTCCCTTAACTCCTAAACTCCGCTTTCCCTTCGTCCTTCATCTTCTCCATTCTCTTGTTAGATGCCAACGGCGGAGGTGGCGGCCTCCAGCAATGACACCTATCCTCTACTATCGATGGTTCTCGTCTCTCCTAACGTACTGTAGATCTGAGGCTTCAAATGATGAAAACTTGTTTGGTGGTTTGAATCCGGTCGAATTTGACCCTTGGCAACCACCACCACAAGAGGGTGAGCGCCATGGTAGCGGGGAGGTCGAAGGGAGCTTGAGAAGGCAGAGGGTAGAGGGATCGATTTTGGAAGAGAGAGAAAGTGATGGTTTTCTTGGCTATGAAACACGAAGGAATCAATCTTAGAAGAGAGAGATTTTTACGCTCTAATTTTATCCACAGTAGGTGTGTTTTCGAATTGATGGGAAGGGGAGAGCGCGAGATCGAGGGTGTGTAGAGTGTAGAGGATGGTGGTTTATGGCGGCTTTGGTGGGTGTATTATTTTCAGTATTTCCTGTTCTTCAGCCTCATTTCAGAAGGGATGATGAGCCACAATGAAGAACCTGGTATGGTATCCTTTTGGCAAAATTCCAGAATTTAGTTGTAGTATCTAATTCCTCTGTTTTTTTTTTTTTTTGCAATGTATGTATCTTTTACTAAGAAATGATCTTGAACAGAGGACTGAAGAACTAACGCTGGATGATGCTTTCAAACTATTTTCCTAGGATTGCACTATGCGTTTTCTATTCTGATTTTTGTACTTGTTTCCCTTTCAATTTCGTTTTTTTTTGGGTAATGTTTGAATTTCTATTAATGGTAAGGTATTTTCTGGGGAAAAAGCTATTTCCTTTGGTCTCTAGTGATGTTAGTGTTCTTCGATAAGGAAAAACAGAGTTGCACAGCGATGAATGGGGAGGCTGGGAGCGAGAGGGTGTTTTTTTTTTATGTTAGGGGCATTTTGGTATTTTCATGCTGTACATAACGTCTGTTAATGAAATTTAACGGTGATGGTATTTTTGCTCTGATTTTGTAAGTTTATAGGTACTTTTGCACCTCCGAAAAGCATTTGGTGTTGGGTGCACTTTTTGAAACAATTCAGGGGTATTTTTACACCTTAACCCTATATATTTTTTGGACTAAAAACTAATATATAATCTAAAGATATGCAACATATGATATATTTAAGTAACTTATTTAGCTTCCTTAATTTCTCCAAAAAAGATCAACTATGTTTTATATTTAAGACTAAAAGGAATAGTTTGCAAGAACCAAACATATCCGGCCATTATTAAAGAATACTCCATAAAGTTATATTAATAATTTATCTCGGAATTGGATTGTTGACACAATAGCATCGCACGATTCACACAGCCAATCTGATCCAGTGAAATTAAGCTCATTGTTATTGTATATATAAATTAGTTGTCTAATTCTTATATTTAGAATTTTTTTTTTGTAAGCACATATATTATTATATTGAAGACAATCATGTACTGTTGAACACTAAATGCGAACACCTTTTTTAATAGGGATTCAAACCTTTTATTTACTATGTGCTCATTTGAAATAGCTTATTTTTGGGCAATAAGTGCTTATAAATCGTGATTCACGATATATAAGATAAGTATGTGAGAGGAGTTTTATCTCGGCTTACGTAATAAGGACTTATTATCCAAATATAACCCCAACTAAATACACACTATGGTATGAGGGATAAGCTCCTTCTGTTAGTTCTGACTTTATTGATAAACTCTTATATTCAGGATTAAAGGAGGCTAAGGGATAAAACTTATGCCACTTCTAAACCATCCCTACCATTACTGTGGAAAGCCTATATTTCCTATTGGTGGTTAGATTCATGCCTCAAAGCGTGAGAGAAAAGGCTGGCAAAGTTTGCAACTTCCATTAGTCCACCTTCCAACCCCACATTTTCTTGGTATTGTACTTGTTTTCATTAATGACGCTAAATTATAGTTTAATCCAAAAGTTTTGGCTCTCACTGTCCCATTATATTTTTTTAACTCATTCTTTTAGCATCTCTATGTAGTGGTCTCCTCCCTTTTTGTTTTTTTTAACTACTCCTCCATACAGTGGCTTACTATAAGTCTATAATATTAATAAATCACCCTTCAATGTTGTCGTTTTATTTACGTGATTCACTTCTAAGTTCAAGTTCTATTTAATGTAGTATCTTTCTTTAAGTATCATATCTCTTCCACTTCTATTCCTTTTCTATTCCCCCACTACTTCAAACTTTCACGACAGATTCCTCCAACCTTCTCACTTCCCCCTTTCCTGTTCGGTGAGATGCCTTCTTCACTCTCTTCATTTTTTTATATATATGTGTGTGTGTACACATATATATACACACCCATACTCTATAAATTATAAATTACTACTCCCATCGCATTGACCCCATAATTACATGATCCCGACTAATCTAATCTAGACTGCTGTTTTCAATCCAAATCATTAGTCAATGGTCAGTCATTTCATTTAAAAGAATTATGGTTAATTCATTAAATTTGTATCAAATTTTTTAAAAATTTCTAATTCTACATCTATACAAATCCGTCTCACACTCTCACCTTTCTCTTTTTTTCTCGATGCTCAACATGCGCTACCAATAAATAAGCTAAAATTAAAAAATAATAATTAATATTTTTATGGGCCACACAGAGTATTTCTTTTAGAATATCCTTTATTTTTTACCAAAGAGAGTTACTTATGCGGTTCTATTTATAATGCATTTTTAATATGTTTAATCAGAACCAAGAAAAATATTTAATCTTATTAAATTTTAATTAAAATTTAATAAATTTCTAACTTCACCCCTATTTAATATATAAACTTTCTTAAAAAAAGATTAACAGTCTTCTTTATAATAGCTTGAAATTTAAATTGCTTTGGTCCTTTTTATAAGAGCTCAACAAGAAATGTCTGAACATTTAATGAGTTTTTTCAATTTTTACCCCTCATTATTTATATGTATTACATTAATTAAAAGGTTGATGATACTTATATTTAATCTATTTCTCTCTCATACTTGCCCCCATAAATAAGAGTATATTTGAAAAACAATGTTTATTTTATACATACTTATTATTTTTAACTAACTTTAACTACTTTCTTAAACCGCATAATTTGGTTATTGGGCTTCTATAAATAGGATCAAATAGAGTAATAAATGTTGGGTAAAATTGTATTCCTTTGGTCCTTCATTATAAGCTTCAAATTTGTGAATGAGTCTGATATAAAATATAAGCTTTATTTTATATTTGTTTAAACATTTGTGGTGTTTTTTTTCCAACTTTACCCCTTCATTGACTGTATTTATTACATTTATTCTTGCGCTTTCTTATCTCTTTACAAATAAAAATATAATTTAAAAAATTACATTTCATTACATATTTATTATTTTTAACTAATTTTAATTGTTTTCTTAATCAATGGAAATCAGTTATCTAAAGTTTATAATAAAAGACGAAGGGAGCACATTCATGTAAAAAAAATTAATAATGTGACTTGCATATATATATAGGAAAAAATATACTCATTCTACTAAATAAATAGGATCAAAGAAGTATTAATCGGGTCTTAAATGTAGAACCTAATATGTAGTACAATTTTATAAAATTCAATGTTTTTCTTGAATGGAGGAATATCGAGGCACAATGATGAGAAATATCGGCATCATAGATAAAAATTTGGCACTTGTTATAAAATTATACTATAAACTAAGTCTTATATTTAAGATTGAAGATAGTAATATAATAATTGTATTAACAATAATTTTGGGTTTGACGATCGGTCAACGTATTGACCCCAAATCTTATTTGAGAAAACAGGCAAACGGATCATGTGGGTTATTAATTAATTTTTTTTTTTACATGTATTTACGGTTCCACTGAATCTTCAACCAGAAGATGCAACGTGGAAATAATTAGTAACCGTTGCTTTGATATCAAGCAAGAAATAATTTCGTCCACCATTAAATAGTAGACGGCAAGTGTAAAGGTTTTATTACAAAATTAACTTCACTTTCTAATTAATTACCAGCTCACCACAACTGTTCCCAAAAAAAAAAAAAAAACCAAAAACAGATACCACTCTGGTTTTATTTATATGTTCTTTTTAACCAAAAAATTTGGTCATATTTATAAGTCCGGTTTCAATATAATAAATTAGATTGTGACAATTTTATCCTTATTTATTATACAAATAAAAAAATAATTTAAAAATAGATAGAGAAAAAAGAATTAAAGAGTACTCATTCATAAATGAGGGTATAGTTATAAATTTACCTCATAATTATTGAGTAAACCAACTCTCTTTAGTAAATGAGATATAGTTAAAAAGGATTTATAAATAGGATCGTATGGAGAACATTTTTTGACACTTCACATAATTAATCGTAATAAATAAAAGAAATACGTTGCTTCAATTAATTAACTCAAGATTCTACTGTTGATACTATCCTATAAAAAACGTCAATGTTCCGAGTGGTAAATATTAATGTCAGATACAACAACGTAATTTTGCTATTTAGCAGAATGAATTAAATGAAATTTTAACGTTACTATGGATGAATGTGACAAATCTGAAACCACAAAACCCAGGATTCAGAGTCCTGAATCTGATTAATCATGACTTTTTGTTTCCCCTAATCAATGGAATTTGTTTTTATCCATCTAATCAATGGAATTTGTTTTTATCCATCCAGCCCAATACGAAGAAGACAAGACGTCTTTAAAAATGTAAAAAGAAAAAATTATATTTAAGTCCCAAAAAAAAATAGTTTTTATAGATTGTAAAATAAAAAATAATCCCATTAACAACTCCAACCGTCTATATTAATAATTTTATGGGATTATTTTTTTATTTTACAATTTTCAAAGACCACTTATCCATTTTTTTTTCTTAAGACCTAAATATAATTCTCCCTATATTTTGGTAACTCCAAAAAAATCACCTAAGGGCATTACCGTGATTTCCTATTCTCACTAGGGGTAGCAGTAAAATTAAAACCATTTATTATCGCCTTTCATTACGTTTCTTCGTCTACCTTCCCACTTTCTTCCTTTTCTGTTCACATAACATGAGACCTCTGAATGACCCCAACCCATCTTCTTCCCTCAGAAATCTCTAGAGAGAGAGAGAGAGAGATTAAGGCCGTGTTTGGCTTTCGCGGTTTCTGACTCCTTCACCGGCCGAGGTCTGTTTTCTTATGGCGGGCGGATGGGTTAAGTCGTTGCACTGTAAATCAAGAGCCTTTGAAGACGTTTACCACCCAAGCCCCAGGATTCTGATACCCACTTCCGGTTGCAGAAACAGTGTTCAGAGTATTAAAGACGTGGTCGCCGATAACACCTCTAAGCTTAAACCCAGAAATATTCCGAAACCCAAACACCCACTTGAGAAACATCCGAGTTCGAGGTACCCACAGAGAGCAACCAAGCCTGATTCTCCAGTTAATCTTACTGTTGTGAATCGGTCACGTAGCAGTACCACTACGCGCCCTGCGCGTGCGCCGGAATCGTTCTTTCCATCGCTGACAGAGCTTTCGGCTGGGCATCCATCGCGGAATGTGGTTGAGATTATCTTTCATAGTACTTGGGGTCCGAAGGCGTTTTCGGGTCGGATGGAGATGATTTTTAAGGTTCAGAACGGGTCCAAAACGGTGTCGCGGTTTGAGGAGTATCGTGAGTCGGTGAAAGCGAAGGCTCGGGTCGGGTGTGCCGGTCCTGCGGAGGGGAGTAATTGGGAGGAGGAGAATGCACGGTGCGTGGCGGACGGGAATGAGATGATGAGGTTTCATTGCTTGGGTCCGGCTTCGGGTGGTGGACTCTACGACGCCGCCGCCGGCGTCGGTGGAGGAGGCGGAGGTTGTGGGTGGTCGTTTCCTGGGGGGAAAGGATCGGCAATCTGCACATTCGCCGGTAGCGGCTCGGCCCATGAAAATGCCGGTGGTGGGAGGGGACGAAAAGCGATGCTGGTGTGCCGGGTCATAGCGGGTCGGGTATCGAAGCAAGTAGGGTTAATGGGCTCGTTGTTGGATGGGCGAGTCGGATACGACTCGGTGTGTGGGGAGAAGGCTGAGTTGTTAGTATTTGATTCGCGGGCCGTTTTGCCCTGTTTTCTCATTATCTATAGATTGTAAAAAAGGGGAAGGAGAAATATTTCCCGTTTTTAAATATCTTACCTTCCTATTTTGATTTGTTTTGTGTTTTTTTTTTTTTCCCAAAACAATGGATTTGTATCTACGTGGAGGTCTTCAACCTCTTTTGCTTGGATTTTAAATATCATCAACACATTTTTTTTTGTTTCAGTTTTCTGGGTTTCGTTATTACTTAGTGAGGAATTTTGGATGATGAATGCTAGTTAGAGGAGTTTCGTCTCATTTATTTGACTGCTTTTACCTTAGTCATCATGTTTGTATTGGTTTCCGATCTATTAATACATAAAATTATTTGTGTATGCCTATTTTATTTCTCATGATTACTTTAATAGCCGATCTGTTAGTAATTCTAAAGGTGTATTTTGAGTTCAAAATTAAAGCTTGTTTAGGCTTTTATTAGCTTTCAAATCCAACTTGCCTAATTTTTTCAAACCAAAAATTAGAAAAGTTTGTTGCTTGCGGGGACTTTAACTGTTTCATAGGAGATTAATCTCATCATCCTATCTTCCTCTAAATCTTATTCATAAGCTTCAATTTTTTGAGCAAGCTTGGTCTTTTTTTTTAAGTTACATTTTGAAAATGTATGAATATATTTTCTTACTCCTAATTAATTATGCTTCATCCAATCCAAAATATAAAGTCTTTTAATAGAAATTTTGGTCTCAGATGTAAGAGGTTGACATGGAAATTAATAATTGTTGTTTAGTTTTACCCATTGCGCCCGGGGGAGGGGGGGAGCGAGAGAGAGAATAAATGTATATTTGAGAGTCACATTCTCTAATAAGGATAAAATAGGTAAATTTTATTAATTTAAAACATATTTAATAACTTAACTAACATTACTTACTTCAAAATGTGGGAATAAGTTAGGTTCCTATTAGGCGGACTACAGCCTGGCCTGATATGGCCTGGGAGAGGGGCCTTTCCATTTCCCTTACCATCCACTTCCCTCCACTTTTTTATTCTCACCTCCAGATTAACTCTAAATGGTTGAGATTTAATATTCTATAAAAATATTATTATAATATGGGAATAAGTTAGGTTCCTATTAGGTGGACTACAACCTGGCCTAATGAGGGCCTGATACGGCCTGGGAGAGAGGCCTCTCCATTTCCCTTACCATCCACTTCCCTCCACTTCTTTATTCTCACCGTCAGATTAACTCTGAATGGTTGAGATTTAATATTCTATAAAAATATTATTATAATATTAAATAACAAAAATGTATATAAATAAATTTAAATCATTAAAATTTGATATAACTGTTCATATCTTTATACTTTTGTTAATGTATTTTATGTATAATTTTTAATTTGTATAGGATATTGAATCTCAACCGTTTAGAGTTAATCTAATGGTGAGAATAAAGAAGTGGAGGGAAGTGGATGGTAAGGGAAGTGGAGAGGCCCCTCTCCCGATATGGCCCAGTCTGCTTATTGAAAAAGTCAGGCCAAGATTTATTTAAAGGCTTAAATGTGTAAATAGGTCAGTCTTATTTTGTTAAAGCCTGGCTTGCAAGCCTTCAGGGCTGGGTCGTTTACATATTAAAAAATATAATTATATTTATATCATATAAATAACACAATATTTATATTTTTTTATTCTTATATTTTAATTTCAAATTATAAATAACACGATATTTCATTCCTTATTCTTTTGGTTATTCACACTGGACACGTGGGAAATTTCTTCGAACGCGCAGAGCAATTTCTAGGCATGTACTCCTTTTCCCTTTGAATATGTCTATACAAGGACGCACAACATCTTGGGAATTCATTGTTGTGATAAATATGGGCATGCTTATAGTTTACTGTAGGAAAATGCTAAGAAATGGAACTTTTTTTTTTTGGAATGTCCTCTTAACTATTTTTGGTTTCATCCTTACTATTCTCTTTAATAACAGTAAGATTTTATTTTGGATGTTATATTGTTAGGCTTGAATTTTAGTGGAAGCTTGTTTAAATGCTACAATTTGTAAATATGTAGATTTTGGTAGGATTTAGACTTTTAAGGCTTTAGGCTCAAGCATGAGTTCAAAACCTTTTGTCCTCTTATAGATTCGGGCCTATTAAACCAAAATCTGACCTTACTTGATCTATTTTTATGCCTACTTACTTCATATAAATTAGTTAACATCTTATAATTTAAATCGGAGGAAGTACTCATCTACGTTCTATTTATAAGTCACTTACTTATATTTTACTGAACTAACGAAAACCTTAAGTTCACAAACTTTTTCTTAAAATTTATAAGTTTAACTTTGCCTCTGTTAAATATATATATTTGACAACTATTTTAATAACATAATCCCTACCATCTAAAATAAAAGAAATCTTCCAAAAAGAAAGTTTGCTTTAAAATATGAGAGGCTGACAAGGTTGTTAATAAAGTTATATGAGGGATACACCTGCCCCTTTAATTAAAAAAAAAAAAAGTTATATGTTGAATACTATTTGACATGTTCCATTAATGTTTTTTTATAAAAAAGTTATGTGGTATACTTTATGCTAATCAATGTATTAAAAACTGGACCGAACCGACTTGTTTAGATCGGAAACCGGTGAATCAGACGTTGGATCAGTCCGGTTGGGGTCAGAAAACCGGGGTCTAACTAACTCGGTCTGACTTGTGGCGAACCGGTTTACCCCTTTTTTTTATTTTTAAAATTTTTTTATACCCCAAACTAGGGGTGTTCAAAGTGTCCAGGTCCCGGTCCCGGACATTTTGATCCCGGGAATTTCCCGTCCCGGGCGGAACTGGGACCGATCACACATCTTGTGATCCCGGTCCCGGTTTTTTTATTTTTTTTAAAATTTTTTTCTTAAAAATTAAGTTATTGTTTTATTTTTGTATTTTTATCCTATAATTTAAGTTACCATTTGATAAAATGTGTATCACATATTTAGTTGAAATTAAAATATATATATCGTGATATTGATTCTACTATATAATGTATAAAATTAATAACAAAAATGATGAAGGTGATAATAATAATAATAATAAAATATTATTCTTCAATTCCATATTAATTTGTGTGATTATTATATGGCCTTATTAGATGTTAAATAATTACTTTAAACACTAGATTATAGAAAATTTAACTACAATAATAATATTTTTTAAATTTAATTTTTTAAAAAAACAACCGGGAATTCCCAGTTTGATTCCGGTCCCGCCCGGGATTTACCAGGACCGGGATAAAGATGCAATTTGCATCCCGGCTAAAAACCGGGAGTGGTGGATCCTGGTCCCAACCCCGGATTTAAATACCCCTACCCCAAACGACATCCATTTATCTTTTTTTAAAATTATTTCTCTGAAATTTTTTGATTTACAAGGAGTTTTAAAAGTACTATGAAATATTTTTGCTGTTTTGTTTTGATTGGAGAAAAACCTTATATACTAAATGATATTTTTGTGGGTATTAGATTCAGGAGGTTATATTTGACTATTGATGCTAATTGATAGAGCATATTCTTAATGTCTTGGAATCATCCCCATATTTTCCAAATTAGGCTTTAAAGTAAATCCTTTAAGCAAGAATGCATATATGGGAACGTTTGGGATTTAAAACATCATACTGGGAGAAATCTACTTACATTGGGGATAGTGAAAAAAACTAAAACGAAACGAGGTTGAACAATAAGACTTGGGCAATAAATAAGACAAAGCCCAAAGAGATGGGTTCTTAAATAATTGGATTGTTGATATTACAAGCCCAAACGAGACCGTCCCGATTAATTTAATTTAACCATGGAACCATCCAAAATAAAAACGATTTCAATTCTGCGTTTAATGATTCCTCAAGCTTCAGGATAATACTCCAACAACACGTACAATGGCTTCCCATTCAATTTCTCACGACCCTGCACACAAAAATTACAAACCCATTGATTAAATTAATGAACTCCATCAATACTAATCCAAAAAAATAACAGCCACAAGGCTTATCCTACTAAATGAGACCAACAATAATCCAACAAATCATGTCAAAAAAAACTCGAACATACCTTCAATTCTGGTAATTCAATCACACATGCACATTCAACAACTTCTGCTCCCACACGTTCTGCACAACAACCACCATTTCATTAACACATTCATCTTAACGCATCTTATACATAAAAATTCAAATATGACAATGAAACTTACCTAATAAATCCATGGCTGCACATAAAGTTCCACCAGTGGCGATCAAATCATCAACCACCAGAGCTCGGTCGCCGACTTCAACGGCTCCGACATGCATCTCCATACGATCTCTTCCATACTCCAATGTGTAATCTTGAGATATCACTTTCCCTGCCATCCCCACCACCACGCATGTAACTTTCTCTTTGTGTGTTAGAGACCACAAGAGTGTTTGGTTTAGCTTAAAATGAGTGTTTTAACATTTTACGAGATTAAATTCCTCTCACATATTTACCTCGTACAATACAAAATCACTTAAAATAAATCAATTCAGAAACAAACAGGTATAAATAAACATACCAGGCAACTTCTTGGGTTTCCTCATGGGAACAAACTTGGCTCCTATTGCGAGTGCAATGGGAGGACCAAATATAAATCCTCGAGCTTCTATTCCTGCCAAAATGTTTGCCTCTGTCAGGACTTATGAGAACTGTATGATTCATATTCATAATTTATAAATAGTACTATGACATAAATGGGTGAGATTATATGTATATACAGATATAGATTACAAAATAGTACAAGTGACCTCCTCAAAAGTAACAAAAAAAAAAAAAAACCAAAAACATTTCATCGCGCACACACTTGGACGAGAAAATATTTCTTTTGAGTTTGGACCCCACAAGTATGCATGAAAAAAGAGAAAAATGTTAAGAAAGGAATTCACCCAAAAACCAAATTCTATGGGACTAATAAAACATAAATAATCAGCCATGCCAAAACCATAACATAAGCCTATAGATTTAAGTAGTTGTTTGGAATAATAATTGAAACCTTCAAAAATAATTTTTCAATCGTGATTTATGATATACAAAATAAATATATGAGATAGGCTTTGTATCGATTTGTGTAGATAAACAACTTTGGGATGGCATTTCACACACAGAAGCAATTTGAGACATCTTGATATGAATATTTCAACTTATTTAATTTGTCTTTTTAAAAGTGCTTTTACCAAGGTATTAAAACACGGACTAGGTATTAAATCGGTCAGGATACTGAGTTAAGGGTCAGTGGGTCAGATCAGGACTAAACCGGTAAGAAATTAAAGATTTTAAGCTTATAGTATGAAATTCTAAAGAAAAAATATTAAAAAAAAATTTAAAATTAAAACCCGGACTGGACAGGTCCAACGGTCAGTTCGCCAACTTCCGCGCCGGACCAATCTGGATTCCTGAACCTGGGATTTTACGCAAGCAAACCAAAACTGCTTTCTCATAATTACTTCATTCTCTCTAAGTGTGTGTTTGAGTAAGCCCCAAACTATAGATTTAAAAACCCTATTACGAAAATCGAGACAAAACCCATCTCACATAATTATCCCGTAACTCATAAAAATTATTCTCTAAAAACTAATCCAAACACATTAGGCATGTGCGGCATAGCGTTTGGATTGCTTATAAGTTGTTTTTCACGTAAATCAAGATAAAACTCCTCTCACATACTTAATTCGTATATCGTAAATCACAATTGAAAAGCTACTTTTAAGCATTTCAATCGTAATTCCAAACAAGTACGTACTAAATCTCAAAATATAAGAAATCTTCTTGAAAAAAACTTTAGTTCAAAATATAAAAGGTTAGTAGGGTTATTAATTATTACTTTTCACTTTTACTCGTTGTAGAAGAGAGGGGGGGGGGGGTTGACACATATTAAATGTACGTTTAAAAGTCATATTTTTTTTTAATAAGAGTAAAATAAGTATAATTTATCAACTTAATGTATATTAAATGGCTTATCTATTATTATTTTTATTTCCTGTTTAAATACCCTCTGTACTGTGTGAACGCAAGGGAGCATTTTGAATAGGGGGTACGGAAAATCACCACCAAAACACTGATGCAAACTAAAACTACACGCCTAGAGACAGTAGTATGCAATTACCTAAAAATATCAAACATGTGTAACAGCTAGTATTTGTAGTACATAAATCAGAACTCTACAAACAGCAAGTACGCAGAAAAGATGTAACTTGTAACATATCATCTGAAACATGTAAGAAACCCAAAAAATGTTCCAATCACACTGCAACCAAACAACATGAAATGGGAATAGGTTATTGAATGCTGCAGGAAGAGAGATTTGAATTTGAACAGGCGTGGATCAAAAGAGAAAAAAAAAGATCAGAACAAGAAAGAGAGCGAAAAAAAAGGGAATCAACACACGCAAGAAAGAGTATAAATGAGGCACTGTAGATGAAGTCACCTCAACAGTGAAATGTGGGACACAATATATAATGGAGCCAAATGAAACGAGTCCATTTGAAACTTGCACAGAGAGAGAGAGAGAGAGAGAGAGAGAGAGAGAGAGAGAGAGAGAGAGAGAGAGAGAGATGGGGGCCCACTTGCCACAAGTGGATACGAGAAGGGGAAATATATAAACTTCAGAAAGCAATCAATGGCACAACCCACTAACCAGAATTTATAGTCAAACCAAAAATCAATCTCAAACCCAAAGCCTACAGTCAATTCCATTGCTTACTGTCTCTCTCACAGGAAAAAAAAAAATCACCCCAACAACACAAAACTTAAACTTTGTGTTTTTTTAAATTGTTTCTGCATATATCTTAGATTTGAATCCTTTCCTTTCCCTTCTTCCTTCTTGTTCGCTCCCATCTTTTTATTTTAAAATCCATTGTTTTGGTGTAATCTACACAAACTCTTTACTTTTTTTTGAAAAATAATATTAACCGTCCAGAAATATTTTTTATGTAATATTTTTTTAATATTATTTAATATTCTGAACTAATTTTTTAAGATCTTAAAAAAATATTTTAAAAAACTAGCTAGTATTAAAAAAATATTTCAGAATAATCGATGTTTTTATGCAAAAAATCTATAAAAAAAAAAAAAAAAAAGTGAAGAGCTTATATATTTTCCACTAAAATAATACATTTTGAGAGAAAATGACGGCAGCGAACTGGGAGGAAGAGGGAGAGACTCCAAATCCAGATTTCTTCTTATAAGCATGGACCCTACCGACCTTCAAGTTTTAATTAAAGTGATGAACCTACCCCTTGAAAGACAATAACAAAGAAACAGAGGATTTAAAACAAGTTGTTCTTTACCTGCAACAACAGAGATGTTCTTGCCTTTATAACGTTCAACGAACAAATCGATTGTGTCCTTGAAGGCTTTTGGATCGAGCAGGAGAGTCGTGATGTCTTGGAACATAATACCTACCATTACAAATAAAAGCAAGAAAACTGAGAAAACAAAGAGATGAAAACCAGGAAAGCGAGAAACAGAGCTCAAGAAGAAGAAAGTTAACAGAAAAACAAAGCAGAAGAAGGCAACTAAGATTTTGTACAAGAAATATTGGACCGGTAGAGAAATGCAGAAACAAAACAAGAACAAGGAACAAACCAGGTTTGGGGAAATTAGGGACGACACGAATCTTAGTTCTGATGCCATGGATACGAGGATCCTCATCTCTGTAATCCGACATTGTGTGATGGTCAGAGAGAGCAGGGGAGAGAAAAAGAAGGCTCCTTTGAAAGGAGAAGAAGAAATCTGAGGCTGCAAGAAACACAAACACAAAGAAGCGAGAAATATAACAAGAAAAGAGAAAGAAGTAGAAATAAAAATACTATATGAGAAGTGGAGAGAGAGAGGAAGAAGGAAAGTGACGATATTTATAGCAGAGGAGGAAGGGCGCACTCAGTAGCTCTGGTTTTGTACAAGATCCTGTTACTTTAATGTGTTCCCCTACCTCCAAAATTATGATTTTAGAAGTATTTTTTTATAAATCGAGATAAAACTCTTTTTATATATTTATCTCATAAATTATAAAAAATATTCTCTAAAAGTTAATCCGAACACATGGAATACACGGGGTGTGTTCGGATTATCTTTTAGAGAATACTTTTTATAATTTATGAGGTAAGTATATAAGAGGAGTTTTATCTCGATTTATGAAAAAATTCTTCTGAAACCATGATTCTAAAGGTAGATGAATGCACACTAAGTGCTCGTTTGGGATAGCTTATTTTTGGGTAATAAGTGCTTATAATTCGTAATTCACGGTATACGAAGTAAGTATGTGAGAGGAGTTTTATCTCGACTTGCGTAATAAGGACTTATTGTCCAAAAGTAAGTGATACCAAACACATAGTAAGTGTGTGTTTGGATTAGTTTTTTTGAATAACTTTTACGATTTATAAGGTAAGTATATGAGAGGAGTTTTGTATCGAGTTATACAAACCATAATTTTGGTGTTGACAAACACACTCCGTAGATCTTTCCGATAATTAAGAAAGCGAGGTATCCTTAGAATTTTTCTTTCTTTTTTATTTTTTTTTCAAAGCAAAAAATAAAAATTAGATGTTAAAACAAAAGGAGGTATCACGAGGTTCCACTCTTGTCCAATCTCCTCCCTGCGAAATACACCTTTTCGTATAAATTGTCAATACACAGACATGTATTATCGAGGGTTTTAAAATTCCAACCACATTGTCCAATTCAACCCGAAAATCCTGACGAATCAGTTGATAAATCGATCCAATCAAAGCATCAGTCCGGTTTATTATCATTTTTTTTTGTCAAAAATCAAATTATTTTAGAATTTCATATTAATAATCCTAAAATCTTTAAATTTTTTGTTGATTTAACCTCAGATTAGCTTTCCCAGACTCTTAAACCTAATATACCGGCCGGTTCAATAACCGGTTCAAGTTTCAGAACCATAGTATTATCAAATCCATAACAAGAATTATTATTTACAAATTACAAATAATATATAATGTTGTATATTTCTCATACACACACATATATAATATAAATATTTTTGCCATGAGCATGAAAGTATTCTTGTGTTATTTAGCAATCTTTTTTAGGGCATAATTAGATATTAAATGTGCGAAAAAACTGGTTTTTTTTTTGTAGATCCAATTCCCATTGATGGTACTCTAGACCTAATTTTTTTTAATAGATATTGAATTCATACCAAACAGTGGCAACACAGTTCAACAACACTTAATTTCCTACTTTACTATCCACCTCCTCATCCATGGGCAGAGAATGATTAAGAATACAAAAGTTTTCTATCATACTATTGGACCACTTAACTAGATGATCAGTATGAGAAAGATTATCTCTGAACCTTGGTCTTAGCACTGTATGCCAATCCTTATGAATAAACTTTATGTGTTTGGTATCACTTATATTTAGATATTAAGTCCTTATTACGCAAGTCAAGATAAAACTCCTCTCACATACTTACCTCGTATACCATGAATCACGATTTATAAGAACTTATTGCCCAAAAATAAGCTATTCCAAACGAGCACTGTAATCACACCCTCAAACAATTAAATTAATAGTCTCTACACAATCTAAGTAAATAGTTACATTTTTGTAGCCTCTATTCCAGTATAAGTAAAAACTATTCAAGATACCCAAAGCCTATATACAATTACTAGTGGGACTTGGATGAGTTTACAAATAAAGCCACATATCCAGTTTCCCTCTTATCTCTTTTTCTACTCATACTTTCTCAAAATCACTCTTTACAATAATGGTGTATTTGAAAAGCACAATCATACTCTATCGGTTCCTTTTTATCAAAATGTTTTTTAATATAGCCTGTTTTTGTTTATAAGACATATTTAAAGGTCTGATTTTTTTTTTTAAAAAAAAAATCCTATTTTACCCTCTTAAAAAAAAAAAGGAACGATGGAGTTTTTATTTCCAACCCATTTAGTCATTTGTAGTTTTATATATAGGAGTAGAGCGAGTATTATACAGGGTTATCTAACCCGGACTGGACTAGCAGAACCAGACCGGAAACCGGTGAATCGGCCTCTAAATCGGTCCGGGTCAAATTTTTTAATTTTTTTTAAAATTTTTCCTTTAGAATTTCATACTATAAGCTTAAAATATTTCATTTCTCACCGGTTTGGTCCTGGTTTGACTCCGGTCTGACCCACTGACCAGTCCAGGTTTAATTACCTTGGTATTATATAAATATTTTAACCAACCACATATATATGCATAAGCCATAACTATAGAAAACCATAAATCGTATAGTGCTTTATTTTTTCCAGATTTGTGTATTATACAAATCTCACCCTATTTCATTATAACTTTACAAGTTGCAACCTCATGCTAGAGTTCGTATGGTGGTAGCTGCCAACTTCAATAGAAAAATAATGATATCCAAGGACTTCAAACTCTATGACTGGGAGCATTTTGAAGACTTTGTCCTTAATTGTAATTTCCAATTTGAGCTATTGAATGTCATTATAATTCTGGATCTTTCAATAAATGTGAACCTTACAAAATCAGTGCATTATAAAAAAATTATTTCATGTCAGTTGGGTCTCCTTTTTTTTTTAATTAATATCATTCTTTTGAAAATCTTTCCGACTTAAAAACATGTCCTTTATATGTTTAAATTATAACCACAGTTTTTTTAATGAATATAAAATAGGGCATAACACACAAAAAACATTAATTAGCTATGGATGTTGAAGAAGAGAAGGTTGCAAAATGTGAACTAGTGTCGCCAAGTCTCCAACTCCTCTTGTAGCCCTCGTTACGTTGTCTAGTTGGATCTTATAGCCTGATGACAATAAGTGTCTTCCTTAAGTATTTTATAAATGTGAGATTGTAACTTCGAATTTAAATGGATGATATAATAAGTATGTGAATTATGGGGCCAAAAAAGAAAAAAAGGTTAAGCCATCCTAGGAACAAGTGGCGAAATAAAATTGGAAAATGGAAAGAGGTTATAATTTGTAATTGTGTCTTGTCATATTTTTTTGGGGGGAGAATTACCGTGAGATTCTAAAAAAGAAATAAAAAATAAATATAATTACTAAAAAATCATAATAACAAAATAACAATATGAACATGTTGCTATTTACTACCCTAAATCTTATCATTATATGATGTTAAGTTGTTATGAGACAACTTTTTCTTTTCTGTTCTATAACTTGTCATTATATATTGTTTAGTTATTATGGAACTTATCATTTATTTTCCTGGGACCTCATAATAATTCTCACATTTTCTGTGGCAATGTCTTATAATAACTTTTATTATACATTAGATATGTTTTCATGACTTCTTATAACAGAATATAAAAAAATAACTAAGCAGTATGAAAATGTATGTTGTTATTTCTTATATTATAACTTGTAATGTCAAGTTATTCAATTGTTGTGAGATTTCTTTATTATAATTACATTCTTTTGGGGTCTCACAGTAATATTCGCTCTCTCTCTTCTTGATTGGTGAATGAGATAGATATAAATCTAAGATAGATATGGTTGGGAGGGTGGCTAGGCAGCGCACATGGATGGATGGATGGAAGGAATGGAAGGCAGAGTGGAGAATGAGTGTGGCTCATTTGGGGGTGTTGCTTTCAAATCTCTGCACACTAATACTCCTGTGCTTTGACTATGTCTACCAACATGCTCTCTTACCTAATTATTATTTTTTATATTATTATTGGGTATCCGATTCGGGGTTTGTAACTGTAACATCTCAAATTTTATATTCACAAAAAATATAGTGTAATTATTTGAGTAATTTAATAAAATGATAAATATTTAAGGCAAAAAAAATTGAAAGTTGACTAGTGTTTTCAGTGAAATCGCCTGCGAGATAGTGAGTTTGTCATATGGTTTTGGAAGACCAAATGATGAGCAAAAATTATAAAATTTTACAGGATGAAAGTAGACATCATAAGCTTTAATTTGATAGGTCATACGAATCAATTGAAGCTATCTACAAAAAGATATGAATTTTTGAGTTTAGCCCAGAAAATCTGAAAAGTTTTTGGAGCAGCGGTCAAAGATTGAAAATCTGGGAATAATATAATCTTAACTATTAAAATTCCATATTTTTCATTGAAACTATACTCAATAAAGATTCCATAGATTTTCGAATCGATCCAAAAAGATGTCTATAAAATTAGTTATGAGTTTTCAAAATCAGGGCAGAAAATCTGCCAGAATTTGCATTATTCCAAAAATTGAAAATAAAATGTGTTAGAAATTGATTAATGGAATTAAAATGCCAAGTGTCATGAACATATAAGGAGGGGATTAAATTATAATGAATTTGAATGAGCACATATCAAATTGCATTAAAATAATACTACATGGACAAATAATGATGAAATGGTATGTTACATTGAGTACTAATTTGGTTAGTTGGGAGAGAAATTGGTTTTGTTGAATCATGAGAAGGGGAGCATGTTTTTTTGAGGCTAACTAAGGGAAAATTTAGTCAAACCCAATTGAAGACAAGTGATGAGAAGGCATGGCATAAAGTTAAAAGAGTATGGCATAAAGTAGAGAGTATGGTTGGAGGTATGGTGTGCATGTCAGGTGGTATGATCTCAACCATTGATGAGATCAATAGAGTAGAATAAATGGAGAAAATTTACGAAGCCTCATCCTCCTCCTCTTGCCTTCATTTTCATCACTCACACCAAGAGAAGAGAGGGAGAGAGTTTTGAAGAAATCTTGAAGACTTAGAGAGAAGGAGGAAGAAGATTAAGGTAAGTAGGTGTTGGCTTAGTGATTTGGTTACATATTCTTGTGTAACACTTCCTCTAAGATTCTTTTCTTCATGTATTCATGTGTTTAGCAAGACAAGGCTCCAAGGAAGAGAAGGAGCTAAGGTGCTAAGCTTGGAAGTAAGAGAGTAGTTTCATAAACTTACTCTCTTGTAGTTGTGGTGTTGTTATTATTGATATTTCTTGACTTTTCAAGTTTCTTGGTTGAGTTATGAAATCTGAAAAGCTATAAACCTAAGGGGTTATGCTGCCCAAAATCCTTTAAATCATAATTAAGAAGTGTTTAAATGAGTTAACTAAGGATTAGAAGTGGAAAAGTACAAGTTTTGAAAGCTAAAACACAAAACTTCATTTTTTCATTTTTCTTGAAATATTTCGGCCAGCACTGTTTCAAGGGTAGGAATTGGATTTTCATGAAATAAATGGTTCCATTGGATTCAGTGGGCAAAAATAGGTGGGGTTACAGTTGGACACTTTTTTGATAGAGACCGAAAAAGCATAATTACGAAAACGCCACTGAAATCACTAAATAGGGGCTGTCAAGGGTATTTTCGTAATTTGATAGTGAATTTGGTGATTTCGAGCCCGAAAATGGGTTCCTTGGGCGAAAATAAGTAAGAATAGTCTCGGTCAAAATTTTGGGAAAACGTGCCATCGGACCTAGTACGGTGGGGCCGGGCCGGCGTCTTGGGGGCATTTTGGTAAATTTTCACCATAGACTAATATAACCACAAGAAACACTATGGAAGAGTCTAAAATGATACTTGGATAGAATATGACCTATTTCTGGTACATTTAATATTTTAGGACCGATTGAAAGCCGAAATGACACGAGTTACGAGACACACCGGAAAAGGGATTATAAAGCATTGAGGTAGGGACATTATCCTTCATACATTATGCAATAGTTATATGATTGGGTGGATGACAATATTTGTAAATGCGCTTTATTAATCAATATGATTTGTCCAAAGAGGGGCTAAAAGTGTCAGAGGCATTTACACTGGAGTTGGTGAAAACTCAACCGGTGCAGAATAGTGGGGCTGGGCCATACTCATGTATATATGCAAATGATATGTTTATAATGTTCATTAATTGGTGCATACATGGCATATATTATATTTACTTTTCGCATTCTTTATGAACGATAGCATGTTTCTATTGGGTTTCTCCGGAATTTCACCCTATTTTTAAATAAACACCTCAACGGGTACCAGCGGCAAAAGGGCAAAGACGTAGATGCTAGAAAGTGAGCGGCATGTGTCACGAGGCAAAGATATGAACATGGTTATACCTTAGTCTATGCCTTAATATTTTGGAAAATTTGTAAATATTAAATTTTCGCTGTATTTTCTGTTTTCCGACAACGAACGATAACGGAATTATAAATGAATATTTTTATCAGTATAATTGTACTTTTCTATATGCCCGTGGAATCCCGTCTTTATTATTTTCCGATTATCGAAATAGAAATGGGTGTTGATAGTGATTGCTCCTCTCAATACAAGTGTCTCCTCTAAAACTCGAGGTCGAGACCTAAAAAGATCTAGCGGGGCCTCATACCGCTAGACCAACTCTAAGTTAGTGCTCTCTTGCTTAATTAATATTTAAAGTTTAGTTATTTAGCTTTATATACGTATTATACTTTTGTCAATCAAGAATTTGTTATAGAATAAATAATTTTATTAAAATAAAATATCATTACTAGGCATTCAGTTAACTAACATTTAGATAAATTGGGGATCAGATACTTACTTGGTGTAGAACATTTGCCAGTTTAAAGAGCATTTATAGATTAATTACTAGTAAAATCCTTAAATCAGTATTTTAATTATTCTAAATATTATAAGTACTTTACTATATTTTAACTTTAGAAAAAATACTTTAAATTTGTAATTCATCAAGAAGTGATTAAAATTGCATTCTATGTTTTTCTTGTGCCTTCCCTTTAAATATGCTTCATTGGATCCTGAAAGCTAGATAATCAATTTACAAAAATTAAAGAATTTTCTTTTTGCCAGAAAATTAAGCAAATTAGTTAGGTTAGTTATTTATTAAAAAATGCCTATTAATCTTAATTTTTATAAAATACTTTCTTTAATCATCATTTGCATTTGAACTACTCTTAATAAA
The DNA here is from genome assembly GCA_963855925.1 of Inga laurina. Taxonomy (NCBI): domain Eukaryota; kingdom Viridiplantae; phylum Streptophyta; class Magnoliopsida; order Fabales; family Fabaceae; genus Inga; species Inga laurina. Next base: position 10,407,117 of record OY979710.1, read on the forward strand.
AACACTCCTTTTTGTTTTTTTGCCATAATAAAAAAAAAGAGATATTGATAAGAAATTATAAATTTAAAAGATACAATAATTTGATATATTATATTTATGGTCAAAGTAAACTCTGAAAGCATTTTATATTTTATAAACTATAAGTAACTTTTTTATATTTTATATTTCGTAAAACATGAAGACTGCAATTTGGAGAAGAATCCTTGGCGTTGACTTTGACCAAGCACGGGGGGTCTTTGGGGTCAAAATAAATCAAAAGCGAACCCATTAATTTCAAAAAAAGTAAAATAAATTTAATAATAAAGTTCACTTGTTTATATTTCTCAAGGGTTAAGGGCTATTTTTGTCTGGGAAGTTTTCACTGATAGGAAATTTTGCCCTGCTATTATCTTAATTAATTTTGACCGTTAGTTGATCAATATTTTTGAGTTGGCAGTCCTTATATCATCCACGTCGTTTTTGCTAAAGTGCAATTTACCTTGGAAGATTTAGATCTATCTAACTTTGAAAAAAATGTTCGGTAGATAACACATAGACTTCCGGTGCAAATTTACACCTTAACAAAAATAATGTGGACAACATGTGGACTGTCAATTCAACATATTTAGTCAACGAACGATTAAAATTAATTGGGATAATGACAATGGCAAAATTGCTCTCTTTTTTATACTTCCAGAGCAAAATTGCCGCTTAACCCTATTTCTCAACATATACAGAAAAGTACTTTGTGTTGGAAATAATGAGTATGTCATATGGAACAAGTCACATTTTGCTTGAGATTGTGAGGGGTCTAAATAATAAGTGATCTTAGACAATTAAATAGGGTAAGAGGAGAAGTGAACTCGCACAACAATGAGTCACCGGCGGCAAACATATTAGAAGTCTGGCAATTTCTCCCCACCTTTTGTGCGTGAGTTAAACGCAAATTGGGCACATTTTATTGAGGTCATTTCATGAAAATTCAAATTTTATTTTGGATTAAAAAAAGTTAAATGGAATATGCCATTATTTTCTTAATTGTGAAATCTTGGCATTGAAGCACACATTGCAGTTTTTGAACTTCATAAACGGAATTCTTAAATTAGTTTTAAAGCTATTTGTTAGTTCTTAGTGGGAAAACTGCACATGGGCCTTTCCAGGCGCATAAATAAATTGATTTCATGGACAGTTTTTATTTCTTTTAATACTGTGTTTTCATGGCCTTGAAACATCCTTATTTCCTAGCATTCAAAACCGATGGTATTATGGCTCCCAACGTATAGAAACTGATTCTGTAATGACATTAAGAGGCTGCCCAGCATTTGAATATGTGAAGCCTATATATGGCAGTATCTGCAAGAGATTCAAATACATGGCTCTTGAGTTTTGGAGCACCCTTCTTCCTCCTCTTACATATTGTTTTGCCTACTGAGTTCTACTATCTTTTACAGTTTTGTTCACCCTGTTTTTATAGGAAGGATTCGTTTAATACTGGGGAATGTTATTTCTTATTTGTTGGTAGTTGTGGATAGCTCTTAAGGAAAGTGTATTCGGACACGACTCGAATTATATATTTTTGTTGTTTTTCCAGGTGCCGCCAACACTTTATTTATTTAAGAACACTTCTAACTATGCAACCAAAATTAAAGGGGAATCGTTAAATCATTGAATGATATATATATAAAAGTAAATGAAAATTTACCTCTATTTAAAAGTATAAATTTAAAGATATTCAAAAAAGCTGTAAATAGGCGTGATTTAAAAAACTAATTAATACTTTACCTTTCTATGCAAAGTGATTGATATATAGAATCATTCTAAAATGTGACCAACATATAAGACAGGAGGGAATATTTGTCTAATAAAAAAATCTCTTGGATATTCCGAATTCATTGCTTTTCAAGGACTATATTAAACAGGACACAAAAGATAGCATTCTCTTTAACAGAGCCTGGATAGGCTAAGAAAAGCTGTTTAGTTCACTAATGACTAAACAATGAAAAGAAGAGAGAAAGAAACCGCAGAAAAAAGACCCTCAGATTCTGCACATAACATATTCCATTTAGTATTATAAATATTTTTAATTTGTCTTCAAAAGATGTGAGAATCTGCACTCAGTCTCCTAAGGCAATAGCAATTTGCTTACTTTCATGTACGTGAGATTGTGTAGTAAAATTTACGGCATATATATATTAGTTATAAGTTGATGTTCCATAATATTTTTTTAAAAAGTTGAATTTAATTAGTATAATCTCAACTCGTGTTAAGATCTGTGTTATGCAGCCAACCAAGTAACGACATTTCCATTCATCATCAGGTTTTTTAATAGTTAAAGTCATCGAGACTTGTGTGTTATATATTTCATAAATTTTATTATTTTATTCACAGCATGTTTTTATTATCTTCTCAGAGAAGAAATAATGAAAGAAAATACGCCTTTAGCTTAACATATTTATTTATTTTATTATAATTTTAGGGCTTAGGGTATATGTATATTCTTCAAAAGATGTGAGGATCTGCCCTTTATCCGCTCTTTTTTTTTATTTTTTTGGACAAACCCTTTTCCCCTCTTAACAATATTTGCAATTTGCTTTCTTTTACGGGGAATGCACCCTTATTAGCTGGGGCTCCCAAGTCCTATCATCTATCTTTGATTCTCTAACCCTTCTTTTCTTCTTTAGTCATAAAATAGTAGCAAACAATCATAAATAACTAATATCAATAAAACAAATGCGCTTGACACTACTATAAGAAACAATATTTACCTACTTAATCTACTTACTATATGCTCTTTTGGAATAACGATTTAAATGTTTAAAAATAACTTTTCAATCATGATTTATAATATAAGAGGTAAGTATATGAGAGAGATTTGATTTCAATTTATGTAAAAAACAACTTATAAACAATTTTAATACCAAAAAAACATACCCTATATCACTTATATTTGTATCCTCGAAAGCAACATCCAAAACAGACAAACGTAAAAAATTTCTGCTGTAATAGTGTGGTATATAAGAAAACAATTCCATTTTATACGTAAGAATTATTTTGGAGTGTTTGTTAAAAGATATTAAATTAATTAATTCTATGAGAAATATAATTAATGGGTTTTATACAATGGTTGGGGCCTTGCGGGCATATGCTCTAGCATCCATTTGCACGTCGTTTCAAGTGCTTTTCACACTGTTACCTTTTGTATGTGCTTTCTGATAGTGAAAAGAAAAGATTGTTGCTTCATTCTTCATCCATATATTTATATTAAACGGTCAAACATATATAGCAATTAAGTGTTGCCTCTCTCTTCAAAAAGAATTACTCGTGGTTCAATTTTGGAGTGACCTTCTTTTTCTTTTTTCGATATTTGAAGCATTATCACCCTCATATTCATTCATTTGCTTTCTTCATTTATATCATTCTCATAGGATCCACTTTCATAGCTACAATTAAATATATAGTGGTCTGGCAAAAAAAGAAAAAAAATTAAATATATACATTTTATATATAATTTATAAACTACGACGAAAAAGATTGTGTAATATACTATTTGGTTTGTAACTATATAATGTCATGATGAGAGATTATTAGCTTATGTTGCCTTGCATGACTTGTTTTACTTGTGGCGTAATTTTTTGAGTTTTTTATTCACTTCAAAATAGGTGAGTTCTATTAAATACTCCTTCCGTTACTAATTAAATATAGAAGCTAGTTAATGGAGTCATTTTAATTTAGTCTTGATGGCAAAAAAAAAAAAATCTTAAATATAAGATCTCAATCTATTTTATCTTACAAGTTTATAACTTTTTTTCTAAATTATCCTTATTTTCACACATATTAAAGAACAATTTCTATTAATGAGCTAGTTTTCTATGCAAATTAAATGACTAGATGAGTTGTTTTAGGAAAATCAATACTAATTGACTTAACTAATTTTATTAATATTTATAAATTAGTTATGTAGCTCTTAAAGTTAAAAGTGAAGAAAGCACGCATTTTGTTGTCTTCCGGTGCATTGAAGGCATCGATTCAAACCAATTGTAGGATAGTGAATATAGACCCTTGAGTTCAAACAAGTTATGGGGAGAAGCTTTTATAACTAAGTATAGTTGGAGGTTGGATTTGCAACTCTTGTGCATGTAAGAAGCCTAATTAAAAGAAATTTATCTTTTATTATTAATACTAGGACAAAGATTAGTTTTGACTATTAATAGCATTATAATCTGGGGGCATACATACTTTCCTATAAGTGGGAGGTAAAAGCGAGTTTGATTTTACATGTAACCTCAGACTATTAGGGTTTGTTTGGTTCAACGGAGGGGAGGGGGGAAATTTTAATGAAGGGAAGGGGAAGAGAAGAATTTTAATATAGAAAAATTTTAAATAAATACCACTTGAACTTCAATTACTATAAAATTTAAGTTATCAATTACCACTTGAACTTCAAAATCTCAAATTAGTGATTTCCTAAAAATCTGAGTTATCAATTACTATATTTTTTTGTCAATCCCATTACTCTTATTGTCAACAAAACCAATTTGGGATTTTGAAGTGGAAATGGTACTTAAATGTCTTATTCCCATTTATAAAACCCCAAAAAGTCTGTTAACATATGTAAATGATATAAAGGTGACCTGTATCAAATTGAGGTTTTAAAGTGTTGATGATTTTACCATTTTTCCCCTCAGTTTATTTTCAAAAAAGAAAAGGTGTCTTGCCAGAGCATCAACCCTGGGAGCTTTTTTTTTAGTGGGAGAGGGGGTGGGGAGTAATTTTTCTATTGAAAAAAATGGATGCAAGGGAGCAAGGGGTGGGATCAAACTCACCTCACTACTTTGTCAAGGGGGCTTGGTGGCCAGCCACTGCCTATGAGTTGCCAGCTCATCTTCAATAGGCATGTAGTCAAAGCCCCGGGCTTCTCCCACTACTTGGAAGCTTACGGTTTCATGTTTTATTCCCTTTGATATGTGTGTGTGTGTGTGTGGGCGCGTGCACTAGTATATATATGTATGATATAAATAAAGGCATACTGATTTTGACAAAATAAGTCATGAAAATTATAAAATACGTAATGATATTGACTAGAGGTATAATTGTATTGACTAAATTAATAATGACATTAACTAAAGGCGTAACGGTATTTACTAAATGAGTAAAGATATTCATTTAAAGTGTAAATAAACTGACTAAAGGCATAATGGTTAGGCATGGGTAAAAACCTGGTGGTCCGGTCCATGCTCATCCCTAATAATGGTATTGACTAAACGAGTAATAAGATTGACTAAAGGCGTAATGATATTGACTAAATGAGTAGTAAGATTGACTAAAGGTGTAATGACAATAACTTAATGAGTCATATTATTGACTAAAGGAGTAATGATATTGACTAAATGAATAATGGGGTTGCCTAAAGGTTTAATGACATTGACTAAATGAATAATGGGGTTGACTAAAAGTGTAATGACACTGACTTAATGATTAATGGTGTAACACCCCAAATTTTATTTATCAAGAGTATATTGTGATTATTTTATATATTCAATAAAATGATGAATATTTAAGGCCAAAAGAATTAAATATTTAAAATTGAAAGGTGAACAATGTTTTCAGTGAAATCACTTGCGAGATAGTGAGTTTATCATATGGTTTTGGAAGACCAAATGATGAGAAAAAATTATGAAATTTTACAGAGTGAAAGTAGACATCCTAAGCTTTAATTTCATAGGTCATATGAATCAATTGAAGCTATGTACAAAGAGTTATGAATTTTTGAAATCAGCCCAAAAAATTTGAAAAATCTCTGGAGGAGCGGTCAAAGAAATGAAACCTCGGAATGATATGCTCCCAACTGGCTAAAGTCCATATTTTTTTTCTTGAAACTAGACTCAATAAAGGTTTCATAGTCTTTGCAATAGCTCCAAAATTATGTCTACAAAATTAATTATGAATTTTCAAAAATTGGTGAAAATTCTTCCCAAAATTTTTATTTGTGCGAAAATTGAAGAAATAAATTAATCTTCCGTTTTCTCTTAATTATTTTAGAAGTTAAGGGATGAAGGAGGAGAAGACAAGTGTCAAAATCCAATGAGACCAAGTGTCAACACTACATGAAAGATGATGGAGATAATTATTGTGTCATAAGTCCTTACTTATGGCATAAGGTTAGGTAGCCAACTCTTGTATCAATTGACTTAAGTAAAAGGATGAAGCAAACTTGGTTAAATGGAGGTGTGTGTGTGTGACGTTTTTGTGGGTAGGAATGAGGAAGGAATTGGTTCAAATATAATGCCCAAGTTCAAGTCATAGTTAGGGAGAAACTAAAAGGACAAAAGGGCATAAAGGTTATTGCACACAATAAATGAAGCAAGAGACATTTGATAAAACTTTCATACTCCCTTCATTAGCCATTGCACGTCCAAGTCATAGGAAAAAAAGAGAGCTTGAGAGTTCACAAAGCAAGGAAGAGGAAGAGGAAGTTCAAAAGAAAAAACTAAGGTAAGTAAGTGTTGATTTAATGGTTTGGCTTCCTATTCTTGTGTAACACTTCCTCTAAGGTTCTCTTTTTCATGTATACATGTGTTTATCAAGTCAAGTCTCCAAGGAAGATAAGGAGTTAAGGTGCCAAGATTGAAAGCAAGAGGGTAACTTCATGAACTTGCTCTCTTGTGGTTGTAGTTGTTGATGTTTCTTGATTTTTTCAAGTTTCATGGTTGGTTTGTGAACTTGGAAAGCATGAACCCTAAGGGGTTATGCTGCCTAAATTTCATTAAATCATAAGCTATAAGTGTTTAAAGAGTTAAACAAGCAATTTGGAGTAAAAAGGGGAGAAATTTAAAAGTTGGATTTCAAAAAACTATTTTTCCTTTTCTTTAAAGTTTATGGTCTATCCAGAATGAGGGAAGGAAATGGATTTTCATGTTTTTGAGGATTCCATTGAATTCAAAAGGCAAAACTAGGTGGGGTTATGGTTGGTCACTTTTTCAGAAAAGGTCGAAAAAACATAATTACGAAAACACTACTAAAACCTTAAATCGAGGCTGTCAAGGGTATTTTTGTAATTTGACAGTGAATTTGGTAATTTTGACGCCGAAAATGGATTTTTTGGGTGAAAATACATCAAGATAGCTCTAGTCAAAATTTTGGAAAAACGTGCCATCGGGTCAGGTACGACAGGGCCAGGTCGGGGTCCCGGAGGTATTTTGGTAACTTTTCACCATAGGCTAATATAACCACAAGAAACATTATAGAATAGTCTAAAATGATACTTAGATAGGTTATAACCTATTTCTTGTACATTTAATATTTTAGGACTGAGACGGAAGTAAAAATTGACACGTTTTACGAGGCACACTAAAAGGGGTTAAACGAACTTTAAGGCAAGAACATTATCCTTTATATATCATGTCATAGTTATATTCTTGTGTGGAAGCCAATGTTTGTAAATGCGCTTTTTTAATCAACATGATTTGCCTAAAAAAGGGGCATTTAGTACTGGGGTGCACTTACACTGGGAGTTGGCGGAAGTCCAACCGATGTAGATTGTGGGGTTGGGCCCTACTTATGTATACATGACGATGATGAGTTTATATTGTTCATTAATTGGTGCATACCTTAGCATATGTCATATTTACTTTTCGCATTTTCTATGAATGATATCATGTTTCTATTGGGATTCATTGGAATCTCACCTCTTTTTCTAAACAAACATCTCAGCAGGTTCCAGTGGGACTAAAGGCAAAGGTGTAGACGTCGGAAAGTGATTGGCACGTGTCTCGAGGCAAAGTTGAAAACAGTGGTTATAATTAGTTTATGCTTAAGATATTTTGGGATATCCTGTATTTATTAAAACTTCCGCTGTATTTTGTATTTCATTGACAAACGAGGTGGTGATTGTAAACAAATACTTTTATCAGTATAATTATACTTTTCTATATGCCCATGGAATTCCGTCTTTATTACTCTACGACTATTGAAAGGGAAACAGGTGTTGACAAATGGTATTAACTAACGACGTAATGATATTTACTAAACGAGTAATGAGATTGACTAAAAACGTAATGACATTGACATTACTCATAACCATTACGTCTTTAGTCAACACTATTACTCATTGAGTCAATATCTTTACGCATTTAATCAATGCTATTACTCCTTAAGTCAATGTCATTACACCTTTAGTCAATATTACTACTCATTTAGTCAATATCATTATTTATTTAGTCAATATCATTAAGCCTTTAGTTAATATCATTACTCGTTTAGTTAATACCATTATGCCTTTAGTCAATACTATTACTCATTAAGTCAGTGCTATTACACCTTTAGTCAATCTCACTACTCATTTAGTCAATGCCATTATGCCTTTAGTTAATTCGATTACTCGTTTAGTCAATATCATTATTAGGGATGAGTATGGACCAGACCACTAGGTTTTTGCTCACACCTAATCATTACGCCTTTATTCAGTTTATTTACGTCTTAAATGAATATCATTACCCATTTAGTGAATTTCATTACGCCTTTAGTCAATATCATCACTAATTTAGTCAATACAATTATACCTCTAGTCAATATTGTCAACACCCTTTTCCATTTCGATAATCGAAGAGTAATAAAGACAGAATTCAATGGGCATACAGAAAAGTACAATTATACTGATAAAAATATTCGTTTACGATCCCAACGTCATTCGTTTACAATTCCGATATTGTTCGTCGACGGAAACGGAAAAGACAGCGGAAGTTTTAATATTTACAAATTTCACCCAAAATATCACAAATTAAACTAATTATGACCACGTTCTTGTCCTTGCCTCGAAACACGTGCCCTTCACTTTCCGGCGTCTATGTCTTTTCCCCTTTGCCCCACTGGTACCCGCTGAGGTATTTGTTTAAAAATAGGGTGAGATTCCGAAGAATCCCCGTAGAGACATAATATCGTTCACAGAAAATGCGAAAAGTAAATATGTCATGCGCCAAGGTATGCACAAATTAATGAACAATATAAACACATAATTGTCATGTATACATGAGTAGGGCCCAGCCCCATAATCTACACCGGTTGGACTTTTGCCAACTCCCAGTATAAGTGCACCTCTGGCACTAACAGCCTCTCTCTAGGCAAATCATGTTATTAATAAAGTGCATTTACAAAACAATGGCACCCACACAATCACATAACTTATGGCATAGTGTATGAAGGATAATGTCCCTACCTCAAAGCTTTAATATTCCCTTTTTAAATGTGCCTCGAAGAACGTGTCGTATCCGGCCTCCAAATCGATCCTAAAATATTAAATGTACCAGAAATAGGTCATAACCTATCCAAGTATCATTTTAGACTCTTCCATAATGTTTATTGTGGTTATATTAGTCTATGGTGAAAATTTACAAAAATGCCCCCGGAACCCGGCCCAATGGCACGTTTTCCCAAAATTTTGACTAAGGCTATTCTGACTTATTTTCGCCCAAGTAATCCATTTCCTGGCTCGAAATCACCAAATTCACTTTCAAATTACGAAAATGCCCTTGACAGCCCCTATTTAGGGATTTCAGTGGCGTTTTCGTAATTATGTTTTTTCGGCCTCTACTGAAAAAGTGCCCAACTGTAACCCCACCTATTTTTGCCCACTGAGTCTAATGGAACCATTTATTTCATGAAAATCCAACTCCTACTACCAGATCTGGTCCTGGCCGAAATATTGAAGGAAAAAATAGAAAAATGGAGCTTTGTGTTTTAGCTTCCAAAACTTATACTTTTCCACTTCTAATCCTTGATTAACTCATTTAAACACTTCATTATCATGATTTAAAGGATTTTGGGCAGCATAACCCCTTAGGGTTATGGCTTTTCCAATTTTACAACTTAACCAAAAATCACATAAACCAAACAACAATCACCAACAACAACTTCAATACACTAAGAAGTTGAGGTTTTGGAGATTACCTTTTGATCCTTGGTGTTTCTCTCTCTAGGATGTCCTCTCTCTCTTCTCCTTGAGCTAAGAATGAGTCTTCAAGATCATAGATTCATGAAGAAACATTGTTTAGAGAAGGATCTAGGGGAAATGTTACAAGGAAAACTTAAGAATCAACTCTTACCTTAAGATTTCTTCTTCCTCTTCCCTCTAACTCTTCAAAGTTTCTCCAAACTCTCTCTCTCTCTATGTTGAACGAAAATGCATGAAGGGAAGGGAAGAGAAGGCCTTCATAAAAATGCTCCCTTGATTCCCAACCATTGATCTCATCTAAGGTTGTTATAGTGACACATGCCAACCACCATACTTGACTTCATGCTTGCACCATACTTCCCTTTTGTGTGCACTCAACCTTGCCATATTTCCCTTTTGTGTACACTCAACCTTGATTATCATTTCCTTCTTCCTTGGTTGGCAAAAAACGTGCTCCCTCTTATTCTCCAACTAAATCAAGTGTTCCTTCCATTTACTCAAGTCAATTGGTACAAGAGTTGGCTACCTAATCTTATGACATAAGTAAGGACTTATGACACAACAATTATCTCCATCATCTTTCATGTGGTGTTGAAACTTGGTCTCATTGGATTTTGACACTTGTCTTCTCCTCCTTCATCCCTTAATTTCTAAAATAATTAAGAGAAAAAGGAAGATTACTTTATTTCTTAAATTTTCGGAATAATGCCAATTCTGGCAGATTTTCTGCCTTAACTTTGAAAAATCATAACTAATTTTGTAGACATCATTTTAATGTGATTCTAAAGCCTATGGAACCCTTATTGAGTCTAGTTCCAAGGAAAAATATGGGAATTTACTGAATATGATCATATTATTCCCAGATTTTCAATCTTTGATCGCTGCTCCAGAAACTTTCCAGATTTTCTGGATCAACTTCAAAAATTCATATCTTTTTGTACATAGCTTCAATTGAGTCATATGACCTATCAAATTAAAGGTTAGGATGTCTACATTCACCCTATAAAATTTCATAATTTTTGGTCATCATTTGGTCTTCCAAAACTATATGACAATCTCACTGCCTCGCAGACAATTTCACTGAAAACACTATTCAATCTTTAATTTTCAATATTTAATTCTTTTGGCCTTAAATATTCACCATTTCATTGAATATATATAATAATTACAATATATTCTTGGTGAATAAAATTTAGGATGTTACAAATACTATTACCCATTTTGTCATTTTCATTACTTATTTTGTCAATATTGGATATATTTTTTTGTATATATTGGCTATTGTAATTGTATTTACGCAATTTTAATAATTATAAAATTATATTTTTGTGTATTAAATGTTATTTCAAATTTAATTTTGTTAAATTTCAACAAAAGTAAGAAAATAAAATACATTGGTAAAGTTGTCGATGTAAAAATATTTTCCCTCTCATCATTTTCCGAATCAAACAAGGTAACATTAAAACCCCTCCAATCCACTCCCTTCTTATCAAAAATGAAAAGAAACATGGACATAATAATTAAAGTTGGATAAAATATTATCCTTCCCCTTCAAATCCCCCAAAAAGGGGGGAATTTTCTGGCAAACAGGGGGAGGGGGACAAAGTCCCTGCATCCCCCTCCCCTACCCTCCATCAAACAGACCCTACGTTCCTGCTTCTCTCATTTTAAAAATTAAAAAATAGTGATACACCTTGTGTTTTGAGAACGGGCGAATATACTAAACAATTGAGTGAAATGGATTCCATCCCCTTTTAAATAAGGCTGAAGGTTTAAACATTATAAATAAAAGAATCACATGAATAATTATTTTTAAGTGAACCTAATAAGGGTTTAGGCCTTGTGGTCCCAAATCCCAATAACACCCAACTTTTTCATGAAGTCTTTTTTTATTAGATTAAGGGTATTGCTCTTTTGTGATAGCATATTTTTAGGTAATAAATACTTATAAATCGTGATTTACAATGTATGGGGTAAGTATTTGAGATGAGTTTTTTCTCGACTTACGTAATAAGTACTTATTACCCCTAATAAGCAATACCAAACATACACTAAGTCACTTTAGAATTGATACTAATCTCATTCAAGATTTAAAGCATAAAGAGGTTTTCTTTCTCTCAAGAAGTGTGGTTCTGGAAATTGAAGCATGCACTCTCCTTATAAGATGTATCTTACTATTTCAACCAATAGTGTAATAGTATCTTAATATTTTTTTAAGTGTAAGGGGGCGAGTCAGAGCATTGTGAGTCAATGAGTATAACAAGTGGGTTATGACAAATATATATATATATATATATATATGGAAAGATAGATAGAAGATAAGGCTGGAAAAGTGAAGGAGAGGAGATCTTGGAGGATCAAGAAGTGGGAGTAAACGACAAAGAGTGGCAACACAAAATACAAAGAGACACATCAATCTCTTTTTTTGTTTTTATACGCAAGTCCTGCACGGATTCTGCACCTCTCCTACTCAGAATATTGCTGATAGTGACCATGACAACGATGAAATCCTTTTACTTTTTTTTTTTTTTTTCTTTTCCCCTCTCCACAAACAAAACAACCAAATATGAGTCGCACAACATACCAAAACCTTGGTGGGGTTCATGTCATCGTCCCTAACAAATGGATGCCCTTTGGGTAGTAAGTATTGTTCATAGCGAGGAGATTAATGAATCAAATTAGTCGATTACCACTATATCATGCAATGTTGTACTAGGAATTAAAGTCAGCCTGTGGGTTGTGGGCCCGACGGAATGGGCTAGTAAAATACAAGCCTAAATCCGTCAAGGCTAGTTTGCAGGTCAACCCGCTAGCCCACCTAATTTTTTAAAAAATTTTTTTTCTCTCTTTTCTTTTTTATTCTCACTTTCTTTCTCTTTCATTCACTCATTCACATCACACTTCTTTTCTTTTATATATTTGTGTTAGGAAACTAATTTCATTCTTATTTTCCTTTTTTTTTTTTATCTACTAACATAACAAAAACATATAAATACATCTCTTTTAAATCTAATAATAGTAGAATAAATAAATATAATATTAAAACAAAAGTGTTAAATAAAAAGTATGATGAATTAATTAAACACAACATTAAAGGAAAGATGATAAAGATATTTAGATTTATTTGATAAGAAAACCCTAAAAAAAAAAGGGGCCAGCCCACTGTAGCCCACGGGCTGAGCAGGGCTGGCTGGCTAAAGCCCACCATTTTTGGTGGGCTGGCAGGTTGGGCCCGCTGGCCCAATCCATTTTACCAGCTATACTTGCAATAATATATATATATATATATATATATATATATATATATATATATATATATATATATATATATATATATATATATATATATATTTAGCATAATATATATATAAGACAAGATCATATATTCATTATGATTGTCTTATACATACATATAAGCATGCAATAATGTTGGTTTCATAAAAAGAGCGGAGAAAAATCCTATTTTTAAATATTTAGTTAGTGTGTATTCTGTACAATGTTGATCATTGTAAGCAAACATCTATCCTAACCCATTGCATGTTCTTTTACAATAGGATTAAGGTGTAATTTTGTTGTAAAGTTTAAGTTTTTTTTTAGTTGATTGAAATAAAATCTCGTTTATAGGGGTTGACTGAAATTTTCCTACCCCCCTCAATTTTATATAATGTATGAGACTTTCGCCCATAAAGTTTAGTGTCACGCCCTTATCTCAATTTCAACATTTTTTAGAGTATTTGCAGAAAACGATATGTGGTTCGGTAGGCAACGCCGGGATAGTATAACTATGTTGATAATATGTGCATGATTACATAAATTTCCCATAGGGGTTTGTACATGATACTTACGATTAAGGTAGCAGCACAAGGCTACTAGGGTGTCTAAACTCATCCCAGTGAAACGGAGACTTCTTCCCATCTTCGTTTCACTACTGTAATTCTCTCGTACGATACTCTGCATTGTTGTTTGCATATTTTCAGTCGTCTCCTGTCTAAATTGTTGGTAGGAGAGGGTGAGACTCGAGAGAATCTCAGTAGGAAACAGATACCATAATGCATGCATGATTGATGTTAGAGCCGGTAATTTAGGCCGGACCCGCCAGCCCGCCCAAAAAAACCTTAAAATGGCAGCTCGTTTAAATGCGGGCTAAACGGGCTGGGCTGGCAGGTTGGCCCGCTTTTTTTTTTTTTTTTTATTTTACATTTTTTGGTTTTTTGGTATTTTTAAATAAAATAAATTCAAATACCCTTATTATTACCTTTCATTTGATGTCGTGTTTAATCAATTCCTCATACTTTTTATTTGACATTTTTATTTTCATATTATATTTATTTATTCTATTATTATTAAATTTAAAAGAGATGTGTTTATATGTTTTTGTTACGTGAGTAGATGAAAAAAAAGGAAAGTAAGAATAAAATTGACTTCATAACACAAATGTATAAAAAAAAAAGAAGTGTGATATGAGCGGGTGAAAGAGAAAGAGAGTAAATCTTTTTAAAAAAACAAAATTAAAAAAAAAAGGATGGCGGGCTAGAGGGCCAGCCCGCCCAGCCTAAGTTTATAATTGCGGGCCAGCCCGCATTCTCAGTGCTAATCGATGTTATGTGTATGACATGTTAACTTTATCTATATGTATGCCGCATAATGACATTTCTGCATGCTCAATGTTTCATACAACAAGACTATAGCCACAACGAAAACAGAAACAGAGCTTCATTTATTCAAATATGCTCTACACAATCAAGTAAAGCAATCACATACATCATTACACAAGCAAAGATATCAAATACATGCAAATAAGATAAGTCCCCTACCTCCAGTCTTTTTTCCTCGATTTGCGTGCCAATAGCTCAGAGCTTTATATTTGATCCTACAATGTAAAATGTACTATTTAGACACTTCCATAGTATTTCTGGGGGTTATATGAGTCTATCTTGAAAAATTACTAAAATACCCCCGAGGACCCGGCCCTATCGTACCCGGTCCGGCTGTACTTTTTTCGAAATTCTAACCTGGGCTATCCTGACATATTTTCGCCCAAAGAATCCATTTCCGGACTTAGAATTATCAAATTCAATGTAAAATTACGAAATTACCCTTGACAACCCTACTTTTAGGGTTTTAGGGACATTTCCGTAATTATGCTTTCTCGGCATTTTCCAAAAAAGTGCCCAACTGTAACCCTACCTAATTTTCCCTCCTGAACTCAATGGAACCATCAAATCATTGAAAATCCAACTCTAAGACCCATTTACAATGCTGGCCGAAATATATGGGTTTTAAGGGAAAAATCGGGGTTTTTCGGTTTCGGTTCCGTAAACACGTTCCTTTCTACTCCTAACCACTTTATTGACTATTTCATTAGGTTAAAACTACCATTTAGTATCAATTTGGGCAGCATAACAGCCCCCACAACCCATTTTCCATTTTTACACACAAAGACAATCCGACGAAATTTCACCGATTAAATTGTCTATAGCAGCCAGAATAGTCAATATGCAAGAATTTGGAAGTTACCTCAAGCTCCCTCTGGCTTTTTCTTGATGTGGCCAAAACCCTAACCTTGGTAACACCATGAATCTTGCTTCAAATATCTCAAACAACATAGAAGAGAAGCTTAGGAGAAGGATTATACACGTTAGATACGAATTCACCGAAGAAATCGACCTATCTCATGAGTTTTCTCCTCTTCTTCTCCCTCTAAAACTCTCAAACTTTCTCTCCCTCCTTGGCTGCATCTCACGTCTGAAATGGTGGGAGGAAGATGATGATTTGCCTTTTATCATTTGTATTATAATATTTTAATCAATTGTTTAATTTTCCAAAATTCGGATTTTTACAAAGTTTTGGCAGATTTCTGCAAAAATTTTGAAAAATCATAACTAATTCTAGAAAAATCGAAATGAGGTGATTCCAAAGCCTATAGAACCCTTATTGAGTCTAGTTTCAAGGAAAAATATAGAATTTTGCTGAATGGAATCACAAAATTCCCAGAATTTTAATCTTTACATGCTGTTCCAGAAATTTCACAGTTTTTCTATGCTGACTTCAAAAATTCATATCTTTTTGTGTATAGCTCTAATTGAATCATATGACCTATCAAATTAAAGCGTAGGATGTCTACTTTCATCATGTAAAATCTCATAATTTTTTTATCATCATTTGTTCATTCAAAATCACATGATAAAATCACTGTCTTATAGGCGATTTCATCGAAAACATAATTATATTCTCCAAAATTCACCATTTTACTTTCTTAATACCCCAAAGATATAGAAATCATTAGGGGATAAATTTGGACTCCTACTAAATTGGGGCTTAGTAGTCCACTTAATTTAAGCTTATTCCCATGCCTCAAATCCCAAATTTCAGGGTATTACATTTAGTCTACTTAATATATATATATATATATATATCTCTTAGCAAGTTAATCTAGAAATCCACTGTAGAGAGGCTTAACTTGTTTTGTGAAATGAAAAAAATTGTGCCTCTAGACACGACAGACCTAATGCACAGTGATGCCACCCATAACGTTTGGATGGGGTCTCATGTTCGGGTCCAGCATTGATATGTTTTGTTTGTATTTAAGTTGTATTAAATAAAAAAAATATTTTTTTATGAAAAAATCAACAAATTCTTAAAAATATTAAATATTACTATAATTACATATAATTAAAAAAAAAATTAGATTCCCTATTATGATGTTTCTCTGTTTTTTAATTTATAGGTTTATTGGCCCAAAACTTTTATCCCTTTTAAGTTGTTGCACATATTTTCTACTAAGTTATTCAACTAGCAAAATACTGATAATAATTCATATAATTTATTTTGATTTCTTTAATTGTTAAATGCATATCATATGAAATTCTGAGCACTAATTATGGATCATAATTTCATAATTATTAGTATAACTAATTATAGATCCACAATTTTTGTTTCCTCTTAAATTTATTTCTCTGAGCTCTCATCATCTTCTGCCTTTCATATGCGGGGCAGATTATGAAATTATTTAATCAATCTTTTGGGACAAAAATGAAATCTAAACCACGTGTTGAAAATATCAATTCCTTTATATACAAACAAAATATTGAGATTAATAACTGTCCTAAGAAATATCTTAATTATTTATGCCCTGTCCCTGCATTTGGAAGCAATGGTTCATTTAGCTGTTTGCCTATTATAGAACGCTTGAAACAGTAAAACACATAGACTTCAGTTTTCAACCAATTGAAGAAATATTTTTAATTTATGTTTTTTTTTTTTTAACTATCCACCAATATCAAGTATCAACAAGTTTGCTGTCATATCTTAGTATGTGTTTGGGTAAGCCCAAAATCGTGGTTTAAAAAACTTTTTTTTTTATAAATTGAGATAAAATTTTTTTCATATATTTATCTCGTAAATTATAAAAATTATTCTTTAAAAATTAATTCAAATACATCCTTAATTTGCAAGTTTGGTTCTGTAGTATGTCTATGTTGTTGGAAAAGAATAGCAACTCTGCTTAGTTGCTTTTACCTTTGTTCCTTCGTGCTGCTCAATTTCATAGCTTCAAATATTGACCAAAAAAAAAATTTCATAGCTTCAAATAATCAAAGCATCATTTGGAAAAACTTGACACTTACGTTCAAGTTTTTTTCGTAAGTTTCTAATCTTGTAGTAATAGTCAAAAGTTTTGGATGAGTCAATCATCATTATAAGATTTGTATTATATCCGGTTTATACATAAATGTTACATTTACTTGCATTAATGCATTTTTTATTTGAATAATACTCTTTTCTCTCTGTTTTTTTGCCATGAATATTTCTCTTTTCGTAGGTACATATAAATATTTTGAATATTTTAAATAAATTATATTATCTTAATTATGATTAGTTTGACTCCAATCAAACCATAGATGGATCGCCGATCATTAAACTACTGTCACGATTAATTTAATGTTTGTTCTTTAGTACCTTCCTCTTTACCTACTTCACTTACATCCACTATAATATCCAAAGCCACCTATTGAAAAAAGCAATCCTTCTTTAATTAGTCACAAGAAATTAATTAAATATATCAGTTTTTTAATCTTTAAAACTGAGCATTGAGTCTAGTTGTTTCATGCATAATTCTATCATCTAAGGGTTACAATCACTTTTTTTTTTTAAAAAAAAAATGCTCTTTCACACTTTATTACCCAAAATTCCTTTCTCATGAATTTATTTCCTAGAGTATAAAATTATTTAAAATAAGTTAAGATGTGATTAGCATCTCACATAATACATTCATTGATTGGGGTGTGAAACAATTGTGTCAAGTGGAGAGTAATTTTCATATACAGTTCAAGAAATATTCCAGTAACAAATGACGCATTTAAACCTTTGTTTCCATTTTCCAATATCAATCACTAATTTCATTATTTGTCTTTTCCTTTGAAAATTTTCACCCCGTGTCATAATTGATGCAGGACTAGGAGTACTGAATATTGTAATCCTATTGATCACATCATATTCAATATCGCCACAGGGAGTTGGATTCTCTTGTCCTCAAATGAAATCTCAGTCTTTTTTAATTTTCAAATTTTCAGAAAAATCTTAATCACATATTAATCTTGCACCACATTGATAGATTTTTCAAGCGACCTAACATAGGAAACAATGATGCAATTGAATTCTATATGATTAGACACATTCTAAGATAAAATCAAGCAATTTATAATAAGACAAAATATATAAGAAGTCACAATATTTATTTATAAGATTTTATCCATAGATTAAGACTCATATAATTTAGTTTATTAATATGATGCTTTTCTTTAATTAAAGTATAAGGCACAAATGGTAGGCCTGAAGTTGCACACAATATTAATACATGACCTCTCATTTAAATGAGAGTTTTTATCCCACCATGCCACCAATTCATTGACAAGATCACAATAATTTTAGCAAAGTATTGTTCTTTATTTTTTTTTGGGCAATTACCAAAGTATCATTCTGATGTAAATGGCAATTTCAAATAATGAATGAAAAATTGGACTGGTCTGACCAAAAAATAGGTGAACCAGTCTCCAACCCGGTTTGGTTTACTGCTGGAGAAGGGGGAAGAGTCGAATTGGTGAGAAGCCGGTCGAACTGGGACTAATTGGATTGACTTGGCCAAACCGGCAGGCGGCGAGGTTTGGTCTATTTGGAATTTTTTTAAAAGAAATACCCCAAAACTCCGTTGTTTTGGGGTCATTTTGGAGCAGCCTAAAGCTCCCCCGCCTGACCCAACCCAAAAAACTGACCTGACCTAACTTTTTCCCCCTAATCGAATTGGGGCTCGACTCCAGGCAAATGAGATTTTGAAATTTTCTCAGAATCCTCCCTCGATTCCTCCGTTCTCGGTCTGAAACTCTGAATCAGAACCAAATCTCTTCATTTGTTCTCTGTGATTGGTCGTCAAAACTCGAAAATGAAGTCCACGACGAACTTTTGCAACGTCAATTGGCAAATGTAAGTACATGAGCGGCGAATGGCAAGCTTTGTTGAACTCGACATTCGTATATGGTCCAAGCTTTGTTCACAAGGGAGGGTTAGTGCAAGCTTTGATTGACATGGTAGAGGCTAACTCAGATGAAAATGTTGATTGCTTTAAGATAATGAAGCAAGTGACATTATATCTTGATGACAACGAATCTTTCAGCAGAGAGACATGTAAAAAGGGGGCTGAAAAACTAGATCCTTTTAAGTAACTAAGTATTCATCTTTATTGTTTAATGTTTAATTAACAACATATTAATTGATTGCAACTAATATTATGTACATGTTTTATTTTGTAGATGAGTGGTGGATGTACTATGGCTATTCAGTTCCAGAATTGTAACGTGTTCAACACGTATTCTTAGGCAAATGTCTACTTCTTCTGGTTGCAAGAGAAACTGGAACTTATTTGAGCGCATCCATATAAAAAGGAGAAATAGATTGCAGCATCAAAGTCTGAATGATTTGATTTACACTAACTATAACTTGTGATTAAAGCATAGGTAACTTTAGATATTATGAAAAATGCTTCTAATTAATATGGATTAAGTTTTAAATTTTAACTGAAATCATTTGTCATTGAAAAATTGAAGGAGTGTGTTGAATAAAAAGAAGACAAGTTATGATCCAATTGATTATGAGTCTATTGATGAGGTGGATTTTTGGGTGACTGAAGAAAATTTCATTCCAGAATTTAATGATGAAGATGCAGAAAATCTTGAAAGTGTTCTTAATAATGAAGCGTTGCACTTTCATCAACTCTGGATAGGATTAATGAAGGTTTATATAATTATATATCCTATTAATATCCTGTTACTAATTTATTATCCATCCATATAATTATTTGTTATACATAACCATTGATATTAATTATTGTTGTGCATATGCATAGGTGACGAAGATAGGGATATTCCTGATCCCCCGGCTTTGAATGATGATGTTACTACCATTTACTCTTTCCCCAATCCAACACCTATTGACTCATCTCCAATAGATCAGTTTGATGAGTTGTTGAGATTTGTTGAATGATGATTGGCTATGTTTGATGAATGATATTATTGACTATCTTTTTGACTATTTTGATGTTAGTTATGGGTTAGCTTTGAAAAACTAACTAGGTATTTTAACTATTTTAATATTAGTGATGACTTATGAGTTATGAATATTGATTATTTTATTATTGTCAATTAAATTATAAATTTTAATATGACTTGTCCGACCCCAATTGACCAATTAACCCTTAAATTTGTACCACAATCAATTCATTAACCGGCCCGATGTTTCGTTCCTTGATTTCAAGTGTTCAATCTGGTCAAAAAAATTGTGTTTTCAACTTTGTTTTTTTTAAAAGAAGTCGGTTCCATTAATCATTCCCCCACCGCCTGAGTTGTCCCTGTCAGTAAATTCGATGGATGTTTAGATGATGGGTCTCACAAGAAAAAAAAAAAAAAGAACTAAAGCCCATCTTATATTTTTGCAAATCGGGCCGAACCCAAAATCGAGCCACATAAGATGTTAATTCACACCCCAACAATTTAGCTGAGGCTCAACATTATTTACTACTTTCATCCTATTTATTAGTCTCAATTAACTAACTCTCAAATATCTAAAAAGTTTCATTAACTTATTAATTTTGGAATAAATTTTAAATTTTATCTTCATTTGCGAATGATTCTAAGAGTCAATATAAATAAATTCTTTTTATTTATTACAATTAATCGGGGGGAAATTATAAAAATCGCATTTATTATTTTAAAAATGGATAGTTATAATAACTAATAAGGACCGGATTTCTTTTTCTTAAAAATGACTTATAAATAGGATTAGAGTATTATTTCCTATTTTTATTATTATTATTCTTCAAATTGTCCATATTAATTGTAACATTAATGTGTGTGATCGATACCATTGTTTCAAATGTAAATTCTTAAAATGAGAGATATTTTAAGAAACTAAAAACATATTTTTATAAAATTAACTTAATTAATTTTTTTGATATGTAATTAGTTATTTAGCCCATGCATTTAGGATCTTAGGGAGCTTTAATTTTTGGGAAAACGGCAAAAAATACCTTAAAAATAACAAAAGGACAATTGATCAGGTATTGAATTTCAATATTACCAAAATTAGTTTTAATGAACTAATTTGAAATTTTGAAATGTTGAACAATTACATCATTGTCCATATATTTTTTTTTAAAAACCCAACGCCCCTTCCTAGTCACTAAAGCTTTGACGCCAGTGACCACTACCAGTAGTCAGTCACCAAAGCTCGATGACCTTGCCAGCAATCGGTCGCCAGAGCTCCAGCAACCTAATGTTATTTTTTTTAAAATCAAAGTTGTTAATCGGGAAGCAAGAGTAGTTAATAGCAAAACTAGAATAATAAATAAGGTCATTGTTACTAAATAATTTATAATAACTATTTTTGTTTCGTTGTTTACTACTCTGATTTATTTATTGACTACTTTTATTTCAAAAATTCAAAAAATAAAAGAATTTTGTTGATAGCCAGCCAAAATAGTTAATATCAAAACTAAACTAGTAAATAGCGAACTAAAAGTAGTTATTAGGAAATGTTCAATAATAAAGAACCTTTTACTACTTTAGTTTTATTATTAATTACTATACTTTCAATATTAACAGCTTTTGTTTCAGAATTTCAAAAAAAAAACAAAAAGGCTGCTAGAGCTAAGGTGACTGGTCACCTAAGCATGAGCTCTGGTGGCCGGCCACAGGTGAGGGGTGTTGAAGTGGTACTTTGAAAAAAAAATAAAAGTGAAGGGTAACAATGTCTTTTCCATACATTTTAAAATTCCAAAAATTGATTTGGGATCAGTGGAAATGGAATCACTGATATGAGATTTCTATATTTTAAAGGCATTTATTCAAGGATTTCCCAGCAGAAACAAGTAAAGAATTTTGTTCAGATTTTTCCGTAAGAAGCCTCCTGAGGCTGAGTAGGAAAGCTTGAAGAACCTGCATCGATGAGATTTAGTAGAGTGGTGATTAGAGAGGGACATATTTGGCACTTTTCGGAAAGAATATCATTTGGGGTAAGGGATAGTATAAATTAAGTTTGTCAAACTCCTGAGTTTAAACAAACTCGTGACCATAACATAAATTCCTATCATAAACTCGAATCATAAACTCATAAGAGTTTATTTTGAACATTCAATAGGTATTAACAGTGTATAATTAAATAGTTAAAATAAAAAAATGACAAAAATTTAATTTAAATATATTTTAAATTCAAATAATTAAAATTAAATCCATTAACATTCATAATATATCATACTTAACAAAAAAGTTTCTATAAAATTCACATATAAAGCCACTAAACATGATCAAATCGAAAAAAAGTTAATAAGCATTTAAAAGTAAGTTAAAACAGTTTTATAAGTTAAATACATAAAAATAGTAAAAGCGGTATATAGACTCGCAAGTTTAACCTAGTTTATAACTTACATGAGTTTACCTGTAGTTTGATTTGATTTTGTAGGCTAGAAATATAAAAATGGCCGGTAAATTGAAGAATCAACTCGTGAGTTTGATAACAATTATATAAATATTAAGAAAAATAAAGGGCTAATATATTGGTTGGTTACGTTCGTATATACTATAGTTTTTAATCCCTCAAGTTTATTTCAGTTTAAAATATTAGTCTCAGTTTAAAATATTAGTCCCTATATTTTAATAAAAACCTATATTATTTTGTTTCTTGAAGGATTAAAACTTATGGTTTCAAACTATATGGACCAAATTTAAAATGAGAGAAAATTATAAAGACCAAATATTATATTAATTCAGAAATAAATCAATCTAAGTATTTTTGCTCTATAAATAAGAGCTGAAAATCAAAGTTTTGACCATTTAATTTATTTAGTAGATGAGAGAGAACCACTATTTACACTCATCGAATCTCATCAATTTCTTTTAAATATAACATTATAGCCACAAACATTATTCAGGGATCGCTTATATGTAACATTAAAGTATAAGTTTGGTAGGTTAATTTGAAAAAAAAAAAGATAAATATGATATATAAAGTAGATTAAGTTGTTATATTTAGGATTAAATACAACTCTCGATCAGCTCCTCCTATATCAAGTTAGATTTTTTTATCAAAATATCAAGTTAGATTTAAATATTAATGAAATTAAATAGAAATAATATTAATTCTTTAATATGACTTAATTTCTTCTGCAAAAGGCAAGTTCCTAACTTCATTTCCTTTTTCAGAAAAAGTTGAGTCTCTTTCGCTAAATAAATCTATTATTGCGGCATTAAACTAACAACTAACAAATAAATGGTGCAATTGACTGGTAGCGGCCAGCGCCCACCGTTTAATAGTGAGAAGAAGAATCCTTGATGGCAACAAATAGAAAACCCTTTTTTTTTTGGCCGAAAACACATAGAAAACTAACACACACAATATTTAGAATATTTTACACGTTTCTTTTTTATTAGGCAAAGCAACTAACATTACCTATACAATCACATTGTGCCCGTTTCACTATATGACATACTCAAAACTGTTAGCTCAACCAAATTCCATCTTTAGCAATTTGTTAGGATTTATGTCCAGTTGTTATCATAAGTCATTGGTCCTGAATATAAAAATTTGTTAATCAATTTATATTGATTAATAAAATTAATCATCTAAAAACATGTGATAATAAATGAGGAAACAAAGAAAATTGAGGTTGAATATTTAACACCCAAACAAACTCTTCAATCTTCACCCTTTTTTACTCAGTCTTAATATTTAAGAACACGCGCGCTCACACACACATATATATATGGGATGTGTGTGTAATAATATTACGTTTCATTAATCACAAAAGATTTATAAGCAAAACAAAACAATGAGAATGAAGTACGATTCATCTTCTACCGTCTCCCTACCTCAAGCTTCAAGCTTGCCGTGGATGATAAAAGATTACTCCATTGGTTTCATTATATCAGTCTTTCTAGGATAAAATTTTGGGTAAACTAGTATTCAGCACTCTAATGTTATTTTTCAGTTACATCCAATATCTTAAGTGTGAGGAAAATAACATTAGACTGTTGGATGCAACTGAGGGATAACATGTGATGAATGCTATTTTATCTTAACATTTGTGTTGTGTCATGAAATAAACTAATTCAGAAAGTAAAGTATAGAAAAGAGGTGTAGACAAGAGAATGAGAGAACTATCATGGTTTCCTTCACTTGTGTTGCATCACAAGTGGCATGTCATATTGATGCGGGAATTGCAGAACAAAACTCGAAAAAAGTATGAATTTTGATCAGTTAAAATTCTAGAGAAACTTGTCTTTAGATCCGTGGTTAAAAAAGATTGAAAAGCCGAAACCCTAGAGAAATCTCAGACCCTTGCAATCTACCTGAATTCCATCTAGAATACCAAAAAATACAAGCAAAAGCTTGTCAATGAGACTTCTCATTCATAATAACTTCATAATTTCATAGTTTGAAAACAAGGCATTCTCCCCCATGCGTTGCACCGGCCAGTGGACTCTACATGGTTGTTTTTTTAGAGACTAAAGATCTCTCTAGTAAGGAGATGCGAATTTACAAGCCTTTGACATTAGCGTAGGAATAGGATGCTAATTTTGGTGAGGTGGTGTTGCATTGTTTTGGCTTTTAGGATTCCAAATAGAGTTCCAGTAGTTCGAGCAAGTTAGTGAAGAATCATTCTATTGTTGTTGTTGGATTGTTTAAAAATTGTTCGTTATCGTGATAAACGCTTAAAGTTAATTTGACGAGTTTTTATCCAACCAAGGGGTTTTGTTTCGTTGTGTGACGTTGACAATTTTTTCTTGTCTAAGGAACAATTTTTTCATACTTCAATAGCCGACTTTTGGCTTGTAGGTTTTTTTCCTCTTAATTTCATGTGTGTGTTTTGGCCCAGACGTTTTGTGTTACACTATCATCTTATTTTCACCTCTTTAGAGTATTTGTGAAAAACGATATACAATTCAGTGGGCAACACAGGAATAGCATATATATATTGATATTATGTGTACGATTACGGAAATTCCCCTTATTTTTTTTATATGTTGGCCAAAATTCCAAGAGGGAAGGAAAGGGAAAAATGATTTCAACAATTCCATAATTCCTATAAATGAATTATGTATAATTCCTCCAAATTTCATAATTCTTGATTTATTCCATCAAGAATAATCCAATTGTATATTTTTCTTTATTTTCCTTGATTAATTGAAACTAACTTCAATTAATTAGAATAATAATTAATCTTGGGCAAAATTGGCAAAATTGTGATTTTTCGATGTAATTTAATTCAATTCTTGAATTAATTTACCTATTTTCTTATGAATATGAATATTTCAAATTTCACAAGATTCAAATTCATGAATATTCACAATTTTATTGAATTTCTCAATTAATTACAATATATTTTTGGTGAATATAAAATTTGGAGTGTTACAATTCTCCCCCACTTAATTTGGGGTGTAACACCCCAAAATTTATATTCACAAAAAATATTGTAAATATTTGGGAAATTCAATAAAATGGTGAATATTAATAAATTTGAAATTTATGAATTTTATAAATGTTCATTTTCGTGAGAAATTGGGCAAAAACAATTATGAAATTAATTTGGGTAATATAAAAAGCCCAATATTAAGGTCCAAATTAGAGGAATACAAGAAATAATATTTGGCCAATACTAATGTTAATTTTGGTCATATGTAGGGGTGGAAACAGGCCAGGCGGCCTGTCAGGGGCCTGCGGCTTGGCCTGTCAGGCTAAAAGGCCAGGCCAAGGCCTGATTCAAAGCCTGTTTTATTTAACAGGCCAGGCCTAGGCTTATTAGTAGGCCTTTTAGGCCGGTCAGGAAGGCCTGTTAAGATTATAAAAAAAAATTGTGGGGGTAAAAATGTAATATACCCTCCTCAATCCCTCACTAATCTCTATCACTCCCCATCTCTAGTTTCTGGTCTCCCGATCGCTCAAGCCTCTTCTAAACCCAATAGCTCGTTGAAGTCCTAACCTGAACCTCCGACGCTGTTTGCCACTCCTCTCTCCATCAGTCCGTCCTCTCCCTCCTAACCTGAACCTACGACGGCGAATCGCCATTCGTCGCTCCTTTCTTCGTCCTCTCCTTCTGAGAGTCGCCATCCTCTCCACTCTCCGTCCCACTGTCGGCCGTCCACGGTGGGTAAGCAGCGGCTGGCAGATCTCCATCTCTGGCCACTCTTTCAATTTGTTTGCTTCTCTTCTGGTTCTGGTTCGATTTGCTTCTTTGGACTTTGGTTAGTTTTCAAACTCTCACACTCACACTCACACTCACACGCACAATAGCAAACTCATCGACGCCATTATCTCTCACTCTTTAATCTTTATTTTGCTTTGTCACAGTTTCAATCCCTCTGCCCCTTAAATTCAATGCCTCGTTATTCACATCTTAATCTTGATTTTACTTGGTTGTTGTGGTCTCGTGATTTACTCTGCCGTCTCATCTTACTCTCTTAGGTCTTCAATCGTGTAAGTGTGCTCTCTGTCCTCTCCACTTTTGGTTTTTTTCCTGATTGTTCATCGGTTTGTTTTCTTTAGCTGCTTAATGTTACTGCTTGTTAGGTCTTTGATTTTCAGAGAGATATTATGGTTATTGGGTGTTTTATATGGTTAACAAGTACTGGGAGTTTGAAACTACTATATATACAGTTAATTATGCTTGTAACGTGAATAGTCTGCATTTCTACTTCTGCCCACATATTTAGCAATTGAGCTATTGAAATATACATTACTTGCTGCCAGTATTCTTATACTATCATTGATGAATTTTCTATGAGAAATTCTTGTGGAAAGTTCATGCTATCTTGAGCTCATGTAATTCTCACTAGTGATTCTTGGGAATTTGTTTGCAACTAGATCATTGAAATTTTCTGGTTATTATTGAGAATTTGATAGCACCATTACTAGATCATCATTTGGGTTCAACTATGTGACATCTGGAACTTGCTGCTGTTCTTGGTAGTGAAACTGAATCTGAGTTGCTTAAGTGAGATTGTGTCTAGCATTGCTTTCATTATTGAGGATTCACTGCTATAATTCTGCCTATGATTGATTCTAAAAAAAACTTGAGAAGTATAGTTGCTAAAACTTCAAAATTCTGCTAAGATTTGTGTGAAACATATCACTCTTGCCATATAATTCTGTCTTGGGCACTTGCTATTGTATTGATAAAGTCTTGGAATCAATTCTTCTCTTGGAGAAGTTTTTCAATTAGTTTTAGAAGTTTTAAAGATTCTTAAGTTGCATTCAGTGAATTGTTTCCTTGGGATTTCCTGGAAAAATTTTTTTTTGGCACTTCTTATGTGAATTCTAACCACTCATTAATGTTCTTTATTGTTTCTTTAAGTGTGTTAGAGTGCTAATTAAACTACATGTGCAATGATTAACTATATTGCTTTTCATGGGCTGAAAATTGCTTGTGTGCTCTATATAATAGGACTATTCCATGTGAACATTTGCATTAAAGTAATTATAGAATGAAAAATGCGGAGTTCTATAAATGGTGTATTTTCTTCAGTTTTTAAGTTTGTATACCTGGATTTACCAAAGGGACTTGATGCAGATTTCGCTTGTAGCTTCGTTGGAACTTTCATTTACCTTTGTTGTCTGCTATTCTGATCTTTACTCATTAAAAAGAAGAAGAAAAAATTTCTTGAGCATTTATTTATTTTAGTTTCCTTTCCTCAGGATGACGATGAAGCTGATACTATTGGTTGCTGCACATTGAAAGTGGAAAATGTAACAACAGAGGCCCCCAACAAGTTGCAGGTGTTATGGCTTTCAAATCATCACGTTTTTTGTTTCTTTTTTTAGCTTGGAATGACTGATTAGATTATAAGTCCCAAGGTTCAAGGATTTAAAATTTCTATTTCATCTTGATCTCTTAATCTTTTAATGATAATGTCTCTCTTAAAACTGATAGATTCAATGGCTGTGATTAACTCAGTGTTCCCTTTTCTTGTGTCATTGTTGGTTGGCTTGTCTTTATCTCCATCAACTTTAATCATAATTGGTATTCTAGGTACGTATTCAAAACGTGTTCTTTTTAGAATTTGGATCTATCATGCTGAAAGCTTAATTTGTCATGATTTAAATTGTAATATTTGACCACCAATATTTTTCACTTCATCTTTATTCTGTAAAAGTTCCCTTCCCCCTCTATTCTATAAATTGTATTTTGAATCATTGGTAGTAATTTATGTAAATGTTCGCCTATTTTTGGCCTGTTTAAGGAGGCTTGTTTTCGGTCTGTGGCCTGTTGGCCTGTTTTGCAGTGTGGCATGTAGGCCTGTCAATTTACTTAAAAAATTTTAAAAATTTAGGCCTCCTTAACAGGCTTTAGGCTAGGCCTAGGCCTAAAACTTGGCCTCCAACAGGCCACAGGCCAGGCTCAGGCCAGTTTGTGCCTTAACAGGCCTGGCCTGTTAAGGCAAAAGCCTGGCCTGGCCTGACCTGTTTCCACCCCTAGACTCATATGATATTAGAAATTAAAGGTAAACAATGTTTTTGATGAAATCACCTATACGACAGTGAGCTGTTCATATGGTTTTGGAAGACCAAATGATGAGCAAAACCTATGAAATTTTACAGGATGAAAGTAGACATCCCAAGCTTTAATTTGATAGGTCATATGAATCATTTGAAGCTATATATAAAAAGATATGAATTTTTGAAGTTAGCCAAGAAAAACTGGAAAGTTTCTGGAGCAGCATCAAAAGATGGAATTTCTGGGAATTGTGTGCTTCCAAATGGCTAAATTCTATATTTTTTCTTGAAACTAGACTCAATAAGGTTTCCATAGCCTTTGGAATCAATCCAATTCTATTTTTCTAGAATTAGTTATGATTTTCCAAAGTTTGGGCAGAAAATCTACTAGAAATTTATGAAATATGAAATTATTGGAAACTAAATTAATAATTAAATATAACATAATATATGATATTAAATATCATCATCCTCCTTTCTCCAGCCCATTTTCACGCACAACAGCTGAATATAGAGAGAGAACATTTGGAATTGTAGAGAGAAAAAGGTGAAGAAAAATCGCAAGGTAAGCTGATTTCTCCGACGATTTAGCTCCTAACACATATAACTTTGACCCTAAGCTACTCTTCTTTGTTCTTTAAGGTTTGAAGGCTCAAAAATATGTTGTTTAAAGTTTAGGGTTTCAGCCATATTTGGGGAAAAGCTGGTGGGAGCTTGAGGTAACTTTCAAACCTTCATATATTAATTATTCTGGCCGCTGTGGGCAATTTAATTAGTGAAATTTCGCCGGATTGCCATTGGTTTTAAATTTTGGAAATGGATGTACCTAAGGGTTATGATGCCCAATTTTAGTTCAAATGTTTTTTATAACTCAATTAGATGATTAATAAAGTGTTTAGGAGTAGAAAGGAATGCGTTTACGGAGTCGAAATCGCAAAACCCTGATTTTTCTCGGAGAATACCATAATTTTGGTCAGGAATGTTAGAGGACCTTAGAGTTGGATTTTCAGTGATTTGATAGTTCCATTGGATTCAGGAGGGAAAATTAGGTGGGGTTACAATTGGGCATTTTTTCGAAAAAGATCGTGAAAGCATACTTACGAAAACGCCCTGAAACCCTAAAATAGGGGCTGTCAAGGGTATTTTCATAATTATACAATGAATTTGGTAATTCTAAGTATGGAAATGGATTCCTTGGATGAAAATATGTTAGAATAGCCCATGTCAAAATTTTGGAAAAAGTACAGTCGGACCGGGTAGCGGGGCCGGGCCGGGGTCTCAGGGGCATTTTGATAAAATTTCACTATAGGCTAATATAACCACAATAAACACTATGGAAGTGTCTAAAATGATACATGGATAGGTTATAACTTATTTCATGTACATTTGATATTTTAGGACTGAGTTAGGAACATGGAGTTGGCACGTTCCACGAGGCGAGCATCTCGAGGTTAAAAAGGGTTGAGGTAGGGACTACTATCTCTCATATACTATGTGACTATTGTATAGTATGTGTTACTATATTTTGTGATATAAATGTGTGCTAGAGGCATAATACTTAATTGTGGTTCGGTGCCCAGCCAAGGTATATCAAAAATCCTAGCCGTGGTCGGTGACTCAGCTGAGGTACATGTAGGGGTTCTAACTCGATGTTTGGCCCTGAAACGTGTGTACACATATGAATCAAATTGAACTTTCATTTTGCTTAATATGGTGATTGCATATTTAATTTTCACATTTTATATGTCGATAGTATGTTTCTACTGGGATTCTTCGGAATTTCACCCCTTTTTCTAAATCAAAATGTATCAGCGGGTGCCAGCGGTTCAAAAGGCAAGGACACAGTTAAGGAAAACTGATAGGCATGTTTCCCGAGACACAGTCGGTGGTTATATTTAGCCTGTACTTGAAATATTTTAGGATATTCTGTACTTATTTATAATTATTAGTGAATTTTGCTCTGTTAATGTTTGTCTGTAAACAAATACTTATTATCAGTATAACTGTACTTTTCTGTTGCCTGTGGAACTTGTTCATTATTGCCCTACGCATATCAAAATGGAAACGGGTGTTGACAGAAATTCCCCTTATGTTTTTATATGTTGGCCAAAATTACAAGAGGGAATGAAAAGGAAAAATGATTTCAATAATTCCATAATTCCTATAAATGATTTATGTATAATTCCCCCAAATTTCACAATTCTTGATTTATTCCATCAAGAATAATCCAATTGTACATTTTTCTTTATTTTTCTTGATTAATTGAAACTAACTTCAATTAATTAAAATAATAATTAATCTTGGGTTAAATTGACAAAATTGTGATTTTTCGATCACCTATGTAATTTAATTCAATTCTTGAATTAATTTGCCTATTTTCTTATGAATATGAATATTTCAAAATTCGCAAGATTCAAATTCATGAATATTCACCATTTTATTGAATTTCTCAATTAATTATAATATATTTTTGGTGAATACAAAATTTGGGGTGTTACATTTCGGTACCCAAAAGTTGCGATAGTGGCAAATGGAAGAGCCTTTATTATCTTCTTGTGAAGACAAGCTCGGCCACATATGGCTGAATGTCTTTAACGATACCAAAGCAAGTAAGAGTACAACTCTATCATCATAATTGGGTCGGGGAATTATTGTTATGTTTGCTGCTTCCTTTAGGTTTGAAGGCTATTTGGGTGATATATAGCCAATAGTGTAATGGACTCAGGATGCCATGTAAATCGTGTGGTGCCCCCACTAACTCGTCAAAAAAATTTATAGAATTTGAAAAATGGAATAGGCTATTTGCAGTCATGAACTATAACTTTTTAAGAACTCAAGAGATGACAATTCTTCTTCTTTAAGGTGACTTTTATTGGGTTATCAGTTGGTAGTGAATTCATGGTAAGTGATGTGATGTTATTACAATAGGGTTGGGCATCTATAAAGGCACACGTTAAGCATTAATTTATAACTTTAGTTGCAATCTTTGTTAACAGTATTAAATTGTTGAGCCACCAATGTTGTTGTCCCAAACAATCTAAAGAGAAATTTGAAGAATCAGAAGAATGGAATAGTAACACTTTTGAAAAACTCAAGAGATGACAATTATTCTTCTTTAAGGTGGCATTTATTGGGTTATCAACTCCTAGTGATTTAGTAATTAGTATTGTGCCATTATTTCACATTGACTAGTATTGTAAATTTCACACGCGCGCATATGCGCACACAATTTTATTTTGCGTATGGTAATATTCACTTGAGTTTAAATTGTTCCACATTGATTATTCTTTTTGGCCTTTACGTTGTTTAATTGTAACTTCAACGGACATTAAATCTATCAAAACTATATTTATTGAAAGAGTAAAGGCATTTTGAAACATATTATGTGGGGCTTTAATTTTGGTTAAAAAAGTTATGGAATCCAAAAAGGTAAAATGTGTGCATTTGATTTAATTTAAGTAGGTATATTATAAGTTAGTTGTTTCGTCATCTTGATCAATGTCCTATTCACTTTAAGATCACGAATTGGAAATTTCATGTATACATATCTAAAGTTTAATTTTGAGTGTGTAGGCTTAACTCTTATTACTACAGACAATGCTTTTAATGTCTGATTTTTTGCCTTTTTAACGTTTGAAAACAGGAGGACGCCTATGCCGAGGACATAGTAAAGTGAGGATACGATGTTCGTTAAAAAAGGAACACCATAAGTGACTTTAGAAAAAAGGGATGCCTAAAGGTTCTTTTTCTTTTTTTTTTTAAAAAAATCATTTATATTTTTCACTGACGAGCAATTAAAAGCTATAGAAACATGATCGAACAATTTTTTATAAACAAAAATGTCCTTACAAATAGTAAGGGAACATCTAGTACTAGCTAATTAATGTGTTGACTCATACTAATACAATGTACAATAACCCAGGTTATTTGATCCGGACCGGATCAGAAATCGGCAACCTGGGAACTAAACCGGTCCGGTTTGGTGACCTAGTTCGGGTCAAATTTTTAAAAAAATTTTTCCTTTAGAATTTCATACTATAAGCAAAAATATTCCATTTCTCACCGGTTTGGTCCTGATTTAGCTCCGGTTTGACTCCGGTTTGACCTACTGATCGGTCCAGGTTTAATTACCTTAACAATAATTACTACAAAGTGTCAAAAAGTTGTCTACAAAACTACTAACTAATAAAAATAAAATTATTAGTTATCATCAATTTATCACAAAATGCCAAAAGGGAAACTCAAAATTCAAAAAAGATTAATATTGGTGAAGGATGATAAGTCAAGATGTATCTACAACGATGATAAATCTAAATGCTAGCTCCAACAAAATGCATCTTCAATAATCCCTGTTCAGAACTTCGTCCATAAAAAACAAAAAAAATTAACCATACCTTATGGCAACAGTGGGAGAGGTAGGAGGGAGGCCAACGGTGGGAGAGGGAGGGAGGAGGAACAAACAGCATCAAATATCAAGGAGGGATGATGGTGACAAGCTTCAACAGTGGAGAGGGAGAGAGGAGCACAGCGGAGGATGGTGGTGGAGAGAGACGAGGACGACCTTCAAGAGAGAGTGACGGTAGTGAGAGGGAGTGAGAGAGAGTAACGGTGGAAGAAGGAGCTTCAAGAAAGTGATGGCGGAAGGAGGAGCTTCAAGAGAGAATGAGAGTTCTAAATAGAGGGAGCTAGCTTGCAAGGGGTAGGCATGACTTTGAAGGGAGTGATGTCATTTTGACTAACATGCATTACCTTTAAGCATCCCTTTTTGAATTTGGGACGCCTAAAGTAAAAAAAAAGAAATTGCCCAAAGTGTGATTTTTGGCATCCAAAAAAAAAAAGGAATGCTAAAAGCAGTGATTTTAGGCGTCCCAATTAAAGTTTGAGACTTTTAAAGGGTGCCTTTAGGTGTCCCAAATTCAAATTGGGATGCCTAAAGCTATACAGTTCCTACCCAAAATTACAAAAATGCCACCGCCTTTGTTTTTTACTTTGTTTCTTTAAAAACGGATATCCTTTAGGGTAGTAGAATCTATATCCTGTAGTAGTGTCTATTGCATTGTAGATTTAGGCATTTACAATGCCTAATATATAACAGTTACAACTAATAAATGTCATGTATGTCAAGGCGGAAGTTGCGTAAGGATATATAACGCTTAAACATAATGGTTAATTATGTGTACTATCATGTATTGTGAGGCAGAATTCGTGAAAACACAAATGTAATGGTTGTAGCTAACAACCATAATTTATTTAGTGACAAAAATGGTGGTTCTTAAGAAACAACCGTAATGTAACTCTTACAAATGATTCGTCTTCCAAACATTTATATAAGCGAAAACAAAATATAACTATCTTTAGAAACAACCGTCATCTAACTCTTTTATAACCTTTTCTAAACATTCGGATGTCACGCCCTTATCTTAATTTTCAACCTTTTTCCGAGTATTTGTGGAAAACGATATGCGGTTCGGTAGGCAACACAGGAATAACATAACTATACTGATAATATGTGCATGATTACATAAATTTCCCATAGGGGTTTGTACATGATTCTTACGATTAAGGTAGCCGCACAAGGCTACTAGGGTGTCTAAACTCATCCCAGTGAAACGGAGACTTCTTCCCATCTTCGTTCCACTACTGCAATCCCCTCGTACGGTACTTTACATTGTTGTTTGCATATCTTCTGTCTTCTCCTGTCTAAATTGTTGGTAGGGGAGGGTGAGATTCAAGAGAATCTCAGTAGAAAATAGATACCATAATGCATGCATGATTGATGCTATGTGTATGACATGTTAGCTTTATCTAGATGTATGCCCCATAATGACATTTCTGCATGCTCAAAGTTTCATCAACAAGACTATGGCCACAGCGAAAACAGAAACAGAGCTTCATTTATTCAAATATGATCTACACAATCAAGTAAAGCAATCACATACATCATTACACAAGCAAAGATATCAAATACATGCAAGTAAGGTAAGTCCCCTACCTTAACCCTTTTCCACCTCAAAACGCGTGCCTCGATCTACGTACAAATAGCTCGGGGCTCCATACTCGACGTACAATGTCAAATGTACTATTTAGACACTTCCATAGTGTTTCTGGGGGTTATATGAGTCTATCTTGAAAAATTACTAAAATACCCTCAGGGACCTGGCCCGGCCTCGCTGTACTCAGTCCGACTGTACTTTTCCTGAAATTCTAACCTGGGCTATCCTAACATATTTCTGGCCAAGGAATCCATTTCCAAACTTGGAATTACTAAATTCAATGTCAAATTACAAAAATACCCTTGACACCCCACTTTAAGGGTTTCAGGAGCATTTTCGTAATTATGCTTTTTCGGCCTTTTTCGAAAAAATACCCAACTGTAACCCCACCTAATTTTCCCTCATGAACTCAATGGAATCATCAAATCATTGAAAATTCAACTCTAAGGCCCATTTCTAGAGCTGGCTGAAACTTATAGGAATTTAGGGAAAATTGGGATTTTTCGGTTTCGGCTTAGTAAAAAAGTTCCTTTCTACTCCTAACCACTTTATTGACTATTCCATTAGGTTACAACTACCATTTAGTACCAATTTTGGCAGCATAACCCCTAGGTCATCTTAATTTCCAAATTTAAAATCAAAGACAATCCGGCGAAATTTTACCTATTAAATTGTCCACAGCAGCCAGAATAAGCAATATACGAAAGTTTGGAAGTTACCTCAAGCTCCTTCTGGCTTTTCCCAAATATGGATGAAAACCCTAACCCTTGAAACACCAAAAGATGAGCTTCCAAACCTTAAATCATTTGCAAAGGAAGCGTAGGAACAGAGTTATATGCATTAGGAACTGATTTACCGAAGAAATCACTTACCTTTATAAGTTTTTTCCTCTCATTCTCTCTCTAAAAATCTCAACTCTTCTCTCTCACTAAAACTGAAAATGACGTCAATTATGGCTGCTGGAAGGAGGAGGAAATGTTTTATATCATATATTATATGATATGGAATTATTTATTCAATTTCCAAAATTTTCGGGTTAATTAGAAATTCTGGAAAATTTTCTGCCCAAACTTTGAAAAATCATAACTAATTCTAGAAAAATCGAATTGGAGTGATTCCAAAGCCTATATAACCCTTATTGAGTCTAGTTTCATGGAAAAATATAGAATTTTGATAGATGGAATCACAAAATTCCCAGAATTTTAATCTTTGCCTGCTGTTCCAGAAACTTCACAGTTTTTCTGTGCTGACTTCAAAAATTCATATCTTTTTGTATATGGCTCTAATTGAGTCATATGACCTATTAAATTAAATCTTAGGATGTCTACTTTCATCCTGTAAAATTTTATAATTTTTTTCTCATCATTTGATCATTCAAAATCACATGACAAGCTCACTACCTCATAAGAAATTTCACTGAAAACATAATTATATTCTCCAAAGTTCACCATTTTACTTTCTTAATACCCCAAAGATATAAGAATCATTAGGGGATAAATTTGAGCTCCTACTAAATTGGGGCTTAGCAGTCCACTTAATTTAAGCTTATTCCCAAGCCTCAAATCCTAAATTTCGGGGTATTACATCGGACCTTCAATGTCATAACTCATCATAACCATGTTTAACCTTCATAAGTCATAAGTCATAACCCTTCGCAATCCATTAGACCTCTATTTAAACTCAACTATTCTTTATGATTGTTACTACTTTTCTTTATTGGCCTCCTCCTTTTGTCTTTTATCATGTTAAGATCTCAAGGAACTCCTCCATCGCCACCGCCCCCTCTTCTTCCACCTTCTCCTTCTCAAGGCTTGTTGGTGTCGACAAATGACTCAAGTATTGAGGATTCTAATTACATCACCTCCTCTGCCATAGCCAGGCCTCTGCAAATCAATCTATTACGCCAAACGACGATATGGCAAAGAGAAAAGAGCACTGGGGAATGATCTTGTTGTCATGAAGGAGGTCTAAAAAGCAAATTAAGAAAGAGAGGAGGAAGCTTACTGTAGATGGAATAATAAAGGTAAAATTTTGAAATATGACAAGTTTACAATTTATTAGATTTCACAATTTGTCCTTTCTTGTTCCACCTCACTGTAAGTTTCATCCCCTTTCTAGCAATTTTCTTTGGACCTCCTTCACGACAACAAGACCCTTCCCCGGTGCTCTTTTCTCTTGTGCCATCTCATCATTCAATGCAATAGATGGATTGACGGAGGGGGCAGCTATGGTAGAGGGGGTGACGTGATTAGGATCCTCAGTACTTGAGACATATAACAATTATTAAGTAAAACCCGTCACTTAATAAAAGTCTAAACAAATAAATAACGATGTTAATTAGTAACCGTCATATTTTGTCTCACAAGAATGATGGTTATTAAGTAAAAACAGTCATGAAACAATAAACGTTGTGACGGTTCAAAACCTTTCCCCTTCTACAGACTAATGATAATACTCTGACTTGGCCTTCATCTCCCTCCTCCTCCTCCTCTTCTGATGATGATGATGAGGAAGAGGAGGATGAACACGACGATGATGACGATTGCCGTCATCATCATCTTGTTCATCCTCCTCTTCCTCATCATCATCGTCATCCTCATTCTCTTTATTGGAGGAGGGAGATGAAGTTAAAAATTAATAGTTCATGATTATTAATTAATAACCATAACATTTTTTTGCTAGCATACTTAACGTTCTAAGTTAATATTATGGTTGATTATGCAATTGATAGTAGACAACAATAAATTAAACAAATTGTCAAATACATAATGTTTGTTAAGAATTAATTATCTCTGTTTTTAAAATATCATGATCTTTAATATTCAAAGACGCGACGGCTTGATAATCCATAAAACCCTCTTTATATAAACGTCCAAAAACTGAACTTTACTTCTCTATACTTCCATTTCAACTTTTTAAAGCCAACTTTTGATTCAACAAAACATCATAGACAAACACAAGAGAACTTCTGATTCATTATTTGGTAAAAAACTGAAAATGAACTCCCTCTGCTAGCAAGCGTTGAAGGTCTCGTCCATGTAACCTACGAGCTCCATAATATGATCCAAGTTTACTTAAGAAAGCAAGGATGCATGGACTAGTCCTTGGAGGAACTAACCTCTCTCATTTGCTCTTTGAACGAGAAGGTGGACAAGTTACGGGAGAATGAAGAATCTAATTATGTATCAGATTCTTAAAACATTTCCACAACTTTTTATGTTTAGTTTATTTATTTACTTTTTCTTTTTTTTTTTTCTGTTGTAAAATGGTGGTTGCATAATCAACCAAAATTTTTTTTAAAAAATTTATTGTTACCACTTAGAAATTGATAACATTCCAATACATTTTCTTTTCTTTTTCCCTATTTTTGGGTTCCAAATGTACATTGAAAGAAGTGCATAAAAGAAAATGTGCATATCAAAGTATCAAGCAAAAAATCAAAGAAATTCTTGTTATATTTGTGATTCAATTAAGAATTTATAAATCCTATCTCTTTTGTAGGAGGATGAAAACAAGTATTGAAGCCCTATAAGAACCAAGAAACAAGGAAAGAGTAGAGGAGGTGAAGCAGTGCAAAGATAGAAGGAACTTCTACAACTTGCCTTAGCAAGTTGACTAACTGGCCGTGGCAAGTAAACATTTTCAAGAAGTTTACTCTCTGTGTAACTGGCCTCAGCGTTGACAAACTTGTTGTAGCAAGTCATCCCTGTTTGCTCTTTGTGTAACTGGCTATATCAAGTTGGCACACTTGCCGTGGCAAGTACTCTTCATATGCTATGTGTAACTGGCCATAGCAAGTTGACAAACTTGCTGTAGCAAGTCAAGAATCTGAAGGAAAATTGACTCTTCGTGTAACTGGCTACGGCAAGTTCACAAACTTGTCATAGCAAGTCCTGAAAAAGTGCAGCTACGTGTTTTGATTTCAAAAGCAAAAAAACACTACTTAACCTAGGGAAGAGCACCGAAAACATGTACTCTACACTCTGGAAAGTTGAAGCACACAAGGGAAGAGCTTGGGGGAGAGATTTGGAGCATTTTGGAGGCTTGGGTGCTCTTCTCAAAGGAGATTTTGGGATTTCCACCTTGATTCTTCTTCTTTTCTCCTCTTTTTCCACCTATCTTCTTATGTATTCAGCAACTATGTGTAGCATTTTTTTATATTTGAACATAAGTAGCTAGAATTCTCAATTAGGATTACTTTTACCCATTGTATGGATTGAAACTACTAGATCATCTTGCTTTTGTTGGTTAATGAGTATATATGTTGATTTTTCTTTGAGCTTAATGCTATCTTGTTCTTGATCACCAAGTAATTAGAGTTGTTCAATTGGAAGATGCTTGAGAGAGCTATTTTGATTGTAGAACTTAAGAAAAATCATGTTAGACTTGAATTTTAGGGATTAAATGGATGGTTTGTTGTTAGAATAGAGATATATCTAACAACCTAGCATAGTCAAGTGAAGGCCGGCTTTGGAAAGATGATTTTTATTAATTGTAAACAAGAGATTAAATAGTTTTAATGAGGATTAAAAATCAATCTTGACTTGAGAGAGCTTGATTGATGATTTTAGAACCTTTAATTAGCATATAGACTCATTTCATTAACATAAGTGGATAATTGCATAGTTTCATGCAATACAATGGAGAAGAAGTAATCCTAAGTTAATACCTTTTGAAGTTAGACCCAATTTTTCACTGTTTTGTTTTGTTATTTTTATTAAAAGTCTTTATACAAATTGATCAAATTCAAATGATTCCATTCAACCTAATTAAGAGTATGGTTACATTAGTTAACTTACTTTCATCATAGTCCTTGTGGATCGACACTCATTTTCTCACTAATTTATTACTTGCGACCTGTACGCTTACGAAAGCTAAACGGGGAACGGGTATATACATTACGGTTATTAAGTAACAACTGTCACTTTTTAAATTACGATGTAAATATATAGTGGTTGTACTTTGTAACTATCATATATTGTCTCATAAGAATGATAGTTCTTATGGTAAAATCGTCATGAAATGTTAGATAAATAAAAGATTTGTCTTCCAACTTCATATTAAAAATGACATAATTGTTTCTCTTAAATAACTGTCAACTAAATGGTCCAAACATTTCCCCTTTCCCACGCTCATGATGAGAATACTTTGTGTTTCTTTGTTCTTTGATGATCAATATAAGAACCAAGTACCCTTTCATTACCCACTATTGCGCGTGACTGCTTCTCTTCAACTTCCAACATGTTCAATGATGTTCTAAACCTGTCACTTCCAATATATATATATATAAACTCCAAATTTCCTTATGTTTATCGTCATCCTCTGTTCTTGCAATCGCTGAGATGAAATGTCATGCTGAAGACTTGCTAGAAAATCCACGGCGTCATCCTCCTCCTCTACAACCACCTCTACCTCCTTCTCCCCCTTCTCCTCCTCCACGACCTTTGCCTCAAGTAGAGGCAATGATGTAGCATGCAGAACATATTGACCATGTAGTGAAATGGCTGGTTGGATATTTGTCAAGTATGAACAAAAAGGCCAATCTCATTTTTTATGAGTATAGGATTAGCAACCATGATCTTGACATAGCCACTCCTCTGATGGTAAGTAGCATGATGATGCTTGGTTTACTGTGAAACTTTTGATTCATTCAAATTGAACAAAACAAAAGTTCCTAAATTCACAGCAGACTTCAGATCATCTATCAGGCAACTAGTCACCAGAGGGTGATATGTTTTTGTTTTAGTTTTATAAATAAAAAAGTGTAATTATCTGGGCATAGCTTCCCAAAGAAATTTAAAAAAAATAATAACATAGCTCACGCTTATTAACTAATAACCGTGATATATGTATATGTTAAAACAAGACATACCTCATGGTTATTAACTAATAACTGTGATATATGCATATGTTAAAACTATAACATAACTCACGGTTATTAACAAATAACCATAATAAATATAAACAAATAAATAACAATTTTATCGATACAACCATTATGTAAAATCTTATGCACGATAACCCAAAAAAACCCTACCTTTCCTCTTCTATTTAAACGTTTGAAACAGAACACACTTGACACTTGGTTTGTTTGAATGAAACCCTCCAACATCGTAACCCTATTACTCTTATTGTCTTTTTTGGCCATTGAGTCTTTTTCAGTCGAGCCCCACCATAAAAAGCTTTCATCTTACTTCTCAGCGACAGCCGCACTAGACTATACGTTCACACTTGTCTTAGCAACTGCCAAGCGAGTTGCTTTTGCTTGCCCTAACTCATGTTTTTGTCGTTCTTGAGTCCTAGCTAGGTTGTATTCCTTTAGTGCTTTGTTCTCCTTATTCGATTGAGGTGCCTTTGTAAAGTCACGACGCTATAAATCATTTAAGGTGACATTAACTTGCTTTTGCAAAGGTATGTTTTTTTTTTGAAAACCTATTATTACTCTGATAGAAGGTTCGTTTTCTGTTACAGGAAGTTATCAACCCATTGCTTTGACTAAAGATTCCTACTTTATTGATTTTTTTGAAGTAAATTTTGGAGTTATGATCCTTAAAGAAACTAGATCTCTTTTTTTGGAAGTATCCGTATCTCTAGAAGTTGATTCCAAAAGTTCAATAGGTGTGATGAATAAACTAGTTCATGTGTATCGATGAGAGTTATACACAAACAAGCTCTATGAATAAACTAGTTTAGATGTATCGAGAGTCATACACAAACAAGCTCAGTGATTGAGAGTACAAAATAAAAATGATTAACTATGAATGCAATTGATATAAAAACAACTATGAGAAAAAGTCTTAGGGATTAGATTACATTTAGCAAATTTCATATTGAATTAGTTATCTATTCTAGTTCAATTATTCTACATGATTGATAGCCGAGTTTCCCTAATTTAATTACTAGCCTCTTCTAAGGTCAAGTAATTCTATAATTAATTGTTAATCCAATATATCCCTATATGAATTAAAGCAACCAATCATGTATTAAGATTTATGAAACTCATTAAGACTACACAATCTATATGAATATATTCCTATTTCATATGTAAATTATGATTTCAATTATAGGATCTACACACATGCATCTCCTTCCGGTCTGAACATACATATTAAAATCATTCAAAAGAAGGGAAATCAATTGAAAGCATTAAGAATAATAATCAAAATTTAATCATGAAGGAAAAATTAAAACTAGATTTAATAAGTTAAGATTCAATATGTCATTAGTAAGCTACATCATCACCCTAAGAAAATGAAAATTTAGCTCATGATGAAATTAACAACAAAACCAAAATAAATTGAAAACTTCATAAAAATTGTATGAAACTCAATTATTAAATTCTAAAACACAAAGATACAACTTCACGATGTATAAAAATGGAAAAATTTAGCCTTCCATATAGAAGGTAAAACCTTCCATATAGGTGGCAACCTATATCATCCATAAAGAAGGACTACTTAAGCCTTCCATGAAGGAGGAATGCAAGACACATGAGATTAACTCTAAGATGGTGTGTTTCCTTGTGTCTTGAGCTCATCTATTTATAGATGGAGGAGGTGCAAAAATTCCAAGAAAGTTAGGCATACATCTTGACCTTAAGCCTCCAACATTAACTTTGAAAGTTAGGCTACCAAACTTCTTGATTGTTGCCTGATTTTGACATCCAAAATGATGGAATTTCAACTTGTGATCTCATGAAAGTTGTAGCTATGGATCTTAGCATGAAGACACAACTGGAAGCTTCTCATTTCAATATTTGCAGCTCAAGTTATGGTCAAATTAGTGGGCAAAGGTCAATCAAGGACAAATTCACATCCTCAACTTTCAAGCAAAATTCGAGACCATTGAAGGAAAAACTGGGGCTTCAATTCAACATGAAAGTTGTATAGCTTTTTTTTTTTAGATTTTGATCCATATAAAGAAGGTCCCAATCCAACATCTAGAGCCCCAGATATTGCCTAAAAATCGAAATAGGGTCAATTTAGTATTTTTCAAGAAATTCTATTTTATGCCAAAATAATTATTGATTTATCAATTACACCTAAATTCATTAAATTAAGCTCAAATATCATCCATAAAGTCATCATATAAGGGAAAATAAATATGTAAATATTTTTCTTATCAAATTCCCCCACACTTAGCTCTTGGACGTCCTTGAACAACAAGGAGTGACTAATAAGTGCTTCTAACAAAATCAGAAGTGTCAAGTCATAAGCAAGAACAAAATTGTGAAATAAAGAGATTATAGTATTCATGAATCAATGAAAAAAAACTGATAAATTTATTTGAAAATGAATGAACTGAGTTCATAATTGTGACACATTCTCCCAATCTCTCAAGTGTTTAAGGGTAAGTGTTTCATTTAAATTCAACCGAAAAAATTGCACTACCATAGGCTTGCTAAAAATCTCAATCTCCACTACCTAATTCACATGCATAATTCAAATCAAAAGGGCTTATTAAGGGTTGTAATGAGGTTAAGGTAAAAGGAATGTAAAACATGATATGAAGGGCTACATTTAAGAAATTTAATAGAGCAATTAAAAAATGGGCTACTTATGAATAAATTTATCTCATCGCAACAACCTATAATTTGAATACTTAATATATATTTTTTATCTTTTTATTTTTCTTTTTTTCTTTCCATAATTTTGCAACTCTAAAGTTGATGATATATACACCCCTATACTTGTCAAAAGCCCATTTCACAAAAATTTCAAATGCTCCGCTAATCTTCTGAATGAGGTACAAGCACTTGATATATCATTAAAACACATCTTAATGGTTGAGAACAAAGGAAAAAGTCAATTATGCTCAAAGGGACTTATTAACGGTATAATTGCAAGGATGACTATTTATTGTGGCTAAATAAAATGAATGCCTTCATCATTTTTTAATATGCATGTGAAATATAATTTCAACCAGACTTAAAGAAAGTTCTAGAGTGACAATTTAATGGGTGAATATCAAACATAAGAGAAATAATTATTATAAGCTCAGAAGCTCACGGTTAGGGGCTTTCAAATTCAGCTCATTCAATCTCAAAATTCACTACCAATTGAAACATTCAGTTAATCATTCATGCTATGAAATCTTTAAATTCAATTGATCCATACTTAAAACTTATATACTTCTTAAGATCATTAAAAAACACCTAAACATGATTTTTTATTTATTTTAAGAATGAACAAAAAAATGCAACTGATAAAATACGTCTCAGAAGTTAAGAATAACTCCTTACTCTACCATTTTGCTCCATACTTCATGCATCTAATGGTTTTTACTAACTATTTTTTTACTACTCTTTCCCAAACCTAAATTAGACATTGTCTTCAATGTCTTCTAGAGCTTAGAGAAAGTTTTACTCTTAAATAATGGTCTATTAAAAGGTGCATGTGTAAATGGTCTATTAAAAGGTGTCATCTTCATATTCAGATGGGCCAAATTGTAAATATGCTGAATTCTAGGCAACCAGGGACTCTACCAAGTGACACCGAAAGAAACCTAAGAGAGCATGTGAAGACCGTTGCACTAAGAAGTGGGAAAGAATTGAAAGATCCTGTAATTAAAAAGAAGGATGACGGAGAAAAGAAAGAAAATGGAGAAGACCAGAAGGAGGAAGTACAAAAATTGAGGGATGATAATGTGATACCAGGGAGAATCAGCTTTCCAGATAATCCTCCTCCATATGTACCACTAATTACATGCCCTTAGAGACTGGTGAAGGCAAAGCTAGACAAGTAATTTGCAATGTTTCTG
Organism: Inga laurina; assembly: GCA_963855925.1. NCBI lineage: Eukaryota > Viridiplantae > Streptophyta > Magnoliopsida > Fabales > Fabaceae > Inga > Inga laurina. The sequence continues at coordinate 10,451,826 of OY979710.1, forward strand.
GAGGTTTTCAAAAAGTTACATATCAACATTCCCTTTGCAGACACTCTTGCCCAAATGCCCAGTTATGAAAAATTCATAAAGGACATTCTCTCAAATAAGCATAAGCTTGAGGAATTTGAGATCATTGCACTTACTGCGGGGTGCATTGCTATTCTACAAAAGAAGTTACCACCAAAGTTGAAAGATCCAGGAAGCTTCTGCATTCCTTGCACCATAGGTCAATGTCACTTTGAAAGAGCACTTTGTGACCTTAGAACAAGTATAAACCTCATGCCCCTATCTGTCTACAAAAAACTCGGTCTTGAAGAGATGAAACTGATGACAGTTTCATTACTTCTTGCTGACCAATCAATAAAATATCTGAGGGGTGTCTTAGAAAATGTTTTGGTAAAGGTGGATAAACTCATATTCCCAGCTGATTTCATAATACTCGATATGGAAGAAGACCAAGAAATTCCTATTATTCTTGAGAGGCCATTCCTAGCAACTGGAAGAACATTAATAGATGTGCAACAGGGGAAGTTAACCTTACGAGTTCAAGATAATCAAGTATCTTTCAACATTTTTAAGGCTTTGTCCTTTCCAGATGAATGTAACACATGTTACAGAGTAGATACATTGACCAGTTGCATAAAACATGTGATAAACAAAATCTGCATAGATCACTATTAGAATGGGAATGGTAGATGTATCAAAATCCCCAATTTTATCAAGAAACCATTTGAAGATTTGGTACCTTGAAGCAAATTCTCCAATTTTTATCAAGAAATTATTTAAAGATATGGGGGAAAGGCCGAGTAAGCTGGTACCATCAACAGAGAAATCATCAATATTGGGGTTGAAAGCACTGCCATCCTACTTGAAGTATGCTTATCTAGGATGAAATTCAACATTACCAGTAATCATCTCTGCAGCTCTTACTCCTGATAAAGAAGAAAAGTTATTAAGAATTCTGAGGCAGTATAAAATAGCATTTGGATGATCAATAGCTGATATAAGAGGAATTAGTCCTTCAATTTGTATGCATAAGATATTGATGGAAAACAACTACATGCCATCTGTTGAGCACCAGGGAAGACTAAATCCAAATATGAAGGAGGTGGTGAGAAAGGAGGTAATAAAGTGGCTGGATGCTGGCACAATCTACCCAATCTTTGACAGTTAATGGGTAAGTCCAGTTCAAGTTGTGTCAAAGAAAGGTGGAATAACAGTAGTACTAATGAGAAGAATGAATTGATTTCACAATGAATGGTGACCGGATGGAGAGTATGTATCGAATACATAAAGCTCAATAAAGGCACGAGAAAGATTACTTCCCTCTATCATTTATAGACCAGATGCTGGATAGACTAGCTGAGAAAGCTTATTATTGTTTCTTGGACGGGTACATAAGATATAATCAAATTACAATTGCACTGGAGGATCAAAAGAAAACAACTTTTACATGTCCATATGGTACCTTTGACTTTAGAAAGATGCCATTTGGTTTATGTAATGCACCAGCAATATTTCAAAAGACTATGATGGTGACCTTTTCTGACATGGTGGAAAGGTTCATTGAAGTGTTCTTGGATGATTTCTCAGATTTTGGAGAATCAATTGAGCGTTGTCTTTCAAATCTAGCAAAAGTCTTGTAATGTTGTGTGGAGACAAATTTGGTTCTAAATTGGGAGAAATGTCATTTCATGGTAAAAGAACGAATCGTGCTGGGTCACAAGGTATCTGATCGAGGCATTGAAGTGGACCGAGCCAAAATTGAAACAATTGAAAAGTTACCACCTCCCTTCTCAATCAAGGGCATTCTGAGTTTTTTAGGACATGCAGGCTTCTATAGAAGATTCATCAAGGACTTTGTAACACCCCAAATTTTATTCCTTAATATGCCATGTAAATATTTATGGCATTTAATGAAATGGAAGGATGAATTTTGGAGGATGTGATTATGCTGCCAATGAAAACTTCTTGTGAGGCAGTACGTTTGTTATATGGTTTTGGATGACCATATGATGACCAAAAATTTTGAAATTTTATAAAATGAAAGTAGACATCCTAAGCTTTAATTGATTGGTCATGGGTACTTTTTGGAGTTGTATGCAAAGATTTATAAATTTTTGAAGTTAGCCCAGAAAAACTCGTTATTTTCTGGAACAGCTTCCAAAGAATTTAATTCAAGAAATCATGAGCTTTCAATTGGCTAAAGGCTATATTTTTCCTTGAAACTAGACTCCATAAAGGTTTTATAGCCTTTGAAATCACTACAATTTCAAGTTCTACAAATAAATTTATGAATTTTCAGATTTCAGTCAAAAAATCTACCAACTAATCCGGAAATGGGAAAAATGTTATAGCACACTTGCAATTTTGGAAAAAAATCCAGCAGCCTATATTGCTTCTCTAATGGGCTTGGGACATCACTTTATGGGCTGAAGAAAGGGAAGAGGAATTAGTTTCAATTTGATTAGAGTTTCTGATTCCATTAAATGTAGATAAGCTTAAGAACTTAATGACCCAAAAGTCAAAATTTTGGGAATTTTTGTAGTAAAATAATTGAGGGAAAAGGGAGATATTTATGACAACTTTTCCCTTAATCTTTCCTCATTGTTGGCTGACCAAAGAAGAACAAGAGAGAGAGGTGTGTGTGTGTGTGTGAGCTTTAAAGGGCCTAGAGAAAAGGAGGAGATAAATCCAAGCAAATAAAATTTCACTATTGAGAGGGCTAGGGTTTCAGCCAAAGAGGAAAGAACAAGAAGGAAGCAAAGGACCTTATTGATAGCCAAGCTGCGACACAAACTTCGAGAAATGCTATACAAGTCAAAAAGAGTTTAAGGTAGGGGACTTACCTTACTTGCATGTATTTGTATCTTTGCTTGTGTAGTGTTGTATGTGATTGCTTTACTTGATTATGCAGAGCATATTTGAATATATGAAGCTCTGTTTTTGTTAATATTTTGGCCATAGTTTTGTTGCATGAAACATTGAGCATGCGGAAATGTCATTATGGGGCATGCATCTAGTTAAAGCTAACATATCATACACATAGCATCTATCATGCATGCATGATAGTATCAATTTCCTACTGAGATTTTCTCGAATCTCACCCTCCCTTACAACAATTTAAGTGGGCGAATACAAAAGGTACGCAAAAATCAGATAAGAGAACTACACGAGAGAGGATTGCAGTGGTAGAGTGAAGACGGAAAGAAGTCTCCGTTTCATTGGGACGGGTTTAGACACCCTAGTAGTCCTGTGCATCTACACTGATTGTAATTATCATGTATGAACCCCTATGGGAAATTTCTGTAATCATGCATATATTATCAGTATATTTATTTTATTCTTATGTTGCCCACTGAACTGCGTATCATTTTCCGTAAATACTCTGAAAAAGGTGAAAATAAGATAAGGGTCTTACATTTTGGTATCAGAGCCCAAAGTAGTTCTGCAAAGTGGCGGTTCTGGCAACAAGATAGTATACTGATGAGGTCTTGATTATATGGTAAAAGAAGATACGCATAGAATATGGTACTAGAGAAGTGAACTACTCCTCTTATGTGAATTAGCCCCAAAAGATTAAGGAATATCTGAAGGGCTGCAAGTAGTACAATACCGGACTGAGGATAGTCCATGATATTGTGAAAACTCGAGGAAGCGGGAACATCCAATGCTAGAGTACAGACACGGTATTTAGTCAACCGAAGGTAGTTGGCACGATGTTTGAACAAGGGAAGTCTCAGGGCAGCGGTGGTTGAAAGCAGTTGAAGCCGGTATCTGCATTTTGGTACGGATACACGAAAGTTAAGCGTGCTCAACCCAGGGAAATGCCATGATGGGTAACCCCCTAGGAAGTTGTTGCACATGTTATGTCATATTATGGAAAAAGAGTAAGAACATGTTGTACAGTAGTTCACAGGTTGTATATTATTACATGCTTTCCCTGACTATTGTAAACATCTGTGATATGTTGTCTTTAGGGTACCTGTGTACCCAAAACTTTATGAAATGATAGATATGTCCTTGTGTTCATGTGGAATTTATCTTTTTCCTACTTCCATATCATGAAACTTAATGAGGATGAGACCAAGAGGTACAGGTGCTAGGCAGGGTCAAAAGTTAAACTTGATCCAATACAGCAAATATTGGGCATGTTGATAGAACATGAAACAAGGATCAATGATCAAGGATCATAGTAAGGAATTGAGAGAACTGCAGCAAAACACAAACCAGGGGAAGATTTGAACTCCAATGTTATCCAGGAAAGGCCAATGTAGTAACTCTATCCTTCATACATTATGTGAATGTATATATGCTTTGTATATGATATCTTCTATAATATGTATGATACATAGTACTTTCAGGTACACTAATGAATAATACCTACGGGCAGTGCCTTCGGGTACACTGATGAATAATTCCTACGGGCAGTGCCTTTAGGTACACTGATGAATAATGCCTATAAGCAATGACTTCGGGTACATTGATTAATAGTGCCTTCGGGTATACTGATGAATAGTGTCTACAAGTATACTAATATGCTTAGTCGAGGACTGAGGTACAGAATGCGTAGGGGTTGCAACAGTGGTTGACTCTGAACACATTTCCGACTGAACTGAATTATGTATTAGTATAATATTGCATTATACAGTACAAGGCCTATAAATTATCGCATTCTCTATGAACGATTGTGTGTTACTATAAAGGTCAAGTAGGACCCAACTAAGGTGGTAAGACAAGTGTGGGCGAACAGTATAGCCCCACCTATAGTGCATTTGACAGTGTAAAACATCAGAGTGGGTAGTGAAAGTATGGTGAAGCCATGTGAAATTTTGAGGGTTATCGGAGAGGTTGACAGTCACACCAATATTGATCATCCCAAGTCATTATTAGACCCATATGGTCTATAGTGACACAGCTTGTATGGCATATAGTGATTTGCCTTGAGTAATGAGGCGATGTGGCTAACAATATTACACCCTGTGTAGTGTATGCTAACATAAACTAGTGTGGTTTATAGGGCGCGACCTTTATGGTTGATAGCCATACAACTTATATGGTTTGAGATGACACATACAAACAGAGATGGGGATGAGCCCGAGTGTAGTAGGGCAAAATGATGGAGAATACTCTCCACACGATAGCCTCTCAGAATCAAATACGCGCTCATATTGGCAGTAAGCCCCAGCGTACATATTTGTATACGGCAGTAATACCTAATGAGATATATGTCCTAAGGTTGTTAGTGTTGATATGTATTCAACAAAGATGATGAACTATATGTGCTTAGGCCATAAGACCTAATGGACATATATGTTCTTGGGCCAGCAGAATGTTATATGTTTGAAAATTGTGACGAGTATAGGCTTGAGGTATAAGATTATGTGTGCAAGATTGTATAGGGTAGCGTCTTTGGCTATAAGATGCTATATGCTAGTTATATTATAATGGACCAGCTATCCTCAAGCTGGCAAATGAATTCTGAAATGTGACTGGCAGTAACCTGAGGAATAGGGGTAGAGACCCTCGATTGTACGATCTTATATGCCAGTTGTTTATATTGCACATCAATTATTGAATGTGAATGTTGGATGCTAACTGAGATTCACATTAAAGCCCATAATGATGGTTGTATTGCATGGCCCATGAGCCTGCACATTAAAAAGATATACTGAGTGAAAAGAAAAAAAGGGATTCCCCAAGGTATTGATGATATTATGCGGTGTAGCAAATTTCAGGGATGAAATTTATTTAAGAGAGGGAGAACTATAACACCCCAAATTTTATTTCCCATTATGCCTTGTAAACATTTGTGACATTTAATGAAATAGAAGGATGAATTTTGGAGGATGTTATTATGCCGCCAGTGAAAACTTCCTGTGAGGCAGTGAGTTTGTCATGTGACTTCAGATGACCAGATGATGACAAAAAATTATGAAATTTTATAGGATGAAAGTAGACATCCTAAGCTTTAATTTGATAGGTTTTAGTCTAGCTAAAGACATTAAAGAATGACGGCTATTTGGGAGGCAAACCAAAACTTCTTTTCCTTACTCATTTTTCTTTCTTACTCACTGAAGCACTCTACACTACATTGAAATTTTTAGTTTTCATCATTTTTTCTTCAAGTTAAAAATAGGTTCCCCAGTCTTCCCAAAAATTTGCTCAGGAAGATCTATAATTGTCGCCTTGAAAGAATGAAGATATTCAAGAGTTTGGACCTTCCTGAGGATGTACGCTAGATCATTGAAGCTAAGGTATGTTTAGCCGGTAAGATTCATGAGTAATTTATTAAACCTATGTCAGGAATGAGAATAAGTTCTTACTCCAAAAGAGAAGAGCTAAAAGAATGCAGGTCTACCATAAATGTGAAAGGTGGACATGTGATTAGCGCTGTAAAAGCAAATGTATGGTTTTTATAAATCAAGAAGATGAAATTAAATTCATAAAGGATGGATTGAGTAAGGAGTCATTGCATGATATCATTCAAACTCTTGAAACGCATTTGAGTGGTGATGTTCATCGTATTCTTCTCGACTTATTGAATATATTTAACAAAGAAAAAGAGCGCTACTGTCTTAGAAATCTGACGTTAAAAGACCTTGTTTGCCATTTTATAAGAAAACTGGATAGGAAGCAAATCCTTTATTCATAGAAAGCATTTAAGCCGTTACTGGACGTAAAACCAAAGGAAGATGTGAGCCAAAATCACAATTACTGTTCATAATCATGCTTTTGTCCAATCTATCTTATTTTTTCAGTATCTTTTGACTTTCCTTCTCATTTTGTTTAAATTATTTCACGCAACCTATACCGGTCATTCATGTCGGTAAATTTTTTAAACTTCTTTGAAAAATGTGTGATTTGTATGATCTGATTGTCGTTGTTTTAGTATTATATATATGCTCTCTTCCATTTGTAAATATGCACTCTTCATTTGTAAATATACACTCTTCTACTTGTAAACACAAATGGTTTGAGAGGAAAAAAAGAGAGAAAAAAGGTATCACACAAAAATGTAGATTTACATCTATCTGTATTTTTTGTCAAACTAATATTGGTAAGGATGAAGAGTTTATAATTGCAGCAAAAGAACTTGGAATTGCATTAGCTACTAGAAAGATCAACTTTGTATAACGGGGAAGCATCCAGGGCCTAAGGGGAAGTGTGGTCATTTCTGTATCCATTAATGGAAGCAAGGGTTTGAGTGTAAGGGTGAAGGAGTTGCAAGATCACACCTTTTCCTTAGGACAAGAGTTACAGGTTTCAAGCTTGCCTGAACAAATGGGATGAATGTTCTACCATGCTCAAGCTTTCATCACTCTACCCGGTGATTTGGAGACGTGGGATGGGAATTCTAGCGTTGCATATTGGGCTAAATTAAACTTTCACAAAAAGCCATTAAGATTGTTAAATGTTAATGGTTTTTATGATAATCTGTTGTCTTTTTCTTTACCATGTTGTGAAAACAAGATTCATACACCAAGCGACTGGCCACTCCATAATTTCTGCACCAACTACTGATCAGCTGCTCGATCAACTACAAACCTATTAACCTAAATTAGATATACTAGTCAAGCAAATAGGTGGGCAATCTTCATATAGCAGTCAAAAGCAGAATCAAGACACCACTCTTCAGTTGTAACTCTCCTAAATCTTTTGGTTTTACTCTTAACATTTTGGTTTATTTTATTGTGTGTTTATATTTTAAAAAAAACTCTCTAAGCTCTAAAAGACATTGAGGACAATGTCTAATTTAGGTTGGGGGAGGAATAGTAAAAAAAAGTTATTTAGTAAAAACCATTAGATGAATAAGGTATGGAACAAAATGGTTATTTATCAGTTGCATTTTTTTTTGTTCATTTTCAAAATAAAATTCATTAAAAAATTTCTTAAAAAATCATGTTTAGGTGCTTTTTAATGATCTTAAGAAGTATATAAGTTTTAAGTGTAGATCAATTAAAATTAGAGATTTCATAGCATGAATGAACAACTAATTATTGCAATTAGTGATGAATTTTGAGATTGAATGAGCTGGGTTTGAAAGCCCCTAACCGTGAGCTTCTAAGACTATAATAATTATTTCTCTTGTGTGTGATATTCACTTATTAAGCTATCACTTTAGAACTTACTTTAAATCTTATTGAAATTACATTTCACATGCACATTCAAAAATGATAAAGGCATTCATTTTCTGTAGCCAAAGCCAAATAGCCAACATTGGAATTATACAATTGATAAGCCCCTTTGAGCCTAATTGATTTTTTCCTTTGTTCTCAACCCATTAATATGTGTTTAAATGATATATCAAGTGCTTATACCTCATTTGGAAGATTAGTAGAGCAATTAAAGTTTTTGTGAAATGGGCTTTTGACAAGTGTGGGGTGTATATATCATCAAATTTAGAATTGCAGAATTATGCAAAAAAAAAAAAAAGAAAAAAATATATTAAGTATTCAAATTATGGGTTGTTGCAATGAGGTAAATTTATTTATAAGTAGCCCATTTTTCAATTGCTCTATTAAATTTCTTAAATGTACCCTTTCATATCATGTTTTACATTCCTTTTACCTTAACCCTATTACAACCCTTAATAAGTCCTTTGATTTGAATTATGCATGTGAATTAGGTAGTGGAAATTGATATTTTTAGTAAGCCTATAGTAGTACAATTTTTTTTGTTGAATTTGAGCGAAACACTTATCCTTAAACACTTGAGAGATTGGGAGAATGAGTCACAATTACAAACTTGATTCATTCCTTTTTGAATAAAGTTACTTGTTTATTTTTTCATTGATTCATGAATACTATGATCTCTTTATTTTACAATTGTAATCTTACTTATGACTTGACACTTCTGATTTTCTTGAAAGCACTTATTAGTCACTTCTTGTTGTCCAAGGACGTCCAAGAGTTAAGTGTGGAGAAATTTGATAAGTAAAATATTTACATATTTATTTTTCTTTATATGATGACTTTATGGATGATATTTGAGCTTAATTTAATGAATTTGGGTATAACTGATAAATAAATAATGATTTTGGCATAAAATAAAATTTCTTGAAAAATACTAAATTTGACCCTGTTTCAATTTTTAGGCAATATCTAGAGCTCTAGATGTCGGATTGAAACGTTCTTTATATGGATCAAAATCTAAGAAAAAACTCTACAACTTTCATGTTGAACTGAAAACCCAATTTTGCCTTCAATAGTCTCAAATTTTGCTTGAAAGTTGAGGATGTGAATTTGTCCCTGATTGACCTTTACCCACTAATTTGACCATAACTTGAGCTGCAAATATTGAAATGAGAAGCTTCCAGTTGTGTCTTCACACTAAGATCCATAGCTACAACTTTCATGAGATCACAAGTTGAAATTCCACCATTTTGGATGTCAAAATCAGGCAGCAATCAAGAAGTTTGCCAACCTAACTTTTAAAGTTAATGTTGGAGGCTGAAGGTCAAGATGTATGCCTAACTTTCTTAGAATTTTTGCTCCTCCTCTGTAATATCCCATATTTCGATTAAGGGGTGAGGACTTCAAAAGTGGAGGTGATTATTGATAAATTAACACTTTTGGAGAATACGATGTGAATTGTGATTTGAATGTGTTCTGAGCATGCCGAAACCTTGTATTTAAGTTCAATTGTGGATTAACATCTAAATTGACTTAAAATAGAGGGAGGGTGCATAATGTGGTGAAATGAAAAGATATGATGTGTTTGGTGGTGATTCAGTAAGAATTGCCATAATCAGGGGCAAAACGGGAAAACTACCGACCAATTGATCAGTTACTGAAGAAGAAGCTCATTGGTAACTCAAAGATCAATCGTTGTGATTTGTTGTTATGAGATTAAAAGGGTGGAATCCCATGTGTTTGTGTTCATGTGAGCTCATGAGGATGAAACAAGATTGTGACAAGTGGCAATATATGAGCCCTTGGATTGTGTCAAAGTGTCAAATATTGATTTTTCTCTTCCCTCTTCCATTTAGGTCGGCCAAGAGGCCTTTGGCACCCCAAAAATCTGATCTCTCCTTCATCATCTTCATTCTCCATCCCTCCTCCATGTTCGTCCAAGCCAAGGTGGAAAGAGAAAAGGAAAAGGTGAGATTTGGCTTGCTTAATGTCTTCTTTAGCTTCAATACCCTTCTATAATGTTGTTCATAGTGATGAGAGCTTCGTCTCTATGGCTTTAGATTTGTGAAAGAAGGTGTTTGAGTGCTTGAAGAATTTGGAAAGTGGAGGAATCAAGAAATTGACCTTGGAAAGAGGAAGAGGTGAGTATTTGATTCATTTTGACCTAATTTGTGTAATCATTGGTTGAGTTTTGTGAATTGTGGAATTTTCCCTGATTTTAGAATATTTGTGAAATGGAAGAATTGGTTTGTGTATTGTGGTCACAATGGTGTCATATTGTGTTTTGATGCCATTGGAATTGGTTGTGAATTGGAAATGGAAAGAGTTTGCAATTTTAAGTTGAATTGTGAATTGTGTTGAGATGTTGTGCTTATTGGTGAAACATGTCAATGGAATGTGAATTTGGTTGATTTGGTGTTTCCAATAGATTCCTTGTGAAAATTTGTGTGGGAATGGTGTTTGTTGTGAAATTGGAACCATTAGGAACAAAGTTGCTAAAACTGAAATTCTATCAATTGAAACTCTTTGCTGGATGGTTTGTTTGTTGGACGTTTTGAATGACCAAATGGTGTCTAAAAATTCTGAAAATTTCCAGTTTTAAGTTCACATTCCAAGCTTCAAAATGGATATATAATTTGTGTCACTTCATTTTGTGAGCTAGGAGTTATTAGTTTCCAAAGTTTGGGATTAAAACTGGAATATGTTTTGGAGCAATGTTAGATTTTGTGCAATTATATATTTTTGGGGTTATGGACAGCTTTGATTCATATTTTTCCTATGAAGAGGACTTAAATATCTTTCATTTGGCTTTAGGATCACCTCATTTCGATTTTTTTGGAATTAGTTATGATTTTTCGAAGTTCAGCCAAGAAACAGGATTTTCTTGGCCGTAGCCCAAATGTTTATGACCTGTTTTTTGCCACGACTAAGGGATTTGTGGGCCTTGTCCAACCCCCAAAAATAAGTATTTGGCACTTCTGAGAGTTGGTTTTTAGTATAGTATTTTCCAACCGTTTAGGCATGTGTTTAGGCTTTGAGTAGCCACCTAAAGATTGTGAATGATAACCAACTTTAAGTGATATGAAAGTAAGAATTAGAAGTAAAGAATAACTCTATGTCATTGATTTGGTTTATAAGGTTCGATATTTGCCTTGATCGTGATTGGCCTGTAACCCCCTTCCATAATTAATATTAGGATTACCTAGATTAAGTGAAATAGAGACCAATAATAATTAAATAAACATTTACAAACCCATCTACTAGGCGGGGTTTTCACAAATACCTTTTGAAATCGTTTATAACCTGGTTTCAAATTCACATTCTGAAAACAATTACTACACGAAGATAAATCATATTTAAATATATTAGAGTACGCAATGTAATAATCCCGACAATCCCAGTTTCCATATATTAATCAAAGTGTTACAGGGCACAATCGCCTATGCAAGCCCTCATACAGGGATTACACAACTATCTCAAATGCATAATCAAATCCTCATCAACATATACATAACTAAATCCAATACACAATACTCCTAACTATGATAACTGTAATCCTCTCCGTAATTATATCCAAAATACGCGATTAAAGTGAAATAGAGACCAATAATAATCAAAACTCATTTAAAATCTCATCCTTGAGATAGGGTTTTCACAAATACCTTTTAAAATCTAATTAACTTGGTCTCATATTCATATTTCGAATATAATTACTATGCGAAGATAAATCACATTCATATAAATATCAGAGTGCACAACATAATCATCCCGACAATCCCGGGTACATACCTTCGCTAAAGATACACGAGGCACAATTGCCCATTACAATTTTTCAAATGGGGATTACACAATCTCATCTCAAATTTATAACCCTATATTCAACCGAATCATATACAGTCTTCACAACTCATTGATAACTAACTACCAACTCTCATCTCAAAGGAGTCCTAGCCGCTCCCTCCACGAGCCACTTGCCCTGTCTAAATTGTTGGTAGGGGAGGGTAAGATTCGAGAGAATCTCAGTAGGGAAACATTATCAATATCCAGGCAAGATAAGTGTTTAATGCATGACATGCTTGCATCACATAACTCATGCACACATACAATGACAAATCTATAAGCTCAATGATTTGAACGATACACATATGGCCATAACATATATTGAAACATAGCTTTAAATCATTCATACATGTTCCACATAATCAAGCAAAGCAATAACATGTATCAACACATTAATACAGTTATCAGAGCATGCAGGAGAGATAAGTTCCCTACCTCCAGTCTTTTCTCCTCGATTTGCGTGCCAGCAACTTAGGCTTCACATTCTATCCTACAATGTCAAATGTACTATTTAGACACTTTCATAGTGTTTCTGGGGGTTATATGAGACTATGTTGAAAATTTACTAAAATACCCCCGGGGACCCGGCCCAGCCCCACCATACCCGGTCTGACTGTACTTTTCTTGAAATTTTGACATGGGCTATTCTGACATATTTTCACCCAAGGAATCCATTTCCAGACTCGAAATTATCAAATTCAATGTCAATTTACAAATTTACCCTTGACAGCCCCACTTTTAGGGCTTCAAGGGCGTTTTCATAATTATGCTTTTTCGGCCCTTTCCGAAAAAGTGACCAACTGTAACCCCACCTAATTTTCGCTCCTGAACTCAATGGAATCATCAAATCATTGAAAATCCATCTCTAACCCCTCCAAACTAGCCTTGGCCGAAATTCTCAATTCCCCGGGAAAAATTGGGGTTTTTCGGTTTTGGCTCCGTAAATGCGTTCCTTTCTACTCCTAACTACTTTATTGACTATTCCATTAGGTTACAACTACCATTTAGTACAAATTTTGGTAGCATAACACTACTAACACAACATTTCCAAATTTTACGAACAAAAACAATCCGGTGAAATTTCACCGATTAAATTGTCCACAGCAGCCAGAATAGTCAATATACGAAAGTTTGGAAGTTACCTCAAGCTCCTAATAGCTTCTCCTTGACTTGGCTGAAAACCCTAGCCTCTTGAACACAAAATTTGCTTCTCAAACACCTTAAATAACATAGAAGAGAAGCTTAGGAACAAGGTTATACGCATTATGTACAAATTCATCGAAGAAATCAACCTACCTTGTAAGTTCTCTTCTCTTTCTCTCTCTAAAAGCTCTCAAACTTTCTCTCTCTTGGCTTCTGGTTCAGCACGAAAATGAGAGCTAAAGATGATGAGAAAATGTTTTAATTTCCATGCTGATGTCATATTTTATTTTGATGATGTCATAATTCCCATTTTCGGATTTTCTGGCAGATTTTCTGCTCAAACTTTGAAAAATCATAACTAATTCTAGAAAACTCAAAATGAGGTGATTCCAAAGCCAAATGAAAGATATTTAAGCCCTCTTCATAGGAAAAATATTGGCCATTACTAAAAATCACCAAAAAAATTACATAAAACTCATCACTGCCCCAAAACAGAGTTCAGTTTCCATCCCAAACTTTAGACAGTCATATCTCCTAGTTCACAAAATGAAATGGCACAAATTATATGTCCATTTTGAAGCTTGAGATGTGAACTATAAGACTGGAAAGTTTCAAAAATTTTAGACACCATTTGGTCATTCAAAACGTTCACACAAGCTGACTGCCCAGAATAGAGTTTCACTGGACAGAATTTCAGATTTTGCATCTTTGCTTCAATTGGTTCCATTTTCATACCAAACATCATTCCCACATAAATTTTCACAAAGAATCCATTGGAAACACCAAATCAATCAAATTCACATCACATTGACATGTTTTCACAACAATCTCAACATGTCAACACAATTCACATTCAATTCTTCCCTCTATTCTAAGTCAATTTGGATGTTAATCCACAATTGAACTTAAACATAGGGTTTCAGCGCTGCTCACAACACACACGAATCACATTCGAGTGCCAAATCACATCATATTCTCCAAAAGGGTTATTTATCACTAACCACATCCACTTTTGAAGTCATTAACCCTTAATCACAATTTGGGATCTTGCTAAACCGGGGCTTAGCAATCCAATAATCTCAGGCTTATTCTCTAACCTCGAGTCTCAAAAGCTGGGGTATTACAATAACCAACTACCAGAATGACAACCCAAAAAAGTCCTCGTCGCCCTTGGCTGCCTGCTCTATCCTCGATCCACTACCCTGTCTGAAAGGTTAGTAGGGGAGGGTGAGATTCGAGAGAATCTCAGTAGGAAAACAATATCAATATGCATGTACGATAAATGTTTAATGCATGACATGCTTATATTATATAACTCATGCTAACACAATGACAAATCTGTAAGCTCAATCTTCAAACAATATACTGATGGCCATAGCATAAATTGAAACATAGCTTCAAATTACACATAATCATGCAAAGCTAAGACATGCACCAACACACTAATACAAATATCAAATACATACAGGAGAGATATGTTCCCTACCCTCTTTCCACGTAAGCTCCAGCTCCGGCTGCTCACGATCAGGGTGATCATCAAACCCTAAAACTAAAACCAAGGACATAGGGTTAATCCCTTTTTTCCAATTCCTTAACTTTCAAACACTTAAGCTGGTTATCATTCATGACCTTGAGGTGGCTACCCAAAGTCTAAACACATGCCTAAAGGGTTGGGAAATATTTGACAAAAGACCATATTTTGATTCCTTAAAATCTCCTTTTTAATTGTAGCACTCGAGTGAAGATGACCCCACTCGAGTGATGGATGCCTTTCACTCGAGTGATACCTCCTCAAGCACCCGAGTCCTACCGAGTGAAGCACTAGAAGTGACCACCCGAGAGCCACTAAACCCTTAAAATGGCAAGCTCACTTGAGCACTACCCTCAGCACTTGAGTGATGTCACAACACTTACGAGTGCATATTCACACTCTTGCCAAATTTCCCGCGAGTGTTAACCCGAGACGCAGCTTCAATTGCCAAAATGCATGCTCACTCGAGTGGTACAAGGTGCACTCGAGTGATAGCCCTCATCACTCACAGGTGAACCAATGCACTCTCACAACTTCCACATACAAGCGAGACCAAAATAGAAGGGAAAAGGGAAAATACTACGTTCCACTTGAGTGAGGACCATGCGCACTCGAGTGATGCTATCAAAACCCAGAAACGCAACAGATATCAGAACTTTCCCAAACTTCCAACATATGTTCCCAATGGTTCCCAAACTCTAACACAAGGCTATTCCCACATAATTTCACTCAAGGAACACATTGAAAACCTCAAAACAAACAAAATTACATCATAATAACATTTTCCCCTTTTGGTCACAATTATCACACACATTACCCAAATTTCACTTCTTTACTCCCAATGCTCTAAATCAATCTAATGACACCAAAACATACTATGACATCATTTTAACCACAATACACCACCATTCCACAATCATACCAAATTAGGGAAAATTTCACAAATCACAAAACTTTACCAAATATCACAAATAATATATCAAAAGGGAGATATCACTCACCTCTTCCTCTTTCTCAAGGCTAATCCTTGATTCTTCATCTTCCAAGATTCCTCAAGCTCCCAAAACACCTTCTTTCCTAAATCTAAAACCATAACAATGAAGCTCTCATCACTATGAACAACTTCAAAGAGAGGTATTTGAGCTAAAGATGACATTAAGCTAACCAAATCTTACCTTTTCCATTTCTCTTTCCTTCCAAGCTTCAACAAAAATGGAGGAATGAGAGAGAGAGAGAGAGAGAGAGAAAGGGATAAAGGAGATCATATTTTTGGCTCCCACACACACCCACAACCGACTTGAGGGAGAAAGGAGATAGGAAAGAGTTGAAATCTTGACCCAAATCAAAGGGTCCACAATTTACCAAGTGTCACCATCTTGACCAACCTCCCATGAGCTCACATACACATATATACATGGGATTCCGCCCCTTGATCTATTGCACAATTCAATCATAACTGTTGATCTTGATGTTACCAATGAGTTTCCTTCTTGGTTATCGATCAATTGGTCGGTAACTTTACCGTTTTGCCCCTTATTATGGCAATTCCCTTGGAATCACCATCAAACTCATTGCTTAATCCAATTTAGGATCCTGCTAAACCAGGGCTTAGCAGCCCACTAACCCCAGGCTCATTCTCTAAGCTCAAATCTCAAAATTCGGGGTATTACATAGCCGGTGTCAGAGCACACGTGGAAAGAATAATTGTAGGGAACTTACCTCTCCTGCATGTAATTGATATTTCTGTTGGTGTATTGATGCATGTTATTGCTTTGCTTGATTATGTGAAACATATATGAATGATTGAAGCTCTGTTTCAATTTATGCATAGTCATAAGTATGTTGTTCAAAATGTTGAGCTTGCAGATTTGTCATTGTGTGAGCATGAGTTTTGTAAGGCAAGAATGTCATGCATTAAACATTTATCTTGCATACATATTGGTACTGTTTTCCTACTGATATTCTCTCGAATCTCACCCTCCCCTACTAATAATTTAGACAGGACAGGTGGCTCGAGGAGGGAGCAAGCAACCAAGGGCGGCAAGGACTCCTTCAGGATGTGGATTTGGTAGTTGGTTATCAATATGGGTTAGGATAACTGTATATGTTGTGGATGTATATTCGGATATGTATTTGGAATGGATTTGTGTAATCCCCTATTTGGGAAATTGTAATGGGCAAATGTGCCTTATAAATCATTTAGTAAAGATATAAACCCAGGATCGCCGGGAATTATGTTGTGCACTCTGATATTTATACGAATGTGATTTATCTGTGTGAGGTAATTGTATTCGAAATGTGAATGTGAGACCAAGTGTATTAGATTTTGAAAGGTATTTGTGAAAATCCTATATTAAAGATGGGATATTAAATGAATTTTGTTTATCTGTTGGTCTCTAATTCACTTTAATCACGTATTTTGGATATAATTACGGGGGGGTTACATCCTCCATCTATAAATAGATGAGCTCAAGACACAAGGAAACACACCATCTTAGAGTTAATCTCATGCATTATATTGGCTTCTTGCATGCCTCCTTCATGGAAGGCTTAGGTAGTCCTTCTTTATGGATGGTATAGGTTGCCACCTACATGGAAGGTTTTACCTTCTACATGGAAGGCGAGATTTTTCCATTTTCATACATCTTGTAGTTGTATCTTTGTTTTTTAGAATTTAATAATTGAGTTTCATACAATTTTTATGAAGTTTTTAATTTATTTTGGTTTTGTTTTAATTTCATCATGAGCTAAATTTCCATTTTTTTAGGATGATGTAACTTACTAATGATTGATTGAATCTTAATTTATTAAATATAGTTTTAATTTTTCCTTCATGATTGAGTTTTGATTATTATTCTTAATGCTTTCAATTGACCGGTCATCTTTTGAATGATTTTAATATGTATGTTGAGACCGGAAGGAGATGCATGTATGTAGATCCTATAATTGAAACCATAATTTACATATGAAATAGGAATACATTCATATGGGTTGTATAGTCTTAATGAGTTCCATAAATCTTAATGCATGATTGATTGCTTTAATTTATATAAGGATATATTGGATTAGCAATTAACTATAGAATTGCTTGACCTTGGAAGAGGCTAGTAATTAAATTAAGGTGTGTTTGGTTCAACCGAGGTTAGGTTAGGTAAGATTTAAGTTAGATTAGGGGAGGTTATAATATTGTTTGGTTCAAGAAGAGGACATGGGAGGTTTGGTGTAATATCCCAAAAAGTGATTAAGGGCTGGTGACTTTAAAAGTGGATGTAATTATTGTTGAATAAACACTTTTGAAGAATGTGTGATGGGAATTTGGATATTTTAATGATTCCAATGGCTTCCTTGTGAAAATTTATGTGGGAATGATGTTTGGTATGAAAATGGAACCAATGGAAGCAAAGATGCAAAATCTAAAATTCTGTCCAGTGAAATTCTATTCTGGGCAGTCCGTTTGTGTGAACGTTTTTAATGCCCAAATGGTATCTAAAAATTCTGAAACTTTCCAATCTTATAGTTCACATCTCAAGCTTCAAAATGGACATATAATTTGTTCCATTTCGTTTTGTGAACTAGGAGATATAACTGTCTAAAGTTTGGGATGGAAACTGAACTCTGTTTTGGGGCAGTGATGAGTTTTATGTAATTCTGGAATTTTGTGGTGATTTTTAGTAATGGCCAATATTTTTACTATGAAGAGGACTTAAATATCTTTCATTTTGCTTTGGAATCACCTCATTTTGAGTTTTCTAGAATTAGTTATGATTTTTCAAAGTTTGGGCAGAAAATCTGCCAGAAAATCTGAAAATGGGAATTATGACATCATCTCATTAAAAGATGATGTCAGCATGGAATATTAATCAAATTGCTCATCTTCTTCAGCTCATTTCTGTCGCACACAGCAGCTGAATGAGGAGTGAGAATGTTGAGGTTTGTAGAGAGAGAAAGGAGAAGAAAAATCACAAGGTAAGCCGATTTCTCCGACGATTTAGCTCCTAACGCGTGTAACTCCGATCCTAAGCTACTCCTCTTTGTTCTTTAAGGTTTGGAAGCTCAAAATCTGTTGTTGAGCACTTAGGGTTTTCAGCAATATTTGGGAAAAGCTAGTGGGAGCTTGAGGTAACTTCCAAACTTTCGTATATTGCTTATTCTGGCTACTGTGGGCAATTTAATCGGTGAAATTTCGCCGGATTGCCATTGGTTTTAAATTTTGGAAATTGAGTTTCCTAGGGGTTATGCTGCCCAAATTGGGTCTTAATGTTAGTTTTAACCTAATGTAATGGTTAATAAAGTGGTTAGGAGTATAAAGGAACGCGTTTACGGAGCCGAAATCGTAAAACCCCGATTTTCCCCGGAGAACTCATAAATTTCTGCCAGCTCTAGAAATAGGTCTTAGAGTTGGATTTTCAATGATTTGATGGTTCCATTAAGTTCAGGAGCGAAAATTAGGTGGGGTTACAGTTGGTCACTTTTTCGGAAAAGGCCGAAAAAGCATAATTACGAAAACGCCCCTAAAACCCTTAAAGTGGGGCTGCCAAGGGTAAATTTGTAATTTAACATTGAATTTGATAATTTCGAGTACGGAAATGGATTCCTTGGGCGGAAATATGTTAGGATAGCCCAGATTAGAATTTCGGGAAAAGTGCAACCGGACCGGGTACGGCGGGCCCGGGCCGGGTCCCCGGAGGTAGTTTTGTAAATTTTCATTATAGACTCATATAACCCCAAGTAACACTATGGAAGTGTCTAAATGGTGCATTTAGAATTGTAGGATTCGATATTTGCCGCCCTCGGGAGCCCGCAATGCTAAGAAACGTCGGGAAAGGATCAGGTAGTGACTTTCTCTCTCTTATACTATGTATAATGCTCTGTATGTGTGTGTTATCATTGTTATGTGATGATTCTTTGATGCTGCTGCGATTACAGCTGGTGATAGCTGTCGTTTACAGCGCAAGCTGTCGTTTACAACGCAAGCTGTCGTTATTGTGATTACAGCGTAAGCTGTCGTGATTATTATTACAGCGAGAGCTGTCGTATTGTGCATACAGCCGTGAGTGCTGTCGTTTGTGGTGAAAACCATGTATCTATGTGATGCTGCTGTTATTGCTGGTTGTGATTTATATACATGCTTTGTAATTATACATTGTGTTAGTGGTTTGTTACTACTGGGATTCTCTCGAATCTCATTCTTTCCTATGACTAACCTTTCAGACAGGGCGTGTGGCTCAAAAGAGAAGCGGCCAACCCGGAGCACTTAGGATCTTTAGTGATACTAAGGATTTTTGAGATGTTGGTTATCTATTTTAAACTCGGGATTACTGTATATTTTGAAACATGAAGATCATATTCAATTTTGGATGTGTAATCCCCTAGTAAATACTTATAAACCCTCAGGTTATATATATGTATAGAACCCGGGAGTTGCCGGGGATTTAGCTATCCACTCTGATATGTGAATGTAAATCAACTGCACAGGTAATTATATTCGAATGTTTAAAATGAGACCAGGATAGGGGAAAGATTTTGAAAAATTTTTGTGAAAACCCTACGGTATAGTAGGAAGTTTGAAATGAATTTAAACTATTCGATGGTCTCTAAACCGACTTAATTATGCATTATCGGAATATCATTACGTGTTAAAAGTCAGGGGGTTACATTTTGGTATCAGAGCTGTAGTTCCTGGCAAGGGTAGAGGTTGCTAGGATAGATCCCTTAGATAGGAGTAGGGATAGAAGATTATCTGTGAATGATTGTTGTGTATGCACATGTATGTTGTATTGAAATGGATATGTATATTAGTGTTGTGACTATATGTGCATACTATTTCTGTTGAATTAATGGGGCAAGTTGTCTGTAGAATGAAGAAAACTAGATGACGCCCCAATGTTCCGCGTGCAGACCCAGAGGTGGAAGTCGTCAATGATAATCCACCAGATCCAATGCAAGAATTAATGGGTCTAATCAAAGATCAGCGGGATATGATAACTGAGTTAAGAGAGGAGCTCAGAGCAGAGAAGGCAAAGAACAAGGAAGGTCCGGTTCAGTCTACTCCGGAAGAAACTCAAGAAGAAACTCAATATGAAGACACTGCTGAGGGATCAGCACGACCATTAGAGTCTATACCTCGTGTTATTCCGAATCAAGAATCACATGGGATGCCGCTTAGAGAAGAAAAAGATCTGCAGTATTGGGTCACCAGATTCTGCAAGCATCTGCCTCCGGCATTCAGAGGGAGGTTTGACCCTCAAGCAGCCGAAGATTGGTTGAATAGGCTGGAGAAAATATTTGAAGTGCTTTGTTGCCGGATGAGGTGAAGCCGCGGTTAGCTGTTTACAAGCTCGAAGGGGATGCAGATCGTTGGTGGCGGAATATCGCCCTAACATTGAAGAGCAAAGAAGTGCCATTGACTTGGGAACTGTTTCAACAAGAGTTCAACGAGAAGTATTTTCCCAAATCAGTGAGACTCGAGAAGGAGACAGAATTCCTGAATATCCGACAAGGGGACACGGAAAGCTTTGATGATTATTTGTCCCGTTTTGTTCGATTGGCTCGGTACTCCTCCTACCTCCGGTTCAAGGATGACGAAGAATGGAGTTCTGATATGCTCATTCGCGGTTTGAGGCGAGAGTTGAGGAAACGCCTAGCTACTCACCAGTTTACCAAGTTCAATAAGGCGGTTGAACAGTGCAGGATTACGGAGAATAACTTGAGAGAATTGTATCCTGCCCGAGCTATTAGCCACCGCAATGAACCTAATAAGGGTGCTACCTCACAGAAGCGAAAGGGACAAGGATCTTCGTTTGGAAGTGGTAAGAAGCCCTACCAGTCTGGGAGCCGTGACCAGCAAAGAACATATTCTGGACCGTGGATTTGTCGTCGGTGTAACCAACCACATCAAGGCAAAACTTGTGATGGCAAAATAATATGCTTCAATTGTAAGCGTGTGGGGCATACTGCTGCTGAATGCAAAGAGCCACGACCAGACCAGAGACCGAGGACACAGGGCCGAGTATTCGCTATGACCCATGAGGAGGCTCACAAATCTCCTGAGCTGATACAAGGTAAAATTCTACTTCATGGCCATCTGTTGCAAGTTTTATTTGACTCAGGTGCAAGTCACTCCTTCATTGCCTATGATTGCGTGAAGCGCCTGGGATTGCATGTGCACAAATTGCCATTTGAATTAGTAGTGTCAACTCCAATGGGTATTAAGGCCTTGACCACTGAAGCTTGTTTGAGTTGTGTCATAACTGTGGAAGGGCATCAATCTATTGTAGATTTGATATGTTTACCTCTTAGCCAATTAGAAGTCATTTTGGGTTTTGATTGGTTAACGGCAAATAATATATTGCTTGATTGTGGAAACAAGAGGATAGTATATCCTGTATCTCAGAGGGCTGAAGTTGTGGATGCTAGTATGAATTTTCTTTCGGCAACTAAAGCTGAAAAGTATCTTGAAAAGGGTTGCCAGGGGTATGTAGTGTTTTTCTCTGTGCAAGAGGAAACCTGTGAGATTTTGAGTAATATACCCGTGGTAAATGAATTCCCTGAGGTGTTTCCGGACGATCTGAGCGGATTACCTCCAGAAAGGGAAGTTCAGTTCCCAATTGACATTGTACCTGGAGCTGGTTCCATATCTAAGGCCCCATATCGCATGCCCCCAAATGAAATGGCAGAGTTAAAGAAACAAATAGAAGATTTGCTTGAGAAAGGGTTCATTAAACCCAGTGTGTCGCCTTGGGGAGCTCCAGTGTTGTTTGTAAAGAAGAAAGACGGAAGCCTTCGGTTGTGTATTGATTATAGGGAATTACCCTCATCAATTCGGGGAAGAGGGTACTTGTTTTTGATAGTAACCTTGTTCAATATGAAGAAATGCCATGGGTAATTTAGTCAAGGTTGGACATAAATATTAACCTAGAAAACCCATAAATTTGGAGGTTTTATAAAAGGGGGAGGTTATCACTAAAAGACAAAAACTTTTTCCACCCCTCACCTAACCTCCTTTCAACCAAACACCTATTTTTAATCTCCAACCTTCCCCTAACCTCATCTAACCTAATAAAACCTCCAACCAAACACACCTTTAGGGAAACTCAGCTATCAATCATGGGGAATAAATTGACTAGAATAGATGACTAATTCTATCCGAAATTTGCTAAGTGTAATTAAATTAGGGAAACTCAACTTGTGATCTTCATGAAAGTTGTAGCTACGGATCTTAGCGTGAAGACGTAACTAAAAGCTCCTCATTTCAATATTTACAGCTCAAGTTATGGTCAAATTGGTGAGCAAAGGTCAATCAGGGACAAATTCTCATCCTCAACTTCTAAGACAAATTCGAGACCATTGAAGGCAGAACTAGGTTTTCAGTTTAACATAAAAGTTGTAGAGCTTTTTCTTAGCTTTTTATCCTTATAAAGAACGTCATAATCCAACATCTAGAGCTCCAGATATTGCCTAAAAACCAAAACATGATCAAATTTAGTATTTTTCAAGATATTTTATTTTATAAAATCATTATTTATTTATCAATTACACCCAAATTTATGAAATTAAGCTCAAATATCATCCATAAAGTCATCATATAAGGAAAGATAAATATATAAATATTTTACTTATCAATCACCCCACTGGTTTAAGGAGAGATTGTGACACCCTACTAATTCAATAAGGGGAAAGGACCCATGGTTTGGGCTTATGCTCTGTGGATTTTTGCCGATCCTCATCACATGACCAGTGAGCTTCTAAGTGGCTAGTAACATGGATAATAACTTAGTCCATGAGTCTAGTCGGCAAAAATAAGGTTGTTCGGTTGGATTGATGGGAGGCAACTTGAGAATTGTGATATGTTGTAATATAGAAATGATGACATGAAATTTGTGATATGGAACTTGTGATATAGAAATCGTAACGCTGAATTTGTGATACGAAATTGTGATATGAAACTGTGATATGGAATTTATGATATGAAATTTATGATATGAAAATTGTGATATGCAATTTGTGATACCGAATTTATAATATTGATGCTACTAAAATTTAAGTGAACACCACAAGTATACAAATTGTGAAAATAGTATAATAGCGAATCAAGATCGTCCCACATAAATTTAAGTAAACTAGTGATTAAGCATCAAAGTTCCTATTTTCATTTACGTTGAGGAAATCAAAAAGGGCAATTTAATATTAATTCAAACAAATGTAAAAGTAGTAAATCTAATGTTTTTTAAATTTTTAATGATAAAAACAATCTAGAGTGGCTAATCCCTTATTCAAGTCTTAAATCATGTAATTACCCATTTAAAAACACTTAATGTTAATTTATTAATCTAGAGTATTAGTGGATATAAGTATCTTCCAATCATCTATACCCCTCTCTCCAGTTAAAATTGTTATTCTTAACTAATTTACTTAAGAAGTAATAAATGTCCAAACTCATTCTAATAAGATTATATTTGGTTCAATAGGTATATTTCTATCCTATTGACAAATTAAAATAAATTATAAGCCCACATTACTTAATCATATAGTCAAATTAAGATCCCTCTCCCAAGGTTAATCCAAATTACTCAATTTCATATTTAATAGTGATCAAGCACTAAGTAGACAAAACAGAATAGATTAAGTAAACAAAAATAACACTAAGCACAATTAATTGGTTCATACATCTTCAAATTCTCAAATTAATTCATAGCTACTCTAGATTCAAAAACAACTAGCCACACATGACTTTAAACATCATCAATGTAGCAGTAAATCCAGAGTTCAAAATCATAATAAAAATCAAAGAGAGAGAGTGAGATAAAATTGAAGCAGTGAATAGATAATGACAAAACTTCCTCCGCTCTTTTGAGCTCCAGAAGACCAATGAAGCTGCTAACTCTACTCTCATCTCACTGCTCTATTCCGATTTCCTAAAAAATTAAAAAAAAAAACAAGAAGATGATGAGCGGTACATGATGAAGAGTGATTTTCTTTTCTCTTTTTAGTCGGCTACTGCACTTCTGTTTTTCAACCTATAGCTTGTCCTTTCTCTTTGATCTTTAGGAGAATTGCCCAGAAATACCTTTGGGGCAAATTTATTGCTGATTGCTACCAAGCGTGCAAGCGATCTTTCGTGTATGCAAGCGATCTTCCGTTTTGTACAAACCATCTTCCATGTGTGAAAAAATCTTTCATATAAATGTGCAAACAATCTTCTGTTGTGTGCAAAATATCTTCCGTTATGTGCAATAGATTTTCCATGGTAGCATTCAGCAATTAATTTGCCAAAAAAGTATTTATCAGCAATTCGCCCTTGATCTTTAGGTCTCTATTCCTTTCTCTTTCAAAAGCGTGTGCTGTGATTTCTTGGAGAAGGAAAGATAAAAATAAATAAATAAATAAATTAAAGGGAAAACATCAAAAAGATAATACTAATAATAAAATGATAAGATAAAACTTTCCATTATTATTTTACTTTCCTAAACTTAAAAGCTCCTATTTTAATTTGAAATCCCCTAAATAATGTCCCCAATTAATATCTTATCAAAATCTCATAAAATCTCCCAAAATTTTCCTAGATAACTCTCCCATTATTTTCAAATGATTAGCTGGACTCTTTTTCTATAATGGTTAACTTTTAAAAGATGAGTTGTAATTTTCTTTTCTTCTGTGATAGACTTTCGAGTTTAAGTTTTCTCTTTTACGCCTAGTGTTATTTCTTGTCAAAAGATTTGATTAAGTTATGAAATTTTGCGTCAAAGGAATTGATTTTACAATAAGCAGCAGCATATAAAACTAAAAATATAAATATTAAAATCCAAGCAAGATTCAACACAGCGAACAAAATCTTCTCACATAATTTGAACATTTAATTCTTACCATTCAATCCTTCATGTAATTTTGAATTTTTTTTCCTCAATAATTCAAAATTTTTAAAATACTCCCAAGTCCCTACGTTTAATTTGCTGAGGTATGCGTCTTAGACCATGTAGGGGGGAAAATGAACTAAATATCTGTATTTTTTTAAAAAAAAATGGTTAAGATACATCTAGCACCTAAAAAAAATTCGGTAGTGTATTCAACTCTCTAAAGTATTTTTTAAGTGTGTCCATTACTCTAAATTATTGGGTTAAAACCATCTTTGGTCCCTCAAATTTACTCTTATTTTAGTTTTGGTCCCTCAAATTTCAAACTAATGGTTTTGATTCCTCTAGAGGTAAAATGGTTTAGGTTTTTATTAAATTATAAGGACTAATGCTTTAAGCTAAATGAAACTTGACTGACCAAAACCTATGTTGTGAAACTTAAGAGACCAAAACTAAAATGAGGGCAAACTTAAGAAATTAAAGATTATATTAACCATGAATTATTTTTTAGTTGCATCCAGCACCCTAAATTATTTCTTGGGGCATCTAATATATTAACGTATTTTTTCAAGTGTATCTAACACTGTGAATTACCTAAATTGCTAAGTGCAATATTGCACGAAAAAGTATTTTAGGGTGATGGACACATAAAAAATACTTCAAGATACTCTATGCATCACAAAATATTTTAGAATATTAGATGTACTTAAAAAAATTCTTTAAGGATAGTGCACGTTAAGAGTAAAAAAAGGGGTAAGGTGTTTGAATAACAATGAAGTATTTTCAAAAGTGCTAAAATAACCATGAACTATTTTTTGGAGCAAAAGTAACCATGAACTATGTAAAATGGAGCAAAACTATTAAAACCCTTAAAATAAGAAACGTTGATCGTTAATTATGATGTTGAAGTGTGTGTTGACCGTTAACGATGTTAACGGTTTTACTCCATTCTACATAGTTCATGGTTATTTTAGCACTTTTGAAAATACTTCATGGTTATTTAAGCACCTTAACCCTAAAAAAATGAAGATTTTACGAATAGTGTAACACCCCAAATTTTGTATTCACCAAACATATATTATAATTAATTGAGAAATTCAATAAAATGGTGAATATTCATGAATTTGAATCTTGTGAATTTTGAAATATTCATATTCATAAGGAAATGAGCAAATTAATTTCAGAAAGGAATTAAATTACAAAGGTGATAGCAAAATCATAATTTTGCCAATTTAGCCCAAGATTAATTATTTTCCAATTAATTGAAGTTAATTTCAATTAATCAAGGAAAATAAAGGAAAATGTATAATTGGATTATTCTTGATGGAATAAATCAAGAATTGTGAAATTAGAGGGAATTATACATAATTCATTTAATTGAATTATGGAATTAATGAAATACATATTATTCCCTTTCTCTTCCATAATTTCGCCCAACAAATGAAAATAAGGGAGAGAAAAATTAAATTCCAAGAGCACATGCTAAAATGCTACATGAAGTTAAGTGCTAGTTAGGTTAGTTGGGAGAAGAAATGGGTTTGGTTAGAGTAAAGAGTAGGGGTGACGGTTTGTGTAACTAGAAGGGAATCTAGTCCAAATCCAATTGAAGCCAAATGATGAGGGGGTATGACATAAAGTTAAGAAGGCATGGTTGGAGGTATGGGAGGAGGAATGATGCAAGACAAGTGGTGAAATCTCAACCCTTGATGAGATCAAAGGCTAGGAAGAAAGAAGACTAAATTAATAAACACATTCCCTTCCTCTTTCATGCCATATTTCGGCTAACCACAAGAGCAGAGAGTGAGAGTGAGCTTGAGAGTTCATAAAACAGATGATTCTATTGGATTCAGTAGGCGAAAATAGGTGGGGTTACAGTTGGTCACTTTTTCGGTAGAGGCCAAAAAAGCATAATTATGAAAACGTCATTAAAACTTGAAATAGGGACTGTCAAGGGTATTTTCATAATTTCACAGTGAATTTGGTAATTTCGAACTCAGAAATGGATCCTTTGGGCAAAAATTAGTCAAGATAGCCCTAGTCAAAATTTTGGGAAAATGTGTCATCGTGTCAGGTACGGCGGGGCCGGACTAAGGTCTCGGGGGCATTTTCGTAAAATTTTACCATAGACTAACATAACCACCCAAAACACTACAGAAGTGTCTAAATGATACGTTTGACGTTTTAGGACAAGGTAGAGAGCCCAAGGGATTGGCATGCAAATCGAGGCACGTTATTTGAGGATCAGGGAAAGGCGATTAAGGTAGGGAACTTACCTCTCCTGCATGTATGTGATATTTGTGCTAGTGTATTGATGCATGTTATTGCTTTGCTTGATTATGTGAAACATATATGAATAATTAAAACCCTATTCCTGTTTATGCTATGGCCATACATATGATGTTTGAAACATTGAGCACGCAGATATATCATTGTGTGAGCATGAGTTATGTAATGTAAGCATGTCATGCATTAAGCACTTATCTTGCATGCATATTGGTATTGTTTTCCTACTGAGATTCCCCAGAATCTCGCCCTTCCCTACCAAAAATTTAGATAGGAGAAGACAAAACGTATGCTGAGAACAAAGAAAAGAACCGTACGAGGGGAGTGAGTGGCGGAACGAAGACAGGAAGATGTCTCCATTTCACTGGGATGGATTTAGACACCCACGTAGCGCTGTGAGGCTACGTTAATTGTAATTATCAAGTACGAACCCCTATGGGGAATTTCTATAATCGTGCACATAATATCATTATATTTATGCTATTCATGTGTTGCCCATCGAAATGTGTATCGTTTTCCGCAAATACTCTGAAATAGGTGAAAATAAGATGAGGGTGTAACAAATAGTTTTTGAAGTGGCAAGGGAATTGATGACATGTAAGGATTATATTTAGTTAGTAATACACAATGTGTACATATATTTTTAGATTTTAATATTCCAATATGGAAAAAAAAATTTAGTTTATCATTTAAATTTTAGGGTTTGCAAATACTTAGGAGTAGTTTCAAATAGATTTTATAATAATGTTCACTTTAATCATTTTACAAATACATGAGGTATACATTTGTTCCTTTAACTTTATAACATATATTTTTGATCAGATATTTCTAATATTGTTAATACTGCTAACGAAAAACACTGACACAACAAACTTAAGTGATGACTGTGTAATTAATGTTATTAATCTTAAATTTAAAATATATATAAATTGAAAAAATATAAAAACTTAATGAAGCAGTCAATATCAAAACCTCAATTGTATTAAAAAAAAATTAGTTTAATAATATAAACAGCAAAACCTCGATTTCGTTTGCAACGATTTGCTAATTTATTTCATTTTAATTGTCTAAATATATTATATTAAAAGATTAAAACTTAAAATATGATTTGTCAGCTGTGCAATCATCACTTGAATTTGTTGCGTCAACATTTTCTATTAGCAACATTAATGGTGTTAGAAATATAGGACTAAAAGTATACTTTAGTCTTTTAGAAATAAGGAAAATGGCCCTATTTAAACATCATTAATTTACTTAATGTTTATATAATTAAATTAATTAAACTATAATAGTTTTACCTACATCATCTTGTTAACAAAGCAAACAAGAAAATCATATTTCTTTATCTTAGAACTCTCCATTTTTTGTAGTTCAGGTAAAAAAAAACTCACAATTTTTAAACCAATAAAAAATAAATCTCAATTTATTTCAATTTGAAAAAAAAAATCATTATATCCAAATCAGGGAACACTGCCTCCAAGGAGTTTTTGGGTCAAATCACCAACTTCCCTTTAGATAATTAACTGGATAATTAATTTACAAGAGTTAATCAGTAAAATAACTAATTTAAATATATTAAAAAAATTAATTAAATTAATTATATATAACAAATGGGTATTAGTCTTTCTAAAATACTCCTCTCGTGAATAATGTAAAATTTAATTGGGAAGTTGATATTGGTCATAAATGTAAAACTATTTCACATGTTTATGAATTTATTTTTTAAATTAGCCTTATTAATATTCCCTTAATAATAATCAAGTAAAAAAGGAATGAAAAGAATTAAGGAAGGTGATTAGGGTGTTTTAGGGGGAAAAACATATATATCCTATTAACTAATTTAAATAATTTCTACAATATGATCAAATTAGTTAATTATGTCTTACATTAAAAATTATAGAAGTACCATTTTTAATCATGTGCATTGTAAGAACCCATCATTGATGAAAACCTCCTTAGTATATTCAATTAAAATAGATACCTTTGGAGGAAAATAATAAATTTTGAAAATAAAGTGAATTAAGGTCTTAAATTTAAAATAAAAATAAACCCGTTATCTAGTTGCTATAAATATGATAAGAGGTGGTAATTTATTTTTTAAAAAATATTCATACCAATTTGTGCAAAAGTTATGGGCTTGTGGTTTCTCCATGTTTCTTATTTTATAACAACAATTGAGTCTTAGTGCCTGTTTGTATTAGCGGTGGAGAAGGAGTTATTTTTGCACATGGGCTTTTAGAAAAGTCAAATAGAAAAAAGTCATATTGTAGATGTAATTTGTGTTTGGATTAGCGGTGACAGAAGTGACTTTTTTTCTAATCTTAAACTTGTTTGGATTAGTATTTGAAAAGCCCATTTAGATGAAAAATGACTGAAAAAGGCATGAATCATATATATATTATTGTATATATTGTGATAATTGAAGTGAAAATTAAAATTAAAATTTGATAAAATACAAAAAGTTCAATTAATGCATTTTTTGGGACATTATTACATGAGCAAGCATTGATTTGAGTTAGGAATATTCGTATTGAATTAATTGTAATCAAAGGCAAAATTATCAAAATTTGTTAATTATTCATATAAATTTATTAATTAATCTTGCATTGTAGGTGCTTAATAAGAAATTGAAGATTTTGGAGGATTATAATTAATATTTTGATTACTGGAGAAAATTACAAAGAAGTCCCTAGAATTTATGAAAATTACAAGTGAATGAAGAAAATGGACTAAGGAAATCATAGAAAAGTACTCAATGTTTCGTAAATTGTAGTTCAACCTACAAATATTTCAAAATTCTTCCTCTTATCACCTTCATCATTGCCCTTTTTTATAGTTGCCAACGGCCTTCTCCGACCTTTCTTCAAACTCCATTTCTGGCGAACTTCATCTCTTAGAACCAGATTTTCATTGGCAAACCAGGAAAACAGAGCATAGCTTCATCAGACGATCCCTTCCACTCAACGTCTCTGGCTCTGTGTCTCGTCGCACTGTTCACTCCGTCTCTAAGCTGCGATGCAAACACATTCTCAACTCACGGTCAAGCCCTTACACTTCGATGATATTGTGATGCAATCGGCGGTGGTGTGGCAAGGAGGAAGAGAATCAAGGTTTGATCTTCATTGTATCGAGTGATGAAGGCTTCAGCTTTAATGTCAATCCCAGGCTCAACCACTCCTCAACGACCCTTGTCTTCATCATTGGGCCATACTTTACGAGCCTTCGTTCCGTCATCGTATGAATCATATTGCCTCCTCTGCTCTTCTTGTTGGATTTGAACATGCTGAAAACTGACATGAACCCCGAAGATGACTTCCTTTGCTATTGTTGCTACCTCCCATGGCTGTTTGTTTTTTGTGTGTCTTTATTTGAGGAAGAAAGCTAAGATATATGAGAGCTTGTTTCTTGGTTTTGAATTGAAGTATGGCAGTGTGGTAATGAATTTATAGGGACTCTTCTTTCGTAAAAACTGCTCAACAACGAAGAATCCCATGAATGAACTGATGAAGGTGACAAGCCAAGTTAAGAACGATGGTTCTGGTTTGGTGGCCAGTGAAGATGATCCTTTTCCACTCTGACCACATAAAGCCCCTCATTTGTTTCGGTTTAGACCAAAACAATTAAGAGCTCTCTCGTCTCTCACCGTGAAGCTGTGGCCACAGCAAAAAGCACCCATTGTGGACTTCTTTCATAAGCCACGTTCAGCAAAGAAGTCCAGTGAAACTCACCGTCAACCCAAACGCCTTCTTTCATTGCCACTGAGCTTTTCGGTGTTGACCGCGTGTTTGAGGTGTGCCAATGTGAATTCAAACAGGCTCTTACTAGTCAGTACATGCTCTTGATTTTATATGTAGAATATAAATAATTAACTTAAGTATATAAAAAAAGTTGGTTAACACAAGTTGTTGATTTAAGTAGTAAGATTCTCCACCCTACAAAAAAAAATTGAATCCTTGAAGTACACTTATTAATAGAGGTCATACGGTTTTTTCAATAGAAAAAAGATGTGAATGTGAGAAAATTAATACAACAATATAACATTTAACTAATTTGGTTAAAATAGAAAAAAAATTATTAAAATTTCAGACATTATCTAGTTCTATTATATAAATAGGACTATGCCTATCCAAAAGCCATATATATATCGTGATATATAGAACCGGGGGAGTAATAGTTTAACAAAAATGATTTTGTTGCCTGAAGATATAATTTTTTCCCTCGGGCAATTTTTTTTTTTTTTTTTACAAGAGCGGAGTTGGATGTAAAATGCTTTAATCACCAATACACTATATAAAATTTAAATAAAGATTCTATAGTCATACACGAACCCTGTTTATTTTTATTTTGATTTTCATAATTTTTTTTGAGTTAATATAATCTATTGTCCCTTAAGTTTTTGGTCTTAGTTCCTCCAATTTTAAATTATAAATTTTGATCATTCAAGTTTCATTTAATCTAAAACATTGATCTTAATAACTCAATATAAACTTGGATCATTTTGTTTATAGAAGGACCAAAACCAATGGTTTAAAGTTTGAGGAATCAAAATTAAAATAGGGGTAAATTTAAGAGATTAAAGATGGTACTAACCCTATTTTTTTAATAAATTCTTTTTTTTTTCTAATTAGTCCTCAAAAATAAAAGGAAAAAAAAGGGGGCCAAAGGTGCACCGTAAAATGGTAAGAACTAGACCATTTTTGTCTGCTTGAAAAGAGCGCTAAACCACCTCTCAACTCCCGTCAATGAATGGTATGCGATTTTGGTTGGGACCTCGAACCTAACGAAGAAACCCCATATAGTTTACAAGGCCACATTTTGCTTCTTCGATTATGAGCTAAATCGTTTTTTTATATTAATACTCTCAGATCTAGGAATTGCAGAAGCATCGCTTCGACTTTTTCTGTACAACTGTGAGGCGAATTTATTCATAGTGTAGCGGCTAGCCAGGTTTATGCTTGCATTGGAGTTTCCTCACAGATTGAATTGACAAAATCGCTTCTTTCTCTTTCTTCTTTGGAGCATCCGAAGACTATTATTGCTTTAAAGGGGCATCATCGTCGCTATTGGTTTTTTCCTTCTGTCTTTTTACCTATGGGCTCTGTGCATTACATTAAACATTCTTTCGCATAGTATCGGAAGTTTTATTCTTCTACGTTTAACACTTTCATTGTAATCGGCTTCTTCCTTGGTTTATTGGTGTAAATGGCCAATGCATCTGGGTTCTTTACCCCTTCAGTGCCTAATCGATTTGGGGCTCAGCCTGCCATAGGCATTAATCGATCTGGGGGTTTCTCTTGTCAACGAATCTCCAATAAAGTAATTTGCCTTAGCGCCGTTGAAGGCGCTGAAAAGCATGCATCAACTGCTTCAAAGCCTTCTGAGGCTCGGATACCCAGGTGAGCTTATTTTCAATCCTTTTAGGAAATAAATGGTTTGGCTCTGCTTAGCACAATCATTTGCAAGTTTGGTAGTCATTTTTTTGTTGGTAACTTCAACCAACAATCTACGTCTAATATTCGCTCGCCGTACTTGTGGGGCTTGGGGCTTGAAAGTGATAGAACCGTTAAGAATATCCTACCCGACTATTGATGTCTACGCACAGGGTTTTCAGTTTTGTTGAACTCTGGCCATTGAAATCTTCTGCCGTGGTTAGCATGCGTATCTGCCGTGGTTAGCATGGGTATCGATTGCTTGCTTCTTTTACTTCGATTACCATGTCTGATCAACCATTTTCGGTTTCCAAACTTAGAAAAATGTTATGAAAAAAGCAGCAAGAGGAAATTAGAAACATGGTTTAGGAACTGAAGAACAGATTTCTGAGAGTTATCAGTGAGAAATGCGATGGTTGACTACATAGCCTCGGATGATGTAATCATCCATTACCCCGGTATTCTATCAGATGGTGGTTCAAGATCGTAGAAGAAAAACAAAGGGCATGCCCTGCGATTTTTTATTACACCTCTTGGTTGTCCATATCTGTTCATTAACTTGTTTTAAATGGAATCTCTGGTTAGAAAAGCAAATTGGCTATAAGAATCTGCCTTTTCCAAGTATTGTATCATTGTATGTATTACTTTCACCTAGGTATTCCTGAGATGCGTGATGCTAATTTACAGGTTTTTAGCATATGAAAACACATATATAAAGAATTCTTTTATCTTTCTTCTCTCTCCTTTCAGAAATTATCTCAAATTTAGCATGATAGAGATGGAAGAGATTAACCATTTTCAGCATATTTTTATTATTTATAATGTTTAAGTCATGTTATATAGGTAAAATCTCACCAAGTCTCAAAATATTTAGAAGTGAAAGGAGAGATGAATGGAAACATGAAACTATTTGCTCCTTATTGTTAATTTTTCAATACATTTGACTGGAGACCTTTTAACTAACATATTTATAACCATAGCTAACTATAGCTTCTTTCCTCTGATTTTGTATTTGATTTTATCACTTTGCCATATATTTCTTTGCTCTGATGGTATTTTCGAGTCCTCAAACGTTTGTAAAGAGCCACTTCCTATTCTCTTGTCACAACAAGGAAGAATTTGCTGAGCGGGAACAAATTGTGTTCATCTTATATTGAACTGGTCTTGAGCCTCATTTTTCTTGGTCTACATATGTACATATAGCCAGGAGGAAAAGTAGCATGTTTATGTTATTTGGGATGATAATCAGATTTCTCTAGTTTGTCTTTTGATTATTTATGGTATTAACGTCTTTATAGGCTTGTCAGTAAAGGCTGCAAGTTAGTTGGATGTGGTTCTGCTGTGCCAGCTCTTCAAATTTCGAACGATGATCTTTCCAAAGTAGTTGATACATCTGATGAGTGGATAGCAACTCGGACTGGAATTCGTAATCGACGAGTTCTTTCAGGTTGATATCTGGTATTATTCCCTGGCAATGGTATATATTAGATAGCTAGAATGGTTAGGTTACAACGCTGGCTTCTGGCATTGACTCTTGATGGCCAATTGGTTGGGGAATATAGATATGGAACTGGATATCTCAAGTCTTGTCCTGCTTTAAAGTCTTGATTTGCTTGTTGAAGTTTGTTTTTATGGAGCTTTATCAGCTTTATTGACCCATTTATGTTAGATGAGATGATGCCAAGTATGTTAAGTCAAGACTCACTCAAAACCTTTTTTGAAGCTTTACCAAAATGAGATGGCCCTGGTTTATGTTTGCTTGATGTTATGCTTGCAGGCGGAGAGAGCTTAACAACTTTATCCGTTGAAGCAGCTAGGAAAGCTCTTCTGATGGCAAACGTTGATCCTGATGATGTTGGCCTAGTATTGCTGTGCACATCTACCCCAGAGGATCTTTTTGGGAACGCTCCTCAGGTATTGGTTGAGGGTGTGTCATTGAAATTGCTGTGTGCATGTTATGCAGGCTTACATGCATTGTGAGTAATGTTGAGAATCTGAATATGCATAGACATGGAACAAAGAAAGTTGAACATGGCTTCTTACACCAGGATTTCTTACTAAGCTAAAATGTCACTTCGTGGACTTGAGGGAACATAAAGGATTATGTATTTAACATGTTTGGAATGAAGTTATGGAGTGATGTTTGAGAAAATTTCTTATTCTTAATATTTTTGTGCTCTCTTTGTTTCATAAATTTTTCATATTTATAAATATTGATTTTTCGTATTTCAATTAAATACTATTATTCTTCAGTTTATGATCCAATTTGGAGAAAGAATTCTTGCATCTATTTCAAAGATACATGGCCAAGCATTATATGCACTTATTTGGTGGGGTATATATTGGTTTGTTATGGATGACTTGTTCTGCAACCACATACTCTTATTGACCCGTACTATCATTTGGCTGATGTGTTTACCTTTCTTTAGTTAATTACATTTAAGGCTCCCTTGTAAGGGTATTATTAACTTTAGCTAAGTTATGGGCCTCTCTAGCCAATATAAATCTTAGTTTAATATCTAGTGAATCGGGGTGTTTTATGTTTGAGGTCATCCCTTCTTAGTTAGTGAATGAAACTAATATCATTCTGTCTTCTAATTAGAATCCCTTGCTGGTTGGCTAGTACAGCTACTATTATTGCGTCTTCTGATTATTGTCTTTCTTAGTCTAGTACTACAGAGACTAGAGTGAAGAGAGAACAATGTTATTGGAAAGGGTAAGATATATGCTTATGCTGTACTATATTTACTTAAAGGAAAAACTACACAGCATGAGAAACAAACAACGTGGGACTAAATTAAATGCAATTTAACCCCTACTACTATTTTCACATGTTCAAAGAGGTACTCTGAAATAACTATAGCCTGAATTGAAATTGTAAATTACAATTGTAAATGCCTTTTAAAAAAACGCTTCTTATATGTCAACACCACAGATAGTTATGAGACAGGAACCTTCTTATCTCTTCTACCATGTTGCCAAGAAAGTGACAAGATTTGGAGTCAAATTGACGATAGGCAGGATTTTATCATATCCTTCAAGATTTCCCCTCAAATAATTGTAGGCTACTTCTGTAACCAATTAGAGTGCTTGTAGCTTTAAAGTATGCTGTACTTTCCTTAGGTTTTTTTTTTGGGAATACTTTGTTAGATTGATTCCTAAGAAAGCTTTTGTGTCTTGACTAGATATTTTGGTGCCATTTTTTTCATTGGGAATTTCTTAGCTTTTAGATCAGATTTAAAAATTGGACATACCCTGATGTTGATTGTAGGCTTTCTCATTAACATAGAAAAATAATCTTTATTGTTTTATGGATACATTTAGGTAAGTATTGGAATGTTTGAATGATTCTGGTATTGCGAAATCCCTCCTACAAATGATTGAATCTTCTTTGCTTGGCAAAAACGTGCGAACTTTTTATCTAGATCTGGATTCTATAATTTACTCAGGCATTCTTGCATTTGTCTTTACTTGTCATAATTGTCATTGTGGTTTTCAGATTCAAAGACAACTTGGCTGCCAAAAGTCGTTGGCTTATGACATTACTGCTGCATGTAGTGGATTTTTGCTGGGTTTAATATCAGCTGCTTGTCACATCAGGGGTATGAATTTATATTAATTAGGTC
The DNA here is from genome assembly GCA_963855925.1 of Inga laurina. Taxonomy (NCBI): domain Eukaryota; kingdom Viridiplantae; phylum Streptophyta; class Magnoliopsida; order Fabales; family Fabaceae; genus Inga; species Inga laurina. Next base: position 10,488,654 of record OY979710.1, read on the forward strand.
TTGATACCTGCCAAGTCTGGTGAAACTTAAATCCTTTTCTCTTTTGGGCGCTCAGGGGGAGGATTTCAGAATGTTTTAGTAATTGGGGCTGATGGTCTTTCAAGATTTGTTGACTGGACGGATAGAGGGAGCTGTATTCTTTTCGGGGATGCTGCTGGTGCCGTAGTGGTACAGGTAATTGAATATCTTCCTGCATCACATAACATCAGTGACAAATATCAACTATCAATTTGGATCGTGTTTTCTGTTTTATAGGGCGCTGGTTGTTGTCTTGTCAGTATGTTCTTAGTTGTAGGGGCTGTCTGGTATGAGGGGAGGGGAGGGAAAAAATGAGTTGAATTTAAAAAAAATTGGAGAAGTGGGGTTATAGAAATTTAATAAAGAGGAGATGTAAGATAAAAAAGTAAGAGAAATTAATTACAAATTCTTAACCCCACTTTTCTAATCTGTTTAAATTCGACTCAAAAATTTTCTCCCCTTCTCTCCAAATCCCTCATACCAAACAGCCCCTTAGAAAAGCTTCAAAGGCAAGGTTTTGAAATTCTTGTATTAACTCTAGAATGAAAGTAAACTGCTATTCTAATCCCTAATCTGCCACTTCAAAATTGTAAATAAAGCATTACCTAGGTTATGACTTCTGAGGCAAAGTCTGTTATCCTGATGTCTTTTGTGAAATGATAATTCTCTCTTATTGATAGATGACCTTGAACTTTCTTTAGAAGAATATATAGCAACAACTAACACTAAACTTATACTGTTTTCCTCAAGAAGTAGAAGATATTTACAGCAAATAATTTTTTGTGGTTCTGATATGATTTTATGCCAACATTTCAGGCCTGCAACATTGAGGAAGACGGTTTATTCAGTTTTGATGTGAATAGTGATGGCTCTGGTCAAAAGTATGTACTTTTCATAGTCATGAATGTAGAGCTGTTCGTCTCTGTAGAAGCTATGTAATCAAGCACCTTACAATTCATGCAGGCATTTGAATGCTGCTATCAAACAAAATGAAACAAACAATGCATTGGATTCAAATGGTTCTGTGTTAGCATTTCCTCCCAAGCAGTCCTCCTATTCGTGTATCCAAATGAATGGCAAAGAAGTATTCCGGTTTGCTGTGCGATGTGTGCCACAGTCAATTGAGTCAGCCCTTGAAAAGGCTGGTCTCCCTACATCTAGCATCGATTGGTTACTTCTCCATCAGGTACTGGAAAATGATCTTCAAAACAAACCCAGTATGCTGGGATCATCATTCAATAGCTAAAATCGATTGGCTAAGTCATTGGTGTGAAGTTTTGAGGTGCCATGCTTTCATCAAATGGACTGAAATTGAATGTAGGGAATCCTTAGATTTATGGGATTCTTTGTTGTATTTAGCTTCGTTGTTTTGCATGGACCAGCGTTAGCAACAAAAGGTAATCTCCCTCGGGGTATTGAGGGCTAAAGATATATTCTTCCCAACTAGATTCACTTCATATACAAGGTTTAGGAATCAAACCCCCAACATCTTTTTTAAAGAATGAGAGCCCTTGGCACTCATGGCAACCTAAGTTGGTTGCATGTAGCACTTTTTTTTTTCCAAATAAGAGGGGTATGCACTAATGGTATGAGGGTTACAAGCAGGATCGAACCCGCAACCTCCTACTTATAGGGAAGCATCCTGTACCACTAGGCCTTTGGTATGTAGCATTTTTTTAGACTGTTCCAACTGTGCAATACCTTTGTGAGTTGAGTTGGGAAATTCAGAATAACATGCATCATCTTGAAGTTATTTGGTTACTAAATGCAGGCAAATCAGAGGATTATTGATGCTGTAGCGACAAGATTAGAAATGCCACAAGAGAGGGTGATATCGAATTTGGCAAATTATGGGAACACAAGTGCAGCTTCCATACCACTGGCTTTAGATGAAGCAGTTCGAAGTGGGAAGATTAAGGAAGGCCATACCATTGCTGCTGCTGGCTTTGGTGCCGGTCTTACTTGGGGATCGGCTATTGTTCGATGGGGTTGAGCATCTAGACATAGGTGAAGGTGAGCTTATAGAAATTTGCGGTTCTTGAAAACCCCACTTTTTTTTTTTTTTGGGAAAAAGAATTTCTTTTTTGTAGAGACAAATTCTGGGATAACAGTAACATCAGGCAATCCCTCATTTCCTATTTATTTGTCTTGCGATACTGCTTCCTCTTTTGTTGTAGCACCTCAATAAACCATTTTTCCCCCTTTTTATCAATAAACTTTAACATCGTAGCCGTGTTGTGTGGCGAGAAACTTTCTGAATACGCTCCGAAGTTTGGTGATTCCTTCTTAACTTCATGTTAGCACATTGAGAGTATCCGTCAGGAGAGGGAAGGAGGGAGAGGAAGTTATGTCCTCTTGTATGCTCATCGTGACTCTCTGGTCGAACATTTGATTTGATTTGATTTGTAGATTATACAGCATGGCAAATGCATGTTAATGTTGAAGCTCAAGCCTTTTCTTTTCTTTCTTTTTCTGCTAATTATGGAAAAGTTGTGGTGGTTACGACAATTCCTTTCTCATTTTCACTATTATTTTGGTTTAACACAACTATGACGCAGGACCTTAATGCTTTCTTTAGATGGAGAGAATGGAAAAATTGGAGGGATTGTATTTTTCTTTTGTTTGATTGTGCTTTCAGCAAAGAAAGGAAAGAAAAGCGACTTGGAAGGAATTTGTTTGTCAAATCTCCCCATGGTAATGCTTCCGTACTTCCATTGATGGATGTACTCTTTCATTTCCCAACACAACAAGAATATACAAGTTGGGAAAATCATTCATGAGGTACCGGTAGTTGAGTTCAATTTTTAATTTGATACCTACTTGTTTTTAGTCCTCATTAAATTTTTTTTATTTTTCTTTGCTTCTTCACTGCCAGTTCGAACCCTGACCATTTGGTTAAAGGCAAAGTACACAAACCAATACCAAATGGCTGGAAATTAATTTGGCTTAATTTTTCTCTTTTAACGTCGTTAACTCTGATAACTTTGCTGTGTTAGTATTTTTTTTTTATTACTATTATATAGTACCACGGGATAAAACCCATGTAGGGGGAGAGGGGAGTGGCCTAAGGCAACGTAAGTGACCACTACGCCTAGTGGCACTGGTCTGTGTTAATATTTTTAACATTTGTATAATTGTGCTCACAAAGTAAAATTAAATGATTTAATTGTAATATCCCAAACTTTATATTCATAAAAAATATATTGTAATTATTTGAGTAATTCAATAAAATAGTGAATATTCATGGAAATTGGATCTTGTGAATTTTGAAATATTCATATTCATAATGATATGGGCATATTAATTCAAGAAAGGAATTAAATTGTAAAGGTGATAGCAAAATCATAATTTTGACAATATAGCTTAAGATTAATTATTTTTCAATTAATTGGAGTTAATTTCAATTAATCAAGAAAAATAAAAAAAATGTATAAATTGAATATTCTTGGTGAAATAAATGAAGATTTTTGGAATTGGGAGGAACTTGTGCATAAAACAATTAAAGGAACTATAGAAAATGTTTGAACAATTCTTATTTTCCTTTTTCCTAGATAATTTTGCCTAGCTTATAGAAAAGGAAGGGAAAAACAATTGTTGAGATTAAGATATGCCAAGTGTCATTAATTTAAGCTAAGAGGAATAAACAATGATTCTTAAATATGAGCACATGAGTTAATACCTTAAGATAATGTTTCTTGGACCAAGAAGCTTAAGGCAATTGAATGAAGTCCATTTGGTTTCTTAAGGACCCTTTATGCGTGATGGGCTATAGAAGGAAAGGAGAAGAAATTGGTTCAAACTTAATTGGACTTTATGACATAAGTTTGAAGGACACAAGGCCTAAATACTAAAGTGATGTCATAAACCAAATTACCACCATTTATTAAATGAAGAGAAAATGTGAGATAATTTATGAAGCCACTTCCTTCATCTTTCCTTGCCATTTTTGTTTTAACCCAAGAAAAGAAGAGAAAGAGAGAGCTTGAGATGTTTCATGCTCAAGAGAGAAGGAAGAAGAGAAAGACTAAGGTAAGTTATGATTTCTTAAGGTTTCTTCTTCTAATCTTCCATAAACTCCTCTATTCTCTTCCTTTCCATGAAATCCATGGTTTAGCAAGAAAATCATGAGCTCAAGGAGAGAGAGAGGAGGACTCCTAGAGAGAAAAATTTCAAGAACTCAAGAGATAACTTCACAAATCCTAAAACTATGCTAGTATGTGGTTGTTGTTGATGATTGTGGTTGGATTTGGTTATTTTGTTGAGTTTGTAAATTTGGAAAGTCCTAATCCTAAGGGGTTATGCTGCCCAAATTTCTTTGAATCATGGTTAAGATGTGCTTAAGTAAGTTAATAAGGGATTAGAAGTGGAAAAGTACAAGTTTTGGAAGATAAAACACAAAACTCCAATTTTTCCATTTTTCTTGAATATTTTGGCCAGCACTATTTCAGTGGATAGGAGCTGGATTTCCATGAAATAAATGGTTCCATTGGATTTAGTGGGAAAAAATAGATGGTGTTACAGTTGAACACTTTTTCGATAGAGGTCAAAAAAGCATAATTACGAAAACACCACTGAAATCCCTAAATAGGGGTTGTCAAGGTTATTTTCGTAATTTGGTAGTGAATTTGGTGATTTCGAACCCGGAAATGGATTCCTTGGGCTAAAATAAGTCAGAATAGCCTTAGTGAAAATTTTGGGAAAACGTGCCATCAAGCCGGGTACGGCGGGACTGGACCGGGGTCCCGGGGCATTTTGGTAAATTTTTACCATAGACTAATATAACCACAAGAAACACCATGGAAGATTCTAAAATAATACTTGGATAGGCTATGACCTATTTCTTGTACATTTAATATTTTAGGACCGAGCTGAAAGCCGGAACGACATGAGTTACGAGACACCGTTAAACAGAGGATGATAAAGCTTCGAGGTAGGCACATTATCCTTCATACATTATGCCATAATATATGATTGTGTGGATGCCATTATTTGCAAATGCACTTTATTAATTAACATGAATTGCCTAGAGAGAGGCTGTTAGTGCCAGTATGCACTTACACCAGAAGTTGGCGGATGACCAACCGGTGTAGATGTTGGGGCTGGGCCTTACTCATGTATACATGATGATAATGTATTTATATTGTTTATTAATTGGTGCATACTTTGGCGCATGTCATATTTACTTTTCGCATTCTCTATGAACGATATCATGTCTCTACGGGGATTCTTCGGAATCTCACCCTATTTTTAAGCAAATACCTCAACGAGTACCAGTGGGGCAAAGGGCAAAGACGTTGACATTGGAAAGTGAGCGGCACGTGTTTCGAGGCGAGGTCAAGAACGTGGTTATAATTTAGTCTATGTTTTGATATTTTGAAGAAATTTGTAAATATTAAGTTTTCGCTGTATTTTTCTGTTTCTCGTCAATGAACGATATTTGTATTGTAAACGAATATTTTTATCAGTATAATAGTACTTTTCTGTATGCCTATGGAATTCTGTCTTTATTACTCTCTGAATATCGAAATGGAAACGGGTGTTGACAATTTTTAGTATCAAAGCTAATAAGCAGTTCTGGCATTATCAGAAATGTATACTGATAAGGTTTTGTTTGCATGGTGACGGACTATTCATGGATGGTCCGAGTGATGCCAATCGCTGGTGGAAAGGTATGGACCTTATCCTGAAGGGGAAGAATGTTCCGATCACATGGGAACTATTCCAAGAGGAATTTAACAAGAAGTACTTTCCCCCGACCGTCAAGAGAGAGAAAGAGAAAGAGTTCCTCATTATTAAGCAACAAGACCGAGAGAGTTTTGACGACTATCTGGCTCGGTTGCATCCGACTGTCGCGCTACTCATCATATGCCAAGCAAAACGACAATGATGAGTGAAATTTGAACATGATGATAGAAGGGCTGAGACCTGAGTTCAAGGAGAGGCTTATCTCCCAACATTTCATAGAATTCAGCAAAGTGGCAGAGGAGTGCCGATACATCGAGAAACGTCTGTCGAACTTGTCAACACAGCCTGGGAACAAAGGTGCTTCTAGAAGCAGTAGCTCAATGCAGAAGCGAAATGATTAGAGTGTATATTCCGGAGGGGATCCTAAGAGGCCAAATCAATCTGGGGGCCGAAGAGGCCCGGGTTCTTCATGAAGTAGGACTTGTTGGCGTTGTCAGAAGCCAATTCACCATGGTAGATCTTGCAGTGGGATTCTGTTTACGCCAGACTCGAGTAGACCACCTGTCTATTATAATTTTGACAAGCCGGGATATATGGCCAGGGATTGTCCACAAAAGCAGCAGCAGGAGACAAGATCTAGAGCTTCTGGCAGGGTCTATACACTGACACAGGAAGAAGCCAGAAGATCTCTAAAGCTGATTCAAGGTATGATTTCTTTGAATGGCAGTTTAGTGCATGTTATGTATGATTCTGGTGCAAGCCATTTATTCATTTCATACAACTGTGTGAGATGATTATATTTACCGATGCATAAATCCCCATATGATTTAGTTGTATTTATGCCTAAGGGCACTCGAATTGTGACGGCCAAAGTTTGTTTAAATTGTGTGGTAAATGCTGAGGGGCACGAATTGACCATAGTTAAGGAAGTGGAGTTCTTGATTTATTTGAGGCCTGGAGCAGGTCCAATTTCTAAAACCCCATATCGTATGTTTCCAAGCGAGATAGCAGAGCTAAAGAAGCATATCGAGGAACTACTTGAGGAAGGGTTCATACAACCTAGCGTTTCACCTTGGAGTGCTCTAGTGCTCTTCGTAAAGAAGAAAGACAGAAACTTGCGTCTCTGTATTAATTACCGAGAGCTAAACAAGGTCATTGTTAAGAACAAGTATCCATTCCCTAGAATTGACGATTTGCTCGATCAATTGTGTAACACCCCAAATTCTGATTAAAAGCCAATGATAATTATTGAATTAAAGTTGAAATTATTTTGTGTTTTGTGGCAATTTGAATTAATATGCCAAAATTAAGGAGAAATTGAAAGAATGGAATTATTGGCCATAAGTTGGTGATTAATGGGGAAATTAATTACTAACTAAGAGAAAATGAGAAGTGTGATTAAATGGCTAATGAAGGGATTAGATAAGCTAAGTGGGTATCTACTTTATGAGAGCCAATAGGGAGGTAACACTTGGCAAGCTCACATTTGGAGGAAGTATTGGGAAAAGTCAAATGAGTATTTTATTATTCTTTCTCTCTCCTCTCTTCCCTCATTTACTGCTGAAGAAGCATAGAGGGAGTATGATCATCATTTTCTCACCTTCTACACTCATCTCTCTCTCATTCTCTCTCTCCCTGGTCCAGCGCCATTGTTGCAGAAAAATAGAGAAGGAAAAGCTTGAGAAAAGGTAAGGGAAATGACTTCCATTGCTTAAACTCATTTCTTTAAAGTTGCTCCTTGAGTTAAGAGATTCATTTTGGTGGTTATAGTTCCTCCATTGGTGTTGGTTTGAGCTATCAAGGAATTTTGGAGGTTTGAGAATCAAGAAACTCCTTTGGAAAAGTTGAAGAGGTAAGTGAAAACAATATTTCTATCTAAGTATTGTGCCAGATGATTTAGCTTTGAATTTCTTGAATTTTTGGCCTTAAATTCAAAAATGAGTGTCATTGGGTATTTGAAATGTTATTGGTATGGAATTGGTATGTTGGAATGTATTTTAGATAGATAAAATTGATTGGGTTTGAAATAGTTAAGTTTGGAGATTTTGATGATTATGTTGCCCAAAACCAAAGCGTCATAATGGAAAAGGATTTTGGTTGTTTTAGAGGTTTTATTGAATTCCTTAAGTGATTTTGTGTAGGAGTTGCTTTGGTTAAGGTTTTGGGTTTAGTTGGGACACTTAGGAAAAGTTTGGAAGTGCTATCAATGTTTCTGCGTTTTCTGGTTTTTGATATGTATCACTCAGTGATCTAGGGACCACTCGAGTGTTGGATAAACATCACTCGGGTGAGGTTGGGTCTCACTTGAGTGAGGTAGTGTAATTCTACATCTTCCCTTCAGCTTCTGTGTTGCACTTCTGATAAAAGGGCAAGAGTGTTGCCTCACTTACGAGTATGGAGGGTTCTCACTCGAGTACTGGTATATTTGACACCTAGAACTTGCCTCTCAGGTTGCCACTCACGGTTAAAGTGCAAGAGTGTGTTTTACCACTCGCGGGTATTCAGCCTTCACTCGAGTGCAAAGGCCCGGGCTTGAGTGCTCTTCTTCTTTGAAATTTCCATTTGCTCTCGAGTTCTCACTTTCTACACCTCACTTCCTGGGACTCGAGTGAGCATTTGATATCACTCGAGTATTGTCTTCTGTGCTCGAGTGTTCTCAATCTCTGAAATTTTCTTATGCTCTCGGGTATTCACTCGTTATTCTTCACTCTCTAGCACCCGAGTGCAAACCGTACCATCACTCGAGTAAGGTCGTCTTCACTCGAGTGAAACTATGAAAAATGTCAGTGTTTGTGCTTCCAAAAGGGGATCTCTGGGGTAGCCCTCCAACCATTTAGGACTTTTGTTAGAGGTGTTTAAGGGTACTTAAGAGACAGTAATGATAACCAATTTAAGTATTGTGAAGGTATTGAGTATTGGACTAAGTGATAATGCATCGTCTTTAATTATGACTTTAGGATTTGATATTTGCCCAGAGCGTAGAAGGCCCGTGCCTGCTCAAGAACGAAAAGACCAAGGTAGTGACACTTTATCCTATATCATGTGTAATGCATTGCTTGTTAGTATTAGTCATTGAATACCGATATAGTTGAGGGGACGTGACGAAAGCCCGGCCTTAAATACAGATACAGTTGAGGGGACGTGGCAGTGTGCCCAGCCTTGAATATTGATATTGTATTATGATATATGCTTACTTGCTTTGTTTAATTATGCATCATATATGTAAATTGTTGCTACTGAGATTCTTTATAATCTCATTCTTTCCAAATAACATTTTTAGACAGGTCAAGTGGATCAAGAAGCAAGCAAGTGAACAAAAATGACTAGGACTGCCGGCGGTAGTCTTAGCTAGATACTCTTAGTTTTACTTTGGACTGGTTATCATTTTGGATGAATGTATATATATTGAATAGATCATAGTATTATAGTTTTGTGTAATCTCTGATATGAATACTGAGATGGGCAATAATGCCTTGAACAATATTTTGGATTAATGTTATTATCTTGGGTAAATGTCGGGAATTATGGTTATATACTGATATTGTATTTGTGACAAACCAAACAGGCCAATTGTTTCCACTTTGAAATGAGTAGAGATCTTGTTGTACAGGTTTTTGTGAAAAGTTTTTAATTACCCTCGATCTCTCATTCAATTATAAAACGTGTTAAACACTAATCCCAGCCTTGATCGTGATGGGGGTTACAAATTGTCTGGTTCTCGTGTATTTTTGAAGATCGACTTGCAATCGGGATACAATCAGTTGAGGGTAAAAGCAGAGGATGTAGCAAAGACTGCTTGTAGAACCGGATATGGGCATTACAAGTTCCTAGTGATGCTATTCGGGTTGACCAATGCACCTGCTGTATTCATGGACTACATGAATCGAATCTTCTATCCGTACTTGGACCAATTCGTTGTAATCTTCATTGATGATATATTGGTGAACTCACGGAGTGAGGCTAAACACGAACAACATTTAAGAACTGTGTTGAACATATTATGAGATAGGCAATATGCCAAGCTGAGCAAGTGAGAGTTTTGGCTTGCAGATGTAAGATTTCTGGGCCATGTAGTCTCTCAAAAAGGGATTCTGGTGGACCCTGGTAAAGTGGAAGCAGTACTGAACTGAGAAGGCCGGAAACTGTGGTTGTGATACACAGTGTTCTGAGTCCTGTTGATCATTATGAGTAGCTCAATAGTAGTAGCCTTGGTCAGGACCACGATCTTATGCCCTCAGGGTCATGTGTTTGAGGCTGCGGGAGGCAAAAGAAATGCGGTTGAGTTGGAGGGGCTACAGATATCCTGGTGAGTCCACGCTCATAGTCTACTCGTAGTCCTTGGGATTGGGGAAGTACGGGGTATGACAATAAAAAGGATGAGATATTTATATAAAACTTTTATATCAAACTTTTTCCAAAACTCAACATTATGCATGGGATGATGATTGTGAGAGGAGCTTCAGAGAGCTGAAACGAAAAATTTATTGATAATCCCATATCCATAGTAGGCTATGTTGTCTTCACTAATGTCAAATGGCATGGATTGGGAAGGGAATTAAGTCCCAGATGCAAGCAGGAATAGATTGAGATGAGAATTGATGCAAGCCGAGTGAGGGCGAATGCATCATGTCAGCTGAAGCTTTAGGAATTTAACTATCCCATCCATAATCTTGAGTAGATGGTAATAATGTTTGCCTTAAATCTGGAAATGTTGCCTTTATGGCGTAGTTATAGAGTTGTACTGGGACCAAAAAGATTGAAAGTTCTTAATGGAGAGGGCTACCTACGGTGAAATCTGAACGGAGAGGGCTACCTAAGGAAAGTTCTGACAGGAGGGGGGCTGACCAGGTGTATGGGCGCCTGTGTGAAGCATCAAGTACAAAACCTTAAAGTGCAGCCACCGTGATGACTAACCCATGAGTGCAATCACCGTGACGACTAACTCGTGAGTGATTCAAGTAGAATAGAGCTATAGGTTGAATTATAGAATAGAGCTACAGGAACGTTGGCTCTCAACGATGGTGCATTGTAATGGTGTCTAAAATTTCAGAATTTTTAGACACCATTTGCCTATTTAAAACGTCCATATAAATCGGCTGCCCTGTACAGAGTTTCAATGGACAGAGTTTTCAACTTTTGCACAATTGTTCCCAATGGTTCCAATTTCACAATAAAAACTCTCCCTACACGAATTTTCACAAGGAAGCCATTGGAATCATTAAAATATCCAAATTCCCATCACACATTCTCCAAAAGTGTTTATTCAACACTAATTACATCCACTTTTGAAGTCATTAACCCTTAATCACTTTTTGGGATATTACAAAATGCGTGAAGATTTGACTTTCAAAGTCATGCCTGACCAAATCATCAATCGGTAGGACAATCGACTCAGAAACAAGAGCATCTTGTTCGTTAAGATTGTCTGGAAAAGGTTATCGCCCTGAGAGTCTGTGTGGGAAACGAAAGAAAGTATGAAGAAGCATTACCAGAGGTTAAGAATGTAGAAGTGTAGTAAATTTTGGGGACGAAATTTAATTAAGTGGGGGAGAACTGTAACATCCCAAACTTTATATTCACCAAAAATATTGTAATTATTTGAGTAATTCAATAAAATGGTGAATATTCATGGAAATTAGATTTTGTGAATTTTGAAATATTCATATTCATAAGGAAATGGGTAAATTAATTCAAGAAAGGAATTAAATTGAAAAGGTGATAGCAAAAATCATAATTTTGCCAATATAACCCAAGATTAATTATTTTTCAATTAATTGGAGTTAATTTCAATTAATCAAGAAAAATAAAGAAAAATGTATAAATTGAATATTCTTGGTGAAATAAATGAAGATTTTTGGAATTGGGAGGAACTTGTGCATAAAACAATTAAAGGAACTATAGAAAATGTTTGAACAATTCTTATTTTCCTTTTTCCTTGATAATTTTGCCTAGCTTATGGAAATTGAAGGGGAAAACAATTTTTGAGATTAGGATATGCCAAGTGTCATTAATCTAAGCTAAGAGGAATAAACAATGATTCTTAAATATGAGCACATGAGTTAATACCTTAAGATAATGTTTCTTGGACCAAGAAGCTTAAGACAATTGAATGAAGTCCATTTGGTTTTTTAAGGACCCTTTATGCGTGATGGGCTAGAAGGAAAGGAGAAGAAATTGGTTCAAACTTAATTGGACTCTTATGACATAAGTTTGAAGAAGATAAGGCCTAAGTACTAAAGTGATGTCATAAACCAAATTACCACCATTTATTAAATGAAGAGAAAAGGTGAGATAATTTATGAAGCCACTTCCTTCATCTTTTCTTGCCATTTTCGTTTTAACCCAAGAAAAGAAGAGAGAGAGAGAGCTTGAGAAGCTTCATGCTCAAGAGAGAAGGAAGAAGAGAAAGACTAAGGTAAGTTATGATTTCTTAAGGTTTTTTCTTCTAATCTTCCATAAACTCTTCTCTAATCTCTTTCTTTCCATGGAATCCATGGTTTAGCAAGAAAATCTTGAGCTTAAGGAGAGAGAGAGAGAGAGGAGGACTCCTAGAGAGAGAAATTTCAAGAACTCAAGAGGTAACTTCACAAATTCTAAAACTATGCTAGTATGTGGTTGTTGTTGATGATTGTGGTTGGATTTGGTTATTTTGTTGAGTTTGTAAATTTGGAAAGTCCTAATCCTAAGGGGTTATGCTGCCCAAATTTCTTTGAATCATGGTTAAGATGTGCTTAAGTAAGTTAATAAGGGATTAGAAGTGGAAAAGTACAAGTTTTGGAAGATAAAACACAAAACTCCAATTTTTCCATTTTTCTTGAATATTTTGGCCAGCACTATTTCAGTGGGTAGGAGCTGGATTTCCATGAAATAAATGGTTCCGTTGGATTTAGTGGGAAAAAATAGATGGGGTTACAGTTGGACACTTTTTCGATAGAGGTCAAAAAAGCATAATTACAAAAACACCACCGAAATCCCTAAATAGGGGTTGTCAAGGTTATTTTCGTAATTTGATAGTGAATTTGGTGATTTCGAACCCGGAAATGGATTCCTTGGGCTAAAATAAGTCAGAATAGCCTTAGTCAAAATTTTGGAAAAACGTGCCATCGTGCCAGGTACGGCAGGGCGGGGCGGGGCCGGGGTCTCGGGGGCATTTTGGTAAATTTTCACCATAGACTAATATAACCACAAAAAACACTATGGAAGAGTCTAAAATAATTCTTGGATAGGCTATGACCTATTTTTTGTACATTTAATATTTTTGGACCGAGCTGAAAGCCGGAACGACACGAGTTACAAGACACCGTTAAACAGAGGATGATAAAGCTTCAAGGTAGGCACATTATGCTTCATACAGTATGCCATAATATATGATTGTGTGGATGCCATTATTTGTAAATGTACTTTATTAATTAACATGAATTGCCTAGAGAGAGGCTGTTAGTGCCAGTATGTACTTACACTGAGAGTTGGCGGATGACCAACCGGTATAGATGGTGGGGCTGAGTCCTACTCATGTATACATGATGATGATATATTTATATTGTTTATTAATTGGTGCATACCTTGGCACATGTCATATTTACTTTTCGCATTCTCTACGAACGATATCATGTCTCATGGGGATTATTCGGAATCTCACCTTATTTTTAAGCAAATACCTCAGTAGGTACCAGTGGAGCAAAGGGCAAAGTCATTGACACCAGAAAATGAGCGGCACGTGTCTCGAGGCGAGGCCAAGAACGTGGTTATAATTTAGTCTATGTTTTGATATTTTAAAAAAATTTGTAAATATTAAGTTTCCGCTATATTTTTATGTTTCCCATCGATGAACGATATCTTTATTGTAAAAGAATATTTTTATCAGTATAATAGTACTTTTCTGTATGCTCATGGAATTCTGTCTTTATTACCCTTCGAATATCGAAATGGAAACGGGTGTTGACATTAATAAGGAGAGAAAAACACACAAGTATCAAAATAAAAATTGAACGAAATTATAGGTACTTTAGAAATAGTTTTCCCTATATAAATATGAAGGAAAAAATACAAGTGGTTTGGGGATGGATTACATTGATCCCTGCATTATGTTACCACTTACCATACCTATCATAAAATAAAATAATTTGTTCGTTCTTATAGTTTTACTTATTTAGTTTTTTTACTAAATTTTGACCGTTTTCTTAATTATAGGAATTAATTTCATAATTTTTTAATTAAGACAAAGATGTAAACTAAATAACATATAAATTTGTATTTTCCTATTTGGTTGGAGGGGACTGGGGCGCATGGGGGGAAATTTTGGAGGATAGGGAAAATGCCCTGCTTCTCTCATTTGGTTGAGAAATTTTCAAGGGTAAGGGGCAAAAATTTCCCCTCCCCTCATAATTTTACTTTATAGATTTTATTATATTTCATTAATTTGAAAAGTAAATATAAAACAAACTCCTCTTTATCGATCGAGGTTCATCTGGATTATATTTTCATTGTGAAATTGAAAAAAGATCATTGTATCATTTTTTATAAGAATTAAAGTATAAAAATACATATGAAATTTTTTTCAAAGTGTGCCCGACACCAAACACTTTTTTAGGGTAAAAATAATCATGAATTTCTAAAATAGGTGTAAAAATACACATTGACCGTTTGTTAGAATTTTTAAAGAGTTAAGCTGCAAAAATACACATGAGATTTTCTTTAAAATGCGCCCAACACAAATATTTTTTTTTTGGAGTAAAAGTAATTATGAACTTCCAAAATATATGTGACTGTTAGTTGACCGTTTGTTTGAATTTTTTGCTGAAAATGGTGACATGAAGGATGACTTGGATGATTAAAAAACATTTGGAGAGAAATACTTACATACTTACTCCAGAAGTACCACATCATCTGAACTCTATCCAATGAAAATATAATAAATCAGATCATTTTACTCTTAGTTAGCTGATGACTCTTCTGAAAAAATTGAAACTTTATCTTGTTTTTAAGAAAAATATTATATGATCATTTTGTTTTAGTATTTTTTTTTTAAATTAGGATGGTTTTTCTTAAAAATAAGATAAAATTTGAATTTTTTCAAATGTGTCATCAACCAACAATAATTAAAATGATTTGAGTTGTTATACCTTCATTAGACAAAGTTCATATGATATGATACTCTTGGAGTATATAAATATTTCTCCAACTTGAAATAATAATTTACTAATTGAATAAGGGAAAATAATTTTCACCTAACCCTTTATCTCCACCTCATCACTTCTTTCGGGAGAGAGAGGGAGACGAGAAGGAGGGTTAGGAGGAGATAAAGTAATGAGATAGAGACAAAGGGTAAGGGGGAAATAAATTTCCCTGACCCAATCAATAAATTATTATTCCTCATTATTTCCTAATCATCCACATCATCCTCCATGGCACCATTTTCAATCAAAAAATTTAAATAAATGGTCGACTAACGGTTAATATATATTCTTGCATATATTTTGGAAATTCATAACTGCTTTTGCCCTTAAAAAAAGCATTTGTATTGAGCGCACATTTGAAAAAATCTCATATGTATTTTTGGACCTTAACCCTTAAAATATTCAAGAAAACAGTCAATGTATATTTTTTCACCTACTTTAAAAGTTCATAGTTACTTTTATTCCTCAAAAAAAAAATATTTGATATTGGGCACGCTTTTAGAAAAATCCCATATATATTTTTACATCTCAACCCTTTTTATAAATATATTAACATGTTGGGGATGTGAGTGAATTTTCATAAATCATGCAATTTGAACAAAGATGTATATTAGTTAATATAATAGATATAAAAAAATATAAATTAATATGAAAGGGAGAAATGGTAAATTACTTATTACAACCTCCCCGGCCCCAAAAAAAAAAACCAAATTGTTTGGTTGCAAATCTCCTCTCCTCGTTTGGGTGAAAATTGTACAGGGGACGGGAGTCAAACTTATTGATTAGTTTGCCCTTATCGTTTTTGTTATATTCTATTAATGTCCATGAGAAAAAGTAAAAATTACTTGACTATTTTTCCCTCATACTTTTTCTGATACTCCATTTTAAAGATATATTATTATATTAATTAGAAATTAGAAATAAACAATATTGTTGTACTCTAAATTTTTTTACACATTAACATATTGGAATGAGAATGAATTTTAATAAAGTATGCAATTTGAATTAAGGTGAAAATTAATTTATATAAAATATAAATAAAAATGTAAACTAATATGTGAGTGTGAAATGATAAATTAAATTTTATTACCCCTCCCCAAACCAGTTAAAAATCATTTCCCTCCCTTCTTCCCGTCACCCCTCCCCTCAAACCAAACATACAAAGAATCAAGTTACAAATCATACCACATAAAATTTCTTTTATTTATTGAATAATATTTTATTTTGTTATATATTAATGTTGATATATATAATGAAAAACATAAGTCAGAACAATAAAAATCTTTTAAGGAGAGAGTGGAGAGGGCATTGAAGTCATTTCACCTACATTTTAAAATCTAAAATTGAGTTAATAAATCAATTAAGAATTTGTTGGATTTATCAACCTAATTTAGAATTTTTATATTTTATGTAGTTTTATATAGGATTTTCCCTATTTAAAACCTTCATTATTGAGAAGTGACCTAAATCAAAGAAACCACACACTGCAACAATTTTGAGAACTACTCCTTCTCTTAGACTTTGGCATCTCATACAGTCTGCTGAGGCAGACGAAGACTTTTCCTTGCTGGGACGGCCATTTCTCATATTTTATTTGCTGATGATATTATCTTGTTTGCTAGAGCAAATATAGATCAGGCAGGTGTGGTGAAAGCAGTCTTGGATAATTTTTGCGAGATCTCTAGTCAAAAGGTGAACACGGCCCAATCCGGCATCTTCTTTTCCAAGAATATACATCATTCGAGGAGCAAGGAAATTAGTGATTTCTTAAATTTCACACCAACTATCGATTTGGGGAAGTTTCTTGGCATGCCTATACTTCATAAACGCGCTTCAAAATCCACATATAAATTTATTTTCGACAAGATGGATTCTCATTTGGTTGGTTGGAAAATGAATATGCTATCTATGGCCACACGACATACTCTGGTTGCATCAATCACTTCGGCCATACCTTCGTATGCCATGCTAACAGTCCCTTTACCTATGGGAACTTGTACTGATATTGATAAGCATTGTTGTACCTTTCTTTGAGGGGGTTGTAACATGAAACGTAAGCCTCATTTGGTGTCTTAGGATCAGGTGTGTGAGCGAAAAGAGGCTGGAGGATTGGGCCTTTGGCAAGCACGTTTTCAAAATCAAGCTTTCAAGTCCAAACTTGGTTGGGCCCTGATTAACAAGAGAGACTTATTGTGGGTGAAGTTTTTTCATGAAAAATATAGGGCAGGTACAGACATCATCCCGACGGATTGAATCTAGTACATGGCAGTGAATTAGGAATAACTCGGATATAATATCTCAAATTTTGGGACTGGAGGCCTTGGAATAATCCTGAAGTAAATGAACTAGTAAGCCCTGGTTTAGTAGATGTCCCAAATCTATTCTCTAATGTCTCTTATATATTTAGGGCATTAAAGAAAATAAAATGGTGGATTTTGAAGAAAGTGATTATGCTTCCAGTGAAATCGCCTGTGAGGTAATAAGCTTGTCATGTGATTTTATATGACCAAATGATGAGTAAAAATTATGAAATTTTACAAGGTGAAAATAGACATCCTAAGCTTTAATTTAATAGGTCATATGAATCATTTGAAGCTATATGTAAAAAGAGATAAATTTTTGAAGTTAGCCTATAAAAACTGGAAAATTTCTAGAACAACAGGCAAAGATTAAAATTTTGGGAATTTTGTGCTTCCAACTAACAAAAGGCTATATTTTTCCTTGAAACTAGACTCAATAAAGGTTCACTTCAATTTAATTTTTCTAGAATTAGTTATAATTTTTTTAAGTTTGAGTAGAAATCTGCCAAAATTTTGTAAAAATCTGAAATTATTGGAAATTAAATTAATAATTAAATACCATGTGATATATCATCTTCCTTCTATCTTCAGCCCAAAACTGACGTGAAAAAGCTGAAATAAGAGAGAGAAACAGTGAAATTTTAGAGAGAGAAAAGGGGAGGAAAAAGCTTTCAAGGGTAAGTGATTTCTTCAGTAAATCGGTTCATAATGCGTATATCTCCAACTCTAAGCGACTCTTCCATGTATTTAAGGTATTGGAAGCACAATTTCTCTTGTTGACAAAGCTAGGGTTTCAGCCACCTTGAGAAAAAGCTAAAAGGAGCTTAAGGTAACTTCCAAACCTTTGTATATTAACTATTCTGGATGCTGTGAGCAATTTAATCGGTGAAATTTCACTGGATTGCCGTTGATTTGAAATTTGGAAATTGAATTGGCCTAGGGGTTATGCTGTCGAAATTGGGTCCAAATGGTAGTTGTAACCTAATGTAATAATTAATAAAGTAGTTAAGAGTAGAAAAGAACACGTATGTGGAGTCGAATTTCAAAAACCCCAATTTTCCTTGGAGTTCTTATAAGTTTCAGCCAGCTCTAGAAATGGGCCTTAGAGTTGGATTTTCAATGATTTGATTGTTTCATTGAGTTCAGGAGGGAAAATTAGGTAGAGTTACAGTTGGTCACTTTTTTGAAAAGCTCGAAAAAGCATAATTATGAAAACATCCCTGAAACCCTTAAAACGGGGCTGCTAAGAGCAATTTTGTCTTTTGGCACTGAATTTGGTAATTCTGAGTCCGGAAATGAATTCTTTAGGTGAAAATATGTCAGAATAGCCCATATCAAAATTTCAAGAAAAGTACAGTCAGACCGGGTACCGCGGGGCTGGGCTGAGGTCTCGGGGGCATTTTGGTAAATTTTCATAATAGGCTCATATAACCCCTAGAAACGCTATGGAAGTGTCTAAATGGTACATTTGGAATTGTAAGACCGAGTGGAGAGCCGAGCTGCGACACGTTTTTACGAGGCACACATTTCGAGGCGGAAAAGGGTTAATGTAGGGTACTTACCTCTCTTGCATGTATTTGATATTTGTACTAGTGTATTAAGGCATACTATTGCTTTACTTGATTATGTGAAACATATATGAATGATTGAAGCTCTGTTTCTATTTATGCTATGGCCATTAGTATGTTGTCTGAAATATTGAGCACGTAGATATGTCATTGTGTTATCATGAGTTTATTATTACAAGCATGTCATGCATTAAGAACCTTTCCTACATGCATATGGGTATCTGTTTCCTACTGAGATTCTCTCAAATCTCACCCTCCCTTGCCAACAATTTAGACAAGAGGAGATAGAAGATACACTGAGAACAAAGAAAAGAATCATACAAGGAAATTGCTGTGGTAGAATGAAGACGGGAAGATGTCTCCGTTTTACTCAGACAGGAAGATGTCTCCATTTCACTCGGACGGGTTTAGACACCCTGGTAGCCCTGTGTGGTTACATTGATGATAATTATTATGAACGAACCCCTATGGGGAATTTTCTGTAATCGAGCACTTTTTATCAGTGTATTTATGCTATTCCTGTGTTGCCCACCGAACCACATATCACTTTCCGCAAATACTCTGATGAAGGTGAAAACGAGATAAGGGCGTGACAATTGTAAAGGACAATACTTCTTGGCATATCTCAAATGGTACTAATACTTCATTTTAGTAAGATGTTTGGGTCCTTCATTTGAGCTCATTGGAGTCGTTGGCCATTCGGGCTCTCCCCCTGGGTTATGAATAATGGAAGGTAGCGGATTGTCTATCACTGTCCAGACAATGGGATTGGTCCAGGTTTGTTTACCTATTACCTTCTCATG
This sequence comes from Inga laurina, assembly GCA_963855925.1. Taxonomy (NCBI): domain Eukaryota; kingdom Viridiplantae; phylum Streptophyta; class Magnoliopsida; order Fabales; family Fabaceae; genus Inga; species Inga laurina. Next base: position 10,508,204 of record OY979710.1, read on the forward strand.
CCATTGCAGCTATTCAGGGGGTTAAAGTCCAAGGGTCGAGAGACGATGATCTCCCCATTTGGCGTTGGACAAGTGATGGCAAGTTCTCTTTAAAGTCTGCATATAGGTATATTACTTGACACTTGCAAGCATGCAATGGATTTACTTGGAGACTCGTTTGGAAATTGAAAGTTGCTCAACGATATCGGTTTTTCATCTGGATTTGTCTACATGGTCCTTTATTTATCAATCTCTTATGTTTCAACGTGACTTGCATGATACTGGGTTGTGTGAGTTCTGTTATGAGGAGCAGAAGTCAGTCTTACATGTGCTTCGGGATTGCTCAAAAGTAGCAACACTCTGGAAGTGTAAACTGCCGTCTAAGATGCATAAACAGTTCTTTTCTATATCCAATTGAGGGGAGTGGCTGACATGGAGCTTACAATAGACAGTGATGGTCCAAAGCTCTTAATTTCGGCTTTGGTATATGGTTGGGTGTTTAAGGGTCATATCTGGAGAGAAGAACATATTTAAGCTCATATCCGTGCCTGTCTATCATGGGGTATCTCGGATTTTCTTAAATATCCCAAGGAAGGACCGGCTCAGTTTATATATGTGGATGCCACCGCCACCAGGATTGGTGAAAATCAATGTTGATGGCTCATGGAGGGAGGGGTCGAGTATGTGCACATGTGGTGGCGTATTACGGGATCATGCAGGGGAGTTCGTACAAGGGCTTCAGTATCGGATAGGCGTTGGTTCGGTGGTGTTGGCGGAAGTGTGGGGTGTTTTGTGGGGCCTTAAGCTTGCATGGGATCAAGGCTTCAAGCAGATCATTCTGGAAAGTGATTGTAGTGAGGTTATCCAGCTCATTCTCTCACCGATTTCACTTGATCACCCAGACGGTAATGTGCTCCTGGAGATTAAGGCAATGCTTGGTCATGAATGGGAGGTTGGTGTGTTACATTGCGGTAGGGATGCCAACCTTGTTGCATATGCCATGGCTTCAGAAGAGTGGAGTTCAGCATTGGATTTATGGATCGTTGAGACACCTTCGGATCGGGTTCGGGAGCTTCTGGTAGTTGACATGGATGCTTGTGTCAGGAATATAATTGTGGGCACCTAGTGCCGTAGTTGTCTATTCAGTGATTATCTAAAAAAAAAAGTTAATTAAGTCTATTATAATTATATATCCATGTGGTGATCAGTCAGAGTAGTAAGGAGAAAGAAAAGGTATGTGCCTAAACTCTTCTATTTATAGAAATAATAACGTATTAATATCTTTGATTTTATAAAATAAGAAGTACAATTTCCTAAAATAAAATCTTGCCCTTTAAATATCTTTTAAAGAAAGAAGCATTTACCTTACAAAATATTAAATATTATTAGCAATATTAATTAATTAATATCAATGACAAAGACACGAATAATCATTAATACTATTACTGCAAAGCATTGAATTGTGGCTTCATCCTCTACCTCAATCAGATGCATATTGATCTTCTTAATTGCTCCCATGTGCTTACTATTTTGCTTAATCTATCATAACTTTCCCGCCTGAATATATTATTTTTCATATTAAATTAATTTGAATATATCCTAGTTGCCCCGTTTGAATTCAATTATTTTCCATAGTCAATTCATTTTTAGCATCTCTCACGTGGGACTACATCAGAAAACTATGTAAACCCCATTTGTTTGGGCCTCAAGAAAAACAATGTAATCCCCAACAATTATTTCAAACCTTGGGCTAATCACATGCATATTTTATTATTCTTATTTAAGAGAATTATCTATATTTATTGAAATTATTACCAATGCCTTGAATTAGCAATGACTGCTGGCAGGGGGGCACAAAAAAGGGAATTAGCAATGACTGCCAAAATGTGCTGGTATTGTCTAGTTAGTAGGGTGTATTGATGATTAGCAGTTGAATCCCACGTGTTCGAATTGGAGGGGTGATATTTTGAACATTATTTTTATAAAGAATTCAATAAGAAATTATAGGTTTTTTTTTTTTGTGTATATTCTAAAATAAACAAATTTAGTTGTGAATTGGGTTGTTAAAATTTCACTCAAGAGGGCATCTCTCAAGAAAAGGATGAAAAATAAAACTTTCTATCTCTACAAACTTTTTACATTTATAATTGGGTAAGTGCGCACCCAACACCTTGAACAATTTGTAGAGATAACTCCAACACCTTTAAATTTTTGTATATTATATTTTACCCATTCATTGATTGAGATGAAAACGTCTGTTTCCCCACTTGACACATCATTATCCAAAGGTAGAAGTGTAAATCTAGCCACGAACTATTTTCCTATAAATATCTAACACAATTAACTATTTTTAGATATAAATGTAGACATAATCATTTTTTTTATAGCATGTATAGTAATGCCGTTAACTTTAGTTGACTTTCATTACTTTTTGTACTATAATCCCATCAACTTCTTGCTCTCTATTATTTTAATATAATTTTAAGAAAGACAAGGGTGCAAATTTACTAATAAGCTATTTCGCTATGAGCACTCAACACAATTATCTTTTGTTGGGTCCAAATGTAGGTGTAAACATTTTTTGTCTTACAAATGTCCATATTTATCTTCTAAATTTCCTAATTTATCTTATGAATTACCATATTTGTCTTATAAAGAGATTTAAAAAAATCCAGGGAGTTAAAAAATTTTGGTTTTTCACATATTTATTTTGTAAATACCCATATTTTTCTTGTAAAATTTTTTTTTTAACTCATTGGATTCTTTTAAATTTATTTATTTATCTTGTGAATACCCTTATAATTAGCCTTGTAAATACTCTTATGAAAAAAATAAAGTAAGGGCACATTATTATCTTTTCACTGATAAAACTTAATTTTATTTTGACCTAAAGGGGGTGTAGTGAAATTTAAGAATTATTTGGGGGTTGAGTGAAATAAAATTGCTTTCATAGAGTCTAAGTGATATTTTTCAATTAAAAAAGACAAATATTTCTAAAAATATATTAAAATAATATAGAGAAAAAAGATTTGTGGGACTCATAATGCAAAAAAGTAATGAAAGGTAACTAAGATTAATCGCATTGTAATATATGCTACTAAAAAAAATTGATTAAGTCTATATTTACACCCAAAAATAATTAATTGTATTTGGTGGTCATAGGAAAATAGTTCACTGCTAAATGTGCAATTTAACCTTTATCTAAAATATGCCACCTGTGTAAGGAAAACGCAATATCTGAATTAAACGTAGGTTTAGGTTTTGTGAAACCCATCTGCCATTGCGAAGTCGCTTAGGAGACAGGGGAAGTGCATATATAAAGAAATTATAATAATCATATAAGTCCAAAGTTCTTGCAGGTATTTAATTATATGTATGATATTTCATATCTTACCATGACAAAGCTTATCCATAATCATATATGTTCAATCTCATATATATATATATATATATATGCAACAAAAGCCTCTAACTCAACCTTTTTTCTTTTCCAGAAACCCTTTTTTGCCATTTCACCAAACAAAGCCTTAATCTCCAAATCAGGTAAACATTAATAGCACAAGTTTTGTTTATGTGCTTAGCTACAACTACTGATTGACAACACATGCAAGACTATGCAATTTGGCCACATGACCATGATGATGAAGCCACAGATTATTCTTAATAATAACTATACATTAATTTTCTTGAATCCTTATAATTGTGTTTTCCATTATTATTTCTTTAATTAAATTAGGTTATCTTCAAGCTTCCATATATCTATCTGGGCCTTTGTCTCTCTGTGTCCATGTGTGTTATACTTTATATATATGCATATGCCAACTTGCCATTTTCTTCCATTTTCTTCTCTCTTGCTTTCACTTCGAGCTGTTTAAAATATACTCTCTGTTTGAGAAATATATATATATATATATATAGAGAGAGAGAGAGAGAGAGAGAGAGATCCAATACAATACATTGTATTTAATTATCAACTATATGCTTGTGACTGACATTAATATATATTGATGGACAATAAAAATATGTTTATAACTCTGTTCACGGATTTCCAAAAAAAAAAAGTATAAGATGGATAAATAATTAGCAAGCTCCAGTAACTAAACTATGCAGATTTTTAGTTTTTAATTATGTCATATTTATAGGGAAAAAATAAAGGCACATTGGGAGGATAAGGCGATAGTAAAAAGAAGGTAAAATTATATAAAACTCCATTGAATTTTGAGTCAGTTGCATATAACTTCCGATATTTTAAAGTTTAAATTTAACCCCTCTAAGATTTCATTTTTTTTAATTATTAGCCCCCTGTTGTTAAATAACCGTTATCTTTGTGATAAAAAATATCACATCAAATTATGAAATGACATGTGACATCTTACATGACATCCTGTGTAAATTACCAGTTTCATAAAACCCCTTGAGATTTGAACAGTTGCAGAGAACTCCCTAAACTTTGATCAGTTACAAATAACCCTCATGACATTTCAAAATTTAAATTTAACTCTATTAAAATTTTGATTTATAATACCAAACCACATGCAGATACTTTTAACATTTTAATAAATTTATTAATATTTTTACTATCATTTAGCAATTAAAATACTTCTTTTATATGGAAAAAACTAGAACAATAATATTTGAAAAATATAAAATAAACGTTAATCCTATTAGTCAAGAAAAAATATGCATTACTAATAGAAAATTAATGAGGGCAAAAGCTATTATCTGGCGCGCAAATGTAAATTTAAACTATTAATGTCCAATCATCCTAAGAAAATATTTAACATAAATTATGACATTTTTATACTATCAATGCTCAATTATCCCAAGAAAATAAGTAAATATTATTCGAATGATTAAATTTTTATTTTTATATTTTTTTAAAATTTTATTCTTCTATTTTTTGCCATACAAGTAAAATATTTTAATTGACAAATGATAGTAAAAAACTTAATAAATTTATTAAAATGATAAAACTAATAATGTGAGGCTTAATATTATAAATCACAATTTTAAAGGAGTTAAATTTAAATTTTAAAATGTCAATGGGTTATTTGTAACTAATCAAAGTTTGGAGGGTTATCTACGACTGTTTAAAGTTTAGGGGGATTTATGAAATTGGTAATTTACACAGGATACCACGTATGAGTACGATTCCACATGTCATCTCGTAATCTAATGTAGCATTTTTCATTAAAAAGATAACGGTCTCTTAAAGATAAGAGATTAACAATTAAAAAATGAAAGGTTATAAAACTTTAAAATATCAAGGGGGTTATATGTAACAGATCCAAAATTTTGGGGGGTTTTATAAAATTTAGCCTAAAAAGAAAAGAGATTAGAAACTCGAGGAAGAAGGAAAATACTTAAATATTAATATTATTTAATTCATAACCGAGAGCATGTAGCATGTGATGTGTTTAGAGCTATTTTAAAACCCCTAAAATTAAAGGCTAAAATGAGTCCCGCGTCTCGGGCTTAAAAAATACCCTAAAATTAAATGCTAAAGTGAGTCCTGGGGCTCTTTGGGTCAAAAATGGGATCCTGAAGCTCTTTACTTTAATTAAATAGTGTTTATAAAGATATTTATAAATAGTTTGAATTCATGATTTTGTTATGAATATTAAATATGTGGATGTTCATTGACTCATATTACTCTTCCAGTCAACTTGACATAAAGAAGAAAAGATGACTTGATACAAAGCAAAAGCAAAAGAAGACAAGGACATAAAGAAAAGCAAAAGAAGACAATGACATAAAGACGATATAAAGTAACTATGGTCATTTAAATATAACCATGGTAATACAACCGGGGTTAGATTTCTGCCTCTATATAAAGGGCTGTAATCGATTGTTTCAATTGAACTGAATGAGAACTTCTCTCTAACATCTCTCTAGAAATTCTATCAATTTTCTCTGAATCCTATCAATCTTCTCTCTTACTTTTATAACACGTTATCAGCACGAAGCTCTAATAGAAGGTATGATCTTCTTATGGTTTCTTTAATGATTATATATATCCTGTTTTATTTATAGATCTGGGATAATCTGAGCCACTATATGGAATTAGAGAGATACTTTTACCGATTGTTATATAACATCGGGTTCCATGGTTAAGATTGGAGATCGTTATTGTTTTATATACAAGTTCTTTTATATTATTATTATTATTATTATTATTGTTATTATGGCCAGAAGCCATATACACATATGATTCTTGAAATTATGACCAGAAGTCATAATGTTTTAATTTCTTATAATATGGCTAGAAGCCATATCCATTCTTATTATATAGCCAGAAGCTATATACATTTTTCATCTTATTATATAGCCAGAAGCTATATATATTTTATCTTATTATATGGCCAGAAGCTATATATATTTTTATCTTTTATCTTATTGTATGACCAGAAGTCATGTACAACTTTTATCCTGAAGATAATAGTTAATTCCTCATCTTGAGATTAAATGGCCCGAAGCCATACATGGCCTGAAGTCATGAAATTAAATGGCCCGAAGCCATACATGTTTTAATTTTATTATCTTGCCTTATGAATAATTATCTTTATGAATTTACAGTTATTCTATTTACAGTTATTATATTGCATATTTACATTTTCATATTTTAATTATTTTCATTTATTTCTTTAATTAGTTTGAACAATGGCAAACCTGGCAAAACTTGAAATTGTGGCTCTTGATATTACCGGAAAGAATTATTTATCTTGGAAATTGGATGCGGAAATTCACCTAAATGCCAAAAGTCTGGAAGACACGATTAAAGAAGGGAATGAGGCATCCAATAAAGATAAAGCTAGATCCATGATTTTTCTTCGCCACCACTTACATGAAGATTTAAAAACTGAATATTTGACAGTGATGGACCCACTTGTCCTTTGGAACAATTTGAAAGAAAGATATGATCACCAGAAGATGGTCATTCTTCCAAAAGCTCATTTTGATTGGATGCATTTACGCTTACAAGATTTTAAATCTATAAGTGAATATAACTCAGCTATGTTCAGAATTACTTCAAAATTGAAATTATGTGGAGAAAATGTTACTGATGATGATATGTTAGAAAAGACATTCTCCACATTTCATGCATCCAATTTGCTCCTGCAGCAGCAATATCGTGAAAAAGGTTTCAAGAAATATTCTGAGTTAATTTCTTGTCTCCTTGTGGCTGAACAAAATAATGAGCTTTTGTTGAAAAATCATGAATCCCGTCCAACAGGCTCAACTCCATTCCCTGAAGTGAATGTAGTAACAAATGAATTTTATTGTGGCCGTGGCCGTGGCCGTGGACGTGGACAAGGACGTGGACGTGGGCGTGGCTACAGCCGTGGGCGTGGTCGTGGTCGATATCATGGAGGTTCAAATTCCTACCAGAAGTGGGAAAAGACTGATAAGAACCAAAAAGAGGAAAGCAGTAGGCATAATAAATATGCTGATAATCCATGCTATCGATGTGGTGGAAAGGGCCATTGGTCTCGTACCTGTCGTACACCAAGGCACCTAGTTGATCTTTACCAAGAATCAATTAAAAATACTGGTAAAAGATCAAATGTTGAAGTTAATCATGTTGATCAGGGCGAGAATTCTGAGTATGGCGATATAGATAATAACTATTTGGATGTTGCAGATTTCTTAATATAATTTAAACTGTTATATTTTATTTAAAGTTGTTTCTATCATATGTATTAATTTTATTTATGTTTTTATGAAGAATGAATTCTATTGGCATCAATCCTGAAGATTTATGTCTCGTTGATAGTGCAACAACCCACACCATAATCAGACATGATAAATATTTTTCTTCCTTGGTAATGCGAGAAGCCAATGTTCAGACTATATCTGGTAGTATAAATTTAATTGAAGGCTCCGGAAGAGCTAATATTTTGTTACCTGAAGGAACAAAATTATGCATTGATAATGCATTTTATTCTACCAAGTCTAAAAGAAACTTACTGAGTTTCAAAGATATCCGCATAAATGGATATCATTTAGAAACAACAACCAAAGATAATAAGGAATATCTTGTCATTACAAATATAATTGCTGGTAGAAAATGCATATTAGAAAGTTTTCCTATTTTTTCTTCTGGTTTGTATTACACATGTATAAGCACAATTGAAACACATACTATTCAGAACCAGAAGTTCAATAATGCAGACCAGAAGTTTGCTAATACAAACCAGCAGTTTGATAATGTAAACCAGAAGTTTACTAATGAATTTAATGTTTGGCATGACCGGTTAGGCCATCCCGGTTCAATAATGATGCGACAAATAATTGGGAATTCATGTGGACATACCCTGAAGTGTAAACAAATACCACAATCCCATGATTTCTCATGTGCTGCATGTTCCAAGGGAAAATTAATTATTCGCCCCTCACCAAGCAAAGTAGAAAGTGAGTCTCTCACATTTCTCGAACGGATACAGGGAGATATTTGTGGGCCAATACACCCACCATGTGGACCATTTAGGTACTATATGGTTTTAATTGATGCATCAACTAAATGGTCACATGTTTGCTTATTATCTTCTCGCAACCTGGCGTTTGCGAGATTACTTGCTCAATTGATTAGATTAAGAGCACATTACCCTGATTATCCTATCAAGAAAATACGTCTTGATAATGCTGGTGAATTTACATCACAAGCTTTTAATGAATATTGTATGTCCCTTGGAATTGATGTTGAACATCCTGTAGCTTATGTTCACACGCAAAATGGACTTGCAGAATCATTGGTTAAAAGGTTGCAACTAATTGCAAGACCTTTACTTATGAAATCCAATCTACCAATTTCTGCTTGGGGCTATGCCATTTTGCATGCAGCAATGTTAATTCGCATTAGGCCAACAAGTTATTTAAAGGTTTCCCCCTTACAAATGGTTTTTGGTCAGGAACCTAATATTTCCCATATAAGAATTTTTGGGTGTGCGGTATATGTGCCTGTAGCACTACCACAACGCACTAAGATGGGCCCACAAAGAAAGATGGGAATATATGTTGGGTATGAATCTCCATCAATTATAAAATATTTAGAACCATCTACAGGAGATTTATTTACGGCACGATTTGCCGATTGTCATTTTGATGAATCATTTTTCCCAACATTAGGGGGAGAAAACAAACAGCTGGGTAAAGAAATTAGTTGGAATGAATTATCATTGGCTCATTTTGATCCTCGTACAAAACAATGTGAACTTGAAGTTCAAAAGATAATTCATTTACAGAATTTAGCTAATCAAATGCCAGAAGCATTTACTGACCCAAAGAAAGTGACAAAGTCACATATCCCAGCTGCTAATGCTCCTATTAAAATTGATGTCCCTGAAGGACAACCTGCTATGAATGAATCCAAAGCACGCCTGAAGCGTGGCAGGCCTATCGGTTCCAAAGATAAAAATCCTCGAAAAAGAAAAGGAGCAAAGAATATAGATGGTCAAGTCGAGGATAATGAAGAAAAATTAGTAGCTCCAGAAGAGCGATCTCCTGAAGAGATATTATCTCCAGAAGAGAATGTTGTAGTCCCAGAAGAGACCCAGGTACCTAATATATGTGAAAATAATGAGATCTCAATAAATTATGTTATGAATGGAATCCGATGGGATAGAAATGAAGTCAACGTTAATGACATCTTTGCTTATCATATAGCATATGATGTAATGAATGATAATGAGGATCATGAGCCAAAATCCATTAGTGAGAGCCAACAAAGAAAAGACTGGCCCCTAGCCCAAGGTTTTACGCAAAGACCTGGCATTGATTTTGAAGAAACGTATTCACCAGTAGTGGATGCGACTACTTTTCGTTATTTAATCAGTCTAGCAGTAGATGCAGGACTTGATTTACATCTCATGGATGTTGTGACTGCCTATTTATATGGATCACTTGATAGTGATATTTATATGAAAGTCCCTGAAGGACTTAAGATGCCAGAAGCTTCCAATTCAAGTTCTCGAGAACAATACTCAGTTAAGTTAAATAAGTCCCTGTATGGCCTGAAGCAATCAGGGCGCATGTGGTATAATCGCCTTAATGAATATTTGTTGAAAGAAGGATATAAAAATGATCCGATATGCCCATGCATTTTTATGAAAAGATCTAATAGTGATTTTGCTATAATTGCTGTTTATGTTGATGATATCAACATCATTGGAACTCCTGAAGAGCTTCAAAAGGCAATTAATTGTTTGAAGAAAGAATTTGAAATGAAGGACTTGGGAAGAACAAAATTCTGTCTTGGATTACAGATCGAGTACTTCAAGAAAGGGATCTTTGTATATCAAGAAACTTATACAAAGAAGGTCCTAGAGCGATTTTACATGGATAAATCTCATCCATTATGTACCCCAATGATTGTAAGATCTTTGAAGGTGGATAAAGACCCATTCCGACCTCGAGAAATTAGTGAAGAAGGTGATGAAGAACTACTTGGTCCAGAAGTACCATATCTTAGTGCTATTGGAGCACTAATGTATCTTGCTAATCACACACGTCCTGATATATCATTTGCTGTTAATTTACTAGCAAGATATAGTTCTTCACCAACACGAAGGCATTGGAATGGAATAAAGCACATTTTTCGTTATCTCAGAGGTACAACAGACATGGGGTTATACTACTCAAATGTATCCAAGCATGAACTGGTTGGTTATGCAGATGCCGGATTTTTGTCTGATCCACATAATGGTAAATCACAAACGGGCTATCTATTTACATGTGGAGGTGCAGCTATTTCATGGCGATCTATGAAACAGACTATATCAGCCACATCATCTAATCATGCAGAAATTCTAGCAATACATGAAGCAAGTCGAGAATGTATGTGGTTGAGGTCAGTAATACATCATATACGTACAACTTGCCATTTATCTTCCGGCAAAATGATCCCAACAATTCTCTATGAGGATAATGCTGCATGTATCGCTCAACTTAAAGAAGGCTATATCAAGGGCGATAGAACGAAGCATATTTCACCAAAATTCTTCTTCACTCGCGACCTTCAAAAGGATGGTGAAATAGATATCCAACAAATCAGTTCAAGTGAAAATCTAGTAGATTTATTCACCAAGTCACTCCCAGGTACAATCTTTGAAAAACTTGTTCATGATATTGGTCTTCGGAGATTCAAAGATTTCAACTGATATTATCAAGAGGGGGAGTCGATACACGCTGTACTCTTTTTCCCTTATCTAGGTTTTGTCCCACTGGGTTTTCCTAGAAAGGTTTTTAATGAGGCAGCACTCGACGGTGTATCAATGAATGATGTACTCTTTTCTTTGGCTAGGTTTTTATCCCACTGGGTTTTTCCTAGTTAAAGTTTTTAATGAGGCACATTCATAATGGACATCCAAGGGGGAGTGTTATGAATATTAAATATGTGGATGTCCATTGACTCATATTACTCTTCCAGTCAACTTGACATAAAGAAGAAAAGATGACTTGATACAAAGCAAAAGCAAAAGAAGACAAGGACATAAAGAAAAACAAAAGAAGACAATGACATAAAGACGATATAAAGTAACTATGGTCATTTAAATATAACCATGGTAATACAACCGGGGTTAGATTTCTGCCTCTATATAAAGGGCTGTAATCGATTGTTTCAATTGAACTGAATGAGAACTTCTCTCTAACATCTCTCTAGAAATTCTATCAATTTTCTCTGAATCCTATCAATCTTCTCTCTTACTTTTATAACAGATTTAATGTTTTATGAGACAACTCCTTACCAAATGAATCAATTTTTATTGGCAAAGTTTAACACACACACGTACATATTATTTTGCATTTGCCACAATTTTTTTTCACACACACACACGTGTGCGTGTGTGTGTGTGTGTGTTTTAATATGACAAAAAGCAAAGTAGTTGGGTATATGATGCATGTATATAGTTCAATGATTTGTCAATGTCGAGTATAAGTGTACAACAGAAATAAAGCTTTCTGTTTCGTTCTGTCTTTTTTCGATTTTCCTTTTTTTTTTAAAATTATATATATGTAGAGTTTCTACACGAAAATTGAGTGAAGGATAATAATTTACATTTATGTAGTTATGGAGTTTAAAGAGAAATAATATTCAGAAAATATAACTGAAATTGTTTTTTATTTTTTATTATTTTTTAAAAATTTAGTGCTGAAAGTGAAAAATAAAACTGCATTTTTTAAAAATCAGTGCTCAAAGTGAAAAATAAAACTACACCATTTTTTTTATGAATCTTTAAAAAATTATAAAAAATTAAAAATAGATTTATTTTCTGTCCATAAGATATTAAAATGCTACTCATTTTTTAGAATCTAATAATGAAATCGAATACCAACAATTAAGAAGACCACGATTTTTGCCGCACAGCCGGGGGGCGCAGTGCCAAATGCACAGCACCCCTCGGTCGGGCAAAGGGTGTCAGCTACGCCCTTAGCTGCCCCCTTATTTCGGGGGTCTTCTTAATTATATTTTTTATGATTCTTTAGATCATTAGATTCTACACAAAATGAATAAAATTTTGGCATATTATGGGTAAAAAATGGTGTGATTTTTTTCAGAAAAATGGTGTGATTTTTTTTTTTTTCACTTTAAGTACTTTTTTGTGAAAAATATTTAAAAAATCATAAAAAATTGAAAATAGATCCGTTTTTTATTCATAATATATTAAAATTTCACTCATTTTATGTAGAATCTAATTATCCAAAAAATCATAAAAAATATATTTATAAAGGCCTCAAAATGGAGACGCTGCAGCAGAGGCCCCAAACACAACCCCCCGGGTCCCAGTGACACACACCCACCCACTAACACGTCACACTCTCTGTTAGCAAAACTAAGTGTGTGTTTGGATTAGCTTTTTTTAATAGCTTTTACGATTTACGAAGTAAGTATGTGAGAGGAGTTTTATCTCAGATTACGTAAACCATGATTTTGTTGCTTGCTAAACACACACTAACTTGGACCCCCCCCCCCAAACGTATCTTTGTGCGTATATAACTTTTTAATGAGGGTGGGTCCCTGTGCATTAATAAATGATACTAATATTACTTTTACCTTATAGAAAATAATAAAATTTCACAGGTTAAAAATTACTATCTATAGTGAGAGTCACAATGATAGCATAAGAACGTTATGCCAAAACTGAATGCTCTTCTGCTATCACTATGACTCTTATGATGAAGTGTGTGTTTGGGGGAGTGTTTGAACCCCCAAACGTTCAATTGAGCTTATAAACTCAATGGATAATTTAGAAAAAATAATTTGAGTATTTGTTTTTTAAAGTAAGCAATCGAGCTTAATTCTATCTTAATAGCTTTTGCCATAAGCTCCATTTCTCAGTTTTTATTGATTTAGCTTTTAGGGAAAGTGAGAATGATTAAAATATTTGTTCAGTTATGTCCAGTGTACTATCAAACTTGTTGCAATTTTACCTTCATGTACTTTTTTTGCTACAAAAATTAATTTCAACTATTATTTGGTGTTTTTAACCCTTAAAATATTTTTTCAACTGTACCCAGTGTGTTATCAGACTGATTGCAATTTTATCTTTAATGTACTTTTTCAGTTCCAAAAATTATTTTAAACTATTTTTTGATGTTTTTAACCCTTTAAAATATTTTTTCACCCACTATCTCTTACTATTATCACAAAAGTCATTCGTGCTTAAGTCAATCCAAACAAGTTTTACTTTTACAAAAATCATTTATACAATCGCTGTTCCAAACATAAATCATATTATATAATCGGGCTTTTACCAAAAATAAAATTACCAAAAGCTAAATTGAAAAACTCCATTTTTCTTATCATTATTCCAAACACACCCAAAAGCAATTAAGCTCCTTTTCACATAAGAGCGTTTTGTTGTTTTAAAAATATAGAAAGAAATGTTTTACTACGTTTAATATTTAATAATTTATTTTTAATTGGTGAAGCATTTCAAATTAGCCCCCTTTTTTTGTCATCTTCACCCATGGAAGGAACTCTCACTCATCATATTTATTATTTATAGAAGATTTAACTTGCAACGTCTTATTTAAATTAAGGGTCTATTTGAGAAAACGGTTAAAAAATATGTTTATGTAAATCGAGATAAAATTTTTCTCACAAACTTATCTCGTATATCATAAATCACGTTGAAAAAGCAGCTTCTATCACTAATAGTGCTTATTTAGATTAGCAGTAGAAGTTATTTTTTTAACGTGATTTATGGTGTACGAAGTAAGTTTGTAAAAAGAATTTTATTTTAACTTGCGTGAATTTATATTTTAAACACTAACTCAAACAAACACTAAGACTTCAAGAAGTGCTTAGTGTCAGTGTAGTTGAGTGAAATGGCTCTAATAAAAAATTATATTATTTGGTAGTTGATATTTGGTTAGTATACATTGAGCCAACAAACTGGCCAAAAAAAACTGTTGAGCCAACAAATATAAATGTGGAGAGAGATTTGATAGATACTCCCTCCGGTCCTATTTATAAGTAATTTTTTCTTTCATAAGGTTGGTTCATTTTATAAGCAATTTTCATTTTTTGTCTGAAAATGTAAGCTTTTTTTCCCTAATTTATCCTTATTAAATATCAATTCTCTCTCATATCTTATACTCATTCTCTCTCATACTTTTTATCTATTCTCTCTCCTATACCCTTTTCATAAATAGGGGCATATATAAAAAAAAAAAAAAAAACATGACCTTCTTGAAACACTCATTACTTTTAACTACCAATTTATTTTACGTAATTAAGAAAAAAAATTGTTTATAAACAGGACCAAAGGAAATATATATTATAGTGGTAATTAAACAAGTACTTGCTTCGTAGTTCGTACTCTATCACTCTCTCATTAATATATTGTTCCAAATAAGGAAAGAAGGGTGATATGTTACTTGGGAGCTAAGTGGATGTGTTGTGAATTGTGATAATCAATTACTCGTTCGTTTTCTAAAATTTATAATTATAAGCACCCTAATATTATAGATTGTCTGACACCATTATCCTATATCAACAACAATCAAAACATTAAATAAATTATTAGCTAACATATCTCATTTAATAATTTTATTAAACGTTCTTTTCAATTTTTATCTATCTTTTTTCACATAATTCTATATGTTCTGATTTACTCTTCTCATCGACGTTTTCAACTGTATTCTTCATATATGTCCAAACCACTTTAAAGAATTTTCAATCATTTTATAAACGCCATACTTATTCTTCTTTTAATATAATCATTTCAAATCTGACCCTTTTTTTATACGATGGTATCCATCCTTTGTCATCTTGCTAAAGGGGGATGAACACGTGAGGTTTTTACTAAGGTACGGGGAAGGAACAGGCAACACTACATCCACAGACGCCTGCTGCTTTCCTTGCAGCACTTGTCCCCCGCCACGTCATAAAGTCCCCACCAGTGCCAGCCTGGGTCTACCTGTCCTCCCTCTGGGGTCCACGTGGCATTGTCTCTTTCCCTTTCGACGACGGACGACCCTCCCCCCACAAAGTCACTAACATCCAAAGAAATAAGGCTGCCTGCCCCTCCCCTCTGTTCTAAAATGGCCTCGGATGCCTAGCGTTGTTTATGCCCACAACAAAACTTACCTCCATGTAATTTTATTTTACTACTATTTTATTTGCTACCAAAGTATTAATTTTTGAATCATAATTTCAAGTTTTCAACAAGTAATAATCATATGAAACTTTTTAGATGGAGAGATCATGTGATAATCACACTTCACATAAGTGGGGAAGAAGCTTAGGATTTGTTTGAATCAAGGTAATGCAATTAACCAACTATAGATGAGACTAGCAGAAAGGTTAGTCCTTCACAAAACATCTGAACTAATATTTAAATTTTTGTAAGGATAGGTGCTCACGTTTAGTATCCCGACAGGCAACAATACCTCAAATAAAATTGTGTCAAATAGAAGGATTTATGTGTAGCAAAAAACAAGGCCAATTAGTGTAATGTTATTTATATTTGAATAGATTTTTATTTAAAAACTAGTCTAATAAAAACTTATTTAGATGATACTCCTACAGTCCTTATTATAAGACATATATACATAATTTTATTATATTAAAGAAGTTAATTAAATTAGTTCATATGATATGTATTTTTTAAAATACTTTAGTCATCTTCTATAGTTTCTTCCTTCCCTCTCCTCCTTAATTATTATTGAAGAAGTATCAATAAAGATAAATTAAAAAATATTAATAAATATAAAAATCATGTATTATATTTAGAATAAAGATTAACTCCTCAAATATATTTTATATTAATTACTAGAGGGAGTATGTTAAAAAGTAAGTTTCAAAAAGTTTATATCTAAAAAAAGCTAAAAGCCAAGAGGTGAAAAAATGCTACAATTTGAACGTGTCTATGGGATTAAAAAAAGGCATTTTAACTTCAGGGATTTTTACTAGGCTAAACTCTCCCAAAGCTTAACCTCCTTTGTTTCCCCCCCCCCCCCCCCCCCCCCCTCTTTTGGACATCTTTCTATTGGCTATTCATGAGAAAAGAACTACTGATTGCTAGGAACGATTCACCGTAAATTCAATATATCAGCAAAAGAAGAATCAACCTTCCTCCTCCTACCACTAAAGATGTAGTTTGGAACGACGCAAATTTCATTCCTAAGATTTTCACCTAGGTCTCCTTAATCACGACCCCTCCCTCTCATCTCTAATTTATTTAATTTTTTGTAGGTCATATTATAACTAATATTTTATAATGTTCCTATTTCATTAAGAAAAGTGACATTAAGGTCCAAATTAAAAAAAATAATATCAGAAAAGT
Organism: Inga laurina; assembly: GCA_963855925.1. NCBI lineage: Eukaryota > Viridiplantae > Streptophyta > Magnoliopsida > Fabales > Fabaceae > Inga > Inga laurina. The sequence continues at coordinate 10,524,973 of OY979710.1, forward strand.
CCTTACACTTGTCAATAGAGCCGGGAATTTAGGCCAAACTTATGATTTAGAGGTTAAAAAGAGAAGCGAGTCTAAAAGGGCGGGCCCTGCAGCCCTGAGGGCCAGCCCTTTTAGGCCCGTTTAATATTTTTTTAAAATAAATTAATAAATATAATATCATTATATCAAATTATCAATATGAGAGACACCTAAGTACCTAATAGAGTATTAATAACAGGCAAATATTTATTAATTGGTTTGATTTATTTTATTTTCTACAATGATTTATTAATTTAAATTAAACTTTAAAAAATAGGTTAATTAGATGATTATTTTAACTAAAAATTTATGAGTTTTAAAAATAAGGTATCTCAATTTAAAGCAAAATAATAAATAAATTGTAAAACTTGAAAAAGAAATTTTTTGAATTAAAATGAGTTTAAGCCCGTTTAGGCCCGAGCCCGTGAAGGGCCAGCCCTATAGGGCTGAGGGCCTAAAAAACATTGTACTTTTTAGTAAATGGGCCTAAACGGGCCGGCCCGTTTAGGCCTGAGCCCGTGAAGGGCCGGCCCATATTCCCGGCTCTGCTTGTCAATGATAGTTCCTCCACTTGTCAATAATTGTATTTTCACTTATCCTTGACAAGTTATATGACTTTTATGATATTATTTCCTTTGATTAGGACCTTAGTGTCATTTTCTCATTTTATTAATATCATTTTAACATGGATCCAAACAATATTTTGGAAGTTCATGTACTCCCTCTGGTCTACAATATATGGCGTTTTTAGAAGAATACTTTTGGTCTAAAATATAAGTCATTTATAAGATAATTAATACTCATGTTTCAATTTTACCCATGCAATCAATATTCATTTTCAATTTACCCACTTATTAAATTTTCAAACACATTTTCTTGATAGAGTAAAACTGAAAAAACTTCAATATATAACGTATTTAATGGGTTTGCTGTCACTTATCTTATTTTCTATGAATTATTTAAAGTGTCATATATTATATATTATATGTTGAAAAGAGTACTTTTCAGTTTTTTTTTTTTCCAATCAAATACTTTTCAGTTGCAAACTTTACTTTTCGCACTCCAGAAACTTTAAAACAAGGTTATAGGTAAACATTTCTACTAGAAGGCACCCCAGGTGTTTCCGGCTGATTCACGCCTTGACCGAGTTGCTCCTTTTATATTGATGCTCCCGCCCGCCATCAAGAAATTAACAACTAACTAACGAACTAATGGTTTTAAAAAATAACGTATGAAATTAACTAACTAACTAATTCAACGCCTAAATGTTCGTTTTCCAGATCCTTCAAGAAAAATTAAAAAAGGAAAAAGAAAAAAAATGAGAAGGAAGGATAGGCCATAGGTATCAATTAGGTGTTTGTTTGGAATAATGATCAGAGCCTTCAAAAGAAATTTTTTAATCATAATTTACGGTGTAAAAGATAAGTATTTTACATAAATTTTTGTCTCGATTTACATGAATAAGTATTTTTAGAAGTCATGCCTATATTTGAGATAATTTATTTTTTATTTATAAGTGTTTTTTATATAAGTCAAGACAAAATTTCTCTTACATATTTTTTTCATATATAATAAATCATGATTTAAAAATATTTATAAATTAAAATTAAATCATCCCAGACAAACACGTAATCCCAAAGAAGTATGGGACGAGGGGCCACGTGACAGCACACCGGATCGCTGCGATTCCATGTGTGAAATCTTGCCCCTTGTTTTCTGATTGGTTCCGTTAGTTTTCATCAGTAAGCCACTTTTCACTAAAATTCATTCAGCTCCGCTCGTCATGCCTTCCACCTCTTGTCTTTTTGCTCCCTTTTCCCTCTCCCACGTGGATCCTCCTCATTTCTCTTAGTCTCTCTTCCCCCGTCCACTACCCCAAAAAATTAGTACGGGTCATTGATAATATAGAATCCATTTGATTTTTTTTGATAAATTAAAAAATTTAAATAAAATATTTTAAAATATTTATATTTATTATTTGTATACTAAACTAATTTATTTAACTTATAAATTAATATATAATCTAAAAATATATGATAGTGCATGAACGTAAAATGCATCAAAGTACCTATCAAACAACACATGTATAGTACTCTCTCCGGTCCTAATTATAAGATAAAGTTGAATTTTTTGGAGAAATTAAGGAAATCAATTAAATTACTTTAGAGTATTTTTATTTTTATTTTTTTCTCAAAACTAATTAATTTGACTAATAAACTAATATATAATCTAAGGATACTAAAAATATAAACACTCTAAAGTAATTTAATTGACTTCCTTAATTTCTCCAAAAAAGTCAACTTTATCTTATAATTAGGACCGGAGGGAGTATATGTTATGATAATACATTTATATAATCAATATAAAAAAGGATTAAACTAATTTAAGAATTTGAATCTTATGATGAGTACCGTGAGAACATATTTTTATTTATTTTTTCATTTCTTGCTCAATTTTCCTTTTCTTCTTCCTCTCCTTTCTTCTATTTTTAAGTAAACTTCTTTTTTGGAGTTATTGCATTTTATGCATTTCAAACGTTTTTTTTTTTTTAAATAAACCAGTTCAATCCCCAACCTAGTGGATTACTCGAGTGACCTCGAGCCAGATTGGGCACCTTCTTCCTAATTTTGCTGCCTACCCAAACCGAATAGGTGACCATGTTGCTGGTCTCCAGGTCGACCTAGCTAGTTCAGGTTTCAGTACTATGTTGTGTCCCTAAAGTTTTTGCATATAGGTCCTAACTTGTAAGTATCTTAAAGTGTTTTCATTAATTTCACCTTGGAATTGCTACCTCTTCTCCTATCCATTTTATAAGATATTTCTAGCCGATTGACATATACCAATACAAATAGCTCAAGACATTAAATTTGTTATAAATTCAAGTGATTTTTAACATTACTCTTACCAATCATATTAAACTCCAACATCATATTAATTGCTACTCCCTCTCACTATCCTAATTAAACATGGTAAAAATGTTTAATACTTGTTAAAACTATCAAAACTTGTCATAAAAAGGACCAACGATACCTTCAAGAGGACTCTTATAAAATTATGATGGACCAGAGGGAGTATTGAAAAAATGAGCAAAGTTGCCCTTCCTGTTAAAATTTTAACATTGTATGTTAATATTATTAATGACCAAATTCAATATCACTCATTTTTAGTACTTCTAGAATGAAATTGATGTGATAAAAACTTTCATATACTAACAACTCCTATGCAAAAATTTTTGAGACAAAATTAGACCCTCTCCCTTTTTATTTTAATTTGATTTTAACCCAAAAAATCAACAAATCTTATACTTAGTCCTTTCAAAATATTTTTAACATGTTACATATACCTAATAAAATTGAGCAAAGGTGCAAAAATACCTATGTACATATCTCACACATGTGTCTAGCACCATATACAATCCTTAAATATAAAAATACCCATGATCGTTATAAAAAAAGGACAAAACAGCCAACTACATTAACGGAGGCAAACTTCCGTTAATTTTTAGTTTTGTGGATCTCATTTTAATAATTTTTAAATAACTATTTAAAAAATTTCACCTTCTCTCTTCCGGCACCCCCTCCAAAAACCGAAGCCCCACTTTCACCCTGATAATGACTCTCTCTGACCACCCACATGGTCACCTTCACTACCCACATGAAGGTGACCATGTTGGTGGCTGGAGAGAGTCATCGCTAGAATGAAGGCGGGGCTCCGATTTGGGGGGAGGAGAGAGAAGAGAATGAGAGGGAGAGGGGTGCTGGAAGAGAGAGGGCAAAATTTTTAAAATAATTATTAAAGTGGGCCAATAAAATCAAAAACTAACGGAAATCTGCCTCAATTATAAATGATCATTGACATTTTTACATCGAAGAATTATAAATGATGGCAGACAGATATGTAAAATATGTAGGTATTTTTGAATCTTTACACGAAAAAAAAAATTGTCAACGTACTTGGCGGAAACATTTCTGTCACCGACGAGAGCCAGCTCTGCGTGAAAGCGACTTGAGCGCAAAATTTGTTCGTCCTTGCGATGTCGGGTCCACACTGACACATGTCCACATCATCACGATTTTTACAGGTGTCACTGCTTCAACAATCTAGTGAATCCCACAACTCTGCCGTGGCGGGACCAATCAATGCGCCTTCAAAGTTTGCCGCAAAAAGAAATATAAATTCAATATAAAACCTAAATCCCCCCCCTTAAAATTAATACAATGAGATTCATTAATACTCAATAAAAATAAAAAAGTATACATAAATAAGAATATATCATCCCTGAAAATTTTATTATAAATATAAAATTGGAGGGAGTATCCAGTATCCTCTACCTCCTTTTTTGAAGGGCAAAACGAAAACTTCTCTAGGCTAGATTTAGTGTTCATCTTGTAAAAATTGAAAATCATTTTTTTGCCAACTTGTAAAAATTGAAAATCAAACATTTCCAATTGCTTGCATCATAAAAAAACTTTTACACCATTAATACCCACTTGAATCATTAGCAAACAACAAAATAATAACATAAAATGATTTTATACTGTACAAGATCTGCATCTATTTTAACAAAGAGATTTCCATCTCATAAAATATTTCCAAGTCAAAAAAAAAAAGTCATGCATATATTAATTAATAGTAAGAAATTGAAAAAATACAGTGAGCGAATTAATTAATACCACGAGTATGCTGAGACATGGATACATAATTTAATTTTTAGAAAGAAGGCAAAACATTTAATTTTTTTTATAAAAAGTCAATTAATTGGGAAAAACAATAATATAATTAATAAATAATTTACTCAGTTAACATAACAGAATCGATCGAAATCTAACGAGAATCATTGGTAAAATCCAAACAACCTGGTAGGCACGTCCACCCACCATACCCCTCAAACATATAAATACCTAAACTCTTAGCTTCTTTCTTCTTCTTCCTTCCTTCTTCTTCTTCGTCTTCTTCATCCATTTCCTTCTTTTCTTTCCAGTTTCTGGGTATGTCCCTTCCTTCATTTTCTATTTTCTTCCAGCTCCTTGCACGATCCTTATAACCATATTCTTTCACTTTCTCCTTATTATCGGTATTATATCTTCCTCGTACCTACGACGTACCTAGGTTCTTGTTTCTCTTGACGATCATAGAAGAAATTGCAGGATCCAGAATTAAACTCAACCACTTCACCAAAAAAAAAGACCTTCACCAAAAAAAAAGAATTAATCCCAACCCATACACCACCAGGTATTTATATCTCTATGTCTAAAGTTAGAAGTTTCTATTTCTGCGATCAAGATCTGTCGACGATCTGTGTCTTTTGTTATCTCTTGTGAACTTCTTTGTATATGTTCGTTTCAATCTGAATTTTTTAAATATTGCTTGAGCCTGGCAAGTTTTTCTTTCTCTTTGTTTTTGTTTTTTGTCTTTTCAAACTGTGAAGAACATATGATGAATTAATAAAAACGCTGGTCCTTTGATGGATTCAGCAGGAACGATCGCTTTTAATTGGCTTTGTTTATTTTGTTTTGTGTTGTTTTTAATTGTTGATGATGATGTTGTTGAGATTGAGATCCATTTTACTACTGGCTTCAGGCGATATTGTTGTTCCCCCTTCTATATATCTATATTTTATATATTTCATTTAATTAATTATGTCAATTCATGTTTTGTCATCACGCAGTTGAGAAAAACAAAAAGTTTGTTTTTTTATTAGTCCCGTATCTATTAAACAATGATTTGACAACCCCCCTTGAGTAAAGTTTTCCACAAGCATCGCGTCCCCATAAAATAAGGTTGAAATTTCATCTCATTTTTTTGATATATTTTTCCCTGGTTTTACCTTTTCCTTGATGTGACCAAATCCCAGAATATGATTTTCCCGGAAAACTTATTCTAGGATTTCCTGTTTTGTGTAACATTTTTCACTTATTACCTATGATAATAATTATAATTTACTTTCGCTTTGAAAGTACATTTATATATAATATACCAATCATTATGGGTAATAGCTCTGTTAAATGTGGATGGTTTTGTTTAGGATACATCAGTACGGATCAAAATATCAGTGTTTCTTTCGAACTTATCTTTCCCCTTGAAAGAGAGTACAGTGTTATTGAAAGTTAGACCATTGTTAATCCAACATTTGCCTCTGTATACTAAATGTCTTTTGTCTCTACAAGTTTGTGCTTGTTTGTGTGTGTGTGTGTATGCTTTTGCCAATCACGTACCCAGTGCCTAGTGGTATAAAAATTCTTCTTTAAATTGAAGGTCACGTTTGATCTCGCTTCTAACCTCAAAATGCTAGTGTCTATCCCTTTAATTTCAACATATATATATACGCATATGCATACTTTTTTATTTTTTTGTTGCTGGCATTCATGAATTGACGACACTTTTAACTTAGGCATTGTTTTTTTCCCCCTCCAAGATGATAATCATTACTGTGCATTTTGCTTATGTGTAACATCTTTTTATATGTTTTATTATCATTTGATCTGTCAGAAATTCTTAAAGTAACATGTCAATATCGTTGCTATATAATTGTCTCAAATATATGAGTTGATTCGGAAACTAATTCTATTGAGGTCTTGATTCTGGCTTCATTCAATCAACATTATTCATCCTAATCTAGTTAGTTTATATATATATATATATATATATCTTCGTTTCATGATGCACAGATATAGATAGAACCCATTATAGTTCTTGATCAAATTCTGGGTTGTTCAAGCTCTATTCAATACTTGGACTCTCAATTTTGCAGAGAAATGCTAGAGAGGTTGATGGACTTGAAAAGTGATATGAACAAGAAGTTGGATAAACAAAGCTCACAAGAATAAATCAAAGAGTGAAATAAAATAATAATAATAAAAAATAAAAATAAAAATAAATGGATTTGACGTCATCTCATGCATCTCCCGTTCTCACTGATCCTGTTCCAATAAGCAAGTCAAGACTAGGAATGCATTCTGGTCTATTGAGTTACTCCCAGCAAGATTCTTCTTCACCTCTCTCATCATCACTCTCTCCTGTAAAGTATTCAAGAACTAGTTCAAGAAAGAGTTCAGGGAATCTTGATGATGTTCGCTCTAATGGTTGGCTTGACGCCATGAAAGCTTCTTCTCCTCCAAAGAAGAAGAATCCCAATAAGGGCTTCAACTCCCACATCGACTCCTCCGAACAAGACTATTGCTCCTGGTTGGTATGTTGGTCCTCTCTCCTTCATGCATCACACACACTTATTAGTCATATGTAAGCGAGCAACAACTTGGTCCCGTAAGTCTGGAACTTGTTATTGCATGCTGATCGATCACTTTGTTGTGATTGGAGCTTTTGGTGATGGCAAAATCTTTCATTAAGAACTCATGGTGATGCTGATTCTTTATATGTATGTATCAGCTGGAATATCCATCAGCACTAGGGTGTTTTGAGGAAATGATTGAGCAGGCCAAGAACAAGAAGATTGCAATGTTCCTAGACTACGACGGCACTCTTTCGCCCATAGTGGATGATCCAGATCGTGCTTTCATGTCTGAAGCTGTAAGCTTCTTCCAAGAATTTGATACTCCCTCCGGTCCTTAATTAATATAAAACCTATTTATCTGATCTGAATAGATTAAGGAAGTTAGTTAAATTAGTTTATATGACTTGTTTTTTCCTAAAACACCCTAATCATCTTCTTTTATTATATTCCTTTCATCTCTCTCTTACTTGATTATTATTGAGGAAGTATCATTATGGTAAATTAGGAAAAAATTTACAAATAAATTAATTAACCGCACGATGATATGCTTATCAGTTGTTTTTTAATTTGAAACATTTGTTGCCAGATGCGTGGTGTAGTGAGGAATGTGGCCAAGTGTTTTCCTACGGCAATCATCAGTGGAAGAAGCCGAGACAAGGTGCCAAGAATAGTAATATAATACTACTTTGATTATTTTTTTAAAAAGTACACAACTTTGTTCGTACCCAGAAAAAACAGTGACAATGTTTTTGGAAAATTTCAGGTTTATGATTTAGTTAAACTAACGGAACTGTACTATGCTGGTAGTCATGGAATGGACATTATTGGGCCTGCCTCTCACACTCTGTCCAATGCCCATCCTGACTGTATTAAGTCCACTGACCAACAGGTACATATATATATATATATATATTTGTGTGTGTAATCAACAGCATCTATCAGAAAAGTTGCTACAATATTTGAGAGCTTGATCAATTTGTTTTTGTGTGTCATCTTTGTGTTGAAACATTAATTAATTGCAGGGAAAGGAGATAACTCTGTTTCAACCTGCGAGAGAATTCCTGCCTCTGATTGATGAGGTACGAACAAATTAAATGCAACGTTTTTTTTTTTTATAAAGACATGAGAGAGATGAGAAGAAAAAGTGAAGCGTTTGAAGTAATTACTGTATGTAACAAACGTACGTAAATTCAGGTTTATAAGAGGCTGGTGGAGATAACTAAAGATATACAAGGTGCAAATGTTGAGAACCACAAGTTTTGTGTTTCTGTACATTATCGTAATGTAGAAGAAAACGTAAGTGCCTGTAATTCTTGTTAGTTAGTTAGTTATTATTAGTTATATTCTTAATTATTACTACCTTGTTTTTATGTCTCTCAAAAGTCACTTTAGGAAGTGATTTTTTGACTGCAGAATTGGACAGTTATTGGACAAATTGTGCATGATACGTTAAAAGATTACCCTCTTTTACGTTCAACACACGGACGTAAGGTATATATGTGTGTGTGTGTGTGTGTTTCATCAAGCTAAGTATTTTACTGTGTGTTTAGACGTTTTGAATAATCTAATAACTTCTTGTTGTTGTTATGGATTTTTGTGGTGTTGTGGGTGGTGGGGGGAGACAGGTTTTAGACATTCGTCCTGTAATAGATTGGAATAAAGGAAAGGCTGTTGAATTTTTACTCGAGTGCCTAGGTACGTAATGACAGTAACAGAGAGATCAAGATATCACAATATGCTTTCCAAGAATGTATGTAATCATCAAAAAGTCCCAATAACAAATGAGCAGCTTGAACTTATTATCATTACCTATGTAAATTGGAACCATCTAGTGCAAGTTACTCACTTATTATGTAACTTTTTGGTGATTACATATTTTTTCATGTGATCGATCAACCTTATAGTGACGCTCTTTGGTAACAATCATAATAATCATGGTTGATTTGAGTTTGTTTGTGCTAAGTTTATATGTGTATGTGAAATAGCATGAAATAATAAAGGGGTGGGGTGTGCAGGGTTAAGTGAAGGGGATGATGACGTGTTTGCCATCTTCATAGGAGATGATAAGACCGATGAAGATGCTTTCAAGGTAACATCACTTCATATTGCTACAATTAATCCCTATCATCTTAATAATTTTTAAGGGAAAAGTACATTAAAGGATTTCAGTGAATCATCAAAGCATTCTAAAATTTCATCGTAGACCTAAAGATTAAAATGCAAATAAGTTTTATAGGTCAAAAGACAATAATACCCCTTACTTTATTTTTTTGGTCACCGGCCAGTGGTGGTCACTCTAAGCTAGCGGCTGCCGATAACCAGTTGCTGGAGCTCCGGTAGCAACCAAGATTTTTTTAAAAGCTAAAAAAAATAAAGCAAGGAGTATTACTATCTTTTTATTTTACCTACAAAACTTATTTTCATTTTGGTTCCTGAGCTTGGAGTGAAATTTCAGAATGTTTTGGTCATTAATTAAAATAAATTTGGATCTATAGTCCTTAACTGAAATAAATTTGGTCCTGTGGTCCTTGATTGAAATTCTCCCTATTTTTAAGTTTATAAAAAAAAAAAGTAAAAGGGCATTTTGTTACTATTATAAATTTATATAAAGTTTTAGTTTGGTCCTTATCAAATTTATGAAGCATGTTTTTAGTTCTTTAACCTTGATACTATTAGTCTCAAATTATAGTTTTTTTTATGCCTATCAATGTTATTTTTTAAAAAAATAAAGTAAGGGGTGTTATTGTCTTTTTATTTTACTATCAAAACTTATTTTTGTTTTGGTTGTTGAGTTTAAATTTCAAAATGTTTTACTCCTTAATTAAATTAAACTAAATTTGGTTCTGTAGTCCTTAACTGAAATAAATTTGTTCCTGTAGCCCTTGACTGAGATCCTCCCCATTTTTAACTTTATATGAAAAAAAAAGTAAAAAGGCATTTTGTTACTATTATAAATTTAAATAAAAATTTAGTTTGGTCCTTATCAAATTTATGAAGCATATTTTTAGTTCTTTAACCCTGACACTATTAGTCTCAAATTATAATTTTTTTTAGGGTTAAAGAGCAAATTTACCAACTAAGTTTTAATGAAAGAATGCCTGACACAATTATGTTTTAAAGGGAGAAAAATACACATGAGGTTTTAAAAGTGGAGCATCTAGCACAAAACCGTTAAATTTGATCTAATACCGTTAGATTATTAGAAAAGAAAACTAATAACAGTGTTAGGTCAAATTTAACGGTTTTGTGCTGGATGCTTCACTTTTAAAACCTTATTTGTATTTTTGCCCCTTTTAAAATATGATTGTGTCAGGCGTTCTTTCTTTAAAACTTCATTGATAAATTTGCTCTTTAACCCTTGTTTTATGCCAATCAATGTTATTTAAAAAAAATAAACTTAATATGTCAGTAATTACTCTTTAAGTGTTTGTCAACAAATAAAACATCAATGTTGACATATTTTGTAGTTAATGAAACAAACAATATTAAGGTTAGAACTTAGAAGACTAAAAGACACTATTGATAAATTAAATGACCAAAACAATTTTTTTTATAAAATTAAAAGACCAGAATAAAATTTTTTTATCTCATAAACGTTTATTTCTTTCTTTTTTTTTTTTTGCTTTTCTCTTCACGTATATTTAAATAAGAAGGTCTATAAAATATTTTACGTAATGTTCTTGAATTTCAAAGGTTAATGGTTGAGAGAATCCAAATTCATCGCAGGTTGGGATTTTTTTCTGTTGAATAATGATTTTAATAAATTAATAATTAATAATTTGTTGATTAAAATTGAGGAATGAATGAATTTGGATATAGGTGCTGAGAGAGAGGAAAGGAGGTTATGGGATTTTAGTTTCGTCCACCAGAAAACAAAGCAATGCCTTCTATTCTCTCCGGGACACATCTGAGGTTTGTTGTAGCCCTTTCTTCTCATATTCTTTTTTTCCCCTCAATAAAATTAACTTCACAATGTAAAAATATTCCCCTAATTAAATTTTTAAATTAAAAATATAAATTGTCAATGGTTTTTGGACGCATGCACATCCAATTTGATTAAGTGATGAGGTAATGATTTTTGAAATAAAAAATACCATAATTATTGCTTGTCATGCTTACACACATTGTAGACAACGAACACCAATATTTTTTTTTTTAAGAAATGTAGAGTGCATGCATGTGATATTTAGTATCCATATGAAAATTTAAATAATTTGTATTTTTTATGAATTTATGAATAAAATGTTAATACATTTTAATTCGTTGACATCTGATATTCCAACGATCAAATGATGAAAACCATATGTAGATCGTTTAGGACATTTTTTAAACGGTTAAGGAGTAAATTTATCAATGAAGTTTTATCTAAGCAGCGTTTGGCATAAATATGTTTTAGAATGGACAAAAATACTAATGAACAATTAAAAAGAGGCATCCAGCACAAAAACCGTTAAATTCATACTAACGTCGTTAGGGGTTTCATTCTTTTATAATTTAACGCCGTTAGTACGGATTTAACGGTTTTTGTGCTGAATGTCCCTTTTTAATTGTTCATTAGTATTTTTACCCATTCTAAAATATATTTATACCAGACGCTCCTCGGATAAAATTCCGTTGATAAATTTACTCCTTAACCCTTTTTTAAAACACCACGTATAATTCATCACAATTAAGTAGTGTAAAAGGAGAAAAGTTACTAATAAATATGAAATGACCTGCCCTTTTATTTTAAAAAGACCTGTACTAGTCAAGATATATAAGGACCAGAAATTTGGATAAGACATTTCGGACTAACACAAGTTCAAGCCAATATATATTAATCGAGCAATTTAATTCAATAGGAATGTGTGTGTGTAAATGAGAAATTATGCATTGATATTCAATTTGTGTGACAAAGATTAAAAATGGGAGGATGCGGTACTCATGGGTGCAGGTCATGAAATTTCTGGAAATGTTGGTGAACTGGAAGAAGGAAGAAGAAAACAAACACCAACGGAAGAGGCATTCATTTTGATAAATGTACTAAAACTCGAACTGGATGTTGAATCGGAAAAACCAGCGGGTCATGGTGTATGTAATGATTCCCTGGCTCATCATTAATTTTTGTCACAGTAATGCCATTCATCATTTTTACTCATTTCTTAGTCTTCATTAAATATCAGCTTTTTTTCATGGAATGTTTATCCCTGTTTTTTCCCTTAATCTTTTCATTAGTGCATAATCTTTTTTTTTTCACCTTTAAGAAGGTACATATATGATCATTAGAGAATTAGTCCACTCTTGAAACTTATATTAAGGAGGAATGCTTAATATGTAGTAAATAATTTATATTTATATGCCTTTAACATAAAAAAAATATACCTATAAATTACATTTTAGAAGGCCGTATTAAGGTGACGATCAAATGGCTCTTGGTGCTTGAGGATAAAAAGGCCCATACCATTTGTACTGGGTCAGCCCAAATCCCGAGTCCCATGATTCGATATGGCCATAATAAAATAGGCCGGTTCGAAGTGAAATTTAGGGGTGTTCAAAGTATCCCGGTCCCGGTTGTCCCGGCCCGGTCCCGAATTTTTTATCCCGGGAATTTCCCGTCCCGGCCGGGACCGGGACCGGGATGTAAAAACCCGGGACCGGGATCACACCTTGTGATCCCGGGAATTCCCGGTCCCGGGTTTTATTTTCTTTTTTCCTTAAAAAATAGGTTATTATTTTATTTTTGTATTTTTTACCCCATAAATTAAGTTATCATTTGATAAAATGTATATCACATATTTAGTTAAAGTTAAATTATATATATCGTGATACAAATCCTAACTATATAATGTATAAAGATAATAACAAAAATGATGAATGTGATAATAATATGTTATTTTTCAATTCTAACTCAATTTATGTGATTTTTATGACCTTATTAGGTGTTAAATAATTACTTTAAACATTAGATTATAAAAAAATTTAACTAATATAATTATATTATTAAGACCGGGAATTCCCGATCCCGGTCCCGGGAATTCCCGGTCCCGGTTGTCCCGGGAATTTCCCGGGACCGGGACCGGGACCGGGAATGAGATCCCGGTCTCGGGAAATCCCGGGACGGGAACCGGGAATGGGTATTCCCGGTCCCGTCCCGGGATTTGAACACCCCTAGTGAAATTATAAGGGTGCTTGTTTGAGATCTCAAAACTGACTTTTGGACTTTTAAAAGTTAATTAGAATCAAAATTATGTTTGATTTAGCATTGGGAGCAAATGCGTTTTTCTTCAAAAATCCAGTTAGGCTTGGAGATTCTGGCTTCTGGCTTTTCTTCATATTTTAACCCTCTGAAACCGATTTTTAATATGTTATCTAAATAAGTTTCAGTTAAATTGACTTTTTTTTTAAAAAAAAACTTATTCATATATAAATTAAATTAAAGTAATTGAGAGCTTGTTTGGATTGCAGTTACAATCATCAGAACATACGTTTTTGAAAGAAAAGCTAAATAGCTAATTACAATTTGCACGGCAAATTAGATATTATAAAATTTTTGTCATTTTTATTTATTTTACATCTAAATCTACCTTTTTATATGTCATATATACAAGTTTCAATTTATTAAATTGATTTTTTTATAAAATTTTATTTAAATATAAGTTATAGGTTAAGGTATACATTTAGTTCTTTATGTTTATTTCAAAGTTTAATTTAGTCCTTTAAGTTTAAAAATTATACTTTTAGTCTCATAACCCTAACACCGTTGGCCTTATCTAACGGAAAATGTTGAATGTGTATTTAAATAAAATATTCTTAAATTTTAAAAATATAAAAAGAAATTATTTTATAGTAATTAAAAAAATAATAATTGAATAACAACTATGACTCCACTATCTTCTTTCCACGCATACACAATCTTCACTCTCTTTCATTAATAGTTTCTCTACTTCAATGTTCCTTCCATTTTCTTAATCTTCTTTCGGCAGTCAACACTCCTTTCACCTCTAATCCTCTTTTCTCGGCACTCCTTCAACCCCTAATCCCCCTTCTCTTCTATTTTCCTTTTATAATTTTCTCGAAACATTTGAATTATACACCATTGCTATTTCATGTCATTCTTCTTTATCATTCTCTTTGCCACTCATTGCTCCACTGCCACCTCCTCATTCTTCTTGTTTCATTCATACTCTCCCTTTCTGTTTTCTTCTTCCTTCATGACAACCTCTTGAAACTATGAACCGAGTAAAAGTGGAAAGTGAATTTTCTGTTCCAATTGACTTACTCAGCTCTTTCTCTTCCCTTTTGTTCATATGCTATACTTCTTCAAAACGTAGTTATGCGATTTTGTGGCTGAATATCTTTATAATATACATCTCTATGTGTGAAAATTCAATTCGGCTATTTCCTGTAACTTCTTTTTGCTCGAATCCTGGTCATGTCAATCCAATATTCAACGTTAATGTTTGGGGTTGATTAAAATTTAAAAGAAAATATAAAGCAGTAAGAAAATGGAAGGAATATTAGAGTGGAGAAGCCATTAATGGAGGAGAGTGAGGATTGTGTATTGTGGGAAGAAGATGGTGGGGCTATAATTGTTATTCAGTTATTATTATTTTAATTAATATACAAGAATTTCTTTTTATATTTTTAAAATTTAAGAATATTTTATTTAAATACACAGTCAGCATATTCCGATAGATGAGACTAATGATGTTAGGGTTATGGGACTAAAAGTACACTTTTTAAGCTTAAGGGACTAAATTGAACCTTAAAGTAAATATAAATGACTAAATGTATACTTTAACCTAAATTATATTACATTAATTACTATTTACTCCAACTTCAATTTATAAAAATTAATTGGAATAAAAGTCACTTTTGGCAACACTATCCCAAACAAGTTATAACTTTTACTCCAATTTTAGTTTGTAAAATATGGCTGAGATAAAAACCCATGGTTACAATAACTTATAAATGTTAATCCCAAATTTTTCCTTTCTTTAATCTGATCAAGGGTTTTCCTTTTAAAACTTAGAACGTAAAAGTTTTTTATCTTTTTTAATAGATACGTTTTACATGATTTAAATTTATATTCTTCCTCTTATAAAATGAAATCGCTTATCACATGAACTACGTGCCTGGTCAAATTTTCCTTTTTAGATTATATACCACGAATATAGCATCTCACGGGCCGTACGAATACCCAATAAATGAACTGAAGCCCACTTACGTGTCTCCTTAACCAGAATTGCAAAGCTAAGCTGAGAAGGACTCACTCTGGACATAGCATTATCCGGCCTAGGAGATCTCGAATTCCTCCTATAATTTTGGCGACAAGTGAGGATGATTGCTATAGCGGTATAGCCTACTGGCATTTGTTTCTCCCTTCATCTTTCCTCATAAATCTCAACGCCTGGTGTCACTCAGACCAGCCTTGTGTTCTGCTACTCAGGTTAAGCCCAGAAATGTCGGTCGCCTCGCAGACTCCGCCCTCTGCTTCTCTGTGCATTCAGGTATTTTTCTTCCACTCTTTCTATCAACTTCTTCATTCCTTAGCTCCTTCTCACTGTGGCGTCTTCTGGATTTAACATCAGCGACGATCTAGATTTTCAGCTGCTTCCAGTTCTCCTCCTTCTCTGCTCCTCAAATCTCACAGACTCTTCCCTCAAATCCGTGCCTCCGCTGGATCGTCTTCGTCTGTCGATACCGGTAATAGTGATGCTTGTCTTCTTGTTCTATTTCTCTCCCTCTCTCATTTTATTTCACTTGCTTAGCATGATTTGGATACCAACTGAATTTTGCTTCCAGGTCCGATCACTGAATTGGATGCTGTATCTGGTTTCAGCGAGATAGTTCCTGACACTGTCATTTTTGATGATTTCGAAAGGTAAATTTATTCTCTACCTATGGAATTCAAATGAATGTTTATTCAGATCACTCATGTTTTGATTCGGTGTTGTTTTTCACTGATGGATTCGTATAAAGGTTCCCTCCAACTGCTGCTACCGTCAGTTCATCACTTCTCCTGGGTATATGTGGCCTCCCAGACACAATATTTAGGGTCAGCTTCTTATGCCTTAAAACGAGTGAGATTTGAGAATGTTACAACTGCAATTTGGTCTAATTGATTAGATCTTTTGTGCAGAATGCTGTGGATATGGCTTTGGCAGATTATGAGTGTTCAGGGCTTGCAAGTTCTGACGCAAGACTGCCTTGTTTCTTTAACAAGGTATTTTTCATCATAGTTGCTCACTTGCCACAATTTATTTTTTATAAATTCATTGATTATTTTCAAAAGAGCTTGATATATAACAATTTGAAATCACATTTCCGCTGGTAATTCTCTCAAGGAAACGGTCTTGCATTTGTAGGCTTTAGTTAATGTTGGGGGTGACATGGCAAAACTGGTCCCCGGTCGTGTTTCAACTGAAGTGGATGCGCGTCTTGCTTATGACACGCATGGCATCATCAGGAAGGTATTGAATTGATTGTATTTCTTACAAATGCATATGTACATCTATCAGTGTATTAAGATGCAAGAATTACCGGCTAGAAATATATCATCAATAGTTTGATGACTCTACTTCTTGAACAAAATTAAATTATTTAAAATTATAATACTGAAGACGATGGGGACTTTATTGCCTCCTCTCTGCCATGTCAAATCCAAACACATTGAAAACACATGTAACTTTGAGATGTCTTCCCTATCCTTGACTGAGTGGCATAGTACTTTGAAAGTATATAACAATAATAGTATTTTGGGCATGACAAGACAAGAAATTATGCATAGGTGTCCCGCTACACTTGATGGTGGCCATCATGTTCATGTGCTATTTCTTTTTTATATTATGTAAACACAAGTTTTTCAACAGTTGATGACTCTTGGATCAGCTTAGACGATGAAAAAAAAGTCATTCATTTTGTGACTTCTGAATTTCAGCACAGAACCATGGAATTTTCACCTTCATAATATATATTGCTTTGTGTCATGCTTCAATTTAATGCTACTGTTTATCAAATTATGCAGGTGCATGACCTTTTGAAGTTGTACAATGATATTAATGTTCCTCCTGAACGCCTATTGTTTAAAATTCCTTCAACCTGGCAAGTGAGTGATAATGCAAATTGGATTTGTTACGATGGGTTAGAGTTAAACTTTACGCGCTACTGGATTTATGGCCTATTTATTTATTTCATTTTAGGGAATAGAGGCTGCAAACTTGCTTGAATCTGAGGGCATACAAACACATTTGACTTTTGTTTACAGGTATTTACAAGAGTGGTTGAGGATCATAAATGATAAATTGTATTTGCATTCTCTTGTTAGCATAGGACTGATTTAGAGAGATCTGATATATTTGTTTTTTAAAGCAATGGTTATTCTGGACTAGTTTTCAATTGGTTGAAGGTTTTTCTGGGTGACATGGAAAGCAACACCAAACCTAATATTCATGAATGAAAGAAAATGGTCCCTGTAGAATAAAATCTAGAGGATGTAAATTGAAACAAAGCACGAACAAAATTGTTTCACAACATCAAACTATGCCATTTTTCCTTGTTGTATCATGTGTTAAGCCAAAAGCCGGTTGCTTTCCCTGCTCCCAGCATTTGCGGGTAAGGTGGAGCCTAATCTGATTTGAAATGGCTGTATATTAGTGCAATGATTTCTTTTGTTTGGATTAGATTCCAATGGTTCAGCCTTATAGGACAGCATCATGCTCTTTAATTTAAAATTTCATGATTTTTTTTTTTTGTTTCTGGTTGTATGAGAAGTACTTTGATAAAAATCCTATGTTGAGTATTGATATATGAATTTTCCTCTGGCTTTTTTCCAAAGCTACTAGTTACTAGTTAGTATCTATCAACTATCGTCTAGCATTTTTTCCAAGTTGATCCAAGTAATTTTCTCCCCAAAATTCTTCCTCATTTGATTAAATCTGCTTTTTTTCAGCTTTGCCCAAGCTGCTGCTGCAGCCCAAGCTGGTGCTTCTGTTATCCAAATTTTTGTTGGCCGCCTTAGGGTAATTTCTATCTTCAGTGAATGAGGACAACATTTTCTGATCTTTGCTTTACATTCTTTTTAATACTGTCATCTTTCAGGACTGGGCACGGAATCATTCAGGAGACCGAGAGATAGAATCCGCCCTAGCAAGAGGAGAAGATCCTGGTTTGGCATTGGTTAGTCATACAAAATTGATGTTATGCTTTAACTCTGCTTAGAAGACTTGTTTTTTTCTGTGTAAAATTACTTTTATGATTTTTGGGAAACTTATAGAAGTAAAGCCTATACAATATCTGTGATATCTAAGTGAAAGTCAGCTACTTTAGTATGACTTATTGAGATCTTCTTGGTTATTATTGCAGGTGACAAAGGCTTACAATTATATTCATAAATATGGACATAAGTCAAAGTTGATGGCAGCAGCTGTACGCAACAAGCAGGACTTATTGAGTCTTCTGGGGTATTGAAATACTTCCTCCTGTGATATCTGATTTTAAAGTGGATTCAAGTTGTTTTAGGGAAAAAAGCATAAAGTCTTTTCCTTTTCTATTTGATGTAAAACGCTCACCAACAAACTGATTCTCACACAAACAGATTGGATTTTGGTTGGACTCTAAAGTAACAGAGGAGCGGAGAGGGAAAAACAGATCTGGAACAGAGAAAGGAGGGGGAAAACTGAGAGAGAAAGGAGGGAGGACGGAATAGAAATGAAGGGGGAGGTCAGACAGAACCAAAGGGGGAAGTAGAGCGCAACTAAGCCATCACAATATTCAATAATCCAAGTCTGAAAATACATATGCTTCCTAGCTTCTATTTATAGAGCAAGGTTTCCTTCTCATGAAGTCATCTTGCCACCAACTTGCTAATATAAAATTATAAAAAGCAAAAAGTAGATTGGTTTCCTTAATCTTGAATGAAACTTACAAGGGAAGCTTACTAAAATATAATTAAAAATTCAAAAGCAGATTCATTGATTTCCAAAAATTTTTCTGTCAAAATATTTAATCCCATATTCCATCACTATTGCTTCCTTGAATAGGGTTGACTATATCGTAGCACCACTGAAGGTTTTGCAGTCTCTCAAAGAATCTGTGACTTCTCCTGATGAGAAGTACAATTTTATTAGAAGACTGTCTCCTCAGTCTGCTGCTAATTACGCATTTAGCGATGAAGAGGTACGAATTTGGCTCCAAATGCCCTTTTGCTTATCCCTTTATAAGCTTTGAATTTCGGATTTGAAACTGCAAAAATGGTCTGGTACTAGTATTAATAGGTTTCTTTGTACCATTTGCTGTCATGTTGATGTCCGCTGGCCTTTTTCTTCAAGTGACATAAATGGCATATTAAGAACAACATATAACTGCATGGTGCTTGTCTTATTTTACTCCATTGATTTAGAGCATGGTAGTGAGTGAGATTTTTGGTCAGCTATTAACGGAACATAAATGTCAGTTCTGAGTGGCACCTTTGTTTGGTTGATATGTGTGATTGCACATTGACAAAGGCAATGCTATTGTTTTTTGAGTATTTTATCCATATGGATTAAATGAAAGTGGCAAGGTGCGCTCTGTTTTATCCTTCTGGAGGAGATGGACCATCTATATCGTTCACTTAAATTTTCCCCTTTTTAGTTACTGGATCAGATTTCACTATTTGAAGAATCAGAGATGTCCTTGGTATTATTTTGATAACTAACATGGGAAAAAAGACCCCAGAAATGATCATCTTATTTTATTTTCAATGAATGTTAAATCTTATTTTATTTTAGATTTTACATCTAGTATAGGACAAGTTTTTTCTCACTTTACTTGTGGAAATGTATTTTGTTATTTTACTGAAAGCTGTGTTTGTTAGGATCATTGCACTACTAAACTGGCAGCAGAACCTGAACAGCATATCCTATGATTCATTCATGACCTCTCTTTATGCTATCCCAATATCTATTAGGCTTCATTAAATTCGTCAATCATCACCTGAAGAACTTCTCTACAAATTTTGCATTCATCAATTTACTTGACTATATGATCTTGGGGGAAAATGTGGAGCATTCTTAACCATTATCTTTGTGGGTGAAATGTGGAGCATTATTAATTTTCATGTTCTAGCTTTTGTGAGTGCACTAAAAATGATCTATGTATCTTTGACATGAAATTAAGAACTGATAAATTGGTGTGAGATTTTAGTGCTGGCCAAATTTGCCAAATAATCAAATTTGTTTGCTAATTGACATCCATTTATTTATGTTCAGCTTGTGAAGTGGGACCAAATGAGCCTGGCTTCAGCAATGGGGCCAGCAGCTGTGATACTTCTTGCTGCTGGACTCGATAGCAACGCGGATCAAGCGAAGCGAGTGGAGGAGTTATTCGGCAAGATGTGGCCACCCCCAAATGTATGACTTGGATCTCTTGCTTTTATGTTTTAACTGAATAAGTCTCCTTGACGTCTTTTTTTTTTTTTTTTTCCTTTCGTTTTTCCCTCTTCGACTTCGAGACACTTTGATGTAAATTAGATTCAGGTCTTTGAAAAATATTTGTTATCAATATTTCCTCTTCCCTTTTGTCCTTGAATTTCTTTCTTCTTTCTGCCTTAAAATTCAATAACTCTATAACTTTACCCTATTAGGCATTCATCAATAGAATATAAAGAAATCCATCATTGATTAATTAAGGGTTATGGGGTAAAAATACCTATATATTTTTTTCTCAAAAATACATCTGGCACCATATATTTTTTTTGAGGAAAAATGCTTATGAATTTCTGAAAATAAGATAAAAATACCACCTCCGTTAACTTATATAAACGGTAGTTACTTTTTGGGCCAGCGAGCCCCACACGGTTATATTTAAATGGTTATTTAAAAACACCCATGTCCTCCCTCTCTCACTCCCCCACTTTGGTCAAAGTCAAAGGCTCTCCCTCCCACTTTCTCTCTCTCTCTCCGGCCCCCTTCGTTCTCTCTCTCTCTCACCATAAACTGCAATAGTAGGGGAGGGAGAAAGAAAGTTGTTTGGAACTCTCTCCCTACTAACCTCCTTCTCTCTCTCCCCCTTCTTTCTTTCTCTCTCTCACCATAAACTGCAATACGGGGGGAGGGGGAAAGAAAGTTGTTTGGAAGAAGAGGGCTGGAGGGAGAGAAAGAAGGTGGGAGGGAGGGTGTTTGACTTTGACCAAAGTGGGGGAGTGAGAGAGGGAGGGAGGATGTGGGGTGTTTTTAAATAATCATTTAAAAATAACCGTGTGTGGGGCTCGCTAGCCCAAAAAGTAAGTACTGTTTATATAACTTAAGGGAGGTGGTATTTTTATCTTATTTTCAGGAATTCATAGGCATTTTTATCCCAAAAAAAATATACGGTGCCATTTGCATTTTTGAGAAAAAATATATAGGTATTTTTGCCCTATTATACCCTTGATTAATCAATGATGGATTTCTTTATATTCTATTGATGAATGCCTAGTAGAGGTAAAGTTATAGAGTTATTGAATTTTAAGGATGAGTTAATAAGGATTAAAGCTTTTCTTAATTCTAGTAAAGGATGTTAGAAATTAAATGTACTATAAATAGGACAAAAAAAAGGTTAAGAGGCAAAAGTACCCATAAATTTTTCTCAAAAGTGCACTTCCTATTATAAACTTTTTTTGTGTGCAAAAAGTAACCATGAATTTTTAAAAGGGGGGTAAAAATGATACTTCTGTTAAAACTAACTAATATTTGTTTATTCTAATACAAAAGTACCAAAATACCCCTATCTCAATAAAAGGGTCTCCCTCTCCGTTCTTGCTACCATCACCGTTGGTTGCGAGCTCACTCCCTCTGTCAAGCATTACCACCATAGCACCCGACAATTATGGGTAGAGTTAATAAAATAATACTAAATTGGACCTACGAATTTACATATATTTGAAGGTGAGGTGCAATTTTAACGTTGTTCTAGATAAAGGGCAACTAGCACCATTAAGTGTACCTAATATCATAAATTTTTCTTAAAAGTGCATCTATTACCATAAATTTTTCTCAACTAGCACTATAAAATTTTCTTAAAAGTGCACCTATTACCATAAACTTTTTTTATGTGTAAAAGTAACCATGAATTTTCAAAAAAGGGGGCAAAAATGGCACTCCCATTAAAACTAACTAACAGCCGTTTATTATAGTGTAAAAATACCAAAATGCCCTGATCTAAAAAAAAAACAAGGTCTCCCTCTCTGTTCTTGTTACCATCACCATGGGTTGGGAGCTCACTCCCTTTGTCAAGCATTACCACCATAGCAGCCAACACTTATGGGCAAAGTTAATAAAATGATACTAAATTGAACTTGTGAATTTACATATACATGTATGTGTGTGTATATATGTATGTATGTATGTATGTGGGTAAAGGTATAATTTTAACAAGATTGTTTTAGGGCTACACCAGCCCGCCCTGTATAGCCCACGGGCTGAGCCAAATTGTCACCACTACTGGAAAGTGAGAGTTGATTCATTTTATCTGTTTTAAATTAAAAAAACATTATATTAAATGAGTTTTTGAACAAGAGAAAAAAATAGCTGAACTCACATTAAAACATAAGTTATAACGAAAAATCGATAAATAAATATTAATTATCTTTTAAATAATTTATATTACATAATACAGAATTCTTCTAAGAATGATTTACATGGTGGAGAGGAGGGAGGGAATACGTCAGAGTTATTTCTGTCGCCTTCCAATATTATGGAATGTCCTGAGAAGTGCGTGTAAATATTACTTCTGCAAAATGTCTCAAACATCAGAAACAATTGGGGCCATTATTGTACTGCACCCTCTTAATCTCTTATCCACAGGAAGATTGAATGAATCATTAATTAATTATTAGAGTCTTTGCTTGTCTGAGGGACGCCATGACATATGGATGAGGAAAGCCTCGTTTGGTGTCACCCGGTCTCATCCTTTGGTCTTTGTAAAGCGTTTTTGTACATTTTGTATTTCACATGGAATGATATTTCTTCCTCATATTCTTAATATAAGATATATTTATCTAATTTGATTAAATTAGAAAAATTAATTAAGGTAATTAATGTGATATGTTTGTTCTAAAATACCAAAATCATCTTCATTAATTCCCTCAATTTCTCTTTTACTTGATTATGGTTGAAGTAGCATCAATAGGGGGCAAATTGAGAAAAGATAGAAAAATATGGGAAATGAGTTTTATATTTAGGGTTAAAGTCAGTTTCCCAATTATATCCTACATTAAGTATAAGAGGGAGTAGTAGATTACATCATTTTAATATACTCCTTTTTTTGGTTAATTAATATATTCCTTTTTTATCCTATATATAAAATAGAATTTTTTTGAGGATAATCTTTTCCTATTGGGGAAATTCCATATACAGCTACCTAAAATAAGAAATTTCTAAAAAAAGTTGGTAAATTCAATAAATCCTTAATCGAGTCATTTACCCAATATGAAATTTCAAAATGTGATTAAAATAACTTTAATGCCCTCTTCTCTCTTCTCCCCCCTCTTAATTAAAAGAGTTTTGCTGCTTTATAACGTTATTGCTATGTATATCAAAACTAATACTCCCTCCGGTCCTAAATATAGGATAAAGTTTGTAGTACAATTTACACTACAAATTTTATCCTATATTTAAGACCGGAGGTAGTATATAATAAAATATGATTTGCTAAATCGAAGGAAATTTTTGTGCTCTAAAAGGATCCTCAAGAATAATTCCAGCACAAAAAAAGAAAAGAGTAGCACATGCCATGACGGTATCATTGATACCAATTAAATGATTTTTAATTTTGCTGGAAAAAATGATTTATAGTTGAAAAATCAATTAATTGATAGTAATGATAAAAAAAAGAATAAATTTTATTTTTTAAAAGAAAATAATGTATTTATTTTTATCAAGTGAGACAAAACAAAAAAAGAAAGAAAGAAAGAAAAACATAACGCTTACCAACTTCAATTTATAAAAATTGATTAAAATAAGTCACTTTTATCAATGTTAATTTAAACAAACAAGCTTTGAATAATTTTCCCTAACACATAAATGTGAGTTTTTCTAAAAAATAATTTAGTTAAGATTTCAATTTTTTAACATTTCCATTATTTTATATAAATTATTAGTATTAATTATTTGTTTCTAATTAGAGGTGTATAAACTTGATATACTTCTAAGGATATTTTAGATAAAAGGATATTTTATTGGTTGGATAGAAAAATAGATATTAAATGGACCTAAAGTTTCATAAAATGCTTGTTGTCACCATTAATTTTTCTCTATTTATTGTCTATTGAATGTATATATCATTAGATCAACATTCAAAGGTTGAGATTTACTATGGTAGATTTTTATTATATTAATATTCTTTACATATTATTAAATCTCAACCATTACAAGTTGATATAATGGTAGATACCCTTAATAGAGAGTAAAGGGAGAGAGAAATCAATGGAGACACCATTCTCCCTATTAAAATATATAACTTTCAAAAAATACGGTAGATATGAAACAAATACAGTTGGACCAAAAATAGAAACAAATATAGTAAAAGTTATACGTGATATATTTATTAAGAAATATTTTTTCATAGTGACAAATATTATACCTTTTAAAAATAATGGTTTGTTAACACTCATTTCCATTTCAATATTAAGAGTAATAAAGATAAGATTCCGTGGGCACACAGAACATTGTAATTATATTGATAAAAGTATTCGTTTACAATCCTAACGTCGTTCGTAAACAAAATACAAAACACTGCGGAAGTTCTAATAATTACAGGATTCCCAAAATATCTTAAAATTAGACTAATTATAACCACCGTCTTTAACCTTATCTTGAGACACGTGCAAATCACTTCTCGGCATCTATGCCTCTGCCTTTCGTCCCACTGGCACTCGCTGAGATGTTTGTTTAGAAAAAGAGGTTAGATTCTAAGGAATCCCAGTAAAAACATGCTATTGTTCATAGAAAATGCGAAAAGTATATATGATATGCGCCATGTATGCACTAATTAATGAACATTATAAACATATCATCTGCATGTATACATGTATAGGGTTTAGCCCCATAATCTACACCGGTTGGATTCTCACCAAGTCCTGATGTAAGTGCCCCTAGCACTAAATGCCCCTCTCTAGGTAAAATATGTTGATTAATAAAGCACATTTACAAACATGACATTCACATAAACATATAAATATGATATGATGTATGAAGGATAATATCCCTACTTCAAAGTTCTTTTAACCCCCTTTTTAGTGTGCCTCATAAAACGTATAGCTTCCAACTTCCGTCTCGTCTCGATCCTAAAATATTAAATGTACAAGAAATATGTCATAACCTATCTAACTATCATTTTAGGCTATTCCATAGTGTTTCTTGTGGTTATATTAGAATATGGTGAAAATTTACTAAAATGCCCCGGGACCTCGGCCTTACCCTGCAGTATCCGGCCTGATGGCACGTTTTCCCAAAATTTTGACTAGGGCTATCTTGACGTATTTTCACCCAAGAAATCTATTTCCGGTCTCGAAATCACCAAATTCATTCTCCAATTATGAAAATATCCTTAACAACCTCGGTTTAGGGATTTTATTGGTGTTTTCGTAATTACGTTTTTTCGGCTTTTTCCGAAAAAATGATCAATTGTAACCTCACATATATTTGCCCAATAAATCCGATGGAACCATATATTTCATGAAAATCTAGCTCCTTTTCCTAAAACAGTGCTGGCGGAAACATTAGAAAAAAATGGAAAAATGCTCTTTTGTGTTTTAACTTTCAAAACTTGTACTTTTCCACTTCTAATCCTTTATTAACTCATTTAAACACATCTTAACCATGATTTAAATAAATTTGGGCAGCATAACCCTTTAGGATTAGGGCTTTCCAAATTTACAACTTGACCAAAAATCGCCAAAACCAACAACAATCATCAACAACAGTTCATACTAGTATAGATTTGAGTTTTGTGTAGTTACCTCTTGAGCTTCTTGGATCCTCTCACTCTAGGCATCTCCTCTCTCTCCTCTCTCTCTCCTCGAGCTCAAAAATGCGTCTTCAAAATCATGGATTCATGAGGAAAAGGAGTTTAGAGACGGTTTCTTAAGCAAAATGATAAGAGAAGCTTAATAGAATCAATCTTCTTACCTTGATCCTTTTCTTCTTTTCTCTAAAACCTCTAAGTTCTTCAAAGTTCTCTCTCTCTCTTCTTTCTCTTGGATGGCCGAAATGTGCAAGGTGAAGAGGAAAAGGATGTGTTTTAATGAAATGCCTCTTTTTTCCTCTTAGCCCTTGATTTTGAAGATTAGATGTTGTGGTGACACTTGTCACAACCCATACCTTCTTCACATAATGACATACTTACTCCATTAAGCTTCATTTGGCATTGAACTAGTTTTCTTCTCCCTTGGAAGGCCTCACAAAACCGTCCCCCTCTCAAGCTCTAACTAAACCAATTGCTTCTTCCAACTAAACCAACCTTACACTCAAGCCTATACATCCTTACACTCAAGGTAGTTACCATTCCATCATTAACCATAACTACCATGTCCATGTAGCATTATTCTAATGCAATTAGATATGTGCCCATCCAATTCAATTATAATTCCATCCCAAAGATTATTTTTCCCTCTATTTTCTTCATATTAGGCGAAAATTTGGAAGAAAAGGGAAATAAAATTGTTTTCGACAGTTTCCATAATTCAATTTAATGAATTATGTATAATTCTCTCTAATTTCATAATTCTTGATTTATTTCTCCAAGAATATTCCAATTATACATTTTCCTTGATTAATTGAAATTAACTTCAATTAATTGGAAAATAATTAATCTTGGGTTAAATTGGCAAAATTATGATTTTGCTATTACCTTTGTAATTCAGTTCTTTTCTTGAATTATTTGCCCATTTTCTCATGAATTTGAATATCTCCAAATTTATAAGTTTCAAATTTCATGAATATTCACTATTTTATTAAATTTTTTGAATAATTACAATATATTCAGTGAATATAAAATTTGGGGTGTTACATGATTCATGTTAATAAAATGAACCCCTTGTTTAAAAATATTCTATGTTTTCCCCTTATGATGATAATTAATAATTTAAATTATAGATAAATCATATTTTCTTTTATTACATATACAACAATGGTTAATGAAACTCTTTAAAGATGAAAGAGAAGAGATGAGAGGGCATTAAAGTTATTTTACCTATATTTTAAGATCCCAAAATGAGTTAATAACTCAATTAAGGATTTGTTGAATTTACCAACCTAATTTAGAATTTACCTATTTTAAGTAACTTTATATCGAATGTTCCCTCTCCTATTCATGAGGGATACCAATAATCTATTCAAAATTTTTAGTATTTTTTTTTATTTTTTTCTCATTAATTATTGGCTAGTTTAACTTTATTAATTAACTGTTTAATTTTCTCCACTATCTTTCTCATTTTTACTCAATCGCTTTCTTCATAAATAAATGTATCATTTTTAAAAAGAAGTTTTATTTTCTTACGTATTTATTGTATGGACCAAGCTTAGGTTAAGTTAATTAGATCCATTATTTCTAGGTAGCCACTGAAATTGTGCCACCTGTATTAGTATTACACACAATCAATTAATAACCTATTAAACCACCGTTTTTTTGTGTATCGGGTCCGCTCCAGTCCGTATTATCAATCAAGAGCAGACCTTACATGGATACATCCATAAACTAGGACCTAGCTACGCTCTCCCTTCAATGAAGTATTCTTATCCCACAGCAGGATCAGACTTGTGCAGAAAGATGTAGAGATCAGAGGAAGAAAAAAGTGGGGGGGGGGGGGGGAAATTGTGCTTTTTTACGCAACCGTAGACTGGGGAAGGGGCCTTTGTGGAGTACTTAATTGTATCGAAGTATCCATGGAAGCTCTACTCGTACTTGATCTTGATGACGCTGAACCCGATCCGATGCAAATAACGGTGGTTTAATAGGGTTAGGTGATTGTGTGTAATACTAATACAAGTGGCACAATTTGAGTGGCCACCTAAACATAATAAACTTAATTAACTTGACCTAAGTTTGGTCCTTATTACCCAAACTTTTTGCTGTACAAACTTTGTTATTTATATAGTATAAAAAAGAGGGGGGAGAGTATAAAATTAAATTATGTCGCATAAATTATAAGTAGATTAGTTGAGCCTAATCCTCCTCCTCTGTACACATGCTCGTAACAAAAAAAAAATCGTATAAAAAATACAAAGAAATGTCATTATTGTTATGAAAATCGGGAAAATATAAAGGATGAGGGAAGAGGGACATGAAGAAGATGAGAGAAAGTAAGAAGGAGTTCTTATTCACTTCATTGTTGTTGGTACCAATACATTGTACATGGCCTCTATTTATAGGCCTCTAATCATTGAATTCTATACATATGGTTACAAAGAAATAAAGATGAGCATAATGGTTTTAATCATAAGAAACTCCTACAAGCCATTCATTAGGGAAGTTATAAGGTTATAGCATTGAACACGTGGAATTCTAAGAACGAGAGGTTATTGAGTGAAGGGCATGTGAAAGGTCAAGAGTTGGATAGTTTATGGACATCCACATCATATAATATTCACAACACTTCCCTTTGGATGTCCATGAACAAATATTGTGCCTCATTAAAATCTTACTAGGAAAAACCTAATGGGACAAAAACCTAGTGAAGGAAAAAGAGTATACAATACATATTGAAGTTGCCTCATTAAAAACCTTACCAGGAAAATCCAGTGGGACAAAACCTTGGTTAAGGAAAAGAGTACAACATGATCTTTACTCCCCCTGATAGCAACATCACTCATTTTAATTAGATAGTCATATTTCAAGACAATATACTGATTTCTCAATTGCAACTGTCATTAATGATTTTTTCAAGCAATTGATGTCCTTTTTATCTAAACTATGCATAATGCATTGTCATCAAATTATATGCTGAAACATAATTATTTACCATATCTTCTGTATATGTTAAATATTATATTCTTCACTTGTCTCTATGCATTGTGGAAATAATAAAAGAAAATTATCCTGAAAATCACCATGATATATCTTCTATCCACATGTTCAATTTGTTATAAATAAAATGTACTTATAGAATAGTTTCATAAAACTACGATACTAAATCTTAGTTTTATAGCATCCATAGTGTACCTGCAACATCTTGATTTTACCAGAAAAAACATAATAACTACAATATTAACATGATGTAAATATTCATAAATATGTGATACTTATAGACCATTAAATTCAATAAATTTTTGCAAACAATTATCATAACAAAAATATATGATTTTGAAATCATTAAGGTTTCCAATAACTTGATATGTAAAATTATTCATTTTTCAATATATCTTTCAATTAATTATATATACTCAAATCATTTTAATCCATGTGACATTTTATATACTGAATACTTTTTTTAGACATGCTTTCAACATTTTGACCCTTCAAGAATTCTCATGTAATATTCACTATCCATAGGCATATGCTATATATAATGATATCTAATAAACGCATCATTTCATTTGCATATATTACCAGATTAATAATATATGCAACAATTTTATTGTATCCACTACCAAATGTTGTACCTCATCATAATCATCATTGAACCTTGTGAAAATCTTTATTTTCACATGAATATTCATGTATCACAAATAACTTTATATTTCAAATGTTTTGGACTGCAAGTTCATAAATTTCACATATTGAAAGAACATTTTTTACTGCGTCTTGTCCCCTTTTTCAATTGGCCAATCACCTTTTTTTCTACCAACATATTGATGTATAAGATCCTCATTTGACCATGTGATATTGTTGCTAAAACTGTTGTCGACAACTTTATCTTTTCAATTCCATTTTCTTGTCGTGGTAAAATTCATTGAGATCTCTTTATTACTTTTCGATACCTGAGCCTCTTTTGAGATTTTTGCAATTAGTTATGTCTTGACCACTTTTAGAGTATCTGCCTCCTTAATATGATCATCTTGATTATTTGCTCCATTCTCTTTTCTTTTGGAACTGATTATTCTCTTATGTTTTGAGCATGTCCCACTTTCATTTATAATGATTAGAGCATTTTTAGCTGGAATATAAGATTTAGTATTTCTCATATAGGTCAGTAATTGCATCTGGAAGATTTTATGCAATATTTTATGAATGCAAAACCAAATGAACTTCTAGTTTATATTGTTATATTCGAGAATCTATACTTGATAGTAATAATACATTCCTTTTGTTTTCTTTTCCAGCTATTCAATTTCTTCCCCTCATGTTAGAAAAACTTTGTCAAATGACAATTGATTAATCATGCAGTATAAGTCTCCTAAATCTATTTGTTTCCATTAGAAACATCCTTTTGTTTCATTTAGAGACAAACAAGAAGAAGGAGGTTCTTATCCAACATTTATCTCAATTTCCCTTAAATATCCATCTATGTGCGTTGTGGTGAATCAATAGAAATGCACATTCAAACTTTTTAAGATGGAATATACCTGGCTCCTGACCAAAAGCCATTTTTATTGGGAGAATTTGGTTGGCTAGTATAAATGTTGCAATATGTGTAACGCCCCAAATTTTTAATTAAGGAATAATCATGGTTATTGTGGATAATTATGAATTTAATTGGCACTATTGTGTGTTTTATGACAATATAAATTAATATGTCATAATTGGTGGAAAAATTGGAAGAATGGAATTTTTGGCCATGAGTTGGTAATTAAGGGAGAAATTAATTACTAAATAAGGGGAAATAAGATGTGTGATAAAATGGCTAATGAATGGATTAAAGTAGCTAATTGGGTGTTTACTTTATGAGACCCAATGAGGGAAGGACACTTGGCAACATGTATGATGATAGTTGTTGGAGAAGCCAAATGAGAATATTATTATTTTATCTCATTCTCTCTCCTCTCTTCCCTCTTGGTGCGCTAAAGTAGTATGGTAGGGTGTATGATCATCATTCTTCATCTTCTCTATTACTCAACCTCTCTCATTCTCTCTCTCTCTCTCCCTCTCTCTTGTTTTCCCTCTCTATCTTGGCGCCATTGTTGCAGAAAAATAGAGGAAGAAAAACTTGAGAAAATGTAAGGAAAATGACCTCCATTGCTCAAACTCATTTCTTTAAAGTTGTTCCTTGAGTTAAGAGCTACATTTATATGGTTATAGTTTGCCATTTGGTGGTGTTTTGTGGCCACAAGAAAATCTAGAAGTTGGAGAATCAAGGAACTCCTTTGAAAAAGTTGTAGAGGTGAGTAAGACAAACCTTTCTATATAGGTCTTGTAGCCATTGGTTAAGTTTGGATTTTTTTGGAATTTTTGGCTTGAATTTTGAAAATGGGGGTCATTGTGTTGTTGGTATGTTGTTGTCATGGATATAGTGCCTTGAGAATGTGTTTTGGAATGATAGAATTGAATTGAAGCTTAAAAGTAAAGTTTGGCACTTTATGTTAGTTTTGTGTTTTGGGACAAAAACAGGGTATGCCAATGGGTTGTGATTTTGGTCATTTTGAGATTACCATTGTGTTCCTTGTGAAAAATTGTATGGGAATAGGTTTGGTTAATGATTTTGGAGTTATCGGACACGTTGGTAGAAAAGTTGGAAAATCTGTCATGTGTGAACTTTGTTTTGGGCAGTCAGTTTGCACGAACGTTTTGAATGACCAAATGGTTTTGAAAATTCTGAAACTTTTAATTCTTAAATTTCACATCTCAAGCTTCAAAATGGACATATAATTCATGTCATTTCTTTTTGTGAACTAAGAGTTATGCTTTGCCAAAGTTTGGGACAAAAACTGGACTCTGTTTTGGAGCAGTGTTGAATTTTATGTAATTCTGGATTTGTGTGGTGATTTCTAGTGATAGTCCATATTTTTCCTATAAAGAGGACTTAAATACCTTTCATTTGGCTTTAGAATCACCTCATTTCAATTTTTCTAGAATTATTTATGATTTTTGGAAGTTCAGCCAATAATCAAGGAATTTCTTGGCCGAGGCCCAAGGTGGCTGGCCGCGGCCCAAACCTTTTTGTCCTGATTATGGCTGTGGCCCATGGGTGGCTGGCCTTAGCCAGTGACCTTCTGACCATATTTTGGCCGAGGCCTCAGGGAGGGCTGCCGGCGGCCAACCCCTGTGTTCCAGCACTTTGAGTTTTTGAAAAGTAATCTTCAACCTATTGTTTTCCAACCTTTTAGGACTTTTATTAGAGACATTTGTAGCCTCTTAAGGGTCAATTATGATAACCAAATTTAAGTTTTATGAAGTGAATTAAGTCTTGGAATAAAGTATAACTCCTCATCCTTAATTATGATTCTAGGATTTGACATTTGCCTTACTCGGGAGAGACTGATGCCAGAATACGCCCGGAAGGATCAAGGTAGCGACTCTTCTCTCATGTTAAGTATGATGTTTTGGTATGCATGACTTGTCATTGATTTTTGTGAACTGTATGTGCCATGGTCCATTACAGTGTAAGCAATGGAGCGTGAGCCATTTAGGGATTGACGCTGATCATCTCTAGCTCGGCCGTTGTAGTGCCGTTGTAATCGACATAGATCTTTGTGAATCCAACCCATGGGGCGGTGTGTTGTGAATTCAGCCGTGGGTTGTGTGTTATGTATCTTGCCTGTATGGCTTACGTATGAAATGCTTTATATGAATCCCAGTTGTGGTGAAGTATATTGTGTGGATTGTTGTGATGCAATACAGCGTGAGCAAACGTAAGGGTGACATGAGTCATACCTGCCCTTGCCGCTGTAACTGCCATTGTAGTTGCCATGTGTGTGTGATGATTTGCTTTCATGCCTTATTGTTGTGCATACTATGAGTGATTTGTTACTACAGGAATTCTTTAGAATCTCACTCTCCCAAAAACAAATTTTTAGATAGGGCCGAAGGATCAAAGGAAAAGTAGGTGACGAAGGGCGGTTGAAGCTTTGAGCTAGGAGTCTTTCTTGGTTTTGGTTATCATAGTTTGATTTTGGATATTTTGTTGGGAAACTATTGTATATATTGGATTTGTGGTATAGTTTGTGTAATCCCCTGGGTAAGGGTAATGGATTATTGGCAATTGTGCCTTGTATAAACCCTTATTCGATTAATGGAACCCGAGTGTGTCGGGAATTTACATTGTACTCTGATATTTATGAATGTAATCAACTTATACAGGCCATTTGTATATTTGAAATGTGAATATGAGACTGTTGTGAACAGAATTTTGAAAAGTTTTTGTAAACCTTATTTTTGGGATATTTACTTTTAAATAAGTCCTAAATCATCTTATGGTCTCTAATTCAAACTTGATTACGTTTTTATGAACTAATCTTGGCCTATGGTGGAAGGGGGTTACAATATGTTAGATCAAATATGCCAACACTGAAATAGAAAATTTTGTTCTCATAAGTATTAATCTAGCAATTTTATAGAGGTTGAATGAATGAATCATATAATCTGAAAATTGCACTTAACATAATTAATTATTCAAACATTCCTGCAAACTTCAGGCTGCAAACTAATAGTAATATCATATGTAACCATCTTATAGATGTATCTATCAAAATTATTGAACATTTATATGGTTTACTTGCTATTTGAATGGGCTCATATATGAGTTTATATATTTCTAAAAATATAGAAATCCATTCCAAATTATATCTTGTGATACTCTCATAATCAAATTTCTTTATGAACAAGCAGCATATGATAATTCTTGAATTATATAATATGTTGGCTATTCATGAAGAATCTTCTAGTTCTTCAATAGATGTCATATGTAATCTTTTATATATGACTCGGATGAATCAAACAAGTCATGCCAACATAAATGTGTCAATATGACATCCATTTTTCAATAACATAAAATGTAAAGAATACTAGAATATAAAATAAATAAGTATAAATTTTGCATAATAAGAGATTAACGGAAAATGATAAATAATAGTGAAAGGAAAGAAAACTTACGAAGGATAATATAATCTCAAATCTTAGCCATGGAACCCCGATGTATAAAACAATTGGTAAAAGAGCCTATTTAATTCCATATAATGGCTTAGATTATCCCACATATATGTTGTTGGAATTATTATATAAATAATGTGGGTGTGTCAAATGGAACAAGTGAAAGGATCCAAATAATAGGGAATTTTGGATTGACTAAGAGGAGGAATGAACTCGCATAACAATGGGCCACCGGTTGAAATCCGGCAATATCTCCCACCCCTTGGCACAAGTTGAAAGTAGACTAAACCCCTTTTATTTGAGAGTTTTTGCCATTAAATTGAGATTTATTCTTTCTTACTAGAAAATGTTCCTTTGCTCATATTATTTTGAATATGGACATTGAATATGTTGCAAGCTTTTAATTTGATAAACGGATTTATCAATTTGTTTTAAAACCTTTTATGCTAATAAATTTGTGAAGTCCTGGACGTTACACTTCCATTGTTGTGATGATTTATTGAATAGCTTTTAATGTCATTATTGTCGCATTAAATTGTGAAACTGACAGCTTTTCAAATTCGGAATATGGAAGTTTAACATTCAACTAATATCAGTTACATTGAATGAAGTAATTTGGGCAGATTGCGTGGATCAATATTTTATTGCTTTTAATGAAAATAAATGGCTGCAATGTACAGATTTCAATGGTTACAACGTTTAGAAAACCGCCTAGCAGCAATGCTTTTAATCACATTTAACGTGTTGATTTTGAAATAAACGTTTGTGGGTTGTTGCCTATATAAAGGGTACTTCAGTTTGAGGTTGTAGATATCCTACTCTTGAGCCTTTGAGTATTTCTCTCCTCCTCTGATTTTTGCCTGTTGAGTTCTATTTTATTTCGTTGTTCTGTTCTCCCTGTTCTTACATGAAGGATCCGTTTTATCCTGGGGAGTGTCGCTTCCTCTTTGCCGGTGATTGCGGAATAGCTCTTAAGGACAACGTCCTTAGACGTAACTCGGATTACATATTGTATTTTCAGGAATTAAGACAACATATGTAAAAGATAACAACAGGATGGATAAAAATAGATAGCGTAAAAGAAAAGTAATAAAAATAATATAGAACAATAGATCGATAATGTAGACAATATAAAACATAATATAAAAATGAGAAAGTTAGAGAGTAAAAGAGATAGAAAACTAGACCATAGATCTTCTAAGCAAATTCGTGCTGATAACGTGTTATAAAAATAAGAAAAATACAAGAGATTGACATGAGGGAGATAGAGAATATTGAGAGAAAGTTGGAAGAGAAACATGGAGGAGCTCTTATTCACTTTATTGTTGTTGGTACAAATACATTATACATGGCCTCTATTTATAGACCTTTAACAATTGAATTCGATACATATAGTTACAAAGAAATAAAGATGAGCATAATGGTATTAATCATAAGAAACTCTCATAAGCCATTCATTGGGGAAGTTATAAGGTTATAGTATTGAACACATGGAATTCTAAGAGTGAGAGGTTATGGAGTGAAGGGCATATGGAAGGTTAAGAGTTGGATAGTTTATGAACATCCATATCATATAATATTCACAACAATTATTTTATTTTTATCTAGCTTTGTGGGGCTCAATCGGATGTAGTTTTGCTAAAGTTGGTTTTTGCATTCACAAATTTTTGGGAATTTATACTTAAGTGGTTAAAGGTTCCTCTCCACAAAGATGAATGTCAGTTGATGAAATATCATCATTAACATGCATGGTAGCTAATCAATATATTCTTAAGGGGGATAGCAAAATAAGCCATTGGTGTCAAATCAGGCAAGAATGTGTCATGAGTTACTATTTTTAACAACAGTAACGGCTCTACTTAGCAAGCCGGTTCCATTCTATTCGGCTTCGTCCAATGCTGACTGGATTAGTACAGTGCCATGCCCAGGAGAAGATGACTCACTCCTTAGTATCACTTCAACGTGTCTTACTCAGTATTCATTTCTCTGACATCTGCACGCAGTCGGTGGAGATATTTCTTTCCTATAGTCTTCATTCATCATTAATTTTGGTCCATCTCCTCTCTCTCAGTCTTGCACAATGCAGCGTTCTGGAAAGCACGTCTCGGGGAAGCTGATGTCTTTGTTTAAGCATATTCACCGTTGTGGTCGTCCGAAAACCAAACAATCATATGGGTAAGGTTGAAAGAGCATAGGCTTCGATTCTATGTTTTGTTTCGTTTAATTTCTCGCAAATGCTTTCTGATTTATCATTTCTCGATTTTGTGTTTGCTTCAGGGGTCTTCACCGTCTAATTGCAACATTTTTTCTTCTTCTTCGATATAGGTAATTTCTGCTTTGTGGTTTTGAGATCTTCTTTGTTTTCGTCTTTTGTGGTTTTGAGTTCGGCTTTGTTTCATTTCTGCATCTTTTTTTCTTCTTCGATCCCGAGCTACCTGAAGTCCAGATCTCATTCCAGAAATCATCCTTAACTGATCCTTCTAATTGTCTCATTCTCGCAAATGCTTTCTGATTTATCATGCTTCGATTTTGTGTTTGCTTCATGGGTCTTCGCCATTTAATTTCTGCAATTTTTTTTCAGATTCGATCCCGAGCTACCTGAAGTCCAGATCTCATTCCAGAAATCATCCTTAACTGATCCTTCTTATTGTCTCTTTCTCGCAAAGCTTTCGATCTTGTGTTTGCTTCCTCCATCTTTTCCGTTTCATTTCTGCATTTTTTTTCTTCTTCGATCCTGAGCTACCTACATCCATATCAGCTTTCGTCCATCATCCTTAACCGATCCTTCAGCATTTTCATTTAAGCAGATTCAGTGTTCTTGTCGACAGAAAACCAAGCAATCATATAGGTAATTTCTGCTTTGTGGTTTTGAGTTCTTTGTTTTCGTCTTTTGTGGTTTTGAGCAGATTCAGCGTTTTTGTCCACAGAAAACGAAGGTGTGTTGCTGGCTCATGGTTCATGGTTCGTTAATTATTTTTCTTCCTTCACCACCGGTACACTTCTTTGTTCTTCGCAAGTCCTTCTTCGTGCACGAACTCGATAGCCGGCACCAGCTCTTCTCGGAGGGAGTAAAAGCAGTTTCCGATTCAGACTTAGAATAGCCTCTAATCCAACTCCCGGGAAGAGACTATAGAAGAAGATCCCACTGCCGGTAAGAGATCAATAGGATCTGACTTCGTTTTCATTTTCTTACATTCCCATTCCATTATGGATTCGAATAGCTAAGTGACCAAATCCCTGATCTCTAAGACTGGTGGTGCTGTATGTTTTTCGAAGCCTTTGCTGGCGCGGGAATAGATTAAAAAAGAAGGAAGGGCCCGAGCGCAAACGCGCGAAAGCCGGTGCTCCTCTTTTCTGACTTGTATATAAATCAATAAAGATCAAAAAGAAGAA
This sequence comes from Inga laurina, assembly GCA_963855925.1. Taxonomy (NCBI): domain Eukaryota; kingdom Viridiplantae; phylum Streptophyta; class Magnoliopsida; order Fabales; family Fabaceae; genus Inga; species Inga laurina. The sequence continues at coordinate 10,562,576 of OY979710.1, forward strand.
ATGGCAAGTCAGATTTTTGTCGCGTACTCACCCAGGGCTTCTTTTTTATTTGTAGTCCTTATAAAAGGGCCCCCCGGAGGTCCTCGCGGAGCCAGCTCAACCAGAAATTCCTAAATTGATAGAGTTGAGAAGGGTCTGCTAATCATGGTATGAATTATCTATTTAGGTAAGTCTTTTGTGTCAAATAAATGTTCTGGTCGGCTTATTTAACCTGGATCTGTTCTCTTTAATTTACACTTCAAGTATATAATCGTTCTGTTCTACTTTCATGTATGAACAGGGGAGCAATTTCATGCCCATCAAAAACAGGAATTTTGCAGCAAAATAATAGTATATTGTTGGTTCTAATAATCACTTGCAAAACTTGAGAATATGGTCTAAACTTGTAGGTTGGCTCTTGGGTCGTCAGAGTTATGCTTAATTTCATTCCACTTGTCGTACACATACGAGCCTATCTTGAGTTCTGTTTTTTTCTATAACCATATCCAGCCTTTATTTGACAGAATTATGTCACTCTTGTGCTTATATTGATCCTTTAGTTTACAGAATTATTTTTCTATAAGCTTCTATAAGCATGTTTTTTTCTAATATTTCTCTTTACAGAATTATTTGACAGAATTATTTTTCTCTTGACTTATCTTCCTATGTCTCAGGTATTCAGCCAATCCAATATTTTGCTCATGATCAACGGCAAAGCTCAGAGAGTGAGAAAAACTCAACTATGAAGTCTGTGTGAGAGTTCTTTTTTCTGCCCACCAAATAAGCCAAAGGAATTTTGCAGCAAAATAAGAGTATGCTGTTGGTTCTAATGATTTGCATGTTGTTTTTAATATAATATTGGTTCATTTATACCTTATAGGCTTAAAGAACTAACGATGAAAGTAATGCAAGTACACAGCATATCACTTTCATTTTGTTAAATCAATGAAAAAAAAAATTTTGTTCAAAGCTTCTGCCATTGAAGCTATTCACGCCAGTCATCAACCAGAATCAGCACTAGTATCTACCATCTACCATTGAAGCTATTCACGCCAGTCATCAACCAGAATCAGCACTAATATCTACCATATACCATTTAAGCTATTCACGCCAGTCATCAACCAGAATCAGCACTAATATCTATTCACGCCAGTCATCAACCAGAATCAGCACTAATATGGAAAAAACACTCTTCACATCAGAATTGAACATCATTATCATAATAATCACTTGCAAACCTTGAGAATATGCTATAAACTTGTAGGTTGGCCCTTGGGTCGTCAGAGTTATGCTTAATTTCATTCCACTTGTCGTACACATACTAACCTATCTTGAGTTCTGTTTTTTTCTATTAGCATATCCATCCTTTATCTGACAGAATTATGTCACTCTTGTGCTTATATTCATCCTTTATTTTACAGAATTATTTTTCTGTAAGCTTCTATAAGCATGTTTTTTTTCTAATATTTCTCTTTACAGAATTATCTGACAGAATTATTTTTCTCTTGACTTATCTGCCTATGTCTCAGGCCTACAGCCAATCCAATATTTTGGTCATGATCAACGGCAAAGCTCAGAGAGTGAGAAAAACTCAACTATGAAGTCTGTGTGAGAGTTCTTTTTTCTGCACATCACAAAAAAAGGAATTTTGCAGCAAAGTAATAGTATACTCTTGGTTCTAATGATTTGCATGTTGTTTTTAATATAATATTGGTTCATGTATACCTTACAGGCTTAAAGAACTAACGATGAAAGTAATGCAAGTACACAACATATCACTTTCATTTTGTTAACTCAATGAAAGAAAACATTTTGTTCAAAGCTTCTGCCATTGAAGCTATTCACGCCAGTCATCAACCAGAATCAGCACTAATATCTACCATCTACCAATAACATGAAAAAACACTCTTAACATCAGAATTGAACATCATTATCATAATAATCACTTGCAAAACTTGAGAATATGGTCTAAACGTGTAGGTTGGCTCTTGGGTCGTCAGAGTTATGCTTAATTTCATTCCACTTGTCGTACACATACGAACCTATCTTGAGTTCTGTTTTTTCCTATAAGCATATCCATCCTTTATTTGACATAATTATGTCACTCTTGTGCTTATATTCATCCTTTATTTTACAGAATTATTTTTCTACAAGCTTCTATAAGCATGATTTTTTTCTAATATTTCTCTTTACATAATTATTTGACAGAATTATTTTTCCCTTGAATAATCTGCCTATGTCTCAAGTATTCAACCAATCCAATATTTTGCTGATGATCAACGGCAAAGCTCAGAGAGTGAGAAAAACTCAACTATGAAGTCTGTGTGAGAGTTCTTTTTTCTGTATCGTCAAAGATTGTATCAAGCGTCAGGGCTTTCTGGGTTTTGTATGTTCCTCATTTAAACTTGCAAATATTTGGGGATACTAGCCAATCGATGGGACGTGTTCTTTATGACTCATTCTCTTCATAACTGTTATGTCCCTTAGTCAAAAGTTGCGTCTATGGAAACAAAACTGTTATGTCATAATATATTAGTTTGAAACCATGACTTGAGTTACTGTTTGTACATATTTAATAGTTTATGACTCATTCTCTTCATAACTGTTATGTCCCTTAGTCAAAAGTTGCGTCCATGGAAACAAAACTGTTATGTCATAATATATGAGTTTGAAACCATCACTAGAGTTACTGTTTTAAATATTTACTAGCTTATGACTCATTCTCTTCATAACTGTTATGTCCCTTAGTCAAAAGTTGCGTCCATGGAAACAAAACTGTTATGTCATAATATATGAGTTTGAAACCATGACTTGAGTTACTGTTTGTACATATTTAATATTTTATGACTCAATCTCTTCATAACTGTTATGTCCCTTAGTCAAAAGTTGCGTCCATGGAAACAAAACTGTTATGTCATAATATATGAGTTTTAAAACATGCCTTGAGTTACTGTTTGTAAATATTTATTAGCTTATGACTCATTCTCTTCATAACTGTTATGTCCCTTAGTCAAAAGTTGCGTCCATGGAAATATTCTAACTGTTATGTCATAATATATGAGTTTGAAACATGACTTGAGTTACTGTTTGTACATATTTAATATCTTCCGACTCATTCTCTTCATAACTGTTATGTCCCTTAGTCAAAAGTTGCGTCCATGGAAACAAAACTGTTATGTCATAATATCTGATTGGTCATGACATTTAACCTTATTTTAAATAACTATCATGTAAACCTTTCTTTACTAGTGTATTTATGGTCCTATGATCAAGTGGCTGTCGTTGTTGGGCCCTCCCTTTATATAATTGATATTTGGTTTCACATTGTCTGAACATCAAGCATATTGGTCTATGTTGATTTAGTGACTTATTTCCTTGAGGTCAATGGCAGGAAGGAAGTGTTCAATGATTAGAGAGGTTGATGATAGCACTGATATGTGGAGAATTGTTGTGCGTGTCCTGAGGAGGTGGAATAGCTATCAGAGAGATTCGCCAACACAATTGTTTGCTATCTGTTTTCTTCTAGTGGATTAAGAGGTTAGTAGGTTAACTTTAATTCCCTTCATTTCTTATCTACGATAGGCATGGTTACATGAGGGTTTACATGATGATTTTTTGTTTGTAGGGTTCTAAGATCCATGCTTCTATCATGAACAAATATTTGTTCAAGCAGTATGAGAAAGACCCTATTGAAGGCAATTCTTACTTTATTGCCAATCTTGAAGTCATACCTAATGGGAAGGATTTTAAAGTTTCCAAGCACAAGTTTAAGTTGCTTTTCAATTCTGCCACTTTTGTCAAACAAGAGAATACTACGATTCCTCTTTCTGTTTTTAGCTTCTTCCCCATTTCAGACATTCTTGGTCAAACTATGGACAATCACACTATGTATTTATTTGGTAAGTCATACAAAAATCCAGTTTTCCCTTTATTAATTCGCTTCTGACCTTTTGTTCTCCTTATTAGATGTCATTGGGTTTCTGATAAGCGTTGGCCCTTTGGAGGAATACCATTCAGGATCTGAACCTAAATCTAAGATGCGTTTGATTTTGAGTGATGAGAGGTACATTGGCAATCTTTTAACTGATTAGTCAATTCTGATGAAATGCTTTGGGACATTCTAATTGAAATGTAAGTTTTGTGTGGTAGGGAGAACACTATTCAGCTAGTGTTATATGATGAGTGTGCGGTGAATTTCTGTATGCATGATTTCAATACCATTCAGAAGCCTATAGTGTTGGTTGCTTAACTTGCAAGGGTTGGGTTTGATGAAAGGGGTTAGTATACTGTCAGTTTTTCCAAGAATAGCATAATGCAGTTTTGTTCCTTTTTCTGTTCTTAACTATCTTAAACGTTGTGGACCTTCATCTAATTTCTATATATGTTATTGTAAGGTACTCCTGAGGTATGCAGCTCTTTCCATGCAACTAAGATCTACCTAAATGGGAAGTTTCCTCAAGTTAAACAATTTACTGCAAGGTAAAAATAAAATATCGCCATCATGTCTTGTGTGCATTTCACTTATTTGGAGACATGGATATGTTCTTTTGACCATAGAAGCTCCATTTGCACTGCAATATCTGTTTAAGTCCATCAAATCCTACTCTTTGTAACTCTTTCCTCACATTTATCTTACCTTCAATCATACAATTTCTGCACAAATTTAATTCGGTCCCTTCAAGTTTGAGGCATCTTTTATTATTCGTAATGTTCTCTTACCTTCATTCTGACTATTATTGCTTCTGCATGTATTTTAAACCATGCCAAATTATCTACAAAATTATACTACTTGAAAGGGTCCTTCTGATGAGGTGGTTAACTTCAGCCCAGTTTTCCCTTAAATTATGACACAAATTCTGCATGCAGGGTCCTTATACTTTCATCACACAGTTTCTACTCGTGTTAAATGGTCCCGTCCAATTTTAGGCATATGTTAGTATTGGTTATGTTCTTTCAAATCACACATGCTTCTCAATTTTCCTGTATTTACTAAACAGAAATCAAATTACTTACAACTTGATGCTGCTTCATAATAACTCATGTTGATGCGGGGGATAGGTTTAGGTTTCTTTTCCTTTACAGAATATACATGAACTGTGCTTATACTTTCTTTGCATTTCATGTTCAACATGTCTTTCATGTGCAATCCAGTTTATGTCTTTCCTATTGATTGATGCTCTCTTTTTTCCATCTTTAAAGTGCTGTGAATCTGCCATCCCCAACCATTAGTTCACTTAGTCAAAGTGTTGAGTCGCAAAGGTCTAATTCTGCTGTTGCAAGCATGATGAAAAACACACCGAGAATCAAAGTGTCTGACATCCATTGCCAGGAAGTGGTTCGCTTAACTATACCTTTTGTAATATGCATTTATGCCATATCACTTATTTCTGTCTTTACTAATAGTACAAATTCCTCCAGGACAACTATTTTGCTGTTATGTGTGAGTTCAAGAAGTTTGAAACCCGTCACCATTGGGTTTATGATGGTTGTGCAAGGTGTGGCACTAAACCTAAATTTGTCAATGGATCACCTTTATGTGGCAGTAATTATTGCAAGGGAAAACAGTGTACAATCCAATCAAAGTATGTTCATTTGCCATATGCGTAATACAGAAATGTTATCCTTACTGTTTTCTAAGAATGAATATATCTCATTCATGTTGGTTGCATGTAGGTTGAGACTTAATTACCTGATTGCTGATGAATCTGGCACTGCATCAATTGTCTTCTTTGACAAGCATGCTACTGAGCTTATGAAGAAAAGTGCTGCTGAGCTGAAAGCTAATATTCCTGAAGTATGACTTTAGAATTTTTTTTCCCCACAATCCACTAAACTGCTTCTGATAGACCTTGACGATAGCATTTCTTTTCTAATTTAGGACCAACTTGAGTATGAGTTCCCAAGTGAAATAAATAGTTTGATTGGGAAGAAAATGCTTCTAAAGATGAAGTTGAACAAATACAACAAGGAGCACCCTAACTCAAGTGTTTCGGTTGCCACATATGCTGAGTGTTCTGACCTAATGGATGAGTTCAATGATGCTGATCCTCAGGTGCTGTGTACATTAATCGGCATTATTTTACTAAACCAATTCAATATCTTTCGATTTACACACTTATGCTTCATTCTGATTTTATTAGATGGGACAATCAAGTGGTGCAGTCAATGAGGAAGAATAAGATGTAATCTTGATGAGTCATGTAATTGTTGAAGATAAGGGCACACCAGATACAGATCCAAGTGTTACACTGTCCGAAACTTTCCCTACTATAGAGCTAGATGGAATGTCTATTCCTGATGTCATTGCTGCAGTTCCCTTCAAAGGGAAGAGGAAGGTTTCTTCGAAGAAAACTCATACAATGGGTTCAAAGTCTGTTGCAATTGGACCAAAGTCTCCAGCTAAGTCATGTCCAAAACCATTGAAGTCCATTAAGCAAGAGAGGAATTAAGTAGAATCAAGAACTTCATTTAGGATTTTTAGTTGTTGTCTTTAAATCCCTTTGTATTGCTTATCTTTTTGGTTGCCATGTCCTTCGAATGTCCTTATCCATGTCATTAGTGTGATATGCCCTTCTTTAGTAATGTAGTAGTCATGTTGTGTTTGTTGTCATGTTGTATCAGTCCTTGAATGGATACTATCTAATGTAATATCTATTCTTATGAATGATATCAACGTAAAAGAAGGTCCCTATTTTATTCCGATGTCTGATGATGTTTCCCATATGATTATGGCAAAGTAATGCCATTGTTGATAAATATTTGCATTGTAATGATGAAGTTCATTTTACTAAGTCCTAAGTGTATTCAAGAGTTTAGCAGATTGATTCGTTCGGAATTTCCAAGGTAGAGACAACGTGACAAAAGGTGTTCTTCAAAGTATGAATATGCATCATCAATAATTTTGGCATTTACCATGATGCAGTCATATTTGTACATTATCATACTATTGACTGGAAAGCTTCGTCTTTACTCACTTTAATATCTGATTCCATACCTTAGTTGTTAGTCAGGTTGTGACTATGCTATCTGGTCAAGTTGTCTATGCTGTATAAGCATATGCGGTCACAAGTTGTATTTAAGGGCTTCTTTAGTTGTTCTTATTCATTTTACAATTACATCAATCATATCACTTGCTCAGCCCTTATGTATGTCTAATATAAGTTATCATGTTCGCAGTATAGATAAATTATGCTACAAAACATATAATTTCAGCTGACAAGTCATATTATTCAAGTTTATGAGTTCTGCTCTCCTTTATGAGTTCCTCAAATTAATACTATATGCAATGGTAGGTTCAATACAGTTTTATATTAGGTCAGCAGTAGATGCATGCATAAGATCTTTTCTAGATCCAATGGAGATGACTCAGTATCCAGTAGGCATTTAAGAGGTATGGCAATTCCTTACTTTTCAGTGGACATATGTTACATAGTGGAAGATGTACATTGACTTTGTTGCCTTTCTAGATTTTGCAGTTACACTTGACAGTATGTTCTTATATTTTGCATTATAATAAGCTAGGGGATACATACTATTAATTCAAAACTGATGTGGTGGGATTTTTTTAGTTCTAACAATCACAGTACACATGTGCATGTCTTCTCAATTAATTTACTCATATAGCTTAACGTTCAATGCAGTTTCCTAATAGTTTTGCACTATATATATTGATATTCTACTCTCAAGCATGTAGTATCTTCATATAAAGCCATCAGATCTTTTCTAGATCCAATGAAGATGACTCAGTATCCAGCATGCATTTAAGAGGTATGGCAATTCCTTACTTTTCAGTGGACATATGTAACATAGTGGAAGATTTACATTGACTTTGTTGCCTTTCTAGATTTTGCAATTACACTTGACAGTCTGTTCTGATATTTTTCATTATAATAAGCTAGGGGCTACATACTATTAATTCACAAGTGATGTGATGGGATTTTTTAAGTTTTATCATTCACATTACACATGTGCATGTATTCTCAATTAATTTACTCAGACAGCTGAACGTTCAAATCAGTTTCTTAATAGTTTTGCAATATATGCATTGATATTCTCCCCTCAAGCATGTAGTATCTTCATATAAAGCCATCAGAATGTTCTAAACATTGCCCCTTATTTGTTTAGACCACAAATCTTCATACTATTCACAATTACACTCCAACCACACACAAGCTTCCTTCTACTCTGCGCTGTGTCCCCTGTCATTGCATGGAAAGAGCTTTGCCTTGAGGTTTGGTGAATAACTTGAGCTGCTATTTTTTGCCTGAGGTTTATACCTTAACTTGCAAAGTTCTGTTCTTAGCTGCTGTAATTATGGTCTTCCTACTCAATTCTGAGGCAAAAACGAATTATGAAGGTGATATAGCATTTAACCTCAAAGTATGCCACACTTTGTCGTCCTGTAACAATTATTTTCTTTTGTTGTGCTGCCACAGTTTATCCTCTAAGCTTTTTTTTTACACTTATAACATAAGTTGCAAAGTTCAGTTTTGTTCTGCTGTAATTGTGGTCTGTCTTCAGTTTTGCATCCCAAAAAAATTATGAAGGTCATATAGTATTTAACCTCAAAGTTTGCCACATTCTGTCACTACTCATTTCTGACTCTGCATGTTGGAACACTCATCACATCTGAAATTTCAGAATCATGCTTCAGCATATATGTTGCTCTTACATTGCAATATAGAGTCAGACATTAGGCTGTACGCATGTTTTTAACTTATAGCGTTTTATATTTGAGTATTATCAGTAGGTTAATATATGGCAGAACACAGTGTTGTTTCATACCATTTTGTTTGAGATTGACATTACATCGGGTGATTGCAAGTATGTAAGATGAACAACTATCAAATATAGAAATCATTTGCAGGACCTAAATAGAAGAAAGCATTGCAGGACTCATAGTAAGCTTGAAGATTCTGAATTTCATTGATGTGATGAGTTACTTTACTTCAGAAAAAACGTGTACAGTAGGGGAAGTTATTTCTGATTACTTTGAGGTCAAATACAATATTTTGTTCTGCAAATGATGATGGCAATCAGTATGGTTTTTCCAAAACAATTTTTACTTAAACCTTCTGCATCTTTTTATTGCCTAAAATTGATAGGTTATCTTTCTATTATTTTCATTGTTCCAGGTTATAGGATATGGTATAGCATCCTATTATTACTCTTCACAAATTTGTTGCTTTGCGTTATATTACAATCATCATAGTGTTGCAGCAAGTTTCATTTTAAATATTCTAACTAGCTTTGACAATTGTGATCATCTATTGGCTGTATATGTTGGGGATTATCGGTGATGAAGTTTGAACGTGTGACACCTTACCTACTGCAATTGAAGAGCACATGCTTGTGTGGTGTTGTAGTAGCACTCAAAAGGACCATGCTACAGATTTTCATTTCAAACCCAAATACATATTACTGGTACTCACGCCAAAAAAAAACTCACTTCACTACTATTCATATATCATGTACATATCTCCTAAAACCAGTTACTTCCTTTAACATGTTTGTTCAAGATGCCTCCAAGGAAAAGATCTCTCCCAAATAATGGAGTCAAACCTAACTACAAAGAACAGGCTAGGAGGGCTGTTTTCGAGGATATCACCAACGTCCTTGCTACTACTAAGTCACCATTCCAATCTTCCACAACTCCTGGTAAGTCAATTCTGAATACGTCTGCTATAAGCTTCAATGCTTCAGATGTGCTTAATTCTGAATGGAAGTATTGTGTTATAACATTCATCTATGTTGATAGGGGAGTTGGACTTCAAGAATAGTACCATTCAACGTCGTAGCAATAGATTTTGTTCAATGGAAATAGATTCTGGCCAATGTAGTTCACATCTTACTCGCTTATCAAACAGTCAGAGAAAACTTTTTAAAGCACCTGATGAAAGCCGACGTCTTGATTTCGATCCTGAAGCATCACCTTTAGGTAATGATTTGGAGTAACACAAATTAGAATTCACATGTTAGTTATTATGGTTCCACGAACAAATTTCCAACGATGTACATTATATGTATGACTAACTAGATAAACATAATATCTCCATAGCTCATCCTTCATGCATTACTCTGTTCACCACAAGTTTCTGAGATGTAAACTAACATTTAGTTTCTTCATCATGCTATAAAGGTTCATGTACGTATGACATGCTCCTACAAACTACTTCAATATCTCCAACAACCCAACTCAGTTCCTCAAGTAACATATCTATGGTCATAGAGCAATCAAAATCCAACCCTCAGGTTCATCAAGTGCATCCAGGTTATATATTCACTTGAGTCACAAATTCTTATTCATCATGCTCGTGCAAAAATTTATTATCTCTTCCTCCTTCTATTGCTTTAAACATGCTCAATATATAGTCTTTTTGTCCGTATTCATTGAATCATTTTGTTTTATTATTAGGTCCTGAACAATATTATAAAGATATTCACTTTGCATATGATGACCACTTTGATACTAATAGTCAAGGAAGTGAACATGAGGCACAATCATCTGAAGGTAATGGACTTGACTATTATGCGAGCTATATGTTTGATGTCTGAGGGATATTTACTCATTTTGTTCCATGCAGGTTCGGATAATGATGATAGAGTATCTGAAGTGAATACCCTGCCAGAAAATTCACATGGCAAAAAAAGAAGGAGGCGTCCCCTAAATATTGGTATGGATCGAATTACTTTGAATGGTAGTTGTGACATATAATTCATGCTAGTAGTTTCATCTAATTTGGTTTTGTTTTATATTGTCAATCATGTTCGTAGACATTAATTTGCTTTTTGCTGACACACACATATATATATGTATATATCTATTGTTGTAGAGTATATGGATGAAGGAGATGCCAGTTATACGTGCCAAATTTGTCATGCGAAAATGTGGTATAATGAAAGGGTTCAAAAACAAAAAAATTCTACTGAACCAAATTTCACAATGTGTTGCCATGGAGGGAAAGTAAAGCTTCCAAAAAATAAAGACCCTCCATCAATTTTGTATCAGCTCTTCTTCGATAGAAGCTCAGCTATGTCCAAGAATTTTCATGCAAATATTAGGTCATATAACAACATGTTTGCATTTACCTCAATGGGTGGGAAAATAGACCATGCTAAGAACAATGGTCTCGGTCCTTACACATTTGTAATGTCCGGACTTAATTACCATCATATAGGTAGCCTTTTACCTGAACATGGCGTGAAACCTATCTACTCACAGCTTTACATATACGACACAGAAAATGAAGTTCAGAATAGGATATCTGCAGTGAGGTACGTAAACTATAAATCTGTATGTTCCATTTCCTATGCCAACAACATGATAATTACTACTACTTTGCTTCAATTGATTTCTGTTCCTTTCATCCCAGCAAGCACTTGAACAACTCAACCATCGATACTGCTATTGTTGAATCCATTATGAATGTGTTGGATGAATTTAATCCGTTTGTTAAACAGTATCGGATGGCTGCTTCAATGCTAAACAGGGCTCATCCTCATGCCTTAAAGTTACGCCTAATAAGTACCCGACAACAGGATGGTCGAACTCATAATTTGCCTTCTACTTCAGAAGTTGCTGCACTAATAGTTGGAGACATTGATATAAACTTCCATCGTAGAGACATTATTGTTCAGGAGTTATCTGGTACCCCACAAAGGATTCATGAATTACATCCATCATATCTACCATTACAGTACCCTCTTCTATTTCCTAGAGGAGAGGATGGTTATAGGGATGATATTGAGCATTTTTCAGATGATAGAATAGCTACTAACAAAACCAAGAAACGAGTTAGTATGAGGGAATATTTTGTGTATAAATTGATGGCTAGAGATGATGAAGTTTCTGTTGTCTTGCATGCTGGGAGACTATTTCAGCAATATGTTGTAGATGCATATACAATGATTGAGGCTCAAAGATTGTTATGGGTTAGGACACACCAGAAAGAACTTCGTGCAGACATGTACCAAGGTTTGTCTGATGCTCTATTCAGTGGGGAAAGAAGTGCGTCGGCTACTGGTAAAAGAATTGTTCTCCCTTCGTCATTTACTGGAGGGGCACGTTACATGATACAAGCTTATCAAGATGCCATGACAATATGTAGATTTGCTGGGTTCCCAGATTTATTCATCACATTTACATGCAATCCGTCGTGGCCTGAGGTATCTAGATTTTGTCAAAGTGGTTCTTTGTCTGCTGCAAACAGGGCTGATATATTATCCAGGATTTTCAGGCTCAAACTGAGGGCTTTAATGAAAGTCATTAAGAAGAAGAAGATATTTGGGAACGTTCGTGCAGGTACTTATTATTTAGTTATTCAGTCATGGAACTTCAATTTATCTCATTGACATATCGTTCTAAAAGACACGATCATTTACTTATATTTTGTTCCATTACCACCAACTGTGTTATGCGTTCTCTTATGGAGGCATTCTTTAACCTTCTATTTATGTCAACAATTAACTAAATTTTATTTATCTCTTTTCCCTAACAGAGGTTTATACGATTGAATTTCAAAAAAGAGGTCTGCCCCATGCACATATCCTCATATGGCTTGATGGACGTGACAAAATAAAAGATCCTGTTCAAATAGATAATATTATATCTGCTGAAATCCCAGATGTCGAGTCTAACCCTAAATTGTATGAGTTGGTACAAAAATTCATGATGCATTCTCCTTGTGGGCATCTCAATCCGAAAGCACAGTGCATGGTGGACAATAAATGCAAAAAGTTCTTCCCTAAGAAATTTAATGAAACAACTATTGTTGATCAAGAAGGGTTTCCTACGTACAGAAGAAGAGATGATGGCAAGACAATTGAAGTCAAAGGCATCCCATTGGATAACAGGTTTGTGGTGCCATATAATCCAACATTGTTGTCAATGTTTCATGCTCATATTAATGTTGAAAAATGTAATCAGTCAACTGCGATCAAGTACCTATTCAAGTATATTAGCAAAGGGAATGATCGTGTAGTTGCTTCAATTTATGATAGTGGGCAAAATGGGAATTCTGATAGATCCTTAGATGAGATTCAACAATATTACAATTTTCGTTACATATCTGCATGCGAGGCAGCTTGGCGTATACTTGGATTTGATATCCATCATAGGTTCCCACCCGTTGAAAGGTTAAGTTTTCATTTACCAAACCAACAATGTGTCATCTACTCTAACACTGATGATGTGGCGGACGTTCTAGACAAGCCGAGAGTGTGCGAGTCTATGTTCCTTTCTTGGATGAAACAAAACAAAGATGATGATTTTGCAAAGACACTATATTATTATGAATTCTCGCAATATTATGTATATCATCGGAGGCAACGGATATGGAAAAAAAGGAAGAGAGGATTTGCAATTGGTCGACTTACTCATACTTCACCTTCATCTGGAGAACTATATTACCTCCGGATTTTATTAACTAAAGTTAAAGGACCATCATCTTACGAATCTATTAGGACAGTTGATGGAGTTGTACGGCCTACATATCGTGCGGCATGTATTGCATTAGGATTGTTGGACGATGACACTGAATTCATTTCTGGTTTGAAGGAAGCTTCTGTATGGGCAACAGGTCGGTTACTTCGTAGTATGTTTGTGAGTATGTTATTGTGTAGCTGCCTTAGTCGGCCTGAAGTTGTTTGGAAGGAGACTTCCCATATTTTATTTGAAGATTTATTATACATCCCGCATCAGACCCTTTATCATCAGGTTTGCTCAAATTCGTTAACTTTTTTTTGTTCACCATCTATTTATATGTGTTTCCTTACACATCTACTTCCACTTATGTAGGTATTCAGATATCAAATTCAGAGAGACAGGAAGCTGCTCTTAATGAGATTGAAACTTTGTTGCAACAAAATGGAAAGAGTATTGTAGAGTTCCCATCCCTACCACTGCCTTCATCATTCAATCATTTGGATGTTGGAAATCATTTGATTCTTCAAGAATTAAACTACGATAAAGTTCAGCTGGGCAAGCAGGCAGCGGAAATAATTCATTCATTGACTTCGGAACAGAAACATATTTACGATACAGTCATGTCTTCACTTAACTCTGGTATTGGTGGTTTTTTCTTTGTCTACGGTTATGGAGGAACTGGGAAAACCTTCCTGTGGAGTGCGTTCACTTCACGACTTCGGTCCAAAGGTGAAATAGTGCTTACTGTTGCTTCTAGCGGCATAGCAGCAACATTGCTGCAATCCGGAAGAACAGCTCATTCGAGATTTGCAATACCAATTGAAGTTAATGAAGATTCGATGTGCAATATCAAACAGAATTCAGCATTAGCTGACTTGATTAAGTCCACTAAGTTGATTATATGGGACGAAGCACCAATGGTACAACGTTTCTGTTTCGAAGCATTTGACAGGTCTTTAAAAGATATTATGCGTTGCAACAAACCGTTCGGTGGGAAAGCTGTCTTAATGGGTGGTGACTTCCGCCAGTTGTTACCTGTTATTCCAAAGGGATCTAGAGCTTCCATTGTCAATGCTTGCATTACTTCCTCATACTTATGGGATTCATGTTCCATTTTTCATCTCACAAAAAACATGAGATTGTCATCTGCATTGCAACAAGATTATCAAAAATTACAAGTGTTTTTAGAATGGCTACTATCTGTTGGTGATGGTAAATTAGGTTTGCCACATGATGGCATTGTTGATATTGAGATTCCTGACAAATTCCTTATTCGAGATTATGATGATCCTATGGAAGCTATTGTGTCATTCACATACCCAGACTTGCTAGGAAATTTATCTGATTCAAACTACTTCAATAGCCGAGCCATTCTATGCCCTACCATCGAGAGTGTAAACCATGTAAATGAATACATGTGTTCTATATTGCCTGGTGAATTGATGGAGTATCACAGTTGTGATACTATTTGTAAGACATCACAAGAGGTTGATGGCTTTGAAGATTTATACACAACGGAGTTTTTGAATACAATTAATTCCTCAGGTTTGGCTAGGCATACTATTAACCTGAAGGTTGGAGCACCTGTAATGCTGTTACGGAATATAGATCAAGCTAATGGGTTATGTAATGGTACCAGGCTACGTATCACACTTCTTGGGAAAAATGTTATAGAAGCAATAACATTGAATGGATCAAACCCAAATCAAAAGGTTTTAATTCATAGAATGGATATGAATCCTTCAGAGGGTACTCTTCCTTTTCGAATGAAGAGAAGGCAGTTTCCTATTTCTCTGTCTTTTGCAATGACAATTAACAAGAGTCAAGGCCAATCTCTGCAAAATGTGGGATTATATCTATCTACGCCAGTATTCACACATGGCCAATTATATGTTGCTTTATCAAGGGTAAAGAATATTGCAGGTTTGAAAATTCTTATACACCACGAGAGTAAAGATCACTACAATACAACTACTAATGTGGTTTACAGGGAGATATTTAGGAAGATTGAACAGCTTTCATTTGATGATGTGCACACAACTCATCTGTAGAACGTTTCTTTATGCCTTAATGTAAACTATTTGTTGTGTCACATTTTTTCTCCTTTCATTACTATGTTGTGAAACACATTAGTTGGACATATCTTCTTACAAATTCGTATTGTGCTTACTGTTGCAAGGAATGTTCCATTTTTTCCATTTCCATATTTGGGTGAAGCATGTTCTGGACAAAATTCATGCAATGCCCTACATTTTGCTGATGATTGATGTAATGAAGTTCATGCTCCCGCGCAAAGCGCGGGGGGATTTTGTGCTTGCTTAAGTAACGGATGGATTTTGGTATACTCCTTTGGTCCTATTTATAAGAGAGAGAGAGAATTTTTATATGAATGCACAATTTTATTCTTAATTTATTATTGTATTGATTTTGTTTTCATGGAGTATAATATATATTTAATAAAGATAAAGTTAAAAAGTTGTGGAATTATAAGATAAAATTAAAAATATAGTTTAAAGTTGTTTTTTAATATATCTGAAACATTCGATTATAACTAAGATGGGAGGAGTTATAAGTTACAGGTATAATTGGAACCATGAAATGTGAACAGGCATGAAAGAAAGAGTTTATTCCTGTTCCTTACGCATAACGAGGTGGGCAGTGTTGTTGACTAATTCAATGCATTTCCTTACGCTTTCAATTCCCTTCTCTTAACAAGAAACAAAAGCAAAGCTCAAACCATAAAACAAAGTGTTTCCATTGCATAGAATCCAACACACTTCTTTTTTTCCGACCATGGTGTGTCCATAAAAAACCTTGCTCGTCCATAATATAAAGCTCTTCAATTAATTTATCAGGATAGTTAACTAATTAAATTTATCTTAAATTAGAAAAAAATTTCAACTTTATACATTTAAATGAGATATTAAGGGTCTATTTGGTGTGAGGGATTTGGAGGGGATGAGAGGGGAGGGAAAATTTTTATGAGTCGAATTTTAAAAGATTGAAGAAGTGGTGTAATAAAATTTTAATAAATATAGCATATAAGATAAAAGAGTAAGAAAAATTAATTAAAAATTTTTAACCCCATTTCTTTAATTTTTTTAAATTCAATTCATAAAAATTTTCTCTCCTCCCATTTTCCCTCCCCTCCCCTCATACCAAACAAGTCCTAAAGGAGAGTAAAAAATACAAGAAATCATATTAAAATATTAATTATATGAATAAAATTAATAAATAAATATTAATTATTCTATAAATAATTTATATTGTAAACTAAATCATTTCTTAAAAAGTGAGTTATATATATTTATATATATTATGGATGGATGGCCAGGAGGAAGGAAATATAATTCTCCAAAAAGTTGCAAGTCTTCATCAGTCATATCCGCTTGTTTCCAGGTTCAGTCAACGACATTTCCTGCCTATTGACGCAGACTCCGAGGCTAACCAATTCCTTCACATGCTGTCGTCTGTAACTAACCTTAATCCCACTCTGATTCTCACGATGTTTGCAACTCATTCTCTAAACATACTAGAAATACATCAAATCGATACGATTTTTTAAATATCATTCTAATTTTATTTATAAATTTAAATTAATTAACTTTTACATATAAGAGAGAGTTAGTTAACTTATTAATTATAAACTAAATTTTAAATTTTACTCTAATTTATAATTGGTTTCAAAAGTCAACATGAATAATTTTTTTTGTTTATTCTAATTAATAGGGGCAAAAAAAGTAAAAATACATTTATTATTCTGCAACTGGATTTATAATAAAGACCAAAATATTTTTGTCAAAATAGATCTATAAATAGGATCAGAGTAATATTCACTTATCAAAGATTTTTTTGCCCTCTAGGTTCACCAATCATTTTCACATATTTTCCCTCTTTCTATCTGTTTAACAAGAATTAAATAAGAGTAAAATTAAAAAGCTCATTAAATAGTTTTTAAGTGACCTATATTTAGGACAAAAAAATTTAGGAAAAAAACAGAAAAATAATTTTGAAATTGTAAAATTCTAAATTAAGTATTTTTCAAAAAAAATAAGTTGTGAATTGTTTATCAAGTTTCGTCATTCCCTTATCAACTCTTGATAATAAACTTGATTTGAGATTTTATAATTTTAAAATTCTTTTTCTATTTTTTTCCTGAAAAATTTTCATGCAAATGATTTATAATAAGAACGTGAGTGGTAGTTAATATTATGATGAAATGGCCACATTAAAATTCTCAATTTTGAGGATTAAAATGTATAGCGTACTATAAATTTCAATACATTCATGTTAAAGTTTGAGAGGCAGTCCATATTATTAATTAATTTCGAAACAATTCTAGCTAGCTTTGCAATGCATAGCAATTTTTTAAAGAAATTATTGTTATAAAAGGTAATAAAAAGCGTGTTTAATTTCATGTTGAACATTAACTAGAGATGCATGCACTAGTCGAATAGAGTTCATAAAAAACCCACAACGTTCATTACTTCTTGATCACATGTAATATAAATATATAGATATTGGAATGTTTTTAAGGCTTGAAATCGAGATCACATGTAAGCTAATACAATTTCTTATTAGCTGATGGTAGCCACGTATTTTTCATATATAAAATCAGTGACTCTAACTAGCTTGTTCAAGTAATTCAGGTCGACAAAAAAAAAATTGTTCAAATAATAAAAAAATTTTCCAAGCAATCCATATATGTCAATATCGATTTCATAAATGGTCACTAGAAACCGATGAAAGTTTTAAAATTCGAATTTTTTGCTCAACGCCCAAAAAGACAAGGCCAACTAATGTTCGCTGTCCCTTTTTGCAAAAGTAATCACAAATTTGCCTGCTAACCGACAAAACCACAAAAATTTGTCAACAAAAAAACAAGGGCCGTTCTCTCTCCTTCGGTCCCCACCGTCCAAATTCAATCCCTTTCGTACCTTTGTTTCTCTCTCTTCTTGTTTTTTTTTTTTTATATTATAATGACAAGCAAAAGTTTGTATTTTTCAAAAAGTCTAATACGACACTAACTATGTCTTAAGGCATATAGCCACGTTCTAATGCAAAAACCTGTAGACAGTAATAAAACAGAGTGTTTCTTAAGCCATTTTGGCTAAATAACCCGCACAAAGCCCTTCCTACGCTTCACTCTTCACTCTTCACTCTTCACTCTTCAGTCTTCGAAGTTCAAACCTTCTTCTTCTTCTTCCTCCTGCATCATTATAATGTAACAATTCAGTGAAAAAAAGCAAGCTTTCTGCAATTTCTCTCTGAAATTTGTCAACAATGTCTTTCTCTACGGCTCTGTTGCTTCGTCTTACCTGCATTTGCTTTCTTTTGAGCTCGTCTTCTGCCCTGGACGCAACTGTTTCCTACAACTTTGTTGTCTCTTACATTACTGCTTCTCCTCTTGGAGTCCCTCAACAGGCTCGTTTTCTGAGATCTAACATTCCCTTATTATGTCTTCACTTGCTATTTTTACTTCATCCTTTCATGTGGGTGTTCTTACTTTTGGTCCAGTCTCAAATGATTCACTTTTAATCTTGTAAAGTTTCAAACTTTACTTGTAGTTGCAGATCTGCATTGTGTTATAGTTGAAGTTGAACTTATTGCAGGTTATTGCTATCAACGACAAGTTTCCTGGTCCTACTATTAACGTGACCACAAATAACAATGTTGTAGTCAATGTTCGGAACAAATTGGACGAGAATCTCCTCATTCATTGGTACCAAAGCTGAACTTTTAGCATCTGAATATGCTCACAAAACAAAATGCTGAGAGGAGCATTAGCTGAATTTATGGATTTTTGTTTTTGTTTTATAATGGGTGAGACAGGTCTGGGATTCAACAAAGGCGAAGCTCTTGGCAAGATGGAGTTCTTGGCACAAATTGTCCCATTCCTCCAAAGTGGAACTGGACATTCCAGTTTCAGGTGAAGGATCAAATTGGAAGTTTTTTCTACTTTCCTTCATTAAATTTCCAGAGAGCAGCTGGTGGATTTGGGGGTTTCATTATAAACAACAGACCCATTATTCCTATTCCTTTTGACACTCCACATAATGACATTGTCATTTTCATTGGAGATTGGTACACTCGGAATCACCCGGTTAGTGTTGGTTGGTTTGCTCATTCATGCAATTTATTTACTTGCTGTTTACACACTGTGGCCACTCTGTTACTGATTATTACTTGTACAACGTTGAAATGAAGGATTTAAGGAAGGACCTTAATGCTGGAAAAGATCTAGGGATGCCTGATGGTGTTCTTATCAATGGAAAGGGCCCTTATAGATATAATGATACACTTGTTCCTGATGGCATTGATTATGAAACTATTGAAGTCCAACCTGGTGCGTTCTTGGAAGATATCTATCTTCAATTCTCTTCTTTATGCCTCTCAATATCAGTCATTTGGTGAATTGAGTTCCGGTTCAAAGAGCATATATATATATATATGGTCATCATGTAGTGTTGTTTTGTACTTGGAGTTTATATGTACTGGTGTGGTGAATTTAGTAATGTTAACCATGTATATAGCTTGTTCAAATCGAGTTTTTCCCCCCCCCCCTGTATCTTACTAATTGGGGAAAATGTAATTACCGTTTTCATCTATAAGCAAACACTTCTCACAACTTTTAAAGCTAAAATACTCTTCCCTCAGCTATCACCCTTGGGGATTTATACACTTTTTTCATTTTTCTGAGGTAATGTATTTGTTAATGGGGTTACCGAGAGTCGAGCACTAGGGTTTTATTCCTGATTAGTGATAACTGATGGTGATTTTTTTTTTGTTTCAAATAATTACAGCATGTTCACATGCAAATGATTTAAAGTTATGACAGATAACTACATTTTCCCCTTAAAAATTTTTAACTTTAATCTTATGTAAGTAACTTCCGTAACGTTTAAAACTTTACAATAAACTTCTTTGAACTTTTACATTTATATGGATAACTCCTATATATTAGTTTTGTTCATTATCTATCTGCACATGTCTTAAAATTTTGGGGGTTTATCTGCATATAATTCAAAGTTTGAGGGGTTCTATGCATGCGAAAATGAAGTTCAAGGGGGTTTAAAATTGGTAGCTTGTTTGCTTGGGATTTTATGCATTGACTTGAAAGTTTTTTTCCCCCCTTTTTTTTGGGGGGGGGGGGGGGTGGGGGGGTTATTATTAAGTTTTAAAAGTTAGGAAAGCTATTTGTTTATAGTTCTAAATTCAGGGAAGTTTTATGTAATTTAGCCCAATTTTTAACTGGCAATATATGCTGCCTGAAGTTAAACTGACATCATTTCTGAAGCATGAATGTATAATGGTGGGAGAGTTGGTAACTTTGAGTTACAACCTTATTGATGATTCAATATATGAATGAGACACTCTGTTCATGTTGAACAGGTAAGACTTATAGGCTTCACGTCCACAATGTTGGAATATCAACGAGTATGAATTTCAGGATCCAAAGTCATAACCTACTTCTAGTAGAAACTGAGGGATCTTACACGGTGCAACAAAACTACACCAGCTTAGACATACATGTTGGACAATCTTATTCTTTTCTGCTAAGTACAGATCAGAATGCAAGTACTGATTACTACATTGTAGCAAGTGCCAGGTTTGTAAATGAATCGCGTTGGCAAAGAGTAACCGGCGTTGCCATCCTTCACTATACAAATTCCAAGGGAAAAGCAGCTGGTCCTCTTCCAGATTCTCCGGATGATCAATTTGACAAAACCTTCTCAATGAACCAGGCCAGATCCATCAGGTCTCAATTAAAACCTTCTCCGGATGATAGTTTTAATGATCATCTCATTTTCATTTTAGTATTTGTCTTCAATGTTATTATCATGTTAAGCCAAGCCTCTTGGAAGAGAAAAGTGATGTGACATGGTGTGAAGCTGATGTGGCATAAGTGTCTTGTTTGGTGTCAACAAATCACAGCATGACAGCACACCATACCGTTAAAATTAATTACAACATCGTGCATTTTTGGTGCTCTATCATGACAAAATTTTGTGATGAACAGAAACTTAACAATCACATCAGCTACATGTGGCTCATCTCTTTCATGTTTTAATAGGCTTGACATGAAGACAACATTGATGGAAGACTAAAATGAGTCTTCAAACTTGAGAAGAACAAGATAAAACAAGGAGCATCTTTTGAAGACTTAAATGTCTATTGTTTTAAGAAATTGAAAATCATATTCTGTTTAACTGGGCAGATGGAATGTATCGGCAAGTGGGGCTCGCCCAAATCCACAAGGATCATTCAGATATGGTTCCATTAATGTGACTGATGTTTATGTGATAAGAAATAAGCCACCAGAAAAGATTAAGGGGAAACATAGAGCTACGCTCAATGGAATCTCCTACGTCAATCCTTCCACTCCAATCAGGCTAGCTGACCAGTACAAATTGAAGGGAATCTACAAGCTTGATTTCCCCACCAAACCTATCACAGGACCACCCCGCACAGAGACATCAATAATCAATGGAACTTTCAGAGGATTCATGGAAATCATACTGCAGAACAATGACACCAAAATGCATACCTATCACTTGAGCGGATATGCATTTTTTGTTGTCGGGTACTCACAACTCAGCCTTCAACTATTTACTTCATGTTTACATTCGGTATCTTTCATTGGAGACCTTGAATATTTATAAAAGAAGATAATCCTCTGGTCCTATTTAAAAGGCAGAAAGAGTGTGTTTTTTTGTCCTATTTATAAGTCACATCATTAAATTTTTCACATGAATGCACAAGTTTACCCTTCAATTATGATTGAGTACAGTGTTATTTTCTTGGAAAGTGTATATATTAAATAGGGGTAAATTGGAAAGTTAGTAAATTTTAGGATAAAGCTAATGAGATTTAAGGTTTTTCTTGGTTCTAGTGAAATATGTTGAAAATGACTTATAAATAGGATCAGAGAAGAAAATGTATACTTATTTGTTTTTTCCCATATACTGATAATATATAACAGTGGAACACTACAATTGTGGGATGGTGTAGGATGGATTATGGTGAGTGGTCTGATAATAGCAGAGGCACATATAATAAGTGGGATGGAATAGCTCGAACTACAACACAGGTGCGTTCGTTATCCTAGGCATTAACAAGTTTCATGCATTTTATACAAGAGCATTATTATGATTCTCTACAAGCATAATGGTCTTATATGTGTGTTCATAAAGGTATATCCTGGAGCATGGACAGCAATTTTAGTATCTCTAGACAACGTTGGAGTTTGGAACCTGAGAACTGAGAATCTTGATTCATGGTATCTGGGTCAAGAAACCTATTTGAGGGTCGTGAATCCTGAGAAAACTAACAAGACTGAGTTGCCCATCCCAGACAATGCCTTTTTCTGTGGCAACCTAAGTAAATTGCAGAAGTATGTTCCTATCAATGATTATGATCTCATTATTTGTCTACCTAGTTTTTAAGTTTTAAATAAGTTCTGGGCTTTTTTTGCAAGATTTATGTGAAATTATTTATTTCTTCAACCATAGGAGTACTTGCTTTTCAAAGTTCCTGTCTTGCTACTCATCAGTATCAGATCACACACATTTGCCTAACTAATTCTCTAAAGTTGTAAAGTTTCTTTCTTTTTGGCCAAAAGTATCTTCTTTTGGTTTCTTTTTTTTCTTCATGCTGAAGTTTGAATTCTTTGTTTCAGGCCGCAAGACATATCTTCTGCTCATTCATATATGAATGGGAATAGCAGGAAGCTGTTCTTTACTTGGCTGGTGTTTGTAACAGGCTTATTCTTCGTTTTCCAGTGATTGATCCTACTTTCTGGAGAATCCTTTTGGTGAGGTTTTTGGGTTTGAGTTTCTTGCAATTGTGAGTATGTTAGTGTTGTAGTAAGTAATTATGATGACTTTTTATTCATTTTGGGGGTTTCATTTGATTGATTAGAGGACTTGTTATTCTTTTAATGCCTGTAAAATCTAATTTAGGTCCCCATGACATACACTTTAATCAAATTATCATTAGTACATGCTAGCAAATGTGGTTTTTTTTAAGTTCCAACCAATGATCTCTTTGGATTATTATTAACCGATATTATCAAAAGTTTGAAAATGTCAATGTATTTTAACTAGAAAAAATTGTTGAAAAGTCTTTGTTTGAAAATATGATTAACCAGAAGGACCTGAATTCAAATAAATGGTACTCCCTCCGGCCCTAATTATAAGACTAAGTTGACTTTTTTGGAGAAATTAAGGAAGCTAATTAAATTATTTTAGAGTGTTTATATTTTTAGTATCCTTAGATTATACATTAATTTATTAGTCAAATTAATTAGTTTAGAGAAAAAAATAAAAATATAACTACTCTAAAGTAATTTAATTGGCTTCCTTAATTTCTCTAAAAAAAATCAACTTTATCTTATAATTAGGACCGGAGGGAGTATTTCTTGTGTATGAAATCCTGTAGAGGATCAGTATTTTCTATGTCTGGCCAATAAAATTAGCAAATCACGAAAGTTCTTTAACTATGTGGGTTCAGTTATTAAACATAAGCTAAGTGAAAGAACTATATATGAAATAATCACCTGAGCATTTATTTGTACTAAACTTACATCTCGTACATCCTGTTAATAATTAGTCCTTATTTGAGTTAGCAGTAAAAGCTATTTTTTCAATGTAATTTATGGTATATGAGATAAGTTTGTGAGAAAAATTTTATTAAGACTTACGTAATCGTGCTTCTTAAACCCTAACTCAAATAAGTACTTACACATCATTAACGGACTTCGTCCACCCCATCATCTCCGTTCACGGTTTTAACCGGTCCTCTTTCTTCTATACGAACGCAAATATGTCCTCTAAGAAATGGCGCTCGATGGGTTCTTCTCTTTCATGAATAAGGCTGTTTCGTCCAAGTTCTCACATTCAAAAACCATCATTGATACTTTTATTGCTGATTTGTGTTCCTCATCTGATTCAGAATCATCATGTAATATCCCAACTTTTGATTATGGGCTAATCATGATTATTGTGGATAATTATGAATTTAATTGGAATAATTATGTGTTTTATGACAATATTAATTAATATGTCATAATTGGTGAAAAATTGGAAGAATGGAATTATTGGCCATGAGTTGGTAATTAAGAGAGAAATTAATTACTAGCTAAGAGAAAATGAGATGTGTAATTAAAATGGCTAATGGAAGGATTAAGTGACTAATTGGGTGTTTACCTTTGTGAGAGGCAATAGGAAGAGGACATGTGGCCAAAGTGAGTATGAGAGAGTATGTGTGTATGAGAAAGTCAACAAGGGAATTTTAAATATTTTTCTCTCTCCTCCCTCTCCTCTCTTGGTCGGCTAGACATGGAGGAAGTACCACCATCATCATTTCATCTCTCTTCACACTCCATCTCTCGTTCTCTCTCTCTCTCTCTCGTTCTCTCTCTTCTCTTCTGCATTGCCAGTGCCATTGTTGTAAAAAAAGGGGGAAGAAAAGCTTGAGAAAAGGTAAGGAAAATGGCCACCATTGCTTAAGTTCTCTTCATTAATGTTATTCGTTAAGTTGAGAGCTTCATTTTGGTGTTTTTAGTTTCGCCATTTGGTGTTGTTTTGTGCCACACGAAAATTTGGAAAGTGGTGAATCAAGAACTCCCTTTGAGAAGGTCGATAAGGTGAGTGAAACAAATCTTTCTATCTATGTTTCATGCCATTTGAAGTAGTTTGTAATTTTTGGAAATTTTGGTTTGAATCCGAAAATGAGTGCCACTATTCATTTGGTATGTTTTTGGCATGCGAATGGTAACTTGGAATGAGTTTAGGATGGATAGATTGATTGGTGATTGAAATGTGATGTTTGGATGAGATTGGTATTTTGTTGATTTAGTTGCCCAAAACCCAAAGCATGATAATTGAGTAGGATTTTGAAGATTCTGATGATCCCATTAAGTTTATTGGGTGTGTTTCTGTGGGAGTGGCTTTGGGTAAAGTTTTCTGTCCATTGGGATAATTGGGCAAGTGTTGGGAAAATGCCTCTGTTTTTTGCGTTTTCTGGTTCTGATAGAATCACCCGAGTGATTTGGGATTCACTCGAGTGAGGGATGAAGATCACTCGGGTGAGGTTGAGTATCACTCGAGTGCTGTGCGTATATTCTGTTTTCTCTTCATTTTTCTGTTGTGCTTTCTGGAAAATTCAAAAGTGTATAATCTCACTTGTGAGTGCGGTGAGACATCACTCGAGTGAGCCTCCTCATGCTATAGTGACTACTGTATTTGACACCAAGGACTTGCCTTTCGGGTTGTCACTCGCGGTTATGGTGTAAGAGTGTGCCTTCTCACTCGCGGGTATAGGGTATTCACTCGAGTGAGCTGTGTTGTGCTCGAGTGCAGTGAGCCATCTGGGCTACTGCCATTTCTCTTGTGCTCTGGGTTCTCACTTTCTGGACTTCACTCTCGGGTGCTCGAGTGAGGCATTTGGCCTTCACTCGGGTGATGTCCAGTGTGCTCGAGTGTTGTAGTCTCTGAAAAGTCCTTGTGCTCTCGGGTGTTCACTCGCTATCCTTTACTCTCTAGTACCTGAGTGCAAACTGTACCATCACTCGAGTGAGGCCTTCTTCACTCGAGTGTCTGTACAATCTCACTCTAGTGAGGTCATCTTCACTCGAGTGTCATAGTGAAACATGTCAGTGTTGTGTTTCCAAAAGGGGATCTTTGGGGATAGTCTTCCAATCCCTTAGGGCTATTGTTAGAGATATTCTTGAGTACTAAAAGAGCAATAATGATAACCAATTAAGTGTTAAAAAGTCATTGAGAATTGGAATAGAGAATTGACTCTTCGTCTCTAATTATGATTCTAGGATACGATATTTGCCCTACTCAGGAGAGACCGGTGCTAGGACACACACGGAAGGATCAAGGTAGTGAATTTTCTCTCATGTTGTGTATGATATTTAGTATGCATGTTTATCATTGTGAATATGTTATCGACCATAGGGCATTACAGTGCGAGCAGTTCAGCGTGAGCCGTCGTAGGGGGCAATGCTCATGATACCTACCCCGGCCGTTGTATTTGCCGCTGTAAGTGCCGAGGCTGCGTTATGGAATCGTAGATTCCTGTTTGAGTATCCAGCCCTTGGGGCTACGTGTTGTAAAATGTTTTATATGGATCCCAGCTTTGGTGATATATGTGATATATTCATGTGGATGTGCAATACAACAATTAGTTTAGCGTGAGCCGTCGTAGGGGGGCGATGCCCATGATACATACCCTGACCGTTGTAACTGTTGTTGGGATTGCTGTATGTTGTATGGATGATTTACTTTCATACTTTGATGTTGTGCATATTATGAGTGATTTGTTACTACAAGGATTCTTTAGAATCTCACTCTCCCAAAAATATAAATTTTTAGACAGGGCTGAACGATCAAAAGGCAAGTGGGTGACGAAGAGCGGGTAGAACTTCGTGTTAGGAGTCCCTTTTTGGTTAATGGTTATCATTGTATAACATTTGGATATTTTTGGTAGAAACAATTGTATATATTGGATTTTGTGTAATTCCCCAAGTACAAGGTATGAATTGTGGGCTTTATGCTTTTGTGTAAATCCTTATTTAATGAATGGAACCCGAGTGAGTCGAGAATTTACTTTACACTCTGATATTTGTAAATGGAATCCACCGGTACAGGCCATTATTGTTTTGTATTGTGAATATGAGACCATTGTGAATAAGTTTTGAAAAAGTTTTTACAAATCCGATTTTGGGTAAAAGATTACCTTAATAAGTCACAATTTGAAATATGGTCTCTAATTCAAAATTAATTATGTTTTAAGAACTTAATCACGGCCTAAGGTAGGATGGGGGTTACACATCATATGACTGGAAAAGGAATGATCTGGATGGGTTCTCAAGATTTGCAGAGCCACAGATCTGAAATAGGATTCGATGGGTTCTCTTCATACTCATCATCTGAAACCAAAGAAACAGAGAAAGATAAGTATGATAAAGAAGAAGGAACAGAGAGAAACTTATAGCCCGTTTGGTTTGATTACATGAGAGAGGATTACATGTAATCCTGATGTAATAAAGTGATTACGGCGTTTGGTTGCACTTATGTAATGTAAATAGGATTACATTTTGTAATCGTGATTACATCATTTGATGTAATCAGGATTACACTGCTATGACTGATGAATGGGGATGCGGACATCTTGTAATTAGGTGAAAATGACACTATTGCCATCATAATTTTTTAAATTGACCAAAGTGCCCACCCATAAATGCTGTTAAATATTAAATAATTTTATTTATCACCAGTAAATATTAAAAAATAATTAATAATATAGAAACTTAAGAAATATTCCCCATTAAAAATTAAAAAATTATATTCCACCTTTAAAAAAATATTAAAACATATCATTAAATAATATTTTCATATTAAAAAAATTAACATGAACCCAACCTATACACTGAATAATATTTTCATAATTAAATATTAAAAAATTACCATGAACCCAATGTGTATATTGCATAGAATTAAAAAAAGTATCATGGACCCAATGTGTGCATTATTATATATGTAGACGGGGGTAATTTTGTCCCTTGCTATATTATTCCCATGTATTTCTCATTTTCAATGTAATCCAACCAAACATTATGTATATATATCATCTTTCTCTAATGACGAACCAAACAAATTATGTAATCATCATTACATTACATTCTATTACATTACATTACATTCCATTACACTACCTTCAATTCTGTGAACCAAACGGGCACTTAGAGTCTGTTTGGTTCAACCCTATGGCATGCCTGAAATCATAATCATGAATATAATTACATTATCAAGAGAGGAGTGTTTGGTTGCTCTTTAGCATCGTAATAAGGTTTACCATGGTAATGATGATTACCAAAAAATTGGTAATCCTCATTCATACCTCTCCCCTATGAATCCTCATTACCATCTTATTGTATGGCTAAAAAAATTCAATTTATCCTTTAGTTTCTCGTGTCTTTGTTTTACTTATCTCATTTCACTTGCCACAACCGCCACCGCCACTACCTCCTCTTCCTCCTCCACCGCCGTCACCTCCACCCACTACCGCTACCATTACCTTCTCCTCCACCACCACCTGCCGCTGCCACTACCTCCTCCTCCTCCACTGCTGTAGCCACTACCCTTACTGTTGCCACCGCATCTACTACCTCCTCCACCACCGCCCCCGCCACCACCTCTTCCTCCGCCACCCCCACCACCCCTATCGTTGCGTCGCAACTACCTTCACCTCCTCGTCCACCACCCCCATTGTTGTTGCCACCATTACCTTCTCTTCCTCCATCCCCGACGCCGCTACTAACTCTTTCTCCATCTCCGCTGCTACCACCTTCACAATTGCTCCTGCTCGCCACCACAACTTCCTCCTCCTTCGGCAATCCCCATCGCCGCCACCTCCACAATTGCCATCGCTCGCCACCACAACTTCCTCCTCCTCCTCTGTTGTTGCCACCATTACCTCTTCCTCCAATGTTGTAAATATCACCACTTGCCATCACCATTGCCACACCACCGTTACCATCCTACACCACCACAACCATCGCCATTGGACGATCCTCGGCAAGATATCGTGACAGTTATGATGAGGCAGCTTGATGGCTCTCGACTATTTTTTCTACAAATGTTATATTAAGGGTAAAATAGACTTTGTGTAATATATTAATTTTAAATAATTGTTAAAATATTAACTCATTGCACATTGTTTAAAAATCAAACCAAACTCTAGCCCTGTAATTAATATTGTATTGCATTACCATTGCATCGTACTGCAGGGTGTAATGAGATTAAACTAAACGGGCCCTTAGTGAGCCGAGGATTTTGTTGTGCCAAAATTCAATTCCTCTACAACTTCTAAGAAAGCTGGTTCTCAATCTCATTCTTTCCTTTCTCCCCTTCCAAAATTTATGCATTTTATTGGTCCTTTGAATTGCCCCTGGTGAAAATAGTGAAATGGGCTTTGGCCTATACTGCGGTTAACACTAGTTTCCTCTTCTTTTTTTTTTTTTAAATAAAAGTTGGTTCAGTTGGTAAAGGAATTAACTAATAATCATAAGATTGTGAGTTCAAATCCTATTGATATGAATACCTTATTGATGAGTAATCTAAAAGTGGCTCTGCAAGTGCTATTTGAGCCCAAACACATACCCCAACCCTAATGAGCCACATGACCGAACTCACCTAAACTTTTTCTACATAAAAAAAACACTAGTTTCCTCCATCAATGTGAAGGAGTGAAACTTAAATTCGTACGACTAAAATTGTGTGAAGTTAGTGAATAAGAGTATGCCTCCTCTTGTCCATTTTATAAAATGTTTCTAACTAATTCCTCCAGTTTATTTTATAAAATGTTTTTAATTAATTCAAACGTAATAATAAAACAGTTAAACGTACAAAATTTGTCAAAATATATTATCTTTTAGAAATTATAGAAGTGATTATTGTCAATTTTTAGTGAAAGAATATTTACAAATATCATAAAATATATTTAATAAAAAAAATATAATAAAAATTCTAGTATTTTCATACAATTATAAGTAGAAACTTGACCATAAAAACCAAATAAAAGGCAAAAATGTCAATGAAGAATTTGAAAAGAAAATAAAAGTTGGATTATTGGGTAAAAAGGATTGGGATGAGATGAGATCAGAGAGAAGGATTATCTAATATTTAACTCGAGTCAAAAAAATATGAAAAACAAAAAAAGTAATGGCGAAATAGAAAAAATGAAAAAAAAAAAAAATCAAAGATCACTAACATATGGGGTTTAAAGAGTTGAAATTAAAAAATCAAACAATATTGAAGATATACTTAGATTTAATGAGTTCAGGTGGGTCAAAATTTCAATGATGATGGTAGAGTATCAAAATTTTTTTTTTTTTTTAAAAAAAGTTTTAGCCAACCTTTAAACTACAAGTGGCTCAGAGAAAAAGAGATAAAGGGTGGGAATCAAAAATAAAGTGGAGCTAAGTAACCGGCGGGGA
Organism: Inga laurina; assembly: GCA_963855925.1. NCBI lineage: Eukaryota > Viridiplantae > Streptophyta > Magnoliopsida > Fabales > Fabaceae > Inga > Inga laurina. The sequence goes on from OY979710.1 coordinate 10,592,986, forward strand.
TGATAACTTTATTTTCCTCTTTGTTATTATCTTCTTATAATTTTATCTCCACCCTTAAATCCTAAAATTGATAGTTTAGATTTAATGTTTTATAAATTTATTATTATAATATTTTATAAATTAAAATTTATTAATTTTTTATGGATTGCAGATATGAATGATATATATCAGATTTTAAAAGTTTGAATTTACATAATGTATTGTTTTAATCTAATAATAATGAATATGAGATTATGAGAAAAAAATGAGAAAGATTAAAAGGATAAATTAAGAAAAGCCAATCAAGGATGACCATAGCTGGGTGGGGTAATAAGGAACGCCAAGCTCAGCTCTGGCTATACTAAGATTGATAGGAAAGATACACATATTCAGTATGTAACATCATAATTTACCTTTATGCAAAGTAATAATAATATGGATTTAATAAATAATTCATAATAAATAGATAAAATTAAAATTAGCAGTATAGGTTAGTGCCGGTAATAATGGGTGTGTTTGGATTAATGATTGAATAAATGACTTATTTTTACTTAGATTTATGAAATCGTAAAATTGGAAAAAAGTTAGATTGGGTAAAATGATGAGTGTTTGGATTGGTGATTGAATAAATAATTTATGTAAAAGTGAATGATGTTTTGTTTGGCTTTTGCATAAGTGACTTTTGTATTATTTAAGAGAAAAAATTATAAAAATTATGAAAAAAGAAAAAATAAAGGGGTAATTGTGAAAAAAGACCTCATTGGCAACTTAATTGCCAAATAGGACCTGTGAAGATATCTACACACATAGGGGTTTTTTCACAATTTTCTCAAAAATTAACTTTAAAAATTTGGCAATGGTACAATTTTAAATAAAATTATATCAAACTCTAATTTAAATATTAAATCCTAACTTATATTTTCACATAGCTCAAAATCTAACAAAATAAACCGATTAAAACCTCAATAATACCTCCAATAATCCAAATAAATTATTTAAACTAAATTTAATGGGTAAAAACACCATATAGAAACTAATTTATGACATGTTTATAAAAAAATTGATTATAAAATCATAAAAAAACTAAATAATAAATCTAAACTGATTAAAATTAATTATTAATTATTCTCTACATTCTACAGTCATATATTGACAAAACTCAAAACTTGCCTAAACTCTTATCCCAAAGTATTCTTTAATTAGTAGAAGATTACTATCTAAAGAAAGAGAAAATTATTTAGAACATTTTTCATAAAATAAGTTTTGTGATTAGAAGTGATTTTGAGTACCTCATTGATCTCCAAAGATATGAAAATACTCCTATCAATATTATTTTATACACATACGCACATAAACTCTTTTTTTTTTTTTTTTTTTTATCTTAAATCCCTTCACTCAACCAAACATCTCATTTGACCAAAATACTGTTCAAACCCAGTTACTATATTATTCAAATCCGATTGTTGCTGGTCAAAAAAAAAAAAAAAAAAAATCCGATTGTTGGGAGATCGTCGAAGCAAACAAGCTGAATATGGGTTGGGCTCTCAGACCTAACTTATATTACTAGACTTGCTTACACCGCTAAATGTAGGGGTGCAGTTGTCTCAAATGCTTCCAATACGGTTGAATGATAAAAAAAGAAAAAAGACAAAAACAATGAAGATGCATGATAGGATAACAATAACAATGAAAACAAACTAATTTTCTCAAAAAAGAGACAAAGTTATTTGTAATTTTCCCACAAAAGAAAGAGAGAGAGAGAGTAATATTTTTTTGTTTTTGAGCCTACTTTTTAATTTTGTTTGATTGACCATGTGAGACAATTTTTAAAAAAAATAAACAAAAATAATATTGAAAAGATTGAAATGCCTGGACAACAAAAATAAAGGGTGGTTGTGCACAGGGTTATGAAAACCGGACCGGACCGGCCGGTCCGGCCCGGTAACCGGCGAACCGGCCGGTTGGCCGGTCCGGTTTTCATTTTTAAAAAAAAAATTTTTTTTTTTAAAAAAAATTTTTCCTTTAGAATTTCATACTATAAGTCTAAAATCTTCAATTTCTCACCGGTTTGGTCCCGGTTTAGCTCCGGTTTGGTCCCGGTTTGACCTACTGACCCTTAACCCAGTACCCCGACCGGTTCAATGACCGGTCCAAGTTTTAATACCTTGGTTGTGCATCATAAAATATACTGGTCTATAAGATACTTCTAGCATGTTTCATATAGACCAAAATAAATTTTAATCTTTATTAACTCTACCATAAAATTTAACAACTTTCCAACTTTACCCTTTTTAATAGCACACTCTTCAAGAAAATAACTACTCTATCTACATAATAATAAATGAATGGTAAAATTGTATACTCATGTATAAAATTTAATAATGTGCCTTATGAATAGAATCAAAAAATACATTCTCTCCCTACCTTATAAATAGAACTAGAGGAGTAATATAAATATATCTCTTGCCGTGATATTTAAATCTCAAATGAAATCCTTAGTGTGTGTGTGTGTGTATGCATGAGCAAATAATCTATAGCATGGACAATCCTCTTAAAATACCTTTGCAATGACATTACCTGTTTGTGCGTACATTCAAACAAGTCTATGCCTAGGAAATTAAATTAGAAAGAATACAATGATATATATTAGAGACACATATTGACAGTCTAATTATATTTTCATAATAGATATTACTCATAACAACTACCATTTGCCCATGAATATTCAAATGTTTGTGATGGTAGATTACTTATGACATTCTCAAATATTTTGAGAATAATCCACTACAAAAAAGGGATTTCATAGCGGTGCATTTGTAGCGGTTAATCTTAACCATTACAAATTGTGACATTTGCAGCGGTTGTAACATAAACCGCTACCAATTTGTAGCAATAAGCTACGGGCCAAGTGGCACGACTGATTGGGAACATTTTTGTAGCGGTTAAAAGCGTACAACAGCTACAAATGTGGCGCGAGATTCCCGCCAAAATTTGTCGTGGTTAATTTGTAGTGATTACAACAAATTAACCACTACAAAGTTCGCGCCACTTGGCACCACCAAGTTGCGCCAATAGTGTAGCGGTTTTTTGTAGCAGTTACAACGAACTAAATCGCTACAAAATGCCAAAGGTCACCTATTTGTAGCTGTTAGTTATTCATAACCGCTATAGAACTTCAAAGGTCATCACATTTGTAGTGGTTAGGTTTTCATAACCGCTACAAAACTTCAAAAGTCTGCACATTTGTAGCGGTTTGTTTATAACCGCTATAAAGTTTTGCCGCCCTAGCTTTTTTGTAGCGGTTGATGTAGCGGTTTTTTGAAGGATCGCTACAAATTCCAAACCTATAAAAGGGCGTCGCCTCTTCCTTTTTCACGTTTGGCCATTTTGTTTTCTGACGTTTTTCTGAGAGTTTTCCTTTAGATCTGAGCGTTTTAACGTCTATTGGAGAGTTTTCGCTACAACATTTCTCTTTATTCTTGGTTGAGGTATGGAAAATACATATTTTATTTTTATTTTCATTATAATTTTACATATAAATGTGACTAATTGGTTTGTTTGTTTTTTTTTTTTTGATTTTTTGCAGTTGATATGGCTTCAGGGATGGATAAGAAGAAGGAGCCCGAGGTCCCGAGACATATTCTGCAGGGTGGTAGCAGCAGAGGAGGGGGCAGTAGGAAGGGGCAGCGCCGAGGGAAAGCGACCGTGCTATTTCATCCCATCTCCCCACAACAGACACAAGAGTCGACCCTACCACAGCCACCGCAAACGATCCCACAGGAGACGACCTCATTAGAGGTGCCTGATCTGGGAGAGGGAGATATCAGTGTCGATGAATATGATGCGAACAAGGACTTCGACATCCCAATTCCGATAAGAGATATGGAGCGGTTCCTCGATGAGGAGGAGGTGTAGGGCCAAAACAACCCATGAGGGTCGTCTTCTCGGTCTACTGGGTTTGAGGTGCAGGTCCAAGGTAAATATATATTTTTTTATTTAATAAATTATATATTTAAATTTGAAATGTTAAATTTGAATTACTATTTATCTAATGTGCGGTAAATTGAGTAGATGAGTAGGGGAACATGTCCACGAGGAGGTTGGATGTGGCCGGTCTAAATAGCATGGACCAGACACTACGGGTTATAGTTTCGTGGAATGAGGCCATAGGCCAGCTCATCGACAATGGGGGTCACCTGTTCAATCACTTCTTGAACGAGTTAGGCTCGAATTGGATGCAGTTCCCCCTCACTTCAGGACGTGGAGGAACATTCCAAAGGGGCCAAAGGACCTAGCGTGAGAAGAGGTGGTGCAGGTAATTAATAGTATTTAATTAATATTTTTTAATTATCTTATTTGTAATTAGTCATATTTAAATATTTTTTTCAATGGTGTTACAGCTTAGATTTGTTGTTCGGGACAGCCGGAAGAGATACACACTGATGAAGATGGGCGACGGCTGGAGGAATAGGAGGAATTGTCTCTTCCACATTATGGATAAGGATGTGACGATTCCTCTGTAGCAGTTGATCGAGAATGTCCCTGACAGCGTTCCGTCAAACGACTGGGTGAGTTTCGTTCAGTTCAAGAGAGTGCTGAGGGGCAAGTAATGTATTTATTAGATTATTTCGATTATTAGATTTAGATTAGATTATATAAATATTAATGTGAACTATAAAATATTAATTAATTATATAATTAATTATATATAATTTTTTAATTTATAATTATTAAATTATAATTTCAATTTCAATTTAATTAATTTTATGATTTTATTAATTATAAATGTTTTATATTGTTTTAATACTTTTAATATTATTTTTTTTCTAGGCGCTTTCTCAAAGTAACACGAGGTGCCGTGGGCAGCAGATGATCTATCACACAGCAGGATCGAAGACCTTTACTGTCACTTATAGCGAGCTGGTAACTTTTTACAATATCAATTACTTTTTTCTGGTATTTCATATTATAAATCTAGTATTTTGTTTTGATAATCTAATTTAATTTTGTAATTGTTTTAGGAGAGGAAGGCATAGCAGGAGAACTGTCAGACGGACTATGGGGAGTTGTTCGCTATCACACAAAGACACCATGATGGGACTCCAAACTCTCAGCAAGCAGAGGCGGAAATTAAAAGTGATTTCATTATTATATTGTTTATAAAAATAACTTTATTATGAAAAATAATAATAAGTAATTGTTTCATAAAATGGCAGGAGCGGATGTAGCAATCACAGGCTGAGCTGTGAGAGTTCCAAGCCGAGGAGTCACAAGGGTCTATGTACCCCACGACTCCTTTCAAGGCGAGTTTGGGTCAGGTTGGGCACCCCAGATGCGTGCGGGGGATGGGGATAGGCGCCAGACCTAGCATGGTTTACGGCAGGAGCGGCGCCTCTGAGGCTGGAAGCTCTAAAGCACAGACGTTCGGGGTTAGACATTAGAGGGATGAGTCAGTTGAGGAGCTGTGCTCAGATTTGGCTAGGACACAGGCTACAGTGGCTCATCAGCAGCAGCAGATGCGACAGCTGGCCAATTTCTACTACGCTCAGCATGCGCAGTGGCGCGATATCACGAACTTCATGCTCGAGCCTTCGTGGAGTACCTTGTTCTCGGAAGAGCAACATCCACAGGTTCCCCTTGTCCTTCAGTTCATCGTTCAACCTCCTCCTCCTTCTGCGGATGATGATGGTGTTGTCAACTCTGCCCAGCGAGCCGATCCAACCCCACTTGAGGGAGGACCAGATGATCAACCTCCTACTAGTTAGTTTAGGACATTTATATTTTTTCATTTCGAAACATTTATAAATAAACCTGGATATGAGTAGCAATTTTATTGTACAATTTTTGTTGCATTTACCACAATTTTATTTATATTTCTAAAACTAAATACAAAAATAACAACAACAACAACAACATATATTTATAGTGGTTTTATTGTAAAACCGCTACAAATATTTAAAAAAATATGTTGTACAATATTTGTAGCGGTTATTGTCAAAAACTGCTACAAATTGGATTTTCAATTTGTAGTGGTTATATGTATAAACTACTACAAATTTACAGCACCGTGGGAGGGAGTTTCAAAAATCAAAAGTTGTTTTTTTTGTAACGGTTACAGTAATAACCGCTACAAAGATTAACCACTTGAAATTTGAATTTCTCCCCAACTGTGTTCTAAATTTGTAGCGGTTTAGCCAATAACCGCTACAAATTGAAAACCCAATTTGTTTAAAATTGTCCAACGGTTATGAATATTTATAGCGGTCTTTTTCTTATAACCGCTAAAAGATCTAACTAAAGAAAGGGAGGAGCATGTGAAGTAGGAAGAAGACGAACTTCTTTAAGGTATAATTAAAAATTTAAAAGATGCATGAGAAGGGATGCTCTGGAATAAACTAATGGACGTATGAACAAAAAAGAAGTAGAACCTGCCAATATCAGTTAATAAGATCTGTCTCCCTAGTTCATCAGAGGAGGGAAGGATATGATGCAAAGAAAATTAAAAGGAAACTGAAGATTTTATTTAAAACATAAAAACTTACAAGCAAAAGGGATAAGGAGATAGAAGAAGGGGAGATAACTCGCCGGAGGAAGGACCAGAGGGAGGAGACTCGTCGGAGGAACTCATAGCTTCACTCTCTAAGTGCCTAACATAACCTGCCTCCAAAATGAGACTGAATAGCTTTAAATAGACAAGCGAGGTTACTGTTTAAGGGTGACTGGCAACCGGCTAGTGACCTATACTATTTGCACAGTTCCAATGAACAGTTGACCGGTAACTTTTTACTGTTTAAGCAGTTTTGATTGGCACAGTACTATCGATACTACAGTGATACTATTTGACACGTGGTGTTATAGTACTATACGGTGAAAGCTACTATGTATACTACAGTGTATAGTGCTATAATGCTTTCATATGTTTACATCGAAAACTAAAAATAATTCTAAGTTTTCGAGAGTTTAATCTTCGTTCAAATCTACAACAAATTCATCTTCATTATCCTCTTGATTGTCTGAGGCTGCTGAAGAGACTGGTTGACTGGTCGAAGCCATTTGGTCTTGCTGTTGTAGAATTTGTAGCATTGAGTTGAGTTGACTGATAAGATTAGCCTTATCTATGGTTCTTGCCAGGATAGACGTAATCCTTGATTTCTGATTCAGGAATTTGCTTTGTTCTGTCCTACAAAGATGTCGAGGATTTTCTTTGAACCACTTATCAACTTCTCTGTTGTCAATCCTACTGATGTCAAATTTGGCCCACCATCTTACCAAACGAAGTCTTTATAGAGTTGGTAAGAGGGCTGATCCTTGGTTTGTTCTAGAAAATCTGTAATTCCAGGCAAAGACCCAAGATACAGATAATTTTGAAAAATAGTGAAGATCAATTGGAAAAGGATCCTCACTAATGTTGAATTTTTGTTTAAATAATTTAAAGGCTTGTGCCACCTTCGAGGGTAATATCTCTAGTGCTGGACTAAAGAATCTCTACCAATGAACAAACCATTGAGGAAAATCATACTCAGTTTTTGTTTTGAAGTAGATAAACCAAGTATGTGAAAAATGTTCATTTTGATTCTAAAAGACATTGGACCATGCATCAACATAATCCCAATAAGTATATCCTTTGGGTTCATAGTCAATTTCCCAAAATTTTGGTTTAAATAAATCTTGTCCCTATTGGGAAGGGGTGAGAACTTTCAAAATTTGGAGAGAAGAATGAGTAATCATTGGTCCAGTTTTTTTGTCCGTTTTTCTTTCAATTTTAATCGACCTAGAATGAACTAGTATTATCTTATACCATTCTCGTGTTTTCGCCAAATCAGAAGGCCTGAAATGAAATCCTGGAGGAAAGATATTTAAAGTTACCTAATTTGGATTCTGGTAAAAAAAACTCTAGTTCCACCTGTAGAATGTGTTTTGCATAAGCCTCTTTATGGGAATAAGGCGTATGCGTGCTAGCTTGTGTTTGGGGTTGACTAACAATTGCTTTGAATGAAGAAGCTGTAGTTGTCAGTTGTTTTTGAGTTGGAGGAGTAGAAGGTTTTAGCCAAACCTGTAGATGTTGGGGTGTTTGGTTTAACCTGTCATACTCTTATTTAGTCATTTGGGAAAATGGTACAAGGGCTGTGTTTTTCCCTTTTTTTACTACTTGTTCCCATGTTTGATTTGGGAGTTTTCTCTTGGCATATGCCTGTTCATAAGATTTTAAAATCTCTTTTGTAGAGGCTACTTCTGTTTGAGGTTTTCGGATTGATGACCCAAATTAAGTAGATGACTTTGTTTGAAACTGCTTCTGCTACTGGGATCCTTGTGTAACCCCCTCCATAATTATATCCGAAATACGCGATTAAAATGAAATAGAGACCAATAATAATCAAATAATATTTACTAACCCATCACATGATGGGGTTTTCACAAATACTTTTCAAAATCATTTATAATCTTGGTCTCATATTCACATTTCGAATACAATTACTACGCGAAGATAAATCACATTCATATAAATATCAGAGTGCACAACATAATCATCCTGGTAATCCCGGGTACATACCTTCGCTAAAGATACATAGGGCACAATTGCCCATTACAATTCTTCAAATGAGGATTACACAATCTCATCTCAAATTCATAACCCTATATTCAACCGAATCATAACAGTTTTCACAACTCATTGATAACCAACTACCAACTCTCATCTCGAAGGAGTCATAGCCGCTTCCTCTACGAGCCACTTGCCCTGTCTAAATTGTTGGTAGGGGAGGGTGAGATTCGAGAGAATCTCAGTAGGGAAACATTATCAATATGTAGGCAAGATAAGTGTTTAATGCATGATATGCTTGCATCACATAACTCATGCACACATACAATGACAAATCTATAAGCTTAATGCTTCGAACGATACACATATGGCCATAGCATATATTGAAACATAGCTTCAAATCATTCATACATATTCCACATAATCAAGCAAAGCATTAACATGCATCAACACATTAATACAGTTATCAGAGCATGCAGGAGAGATAAGTTCCCTACCTTAACCCTTTTATGCCTCGAAACGTGTGCCTCAATCTACGTGCAAACAGCTCAGGGCTTTATATTCGATCCTACAATATCAAATGTACTATTTAGACACTTTAATAGTGTTTCTATGGGTTATATGAGGCTATACTAAAAATTTACTAAAATGCCCCTGGGGACCCGGCGAGGCCCCACCGTACCTGGTCCAGCTGTACTTTTTCTGAAATTTTGACATGGGCTATTCTAATATATTTCCACCCAAGGAATCCATTTATGAACTTGAAATTATCAAATTCAATGTCCATTACAAAATTACCCTCGGCAGCCCCACTTTAAGGGTTTCAGGGGCGTTTTCGTAATTATGTTTTTTTGGCCATTTCCGAAAAAGTGGCCAACTGTAACCCCACCTAATTTTCGCTCCTGAACTCAATGGAATCATCAAATAATTGAAAATCGAACTCTAAGACCCATTTCTAGAGCTGGCCGAAATTCTCAAGTATTCTGGGGAAAATTGGGGTTTTTCGGTTTCAGCTCCGTAAACGCTTTCCTTTCTACTCCTAACCACTTTATTGACTATTCCATTAGGTTACAACTACCACTTAGTACCAATTTGGGCAGCATAACAGCACTACACACCCATTTTCTATTTTGAAACCAATGACAATCCGGTGAAATTTCACCGATTAAATTGTCCACAGCAGCCAGAATAGTCAATACACAAGAGTTTGGAAGTTACCTCAAGCTCATACTAGCTTTTCTCAAGAGTGGTTGAACTCTAGCTCACTTCAACGCAAGAAATGGAGCTTCCAAACCTTAAATTATATAGAAGAGTAGCTTAGGAACGGAGTTATACACGTTAGGAGCTAGATTGTCGGAGAAATTGGCTTACATTGCGTGATTTCTTCCTCTTTCTCTCTCTAAAGATCTCAAACGTCTCTCTCTCTTTTCAGTTGTTCTCAGGGTCAGAAATGAGGAGGAGGAAGGAAAAAAAGGTTTAATAACATATCCCATGCTTATGTCATCAATGTAATATGATGATGTCATAATTCTCAATTTTCGGATTTTTGGCAGATTTCTGCCCAAACTTTGAAAAATCATAACTAATTCTAGAAAAATAAAATTGAGGTGATTCTAAAGCCAAATGAAAGGTATTTAAGTCCTCTCTATAGGAAAAATATGGTCCATTACCCAAAATCACCACAAAATTCCAAAATTACATAAGACTCATTGCTGCCCCAAAACAGAGTTCAGTTTCCATCCCAAATTTTGAACAGTCATATCTCCTAGCTCACAAAACGAAATGGCACAAATTATATGTCCATTTTGAAGCTCGGGATGTGAAATTTAAGACCAAAATGTTTCAGAATGTTTAGACAACGTTTGGTCATTGAAAACGTTCACACAAACTGACTGCCTAGAATAGAGTTTCACTTGACAGAATTTCAGATTTTGCATCTTTGCTTCCAATGGTCCCATTTTCATACCAAACATCGTTCCCACATAAATTTTCACAAGTAATCCATTGGAAACACCAAATCAATCAAATTCACATCACATTGACATGTTTTCACAACAATCTCAACATGTCAACACAATTCACATTTCAAAACCTAACATTGCAACTTTTCCATTCCAAAGTTCCAAACCAATTTCAATGACATCAAAACACACTATGACACCATTTCCAACACAATAACCCATTCAATTATTCCCTATATTCTAAGTCAATTTAGATGTTAATCCACAATTGAACTTAAATACAGGGTTTCGACGCTTCTCTCAACACACATGAATCATATTCGAGTGCCAAATCACATCATATTCTCCAAAAGTGTTATTTATCACTAACCACATCCACTTTTGAAGTCATTAACCCTTAATCACAATTTGGGATCTTGCTAAATCGGGGCTTATCAATCCACTAATCTCAGGCTTATTCTCTAAGCTCAAGTCTCAAAAGTCGGGGTATTACACCTTGTGTTTGGGATCCATATTGTTGCAGTAGTTGTTGCATAATCGCCTCTAGAGAATGTTTGATTTTGGGCATCTTGCATGGCACCCTTGTTGTTTTTATCACTCTGTTTATCATCAGGATCTTTCTTTCTTCTGGGCATTTTGTTTAGTGTTTAGTTCACTCAGATCTACTACCTACCCTGTAAAAACTCACGGGTGAGTAAATCTGACAAGGAGTTTGAAGTGCCTTCAATAAATTCAATGTCAAAATCAAAAACACTTAGAATTTCTTGCCAAAGGGCAAAAATCTGTTTGGATGCAAGGTTTTTAACATCTTTTTGTAAAACGTCTTTTGCTGATTTACAATCAATGCAAACTAAAAACCTTTGGTTTAAAAGATCGGATTGAAATTTGGAAATGCATAAAATAATTTCCAAAATTGCTTTTTCAATGGTGGAATAATTCTGCTGTGTAGTATTCCAATATTTAGATGTGAAAGAGACAATTTTTTCTTTTTTGTCTATATGCTGTTTAAGAATGCCACCATAACCAATGTCAGAGGCATCAATTTCAATAATTTTATAAGCAGAAGGATCAGGAAGGCTAAGACAAGGAAGTTCCTTAACCTGGAGTTTGATTTGCTTAACAAAATTTGAATGAACATCCGTCCACGGAGGAGGATTCGTTTTAAGACGCTGGTGAAGCGGTTTAATAAAATTGCTAAGATGAGGAATGAACTTAGCAACATAGTTTAAATATCCCAAAAATTGTTGAAGTTGAGTTTTATTAATGATTTGATCGGAAATTTATCTGCAAATTAAATTGCACGTTCAATCGGCATTATGGATCCCTAGTAAATCCAATGACCAAGAAACCTAACCTTAGTTTGAAAAAGACTAATTTTAGGTTTAGAAACTACAAAACCCTTTGTTTCTACAATTATAATAAAATGATTAACATGTTTAAAATGTTGTTCTATGGAATGAGAATATATCAAAACATCATCAATGTATACAATGATGAATTGGCTATAATCATTAAAGATTTCGTTCATGATTCTCTGAAATTCATAAGGAGCATTTTTTAAACCAAAAGGCATAACATTCCACTCATATTGACCAAAAGACACAGTAAAAGCAGTTTTATACCTCTCTTTTTTAGAAATTTGAATATGCCAAAATCCATATTTCATGTCGAATTTTGAAAATATTTTTGCAAAATACAAACGTTTAAGTAGATCGGATTTGTTTGGAATTGGATACCTAATCCATTGTCACGATTCGTTTAATGGTTTATAATTGATTACAAGTCTAGGAGCTCTACGCTCTATTTCTGCATTTTTATTTACATAAAAAGCAGCACAAGACCAAAGGCTTCTAGATTTGTGAATCAATTTCTTGTTCAGAAGTTCTTGAATTTCCTTCTTACAGGTTTCAAGAAGTTCTGCCATCATTTGGATTGGTCGTGCTTTTGTTGGTATTTTTTTTTTAGAAAAACTTGTTTCATAAGGTAAATCAACAACATGTTTTTTGTGATTCCAAAATGCATTTGTTAAATCTGAAAAAAATTGTTTGATGGATTTTCACAAGACAAGTTTGGATTTGTTGTTTAATTTGTGCTTGACATAGTTGAGTTTCTATATGTTTAAAAGAGATATCTTCCTTCAAGAAATTAACTTGTTGTTGTTTTGAAGAAAGAATGTTTAATTCTTTAACTCTGGATTTTTGAGTAAAAGGAAATAAGATTGTTTTACCCAGATGTTCTTTTGAAATTCCATTTTCATCAGTCATATATGGGAATAATAGTCTTGCCAATGGCGCCCCAAGAATAATTTGGGTTCCCATATCTTTAACAAATATAAATGGGGTTTGAATCTTTAAACCTTCATTTTCAACAACAACGTTTGAAACTTTGTATTTGACGTCTAGACGTGAGCCATTAACGCCATTAAATCTTTTAGTTGTTTTTTCAAAATATTTTGTAAGAATGATTCCTTCTTTAAAACAATTAGACTTAGCTCCTGTGTCAAACAAAACAGTTTGGTCCAAGACAAAATTATTATTAATAATAATCATGGCTTGAACATAAAACTTTTGAATTGATATTTTTGAAATCAAGTTTAAAAATGGTTCAGAAAAATCATTGTCTTCTTGATCGGATGGTGTTTTTCGTTGCTCTTTAGTTTGAGTTACAAGTTGAATATCCTGTATTTGGGATATAGCAGTTGCATGGGTGTCTTGTTAAAGTTTAATGAGACTAATTTCAGTTTTGAGGTTATTTACCTCTTACTGAAGGTCTTGGAGAGTTGTAGGTTTAACAGAATGTTTAAACTTGTTTAAAACATTAGTTAAATCATATTTATTGAAAAGAACAAGAGGTTTATGGTTTGAAGAACTTGAAGTTTGATTGAGAATTTATCTTAGTTTGAACAAATATTCTCCTTTGTCAGAATCTGGAAGTTTGTTAATGATATCAAGAAGTAAATCTTGTTCCTTCGTGATAACATTAATTTCTGAAGAAGAGTTTTTTGGAAGATCCTCATTTTGAATTTGATTGAGATCTTCAGAAGAACTACTTTCATATTCAGATTTGGAGGTTTCAATCAAAAGATTGTTTATTTGTTCAAGAAGAGGTTCTTCAATACTCTTAATCTTCTTTAACTTTCGAGTCAAATAACAATATTTGGAAATATGACCCAGTTTACCACATTTAAAACAAGTAACTTTTTTTTTGTTTAGGAAAATCAATCTTTGGTTTAGAGCGACATTCCTTTTCAAGCCTACGAGGAGGTGTATTGGGTTTATATCTTAGGTATGGTTTTCTTCTTGTGGTAAGGTTTACAGTGAGGTTTGGATTGCTTGCAAGAAGGAAAGCCAAATTGTTCACAGAATGTTCCTAATTCTCTTTTGCTTGCGGCCTTTTCTTTTGCAATTTGGCGTTGGATTTTGTCATCCTGACAAATCTTAAGAGCAGTTCTTTGGACATAAGAGATCAATTGACCATATGTCAAGTGCTCATAAGGGATGTTGCCATCTTTTTGGTTTCACAATTTTCCCCTAACTTTATCACCTAAAGTTTTAGGTAATCCAGCTAAGAATTTTTCTTTCCAAAATGGTGGATAAGCATCATCTCTAGTGAGTACTCTAGCCAGAAAAGTATCTCTATACCATCTAAAATAAGATAAAGTACTGCATTTAAGATTTGAAAGAAGTTCAGCCGATCTATCTTTCCAAATAGATGGATCTCCAACAAAATGTTTAATAATTGTAAAAAGAAGAGTGTTTACAGAATCAGGGATAGGTTCATCATTGTTAGTAATGGGTGTTCCATTAGATTCAGTTTTAACAGATGTGAAAATGATATTTTTATCTTCAGGAGAGAGATAAATATCCCACCAACCTTTAAGTTGTCCAGTAAAATCGGAAACTATAAGATTAGTGATCATTTCATCTGAATAATCAAGTTGAGTTTGGTATGTAGTGCTTACCATGGACATTTGTTGAAGGGTTTGAAGAATGTTTGATTCACTCTGACCATCTATATTCCATTCATAGATATTGTTAGCATTAAAAGATTTAAAGTTTTGGTTTATTCGTTCTTCAACCAGAATGTCTGGAGGGTTGGCCCTATGGTAATAAAGTCTTGAAGGTTTTTTCCAATGTTGATGGTTGATTTGGAGTTGCAACTTAGAATGGTTAGAGTCTGTTTCTCCAATTTGTGAATCTTTTTCAAAAGTCATAACATTTTTTGATTTGGTTGATGATGTTTGTGGTGTTTCTGGGATAGTTGTAGTTTGAAGTTGGCTAATTTGTTGATTGATCTTTCGTAATAAATCAGATCTTTTAGTTTGAAAGTTTGACTTAATGTTTGGGTTGATTTGAAAGGTTTAAAAAGTGATGTTTCAATCCTAGTTTCAACTTTTCTTGAAGAAACCAGTGTTTGAACAAAATAATCACCCAATACTTGAAGATATTGGTTTGTATAATTGTTTTGATCAACAATGTTTTTAATATCCCTTGAGTCAATGGGGTTTTCAATGTTTTTAAATTTGAAAGGTGCAGCCATAATAGGTTGACGTTTATTGTCTACCAGTTGTGGTATCTGCACTGATTTTGGAGGAAGAAACTCAGAAGAAATAGTTTCACCTTCAGAAGTTTTCCATTGTTTTTTTTTGTCATATTGATAGTTTGCAAGAAAGGATATTCCATATTTTGATCTTGAGCATAAGCAATAAACCAATCAAAGAATGGAATATTTTCTTGTATTTTTTCAAAAAATCTGTAGAATTTTTCATGAATTTCTTTTCTAGCAGACTTTTTGAAATTTTGTAGAAACCATTCTCTCTAAAGGGTATATTTCTCAGAGTAAAATTCCATTTACAAAGTTTGTTTGTCAATTTGGAAAACATTTTCTAAAATGTTTATGACAAAAGGTTACCTTGGTTCCCCAAGAGATGAATATGTTAGAGACTCAATTGATTTCAAGTCGTCATCCTTTTCATAACTTGTTTGCGGGATATTTAATGAATTGTCAACTCCTTGAATTGAAACATTTGTGGTTGTTTGTGGGGTTACTGTAGGTGGTGCTGGTGTATATATGATCGATGGTATCTTTGGTAAAGTTTATCGGGGAGTTGATGTGTTGGGGCTGACATGTAGATGACAGATAGTGGTTTTGGTAAAGAAGAACAGAAATATCTTGAAGATTCAGACCTAACAGACCTACAGTCTTCATATAATGAAGGCTTGGTTCGCTAGTTTGGCTACAAGATCTTCTTGGTCTATCAAAAGATAGTTTAATAGTTCCATCTGATGTTTGAATGATTTTGCTTACCTGAGATATTGGTTTAGGAATTGGTTTTGTGGCCTTATCTATTGTCCAATCATCTGGTAATTCAACATCATCCCACATAATTGTTTTTGGAACGCTCAAATTTGCATTTTGTTCATATGATAAAAAGACTATTGTTTGGCCATTATCAGGAGGTATTAGAACTAAGCAATTGGATGGGTTTAAGACCTTATATTGTATCCTATATGTTAGGGTAGCAGGTATAGATCCTGATTTCATTTTAAAACCGTTTAATTGAAGTTTAAGTTTAAGGACTTCAAGAACATGTTCATCCTTTAAATCTGATATCCTATCTGGATAACAGTTAAAGTAAATGGGATCATTATGAAGTCCAAATTCTACTGCTGCAAGCAGAGAATCCGAAAATTCATAATGTCTACCATCCATGAGGCATACTAGTCCTGACACATTTAATCCTTTTCTTATTAATGGTTTAATGACAATTTGAACACTTCCGATGTGCAAAAAGTTGTAATCTTTTTTATGTTTGTGAATTGATTTTTGAGAAAGAAAGTAAAATTCTTCTTTTTTCTGGTTTGATAGGAATTGATTCTTCAACTGTTTTGATTATGTAATCAAATTTGGAGAACCATTTCTTATCTTGAGTTTGCATTTGATAAAGTATGTTTAGAGCAATTGGAGGTAAAACCCAATCGTCTACATTCTGGTTTATATTTTCAAAAGAAATTTCTTCTTTGAAAATTTGTTTAGAAGTTAAAGACTTTGATTCCTCATCATTTAGCGTAGAGTTGTTTAATGGAGTAGAAGAAGAGCTACTACTACCATGTTTGGAAGAAAAGGAATGGAGAAGAAAAGACATAATTTAAATTGACAAAATTTAAATGGCTGAAAGAAAAAGGAAGAAATGAAATAAAGGACAGAATTGAAAGAGAAAAATAAAAGTACGGAATATAGAAAGGAAATGGAAAGACTGAATGTAAAGAAGCTGAAAGGAAAACAGAATACAAGGCAAACTAAAATCCAAAGGAAAATCAGAATAATCTTATCTCCCTTGCCTCAGTATCTTTACCTTCTGGATCCATAGTGGTATAATAATTAAATATGTATCGGTTTTCATAGATTAAAATATTTTATTAAGAAATTAGTGAGATTTCTGAGATCTAACTCTAGTCAGACGTATAATATATAAAATCTTTATTTATCATATACTACTGCGTGGGGCACAAATGCCTGCCTTAACACACAGGACTTATGGCAACCTCAACCCACGGATGGTCTCATATATGATAAACAAGAACTATATACGACGTGCTATTGAGTATAGATCTTTAAATTATACTAATCAGCTAACAAAAATTTTAATGCCATAAAAACAGATCCGGATCTAAGTATTACATCCCTACTTCACCATCTGGCTTTGATACCAAGACGGGGAGGGGCCTCGGAGGAGGATCTAACTAAAGAAAGGGTGGAGCATGTGAAGTATGAAGAAGACAGACTTCTTTAAGGTATAATTAAAAATTTAAATGATGTATGAGAGGGGATACTCTAGAATGAACTAATGGACGTATGAACAGAAAGGCGGTAGAACCTACCAAGATCAATTCATAAGATCTGTCTCCCTAGTTCATCAGAGGAGGGAAGGATATAATGCAAAGAAAATTAAAAGGAAACTAAAGATTTTATTTAAAACATAAAAACTTACAAGCAGAAGGGATAAGGGGATGGAAGAAGGGGAGATAATACAAACTTAAAATATTTGAAATTCTTCTTCTGCCTGAACTTTATAGCGGTTACTAATTTATAACCGCTGCAAATATTTATTAGTAGCGGTTATGTTGTATAACTACTACAAGTTGAAAATAAATTTTTCTAATTTATTCCAACGGGTAGAAAATTGGTAGCGGTTGTACTCATATAACCGCTACAAATTTGGAACACAGTAGCAATCAAGGTAGAAGTTTCTAAATCGCTACAAAATATTAAATGTTGGAATTTTAGAATATAAGCTTCCAGGATCTATTCATTCATCTTCTTCACTATACTTTCTTCTCTCTCACTAGTAGCTATGGATAAGTCATGGATCAGTTTGCCACGCAATTCTCCAGAATATTTGTACAGATTAAACAATTTCTTGGATTTCGCATTCACCCACGCCAGCTGTAATGGCAAGATCGTCTGTCTGTGTTTAAGATACAAGTTCAAGAAGTGGCATGCATGACAAGTTGTTAAGGAACATTTGCTTTGGAAGCCTTTCCTGGAAGACTATACGTACTGGGTTGTTCATGGTGAAAAGGTCGGTGTGAGATATGATGATGCTCTTCCTCAAAATTCACAAGTAGGAGTTCAACTAGATGAAGATGATCCTGTTAATGATGATGTGCGTGATGCATTTGGTTTTCATAACGACAACTTCAACTAAGAAGTGCAGGCCTCAGAGTCGATGTTCATGAGGAATGAAGCCACTTAGTATTTTTTTCATCTTGATGGATGAAGCAGATCATCCTTTGTATCAAGGTTGTAAAAAATACTCTAAATTATCTTTTTTTAATCAAGTTGTATCATATCAAGTGCTTGTGTGGAATCACAGATAAGGGAATGTTGATATTGCTGGAATTATTACAAGATGCATTCGCCGATGCGGAGATTCCCACAACATTCTACGAGGCCAAGAAGATTATTAATAGATTGGGCTTGAACTACCAAAATATTGATGCATGCCCCAACGACTGTATGCTGTATTGGGGAGATGATGAAAACAGGGAGACTTGTAAGCGATGTCACATATCAAGGTATAAGACAATTCAGAAAGGGAAAAAGTAGAAGAAGAAACCTGTAAAGATTCTCAGATACTTCCCTTTGAAGCTGCGCTTACAAAGATGTTTATGTCGTCTAAAACGGTGGAACACATGAGGTGGTATGAGGTTGATAAGAATGAAGATGGTAAATTACGACATCCTTGGGAAGCAAATGCTTGAAAAACATCTGACAAAAACTTTCCATCTTTCACTGCTGACCTCAGAAATGTTAGACTTGCTTGGTAACCGACAGTTTCAATCCATTTGGGAATCTTAGTACAAGTTATAGTATTTGGCCGATAGTCTTAGTTCCCTACAATTTATCCCCTGGATGTGTATAAAACAAAGCTCCTTTATTTTGTCTATGATCATTCTAGGCAAAAAGGCATCAGGTAATGACATCGATGTGTATCTCCAACCACTTATTGTGGAATTGCTTGACTTATGGAATGTCGACATCGAGACATATGACACCTATGGGAAGACATTATTCAACTTGCTTGCAGCCTTGATGTGGATGATTAGTGGCTTTCCTAGCCTTAGAACATTATCCGGGTGGAATGTGCATACTGGGTCAGCGTGTCTAGCTTGTAATTTTGACTCTAATGTAGTACGCCTTCTCCACAGTCGGAAGTGGTGCTTTATGGGGCATCAGAGATTTCTCAATGGAAGGCACAAGTTTAGATTGCAACGGAATCGCTTTAATGGGAAACCAGAAACAAGAGGGCCACCTTAGACTTTATCCAGCACAAACATCTTACAGCAGCTTGAGGATGTTGAATTCGAGTTTGGAAAAAGTGACGATGCAGCACAAGCAGGCCGAAAGAGGGGCAAGACTTTTGCGCCTCAACAATGGAGGAAGATAAGCATTTTCTTCACTCTTCTATATTGAAATTCTAATTTGCTTCGCCACAGTCTTGATGTCATGCACATTGAAAAAAATGTATGCGACAATGTGCTATATACGCTGCATAACGAACCAGGAAAGTTAAGAGATAATCTTTAAGCGAGGAAAGATTTACTCGTCATGGGAGTTCGTGAAGATGCGTGGCTAGATGAGCATGACAAATTTTTGCTGGCAAAGTTCACCCTCATAAAATCGAACAAAGAAGTCTTTCTCGCGACGTTGAAGAAAATAAAAGTTCTATATGGGTATTCAAGTAATATTTCATGATGTATTGACATGCAGGCTCGAAAGGTTGCAAGCCTGAAGAGTCATGACTCATATGTGCTTATGCAACAGTTACTTCCGCTGGCTATAAAGAATGCACTTCCTCCCGATGTGTCAATCATTTTGGGGGAGCTTTGCTCTTTCTTTCGGAAGTTGTATTCCAAGGATTTGATCATTGAAGAGCTCAATCAGTTGAAGTCTAAAATCATTCTTACGCTTTGTCATTTGGAGATGATCTTTCCTCTGTCCTTTTTCACTGTGATGGTTCACCTTACAGTCCACCTTGTTCATGAAACAAAGCTCGCTGGCTCAGTTCATTATCAATGGATGTATCCTATTCAGAGGTACTCATTTTATATATGTGCGTAATTATTAGTTCTTATGTTTGTTAGTCGCCCTTTTGAGCATTTTGTATCATTTTTCCCTTCTTCACTTTGTAGGTTTCTTGGGAAAATGAAATCTTACGTAAGGAATAAGGCTTGGCCAGAAAGTTCTATAGCTGAAGGTTATATAGGTGATGAGGTGCTGTATTTCTGTTCAAGGTACTTTGATGACATTGAGACCGCCTTCAACCAACTACCTCGTGTAGACGATTATCCTGAACTTGAGCTAACATTAGGAGAATTTATCCCTCGTGTTGGTAAATCAGTTGGAGGAACTGAGAACTTCAAACTAAAGGCAACTGAGAAGGTTCAAGCATATAGACATGCCTTGATTAACTGCACTCAAGTTGAACCCTTCCTTTAGTAAGAATTGTACACGCATATGTTATTCTATATCTTTCATAACATTTTGTACTTACATTTTATGATCGGCGGCTTTCCATGATTAATTGTAGGGAATTCAGAAGTCATGTGAAATGTTAACTCAAGATCCGTACAAACACATCATCTAAAGTTGAGAAAAAGGTCGACAGAGAATTCCCAAGCTAGTTTACACGCAGAATACTAAATGACCACAACCCACACTCACCAGATTTTAGAGCTCTCGTAATCGGCACTCTTGACTATGCAAAAAGGTTTGCAGTTTACAATGTTAATGGTTTCAAGTTTTGCACCATTTCACGAGATCAAGGATTGCAAACTCAAAATTCGGGTGTTTATGGCACCTTTGGGATAAGGAGTTATGCGAGCAGTAGTGACGCCAACATGTAGTTTTGAGGCGTCCCTTACTATGGAAAGCTTCTTGATGTCGTGGAACTTAATTACCAAGGTCGTTTCACCATTACGCAATTCAAGTGTTTGTGGGCAAATACCACTATTTCCCGAGGACTCACAATAGACACTTAGACATCACATCGATAAATGTCTCGCAGCCAATTCACACCGGTCATTCTTAAGATGATGAGTTGTATATTCTTGCCTCAGAGGCACACCAGGTTTATTATGTTGAGGACAAGAGACATAGGGATTGGTACATGGTTGTTCATTTAAAGCCTCGAGACCTTTACGACATGGGTGATGGTAATGACATCGCCTATGAGAGTGAGTCGTTTCAGCTCGCCAATTCCGAAAACTTTTTCCCTGAAGGCGATCACAATTTACTTATAGTTCAGTGCATTTTTTAAATTCACGTCATTTTGATTAAATTTTTTTAACAAAAAAAAAGCATTGCTAACAATTTTTCTATACAATTTCTGCAGGGATGGCGAGGATGACTGATTAAACAAATTATGTTTTGTTTTTTTTTTTTAAAAAAATATTTTAAAAAAAATCATTAAAATATTTATAGCAGCTACAAAACCGCTACAAAAACAAAAATATCTGCTACAAAATAGAACCGCTACAAAACCATGACACTAACTGCTATAAGTTCCACGCAGATCTCTATAAATACCCCAACCACATCTCATTTCAAACACTCTCCCATTTCTTTCCACCTTACCTCTCTTTCATCTTCTCACATTTTCACGTTGTTTTCTATGAGCCAAGGAGCTTAACAAGGTGATCAAATATGGTAATAAATTTTTAAATTTTTTATTTCAATACTTTTTTCTTTCGCATAATATTTATTCTCACTATTTTTTTCAGATATTTAAGAACATTTTCTCATTATTTCCTATTTTCCTTACATAATCATAATCACATTGTAGCAGACAACATAATAATCCCCAATAATATTATCAATACAATCTTCAAAATTATCTAATTTAATTAAATCATTCCTTTTAAATTATAAATGACTTAAACTAATGAATAATAAGCTAATTAAATTAGCTAAACTACTAGAATAATAAACTATTCAATTTAATATTAATAAAACAGAAACAGATAATTTTGTAGTTTTTTTTTATTTTACTGACACTTGTAGCTGTTATATAACCGCTACTAATATAAGGCGCCTTTTTAAAAGAAAAATTAAATTTTTGGAGCGTAAATTTGAATTTCTATTGAAATTAGTAGTGGTTATATAACCGCTACTAATATTTGCCGCTCTTTTTAAATTCAATTTAGTAACGATTTGTTAACCGCTACAAATATCAAGCTATATTTTCATTTTCATTTCCCGCCATCCAAAATTCATTTTGTTCCATTTGTAGTGGTTATATAATCGCTACAAATTCCCCACAAAAGGATTGGCCGATTGGGAATGTTGCAGCAGTGATTGTAAACCGCTACAAATATAGCAGCGGTTTGTTCGCTTGAGTAGCGGTTCTAAATAACCGCAATAAATACATTTGCAACAGTGGATTTAGTAGTAGTTCCTTTAACTGCTACTAATTATGTTTGTAGAGGTTAAAACCGCTACAAATATACATTTTTAACTGCTACTAAACCGTAATTTTTTTGTAGTGATCCCTTTATGTATTCTACAAGAATACCACACTCAACCCAGTCACATTACAAATCTGAACAATGATGATTTATTTATGTGTAACATTTTAATTCAACATTCATAAATAATAAGTGAATCATCGTTTTATTCAATATAGATGAATGTGCTAATCTAGTGATATAAACAAGACTATGAATAAGAGAAGGCTCCTAACTGAAAAACTAAGACAAACGGAAATATAATAGACAAAACTCATACAAGGTGGAGAAAGATTATTATTGAACATCAATATTATATATAAGGCCGCCGATAGATTTTTATTTGATGATAAGAGATTATAACATTAAATGTAAAGTAATATGTTGCAGACAATAAGGTGATTGAAAATATTAATTTATTACTTTTAAGGGAGCAAGATTGATTGAAAATTTTGCAGACAATAAGGTGATGTGGTCAATGACCTTGTAACTTAGTGTTATACTTATATTTATGGTGTGGATTATGTCAAAAAAAAAAAAAGTCTCACATTGAAAAATCACTACATTTAACATATATTGTATGCTAGTAGAAGTCTTGCATTATTTACAAGAGAATTTAAGTGACTGCCACATATAAATAGGTAGTGTCTAGTGTTAGTCTAAACACGTCAAACTCTTGAGTGTTCTAACCCTTCCCCTCCTCATCTACTCTTTTGCTTAGTTTCATAACTTTATTCTATTGTTTTGTTCCCCTACTTTCCATAGGATTCGTTTAATCCTGGGAGTTGCTACATTCTTTTAACATGTGCGCAGGAATGACTCTTCATGCTCCTTTAAATTTTCAAAAAAAGAAAGGGCATGTTCTAATAATTAGAAAGATAATTGGTGATCGGGATTAAAGGATGCATGCACGTTGCCAAACTCCCCGAGTTTAAGTAAACTCATGGTGAA
Source organism: Inga laurina (assembly GCA_963855925.1). Taxonomy (NCBI): domain Eukaryota; kingdom Viridiplantae; phylum Streptophyta; class Magnoliopsida; order Fabales; family Fabaceae; genus Inga; species Inga laurina. The sequence continues at coordinate 10,616,424 of OY979710.1, forward strand.
AATGTAAACTTAGATCGTAAACTCATAAGAGTTTACTTTTATTAATAAATAGGTGTTAAAAGTATATAATAAAATAATAAAAATATTAAAAATGATAATAATTTAATTTAAATATATCTTAAATATAAATAATTGAAATTAAATCCTCCAACATTTATAATTTATCATATCCAACAAAAATTTCTATGAAGTTCATAAATAAAGCTATTGAATATGATCAAAACAAATAAGTTAAGACGAGTTTAAGAGTGAGTCAACATGATTTTATAAGGTAAAAATATAAAAACAGTAGACTCCATGTGTAAATCTGTGAGTTTAACTGAGTTTAAGTACAAACCGACACAATTTTATAAGATAAAAGCGTAAAACCGAAAAATTCGAAGAATCAACCTACAAATTTGACGGTAATGGAAGCATGTGAAAATGTACATAATCCAGCAAGTGCGGATCTTGTCTGAACAAGATTCTGCAGCGAAGTAACAAATCTGTGATGGGCTCTTCTCCGCATCTTTAGGCTTTATTCTTCATTTGGGTCCCTCCCTCTATTCCCATTACCTCATCCTTTCTTCACCACACGTTTTCTTCATTCACTCTTTAAGCTCTTTTTTGATCTCTTCCTTAACTTTTGTTTCCAATTAATTTTACTCAAACTTAATCCAATTGTCTCTACATTATTATAATTTGAAGCGTCCAATGCAGGACAAGCAAGTACAGATCAATTTGCAATCACATGTATAGTATGAAAATAACACGACCTTTCAACTATAAGCATATATTATGTTTTATTTACTGGGTCGTCTTCGTTACATTACATTAAATTAAGTCTGATGATTATGTCATATTGCTGTTAGATTTGGTAGGATACTAGGATTTGAACAATAAGAACATAGTGTTTCTTATATTTTGTATGTACTTTGATGTGACACACAATATTCATAGCTTATAGATAATACTATTATAATTTTATACAATTCAAATAATATGAGTAACGCATGAATAGTGCAAATTGTTATCTAAATGACATGAAAGCTTTTCTGTCAGCGGTGAGATATATACTTGTTCTAGTTTATTCTTGACCTTTCACTTTTTCTAAGAAATTCATTTAATCCCAAAAAAATTATTTTAAACACTTTAAAATATGAGTAGTTAATCTATATATAATATGCAAACTTTTTTTTTCCAGCATATATTAATTAGTTCATTTCTCATACTTACCCTTTGTGAATTGCAAGGAACTCACACTAGTTTACTTAAAAGCCTTTTTTTTTTTTTTTGCTTGATATACATGCATGCATGCCAAAATTTGTCAATTGACACAGCTAAGCATATTCCTCAACAGTTAAGGGTATTGACTTTTGGAAGTGAATGCTAGGAGAAAATAGATAATGGAAGAGAATAGATCATGAAGTCAATTCTAGCGACAAAGCTTGTCTTTTCCTATATGATAGATTAGACCCTATGAAGTATATATTTGAATTCACATTTTGCTTTCTGTGGTAATAACTACACAACTTCTCTGGAGATCACACCGTTAAACCTTCTTTCTAACAAGATAAAGAACATATATTCAATCAGAAATAATTAAACGTAACAAACACACACATCCCTTAAGTAAGAGCTAGATTAATTTCTTGGCTCAATCAGGATTCAATTCACAGCAATTAAAAAACTAGTTTTGATGATTAGATCTTGAACGTTTCCCCACAAAGAATATATATATATATATATAATTAACATGCGAGTAAGAGCAAGAAAAGAGGATAATAAAGATACAAGATGGCTAATCAGGGATACACTGAATAGTTAATTATCTGGGAAAATTCAGGGACAAAGATAGTTCTGCTAATTATATATGAAGCTACATGGACATTCCAAAAGAACTACGATACATAGTATATATAAAATAGTCTTTGGTTATCCACATCAGATCAAGACCTTCACCATCGGAGCTAGACAATAAGGCTATTTAAAAGGACTCTTGGATGCTTTGTTGTGCTGTTAACATTGATCGATCTTCATTTAATAGAATGAAAAGACAGTAGAGGTGAAGATTAATTAATAAGGAGAGACCCCAAGATTAGCAGAAGAGAAAAGGCCATTATCTTTGATGATGCGAACGTCGTCATTTCGTTCCTGGACACAAAAAGACACGAGAGACTCAGATATCGAAGTTTGGCAGCAATAATAATAATAATAATAATAATAATAATAATAATAATAATAATAATAATAATAATAATAATAATAATAATAATAATAATGCATTATTATTGTTGTGTCTGCAACAAAGTGCAGGAAGAAGAGGGGGGTGCATAATAAGTTACCTGCTGGCACACATTTGTCTTCTTCACAGTCTGATCAGGCATGAGACCATAGTGTATGTGAGGGAAATGGGCCCACTGTCACACACACACACACAATACAAACACACCGATCGGTCACAGTTAGTACACAGAAAAAAGCTAGAAACCCTAATGAAAAACTACAAAATTGCCAATTCTCTCCTTTTTTTGGATTCTAACTTTTATCATACATTCAACTCTATATCATGCTTTGCTTAGCTAGGCAGCTAGCCTAGATTTACTTGGCTGATTATATTTTAGAAATAGAGGAGAATTGTGAGTATATAATCTAGGGAAAATTACTATAAAGTCCTAAAGAAGAAATTTAATTACTAAAAAATTATTATAACAAGTGAACATCATAAATTTATTATCATTTAATATATGGGAACTTAATATTACATACTCATATGTTGTTATTGGTTTTTAAGGTAATTAAATTCCTTCTTTAGAAACTTATAGTAATTGTCCCTAATTTAGGTTGGATTTCCCACAAAATCCTCAAAACTAATAGTTATATATAATTGGAGTTTCATTTCTCTTCTAAGATAGTATCAGGTAGCTAGGTAACTAGTATTGATCGTTGGAATAAAAAAATGAAGCTTTTTTCTAACTTTAATCTTATGTCAACTTTGCATTGGAATGATAGGGTAAACAGAAAAATATAAGAGCTAAATGAGATATTAGAACCCCAGCTAAGAGTTTTTATTTATTTATTTATTTGTTAGAGTAGCTTTGGTAGGGTCATATAGGGATCATACATTCTTGGCAGCAGCGCTAAAGGCTTCTCTGTGGGATATATCAGGATTTGCAGACTTGATGCGTTGGATCTCGTCCCTGCAGTTGTATCATCAGGACCATCCAAATTTTGCTTCAACTTATACACACACACACACACACGCTCGCAAATAACAAATACGTACAAAGTTCTTAAGGTTAAAGCAAAGACAGAAAGATTTCAGAACTGTGAACATTCTTAGGTTTTTGGGCAATTTTGTATCTAAAGTTTTTACTGAGGAGTAATTTTACTCTGAAAGTTTTTTGGAGGATAATTTTGTCCCGATAGTGTTAAAATGGGAGCAATTTTGCCTTAACCGTTATCTCAATTAATTTTTACCATTAGTTGATTAAATATACTGAATTGTTAGTCTACATGTTATCATGTCATTTTTGTTAAGATGCAAATTTGTCACTTAAATTTTAAACCTAAATTGAAAAAATAAATGAAATAAATGGCACATGGACTTCCGAGACAAATTTACATCTTAAAAAAAATAACGTGAATGACATGTGAACAACTAGCTCAGCATATTTGATCAATTAATGGTCAAAATTAATTGAGATAACAACAAAGGCAAAAATTCCTCCCTTTTCAATATTATAGGGTAAAATTGCCCTTCTAAAAACTCATTGAGCAAAGTTGTCGCTTGGTGAAAACTTTTGGAGTAAAATTGCCCATTACCCCAATATTCTTTTACTGGAGATTATTAAATACTTACTTGATGAAGCGATTATAAGCAGATGGGACTCTCTGCCTCTTCTCTGGGGCTGCTAATGAAACATCCAAACACACATCAGAGGCTCAATTTTCCTTAACCTTTAGTTGCAACATTATTCTAATTAATCTTAAATATTTTTTTTTTGGTCCCATCATCTGATCATTATGTAATTGCTTTCTGCCAAAAAGGAAAACAATTAATTTGTCCACTGAGACTGTAATTATGAGTTTCAAGCTTGTGGAGCGGATTCCGGGCTCTCTTTCTCTCTCTATAAGTCTCAATCTCTCTCTATAATCATTATCATCATACAACTACTCCCCATCTTCCCCTCTTGGGTTAACTTACTAGAAACCCTAGAACAACAACAACAACAACCTATTCCTCCAATCTGCATCCTACAAAGATATTGGAACTGTCAAGAATGAAACCAAAATTTACAGAAGCTTGCGCTTTGCATGTAAAGCAATGCGTCCCCATTTTAGTTAGTTAAGGTGAGCTGAGTTTATATTCTTGTTCTTACTTATTTATGGTATAGAAACCAAACTCAAATGTGTTTATTCCAAATCTTGATGTTTACAATGAAACTCATTCACCTATTTATACTACTAAAATACCTATTAAAATATTACAAGAGTCAGAAACTTTGGGCTTCACCAACTCTTCTCCACCTACTCCCTCTGTATAATCGTCATGCCTTGCATCATTTCAGTCATATGTTTCTATGTCAACGTTTGCTGCTCATTCCATATTCTCTCTGTTCTGTTCTGTTTCATTCTCCCGGGGTTGGACAAGACTCGTCCTCGAGTCACAAACAACATCATCATCAATAAATGGAGATAAATCCGAAACCTTATGCTTAAGTAAAAATGACTTGGACTTATTTTTGATTTTGATGTGTTTATCTGGTGGCAATGGTTCGAGCTGAATCTTCACATCATCCTTCTGAAAGGAATATGTGTTTGCATAACCGTCGTATAGAGCTCGTCGATCATATTGCCAAGGTCTTCCCAGAAGAAGATGACAAGCGTCCATCGGAACAACATCACACCAAACTTCATCGTGATACCTTTTTCCAATAGAAAAAGTAACAAGGCATCGTTTTGACACTTTGACTGCGCTTCCTTTATTGAACCATTGGAGCTTGTATGGGTACAGATGGTTGTGAGTTGGTAGTTGCAGCTTTTCTACCATGTAGTTAGAGACTACATTTTCACAGCTTCCGTTGTCGATAATGACGTCACAAACTTTATCTTGAGCGGTGCAACGAGTATGAAAAATGTTGTGACGTAGCCAAGGCTCTTCTTTCACTGTGGCTGTATGCAAGCTTCGTCTAATCAGAAGTGTTTCACCTTGATCAGGAGGAATGATTTCTTCATCAAAAATTGGCTCTTCATCAAGGACCAGCTCTTTATCAGGCATATAATCCTTTTCTTCTTCAAATATTGCAAAAGTTTCCCCTTCAATAATAGTAACAACTCTGCGGGTAGGGCATTCTGAAGCGATATGACCGAACCCTTGGCATTTGAAACACTTAGGTGCTTTAGAGCTAAATTCTTTGGCAACCTTAAGTGAAGGCTTACTTGAAGAGCTAGGTTGATATACTTGTGTGGGTTTGCTTGAGGAGCTATGCTGATGCATTTGTGTAGGTTGATGCACCTGTGCTTCATGTCCCTCAAAAGGAATTTCAGTTGAGGAAGATGACTGGTAGGGAGGTCTTCGGATCAACTGCTTCTCGATACGGATGGCTAAACGAATGACGTCGTCCAGAGTCCAGTATTGCTGGAGTTGTACTGGATGGGCGATGTTTGTATTTAATCCTTCGAGATAACGAGCTATTGTTTGCTCCTCCCTTTCTTGTATATCACATTTCATCATGAGTTTCTCAAACTCCCTGGTATATTCCTCTACAGACATAGCCTTTTGGCGGAGATTATGTAACTGAAGGAAATTATCTTGATAATAGTTTTCTGGAAGAAACTTACGTGAGAGCTCGCGTCGCATCTTGTCCCACATTCGTATCTTGCTTTTTCCTTCTCTTTCACGCCTTCTTTTGAGATTCTCCCACCATATAGATGCATGTTTCTTTAATTTGATGGCGACAATTTTGACTTTCTGCTCATCGGGAATCTCTTTGTACTCAAAGACTCGTTCAACTGTTTGTAACCATTCGACAAATTCGTCTGGTTGAAGCCTTCCCTCAAATTCTGGTATATCTATCTTAATGTCATTAAGGCGGAATTGCTGTTGTTGAGGACGGCGGCGGTAGTCAGTAGACGACGAACTATTATTATCTGACTCATCTGGATATTCACTGCGAGATTCTAGCATGGCTTGCTGCGTTTGTACAGTGGTTTCCAGTTCCTGTATCCGGCGTCTCATCTCGTCCATCTCAATCTCGCGTGTGTTTCTGCGTCTTGGAGGCATTTTGAATTTGTTCTTGTGAGGTTAGATATAGGATGGAAAAGTACAAGGATATGATTGGTTTTTTTTTTTTTATGGCAAGTAAGGGGTAAAACTGGAAATTTTATGGACAAATGGGGTAGAAAGGTAATTTCTTAACTTTCAGGGATGGAAATGTAATTTTGGAAAAAAAATCTGGGGTCAAAATGTAATTTCAGAAAGTTTTGGGGGTCTGAAACATAATTTTGGCAGAAATTTGGGGCCAAAATGTAATTTCAGAAAGTTTTGGGGTCAGAAACGTAATTTTGACAGAAAATTGGGGCCAAAATGTAATTTCAGAAAGTTTTGGGGTCAGAAACGTAATTTTGGAAAAAATATGGGGCCAAAATATAATTTCAGAACGTTCTGGGGTCAGAAATATAATTTTGGCAGAAATTTGGGGCCAAAATGTAATTTCTAAAAGTTGTGCTGACTGGGATTGATGACGTGGCGGTTAGGACACGTGGCAGTCTGTGATGGGTCCACGTTGCGTTGACTGATGACGTGGCTGCTGATTGGACTGGGGACGTGGCAATGCTGACGGTGCCGCTGGCGTGGCGATATTGACACGTGGCTCAATCGGATTGGACAGCGTGGCGTTGACTGGTCAACAGTGATGACGTGGCAGATGACTGGGTCGTCTTCAACCTCTGGACTCCGGCGACCGTCTGAAATTCCGGCGACTTTTCCGGCGATTTTCCGGCGATGTCCGTGGAGGCGCGTGGAGGTGTTTTTCGGCGGTGACCGAGGCTATTCCTAGGTTTTTCGGCCTTATGAACACGATGGTGAGGTCGGTTTCTTCAAAAAACGCTCCGAGAGTGGAAATCCGACACCCCCTTTTTCTCACGTTTTTTTTTTCTCACCCACTCCTCACTCTTTCGCTCTCTGGCTCTCTAGAACTCAGCTCTGGTACCAAAATGGTATAGAAACCAAACTCAAATGTGTTTATTCCAAATCTTGATGTTTACAATGAAACTCATTCACCTATTTATACTACTAAAATACCTATTAAAATATTACAAGAGTCAGAAACTTTGGGCTTCACCAACTCTTCTCCACCTACTCCCTCTGCATAATCGTCATGCCTTGCATCATTTCAGTCATATGTTTCTATGTCAACGTTTGCTGCTCATTCCATATTCTCTCTGTTCTGTTCTGTTTCAATTTAGGGTTGATGCTTTTCCTTAGAGGGAAAAGCAAGTGAGGATGATTTCAATTGGACCAGAATAGATTCAGTATGAAGTAATTTCACTAACCAAAATCCGGTAAATTTAGTAAATGGCAGATTAAATTAAAGAAACCAAAACCCTATGCGGGTCCTTCTGAGGGAGAGGAATTAAAACTTGAACTTGAAGAGGAGAAATTAAATGAAACTTACGTCTATTGACGAGGGGTGGGCGTGGAAGCTCATTAGCTGCTGCAACCCTAGGAGTAGTGGGAGGCACAGAGAAGTAGTGATTTGATGAGTTTGACATCTGCTGATCCTAATCACAAACACGGCGTAGAAATTAGGGTTACTTATTTACATCTCTCTCTCTCTCTCTATATCTCTATTCATATATATATCAATGATGAAGGATTCAAAATGGGATGAATTGTTGAGAAAATGCACACACACATATATACCAGGAGGTTAAGAGAGGGATGAGGAGGGGGACAGAAGAAAGAGTTAGAGAGGTGAAATGGGTGATGATTTGGAGGTGGAAGAAGCAAGCCTCTCATGTTGACAATCACAGGAAGAAGGTTGGTGCAATGGCCGCATCGCACAGTCACTGTCTTGAACAAGCTCGTGCAAGGAACACTTACCTGCAACAATAATTAAAAAGAAAGGCACTTACTTCATTTAAAGAGAAACCCTAGAGAGAGTGAAAGTGGTTAATAAGAAGAAGAAGAAATTGAATGAGAAATGATACATACAGCGAGGATAGTGTCACAACGGTTGCAGTGGACATAACAAAGCTGGTCGGAGGAAGGAGGCAGGTGGTCCAGCTGAGATAAGGTAGAGGCAGCACTTGTAGTAGTAGAAGAGGATGACATCTCTTTGAGTAGTAGAATCGCCCTTTTTTTGCTTTGTTTTATAATAAAAGTTAAAAAAAAAAAAACTTGGATGATTGATGGATTGACGGTCTCTCTCTTTGATTGATGGATTGACAGCTTAACCACCCCACGCACAAAAACTGAAAAACCTTTGAACCCCCTTGCGATGGACAGATAAATGGCTCTTTTTGATTATGAGGTTTAGACTTCAGTGAGACTCTCTCAGAAAGCAGCTTGTGAGTGCGAATGAAAGAGATATTTAAGGCCACACACACAAACACACAGAGACACAGACACACTCCTCTTTCTTCCTTCCTCTCTTTAATCAGGCTCTGTCGCCATCTTCGATGAACATGGTGTGTGTGTATAACTCAGTATATATGTGTATATGAGTGTTACCCAAACTGTGGTTTCAGAAACTATTTTTTGTAAGCCGAGACAAGATTCTTTTTACACACTTATCTTATAAATCATAAAAATTATTCTCAAAAACTAATCCAAACCTACGTTATGTGCTGTTTATGTGTGTCTACAGGGCATGCACATCCATGATCCATATAATATCATAGAAATATGTGTGGGTGGCATTCCCGATGTGTGTGTGTGCCGTGTAGAGAGAGAAAGATGTGGGGCAGAGAAAACAAAAGAAAGGGACGTGTGCATGGACTGTTGATTTAGCTTTCACACTCACCTGTTGTTTTCAGCAGTTAAAAAGAGACGAGCGCTGTACTGTGTATAGGACTGATATCAATATATATATAGGTGTATATAATTAATTACATATAACATATCATATGGTTATATATATAATAGGAGAAGGAAGACTTGGTTACAAACTAGGTGTCCTGTATGTTACAAGAGATGGTAAAATATTGGGAAATTTTTATTAAATGTATTATGTATAGTGGGGTATCTAACATCACATTACAACTTCCTAGTCCGCCTCCGTTGGGCTAGCGAGCTAACTCTATATAGTTGAGTCTGGACCGAGAGCAAGTAAAACTAGAGTAAGAGAAGCTCCATATGTATATAGCATGATGCATGATTTCAATTCAAGTACGAACAGTACATTAAACTACAGCATTATAAAATAAAATAGAAAAAAGTTTCTCACTTTGATTTGACTACTCCTCAAGATCACTGGCCCTACACACTGGCTACACACTGATATATATATCTATATAGATGGATTCAAGACGGGGAAAAAAAGGAAAAGAAAAAATCACAGTGATCGAGCAGACTGGCTAATAGGCAGCCTCTCTGAACTAGTTGCTGATCTGGCTGCTTTGTACTTGTGATAACTAGTTTTTTAGGCTGGTGTAAGCCTATGGATTTGGTTAGAATCTTTCCCTCTTGCATAACTTCTGTCTAAAGTTGCTCCTTCAAACTTAACCAAGTGACACTATATGTATGTATATGTATCATTCAATATTGGGATTCTTGTCGTTGGGTTCATTAAATGAAGAGAGATGTGTGATCTCGTGAGAAGCATCGCCATCCATGAATGAATGAATGAAGGATTGAGGTCAGTGTCTTTATTACTCCCTCTAGTCTTCTAAGAGTACAGTTAAACATGTTAGTTAAAAATAATAAATATGTAAGAAATATTTTTTTTTTCTAATTATATCTTTGTTTAAAAAGGAAATACATGAGATGTATTTCCTTCTGTGTTTATTTATAAGTATCATTCTCTCTCATGAGTCGGTTCTTAATATAAACAACAATATTTTATGTCTGAAAATTTAAACTATTTTTTTTTCACCCATGTTAAATACATATATTTATATTAATTAATTGCCCTACACTCACCAAGAATTGTATTTCACTAATTCTCTTTCATTTAATTATTTATTATACATTTTCTTTCATATGTTTTATACATTCTCTTTCATATACTCTTTTTATAAATAGGGGTATATTTGAAAAAAATATATTTTTGACGTTTTTATTGTTCTTAACTAATTTTAACCACTAGTTCATCTTGCATAATTTGAATAGTTGTTACTTACAAAAAGGACCAAAGAGAATAATGGGAAGAAATTTATTGCAAAGACTCAAAGATATATAATGAGGAGACAAGTGATGAATATTTAACAGGGGCAAAAAACAGGCATAACAATTTAAAATTTTAAATAAAAAATTTATTCCTTATATTAAAAATCATCTTTATTTGTTCATTATAAAAAGAATCCAATAGAGTAATTATAAATGTAAAAGGAGGGGATCAGAGAAGACGGAGTTGTACAGTTTAGGGTTTTGGACACAAAGAGGAGCGTCAGCTAGAGGTCCTATTGTCAATGAAGCTACCTAACATCAAACTCGTTTAAAGGAAAGCCGCACTATCGGCACTGAGATCCAAGAACCGCGTCAGACGGAAAACATAATGATTTTAAAGATCTACTTCATTCACGTTTCAAAAGGAAAGTATTTTTACCAACACATCCAAAAAGGTCAAAAAATATAATTGGTTTAAAGTGTCTTTATAAAGAATCTTTATCATTCATGTGAACAGAAATAAAATTACTTTCATATATTTATTTTATATCATTCTGGTCTTATTTATAAATCTTTTTTAATTAATTCTCATATATCAAGGAGAGTTAGTTAACTCATTAACTATGAGCTAAATTTTTAATTTCTTCCTTATCTATGATTGGTTCTGAAAGTCAACATGAATAAATTCCTTTTGTTTATATTACAATTAATAGGGGTAAAAAAGTACAAAATGCATTTACTACTCTGAAAATAGACTTATAAATATGACCAAAATTTTTGGTTAAAAAGGACCAAAGTGGTATATTATAAATCATGTTAGAAAAGAAGTTCAACCCAAACCCAAACAGGCACGTCTTATTTCTCATATGTTCATGTTTTTATTTGATTAAAGGTTTCTTTTTGAAACTTAGAGTGTAAAGGGCTTTCACTTCTTTCAACAAGCATATTTCTCAAGATTCAAACCTGTATTCTCCATCTTACAGAGTGAGACCGTTTAGGCGCTTATCATATCAACTAACAACTAGTTAGTCATATCTTGACTTTTTGTTGTTGTTGATATACATAAATTATTGAACCATTTTTTCTTTTTAACTTTCAGATCCAATATTTTTCAACTTTAACCTTTTATAAGGAAAATACATATGTCAAGTTTTTTACATCCATTATCTCAAGTTCTCCAATCACACATGGCTACATGATCTATTTTGTTTTAAGTGAATCTATAATTAAATAATAATATTTCAAAAATAGAACAAATGACCATGTGTAATTAGAAACCTAGAGGTAATGGATAAAAAGAATTTGATGTAAAAAAAATCATTATCTATAATGGTAATTTAAAAGCTAAATAATTTTTTTTTTTTTTTTGCCGAATACTTTGTGTGAGTGATACTATCTCTGGTCCTTAATATAAGAGCCAATTAATTTTTTTAGAGAGATTAAAGAAGTTAAATAAATTAGCTTATAGTATTTATATTGATTTTTTTTTTAAATTAGTTTGTTTAACTTATAAATTTAAGGGTTAAGGGGTAAAAATACTTATAAACTTTTCTCAAAAGTGCATCCACCACCATAAATTTTTTTAGGCGCAAAAGTAACCATGAACTTTTAAAGGGGGTAAAAATGACACTTCCGTTAAAACTAACTAACGGCCGTTAACTCCAATGCAAAAGTACCAAACTACCCCTATCTAAAAAAAGGTTATGGTAGTGGACACACTTTTAAAAAAAGTTTATGGATATTTTTGCACTTTTGAAAAAAATTTATGGGTATTTTTGCCCCTTAACTTTTTTTTTAAATAAGGGTATTTTGATACTTTTACACTAGAGTTAACGGCCGTTAGTTAGCTTTAACAGAAATGTTACTTTTGCCCCCCTTTTGAAAGTTTATGGTTATTTTTGCACTTGAAGAACATAAGGCTTTGTCGGCTTTGTGCCTTGGTAACCTTCTTCAAAATTAAACCAAGGATTGCAATATAGGGTGCAATCCCGGATTATCTCTCGAAGAGCCTTTTATTAATTACCTAGGAACTAAGTGCAATGATTGACATGAAATGATTAAAAATGGGAAAATTTGGTCTTTTTAACTATCAACTACTTTTTGCAATTAAGAATTAAATTTTTTTAAACTAATTCTTTTTAGGATTTTTCTTGAAAATATGAAATGAAATGATGATAGAGTTAATGAAATGAAAATTAACAAGTGATAACAATAAGATGATAATCCTCTAGCGCAATGATTCAAGCTATCCTTGCTTCAATTAATTTGGGAGTGTGCTAGTTCGACAAATTTGCTCAAAAGACCCTTTGAGCTAGCTTGAGTTAGGTGAATTAATTCCTCCACACCGAGTGGAAATTAATCCCTCTAACCGAAACCCAATTTAAACACTAGCAATTTGAATAAATGAAATACAATGACACAAGTAACCAAGAACCCTTACATTACAATCACAATTAAATGTTCATAACAAGAAAGTGAAGGTCGCCGGCGAGGTTTGGAAGAAAATGAAGGTGATGATATAACCCTCTGGGCTCCGCGGCGCTGTCTCTGGTTTTTCGCCTTCACCTCTGTTTTAATCTCCTAGCTAACCTAAAGAAAGATGCCCAAAACGCTGTGTTTCAAATTGTGGACCAAAATGGCATTTTCAAAATTCGTGAGATCAAACTGACATTTTACAAATTTGAGCCCCTAAACTGTCATTTTCAGTTTTAATCCCAAATACCTACAATTAAAAATAATTAACCCAACATCAAATCTTCTTAAAAATAAATGATTAAGAGTAATTACATTTCTATAACAATTTTGCCCTTTTTAATCCAAATTTAATATATTTACTCTTAATCTCAATTAAGCATAAAGAAGACATTTTAAGCTCAATAAGTATGACAAAATCCTCAAATAAAGTATAAAAACATATAATAAAATTGGGATTTGTCAATTCCCCCACACTTAAACTTTTGCACTCCTGGGCAAAACACTAATCAATTCAAAACTAAACACAAATGAAAACTTCAAATGCTCAAGATTAGAGTCAACGAATTAATCAATTATTACTAGTTAAACTAACAAAAATTTTAGCATGGGATAATGCAAATGGAGTAAATTAATGCACAATTAATTAAAGAAATGTACACAAGAGAACACTCAAGGATTCAAGTGTTTAACTCATCTCACAATTATGGAAAATTTCGGTCAACACCACCTATACTAGGTCCTACCATATGCTTGTAGAAATTCTACTCTCTCCACCACTATGTAGCACCTAGACTTATGAATCAAGGGGACTTTTAAAAGGGTTGAAATGATGGAAATGATCTCATGGAAAGGATAATCAAACAACAAGTACTATGCCTGTACGAAAGTATAAAATGGCATCCACTTTTTTTTTATGTTCAAATAACCACATCTCCTTGCCAATCAAAACAAATGCCTTGTTTTTTTATTTCTTCTTTTTCTTTCTTTTTTTTTCTTTCAAATTTTTTTTTTAATATTTTTTTATGATATATTTTTTTCTTTCTTTCCTTCTTTTTTTTTTTCCTCATGCTTTTTCTTCTAATTCTTTTTTTTCACATATAACGTACGTAAATGACATTTCTTCATATCAACAATATTAATGTCAATTCAATGATATTTGGATGTCAATCTAATTCAAATAGGATGCATACATAGTTCTTGTTAACAAATGATGGATTTTGGAATGAAGGGCCCAAAGGGGGTTCATAATGGATTAGTATATCGGGTTTGTGTTTGGGATAAAGGGTGATGAAATGAATGCCCTATCATATTCATTAATCTAAATGCAAATGTGATTTTGAAAAGAATTTAAACAAGTTCTAGAGGTACACTAGAATAGGTGGCAAACACACATTAATGAATGAAAATTAGGCTCAAAATCCTTCCAACAAAGTTTTTCTTCTCAAATGCGCATTCACAAAGATTAATTTAACATTAGCCTAATCAAAATGTATTAACTCAACCAATCCAAATGCTAACTCTAAGAGTAATAACAAATCAATTCATTAAAAATCAACCAAGAGCATAAGCAATTCCCATAAGTATTTAGACAAATTCCTAAAATAAGGAGTGGCAAAACTTTAAGAGTGTGGTTTGGATCAATTTTTTTTTTGAAAATGACACATTTTTGCAATAAGGCACAATGAAGCACACAAGACCTAAATCCTAATCTCTCCCCCACACTTAAATCTTGCATTGTCCCCAATGCAAAACCTAAGGCAAAGAAATGGCAAGAGCTCAAAGCCTAAGGGGGTAGAGAACAAAAGAATTTCTACCTTTTACTACTGGATTATGTCTCTCCCCCACACTTATCTTCCTCACACAACAATTAAGCTCAAAGAATCATAGGAATCAGGAAGAAAACAAGTGAGGAAAGAGACAACCTGTGTTAGAGAATCTTGAGTCGTTTGAAGGAGAAGTTCTCATCCTTGATGAGAATCATGCATATGTCATTGAAGACATCTTCTCCAGTATTGAATTTCCTTGGTGGAGGTGGCTCAGGATCAATCAGAAGAGGTCCAAGGATATACGGTGGATGTTGGTTCCTCCGACGTCCTTTCCAAGAATGTGTCTACAAAGAAGACAGACAACCAGCAGTATTCCATCCAAAAATAGAAACAGAGAGAGCTTTCAATTGAAATAAAGGCATATTCAGTCCCAAACTCTCCAAGTAACTATCACATCCAAGGAAATCAATGGTACTCCCATCAGTAGGAGTCAAACAAACTGTCAAATTCTCTTGTGTTTGCAAAGTGGAAGGTGCGGAATCCAACTTAGTGTTGGAGTACACCACATCATCATTGCAATCACAAGAGATGAAAGGGAAAAGAATGGAAGAAGAAGGAGAATTTTTCAAATCATTACCAGCCATACCTTTTGAAGTTTTAAAAGAATTATTTTCATTTGTAATATTATCAATCAAAACAGTTGAATCTTCCCTTATGATACTATCAAGCAATTCATTGGAATCAAAAGAAAGATCTTTTTCTAGGCAATGGTCTTTCTCATTCACAACCATCACATTAGCATCCACAAAAGATTCAACATTTTCACAAGTGTCATGCTTAGAAACATCAATAGTACAAGGAAATGCATCAAGATGAATTGTAGAATCAACCACTTTGCTTAATGCTTTCTTTTGAAACTCAACAAATAAGTGGCATTTTTCATGATAACAATCTACACAAATATGATCTTCAGCACAAGAACATGAAGATATATCATCCAATTGAGTGCAATCATCCCTAGTACTATGAAGAGAAGCATTTTCAACAGCTAAAGCATCACACAAAGAAGAATGAGCATAGTCATGAATAGATACAAACGAATCACTACTACTTAAACTAATGGGTGGAGCAATTACATTTTCAAACAGTTGAGGGGATTCAACAATGATTTCCTCATCCACCTCATATTTACTCAAATCATGAATTGCTTCACTAGTTAAAGTAGTAGGAGAGTCTACTTCTATAAGGATATGATCATTACCGAATGGTAAGGAAGACTCTTCAATACTATTTTGAACTTGCTCCACTTCATATGTTTGTGTGGGAATAGGCACCAGATGTAACCCCCTTCAATAATCAGGCCGGGATTAGTGTTTAATCACATTTAATAATCGAATGAGAAATCCGGAACAATTAAAAACTTTTTAAAACACCTGTACAAATGGATCTCCATTCATTTTATTCACTAAAACAAATGGCCTATTTGGTCTGTTACATATACAATATCAGAGTATCAGCACAATTCCCGATGTTCACCTGGGATAATAACATTTAATCCAAAATATTGTTCAGGACATCATCGCCCACCTCAGTATCCATACCGGGGCTTACACAAAACTATACCACTACAATTCTATTCAATATGTATACATTTATCCAAAATGATAACCAGTTCAATATAAAACCAAAGTATATAGCTAAGACTACCGCTAGCAGTCCTAATCGTCCTTTGCCACTTGCTTGCTTTTCGATCCACTTGCCCTGTCTAAAAATGTTATTTGGAAAGAATGAGATTTTAGAGAATCCCAGTAGCAACAGTTTATTTATATGATGCATATATACAAAGCAAGTCACATATATCACAATGCAGCAATCAATATTCGAGACCAGGCTTTCGCCACGTTCCCTTCACTATATACGAGGTCGGGCTTCCGCCACGTCCCCTTCACTTTATCTGTATTCGAGTCCAGGCTTTCGCCATGTCCCCTTCACTTTCACTGTAATCGAGTCCGGGCTTTCGCCACGTCCTCTTCACTTTCACTATAATCGAGTCCGGGCTTTCGCCACGTCCTCTTCACTTTCACTGTATTCAATGACTAATGCAAACAAGCAATGCAATACACATGATATAGGATAAAGTGTCACTACCTTGGTCTTTTCGCTCTTGAGCAGGCACGGGCCTTCTATGCTTCGGGCAAATATCAAATCCTAAAGTCATAATTAAGGATGAAGAATTATTCTCTATTCCAATACTCAATTGACTCTTCAACACTTAAATTTGGTTATCAGTAATGACCCTTAAGAAGCCATAAATGCCTTTAATAAAACCCCTAAAAGGTTGGAAAACAATAGGTTGAAGATCTCTTTTCAAAAACTTAAAGTATTGGAACACAGGAGTTGGCCGCGGCCAGCCCTTCCTTGGGCCGTGGCCAAAATATGGTCAGAAGGTCACTGGCCCACGGCCAGCCACCCATGGGCCGCGGCCAGAATCAGGTCAGAAAGGTTTGGGCCACGGCCAGCCACCTTGGGCCGCGGCCAACAAATTCCCTGATTCTTAGCTGAACTTCCAAAATTCATAACTAATTCTATAAAAATCGAAATGAGGCAATTCCAAAGCAAAAAGAAAGGTATTTAAGTCCTTTTTCAAGGAAAAATATGGATCATTACTTCAAATAATTACAAAAATACAGAATCACCAAAAACTCAATACTACTCCAAAACAGAGTTCTGTTTTTTCCCCAAATTTTGACAAAGCATAACTCTCAGTTAACAAAATGGAATGACACAAATTATATATCCATTTTAAAGCTTGGGATGTGATATTTGAGACTGGAAAGTTTCACAATTTTCTGAAATCATTTGTTCATTCGAAACTCCAATACAAACAGACTACCCAGAATAGACTTTCAATGGCAGAATTTCCAACTTTCTACCAAAGTGCCCAATGGCTCCAAAATCAACAATCAAGCCTATTCCTTACACTAAAACACTCAAGGAATCCAATAAAACCATTTAAACAACCTAATTTCCACTAAATTAGCATGCTTTGGTCCATGGCCACATTAAACACTAACTTTCCAATCTCACTCATTTCTTTCCCAATCAATCCTATCTATCCATACACATTCCAAATATACCATTTCTATATCTTTAACATGTCAAATGACCAATGACACTCATTTTCGAAAATGGCCAATAAATCCTAGAAATTCAAAGCTACCTCAAATGGCACAAAACTTAGATGGGTAGATAAGTTTCACTTCCCTCTTTAACTTTCTCAAAGTGACCTTTCAATTCTCCAACTTTCACAATCTCTTGAAGTCACAAACTAACACCAATGAACACATTACAACCATCAAAAGGAAGCTCTTCATTCAAGGATCAATATTAGAGAAGGAAGTTTGAGCATTTGGAGACATTTCCCTTACCTTTTTGCAAGCTTTTCCCCCTATTTCTGCAACAATGGCGCCAAGAGAGAGGAGAAAAGAGAGAACGAGAGAGATGAGAGTGAGGAGGAGTGAAGAAAAAGAGAAAATGATGATACACTACTCCCCCATGCCTTTTCAGCATCCAAGAGGGAAGAAGAAAGAGAAAATATATTTTACAATTGCCTTTGACTTTTCTCATCTCCCTCCCCACATGTGAGCTTGCCATGTGTGCACTCCTCATTGGCTCTCACTCACTAAATCACCAATTAGCTTCTCTAATCCATCCATTAACCATTCAATCTCACTTCTCATTTTCCTATAGTTAGTAATTAATTTCCCATTAATCACCAACTTAAGGCCAATAATCTCATTCTATAAATTTTCCATCAATTATGACATATTAGATAATATTGTCACCAATACACATTAATTCCACTTTAATCTGATAATTATCCTCAATAATTATCATTAGGCCTTAATCGAAAATTGGGGCATTACACTGGAGGTTTGAAGTCTTCCACTTGTGAAGTGGCATTTGACTATTGAACTTGGACTCTTTGTGCCTCTTCTTATAGGTCATGGGGCCAAGGGGTTCCATCTTCACCTCTTGTTTTTACCTATAGCATATGAGCAAAGTATGCTTTGAAAAACTCATCAATGTCTTTTAATTGCTCTTCTATCTCCCTAGAGCTTCCAATTGTGTCTTGATGGAAGAGTAACTGAAGGTATGGCTCTTGGAGTGCTTCATACTTCCTTGTCAATGCACTTGTTAGGGAATCCATGTTATGGGATGAGAAGAGGGCATCCAATCCACTAGGTTGAGGGGTAGGAGATTGTGGTGGAGGTTCATAGAATGATGGAGAAGGTGGTTCATAGGGAGTTCTACATTGGATGTAAGTAGGGGAAAATGGGGGAAGATGAAATGGATATGATGGTTCTTGATAGAGTGGAGTGGGTGATTCTTGATGGAATGGGTAAGGCGAAGAAGTATGGTTGAAGTATGTTTGAGGTGGTTGAAAGATGGGTTCATGGTCAAAATAGGAGGGTTGTGGACAAGATGGTTCCAAATGTGTTTGGAGATATTGAGGATGTTGAGATTCAGAGGCTTCTCTTCGTTTTATGTCTGCATGGAAGGAATTCAATTCATATTGAAGCAAATCAAGCTTTTGAGAATATGTAAAATAAAAAAATGATTCATGTCTCCAAGTGCCATAAGATTCATCCACGAATTGAGAGCTTGAGGTTCTTTCATTCCTTAAACAAGAATCCATAGGAGGATTAGTGTAAACCCGAGACTTATGATCATCATTAAACCAAGCCATTCAAATTGCAATCAATTAAATCCCAATGAATCATAAGTCCTAAAAATGCAAATGCAAAAAATAAAAGAAAATCAAGATATTTATTAGTAGTTTTTTCAAACTTTTCTATAGAAAGATGCAATATGCTATGAAAAACATGCAAAACTACCTAAACTAACTAAAATGCAACCTAAAGGCTCAAGGTACCAATTAATCAAAGATTGACACTTAGCTACTAAGGAACCAATTACTTGGCTCCCTGGCAACGACGCCACTTGAAGAACATAAGGCTTTGTCGGCTTTGTGCCTTGGTAACCTTCTTCAAAATTAAACCAAGGATTGCAATATAGGGTGCAATCCCGAATCGTCTCTCGAAGAGCCTTTTATTAATTACCTAGAAACTAAGTGCAATGATTGACATGAAATGATTAAAAATGGGAAAATTTGGTCTTTTTAACTATCAACTACTTTTTGCAATTAAGAATTAAATTGTTTTAAACTAATTCTTTTTAGGATTTTTCTTGAAAATATGAAATGAAATGATGATAGAGTTAATGAAATGAAAATTAACAAGTGATAACAATAAGATGATAATCCTCTAGCGCAATGATTCAAGCTATCCTTGCTTCAATTAATTTGGGAGTGTGCTAGTTCGACAAATTTGCTCAAAAGACCCTTTGAGCTAGTTTGAGTTAGGTGAATTAATTCCTCCACACCAAGTGGAAATTAATCCCTCTAACCGAAACCCAATTTAAACACTAGCAATTTGAATAAATGAAATGCAATGACACAAGTAACCAAGAACCCTAACATTACAATCACAATTAAATGTTCATAACAACCTCAAGCAAAAGCTATACCAAGTCAATTGCATGAAATTGATACTAATGAAGTCCAAGGTGTCAAATGCACACAATTAAATCCAAATACACATTTAATCTCATAAATTGCATGGAACCCCAATGCAAAATCTCAGTCCAATAATTAATTAAACTCTAAACTTAGAATTCAACTAATACAAAGGATTAAAGATAGAAATTAAATGGTAAGACACTCCCCTTTAAGTTCCAAGCTCAAGCCATCATCACTACCCTAGAGGATTTGAGAATCAACCACTGCAATTTGTCATCACAAAGTCCCCAAATATATTCACAGTTTCAGCCACGTAACACATTGAATCAATTAACCAATTAGCTGTAAACAATGAAATTGAGCGCTGAAATATTAACACAGGGAATTAGGGCAAGCCACGGCTATTAACAGTAAGAACCCAGAGAAGCCAAACAAATTCTGGACTGCAGATAGTTGATGACAATGAATGTGGAGTGGTGCAGATGAAGTGGTTGGCAAAGAATGGTCGTTCCTCTCTCCTCCAATGTCTCGCGGTAGCTCCCTCTGTGAATCCCGATGCTCAGCTCTATCTTTGGTTGCAGATTGGTGAAGTGCGGTGGTAGATGTTGATGAGACGATGGGGAATGGAGGAGGTGGAGACCGGACTTCCTCACTGCAGCTAACGATTCTCCCTCTCAGCTTTTGCCCTCAACTCCCCAGCTCATAGTCGCGGCCCCCTCTGTTCTATATATGTCTCTCAGCTCCCTCCGGTTCTCTCACAGTTCTGAAACTCTGAAACTGAGCCTTGCCGGCGATGGAAACAATGGAGAAAAGAAAGTGAAGGTCGCCGGTGAGGTTTGGAAGAAAATGAAGGTGATGATATAACCCTCTGGGCTCCGCGGCGCTGTCTCTGGTTTTTCGCCTTCACCTCTGTTTTAATCTCCTAGCTAACCTAAAGAAAGATGCCCAAAAACACTGTGTTTCAAACTGTGGACCAAAATGGCATTTTCAAAATTTGTGAGATCAAACTAACATTTTACAAATTTGAGCCCCTAAACTGTCATTTTCAGTTTTAATCCCAAATACCTACAATTAAAAATAATTAACCCAACATCAAATCTTCTTAAAAATAAATGATTAAGAGTAATTACATTTTTGTAACAATTTTGCATTTTTTAATCTTAATTTAATATATTTACTCTTAATCTCAATTAAGCATAAAGAAGGCATTTTAAGCTTAATAAGTATGACAAAATCCTCAAATAAAGTATAAAAACATATAATAAAATTGGGATTTGTCAGCACTAAAAAAAATTTTATTGTGGTGGATGCACTTTTGAGAAAAGTTTATGGGTATTTTTGCCTCTTAACCCTAAATTTAATTATATATAATCTAATGATACACAAATATGCTATGATTATGTATTTATCTTTTTTAACTTCTCTAAAATAGTCAAATAGCTCTTATATTAAGGATTAAGAGCATTATAATTTATAATTTGTGTTTATCATGCTTGTTAGGTTAATTTCACTTGGCCTATTCGTCAGTCGGTTGTAATTTTTAGTCATGACAATTTCATATATAACATGAGTGTGTGTAATTAAAAAAACAATTGATAATGGTGGCCACACATTCTCTCATTAAGATCCCACAATATGCATATTTTTCAAATAAAAATTTAATATTTAATACTGTTAAGTTGTGCTAGACAATTATTAGACTCAACTTAATAGTTAGAGTTGTCACTTGATCCTAAGGTAGGGAGAGAAAACATTTTTCAAATTATAAGTTAGGTCATTATTTATTTTTTAATATAGATATACAATTTTACCTTTTATTTATTATTGTGCATATTGTTATTTATTTTCTTGAAAAGTGTTGTATATATTAAATCAGAATAAAGCAAAAAAGTTACAAACTTTTAACACATAGTTAATGAATTTTAATACTCCCACCGGTCCTTCATATATGATATATTGGAGAAATTGATCTTGATCATAAATATAAGATATAACTTTCATATTTGTTAATCTTTTCCTAACTTTTACCTTTTAAAGCTTCTCCCCAATAATCTAGGATGAGAGAAAAAGAGGGAATTAAGAAAGATGACTAGGGTATTTTAGAAAATACATATCATATTAACTGTAACCTCCTGCCTTAATTAGCGTAATTAAAATTCGATAACGCATAGTGAAAAGGGGTTAGAGACCGTCGGATAATTCAAAACTCATTAATACGCCCACTAAATGATAGGGACTTTACAGAATTTTCAAAACTTCTTTCCTAATCCAGTCTCAAATTCAGTTATCGAATATAATCACCTGTTCAGTTCATTTACATTCATACATATCAGAGTATATAATCAAAAATCCCGGCAACCCCCGGGTTCCATTCATTCACTAAAAGGGTTACGATTCCCATAGAGGGGATTACACAACTATATTCAACTACTAATTACAATTCAAAATAATTTACAAGGTCTCTGTCCAACATGATTAACCAACATATCCAAAGAAAATGTCCCTACAGGGCTCTAACCACTCTGAGTTGCGCGCTTCTCCTTGGAGCCACTCGCCCTGTCTGAAAGGTTAGTTTAAGGAAAGAGTGAGATTCAAGAGAATCCCAGTAGTAACAAAACATTTAGACCCAAAGTGTATAAATGTTTTGTTACTACTTTATGTTGGTTATCATTTAGACTCTTTAGGTGGCTATAATAGGCCTAAACATATCCCCAAAGTGTTGGAAGAAACTACCCAGAAGATACATTTTTCGGATGCAAAACACCAATTTTTGGGCTGACTCACTCGAGTGACAACCACCTCACTAGAGTGATGCCCCCAGTTGTGCTCGAGTCCCAGCGAGTGAAACACAGAAAGTGTTTGCCCGAGAGCAAATCCTCAAAATATCTCTCACATTCACTCGAGCACAAGAAGCTGTACTCAAGCAATAACCTCAAGTGCACTTGAGCACCAAGAAGTGCAACACCAAGAGTGTTTGCCCGAGAGCACAGACTACTTCCAGGCAAAACCTCACTCGAGCATGCCCATGCGCACTCGAGCAGGATCATATTTCACTCGCAAGTTAGGAAGTATGCTCGCAGTTCCTGCCTAAAGACTTAACCAAAATTTCCAGAAATTCATGCCGTGCTCAAGTGAGATCTTCCCTCACTCGAGTGATGCCTATCAGATGCCAAATCGCAGCAACTGATATGGTTTTCCACAATTGACTAATTTGCTTCCAATGGTCCTAAGACTCATACCATAACTCATTCTCACTTGTTTTAACACCAAGAACCCATTGGCAAACCCAAAACAACCAAATCCTACTCAAACAACACATTTTCATCTCTAGGCTACAAGATCTCCCCAAACCACAATTTAACAAACTTGCTCTTTTCAAATCCACACCAAAACCATTGACTTCTATACACCATTTGACATCCATTTTACCACATTACATTGCTTAATTCATATCTTCTAAAATCACAAGAAATCAGGGCAAAAATCAAGAATTTACAAAACTAAACCAATGGCCAAAATAATTATATCAAACTTCATCAAAAACTCACCTCTTAAGCTTGCTGAACACAAAACTTTGATTCTTCCACTTTCAAATTTCCTTAAGTTTCCACACACCACCAATCAAAAGTCTGAAAATATTGAAATAAAGCTCTTGACCATTTGAACAAAATCAATGAAGGTGAAGTGAGCATCTAGAGTCAAATACTCACCTAGAATTTAAACCTTTTCTTTCTCTTTCTTGCCTAGCTACACCGAATGGAGAGAATGGAGAGAGAAAGTGAGATATTGATGAAAAAGTAGATTTTCCTCTCTCTCCTATACACACAACCGACTCTAAGAGTGGGAGGGAAGAGAAATGAGTTGAATCTTCGACTTCAATCCCATGGTCCATAGTTTGCTACTTGGCACCATCTCATTCTTCCTACTTATGATTTCATATGAACTTGCAGACATAGAATTCCACCTCTTGTTCTTTCAATCCTAGCCGTTGATCTTAATTACTAAGGAGTTTCCTCTCCCGTAACTGACCAATCGATCGGTAAATTTACCATTTCGCCCCTGATTGTCACAATACTCATTAAACCATCACTAAGCACCTTTACATCACATTGCACAACACATACTTCAAAAGTGCTTAATTACCATTAATTACATCACTTTGAAGTTATTAATCCCTGATTACAATTCAGGATATTACATTAACTAACTTAACTAACTTTCTTAATTTAATCAAATTAGATAAATATGTCTTATTACTACTACAGAAATCACGAAATATGAAAGTTAACTGCCATACATAATGGTTCCGAACCTTCATATATATAGGTGCTATAAAAGTTTGGTACATATTTATTTCGGTTCAGAACTGTTATTTATTCCAAACCTAGGTGAGGCCATAATCTGCCAATTGCTGTGATAATAATTAATAGGCACACTTAAACAACCATTATAATATATGATAATGCTTGCATGACACGTGAAGGTCTCATTTTACAACTGTTATTTATTCAGTAACATATATACCGGTTTGTATATAAGAACCATGACTTTTAATAAAAATAAGAACCATGAACTTTTACAATAAATGATGGTTTTAATTTAATAATCGTGATGAATAGATATAAGACTCTTCAAGTAAGAGATTCTAATCTAGTTGACCTCCTCTATATATATAATAGAACAACAATACATTCCACATTAAGGTGCTATGCAATTTAGGTTGGATAGGACATTCCAGGCTTTGTGGGGAGATTCAATGACAACTGTTGACGTATATAAGTGACAATGTAACTATTGACAAATATATAATTGTGTCTCTTCACAGAAATTAACCCTTGAAAGTAAAGATTATGGGGAAAAACATATACCCCTATAAAAAAGGGTGGAGGGGATATGCAAATACTTGAGTTCAAGGGTTTGCATAACCCCTGTGCCCTTTCTGATAGGGATATTTGTTTTTACCCCATCTTCCTTTACTTTCCAAACTTAATTGTTCAAGAGACATAAGGTATAGGTGAACACTTATATTATTATATATATATAGATTAGGAGTACGACTGATTTTAGCCAAGTGGCCCAAAAAATATTGATCTATCCAAATTGCATCACTACTTGATATAGGAAGTACTACTCTATTATATATATAAAGACGAGATCAAGTAGCATAGAAACTCTCATATTGAAGAGTCTAAGATTGATAGCGGCAAAATATAGAGCCTAAGACTCCGTAAATGCACTAGCCGTATCAAGTAATAAAGAGTAAATAAGATATCGTTCCCACAAGGACTTGGTACCAACAATGTAGTTGAACAATGACTTTACACTTTTGCTTAAATTGAGTCAACACAATTTGAATAGAAGGAAAGAATAAAAGCTAACTAAAAATAGAGAAAAGAAAATGAAATCTAACTACGTTTTAGGCTAAGGGTGATTCTAGATCTTAAGCGGTGACATGAATTATTATAGCCTTGATTACTTTTTAGGGTCTAATTTCTTCCATTAATTGAATTTAAAGTTGTATTTGCTATTCTAGGATTCTTATTTACCTAAGAGTGTCTTTCGATCCACTAAAGACATTCTAACTATATTAATCCCTAATGTCTTAGGCTATTAATACTTAATTGGATTAATTTAAGTGGGGCCTAATGAGACTATGTAGGGCCGGTAGGTATATGTCTATTCTACAAACAAATTAAATCCGAAAACCTAATCTTACTAATCAGATTTAATTGAAAGTATAGTCTAAATTCCCTATGTCTAGGCTCCTTTAAAGCACTAAAATAGTCCTAGTCAGATTCCTCTTGTTTCAAGATCATCAAGCACACAATTAAATCAACAAACATAATATTAAAGCAATTAACGACAAAAATTATCATCCACTAATCCATAATCAAACTAAATAATCCAAAACAAAGGTTTAGCTACATAAACTGAACATTCTCATGACCAAGATAATAGCTAACCAAAGAAAAGATGAAAGGGCAAAATAAAGAAGAGAAGAGAAAGGAGAAACAAAAACTTAATGCCAAATTTTCATTCGTTTTGTTTCTCTTCTACATTTCCAAACTTTGATCTCCCTCCATTAAAGCTCTTGCCTTGCTATCACCAACCAGGAAAATAGAGCACACCTCCTGTAATACCCCAAAATATGATTCAGGGTTAATAACTTCAAAAGTGAAGGCAATTAAGATTAAACCAACACTTTTGGATGATATGATGAGAATTATGATTTGAATGTATTATAGTCAAAGCCCAAAACCCTATATTTAAGTTCAATTATGGATTAAAATCTAAATTGAATGAAAATAGAAGGGAGGGTGTGTGAATGGTACAAAGGAATGAGAAGAATGTGTTTAGCGGTGATCTAGTAAGTATTGTGATAATCAGGGGCAAAATGGTAAGTTTCCAATCAATTGATCAATTACCGAAGAAGGAACCCATTGGTAACTTAAAGATCAATGGTTGAGATTGAGTTGTAAAAGAGATCAAAGGGTGGAATCAGGTGTGTGTGTGTGTGTGTGCTTATGTGAACTCATGGGAGATGTGGTAAGATGTTGACAAGTGTCAATATGTTCACCCTTGATCATGGTCAAAAACTCCATATGGATTTTTTATTCATTTCCCATCCTTCTCTCTCTTTTCATTTCGTTTTTTTGTGTATGTGAGGAGGCAAAAATCTGCTTCTCATCTTCATCATCGTCATCATCATCTCATATTTTCCCTCTCTCTCAAAGTTCTTGTACGCTATTTTTGAAGAGGAAAGAGAAAAGAAAGCCTTGTGATTAAGGTAAGGTTTTGACTTCAAATACCAAAATCTCCTTCTCTAAAGTTGTTCCTCTTGTTAAGAGCTTTCTTTCTCTGGTCTTAGAATCTCAAGGGGAGGTGTATTTGTGGTTGAGAAAACTTGAAGGTTGAGGAATCAAGAAATTAGTTTGGGAAAGTGAAAAAGGTGAGTAAGAGCTTTCTTTTGACCTAAGTATTGTGACTTTTGGTTGAGTATTGTGGTTTGTGGAATTTTCCCTAATTTTAGTGTAATTTCAAAATGAATGAATTGAATGGTGTTTTGGGTAGCAATTGGTGTCATGTTGTGCCTTTGTGCCATTGGAATAAGTTTGGAATTTGAAATGGAAAGCAATTGCAATGTGGAGTCTTGTATGTGGTTTTGTGTTGTAATGTGCTTAAGAATCGAATATATGTAAATGTGATGTGAATTTGGTGGTTTTAGTGCTTCCAATGGATTCCTTGTGAAAATTTATGTGGGAATGGTATTTGATGTGAAATTGGAACCATTGGAAGCTATTGTGCAAAAACTGGAAATTTGTCTATTGGAACTTTGTACTGGGCAGTTAGTTTGTATGAGAGTTTTGAATGACCAAATGGTGTTTAAAAATTATGAAACATTCCAGTCTTAAAGTTCACATCCCAAGCTTTAAAATGGACATATAATTTGTGCCATTTAGTTTTTTTTTGGAGATAAAATTGTCCAAAGCTTGATGTCGAAATTGGAATCTGTTTTGGAGCAGTATTGAGTGTTGTGAAATTCTGTATTTGTGTGGTGATTTCTGGTAATGGTCCATATTTTTTCAGTAAAGAGGACTTAAATATATTTCAATGGACTTTAGAATTACCTCATTTCGATTTTTCTAGAATTAGTTATGATTTTTGGAAGTTCAGTCAAGAAACAGGATTTTCTTGGCCGCGGCCAACAGATTCTGGGCCGCAACCCAAATGTTTCTAACCTGTTTTTTACCGCGGCCAATGGATTTTTAGGCCGCGGCCAACACCCAAAAATCAGCATTTTGCACGTCTAAAAGGTGGTTTTTAGATAGTCTTTCCCAACCCTTTAGGCATGTATTTAGGCTTATAGTAGCCAAAAGAGCTTAAATGACAACCAATCTTAAGTGTTTCGGAATTAAGAACTTGGATTTGGGATTAATTCGTCGTCCTTGGTTTTGATTTTAGGATTCGATAATTGTCCTGCTCGTAAGTAATCGGTACTGAAGCACGCCTGAAAAGAATAAGGTAGTGACGCTTTCTCTTATACTGTATGTAATGTGTGGTATGTATGTTTTATCACTGTTTTGTGATGATTTTGGATACTGCAGAGTCTGCTGCTGTGTGAATACATATGTGAGTTGCATCGCCATGCCAATAGTCCTCCGATACCTAACAATGGTTCGGGTAAGGGCTATGTACCTTCCTGGCGTAGAAAGAGGATGAGGGTGGGGTGTGAGAGTTGTGACGTTGGTCACGAATCATGTGTATATAGCCGTGAGTGCTTTCGATTTTGACACTGGTCACGCATCTTGTGGATTTGTGAGCCGAAAGGCTATGGGTATGCACCGCCACGCCAATAGTCCTCCGGTACCTAACAACGGTTCAGGTGAGGTTGTGTGCCATCCCGGCGGAGAAAGAGGATGAGGGCGGGGTGTGATTTGTGTTCGTGCTGATGCTGCTGCTGTAGTGATTTACTTGCATGCTATGTCATTATATATTGTATGAGTGATTTGTTACTACTGGGATTCTCTTGAATTTCATTCTTTCCATTGACTAGCCTTTCAGACAGGGCAAGTGGCTCGAAGGAAAAGCAGGTGACCAAGGGCAGGTAGTGCTCGATTTTAGTTTGTGGGTTGGTTGTTATTTTTGGATTTGGATTACTGTACATTTGTAAATGTATTTTTGGTTGTGGATATGTAATCCCCTGGAGGGAAATCTGTAAGGGGCAAATATGCCCTGTAAACCCTTTATTTATTATATAAAAACCTGGGGGTTGCTGGGAATTTTTGGTTATACACTCTGATATATAGTAATGCAACTTAACTGTACAGGTTAATTATATTCGAAATGTAAATGTGAGACCAGGTTAATAGATGTTGAAAGAAATTTTGAAAACCCTACCTTAAGGATGGGATTTTGCATAAGTTTTAAGTTGATCGTGGTCTCTAATTCACCTTAATCACACATTATCGAATTATAATTACGGTTTATAAGGTAGGGGGTTACACCTCCCTCTTGCTATAGCATATATATAGGTATATATTGCCTCCTTGTGTGCGTCTTTATTAAGACATCTTGATTTATCTTTTTCTTTTTTGAATTATCTTATAATATAGATATATTGTATTGATATTTTATTTTTACTTGAATCTTATAATATCCCTGCAAAATAAATTAAGATATGAGTAGATTTTATATCAAAATATCCTTTTATCCTATAATTAATTAAAATATAGAAAAATATATAAAAGATAATTAAATTAGTATAAAATATTAAAAAATTTAATCAAATATATCTCAAAATCTACCCTTATTTAATTATAAAATATATATTTATCAAAGACTAATCACAATATTGAATTTCATAGCGTTTAATTTGGTGCCACTTGCTCAATAGAAAGACAGAAGACAAACCTTCAGTCAGAGCAATAATGGGTTGTCTAAGAAAACATAACTTCACAACAACAAATTCAATATGTTGTTGGGATTGGTAGGCACAGCAGAATAATTTTAAATTTCACTAATCCCAATCGAGGATCTATCAAAGGTGTTTAAACCGAGATGGAAAGAATTGTACCTTTTATGCGTTATGGGTTTTCGATCTCTAGGAGCCAACACCTCATATTCGCTTCCTCTATCGGTATCTACACGAATGCAACTCTAACTCGGACTACATACTAGTGCCTCCAATGTCTCCCTAGGGTTTCTTTGCGGCTCTAAATTCTCATTTTTTTGAGTTTTTTCTGCTCCATCATTTTTATATTTGCTGATTAAATAAATTTGATTTAATTAAATCTGTCCAACAATTTTAATTTAGCCTATTTATTTAATTCAAATAAAGAGCCAACAGATTTAATTTATCTTTATAAATTAAATCTAAGATATTATATCTCTATCATGTTAGTTATTAAATTTAATTTATCTTAATAAAACTAAACTTAAAACTAATATAATAATATTATCATATATATATATATATATATATATATATATATATATATATGTATATGTTGTTCAAAAATACATATAAATAAGACTTTGATTTATATCTTACAAGTGCCTAAGACTTTTATTTGTATTTCCATATCTTATCAAAGTCATACTGTTCTTATTTCATCTCTGCTCCCGTATGGATGAACGACCAAGGACATTTAGGACAATCTTTATGATTTATCCAACAATACAGTTATCACAGTAAACATGCGAATAATATGATAACATAGTGGAGAAATTCATTAGATTAATAATGTTCAAAGTATTATGATTAGCCCTTAGGGCATAATTTCCAACATCCTCCTACTTGCACTAGGTACAATAATTAATTTGCCTTATTCCCAATGTCCTAACATGACGTCATGCTTTGCCTGTGCAAGCGGCTTGGTAAGAGGATCAGCAACAATGTCTTCTCCTGCTACTTTGCATATTTTTATATCACCTCTACCATTGATTTCTCTAATGAGATGAAATTGCCTGAGTATATGCTTGGTCCTTTGATGTGACCTAGGCTCCTTGCCTATGCAATAGCACCGTTATTGTTACAAAATAAATCTATTGGATTTAAGATGGTAGGCACCACCCCTAGTTCAGTAATGAACTTTCTGGTCCAAATGGCTTCCTTAATTGCATCCGATGCTACTATATACTCAGCTTTGTTGCAAAATCTACTACAGTGCTCTACTTGGAGCTCTTCCAGTTTACTGCTTCACCATTTAGGAGGAATACGTATCCAGATTGTGATTAAAAGTTATGTTGGTCAGTTTGGAAACTTGCATCTGTGTAACCGGTTACATAGAGCTCATCATCCAATCCACCATATACCAAGAATAAGTCCTTAGTCCTTCTTAAGTACTTCAAGATATTCTTGACGGCAGTCCAATGACCCTCACCAGGATCTTGTTGATATCTTCTGGTCATACTTAAGGCAAATGAGACATCCAAACAAGTACATAACATGACATATATGATGAATCCAATGGCAGAGGCATATGGAACCTTGCTCATGCGATCTCACTGATCAGGTGTACTAGGACACAAATCCTTGCTAAGATAGATGCCATGGGACATGGGCATGTAACCCCTTTTTGAATCTTGCAAAGTGAACTTATGCAGTACCATGTCTATGTATGTTCTCTGATTTAGGGCTATTAGCCTCTTGGATCTATCTCTATCGATCTTAATCCCTAGGATGTAAGTGACTTCACCTAAGTCTTTCATTGAGAAAGACTTTCCTAACCAATGCTTGACACTCTGCAAGGTAGGAGTGTCATTCCCAATGAGTAGGATGTCATCTACATTTAGCACTAGAAATACAATTGTGCTCCCACTAACCTTCTTGTAAACACAAGCTTCATCAATGTTTTGAATGAATCCAAACTCTTTGACTACTTCATCAAAACGATGATTCCAACTCCGAGATTCTTGCTTTAATCCATAAATGGATATTTGAAGCTTGCACACCTTACCAGAGTCCTCTAGACACACAAAGCTTTCAAGTTGTGTCATGTACACATCCTCAAGGAGCTTTCAATTAAGGAAGACTATTTTGACATCCATATGCCATATTTCATAGTCATAATATGTTGCAATGGCAAGAAAGATTCTGATTAATTTGGCTATTGCAACTGGGGGAAAGGGTTTCATTATAGTCTACATAATGAGTTTGAGTGAATCCTTTTGTAACTAGTCATGCCTTAAAGACATTTATATTACCATCCATGTTAGTTTTCTCCTTGAAAATCCATTTACACCCGATGGTTTTTACACCTTTAGGTGGATCGACTAAGGTTCATACCTGATTGTCACACATGGATTGCATTTTAGACTTCATGGCATTCTGCCATTTCAGACTAACAAAAGCTCACTGGGCAAAACTAATTCATAAGGGCCTACAGCTAAAGCAACAACTCTTGCTCTGTTTCCAACTCATAGGTCCACTTCGCCTTTCTTCATCTTGCTACTATCCTTAAGACCCTACACATTTGTATAAATGTGAGAACCACATGTAGTATCTAATACCCATATAGAGGAAGTAGAAAAATGAATGTCTATAACAAAAACATTTGAAGAGATAACCTTTCTATCCTTCTTGTTCTTTTTCAAATCTTTGAGGTAGAGTTTGCTATTTCTCTTTCAATAACCTAGTTCATTGCAGAAGAAGCATACTCCTTCCTTTGGAGGCTTTACCTTCTTGGGTGTAGGCTTGGTTTTGGGCTTGTTTGACTCTTTGATCTTACCACCTAAGCCATTACCCTTTCATTTGTCCTTCCCTTTCCTTTTCATACCCCTTCCTTGCCTTTTTTTGTTGCTAGAATATTTCCTTGCGATGGACAATGATCTCATGAGCCTTCATAAGTTCCAGATCTCTTTGTAGCCACTACTAGAAAAATCAGTTTTAAGACAGGTTAAAAAGGACATTTTAGACTGGTTCCGGATCCGGTCTTGATACAGCGGGTCTAAAAAGTCTGTTACTTTTTAGACAGGTTAAGTAACCAGTCTTAATAATCACTTTTTTAGACCGGTTTCTCGAAGACCAGGTCTAAAAAGCCTAGATTTTTTAGACCCGTTGTTTAACAACCGGTCTAAAAGCTTTTTTTTCAAGACTTTTAAGACCGGTTATTCTAATAATCGGTCTAAAAAGTGACATTTTTAAAAAAAAAATAAATAGGGTTATTTTTAGTTTGGAAGGATTTTAAAATCATCCTAATCCAAAAAACAAAGTGCCATATTTTTTTACTAACATATAATTTTAAGTAAGTTATGACAACTGTAACTAAATGATGAAAAACAACTCATAAGATAAAAAATTGACAATAACTATAACTAAATGCATACTCTTATTTCTCCCCAAGATTTCATCAACATCTTATAAAGCTTATAAGATTTGTAGTATGGCATAAAGACAATATCAAATAGCTTTAAATCAGGTTACTGTCCTTAGAAGCAATTCAAGAGTGTCTTTAATTATGACTCTAAGTGATATCTTGGTAGTCATTTAACCACTTTTGATGTCAAGTAGCAAAGCATGCAAACAGTAAGACTATTGAATGTAAATAATTTCAGTAAAATACAGAAGCATAACAATGCTTACCAAGGAAAAAATTTTGATCATATGCAACATAAGAAACTGAGAAGTCAAAAAATTCCTTATCATATCTATGTTTACTCATTAAGGCATGCGTTTAAACATCATATACATACAAAGAGATAAGAGATATGAAATTTGTAAGAAAACATTTAATCTGTTATTATCAGGTAATTTCCCAGTATTAGGAAACACAACATTATTTAGAGTTTGCAGGACACTTACTGGCGAGACCTAATGAGAGGCCAGCAAGAACAACATAGGTACCAAATGCCATGAGAGAAATATTATCCAGAGTTAAATCCACCCCAAACAATTTGATAGTGCTCATACGGTATCTATTTTTGCTAGGAGCAATTTTACTTGTGGGAGGCACCTCAAGTTCTGGTTATACGTTAATTGTTAGCATATCTCCTTTACTTGCATCTGGTTCAATTCAATCATGCATATATTCCATCAAAGCTAAAAGGAATTTTTTTTTGAAACAAAATGCAGTATGATAATTTGAGGGTGAATGGAAGAAAATAGCATTTTGAAAGGGTAACAAAAATTGGTCACTGCAAACTGGGAAAAATGGACCTTCATGCACTGTTTAGTAAACACTAAAAGAACAGCAAAGTGACCTCTTCCCATATAATACTACCCCTCTATGTTGTTAGCAATCAAAGAGACCCATAACGTATTACATCATGAATTCAGGCATCATTCAAACACTTTAAAGATCAAATGCAAAACTTGCAATAATCTTAAATTAATCATTCGCAAACACAAAACTGTCAGATAAAAATACCAAAAGAAATTACCAGGTACCCTAAATTCTAGGAAGGAAAAGGAAAAGGAAAAGAAAAATTACAAGTCCTCGAAGCCAAAAAAGGCTCGCCATCATCGTTAAGCCGGAGAGAGGATACCGACCTCAAAATGGAGGCTCCTCCAGCAAAGAAGTGAGGCTGCCAAGGTAGGTTGCGATGAAGGATAAATGTCACGGGGCTAGAGAAAAGTCGCGACGAAGGAGATCAGAGCAAGCAAGGTTGTGGCAGCGACAAACTCATTCAGTGCGAGGGTGAGAGTATCGCAGCAAAAAACATGAGAATGAGATTGAGCGAAGATGATTGAGCTCACAGAGTAATCGCACAAAAAAGAGAGGTTTCAGATTCAGAGAGCGAAAATTAGGAGCGACAAAGAGGAGATTCAAAAATTTATGGTCGATTTTTTAAACTTGTTATAAATAAAACCGGTCTTAAAAGGTTGAAAAAAATAATTTTTAAATTTTTCATATTTAAGACGGGTTTTTATTAAAACCGGTCTTAAATGTTTGATATTTAAGACCGATTATTATGAATAGCCGGTCTTAAAAGTTTAAAATTTTTAACTTTTTAAAATATTTTAATATTTTTAGACCGATTTTATTCATAACTGGTCTAAATAGTTTTTTTAAGACTGGTTTTTTTGAGAATCGGTCTTAGAAGTTCTATATAATTACAAATTGCCACCGATCAAATTTTTTAGACCTTATCTGCTATAACCGGTCTAAATATGGCGGTCTAAAAAGGGAATTGTGTACTAGTGAGCTCTATAACCATAGTGGCAAGCATCAAGCAACCTACATCCACAGAGTCTTCCTCATGCTTCGTGTAAGCATCTTTCTGAGCTCTTGAAGCATTAGCTGCAAGCTCCTCAAGAATGGGTTTATCTAGGACATAAGCCTTTCTTTCCTACTTGAGAACAATTCTCAAGTTCCTGAACCAGTCAAGAAGTTTGTCCCATTAAGTTTGTCCTTCTCAAGAACCGATTGCAATGATAGTATAGCAGTATTACTAGTCGACATGATTCCACAATTAAAATAAGCAATATTAGTTAGTAATCTCCCACTAAATTAACAACCCTTAATATAATAATTAGTGGCCTAAGATCCATATTTCGTCTAAATTTAAGTCCGCTTTTACAGGACGCTTGAATTCAAGTTATCTAGGTAGGTAACCTCTTTATCAATTACATCACATGTAACTCTTAAATGTTTATGGGATTCGATCATCATATGATCTAGCATGTTTAATCCCATCTAATGCCTTGAGATCTAAAACTGTTTTGTTAATCTCAATTAAGTCAAAACAATAATGAATTTTGTGAGTAGCACCATTGCTCACGCTTGTTTCACCAAGATAATTCAAATGCATCCACTTTGGTGGTTCCCACAATTGAGCATCTAGATTTTGAAAAGTATTCATTAATTGACGGCCTTATGACTTAAGATTTGATTTGGAGGGCTTAATCAATTAGTTTTATTTATATGATGCAATCACTGTCATATCTCATACAAATAAATACATATAAATGCAAAAGTATGAATGCAATGATTTAATGAAAAGCATAATTTAAACGTTCTATAATATGGCTCACTTAACCTAAAATCCTGCCAAGCCAATGAGAGCACTTCTCTAAATAAGAAAAAGAAAGATACATTGAGAGAAATCATGTTTAAATATACGAGGGGAGCGAGATGAGAAGAGAATATACATTAAGGGTGTGTTTGGTTTGAGGGGAGGGTAGGGGAGGGAAGGGAGAGAAGTTACAAATTTGGACAAAAAAACCCAAATTTGACCCTTTCATTTTTTTAAATTTTGGGTTCCTGCCCAAAATTTACTTTATCATTCTTCTTAAATTTTGGATTCCCGCCCACAATTTAAATTCTTTCAACCCAAAAAGGTAATTTACCCATCCTCTCATTCGCTCCCACCCCTCCCCTCCCCTCAAACCAAACACACCCTAAGACTATTTAGAGGGAGGCACGGCATGCAGGCCATATTTAAAAATTTACAACCCTTGTAAAACTAGAGCCACATTGTTCACCATACCTAAATAATTTTAGAAATTAAAACCACAATAAATAACACACAATTGACCTGGCTCTGACGCCACTATTGGGATTAGTAGGCAGAGCAGAATAATTTTAAATTTCACCAATCCCAATTGAGAATCTATCAAAGGCATTTAAACTAAGTTGGAAAGAATCGTACCTTTTATGCGTTCTGGGTTTTCAATCTCTAGGAGCCAACACCTCATATTCGCTCTCTATACCAGTATCCACACAGATGCGACTCCAATATGTACTACGTACTAAGGCCTCCAATGTCTCCCTAGGGTTTGCTTGCGGCTCTGAACTCTCATTTTTCTACAATTTTTTTTCTGCTCTATCATTTTTATAACCCATGAGGGCTAAATTGGAATTTCAAAATTAATCTTGATTAATTTTGAAATTAACTAACCCTTAATTATCTTGATGATTTTATTAAATAAATTCCGTTTAATTAAATCTGTCCAACATTTAATTTAACCTATTTATTTAATATGAATAAAGAGCCAACAGATTTAATTGATCTTCATAAATTAAATCTGAGATACTATATCTCTATCATATTAGTTATTAAATTTAATTTATCTTAATAAAATTAAACTTAAAACTAATATAATAATATTATCATATATATATATATATATATATATATATATATATATATATGTGTGTGTGTGTATTTCAAAAACACGCACACACACATATATAATATTATTAATTTTATTTTCATGAATTTTATATTATATGTTTAAATATAAATTTGTTCACCTAGATTAAACATTGTCTCGTGTTAGGCCGTTCTTGTGTGCAACCTTGTGTGCCCATATGAAGTTGGCAGTGGGCCAATAATTATACTAACCCACAAGTCGCAAGCGGCCTCTAATAAGACATTAGGACTACCTAATTCATATGAGGATCGTTAACACGATGCAACCTGTCATACAACCATGTCATGGCCCTTTTGTCACACGATATTTCGATCAAGGATGAGGTATGGATAATGTCATCCTTCTATTCCTGATCATTACTTTCCCGATTCCTGAGTAGTCTGACAATAGAAATGGAAACTCTTTTCCATCATAGTATGGCCATACATTTCTCAGACTCACTCATTGAGGGGCCCAATAATATCTCTCTACTAATATGAGGAACAAATTCCATCTTGACCATTCATATTCCTCTGCATGAAAGACCACCAAGCCCAATCGTAACCTTTATTCAGCGTGTTTGTTTCAGCGTTTAGAGGGGAAAATCGGACTTCAACAGTATTCAATTGGACTTGAACAGTGTTTTGATCAAAAGTGAGTGTTTGTTTTAGCGATTGATTTAAGGTGAAAAAAGTCATAAGTTGGAAAAAGTCATAAGCCTCAAAATGAAGCTTATTGGAGCTTATGTGCCTATATGTGTATAAAAAAATATTGATAGGAGTATTTTCATATTTTTGGGGATCAATGAGGTACTCAAAATCACTTTTAATCACAAAACTTCTTTTATGAAAAATGTTCTAAATAATTTTCTCTTTCTTTAGATAGTAATCTTCTGCTAATTAGAGAATACTTTAAGATAAGAGTTTAAGCAAGTTTTGAGTTTTGTTAATATATGACTGTAGAAATGTAGAGAATAATTAATAATTAATTTTAATCAGTTTAGATTTATTATTTAGTTATTTTATGATTTTATAATCAATTTGTTTTATAAACATGTCATAAATTACTTTATATATAGTGTTTTTACCCATTAAATTTAGTTTAAATAATTTATTTGGATTATTGGAGGTATTATTGAGATTTTAATCGGTTTATTTTGTTAGATTTTGAGCTATGTGAAAATATAAGTTAGGATTTAATATTTAAATTAGAGTTTGATATAATTTAGGGTTAAAGGCCAATTTTGCCCCAGAAGTATTCACTAGGGCCAATTCGGGGCCGGAAGTATTTCGAGGGCCATTTTTGCACTTCAAGTTTCCAATTGGGACAATTTTGCCCCGGAAGTTTCAAATTTGGAGCTATTTTGCCCTAACGTTAGTTGACCGTCAGCCTGGGCAAATTTGCTCCAAATTTGATACTTCCGGGGCAAAATAGCACCTTAACCCACACTGAGGCCCATACTGACTTCTCCAGACTCACTAAAACAGGGGGCAGGCTGTAAAGCAGAAAAGAGAACTCTTCTCGAGGCCCATACTGACTTCTCCAGACTCACTAAAATAGGGGGCAGGCTGTAAAGTAGAAAAGAGAACTCTTCTCGAGGCCCATGCTGACTTCTCCGGACTCACTAACATTGCTGTCAACTGCCACGTCTCGGTTCAGGAATTTTGACCCGATTCCCTTTCAAACTATATGTGCTGCATGCTATCATACAGCTGAGCCAGAGTAGGCAAGTACCGTTCACATCGAACATTTCCCCTCTTCAACCTTCAAAGTCATTATTTGAATATTTGCTACTACCACTAAGATCTGCATTGACGGCCACTCCGCCCGAGCTCTGAAGTATGTGACCTATACCCATCGTCGGGATAAGTGCTAGGCCTTGATGAGTAGAAAGGTGTGGCAGTCGCTGCAAACCCTGAGGCGCGCACCTGGGTGGAGTAGCCGTCAATGCAGATCTTGGTGGTAGTAGCAAATATTCAAGTAAGAACTTTGAAGGCCAAAAAGAGGAAATGTTCCATGTGAACGGTACTTGCACATGAGTTAGTCGACCCTAAGAGATGGGGGAAGCCCGTCTGATAGCGTTCAACATGCGTACTTTGAAAGGGAATCAGGTCAAAATTCCTGAATCAGGACATGGCAGCTGACAAGAACGTTAGTGAGTCTGGAGACGTCAGCATGGGCCTCGAGTTCTCTTTTTGGTTTAACAGTCTGCCCATCCTAGGTCAGTTGGAGGTAGGGTCCAGCGGCTGGAAGAGCACAACACGTCGCCTGGTGTTCGATGTGCCCAACTAACGGTCATTGGGTTTTGGGACAATTTTGCCCCGGAAGTATCAAATTTGGAGCAAATTTGCCCAGGCTAACGGTCAACTAACAGTCAACTAACGTTAGGGCAAAATTGCTCCAAATTTGAAACTTCCAGGGAAAAATTGTCCCAATTGGAAACTTGAGGCGCAAAAATGGCCCTCGAAATACTTCCGGCCCCTAATTGGCCCCTATTGAATACTTCCGGGGCAAAATTGGCCTTTAACCCTATAATTTATAAGATTTAAGCTTGAGGTGCACAATAGAAAAGACTTTTGGAGTGTACTAATTTAAATTAGAGTTTGATATAATTTTATTAAAATTGTACCATTACCAAATTTTCAAAGTTAATTTTTGAGAAAATTGTGAAAAAATCCCTCCGTGTGTAGATATTTTCCTAGGTCCCATTGACAATTAAGTTGCCAATTATGACTTTTTTCACAATTATCCCTTCATTTTTTCAATTTTCATAATTTTTTCAATTTTTTTATCTTAATTAATACAAAATTCACTTATGCAAAAGTCAAACCAAATATCCTAACTTTTACATAAGTTACTTTAAGTTACTTATCCAATCGCTAATCCAAACACTCATCATTTTACCCAATCTAACTTTTTCCCAATCTTAAGATTCCATAAGTTTAGTAAAAATAAATTACTTATCCAATCGTCAAAACAAACACACCCATTATCACCCAGTCAAAGGTGACTTTTGACTAGTTCAAAGCTTAGCAACTTTCATGTAGGAATCCATGATTACCTCAGGTCGAAGGGCATTGTGACATGGTTATGTATGAGATAAGCTTATGACTTGATCCATGTAGCTTTCTCATAATGGGTCGGTCCAGCACCTTGTACTTGTACAGGTTCCTAGGACTTTGATTCATATCTTCATATCTTATCAAAGTCATACTGGTCTTATTTCATCTCTACTCTTGCATAGATGACCGATTAAGGACATTTAGGACAATCTTTATAATTTATCCAAGGATACAGTCATTACAATGAACATGTGAATAATATGATAACATAATGGAGAAAATTCATTAAATTAATAATGTTTAAAGTACAATGATTGGCCTCTAGGGCACAATTTCCAACAAATATCATTTGAACTAGTTTATTCGCAAAGCTTGTTCATGTATCACTCTCAATACATCTGAACTAATTTATTCACAATGCTTGTTCATGCATGACTCTCATCGGTACACCTAAACTAGTTTAGTCATCACACTTATTGAAATTTTTGAAGTAAGTTCTGGAGATATGGATACTTCTAAAAAAGGAGATATATTTGCTTAGGGATCATATTTCTAGAAGTTACTTTAAAAAAGATCAATAAAGTAGGAAACTTTAGTCAAAACAATGAGTTGACAACTTCTTGTAACAAGAAATGAACCTTCAATCAGAGCAATAATAGGTTTTCCAAAAAAAAATATAACTTCACAAAAACAAGTTAATGTCACCTTGAATGCTTTATCATGTTGTGACTTCACAAAGGCATCTCAATCGAATAAAGAGAATAGAGCACAAAAGGACTACGACCTATCTAGGGTTCACGAACGACGAAAATGTGAGTTAGGGCAAGCAAAAGCAACTCACTCAATAGCCGCCTGACAAGTATGAAGGTATTGACTAGTGCGTCTGTTATTGAGAAGTAAGATGAAGGCTTTTTATGGTGGGGCTTGACTGAAAATGACTCTCGATGACTGGAAACGATGACAAGAGTACTATGGTTACAATGTTGGTTGGTTTCGTTCGAACATACTAAGTGTCAAGTATGTTCTGTTTCAGGCACTTGAATAGAAGAGGAAGGGCAGGGTTTTTTGGGTTGCCTAATAAAACAAAAAAAATATCACCCTATGGTGACCAGTTGCCTGATAGATTATCTAAGGTCTGATGTGAATTTAGGAACTTTTGTTTCCTTCAATTTGAATGAATCAAAAGCTCCTTAAATTTATAGCAAACCACACATTATCACACTACTTATCACCAAGTGACTAGCCTGAATTATTTAGCAGTATGTCAAGATCATGGTGGCCAATCCCATACTCATCAAGAATGAGATTGGCCTTCTAATTCGAACCCAACAAATATCCAGCCAACCTCTTCACTGTGCAGTCAATACGTTCTGTTTGCTGTATCATTGCCTCCACTTGAGGTAGAGGCGGAGGTTGTGGAGGAATGGAAGGAGATGGAGTAGGAAGATGACACATTGGATTTTCTAACAAGTCTTCAGCATGACGTTTCATCTTGGCGATTGAAAGAATAGAGGAGGACAATAAATATAAGAAAATTGGGAGTTTATATAGATTGGAAGTGATAGGTTTGAACCATCATTGCACATATTGGAAGTTGAAGAGAAGCAGCCGCGCCCAGTGCTAGGTAAGAAAAAGGTATTTGATTCTCGTGCTGATTATTGAAGAACGAAGAAGCATAGAGTATTCTTATCATGAGCGTTGGGAAGGAGAAAGGTTTGAACCGTTTAGTTGATGGTTATTTAAGAGAAATCTTTATGTTCTTTTTCTGATATGAAGTTGGAAGACAAATCGTTTATTTGTTCATCTAACGTTTCATGACGGTTTTACCATAAGAACCGTCATTCGTGTGAGATAATATATGACAATTGCAAATTACAACCATCATGTATTTGTATGGTATTCTAATAAGTGACAGTTGTTACTTAAAAACCATAATGTATATACCTTTTTAAAAAAAATTGGTGGTTGATTATGCAACTACCATTTTACAACAACAAAAAAAGAAAAAGTAACTAAACAAACTAAAAATAAAATGTTACAGAGATGTTTTAAGAATATGATGCATTATCAGATTCTTCATTCTCCAATAACTTGTCCACCTTCTTATTCAAAGAGCGAACGAGAGAGGTAAGTTCCTTCAAGCACTAGTCCATATATCCTTACTCTCGCAAGTAAATCTGGACCATATGATGGAACTCATAGGTTGCATGGATGAGATCTTCAATGCTTGTTGGCGAAGGGAGTTCATCTTTCAGTTTTTCGCCAGATGATTAATCAGAAGTTCTCTTGCCTTTGTACATGATGTTTTGTTGACTCAAAAATTGGCTTTGAAAAGTTGAAATGGAAGTAGAGAAGTTGAGTTCAGTTTTTAGACATTTATATAGAGAAGGTTTTGTGGATTATTGAGCCGTCGCGTCTTTTAGTATTAAAGATCGTTATATTTTTTTAAATGGCGACGGTTATTTCTTAATAACTGTTATGTATGACAATGTTTTTTATATTTATTGGTGTCAACTGTTAATTGTATAATCAACTATAATATTAATTTAGAACTGTTAATTATGCTGGCAAAAATACTTTACTTTTCTTAATTAATAACCATGAATTATTAATTTTTAACTTCATCTCCCTCCTCTGATGATGAAAATGAGAATGAGGATGAGGACGAGGATGAGGAGGATGAACAGGACGATAAGGACGACAATTGCCTTTTCTCAAGGCATTTTTTAGACAAGACTCCGTTTTTTCCTCTTTTCAAATGGTAAATATTTCTCAGAACATGGAGTGTGAATCAAATCCATGTTTGAATTGAAATTGAGATACTGATGCAACTTCTTCCCTTTCGAATCAGATAGATTTATATTTGAAAAATATTAACAATGAGTTCTTTCAAAATTGACTATTTGTACCTTTATTAGAGGTGTTCCAATAATGTCTGTGATCAAGTAAAATGCTCTATGAATAAATGGATTGGATTGAATTGGAATTGATTTAATCAAAATGGGTGTTTAGATAAAATCTTAGAAATTATAATTAAAAAATCTAATTTGAAAAAAAGGGATAGTAACTTGTTAGATAACCATAGTTTTTAATTAATAACTGATCATGACATGTATAACGAGTTTTTGGAAATTTTTAAATAGAAATAATAATAATTCTGACTTTTTAATCTTACTTTTCAATTACACCTAAAAGTTGTAAATAATTTTATAAATTAATTATAACTAAATTCAATTTTTTTAAACTCAAATTCAAACACCAAAGTGGATGGCTCATTAGGAGTTAGGAGCTAATGGGAGAGGGGTACGCATATATAGGAATATAGCACGAAGGAGACAGTCTGGTAAGACAAACGTACCTACACTTTAGGCTGAGACTTACTGTAGTAAATCTACACTCCATTCCGGGGTTAGGTGATCAAAAAGCTATTGTTACGTTCCTGTAATCCTGGATGCACCAATCCTAATTTCATTTTTTTTGAAATTCTAAGTATATGATTGGATTAACAGTAAAAATTATTTTTTTAATATGATTTACAGTGTACGAGATAAATATATGAGATAAATTTTATCTCAATTTATGTGAATATACTTCTATAAAATTACTTCAAACGGGTCCTAAAAAAAAGTGAATTTACTTACATTTTGAGAAGGTTATATGATGAGTCAATGTCAATATTTATTATGAAATATTGTTAAAATTATGATTTGAATAAAGATTCAAAATATAAGCAATTAACTATATGCATGCCCTCGTCTCTATGTCATGTAATGTTTGTTTGAGATAGTTTATTTTTTACTTATAAGTATTTATAAATTGTGATTTATAGTATACGAAGTAAATATGTGAGGGGAGTTTTATCTCGACTTACGTAATAAGAATTTATTGCCCAAAAATAAGTTATGTCAAACACACACGTAAAAGAAACAAAATAATCACTGCCAACAAAGGTTAGTTGTTGTTGAACTTCGGGTTCAAGTCCGCCCTTGATAGGCCAGATTATTTGATTAGGATATAAGTAGCCTAATCAAATAAGAATAAATCAGCATTAATTGCAGATTGAGGAATAAATCAGTATTAATTATGGGATTGTTAATTGAGGAATCAAATAACCATAATTAGGGAATTAATTGAGAATCAATTAATTGCTGTCTTGGAGGGCAAGAAGGAGTGGATACGTTTCCTAATTAGTGGCCTCCATAAACCACTATAAATAGAGTGTGCCTCCTTAATTGCAATTCACCCCGCCATTGAGTTTTTTGGTAATTATCTTCTCTCTTACCATCTTTCTGGTTCTTGTGATATGCTGTGCAAATCACAATTAAGCTCTAATAGTTTAATAATTGTGTGAGCACAATTATGAAGCATTGGAGCTTTGATCCGGATCCGAACATGGACTCACCCCGGTACACCAGCTCTTCCTCTCCCTTATATTTTTCTTACAGTTGTAATGAAAGATACTTTGACCGAGTAAAAATAAGGTTTCAAATTCTTGTGTAAATACAGAAAACATATTGAGAAAAAGACAAATAAAAAATATAACTTGAATTTTAAAATCTTAAATTGATTTTATTGACTATAATAATAATGGAATTGACAAAGAGAATATAATAATTGATAATTCAGTTTTTTAAGAAATCATTTATTTAAAATTTTAAAATTTAAGTGATATTTTCTTATATTTTTTTTTTAAAAACTACTTTAAATTGAACTGTACAATTCTCAAATTTAACCAAATAAGATTATTGTGTAGAATATGCCTAATACGAGTGGCGCACTTGGGCAACCCGGCTAGACATCACATGACTGTTTCTTTTTCTTTTCTTTTTTTTTTTCTTTTTATGCTTTTCCCTTTTCAATTCTTTCCTTTCTTTTATTCAAACAAAGCAATCAAAGAAAAGATATCTTTTCATGGGTTATCTGGTATTTTTGTTTTATTAGGCGCCATTTTGTTGATTAAAACATGTCTTAATTGGAAAGCAATTTTTTTTGGGGAACTTTAAACACTCGTTTTTTTTTTTTTTTAATACAAAGGCAAGTATATAGCTTATAGAAGTATACAAAGTCTTACTGCTTGGTCCGCGGGTCATGATCCCCCGTTTCAAGGGTAAGCAACTCCAAACAACTAATGGGTTATATTTTCATAACTACATAATCCTGATAATTTTCCTGAGCCATCTTA
The DNA here is from genome assembly GCA_963855925.1 of Inga laurina. Classification (NCBI taxonomy): domain Eukaryota; kingdom Viridiplantae; phylum Streptophyta; class Magnoliopsida; order Fabales; family Fabaceae; genus Inga; species Inga laurina. The sequence goes on from OY979710.1 coordinate 10,661,378, forward strand.
ACTATATAATCTGCACATGTGAGACATTCCCTATAAGCATGAGAGATTTCAATGTCCCAATTTTCAAAAATAAGGGACCGCAACCTCAAAATATCATCATCTAATGGATGATTCAGACCACAATCCACCACCAGAAGGTGCAATGCTTCTAAAGATTCAATAAATAATCTTATCTTGACCAAACCCAATTGCTTATAAAGCTGAATGCCACTGTGAATGACATGGATTTCTGCAGCGGTTGAGGTCACATACCACAACTTCCGATGAAATCTACATATCCAGTTGCCTTAGTGATCTCTAATAACTCCACCACAAGTTGCATGACTGTTTCCTTTAAGAGATCAATCCACATCAACGCGTACAAATCTTGATACGGGATTCAGCCACTGAGCTTATGCTCTTTCAAAAACTTGGAAGATTTGATGCAAAAGTATCCATTCTCCACTCTTTCCATAAGATGACGAATGCAACATTGAACTAATTCCTTTGGATTGACACCGCTGCCATCAAATGATTTTCAGCATCTATTCTTCTATAAGAGCCAACATGTTGTATTGAACACTCGATTCCATGTCCACCTGGATGCTTTCCTGTTGCCTAAAGACTGCTTCAAGTTCAATTAGAGCCAATCCTGCAATTCACCAGAGAAAGTTATAGAATCACTACAAAAAAACATTGAATTTTCCACGAAATCAGCTTTTCCGATGGAATCCGTTCCATCGCTAATAGGTGTGTTATAAAAAAATTTGAAATTTCCGACTAAACGGATTCCGTCGGAAGTTCCTACGAAAAGCAATTCCATAATTCCTTTCCGTCGTAATTTAAAAAAAAATTCAATTTTTTTTAAAATTTCCAAATGCCAAGTGTCTCCTCATTAGTGCACCATGTGTCCCTCTCCCCTGGGTCACGTGTCTCCTCCACGTGCTGCCACGTGTCCGCATATCATAATTCCTGCAAGTGTCTCTCCTCCAGTTCGAACACGCGACCTCAGGCTGCTGATGTCTTCACGCGCGAGTCTTTGCCAGTTGCGACGAAATGAACCTGTATCATATTATTACATATTATTATATATATAATATTATAATACACACACACACACACACACACACACACACACACACACATATAATTAATTAATTATTGTTTAATTAAATATATAAATATTTTTTTTACATTTTTATTAAATGTTTCATTATTTTTAATAATATTATATTTAATTAATAATTAATTATATGTATTAAAAAAATATTTATATATTTAATTAAACAATTTTTTAATTAAAATTACTTAACAAATAATAACTTAATATTATAAATATTATTTTTAACATAAAATTATAAATATAATTTAATAAATTATAATATAATTTTAATAATTAAGGTTAAATAGAATTATTTAATAATTAGTATTTTAATTTTATAAATATTATTTTTAAAAAAAAATAATAAATTTTAATTTTTCCAACTGAAATTTCCTTGGCAATTTACCACGGAAATTTCCGTCGGAAATTCTGACAGAATTTGCCACGAAATAAATTTTGTCGGAAATTCCGTGGTTAAATTTGCCATGGAAAATTCCGTTGGAAAATTTTCCGATAGAAATTCTGTGGGAATTTGCTACGGAAGGATTCTATCGAAAATTCTATTTGAAATTGGGTGTTTTTTTATAGTGAATAGTATATAGGGTTAATCAAATAAGCCCACACTCTCTGTTCTTACTCATAATCTCTCAATATATGAAGTATGCTTTCCTTACTCTCACACTCAAAGGGACATGTGTTTGGGATTTTTGCATTAAATTTAACTTTGAGTGTGTTTGTTGGAATGTTCTCATGGCACTAGTACAGAAAAGGGTTTTTAGACCGTAACATTTAGACCGGTTACATCGGATAAGGTCTAAAAAATATGACCGGTGGCATTTTTGTAATTATGGTGAAATATTAAAACCGGTGCTCATGACAACCGGTCTTAAAATTGTTACTCTTAGACCGGTTATTAATATAACCGGTCTTAAAAGTTAGATTTTTAATACCGGTTTCAAAACCAGTCTTAAAAATGACATACTTTTAAGACCGGCTGTATCAAAACCGAATCTAAAACCTGTCTAAAAAGTCGATTTTAACCGGTCTAAAAACCCTTTTCTGTATTAGTGTGGAATACTTGCCACACAGAGAATTTGACTCGTTCCGGAATCCACCAATGCCACAAACACGGCCATTAAGCACTCGTTTTTAATAATTACGTATGTTTACTCTAACTATAATAATTCAGATTCAATATGAGAGCCATCCCAAAGTTTAGTTCACATTCAGATTCAGATTCAATATTTGGTTCAAAGCTCTTTAACACGACGTTCCAAGGAAGAATTGAAGCCGTGATCCCACTGTAGTAGAATAGCAATGTGCTTTTCAACTACCCCTATATATGGTTTTATTTATAAGGAAAAGAGAAGGGGTTTTTTACTCATATTTATAAGTTACATTATTAGATTTTTAAACTAAATGTATTATTTTATCTTTATTTATTATTGTATAGATTGAATTCTCTTAGAAAATGTATATACTAAATAAGGGTAAAACTAAAAAGTTGTTAAGTGTTACGCAGTAATACAAAGTTAATGAAGTTTAATTTTTTTTTTTTTACATTTTAGTAAAACATGTAAGAAGTTATTTATAAAGAGAATTTGAAAAATACCCTTGACTTTTTGGATAAGGGAGAGCCATTTTTGTCATATAACCAAGCTACAAAGCGTGTAACAATGAAAGGGAAAAACAAAAGAAGATAATATAATGATAATAGAATATAGGAACCCCAAAATAATTTGTGAATTTGATTTAACTTTTATGAAGATTTTAGGGACTATGTTAAAATTAATCCTTTTTGAAATGACTTAAATCATTTAATTGCCTTGAGTGAAATTAGTTATCATTAGTCACTCTTCTAATTATTATTGTCATTTAAAAAGTTAAAAATGTTACTTTTTAAACCATTATTGTCGAGTTGTTTAGATTAACATTTCCCAAAAATAAAAAAATACTTGTATATGGACTAAATTTTATAAATAGAAACTAGGTTAAAATTAGGGAAAATCCCTTAAAAAAACCACCGAATTAACGAATCCTGATTCAGTGCAGTGAATTTGCGAAATCTCAATTTAGTGCTGTGTCAATACTGATGAACAGTGCTTGGGTGCGCAAAGACGATTTTTCCCTTCAGCCCTTCCTCTCGCCACTTCAGAATAATAACACGAGACTCTTAATTAATAACTCCTGATTTTTTATTAACAACTCCAGTTTTTTTCTTTTTACTTTCACAAACAACATTGGTCTTGTTATTAACAACACCATATTCTATATTAACAACTCCCATTTCTTATTTCACAACTTCGTAATTTAAGTTTCAGGGCCAATAACAACACCTCTTTTTTTATTAACAATACCGTATTTTACATTAACAATACTATATTTTTGAGATACGAATATGTGAAAGAATAAATCAAAGTTGTTAATCAAGAATCCAGAGTTGTTAATTAAGAGTCTCGTGTTGTTATTCTGAAGTGGCGAGAGGGGGGCTGAAGGGCAAAATCGTCTTTTTGCACTTGATCACTGTTCATCCTTACTGACATAGAACTGAATCAGGATTTCGCTAATTCGCTGCATTGAATCAAGATTTCGCTAATTCGGTAGTATTTTTAAAGGATTTTCCCTTAAAATTAATTAGTATAATATGATTTATATTTAGACACACTTGTAAAAATGTGAAACACCCGTTTAGCTTTTGTTCCAAAAGCTTCATATTTGCCTTTAGCTTTTGGGTACAAAATTCATTTGACTCCGATGTCAATCCAAATATAATTTTTAGTCATTAACTTGTGGGCTTTCAAACTAGCTTATGGGGTTATAAAAGCTAATCCAAATTTTTTTTTTTCAAATTTTAAATTAAGAATTGGTCAAAAAAATTTTAAATTAAGAATATTATTTAAGTAATTAATCTCACTATAAATTTAATCTTAAATTAGTTTTCAAAAGCTTTACAGTAATTAAGCTTGTTCAAGTCTTGAATGAAGATTTACATATCTACAAAATATTTTCACATCTTTCTTCTGGCAAAGAAAGGAAAAGAAAAGGGAATATATGAAAAAGCGGTAAAAAAGGGAGGCAGAAGATAGGGGTGAGCATGGTGCCCAGTGGCCTAGTACATCCACCATGACCCTGTAAAAAATTGCTCAGCCCAGCCCTAAAAAAGTGGTCCGACAAAATTTTGGGCAACTTTGGGCGGGCTAATAACCAGGTCGGGCCGGGCATCGGGCAAGGGGTGTTGCCTTGCCCATTTGGCCCTATCCGGAAAATTATTTTCATTTATTTAAAATATAAAATTTCATATCAATTAAATATTATTTTATATATATATATATTTAAAATATATATTGTCTATTGTATAATACTCTTATGATCATCTTTTTTTTTTCCCTAGCCACTAAACACTATTTACAAATAGATTTCTTCCTTTCTTCTTTACTTTGTGATGTATTAAATTATAGTTGATTTTTTTTTTTCCAGATGCTTCATCATTTGATCAACTTTTGGGACATTGAATTGATATAAACTATTTTGACTTAACGGCTTTAATTATAATTGTTTTGTTTCCTTATTTATAATGGATTATGGGTGTTGTTTAATTTTTAAATTTTTAAAGTATGAATATTTGTCAAGACATATGATAGTTTTTAAATTTCAAGACTCAAGTTGTAGACTTATTTTGAAATATCCCAATATGTGAAATCATCATATGTATTTGAAGTTTATATTACCTAGGGCGAAGTTAAAACATATGGTATTGGTAACTACAGGAATATTAATGAAATTTATATGGACTTATTTTTTTTATATGTGGATAAAATAAGACGTTATTACTTAGGCATGAAAGTCCACCCTACCTAGCCCAAAATGGTTAGGAATTTTAGCTGGCAGGGCAGGATATTGGGCTGCAAAATTCAGCCCGTTCATCCTTCGGGTTAGACATCAGCATGGGTCTCGTCTTGATGCCCAGCTCTGCCCATGCCCACCCTTAGGAGAAGATATTGGTTACTGCGTAACGGCAAGAGGAGGAATCCCAGGATCTTTCAAATCAATGTCACCATTAAAGTCATATGCATCCAAAGATGCTAGCAGGAGTTAAGCCTAGCAGCAGAAAATAGTTTCTCACATTTGGTGGAGTGCTCATACCATCAGGTAAAACAAATGAATATAAAAGATGTTGCCCCCCCCCCCCCCCCCCCCCCCCCCCCGGAAAATTGACATTTTCAATATATATATATATAATGGACAGATTATTCATTTCACTTGTTATTTTAAGAAAACAATATATAATTGAATATGTTGTAAGCTATACTATTTATAAGTCATCACAATGCAGATTATTTTATACTTTCAAGCAACGCATATTTTTAATAAGATAATTCAAGAAAAATTATAGTTTAGTATCTTATTCAAAAAATATAGCAAAAAATTTTAAATTTTAAAATTAGTCTTAAAGGCCTTTCCACCATTTCCCACAAAAGGACCCTATGACCGATAAAAAAATTTAAATTAAGAGACAATTATATTTCCTAAGTTAAAATTTATTATTTTTTGGTTTATATTCATTTAAAAATAACAAAATTTAAGATAATTTAATATTAAATATATAATCTAACTTAAAAATTATACATTACAATAATCGATATCAATATGCATAATAAAATATGTATCAAGTCAAATTATTCACAAATCATAAATAATATAACTAATTTTTGAAATTATATGTGATTATTTATGCTCGTTTGGTATGCAGAATTGTTTCTGATAGAAATAGAAATCAAAATGAAAATGAATATGGAGATGGAGATTGTGTTTAAAAATATTTTTGGTATGTCTTGAAAATAAGATCTAATTTTCATATAAAAAATACCAAAAATGCCCTTCTTATTAAAAAAAATCTCATATTCTCAATCGCTACGCATCATCATTGGTATAGGCTACACTTTTGCCAAAATCTTCACTAGTAAACCACCTTCAGAAGCACCAATGTCCACCATTGACCCACCAACAACTGCTACATTGAAGCTCCGATGGTCAATAGTGACCCGAATCTAAATATGAAGACCGCAACTTTTTCAGATCTAATGTGACATCATCTAAGTTTATTGTTCTCTGGGGATGTAGTTAATGGCGGGGTAGGGATAAGGTTGAGGCCAAGTGAGGTTGCAGTCGAGCTTCAGTCAGATATAACGGCGTGGGTTGCCATCAAGCTTTAGCCTTCGCGCATTGCGGGTTGCTACAGGCCGCTGAAGAAAGATGTGCCACCCTTGTTGCTTCCTCGCCGTCGCCAGAGATATGTGAAGAGGATGAGACAACGCCGCTGCCGTTGCCGCCGCAGGTTGCAACAAGTTACCGTCAATGATGATGCAATGGAGCTGAGGTGAGGTCAAAGGAAATGAAAAATGGGGAGGGCGAAAGGAGAATTCCATAGGTTATATGATGGAAGTAAATTCTATTGCTTTTCCATAACCAACTCTGTGTATCAAATAAACTTCATCATATAAATGAATTCCATTTTCATATCCACCCTCCCCAATTCCAACAAACCAAAAGGGCCCTTAGTTGTCGTTTTGCTTGTCTATTTATATATATATTTTTAATTGGGTTATGGTACAAAAATACACATGTGATTTTCCTTAAAGTGCACCTAATACCAAATGCTTTTTTTAAGTGTAACAGTGACTATGTGGTTATAAAATAGGTGCAAAACTACCCTTTGACCGTTAGTTTGACCTTTCAACCCTGAAAGTGATGACGTGTATGATGACATGGACGTCGGAGTGACATTCTGGAAAAAAAATTTGCTGACTGGTGAAGCCTTGCAATTAATATTACCCACATTTCACTATTTTAGTACCACCTTCGCTGAAAGTATATTCAAATATGAATTCAAAGTGCTTAACTCACTCAGCAGAGTTGCTGCCTTAAAAAACATACTGATTGCTGAATTTTTTTCTAACCCTAGATTCCCAATATTATTAAATTAAAATCATTATAATACATATATTATATTACTAATTTTTATTAAATTATATTATTTATTAGGAAAATTTGATTTTCAGCAGTTTTTTTTTCCAGAATGTCACTCCAGCGTCCATGTTATTATACACATCATCACTTTTAGGATAAAAAGTCAAACTAACGGTCAAACGCATAGTTTTACACCTATTTTGTGACCACATAGTCACTGTTGCACCTAAAAAAAATATTTGGTGTTGGGTGCACCTTAAAAAAAATCATATGTGTATTTTTGCACCTTGACCCTTTTTAATTTTGTTAAAGCTTAGGTTCGGTTTGGTGGGCCGAAACTAAAGAAGTACAGTCTGGGACGCTTGACATAGTCTCAATCAACATTGGGCCAAATACGTGCTTCACAGGCCCAACAAAAAGGAGTGACGTGGCATCTGTAAAACCAGATATTGTAGTAGCGCTTCTGCTACATTTCACCATTGTCCTTCCCAACAAAGACGAACCAGTGAACTGCTTCTGTCACTACGCTTCACCTTCCTCCTTTCTTCTCTTTCGATGGCTCTGAATTTAGTTTCGTCACTATCTATTAAATCTCTTCACGTCTCTTCTACTTCAAGGTCTCATTCAAAACCCTTTTCTCCTGTCTGCCAAATCAACTCAAACACTGGTGAGTACGTAATTACAAGTTTGTATGTTCAATTTGTCCAGTTTATTGAAAATTGCAAATGATTGTTTTTGATTTTGAGCCTGAGAGAGAATGGATTGGCTTCTGATGTTGCAGATTCTAAGAAATGGGGAAAAATGGTTTCTGCCACATTGGCGGCGGCGCTGATTACCTTCGGCTCCGACCTAACAGCTCTTGCTGATCTGAACAAATTTGAGGCTGAAATGAGGGGTGAATTTGGGATAGGATCCGCTGCTCAGTTTGGTTCTGCCGATCTCAGGTTCGTTTATTGAGAAATTCTGGATTACCTCTTCTTTTGCGTGTCATGCGAAACAAGAACTTCTGAAATGTGTTGCTCGTTTTTTTTTTTTTGGTTTATTTTTGCAGGAAAGCCGTCCATGTGAATGAAAATTTCAGGTAAATAACCCAACCTGCTCTTGTGATTTAGGCAGGACACTAGCTAGTGGCAAGCATGTTGTAACGTTTCTTGATAATTAGATTTGAAGGTTAAAATTTTTAACGTTCATAACAAAATTTTTTAAATTAATTTCTATTTATTCTTGTTTTAAAGGGTTTTGTTTACACATGAAACATGATGCAGGATGTTTAGATGCTGAGGTTTACATGAAAAATGTCGACCTTCTATGTATGATTTTTTGTTTTCTTTTCATTTCTTACTGCACCGTCCCTAAATACAAGCTTCAAATATCAGATTTGTGTTTATCAAGAAAAAAGTTAAAATTAGTTAAAAGCAATAAATATATATTTTTTCCCCCTACTGTATCCTTATTTATAGAGAGGATAAGTGAGAGAGATAGTAAATGTAATAAATATAATTAAGGGGTAAAGTGGAAAAAAATACAATAAATGCTTTAACAAAACTAGTATGAAGCCTATATTTTGGGACAAACCGATGCACAAATTTGAAGCTTATATTTAAAGACCCGGGGGGGGGGGGGGGGGGGGGGGGGCATTATTTAAATAAATTTTTATAAATTAAAGTAATTTATAATTGTCTTTCTTATTTCATGTTAGTGGTAGATGGGTATATTTTAAGTTTTAACATAACTAGTGTTTGACTACACTTTGAGAAATTACTAGTTAGCACTTGAAGATTAAGATTGAAGTGGCTCAGTTGAGCTCCCAAAATGTAAAGGTGTCTTATTTCTAATATTTGTATGTGAACTTGTGAAGATTGCAGTCCTGTATTTATGATCATTCTAAATGACTGATACAGAAGAGCCAATTTCACAGCTGCTGATATGAGGGAATCCGATTTCAGCGGTTCCACTTTTAATGGTGCATATCTTGAGAAAGCTGTTGCATACAAGGCAAATTTTACTGGTATATACTGTTTTTTGTAAGTCCAAAGATGGTTACTTTGTCATCATATTTGAATCGCTTCCCGAGAATCATTGGTTCATACATACATTCATGCATATGTACTTGTGTGTGTGTGTATGAAAACGGTTTATTCATCTAATATAAAATTGCTCCAGTAACAAAGGTGTAAAATTTAAGAAGAAAAGCGAGATGACTTTGGGGTGTGGGATGACGTGTGAAAAACTTGATAATATTGCTAAGGCTTATTTGGTTCGTGCTCACTCCAAAGTAGTGAAAGAAGTATGCTGACCAACAGAGATAGTAACATATCTTTTGTGATCATTATATTTGTGTACTTCTTCATCGTTATTGTGGACACTTTCCCTAAAAAGAAAAGAATTGTAAATGTCAGCCCATAAACAAAGTGACGTCCCTTAAAAATTTTTCAAATTTGTCCTAAATTCTTTTGTCTGTATCCAACAGAATGATAAATACCTAGCATATATGTGCCATACCTGCTCAGCTAAAATTCAAATACATATCCTTGCAACAAATGCCTCAAGCTCAACATATTCTGTATTCTTGCAAGGTCTTAATTAGCACCCAATGCACAATAAATTCCAAGCACTCTATCTTGACTACTTGTTTTGCTACGACCACCAACATCAAACTCCTAAAGCCTTTCCATCAGTAGCAGTTTTTGCTTCACAGAATCAAGGCTTACCTAGAGAATTGGTGTCATAGTCATGAAGAAGAACTCAAACCAACAATTACTACACCATCTCCCTTTAATATATATGTCTATATGTGACTCGTAGATCAAAAGATTCAAATTCAAGATGCAAATGGTGGGTTGTAGAAAGAGGTACCGGGTTGTCTTTGAGAATAGATTGGGGAGTTCTTGAAGGATGAAATGTTCTGGGGCTGTGGAACTGAGTGAGGTTAGACATTTTTGTTAATTTAGTGGACATGAGATAATTTCAATCATTGACTCTTGTCCTATCTATCCTCCAAAAACGTTTGAGGGGGAAACCTGGGTTGATGAGGGAATAATGCTTGAATATTCAACCATTTCGTTTGAGTACTCGTGTATATATACATAGTGTGCTTCTAAGTTCTGTCACCCAACAATGAATTATCATGACTCGAAGTTTTGTTTTGATATCCTGCAGGTGCTGATTTAAGTGATACATTGATGGATCGGATGGTAAATTAATCATTAATGGAATTCTTAGTTTCATCAATGTTCTTTGATATTAAATTAATTATCTGACTTCATGGGGTCTCTAGGTTCTTAATGATGCTAATCTCACAAATGCCATTCTAGCTAGAACAGTCCTCACACGTAGTGACCTTGGAGGTGCCCTTATTGAAGGGGCTGACTTTAGTGATGCTGTTTTGGACCTTCCCCAAAAGCAGGTAACGCCTTTCACTGTATTTTCACTGTCAAGCACATAAATCTTAATCCTCCTTTTACTATTGATTTATTTAGTACCTACCAAATTATCCATATAATGAGTAGCCACGGAATAATTTCTAATGTAAAGTGACTAATGGAAGAGTCCATCACAATTGGTTTGAAATGAACTGGCCAGATTTCTGATCATGCTGGTTCTTAGGTATTGTGATATTTAATGAATCAGTGTAGTTAGTTAATGAACAGCAAACTTGCTTTGTGTAGGCTCTGTGCAAGTATGCTAATGGCACAAACCCGGTAACCGGAGTAAGCACGAGAGTGAGCTTAGGTTGCGGGAACAAAAGACGAAACGCGTATGGCTCTCCATCATCTCCGTTGTTAAGTGCTCCGCCCGAGAAACTGCTTGATCGAGACGGTTTCTGTGATGAATCAACGGGTCTTTGTGATGCAAAATAGTTGTTTGTAGCCTTAAGTTCTATAAGATGCGGCAATATACATTTGTTAATAATGTACATACTCATGTATTATTTAGAGATGCCAGTTGGAGCATCTGAGGGCTTTTGAACAACACTTCCACTGTAATAATGGTGTATAATCGATTATTCTAATTGAAACTAAGTTGAAATCTCTTAATTTCTTGCGTTGTCATTTAAGAACTTGTTGATTTTCTGCCAAGTCTCTTCCATATATTTTCACTTGAGCCGCATTAGATTTTTTGATTTTTTCACACAGTTGCCGTTGCTTATGGCCCTAATTGGGCCCAGTTTCTTATTGGCTGTGTGGAAAGACAGAGACAAGTAGAGCCCACTTAACTTTACAATCCCCTCCATTTTGCCCTCTCTTTTTATGAAGGAGGAAATCTGGTCCATTTTTGTATCAAGGAAAAAAACATCTGGTCCATTCAAATCTGGACCACTCAACGATCATTCTCATTATTGTGATGAAATCTGAATCATTTAAATCTAATTTAGATGGTTGAGATTTAAAATTTTAATTGAAAAAACACTTTTTGATTAAGTGTGTGTTTGGCAAGCCCCAAAATCATGGTTTCAAACCATGGTTTGCGCAACCCAAGACAAAACTCCTCTCATATTTATTTCGTAAGTCGTAAAAATTATTAAAAAAAAAAAAAAAAGCTAATCCAAACATACACTAAAAGTGACCGGTAGAAAACTAGAAAACACTTTCAATAGATGTCCATTGAACTAAAAAAACTATTAAAATATTTTTTTGGTCAAATAAAACTATTAAAATATTAACTAAAATTAAAATAGAATTTATATAATCTAGTTGTAATATGAGTGGTCTAGATTTGGTTGAAATTCATCCAAGTAGATGCATATATATGAGAGATTTGGTGCCTAAATTATGGTAGAGTTTCTTGGCCTCTTCAGAATTTCATATTCCCCATTGATGGCACTCAATTACACAGCTTTCCAATTTGCATTCTTCCCATGAATTACTCCAGAAATTTCGAACTCTACAAATCCATTGAAAGAGATAGAGGAAAACGAAAAGAGAGATGAAAATTCAGTGCATATGGGTCATTTATATATCAAACAGAATGGACATTAAATAGCTGTAGCTTGATAATAATCTTAATTACCTTACACGTCTCTCTCAGGTTAATGTTAATAACACCGAAGAGATCACATATATATGGATTCGGTTTGCTAGATAAATACATGTGTTATTATTATTTTCAAATCACTAATACGAAAGATTAATTAAGACACTTATGATTTAAGAACAACCATAAAGGTAGTAACTTGGAAGTTTATCAAGTGAAGTCAGACGATCCCTTTGTTGAGGCTTATAAAGTGGCGAGTGTTCATTAAAATCCGTTAAAAACTTTGTGTACGCATTTTGTGATGATATAATAAGAGAGTCCTTAGAAGCGAAGCTCAAATTTTAGAAGACACAAACTAGTGATGTTCACTGCAGCAACAAGCATTCCTCCTCAAGATATCAATCAATCAATCAAAGTTGCTTGCTCTTTACTTAGTTCGTTGTTGAATATCCAAGGACTTTCTCGTAATTTTACTCAACAAACCCTTTTCAAAAAAACTCAATAACCCAGAAAAAAAGGAACATGAATAATAAAATGAGAATCTCTGTCTCCTTTACGGCTGTTACCGAGACATTGGAATTCTAGAATGTGTGGTGTCGACCGGCGTGACATATGTCTGAGATTTGGTGCATCTTTTGATACATTAATTGTTTTGGACCACCATGGATGTATATGATTAATGATGATCTCGGCCTGAAATATGAACACCCACTTCATGTGCTTTCGTCACCGCAAAGTTTTCTCATTCATAATTTGCTGCCTAGCGACCTCGCACTTTCGATCAACACATTTATAATTGTGTTTCTACTTTTCATTCAAAGGATCTGCATCCTCTATTTCTACGTATTGCCAACTTGTTTTATGTTTATGGTACATCACTATATGTATGATTACGAACTGCGTATACATTCCCCAAACTTAATTTGGCAAGATTCCCTTGTCAAATGATCTGTGCCCACTTTGTTGAATAAGGCTATATTTGCCTCGGTCCCCGTATGCTTTTACTTTTTTGAGGTTGCTTATTTATTAAAAATGTATATTGCTTTCTCTAAAATACCCATTTTAATAATTTACATTGAAAATTACCCATGTGATAAAAAATCATCTTAATACGTGCACTAAATAGCAAGGTATTAAAACTTGGACCGGGCATTGAACCGGTCGAGGTACTGGGTTAAGGGTCAGTGGGTTAAATCAGGGCCAAACCGGAACCAAACCGGTGATAAATTGAAAATTTTAGACTTATAGTATGAAATTCTAAAGGAAAAATTTTAATTTTTTTTTTTTAAAATGTGAACCCGGATCGGACCGGTTTACCGGCCGGTTCGTCGGTTTCTGGGCCGGACCGGCCGGTCCGGTCCGGGTTCAGGAACATTGCTAAATAGCGGGAGTTTAGGAAAAAAATTTATAAGTTTAAATATTTTCCTTAATTCCCTCCTTATCTCTCCTATTTAAGGAAGTATTAATAGAGGTAATTTGAGAAAATTGGTAAATATCAAAAATAGATCTTACATTTAAAATCAAGATCAATTCTCCAATTAGGTCTTACATTAAGGATCAGATGAGTACAATCTTGCACCTACATACTCATTCTTCCAATGGTGTATATACATACAAAAAGGAAAAACAATGATTGTTGCATTTTGCTCCCTGCTGTAATCTACTCAACTTTCATATCATCATGATCAAAAAGAAAAAAGTTTGAAATTAAACATGGGAGAAAGTATCTGAATGTGTATTATATATGTCAATCGAGCAATAATGAATTTCAAGAACTGTTTGAGGACTATAATTAAAAGGCCCTTTTTTGTAATTGTGATTTAGACAAAAGAAATATATATAAAATATAGGGACAGAATTATGAATTGGAGAAGAATTGTGAATCCAGGAAGTATGGAGGTTTGGGATTTGGGTAACTAAAGAAGCATCGGGTTAATGATGTCGTAGGTTTAAGGGATCACATGGTTTTTAATAATGTTACCTTAGACAGCAAACAAAAAGTATAATTTTTTTTTTGATAAAACTAACAGTACATTTTTTTAATTGCTCTAATTATTCAGTCTCGCTGTCCCACATGTGACAACGCGCATGATCCTCTTGTTTTGGATTTCAGAGCCAACATCAGTCTCTCTCTCTCTCTCTCTCTCTCTATATATATATATATCTATGCACACACACACACACAAACAAAAATCTATATAATTCATCAATGGTGTTAGCTAGGTTGAGTAAGGATAACTGCATGCTTAGAGAAAATGTTCTGGTTTGAACTTTCTGCAGGATGAAACTAAAAAAATAAAAACATAATACCATATCGAAAAAATAGGCGATCATATTTGAGTTCTGATTTCACTTAAATTTAAAAGTAGTCCTTGTTCTGTAAGTATGTTGCAGAAAAATGGCTATACTGCATTTAGAAAAAGACACACACACACACACACACACTTACACACACAGACCTAATACATAGTCATATTCCTTTGTATTATTTTCCTCCTTAAATACACAAAAACATGAAATGTAGAATATATCAGAAAGAAACCTTATTATATGGGTAGAGTCTAAATTGGAGGTATATAGAAGTCAAACAAGCTAGCTAGGTAGGTTAAATTCGTAAAAAAGGCTTTCAATTCCCCTTTTGAACCATGCATGGAATTATCGTTTTGACAAGCATGCTGGTGGTCTCTGTGTGTGTGTGTGTGTGTGTGTGTCCTTAGCCAAGGGGTTGAAACATGAATGATAAGTTTGAAAGGAGCACGCTTAATGATTGTGTCTTGTGTGAGTGTGACATTGCTTGAAAGGAATTCAGAGTTTTGACTCTCACTTGTTCACAGCTACTACAAACTCACATGATATTATTATCGACTTGATTATTATTGTTTCCCTTGAATTACACTTCCTTATATGTTCATTAATTAGCTGTTTTAAGATACTTGCTTTACTGTGTCTTCGAGTCAGCATTATATATACACACACATACAAACACTTACAACTCAAATCCAACAAGCAGCTCAACATACTCCATTATTGGGCTCCACGGCTTCTTAACCAGAGAATTCAGAAGAAAAATATGCAAGTGGTTGTTTTATATATCAAGTGGTTGAGTGACACATGCTCTTGTTTCATTCCGCAGCAGAGAAGGCATATGCATGCATGCTCTTAACACACACAGGTAATTAGAGTTTGATTTAAAATGCTATTTTTTACAGAACCTGATCGAGGCTATATATCAATAGAGCTGCTAAGAATCTCATTTTTCAGTTTAAACTTCCTTTGGCAAAGCTCATTCTGGAAATAACTCAACTGATTTATGATGAATATAATAACGACAAAGACTAACACAAAATTGGTCTAGTGGTATAAGGCCACGTTAGATCCTCTAGCTAGGTCTTGAGTTCGAGTCATAGAGGAGGCATTTATGTTGAAAATGGCAGCCACAAATACCGAACCAGATAGCGGATGATAGTATAACAAAAAATAATACTGTCAAAGTAATTAGCTAGGTATAGTTATAGCTAGCTAGCATGCAACATGGTGTTATTTCAGGGACACTAGCTATGTATCTTCATCCCACCAAATTATAAAAAAGATAGAGAGAGATTTATATGCTAATTCAAGCTCTTCTTTGTTAATTTGGACCATTATTGTTGAATTGTTTAGTTTATAGCAGCATAACACCAGAACACACAAACTCAGGTTCGAATGATCTTTTTGTTTTTGTTTGTCTGTTTTTTTTTATCTAACATTTTGGTTAGGATCACGAGGTGTCCTTACATATCCTCAGGCATCAGTTTGACACTATATATAACAAATTGAAAAAAAGATGATATTTAATATTGTATTTCCGCATGCTTAATTCTTCTTGCTAAATAAAGCTTTCAGTTACATGTGAGATTAGTATTCCTCGGTTGGGTTAAAATTCATTTGTAACCAAGTCAAATTTTCTGCTCGTAACTTGGGAGAAAGTAAATATAGTAAGAAATTACTTGACACGTGAGAATCTTTTAATGTGTTTATCTGTCTTTAATTATACATACTTTATGATTGGAGACAACGAACTTAATTATTTTGTAGGTGAACCAGCTTGGTAATGTCAACGGAATGTGGAAATCTCATTTCCATTATACATTAATCGTGAGATGTAACATCTGCTATATATATATATATATCTCCTTGTTATCAATGTCGATTAGGACTATTTCTTTTTCTTTTATTAATCTTTGTTCATTAATTTAAGGTCATAATACATTTTTCACATTTATGAAATCAATTTTTCGTTTTTTTTATTCTGTCTTCTATGTCGTGAAGAGAAATTCGTCCTGAGAATGATATCTTTGATAATCTTGCAGAATTATTTGTTAATTAAAACGAATTGAAATGTCAACATGTCAATTGGTTTTCTTAACTTAGTAAACCTTTGCCCACAATTAACTCTCTGATGAGACTGATCAAATTGTGTAACCTATTGCCAAGAGTTTTTTTTACCACCTTCACTTGCTGCTTTTACAAAATTACTTTTCAACCCACAAAATGCCTTGTCATATTTATTTATCTGTTGGGACATCTAACAAACGTATGAAATTTATCCATAATAACAATGAAAACACAATGATAATATCTGAGCCTTGACATGAGGTTTTTAAAATAATTAAAAAAAACGTGCTGTAAAATAGTTAAAAAATTGTTATATTATACAAAATATTTTCAAATTATATGAAGGTTCTATAAAAAAAACATAACTATATCAAATAAATTGAAATATAGAAAAGTTGTCTTGTACGTTTCAATTAATTTAAATGCTTAATATCTCTATATTTTTTACAGTAAAGACTAACTAGGTGGTGTATAAGCATATGCTCTTTCATTTTCATCACTTCGAGTGATTGTAATTTTGTATGATTCACATGGACAAAGAACAATTTGAAATTTGCCAAAGGTACGTAACCTTGTCTCAGAACCATTTAGGTTCACTAATAAGGATTCAGAATTGGTGCTTAAACTTTTCAATGCAGGAAATCAATAAAATTACGGGGGCAACATATATACAAGGCAGCTGAAGAATTGGAAAACAAAAACTTGATAGAAAAATACACAACTTTCGCATTATATTCCCAGAATTACTACATATTATGCATCGACACTGGACCCACATTTTACGCGTACAGAAGCATTGATCTTATTAGCTATAGGCATATTATATATATGATGCATCGATCTGATGGCCTAGCTATATGTCTAGCTAGGTAGAACCATATTGGCCACCAGATATCTAATCATCCAACTATATATATATATATATTGGGTCTTATGTACAGAAACTTTTTTATGGAGCAATCTTATACTTAATTTTGCCAACGTTAAACTGCAATAATAATATCCTATGATCAATTACGTACTATGCATTATAATAACTATATATGTGTGTGATAATCTGCATTTGTGTTTGATGATGGATCACTTCCATAGTTCAATGTTGCAGGTGGTGGTGGTGGAGGCGGCTGCATATTCCTGCTCCAACTCCGACGACTGATTTTCCATCGTAGTAACCTGTTGATCAGTGACATTAGCAGCAACAACGTCAGCAGCATTGATTACCTTGGATGAAGCATGTTGTTGTTGGTGATGATGATCTTGACTCAGCTGAGAAGCAACAAATTTATCAAACACCCTCCAATCAGTAACCACTTGATCATCATCCACAACAACTGGTTGATCATAAAACGACGTCGTGGTGGTGGTGGTGGGGTTTCTGTTGGGATCGAAGGTGGTGCTGTTAGTGAAGATGGTGGTGGAGAGTTTATTAGGGCTTTCAAGGTGAGGAAGTTGGAGGAAAGCATCGTGAGGGAGATTGTTGAAGTTGTTGTAATTGAATTCAAATTCTTGCTTGCATGCATAGTAAGGTGGCGAAATATGATTACGCCTTGGAGACGGATCAAGGTCATGCATGAAGGAGGCAGCTTCGTCGTACCAACATGGTGACTCATATTCTCCTACTTTTCTCATTGTCGTCATTCTCTTCTTGAACACCCTGCACACAACCCACCCTTCTTCCTGCAAATATTGATTTTTTATCATAATCATTAATCATTCGTTAATACATAGCTATAGTTATGAAGTTGAGGGAAGGGATGGAGTGTTGCAACTGCATTGAATAGTTTATTATTCTTTAATTTTACCTCTGTTGTTTAGATTAAGGATCATACTAACTCAGATCTTTAATATAAGACCTAGTTAACTATTTTTTGGAGAGATTGAGGAAGTTAAATAAGTTAATTAGTCATTAGCTATACCGTGTATCATTTGATTATATATTAGACAAATTAGTTTTGTATAAAAAAGATAAATATAAATACTTAAAGTAATTTTATTTGACTTCCTTAATCTCGAAGTTGTAATGGAAGAGAATATGAAGAAGACATTAGACATTAGAGACATATATACCTGAGGAGTAGCATTTTCATTAGTTTCAAGGCGATACTCATGCATGATCCAGTCAGATTTCTGGCCATTAGGGGCTCTTCCTTTGTAGAACACAAGAGTCTTCCTCATACCAATCAGACTGTGCCTCGAATATATCGCTTTATCTCTCCCTGTTGCCTTCCAGAATCCTGCTTTTGTCGCTCTATTCGTCCGAGTTCCTGTTGGATACTTCTTATCCTTGTGGCTGAAGAAGTACCACTCATTTTGTTCCTCGCTCCCTATTCTGCACAGTTCTGCGTATAAATTGTAATTTTTTTTATTATTCTCTATCTTCATTATATATATATATATACTTAATTGTTCATATGTAATAATTAAGTTAACTACCTTGAAGATCCCATGGCTCTATTTTGTAGAGATCAACGTCTTTGATGACATCAAGATCAATCCTTTTGGAAGCTACCTTCTTTCTAAGGTAGTAATCAACGAGTTCTTCGTCTGTGGGATGGAATCGAAACCCCGGAGGAACATGTGAAAATGTATTCATGTCCGATTCTTGATGAGTTTCACAACCTGCAATTTGATATATAGCACAAGAAAAAAAACATTAATTATTTCTCGTCATGAAACATGTACACACACACACACACACACACGTAATTCTTCCTTTTGAAAGAATTCATCGAAAGTTCATATATTCAATATTGATTGTAAGGTGTTAGCACCAAAATAAGATTTTGAGAACTCATCACAAATTGTAGGGGACACACGTCTATATTCAATAACATCTGTTCAATATTGCTACAACAAAGACTGAAGTTTTGATTTATTAATCTCTTCATTTACTTTCAGAAAATAGAGCAGCTAAACAACTTCCTTTTAATTTCAAAATAGATATATATAAAGCTTATTTCTATTTGAGAAGAAACATTATTATTTGATATATCTCACGTATGCTCCCTTGTTGGACGTTTAATCAAAGCATATATATGTCTTCATATGGTCGTCCAACTGGTAAACGGGTTACGAGAGGCCTTAAAGAAAAAGAAAAATAAAGGTAGAGAGAGAGAAGGAACAGGAGAATGAAATTACAAAAGAAAATCATAAGAAAGCACTAACTACACACATCAGAGAGAAACACTAATAGCAAAACAAATAATAGAAAAAGGAAAAATTAAACCACGTTATCCATATGAGGAGTGAGAGTGTTGTGTGTCTATAGCAGAGATCAAACATTTTCAGACGTAAAATAAAACATGACCAGTTGGAACTTGGAAGAAGATTTGAGGAAAAACATTTTCACCTGTCTGTACAGAGACAAAATGATCTGTTGAACTTGATTAGTATAGAACAAAATTAATTAATGGAGTTAGGTGTAAAAATCACAAAAAAGATGATGAGGGGAAAAGTAGAAGCAAGCATGATATAGAGGTTGGTGTTGATTAGATATAGTAATCTACAAACCGAAACTCAGATCAAAGTCATGTCAAAGATTCTCTGTAACATATTTAGCATTAATTTGACTAGGGCTTCGCTCTTGTCTTTTAGTTGTCTGTTGGACTTAAAAAACTCTGTATTTGACTCGCAACAACCGTATTATTCGTGCGGCCTTCTTACTTATAACTCTAATGTATTTGCAGAAGATAGTAAATAATTAAACATGAATCACGAAGACAAACCCAGATGATTCAAATAGAAAAAAGAGAGAAAAGTGTGTATGTGTGTGTGTAAAAACCACAAATAAAGAGAAAATAACAACCTTGATATATGTTGCGGTCGTCCGAAGAATGTAATAATTCCAAATAGAATTGTTCAGTAGCAGATCTGATGGAAAAACAACCTCGACTCTCGGCAGCACTAAATCGTAGGATAGATATGATAGATGAGAGCAACTTTTTGAAGCTGCCTTTGCAATTGCATCGACAAGGTTAATAATGGCTTGGTAGAATCCAACGTAAACAGACAAAAGAAAAAACAAAAGCACACGGAAAGGGGAAACACACACACACACAACAAGAAGAAGACAAAACAAAAAGTGAAGAAACTAAGTATGAAAAGTGATTTCCTCGGGAATTGAAGTGAAGGATAATCTTGTTCGTTTTCAAGTACTAGTAGGGAGCAAAAGAGAGATCATCGATCAGATCCCGAGAAAGAGTAAAAGGAGAAGAAAGGTTTTCAGGACTGGGAAATAAAGATGAA
The DNA here is from genome assembly GCA_963855925.1 of Inga laurina. Taxonomy (NCBI): domain Eukaryota; kingdom Viridiplantae; phylum Streptophyta; class Magnoliopsida; order Fabales; family Fabaceae; genus Inga; species Inga laurina. The sequence continues at coordinate 10,682,019 of OY979710.1, forward strand.
AGTAGGGTTAAATAGCTATGAAGCAACAGCTCAATGAAGAAGAAAGGATATGAAAACCCTAATAAGCCATCCTTCTCAATGGTTTCTATCTCCTTTATCTTTCTGAGTTACAGAGAGAGAGAGAGAGAGAGGTGAAACTGTAGCACCAGCCACCAGCAACTGATGGAGAAAGATTGAAGGAGATAGCCAGAGAGAGTGTGAGAAAAAGATCAAATGGTGGTGAAGACGAAAGGGGAGGTGTTAAATAAAGGACAAAACTAGTAATGTAATAATAATATAAAAATAAATAAAAATGTATAGGGATAGTAGTAGTATATATAATGATGTAATGTGTATAATGATGATGATGATAGGCAATCGATGAAGGATAGTTTTTGTTTTGGTGTGGTGAGACTCTTGCAGGTTACAACATATCCATCTTTAACTTTGCCTCCCACCAAAAGTTATACTGGATCCGCTTAGTTAATTAATTGTTAGCTTCTCCTCTCTCTCTCTCTCTCTCTCTCTCTCTCTCGCTCTCTCTCTCTCATATCCTTCACTGTGGCCTCACCTTTTTTTCCCCATCTCGAGTCCACACACTGCGTGGTGTACACGATCAGATTTAATTAATTTATAGAATATGGTAATCATGGTAATAAGGATAGTTCTTCTAGATGTGTCCCCTTTCTTTCCCATCTAATCTAATTAATATTTGTAAATCATACATATAATTGTATTAACCACCCTAACAATATTAACCATGTCGCGTCACAATTACCTCAGCTAGCCAGATAATAAAAATTAATTTATATTATTTATATAAATGCATAATGAGTGAATTCATTGTTGGCTATTTCTTCATTAATGGAAATGTAATTCTATTACGATTACGACCATTTCAACATTTTGATTTCCTGTATAAGTGTCGCAGAAAGCAAACTAGGGAACTATAGATGGATAGGTTGGCGAATGAGTTGGTCTCTATATATAAGAGACGACGTCGTACTGAGCACTTGCTGTGAGAAGAAGAGCCATTGCAATCTCAGGGAACCCTAGTCTCCCAGATATTTTCCTGTTCATTTAAAAAAAAAAAGAAATTCGAGTGAAAAAGTGCAAATAGAAAAATAAAAAATGTAGGAGGGAGGGGACAAGTGGAAGGTGAGTGGTGTTAAGATTTAGAGAGGAAATAATAATAATTATAATAATATTATTATTAATATTAATAATAATATTGAAATAGAAGGGCGGCAACCGCACGCGGTCTCGGGTCAGTTGGGAATAATGAAGAATGGTCCAAAAGCCTGCACGGGGATGGGCCCCACACGGACCGACCTTCGACAATACGAAAGTGACCCCTCTCCAAATACACCAAATTAAAATACTCAATACCTTATCATCACCATTTTCACAAAAAAATACTAAGTACTCTTTTAGCATGGATAATTACGGGTACAACCTGCTTCTTCGGTGGACTCTGGGCCCCACGGCCCATTATTTTCAGCCCATCTTCTTCCCCTGACTGTACAAACATGTATTTTATGATTACCTAATCGTACAGTGTTAAGAGTGTTATGTTGAGTGTATACTTGGTTACATAACTTATTTCTCTATGCTATTATTTTCAAAACATTCAATAATGCGTGCTCCGGGATACAAGGGAATTTAGAAACTTACTTTTATAATTAAAAAAAAACTAGGATACAGTCCAACTAATGCTGCAGAGATTATGGGATTTCATGAAGAACCTGGCCTAAGTTATAATTAGTATTATCGCAAATTGTTGTCTTTTTAACGACTCTGTAGAAAACATTGCAACTTACCAATAACGATCTTACTTGAGATCGTTCTCTCAACGATTGTATTAGACAAATTAAATTTGCAATCTCTTTATACGTGATTGAATTGTCAGTTAATTTTGATTTCATGTGTAGGCAAGCTATCCATTGTGTTGATTCTCAAATGAATGTTAAATATGTCAACATGAATATTCCTCCTATGGAATACAAAACCATTCTTTTAGAAGATTTTTGTCATAAGTTTCTTTGAGCTGGTTAATCTCTATGCACTTTCATGCAGTGCTTTTTCATTAATAAAAAACAACATTCAATTTAGTTGAAGAATACTTCTCTGGCCCTATTTATAAGATAGAGAGAGTATATTTTTTTCCTATTTATAGGACACAGTCATCATGCCATTATACTTTTTTATATAAATGTACAATTTTATTCTTCATTTATTATTGTGTAGATTGTTATTTTTTTTTTTTTGGAAAGTGAGTAGTTAACTAAGAGTAAAGTTAAAAAGTTGTTGACCATTAAGATAAAGTTAATGAAATTTAAGATTTTTCTCGGTCTATATAAAATATGCAGGAAATACCTTATAAAAATGATCAAAGAGTATATAGCATCAAACCTTTCCCCCTTGTCTTTTATTTATTTATTTATTTATTTTTGCAAACTGCAAAATGGAAGTAAAAGTCTCAAGTTATTAGATGAGGAGTTCGATTTCTTTCTCAAATCAAATGTTACCTATTAATTAAGTAAAAAAAAGATTTTATGTATAGGGACAATGAGAGTATACTCCTTGAGTTTTACTACTCTCTCCGTTCCTTTTTATAAGATAGGACTAATCAAATTGTGTTGTTTGAAAAGTTAGTTAAAAGCATGTAGTTTTTTTTATATTATCATTTGGTATATGGTTCGGGGTTTGTGACACCCCCTCTCACCATAAGTTTCTCATATGAGGCTCATATTTGGGACTCGAAGGGATCTAGTGAAGCCTTACAACACAAAATAATCTCCGTGTTAGTTAAAAGTAGGTGGTTAGGTGAAATAAATATGTAAAAAATGAGTTTTGCTTTCTAAAAATGCCCCCATTTATATAGAAGAGAGAGAATATGTGGTGGAGAAACAATGTGTGGTAGAGAGAAAGTTATCTTGAAAAATGGAGAATTATATGAGTAATTTTTTAATTAAGTGAGGGTGAAAATGGGGAGTTTACAAACACTTTTGTGACATCCGTAAACCTATCTTATAAAAAGAATATGACATACTCAAATTATATCTTATCAAAGGAACCGATGGAGTATAAATTTAAATGGTGAATCATATTATGTGACTTATATTAACACAATAGCTTGTTACATGCATATTCAGTATTTTATGGCCATTCTATACACACACACAAAACTACTTCCGATCCTTAATATAAAATCTTATTTCTAATACAATTTACACCACAAACAAGATTTTATATTAAAGATGGAAAGTAGGATAAAAAAATCTAACAAATTTTATTATTTATGATTCATAAATAATGTATTCCATAAAATGCGGGAGTTAGAGATTAATTTTTTCAAGAAAAATGCTACTCCAAAAATATAAGTTTTATTTTGTCTTTGCCTTTTTTGGAGCGTGGTATTTGGAAGGGAAATTATGAATATTGTAGGAATGATGATTAGTGAAGTGAGTGAGAATGAAAAGATTAGAGAGACAAGGAGAGAGAGTTGGAGGAGGAATGATTGCGGAAATAGACACATTATTTTTAGGGTTCCCCACGTTCCACTTCCACACAACTTCATTAAATTTGGCTTATCCTTCACACCTTGTCACTTAAATTATTCTCCCTTCTTTCTTTTCCATCCCACTTTTTTATTATTTACTTTAAATAATACACACACACACATATGTATCTCAAACTCTCACTGACCAAAAATTAAAGAAGAAGCCTCACATACATTTTTATATGCAAACCACGCACTGACTGAACGGATAATATTATGTACAGCTGATGGTCATGTAGCCACCAGTGCGTCGCTCTTTTAATTAGCTTTTAAGTGTGAGACATCGTTTTCTATGTATTGGCATGTTAAACTACTGAATATTTGGAAGACTTTATAAGTTTTAACCAAACTGATGGGAATTAATGAGGTTATCTCATGCACAAAAAAACTCGCACACACACACACACACAAGGATGTATAGAAGTAAAGGTTGGGCAATTGGTGGAGGAGTACAAGTAGGGTATACGCTAAACACAGATAAAATATATTTATTTATATAATATATATGAGTAGTGTTGTATAAATTAAATGTGCAATAGAGCTAGCTGATTACATCAACAGATTACACGTAAAAGATTCGACTTGTTACCTTCTTTAATTTACATTCAGAGCAAATTCCAACGCTGAACTAAGCAAAATAATTCCAGACATTGATCCTAATGGAAGGGATTTTAACTGTTTAAGTTCGAGTTCTAGTGAATGTGAAAACACGTTCAGGAGAGTTGCCCTCAATAAGGTATGACAATATTCGAATTTGACCCAATTAGATAGTTATATAAAAAAATTAAGCAATATAATTCCTTTTATTCTCCAACCTTATTAAAAACCTCTTTAATTATTAAATATGTATAACCTCACACATATATATACATGTGTGAGTATATTATTGGGACAGATGCGGTGATTTGAGAAATTGATGAGAAAGAAACAAAAAGAAAAGGGGGAGGTTGGTGTTTGTTGAATTGAGGTGATGAGAAAGTACGAGTCTTTACACGCGCAACACAAACAGCCCAGCCATTTGCACCAATCTATTTTCCTTTCTTTCTTTCACAGTCAGCCTCCAAAAAAACAAAAACAAAAATGATTAGAGTTAATATGATATTTGATGCACGTGATGGAATTTAATTAGTTTGGAGCTTTTTGTTTCTTTTCAGCTGAAAAGAGCACATTTCATCACTTTGTTAGCTCATAAATGCTCTCAACCACCACCTCCGATATACCTTCCGTGAGTTTTTCGTCTCTCATTTCCATTGCACATTCAACTCACTTCTCCATCTTCTCTCTCTCTCTCTCTCTCTCTCTCTCTCTCTCTCTCTCTCTCACATCTTCCTACTTTATCCAAGTGAAATGAACTCAATTTACTACATTAGTTGTATGAGGAGCTATAACATCAACAAGCTCAATCCTGTTAAGTGGGGACAATTACACATATTACATTACGTCATTACACTCTATTAATAACCAAATCTCTAAATATATAAATTGTTAAATGAAAGATAGTCGCTCAATAACTTTTTTAAGTTCTCTCTTTAGTATTTCTCAATTTTTTGTTAGAGAACTACTTCATATTGCTTTATTTACTCTTCTCATTAGAACCTCCAACAGTTTTATTTTTATATGGCTAAATTATCTCAAACAATTTTCCACAATTTTTCTTTGAATAGACAATATATCAATCGTTTCTAATATATGTTAAATATGAATCATATCATTTTTTGATTAGCCACATACGCATCCATTTTAACATTATTATTTAGGGGGAATTACAATGAGGTCCCAAATAAGTAACTTAATTATTGAGAAGTTCCAATGACAAGTAAGGTGTTATCATTTCTTACTTTGAAACTAACTTGTCATTGTCTACTCTTCAGTTGTCATTGAGATTTATAAGCAATTAAATCTCTTTCTTGGGAGCTCGTTTTGTAATTCTCACTAGTATTTACTCCAACTTAATTTATGTTTTTATTGTCTCTTTAAAGCTAAGTATCACTACAAAAAAACATAGAATTTCCGACGGAATTTTTTCCGTCGCAAAACTTGCCACGGAATTAGCCACAGAAAATATTCCGTCAGAAATTCTGACATTTGCCACGGAATTTCTGACGGAAAATTCCGTCAGAAATTTTTGACTGAATTTCGGACAGAATTTTGCGACGGAATTTTATTCCGTCGGAAATTGAGAGGGAATTTCCGACGGAATTGAATTCCGTCGCAATTTCCGACGGAATTAAATTCCGTCGGTAATTCCCTCACAAATTCCGATGGAATTAAATTCCGTCGGAACTTCCCTCTCAATTTCCGACGGAATTGAATTCCATCGGAAATTCCGTGGAAAAATTTAAAAATTATTTTTTAATTATTTAATATTTTCAAATTTAATTTAATTTTAAAAAAAAATTATTTTTATAAAATTGAATATTTTTAATTTAATTTTTATTATTATTTTCTAATTTCTAAAATATTTTTAATGTTTAATCATAGGTTTTGGTCCTTGTCTGGGTAAAATAGTCATATAAAAAATAAAATTTATTAGTTATTAATTAATATTAGTAAATAAAATGTTAGTTAATAATTACTTATTAGTTATTAATTAATGTTAATAAAAATTAAATTTTAGAAATTAAAAAATATATACTCATAAGACTATATATAATTGTGTGTAATAATAGAACACCAAAGCAGTCAAGCTCATCCGCTAAGGTATCACGCGCATACGGACGAGGTCATGGATTCGAACCAAAGGAGGGCCAAGTTGAGCTGCATTTCCAGGAAATATGAGGTTGCGACACGTGGCGAAAGGAGGTTGTGACACGTGGCGGGGGGAGGTTACGACACGTGGCGGATTTGGGCGTCGACGACAAGGTGGACGCCGCCGGAGCTGCCACGCGCTGTCGCCGGCGATGAGGGGGAGGTTGCCGAAGTTGCCAAGTGGATTTTTAAAATAAAAAAAAATTTGCAACGGAATTTCCGACGGAAATGAATTCTGTCGGAAGTTGCGAGGGAATTTGCAATGGAATAAATTCCGTCTCAAATTGCTACGGAAATAAATTCCGTCTCAAATTTCCGTCGCAAATTCCGTCGGAAAGTCCGTCGGAAATTGCGGCAGAAATAAATTCCGTCGGAAATTTCCGACGGAAGTTGAATTCCGTCGGTAAATTTTTTGTGACGCTGTTATTGCTTACGGAATCAATTCCGTCGGAAATCAATTCCGTCACAAATTCAGTCTCAAATTCCGTCGGAAACTCTAATTCCGTCTTAAATTCCGTCACAAATTCAGTGTTTTTTTATAGTGTATCCACTGCCATATAATATAAAAAAATATGTTGGGAAAGATATATACGTATTTCTAATTAGACCTAACAATAGTCAAATTTGTCATGATATATAGTATCATATACTGACTTCGGTCATAAATATAAAACCCAGTTGAATTTTTTGGGTAGATTAAGGAAGCTAATTAAATTAATTTAAAGTATTTATATTTATTTATTTTCTCCAAACCAATTTGTTTGACTTATAAACTGATATATAATTTAACGATACACAACATATGATATGATTAAGTAACATATTTAGTTTCCTTAATCTCCAAAAAAATCAATTAAGTCTTATATTTGGGATTGGAGGGAGTAGTATAATAGAGTTAGTGTGAAAATTTGCCTTGCAAGTTTTCGCTAAGGAGTAATGTTGCTCTTGTAGTTTTTTCTAGTTCAATGTGTAACCCCCCCTGTCCTCATCAAGGCCGTGATTAGTGTTTAAAATACATTTTATAATTGAATAAGAGATCGAGGGTAATTAAAATTTTTTTACAAAAAGCTGTATCATACGATCTCCATTCATTTCAAAGTAAAGAAATTGGCTTGTTCGGTTTCTCACATACACAATATCAAAGTGCTAATAAAATTCCCAACATTCACCCGAGATATATCCATAAATCAAAGGGTTTTACAAGGCTTCATTGCCCATCTCAGTTTCTCATACCGGGGATTACACAACAATTAAAATTTTATGGTCAACATGTTTATCCAATTATCCAAAATGATAACCAAAAACCAAAAAGCTAAGACTACCACCGGCAATTCTAGTCGCCCTTGTTCACTTGCTTGTCCCTTGATCCACTTGCCCTAGCTAAAATTGTTAATTGGAAAGAGTGAGATTCAAAAGAATCCTAGTAGTAACATTTCACATAAATGATGTATAATTAAACAAAGCATGTAAGTATATATCACAATTCAACAACATCATCATTCAAAGCCGGGCTACCCGCCATGACTCAATCATTCATTCAAGGACAGGTTAACCGCCATTTCCCAATTAACTACATTTAAGGCCGGGCTAACTGCCACAACCCCAATCAGCAACATTCAAGCCAAGCTAACTGCCATGACCCAATCAGCAACATTCAAGGTCGGGCTAACTGCCACAGACCCAATAAGCAACAACAACATTCAAGGTCAGGCTACCCTCTATGACCCAATCGATCATTCAATGATAAATACAAAAAAGCAATGCATTAAACACGATATAGGAGAAAGTATCACTACATTGTTCTTTCCGTTCTTGTTAAGGCGTAGTCCATCTACATTCTGGGCAAATAACAAATCCTATAATCATAATTAAGGATGACAGGTTATTACTTATCCCAACACTCAAATAACTTCAAAACACTTAGATTTGGTTATCATTAAAGTCCCTTAGGTGGCTACTAGAAGCCCAAACAAATGCCTAAAGGGTTGGGAAGTATTATCTTAAAGATCACCTTACGCTAGTGAAAAGTTCTGATTTTTGGGTGTTGGCCGCGGTAAAAAACAGGTTAAAAACTTTTAGGCTGTGGCCAAAATCAAGTCAGAGAGTCTTCTAGTTGCGGCCAACAGTAGGTCAGAAGCTTTTGGGATGCGGCCAAGGAAAAATTCTGTTTCTTGGCTGAACTTCCAAAAATTATAACTAATTCTAGAAAAATCAAAATGGGATGATTCCAAAGCCAATGAAAAGCTATTTAAGTCCTATTTATAGGAAAAAATATGAATCAATTGTTGTCTATAACCACAAAAATATAGAATTCAACAATTCTCCTTACTGTTCCAGAATTGATCCCAGTTTTGACATCAAAATTTGGAAATTCATAACTCCTAGAACACACATCAAAATGACCTCCATAATATATCAAATTAAAGCTTGACATGTCTACTATTAGGCTGAAACGTTTCAGAATTTTTAGCCACCATTTGCAAATTCAAAATATCCATGCAAACTGATTGCTTGTATAGAGTTTTCACTAACCAAACCTTGCAACTTTTAAATCTAAGTTTCCAATGGTTTAAAATTCACATCCAACACTGCTGCCAAATAATTTTCCACAAGGAATCCAATGGAAACATCAAAACAACCAAATTCTCATTCCTTTAACATGTTCTATTTTTGGCATATATTTAACACTAAATCCAAAGTTGCCAAACTTTACATTCAATGTTCAATTCACTTCTATCTTCCCAAAATACAATACAAAGCACCATTTCTATGACTACATCATACCAAACTCTCAATGACCTTAATTTTTGAAAATAGGGTAAAATTCTAGAATTTCAAAACTTAACCAAAAGGCCACAAAACTGATATTAAAGTGTTCATCTTACTCACCTCTACAACTTTCTCAAAGGTGTTCCTTGCTTTTTCAACCTCTAGATTTTCTTGAGTGCTCAAAACACCACCAATGGAAAATCTTAATCTCAAGCTTTTATTTTCTCTTTCTTCCTTCAACTTGAATGAAAATGGGGAGAGCAACAAGAGAGAGAAAATAAGATGATGAAGATGAAGATGAGACATAGATTTTTTTGCCCCCTCCCATGCTTATTCGAAAACACCAACAGAGAGGGAAGATAAATTGATAAACAAATTATTATTTGTCCTTTCCCATCAACCACTCTTCATTCAATGGTATCACATGTCATAATCTCCTTGTTTCTCATAAAGTAAGTAACCACTTGGTTACTCTAACTAGCTCCATTAATCATTTAGTCACGCTCCTCATTTCTTTTAGTTAGTAATTAATTCCTTCATTAATCATTGACTAATTGACCGGTAAATTTTCCATTCTTCCAAATTTTTCTCTGATTATGGCACATTCACAATAATTGCTATATAACAAATATTATAATTCTTTTCTTCTTCTCCATGCGCCATTTCCCTCTATTTTAGCCCAAAAATTACTTTGCCACATAATTATGCTAAAATATAGGGTTTTAGGCATTCCCAATAATTAGTTTGGATTTCAATTCCACTTTAATTCCCAAAATCATTCTCAATAAATGCAATTAACCCTTAATCGAAATTTGGGGCATTACACAATGTCATCCTAAAAGTTTCCAAACATAGTAATTTTGCCCCATACCATTAAAAAATTAATGTTGACCATTAAAAATTGACGTTAATCATTAATTTTTTAATAGTAAGGGGCAACATTACTCCATTTTAATACTCCCGGGGCAACATTGAACATAAAAAACTTGGAGAGTAATATTGTTCCTTAGCAAAAACTTCCGGAACAAATTTGCACCTTAACCCTAATAACATATACTCATCATGTACCACAAAGCATTGAGCATATTTATTATATTTTTATAAAAAAGAAATTAATAAAGCATTAAGCATTTTTTTATAAAAGCATTAAGCATATTTATTATATTTAAATCAAAACTGAATTTGATAGGGTGATTATTATCCGCAAAGCACACGTAACATATAAAGATACCACCTGATGATTAGAATCAATAAAACGGAGTGCCTTTACGCTGCAAAACCAAATTACTTTTCACTAGGGTGCCACTATTTCTTCCACTAACTTATCCAGAAGAACTTAATCTATACACACGTTAATTCATTCTAGCAATGAATTTGTTCTATACTATAAGGATTACATGTAGTAAATAAACTTTATAAGACATTCATAATTAAAATTAAAACAATCATCCCAATTCATGGACTAGGGATCATAATTGACCTAAAGAAATCAACCACCAGATGAATCATATCTGCCACTAAAATTAATTGGAAGACCAGTTATTAATTATTTGTTACATAGCAACATGTATAGAAAGGGCTTAAGACAAACATAATACTGACGACATTTTCGTATTGATGATCATATTCAGTTTGGTGGAAACAATTATTCGAAATCATTATAACAGCCAATACAGAACATTTCAATGAATTAATGATCATGTAAGGAATTCTTGAAGTTTTATATTGTTAAATTTTTGTAAGGTTGGAAGAGAGTGTAACACATAAGTACAAATAGTTCTTTTACTTTCAAAGTAGTTGTAGAATTGTGTGTGTGAGAGAGAGAGAGAGAGCAGAAATGAAGGGCAAAAAGAAATGAGCATCATATATAGATTTGCTCGTTCTGTTTTGCCTCCAAACTTTAAAAAAAAAAAAAAATTATAAGGAAAGGAGCTTTAAAAAAGGGAAATGACATCCACGGACCTTGATAGAAACCAACACAACAAAGGACCTAGAATTTGGAAAAGTATTAAAGGACCTAGGGTCTTAATTAATATAGGCTGAAGTATAAATTCTTAAGTATCAGTTGTAAATTATCAAAACTAATTGTAAATAAAAATAGATGTTGTGTTAATAATTAATATCTCATTAGATGGGGTTGTCCATTCCTAAAGATTAATTATAAATAGTGATGATCAATTGTAAATGAAACACAACGTATTATTTGATTGATAATATAAAATGTGTGGTCAATTTTCAGGCTAGCTCCTGTCGTTTTCCCTCATTTACAAAATTTTTTTTTTCTATATATAATTTGCAAATAATCTTCGGCAGTTTTATGATTTTTAGAAATTAAAAACTAAAGCCTTCTAAGGACCTAGGTCCTTCGGCTTTTCTAAATGTACACCATCGTTGTATTTTATATCTACAATGAAAACTAATTTTATAGCTGCATATCACATAGCCCTACAATGAAAACTAATTTTACAGCTGCATATCTGTAGCGCCCGGAATTTAGAAAACATGGAGCCGCCACCAACATTTTTGAAAAAGGATAATTTTGGAAACCTTTTTAAAAATGGAAACTGGTCTATAAAAACCATTTAGGATTCGGGAGTCAATTGTATGTGGGGAAGGTGTTAGGCACCCCACAACACCCATTCATAAGAATAGTTACCCTAAGTTAATTATTTAAAAATAAAAATGGCCTTTAACATTATTATAATTACCCAAATAAAAAAAAAAAAGAATATTTACAAAACTAAATGAAATGAAAGAAATAGAAGAAAAAAAAGAACACTTATTTACAATAAGGAAAAATATACTTATTTAAAAAAAATATTTATTTACAATAAGAAAAAATATATATATTTATTTACAAAATTGGACTTGACCTAGGATGAAAACCTAGGGCCTACGTACCCTTTAGAGGGATCAAAGCCCACGTAGTTCGGGGGTAGAAAAGTGTGTCACTTGGTTGGTATTTTTTTAGAAAAATTTTTATTTAATTTATTTGAGAAAAATATCCTTTTTTTTTGTTGGGTTTGTGTTTTTTACTTTTTTTTTCAAAAAACGTTTTTTTTAATTTTCTTGTAAAAGAGAGTTTTTCCATTTTATTTTCATTTATCAAAATGTGTCAAAATATTTTTTTCTCTTTTTTTTTTTTTGAAAGAGGACCTAAGAAAGGGATTAAGAAAAAAAGGAAAAGTAACACAAGTTAAACAAAAAAGAAGTCAAAAGTGAGGAGATTTATGCATACCTTTTATTCTTTGAACCCGTTACAATAAGAGATAGGGTGATAGAACCACATAATAAACAATAGACAAGTACAATCATATTATCTATATTTATTAAGCATAACACCTAGTATCATAAGAAAATAAGACAGCACAAACATCTTGCCTATGTATGAGATAATTCAGTTGGACAATAAAATGCAAATCCACAAAACCACGATGAGCTTATCTCCGTCCAGCAACATCATAGTACAAAGTAAAGCAATGTAATGCATATTGGATAAAGTCATAGTGCATGAATGATGAGGTAAGCATGAGGCATGATAGGTAAGCATGAACCAAGGGATATTAGATGAGAGAAAAAAAACGAGATGTCACAGTGAAATAAAAGAAAATGATGAAAACTCAGCCACAGACCTTATCTCCTTGTTCTCCCAAAATTCTTCTCCCCCTTTGCTTCAACCCTTGCACTCCTATTTATAGTCTTAAGGTAGGGTTTTCTTCATAAATGCTCCATTTTTTTCTTTTTCTTTTTTTTATTTTTTATTTTTGTATTTTCTATTGATAAAACTTCCTAACTTGACCTAATTACCATTAGTGGAGATTTTTCATTTTTAATTTTTCTTTCATTATTCTCCCCACAAGTAACTTCCTAATTTAAACCTATCAACATAAATGAGATTTTTTAATTTTTTATTTTCCTTAATGAATGAAAATGCCAATCATATCAATGAGGGGATTTATTTTAATTTTCGTTTTTTTTATTTTTTCCCTTTCAATGATGATTGCCAATTTAGACACCGATCATCATCAATAGGAGGATTTCCTTATTTTTCTTATTTTCATTTTTGTTTTATTTTTCTTTCAATGATGATTGCCAATTTGGACACCAATCATTATCAATTATTTTTGTATTTTTTTATGTGAGGCCCGGACAAAATAGGGTGTTCATAGTTGCCCCTCTTTACTTGTTTCGTAGCTGAGAAAAGTGAGATTCTCTTCTATGAAGCAAGTAAAGATAAGAACACGTATTTTGTCTGGCCAGAGAACAAGGTGCCCCCTTGGAACCAAAGAGGATTTGGACAAAATACAGTGCCCATGCCCCTCTTTACTTGGTTCATAGGGGAGAAGAACACAAGTGGAGATAGATGATTACCTGGAATGGAAGTGAAGCACCTAGTTGCATAGGACTTTGGTAGGGCGTAAAAGAATTGTGTCAGCCGGTACTGGGCTTTGAGAGTGCCTGCTGATACAGGGCTTTGAAAAAAATATTGCCTGCCGTTACAAGGCTTTAAAAGAATTGTGCTAGCCGTTACTGGGCTTTGAGGGTGCCTATTGGTACAGGGCTTTAAAACATTTATGCCAGCCGTTACTGGGCTTTGAGGGTGCCTGTTGGTAAATGGCTTTAAAAGAATTATGCCAGCCGTTATTGGGCTTTGAGGGTGCTTGTTGGTACAGGGCTTTGAAAGAATAGAGCCTGCCGATACAGGGCCTTAAAAGAATTGTGCCAGCAGTTACTGGGCATTGAGGGTGCCTGCCGGTACAGGGCTTTGAAAGGGTGCCAGCCGTTACTGGGCTTTGAGGGTGTCTGCTGGTACAGGGCTTTGAAAGGGTGCCAGCCGTTACTGGGCTTTGAGGGTGTCTGTCGGTATAAGGCTTTGAAAGGGTGCCAGCCGTTACTAGGCTTTAAGGGTGCCTGCCATTATAGGGCTTTGAAAAAGGTGCCAGCCGTTACTGGGCTTTAAGGGTGCCTGCCGGTACAGGGCTTTGAAAGGGTGTCAGCCGTTACTGGGCTTTGAGGGTACCTGCCGTTACTGGGCTTTGAAAAATGTGCCAGCCGTTACTGGGCTTTGAAAAGGTGCCAGCCATTACTGGGCTTTGAGGGTGCCTGCCGGTACAGGGCTTTGAAAGGGTGCCAGCCATTTCTGGGCTTTGAGGGTGCCTGCCGGTACAGGGCTTTGGAAGGGTGCCAGCCATTACTAGGCTTTGAGGGTGCGTGCCTTTACAGGGCTTTGAAAAAGGTGCCAGCTGTTACTGGGCTTTGAGGGTGCCTGCCGGTACAGGGCTTTGAAAGGGTGCCAGCCGTTACTGGGCTTTGAGGGTGCCTGCCGTTACAGGGCTTTGAAAAAGGTGACAGCCGTTACTGGGCTTTGAAAAGATGCCAGCCGTTACTGGGCTTTGAGGGTGCCTACCGGTATAGGGCTTTGAAAGGGTGCCAGCCGTTACTAGGCTTTAAGGGTGCCTGCCGGTACAGGGCTTTAAAAAAGGTGTCAGCCGTTACTGGGCTTTGAAGGTGCCTGCCGGTACAGGGCTTTGAAAGGGTGCCAGCCGTTACTGGGCTTCGAGGGTGCCTGCCGGTACAGGGCTTTGAAAGGGTGCCAGCCGTTACTGGGCTTCGAGGGTGCCTGCCGGTACAGGGCTTTGAAAGGGTGCCAGTCGTTACAGGGCTTTGAGGGTGCCTGCCGTTACAGGGCTTTGAAAAGGGTGCTATGAACATGTGATGCCCCTTAGAGTAGTACTTATGAAGATGATGACATTGATAATAATGATGACAATGATGATGACAATGATGATGATAAAGAGGATGATAATGGCCATGATAATAAAGGGAATATCAGAATAGAGATGTCATGATGGAGGTAATGACACTAATAATGATGATGACAGTGATGATGGAATCCTTATAAGGATGATGAATACAATGATAATGCTAATAATGATGACAGTGATAATGGAATCTTAATGAGGATGATGAATACAATGATAATGCTAATGACGATGATGATGATGAAGTAGTGATGATGATGATGTTAATGGTGATGTTGATAATGGAGGTTATGACATGCTAATGAGAATGAGTACAATAATTGTGGTTTTAAAGAATAGCTTGGCAGGTGATATTGCTCCTTCTTTGTCCAGGTGCCTAAACAGTACCCCGTTACTTGCGTAGTCTTGTCGGAGGTATGAAGATGTGTATAATGAGATTCACATAGATGCCACAGCCTAGAACCCTTAGTTTAGATTGTGTCTTTTTGTCAACTGTTTGACCCTACAACAAAAATTCCAGTTCAGACCTTCACTAATGATCCTGAAATTACACAAATTAAATGGGAGTAGAGGACACCATGTATATCAACGTGAGTGTTTATCCAGACAAAATATATGCTTTCATTAAAATGAGTTACCCTTATACAAATCATGGCATAAAGTTTGACATGCGATTTAATAGAAGGGAAAGATATACTAAGGATAAAGATTCATTTAAAAGAAATGATCTTCCAATATTCAAGTGGATGCATGATGATGATGATATATTGGTGTAGACGTGATGTTATTAGGAGGTCCTTCATTTTTAGTTCCGCGTAGTCCCCCTGATGGTGCCTTGCTTAATTGCCAGAGATATGCACTTTTCGATGAATGATTACGGAGTCTTCCAAATAGACAAAGTAAAGAGAGTCATGGTGCTAGGACTGATAACCTTCTTCGATATTTGTTTAACCCGCCCTTTCAGGTTTTTGACTTAACAACTCCCAATTTTTTTGCTTTAAATTTTGCCTAAGCCACCCTTTCGGGTTTTCAACTTAGCGAGTTTTTTTTTTGCTCTAACTTTTGCCTAAGCCACCCTTTCAGGTTTTCAACTTAGCGAGTCTTCTTTGTTTTTTTGTTGCTTTAACTTTTGCCTAAGCCACCCTTTCAAGTTTTCAACTTAGCGAGCTTTTTTTTCTTGCTCTAACTTTTGCCTAAGCCGCCCTTTCGAGTTTTCAACTTAGCGAGCTTCTTTTTTTTTTTTGCTCTAACTTTTGCCTAAGCTGCCCTTTTGGGTTTTCAACTTAGCGAGCTTTTTTTTTCTTGCTCTAACTTTTGCCTAAGCTGCCCTTTCGGGTTTTCAACTTAGCGAGCTTCTTTTTTTTCTCTAATTTCTACCTAAGCCGCCCTTTCGGGTTTTCAACTTAACGAGCCCCTTTTTTTTGTTTTGCTCAAACTTTTGCCTAAGCTGCCCTTTCGAGTTTTTAACTTAGCGAGCTTTTTTTTTCTTTACGCATAGTATTTCTTTACATCATCTGAATTGATTGGCCTTAGTAAATCTTGGCCATTCATGTTTGTCAATATCAATACCCCACCAGAGAAAGCTTGCTTAACAACATATGGGTCTTCATAATTCAGAGCCCATTTACCTTTGTCATCTTCTTGATTTGGTTGGATCTTCTTGAGGACTAGGTCTCCCACTTTAAACCACCTGGGTCGTAGTTTTTTATTAAAGGCCCTTGCCACTTGTGACTGATATAACTGCCCATGACATATTGCTGTGAGCCTCTTTTCTTCAATCATATTTAATTGTTCAAATTGAGAACGCATCCATTCACTTTCATCTAGGTCTGATTCAGCCAAGATTCTCAGGGATGGTATTTCCACCTCAATTGGAGTAACAGCCTCCATGCCATAAACTAAAGAGTAAAGGGTTGCCCCAGTTGAAGTATGCATTGTGGTACAGTATCCGTGTAATGCATATGGAAGCATTTCGTGCTAGTCCTTATAGGTCACTGTCATTTTGCTAATGATCTTCTTAATGTTTTTATTGGCTGCCTCAACTGCACCATTCATATGTGGCCTATATGGTGCAGAATTATGATGTTTGATCTCAAACTGATCACATAATTCTTTAACTGCTGCCCCGTTGAGGTTTGGTGCATTGTTAGTTATGATCCTCTCCGATAACCCATATCTACAGATGATGTTGGCCTTTAAAAACTTGATGAAGGCCTTCTAAGTAATACTTGCAAAGGAATTGGCTTCTACCCACTTAGTGAAATAGTCAATCGGCCCGATGACATCTATTCCCCGCATGGAAAATGGCCATGGAGATACGAGACTATGCATTATAGTCGGCGGGGCATTAGTTTTTTGGCATATATCTGGCACTTATGACACTTTCTAACATAATTGATACAATCCTTCTCCATAGTTATCCAGTAGTAACTGGATCTTTGAGCTTGTTTAGTTAATGAGTGGCTATTTGCATGTGTACCGCATATGCCTTCACAGATCTCTGCCATAATCTTGTGCGCCTCCCTCATGTCTACACAGCGAAGCAATGTCCTATCAAAGCTTCTCTTGTACAAAACGTTACTACTAATAAAGAAACCCATAGCCATTCGTCGGATGGTCATCTTTTCATTGTGTGTTGCATCTGGAGGGTAAGTACCATGCTCCATATACATCTTAATACTATGGTACCAAGGTTGCTCGTCGTGTTCTCTTCCAATATTGAAGCAAAATGCTGGCGATCTTCTAGTCTCAATCTGTATTGGCTGAACTTGGACCCCACAATCAAGTTGGATCATAACTGCTAAAGTAGCTAACGCATCAGCGAAGCGATTCTTTTCTCTAGCCATGTGATGAAAATTGATTACTTTGAAATTTTTGATCAACTCCATCAAATACTCTTGATAAGGGATCAACTTTGGGACTTTAGTACGCCATTCGCCAGTCACCTGATAAATTATGAGAGCTGAGTCACCATAGACTTTTAGTTTTTTTATCCCAAGATCTATGGCAGCCTGGAGACCATTCTGTCATGTTATTGGTGCAGTCAAATCCTAACTTTATAGCAATCGGAAATTGCTTTCCGTCCGGGGATATAATTACTGCCCCTACACCATTGCCATGCATGTTTGCTGCCCCATCAAAATACATTTCCCACCCCTTCGATTTGCTTTCCTTGATTGGATCTTCTGTAGCACATATGTCTTTATCTGGAAATTTGAAATCTAGTGGTTGGTATTCATCTATGGGGTTTTCCGCTAAGTGATCTGCTATCATACCACCCTTAACGGATTTTTGAATGACGTATCTTATATTATATTCAGACAATATTACTTGCCACTTAGAGACTCTTCCGGCTACATGCGGGCTTTCAAAGATGTACTTGAGTGGGTCTGCTCTAGAAATTAACCAAGTGGTGTAGTAAAGCATGTATTGCCTCAACCTCCTTGTAGCCCAGACTAAACCACAACAAGTTTGCTCGATCATCTGGTAACGTGACTCATAATCATTAAACTTCTTGCTCAAGTAATAGATCACTTGTTCTCTTCGCTTAGATGCATCTTGTTGCCCCAACATGGCTCCTATGGAATTTTGTCTTATTGTTAAATATAAAATTAAAGGTTGTCCTGGTACAGGAGGAACCAAAATTGGGGGATTTAGCAAATAATCCTTGATTCTATCAAATGCCTGTTGGCAATCTTCATCCCACTTCCTGGTGCAGTTCTTATTTAAAAGCTTGAATATCGGCTCACAAGTTGCAGTCAGGTTGGCAATAAATCATGCAATGTAATTCAGTCGCCTCAAAAAGCTTCGAACTTCCTTTTTTGTTTAAGGAGGGGGCATTTCCCGTATTGCTTTTACTTTGTCTGAATCTACTGTAATCTCTTTTTGGCTTATAATGAAGCCCAACAATTTTCCAGATAAAGCCCCAAAGACGTATTTGTTAGGATTTAGTCGTAGCTTGTACTTGCGTAGCCTTTCAAACAATTTTCTTAACACCACAACATGGCTTTCTCCCTCAGAAGATTTAGCTACCATATCATCCACGTATACTTCAAGTTCTTTATGCATCATATCATGGAAGAGTGCCATCATGGCACGCTGATAAGTTGCCCTAGCATTCTTTAGCCTGAATGGCATGACGCGGTAACAATAAGTGCCCCATTGTGTAATAAATGTGGTCTCTTCTTTGTCCTCTCTATCCATAGGGATTTGGTTATACCCTTAGTACCCATCTATGAACGAGTACCTATAGCTACGGGCTGTATTATCAACCAGGATATCAATATGAGGCAATGAAAAATCATCTTTTGGGCTAGCTTTGTTCAGATCTCGATAATCCACACACATTCGAATTCTGTCATCCTTCTTTGGGACAAGAACGACATTTGCTATCCATTGTAGGTATTTAGCTACTTCTAGGAAACCCGCTTCTAATTGCTTCATCACCTCCTCTCGAACCATTAAGGACATATCGGAAGTGAGCTTCCTTAATTTCTGCTTTTTAGCCTTAGTGTTTGGGAATAAGGGGATCTTGTGAGAAGCAATCCCTGAATCAAGGCCTGGCATGTCTTGATAAGACCATGCGAACACATCTATGAATTATTTAAAGAGTTCAACCATTTGCTCTCTTTCGGGGTTATCTACTATCTTTAGTTCTTTCTTTTCTTCCTCTGTGCCCATATTTATTACTTCAATTACATCTTCATGTGGGCACATTCTATTGTCCTCAAACTCCCAATTTTCCAGAGCCCTTCCAGAATCATTAGCTAAAATCCACGTGCAGGTCTTTTTGCTTATTATTGAAACCATTGCAACAGTCGGCTTGTTTAGCACTTCAGAGGATGTTGGGAATGTCTTCCTTATATGGGGATTTCAGAGTGCTAATCTTCCCTCCCTATCCAATGATTCATATTAGATTCAACTTCACTAGGATTGGCTGCCATCTGACGACTACGTGAGTGCGTGTTGTATGAAAGCGTAGGGGGTAGCTGGTTAGGACGTTTGGATGGAGCAATATTGTATCACCTGCTTAGAAAGGAACAAAATATCATTAGTTTATTTGAACTCACAATTTCGAGCAGGCATAGCGAGTTATACGTGGTGTATTGGCATAAAGGTATTCTAGCATAAGTATCCTCTAGCTTCCTCAGGGAATCTATTATTCCACAGGGAGAACTAAAGTTGATCATTAGATAAGAGGGACCCTGAGTCCCATCCAATCCAAGATCTTGTCATAAACCATAGTGATAAGCATGCAATACACCTTTCTTATAGGAACTTGATTTAAACATGGTTCTTGTGCCACTTAACCTTTGTGCCAAATTTTTAGTTGTTGGATAATTTGCTTGTCCTTTATTAAAGAAAATAGAAGGAAGAGTCAGAAAGTATTTCTGAATACATGCTATGCAGATGATTACATGTGCTTTCTAGCCTTGATATGGGTGATGGACATTGAGAAAAAGAACTTCACCTCCTCAAGAGATCTAATACCTCATAGAGAGGATAAAGTGCCCATTAACCTGTGAACGGCCCAAGCTATTACAAGGCTAAGGGTTTTATTAAATGTTTATTATGTCTAAGGCCCATATCAAATGAAGCTAAATGCCAATAGATGATGCAAGGATACCTCATGAGACATGAAAGAGTGATGAATTATACTTCAAGTTTTGATATGGGTGATCGACATTAAGAAAAAGAACTTCACCTCCTCAAGAGATCCAATACCCCATAGGAAGGATGAAGTGCCCATTAACCTACGAACGACCCAAGCTATTACGCGGTTAAGGGTTTTGTTAAATGTTTATTATATCTAAGGCCCATATCAAATGAAGCTAAATGTCAATAGATGATGCAAGGATGCCTCATGAGACATGAAAGAGCGATGACTTATACCCCAAATTTTGATATGGGTGATGGACATTAAGAAAAAGAACTTCACCTCCTCAAGAGATCCAATACCCCATAGGGAGGATGAAGTGCCCATTAACCTGCGCCCAAGCTATTACGTGGCTAAGGGTTTTGTTAAATGATGATTATGTCCAAGGCCCATATCAAATGAAGCTAAAATGCTAATGAATGATATAATGATACCTCATAAGTTTTAAAGGATTATCTCTCATTGAGATGTTTTCTAACATGATTGATGTGATGAGATCATGGTCTTTTAGGGTCATAGACCCTTAGACTAAGGTTGGCTATCTAATGTATACACCATCCTTGTGTTGTATCTTTATGTAAAGTGATGCTAGATACATACTCAGGTGAAGCGACAGTTAGTCACTTGATCCTAGGGATTTCATTGATTATGTATGGATGACAATAAAGATGATCAACAATAAATAAATATATGCCATCCAGAGTCCTATTTTAGGAATGACCCTAGGTTAGTGGTATCTATCCTAAGAAAGGCAGGTACTAATTAATTGGGTAGGTCGATAATTTCCACTAATAGGTGCAGTGGTTTCAAGGTGGTTCTAATTCTCACAGATAAAAGTCTCCTAACTACTCCCATCATAAAGATGAAGACCCCATTTGATGAAATTGACCTTCAGGGGGTTCTGAAAACCCCACAGGGATCAATCTCACCAAATGAGTAACAGCTAGGATGAAGTCTTCACAGTAACCTCAGGGGGTTCTTAAAACCCCACAGGGAGACCGCTAGAAACTTCCACTCACTTAAGGAACTCACAAACCCAGGTATAGGGCCCAAAATTTGTGTGAGGAGAATAGTGTATGTGTTCAGTATGTGTGGAGAGCATACCAACTAATGGGCCTAGGTTCTACCCAACCCTCATCTGCTAAGCAGATCACAAGATAGATAGAAAAAAATAAATAAATAAACAAATAGATGAATAAAGAATTAAAAAAATAAAACAAATATTTACAAAAAGAAAAAGGGTAATTAAAATAAAATTAAGGCCATATTATTTTTAAACACTTAACTTAGATGGGCTTGACTCTCAAACTGTCCCCAGCGGAGTCGCCAAGCTGTAGCGCCCAGAATTTAGAAAACATGGAGCCGCCACCAAAATTTTTGAAAAAGGATAATTTTGGAAACCTTTTTAAAAATGGAAATTGGTCTACAAAAACCAATTAGGATTCAGGAGTCGATTGTATGTGGGGAAGGTGTTAGGCACCCCACAACACCCATTCATAAGAATGGTTACCCTAAGTTAATTATTTAAAAATAAAAATGGCCTTTAACATTATTATAATTACCCAAATAAAAAAAAAGAATATTTACAAAACTAAATGAAATGAAAGAAATAGAAAAAAAAAAAAAGAACACTTATTTACAATAAGGAAAATATACTTATTTAAAAAAAATATTTATTTACAATAAGAAAAAAAATATATTTATTTATAAAATTGGACTTGACCTAGGATGAAAACCTAGGGCCTACGTACCCTTTAGAGGGATCAAAGCCCACGTAGTTCGGGGGTAGAAAAGCGTGTCACTTGGTTGGCGTTTTTTTAGAAAAATATTTATTTAATTTATTTGAGAAAAATATCTTTTTTTTTGTTGGGTTTGTGTTTTTTACTTTTTTTTTTCAAAAAACGGTTTTTTTTTATTTTCTTGTAAAAGAGAGTTTTTCCATTTTATTTTCATTTATCAAAATGTGTCAAAATATATTTTTCTCTTTTTTTTTTGAAAGAGGACCTAAGAAAGGGATTAAGGAAAAAAAAGAAAAGTAGTACAAGTTAAACAAAAAAGAAGTTAAAAGTGAGGAGATTTATGCATACCTTTTATTCTTTGAACCCGTTACAATAAGAGATAGGGTGATAGAACCACATAATAAACAATAAACAAGTACAATCATATTATCTATATTTATTAAGCATAACACCTAGTATCATAAGAAAATAAGACAGCACATACCTCTTGCCTATGTATGAGATAATTTAGTTGGACAATAAAATGCAAATCCACAAGGCCACGATGACCTTATCTCCATCCAGCAACATCATAGTATAAAGTAAAGCAATGTAATGCATATTGGATAAAGTCATAGTGCATGAATGATGAGGTAAGCATGAGGCATGATAGGTAAGCATGAACCAAGGGATATTAGATAAGAGAAAAAAACAAGATGTCATAGTGAAATAAAAGAAAAGGATGAAAACTCAGCCACAGACCTTATCTCTTTGCTCTCCCAAAATTCTTCTCCCTCTTTGCTTCAACCCTGGCACTCCTATTTATAGTCTCAAGGTAGGGTTTTCTTCATAAATGCTCCCTTTTTTTCTTTTTCTTTTTTTAATTTTTGTTTTTTTTTATTTTTATTTTTTTGTATTTTCTATTGATAAAACTTCCTAACTTGACCTAATTACCATTAGTGGAGATTTTTCGTTTTTAATTTTTCTTTCATTATTCTCCCCACAAGTAACTTCCTAATTTAAACCTATCAACATAAATGAGATTTTTTAATTTTTAATTTTTCATTTTTTTATTTATTATTTTTCCTTAATGAATGACAATGCCAATCATATCAATGAGGGGATTTATTTTAATTTTCGTTTTTTTTTTATTTTTTTCCCTTTTAATGATGATTGCCAATTTAGACACCGATCATCATCAATAGTAAGATTTCCTTATTTTTCTTATTTTCATTTTTTTTATTTTTCTTTCAATGATGATTGCCAATTTGGACACCAATCATTATCAATTATTTTTGTATTTTTTTTAAGTGGGGCCCGAACAAAATAGGGTGTTCACAATATCACATAGCCCATATTTACTGAAAGATGATAGTAATCTTATGGGTGCCCTAGAACCCTGTAGCTAATTTCACTGCATTGCATTTAGAGAGTTCAGAAGATAAACCTTGAAGTAACAATAAAGGTTAATGTCATTTGACTTAGAAGTCATTATTATTACAGATTTGGGCATTTAAAACACCAAATATATAACAGTTACAGCTAATAAAAGTTATATATGTCGAGGCAGAGGTCGTGTAAAGATACATAATGATTAAAAGTAATGTTTAATTTTGTGCACCCTCATGTATTATGAGGCAGAATTCGTGAAAATACAAAAATAACGGTTGTAGTTAATAACTGTAATTTATTTAGTGACAAAAGTGATGGTTCTTTTGAAACAATCGTCTTGTAACACTTATAAACAATTTGTCTTCCAACCTTACATCATCAAAAACACAAATATAACAGTCATGTCAATTGACTGTAAAGTATATATGAATGACAAAAATGACATTTTTAATAAACAACCGTAATGTAAAGTACAAATTTAAAAAGCACCTTTTCAAAACCTTATTCAGTTCTACACCAAGTATCATTTCTCCTAAATTTAAATACTTAGAATGAAGTATTCATTTTGTTCATAGTAATTTTCTAAAAAGCACATTTTCATAACTTTGTTCTTCTCGGCTCCCTCATCATGGTCAGACACCAAAAAGCTCTTTCCATTCATCCTCCTTCTCATCCCCATGATCGCCCTCCTCCTCCTCCTCCTCTTCTGCATCCTCCTCAAATGGAGGCTCTGCTATAGGTGTTGTCCAACCTTGACCGCTCCACAAGGCATTTCAATAGACACACCCACGGTCTGAATAGGAAGTTGAACTTTATCCTTAATCACAATCAGGTTGTATATGATCACATCCAATCAAATACTTAATATCTTTCCTTAGATGTCGGTGATGTGCCGAGCGAGGGGGAGGGGTAAGAGGAGGCAGAGGACAGTAGTAGTGGTGATGACTGAAAACTACCACTACTTTTTTATTTTTTGAATATTAAAAAAATTAATTGTTAGTGCATTATAGCCCAAAAATATTTTTTTAAAAATTGTCTCTTCACGGTTATTAGTAAAAGCAGCCATTACTAATTTAGGCATTTTACAAGGCTCTATAATGTAACCCTTTTCATTCCAAAGAACATGTTCTTTTGGATAACTTGGGAAACCCTTTCTATTTAAACGTCCAAAAAATGAACTCCATATATCCATCCACTTTGATCTATTTTAACTTCTCATATCCAACTTCTCACTTTTATTCTTCATTGATTACATGGGAGAGCAAGGACGTATATACAATTGCTTAAACAAACTGACCTCACTCATTCGCTCTTTGATCGAGAAGGTGGACAAATTACTGAAGAAAGATATGAATTTGTTGTTGCAGCAGATCCTTCATCCACATAACTTTTTATTTTTTGTTAGTTTATTCAAACACTCATTTTATTTTTATTTATTTTTTTGTACTATGGGGTTGGATAATCAACTTTAAAAATTATTTTAAAAAAAGTCTAATAAGTAACGATTGTCACTTTTCAGAATACCATGTCAAATAACTATGGTTATTAAGAAATCATCATCACCGTTTACAAAACATAATGACTGTGATGTTAAAACCGTGGACTTTTGTTCAAAGGTTCATTACGGTTGTAAATTAAAAACCTTTAGAAAAGGCCACCTTTCATAACGGTTCTAAACTTATGACCATAATCAAGTTTCGTCAAGTATTTTAAAAGACGTACCTGCTATCTCACGCCTCTTCACTTTCCCAAGTTATTAAACTTAATAGGCTTATCTTTAGTCAAATGTTACCCACCATCCTTGGAACTCCACAACTCCAGTTGACTTTTTTGGCTGTTGACAGTCACATCCAGGAGAGCTACATCCTCCTCTGCTTTCTTTGAACTTTGATTCGACAACCATGCGAGTCACTTCAATTGGCCAAACTCGCCTTTTCATTTTGGAGCCCTAGCTAGGTCGCATTATTTCGCATGCTCTGTTCTTCTTATTTTAAGGTATGATTTCTCTTCTATATTCTTGCCTAGGTAGGTTTTGACCTTAGTCGTACATCGTGTTTTTCTAGAAAACACATTGCTCTATTCCCTATAACTGACTGAATGAGTTTTGTTTTTCAATTAAAATGGTCAGTTTTACTTCTCGCAGCACTGATAATGCCCCTTGTTCCAATAGTGCCTCTACTTTTGATAATGTTCCTAGTGGTACTGATGCATCCCAACGCCATCTAGAAATAAGACCCTAGTAGACACGTTAGAACGAGTGCGGGATATTATAAAGAAGGGCTGCTGCGTCTTGACTTTTGTAAACCAAGCAAAGCCATTAGGGAGAAGATTTCACGTGACATGGAATAAAGACAATCAACCTCTTAATTTGTCACACTTTAACAGCTACATAGGCTTAATGGCAAGGACCAACGTTCCTATCACTGTGGGTAATTGGCATAGGGTACAGAGAGATTACACAGGCTTTATTTAGGACAATATCAGGGTAAGGTATATATGCCTACTAATTACTTGCCATGTACTTGTAAAAAATTTTAATTTGAATTTCACCAAAAAAATATTAACTTGAATTGTGTGTTTTGTAGTTTGCATATCATGTTGACGGATATTACATCAGGGAATTTGTCATCAAGAAGGCTAGCAATTCACTATGCACATTCCATCATGAATTGACAAAGGCATATTCACAAAATCCTGAAGAGGCTGCTAAGATAGTCGTACCTGTGGATCTTCAGTCCACCATCAAATCAGTTGATTGGATAAATTTTGCCATCTCATGTCGGGACTTGGCATTTCAAATAATTGTTATTCGCAATTCATAAGACCCACATGCATCAGTTTAATATTAACTAGAGTGATGTATGTTTTCGTAGGAATTAAGCTGGATGAATAGGATGAGGGTGAAGAACAACAAGTATCCTTAAAAGGGAGGGTGAAAGGGGTATGCTCAAATTGCTGAAAAGTTGACTGCAAGAGTTGGGATGGTAGTAGACCTCTCATTATAAACTTTGGTCAATGGCAAGGGAAAATAAAGATGGCTCTAATGATGATTCTCAAGTGAAGGAGGTTGTCAATAAAATGGTAAGTATTAATATTAGTCTTTGATTTATGGAAGAAATGTTGTCAATTAACTATTAATATTAACATTATTGTTAAATACACAGCAAGCCCTGTCCCAAGAAGTTACAACACAGGGGGCTGCCTTTCTACGGATGAGGACGTATTGGTGAAGACATTGAGGCCTGACCTTTCTAATCTTCTTAGGGGTGCCGACTTTGGATTGACTAAGACAAAATATTATGGTCACCAACAACCTTGAAGAAATAACTGGGATGAAAAGTATGAAAAGCTCTAGAAACAGTGTGATGAAATGCAAGAACAAATATGGTTTCTTGTTCAAGAGTTGATAAAGGAGTGTACTACGAAGCATCAAGGGAGAAATGGCAGACCAAGTACTAGAGGCAAATGCACATTCCCCCTGATCTTCCTGAGGGTTTTGAGGGTGTTGAGTGTTTTGCTGATATCCCTAGACACCATATAGTTACAATGGGCTGTATGTTTAACCACTCGGAGGAGAACATGGTTCATAATGAGCCTATCTCTCCTGAGCATGTGAAGGTACAAATCAATACCAACATTGACCCTAGCTATCTACTCATTGTGCCTACGAAAGACACAGATATAGTGGGAGGGGCTACGGGCAGCTTCATTGTGTGGCCACACCTTCTACTTAGAGTATGGAAGCCCCTACTCAAAAGAAGTTGATCGCTTAAAAGAAGTTAACCACAAATAATTCCAAGCGCCCCAGTTAGTCCAAGCCCCTTAATCAGTCTAAGCCCTCTACTTCCAAGATGCCCAATCAGTTCAAGCCCTACTTCCAAGACCCCCACTCAGTCCATGAAGAGGAAGCATCCCACCCCTAATGATCAATCTAGGAAGAAGTCTTTCTCATAGCTAGAATAAGACCGTTGGTCAGTCTACTTGGAAGTCCTTCCAGGAGATCACTGACAAGTGCTCTAATTCAGACCCATGTCCAATGATCGCATTTAAGAGAGAGGTCTTTAACCTTCCAGACCAAGTAGAAGCTATAACAGAAGAACTTGTTTCTGAGATCCTGAACAAAGACATGACAAGTTCAATGTTTGTCAACTATTTTATAAGGTATTTCTTCAACTGTGACTGAATAGTTAGTTGCTTAAAAATTTGATTACATTTTAATATGATGGTTTCGACATTTCAGGCACTTGTACAATAATTACCTCATCCCCCGTGGCCTCCAAGATAAGAACAAGTTATCTAGACCTAATCAATAACCAAGGTGAGAGAATTAAGGAAGATGCCAAGCAATGGCATGTAAGGTTTCTAGGGGATGAATTCCTTAGGAGGGCACCAAACAAAAGTAACACTACTTCTTGGTGCTTTACGTTCAAATGTGGGAACATCATTAACTCTATTTGAATTAGTTTTTATTTATTTTGTAATTTTCTTGATGGTGTGATATATTATTATATTTAGGAATCACTGGATGCTCATAGCCTTAAATCCAATTAACAAAAGGATTTGGTACTTTGACTCTATGAGCAGGGTTCTAGACACGAGACCATAAATGCAGGAGACTTTCAATCAGTAAGTTATTCATTTATCATCTCTTATAATTCAATTAATCTTCCATGCTTTTGTATATATAATTTTATATTGCATCTTATCAAAATAGTCTACATTTACCATACTCAAAATGGTCTCAAGTGCACCAAGAACAAGCTTACTGATGGCACCTACAGATTTGATTTCTAATGGCTCTGTCTGAAGGTATATATATTATTCACCAATGACTATAATATTAATAAATTGATGAAGCACACAATACAATTTTTATATATATGACTAACTGGCAAATTTTTCATCTCATTTTTTTATAGTTCCCAAAATAACTGAATAACAACAACGATTGTGGGTATTGCGTAATGAAGTACATGAAGGACATTATCACCTATAGTTCTGAAAATATTGATACAACAAAGGTATATTATATGCTCAATTCATTCATTTATATATTTTGTCAGCTATATATTACAATATCTAACTTTCATTTTGTTTCCTTTTACGTACAGTATTTTGACGCCTCCTGCCTGATGTTTAGCAACTCACAAATGGAAGAAGTTGCTGAAGAGTTGGTGACATCTATACAACCTCAGCGGGAGAGTAAATACATATAGAATGACTGTAAATTGCTAGATACTCATGATTTGTTTCTTTTAAAGTTTTGTTTCTAATAGTGTATATATGTACATAAATGACTTTAAATATATTCTAATTTGTTGTACTGTTCTGTATATGAATGAATGTAAATATATAGTGTGATTCATTATTTATAAATGTATATATAGGAGGGATATCAAAAGTAGAAAGTCCCCCCCCCCCATTTTTTTAAAAAAATTAGCTTTGATAAATCACGGTTGTTATCTAATAACCGTTATTTATGTCAACTATATTTAACAGTTGTTAATGTAGAACCGTTATGTATGACACCATAAATACCAGTTGTTATCTAGCAACCGTTATTTATGTTAACTATATATAGAAGTGTTAAAGCGAAACTGTTATGTATGATGCAAGTATTACCATATATTATGACAGTTGTTGATGTATGCCTGTTAATTATTATCACAACAATGAGCATATCAAGGCCTCATCAAGCTTCAATACATAATGGTGTTATATTATAACCGTTATAATATGTTCAAAATAAATAACGATTCAGAACTGTAATGTATCTACGTGTGCTTTTATAGCACCCGCATATATGATGGTTTGTAATCTTGAAGTATGACAATTAATAATCGTCATATATCGCAATTTTTGTAGTAGTGAGTCTTGGGTTCAAATCTTCGAAATATTCTCTCTATTTTTGGGTGTTAAAATGATAGGGGACATAAAATTCTTGTAACCTTGGAAAACCAATAGTTATTGATCCAACTAGGTTTTAGAAGCATGGGAGCTTAACCCTTTTAGGTGACTTTTTTTTATTGGAAATTAAATGTGCAAAAATGAGATGAATAGAGAACTTTGGCAAGCTATTAAGTAGATTGAGTCCCAGATAAAGGGTTAATAAGATATTATAAATATAATGCAATGCAAGAAGTAAATGTCATATACTCTTTTTGAGTTGGAGCTCTTGGAATATAAGTCTTCTAAGGGCATCAAATGCTTTATCGAAGTAGGACTTCTTAGAAAATGAGCATTCTAAGAACTATAATTGTGCATATTATTTAAGGTATTTGTATGAAATTCTTAATACGTGATACTAGCATTGTTGGAATCTATGTGATAGGAGGTACAAATGTATTCTCCTGACCGTGGACCCGATGATATTGTTATTTTTCTAGTCAAGAATAATGCAAGTACATGACATTGTATACTTCGATGTGCTATATCATTGATGATTTCTTAGTTCAAATCAATCGTGAATAACCTTGTGTGGGATAATTTTAGTGACTAAGCCAAGAAAGGCTACCAAGAATGAAATTGATAAACTTAATAAGGACAATTAAGATATTTGATATTAAAAGGTCTCATATAAAAAGAAGTTGTGTCAAGCCACTAAATAAGGGTCATGACATCGCTGAAATTGATATGTCAGCTTAGCATATAAGAGATTATGAGATTTATAAGGCTTGAAAAGGGAAACAACATACCGTGAATTGCCTTGTAAGATGGTTTGGTTGTATTTCAGCTTTTCTTTCATAAAATTTCTATGTTATTTAGACAATTTGGTAAATTCTTTATGCTTGATTGCTTTATCATTTCTAGAAATTGCATAATAAAAGTTTTTTTCAGTGATAGAACCAGAATTGAGTATATATTGTAATTATTCTATTCTGTTGCATGTGGTTCTATAAGTGTGATCGTAAAACACAGATCTTAGTATATTATTACTTTTATTAATGATTTATCATGTTATGATCATTACTAGATTTCACATAAGTCTGAAACTCTAGTGTTTTAGATGATATAGGAATGATGTTAAGAATCAATTAGATAGGAATTTCAAAGGTCCTACATACTGGATTAAGTTGTGAATATCTATCTAACTAGTTTTAATGAGATCTAAGGAAAGAAAGGAATAATTAGATAGTTAACTATCCTATCCACTCTACCATCAAAAGGAGTTTATAAGGGCATAATAAAATGCTATTAGACATGCTCAAACATACAATGTATCATGCTAACCCACAAAATGTGAGTGAGAGAGTATTATGTAGTCCGCCTTTGGTGGATTAGCACACATCCTTGGTTTTAGTTAGCACACATTCTTAGTTTCATCAAGTGTATGAGGGCATGAGGTTAACCATATAACCTCTAAAGTGGTCACTTCCACAC
Source organism: Inga laurina (assembly GCA_963855925.1). Lineage (NCBI taxonomy): Eukaryota > Viridiplantae > Streptophyta > Magnoliopsida > Fabales > Fabaceae > Inga > Inga laurina. The sequence goes on from OY979710.1 coordinate 10,712,985, forward strand.
CTTATGAATCAAAAGTTAAATTTGAGCTTTCATATAGTACAGGGTTTAGTTGCACATTTCCATTTTTTGGAATATGAGTTTTTCGTAGACAATAAGGGCCAGTTGTGAATTCCTATATTTATATAAGTTGGAGCTTATTAGGGTTACACTTTCATGAGTGAAAACAAAGTTTGAAATGTGGTTGAAATGAATTAAAAGTAACCATATTTGTTGTGAATTAGTTTCCAAAGAAGGGTGAAACTAATCACATTGTATCTCTTTGCAAGACACAAGGACACAACAATATAGAACAAGTCGATGATCCTCAATCATCTTTGTGAGTGGCAGCTTAGAATTGTTAATAAAGAAACCTAAATAAATGAAGGAAGAAATGCAAGAAGCTCCAGTGAAAAGAAGTAACTTGGAAAATTGTTCATGGTTATTTTAAAGGAGGACGATAAGTCACATTTTGTACAAGAGACCTTGTAAAGGAAGAATGGTAGAAAACAATGGAAAAGGAAATGAATTCTTTGTGATTGAATTTAGTTTGAGAATTAGTTTATATACTATCAAGTTAAAAGGCTATTGGGAACTAGTGAGTTCTCAGCTTAAGAGAAAAGTAGGTGGATTAATTAGCATGCACCAGACTCATTTAGTTATAAAGGGGTATGCATAACAAGAAGACATCATTCTCGTCTATTGTGCATTTAAATTAGGCTTAATGTGGCAAAAGTTTACCGTTTGGATTTTAGAATTACATCAAGAAGATGTAAAACTTATACTTTGAGTGGTGATCTGGATGAATAAATCTATATGTAGTTACTATTAGATTTCACTAAAATTGGTATATGAAGTTTCATATAGTGGTGACTTCAAATGTTTTTGCAAAAGTCCTTCTATGGATTGGAACAATAATCCAAATAGTGATGCTCAATGCTTTGAAAGAATATGGTTTTCAAATGGTTGAAGAGAATCATTGATAAATAGTTTGTGATGCTATTCCTTTAAAAGTGGATGATATACTATTAGCTATAAATAGTTTGAATTTGGTAGCGCCTATAAAAAATAGTACTAATAAATTTTAAAAAAGAAGTGCATGGGTAAAAAGTAGTTGGATTTGAGATCCAAAGAGATAGTGTAACGCCCCAAATTTTGATTAAGGGCTAATGAAGATTATTGTAGAGATCTGTGAATTTAAATGGGATTTTATTATGTGTTTTGTGACAATATTAATTAATATGTCATAATTTATGGAAAATTGATAGAATGAAATTATTGGCCATAAGTTAGTAGTTAATGGGGAAATTAATTACTAACTAAGAGAAAAATGAGAAGTGTAATTAAATAGCTAATGGAGGGATTAGAGAAGCTAATTGGTGGTTTACATTATGAGAACCAATGGGAGAGGGACATGTGGTAAGTTTTGGTGAAGAGAGTGTGGGTGAGGAAAAAGTCAAATGCAAATTTTTTAAGTATATTTTCTCTTTCTTCTTCCCTCCCATTTCGCTGACAAGGAAGGCTAGAGGGAGTAGTTTCATCATCATCTTCATCCACTCTCATCTCTCTCGTCCTCTCTCTCTTCTTTTTCTCGTCAGCCATTAAAGACCAAAGGGAAGGAAGGAAAGCTTGAAAAGGTAAGGGAAAATTATCTCTAATGCTCAAACTCTATTCATTAAAGTTATTCCTTGAGTTGAGAGCTTCATTTTGATGGTTGTAGCGTGTCCAATGGTATTGGTTTGTGATTCCAAGAGATTGTGAAAGTTGAAGGATCAAGAAGTCCTTTTGGAAAAGTTGAATAGGTAAGTGAAAAACCTATCTATCCATCTAAGTTTTGGGCCATTTGAATTAGTTTTAAATTTCTGGGAATTTATTGCCTATTTTTGAAAATAAGAGCCATTGGTCATTTGGCATGTTATAGGTATGAAAATGGTATGTTTGGAAGGTATATGGATAGATAGGATTGATTGGAGATTGAATGATTGAGTTTAGTGACTTTGGAAATTTAGTGTTTATTGTTACCCAAGACCAAAGCATGATAATGGAGTAGAATTTTGATAGTTTTGACACTTCCATTGGATTCCTTGAGTGTTTTATGTGGAGTAGCTTTGATTGAGGTTTTGGGTCCATTGGTAGCTTTTGGTAAAAATTCTGGAAAAACTGTCATTATGTCTGCGTTTTCTAGGTTCTGATAAGGTCACTCGAGTGATCTAGGGTTCACTCGAGTAAAGGGTGAACATCACTCGAGTGAGGTAGTGTATCTTCATATCTTCCCTTCAGTTTCTATGTGCACTTCAGTAAAAAGGGCAAGAGAGTTGCCTTACTTGCGAGTAAAGTGAATCATCACTCGAGTGAGCCTTCTCTCACTCGAGTGAGGGTGTATTTGACACCCTAAACCTGCCTCTCAGGTTATCACTTGCGGTTAATGAGCAAGAGTGCATTCTGGTACTCGCGAGAATTCAGTTTCCACTCAAGTGAGAAGTCTCATGCTCGAGTGCTTCTTCCCTCTGAAAACTCCCATTGCTCTCGAGTTCTCACTTCCTGAACTTCACTCTCTAGTGCTCGAGTGAAGCATTTGGCTGTCACTCAAGTGAGGTATTATGTGCTCGAGTGTCCCTATCTCTGAAAAAGTTCTGGTGCTCTCGGGTGCTCACTCGTTATCCTTTACTCTCCGACGCCCAAGTGTAGACCGTACCATCACTCGAGTGAGGTCATCTTCACTCGAGAGAAGCAGTGAAAAATGTCAATGTTTGTGCTTCCAAAAGGGGACCCCTGGGGTAGTTCTTCCAACCCTTTAGGGCTTTTATTAGAGGCATATATGAGTAATTAAAAGACAATAATGATAACCAAATTAAGTATTGTGAAAGTATTAAGTATTGAACTAAGTGATAACGCATCGTCTTGAATTATGACTTTAGGATTCGATATTTGCCCGGAGCATAGAAGGCCTGTGCCTACTCAAGAACGGAAAGACCAAGGTAGTGACACTTTATCTTATATCATATATATTGCAATTCTTGTTTGCATTAGTCATAGAATACAGTGAAGAGAACATGGCGTAAGCCTGATCTTAAATACAGATACAATTGATAGGACATGGTGAAAGCCTAGCCTGGAATACAGATACAGTAAGGGGACGTGACGAAAGCCCAACCTTGTATACAGTGAAGGGGACGTGGCAGTGTGCCTAGCCTCGAATATTGATTGCTGCATTGTGATAAATGTTTACTTGCTTTGTTTATATGCATCATATATGTAAACTGTTGCTACTGGGATTCTATAGAATCTCATTCTTTCCAAATAACATTTTTAGATAGGGCAAGTGGTTAAGGACGATTAGGACTGCCGGTGGTAGTCTTAGATATTTTGGTTCTATACTAAACTGGTTATCATTTTGGATAAATGTATATATTGATTAGATCATAGCATTATAGTTTTTTGTAATCCCTAGTATGGATACTAAGATGGGCAATGATGCCTTATATAAACCTTTGGATTAATGTTATTATCCCGGGTGAACGTCGGGAATTGTGCTTATACTCTGATATTATACATGTGACAAACCGAATAGGCCTATTGATTTTATGAATGAATGAATGGGGATCTATTTGTACAAGTGTTTTAAAAATTTTGAAATTATTCTGAATCTCTTATTCGATTATTTAAACGTGTTTAAACGCTAAACTCGGCCTTGATGACGGCGGGGGTTACAGATAGCTTAGGAAGGGTCTTCTTTTTTACAAGAGAATTACATTAAAAAGATTCTTAAGCATTTCAAAAATGATTGAATGTGATCCCATAGATACCCTAATGACTTTAGAGTAAGTTTGAATCTTGATAAGCTTCTCTAACTGAACCAACCAAGAAGAAAATGGAAAAGAATTTGTATGCAAATATTGTTGGCAATATGAGGTATGCAGTGACGTATACATGACCAAATATATGTAAGTTTGTACTAGTTCAACCATTGTGTAAGACATTATATGTTTACAGAAGTGTACTGAGATACTTGTAGAATACATTGATATGTGCATTCAAAATATGTAATGTAGTAGTACAAGTGGCAGTATGGCTAGTAATGTTCATAGGACATGTTCGATTGAGAAGTGAGAATGCAAATTCAGTGTGGTGATGCATTGTGAGCACACATAAGCATTGCCTAAAGTAAAGACCCTAAGCATCATAGCAAGACTAAATGCAAAAATATAAGCATATGAAAGATGATATAGCACATAAAGAAGTTGTTGAATAATGAGTTCCAAAGCAAAGTCCACTGACCATGCCTAATCACTAAGGATATGTATGAGAAATGAGTGTTAATTCCTTTTGTCATGCATAAAGTATGAAGTAATAGATACTTGATTGTGACTTTAAATGTGTGTGTGAGTATACAATGTTTAGTATGCTGTACAGGTTGATGAGTTTGGCTTTCTCACACAAGCAATTACCTTTGACACTCAAGAGGAGTGTGCAAAGATAAGACAATTGTGTTCACTAGCAAAGTAGCGAGAGTGTTGATATAGTAGAGAATAAACGCAAATTATATGTCACCTCAACTTAAAAGTGCATAAGGCAAGATGAGATCCATAATAATAAATATGGATCGAATTATGGAAATCTACATCTATGATACCTATAGCCAGACAAAAAATTCTTCAAAGTTGACTTCATATAATGTGAAAGGAGTTGAAGAATTTGGGTTTATATACTGAGTGTCTAAACTTAAGTATGTACAGCATTGATGATAAAATCAAAACGACATACGCTCTTAAAGTATAAAAGTAACACCATAGCATGTGATTCATACCTCATATGCTAAAGAATCACAAACAGGAAGCAAGTGAACGGATCCCTACTTTATTGTTGTGTAAGTCCTAGAAAGGTTAACCCTTTTAATGATATCCTTTAACTTTGAAATTATCATAGGGGTATGTTTTAGCGTATGCTACTTTAACATTTTGTTCTATGGTCATGATTGATGCTATCTAAAGGTATTATGTTAGGAAAGTGGTTGATTCACATCAAAATGATATATGGGTGAAAGGAAGATTACTTGAAATATGTATACCTATGATGGTGCATGAGATTGGTCCCTTATGACATGTTGTAATTTAATAAGTATGGACACTATGTAAATGAAAAAGGCAATATAGGTTTTATGCTGACTCAGGCCATGAGAAAAGTGTATATTATTAAATATAGGACATCCGAGGTGCTATATCAATATCAAGCTGAACTATAGGGTTACCTTGTGCTAGTCTCTGAGAAAGAGATTTCCAATGCAAGTAACCAATTGAAGATGTCTTGTTTACGCGGTCATGACAAAGCATCTAGTACGAAAGAAGTATAAGAAAGAGGCTTGGCTTTTAACTTCTAATTTGCCAAGTGTAAATGGGAGATATTAGAATATATTAGTCCACCTTTGATAGATTAGGGCCCAAGCTCGATCCAGTAGGAACTATCATGGAGAGATATGGATTCATAAGGAGAAATATTCCTTCCTGGTTTAATAGTTATGTTTATTCTCATATAACCATACGCTTAAAAGTTACATATATTCTTATGTGACCGTACGGATATTATATAAAGGATGTGGGATTGAGGGAGTAAGCAATCTTAATATAACACATATAGGATAATACTCTCCTTTCTCTAAAAGATTCTCTCATATAATGCTCTCTTCTCTTCCCTTCCCTTTGATGTATTTGCTATATAACGTGATCGAGGTCTGCAATGGTGCTCTGATTTGATGTGGGTACTTCAATGAGTTAGTCAAATTCCATGTACGCTCAAAATTCTTATAATGAGAGTAAGACTATGTATATCTAGCACTCCCTAAACATCACTTGGTGGGAGTCGTATACATTACACCACCCCTTTTCGTTCTTGTGCCACTAGGCCATATATACAAAGAAAAGACATCCTACGGAAGTTGTGGTATTGATTTAATCTGGTGGTAGTAATTATTGATCAAGACCCTCTTTAATTAATCATATCAACCAATATACACTAAAGTATGCTTATATTTAGAAGAATGGGCGGTGTAAAAATTATTGTATGTTTACTATTGTTACGATTTTATTTTGAGAAGTGAAAACCATCTATTTTATATTAGATATGTTTGAAGTTTTATTTAAAAAAAACAAATCTACAGAGATTAACAGATAAGAGCAAGATTAATTGGATCATAAATGAGAATAATTCTTTCAATGTCACTTTTTTTCATCTATGAGAAGCTCAACAACAATAACAACAAACTTTATTTCACTAGATAGGATCGCTTACATGAATCACAGTACCACATTATCATTGTGCCTGATGCACAACCAAATCTTTAGATAAATTATTAACTAAAATATTTTGATTTACTCTCTTCATCTGCGCATCAAATGGCTTTCTTTAAAAATGTTTGAATAACCTCAAACGAATTTCTACAATTTTTCACCTATAAGAAGCTTGAACTTTAAAATTTGTTTAAGAAATATTGAGGCCTTTGTTTTAATCCAACTCTATGAACTCTCTCTTTTTTCCTCTCTCTCTCTCTCTTTTATTTTTAACTTTTTAATATATATTAAATAAAAAAACCTGTGACTGAACTTGGTGCCGATAGGTCAACCGTTGTGGCACACAGAAACACATGCAAATGAGCATTATCATATGTACAAATTTTAATGATTTGTTTGGCAAAAGAAATGTGAGAGAACTAATGATTAACAAAAACATAGAGATAGAATGGTGTCTTTGTGTGTGTCGTTATAATTTTTGTGGATGGTATGGTCGTGGCTCTTCAGGGAGCTTGGATTGCTCAGTTAGGAAAGACAAAAGCAATATGAAAATATTGAAATAAATTAAACAAACAAATTAATAATCATGTGCGTAGCACCACACAGAACTTAGCATTATAGCTTTTGGTTTGTGTGTCTGCTTCAATATAATACTCCCAATTATAACACTCATAATAAGATTGAGAAATGACAACAAACCAAATTTTAACATGTTGGACTTTGAAATCATTACGCTCTGCAATTTAATTTTACTATATATATATATCATGTGCCTACCACCACCCACTAATTAATTACAAATTTATTTGAAACATTCTAAGAGAGATCACACAGACCAGCAATATTTTCATGTGGTCCTGGATTGAAACAGTATTTTTATAAGTTAATTAAATAGATCTGTGTATGTGTTACCGTGTTCTCTCTTTTTGTTATTTTATAAGAAGCAGATAGTCCTATGTATCAACTTTTCATGTGCCAGGACAACCCTAGCTAGTCTCATATTCAGTTTTGAAATGTTTATTAGTATATATGAATGGATGAGATTACTGTTGCAATTTTTAATAATAATAATTATTTTAAAGCAAATACAATGAATGATGTAACAGTTTTAATAGTATAATATTATGAAAAGAAATATCTGAATATGATATGCATCAGCACTGTTCTAACAATACCGGTTGGTGTGACGGGGCAAATGCAACTAACCAGACTCTTTTATAACCAGTAAACTAAAATATTATTAGCCTTTTTTGGCTAAAACATTGGATTTAAAATATTGAGCTTACTGGTTTTCCCCCTTTAATAATGACAGTTTGGGAACAGTAGAAAACAATTTAATTTCATTTTAAGATTAATAAATTTCTGAATTTTAGTTTTGAAACTTTTTTTTTTTTTTTTTGCCAGCTCTAGTTTTGAAACTTTACTCCTTGGATGTAGGGATTTGACACTAAGACTTAAGGAATTTGCAATTATTGTTCCCTCATTAAATAGTGACCTTCCAAAATTTGACCCTTAAATAGTGCGAACCATTTATACATGTCGTGTATGTTTAACTTGGACGAACCAAATGTCCTATAAATTTGACAATAAATTAATTGGTCTTAAAATAAAATTAAATTGTGCTACCAGTCTCAAATGACATTTTTCCCTCTTTTTTCCTGCCTATAGCATTTAAATCTAGGGTTTTTTTTAGATTAATGTTTTATGTTTGTAAAAGTAACTTTTGTCTTAACTTTATTTTGCAAAATTGAAGTTGAGATAAAGTGAATTAATATAATGTGATTTATATTAATATAATGTGAATTAATATAATGTGATTTATATTAACATACGAATTTATAAAAAGTGTTTGTTTGACTTAAAATGATATCGAACAGAAGTTCCAAACTCAAAAAACAAAAAAAGTTAAAAGCTAGAAAGTTTCAAAATATAGCTTTCATCCTAACTGGTTTTTTTAAGAAAAACTCATTTACTCTCAATACCAAACCAAATATTTTTTTTTGGGCATAAATTAGCTTGTTAAGGGTCCAAAAATATGTTTTGGGATCCCATAAACAAGCACCTTTAATTTTTATAGTTCGAACATGGGTTCAATCCTCTCCTTTTCCTTCTTCTTTTTTTTTTTTCATTTTCTTCTCGAAATCTCACATCCACACTTAAATTAAAAAATAGAGGATTTAGATTTAGTATTATATAAAATCAATATAAAAAATAAATAAATTTAAACTATCAAAATTTAATCTATACAATTCATAACTGTTTTTTTTTACCTGAATTTCATAACTGTATATGAAAAAAAAAATTATAGGTACAAATGAGATGCCGAGGGAAAAGAACAGAGAGGGAGGGAGGGAGGGAGGGAGGGAACAGGGAAGGGACTGTCCTTCGTGAAACATGTTTAGGCTCATTGAGAGGTTATTCGTAAAAGGGGGCCCAGTGATGGGGCCAACTTGACCCAAGGAACAAGGGCGGACTCATGTGCTCAAATAAGAAAAGGTCCGAATGGGGTTCGGCCCACTTGGCCCATATTAAGGTCCAGTCGTTTTTTTTATGAGATCATGATCTTTGTCAGGTAGATGATACAAGGGGGACAAAATAGGCGTTGAAATTCTGTATATGCATGATTGTGCAATTTGAATTTGTGTTTAGCCTACATGTCCCTAGACAAATGGCTAAGGAGAGACATATATTATTGTGTTTTGTAATTACGCTGTTCATTTACTTCTTTATTGTCATTGCTATAATTGAGTAGGCTTTCACATTCTTGAATTACATTTGTCTTGATTCTTGTTAAACATGGACAATTATACAGGTACAATCCATAATTATGCCATGTATTAATTTACATGTATGACTTTTTCCCCCTTTTTAAGTAAATGACTTAATTTATGAGAACATGAGAGAAAAAGAATTTTAAAATTGTAAAATCCCAAATCAAGTTTGTTACACAGAGTTCATAAAAGAATGACGAGACTTGATAAGTAATAATTCACAACTCATTTTTTATGAAATACCTGATTTAGGATTTAGCAATTTTAAAATTCTTTTTTTTATTATCATTCCCCCTCATTTTATTTGATGTAATATTGTTTGCAGCCAATTGTAAATTGGCTGGTCCCAAAAAGCTATATTTCATTTTCACTTCAACCCATATTTAGTCTTTGACAATGCATCAAATAGGGCTACATAAAAACTGAGTTCAGCCTTAACCCAAATTTGGGTCCAAAATCACCTTAGGCTAAGCTTTGTTGCCCGAGGTCTGGTCCAGTCTGAAACAAACTGGATGGCAGACTAGACCGGGTTTAGCCCATATGGTTGAAGACTGATTTACCAGACCAAAGCTGTTAAACAAATTTAAAAAGGAAAACAATGAACTTGCTGGTTGTTGAAGAGCAGCACTATGCGCTATAACTTCTGGACGGCAAAGAAACGACCTTAAAGAGTGACTTTATAGACATAACCATGGTTAACTTTGCCAAAGAACATTCAGTTAGAGAAGCCATTAATGATTTCAATTGAAGAACAACAGCAAACTGGTTTGGAGTTTGAGCTTTGATGAAATAGAAAAGTGAAATCAAAGAAAAAGTGTGAGAAAAAAGATGAGCATCAGACAAGGATTAGAGAAGAGGGGGAGGTGAAGGACATAAGCATCTATTGAGGAGGGTTAGAGAAATTCTTAGGACCTGTTTGGATCACTGCAAATTGGGGGACATAATAGGAAAATGGTTATTTTCAAAGTGGCGGTTGTTGTTTGTGTAACCCCCATTATCATCAAGGCCGTGATTAGTGTTTAAAACACATTTTGTAATTGAATAAGAGATCAAGGATAATTAAAATTTTTTTACAAAACCTGTATAATACGATCTCCATTCATTTTTATATAAAAATATTTGCCCTGTTCAGTTTGTCACATACACAATATCAGAGTGCTAGTGAAATTCCCGACATTCGCCCAGGATATAATCATTAATCAAAGGGTTTTACAGGGCTTCATTGCCCATCTTAGTGTCCCACGTCAGGGATTACACAATAATATTATTCTAAGGTCAATATATATTTACATTTGTCTAGAATGATAACCAAAAATCAAAAAGCTAAGACTACCACCGGCATTCAGTTGCTTGTCCTTTGATCTACTTGCCTTAGTTAAAATTGTTAATTGGAAAGAGTGAGATTCAAAAGAATCTCAATAGTAACATTTCATATATATGATGCATAATTAAACAAAGCATGTAAGTATATATCACAATTCACCAACACAGCAACATTCAAACCCGGGCTACCGCCGCGACTATATTAGCAACAGCAGAATTCAAGGCCGGGCTAATGGTCAGGCTAATAGCGGGCTACCCACCGTGACTCAATCATACATTCAAGTCTAGATTCACTGAAGTAGATTTAAATCTGAATGTAGAGTGTTTAACTCACTCAGCAGAACTGCTTCCCTAAAAAATATACTGATTGTTCAATTTTTTCCCAACCCTAGATTCCCAATATTATTAAATTAAAATCATTATAATACATATATTATATTACTAATTTTTGTTAAATTATATGATTTATTAGAAAAATTTGATTTTCAGCAATTTTTTTCCAGAATGTCACTCCAGCGTCCATGTCATCGTACACGTCATCACTTTTAGAATCAAAAAGTCAAACTAACGGTCAAATGGTAGTTTTGCACCTATTTCGTAACCACATAGTCACTGTTATACCTAAAAAAAATATTTGGTGTTGGGTGCATTTTAAGAAAAATCACATGTGTATTTCTACACCTTAACCCTATTTTAATCATGACCTACCTTAACGATATTTCGTTTGACCATCATGACCTACCGTAACGATTGAACCATTCATTTACCATTCATCTTGATGCAATGCATTGTTTGATTTTCATAACCTCAGATTTTTATTTCTCAACGGTGGTTAAGAAACTTCAAGAGGTAAGGAAGCTAAAGTACTAAACTGAAAAAAATAACATAACCGAGAAGCAAAAGTGTGGGTCACAAAACTGAAATAGACGATCATCAATTTTTTTTTTTTCCAATTTCACGAACATATTTATTTCTTTTAATTACCAAGTACCAATACTTCCCTTCAAATGTGGCAACATGCTTCTTCAAATCAAGCACGAACTATTATAGACCTATAGTACATCAAGACAAATTTGAGCTTCTCACCCACTAACAAACTAACTAACATTTACTTCCTAAAACAAAAGCCAAAAACCTGCCTGCACACTCAAACTTATAATACAAAGTACAGTAATTTTAATCATTCCTTCTTTTTAGTTTTGAAAACCTTTGGGTCATCCGGTATCTGGCCAACACCTTTTCTAAATCTTATTACTAAGTATATGAGCAATCGACTGATCTGAATTGAGGCTTTGTGACCAAAATGTCTCTCTCCAAGGGTCTTTTTTTTTTTCTCTAACAAGGTAGAATCTGAACACAATTCACCCACTTTATGATCTAACTGATCCACTGTTAGACTAAGTATTCTTGCATTCAAATACCTTCTATAACAAGAAAAGGAAAAAAAAAAGAATCAAGCGCTATATCCCCTGTTTGCTGGATGCATCTCCCCTGCATCGTAGCCACCACACGCCACTCGGGAAGCCTCCTCGAATGCGGCGGCGGAGACACGGCTGTTACATATGTTGGCGAATGCCCTCATGTGCTTCATGCCATACTGTGTGAGTGAGCCACACTCAGTTTCAAATACCCTCACCATTGTTTTCAAGCAAGTCCAATCATCCACAAGTGCCAAACCTGGTTCTCTCACTTGACCCAATACTGATGAACTCTTTCCTGGTCCGTACAGAAATATCCCAATCAATTCCACACTATTATCCATATGCCTTCTGTGCTTTTCTTTGTCCCTGATTTGCTTCAACATCTCTGTTTTCTTCTCTGGTTCATGTTGTGATCTATTGTACTGTGACAAAAATGGCAACGACAAATCAGTATTAGGAATTTAGTGTGTTTTGATTAGCTTAGATTTTTGCAATTTGGGGTAACTTTGAAAGTAATTTTATGGTGTGCAATGCAAGTAAGTAATATTAGTTTTGTATCTACTTGCATAAAAACACTTCTTTTTAAATGCTTTTGGAGTTTCCCAAACAGAAATCACTTTGAAAAAGTTGTACTAGTGAGACTTACATGCTTGTTTCAGTTTTTTAAAAGCACTATTCTACATATCAAGACAAAACTTCTCTTACATACTTATTTCATACACCATAAAATCACTTCAAAAAAGTCTAAATCATGGTTTTAAGCTTAAAATCTATTTCGAGTTTTGAACAAGTGTTTGGTTAGTATGCATATAAAATCATTGTTTCGATAAAAAAGTGCTATTTGGCAGCCTTGCCAAAGACCTAGTTAGTGTGAGTTACATAAAGTTGGAGTAATGAATGAGATCTACACATACCATTTGCCAGAGGAACAAGAGATCAGCATCTCTCTGGGTAATGACTTGCATGGGAGGTTGGAGCTTGAGATTGTAGGGAGGGAAATTGACAGAGGCAGGATCAAAACCCAGGAACAAATAAAGCTTGTCGCTTTTCATGTCTGTGTCCCCATATTCCATCACATGTGAACCAAACGCATCGTTATCGAAATTCAAAGTCCGTTTCTTTACCTGCACAACAAAACAAGAAGAAGAAGAAGAACAAGGTTGAGTCTTTGTTTAGCAGAGAGAAGTTGAAATTATATATATAAACAAGTACAGATGATGATGAATGAGTTGGAAGATCTTACTGTCTGATGTTGTTGTTCGAGTGTTTCGGCTTTGAGATTGTGAGACTCTGCATCTTCCATCCAAGAAACACTGAATAAATCTCCTAAGCAAGTGAGGTATTCTGGTGGAGGAGGAGGATCCATGCCGGGACAGTAAGTTCCAAAGCTGAGTTCTTGAGCATTTGAAGCTGTTGTCACATAAACATTTATGTCTCTTGGCATTATTCCCTCAAATATACTTCCACTCTCACAAGCTTCCACATAAATCACCTACACAAATAAAGCCTCATTAATTCAAAGCCCTTTCATGAAATCGTCACAATCTTATGATACAGATTCTGCAAAAAGTGCTGTTTTTCAAGGTTAGTATCATTGTTGGCCTTTAGTTTCAAATCGTTGGTTTTTCTCCCTATAGATATAAGAAATTGGTTTGAGTTCAAGGATATGGACTTAAACCAAAACTTGTTAAAAGTAAAGGGATCAGTCATTAATTTCATATCAAATCTTTATACAATAATATATACTAAAACTAATGATTTGTACTTACAGGATCAAAATCAAAATTGAATCAAAGTATATATGGTATTAACCCGTTTTTTTAAATATGAATTACCATCTCCTTGTAGCCACCAGAGGCGTGCTTCTTCTTCAGAACTTCAATGAAGTCCATTGCATAAATGTAAGGCATGTTTGGCATCCCTGCAATGTTATAATCAAATGTCAAAAACTACACATTGAGCCTTACAATATAATACCATATACCTCCGATGCTTAATATAAGACTCAGTTAAAATTAATTACCGAGAATGCCGGGGCCGCCATGATCGGCGTAATAGATGAAGATTCTGTCATTGGGTTTGCTGTTTATGACTTTTCCACTGCCTCCCTTGAGCTTCGTCTTGTCCCCAAGAATTACAGCATACAGTTTCTCTGATGTCACGTTCTCCCGTGTGTAATCCTATACCACCCAATTCAACATTACACGTTATTTCCATTTCCATACTAATGATTAATTATATGTAATTTGGTTTTTCATTACACTATATACTAAGAAAATTTTGTAACTGTTGATATTAGGAATGTGTAATGCTACCCCATTTTAAATATAAGACCTAATTTAGAGGTAAAATCTGGTCCAAAATTACTAGGGAATGGGGAAAATATAAAAAAAGTTATTAATATGAAAGATAAAGTGAATTATGATATTATATTTAGAATTGAAATAAACCCATTTAGGCATAAGGGTATACTTTAATTAGTTAACTTGTTTGCTTGCGCACTTAAACTAATCAAACATTGGATTCTTAATTACTCCATTGTTTTGTGATTGATGGAACAAGGTGCGCATTTTCCACTAATATTCTTTTCACTATGCCCCACATAAAAAGTTCTTAATTTTTTTTAGAAGGGAAAAAAAAGAAAAAAAGAAAGAGATCGGCTCGTCAGTCATATTGTCAACGTATTACCTTTCACCACCGAAAGTAATGCATGTCCACAGAACTTTCCATCTGTCTCAACTCTCAACCAATAACTTAAATCATGCCCCAAAAAAAAAAAAAAACCAATAACTTAAATCCTAGTTTTCCTTTAAAAAAAATTACCCAATTACAAATAAAATACACATGAAAGAAATTTCTTACAGACTCATAACAAGGAGAGATTCTTCTATCAGATTTTTTAATTGAAAAGAAGAGCAGCAAAAACTTAGTTAAATATTTCAGGTTTATTTTTATAATCACAATTTTTCCAGAAAATTTGTTGAATGATATGCCCTGGAGATGAAAGCTTTCCCATTTTATACAAACAGACTAAAACCTCATATATATTTCTGTTCTTAACAAAAAAAACCTTAAAAACAAAGGCACCTGTAAGAGTCCGCGTGTGTGTGTGTGTGTGTATATTCTCTTGAGTTTATATTAAGTTGAAAAAGCTGATAGTAGGTACATAGAAATAGAATTAAGTTGGTTAAAAGATTTCTGAAACCAGATTCATGAGAAGCATAAAAAAGAAAGACAAAAAGCAAAAGACTTTCTGAAACCCAGAAGCAAAAGAAAGAAATAAAGAAACTTCTGAAACCAGAATCATAAAGAAAGAAATTTCTCTGAAACCAGAAGAAGCAAAAGGAGGAGGAGGAAGAACCTTGGGGACAGCAGCATAAACATCTGGCCCATGAGGATGATTAATGATAGTACCAGGTCTGGGATTGAAGGCTGAATCTGCAATATCATCGTACATGAACACCACTATGTTCTCTTCTCTCACTCCTCCTTTTCTCAGCAACTGATACGCGTGGCACACATCTGCCTATTCTTCATTCATTCCAAATCATTTCATTAAACATTAATTAACTTCTTAATTAACTCAAAAACAAGGTTGTAGCAATTAATTAATTACTAACTTGATGCCTGTAATTCTCGTAGCCCGAAGAACCAGCCACCAGAACCGCCCACCGTGTTCCCTGATCCGCTTCCGCCTCCTCCGCCGTGGCCTCCGATGACGACGACGACGGCATTTTCAATCTCAAGTTTGACGACTCATCATCGTTGTCCCAACCCTTGAACCTCCCTCCTTCTCCTTCTCTCACAACACTCTTCATTTGCAGCATCACTAATATTACCGTTACCTTTACTAAACTATACGCCTCCATGTGCCTCCTCGACTTCAACACTCCAACCATATCTCTATATATATATGTATATGTATATCAACAAAGTATTAATTAATTACCGGAAATTCAGAAAAACATGCAAGCTCAAGAAGTCGATACCACTGAAAATATATGACGGTGTTGGTGGTTGATCGATCTCTTTTCTCTCCTCTCTCTCTCTCTCTCTCTCTCTCTCTCTCTCTCTGTTTCTTGTTTCTGAAACTGTCTCCTATGTATATTCTGTAACTCCAAACAGTTCGGCCTATTTACTTTAGTTGCAAATTAAAACAACAAATGATGGTGTTTTTGTTTTTGTTTTTGTTTTTTTTAAGGTATTAAAACCCGTACTGGGTATTGAATCGGTCGGGTTACTGGGTTAAGGGTCAGTGGGTCAAATCGGGGCCAAACTGGAGCTAAACCGGGACCAAACCGGTGAGTAATTGAAAATTTTAGACTTATAGTATGAAATTCTAAAGGAAAAAGTTTAAAAAAAAAATTTTTTTTTTTTAAATTGGGAACCGGACCGGACCGGTCTAGTGACCGGTTCGGCGGTTTCCGGTCCGGTCCGGGAACCATGGTTTTTTTTTCAATTTTTCTTTTTATTTGAAATAATAATAATAATAATAATAATAATGAAAAATCCATTTACCGGTGTCTATATTTTTCTTGAATTTTTAATCTTGTTACATGTGTGTTTTCCTCTTTAAATTAAATGTTTTAATTTTACTGTATTAGTACTATTAACTCATGTATATGAGCTAATAATGTCAATAGAGAAAAGTTGGATGAGCTAACAGTGTTAACCAAGCGAAATTAATGTTTTAATTAAGAGAAAAAAATACATTAGATACTAAATTAAAAATTGAATCGTAAAGCCTATAAAAAAAAAAAAAGAAAATTGAATCGTAAAGGTTTTTTGTATAATATTACGGACATTTGCCTATTGCCCCAACTTTTGTTTGGTAAGGCATCATGACAATGCATTGGATGGATTATAATATTCTGACGGCTCCTAATTCACGACCCTCCAATTAATTAAAAAATAGGTTTTTCCCCAAAATATTTTGTGACTTTGATGTGACATTAGGTGCTTTGTATAGTATAAATGGTTGTCCTTATCACTTTCCTGTTACTATTCATTAGACAAAGTTTTGTTGGTCTCATTACCAATATTTGCACGCAACTATCTTTTTTTTTTTATCAAAGCACGCAACTATCTTCAATAAATATCAAGTTAATTATATGTATAAAAAAATATATCAAGTTAATTATTTATGAAAATTGTGTACGTGCTACATAACCTTGATAGTTTATATTGTTTAAACATGAACAGCTGGAAAGATTAGGCGAGTATTAATAATAGAAGGCAAAAAAAAAGAAAAAATCTCGTTATATAATAACCTACTGGGATTTTTTAAATACAAAAGTCTATCATCAGCCAGAAAAAAATATTTTCTTAATTGGTTTTTTTTTTTAAATTTCTCACGAGTATGTGTCTATATAAATATAAGTAAGAGACTCACATCTAATTGGCATGATCACGGGAACAACAGTTAAATCCCAAACCATTAAGTGCTCGTTTGGAATAATTTATTTTTGGATAATAAATATTTATAAATCGTGATTCAGTGTATATGAGGTAAGTATGTGAGAGGAGTTTTATCTCGACTTGCGTAATAAGCACTTATATTCAAAAAAATAAGTATTCCCAAACATACACTAAATTAATGACAAATAGAATCTTAAAAAAATTGTCTAAAAAATGAATTGCATATATATATATATATATATATATGAGTTAAGGTGTAAATTTGTGCCTAGAAGTTTTTTTAGGTTCAATATGACTCTAGAAGTATTAAAATAGAGCAATGTTATCCCTTTTCGTTAAAATGTTAACAGTTAATATAATTATTTTAACAGTCTAATGTTAGTTTCTTAACAGTATGGGCAATATTGCTATGTTTTGAAATTTCCAAAATGACATTAAACCTAAAAATACTTTTAATATAACATTATTCTTCAACAAAAATTTTTAAGGCAAATTTACACCTTAATCTCATATATATTCTGTTCAAATAGCTGCAAGTTGGTATCATAATTGTAAACTAAAAAAGGTTTATATTAAAAATATCAAAAAGATATTTGCTCAAATGTTAAGTAGTGTGACTCTTATAAGAAAAGGAGAATAAAAGTTTAAATATAAAAAAGATTCGTTACGGCTTTCCGTTCATTTACATCAAATTTATTAATTTAAAAATAAAAAACTTCAACACTATTTAGAAAAACTGTGTTAATTGAGTGGCCTCAATTAATTTTATCCAAGGAAGTACTTCATGCTGACCAATTTTTTAAGGGAAAAAACATTACCAGAAACAAATAAATTTGTGCCAGAGGATGGTAAGTAAACAGACAAAATAATTTCCGATCAAAAAAAAAAAAAACAGACAAAATAATTTAGTCAAGTTGGGAAAGTTTTTTTTTTTTTTTTTTAAATGAAAGCCAATTATAGCCGTTCACGATATGTTAATGTTTGATTGTTTGGGGCTAGATCTTTTGATTTTTTTTTTTTTAATTTTTTTGCTTATATCTTGTTTGTTTTTATTCAAGAATGACAATGACAGTGATTAGCATTGCGAGGCACATCGCTTTTCTGCAAAGAGATTTTTAATAAATAATCTAGGGGTTTAGGTTAGGTGGAATATCGTGCGATAGGTTTGAATTACAAATAATAATAATAATAATCTGTCATTGTCTTTATCAACTTGTATAAAAATCTAGCTTAGGAAAGCTAATATGTGGTTTAGATTTATGATTAGTGCGCCAATTTAGACCGTAATATTGTTTGGCTGCCATTATGATCCTGGAGGGACCCAGTCCCAACAGGTTCACTCGTTCCCAGCTTATGTTCTGGTCATTTGAAAATTGAAACTGATATTAATTACTCCTCTATTGAAATCAAATATTATTAAGTGCATGTTTGGATTAACGGTGGAGAAGTGATTTTTTTTTTATCTGACTTTTGAAAAAGTAAGGTAGAATTAAAAGTGAAAATGTAAATGTGATTTGTGTTTGGATTAGTGGTGGCAGAAGTGATTTTTTTTTTCTAACCTTGAACATGTTTGGATTAGAGTTGGAAAAGCCCGTTTAGATGCAAAATGACTGAAAAGGACATGGATGCTATTGAGTATTACATACATATGATGTAAGAATATTTTGATTTTTGCAAGTGTGTCTGTGTCTTTTTAAATTATTTGCTGCAAAAAAATTACTGAAAATCATTCTGGTTTTCTTCATTCTTTTTTAGTAAATATTTTGATTTTTGCAAGTGTGTTTGTGTCTTTATAAATTATTGTCTGCAAGAAAATTACTTGCTGTCCAGGTCTATATATATACTTGAAGTGAGGAAAATAAACAAAATTTAATTAAAATAACTGAAATTATAATTTAAAAAAATATACACCAAAGTATTTAACTAAAAATGGATAAATTGAAATAAATACTACAATGCATACATGAAGTGGATCATGATAGAATCATCTACCGCTAACAAGTTGGTCTCTGATTTTGTCACGAATATGATTCATTTGTGTTGAAGATAATCTACGGATAGTTGATGTGGATGCTACATCAACTGGATCATTATTACCTTCACCACGTATATTTCCTCGTTCAGCATCTTGAAAAGGCACATTTGTTTGGGAATTTCTTCGGATAAGATTATTTATGGCCATTGTTACATAAACTATGCGGATTTGTGTTTCAAAGCTATATGACTTCATTTCCCCCAATAGCTGAAACATATTCTTCCAAACTTCAAACGTCCTTTCTATAGTGGTCCTCAAACTTGAATGATAATAATTGAACATCTCATTGGGATTTACAAATCCCTCGCGTCGCCTGAAATCTAGAAGGTGATAACGCTCACGTCTATACGGACCAAGATATCCAACCAGTGTTGGATAGCCAGCGTCAACTAAATAATATTTCCCTAACAAATAGAAGGAAATTACCAATGACTGTAAAATTATAGCAAACGTGAGGGAAGAAATACAAAGACACTATGTAGGTGCAGGTGTTGAAGATATACCTTCAGGTGGATGGGGGAAATTCATGGATGGAGTAGAGATAGCCGTTTGAAAAATACGAGCATCATGTGCAGTTCCTTCCCACCCTGCCAGCACAAAAGTGAAGCACATATCCCAATCACATACTGCCATGATATTCTGTGTTGGATATCCCTTTCTCCCGATAAATCTCTCTTGCTCTGACTGACTAACCACACACTTGATGTGAGTTCCATCAATTGCTCCTATTGCATCTTGGAAATATGGGTAATATTGCCTATCAATGCATATTTTTGGGTGACAATGACAGAACTCAGGATCAAGCGGTTTAATAATTTATGTCGCTAGATTGACACAAGCATTTAAAACTATATGGAAAATCCTACTAATAGTTTCTCCTGAATGTTGAAATTGTTCCTGTAGGATCCTATTTCTTTGTGCATGTCCAATGGTATGTAAGAATATGGCAACCATTTGTTCAATTCCAATGTACCTTGTTTTCCGTAAACCATGTTCTACCAATTTAGAGCACAAGAGAAAAAACACATGTTTTTCCACTCTAAAATTTTGATGACAAATTTCATCATGCCCTTCCAATACTTCTTGTACCCACTTTGCACCAGTTTGCTGACTAGTTCTGCATGGCTCTTTACAAATATAAGGTACGAGATATTGAGCCATCAAGGCACCTACATGTTCATACTCAATCATCTCTTCGTCTAAAAGAGATATGAGTCATCTCCTTCTTTCTGCATGAGACGGTCGTACTTCCTCCGTACGCTCTGAAATATCTTCATTGCTCGAACCTACTATAGACGATGTAACCTGTGTTTTGTCCAACATTGTTCGAAATAAAATACAATTAGAAGGCTGTGGAAGTACAACGTCATAACATGCATTAATTTAGTAGCATTCATAACTAGCACAAAACATAGGTTTCAGGGGCATAAGGTTATATCATAACATACATAACATGCGTTGTCTAATCTAGGTACTATCATAACATACATAACATGCGTCGCCTAACATAAGTACTATCATAACATACATAAGGTCTGGATATCGATATAACAACACATGACAAAGTTTTCAAAAGTAACACATAATAGAGTTCATGGCTTAGGGGTAATATGAAGGTGTGGGCTATTGTAAGCATGTTCCTGCAACCACTCTAGCAAGGCTTCTTTATTTCCTTTCAACCCACAAAACATGTCGCGAGGCATCTGGTGCATCATCATATTACAACAGCGGCAACGAAAGTCCCTATTACTAACAACTTCTGGAATTGTGAGTAACTCTGATACGACGTCACTCACTAGTGCATCACCTGCGGACATCTTTCTTATCTCCTGTAATCTATCTGTAAATGCATCAGCTATTCTACTAACCGCGTCTGCTATTGTTTTGGAAGTGGTTGTTGGTCTCTTTTTCGATTTCTTGAACCCTGCATCCCTCTTCCTCTTCCCACTTCTACCAAAACCACTAGGTGCACTAGGTGTAGTGTTCGCTGTCATCGTGATTCCTTCAAAATCACTAGTCACTCCCACACTTCCTCCTGTAGCAGGACCTTCAAGATCTTCCTCACTATCTCCCGATCCTTCTTCTAGGTCCATTGTAGGTCGGTAGACATCGTCTTCATCATCACCCACTGACATCTGTTGCTATACACCCACTGACATCTCTTGTTGTGCAGATGATGGTGTGAACATGGTGCTGCCCAATGCCATAACATCCTTAAATATAATCTCAAATTCTTTGGCATACTGGAGGCCTTTATACCTATACTTTGCATACTCTCCATTCTCTTGCATGGATATAATAATATGACAATACAATTAATAATAATCATCATCATCATATGACACAAAAATTCAACCATCTATAATAATGAAAATAATAACAACAACAGTAACAATAACAAGTTTTCACCTGAATTTTCCTCTCCCATCACTCATCTTCCGCAATAACCATATTCCTCGCTGCATTAAAAGCTATATCAGTCTCTCTCAAGAATAACTTCTCCCATACTTTCCTCAGGCTATCAAACCTATTTTTAAGTTGCTTCTTGTCATATGATCGTCTAGATTTCTCATTAAATGCACACCTAATGTATTTCCACCCGTCCTTTGTGAATGAAGATCCTTGACGTTTTTTCTTGTAGATTTAATCAATGCATCCGTGGATGAAAATCTCTGTGGTACTTACATCCCAGTTGCTTTACATTTGTCCTTATTCATACTTGTATGTGAACTAAAAAGGAATTCATAGAAAAATATATACATTAAGGAATTACTTTGATATTGGTCATTTCTTAATTCATAACTTTCAATCTACACACCCAATTAATGTTTATTCCTCAGACTTATTTTAAATATACTTTCGTTAGCAATAGCAAATTTAGTTTGGAACAATATATATTATTAATACTCGATAATCTAAAGGTTTGATTTCTTTAAAATAAAATCAACATTAAATCACATGACTTGCTATGACAAACATACAATCAACTATAAGGATTCTTGAGATTCAACTCAAATTTACTGGGCACTGATATGTTTGATGTTAAGGTCTTGGTGTCCCTATATTTAATAAGTGCTTGCTGGTTCCTTGCTGCAGGAGGAAAGTAAGAGTATTCAGATAGAAGCATTTCATGTTTTCAAGGTAAACATTGTTATATAATAGTGCGCACATATTTAAGAGGTTATTCTTAATTCACCTCCTTCCAAGTTTTTAAATTTTGTATTCATGTGTACTGGTCATTACAGCTATTTGTTGCCAACAAAAACAAGCCAGCCGAAATCATTGGCATACTCGTTGCTAATAGAAGCAAACTTCTAGTTGTTGGGTGACTTCAAGATGGATAAACGTAAGTATTGATATTTCTTTAATTTGTTCTTGCTTGTGGTATCATTATCATGTTCTAAGAATCACATGTTCTTGGGGATTATGCAGCTGATGAACAGTTTGATGCTGACAAAGCTCAAGTTATGAGGGAAATTGCTG
Source organism: Inga laurina (assembly GCA_963855925.1). Taxonomy (NCBI): domain Eukaryota; kingdom Viridiplantae; phylum Streptophyta; class Magnoliopsida; order Fabales; family Fabaceae; genus Inga; species Inga laurina. The sequence continues at coordinate 10,735,696 of OY979710.1, forward strand.
CTCTTGAACCTAAAAGTAGCAGCCCTTGAGTAGCAGAATGTGTCAAGCAGCAGCTAGCTTGTGTTGCAGCCTTGTTTTATGGAACTGTGTACTGTTAGAGATTTTATAGTTTTCATCAAGACTATGGTTTTAACTCAAATTTGCATTGAAAAAGTAAAAGAAATTCATAACCCAAAATGGTTAATTAGATTGGCAACATGCCCAATGGGAGTCCTCTCAAGAAGTGCAAATGGTGTCCAATAGCTTAACGTAGAGGAGTGTTTACAAAATATATATAAAACCCATATAAAGTAGTCCAAGGCAGCTACTGCCTACTAGCAATAATAACCAGAAAACAAAAAATATCAAGCACTCCTTTCATCTCAGCAAAGTAATACAACCAAATGACAATCAAGTATCCTATCTACTTCCACAGTTGAATATTTGTATGTGATTTTCATGAAAGGAAACCAGTAAAATTCCTCTTGGTAGAAAGAATAGGTTCGCCAATCAATAGCCAAAAATTCATACATCAACCTCTAATGGCATTTACCTATTGATTTTAAAAATCCTCAATCACACCTAAATCATCTAAGGTTCTCATTTAGCATCAACAGCAATTCACAGCAATTCTCATTTAGCAAAGTTCATTTCTTGCATACTTGATAGATGCTGGCCGAAAATAAGGGATAGGAAATATCTAAAACTTATATCCCATCCTTCTAAAACATCAGCAAATGTCTTCTAAACAAAAATTTAAACACACACACACATATAGACACAGTTGCACAAATTTGACAGCACCTTATAGGGTCGTGCAGTTATGGATTAATCCCACACCAAAACGTGACAATCTTTTTGGTAATAATTAAAAAGATGGTACCACCTACGCATGTATATCGTTCACAACCCCCGCAGAACAACCACAAACCAGCATCCAATGCTAAGGATTTGAGGATTGCCATTGCCAGCAGAAAGCAACACCAACAAAAAGACAATCTCATCTCTAAGAATGAATCAGTATTAAATATTTGGAAAAAGCCATTTTATCCAAGGCACTTCACCACATATGAAAGGTACGCTTGTTACTCTATACAATGTGAGCACTGCATCATCATATATTCCATTTGCTCTGGCCCCTCAAAATCAACCATTATTCGGGGTCTAATTGTGCTATTAATACAAAACCATACATTCTCACAGATGAAATTCCTTTTAAAGCAATATCTAGGAATAAGACAATTATAGAGAGAATTGAAAAGGTTACCTCGGATCCCAACCCAAGTGCGTTTTGTTGAATTAGCTAAATATGGAAGTTCTTTTTAGTTTTGAGAATCATTCCCAGCAGTTCGGCATCCACACTCACAAGGCGCACACACACACACACACAATGCAACAATACCTTTACTCTCTTAACCTTAATATCAAAGAATTTGAAACCATACACATTTCTTAATTCATAAAAACAATTACACGCCAAGAATAGAGGCAAGAAGTGAAGCACTAGTAATACACAGCAAATGATCATTACATGAGCATGCGTGAAGACGAGTGGAACCACATGCAACAAGTGAGGGAAACTTAAATGAAACAGAACCGAAACTCGCTGTTTGTTCACAGACAGAGAAACGAATATGGCAACCAGTTGTTTACACACACTTAAAACAGGGCAGACATGGTTAGAAAACATTCAAAACTGATGTCTATGATATTTACCCAATGCTGGTTGCCTATTCTGGACGAAGATATCATAGGGACACGGTGGGGAGATGAAGACACAAGAGCCGTTCACCGCACACTATTCCGGTTACTTGCAGAAGCTCTAATGACCTCTGTTCTCTATCCCAAGTCACGGATCTGACCCTCCTGAATCTCGGTCGCACAGATCAACACAACACAAGCAAAGTTGAGCAAAATATTTCACCAGAAGCAAGTGCATTCGCCGACCACCGTGAGACGCCGATGAGAAGCAAACTCAGATCAGCAGGAAATGCCAAACCACCGAAGGCAAGCGATGAGTTGAGTGATGACACGAGATGCTGATGAGACCTGAGGAGATCGGACAGTGCTGTGACCCACGATGCCGACGGTTAGAGACGGAATCCTGGACAGAGCAGTCGGAAATGCTCTGATTCGAACGACAACGACACCATCGGAACTTTTGATTCGAACTTCAGAAGGCTTTGGACATGCACGAAGCAACCATCTCTGATTCGAAATAATGAGGTCGGTCAGACAAAATAATGACAATATAATGCTTCCAACGGTATGCCTACGAGCATTAATTGAAGAGAGAGAGAGCAGAAGCACGAGAGACATTGAAAAAAGCCACGACCATGAGCTTTTGAATTAAGTCACGGTATTATAAAAAGTGCATTGGAGACCACCGCTTTGCCAAACTCATATTTTAAAGCCATCGTGATTTTTCAACTTCAAATGCACGATCACAGCTTGCTGCCGCTTTGCCAAACAAACCCTAAGTTTTTTCAATAATTATCTTGGAAAGTTATTTTGTAAATGGGTTAAATAGTAAATATATTTCGGAAATATACACCTAGGAATAATATTACCCTGTAAGTTTTTCTCATCTCAATATTACCCTGAGAGTGTTAAAATATAACAATTTTGTCCTCTTTATTAACACCGTTAATTTTCACCGTTAAAAAGACACATAACACTCAAATTGCCACTTCATGGCCACCTACTTCTACCCTCTCCACCTCTTATCCACGTCATCATCTCCAAGCCCCTTTCCTCCCTCTCCTCTCCCGTGTTCTTCGCGTTCATCATCTTCACCCAGAAAATTTTTCCTCTCAGCCACTCAGTGCGCCGTCGCCAACAGCCCCACCACTAGCCCTGTCCAATTTTCCTCACCAGTTCTTCTCCAATCATCCTCGCCATCGTCTCTTCCCTTGCTGCCTCTGGCGACGATGGCGCCAGAGCCCACCGCCGACGATGGCGCCGAAAAGCACGGGGATGACAGGGGCTATGTCAGTGAGGCCTAGGAGGTAGAGGCCCATGTCGGCAACGCCGCATCCGGTGCCGATTTCGACAGCCCGCTTGCATTGGAAATTGAGGAGGTCAGTGTAGGGTTGGGAGTGTTGTGGTCTTAATCTGAGGGAAGGGGTGAGGCTCAGTGTTCAAAGAATTTGACGAGGACGAGAGAACAAGGCCAAACGGAGGTGGGTCCTGGTTGTCCGTACTTGTTGATTCTAATGGAGGTTCCTGATTTTTTTTTAGAGTGTTTTAGTGGTTAGAGTATTTCTCTTGTATTTCCTTTGATTTTCATTGTGCTAACAATCTTAGAAATTAAGGATCGTGCTCGTTTAGTAGGAAATGCAGTTAAGTTTTGCATTTCCCTACTATATATGGTTTGCCTTTGATGATTGTAGCACACTGTAATTTTCCCCTTCCTCTGTGACGCCCAAGGCCGACACCATCGAATTCTGCGTCAACTTCGATCTCGCTGTCAATAGATTGGGTATGGATTTTGTTTTTGATTTCCCCTTTGATCAATAATATTTTTTCAATCTTTCTTTGGATTTTGTTTCTTTGGCATTTCGTTATGGTTTTTAAGTTTATATGTTTGAGCATAAAGAAGCAGGAGATAGTCAATTTAAGAAATACAATATTATTTCAGAGTCGTGAGAGAACATAAGGAACATTAGACGCATTATATCTCGATGTGGTTGCTTGGACTACCAAGCCTGGATTTGTTTGTCTTTCTTTTTGGTTTATTTCTGATATGTTTCTGGCTTTCTAGAATTCTAGATTTCTGGAATTGTTTTTGGCTGATTAAGGTTTTTTGTTTCCGGCTTGAGGAAGACGATGGGATGGAATGCAAAAGATGAGAGAAGGGGTAAGGGATCAGCTGATGTGGCGATCAGTTGGGTGATTGAGTGCCATGTAGGAGTTTAAGTCAAATAAAACGGTGAAGCTTAACCTCTGTAAATACAAGGGCAATATTGCTACGATTTTAGACTTCCAGGGTAATGTTAAGACCCAAAAAAATTTCAAGGTAATATTATTCCTGGGTGTATATTTTCAGAGCAGATTTGCTACTTAATCTTTTGTAAATTCACCTTTCACTTGGTCATTATATTTTTTGTAAGATTTATTGATGTTTTTCGACAATTAATCTCCTGATGTCCAATCAAAGGACAACTATTTATATTACTCAACTAATCATTAAAAGGTTGAATTGGATTTCATATTTTAAAATATTTTATTAGTAGCACTAAATATCCTAAAATAATTTTAAGTGTAATTATACATTTAAAAATTTTTTTAAGTGACACTCAATATTCTAAAATAATATTTTGTGTAATTTTATATTTAAAATATTTTTTTAACAACACTTGTCTGGTAAAGAATTTTTTTATTTATTTTTTCATTATCTAAAGTTTTTTTTTTCCATCACGCTTCTTTTTCTTGTATTTTTAGTACCTATCTTCAAAAATTTAATATTTATCACTAACATTTTTTAGGTCGTGATCTTAGATATTTTCTAGACTTATCATGTTTTCAACCCCTAATCTTTTAGTTATTTTTAGTGCTGAAAATATGGAAGATAAGTTCCGAAAACATTTAAGATGATGACTACTGAAAATAGTAATATACTCCTTCCGATCTTTAATATAAAATATGTTTGTGTAGTTTATTTGATCCTAAATATAATTTTCATATTTATCAATCTTTTTTTAATTTATCCGTATTGATACTTCCTCAATAATAATCAAGGAGAAAAAAGAATGAGAGAATTAAAGAAGATTACTAGTGTGTTATAAAAAAAATACAGATTATATTTGTCAATCTTTTCTTAATTTACTCCTATTAATGCTTCCTCAATAATAATCAATGAGAAAAGAGAATAAGGGAATTAAAAAGATAACTAATGTATTGTAAAAAATACATATCATATTTAACTAATTCAACTAACTTCTTTAATCTATTCAAGTTTGATAAATATATTTTATATTAAGAATACAAGAATAGATCATAAACAAAGGCTATTGATTGAGGCGGCAAGTGAGGGGGAAAAATAGACTGGGTCCTATGAGGCATCAAGTGGAACAACTTCACTCAAATTGACGACAGAGAGGCTCCTCTAAACAAGAATTTTCCTATAACTGGATGAGCAATTCGTTGTAATTAATGTCAACAAGAATAAATACAATAATATGCAGACTTGTTGACCCAAAAAATGCAGACTGCAAAATCATATCATGTGAGATACAAGTTCTTTGATAAAAAAAAACACAGATACAAGTTCAACTCTTCAAGGTCCTTACTCTCTTATTTCATTTTCTAGTATGGCCATTGAAATTCGGAAGAACTATCAGCCAACAAAAATTTTAACACTAGCTCTGTGTCACTTTCACAAGGACCGCCAATTGTTAAGAACGCTAGAGATACAACAAGATTTCTCAAAATTTTCCACCACAAATTATTCCAATGCTAAGAGACAAATTATCAGTATTTCCTTCTCCATGAGGTCCACTTCAGTTTAAGCTGATACCACAAAGGGGATATTCCCAGAACCCCTCGTGCAAGCCTCGGATCAAACACATTGAATTGCACCCGATTCAGAGAATCCAACAGAATCTGAGCAGGCACTGCTGGGAGAAGCACCGGAACTGCTTCAGACGGCACAAATTCAGCTAACTTCCTAGCTTTCTCTAAATGTGCATTTGCCACTGAGGCCATCTCAAAAACTGTATCACAAAGAGCCTCACGAGAATCCAAGCGCATCTCTTCTCGACGTCCCTCCTTAACTAATAATCCGTGTTTGGATGCCAGTTTAGCTGGTATATAAGAAAAATGGCGGTTGCGATTGATATGATAAGGCAGCGATTTAAGTAGCAAGAGAATGCCACTTGCCTTACCGATATGTGAGGCTGCATGATCAGCTGCTGTGGATCTGATGCCACCAGCCTGAAGTGTCAAATACAGCATGGTTGATGTCGTGTCCTCAGAATATTTCTCCATCTCTTCCATAGTTTCTGGCATCTCAGTAGCCTCTCTTCTTGCATCTTTGATCCGAGCTTCGACCGATCGTTTCAACCATGTCTTACCAAGTTTCGATTCAGCTATAACGGATGAGAGGGCCTGTGCTGTTGGGTGTTCAATCAATTTATTGGCATATATTTTGTCTATGGCTTCTTGCCACCATACCAAACGCATAAGGCCTATCCTGGGATCAGAAGCAACATCCATAGCTCTTGCAGTTTCAACATTCAAGGCACGCAGAGCGAAGGCAGCTTTTCGCATAGATGGAGGGAGTTCAAGAAGACATAGATAGTGATGATAATCATAGCTTCGCACTTGTTGTACACAATAGGAGAAAGCTGTCCTTAAGCTACTAGATGTAGAAGCACTATTCATTAAATCTTTATCTGTATACCTACAGATAAAAGTTACATTGATAACAATGATACCCAGAAAGCAAAAAGTAAATGATAACCACACACAAATCATGTCGACAGTGAATTGGAGATCAAAGATGAAAGAGAAGAGAGATGGCAGGAAATTGAACAAGAGAGGCACAAAAATCAAAACAGAATAAATGAGTCACAACATCAGTGTCAAGAACAAAAAGTCTGCATAGTGAGCTAAAGCAACCACCAACATGATCAAGCCAAGCACAGCCCAGCAGATCATTATGACCAGAAAGTTTCATCAAGGACTTGACTTGCTCAAATGACACCAGATATGCCCAAAGCAACCCCACCGGAAACCTCCTAATGGAACCATCTCCAGGCCTATGTAATGACACAGATGATTTTACTGATCTAATTTTATATCCAACTTGGCACATAATAAATTAGTTTACCTGTTATGACCTATGTTTGTCCGTGAGGCCATCTTAATTTGTAAAGATAACTATATTCTACAGTCCCTTTTGGTCTTTGGCTACAGCAGTACTTGTATGCTTTGCAGTTAAGAACAAACAGCTTCAACGACTCAATGCTGACTAATCTATCAACCATTTCAGTCAATCTGGACAAGTAGCCTGTGTAAACAATACTGAACTTTGGATATTTTTATACAACCTCTACTAAAATTCGCACACATACAGAAAATCCTATCTAACTGGGTAGTCAATATACTTAGCTCTTATATTCTGATTCAAAGGAGAACATATATGTTGAGTTGCCTACTATAATTGCATCACATGCTTAAGTATTTAGTTGAAAATTCCAGTAAGTGGGCAATAATTTTATTATTGAGTAAGTTCACAATTTCACATTAGCTGACAGGAATGACTTATCTTGCAGAAGGGCAAAATGTTAATTTACAACACCACCAAAAAAAAAAAAAAAAAACTTAGATAGCTAGCAAGAATCAGAAGGGGGAAATGGATTTTGATCTTTAATATTTTAAATTTTGACCCGTTTTATCACATATGCTTTCTCCTTTACTCACACTCACAAAAAGGAAATGCTTAAAAGACATAAGAAATAACACTAGGATAGAAGTCACCCATCTATTACCGCTGTTGTGTTGTGTAACTAAATCTGATTATAGCTGCCAATGAAGCAACTAAGATTAATACGTAATACTAGTTAATACAAAGTTATACCAGCAGCAATTTGTACAACGCAATTCGGATTAAAAGTGTAACTAAAAAGCCAGTGATAGGATTCCACCATGTCCCTTGCTAGTTTACACAAGAACAAACTGCGGTGTTTAAGTTTTTAGGAAGTTATTGGAGCCAATTTGTTATGCTTTATGTTTATCCGTGTTGTATCTCCCTTTGTTTTATGTTTATCCGTGTTCTAAGTCTTTGTTGCCTTATGTTGTGGTTTGTTCTTGTTCTGTTTTAGGAAGTTGGTCATTAGGATAAGGTTCAGCAGTTATATGAGGTTCAGTTATCATCGGTTATGATTACCTAGGCTATATATATGTATTGGGACTGTGTTTATGTTATAAAATAAGTATTATGCAGAAGTTATCTCTTTATTGGGTCTAGAGTTGCAGATTATGGCTCTAGTCATACTCTCCTTTCTCCTTTTTCTTTCTAATTCCCAATCTGGTGGGAGACACTTTAGACGTGTTCACTTGGATTTCCTCCAGTAGAACAATCAGATATTGGGAAGAATTGATAGAGGTTTTTCAAGAACAATTCAGCCCGGCAGAGTTTCAGAATCCTAATGCTTATTTGTGCAGTAGAAAGCAAACTGGTTCAGTGCAGGATTACAGACAAGAGTTTGTTAGATGCTCTTCCAGGGTTAAAGGTTGGCCAGAGCATTGCTTATTGGGTGTTTTCATTAACAGGTTAAAAGCAGAGCCTCAGGCAGATGTTAAAATACAGAAACCTAGAATGGTGTTTAAAGCAACGAGTCTGGCTATGGAATTCAAAGAAAAACTGCAAACACAGATTCAGCCAAGATACTCGCAGCGTCCTTATTCTACATGTGGCAGCGAAGGAAATTCAAATTTTAAAGGAAATAAAAGTGAGTATATTTCAAAACCGACGTAAGGATATAGCGCTGGATTTTCTCAGTCAGCTACATAGGCTAATGTGTATCAAAAGCAACTAACTTCTCCAATTCAAAATTCACAATTCACAATCGGTGGTTCCTAAATTTTTGGCCAACTTGGAAAGTAAGAGACAGTATTGGCATGACAAGGGCCTTTGCTACCAATGTGGAGAGAAGTTTGCACCATGGCACCGTTGCAAAAATTCTTCTTTCAAATTAATAGAGATAACCTAAGAAATAGACCAAGTTGAAGAAGAGATCCTGAGCAACGATCAACACATAGAAGGCGAGTTTGCTGAAATATCATTGCATGCCATCTTGGGCAGCCCATTGATCACTACTATGAAAGTTCATGGCACTCTTCAATCAAAACCAGCTCTGATACCAAAATGATAGGTTCTGAGAACCTTGAGATATCAGATTAGGAATTAGAAAGAAAAAGGAGAAAGAAGAGTATGACTAGAGCCAGAATCTGCAACTCTAGACCCAAAAAAGAGATAACTTCTGCATAATACTTCTTTCATAACATAAACACAGTCATAATACATATATATAGCCTAGGTAAACACAGTCATAATACATATATATAGCCTACGTAATCATAACCAATTATAACTGAAACTAAGATAACTGTTGAACCTTATCCCAATAACCAACTTCCAAAAACAGAACAAGGACAAACCACAACATAAGACAACAAAGACATACAACACGAATAAACATAAACCATAAACAAACTGACTCCAATAACTTCCTAAAAACTTAAACTCCACGGTTCTTTCTAGTGTAAACTAGCAAGGGACATGGGGGAATCCTATCAATACCCCTCCCTAAGGGAACCGCCTTGCCCTCAAGGCAAAAATGAGGAAACTGAGCCACTATTGAGTCATAAGTTTCCAGCAGGCTTCCTCTTTAGGACGGTGCTGCCATTGGATAAGTAGTTCAAGGTCTTCTTCACCATCGGTGTGAATCCTTCTGGTGTCCAGTACCTGTTCAGGTTGCAATTGCAACTCCCAGTTGTCAGTTATGGGCAATGGAGAAGCTTGATTAGGAGCAGAGTAACCGTATGCAGACCTCAAGAGAGAAACATGAAATACTGGGTGAACATGAGTCCCCGGAGGTAGCTGTAATTCATAGGCAACAGTACCTATCTTATGAATGACTGGATAAGGGCCAAAGTAACAAGGGGAAAGCTTCTCATAATAACACTGTTGGCGATAAGGTTGCAGATTGAGAAGGACCAAATCACCAGGAGCAAACTCTAATTCTCTATGCTTTAAGTCTGCTTGCTCTTTCATTCTAGACTGTGCAGAAAGCAGATTGTCCCTTATAGTGGCTAAGACAGCATCTCGGTCTTCAAAATAGTCGTCCAATTTTGTGGCACCCTTTGTATATGGCAAAAGTGTAAGAGCAATACGGCCATAAACGATTTGAAAAGGTGTAGAACCAGAGGAGGTATGAAAACCTGTATTATAGGATAACTCAGCCCAATGCAAGACAAGTCCCCACCACTTTGGATGCTCTTGAGAAAAACACCTCAGATAGGTTTCTAAACACCTATTGACTACTGTTTGGCCATCGGATTGGGGATGGTATGCAGAACTCATTCTCAGGTATGTGCCACTTAATTTAAACAGTTCTTACCAAAAGGAACTCAAGAAGAGTGGATCACGGTCAGAAACAACTGATTGGAAAAATCCATGAAGCCTGATAATGTCTTTACAAAACACCGCAGCAAGAGTTTTAGCTGTTATAGGCCGAGATAACCCAATGAAGTGGGCATATTTGCTGAATCTATCAACCACCACCAATATAGTTTCTATACCATGTGATTTAGGAACATATTTGCTCGGCACGTTTAGAGGCTGAAGAGAACCAGCGGGAGATTGAGGAATGTATTTATTCTTTTGACAAGGTGGACATTGCTGCACAAATCTTTTGACATCATCCTTCATATTTCGCTAGTAAAAATGTTGCTGCAAGCGTTTCAGTGTTTGGATAACGCCCACATGTCCACCAAGTGGAGAAGAGTGTGCTTCAGCCATTAACTTTTCACTTAATTCAGTAGGAGCAGGAATGACTAATCTATCTTTTCACTTAATTAGGCTCATTTGTTGTAGTGGTAGAGTATGGTTTTGTGTGGGTGGACTGACTTCAGATGATTCAGGTTGGGAATTGGGACGTATGGGTGAGGTTTCATGGTTATGGTTGGAATCCCCATCATAGTTAGATGAGAGTGTGATCACCATAGTTCCACCGGTAAGGATGGAACCGCTGTGATACCAAAATGAAAGCTGTATTTTAAAGACAGATTATATTTCTATATGAACAGGAAAGAAGGGGAAAAGATAACATATTATACAAGTCTGAAGTTGTTGCAGACTTTATCACCATTCTCATTCATATGATACAGAAGGTACATGGCTGCAGATAGTTTGTTACAGTAAAAATTATGGCAAACAAGTTTAATCAACCCTGTAAAAAGAATATAAAGTATTCAGCCAAGTCCATGCCTTTGAATTAGTGCTGTTTCTTACTTTTTATAACCAGGAAAGTAGAAACCCCTTGATATTAGTAAGTGAATCAAATTGAACATAAATGGAGGTAATAAGCAGCAGAAAAGAGAGGGAAAAACCAGTCCAGATGCAACAAAAATTATACCAATATCAATTTTGATACATAGTCTTCCAATTCAATATTTTTCATTCAGGACTTTCATCAAACAACTTGAATGAGCAGTAAAATTTCTCCCTTATCCTGATCAATTGCTCCCCCGTCTCACAATTAAATAGTATTTTTGGTAGACAACCAAGTTACATATGAAAGGGCTTACAGGTAATTTTAATTATCAGTTTCAAAGATTATAATTGAGACCTTTAGGGCTTGTTTGGTCTGAGGGGAGGGGAGGGGAAGTAGGCGGAAGGAAAATTTTTTTGAATTAAATTTAAAAAAATTAGAGAAGTGGGGTTAAAAATTTTTAATTAATTTTTCTTACTCTTTTATCTTATATATTCTCTTTATTAAAATTTTATTACCCCACTTCTTCAATATTTTAAAATTCAACTCATAAAAATTTTCCCTCCCCTCCCCTCCCCTCCAAATCCCTCACACCAAACATACCCTTAAACATTTATATATTATGCACATTTAAACAAGATGAATTGCAGAAGCTGGGACCTTGAAAATTCTACACAAGTCCAAGTATATCATCAATTAACGAAAGTATGATTAGGACAAAAAGAATCGTTCACTCTAACCAGTTTTGCAAGGGTTAAAATACAAGCCAGCACAGCATAACGTGATAAGAAGAATAAAACTTTTAAATCATAGCCCAACTCAACCAATCAGCAAAATCTACAAGAAAGAATCTTACAGGTTTTTACAAGAAGCAAGCCACAGATGACACCACAATTCTACAAACGAAGACTACCTGCAACATAATCGCAACAGAATCACAAGCCCACAGTGAGATCTTTGCCTGATTCTAGGATGGAGGTTTGGCTATGGCAACAACCATTTCTGTCAAAGCCAAACATGGGGTGGCTGTTAGGTTTTATGTTTGTCAATAGAAAGAAACTGTGAGCCAAAAGGTTTGATAGACTAGATTTTTAAATCTGATCTGTTACATTAAATTTTCCCAGGGGTATTATAGTCTTTTTTATTAGTTTTGACTTCCATGCCATCATTTAAATTTCAAATATATATAACAAACCAAAATGACACTACCAAGATTCCATTCATCATTTCAAATATACCAAACGTACGTTTAAACTCCAGTTTCATTCCTTTTACTGTCTCATTCTAATTCCCTTTCATGTTCACATTCCATCAATGTGTTCTCACCATATTCATCATCAAAACCAAGTAGAAGCTGGTCTTCACCTAGAAGAATCAAATCTCCCCAAGTAGGATTCGAACTCATAAAGGACCACTTTCTGAAATTTGCATTAAAATATATTTCATAGACAACCAAATTTCATCCACATTACAATACAGATGAGTACTTAATGAAGGCAGATGGCTAATCTTAGAAAACCTAAGACCTTGACCTTTCTAAACATGTTCACACATTTTGCTGGTTTCATGAATCTCCAGGAGTGGAGTGGTGAATGACTCTAGGAAATGAATTGGACAATCAACAAATAAAAAGACATAATGCTTTGCAACAGTCATTTTTCTAGAGACATTACTAGGTTCTATAGACTTGTTGGCAAACATATAAAACAGAAAATCAAACAGATTGAAAGATAGATTTCTATAATCAAAACCTTCAATAATTTTAGGTTAGCCCAAGGAACACTGCTGAATATAAGGGCTCCATGTAATTGCTATGCCTTCCCTATTTCTGTCAATGAGACAGTAACAGAAAGATCACAATTACAGTTCACAAAACTCCAAACCCTCCTTCTATATCCAAACCTTGTGATCTCCATAATCTCTTCTGGGGTGAATTCACAAGACAAGAAGTATATTCTAGATTAAACAGAGATAATGTCAAATTCACTATCTTAACCATAAATCAAACCTCAACCAGCCAAAGAGTAGAACCCAGAAACCAAAAGTTGTGATAATATTCAGGCAAAGCAACAGGGCACATCAAACTACCATTCATAACAGCAGCAAAATAGAGGAGGGCAACGTTAAAGGCCTCCTCACTATGTCAGCTAAACTGCCATTCGTAACAGCAGCAAATGGGAAGGATAAATATTTCAAAAAAGTCATTCAGGGAAGTATTCAACACTATTGAAGAAGAATACTGCCACACCTGAATTGAATTCAGACCGAAGACGAGCTCTCTCGTTTTTTATATCTCTGTAGATCTATCAAACGGCACTGCCAACGCAGCTGCTCTTGCCTACTAAATCGTATACACAAAAACTAAATAAATGGTACAGATCAAATTTTAGTTTAAAAACCCATCAAACTAATCAATGAGAGAGTATACACTGAGGACTCACCGACTGAGGACCGAAGAGGGAGGGAGGGAGGGAGGAGAGATTGGAGACGGCGAGGGAGTGAGATGGCAGCGAGCACCGAGAGTGGGCGGCGAACACACCGGAGAGTGAGGCTTATAGCCGTCCGGAGCGAGAAGAAAGTACAGTAACAAAAAATTAGAAAGTCCATGTAAAAGTTGTTGGGAAAATCCTAATTAATTCTTGATCACCATTTAACAAATTGTTAAGAGAAAATTAGAAAGAATGATCAAGAAAAAGAAATATTTATTAATAAATATCTTAAAAATTATAATTATTTTGAAGGATAAAAAATTAAAATATAAATCTTCAATTATGAAATTAACCTTCACTAAATCCCTTACATTCAACTATTGTTAGTTATCAATTGATGTTGCCTTGTCAATTATGTTCTTAAATTGAATTGTCTTTTATTTAGATATTGAGATTCCTATAGCAATTTATTTAAGAATTTATTGATTAAAAATTTTAAGTTTTAGTATTTTTCATTTTTATAAAATTCTTTTTAGGTGCATTTGGTTTGTTTAAGCTTTTTCTCCTAAAAACCACACATTTTTAAAAGAAATATATTATAAGACTTTTTATGAGTTTTTTAAGATGTTAAAAATAATCAATTATTTATAGGTAACTTTTAAGATAATCTTATGTGTAAAAAATATTGAATTGTAAATGTCAGCAAATTTAATAAATAACCGTCAAATAGTTGAGAGTCAAATAGTTGAGATCGATTAAGGAAGGTTGATTTGGTAATTAAAATTTTATATTTTAATTTTTGGTCCTAAAAAATAATTAAAATTTTTAAGATCTTCTTTAATAAATATTTTGTTTCCTTGGTCATTTTCTCTAATTTTCCCTTTTTTTAATGTTGTTAAGAAACCGAAATACCCTTAATTTATTAAAAAGGAAAATTGAAGATAGTTAAAAAGAAAAAAAAAAGGATTTCTGAATTAAGCCTTATCTAACTTAAATTAATTAATAATTATTCAATATATATTGACGGTGGATCAATTTTTTTGATAAATATGATCATGGATTTATATATTTATATTTATATATAATATATAAAAATTTTAACAAAACAATTACTCATATATAATACCATGCATTTTTTATATTTCATACAATACAAGTTCCGCATGTACTGATTTAAGTAATAAAAATAAAATACTTAGCATAATGCTAAAATTTTTTACTTTCTAACTGTGAAGCTTTTTATAAAATGAGTGAGTTTTGTGTCTATCATTTCCCTAGATTGTCAATCTTATTTATTTTATATTTCATCATGTTATATGTGTGTGTATTTATATATATAATATTCATTCATTAATTTCCAAAATTTTACATGCTACACTTCCCCCCCCCCCCTCTCTCTCTCTCTAATATTGTTCCTGTTTTAACTCTCTATAAATGTGCTGAGGGTCCATCTACATATCAAGAATTTAATTTTCAAGTTTAATTATTGATTTTGTATTCTGCAGAGAATATTTCTGGGTCTCCACACACACAATTTCATTCTATTTATTTAGGTTTGCAAGCGATGAAGCAAAATATTAATTCTAAATTATTGTTGTATTATTTTATACAAAGGAAATAATAATTAAGTTTAGTTGAAGTGGAGCTGGAAATTATATGTAAATCCTAAAGGTTTTAATTTATTTAAGTGATTTTTTCCTAGATTGAAATATGATTATATGAAGGTGATGCTACAAAAATGATTTAAATATATCATCATTGATATAGATATAAATATATAAATACATGATCATATTTTTTAAAAAATAAATATGTCAAACTTCTAAAGTTAAAATAACAAATGCATGCTAATTATATTGAATGATTATAACTTAATTTAAGTTAGATGGGGCCTAATTTAGAAATCTTTTTTCCATTTTAACTATCTTCAATTTTCCTTTTTAACAACATAAGGTATTATGGTCTTTTAACAACATTAACAAATCATTAAGTAGATTTCTTGACCTCCTTAAGAATTTGTTAAAAGTGTAAGCTTAATTTTAGTTTTGACAATTTCAATTGGATTTAATTGAAATTTTCTCAAATTTATATATTTAATTATTTAAAGTTTTTCAAAACAGATTTCTATTTTTTTTAAAAAAAAAAACACATAACTAAAAGTAAATTACTACTAAACAAGTTTTTGTTTATAAAAACAGAAAATTGTTTTGGAATAGAAAAACAAACATCCCTACGTATTTTCCTGGAATAGGAAAACAAACATCCCTACGGGAGAATCATTGAAAAAGAATTTGGAATTTAGAAAATAACAAATGAATTTTTTATCAAGAGTTGATTAGAAAATACCGAAACATGATAAGAAATTTTTAATTTTTTTTCTTAAAAAATGATTGATTTATCATTTCCTAATTTTTAGATTCTTTTACAGGAATTCTCTTTATATCAATTTTAGATTACAGTGAAAAGGCACGACAAAAGATATTTTTAATTAAAACTCGATAAATTTTGTGTCAATAGTTATTTAAGTTGGTTCATCGATTTTCTTAAATTCATAAATTTTTTAATTAAACCCGACAAATCTGTTTGATTTTCTGTTTATTTGTTTGTCAACAAGTCCATAGAACCTAGTAATGTCGGCCAAAAAATTATATCTTTATTAGTGATGACTGACAAAGCATCCTGTCTTTTTATTAGACAATTAATTACTTTTTCTAATTCTAAATATAAGATAGAGTTGATTTTTTTTATAGAAATTAAAGAGTTAAATAAATTATTTAATCATATATATGTTATGTATCATTATATTACATATCAGATTATATGTTAGGAAAAATTGTTAGGAGAAAAAATGATAAATATAAATATTTTAAAGTAATTTAATTAACTTCCTCAATCTCTAAAAAAATATTAACTATATCTTATATTTAAGATTAAAAAGAGTATTTCATTTACTAGAGTCACTCCACCGCTTCTAGAGATTCATGAAACCAGCAAAATGTGTGAATGTATGTTTAGAAAGGTCAAGGTCTTGGGTCTTCTAAGTTACGCCTTCTGCCTTTATTAGTTACTCATTTGTATGGTGCATGAATTTTTGTGGACAATGAAATGCTATATCCGGTCCTAAATATAAAAGTTATTTGGAGGTTGAATGTTTATTAAAAAATAGTTATGATGAAAAATGATATTATAGGAAAATCAATTTATATATGTTATAAATAATTAATTTAACTAATTTTTTTAATTTATTCAAACTAATTAACTAGCCCTTTTATTAAAAACAGAATGTAATTATGATGATAAATAATGTATTTTTTGTGTGAAAACCAGCTTCTCCTTGATTTTGATTATGAATATTTTACAGGTTAAAAAAAAAACGGATTATGAATATGGTGAGAACACGTTAACTATTATTATTCTTCTTCTCTTCCATTATATGCTAATTTGTTCCCCCCCCCCCCCTACATTCTGTGTGTATACTTCTTCATGGTGATTTGGTACCAAATTTTATTTTAAACTCGGTAAGCTAGCAATTATTTAATAATTATTAAGTTCACGATGTTAACTAGTAGATAGAAAAAGAACTTATTTTTTTATTACATCTGATACGGGTTGAACCCATTAGGGGGGTAAGTGGCCTAAGGCCACTCTAGTGACCACTGCGCCACTAGGTGCTAGTTGAAAAAGAACTAATTTTGCAAGAAGACAAAATGTTAATGAACAAGTTCATTAAAAAAATTATCTTGGTAGCAAGAACAAAAACGGGGAAATGGATTTTGATTCTTAATGATTTAAATTTGGGTTAAAGTGTAAATTTATTTCGAAAGTTTTCGCTGAAGTGCAATGATGCCCTAAAGTTTTTTTAGGTTCAATGTTGCCTCAAAAGTATTAAAAGCCAAACTTCAACATTTTTAACAAACTAGAACATACATCCTCATTCTCCCTAATTCTGTTCAGAATATTAACAACAGCTAATGAATCACATTCAACAACTGAACTATACAAACCAGCATCAAAAGCCATTTGCAAACCTGTTATTACACCCCAAATTTCAGCTTTTATTGCTGTGCATATGCCTAGCTTCCTGGAGAATCCTTTGATCCATTTCCCTCCACAGTCCCGAATTAATCCTCCACATCAAGCACTCCTAGGTTGACCTTTAGCTGCACCACCTACATTCAGCTTTGCCACTCCATCCTTGGACACACCCACACGATGCTTGCTTTTTTCCTTCCCAGTTCAAGCCTGCAAAGATTCTCATTTGAATTCACAGTAGCTATGAACACCCTATTTTGTCCAGGCCTTACTCAAAAATACAAAAATAATTGATAATGATTGGTGTCCAAATTAGCAATCATCATTGAAAGAAAAAAAATAAGAAAATAAGAAAATCCCTCTATTGATGATTATTGGTGTTCAAATTGGCAATCATCAGTAAAAGGAAAAAAAATAAAAATAAAATAAATCCCCTCATTGATGATGATTAGTGTCCAAATTGGCATTGTCATTCATTAAGGGAAAATAATAAATAAAAAATTAAAAATGAAAAATAAAAAAAAATCTCATTTATGTTGATAGGTTTAAATTAGGAAACTAATTGTGGGGAGAATAATAAAAAAATTAAAAAAGAAAAAAAATCTCCACTAATGGTGATTAGGTCAAGCTAGGAAGTTTTATCAATAGAAAATACAAAAAAAAAACGAAAATTAAAAAAATCTCTATTGATAGTGATTGGATCAAGTTAGATAGTTCTTAACATAAAATACAAAAAAAAAATCAAAAATAAAAATTCAAAAAAGAAGGAGTATTTATGAAGAAAACCTTACCTTGAGACTATAAATAGGGGAGCAAGGGTTGAAGCAAAACACACAAGAATTTTGGAGAGTAAGGAGATAAGGTCTGTGACTGAGTTTTCATCCTTTTCTTTTATTTCTAATGATACATAGGATCTTATTGCTTTCACTGCGCAACTTGATTTACTGTAATTACATCTTCATGCTTTCATTACCCCATCTTCATGCTTACCTTGTCGTGACTCATGCTTACCTCATCGTGATTCACATGTGCGTGAATCATGCACTATGCTCTTGTCTTTTTGCTCATCCGAATAGCAAATAACATTAATGAGATGAATTACTTTGAAATTTGTTTCCATTTACTACAAAACCCCAAGTTCAAGACAATCACCATTAATGATGATCATTTTTCAAATTTCAAACAATCCAATCGCCATCAATGTCATTTTCTTATTAATTTAAATGTGTCAGGATTAAGGAAGATTTTTTCTTGTTTTCATTTTTTTTATTATTTTTGAGTTGCACCTGGACAAAATAAGGTGTTTACAGTTGTAACCCCCCGCTGTCATCAAGGTCGTGATTAGTGTTTAAATACGTTTTATAATCGAATAAGAGATTCTAAATAATTAAAAACTTTTTGCAACACTTGTACAATATGATCTCCATTCATTTTTAAATAAAAACAATTGGCCTGTTCGATTTGTCATATATACAATATCAGAGTATTAACAAAATTCTTGACATTCACATGAGATAATATCGTTAATCTAAGAGTTTTACAGGGCATCATCACCCATCTCAATTTCCCATAGCGGAGATTACACAATAACTATAAATCTATGGTCAATCCAATATATATATAAATATATAGTTAACCAAATGATAACCAAAATCCGAAAATAACTAGAACTACCACTGACAATTCTAGTCGCCCTTGCTCACTTACTTGCCCTCAATCCACTTGCCCTGTCTAAAAATATTATTTGGAAAGAGTGAGATTCAAAAGAATCCTAGTAGTAAAAGTTTGTAATATCCTGGATTGTAATCAAGGATTAGTAATTTCAAAGAGATGTAATTAATGTTAATTAAGCACTTTTGAAGAATATTATGTGAATTGTAATGTAAAATGTGCTTGGTGATAGTTTTGTAAGCATTGTGATAATCAGGGGCAAAATGGTAAATTTACCGACCGATTGGACAGTTACCGGAGAGGAAACTCATTGGTAATTAAGATCAATGGCTAGGATTGAAAGAGCAAGAGGTGGAATCTTGTGCATGCAAATCTATGTGAAATCATAGTAGGGAGAACAAGATGGTTCCAAGTGTCAAGATATGGACCATGGATGAGGTCAAAGTTTTCAAACTCATTCTCTCTTCCTCCCAAGTCGGCTAAGTGTATAGAAAGAATGGAAATGTGATCATCTTCATCAATATTTCACTTCTCTCTCATCCTCCTCCATTTTTCGCCAAGAACAAGCAAGAAAGAGAAAGAAGAAGCTTGAGTTTTAGGTAAGGTTTTGTCCCTAAATGCTCAACTCAACTTCATTAATATTGTCCATGAGGTTGAGGGCTTTATTCCTATGGTTTCAGATTTTTGATTTGTGGTGTTTGAGAACTCGTGGAAATTTGGAAGTGAGGGAAACAAGGAACTAGCTTGGGAAGAAGTTAAGGTGAGTATTTGGAACCTTTTGTTATATTCATTGTGGTTATTGGTTTATTTTTGGGAATTTTGAATTTTTGCCCTGATTTTTGGTCCAATTTGAATGCTGAAATTGGTTAGTGTGTTGTGTAGAATGGGGTGTTAAATTTTGTCTTTGAGCCATGGGAGTTTATTTGGAATTTTGGAATGGAAGGAATTGCATTGTGGTGGATTGTGTGTATGTTGTGTTGACATGTTAAGATTTCTGTGGAACATGTCTAAATGGATGGAATTTGATTGTTTTGATGGCTCCAATGGATTCCTTGGGCAAAATTGGTGTGGAAATGGTGTTTTATGTGAAAATGGGAACCATTGGAAACAATTGTAAAAAACTGAAAATCTGTCCATAGAAGGTCTGTGCTGGGCAGTCTTTTTGTGTGGGCGTTTTGAATAGGCTAATGATGTTAGAAAATTATGAAACTTTCTAGTTTTCAAGTTCACTTCCCAAGCTTCAAAATGGACATAAATTTTGTGTCATTTCGCTTTGTGAGCTGGGAGTTGAACTGTCCAAAGTTTGGCATCAAACCTGGACCCTGTTTTGGCACAACGTTAGGTTTTTGGTAAATCTGAACTTTTGTGGTGATTTCTAGTAATGGCCAATATTTTTAAAGAGGACTTAAATAGATTTCATGTGGCTTTGGAATCACCTTATTTCGATTTTTCCTGAATTAGTTATGATTTTTGGAAGTTCAGCCAAGAAACAGAATTTTCTTGGCTGCGGCCAGAAGATGTTGGGCCGCGGCCCAAATGTTTCTGGGCAGATTTTGGCCGCGGCCAGTGGATTTGTGGGCCGCGGCCAACCCCCAAAAATCAGTGTTTTTCACTTTTGAAAGGTGGTTTTTGGTATAGCCTTTCCCAACCTTTTAGGTATACGTTTAGACCTAAAATAGTCACCTAAAGAGTTCAAATGATAACCAACTTAAAGTATTATAGAGATAAGAACTTGGGAAAGAGATTGACGGGTTGTCCCTAACTTGATTTATAGGATTTGATATTTGCCGTCCTCGTGAGCCCGTTGTGCCAGGAAACGTCAGGAAAGGATCAAGTAGTGACTCTCTCTCTTATACTATGTGTAATGCTCTGTGTGTGTGTGTGTGTTATCACTGTTCTGCGATGAATCTGTGATGCTGCTGTGGTTACAGCTGGTGATAGCTATCGTTTATAGCGCAAGCTGTCATTTACAGCGCAAGCTATCGTTTACAGCATAAGCTGTCGTTATTGTGATTACAGTGTAAGCTGTCGTGACTGTGATTACAGCAAGAGCTGTCGTATTGTGTATACAGCAGTGAGTGCTGTCGTTTGTGGTGAAAACCATGTATCTTTGAGATTGCTGCTGCTATTGTTGGTTGTGATTTATATACATGCTTTGTATTTATGCATTGTGTGAGTGGTTTGTTACTACTGAGATTCTCTCGAATCTCATTCTTTCCTATGACTAACATTTCAGACAGGGCATGTGGCTCAAAAGAGAAGAGGCTAACCCGGAGCAACTAGGACCTTTAGGGGTACATTTGATATTGGAAATGTTGGTTATCCATTTTGAACTTGGGATTACTGTATATTTTGAGATATAAGTATTATACTCGATTTTGGTTGTGTAATCCCCTAGTGGATGCTTATAAACCCTCAGGTTGTATAAGTATAGAACCCGGGAGTTGCCGGGGATTTGGTTATACACTATGATATGAATGAATGTATATTAACTACACAGGTAATTATATTCGAATATTGAAATTGAGACCAGGATGGGAAAAAGAGTTTTGAAAGTTTTGTGAAAATGTTGCTGTGAGACAGAAAGTTTAAAACGAGGTTAAAGCATCCAATGGTCTCTAATCTGATTTAAATATGTGTTATCGAATTATAATTACATGATTAAAGTCAGGGGGTTACACAGTTTACATAAATGATGTATAATGAACATAACAAGTAAGCATATATCACAAATTGACAACACAATATTCAATGTTTCCTGTCATGCCCCATAATCCCATCAGCCCGTAGGCATGGTCCTCCACCATGGGTTGATCCCCCTATATGGTCACAGGTCACAACTCTTCATTAGTATGCCTCGTATTCCCACTGGCCTGCAGGCATGGTCCTCCACCATAGGTTGATCCCCCCATGTGGCCGCAGGTCACAGCTTTTCATTGGTATGGCCCGTATTCCTACCGGCCTGTAGACATGGTCCTCCACCATGGGTTGATCCCCCCATGTGGCGCAGGTCACAGCTCACAAGATTCAATGATAAATACACACAAGCAATGCATTAACATGATATAGGATAAAGTGTCACTACCTTGCCCTTTCTGTTCTTGTTCAGGCGTATGCCTTCTTTGCTCCGGGCAATTGTCAAATCCTAGAATCAATATTAAGGATGACAAGTTATCGCTTATCCTAATACTCAAATGACTTCAAAACACTTAGATTTGATTATCATTAAAGTCCCTTAAGTACATATGAAAGGCCCTAATAATAGCCCTAAAGGATTGGGAAGTACTATCTCAAAGACCACCTTACAATAGTGAAAACTTCTGATTTTTGGATGTTGGCCGCAGTAATCATTCATCGAAAAGGCATATCTCTGGCAATTAAGCAAGGCACCATCAGGGGGACTACACGGAACTGAAAGCAAAGGACCTCCTAATAGCATCACATCTACACCAATATGTGCTCATTATTATGCATCCACTTGAATATTGAAAGATCATTTCCTTTAAATGAATCTTCATCCTTAGTATATCTTTCCTTCTATTAAATCAAATGTCAAACTTTGTGTCATGATTTGTATAAGGGTAACTCTTTTTAATGAAAGCACAACTTTTATCTGGATAAACACTCACGATGATATACATGGTGTCCTCTACTCCTATTTAACTTATGTAATTTCAGGATCATTAGTGAAGGTCCCAATTGGAATCTCTGTTGTGGGGTCAAACAGTTGAAAAAGGGACACAAATTAAACTGAGGGTTCTAGGTTGTGGCATCTATGTGAATCTCATTATACACATCTTCATACCTCCGACAAGACTACGCGAGTAAGGGGGTTCTAGTTAGGCACCTGGACGAAGAAAGAGCAATATCACCTACTAGGCTATTCTTTAACACCACCATTATTGCACTCATTCTCATTATCATGTCAACACCTCCATTATCAACATCACCATTAACATCATCATTATCACTACTATCATCATCATCATCAGCAACAGCAGCATTATCATTATATTCATTATCCTCATTAAGATTCCATCATCACTGTCATAATCATTATTAGTGCCATCACCTCCATCATGACTTCACTATTTTGATATCCCCCTCATTATCATGGCCATTATCATCCTCTTCATCATCATTGTTGTCATCATCATTAGGATTTCATCATCACTGTCATCATTATTATCAATGTCATCATCTTCATAAGCACTACTCCAAGGGGCATCACATGTTTATAGCACCCTTTTTAAAGCCCTGTACCGACAGGAACCCTCAAAGCCTAATAACGGCTGGCACCTTTTTCAAAGCCCTGTACCGATAGGCCCCCTTAAAGCCCAGTAACAGCTGGCCCCCTTTCAAAGACCTGTACCAGTAGGCACCCTCAAAGCCTAGTAACGACTAGCACCCTTTTCAAAGCCCTGTAGTGGCAAGCACCCTCAAAACCTAGTAACGACTAGCACAATTCTTTTAAAGCCTAATAACGCTTAGCATAATTCTTTTAAAGCCCTGTAATGGCGAGTACTATTCTTTCAAAGCCGTATACCGACAGGCACCCTCAAAGCCCAGTAACGGCTGGCACAATTCTTGTAAAGCCTAATAACGCTTGGCACGATTCTTTTAAAGCCCTGTACTTCCATACACCCCCAAAGCCCAATAACGCTTGGCACAATTCTTTCAAACCCCAGTAACGTTGGCACCCTCTCTAAGCCCTGTATCAGCAGGTGCCCTTTAAGCCCAATAATGGCTAGCATAATTCTTTTGAAGCCCTGTAACGGTAGGAACTATTCTTTTTAAGCCATGTATCAGCAGGCACCCTTTAAGCCCAGTAACGGCTGGCATAATTCTTTTCCACTAATGGTAATTAGTTCAAGCTAGGAAGTTTTATCAATAGAACATACAAAAAAAAAATTAAAGAATGAAAATTAAAAAAAAAAATCTCCATTGATGGTGATTGGGTCAAGTTGGGTAGTTCTTAACATAAAATACAAAAAAATCAAAAATGAAAATTCAAAAAAGAAGGAGCATTTATGAAGAAAACCCTACCTTGAGACTATAAATAGGGGAGCAAGGATTGAAGCAAGACACAAAAATTTTAGGAGATCAAGGAGATAAGATCTGTGGCTGAGTTTTCATCCTTTTCTTTTATTTCTAATGATACATGGGATCTTATTGCTTTTACCGCGCAACTTGATTCATTGTGATTACATCTTTATACTTTCATTACCCCATCTTCATGCTTACCTCATCTTGATTCACATGTGCGTGAATCATGCACTATGCTCTTGTCTTTTTGCTCATCCAATATATGTTATGTTATTGGATGTTGTGGTCTTGTGGATTTGCTTTTTATTGTCCGATTGAATTATCTCATACATCATTGTTGGATGCGTTGCATTTAGGCAAGAGGTATGTGCTTTCTTATCTTCTTATAATACTAGGTGCCATGCTTAATAAGTATAGATAATGTGATTGTACTTGCCTCTTATTTATTATGTGGTTTTGTCACATTATCTCTTATTGTAGTGGGGTTCAAAGGATAAAAGGTACACATAAATCTCCTCACCTTTGACTTCTTTTTTGTTTAACTTGTGCTACTTTTTCTTCTTTTTTCTTTATCCCCTTTCTTAGGTTCTCTTTCAAAAAGAGAAAAAAATATTTTAACACATTTTTATAAATGAAAATAAAATGGAAAAACTCTATTTCATGAAAAAATATAAAGAAATTGCTTTCATAAATAAAAAATACAAACTAAACAAAAATTATTTTCTCAAATAAATTAAATAAACATTTTTTTCTAAAAAACACCAACAAAGTGACATGTATTTCTACCCCTCGAACTACGTGGGTTTTGATCCCTCTAAAGGGTACGTAGGTCCTAGGCTTTCATCCTAGGTCAAGTCCAACCTTGTAAATAAATATATTTTTCCTTATTTTCTTTTTATAAATAAATGTTCATTTTTTCTTTAGTTTTCATTTCATTTATTTTTGTAAATATTCTTTTTATTTGGGTAATTATCACAAGATTAAGGCCATATTTATTTTTAAATAATTAACTTAAGGTAACCATTCTTATGAATGGGTGTTATGGGGCGTCTAACACCTTCCCCATACACAATTGACTCCCAAACCCTAAATGGTTTTTGCATATCAGTTTCCATTTTAAAAAAAGGTTTCCAAAATTATCTTTTTCTAAAATTTTGGTGGCGGCTCCTTATTTTTCAAATTTCGGGCGCTACAGTAGCATCTGTATAAAAACCGATTACCTTCGTAGGCTATTCTGGAAAATTAAAACCTGGTTCATACATACTTTGATTTCTCCAAGCCCAAAGTTGCCAGCAAGTGATAACAAACTCTGTCATCTTCCTCCTTCTCCTTCTACTTAAGTTCCGCCTGAACTACTCCTTGCCTTATAACCTCCAAAACTCAAAACTATTATCTTCTTCTCCCAACTGCGGCTATACATTCTGTGCTACATAACAATCCCTCAACACATGCATAAGTGTTTCCTCCTTTCCAAGACACTTATGACAATCAACACTTCCACCCAATAGCCAACTCTTTCTTTCTGTTGTTAACAACATGTTATGTGCTGCTAACCATATGAAAACTTGCACCCTCCTAGCTCCCTTCTACTTCCAAATTTTACTCCATAATATATCTTTTTCACCTTGCTCATTCTTCAATTTTTATGCATTTCACTCACTACATACTTATCTTGTAATGCATTACACCATTTAATTCTATCCCTACCAAAATCCTCACTTGGTATTGGAGCAGCAAGTAATATTCTCTTTCCTTCCTTCGATAATAACCCCTCCAACTTCTAAACATTCCAATTTTTACTAGGATCAACCATTTCACAGACCTTTACTTTTAAATCATCATCATTTAACTGTATTAAGCTTTTATCCTTAAGCTTTCTTCCTTTTCCCAGCTAGTAGTCACTCCAGAGACAAACCTCTTTCCCATCACCAACATCCCAACACACACTTTCCACTATATGAGGCCATAATCGAGCAAGGTTCCTCCAAATTTCTAAATCTGCATTTTTGCTACACACTCCTTCTTTAAATCCACATTCCTTCCATATTTACCTCTAAGCATCCTTGAACACAAATTATTAGGATTAGCAATAATATTCCAGCCAACCCTACTAAGCAACACATCATTCATGCCTCCTAGGTCTCTTAATCCATACCCTCCTCTCTCCTTTGACATGTAAAGAACCTCCCAACTCATTGCATGCATTTTCTTCTTATTCTCTTCACTATTCCACACAAAATCTCTCTATAGTTTTTCTATTTGCTGCCTAACTCCCACTGGAATATGAGAGTGTTGCATGCAAAAGGTAGTCATTTGATTGGTGACTAATTACACTAAGGTCAATCTCCCAACCAAAAGAGAGCATTTGCTTCTTCCATCCTCCCAACTTCTACTGCATTTTATCTAATACTGGCTGAAATCTTTCCTTAGTATTTCTTCCCTTTACTATATAGGCTCCTAAATACCTTCCAATTTCCTCCACCACTCTAAAACCCTTTAAAGTACAGATTTCATTTTTCACTGTTCTCTCTGTGTTCTTGGAGAAGTAAATGCTTTTTTTTGTGCATTTAACTTCTGCCTTGACTTCTCCCCAAATTCTTCTAAAATCTTCAACACATTACAAGCTTGATCCAAACTTGTTTCACAAAACAACAATAAATCATCTACAAAAAGTAAGTTTGAAATAGCTAAACCATTCCTTCCCATTGTCAAAGAGTGCCAATCCCTTTTATCTACACTATCCAACACCATATGCGTTAGTTTTTCCATTCCTAACACAAATAGATATGGTGATAGCGGAACCCCTTGCCTCAATCCTCTAGATAGAAGAAACACCTCTTTCTTCTCTCCATTCTACATAATGGCCATTGTTGTTGTGCTAATACACAATATAATGACTTCAATCATATGCTCATTCAATACAATTTCCCCCAAAACTTTGACTATAAAGTCCCAAGACATTCTATTATATGCCTTTTCCAAGTCAATCTTTATCACCATGTAGCCTTTCTTCCCTGTCATCCTATTCATAAAATACACAACCTCCTTCACAATTATTATATTGTTCTGAATGCTTTTCTTTGGAACAAAACTAGTTTGGAAAGGGGAGACTAGTTTGTCCATAAGTGGCTTCAATCTATTTACTATTATCTTGGTTAATCCCTTGTACAATACGTTACAAAGAGATATAGGTCTAAATTGACTCACCAACTCAGGTTTCTCAAGCTTCGGTATTAAGACCAACAAAGTACTATTAATCTCTTTTATTCGCTTTGGTCTCTTCCATAGTTCCTTCATCATATTAATCACTGAGGCACCCACAACTTTCCAATTTTGCTGATAAAAAACTGCTGGAAATCCATCATCCCCGGGTGCATTAAATCCTCCCATTTGAAAGAAAGCCTTTTTCACTTCCTCTCCCCTTACATCCTCTCCCAACCCAGCTAAAATATCATTTTCAACACAACCCCACTGTTGTCTTGTTTCAATCCAGCCCCTACTCCTATTTTCTTCATTAAATAGTTTCATGAAAAAATCCTGAAACAAATTTACAATTCTTCCTTCATCTTCCAACCATTTTCCTTCTCCATCCCTTAACATTCTTACTCTATTTCTTCTTCTTCTAATAGCTGTTTTGGTATGATAAAATTGGGTGTTTCTATCTCCTTGCTCTATCCACTTTCCTCTCAATTTTTAGTACCACATTATTTCTTCCTGTTTTAGAATCTCAATTAGCTCATTTTCCAATGATTTTTCAAGTTGCAGTAAAAACATATATTCTCTCCTATTAATACTAGACTAAATGCCATGAAGCATGTTCAGTAGTCTCTTTTCTATACTCAATTCTACCAAAAACCTCCTTATTCCAAAATTTTAAATCATCTTGTAACCATCTCAAATTTCTATGTGCTTCCACATTATTCTTCCAACAATTTTCTAGCATCCCTTGAAAATGCTTGATAAGTAAAATATTTGCATATTTATTTTCCCTTATATGATGATTTTATGGACGATATTTGTGTTTAATATAATAAATTTGGGTGTGATTGATAAATAAATAATGCTTTTGGAATAAATATCATTTAAAAAAATAATAAAATAAAAAAATGAAAGTATTGTAGCAACAGGATCACTATAGCAGATGGTTAGACTGTAGTAGACAGAAGTTACACTGTAGCGGATGGAAGTTACACTATAGCGGATGGGAGTCACTGTAGATCCGTCGGACACTGTATCTGTTTGCTGACAGTCATTGTAGTAGCCGCCAGATCACTGTAGCAATCTCCGGACACTGTAGTAGTACTGTAGCACACATTTTTTCCCTATAAATAGAGATCAATGCCAAGCTCAAAGGGGGAGGAGAGGAAGAGAAGCAGAGGTTTCCTTCTCCGACAGGGAGAGGTCCTTCTCTGATCGGGAGAGATCTTTCTCTAACATTTATGGGTTCTTTGTGTTGTTTTTTTAGATTTAATTTCATGCATTGCATGCCTCTATCTTGGAAGGCTTAGGATTGTATTACATTTTGCATGCCTCCATCTTGGAAGGCTTAGTATCATATTACATTTTGCATGCCGACTACATGGAAGGTTTTACCTCCTAAATGGACGGCTAAATTTCTTCATTTTTCATGCATCTTTTGGTTGTATATTTATGTTTGAGAATTTAATATTCAAGTTTATGCAGTATTTCTGAGGATTTCATTCTAGCTTTATATAATGTCAATTTATTTTGGTTTTGTTTTTAATTTCATCATGTGCTAAACTTTCATTTTCCTAGGGTGATGACGTAGCTTACTAATGACGGATTGAATCTTAACTTATTAAGGGTGTGTTTGTTTTGGCGATGGGATAAGTAACTTATTTTTACTTAAACTTATGGAATCTTAAGATTGAAAAAAAGTTAGATTGGTAAAATGATGAGTGTTTGGATTAGTGATTGGATAAGTAACTTAAAGTAACTTATGTAAAAGTTAGGATGTTTGGTTTGATTTTTGCATAAGTAACTTTTATATTAATTAAGAGAAAAAAATTGAAAAAATTATGAAAAATGAAAAAATGAAGGGATAATTGTGAAAAAAGTCCTCATTAGCAACTTAATTGCCAATGAAACCTGGGAAGATATCTACACACGGAGAGATTTTTTCACAATTTTCTCAAAAATTAACTTTGAAAATTTGGTAATGGTACAATTTTAATAAAATGATATCAAACTCTAATTTAAATTGGTACACTCCAAAGGTCTTTTCTACTGTGCACCTCAAGCTTAAATCTTATAAATTATATCAAACTCTAATTTAAATATTAAATCCTAACTCATATTTTCACATAGCTGAAAATCTAACAAAATAAACTGATTAAAATCTCAATAATACCTCCAATAATCCAAATAAATTATTTAAACTAAATTTAATGGGTAAAAACACCATATAGAAACTAATTTATGACATGTTTATAAAAATAAATTGATTATAAAATCATAAAACAACTTAATAGTAAATTTAAACTGATTAAAATTAATTATTAATTATTCTCTACATTTCTACAGTCATATATTGACAAAACTCAAAACTTGCCTAAACTCTTATCCCAAAGTATTTTCTAATTAGCAGAAGATTACTATCTAAAGAAAGAGAAAATTATTTAGAACGTTTATTTATAAAAGAAGCTTTGTGGAAATTATGTGAATATCATAATTGTTGGATTAATGGGGTGAGTTCTCTGTAGAATGAAAAAGTTGAAAGTTCGCCCCAGAGTACAATAAGAAAATCTTGAGGTGGAGGTTGTTAATAAGAATCCATCGGACCCGATGCAAGAGATAATGGGTCTGATAAGAGATCAGCGGGATATGATAGTTGAGCTTAGATAGGAGCTTAGAGCTGAGAAAGCAAAGAATAATGAGGGCCGGGGTCAGTCTACTCAAGAAGGAACTTGAGAGGAAACCCGGGAAGAGACTGCTGAAGGGTCGGCAAGACCGTTAGAATCCCTTCCTCATGCTATTCCGAACCAAGAGTCACCACCTCATGTGATTCCAAATCAAGAATCCCATGGAGTGCCGGCTAAAGAAGAAAGAGACCTTCAGTTTTGGGTCTCCAGATTCTGTAAGCACCTACCTCCGGCATTTAAGGGGAAATTCGATCCTTAGGCAGCTGAAGATTGGTTAAACCGCCTTGAGAAGATTTTTGACGTTCTTGAGTGTTCCTCAGAGGTGAAAGCCAAGTTGGCTGTGTACAAGCTTGAGGGTGATGCAGACCGCTGGTGGCGGAACATTGCTTTGTCTTTGAAGAGCAAGAATATACCATTGACATGGGATGTGTTTCAACAACACTTCAATGAGAAATACTTTTTGAAGTCGGTGAGGCTTGAAAAGGAGACCGAGTTTCTGAATATCAAGCAAGGGGACACAGAGACATTTGATGAGTATTTGTCCCGATTCACCCGGTTGTCCCGATATTCCTCTTATCTTCAGAAGATGGATGACGAGGAGTTGATCCATAAATGATCCACTTAGTTTTTTCATGTTTGGGGCTTTACCTTTCTTTCTTTTTTCTTTTTTGAAAAAAAAAAATGATAGTTTTCTTCATGCCGATCAAAAATCAGCTTTGAAGATTTACTTATCTTTGCTGGTGGCTTTTCTAGTAGCTAGTATTTGTGGCCTTTTTGGATCTTAAACTAGTGGGGTATTCCCCTATTTAGGCCCTCCCTTTTCATCCCGCAACAAATTCAATTTTGGAATGTGTTAAGTTAACAATCATAAATAAAAGAAATGAAAGGGCAGGGAAATAGATTTTGGAGCTTGGAGAGATTTACAGGGAAGAACTCAAGACTCCTACCTATTGAAATTAGTGTCTGTAAAGAATTCAATGGCACTGGATTTTTGTTTGTTTTATTTTTTTTTCCTTCGGATGTTTTAGTGAGTTAACCAAGGTTTTGAAAACCAGACTAGCCACTGAATCAATTGAGGTACTGAGTCAAGGGTCAATAGGTCATATCAGAGTCAAACCAAACCTAACCCGGGGTTAGACCGGTGAGGAAGTGAAACTTTCAAGGTTATTTATATGAAATTTTAAATAAAATTTAAAAATAAATTTATTTTATTTTAAAAATTTTGCATCGGTCAAACCATTCCAACCTGCCGGACCGGACGAATTGGACCACCGGTTGGCCTGTTTCTAGCTCAAGCAGGCTGGTCTGGTCCGGTCTTCAAAACACTATGGCTAACATTGTTACTTTTTAGTTAAGTGCTTATGTGTAAAAATAATCTAGGTGGCAGCATTTTATTGCTTTACTGGACCTAATAGACCTAAGGTACTTGACCTAAGTTTGGTCTTTTTTTTTGTTTACGTGGAGCATCCAGTATATAATTTATTGGGGGTCTAGACTATTATGGATCAAACCGATTAGGACTATAAGGGTGGCAAAGCTGTACCATCAAGTATTTAACATTGTTGCATTCCTAGAACTCGAACTCGAGACCTCTGATTAAGCCGCTACAATCTCTTATCAATTGGACCAAGTGCTTGGTAGTTTGGTCCTTAATATAATTATGTCATTTTGATATTTTATCTGATTTTAAACCTAATATATTGACATGAGGGTTTGGTATTTTAGTCATTCAAATATTTGCTCATTTTCTTTCCTCACTATTTTCTCTTGTCTATACGAGCAAGAGAGAAGATGCCATTACCAACAAGCTATTGGTTGAGGTAGTAAAAGGTCTCACCCCTTAAGGAGGAGAACATAAATTTGAATCTCAGGAAGCGTACTTATTGAGAGAGGTGAGAACTTTTTGCCCTTTAAGCCGAGGAAACTCTTGATCAAATCAAAAAATGTCATTTTCTCCACAATTTTCTCTTTTCTTTGTTTTATCTCCTCCAAGTTTCTTTCCTCCCAGCCTTTCTTTCTACCCAAGCAGAGTGTAAAAGTTCCTCTTCAAGTTTTCTCATCAACATGAAGCATATCAGCAGGAGTTGATTTTATTATGACCTCCCTATGCTTTGTTTTGGGCCACTAAATTCTTTCTACATATGCTTTATCCTTCACACACAAAGAAAATACCTAAAAGTCAGAAGTAATAGGACTAGGATAAAAGTCAACCATGTATTCCTATTATTTGATTAAATCTGACCCTAGTTTAGCATCAAATTCTGTCCCAGATGTAAGACATTTTTTATTTTATGTTTTATATTTATTTTTTTTCTAAACCAATTTGACTAACTTATAAATTAATATAGTAGTATAATCTAATCTTGCATATAAATATTTAAAATGGATCATGTCGCATATATTAGTGGAAACTTGATGATCTTAGTCAGTGAACATAGGAAGTATCTGGCGAGAAAAAAATAAGAACCCAGGAAGTGGAGACCAGATCAAAAGGTTTAACATTCTTCCCCATCACAAACTCAAAATGAAAATCAGAAAAAGAGATAATCACAAATGTTACATGCCCAGTAAGCTTTGGGCCTACCAAGAGCCTAAATACAATTCAAGTATCATCCAAATTTTCAGTCCAGGAAAAAATATTGCTTCTTAACGTAATTAAGGGTGGAAATAGGTTAGGTTTTACCTAAATAGGTTTGGGCCTACACAAAGATTCAAAGCCTAAACCTGGGTCTAGGCCTGTATGTAAGGTTTTTTTAGGCCTAAGTCTAGGCCTTCAAAAGGCTTAACAAGGCCTGAAGCCTGTTAGTAGGCCTTCACTTTTTTTTTTGAAATGTAAGCTTTTAAATAGCCTTTAAAATTTATTCCTCTAAATTCATATATAACCCTTCATACTTATTTACAATCCTATATTATGTCTTAAACCTAACATCCATTCTCATCGTAATATTAGAGCTTAGTAAGGAAAAGAAAAGAATGTCTAGTAATAACAATTGTCCGAGCAAATGGGAATACGAAAAACTAATGTCTATTGACTAATGTGATATATTTTCTAAAATCGATCAAGCATAACAAGTAGTATGTAAAACTAGATTTACCTCATTTACACTTTCTACATAAATTGAGACAAACTCCTCCTATTAAGATTATAATATTTAATTTGGCACTAAAATAAACTCATAGCAATTATTAGGCTTTAGTGGACAAAGCAAATCAAGGGAGAGGGAGTGAGTTAGCATTGTCATCTCGAGCGATCGAATAGAAGAGAGGTCGGGGTAAATGATTAATGCAAAAGCAAGGGTTAAGTGTAATAACGATGGGATGTGAAACTTAGAATCAAGATTAAGTTAGTAAATCCATTTATAAATTTATTTAAATGATATTATATATACTTATACACAAGTTTAAATTAAAAACACTTAAATAGGTCAAGCATGTAGGTTAGGCTTTATGAAAATGGGTCTGGTCTGTTTATCTAAATAGGTCTAGTATAGGCCTAAGCCTGAGCTTTACTTATTTACTAAATAAGCTATACTATGTTTTATGTAAGCCAGGTCGTATGCCTCTTTTAAAAGCGTGACCTATTTCCATCTTAAACATAATAAAAGGGGGGGGGGGAATGAGCATCTATAAGAAAAAAAGACCATAAAAATTATGGTAATCAACTTATCCCTTATTGAGATATATGATATTTTTCATCGTCATTTATTTTGTTGGTAGTCATTCTCTTGTTATGAGAACTTGCCTAATGTTTCTCACTATCGCAATGATAAAAGTGTTGATCAAAATCAAAACTAGATTACTAGTTGAGTTTATGCTAAGACATTCGCGAAACTTTACAAACTTTGATATTCATGATTTTTTTAGGGAAAATTGCCCATAAATACCTAATTAGAAACTTATTTGTTAAATGGGACTTGAAGTATTGAGGTCCTTGAATGTCAATATTGCTAAAGAGTGAAAGACAAAAATGCCCTTAATAAGAAAAGGTGAGAAACACAGTTAAGAACAGAAGAAATTATGCAAATTGAATAAAAGCAGTATGGCCTTCTCCTCCTCCCCTGTGAGGTGTTGTGCATTGTCCTTTCTGGTCGTCAATAACTGTGGATTCTGTTAGAGGTCCGATGGCTTAGTAAAGGCTAGCGAGGTGAGTTGTGTGAAGGCTTTCTTGATATTTCAGTATTTGGTAGAGGTAATGATTTTGTATATTTGTTTTCCACCTAGGTTTTTTCATTGCTCTGTGTGTGAGTAAGGAACTAGTAAATATAGTTGTGGCTTTATTAGCTTTTCTGATTTTTTACATTATCCTCAAGTATTCATTTAATTTATATCATATACATTTTTATCCAATGTTGATTTGCTTACAGAATAGCATATACAGTTCTTATGTTTACAAAACTTAATTGACTCACATTCTAACTATACTAGATATTGATAAGTTTATTATAGGTCAACCATATTGTAAAATTCAATTTATTTGACATTAAACATATATTATTGCAGGTCTATATTTATTGTGATAAATAGAGTACAAAAACAAATATATTGCTTCTTCCACATAAGTGGGAAGATCATCATTGATCAAGGGAGGGCTCAATATGTTGGTGGAAGAGCATATAAAAGAATAGTAAGAGAAGCAATGTCACTTAATTATCTTAGAAGAATAATATCTTCATGTCTTGGTATTCAAGGTAAGGCATTTTCAGCTAAGGTGTTAACTATCAACATTAAATGAAAACACTACTATAGACATAGAGGATGATGGAGTGCAACAAATAGTATACTTTAATGAAAAATGTACATATTTGTCTATAGTTGAAGATGTTAGTGAGTTAATAGATGAAGATCAACCCATGATAATTCCATAAAGGTAAGTTACATGAATATTTACAAGTGTTTTGAAGTGGTAAGGAATAATTAGTTATTAATTGACAATAAATTTTTATGCAAGTTGGAGACCTTGGAAGGGTCACACATGGTATGTATTGTTAAATCATCATCAAGTAGGATATCACAAGATATGCCATATGTAATTCAAAGTGCACTTGCACCTATCCTTGAGCATAGTATTGAGAAGTGGAAGGAATTGCTTTTAAGTCCTCCTAAGAGCTTTAAAAATGTTGTTAAATTCAAAGAATTACTGTACAAGTGTAGTTTGGCACACAAATTTGTGAGGAATTGTGCAAGTAAGATGATAGTGAGGTATAAGGTGGATGGGTGTCCATAGAAAATTACTGCATATCAAGTGGGGGAAAAGAGTCAAGCTTCTTACGTGTACATACCTTTATAGAAAAGTATAATCACTCAGCACATGATAATTGATCATACATCGCAAATTGACCTTAAGCTTGACTGCTTCCATAATCAAAGATGGATTGAAAGGTTGTTTAGATAAACCACCTCATGAGATAAGGCGTGAGGTTTATAGGGAATATGGATTATCAATGTCTTATGAATCAAGCATGGAAAGGTAATTGGTAGAGATACAGGGAGCACGTAAGCAATCATACATGTTGATTCCTTAGTATTATAGAAGACTAATGGAAGTAACCCCGAACACAGTGGCAAAATAGGAAGCATGTGCTAACCATATGTTTAATAGGTTATTTATCGCATATGGATGTTGCATCCAAGGATTCTTGGGAAGATGCAAACCAATTCTACATGTCAATGGAACTCACCTCAGTGGGTCGTATATGGGACCATTATATCTGCATTAGCACTTGATGTTGATAATCAGATATACCTGGTTGATTTTGCCATTAGGGGTGGGGAGACCAATGATGATTAAACATGGTTTATGCAAAATGTGAAAGACATTTTAAACTCTCTTGAAGCGGTGATTGTATCAGATAACATAATCTAATGATACATGTTGTCCGATATGTTTTCGGGAGTGAGAGGCATGCATATTGCTAAAGGAATGTAAAACAGAACTTTAATTCAGAGTATTCAAAGGTTTATAGAGTCCCGAGAAGAAATACACCAATCAAGAAGGATGATTCTTTGAAGATGCTGGATGGGATTGCATATGCTAGAGTTGATTATGACTTTGAAAGAGCTTTAGCCAATATGAGATGTTTTAACAGTGAATTGTTAACATGGCTTGAAGAGCATGGTGATATTGACTGTTGGGCATTGTCACGATTCCTATTCAGAAGGTGGGAGAATATAGCCATTAATTTGGTTGATTCATATAATGTATGGCTTGTGAAAGAAAGGAAACATCATGTGTTGACATTGATAAATGAGTATAAACAAAAGCTAGCGAAGAAACTATTTACTGGCAAAAATGCAATAAGCTTGTGGAAAAATGGAGTAAGACCTAACATAAAAGCAATGTTGAAGGAGAATGTATTGTGTACAGTAGGGATGCAGATTTTACAATATTCTTCACACAGCTTTGAAATATAAATAGGAGAAGTTCGTGTTGCTGTAAATCATGCATTAAGAGAATATGCTTGCAAGGCTAGCAAATGTATGGTATACCATGCTCACATGCATATGCATGCATAAAAAATATGAATAGTAATGTTTACGATATATGGAAGAATGTTACTTAAGTACAATACAAGAGAAGATATGTAACAAAATAATGGCGCCAATTAATACAAATAACATGCCAAAGTTAAATGAGTTGTGATTCAGTGATTATCATAATGAGATCTTCTTGTGGACCCCAACTACAAACCGTCGCCCTGGGAGACCATACACAAGTAGACGAGAGTTTCAATTCCAGAACAAGAATGTGTATAAATGTTCAAGGTGCCACAAAAACATAACAAAACCAATGATGATCACGGACCACATGAGCTAACATATAGTCACAATTTGAGATATTGTATCCTAATTTGTTAAGGCCAATAAATCTTGTATGATTCTCAACCTTCCATTTATCAATATCTCCCAACATGCGATCCTAGTGTAAAAAAAATGACATTGTCACCTATTAGCCATGTAACAAAAAACAAAAGAAATTACAACTAACTCAGACTCACCATGAAAATCAATTGGAATATATTACGTCTAACACGTCCTCCATCACTCTTTTTTTTGTTCATCAACCAAAACATTAGCAATGAGTGTTACTACCTATAATGCTATTTGATTAGTGGTCTCCTATGGAGTTTAAGTTAATATGAATCAAATCGAAATAGAGTAATTATTTAAAATGTCACAACTTACACATTCACTTATCCATCCCCTACATTCAGGCAATACAATTCGGTCTTTCGCAGAAAGAATTCATGAATTTCTACGTAGATCTCTTGACCAACCAGTGGGTTTGTCCTATGTATGCAGTAGTCATACAATCTCTCCTTTGTATTAGGCCTTCCTGCCTTCCCTATTTTTGATAGGAATGGTGAATGTATTGTAGGTCTTATTATCCTCTGAGACCTTTTCAAAGGCTCCATATCCTTAAAGTCTACATTGGTAACTTCCTCCTCACCTTTACATTGATATACCTCAAATGGCACAACTGCCAATAAATGTGATTCTTGGGCCTCATAATTGATGCCTTCTTGACCTTTCCCTTTATCCTAACTTTTGCTTTATCCATGGTCATCAACTTGATCTTGCACATGGCTTACACTTTTATTCTCTTTGTTACCTTTTCTTTTAACTAGAGTATTGTTTCTTTCCTGACCAACAACTTCAACTTGGACATGGCTTTCACGTTTTTTCTCATCCAAAACAATATTCACCATTACCTCACAATCCCTTCAAATATCTTACTCCAATTTTGTTTCCATCTTTAACAACTCTGTTGCAACACTTTGAGCGACCTTTCCCATAATTTGACAACACATCTATCTAGTTTTTTGTATCAATCACATATGTAAGCCTTTATATTATAAAATCAATACATTGCAATCACGTCACAAATTTTTCACTTACTGGTTCTTTAGATATTGTGATTTCTGGAAGATGAAGTGTGCAGTCAGTGTCACACTTAGTTGTGTTGCATTCAGGATTTGAGTTGGATCTACGTCATCCAGGATTGATGCCACACATGAGAATAGAATCTCTTGATCACTCTCATACCCCAATTTTGCTGCTCCCTTGATCTTTGTATCATTCAAATACTGTAAAGTGCATTCAGGCGACAAGAGCTCTTTACCAAGCAAGGGAAATATTTGGAAAAACATTATCTACAACCAAACTATTCATTTTACAACCACAAAATTGATATTCAATTTACAAAATGGAAAATCTAAATATATTATAATACTTACTATAATATCTCAATTTTTGATTAAGAGCTAATCATGATTATTGTGGATAATTATGAATTTAATTGGAATTATTATGTGTTTTATGGAAATATTAATTAATATGTCATAATAGTGAAAAATTGGAAGAATGGGAATATTGGTCATAAATTGGTAATTAATGGGGAAATTAATTACTAACTAAGAGGAAATGAAATGTGTGAATAAATGGCTAATGGATAAATTAGATAAGTTAATTGGATGCTTTTTATATGAGAGCCAATGGGAGGAAGACATGTGGCAAATATGGGTATGAGAGAGTATGTGTATATGAGAAAGTCAACAAGGGAATTTTAAATGTTTTTCTCTCTCCTTCCTCTCCTCTCTTGTTTGGCTGGTGGCATTGGAGGGAGTAGCATCATCATCGTTTTCCTTCTTCCTCCACACTCCATCTCTCTTCTTTCTTCCATTTTCGGCAGCCATTATGGGCAAGAGAGAGGAAGAAAAGCTGGTGATTTGGGTAAGTAAATGCCCTCCATTGCTCAAACACCATTCATTAAAGTTGTTCCATGAGTGATAAGCTTTATTTTGGTGGTTGTATCTTGTCCATTGGCTGTGGGTTGTGATCACACGAAAATCTGGTTATTGGAGAATCAAAGAGTGTTTTTAGAGAAGTTGAAGAGGTATGTGAAACCAATCTATCTATATAAGTTTCATGCCATTTGAAATAGTTTATAATTTCTAGAAATTTTGGCTTGAATCCGAAAATGAGAGCCACTGTTTATTTATTATGTTTTTGGCATGAGAATGGTATCTTGGAATGAGTTTAGGATAGATATATTGATTGGTGATTGAAATGTGATGTTTAGATGAGATTGGTATTTTGTTGATTTAGTTGCCCAAAACCTAAAGCATGATAATGGAGTACGATTTTGATGATTCTGATGATCCCATTGAGCTTATTGAGTGTTTTCTGTGGGGGATGGCTTTAGGTAAAGGTTTGTGTCCATAGGGATCAATTGGGCAAGTGTTAGGAAGTTTGGTCTGTTTCTGCATTTTTTGGTTCTGATAGAATCACTCGAGTGATTCGAGATTCA
Source organism: Inga laurina (assembly GCA_963855925.1). Taxonomy (NCBI): domain Eukaryota; kingdom Viridiplantae; phylum Streptophyta; class Magnoliopsida; order Fabales; family Fabaceae; genus Inga; species Inga laurina. The sequence goes on from OY979710.1 coordinate 10,775,042, forward strand.
CTCAAGTGAGGGATGATAATCACTCAGGTAGGGATGAACAATGCTCGAGTGTTGTGCGTATCTTCTATTTCTCTTCAGTTTTTTCTGTTGTGCTTTCTGGAAAATCCAAGAGTGCATAGTCTCACTCGCGAGTGAGGGATGAATATCACTCGAGTGAGCCTCCTTGAGCTCGAGTAACTGGTGTATTTGACACCAAGGACTTGCCTCTCGGGTTGTCACTGTGGTTATGGTGCAAGAGTATGCCTTCTTACTCGCGGGTATGGGGTATCCGCTCGAGTAAGCTGAGTTGTGCTCGAGTGCAGTGAGCCATTTAGGCTACTGCCATTTCTCTTATGCTCTCGGGTTCTCACTTTCTGGACTTCACTCTCAGGTGCTCGAGTGAGGCATTTGGCTTTCACTCGGGTGAGGTCCAGTGTGCTCGAGTGATCCTGTCTCTGAAAAACTTCTTTGTACTCTCGGGTATGCACTCGCTATCTCTCACCCTCTGGTGCCCGAGTGCAGACCGTACCATCACTCGAGTGAGGTTTCCTTCACTCGAGTATCCGTACAATCTCACTCGAGTGAGGTCATCTTCACTCGAGTGCCTCAGTAGAAAATGTCAGTTTGTGTCTCCAAAAAGTGGATCTTTGGGATAGTTCTTCTAACCCCTTAGGGCTATGGTTAGAGGTATTCTTGAGTACTAAAAGAGCAATAATGATAACCAATTAAGTGTTATGAAGATATTGAGAATTGGAATAGAGAAATAACTCTTCGTCCCTAATTATGATTCTAGGATACGATATTTGCCCTACTCGGGAGAGACCGGCACTAAGACACGCACGGAAAGATCAAGGTAGTGACTCTTCTCTCATGTTGTGTATGATACTTGGTATGCATATTTATCATTGTGAATGTGTTATCGGCCAAAGGGCATTATAGCGTTAGCCGTCGTAGGGGGCAATGCTCATGATACCTACCCCGGCCGTTGTATCTGCCGTTGCAAGTGCCGAGGCTGCATGATGAAATCATGGATTCCTGTTTGAGTATCCAGCCCATAGGGCTATGTGTTGTGAAATGTTTTATATAGATCCCAGCTATGGTGATATATGTGATATGTTCATGTGGTATGCAATACAGCAGGCAGTTCAGTGTGAGCCGTCGTAGGGGGCGATGCCTATAATACCTACCCCGGCCGTTGCAACTGTTGTGGTGATTGCTTTGTGTTGTGGATGATTTACTTTCATACTTTGATGTTATGCATATTATGAGTGATTTGTTACTATGGGGATTCTTTAGAATCTCACTCTCCCAAAAACATAAATTTTTAGACAGGGCTGAAGGATTCAAGGGAAAGCAGGCAACGAAGAGTAGTTAGAGCTCCGGGCAAGGAGTTTTACTTTTGGAATATTGGTTATCAATTTTGTAATCATTTGGATATATTTTGTTGGGAATTACTTGTACATAGTTGATAGTATTTGTGTAATCCCCTGATTATAGGAAACTCTATAGGCGGTTGTGCCTTGTCGACCCTTATCTAATCAATGGAACTCGAGTATGTCGGGAATTTGCATTATACTCTGATATGTATGAATGAAATCAACCTATAAAGGCCATTTATGTATTGAAATGGGAATATGAGACCGTTGTGAATAGGTTTTGTAAAAGTTTTTGTAAACCCTAATTTTGGGAAGTTTAATTTTCTATAAGTCCCAAATCATCTTACGGTCTCTAATTTCACATAATTACATATTTATAAACTTAAATCTCGGCCTTAATCGTGAAGGGGATTACACTTACCATCACAAAAGAAATGCAACCCTGATAGAGTTGCTTCTCACCCCTTCTTTTAATGCATTCTTGTAATCTGTAACCTCCTTCATCACCTCATTGATCACAAACTTACACCAATTGAAACCACCTAAACTTGTGTTTTCACAACAAATAATTTTCAACAATAAGTGGCTAACACCTCCATTTTTAAGAGGACACAATAACGTCTCTAGGGTGTATAAAACTAGCATTGGCTCAAACATGTCTCATTCTTCTCCTGAAATTTTCATTTGCTTTATGTTAGAGAACCTTTTATTGCCAAACTTTTCTTTCAACTTTACAAATTTCTCACATTTTGAATCAGCTTCCTCTATGATCTCACTCCCTTCACTAGGCAAGCCCACTAAATCTTGTACATCCTTTTCAACTATTTGCCTCCTATAGTTTCATATACATATTGAACAAGTTACAGGGCCAATCGCTTTAACCAATTGTTCACAGAGTGTATGAGGTATCTGGTTTTTCCTTCTTTTCTTCCCATTTTACTGATATGGATATGAGTTTTAAGCTTAGTTGTTAGTTTTGCATTGATTATGAGTAGCTAGAACTCTAAATTAGGATTACTTTTACCCATTGTATAGATTTAAACTACTAGATTATCTTGCTTTTGGTTGTTAACGAGTATATATGCTGATTTTTCTTTGAGCTTAATGTTATCTTTTGCTTGATCACTACATATTAGAGTTGTTCAATTGGAAGATTCTTGAGAAAGCTATTTTGATTGTAGAACTTAAGAAAAATCATGTTAGACTTGAAGTTTAGGAATTATATTTGAATGACTTGAAGTTTAGGGATTAAATGGATAGTCTATTGAATGATTGTTTTGGAAAAGATGGTTTTCATTAATTATAACAAGAGATTGAATATTTTTAATCGAGATTAAAAATCAATCTTGACTTGAGAGAGCTTGGTTGATGATTTTAGAACCTTTGACTAGCATATAGGCTTATTCAACCAACATAAGTAGATAGTTGCAGAGTTTCATAAAATACAATGGGGAAGAAGTAATCCTAAGTTTATACCTCATAAAGTTAGACCCAATTTCCCAATTTTCACTATGTTGCTTTATTGTTTTCATCAAAAATCTTTATTCAACTTGATCAAATTCATATGAATTCATTCAACCTAATTAAGAACATGGTTACATTAGTTAACTCGCTTTTGTTATACTCCTTGTGGAACGATACTCTTTTTCTCACTAATTTATTACTTATGACCCGTGCACTTGCGGTAAGCTAAATGGCGAACAAGTTTTTTGGCGCCGTTACTAGGGACTGTTGACAAAAGTCTTTTAAGTTAATTAGTGTGATTGTGTGATTAATTATGCTTGAGTTTTTCTTTTTCTTTTCTCTTTGTTTTCTTTTATTTTGTTTCTTGTCTTAGGAAGTTTAGTTGATTTTGTTAGTTTTTTTTTTGTTTTTGTGTTTGTTAGTCTCTTTATTTTTTTCTTATGGATTATCCTTAGTGGACTAATGGGGCAAGTGGTAGATTTGAGCATGAAAATGATTATGCAAATTATTATTATTATGGCTATTACATTTGTTGTGATTATTGTGGAGATTATCACTTGAGAAAGCAATATCCCCATGTCTTAACATTGGAGTATATAAAGAGTGATTTTGCTAGCATTTTGATTTTCATGATAATACTTATAGCCTTGGATGGAATCATGAACAACTATTGTCTTGGGATTTTAATTATTCTTTTCCTTCATATGTGTCAGATCCTCATATATCACCTAATTCTCAAGTTGATGAAATTACCCCCATTGATGAGGAGGAGCTTACAACAAAGGATTTGCTTATACATTTTCCATGAGGTCAAAATAAATTACTGAGAATTTTTCAAAAAGAGAAAATTAATTATCATGCCCAAAATAGAGAATTTCAAGTGGATGACATGACTTCTAATCATGAGTATTTGAAATAAAAAGAAGTTTTCAATGATATATCAAAAGATTCTTTTCTAAAAAATGAGGTCTCAAGTGAAACATTGACCATGGGAATGAGAAAGTGATACTACAAGCTTGTGAATATGTAAGGGATGATTTTGAGTTGGAGATCAATGAGGGAGAGAACAATACTGAGTGTCCGGTTGAGATTTGGAACCTAACTTTTGTTGTTTTGAACAAGAGAATAGTGAGGAAATCCCTTCAAATTATGATCTTGATCCTCCTACTGATATTTTGACTCTTACTGATGAGAGTTAAGGAGATTTTATTAGTTGTTCAAATTATTTAGGAGGCATGGATGACAAATGTGAAAATGTTAAATTTGAGCCTGCTATTAGTTTGGCTAAAACATATACTCTAAAGTAATTTTTTATTGAATAAATGCATGTTTCTTATCTCAATGAACTTCCATTATTGTTAAAATCTTTTTGTCACAGTAGGAATGAAGACAAGGTGGTTTTGGCTTTTGATACTTATGATTAGTAATTTGTGTTGAAGAATCAGGTTGAAGGACTATAAATCAAGTGCTATTGGGAAGCAACCCAAGTTCTAAACTCTTTCTTTCATTTTCACTTTATTTTTATGTGTTTAGTTGATTTATGTTTGGTTTTACCTTGTTGTAGGTAAGAAAAGCTTCCCTATGGCTGAACCATTTGAATTGCATTGGATTGGTGCCACAATGGGCATTTTGATATAAGGAGTTGGCACTATAAAGGGGAGTACACGTCAAATTTTGCATTTGAAACTCATTACTTAAGTAATACTGATGCTACTTGTCTAATTATATGAAAGATGAATGTGAATTGAGATGGAACTTACATGTTGTGAATTGAGCCTTAAAATTGAAAATCCTTACTTGACTATATTTGAGGAGTACATAATAGTATTTCTTATGCATTTTGATGCGCTTGAATGGTTTGTAAAGAGATTTAGGTGTTGTTTGTAGAATTTAGGTGATTTAGGAATCATATTGTGCTGTCACATTTTTATGTTAATCTGTCCTCATTCGCTTTTGCATCGTTGTGGTGAAGCTGCAGTGAATGATGTGTTTTCCTGTGTGTTTCTGTCAATATGTGGTTGTCATCGCTTTACTATAGTGTAGTCAAAGTAAAAGCAGCCCATTTTTCCATGTTTCTATCTAGTTTTGCCTGTTTTCGCCCTTGCTTCACTATAGCAAGGCAAAAGCAAAAACCTCCAATTTTTTGCCCCTTCTATCTAGTTTTCATTGTATTTGCTTTTACTTCGCTATGGCAAAGCAAAGGCGAAAACCTTCAAATTTTCAACCCTTCTGTGCAATTTGAGAATGATAAAAAAATTCATAATTTTTTTTAATTATTTTTACATTTATTTGTCATTTTTACTATCTTACCCTTATTATTCTTTTTTATTCCCTCTTTACCCTTATGAACCTACCCCACATGCCGTCCTAATACATTTTTGAATTTCGAACTCCTTTCCTCTTTTGTAAAGTCCCACCTCTCCTAAACCCTAATTTCCTCCACTCCTCCTTCACTTTCAGAGTTGCCTTTATAGTTGAACAATACCTCCTCTCTTAGTTCCCATCGTGCTCCTTCATCCCTTCACTATTTTCGGCAACCTTCCTTTCACTCTCCATACTCCGACGAGCCCTAACTCCCCTTCTCTTCACCATCATCTTTTCCATCGCCTCCACCTTTACCCGTGTCTTCCATTATCTACTCCAACTAGTCCCAATCTCTATCATTGATCAACTCCTGTAACTCTCACACTCTTGCTCTCTTAACACTTCCTATTCTGTGGCTACAGTAGTACAACATCACATTCTCTACTCATTTTCCCTAGTCGCTACTTTGTTTTCCATCATTGAGAAGATTGCGTTTGTTTACGTCTCTGTGTCTTCTATTTGGTCTCTCACTTTCTGTGCTGCATTTGAGTTCCTTCTTTTTTAGTTTCAAGGTAAATGCTCAAACTTCATACATTGTGATTCTGAGAAATGGATGTAAGACCAGTATTTGAAAAGTAGGCTCATGATTCTAAGGTTTTATTAGTACCATTTAGGCTTGAACAATAGAATGAAAAAAGGGATTTTATGTTTTGTGTATAATACAGTTTATAAAGTTTGAATTTTGGGACATTATTGCTAATATATTTTGTGCATGTTGAGAAGTGGTTTAGGAGCCTCTTAAACATACTTGCTAATCAATCCTTTGAGGACTCTGTTTTAATACATTACTACTCTTGGATCATGTTTTGCTAAATTTAGATTATGCTGTGATGTTGCATAATAACCAGTTATTTCTCATGGTGTTTCAAACGGTTGTGAAGCATTGAATTGTTTTCATTGCTTACTGATGTGCAATCAAAAAAGAGAAAAAAAAACAAGAGGAATCTTTTTTGCACTAAATTTTTTTGTGAGAACCAAATTTCACATATTTCTAGTGCTTTCAAAGTTCATGGTTTTGCTTTACATGACTTCAAGAGTAGTGGTTGAGATTGAATTTGTTGGATAGCAAGTAAATTAATTCCAATTAGTCTGAATGGATGGACTTTCTATTGAAGCTTCATTGGGTAAAATTCTTGTTCATTGAAGATTAAAACCTAAAACAAATGGAAAAGAGGATAGGATTAGGATTGGAATCATGAATTGATTTGTTGAGGTTCTTAACAAGCTTCAAGTTTGGGGGAAATTTTTCTTTTTGGACAATTGTTTTTATTTTTCTTTTCTTGTTTCAATCATGTTTTCTTTTCATTATTTTTTTTGTTTCCCCCCTTATTTTGTGAATGATAATTTGTGCTCAATGTGGATATTTTCATATATTTTGGTGTTAGCTATTGATGGCCATCATGTGAGCTATTCAATGCCTTTTGCTGAAAATTTGATATGTTTGGATAAGGGGTGCTGATGCCCTTTGTTTGACTTCTTGATAATTGGTTGAAATTGTGAACACTACTGTTGGGTGAACCCTTGATTTTTTTTAGTGACTCAATGTTCTAAATATTACTTGCTAGATGTGTACAAGTTTGAGTAGCAATTGGCCTTTTCTTTAACTTTAGTTGACAGTGAGAACACTGTTGATTTTAAGTTTGGGGGAGGAAAAATTGTGAAAATTTTGAATTTTGGATGGTAACAATGAGTGCACAGAAATATACAAACAGTTTTGATGTATAGTTTGATTGAAAAAAGGGGTGGAATATATGAAATTTCACAAATTTAAGCCTTTGCTTGAAAATAGTTAAGATTTTTGAATTGGTGAATTGTTTGTTTAGGATTGCATGAGTGGTCCTATGATTGGATAGTTGCTTAGCATTATGCTTCATAGGAATTTTGTGATTAATATGCTTTGTTGAGTGAATTATAATGTTGGAGTGAGTTTTTAAGGAATTCTCTTGAGCATAACCTTACACTATTGGGGTCAGGGATCTTTTGAAAGTTTTTGTTGAGGAAACTTTTGGTAAACTTTCTTATATATCTATTTTCAAAGGTATAATTTCCAAATCTACTTTAGAATTCTTTAAAGCTTATGGTGCACCTTTAAAAATGATTTAGGCATTTCTTTAAAAAGTGTTTGAGCCTTTCAAGCTAACCTATATTATTATTCTTCCATTTGAACCCAATTTCGAGCCTTTATAGAAAAACCAATATAAATGTTCTTTTGAAAACCAGTTCGCTTTGCTAACCCCTAGCCTGAAAAACCATGAAATACCCTACTTTGAGATAAATGGAAAAAAAAAGGTTTGATGTGTGAAGGGGCAAGTTATGAATGTGAAATGTGTAAATTGTTGAGGGTTTGAACAAAGTGTATAGAAACTATGCCAATACTCTCTTATAAAAAGAAAAGAAAAGAAAAGAAAATTCAAAGAAAGCTTAGTAGAAAGAAAGCAAGTTAGTTCAAGTTGAGTGAGGGCATAAGAAAGAAATAGTAAGAAAAGAAGAGAAAGAGGACCCAAAAAAAAAAAAAGGAAAGTTATTTCATTTATCTCCAAGTTTTTGTATTTATCTTTTTTTCCTTCCATTCAAATACCCCAAACCCATGGCCACGTTACAAGCCTAAAAGTCCTTTTAATTCTGACATCATATGAGGTAAATTGTAAGTGAGAAAGGATGAAGAAGAGGATAGTGAAGTTGTAGAGTTGAAAATTTGTATGAGTTGGAGTATTATGTGTGACTTAGATAGAATCTGAAGAAGTATTTTTTGATTCCATACACACATTCACACTCAAAAAACTCTTGAAAAACTTGCTCAAAGATTACAAGGCATTCATCTTGGCATATTCTCTCAATTTTTTGTTTTGAATGATCCTTAGAGCAATGAATGAGGACATGAATAAATATATATATATATATATATGCAATTTAGATAAGCAGTTGATAAATTCATGTTAAATGTGTGAATTTACTTGAGGACAAGCAAAAGCTTAAGTTTCTTTAGACATTCTTGTATTTCATCACATTCTTTTTATATAGCTGTTGGTTTTGAACTCAAATTATGCATAAAGTTTATACATATAAAGAAAAATGTGATGTGATGAAAATACTTTGCAAATTTTCAAAGTTTGAGCTAAGTGTATAGAAGTATTGATTAAATTGAAGAAATTAGAAAATTCATAAACTTCTTTTCTTTGTAGGAGGATGAAGACAAGATGTAAAAGCCTACATGGATCATTGGAAGTGAATAAAAGAAGAACAAAATTCAAAAAGGAATATCAAAGAAGTAGCTTGAAGGTACTCTTGTAACCCCCTACCTTAATAGCTGTAATTGTAGTCAGAAAATGTGTCATTATGTTAAATTAAATACTAACAGATAATTTGAAACTTGTTAATGGTTCCAACTTCAAGACAGGATCTAGCCTTGTGATAAAGTAGGTTTTCAAAACTTTTTCCAAAACCTGTTCAATACAGTATCATATTGGAGGAGAAATACAGAATTCAAAAGTCTCACCCAATGGTTACAACATATATATCAAAAAGTAGCTTTTACTCACCTCTTTCACTTTTCCAAGCTTGTTCTTTGATTCTACAACCTCCAACTTTTCTTGAACTCACAAACACCTCCTCTTGAAAATCTAAAACCATAGAAATGAATCTCTCATCAAGATGATCAAGATTGGAGAAAAGGTCTTTGGCATTCAAGATCATCTTCTAGGTTGAAAAGCAAGAGATTACCTTGATTTCACTTTCTCTTTCCTCCTCTTGCTATGGCCGAAAATGAGAGCTAAAGTGAGAGTGAATAAGATGATGATAATCAACTTTTTCTCTCACCCCCAAGCCTTAGCCGACTTTGAAGAAGAGAGAGGGAAGAGAAGAGTTGAAAATTTTGACTAAACCAATGGTCCAAATAATGCCAAGTGTCAACATCTTGTAACTCCTTCCATGTGCATGCAACCATGTGATTCTTCTCCCTTGTTCACTTGGCACTTAGTCACACCACTTAAACTTTAAGTTATTAGTGGATTCCCTCTTCAGTTGATGACTATTTGGCCAGTAAATTTCTTTCTTCCCATTTTATCCCTGAATATGGCAATTCCTATTGGATTACCACTTAGCACATTCTTTAGCCTTATTTCCTCCTTCCATGTGTCATTCCCTCTATTTTAATTCAATTTAGGTTTTAATACCACAATTGAGCTTAAATATAGGATTAGGGTAATGGTTACTGCCACGTCAGTTATAATTCACATTGTATTCTCCGAAAATGTTTATTTAACATTAATTATATTCACTTTTGGAGTTATTAGCCCTTAATCATAATTTGGGGCATTACACTCTCAGTTGCTTTCGCTTCACCACAGCAACGCAAAAGCAAAAGCACCCCAAAAATAGGCCTTTCTGACCGCGGTTGCTATTATTATGCCACAACAAAATAAAAGCGAAAATACCTCAAAAATAGGTCTTTTTGACAGTGTTCATGATAGGTTTGCTATAGTGAAGCAAAAGCAAAGTTGCGATACTGATGTTGTGCGTTTTGAAAAAGTGACGATTTTGGGAGCCTTTTAACCTAAGAGAGCACCAAAACAAAGGTATTATGCACAAAGGAGAGCTGAGAACAAGAGAAGGCAACTTGGGAGAGATCTCTTGGAGATTTTGGGGGCTCTTGGAGGAGATTTGTGGAGAAATTCAAGGATGTCTCTTACTTTTTTCTGGTTTTTCCTTATTTTCTTCTCATTTTGCTGATATGGATATGAGTTTTAAGCTTAGTTATTAGTTTGTATTGATTATGAGTAGCTAGAACTCTAAATTAGGATTACTTTTACCCATTGTATAAATTTAAACTACTAGATTAGCTTGCTTTTTTCGGTTAATGAGTATGTATGCTGATTTTTCTTTGAGCTTGATGCTATCTTTTGCTTGATCACCACATATTGGAGTTGTTCAATTAGAAAATGCTTGAGAGAGCTATTTTGATTGTAGAACTAAAGAAAAATCATGTTAGACTTGAAGTTTGGGGATTAAATGGATGGTTTGTTATTAAAATAGAGATATTATCTAATAACCTAGCATAGGCTATTGAAGGATTGTTTTGGGAAAGATGATTTTCATTAATTATAAACAAGAGATTAAATATTTTTAATGGAGATTAAAAATCAATCTTGACTTGAGAGAGCTTAATTGATGATTTTAGAATCTTTGACTATCATATAGACTCATTCAACCAACATAAGTGGATAATTTCATAGTTTTATGAAATACAATGGGGAAGAAGTAATCCTAAGTTTATACCTCATGAAGTTAGACCCAATTTTCTAATTTCCACTATGTTGCTTTATTGTTTTCATCAAAAATCTTTATTCAACTTGATCAAATTCATATGAATCCATCCAACCTAATTAAGAATATGGTTACATTAATTAACTCCTTTTGTTATACTCCTTGTGGAATAATACTCTTTTTCTCACTAATTTATTACTTACGACCCATATGCTTGCGGTAAGCTAAACGATAAACAACTTACTCTTTTCTTCCCTTGACAGTTTATTCCATGCCTCCCTTGCTTCTTTGTCTGCGTCTTGTATAGTGTTGTGTTTGTTTTTCCTTGTTTTATTAGACCAATATTCTTGCTTAAACAATTGTGCTCCATTCAACCTTAGCTTCCCACCTTTCCCTCCTTTCCTTCATTTCCCTCCTATTCTTTTGACCATGCTTTCTCACAAATTTTTGTAGTCTCAATATATATATATATATAGACAATATCACTGTAAATATATATAGACTATCAAAACAATGTAAAATAGGCACAATATAACTATGAAGAATAATGTTTCTTAAAGTTTATCTCATGATATGCAATCACTCTTGTTAAATTTCTAAATGGTTCTTAGTCAGTCCAAATAGAATACATACTAAGAATGACATAACCAAATTTATAATATAGCTCCTTCATACTATAAAAGATAGAACCATATTGTTCCAAACTAAGGATCTAATTATATGGATCTACTTATATTTCTGTATCACGGTGGCTCTAACATGGAAATCATAGGGCAAACTAATATGAAAGACATAATGACATAGCCTTTGCATTTGTTCCTTTAGTACATACTACTAAAATCTTTCTAATAGGCCACAAGCATGAAGCTATTATATAAAGTTTCATTTTTCACAATAAAAGAGTGGCCTAGTGCATATGGCTTCCACCAGATAGGGTCCAGTAAGGAATAGATATAAATAGCCTTACTTCTATAAGCATAGAGGCTATATCTAAGATTTAATAATTAACTATAATTACAATAATTATATATATAGTTGTGACTTGTGACACATATTTGAAAGAATGGCTTATATCAAATTCATGTTTATATATATATATATATATATATATATTAAAGCCAAACAATAACAATTACTTTGGGCACATTAATAAAGAAGGCAATGCTTTCATTTTCCTTCATCTTCAATGAAAGGAGCACATAGAATAAACCCAAATGATCAAATCAACATATGCAATACAACAAAGCTAAAGCAATTAAAATGCATGGAATAACTTCCAAATCAACAAACTGCAGAACTTGGTAAAATTCCAATGAGTTTTATATTTACAAGTTCTTCTATCACACAAACTTGAGCATTCCTAACGGATATACCATTATGAGTGTAATTGATGAATTAAAAACCAAACTATTTGTTAAATCTTATATTGTAGGAGGAAATGTTCATCTTATCCCAAGATATAAAATAGGCAGTCCAAGTTCCAAGATTACCTTGCAATTTTCTTATTCCATCAGTCATTGACTTCATGTATTGTACTTGTTTATCTACATGCTAATCTTTTAGCCTTTGCATTGAAGGCAACATAAAGCTTCTTACCTTAATTGCTGTTGAGACCTCTACAAATAGGGCACAATCTATCGCAGCCTCAAATAGGGCATAATCCACCACAGACTCAAAGACCTAGACTCCACCACTACCGCAAAGACCCAAGACTTCATCGTCGTCGTAAAGACCAAGAGACTCCACTGCTGCCACAAAGACCAAGAGACTTTGTGTAACCCCCTCACCTTATTATACCCGGATTATGAAGTTTAAGTGAAATAGAGACCAATAAGACAAAAACAATAGTTATAATCCCTCATCTAAGAGATGGGGTATCACTAAAAATAGATAAAAAAACATAATTAAACTGGTCCCACATTCACTTTCGGATACAATTACCTGTGCAGTTAAATCACATTCATAAATATCAGAGTGCGAAACTAAAATCCCAACAACCCTGGCTACATGTTTATATATACAATGGGTTTAAAGTTTCCCAAAATGGGGATTACATATCCAAAATTATTATTTATATCTCATATACAAACGGTAATCCCAAACCAAAAATAGATAACCAACCCCCAACCAAATGTCTCTAAGAGATCCTAACCACTCCTGGTTGTCCGCTTCCCTTTTGAGCCACTTGCCCTGTTTGAAATGTTAGTCATTAGAAAGAGTGAGATTCTAAAGAATCCCACTAGTAACAAATCACTTATACAATATATAAACACAAAGCATGTAAGTTCATCATGTTTAGCAGCAACACTATGAGTCATGGCTTGCGCCACATCCGACAGCACTCACGGCTGTATCACAATGCTCTATGTCCGCTTTTGCGGTAAACACTTTGCCAGCTTTCGCTGTAATCACTATACTCGCTTTCACGGTAAACACTATGCAGCAGCATCACAAAGCATAAAGCACCACAAAGCGTCTCAATGTATCACAAGGCAGTAGCAACATCACAATGCATGATAGGCATACATACAATATATTTACACAAAGTATAAGATAGGAGTCACTACATTGTTCCTTCCTGACTTTCTTCGGCACAGTGGGCTCATGAGTCTGGCAGATATCAAATCTTATAGCCAAATTAGGGACAACTGATCAATTTCTTTTCCAAATACTTATTCCATAATACTCTAAGTTAGTTATCATTTAAACTCTTTAGGATGTCCATTAGAGGCCTAAACACATGCTAAAAGGGTTGGAAGAAACTACCCTGAATACCCCTTTTTCAGAAGCACAACACTGATTTTTGGCTGACTCACTCGAGTGAAGATGACCTCACTCGAGTGATGAGAGACTTACACTCGAGTGAGAACGGCTCACTCGTGAGTGTTTGACAGTGAGCAAAAACCTCGGCCAGAAAGTGCTCACAACACTCGAGTATAAGGCTTTGCACTCAGGTGATGACTCAAAATCCACTCGAGTCCTCGAAAGTGCAATGCAGAAAGTGACAACCCAAGAGCACATACAACATCAGAGGTAAGAGCTCACTCGAGCACCACCCTTGGCACTCGGGTGAGGAGCTCATACTTGTGAGTGTCAAAACACACTCTTGAACATTGACCTGCGAGTGACAACCCGAGACCAACCCTAACCATGAACTCACACCATCACTCGAGGATCCCATGCTCACTCGAGTGATCACCAACTTCACTCACGGTTTAAGAAGTGCACTCGAGCTTCCTTCATGAAAATTGAGGCAAAACACAAAGGAGAAAGGGAAAACACACGGTAGCACTCGAGTGAGATCTCCCCTCACTCGAGTGATGCTATCAGATTGCCCAGATCGCAGCAACTGACAGGAATTCCCATATTGGTTAAAAATTGCTCCCAATAGTTCCCAAACTACACACAAAGCTCATGCCCACATAACATTGCCTAAGGAACACATTGGTAACCTCCAAAACACCCAAAAACCATTTTAACCACAATCTAACTCTTGGGTATCTAATTTACACACAATACCCAATTCCAATCAACACACTTCCAAAATTCAAAATCACATCCAACACTTAATCACTTCCCAATGAACTAATTCCAACATCATCCACTATGAAATTCATACATTCAAAATTTACACAAAACCAGGGCAAATTCCAAATTTTATCAAACTTATCCAAAAATCACAACAAATATATCATAAAGCACCAAATGCTCACCTCTTCACTTTGCCAAAGTCAAATACTTGATTCTCAAACTTTCAAATTTGCTCCAACACCCAAATCATCACTTTTCAGAATTATGAAACCACCAAGATAGAGCTCTTAATGAGGTGCATAACATTAGAGAAGAGGTTTAGGGCATTAGAGATCAACAAAGGCATCAAAATCTCACCTTTTTTCTTCCTTTTCTTCTTTGTTCGCTAGAAAAATGGAGGGATGAGGAGAGAGATGATGAGAGATGTTAAGGATGATGATGAAGTGGACATTTTCCTTTTGGCCCATACACAAAACCGAATAGGAGAGAGAAGAGAGAGAAAAAGTGAGTTTTTTTTCTTATAGCACCATCCAATAGTCCACCAAACTACCACTTGTCATCATCTTGCTTACTCTTCCATGAGCTCACATAAGTGCATAACATAGGATTCCGACCCATAGACAATAGATCTCAACCCTTGATCTCTAATCACCAATGAGTTTCCTCTTTGGTAACTGACCAGTTGGTCGGTAAATTTCCAATTTTACCATTTTGCCCCTGTTTTCCACTATGATTATTAAATCATCACTATAAACATTTATATCAAATTCACATCACATTTCACCAAAAGTTTTTAATTACACTAATTACTATCATTTTCAAAGTCATTAGCCCTTAGTCTCAAATTGGGTCATTACACTTTGTCATTGCCACAAAGACCCAAACTCTGCCGCCGCCGCCACAAACATCCTTCCTCGGTCGCTTCTGCCGATCTCCTCCGCCTTTCACTCTTCAATTTAACAAGCTGTTCACTGATTGAATAAGGGCAATGTGGTCATTTTACTTGCTATTTTATTTCTGTTCAAGGACCTCAATACTTTAGGTTCCATTTGATAAATAAGTTTCTAATTAGGTATTTATGGGCAATTTTCCCCTTTTTTAACCATATTGTACTCAAAAAACAATACTCATATATTAGGATACCCTTATTCCAATAAAATATTACTTTAGCTGGATATTCAATTTCAATTACTATGTAGTTGTTTAGAATGACGATTGAAGCTTTTAAAAGTATTTTAATTGTAATTTGTGGTGTATGAGGTAAATATGTGAGAGGTGTTATCTCAATGGTAAGTACTTTTGAAGTGCCCAAATGGGATCCAAACAAGCACTATGATATAATCAGTCCACACAATGAATTTAAGCTTATGAAAGCTATAGCAAGACAGTCAATAATAGCTCTCTCAAATCCTCATAACAATAAATTTGATTCATGTGTGCATGTATATTTTAAGATTTTTAAATTTAAATTATTTTTTTTCATAATTAATTACTGAAAATTTTTTATGATAATAAATCTTAAGAGAACCATCTTCTATAAAATTAGAAGACTTGCAATTGCAATTCAATATTATGTCGGCCCTAGGTACTTGTCGTCGGGCAAGTAGAGAGGTCTTTCCTTAAAATTCCGTAGAATAAAAAAAGTTGTCAGTATAAATTATAGAAAATAAAATAAAATCTTAATTATTAAAATATTTAGGAGACTTGCTATAGATTTTCTTGCCTTAAGGGTCATTTATTAATTATTAATATTAATATTGATATTGATATGACACATAATTTAATCATACAAATCATATGTTATAATTAAGTAATAAGTAAAATACTCTAACATCTCTTGCATTTTACCTTAATTACATGGATCTATTTTGAAAATATATATGATAGTCCAAACCGTTAATTGCTTTAAATATTTTTAATTTTTAATTAAAATTTATTTTAAAATTTATTTTATTTACTAGTTTACCCTTCATCATTACTAATTTCCTAATTTTGACTAAAATTGTTTAAGTAATTTAATAATTTTTTTTTAATTTTCTTAATTTATTTTTTAATTTTGTAAATAGTTATTTATTAATTTTTTTTTTCATAATGAGATAAAGACTTAATTAATTTAATTAATACAAACATGGAAAACTTAATTAAAAATATGATTAATTCTTTTAATATATGCATATTTAAATAAACGTGTTTATAAATTTTTGTGAAAAAAGGTATTTAAAAAATTACAATTTAAAATTAATATAAGTTATATAATATCTCAAATTTACATTATTAATAACATATAGTGAACCAATCATGGTGTCATGACAAAAAAAAAATGAAAGAAATATGTTTTTCATTAATTAAAAGAATACTAAATAAATAAGTTTCAATAAATATGATAAAAAATTTAAAATTTTTAAATTTTATAATATAATAAAAATTAATAAATTTTATAATATATTGGAAATTTTGAAAATATATATTAGAATTATTTTTGTTTGTATAAAAACTATTTTTAGGCAAATATAAATGTTTATCATTTGTTGAAAGAGAGATATTTTGGTCAAAACAAATGTTTAATAGTTAAACTTAACGGTCAGCTAATGGTTGGATTGATGGAAATGGAATATCAAATATATAAGGGTGATTTCTGTAACATGCATTTTAATTTCAAAGGAGGTCTATATACGTTTTCAAAATAAATTGAAGATTTGTGTAATTTAGGTAAAACAAAGGGATAATCAATATATTTTACTCTTAAGTAGTTTATTTAACATTTTTATTTTGTCAAAAAAAGTCATTTAACTCTTATATTGAAGAAAAGATTATGGAGTAGAAGAGTAATAGTAAATATTGGTTATAAAAAACAAATATTTAAAAAAAAAAACAAGTTAATATTATGATTTTAAGAAACAAAACTGTGTATCGATTTTTACTATAGAACAAGGAGCTAAAATAATTTTTCTATCGGACCACGGGATATCCCAATAAACGGGTGTTATTTTTCTAATGGGTGATATTAAATAATAAATGACAAAGCCTGATGTACAGTTTTGACTGCGTCTTGACATAAATAATTCAATCTTGCAATACTATAAAAATCATGACATATGGCGGTTATTAATTGTCATACATAATGGTGACAAATTATCATATATGTGAGTGCTATAAAAATTTTGTTGCAGATGCATTATAGTTCTGAATCGTTATTTATTCTGGATCTATTATAACGGTTATAATATAACCCCCGTTATATATTGAGGTTTGGTGATGTTATGATCTACTCATTGTTGTGATAATAATCAATGAGCTTATATAAACAACTGTCATAATATGTGGTAATGCTTGCATCACACATAACAGTCTCATTTTATAACCATTATTTATTTAGTAACATATATAACAATTTGTAGGTAAGAACCGTGACTTTTAATAAAAATAAATAGCGGTCTCAAGTAGAAAATCATTATGTATTTAGAACATTAATAACAGTTTATAAATAATAACCATGATGTATGGATATAAGATTCTTCAAGTGAGAGTTTTTAAGCTAGTTGACTTCCTTTATATATATAATAGAACAGCAATACCTGTCCTCCAACACCGTGTAATTATGCAATTTGGCATGGATCAAGACATCCCAGGCTTTATGAGGAGAATCAATGGCAACTGTTGATTTAAATAAGTGATAATGTAACTGGTGTCCTATATATAATTATGTTTCTTCATAAGAATTAATCCCTGAAAAAGTAAAGGACTCTGGGAAAAAACACATACCCCTATCAAAAAGGGCAAAGGGGTGTGCAAACTTGGCTTGAGCTGAAATCTGTTGAGCCAGTTCTCTTATTAGGGCAGCCATTTGGTCGAGATGCCCTTGGATGGTGGTAGGTCTGTCCTCCATGGTAGGTACGTCGGTCATGACAAATGATCACAAATGAGCAAAAACAAGATAATCCTTTTGAAATCCGTTGTCTGTCTCCCGGTCGGCACCAAATTGTTTATGCAATAATTTTCAAGAAGGAATTTTCTTTAAGGAGGGTATCGACATTCGACAATATAGAGATTAATGAATAAAACAATAAATTATAATGGGAACGAAAAGCAAGAAAATAAAGAGTGGCTTTATTATTATTATTTTTATCTTTGCTGAATACAAAATAGCAAGTGAAGAAGTAAAATGAGAAAGAGGTGAGACTGCAGTGTGTCGTTCTCTGGAGCTATGATCAGTCGATTCCTATTATCTCGGATTTTTTTTTTGGTTACCCACCCGGTTCATCGGGAGCTTTGCCTCGACTACATCCGGATCCGACCCGTGTCGTGCACCAGGCTATGGTGAGAGAGTCTCTCAATGGGAATTTTCCGTATACACAAGGCTCGAACCCGAGACCTTACTTAAGCGGAATCAAACCGCTTACCACTTGGACCAACTTCCATTGATTATTATCTCGGATTTGAGCAAATCATGGAGGTGGTTCCTATATTTGTGGGTCAGAGTATCTACCAGAAAGTGGGTTTGACTGAGTAGTCCAAACAGAGGACACTATGCGGATGTGGGTTGAGTGTCCAGGTATGCTTCGTTTGGGCTTGTAGGTGTCGAGCCCATGGTGCTAATTTTAGGGCCTACTTAAATCTTGATCCAGCAAATTCTATTTTATTGGGATTGAGTTACATCCAAGGATTTTTATTCCAGGGTTCTCAAACCTGGACCTGCCTCTAAACCAATTGAGGTAGTGAGTCAAGTGTCAATGAGTGTCACCCTAGAGTCAAATCGATGAAAAATAAAAAATTAAAAATAATTTAAAATCTCCTGATAGTATCATACAATTCAAAATTATTTTAATACCTTGAATCATTAACAAAATAATCATATACTTTTATAACGCTCTTTACAATTTCTTTTATATATTGACATCTAGTATCAATCGACCATTCAATGACACTATGATAAACAATCATAAATATTCTTCCCGGCAAATTATCAAAATACATAGATGATGACAAAATATTCCTACATACAATCCTTTAATCATTAAAATAATAGTCATTAACACAAAAATTATCATTAACTTTGATTAATATTGTCATACACCCATAAACAATATTATTTTTTTAAAAAAGGCAACCGATCAACCCATCAACTCTGCCAGGTTGGCCGAGTTGAGCCCGGGTTGGGACTGGATCACCCGGGGTTTCATAGGATCCCAGGTTAAGCCGGTCTAGTCCAGATTTGATAACCTAGTTTTTTTTTTTCAATATTTGTAAAGAAAAAATTAGCATGTTTGGATTAGCTTATTTTTCAAGAATAAGCACTTATTACATAAGTCGAGATAAAATTTTTCTTATATACTTACCTTATATACCGTAAATCACGATTTATAAATACTTATTGTCCAAAAATAAACTATTCCAAATGAGCACTAAATCATGGTTTGACAAAGTATATTTTTTGGGTTCAGTTGCATCTAAGTATTTTTTTTTTTAAATATTTGTGAAAAAAAAAAGGAACCAATCCATCTCCTCCAATAAATCGTCAACATCAAATTTTCAGAAAAAATATAGTTTAGAAGAACTGCTATCAAATTTTAAATCATGGGTGTTGGCCCAAAAAAATTTTCTGTTTTTGATACGTGCTCAAAATTAGAAATCTCAAATTAACAACACGATTCATAGCGACATCCATAACCTTCTGGAATCTGGAGTGACAAAAACAAGTTGGGGATTTCCAAAAGAAGCTTCGAGAACCCGCACTACCTCGCCAGAAGACTCTGCCTCCGCGTAATTTCCCTTTTCCACTATCTCCCAGTTGATATATGATTATATATCGTCCCGTTCTTCTTTGATTTCAATCAAATCTCTCAATTTCAATCGCTATCTCCATCGCTATCTTCATCATCCCCCAAAAATGGCCGACGAAGCCAAGGCGAAAGGTAATGCAGCTTTCTCAGCAGGCGATTTCTCCACCGCCGTCCGTCACTTCTCCGAAGCCATTACTCTTTCCCCCGATAACCATGTCCTCTATTCGAATCGATCCGCTGCTTATGCCTCTCTTCACATGTACTACGAAGCCTTAATTGACGCCAAGAAGACCGTCGAGCTCAAGCCCGATTGGTCTAAGGGTTACAGTCGTCTCGGCGCTGCTCATGTTGGTCTTCGCCAATTTGATGAGGCTATTGCTGCTTACAACAAGGGTCTTGAGATCGACCCTAATAATGAACCTCTTAAATCCGGCTTGGCTGATGCTCGTGCGGCGGCGGCGGCTGCTTCTTCTTCTTCTTCGAGGTCTCGTTCGATGCCAAATTCGAACAATCCTATCGGAGAGGCGTTCGGTGGACCTGATATGTGGGCTAGGCTTACTGCTGATCCCACCACTAGAGCTTATCTTCAACAACCTGATTTCGTGAAGATGATGCAGGATATTCAGAAAAATCCCAACAATTTGAACTTGTACATGACGGATCAGAGAATCATGCAAGCTCTTGGGGTTTTGCTCAATCTCAAGATTCGTACCCCACCGGACGCCGCTGATATGCCTGAATCTTCGCCTTCTCCTCCGCCGCAAGAGAGGAAGAGAGCTGCTGAAGCAGAGCCTGTGAAGGAAGAGAAGCAACCGGAGCCTGAACCGGAGCCTATGGAAGTGACAGAAGAGGGGAGGGAAGCAAAGGAGAGAAAGGCTCAGGCTCAGAGAGAAAAGGAGGCTGGTAATGCCGCTTACAAAAAGAAGGATTTTGAAACAGCAATTCAACATTACTCAAAGGCTTTGGAATTGGATGATGAGGATATATCGTTCCTCACAAACCGTGCTGCTGTGTACTTGGAAATGGGAAAGGTAAGCCAATTCGCTGGTATTACTTGATTGAACGCGATTCATTCCAATTCAATCCAGTTCAATGTTAAATGCCGTGGTTTGCATCACTTTTGTGAATTAATGCTTTAGTTTGGCATGTTAATGTATAAGAAGGACACAGCCTGAGGATGATGGTTTCTTTTTCCTCCAAATTTTTTAACTTTTATACGAGAAAAGATGATTCAAGATCGATGGAGTAGTGTCTATCTTATCAGATAACCTGGCTTGTAAATATCGTTTTTGTGGCTAAGGATTTTAGAGGCTATTGTGGATTTGATTGAGAAAATTGCTTAAATTTGCTCTAGGGTGATGACATTACGGCTCGTGTTATGTGGGTGGGTGTTATTTTATACTCCGTCCGTAAGGCCTATGTCATATTTCACATATTGGTTGGTATTTTCCTAATATGCCCTAGTGATTTTCTCTCAACAATAATCAACTAAGAGAGTGATTGAGGGAATTAAGGAAGAGTAACTAACTTCTTTAATCAAATTAGTAATCAAATTAAGTAAATAGGTTATATGAAAGACCTGAAGTATTATGTAGCACTCACTTGATATCAGGCTAGGTTTGTGCGTTAAGCTTTCTAACAACTAGTCTTCAAATGCTGGGCATTTTTCCAGTTTGAAGAATGCATAAAAGATTGTGACAAGGCTGTTGAAAGGGGACGAGAACTGAGATCTGACTTCAAGATGATAGCAAGAGCTTTGACAAGGAAGGGAACTGCCATGGTCAAACTGGCAAAATGCTCAAAGGATTATGAACCTGCCATTGAGACTTTCCAGAAAGCACTTACAGAGCATCGCAATCCTGACACATTGAAGAAACTTAATGAAGCTGAAAAAGCTAAGAAAGAACTTGAACAGCAAGAATACTTTGATCCAAAACAGGCTGATGAGGAGCGTGAAAAAGGTATCCTCCTCTTTAGGTTCCAGCCGTGAATCTCCATCTTATATGAAAATGTTTGCTTTGTATGGAAAGAAATACCTTTAGCTATGTATTTACCCCTTACGTTGACGGGCAGGTAATGAATTCTTCAAGCAGCAGAAATATCCTGAGGCTGTGAAGTGCTACACAGAATCTCTAAGAAGGAACCCTAAGGATCCTAAGGTATATAATATGCTTATTAAGCAGGGTAGATGATTGTGTCTTACAACAAATGCAGACTCTGACCTGTTAAAATGCTTTATTTGATTCAGACATACAGCAACAGAGCTGCATGCTACACAAAACTTGGTGCAATGCCTGAGGGTTTGAAGGATGCAGACAAATGCATTGAGCTTGATCCAACCTTCTCAAAGGGTTATTCTAGAAAAGGTGCCATACAGTTTTTCATGAAGGAATATGACAAAGCATTGGAAACGTACCAGGAGGGATTGAAACATGACCCTAACAATCCGGAGTTGCTTGATGGCATAAAAGGGTAATCATCTTAAGCTTTCATTACTGCTATGTGGACGCTAGATGTGCTGCTGGCAAGTTCCTGCCTTGCATTCTGCATATAGATTAGAACAAAGTAATGATTCTTTTTATCTCGCATCCGTTTCAGATGTGTACAACAGATTAATAAGGCCAGCCGTGGGGATTTATCTCCTGAGGAATTGAAGGAGAGACAGGTGAGTCTTGCTGCTCTATTGTGAAGCGTTGATAGCTGAAACCATGGTAGTGGTTCATTGATTAATTTGTTTTAAAATCTGTTGTGATCCTGCTTGCAGGCCAAGGCAATGCATGACCCAGAGATACAGAACATCCTTCAAGATCCTGTTATGAGACAGGTAAACACTGATACAGAACAAGGGAATAATATATTGCCCCTGTTGATTTTTGCAGTGTAACTAATAGGAATGAGCTGTGCTGATGTGATGAGAGTTGTGTGTAGGTGTTGGTTGATTTCCAGGAAAATCCAAAAGCTGCCCAGGAGCATACAAAGAATCCAATGGTGATGAACAAGATCCAAAAGCTGGTCAGTGCTGGAATTGTCCAGATTAGGTGATTTGGAACGGAATAGCAATAGAGCCTTGGTTGGTTGGTTCCACTGTGCTCGTATTTTATGTAGAATTGGATCAGAAAAGGGGAAAAGCTAAATTCTGCTGGGAATTTCCTAGTTAGCTTTCTGTTTTTTTTTTTTTTTGTTTTTTGTTTAAGGGGTCTTTTTTTAAGTTTATTTTTGACCACAAGCAACGTTTAGTGAATTCTCGTTATTTAAGTAATTCTTGTGCTTCAAACTGTAATCTTCTTGTTTGACCAAGAAAGAAAAACTCGAATCTTTGTCCATTCTTCGCCCTTTATTTTTAAACTTTCCTCATTTTTTTTTTGTGGGTATTCAAATGTTATGATGCAAATTTATTGAGTTTCAGACTATTGGGGTGTTTTGATCTAATCTGAACATGGTAACTTGTGGCCTTGGAATAAGCTTTGGGATATGAGAGAGGGAATTAGCTCTTCCCACTCCCAATGTGTTTGGAAGATGGTAGACAAAAATAATGAAACTGAAAATTAAAATAAACTAAAATAAGAAAATATTTGCATCTCCGTGTTTGAAGGGTTAAATATGGGTATTGTTATGATATAAGTGATGAACTTGGGTATGTTTGGTATGGCACTTGGGTTGTTTATAAGTTGTTTTTATATAAATTGAGATAAAATTTTTTTTACATATTTATTTCGTATACTGTAAATCACAATTATTTTTAAACATTCCAATCATTATTCTGAACAAGCACGTATTGTGAAAATTTTAGAGGAAATTTTATTTTAGAGGAAATTTTATTTTCAAATATGGTATGCAAGGTTTCAGCATCTCATGCCCATGAATAATAAGGCCTTGTGCTTGTGCCGTTTAAATTAAAGTGCGAGACTAAACTACAAATCTTAATTTTGAAAAATATATCGCTTAAGGTATTATTTAGAAAGTTCTGATGTTCATGTTTTATAAAATTAAGGTAATTATTAATTTTTTTTTTCAAAACTATCATTGAAAACGAAAAGTATTTGATGAAACATATATGATGTAATTTTGAAGAATTAATATACTTATTTTATTCTTAAAATAAAAGTAAACATACTTTGAAGCACCAGCCATTTACATGATATTGGCTGATTTGTACTTCTCTACAATTTTTTGTTTGTGAAATTCCGTATATTTTTGGTAAGCTTGGATCATCAACTAGAGAAACATTTCACAGGCCGTGCGTCGCTGGGCGAACTCCATTAAATTTAGAGTAAAATACATTAATTATCCATATATTTTATTTAAATTATACAAGCCTTGTCTCTATTTTGAAAACATATATAGACCTCTCTTGAAATTAAAATATATGTTATAAAAACTTGTCTTGAGATTTTATTTCCATCTATCCAACCATTAGTTGACCTTTAAGTTTGACTATTAAAGATTATTTTTGATCAATACAATCCTCTTTCAACAAATGAATAAATATCTGTATTTTTCTAAAGATAATTTTTTTTTATACAAACAAAAAATAATTCTAATACATATATGTTCAAAATTTCCAATATATTACAAAATTTATTAATTTTTATTACATCATTGAATTTTCAATTTTTAAATTTTTTATCATATTTATTGAAACTTATTTATTTAATATTATTTTAAATAACTAAAAACATATTTGTTTCTTTCTTTTTTTGCCATGATACCATGATTAAAAACATATTTGAAAAACATATTTTTATTCACTATATGTTATTCATAATGTAAATTTGAGATATTATATAATTGATATTAATTTTAAATTTTAATTTCTTAAATACATTTTTTTTCACAAAAATTTATAAACACGTTTATTCAAGTATGCATCTATTAAAAGAATTAACCATATTTTTCATTAAGTTTTCTCTCTCTGCATTAATTAAATTAATTAAGTCTTTATCTCAATATGAAAAAATTTTAACAGATAACTATTTGTAAAAGTAAAAAATAAATTAAGAAAAATAAAAAACTCTTAAATTTTGTAAACAATTGTTGCAAAAATTACGGAATTAGTAATTATGAAGGGTAAATTAGTAAATAAAATTTATTTTAATATAAATTTTAATTAAAAATAAAAATTCTTAACGGAGCTAACGGTTTGGACTTAAGTATAAGTTTTCAAAATAGAGGTGAGGTTTGTTTAATTAAGGCAAAACTCAAGGGATGTTAGAGTGTTAACACATTCTTTAGTTAATGTATTTCCTTGAAAGCATGTTTAGCAAGTTCAAAAATGATGATAGAAAAAATTAATAACTGATTCTATATAATTTTTACTTGGTTGTAATTCAATCATTGAAATTTAGCTTGGTGAACTTCAATCACTATAGTTTTAATTTAGTTGAAATTCAATTCTTGAACTTTGATTCCAAACAATTCAATTTTCATAGTTTTAACTATATATAAAATGTTGATCATTTCATTTTAGAAAACAAAGTTATAAGGACGAAACTATTTATTGAAAAAGAAAACTTAGAAGCTAATGTTTTAAGGGAAAATCCTCAAAAAACACCTAGAAATCATGAAAAGACAGACAGATGCTCAGAATTTCTGAAATTCTGTAGAAGTGCTTTGTGACTGATCAGGGATTTATAAATTCAGAGGAAATAACCAATTTGCCTTTACTTATTTTTTTTATAAAAATAATAATTATCATACCGGCCAACCCATGGAGGTCAGCTGGGGCTGTTGGCAGGGTTCCGGCTAGGGAATATTCCCTATCTTTAGGAAAAATTCCCAACATGCACAAAAAGTGTATAATCACTAGGCTAGCCAAACCTTTTAATATATATATTGCAAAAAAAAAAAAAAAAATATATATATATATATATATATATATATATATATATATATATATAGTAACCTTTGATTTTTAACTAAGCCAAACAACAAGTTTAGATAAAGAATTGACAAATTGATAAAAGAAATTAACAAATTCATATAATGATGATATAACTTTCATTTTTTAAGCAAAAAATCCATCTATTCTCTCAAACAACTCACTAATTTAGATAAGAAATTCTCGACTTCATATGAATAATTAACAAATTGAGATAAGGATTTTGCAACCTTTGTTTGAACAAAAAATTCACTTTCGTTCTCAAGTCATTCACAAGTTTAGATGAACAATTACCGCCTTCAGATAAGAAATTGATAATTTGAGACAACGAATTCACAATTTTTGTTTAAGTAAAAGATTCACTTGTATTCTCAGGCTATTCACAAGTTTAGATACAGAATTACCAAGTTTAGATAAGAAATTGACAAGTTGCGATAAGGAATTCACAACTTTACTTAAGTAAAAGATTCACTTGCGCTCTCAAACCATTCACAAGGTTAGTTACAAAATTACCAAGTTTAGATAAAGAAATGACAAATTGAGATAAGGAATTCACAATCTCATATCAGGAATTTGCAACCTTAGATAAAAATTCGTAACCTTATATGAGCTTGTGAATTTCGTATCTCAACTTGTCATTTCTTTATCTAAACTTGATAATTCTGTAACTAGTTTTGTGAATGGTTTGAGGGCGCAAGTAAATCTTTTACTTAAGCAAAGTTGTGAATTCTTCATCGCAACTTATCAATTTCTTATCTGAACTTGGTAATTCAGTATCTAAACTTATGAATGGCCTAAGAGTGCAAGTGAATCTTTTACTTAAATAAAAGTTGTAAATTCGTTATCTCAAGTTATCAATTTCTTATCTGAAGGCGGGAATTCTTCATCTAAACTTGTGAATGGCCTGAGAGCGAAAGTGAATTTTTTGTTCAAACAAAAGTTGCGAAATCTTTATCTCAATTTGTTAATTACTCATATGAACTTGAGAATTCCTCGTCTAAACTAGTGAATGGTCTAAATGAGTAAGTGGATTTGTTACTTAAAAAATGAAAGTTGTGAAATCCTTATATGAATTTATTATTTTCTTTTATCAATTTACCAATTCCTTATTTAAATTTGTTAGTTGACTTATTTAAAAATCAAAAGTTACTATATATATATATATATATTTTGCAATATATATATATCAAAGGACTTAACTAACCTAATGGTCATGCACTTTTTGTGCATGAAAGTGGTGGGGGGTTCGAACCCCCACAACTTTGGGAATTTTTCCCAAAGCTAGGGAATATTTCTGGCTGGAGCCCAACAGGCGGGCCGCCTGGCTGGTGGGATAATTATTATTTTAATAAAAAAATAAGAAAGGGTAAATGAGTCATTTCCTCTGAATTTGTAAATCCCTGATCAATCACAAAAGCACCTCTACAAGATTTCAGAAATTCAAAACACCTGTCTGTCTTTTCATAATTTTTAGGTGCTTTTTGAGGGATTTTCCCATGTTTTAACTAGCTAAAATTATTAAGGATATGCTGCAACTAGATCTGCATAGAGACTGGACTGGATCGGGCTTGACATAGGCCTACAAAGCTTGGCACGAAGAAAGACCGGGCTAAACAGTTTAGGTTTGAGGACAATCCTGTTTTGTTTGCCTCCGGACCAAAACCAGGGTGGCTTCGGTCCACTGGGTTAATGGATTGGTCCGGGTAGTCTTGTTTGAATGATTACAAAAAAAAAAAAAAAAAACAATCAAAAGAAACAAAAGCAAGAAAAATTGGTAGATGGAGGGCTGCCACACACAGGCGGTAAAACATTTTAGTAGCAGCTTCCAATATTGCATATTTGATACAAATAATTTTTTAAAGCCTCAATTAAGATGAAGCTTCAGGGATGAAAAAATTGCATCGCTTGAAGTAGACAAGTGTTAATATTAAACATGGCTTTAAATCAAAATAGGAGGTTGATTCCAATTTATATACATCGGACTATGCCGGACCAAGCAGTTTGAATACCCAACTCGAAGTCTAGTCCAACCCGGTGGTCAGGTTGTACCCAGTCTTGTTTGATATTTGCTTCGGGTTCATTTTTTCCAGATCAGGTTGTATTTTGGCAATATTGGTTACGGGCAGGCAGGCGGGTTTTTAGTTGGCTGTGCAATTATAGTTGCAACTAGGGGTGAGCATGGTGCCCAGTGGCCTGGTGTGCCCACCCGAACCCTGCAAAAAATTACCCAGCCCAACCCTAAAAAAGTGGCCTGAAAAAATTTTAGGCAGCTTTGGGCGGGCTAATAATCGGGCATGGTTGGGCTGGGCATTGGGCAAGGGGTGCTGCCCTGCCCATTTGGCTATACCCTGAAAATTATTTTCATTTATTTAAAATATAAAATTTCATATCAATTAAATATTATTTCATATATATTTTTTTATTTAAAATATATATTGTCTATTGTATAATACTCTTCTGGTCCTTTTTTTTACCTTAGCCACTAAACACTATTTACAAGTAGATTTCTTCCTTTCTTCTTTACTTTGTAATGTATTAAATTATAGTTGCTTTTTATTTTTTTTCCAGATACTTCATCATTTGATCAACTTTTGGGACATTGAATTGATGCAAACTACTTTGACTTTACGGCTTTAATTACAATCGTTTTGTTTCCTTATTTATAATGGATTATGGATGTTGTTTAATTTTTAAGGTATGGATATTTGTTAAGACATATGGTATTTTTAAAATTTCAAGACTTAAGTTGTAGACTTATTTTAAAATATTCCAAAATGTGTAATCATCGAATGTATTTGAAATTTATATTAATTAGGGCGAAGTTAAGACATATGGTATTGATAATTATAGGAATATTTATGAAATTTACACGGAATTATTTTTTTAATATGTGGATAAGACAAGGTGTTATCACTTGGGCAGGAAAGCCCACCCTTGCCCAGCCCAAAATAGTAAGGGCTTTTAACGGGCAGGGCCGGGCATCGGGCTGCAAAATGCAGCCCGTTCATCCTTCGGGTAGGGCATCGGGCAGGGGTCTCGCCCTGCCCAACCCTGGCCATGCCCACCCCTAGTTGCAACGAGTCAAAGTTTACGGACTGAGTTTTAACTAAATAAAAATTATAGGGCTTGCATCAAGTTAAATTTGATAATTGAATTGACTAAATGATGAACAAAAAGCAACTGTTTTTTTTCCAACAAAAAATAAAATAGCTACGACTTTAGTCCTTATTATAAATCACTTGTAGAGAAAATTTTTTATCCTAAATATAAGCCATTTGTAAGGCATTTAATGATCAATTTTCAATTTAATGCATTTCTTAATATTTGAAAATAAGTTACAAGTATGCACTAGAGTGGTATTTCACACTCATCTTATCCTCCTAATGCTCATATAGGATCTGCTTCGTAGGAGTCGAAGAATTGAATGTTATTGAATTGATAGTCTCTGACAAGAAGCAAAAACACATTTTACATACGTTTTGCACTTTTGATTATCTCCCACATCATATTCGGGAACTCATGGTTGATGATATGCCTAATAGGACTAATGTGAATCTGAATCTGAATCTGAATCCTACGTAGTAAACTCATGAAACAAAATGATATTAAAGCATCCAAAGTTTACATTTTAGCAAATGTTAAAATGCTGAAATGAGACCTAGAGAAATTATAAAAAACAGACTTAAGAATTACCCTAATATTAACAACAGAAAAATCAAAAGAGCAAAGCCAATATTTCCCATCAGGTGATGCTGGTTCTTGATGAATGATCTGAGGGAGGCTTAGAGAAACATTTATCTACACAGTAAGTAGTTAAAACTGGTTGAGATCCCTGATGTAGAAGGCTAGTGTTGCGAATCTAGAAGAGTGCAGCACAAAAGCACTTTGTGAAAAAATCAATTCCTGGTATTGCTTGATTTTGCCATAAGAATTCATTAATGGGAGAATTATTATGACATATAAAACCATGACAGAAATGCTTCCCACCTTTCTTATACTTGTGCAAAATAATGTCCTAACCCTTATGATGCAAAGATAATATAGAAGCAACAGGAAGACTAAATCTGATAGTATTTTCCTAGTTTGATTGATTGGAAAAATTAAAGCAAATTTTTGAAAACTGAGTTTGCTTAATCTCCCTAATAATCTCTAAGGAGTTCTCTCTTTTACCATGATGCAAGGCTTGATTTCCTTTCTCCATAAAGTGTGTAGGAGACATATCATCTCATAAACCAAATGCATCACACCATCCTTATGAAGAGTGAGGAAAGTATCTTTAAGCCAAATCTTGAAATCAAGAAAGCTAAAATAAGGAATCTTGATGTTAAAACAACCATACCACACACTCCTAGCTAATGGGCAAGCTATAAAAAAATGGTATAAAGACTCGTCCGCATCACAACCTAATAGACATGAGGTTTGAGTTGGAAGGTGGTTTTGAGTTAATATATCACTCGATGGCAGAGTATTATTGAATAACTTCCAAATGAAAAGAAGTTGTTTGTATGGTAAACGAAGCTTCCACAAAAACTGCCTGAGTTGATCATTAGGAATGTCATTAGAAATTGCAGCTTCCATCAATTGAGATACTCCATCTTTGATAGTATACAGACCTGATGAATTGCCAGTCTACATAAGCTTGTACAGGGAATCTAAAATGGAGATGGAAGTGCCTAGAATAGTTTGAGCAATGGTGGGTGAATATAACCTGCAAACCAACTCAGTATTCTAAGTAGAAGAATTCCAAGAAAGAGGAACATGCAATAATAGATTAGCAACTTGTTCAATGTTGAATAGAGAAGCTTGATCCTGCTGCATGGGCCACCAAAGGTGGTGATTAATTGGAATTAGGGAACCATTTCCGACCCTCCATTTTAATTTCCCTAGTATGATACTTGCATTATCAAATAGGTCTTTCCATATCCATGAGGAGTTGTATGGCTTTTTGATAGCTGATGGTTCTGAGAGATCTATATATTTAACTCTTAGAGTGGAGGACAACAATGAAGGTGATTCAGAAGATAAATTCTACAGATCTATTTCGCTAATAGAGTTTGATTGACAACCTTGGTAGGTCTTAAACCCAAACCACCTTTTTCAACAGGACGAAATAGGGTATCTCTTCTCAGAAGATGCATTTTCCTTTTTGACTTTGAAGACCCCTAGAAAAAACTAGCACAACTAGCATCAATGTAATCACACACATACTGAGGTCATTGGATGCATGACAAAATATGAATGTTAACAAATGCAAGGACATATTTAATTAGACAGATTTAATTAGAGTCAATCGAGATGCTTGAGATAACAATCGTGTTTGCCATGCACTTATTTTTGATTCCACAGAGTCAAGTACCTGCTGATATATGACGCTTTCATTCCTACCAGGATCAATCCAAGTGCCCAAGTATTTGCCAAGTCTTGAATTAAAATGAAACCCAAAAAGCTTCGACAATTTGGCTTTTTCAGCATGAGAAACATTAGGGCTGAAAACTACAAAGGATTTGGAGTTATTGCTAATTTTTCCAAGCCATAGACTGTACATCCCCAACTCTAGCTTTACAGAGCAAAAGTTCTTAATCGTGCTTTTAGAAAAGAAGAGTGAATCATCTGCATAAAACACATGTGAAACTGGTTGAGCTCTTTGACAAATCTTAATTCCTTTCCAGTGTTCAGATAACTGAAGTTTGGATATCATGCAAGTAGAAAGTATGTACATGTAGGGTGAAAGGGGATCACCTTGTCGAATGCCACGGTTAGGGTTAATAACAGGTGTGAATTGACCATTGAAGAGAACTTGGTAGGAGACGGTAGTTATACACTGCATGATTAAATTGATCCATTTACTTGGGAAGTTCATTCGAGTCATAGTTGGAGCAATGAAATTCCAAGATAATTTGTCAAAAAGGCTTTAGACAAGTCCACTTTCAAGGTTGCTAATTTTTTTCGTCTTTCTCGAGCATTATGAATTTGGGACATGAGATCAGCTGCAAGCAAGATGTTATCTGATAGGCCACATTACATATTTGAGTCTTTTGCTGAGGACCTTTGAAATTATCTTATAGGCCACATTACACAAGCTAATGGGCATAAAGTCATTGAATGATTGTGGCCTGTTAGTCTTAGGGATAAGGATGATCATGGTCTTGTTAATACTCCAAAGGTGTTCAGAATGCCAAAAATGCAAACCCATGTTGTAAACATCATCTTTAATAGTCGACCAAAATTGTTGATAAAAAGAGCATTAAAACCATCTTGTCCTAGTGCACTATCATTAGGAAGGCCAAAGATTGCTTCCTTAACTTCAATAATAGATATTAGCCTCATGAGAGATGAATGATCAACTTCATTTTCTAACCCTGCAACAATGTGTTCAAAGTGAGTTTGATGTTGATCTTGATTGGAAAAATGAAAGTGCCATTTCAGAAATCTCCACTGAATTTGAAGTCCATTCACCTTTTGATTTTTGCAAATTGTGAATGTAATTAGATGCAACTCTCTTATTGACAAGGGCATGAAAATATGATGTATTCCTTTCCCCTTCAACACTCCATTTGAGCTTGGCTCATTGAGACCAATATGATACCGCACAATCATATAAAAACTCCACTTCATGCTTAGAGTTTAGAAACTTTGAAATTTCAGAATCATAAGGGTGCTGAGTTAAGTCCATTTTTAAGGAAATGTCCTGCAACTTTCATTCAACTCGAGTGACTCTATAATTAAGAAAATGTCCATTTTTAAGAAAATGTCCTGCAACTTTCAGAATTAGAAGTGCGGGCCGCACAGGCTCGCACCGCGTGGCCCTCGGGTTGGTGCGGGCCAGCTCGCAACCTACGGGTTGGCCCACATTCTCAGTTCTATTTTCTATTATAATGGTACTTAATGAAGTATTGAATTATGTTTTGTAATTATTAAATGTATGGTAATTAAGAGGTTGTTACAACAGACACATCTTCTTAGAAGGAGGAAAAATATAAACAGGATCCCCGCATGGAGATATTCTTTTTCTTTTGCCGCTCAAAGTTCTTGTTTGTCTAGGCTTCTTAGCTTTAAAGAGAAACAGAGATACCTCTTGAGAATCATCCCTTCTTATTCGTATAGAAGTAGAATAAATCTTTCCAGAAAACACAATATTGTTAAGAGGAGTATCAAAAGAGACCCTAGATCGCTTCTTTGAAGTCAGATTATGTTGATATGAACTTCCATTATTCTGAAATTCATCAACCATTTCAGATGTTGCCTCGAAGTCTGTATGTTTCACAATGGAAGATGCTGCACCTTCTAAATTATTTGCATTTTGTGTACAAACCTTAACCCATTTGAAATGTACGGAAAAAGAGGTAAGCACCGCACCGTACTTGCGTTTTCTAGGTGAGTCTGGAGGAGGCTTTCTTGGGATAGAAAGATTCCCTTGGTTAGTATTGTAAGCATTGTTAGCCATAGGACAACTATCATCAGTAACTTGTAATTTAACTTTTTTTATGACCTTACTATTCATATCAAAAATGGGTTTTCTCTTGAGCATGGACCTTTCACTCATGCTGTTGTGATGAAATGAATCCGAGCTTCTAACAGCCCCTTTTACCAGGTTCATTCGGGGGTAACAACGTGCAGAGTCGAATACCCATCACTTGAGCAGGAGAAATGTAGAGGTCGGCGAGAGAATCAGATTTGGCACTTACTGATCTAGAGCCCATGACAGAAACAGAATCTTGAGACTTAAAATTGGAAGCATCCATACAATTTCTGGTAACATATAATCTAGGTATTAAAACTCGGACCGAGCATTGAACCGATTAGGGTACTGGATTAAGAGTCAGTGGGTCAGACGGGGCTAAATCGGAGCTAAACCGGTGAGAAATTGAAAATTTTTAACTTATAGTATAAAATTCTAAAGGAAAAATTTAAATTTTTTTTTTTAAAATGTGAACCCGGACTGGTTTACAGGCCAGTTCACCGGATTCCGGGCCAGACCGGCAGGTCCATTCCAGGTTCAGGAACTTTGCATATAATTCAAATCCTGCTCACAATGAAATTAGGGTAAAAAAGAGTTGTTGAATTGTTGGACCACCAATATCACCCCTGCAGCTTCCAATGAATCCTAACCAAGGATTGGAATTTTGAAATATGAATCTTACTATCGTCCATCCCTCTGGCGAAAACGAAGTGTTCCCTATTAAGAGAGAGATTATGGAATCCACATAAAGGGAACATGTCGATCACACGGATAATAGGGGCAAAATCCAATCAACAGTGAGAGAGCTCCAAATAATGAGAACGCTCCAAATGCTGTAAGCAAAAGATAGGTCCACAATAATTCTACCAATAACACAGACAAGCTCTTTATATTAACCAACAGAAATCTACTAAAACATGGTAACAACCACAATATTGCAGATCCAACGGTATTAATGAGAGATTGTTACAACTAACCCAACGATTTCTACTAAATTCAATTCATCAACCAAGAAACCAAACAAACTAGAGCATGAACAGATACCGAAAGCAAAGCAAGAGAGATAAGTGAGATAAAACTCTCCTGATTATCCAGCAGGAAAAACTCTACACCAAATAATTATCATCCCAGGACAACAGCAATGATAACGTCGACCAAAAAGAAGAGAGAGATGAACTGCCAAACGAGGGAGACGATGGTGAAGAGTGATGAACGATGGTTCAAGATTGAGGTGTTGTGAACAGAACATGAAAGACAGAGGTGATTAATGTCAAGTGTTGAGAGAGACCCAGGAGCATCAATAGCAGGAACCAGA
Source organism: Inga laurina (assembly GCA_963855925.1). Taxonomy (NCBI): domain Eukaryota; kingdom Viridiplantae; phylum Streptophyta; class Magnoliopsida; order Fabales; family Fabaceae; genus Inga; species Inga laurina. Next base: position 10,809,450 of record OY979710.1, read on the forward strand.
AACGATCATTTTTTTCCCGATGAAAATCTAGTAAGAGAGAGACGAGCTCTCTAGCAATTTCTTATATTTCTCACTACAATCTGGAAACACCATCATGGAGAAACACAGACAATTCTTAACCAACCAGTAGAAGGAAAATCGAGTAAGAAAGATAAAACCCAGTATGATATAAGCAGTAGATTGTGAAGCTGCAAGAGGCAAATGATTAAAACCAGCACATGCAATTCGATAGCTGTCACACAAGAAGAAAGAACCGCTTTCTCCTTTACATGCAAAAGCGATCACTGCCGCACAAGAAGAAATCACCGCCGGCTAAGCGACAAACATCCAATCAAGAAGTAGATCATTGAATTTAACCCGACTAACTGATAGAGAAACCCTTCTTTCAGTATCAATTAAGCCCTTGATTCTTGAAGACATCCATAGCAACAATTATGTTAACCACCACAATAACACAATTTAACACACAACTGAAGAAACCCCCTTCAAAATCGAAGAGAAGAATCACAGAATCACAAAGAAATCAAGCAGCAGAAGCCTCCGATGAGAGAAATTAAGCCATTAGTTGCTGCTTTTATTTAAACCGAAAATGTATTCAAGCATTCAACAAGTTTAGTAGTGAGTATAATGACCCTATTGTTCGATGGAGAGAATGATCTATGATTAACTTTTTAAAGAAATTTTCAAACGAATAATTTCAACAAAATCTTTTAATTTCTTATTTTAGCATGTTTAACGTATTCTTCTATCTGTAGAGTACATTGAATGACAAAAATGACTCTTTCAAAAACATGACTGCTTCTGGACAAATCTCCTAACCGTCTCTGCACCGCCACCTCAAGTCTATCGCTTGTTTTCCAAAAAGATTGAGAAAGGATTTACCCTTGAGCGAAACCCAATTTAGATGAAGAGAAAATACTCCTTTGGTTGTTAATGTGAGACTAATTAACTGATTTAAATACATTAAGAGTTAACTAATATAATATGTTTTTATAAAACATTCATTCCCTTCCTTAATTAAGTTAGTTAACGTCACATCTTTTTTCTAAAATACCTTTATTATTTTCTTTAATTCCCTCCCTCCCTTCCTCCCTCTTCTATTTAATTATTATTGAGAAAATATTAATAGTCTCTCTTCTACTTAATTATTATTGAGAAAATATTAATAGGGTTAATTTGGGCCAAATTAATAAAAATGTAAAATAGATCTTACATTTAGGATGAACATCAATTCTCTAATTAGATCCTATATTAAAGACAAAAGGAGTATCTTTTTTCTGTGCTTTTGTTTTAATACTTCTCATCCAACTCCACGGGGAGAGGAAAAATGACAATGAAAGATAAATAAAAACAAAACTTCAACTATCGGACACAATACAATTGTTATGAGAAAAATTGTTCGGAAAATTATACTCAAGTTCTAAGGAAGAAGAGAAATGAAAATATGGTCCCTTAAAATTACAAAATGAAAAAATAGTCCAATTGACAACTCCACTAGCGGGTTATTGACAACTTCATGGGACCATTTTTTCATTGCCCCTCTTCCTTGAGCTTGAGTGTAATTTTCTCAAAATTGTTCCTTTTGTCAGGAGGAGACAGAAGAAATAACATTAAGCAGCAACTTCTTGCCCCTTTGAGGAGAGTTGGTTTTGGATGTGCTGAGGAACCGCATCAAACTTGGCTAATTGCATTGTATAAGACGCGCGTCCCTTGGTCATCCCCCTCAGTGTACTCACATACTGAAACATCTCAGCAAGAGGAACCAGAGCATCAACCACCTGCCATCACATGCAAGAAACTATGGGTGAGTCCAAGTCAAATAGAAAGCAAATCATCATTGACTTCATCTAAACTCAACTCATTTCTACTACCTTGATATTTGATGTTCAAGTAAATGGGTTCGTTTCTATGATATGTTTGGGACCTATACAAAACAACTTCTCTTGTATTTATCTCATATACCGCAAAATCACTTAAAATAAAGTTAATCCAAACATGAACAAACAGGATAAGCCCCTTTAGATCTTATCCTCTGTCATTTCATAATCTATACATTTTGATAGTTCTCTTCATGGAAGATTATAGGGGTGGGAGTGTATGCTGCCTCATAAGTTACAATTTTGTCAAAAATCCCAGGGATTACATGGAAGAGGAAAAAGATTATGTGATCTGAAGATAAGATTCTCAGATTTGTAATGAATCTGAGATTTTCAATCTGAACAAAAAACTACAAATTTTGACAGAGACTCGATAGGAATATCAACAACCAGGCAGCTGAATTGATTGCTATCACTTACCATCCATCTTACAGGAGACAAACAGGCAAGCAAAGTTGAAAGAAGAATTAACATATGTAGTTTCTAGTTATCCCATAAAATTAACAGAATAATCCAATACAGAGAACCAGGTTGATTGACATACCTTTAGGCCACCGGGTTTGTCACCAAAACTGTTGATTTGGCCCCTTCTTGAGTTGAGATCACCAATTACATCTCCCAGATGCTCTTCAGGAGTAATCACTTCAACTTTCATGATTGGTTCAAGCATCTTTGGTCCTGCTTTTCTCATTCCATCCCGGAAAGCTCCTCTTGCCGCCAACTGGAAGGCCAGGGCACTTGAATCTACATCATGGTAAGATCCATCAAGAAGTAGTGCACGCACGTCAACTACCGGAAATCCAGCAAGTATCCCGTTGCTCATACACTCCTCCAATCCCTTCATCACTCCCGGAATGTACTCTTTGGGTATAGCACCTCCTTTGATCTCACTCTTGAACTCATACCCACTACCTGCCTCCATGGGTTCAAAACGAATAGTGACATCAGCAAATTGACCTTGTCCTCCTGACTGTTTCTTGTGCACATACTTCACTTCTGAGACTTTGGAAATGCTTTCCCGGTAGTTCACTTGGGGTGCACCAACATTAGCTTCCACCTACATTTAAATATTTACATAATTATTTCGACATAATTAATACTAATGTACAAGGATGATGAAGGGGTGAGACGAAAAGGAAAAGAAAAATCTCACCATGTGAATGATCAAATGAAAATGAAAGGAACACAATGCAAATTAACACATAATAATGATTATCAGAAGACAGGCATAGATATTATCTATTCAGAAGTCATACCACAAATTGCACAATTTGTTTATACAATATTTTCTTGATCCCTTCGCATTCCATAACGATTGTCAATTATGAAGAAACAGAAAGCAAATAAGTTCCATGTCAATTAAGAGAGTACACAGCTCTACACATACAATTCCTATTATTTTAAGCTATTTCATGCAAAAATAAGGGCAAAATGTTAGGTATTTTAAAAGGAAAAAGTAATAACTTATAAAATAACATATTGATTGATAGTCAATGATAAAACCTTAAATTCTCTCTTGAGTCGATCAACAATGATTTCAAGATGCAATTCTCCCATTCCTTCAATCACCGTCTGGTTAATCTCTTCATCCCTAGAGAAGTGGAAAGAAGGGTCTTCTTGGGCGAGCTTAATTAAACCAGTTGCCATCTTGTCAATATCAGCTTTAGTTTTGGGCTCAATGGCAACCTTTATCACAGGATCAGGAAAGTCCATGCGCTCAAGCACAACAGGATTATCAGCGTCACTCAATGTTTCACCTGTAACAGTATCTTTTAAACCTGCAAGAGCAACAATATCGCCTGTTAAAGCTACTTTAACATCCTCCCTGCTGTTGGCATGCATTTCCAGCAGTCTACCAATTCTCTCCTTCTTCCCTTTGTTTGCATTGACTACATAAGATCCTGCAGTTAGCTTTCCAGAATAAACCCTCACAAACGTAAGGGAACCAACAAATGGATCACTCATGATCTTGAAAGCTAATCCAGAAAATGGCTCATCATCACTTGCTTTCCTTTCTAGTATCACTTCTGGGTTTTCAGGGTCAGTTCCCTTCATTGGTGGCAACTCAATTGGTGATGGAAGGTAATCCACAACAGCATCAAGCAGCGGTTGAACGCCCTTGTTTTTGAAAGCTGAACCACACAGTACTGGGACAAATTTTCCTGATAAGGTTCCCTTCCTAATCAAGTTTTTGATGGTTTGCTCATCTGGTTCATTTCCTTCTAGGTAGCTCTCCATGGCTTGATCATCCAACTCAACTATTGTTTCAATCATCTGGGATCGATAATCCTGAGCTAACTCTTGAAGACTATCCGGAATATCTTCATAAGAAAACTTGGCACCTAACTCTTCTCCAGACCAAACTATAGATTTCATTTTTACAAGATCAACAACTCCCTGAAAGCTGTCTTCTGAACCAATTGGAATCTGAATCACAAGTGGTTTAGCGCCCAAGTTTGTCACTATCATATCTCTTGTTCGGAAAAAGTCAGCTCCAAGACGGTCCATCTTATTAACAAAACAAATACGTGGCACCCCATATTTATCAGCTTGTCTCCACACAGTTTCTGATTGTGGTTCCACACCAGCAACACTATCAAACAAGCATATGGCTCCATCTAGCACCCTAAGAGCTCGCTCCACTTCAAGGGTGAAGTCAACATGACCGGGAGTGTCAATGATGTTGATCCGGTGATTATTCCAAAATGTGGTGGTTGCAGCAGAAGTTATGGTAATCCCTCTTTCTTGTTCTTGTTCCATCCAGTCCATGGTAGCTGTTCCCTCGTGCACTTCTCCAATTTTGTAGTTTCTTCCTGTATAGAATAGAATTCTTTCGGTTGTGGTTGTCTTTCCAGCATCAATATGCGCCATGATTCCAATGTTGCGATAATCTTTCAATGGAACAGCTCGACTTGCATCTGAGGAGAAATTCAAAAGGCCATTGTGTTTATATTAGTCCATGCATGGTCACTTTAAAAAGATGAATGCAAACTACTCTAAAGTTCGATAGCATAAGAGGGCATCAATGGTATTATGAAGATGGCAACCGTTCTTTTATAGTCAAGTTAAAAAGGCCATGTTATTAGTAGTGACCAAGTTGAAACGTTTTCTTAAGCTCAAGAACGTATAAATGTTCCTTCCAGATGTCTGAAAAAAGGAGTTCTTTCCTTCCAAGACAGTCATACTAGATAACATGAAAATCCAGGTGTAACTAGAAACTTTAAAAAGGATTGTCATTTCACGCTCACATAACAGATAAAAATATGGAACTAGAATACACAATCAAACATAAAACATGAAAGTTACTGAAGAGAATAAGTTTGAAGGAATAGGATCATAATGAGCAATGTATAGTTCGTAATCAGAAAAACTCACTTCAAGTCGTTTCATATACTATAAAGAAAAGGGAATCGTAATTCAAGTCTAAATAAATAAAGAAGAAATAAAGACGAGACTTCCTATGAAATGAATTTAATTATCCAAGCAGAATATAGAGATAAAGCAGAAGTATTTCAAACATAAAAGATGACTGAAACCAAGGAAAGACACCTTCAGCGGCCATGGCGAAAACAGAAAAGTTTCTTCTCCTCTGGTGGCGCAAATAAGAGAGTTGGGAAGATTTAGACTTAATTGGAGAAGTTCCAAAGAACTGAGAAAGGGAAGACGAAGTAAGAGAACGTGATGGTCGAGGTCGAACACCCATGAAATGGAGTGGAGAGAGAGGGGTTGGCTTCCTCTGAGAGCCATTGAAATTACGGAGAGAGGAAGCTGAAGCCGAAGCCGCTGTCACTCTGAAAGACTCCGTCGCCATATTTTCCGACTAAAGATCGCGTTATGCTCAGTCCTCTTCTCTCTCGCTCCCTGTTTGGGTGGTGAAGGAGATAACGATAGTAAGCGAGCAGGCCAGGCCCCTTCTTCAACCAAGCAATCTCGAGCGTTCATTTTATCCTTTCTCTTTTAATTAAAATAATTAATAATTGATTCTCCCTCTTTTTTTTTTTTAATCAATAATCCCCCTCATTCAGTTTTTGTGACAGCCTCAATTATATGGGTATTTGTAACTAATTTAAGTTTTGGGTTAATTATTTTCCATGGGGGCAGACGCAAGCAACGTGGAAACAGCTTAGCCCGTAGTACTCAAGGCCGCGATTGCCTCAAATATTTCAGTTCTGCCTCATGAAACAAGTTGAGCCACATGCCAGCTATAGGATTAATTATTATTTATAATTTATTATTATTATTAATGGTCCTTACAATCTTGATCAAATTTTGATTTTAGTTTATGTAATTTTATAAGAATTTAGATATGAGTTTGGCGTTAATTGTCAAAATCATTTTTTTTTGGTTATTTGCCACACATTCAATTAAATTTTTTATTTATATTTTTAATGAGATTTTGTTCTCATCTCTATATTTTTAATAAGTTTTGTTTTGAACACATATATTTTGAATAAATTTTAGTTTTGGATATTATAATTAACGACATTAATTACCATTGAACTCAAATCCAAGTTCTTCCGAAATTCTACAGGGACGAAAAAATTATAATTTAAGATTATAAAGATAAAAATCAAAATTCATTCAAACGGGAAAGGACAAACAATGATATTAAACTTATATAGCTTGTTATATGTATTATCTGTACATTATATTAAATATTATTTAAAATGAGTTCAGTGTATTTACATGTAATTTAAAAACTTAAGAAGTCATGTATTATTATTCATAACTTATATACCGTCTATTACGAGTATTATGTTTAATTTCAAATGAGATACAAAATTATTAGAGAATAATATTTAACATAATATTTGTTAACACTTAATATTAAGGAATACGTGAGAGCCAACGAGCGGCTGCAAAGCAATGATAAGAACAGTCATGTGGAGCAATCTTATTCAGCTATTGAATTTTATTTTGATTTTATTTTATTTTTCATTATTCCTCATAAGTTTTCCTCCTCTAGTAATTTGTAGATAAGCCAACCTAGCATGACTTGCAAGTTGTGTTTTTGCATTACCATTTGTTTGTGTTTTTGCCACTGGCTAAAAGTGATACGCTTGTTTCTGTTTAAGGAAAAAAAAAAAAAAAAAAGTGATCCGCTTTGTCTCAATGCCCCAAAACAATTATATATTTTTGTCTTTATGTTTTTTTTTTCCGGTATATATGTATCCTATGTGGAATTGTAGCGAAGAAGATGACATCCATGCCATCTTACTTTATTCCTTTGGTATATTCCTTCAAATATTTCGATCAAAAATCACTTCCATTGCCCTGACGAATGATTTTGGAAGGATAAGAAACAACTAAATTTCGTTTTGCTGTTATGGTGATTTGGGCTTAAGCCCAATGTTATCTGGGCGAAGCCCATTCATGAAAAAGTAACTTTTTTGCTGTGCTTGAGAGAATATGCAGCTTGCTTGACTGCTTGGAGGAAAACTTTCACATATCTTGTACCAAAAGAGGAAAAAAAAAAACTTTTCAATATCCTTTTAACCAATGTTTTAAAAGCCGAACTGGACATCAAGTCGGAAAGATTAGCAGGTCATGGTTCAAACAGTTGGAATGGTTGGACCGTTCGGTTAGACAAGTAACATAATAATTATATATATATATATATATATATATATATATTACAGTTAGTCTTTAGTCTAATTTCATAAGAAGTTAGCAATGTCACAAAATTTATGGAAAGGGGTGTGAGAGCCGAATCTGGGGTGTCACGATCTATTCTTCACATGGAAGAGAGAGGGGTGTGAGAGCTGAATCGATTGTGTCTTAGCAAATACCAAATTTATGGAAATATACAATGAGGCTTGCATCAAACATCTTCCTTGGTGTAAATTAGATCATAGACCGATTATCTTGCAAACTGCAGTAAAAGAGCCATGTGCAATAAAGGTTAGGTCATTCCGGGTTGTTGATTCATGGATTCTCCAAAAAGACTTTACAAGAATGGTGAAGGATACATGGGACTAAGAGTGCTATTGGGAGTCTAATGTGGATAAGTTCATTACCAACGTGGGCAAATGGAGTTATAATGTTTTTGGTCACCTTGGTCACAAGAAAAGAAGACTTATGAATCGACTTGATGGGATTGCTAATTCTACTAAAATGTCAAGGCTTACCTCATCTATGGAGCAGCTTCAGAAGAAGCTTTGGCTGGAATTGGAAGAAGTTCTTATCCAAGAAGATCTTTAATGGGCTAAAAAAGCGATGTGTAATTAGTATTCTATGGGCGATAAAAATACCAAATATTTTCATGCTCGTGCTAATGGAAGAAAGAGGAGAAACAAATTTGAAGCCATTATGAAAGAATCAGGTGAATGGACCGATGATGTAAATGAAATTAAACATATTGCTACTAATTTCTTTGTTAAACTCTTTTGTGAGGACAATGATAGCGAAATCACTGATTTATCTAACTATCCCTTTCCAACGATTGAACTGGCAGATTTATTAAGTCTCCAACGTAATATATCCAATGAGGAAATCAAATTAGCGGTTTTCAACATGGGTGCTCTAAAATATCTGGGCCCGGATGGTTTGAATGCTCTATTCTTTCAAAGTCAATGGGATGTTCTAGGTCCTTCTGTGATCAGAGTGGTTAAGCGTGCTATTGAGAATTCATCATCGATAAAAGATATCAATCATACCTTCATAGTGCTTGTTCCTAAAAGGGAGTATCCAGAAACTATTCAGGATTTTTGACCCATTAGTCTATGTAATGTAATTTATAAGATTATTACTAAGATCATTGCTAATCGTATTAAATGCCTTCTTCTGCAGGTGATTTCACCCAACCAATATGGTTTTGTACTAGGTAGATCCAGTTCTGATAATATTGTTATTGCTCAAGAGGTAATCACTTTATGCGGAACATGAAAGGAAAGATGGGCTTTATGGCCATCAAAGTAGACCTGGAAAAAGCATATGATAGAGTTCATTAGGACTTCATCATGATTTGCCTTCAGAAACTCCAATTTCCTAGCAGTCTTATGGAAGTGGTAAAAGCTTGTATAACCTCTCTATCTATGCAAATTCTTTAGGAAGGTAGTAGAGCGGAGGAGTTTTCTCTAACTCATGGAATTAGACAAGGAGACCCCATTTCATCATACTTGTTTGTGATATGTATAGAGAAATTGGCACATATCATTCAACATGAGATATCCACTAAGCAATGAAAACCGATCAGACTAGGTAAGCAGGGCCCTCCTATCACCCATATATTGTTTGCTGATGACATGTTACTTTTTACAGAGGCGAATATGGAGCAAGTGGAGACGATTAAAAATTGCTTGGATAGATTTTGCAGTGCATCAGCACAGAAAGTTAGCGTCAACAAAACAAGAGCTTTTTCTCTAACAATGTTAATCATACGAGAGCAAGGCAAATGAGTGAAAAGTTGGGTTTCCAAATCACAGGGAACCTTGGGAAATACTTGGGTGTGTCTATACACCATAATCGTGTTACTACCAAAACATTCCAGCATTTGGTTGACAAAATTAAAGATAGGCTAGGCAAATGGCACACCTCAAGAATTTCTCGTACAGGCCGTGACACATTAGTTAAATCAGTCATAGGTGTGATGCCATCTTATAACATGCAGACAACCAACCTACTTGTATTTGTTTGTGAGAATATTGAAAAGAAGGTATGTAGTTTCCTTTGGGGTTCCTCTGATGAACGAAAAAGGATGCACCTAATGTCGTGGGATAAGGTATGTACAGAGAAAATGAAAGGGGGTCTAGGTATGAAGTATATTAAGCAACAGAACAGAGCTTTGGGTCTTGGTTAAAGAACGAGACTCTCTATGGGTTAAAGTTATAAAAAGTAAGTATGGTTGTGGTGATGATCTCATGCCCCAAATTAATTCCCAAAAAGAAGGATCCAACACCTGAAGTGGGATTAAACAAAATTGGACTAAAGTTCAAGAAGGGATTGAGTTAGTTAGAGACAGAGACGGTATAGAGAGAGCTAGTTGGAAATATGAAAAACATGGCTCCTTCACAGTGTGATTGGCATATCGTGTTCACTCCCATGAATATATCTCTTTAGAAGGTAGATGGGGTGATGTATGGAAGCTCAAGATTCCCTAAAGATGTAAGCTTTCTGCTTGGCTCATGTTACATGGACGGCTTATCACCAACAGCTTGAAATACCAAACGAATATTGTAACTGTTGTCAAGAGTCCATCGAAGACAGTATGCATGCAATTAAAGACTGCAAGGTCATCAGAAGCATCTGGGAAAAAATCATTCACCCCTCATTCCATAACAGGTTCTTTATGAGTAATATTCATGCCTGGTTTTAGGCGAATATGTGACATTCTTTTGGGCTAGATACGGAACAATGGAAATATCTCTTTGTTATAATATGTTGGCTCATTTAGAGGGATCACAATGAGAGGGTACATTCTTGTCTGAGCACGGATCTTGATCAAATTAATGCTAAGGCTGAGGCAATCATGGGAAGCTTTATGAAAGCTACAAATAAGATTAAAAACACTAAGCTTGCCAACAATAAGTTTGAAAGGGAGACCCTGTATTACAGATTGTGAAATGTTATACTACTATAAAGGTTGATGGAGCTTATTCTCAGTACCAAGGAAAATGTGCGTGCGGAGGAATTATTATAGACTACAATGGTCGTATTTTGGAAGGCTTTTGTCTAAGACTTTGTCACACCCTATCTATTTCAGAGTATTTGCAGAAAACGATACACAGTTCGGTGGGTAATACAGGAATAGCATAAATATAATGATATTATGTGCACGATTACAGAAATTCCCCATAGGGGTTCGTACTTGATAATTACAATTAACGTAGCCTCACAGCGCTACGTGGTTGTCTAAACCCATCTCAGTGAACGGAGACATCTTCTCGTCTTTGCTCCACCACCGCAATCCCCTTCGTACGATTCTCTTTATTGTTCTCAGCATACGTTCTATTTTTTCCTGTCAAATTATTGGTAGGGGAGGGTGAGATTCTGGGGAATCTCAGTAGGAAAGTAATACCAATATGCATGCAAGATAAGTGCTTAATGCATGACATGCTTGCATTACATAACTCATGCTCACACAATGACATATCTGCGTGCTCAATGTTTCAATTAACATACATATGGACATAGCATAAACAGAAACAGAGCTTTAATTATTCATATATATTTCATATCATCAGGCAAAGCAATAACATGCATCAATACACCAGCACAAATATCAAATATATGTAAGAGAGGTAAGTTCCCTACCTTAGTCACCCTTCCCTGATCTTCGAATAACATGCCTTGATTTGTGTGTCAATCCCTCAGGCTTTCTACTCGGTCCTAGAACGTCAAATGTACAATTTAGACACTTCCATAGTGTTTCTGGTGATTATATTAGTCTATGGTAAAATTTTACCAAAATGCCCAAGGGTCCCTGGTCCGACCCCGCCGTACCCGGCCCGATGGCACGTTTTTCCAAAATTTTGACTAGAGCTATTCTGATGTATTTTCACCCAAGGAATCCATTTCCAGGCTCGAAATCACAAAATTCACTATCAAATTATGAAAATACCCTTGATAGCCCCTATTTAGGGATTTCAGTGGTGTTTTCGTAATTATGCTTTTCTGGCCTCTAGTGAAAATGTGACCAACTATAACCCACTTATTTTTGCCCACCGAATCCAATTGAACCATTTATTTTATGAAAATCCAACTCCTTTCCTCAGATCTGTGCTGGCCGAAATATTGGTCAAAAATCGGAAAAATGGAGTTTTGTGTTTTAGCTTCTAAAACTTGTACTTTTCCACTTCTAATCCCTTATTAACTTATTTAATCACATTCTAATCATGATTTAAAGAAATTTGGGCAGCATAACCCCTTAGGATTAGGACTTTCCAAATTTACAAAATTGACAAAAATCACCAAAACCAAACACAAACCTCAACAACAACACCATACTAGTTTAGATCTAACGTTTGTGAGGTTACCTCTTGAGATCTTGAATCTTCTCTCTCTAGACATCTCTTTCTCTTCTTGAGCTAAGAATGTGTCTTCAAATTCATGGATTCCATGAAGAAGAAAGGTTTAGAGAAGATTTCTAAGCAAAATCACAAGAAAACTCTTAAGAAATCACACTTACCTTAAACTTCTTCTTCTTCCTTCTCTCTAGAACTTGAGAGCTCTCTCTCTCTCTCTCTCTCTCTCTCTCTCTCTCCTCTTCTTGTGTTGGATGAAATATGGCTTGAAAGAGGAAGGAGAATGTTTTTATTAATTCGGTCTTCTTTCTTCCTAGCCCTTGATCTCATCAAAGGTTGAGATTTCAACACTTGTCAAAGACACCATCCCTCTTCCTATACCTCCAACCATGCCTTCTACTTCATGTCCATACTCTTACACCCTTTTGATTTGTGCTTCTTGGAAATTAATTATCATTATTTCTTCATGTAGCCTTTTGGACATGTGTCCATGAAATTAAATTTTCTTCTCATTCTTAGGTGTTTGGATGAAATTTCAAGAGGGAAGGAAAGGGAAAAAATGATTTTAACAATTCCATAATTGATATAAATAAATTATGTATAATTCCCCCTAATTTCCCAATTCTTGATTTTATTCCGCCAAGAATAATCCCTTTTATCATAAAAAGTTTTATTCTAATCTTTTGCATATAGGGAAGATTGTTTGAATATAAGGGAAGATCTTTTGCACCTAGGGAAGATTCTTTGAGCACAGGGGAATATCATATAAGGGCAATATGGTTATTTACTTCCTATTTTGTTTCTCTTAAAGGACCTTGGTACTTCATGTCCCATTTAACAATTAATTTGTTAAATAGGTATTTATGGGCAATTTTCCCTTTTTTTGGTTTTGGATAAAATATTACTTTTTTTTACCCATTTTTTGTTTAAAAAAAGGAGTATCTTCCCTTTTTAGCAGAATCCAACAATTTTCACAAACCCGCTCTGGTTCTCAGGCCAAAAACAGGCTTTGACCCAAAACTGGATAAACAACGGCTTAATATGACTCAACAAAAAAAGAGGCCTAACACCATTTTTTGAGCCGTTACCTAGACTGGGCGATAGTCTGACCCTGAAAACCTTGCTTTTAATTGATATGATGGAGGACCAGTCAAGCAAAAGCTAAGAATGTTCTTTGCTTCATTATCAGTTAACTATATCTCTTACCCAGAAGGTAATTCACTTGATGAAGAGAAAGCAAGGAGAAAAAGAATAGCTAGCTATTAAAGTTGATCTTGAAAATGCCTTCAAATTTTTGAGTTGGTTCTTTATTAGAAATACCCTCAAGGATGCAGGTTTACCTTCTGGCATGGTAACTCTCATCATGCAATACATCTTTACGAGCAATATGAGAATTTTATGGAATGGTAAACCAACATCTTCCTTTCATCTAACTCGGGGTATAAGGTAAGGGAACATACTCTCACTATACATCTTTGTGTTGTGCATGGAAAGGCTCTCCCAAACAATTTCAAAAGAAGTGAGGCTCAAAAAGTGGGATACAATCAAGCTCGATGGAGGGGAGGCCTCCCCTCTCTCATATCTTCTTTACTGATGATCTTATACTCTTCGATAGCACCAAATGACCAACTTGACCTCATCCAATTAGTGTTATCTAACTTGTATGAAGCATTTGGCCTGGTTGTTAGCCAAAGCAAAAGAGAATTCATTTTTCAAAAAATGTTAAGTGACAGGAGGCAAAATTTATTTGCCAATTCTTCTACTTCCAAAAAATCGAGCATCTAGGCAAGTGCTTTGGTATACCACTACTTTACTCAATAATTACAAAGTACACTTACAATTATTTGATTGGAAAGGTCAGGCCAAAGCTCTCCAATTTGCAAGTTAAGACACTCTTTCTTGTTGGGTGAATCACTCTAGCAAAGGCAACAATTAGTACCATCTCATATTATGTGATGCAAACATCTCTACTCCCAGCCAACTATTGTAGAGAATTAAAAAAAATCATAAGAGGATTTGTATGAGACTTGGATGCCGCTGATCACAAACCGAGCCTGGTAAGTTGGTGAGACATGTGCCAACCGAGGATGAGTATAGAATGCAGCTTTAAGGAGCTTAAGAGGTAAAACTAAGCCTTCCTCGCTAAGCTTGCTTTCTCGTTAATAGGTGAGAGGGAAAAATTATGGGTCAAAGCCCTCAAAGCCAAATATAAATGGGGACATAACAAGAATTACTCCTTCAAGATGAAGATTGCCTCACATACATAGCACAACATTGCTAATGTTTGGCCTACTACTAAGCCAAACATCATATGGTTTGTGGGGAACATGTTACACCCTTATCCTAATTTTACCTTTACCAGAGTATTCACGGAAAATGATATGTGGCTCAATGGGAAACACAGTAATAGTATAAATATATTGATAAAAAGTGCTTGATTACAGAAATTCCTCATAGGGGTTCGTACATAATAATTACCATTAATGTAGCCGAACAGGGCTATCAGGGTGTCCAAACCCTTCCGAGTGAAACGGAGACATCTTCTCGTCTTCGTTCCACCACTGCAATCCCCTTGTACGGTTCTTTTCTTTGTTCTCAATATTCTATCTCCTCCTGTCTAAATTGTTGATAGGGGAGGGTGAGATTCGAGAGAATCTCAGTAGGAAAATAGTACCAACATGCATGCAAGATAAGTGTTTAATGCATGACAAGCTTGCATTACATAAACCCATGCTAACACAATAACATATCTACGTGCTCAATGTTTTATACAACAAAACTATGGCCACAGTATAAATAGACACAAAGGTTCAATCATTCATATATGTTTCACATAATCAAGCAAAGCAATAACATACATCAATACACCAGCACAAATATCAAATATGTAAGAGAGGTAAGTTCCATACCTTAGACCTTTTCCACCTCGAACTGTGTGCTTTGATTCACGTGCCAATCCCTCGAGCTTTCAAATTGGTCCTAAAATGTCAAATGTACCAGTTTAGACACTTCCATAGTGTTTCTGGTGGTTATACGAGTCTATCGTAAAAATTTACCAAAATGCCCCCAGGGACCAAACTCGGCCCCATCGTACCTAGTTTAATTGTCAAGGTAATTAAACCTGGACCGATTAGTGAACTGGCCAGGGTACTGGGTCAAGGGTCAGTGGGTTAAATCGGAGTCAAACTGGAGCTAAACTGGTGAGAGATGGAAGATTTTAGGCTTATAGTAGGAAATTTTAAAGGAAAAATATTTAAAAAAAATCAAAAACTTGACCCAAACCGGGTCAAAGGACCAGACCGGTTTACTGGCAGGTTGGCCGATTTCCTGTCCGGTTCAGGTTATAGAACAATGCCGATTGTACTTTTTTTGAAATTTCGACAAGGGCTATTCTTACATATTTTCACCCAAGGAATCTATTCCCAGACTCAGAATTATCAAATTCATTGTCAAATTACAAAAATACCCTTGACAACCCTTATTTCAAGATTTCAGGGGCGTTTTCATAATTATGCTTTTTCGAGCTTTTCCAAAAAAGTGACCAACTGTAACCCCACCTAATTTTCACTCCTGAACTCAATGGAACCATCAAATCATTGAAAATCCAACTCTAAGGCCTTCTAACAGCCCTGGCCGAAATCCTTAAGTACTCCGATGAAAATTGGGGTTTTACGATTTCGGCTCCGTAAACGCGTTCCTTTCTACTCCTAACCACTTTATTGATTATTCCATTAGGTTACAACTACCATTAAGACCTAATTTGGGTAGCATAACCCCTAGGCCATGTCATTTCCAAAAATTCAAATCAAAGACAATCTGGCGAAATTTCACCGATTAAATTGTCCATAACAGCTAGAACAAGCAATATATGAAGGTTTGGAAGTTACCTCAAGTTCCTTCTGGCTTTTTCCTAATATAGCTAAACCCTAACCCTTATTAACCATGAAAATTGAGCTTGTAACACCTTCAATCACATAAAAGAGGAGCTTAGGAGAAGAGTCATACATGTTAAGAATGAATTTACTGAAGAAATTAATTTATCTCGTGAGTTTTCCTCTCCTCCTTTCTCTATTTTCCTCTTAACATTTTGTCTCTCTTCCTGCCGCTGCAACATAACGGAAATGGGAGGAAGATGAAGATAGGAAATATTTAATAGTCCATGTTGATGTCATCTTTTAATGAGCTGATGTCATAATTCCCTATTTTCCCATTTTAGGATTTTCTGGCAGATTTTTTGCCCAATCTTTGAAAAATCATAACTAATTATAGAAAAATCAAAATAGGATGATCCCAAAGCCAATAGAAAGAAAAATATTTAAGTCCTCTTTACTAGAAAAATATAGATCAATGTAGTTCATAACCACGAAAATACAAAATTGCACAAAAGTTCATACTGCTCCAAAACATATTTCAGTTTCAATCCCAAAATTTGGAAAATCATAACTCTTAGCTCACAAATCGAAATGACACAAATTATATGTCCATTTTAAAGCTTGGCATGTGAACTTTAAGTGAAAGTTTTAGAATTTTTAGACACCATTTGTCCATTCAAATTGTCCACACAAATCGACTGCCTTGTACATAGTTTCAATTGACAGAATTTCCAACTTTTGCATAATTGTTCCCAATGGTTCCAATTTCACAACAAACACTCTCTACACACAAATTTTCACAAGGAAGCCATTGGAATCACTAAAACAGCCAAATTCTCATCACATCCACTTTTGAAGTCATTAACCATTACTCAAAATTTGGGATATTATAGAATAGACATACAATCCAATTCTGGAAAGATCATTGGGCAGGTAACCTTGGCCCCTGGCAGCATCTGACTTATGCTAAGGTACATAAAATTGAATTAAATAGCACACTAGACACTTATATGGATGGACAATGGGACTAAGATAAGTTCCACCATCTCCTCCCGGCCCCACTTAATCTACAAATTGCATTAACACCACTACCTATCTCAGAGGAGTTAAAGGATACTTACTACTGGAACCTTACTCTAAATGGAGGATTTAATGTTGCAGCCGCCTACCAAGCTTTATATGAAATGACATGGGATGACCAAGACAACTTATGGAACTAGATCTGGAAGTGGCCAGGTATTTAGTAAATACGCACGTACCTCTGGCTCGCTTCTGAAAATAGATTGCTCACTAATGTAGAACGTCTTTTGCAGGGAATGATTGATAATGGGCTACGCTCAATCTGCCATCTTGAGGTTGAAGACCTTAGTCATATCGTTCAACGTTGTCCTACCTCAGTCGACTATTAGTAGAGAATAATTCCTCAACATCACCTAAATGAATTCCTTACCAAGCCCTTTGAGTAATGGTTGCTTTGGAACCTAAATCCCAGTTGCATGGGCACTTATTAGAGACTCTTCTTTAGTATCCTCTACTGGTAGCTTTGGGACCACTAGAACAAGAGCCTTTTTCCTAGTAAATCCATGTCTCCAAAAGCAATTATTTTTTCTGTTTGTTCTCTTCTACAACATACCTCAAGTACAAGTGCTTTGGGTAGAACTCTTGATGCTTTTGTTTAGTAGATTGTAACATGCACTCTTTGTACATATGTCTTGGTTAATATAATTCTCATTTTCATTCCAAAAAAAAAAAACTATATCAAATTGTAAAATATATGTCACTAATGAATTGTTGGTAAACTACAGACTCTATGAATTTTTATTTCTTTTACTGCTACCTATAGCACTAAATGTAGGGTCTAATTTTGTAGTATAAATTATACTATAGTTTTATATTTAGGACTGGAGGAGTATAATAACAATAACATACATTATCTCACAAATGAGATTGTTCACATAAATGGCATAATATAAATATACTCTATACACAATCAATTTTTTAAATACACAACTTATTTTGAGATCTTATTTGATAATTTGTTTGAATGTCTTTTTTGTTCAACCTTGATATCTCTTTACATGACTAAATAACATCTACTAGTAATCAACTTCCCTCATTTCTTTTTGATAGGAGTATAGCACAAAGTATAGCTAGCTCATATATGAGGCTAGGCTATCAACTAAAACTCAGGAGGTGACACAAAAAACACAGCTCTTTCAGCATATCTCAGTGCTTCCTTAGCCAAGGTGTTGGCGACCTTGTTCATTTCTCTGCAACACCAGTCAAGAGATACGTCTTAGTCCCATTCAAGATAATGGTTTATCTCCTTATAGAGATTGGTAAAAAGGTGATGACAGAGATCAGCAAAAGATGATCCTCACTCTATTTAGAAATATAGTCTTCAAAACCTCCATGTAATTTGTTTTGATCACAATCTTCCTCCAATTATTGTCCCAGGCTCTCTTCAAGGCCCATAATATGCCCCATAGTTTTGCATATAATCTCTCCTTTCTCACAACATTAACCATAAAACCTTACAATATGTTGCCATTGTAGTCTTGAGCTATTCCAACATAAGCAACCCTCTTGTTCGTCAAAGTACTAGCTTTATCCACATTAATTTTAACCACACCCATATATGGTGCTTGCCAACGAGCTAGTTGAACCATCTCCGGTGAATTCTAGAGTAAAGAACGATTTGCCCATCGAGCCACTGCTTTAGTTTTCTCTATAATATACTAGTAACCCATTGCCCATAAAAAACTCTGACGTTCATGTTCAGCCATAAGTGACGACATAAAATAGCAAATCATGAATCCCATATAATACTCAACATTGTGCATTGTTGCCTTATATTCCAATCAATCCATCTACCCTCATTAGAAAAAAAAAACTCAATAGTAAAGGTAGGACCATTAGTTCCCAACAAGCCACTGCAGTCGAACATTCATATAACACATGAAGAGAGGTCTCCTTTTTGGCCCTACATAAACCACACCTCTCCTCTGTCTGTACGTGACACACTACAAGCATGCGATTTGTTAACAACCTACTCTCCTACAAATCTATAGGAATGTTTTATAATGTTGAGGAATATCTAGCTTCCATATGCGACGCCAAACCCCTCTCTGACCAACTCTACCATCCAAGTATAGGATTTTGTCAGCAGACTTCACAGAAAAGTGACTAATCTTTGAAGCTTTCCAAATTGGTACGTCTCCCCTGCTACCTTAATCATTAGAGAAAAGTGATCTAGCACTTTCAAAACTGAACTAAGAAGAATATTCACAAATTTAAACCACAACCAACCCTTGGAATTGGACATATAAGCAGACACACATTCCTCTCTCATAACAATACCCACTAGTCAAATTGCATACCTAATAAGAGGTTAAAAACCAGGGAGCCAAGAATCTTCCCATAACTTAATTTGGAGCCTATCACCAAGTTTCCACCCTACACCCTTTAAAGTACAGTCCCACGTGTTACTTATTCCTTTCCAAATCTGAAACCCACAATGTTTTGTTGCAACTTTAGGAATAGTATCTGAACCATATTTATACTGTTCTCTGAGAAAATGTACTAATAACATATCTCTCCTTCTAATCAAACCCTATCCCAACTTCATCATGAAGGCTGTATTTTGTTTTCTTGCATTTTAAAGACCTAGGCCCCCCTCTTCATTCTGCTTGCATACTTCATCCCATGCCATAAGATGTACTTTCTTAGAAGCTCCAGTACTACCCTAAAGGAATTACTGACAACGTTTGTCAATCTCATCACAGGTAGACATGGGCAACAAAGTAGATTGCATTGTATATGTCGGTATAGCTGATCCAATCGATAAGATCAAGGTTTGTCTTGCAGCTGGAGATAAGCTAGCCATCTTCCAATTTTACAACCTTCAATCCCATTCTTTCCAAGACATTATGGCAAGTGACTTGCTAATGTAGCAACGAGACACCTAAATATTTCCCCAAGTTCATCGTTAGAGTAAACCCAAGGCATGCACTATTTTCTTGCCTCCAGTATGACACACATTCTTAGAGAAATTGATTCATGACTTGGCTTCGTTGACCTTCTCACCCATGTAAGACAAAATCATTCAAGTAAGCCTTTACCAATCCAGCCTTCTCTGAGTTGGCTTCAACAAACAGGATCAAATCATTAGCAAAGAAAAGATGAGAAATACTTATACCATTCCTAGATAATCTAAAAGGCATCCAATTCCCAGCTTACACCTTATGATGGATAAGATAGGCCAATTTCTCTATAACGAAAATAAAAAAAATAGAGGCACAAAGGATCTCCTTGATGGATATCTCTACCTAGAGAAAGCTGGTCCTTTATTACCGTTCCACATAACTTGCATTACAACTAAAGAAAGATAGCACTCCACAATTTTGACCAACTTTGAAAAAGGCCAAACTCTTTAAGACATGCCAGAACAAACTTTCAATGAACCGGATCATAGGCCTTTTCTACACTACAAAAAAACCGCCTTTTAGTAGTGGTAAACTTGTTGTGGTTACAAAAAACCACTATAAATTTGCAACAACATGACTCATGCCAAATGGCACTGTGGTAAGCCATAGTAATTTGTAGCGGTTGGATCATATAAACTACTACAAAATGTGGCGCCAAGTAGTTGAAAGGCAAAACCGCAATGGAAGATAAAAGGTTGTTGGTTTGTAGTTGTTCCTATGAACCGCTACAAAATATCTCATCATTTGTAGCGATTTTTTAGGCAATAACCGCTATAGAAGAAAAAGGTAACAAGTAATGAACCGCTATAAAGTGTCATGAAGACTGAGGTAGGGTTTTGTATTTGTAGCGGTTGAGGTAGCGGTTTTGGGGTCAACCGCAACAAGTCACACGACTATATAAGTGTAACCCCCTCCGTAATTATATACGAAATACACGATTAAAATGAAATAGAGACCAATAATAATCAAAACTCATTTAAAATCCCATCCTTGAGATAGGGTTTTCACAAATACCTTTTAAAATCTAATTAACTTGGTCTCATATTCACATTTCGAATACAATTACTACGCGAAGATAAATCACATTCATATAAATATCAGAGTGCACAACATAATCATCCCGGCAATCTCAGGTACATACATTCACTAAAGATATACAGGGCACAATTGCCCATTACAATTCTTCAAATAGGGATTACACAATCTCATCTCGAATGAGTCCTGCCGCTCCCTCCATGAGCCACTTGCCCTGTCTAAATTGTTGGTAAGGGAGGGTGAGATTCGAGAGAATCTCAGTAGGGAAACATTATCAATATGCAGGCAAGATAAGTGTTTAATGCATGACATTCTTGCATCACATAACTCATGCACACATACAATGACAAATCTATAAGCTTAATGCTTCGAACGATACACATATGGCCATAGCATATATTAAACATAGCTTCAAATCATTCATACATGTTCCACATAATCAAGAAAAGCAATAACATGCATCAACACATTAATACAGTTATCAAAGCATGAAGGAGAGATAAGTTCCCTACCTCTAGTCTTTTCTCCTTGATTTACGTGCCAACAACTCCGCCTTCACATTTGATCCTACAATGTCAAATATACTATTTAGATACTTCCATAGTGTTTCTGGGGGTTATATGAAGCTATATGGAAAAATTACTAAAATACCCCCGAGGACTCGGCCCGGACCTGCTGTACCCGGTCCGGCTGTACTTTTCTTGAAATTTTGACATGGGCTATTCTGACATATTTTCGCACAAGGAATCCATTTCCGGACTCAGAATTATCAAATTCATTGTAAATTTATAAATTTACCCTTGGAGCCCCACTTAAGGGTTTCAGGGGTGTTTTCGTAATTATGCTTTTTCAGCTTGTTCCGAAAAAGTGACCAACTGTAACCCCACCTAATTTTTGCTCCTGAACTCAATGGAACCATCAAATCATTGAAAATCCAACTCTAAGACCCATTTATAGCCATAACCGAAATATACAAGTACTCCGAGAAAATTGGGGTTTTTCGGTTTCGGCTCCGTAAACGTGTTTCTTTCTACTCCTAACCACTTTATTAACCATTACATTATGTTACAACTAACATTAAGACCCAATTTGGGCAGCATAACCCCTTGGCCATGTCATTTCCAAACTTTAAAACCAATGGCAATCCGGCGAAATTTCACCGATTAAATTGCCCACAACAGCTAGAATAAGCAATATACGAAAGTTTAGAAGTTGCCTCAAGCTCCTAATAGCTTCTCCTTGACTTGGCTGAAAAACCTAGCCTCTTGAACACCAAATTTGCTTCTTAAACACCTTAAATAACATAGAAGAGAAGCTTAGGAACAAGGTTATACGCGTTACGAGCTAGATCGTCAGAAAAATCGGCTTACATTGTGAGATTTCTCCTCTTTCTCTCTCTAAGAGCTCTCAAACGTCTCTCTCTCTTTTCAGCTGAAACTCATGACAGAAATGAGAGAAAGAAGAAGATGGGAAATATTTTAATTCCATGATGATGTCATCTTTTATTTTGGTGATGTCATAATTCCCATTTTCGGATTTTCTAGCAGATTTTCTGGCCAAACTTTGAAAACTCATAACTAATTCTAGAAAAATCGAACTGAGGTGATTCCAAAGTCAAATGAAAGCTATTTAAGTCTTCTTTATAGGAAAAATATTTACCAATACTAGAAATCACCACACAATTCCGGAATTACACAAATTTCATCACTGCCCCAAAACAGAGTCCATTTTCGACCTCAAACTTTGGACAATCATATCTCCCAGTTCCCAACATGAAATGGCAAAAATTATATATCCATTTTAAAGCTTGGGATGTGAAATTTAAGACTGGAAAGTTTCATAATTTTATGACATCATTTGCCTAGTAAAAACGTCCACACGAGAAGACTGTCCAGACAGAATTCACACTGGACAGCATTTCCAGTTTTGCAACCAATGTGTCCAATCCAATTTAAATCAATTTCAATGATTAAATACCACAACATGACACCGTTTCTATCACAATACCCCATTCAATTCTTCCCTCTATTCTAAGTCAATTTGGATGTTAATCCACAATTGAACTCAAATACAGGGTTTTGGCGTTGCTCATAACACAAGCGACTACAATCCACTTTATATTCTCTAAAAGGGTTCATTAATCACTAACCACGTCCAATTTTTTAGTCATTAACCCCTAATCATAATTTGGGATCTTGCTAAACCGGGGCTTAGCAATCCACTAATCTCAGGCTTATTCTATAAGTTCAAGTCTCAAAATTCGGGGTATTACAATAAGCATCACTACCCCTCCTTTTACCACTTTTGGTAAAATCATTCTTCGTGTGCACTCTAAGAAGTTTTCATCAGATCCAAGGTTTTGCTCAAAGTTTTAAGGAGTTAGGTAGTCAAGGTTAGTAAAGTTACTAATTTTATTTTATTTTAAAGATGAGTAGATTTTTTTAGTAATTTTATTGTTATTTAAATATGTTTTTCTAATATTTATGAGTTTCTGAGCCTATTTGCCATTTGTTATCTATTTTTCTAAACCTTTTTTATCCATGTGTTTTTAATTAGGTTTTAAAAGATATTGAATATTTTTATTGTTAATTATATTATTATAATATTGTGATATTATTTCTTTATAATGTTGGTTATTATTTATTTTGTAATTATATTATTATAATATTTTTTATAAATGTTGGTTAGTTGTGGCTATAATTTATTTGTAATATCAACATGTTATACATTTTTAATTGGTTAAGTGAGAAATTATAATCAATTATATTTGTATTAACTTTTTTATTCAAAAAAATTTGTATTAATTTGAAAAGTGAATAGTTGTAGTTATAATGTCTTTTGAGAAAGATAAGGGGAAAGGGAAGGCGGTAGAAGAGTGCCCCCCCCAAACGACCTCTCTCGAAAGGAAATAGTAGTCGGGGTAGAGAGCACCCCAAAGGGCGACATGATCTCGTGCCACCATAACAACCACCAGAGGTGCCTATTCCATTAAAAGTGCATGATATTAGTGTGAGCGAGGAGGGGGATTTTGACATTAATATTCCCTTGAGTGAGGCAGAGCAGTTCCTTGATGCCAAGGAGGCTAGGGACTAGAATCACCCACGATGGTCGTCTTCACAATCGACTGGATTTGATGTGCAGGTTCAAGGTAAGTAATTTTTTTAATAAGTTAATACTTTAATTAAAGATGTTTAAATGTGAAATTATATTTAATTAAAATTTGGGATCAATTGTACAGATGAGTAGGGGAATAGCACTAACAGCAGGCTGGATATAGTCGGTCAAAACCAGCTCGACCGGGGGCTACATGTAGTAGTTCTCTGGAATGAGGTTACAAACCAACCACTTGAGAGCGGCGGTCATCTATTCAACCACTATATGAATAAGCTAGATGGGAATTGGGTCACGTTCCCTATCCACTTCCATGACTAGAATAAGATGCCCAAAAAGTTAAAGGAAGACTCTGTGTGAAGGTAACTAATTTAGTTTATTAAATCAAATATAAATAATTATAATTTACCTAATTTGTATTTAATTAATCAAATGTATTTAATTATAATGTACTTTTATTGATGTATTTAATTTTGTGATGCATGACAAGTTTGCCATGCGAGACAACATGAGGCGGTTTGACTTATTAAAGATAGGGGATAGGTGGAGGAACAGGAGAAATTCTCTCTATCACTATGTGGATAAGAATGGGATGATGTCTATGCAACAGTTGATGGAGGCCATGCCTGATGGTGTCCCACCTAATGACTGAGCAAGATTTGTCCAGTAGAAGAGGAGCCAAGGATAAGTAATTTTTTTAATAAGTATTATCTAGAAGGAAACATTAAAAATTATAAAAAAAATGAAATATTAATGTTTTTTATGTTTTTATAGGCTCTTTATGAGAGAAATATAAGGAACTGAGGGCACTAGAAGACTGAGGGCACTAGAAGATCCATCACACGGCAGAATCAAAGACATTTGTTGTCACCTACACTGAATTGGTATTTTTACGATTAAATTAATTTTAGTTTAATATTATAAAATAGATGGTTGCTCATAATTTATTGTTTTAAATTGTTTAGGAGAAGAAGGCAGAGCAAGAGAATCATCAAACTAACTACAAGGAGTTATTCATTGCCACGCATAGACACAGGGACAGTACTCCAACCTCAAAAGGCAAAGGAAGCCATTTTAAGAGTTAGAAATAAATTGTTTAAATATATTTTATTTATTTTAATTATATAAATTGCTTAATAATTTTTTAATAAAATGTATGCGCAAGACGGGATTGAGCTTATGCAGGCTAAGCTAAGAGAGTCTCAGATGATGGATTCATAGGGGTCAACTCTGGATCCCATTGTGCCTCTGAAAGCTACTGTAGGCCCAGTTGAGCACCCTGGACACTTTAAGGGTATGGGGATAGGCATTAGGCCCAGTATGGTATACGGTAGGAGCGGCCCACTGATACTTAGACCTCTCGAGTAGGGACCTCGTATGTTAGGAGGCCAAGCAGGACATCAATTAAGGAGCTCCACATGGAGGTTGCCAAGGTAGAGGCTAGGATGACCAAGAAGATGCAAGTTAAGGCTGATTACTTTTATTAGCAATAGGCTTAGTGGCAAAAACTTAAAAATGCTCTGATGTCTAAGTCTTGAGAGAGGATGTTATGTAGCGAGCTGGTTCTAGAGGTCCCGCCAATCCCTAGATTTGTTGTCCAGCCGCCTCCTGACCCTGTTAAGGATTATGGTGTTTTTAATTCTGGAGACTCCCTAGATGTCGCCCTTTATAGAGGACTTGAAGATTAGGATACTTCTTTGATATTTTCATTGTTGTTGTATTTAGATTTGGAATTCTTTACTTTTAAAAATTTGTTACTATGTGTTAGAACCGGCTGACACCCAAGAAGGGGTGAATTGGGTGTAAGATAAAAATCTTAAGAACTTTGAAAATCTTTTTGCATCTTAGAGAAAGCAATAAATATGAAAGTAATGAATCATAAATCAATAGTTAATATTGTTAGATCTCATGTTTTGATGATAACAAAGTATGGTATGAAAAAGATTTAATAAGTTTGAACAAGGTAATAATAGAGAAAAGCATCACTTGAAGTAAGCATTAGAGTAATGAAGAAAGGCCAAGAGAAAAAGCTGAGAAACTTGATCAGAAGCAAGTTTTCTAAGGCATTACTCGAGTACGTACTCGAGTAAGGAGACAAAACTTGAAGTAACCAGAGACACCTGCCAGTAACCTGCCAACGTTACCCGAATATGTACTCGAGTAACAGTGTAAAAGTTTTCAAGTTGCTCTCGGCCTGCCAATGTTACTCGAGTAACCAGGTAAATACTTGGAGTTGCTCTTGGCCTGCCAACGTTACTCGAGTAGCTACTCGAGTAACCATGTGAAAGTCTTCTAGTTGCTCTCGGCCTGCCAATGATACTCGAGTAAGTACTCGAGTCACTCTGTTTCAGAGAATGTGGTGCTCTCGGCTTTTTGTACCACTGCCAATGTTACTCGAGTAGCTACTCGAGTAACGCACTGAGGTAAGTAAAAACTTGAAGGTAGTACTCGATAAACTTGATTTAATTTTATCTCACTTTCCTCGAGTCATTACTCTAGTATGCAAGGATTTAATGATTTTTTTAAGTGGATTACTTGAGTATGTACTCGAGTATGTAGTGTTATGTTTAAAGGAAAACCTCAAGTCATTACCCGAGTAAGTTATGAACAAAAAGTAAGTTTACTCGAGTATGTACTCAAGTAACAAGGTAATTAAACTTGAAGTACTCTCGGCCTTGAAATCCTGCCAACATTACTGGAGTAAAGCATCGAGTAACAAAATTTTATTTGAAGGTTTACTCACCTTACAGTCCACCTTGTTCATAAAACAAAGCTCGCTGGCCCAGTTCAATATCGATGGATGTATCCTATTGAGAAGTACTCATTTTATATATGTGTATCATTATTAGTTCTTATGTTTGTTAGTTGCCCTTTTGAAGATTTTGTATCATTTTTCCCTTCTTCACCTTGTAGGTTTCTTGGGAAAATGAAATCTTATGTAAGGAATAAGGCGTGGCCAGAAAGTTCTATAGCTGAAGGTCATATAGGGGATGAGGTCCTATATTTCTGTTCAAGGTACTTTGATGACATTGAGACCGCCTTCTTCTTCAGACTCAATTTCTTCTCTCATGTCCATGCATGGCTTCCATACTCTCATGTCACGTGACCTTGTATTCACTTTATGAGGTTATTTGAATGAAAAGGATCTTTTGTAGGACCCCCTTCTCTTGCCTATATAACCTAAATCAATAAGATCACTTTTTCAGGCAGAAATCACAGTTAACGAATTTTAAACTCTGTATTAGTGACAAACACACATTTTAGAAATAAAATTTTGTCTTTTTACCATACCCGAGTAACCTATGAAGAAATAAGTTCATTACTCGAGTAGGTACCCGAGTAAACATGCATTTCCAAAGGTTTGAAATTTAGTTATTCCATGCACTACCCGAGTAATCTTATAGTTGTGTGTTGACTTGCAGTTCCTCAAAGTTTTCACGATGATACTCGAGTAATCTTTAATGAATACTCGAGTAGCTACTCGAGTATGCAAGTCCAGAAATTCAGAAATCACTCCAACGTTCATTGTTTTGTTTCCTATATGATTAACCTTTCATTGTATTAGTATTCTTAGCATATTTGCAGATAAACAAAGAAGAAATCTTACCAAATAAAGAAAGTCAAATGCAACGGTCAAATGTCACCGACTGTCACCTACCGCAAACGTAAATCTTTCAAAATACTGAAAAGTCAATAGTGGTTGCGCACGCTCCAACGGTCATGAAGAAATATGTTCCAGCAATCATTACCAACATATCTATATATATGGGAACATCTAAACAGAGACAGAACAATAAGATTACACATGAACGTATTATCAAGTTCATTACTCTGTTTTACGTTGTAATTGAAATTCTATGCTTCAGTGATTCTTATTCACTCTAGAGAGAGATATTTCATTCAAACTCAATATTTGTTATTGAGATAACTTAAGGTGTGGAACCTTGAGTTGAGATTGGATTACAACTTGTAAGGGGGAGCGAGTGTCCAGGAGAAGGAACTTGCTTGTACTAAGGTGCCAAGAACCCACTGAATCTTGGAAGTTATAGTGAAACTCTCAGAGAAGCTCTAAGGACTGGACGTAGGTCAAAGTGGTTGTGGCCAAACCAGTATAACTCCCGGTGTACACTTCGGTGATATTTCTCCTTACTCTTTATTGTTTTAAATTCACTGTCAAAGTTTTATACTTGCAACGAATTTTTACTATCACCCAATTCACCCCCCTCTTGGGTGAAACGCCTGCTCTAACAAATATATGCTGGAAATATAAGAGTTTAAGGAAGAGAGTATGCAAACTGTGATTTATCTTGGTTTGGTCCAATATGTGATGGCCTACGTCCAGTCCCCAGACTCCTCCTGAGATTTTTAATCCACTATCTTCTTGTTTAATCCAAGCACAAGAAAAGCCTTTACAACCCACAAGTTTAACTGGGCACTTGCGAAGCCTTTTACAAATCTCTCACTGAGTTACTTCCCCTTACACACCGTAAGGTTACAACTGAGTTACTCTCCCTTACACACCCCGTAAGGATACAACTTTGATGATGAAAGATTACAATCAATCTTCTCTCTTAGAAGTGAATAGATGAATACTGAAGCACAATACAATCAATCACTCTCTCAAATACACATAATATAGAAAACATATAAGAACAGAGAGTGTTTGGGTCAAGATAGATAGCTTATGATATGAGCATGTTTGTGTCGTTGTGTTCTTGTTGTTGTTGCTCTTTGTTGAATGTCCCCATATTTATAGATGAGTTGTGATAGCCATTGGAAGCATTTCAACCTGTCCGTTAGAGTGGCATAGCTTCGTTTGACCGTTATTCGATTTTGAAAACTAGCCGTTGTGGTTAGTGAATGCTCCACTTCCATAAAGTCAACTTTTATCTCTTTACATCATCTCTTCATTGTATTCCTGGAGAAATACATTAAACACTAATATAATGAAGTGTTAGAATGATTGAAAACAAGATGACTGAGTTTCATAATTAATCCCATGATTTTTAGAATGTTCGGATACGATATTGGTCACGTTACTCGAGTGGTTACTCGAGTAAGCCTATCTTTTCTTTTGGTTACTCGAGTGATCCCTCGAGTTATAGTTTAAATAAATTTACAGATTACTCGAGTACTCCCTCGAGTAATATTGTCCAAATCTTGGCCGAAAGCAATTCCAACTTTATTACTCGAGTGATCCCT
Organism: Inga laurina; assembly: GCA_963855925.1. Classification (NCBI taxonomy): domain Eukaryota; kingdom Viridiplantae; phylum Streptophyta; class Magnoliopsida; order Fabales; family Fabaceae; genus Inga; species Inga laurina. The sequence goes on from OY979710.1 coordinate 10,838,495, forward strand.
CGAGTGATCCCTTTCAAAATCTGGCCAAGAGCATTTCTTCTATGATTACTCTAGTGGCCCCTCGAGTAAAGTCTCAAATAAATCTACAGATTACTCGAGTGATCCCTCGAGTAATGTACTCTTCCATATCTGGTTACTCGAGTAGTCCCTTGAGTAACGTCTGTCATTTCTTGGCCGAGAGCTATTGGATAATTTCTTCTCTGGTTACTTGAGTAATCCCTCGAATAAGCTCTTAAATAACTTTACATATTACTCTAGTGGTCCCTTGAGTAATGTTATTCAAATCTTGGCCGAGAGCATTTCCAACTGCATTACTCGAGTGGTCCCTCGAGTGAGGTTTCAAATAATTCTGCATATTACTCGAGTAAGCCCTTCAAGTGAATTCTTGATTTTGATTCAAAACATGGCAAATCATATATCATCAAAAGCCCTCATCATCTACACTCCAATAAAACAAGAATCACCTCCAAAATCATTTTGTATAGAAAGTTATGATCCAAAGAATTTCTTCTGCATTTAGACAAAGTCTGAAATCACAAGCATCAACTTCCAGAAGGCATAGCTTTTAGTATATAACTTAAAATATGGCAAATTATTTATCCATGGAAATATCTTTAAGTCTAGTTTCATATGGAACCAGTTTCGTCTCAATCCGATATGTACTATGAGAGTTATGTCCCAAATACCGAACCTTGTTCTGGTAAAAGATGCTGATTCATATGTCAAGTTCAACAGATCATATCTCTCTCATATAAACTTCTTTTAATGTGATCTTGGTGTCTATAGTTCTTGTTGGGAGTCTAGTTCTATATGCCACCAGTTTCTATTCAATCTGACATGTGGTTGGAGAGATATGCCCAAAATACCAAACCTCTGTCTTGACGCGTGAAAACAGAGTATCATTACTCAAGGGCTCCCTCAAGTAATCTTTAAGTAACTCTACAGATTACTCGAGTAAGGCCTTGAGTAATCACCTCCAAAATGAGGCAGTGCCATATTACTCGAGTAATCATCTATGGAGGTGCCATAACTTCCATATATGTCGTTTTAACTTTGTATTGACCCATTCTAACCTCCGGTATCACTTCTAAGAGCTTGAATTTTGATATTCTCATTTGATCTTACAAGTTCTTCTTTCTTCAATCTTTCTTCTTCTTTCTTTAATCTCTTTCTTCTTGTTTTTTCTCTTGATGATCATTATTCATCACCCAACTAGATATCTTCTTGAATTGATAATCATTTTTCATAACCCAATTAGATGCCTTCTTGAATATCTTCAATCTTTGCTTGATATTCCCATTAGTTCTTGCAATGCCTTCTTTCTTCAATCCTTTGCCTTTTGATTTTCTTCTTGATGATCATTCTCCACATATGAGGCATTATAACATCAACCTACCATTGAGTTTATGACTAATCTTCAAGATATACAACATTAAATATAGTAGTTAGTCAATGTAGAGAATAAGTATATTATACAAACTTGTTTCTCTTAATACTTGACATCATCAAAACTATTCATATTTAATAGTATGGACTTTAAGCAATTACTGTTTCAATAAATGTTATATATGTTAAATATATTTAAATTGTCATTATATAATTTGAATTGCAAATTGATGAGTTTTATAAATAATGTAACTTAAACTAAAACAAACTAAATTGTAAAATGCAAAAGTTAATTTTATTTAAACTTAAAAAAGTTGTGAAGAGAAGATAAAGTTTTTTTAAAAAATTAGAAATTTCACTTTGTAATGGTCTAGGCTTAGAACGATACAAAATGAAAATTTTTGAAATTTGGATATTTGAAAGCATGCCAATAGTCATAAGGTTTGAAGCGGTTTTAGGCTCAAAACCGTTACAAAATGAAAATTTATGAAATTTGAAAATTTGAAAGCCCGCCAACGACCATAAGGTTTGTAGCAGTTTACGGCTCAAAACCACTACAAAGTTTAAACATTGTAGAGGTTAGTACAGCAGTTAAAGCCTGTAAAATGGGTCCAGCCTGTAACCCCCTTCCAACCAAGGCCAAGATTAAGTTCATAATAATGTGATTATGTTGAATTAGAGACCATCAAACGATTTGGGACTTAACAAATCAATCTTTTGCCCAAAACAGGATTTTCAAAACTTTTACAACACCTGTTTCACAATGGTCTCATATTCACATTACAAATACATAAATGGCCTGTACATGTTGATTCCATTCATACATATCAGAGTACAGAGTAAATTCACGACATACTCGGGTTCTATTAATCAAGAGTTTATACAAGGCATAATGCCCATAATCTACTTCCCTTAACTTGGGGATTACATAAAACTACATCATATATCCATTATACACAATTGTTTCCCAATGAAAAATCCAAAATACCAATTACAAATATGATAACAACATTTTCCAAAATGAAACTTCTATCCAGAGCTCTAACCACTTTTCGTCACCTGCTTCCCCTTTATTCCTTTGGCCCTGTCTAAAATATTTTGGGAGAGTGAGATTCTAAAGAATCCTCGTAGTAACAAATCACTCATAATATGCACAACATCAAAGCATGAAAGTAAATCATCTATACAATACACAGCAATCACAACACAGTTGCAATGGCCGGGATAGGTATAATGGGCATCACCCCCTAGGACGGCTCACGCTGACTGCTTGTTGTATTGCATATCCACATGAACATATAACATATATCACCACAGCTGGGATCTATATAAAAGATTTCATTTGTAGAGAAGGGTGTTAGGATATGTGGGAATGATATTGGGTTTGATTGGAATTGAATGAAGAAGCTTAGTAACTTGTGGTTTTGTGTGACCTTGTGAACTAGAGTTGAAAATGTGTTGATCAAAGGGGAATTTGGGTGTTTTGAGGTTACCAATAGGTTCCTTAGGAGATTTTGCGTGGGAATGAGTTTTGGTATAAGTTTTGGAACTATTGGGATTAGTTTTGATGAATTTGGAAAACTCTGTCAGTTGCTGCGTTTTTGGGTTCTAATGAATGTCACTAGAGTGAGTGAGGGTTTCACTCGAGTGCAGCAACACAAATTCCCTTTTCCTTTTATATTTTCTTGGGTTTTCTGGTAGGAAGCGCCAGTGCACTTCCCAATCCGTGAGTGATAAGGGATATCACTTGAGTGAAAATAGGTTCACTCAAGTGTAGGTGTAAGTTCAGGGTAAGGGTTACTCTCGGTAGAGCACTCGTAGGCCAAACCCCAAGAGTGTGACTCGACACTCGCAAGTGTGGCATGATCACTCGAGTACTTATGCCTGTGCTTGAGTGAGTCTTTGCCTCCAGGATTCTTAGTTACTCTCGGGTTGTCACTTCTTGCACCTCACTCGATGGGACTCGGGTGACTAGTTGTCATCACTTGAGTGTCCAGAGAAGTGCTCAAGTGAACTGGCCACTTGAGAGTATGATGGTGCTTTCGGGTACGCACTTTGTGTGTCTCACTTGCAGGGATTCGAGTGTAAGTAAGGGCATCACTCGAGTGAGGTCTTCTTCACTCGAGTGAGTCAGCTTAAAATCAATGTTATTCTTCTGAAAAGGGATCTTTAGGGTTAGTTATCCCAACCCTTTAGGCATGTGTGTAGTATTCTAATACCTACCTAAAGAGAGTTTAAATGATAACCAACGTTAAGAATGATGAAAGTAAGAATTGGAATAGAGAATTAATCCTCCGTTCTTGATTGTGATTATAGGATTCGACCTTTATCCTGGCCATGAGCAGACTCTACCTGGTCACCATCGGAAGGAAAAAGGTAGTGACTCTTCTCTCATATCTCGTGTAAGTGTATTGTATGTGTGTGGATCATTGCTTGTGAGAATATTTGATGGTGATGCTTATACAGTCAAATACAGCGAAAGACATGTGCTGTCGTGATTATCTATACAGCGATATACAACGAAAGCTATCGTGATTATCTATATAGCCATGAGTACTGTCGTTGTGATGAAAGACATGTACTATTGTGTTGATGTGATGCGACTATTAATGATTGCTTACATGCTAATGCTTATATATTATATAAGTGATTTGTTATTACTGAGATTCTTTTGAATCTCATTCTTTTCATTGCTAAACCAACAGACAGGGCAGCTAGTTCCTTTGGGAAGCAGCCAACCAAGAGCGGTTAGGAATTTTTTTATAGATATGGGATTGTTGGTTATCTACCTTGGAGGAGGATTACTACATATTCTTTTTGGAATGTATATAATATTTTATTCATGGTTGTGTAATCCCCTAGTAGGGAATTGTGAGACCCTTAGTCTATATATGAACCCGGGGGTTGTCGAGATTTTTGGTTGTACATTCTAATACGTATGAATGTGAATTAATTGCACAGGTAATTATATTCGATATTTAAACTTGAGACCAGGATTGGAAAGAAGTTTTGAAAAGTTCGCAAAATCCTTACTACAAGGAGGGAGTTTTAAATGTGTTTTAAATTACCCGACGGTCTCTAATTCATTTAAATATGTGTTATCAAACTATAATTACATTTAATTAAGGCAGGGTGTTATAGCAACCAGCCACCATGGGCCGCGGCCAGAATCAGGACAAAAAGGTTTAGGCCACGGCCAAGAAATTCCTTGATTCTTGGCTGAACTTCCAAAAATCATAACTAATTCTAGAAAAATCAAAATGAGTTGATTCTAAAGCCAAATAAAAGGTATTTAAGTTCTCTTTACTAGAAAAATATTGACCATAAATATAAATCACCACAAAATTTCCAAAATTACACAAAACTCAACACTGCTCCAAAACAGAGTTCAGATTTTGTCCCAAACTTTAGCAAAGCATAACGCTCAATTAACAAAACGAAATGACACAAATTATATATCCATTTTGAATTTTGGGATGTGAAATTTAAGACTAGAAAGTTTCATAATTTTTCGACACCATTTGGTCATTCAAAACTTTTGTGCAAACTAATTGCCCAGAATAGAGTTCACATAAGACATATTTCCAATTTTCCACCAAACTGTCCAATGACTTCAAAATCAATAACCAAACTTATTCCCATACAATTTTCCATAAGGAACACAATGATAACCTCAAAATGACTAAAATCACAACCCATTGACATGCCCTTTTTTGCCCAATACACAAAAACCAACACAGTGCCCAAACTACACATTTAAGCTCCAATGCAATTCTATCAATTCAAAACATACCATACTCCCCCATGACCCCAGATCATGAAAATTAGGGCAAAATTTCCAGAAATTCAAGACCCAACTAATGACCGCAAAACTTATATGAAAATGAAGATTTCACTCACCTCAACAACTTTCTCAAAGGAATTTCTTGGTTCTCCAAACTCCAAAATTTCTTGAGAGCTCAAACACCACCAAATGGACAAACTAAAACCATGAAATTGAAGCTCTCAACACCATGAACAAATTTATAGAAGCGTATTTTTCCATTAGAAGCCATTTAGAGGGTCAAAAGCTTACCTATTTCACCAAGCTTCTTCTTCCTTTTTCTGCAGAAATGGAGGACGAATTTGAGAGAGAAAGAGTGAGAGAGAGAGCTTGAAGACAATGGAATGATGGCTTTTCACTCCCCCATGCTTGTCAGCCGAAAGTGGAGGGAAGAGAGGAGAGAGAAAAGCAATAAAATATGCAAATTTTGACTTTCTCCAATCTCTTGCTTCATCTCATCTTGACACTTGTCAGTTTTTGATTTGTTCTCATAAAGTAATCACCCTATTAATAACTTTAATCCCTCCATTAGCCATTCTAATTACACATCTCATTTTCCTCTTAATTAGTAATTAATTTCTTCCATTAATCACTAACTTATGTCCATTCTTTCAATCTCTCAAAGATTATGGCATATTTATTAAAATTGCCACAAAATATATAATAATTCCAATTAATTCACAAATTATCCACCATAATTATCATTAGCTCTTAATTAAAAATTTGGGGTATTAAACTTGGTCCATCCATATTCACACCTAGGGTCCTTCCAAAAGCCCATATGACTTTTTCTCATTTATCCCATAATTTCAAAATTGCCATCACATTATTTTCTTCATTTTCAGATTATTTGGCAATTCTGGCAGATTTTATGCCCAAACTTTGAAAATTCATAACTAAATTTGTAGACATTGTATAGGAGTGATTCCAAAGGCTATAAAACCCTTATTGAGTCTAGTTTTTTTTAAAAAAAATATATAGCCTTTTGCCAAAAGGAAGCACAAAATTCCAAAAATTAAATTCTTTGACTGTTGTTCTAGAAAATAGGCAGTTTTTCTGGGCTACCTTCAAAAATTCATAACTCTTTGTATATAGCTTTAAATGATTCATATGACTTATCAAATTAAAGCTTAGGATGTCCACACTACAAAAAAAAAATACAGAATTTCTGATGGAACTTTTGACGGAAATGGATCACCGATGGAATGGATTCCATTGGTAATAATAGCGTGACAAAAAATTTCTGATAGAATTAAGATTTTGTCAAAAATTCCTTCGCAACTTCTGACGGAATTCAATTTCATCTGAAATTCCATCGTAAACTTATTTTCTTATTTTTTAAATTTAAAAACCCACATAGCAACTCCGGCGACCGCCCCTTCATTACCAACAGTGGCCTGTGGCAGTTTCGGCGGCGTCCACATTGTCGCTGGCACCCAGATCTGCCACATGTCGCAACCTCGCTCCGGCACGTGTCATAACCTCTTTATTCTCGGAAATGCAACTAACTTGCCCCTTCTTTGGTTCGAACCCACGACTTCATCCGTACACGCGTGACAAGTTTAGTAATGATTTTGATAAGAATTGTAATGGTTTTGACAATCCCATTATGAGATTCCATTATGAAAACATTCATAATATAAATAAAAGGATTTTAACAAATTCAGTAATGAGATTGATAAATTTAGTAATGATTTTGACCATCTCATTATGAGATTCCATTATGAAAACATTCATAATGTAAATAAAAAGATTTTAACAAATTCAATAATGAGATTGACAAGTTTAATAATGATTTTAACAAGAATTATAATGATTTTGACAAAATCGTTTTGTGCAAAAATGCTGATGAAAATATGCAAATCAAGGTTCATCAGCAAACGGTTTAGTCAATACCATTACAAATTTTGTTATTTCTATTACTGATTTTGTCAAAGCTACTACGCCTTTAATTATATTATACATATTTAATAATACATATATATATATATCAAAGGAGCTTTGGTGGCCCAATGGCTACCATGCTCATTTGCTAAAGGAGTGGGATGGGTTTGATCTCACCCCTTGCCATTTCTCAACTAATTTTTTTTCTAAAAAAAACCCCTTCCCCACAAAAAAACTTGCCAGCCGAAGCTCCTGCCGCCAGCGGTTGGAGCTCCGACCGTCGAGGGTCTCGGCCAGCCTACCACCTAAGCGGCCACGGCCGGCGGGCGGTGGTGCTCCGGCAAGGGCACCACTATTATTTAAACAAAATTTGAGGGGTAAAATGGTAAATGTGTTAAAACTTGAAAAACACAATTTAGTATTTGGTACCTTTAAGTCTTTTTAAAGTGTTAATAGACTTTTTAGGGTTTTGCAATTTCAAATGGTATTTAATTGGCATTTTTCCTATTTTTAACTAATATTAATTAATAACTAATAAATAATTTTTTATATGACCATTTTGCCCCTATAGGGACCAAAACCTATGATTGAAAATTAAAAATATTTTAGAAATTAGAAAATAATAATTAAAAAATAAATTTAAAATTAAACTAAAAATATTAATTAATAAATAATAATTTTTTAAAAAAAGTAATTTAATTAAATAATAATAGTTAATTAAATAATAATAATTTTTAAATTTTCCGAGGAAGGGAATTTGCGACGGAACTGAATTCCGTTAGAAATTGGGAGGGAATTTCTGACGGAATTCAATTCCGTCGGAAATTGCAACGGAATTCAATTCCGTTGGAATTTCCATGGCAAAAGACGAAATTTGCCTCGGAAACTTTTCCGACAAATTTCAGCCGAATTGTGAAGGAAAATTTTTCCGTCGTAAATTCCTTTAGAAATTTCATGTTTTTTTTTTTTGTAGTGCTACTTTCATTCTAGAAAATTTCAAAATTCTTTTGTCATCATTTGGTTATCCAGAACCACATGACAACCTCACTGCCTCGCAGGCAATTGCACTAGTAGCACTACTTATCTTTCAATTTTCAATATTTAATTCCTATGGCCATGAATATTCACCATTTTATTGAATTTTTTAAATAATTACAATATATTTTGGTGAATAAAATTTGAGATGTTATATAAGTTGAGATGGAAAATGATTAAAAAGGGCATCAATCTTATTGAGTACTATATATATATATTATGTATATATTGTAATAATTTAAGAGAAAAATTAAAATTAAAATTAGATAAAATAAAAATAGTTAATTTATTATTGAAGAAAAGTAAAAAAACACTAAAGTACTTAATTCAATTTCTAAAATTAGGAAAACATTTTTTGAAGGCTGTTTCAGCCAGCCTAGTGCCACCAATCTAATTCCAGAGCAATTACCAAGAGCATGATACAACCTGATTCTATTTAGTTAATACTCTGCTTGTCTAATATTAATTAATCCATCTCTTGCGATGTTCTTCTCCTTTTGCTTCTAAATCTGGACACTTCATTTTCTGGGACTACATGTCAGTATAATGATAGAGATGGCTCGGGAGTTATAAATCTCATTAATTCTCATTCTTTTTTAACGCTGCCTGAGCTCTTTAACAAGATCCTATATTGTATTCATAATTAAATAATTACCTTGTGAGTCATGAATTCTAAACCCCTTCTTTCTCTCCACTCCATCATTGTCACATTCTCCAACCCCTAATAGTAGTAAATATTAAACCTGTGGTCACCTTCTTTCTGGTAGCTTCTTACCTTCCAAACAACATCGCTGAATCCTCTGGATCCACCTAATCCTCGGCAGAGTAATGAGAACTTTAACGTAGAAAATGTGTGTTTAGTTGAGGAATTATCATCAGATATTGAATGTGTACCATGAAGTGTATTGTTTCCTTCATTTGCCACCAATTTGTAATGGATTCAGTTGAGAGCAAGCTGAGCACCTCCAATTGTATTAAAAACCCATTCGGCCAAATGTGAACTCAAACGGGTATAAAGCTCCCATTATGCTTTTTTCACTGTGACCGTGCTTTTCTACCCTCCTACTGTCTTCTCAAACAGGCTCAATATTATATATAGGGGAATATGGTGTAAAAATGCCTATCAACTTATACTAAAAGTGTACCTAGCACCAGAAACTATTTTTATGTGTACAAGTATCTACAAACATTCAAAATCAGAACAAAAATGACATATATATTAAAATGGGTTAGTGTGTGTTTGGATTCAATTAAAAAAAAGCTATTTTAGGAGAAAACCTTGGTTTTAAGAAAAATCATCCAAACACCTAACTTTTTGCTAAACCATGGTTTTGCAAAAAAATATCCAAATATCCCAAATTTTGACAAACCAAGGTTTTGAGCTCAAACCATGGTTTGGATCTCAAAACCATGGTTTTGAGAAAATCTTTTTTTTTTTCTTTTTTCCATATGTGGACCCCACCATATAAATAAATTTATTTCATTTTTGGTATTAATTATGAAATTTAATGTTAAATAATAGATTAAGATACATCATTTTTAATGTCATTTTTATCTGCACACGAAGGTCCCATTTGGCAAATAAGTTGGCAATGGGGGATTTTTTCACAATTTTCCCAAATCATTATTCTACTCATAATCTATTCTCCAGAAGCTATTCTGCTCAAAATCTATTTTTCAGAAGCTATTCTCCACTTTTTCTCCAGAATCTATTCTCCAAAAGTTTATCCAAACACACTCTTAATATTCATTACTTTTTATAGTGGGGCCCACTCTATTTTTCTGAAAGTGTTAAAAGGACCCTGGATCAAAAATGGTAAGGGTGCAAAAAAAAAGTTTTTTTAGATGTATAAAAATATCCATAAACATTTAAAATAGAAATGAAAGTACCCAAATACCCCCAAGCAAAAAAACACACACAATGAATATATTTTATGAAAATTATTTATATGTATTTGTTGGGTACTCTAGTCAAATTTGGGCATCTAGTTCTTTATTTCTCTTTTATTTGGTCTAAGTATTTTGAATCTAGTTTAGTTTAATGATTTAATTCATTTTTAATTAAGTTGGTTTTATATCCCAGCAACTTTAAGTTTTCTGACATACAATAATATGTTCCTCCATAATTATTTTCTTAAGGTTTTACATTTTACACCTCAAATTTAATTCTTAAAAATGGGTTAATTGTAAGTTAATTTCTAAAGAAAATTAAGAAAAAATTGAAATAAAATTTTAGTAGAAAATTTAATAGCATGTATTCCATATGATATAATATATGTTATGATGTCCAATTGCTAAATTATCATATCTAATTACTTGGGTTGATTGTATATTAATTAGGGATAAAATTAAAAATGTATTAAGTTTAAAGATATAATTAATGAAGTTTAAAATTTTTCTAAGTTCTAATAAAGCATATTAGAAGTGACTTATAAACAGGAGTAGGTAAGTAGATAATAGTAATTTTCTTGTTAATTTAAAGTTGATGTATAAAATTTCACCTTATATTAATAACAATAGTATATAATTTGAATAGTTAGATAAATAAGTTTTTTTTATAAGTTGGGGGTATTTGGTACTTTCATGTCCATTTTGAATATTTATAGATATTTTTGCACTTCTGAAAAACATAAAGTGTTTTACGCATTTTGGATTAAAGTTTATAGATATTTGTGCACATTTACCATTTTTGAGCTGAGGGCATTTTGGTACTTTCAAAAAAATAACGTGAGCCCTACTACAAAAAGTAATGGACATGAGCTCATTTTAACGAAAATGTTGTTTTTTTTCTCTTATTTTGAATATTTATGAATTATTTTACACTCAAGAAGAATTTATGGTGTGGGGTACATTTTTTATATAGGTTGGTAGGTATTTTTACTTCTTAATCATAGAGAGTGTTTGGATTAACTTTTAGAAAATAACTTTTGGAGAAAAAGTGATAAAAGTGATTTTAGAAAATAGATTAAGAGTAAAATAGATTCTGTGAAAAAAAAAATGATTTTGATAAAATAATAGTGTTTGGATATTGTTATCAGAATTACTTTTTCATGTTTAAATTATCAAAAGGACATTAGCTTTTGTGATAATTGCATATAAAGGATAAGATTTTATTTTTAATATTTTTAACATTAAATTCCATAATAAATACCAAAAATAAATAAATTTGTCTACAAAATTAAAATTATAACATTAGTTAATTATGTAATATGATAAAAAATAGCTCAAACATATATATATATATATATATTAATAAATTGTATAGATTAAAATCATTTATAAATAATAATTATCTAAACTAAATTATTTTAGATTGAAATACGTAATTTATTAGATAAATTTTATACACTATTCTACATCTTATTTAGCTTTTTAGTCCATTTTCTTATCTTTTCTTTATCACCACCTTTATTGCATTTTTACATCCTAAGTGCCCAAAAAATCTTAGACACTATTTTTCTGCTCTAGTTTTGGTGTTTTTATGAGCAATAATCGAGACAGTAAATTATGTCAAGTTGTCAGCCAAAATTATTGTAAAAGGAATATCCGGATATTATTCAAGTGTTTTGAGAAATTTGAGAAATTGGAACAGAGAGAATGAGGAAGGAATCGAAAGAGAGAGAAGAAGGGGGGAGGGGGGAAAAAGAGGAAAGAGAAAGGGTAGCTTGGGGGAAATCAGACGATATAATAATGAGCCAACTGTAAATAGTGAAAAAAATGAGTTTTTTTCATTGTTCTCTGATTCGGATTGGACTGAAACCGGCCAACCGGCCATTAAATCTATTCGATTTGGTGTTCCAGTCTGAGTCAAGTTTTTGATGTTTTTTTAAAAATTATTTATATATATATATATATATTTTAAATTTTATACTATAAATCTAAAATTTTCTATTTTTTACTGATTTAATCTCGATTTAGTTCTAATTTGATTTCAATATGACTCACTAACCCTTAACCTAATACCCAGATCGATTTACTAATCCGAATTTAATTATGTTGGTTTTTTCCAAGATGATGATTTTAAGATCCCAAACTATAGTTTTACTCAAAAAAGTGATTGAGATTTTTTCGCTTTTCAAATGTTATCCAAACACACGCGGGTGCTAATCCTGTATACACGTAATTGCATTGTTAATTACATAGGTGGACATAGGTGGCTCGGGTTACAGTGTAAAAGCAGCCCAATAAACGAGAACTACGACCATCCCCGTACTTTCCTTTATATAATGGGAAAAGATCAGCTCAGAACAAAACAGAGTGAAATCTCTATGCATTTCTCAGACATGGCGAGACTTGAGATTTCTTTGTTACTGCTTATTTACCTCCAAATTTACACACCAGAATCCGCCGTAGCCAGACCTTCTAACTCAACAGATTTCATAAAGTCCTCTTGCAGAGCCACTCGCTACCCTGTTCTCTGCGTCCAGTGCCTATCAAGCTTCGCCGGCGAGATCCACCAAAGCCACCGACAACTAGCCATCGCCGCTCTCTCCGTCAGCATCTCAAGGACTCGATCATGCTCCTCCTTCGTCCACGGCCAAGCAACAAGAGCCAAAAACCCCAGAGAACACAGAACTGTTCAAGACTGTATAGAGAACATGGCTGATAGCCTGGACCGGCTTCACCAATCGGTTCAAGAGCTAGGACGAGCCGGTCGGGCCGCCGGTCAGGACTTTGAGTGGCATATAAGCAACGTTCAGACTTGGGTTAGTGCTGCTCTCACAGACCAAGATACATGTCTCGATGGCTTCTCTCGTTCTGGTTCGGATGAGAATCTCAAGGCTGCTATTAGACGCAGGGTTGTGAGTGTTGCTCAAGTCACAAGTAATGCTCTTGCTTTGGTTAATCGCTTCGCTTCTAGGCATCGAAGTTTATAGGTTTTTCGTGGGAATCTAGGTTTAGACTTTGTGATGTGTATATAAGAGCTTTAAACATGGTTTGCTTTTAAGGTTGGTGTCCTGTTTTATGTGTGTTCTGTTCTGTTGTTTGTCATGTGCTGTGTTTTACTTCCTTGTAACAGATCTTCCACTTCAAGGCTTCTTCTTGTTTTTTTTCGATGGATCAAGGGTTCTTTCTTGGTTCAGTGACCATGATTTGGCCGTTCTGCTTTTTTTGATATAATCCTTTCACCTTTTTTTTTTTTTATATAAAAAAAATTTTGAATTTCCTTTTGGTCTGAAAATCATGACCGAATCTGGTCTTAATGGACTGCCTATGTCACAGTCCACAAGCAACCTTAATTTAAAGGATAATTAGGAGACACACCTCTGATGGTGAAGAAACTTTTTGATGATATTTACAGGGCACCTCATGAATTTTTTTATTAATTTTTTTAAGGTGAAAAGAACAATTTTGCATTTCACTTATTATAATTTCAGTTATTATAATATTGATTTTATTCTCATATATATAATATATATTAAATATGAATAAAATTAAAAGTAGTTGAATTTTATAATAAAGTTAATAAAATTTAAATTTTTTATTGGTAACAACTTACGAATAGCTTATTATGCATTAGAATATTTATGGGGATTTTTACAGTAGCATGAATTTGAATTAGGAAAAAAGATAAAAAAAATATTACTTAAATTTTTAAAATTTTAAATTAATTTTATTGATAATAAGAATAATGAGATCGATAAAAAAAATAATAATTAACAACTCAAATATTTAAAAAATCATTGGTTTAAGATTTTAAAGGATAAGTAATATTTATTTATTTATTTTATTTTTAAATTACGTGGATGAAAATGAATCAACCATAGAACCTGTCAAGTTTGATCTGGGGAGGCACTGATATGGAGTTTAATGACCTACCCGTACCGGTAAAAAAGCGGGTAACAGAGGTAGGGTCCACCATAAAAGGATGGTGTAATTAATTAATGGAAAAACAGCACTGCGCCGCGCGACACATAGGGGAATATTATTTTTCCTATTTTTTTGAATCTGGAAAAGAGTTGAAGAAACAGAGACTTGAAAAGGAAAGAAATTAAAGAAATTGTTGGCAAAACAAAGAAAAGGAAAGAAATTAAAGAAAGAAACGCTTGCTTACTCGTGGCCTTCGAGATTTCGATGCTTTGTGCAAAGGCAGAAAAGATATTAAAAAATGCAAAGCGATGCCTGGAAAGGCGTGAAATCGTTGTTTATTTTTAATAGAAAATATCTTTCCGACAACTTTCATGTTTATCAGGGAAGTGATTGTTGCCGACTTGGCTTCCCTCTGCTCCCAGATTCATCCGCTGTCCGTATTTTTTTTTTTTTAAACTACACCGTTTTGGTGTAGTTTTGAGAAAAGAAGGGTTGAATTTTTTTATTTTCCGAAAAAATGGTATATAATACATTTCTGAAACTTAAAATATTTTTTAAATATCATGCAGAATCCTAAAATAATTTTTAACGTTTTTAATATTTTAAAATATTTTTTCAGTTATACTTAGTGTGTTAGCAGACTGATTATAATTTTATACTTAATGTACTCTTTCATTTCCGAAAATTACTTTAAAATATTTTTTATACTTTTAACCCTTTAAATTTTTCTTTTCAGTTGTACCCATTGTCTTAGGAGACTGATTATAATTTTACCATTAATGTATTTTTTTAGCAATAATGAGCATTCAAAACTTAGAATACTGGTTTATTGATTTCCACTCACTCTAAAATATTTTTCCAGCCGCACATAATATTTTAAAGTAATTTTTGGAACTGAAAAAATATATTAAGGATAAAATTACAATCAGTATGCTAACACATTAGGTACAACTGAAAAAATATTTTAAAAAGCTAAAAGCACTAAAATTATTTTAGAATATCGTATACTACTTAAAAAATATTTTAAAATATTAGATACGTCTAGAAAAATATTTTAAAATATTAGATATCATTTTTTTTAGAAGAAACAAAAAGTTCAACTCTCTCCTTTTCTCAAAACTACACCAAAACGGTGTAGTTTTAAGAAAAACACAGGCAACAGATGAACCTAGGAGGGAAGCCAGGTCCCATTTTTGCACGTAGGGGATGCTATAAATTCAACAAGTTAGGTAAACCAAATTCATAAATTTAATTAAAGTTAATTCAAATGTCTGCGTTATCTATGTGAAAGTGACGGGATAATTGTGGCATAGTACAATGAGATGTACATGCTACCATAGGAGAGAAAAATGAAGTGTTGTGGGAATAGAGGTCAAGAACATAAACTCACAAACCAATTATCATTAGTTTAAACTTTAAACTGTTAAATTCTATATTTGGATCTTAAAGGTCTATTTGGTTAGAGGTTTTTTTAGGGGATGTTTGATTAGGAGAGGATTAGAGAGAGAAAAAATGTGTTTGATTGGAACGAATCGAGATGAAGGGTGAGAAAAATTTTTATTTTCTAATGCTTCCCTCATCTTCTCTCTCAACCCCCGAAATTGGGATTTTTTGGAGGAGAAAGAAATTTTGTGCCTCACTTTGGCTAAATAGTCCATGCCAAATATTTGATATTCCATACTTAACCCTCTTGCCTCTGGCTCGTATATTCTAATTTCTGAAGCATTGTGCTCATCTTTCTTGTTCGCGGTCACAAGTCTCGGCAGCCTCCACCTCCAAATCTTCCTCCAGTCTCTAGATTTGGTTGTTGTCGGTGACAGTAGAAAGCAAATTGCCTCTCGCTTGTGTATTTTGATTGTTGGTTTGGTCTTCAACGCACACTCCAAAAACAAATTGCCCCATCAAGTTCTGAGTATAATACCCAGATCAAAAACTTTACTAGCCCATTTTGATCCTGTTAATTTTTATCCTAGTTCCCGTTTCCTAGCTCCTTTACTTTCTCTTCTAGATTTAACTGGGAATGATTGTTCCTTATTGCTAGCACTGGATACATCCTTAGATTAATTGGGAATTCTGTACAAGCCAACTTTGGCTTTTTCCCCGTCCTAACAGGGAAAACAAACAGTCATAGCAAGAAAAAAAAAGGAGAGAAAGGGAGAGTGATATGAGTTTTTTAATTTTTTTTCCTATAAAAAATATGATGGGAAAAATTAATAAACACATTTAAATAGCAGATCAAAATTAATAAAATATCCTTTAAAATGTATATAAATTTGTTTATCATATACTGGTGGTTATCAGGATTTTTGAAATTCTTAACTTTTTATTGGGGAGTATTTTTCAAACAAATTTATTTGCATACAATTTATTTATTAATATTGATTATTCATAAAATAAGAAATAGTAATTTAGATATAAAAATTATAAAAGAAAAAGGAAAATATATAGATAAAGAGAAAATGACATATTTGTCAACTTATAATTAGGCCTCCTCACCTACCTTCCTGAACCAAACAAGAAATCAAACCTTCCTTCCCCTCCCCTCTTCTTGAACCAAACAAAGCTCATGACCTCTCCTAATATAATTTTAATAAACCTCACCTAACCTAATCTTGATTGAATCAAACACACCCTAAAAGTGAAACGTGCTATTGAAATGAACTAATTATATATGTGAGAATTTTTTCGAAATAATTCAAAAATACTTCACTAAATTTTATTAACTATCTTATATTCAAGATTGAGCAAAACTTTTAAAATTTTTTTTAGTAAGATAAAGTTATTATGTGATCCAATGAAGGAGAAAAAAAGAGTAGAAAATGGTTTATAATGGTATAAATATAAACAAAGAAAGCCAATATATAAGGACGTCAACAAAAAATAAAAATGGTTTAATGACATTGAAGATTGATCTAGCACTATAAAAAATTTGCTCATTTATAGTGGTTAAAATGATAGATTTGTAGCGGTTACTTGAGCAAACCGCTGCAAAATACAATGATGCAAACGAGTAATTGGCTAATCTAATGACTATACAAAGAAAACTGTTGTGAGCGAAAAAATGCAATGAGCAACGCATGACCTTCGGCTGACGGTGGTAGAGGTACGTTTGATTGAGGGACAGCAACGCTTGTCAGGAAAAAAAGTGCAAAAGGTATCCCCCATAGATCTGGACAACCAGTGTGACGACGACAATAAAGGGCAGGGATTTTCCTTCAAAGATAAGCTTTTAGGTGGGGAGCATGTGAATGTAATGAAGGACAATAAGGGAAGCAGTGTCTTCGAGGACGCATCGGCTGAATATATTGTAGGTCTCTAAGAATACTTTATTTATGTAAACCAAGCTGAGTCAACTGATACTAATGATGCAGATGACGAGGATTGCCCGACTCTTGGGCTTTCAAGGGAGGAATATGAGCTATGGTGTGCACCATGGAAGAAGTTGTTAATAGTCAAACTGGTAAGCAAAGCTGTGCCTTTTTGGGTCATGAGGCATTCCTTGAATCGCATATGAAAGATGAAGAAATCTTTTACAACTAGGGATCTTGATAATGGTTTTTTTGTAATTTCTTTTGATGATGATGATATGAATTATGTACACTAGGAAGGACCATGGTTGGTTACTGACAGATACCTAGTGGTTTCGCGGTGGAGACCAAATTTCAATCTATGGATAGCAGATATCCAAAAGAAGATAACAACAAGGGTAAGGATTCCTTTGCTTCCACTGCAATTTTTTAATGTGGCGAGTCTAAAAAAATAGGGTCCTTGATTGGTAAGACTTTGAAGGTAGACAGGATTACATATGCAAGTGTAAGAGGAAGATATGCACGCATTTGTATCGAGATTGACCTTAAGAAAAACTGAAATCGGATATATATATTCAGAATGAGAAGGTACATTGAATATGAAAGGTTACATCTCATTTGCTTTTGTTGTGGGAAATATGGTCACCACAAGGACAATATTCCGAATAGCGTTTTGCAAAATGGACTTGGTATAAAGGAGAACACAAAAAAGAATCAACAACATGCATGTGCCGAAAACTAAGAGAAAACAAATGATAAGGAGAAGATGGTGAAGCTGCCATAAAGGGGTTGTTTCTTTCAGTTCTCAACAAAATAGCAAAGCTCACAAAAGGGAGAGAGACTGTAACCCCCTTCATGACATAGGCCAAGTTTAGTTCGTAAAAACTTAATCAGGTTGAATTAGATACCATAATACGGTTTGGGGCTTAATAAAGTATTCATTTTCCAAAAACCCGGGTTTACAAAAACTTTTCTAAAATATATTCAACAATGGTCTCACATCAACAATCAACACACAAATGGCTTGTACAATTCGATTCCATTTATACATATCAGAGTGCAATGTAAACTCCCGACACGCTCAGGTTCCATTTAATAAATAAGGGTTCTACAAGGCACAATGCCCATAATTCATTTCCCTTATCTAGGGGATTACACAAACTATAATACAATTCCAATATGTACAACGGCTTCCCAATAAAATAATCCAAAATACAATATGATAACCAAATATTTTGAAATGAAACTTATAATCCGGAGCTTTAACTACTCTTCGTCGTCCGCTTTCCCTTTGATCTTTCGGCCTTGTCTAAAAATTTGTTTTTGGGAGAGTGAGATTCTAAAGAATCCCCGTAGTAACAAATCACTCATAATATGCACAACAACAAGGTATGAAAGCAAATCTTCACACACACACATGGCATCTACAACGGCAGTTACAGTGGCAAGGGCAAATATGACTCATGTCACCTTTATGTTTGCTCACGTTGTATTGCACTACAACTGTTCACATAATATATTTCACCACAACTGGGATTCATATAAAGCATTTCATATGCAAGCCATATAGGCAAGATACATAACACACAGCCGACGACTGGATTCACAATATGCCGCCCCATGGGTCGGATTCACAAAGATCCATGTCGATTACAATTGCACTACAACGGCCGAGCTAGAAATGACCAGCGTTAATCCCTAAACGGCTCACACTGCATTGCTCATGCTGTAATGGACCATGGCACATACAATTCACAAAACTAAATGACAAGTCATGCATACCAAAACATCATACACAACATGAGAGAAGAGTCACTACCTTTATCCTTCTGTGCGTGTCCTGACGCCGGTCTCTCCCGAGTAGGGCAAATGTCAAATCCTAAAATCATAATTAAGGACGAAGAGTTATACTCTATTCCAAGACTTAATTCACTTCATAACACTTAAATTTGGTTATCATAATTGACCCTTAAGAGGCCACAAATGCCTCTAATAAAAGCCCTAAAAGGTTGGGAAACAATAGGTTGAAGATCACTTTTCAAAAACTCAAAGTGCTAGAACACAGGGGTTGGCCGTGGCCAGCCCTCCCTTGGGCTGCGGCCAAAATATGGTCAGAAGGTCATTGGCCATGGCTAGCCACCTATGGGACGTGGCCAGAATTAGGACAAAAAGGTTTGAGCCGCGGCCAAGAAATTCCCTGATTCTTGGCTGAACTTCCAAAAATCATAACTAATTCTAGAAAGATTGAAATGAGGTGATTCCAAAGCCAAATGAAAGGTACTTAAGTCCTCTTTACTGGAAAAATATGGACCAAAACTAGAAATCACCACAAAATTCCATAATTACACAAAACTCAACACTGCTCCAAAACAGAGTCCAGTTTTTGTCCCAAAATTTGGCAAAGCATAACTCTCAGTTCAAAAAACGAAATGACACAAATTATATGTCCATTTTGAAGTTTGGGATGTGAAATTTAAGACTGAAAAGTTTCAAAATTTTCCAACACCATTTGGTCATTCAAAACGTTCGTTCAACTGAATGCCCAAAACAGAATTCACACAAGACAGATTTTCCAACTTTTCTACCAAAGTGTCCAATGACTCCAAAATCATTAACCAAACCTATTCCCATACAATTTTCCACAAGGAACAAAATGGTAACCTCAAAATGACCAAAATCACAACCCATTGACATGCCCTGTTTTGCTCAATACACAAAACCAACACAAAGTTACCAAACTTCACTTTTAATGATTCAAACCAATTCATTTGTCCAAAAGACATCACAATATACCATTTCCATGATCACAACATGCCAAACTCACTAAGACCTTAATTTTCGAAAATAGGGCAGAAAATTCCAGAAAAATCAATGCTCAACCAACAACCACAATATATATATATATATATATCAAAAGCGAGCTAACACTCATCTCTTTCACTTTCTCAAACTTGATTCTTGATTCTTCAATCTCCAACTTTTCTCAAGCATAAAAAGAACTCTCCTTGAGATTCTAAAACCATAGAAAGGAAGATCTCAATAAGGGGAACAACTTTAAAGAAGGAGATTTTGGCATTTGAAGTCAAAATCTTACCTTAATCTCAATCTTTCCTTCCTCTTTCTTCTTCAAAAATGGTGCACAAGAGAGCTTGGAGGGAGAGAGAATGTGTGATGATGAAGATGAAGATAAGATGCAGAATTTCCCCTTTTTCCCATGCCTAAACGAAATAGAGAGAGGGAAAGGGAAGAGAAAAGATTATAATATTGCCTGCTTGACTTTTCTTCCACCAACCACTCTCTTGTTTTATCCAAATGTGCCACATGTCACAATCTTATTGGCTCTCATAAAGTAATCAACCAATTAATCATGTTAATCCCTTCATTAGCCATTTTAATTTCACAACTCATTTTCCTCTTAGTTAGTAATTAATTTCTTCCATTAATTACTAATTTATGGCCATTTTTCCAATTTCTCACTGATTATGGCATATTAATTAAAATTACCACATAATACATAATCTAATTCTTTTCCTTCTTCCATGCGCCATTTACCCCTATTTTAGCCTAAATAATTATTTTTCACATAATTATGCTAAAATACAGGGTATTGGGCATTCCTAATACTTAATCTGGATCTCAAATCCATATTAATCCACATAATCATTCACAATAATCATCATTAGCCCTTAATTAAAATTTGGGGCGTTATAGAGACCACGAAGGTGAGAAGGCAAACTCCGGTACCAGAAAGCCATCGCACACAGAGAGTTTTGGGACTTGGAATCTTGTTCAACGCCCCCGTAGGTGGCATCTAACTTTGCTAACTGTTGGGACATCGACAATCACGAAGAAGAGAAAATTTCTTATTTTAAAAGTGCTATAAATTTTTATGAGATTCTCATACTAATGGAACAACTCATGTCTAGAATGGGGTGGAGGAAAAGGATGATAGGAAAGCTAATCGAGGTATTTCCCAATATGTTGGAAAGCAAATTAATAATCACCATCGATGGGTCCTAGTAGACAAGAATAAAGGCAAAGGTAATGGAAATATAGATAAGGATTTTGGTACTTCTAGTACGTTAGACGTTGGCCCATCAAGTAGTGGCCCAATAAAAGTGAAGTTTGCAATGGGCCGATCCTATTTCCACCATTCACCTAATCTATTTGAATACCTCACTAAAGCAAGTACTGTAGAATCTATGGAAGCAAAGAGCGAGACGCGATGAAGTCACATAGATGTATGTTTAAACCAGAGTTATAGTGATTATTCTTACTTGGCTAATGCAAACCACATGACTGAAAAATATGTCTGAACAACTTTTTTGCATAATAGAACCTATGGAGACTAAAGATACGGTTGCAGAGTAGGAAATACAAGACATTCCAAATCAAAAGGGGCCTATAAGCATCGAAACCCCTCCTAGTAATGTTAGATGATTTTTATATTCTGGAATTATAGAGGGATGGGGTCTAAAACCATGCCATGCCTTATAAGAGAAATCAAGAAGTGGTATTTGATAGATTTTATGGCTCTTTTCAAAACAAAACTAGTGGTACAAAATCTCACCAACTTTGCCAGATGATGGGTTTTGATCATTATGATATTGTTGATGTAAATGGATTCAGGGGTTATTTGGATAGCATAAAATGAAGCTAATTTCAAAATAATTGTGCTATAAAAACCTGCCTAATTTATTCATGTAGTATTGAAAAAGGAAGGGATAAAATTTTCATTACTTTAGTCTGTGCTAGCCCTAATGTTAATTGCAGAAGGCAGTTGTGAGAGGGCCTGAAGGAATTTCGACCAGATGATATATGGCTTTAGATAATAGGAGGAGATTTTAATGCAACTCTCTATTAAAATGAACGTCGATCAAACGCTCAAAATCCTAGTACTGTAGATAGATATTTCTTCTCTTGGTTTGAAAATATGGAGCTATACGACTTAGGGTGTAAAGGTCTATTCTTCACAAGGAAAGGAGAAGGTTGCGAAGTAGAATGATCAGGTACTTGCTAATAGTCACTTTATTGATTGTTTTGGATAAGTATCGGTGAAGCATCTTCCTTGGTTTAAATCTGGTCATAGGCCTCTCTTGTTAAACTCTACAGGCATGCTTAATCACAAGCCTACTAATAGACCATTTTGTTTTATGGCTCTGTGGGTAGTACATGATGATTTTAAAAGATTGGTTAAGGAATCATGGAACCCAGAGGTTGGTTGGCAAGACAATGTTGAGAAATTCACTGCCGATGTGGGAGGTTGGAGTTATAACATTTGTGGCCACCTTGGAAGGATCAAAAGCCAACTTATGGGGAGGCTTGAAGGTATTACCAAGTCATTACCTCTTAAAGCAGGTCTACCTCTCTTGAGCAACTCTAGAAAATGCTTTGGTTAGAGCTTGAGGAAGTCTTACTTCAGGAACATGTATTATGGGCTTAAAAAGCTACATGCGATTGGTGCACAATGGGGTATAAAAATACTAAAAAATGTTATGTGGAAGCTAATAGGAGAAGGAAAAGAAATAGAATTACGGCAATAAAGAATGACAATGATGAATGGACAGACCATTTCGATGAAATCAAGGACCTGGCTGTGAGGTTCTTTATGCAGTTATTTAAAGAAGACTACAATATTTCCACGAATCCCACCAGTGACATTACATTTCCAAGTCTAGAGGCTTGTAATTTGACTGAGCTACAGACGGAGATATCTGATGAAGAAATATGGAGGGCTTTATTTAGCATGGGAGCTTTGAAATCTCTAGGTCGGATGGTTTGAATGCTCTCTTCTTCTGGAGTCAAAGGGAGCTGGTTGGATCCTTCTTCTTAAGAGTGGTGAAATGTGCTTTCAAAGAACTAATATTAATAGGAAGACTTAATCACACATTCACTTTGCTCATCCTGAAAAAGGATCACCCAAAAAGCATTTGGGACTTTCTCGCTATTAGTTTATGTAATGTTATTTACAAAGTGACTGCTAAGGTGATTTCTAATAGAATTAAATGGTTTCTTCTACATGTTATTGCTTCAAACCAAAATAGCTTTATTCCAGGATGAACTAGCTCAGACAATATTATTGTCACCCAGGAAGTGGTTCATTCCATGAGGAATATGATAGGAAAAAAGGGCTATATGGCTGTCAAAAATGTCCTTAATATATGATCGTGTACGCTAGGACTTTATCATGTTATGCCTCGAGGAACTTTAAATGCCAGCTAATCTTTGTGATGTAATAAGAGCATGTATCTCTACTGCATCCATGCAAATTCTTTGGGAAGGGAATAAAGCTTATGAATTCATTCATTCTCACTAATTTAGATCAGGAGATCCCATATTAGCATACCTCTTCATGATTTATATGGAGAAGTTAGCTCACCTGATCCAAAGTGAAATTACATCTGGTCACTGGAAACCAATCAAACTTGGTAAGACTAGCCCACCTATATCTCATTTGTTCTTTACTGATGATCTAATGTTGTTTGCAGAAGCAAGCTTGGATCAAGTGGTGATTAACAACAATTGCTTAGAGAAGTTTTATGCAATGTTACGACAAAAAGTTAAAATAAGCAAAACCCGAGTTTTTTTTCCAAGTGTAATATCCCAATTTTTGATTAAGGACTAACCATGATTATTGTGGATAATTATGAATTTAATTGGAATTATTATGTGTTTTATGGAAATATTAATTAATATGTCATAATTAGTGGAAAATTGGAAGAATGGAAATATTGGCCATAAGTGATAATTAATGGGGAGATTAATTACTAACTAGGAGAAAAAATGAGAAGTGTGATTAAATGGCTAATGGAGGGATTATATAAGCTAATTGGTGACTTATTTTGAGTGAGCCAATAGCATTGTGACATGTGGCAAAGAGAGTATGGGAGAGAGTGCATGTGTGTGAAAGTCAAATGCATTGTTTATCATTTTCTCTCTCCTTCCATCATCATTTCTTCCCTCTTCACACTCCATCTCTCATTCTCTTCTCTCTCTTCTTTCTTCCATTTTCGGCGACCAAGCTAGGCAAGAGAGAGGAAGAAAAGCTAGTGATTAAGGTGAGAAAATGCCTTCTATTGCTTAAACACCATTCATTAAAGTTTTTCCATGAGTGATAAGCTTCATTTTGGTGGTTGTAGCTTATCCATTGGCTGTGGGTTGTGATTACACGAAAATCTGGTTGTTGGAGAATCAAAGAGTGTTTTTAGAAAAGTTGAAGAGGTATGTGAAACCAATCTATCTATCTGAGTTTCATGCCATTTGAAGTAGTTATAATTTTGGGAAATTTTGTCTTGAATCCAAAAATGAGTGCCACTGTTCATTTGGTATGTTTTTGGCATGAGAATGGTATTTTGGAATGAGTTTAGGATAGATAGATTGATTGGTGATTGAAATGTGATGTTTGGATGAGATTGGCATTTTGTTGATTTTGTTGCCCAAAACCCAAAGCATGTTAATGGAGTAGGATTTTGATGATTCTGATGATCCCATTGAGTTTATTGGGTGTTTTTCTGTGGAGATGGCTTTGGGTAAGGTTTTATGTCTATAGGGATCAATTGGGCAAGTGTTAGGAAGTTTGGTCTGTTTTCTGCGTTTTCTGGTTCTGATAGAATCACTTGAGTGATTCGGGATTCACTCGAGTGAGGGATGATGATCACTCGGGTAGGGATAAACAATGCTCGAGTGCTGTGCGTATCTTCTATTTCTCTTCAATTTTCTGCCGTGCTTTCTGGAAATCCAAGAATGCATAGTCTCACTTGCGAGTGAGGGATGAATATCACTTGAGTGAATCTCCTCATGCTCGAGTGACTGGTGTATTTGACACCAAAGACTTGCTTCTTGGGTTGTCACTAGCGGGCATGGTGCAAGAGTGTGCCTTCTCAGTCGTGGGTATGGGGTATATGCTCGAGTGAGCTGTGTTGTGCTCGAGTGCTGGGAGCCATCAGGGCTATTGCCATTTCTCTTGTGCTCTCGGGTTCTCACTTTCTGGACTTCACTCTCAGGTGTTCGAGTGAGGTATTTGGCTTTCACTCGGGTGAGGTCCAGTGTGCTTGAGTGATCCTCTTCCTTGAAAGTTTTTGTGCTCTCGGGCAAGTACTTCTTGTCCTCACTTTCTAGCACTTGAGGTGATATCCGTACAATGCTCGAGTGTCCGTACCAATGCTCGAGTGAGACCATTTTCACTCAAGGTAAAGAGGGATAGTTCTTCTAACCCCTTAGGGCTATGGTTAAAGGTATTCTTGAGTACTAAAAGAGCAATAATGATAACCAATTAAGTGTTATAAAGATATTGAGAATTGGAATAGAGAAATAAATCTTCGTCCCCAATTATGATTCTAGGATACGATATTTGCCTGACGCGGGAGAGACCGGTGCCAAGGAACGCCCGAAAGGACTCAGATAGTGAATTTTCTCTCATGTTGTGTATGATACTTGGTATGCATGTTTATCATTGTGAATGTGTTATCGGCCATAGGGCATTACAGAGTGAGCAGTTCAGCGTGAGCCATCGTAGGGGGGCAATGCTCATGATATCTACCCCAGCCGTTGTATTTGTCGCTGTAAGTGCCGAGGCTGCGTTATGGAATCATGGATTCCTATTTGAGATCCAGCCTGTGGGGCTGCGTGTTGTATTGAGTATCCAAGCTGTGGGGCTGCGTGTTGTGAAATATTTTATATAGATCCCAGCTGTGGTGATATATGTGATATGTTCATGTGGATGTGCAATACAACAAGTAGTTCAATATGAGCCGTTGTAGGGGGCGATGCCCATGATACCTACCCCGGCCGTTGTAACTGTTGTTGGGATTGCTTGTGTTGTATGGATGATTTACTTTCATGCTTTGATGTTATGCATATTATGAGTGATTTGTTACTACGAGGATTCTTTAGAATATCACTCTCCCAAAATTAAACATTTTTAGACAGGGCTGAAAGATCAAAAGGCAAACGGGTGACGAAGAACGGGTAGAGCTTCGTGTTAGGAGTTCCTTTTTGGTTATTTGGTTATCATTTTGTAATTATTTGGATACATTTTGTTGGGAATTACTTGTACATAGTGGATAGTATTTGTGTAATCCCCTATTATGGGAAACTCTATAAGCAATTACGCCTTGTAGACCCTTATTTGGTTAATGGAACCCGAGTGTGTCAGGAATTTATGCTTTACTCTGATATCCACCTGTACATGCCATTTTTGTACATGCCATTTTTGTATTTGTAAATGAAATCCACCTGTACATGCCATTTTTGTATTTGTAATGTGAATATGAGACCTTGTGAACAAGTTTTTGAAAAGTTTTATAGACCCTGATTTTGCAAATCCGATTTGGGCAAAAGATTACCTTAATAAGTCCCAATTTGAAATATGGTCTCTAATTCCGACTTAATTATGTGTTTAAGAACTTAAGCTCGGCCTAAGGTGGGAAGGGGGTTACATTCTATACACGGGTTTCAGTTTATGAAACCTGATAAAGTTATTTCAGTCATGCGAATGGAAGACCCAGGCTAGTTTTTTCCTTTTTTTCTTCTTTCATTTTTTTTCTTGTTGTGTTGCTTTCCAGTATATCAAAAAACCATGTTGCAAACGATTTTGAACCGCTACGCGTGTTAACAAAATTACTACTATGTTTGTAGCAACTTTATCGTATAAGATGCATCTAGAGATTAGACATTCTAGGAGTATCTTGTAGCAGTTTGTGCTATCATTTGAACTTGGGGGATTAAATTTCCTAAGAATTTTTTTGCAGTGGTTTGGCAACCACTAAGAATGTGGCACCAATTGTTTTTGCCAAAATGTGCGTGTGGTAGGAAACAAAATTTGAAAATTTGGCACCAGCTTTTGTAGCTATTAGCCAACTGCTACTAATTAATTTTAGAAATTTGAAAATATGGAGCCAAATATTTAATATTTAATGAAATTTCAAATTGTTGTGCCAAAGTCAATTTTCTAAAAGGGAATGGCTCGGCTAAGTGGTGGTATAGTTGAGCCCCAAAACAAAAAGATTAGATATAAATGAGTTGAAAAAATAATGTTAATATTTCTTCAATAATATTCGAAAGGTTAAATTTGGGCAAAAAAGGAAAAAAAAAAGAAAGGTTAAATTAGTTGGTTTTGGTTGCAAAACTTAAAAAAGTCTAGGCAAGGGAAATTTAGGGGTAAAACTAGCAAAAACTAATGTAAGATAAATCTTTATTTTAATCCACATGGCATTCAATCATTTTACTTTGTAGTGGTTGATAGGAGTGTTCGGGATTGGGATAGGATCAGGAAATACCATTCCAAATGCCTATCCCAAAAAGTCTTTGGGAACCAAATTGATTCCCGATCCCGATCCCGAAAATTTCCCGTCCAGTCGGGATCGAGAATTTCCTAAATTCCCAATGCCATGTACACTAAAAATCCCATCATCATCTTCCAGCCCCATATACCACACATACTCCAACCCATAAGCTATATATTTCCACAAAAATCAATAACAAAAACAAGGCACAATACCAATCGAAAAAAGTATCATGCAACAAAAAAAAAGATCAGCAACTAAACATACTCAGTGATTCCAACATCTCATCACAAACAGGAAATAGGTGAAAAAAACAGGAAAATAGGGATATAGATTACAAACTGGAAAACATCAGTAATTCGGTAAGCTATTTGGATGTATATTTTAGGCTTTACGTATAGAGAGTAGTTCCAAATAGTAATTAGATACCTTGTTGAGCTTGAGTTCTTGATGATGAGATCTAGAAGATTGAGTAGAGCAAGGCAGTACCATCATAAGCAGGGAGGGGAAGACTGACCAGAGTAGGGCAGCATTATCATGAGTTGTTCGTAAAGCAACGAGGGGAAGATCGGAAGACCGTAATGGAGAGTAGACAGGGGAAGACCGTCAGGGAGAGTGAGGAAGCCTACGAGGGAAGGGGTTCAAATTTGGGAGTTGGGACTGTGTCAATAAGTTGATTTATGGTTGAGACTTGAGAGCGGGGACGCTGAAGAGGGGAAGACCGAAAGACCGTGATGCAAAGCAAATAGGGGAAGACCATCACAGGGAGAGCGAGGACGCCGAGGAGGGAACGAGTTCAAATTTGGTAGTTGAAACTGTGTCAATAATTAATTTATGGTTGAGACCTGAGACTTAAGACTTGAGTACGAGATTGAGACTCAGAGAGCGAGAGTGACGAGAGAGTTTAGGAGAAAGAGATCTTCCTGAGAGTTGAGAGTTGAGACATCAAACAATAAGACTTGAGTGCTTCTTTTTTTTTTTGGCCGAAAGACTTGAGTGCTTTAGGCCTTCAGCAGTTTATACTTTGTGCTTGATTGGTTCTTGGCTGGGCACCTGGGCTGAATAGGCCTACAACTAAAAAAAATAAACATAGTCTATTATTTTGAAATTGGGAAAAATTTGGAATCTGGAAATACCATTCCTGATCCTGATCCTGACTTTAAATTTCCTGATCCCAAATTTTTCCAGTCCCAAAAATTTCGGGACAAGAAAATCCTGTCCTGATTTACTTTGGATTGGGACTGGAAGACTAGGATGGGAATTTGTTGAACACCCCTAGTGGTTGATGTAGCAGATCTCCAATCGCTACTAAATGTTACATAAATTAAAAAAAAAATTGTGTGAATAATTTTTTCAATTTATTTTTCCAATATTATGTTGAATGGTTGTATAATAAATAACAATTTAAATGATAATTATTATTTGAGCAGAATGATTAAATTAAGTTAGATAAGTATGAATATTATGTTTAATATTGAGAAACAAAATGTGTAGGTAATAATGATTTAGGTTCTTCACTTTATGAAATTGAAGTTGAAGATGAAGAGATATATTTGTTTATGGAAGGAATGTTGAAAATGTAGAGGAAGGAAGTATCCTTGAATTTTTTGTAGAAGGAAAAAAGAATTTGTATAATAATTATATGAATAAGCAAAATAAAATGAAATGAAATCAAGATTTGAGGGGGGGGAGATTTATCTTACAAGTTCAGCTCTTCATCCAGAAAATTTAAACAAGGGAATGAAAAATGAGAGAGGAGAGGGATTGGAAGAAATGGAAAAGGTAAGAAATGAGGTATTGTAGGGGCATTTATAGGGATTTAGCAAGACGAGAAGCATATCCTCTCATCATCTTATTTTCTTATCATCCCTCATGAACCCATCTAGATTGCTGATTTGACTTAATCTTGGCCATCCATTTTATATTTTTAAAATTGATTCCCAGCCCCCTCAAATGCTTCGATTCCCCCCAAATGCTTGGATCTTCTTCTTCAGTTTGGCGAGAAATACACAAGGAGGCAAAGGTAAGATCATAATAAATATATTTTTCATAGAAAGATTACATCTTTTGGATGATTTCCTAGCTTATGTCACAAAAATTTCCATTATAGGGATTTTTGAGATGCAAGCACATCTCTATTTGAAGTGAAAGTTGTTTCACTACAAAAAAAAAAGGTATTTTGTAGCGGTGGAATTGTAGCGGTTATATTAAACCGCTACAAATTATGGTATTTGTAGTGGTTCTTACCTAAACCGCTACAAATTTGTAGCGGCAAGATTATTTGTAGCGGTTTACTAAAAAAAACCGCTACAAATTTGGCGCGAAATTCCCGCCAAAACTTGTAGCGGTTATTTTGTAGCAGTTAATGCACAAAAACCGCTACAAAAGACCAACACAGGATTTTGTAGCGGTTATAGGGACAATAACCGCTACAAAATACCAAAGGTCATACGTTTGTAGCGGTTATTGCCCCTATAACCGCTACAGAATTTAAAGAGTCCCGACATTTGTAGCGGTTCTAAGCAATAACCGCTACAGAATTTCAAACGTTGTGAACATTTGTAGCGGTTATTGTAAAACTGCTACAAATAATTAAATTTGTAGCGGTTAGAGTAGCGGTTATTTTAATAACCGCTACTAATATCTGGGCTATTTATACCCCCCTCCTCCTTCATTTCTCCGTTTGCCCATTTTGTTTCCTGAGATTTCTCTGAGTGATTTCTTCGAGATTTGAGCGTTCAGACGTCTCTATAGGAGTTTTTGGTCAGTATTCCGCAGTATTCGCACTTGAGGTACGTATAAAACACGTATTTTTATTTATTTTTGTATTTTTATTATATTTTTGCATAATAATGGACTAATATATTTTTTTTTAAATTTGTACAGTTGATATGGCTTCAGGACAGGATAAGGGGAAGGCCCTTCAGGTCCCCAGACCGCCTTTACGGGGTGGCAGCAGCCGGGCAGGGGGCAGAGGGAGGGGGCAGCGCGCAGGCAGGGCTACCGCGGCATCTCAGCCCATCCCCCCACAGGTACCGCCGACGATCCCACAGGTGACGACCGCACCAGAGGTGCCTGAGGTGGAGGGGCCAGAGATTAGCGTTGAGGACTTCCTCAATGAGGAGGAGTTCGAGATCCCGCTTGGTGGGTTCAGGGAGATGGAGCAGTTCCTCGATCAGGAGGACGCTCGGGAGCAGAACAACCCACGAGGGTCGTCTTCGCGGTCCACTGGGTTTGAGGTGCAGATCGAAGGTAAATTACTTTTTTAATTTAGTAAGTTATTTATTTAAATTTGAAATGTTAACTTTGAATTATAATTTATCTAACGTGCGGTCAACTGTGCAGATGAGCAGGGGAACGTGTCGACGAGGAGGCTGGATGTGACCGGTCTGAACAGCATGGACCGGTCCCTGCGAGTTATAGTGCCGTGGAACGAGGGCACTGACCAGCCGATCCACAATGGGGGTCACCTGCTCAACCACTTCCTGAGCGACCTGGGATCGAATTGGATGCGGTTCCCCCTTCACTTCCCGACGTGGAGGCACATTCCGAAGGGGCCGAAGGACCAGGCTTGGGAGGAGGTGGTTCAGGTAATTAAAACTATTTAATTAATATTTTTTTAATTAATTCTATTTAATTATTTTTTTTAAAATTATGGTTTTTATAATTATTGATATTTAAATGTATTTTTTTCAGCTGCGGTTTGCCGTCCGGGCCAACCGGAAGAGGTACGCCATCATGAAGATGGGCGACGCCTGGAGGAACAGGAGGAACCGTCTCTTCCACAGTGTGGATGGGGACGGGACGATGCCTCTGGAGCAGCTGCAGGAGAGCGTCCCGGACGGCGTCCCGCCGAACGACTGGGCGCGTTTCGTCCAGTTCAGGAGGAGCCCTGAGGCGCAGGTAATGTATTTATTAGATTTTTTATATATAATTTTGTAATTGTTAAATATTAAATTATAATATCAATTTAATTTGTATTTAATTTTAAATTATAATACATTTAATTTTTTTTCCAGGAGCGTGCTCGGAGGAACGCCGAGATCCGGGCGCAGCAGACGATCCACCACACAGCAGGATCGAAGACCTTTGCTGTGACCTACAGTGAGCTGGTAACTTTTCAAGTGCTTCACTTACTTTTAGCTGATTATTTCATAATACTAATTGTTTTGTAATTGTTTCAGGAGACGAGGGCACAGCAGGAGAACCGTCAGACGGACTATGCGGAGCTGTACGCCATCACACACAGACACCGTGATGGGACTGCGACCTCTCAGCAGGCAGAGGCGGCCATTGTAAGTAATTTTAGTATTATATTTTTCATAAAACCAAGTTAATAATGAAAAATGCTAATTATTAATTGTTTCATAAAATGGCAGGAGCGGATGCAGCTGTCGCAGGCTGAGCTGCGACAGACCCAGCCTGAGGAGTCATAGGGGTCAGTGGACCCGACGGCTCCTTTGAAGGCGGGTCTGGCTCAGGCTGAGCACCCTGGACGCGTGCGGGGTATGGGGATAGGCGCCAGACCCAGCATGGTCTACAGCAGGAGCGCCGCCTCTGAGGCTGGCAGCTCTAGAGGGGTCAGACGTCGGAGGGACGAGTCTATTGACCAGCAGCGGTCAGATTTGGAGATGACGCAGCAGCAGATGGTGCAGCAGCAGATGCAGGCGCAGCAGCAGCAGCAGATGCAGGCGCAGCAGCAGCAGCAGCTGCAGATGCACGCAGATATGATGTACGCTCAGCAGACGCAGTGGCGTGAGATCGCGAACACCATGCTCGAGGGAGCATGGAGTCGCCTGTTCCCGGACGAGCAGCATCCAGCAGTTCCCCCTGTCCCTCGCTACGTCGTCCCGAGTACTACTCCTCCTCCTACTGCTCCTCCTCCTGCTGATGACGATGGTGCGGTTCACTCTGCGCAGCGGCCTGATCCAGCAGCATCTGAGGGAGCCCCACCTGAGGGAGCACCAGAGGATCAGCCCCCAGCTCCTTAGTTTAGGACATTTTCTTTTGTTTAAACATTTGTAAATATTTATGAGTTTTTATTTCAGAATTTTCTTATTGTGTTTTATATAATTATATTTATATTATTAGATCGCGTTGAAATAATTTATGAATGATTTATATCTAAATTTAAAAAAAAATAAAGTATATATATATTTGTAGCGGTTTTAACTTAAAACCGCTACAAATATGTATGTTTGTAGTGGTTATTAGTGTATAACCGCTACAAACATACATATTTGTAGCGGTTTTAAGTTAAAACCGCTACAAATGTACATATCTCTATTTGTAGCGGTTTAACTTCAGAAACCGCTACAAATATGTAGGTTTGTAGCGGTTATGTTATGTATAACCGCTACCAATTAGAAAAATATTTTTATATTTAATGTCCAACGGCTTTAATATTAGTAGCGGTTTTATTAGTGTATAACCGCTACAAATATATTTTCGTAGCGGTTATAAAATAATAACCGCTACACATATATATTTGTAGCGGTTTACCTTCATAAACTGCTACAAATATGTACCTTTGTAGCGGTTATGCACTAATAACCGCTACAAACGCTCAAATCATTTGAATTTTGAAATTTCCCGCCTTTGTGCACATTTGTAGCGGTTATGTTATGTATAACCGCTACAACTTAGAAAAATATTTTTATATTTAATGTCCAACGGCTTTAATATTAGTAGCGGTTTTATATATATAACCGCTACTAATACTGAACAAGTACATTTTGAATATCCCAACAATTAACGGCTTCGATATTAGTAGCGGTTGTATATATATAACCGCTACAAAATTATAAACGTTGGAATTTCTGTAGCGGTTGGTGTAGCGGTTTGATAACCGCTACAAAATTATAAACGTTGGATTTTCAGAATATAAGGTTCTAAGCATTCGTCATTATCTTCTCACTCATCTTCTTCTCTATACTTTCTTCTCTCTCACTTGTAGCTATGGATAAATCATGGATTAGGTTGCCGCGCAATTCTCCTGAATATTTGTACGGATTAAACAGTTTCTTAGATTTCGCATTCACTCACGCCAGCTGTAACGGCAAGATCGTCTGTCCCTGTCGGAAATGCAAGTTCAAGAAGTGGCATGCACGAAATGTTGTGAAGGAACATTTGCTTGTGAAGCCTTTCCCTGAGGAGTATACGTTCTGGGCAGTTCATGGTGAGAAGGCCGGCATTAGATATGATGAGGCTCTTCCTCGAAGTTCTCAAGTAGGCGTTCAAGTAGATGAAGATGATCCTATGAATGATGCTGTGCGTGATGCGTTTGGATTTCAAGGCGACAACTTCAACGAAGAAGTGCACGGCTCTGAGCCGGCTTTTATAGGGAATGAAGCAGCTCGGGATTTTTTCAGCTTGATGGATGAGACAGATCGTCCTTTATATCAAGGTTGTCACAAATATTCTAAATTATCTTTCTTGATCAAATTGTATCATATCAAGTGCTTGTGTGGGATCACAGATAAGGGAATGTCGATGTTGCTCGACTTATTACAAGATGCATTCCCCGACGCCGAGATTCCCACAACCTTCTACGAGGCCAAGAAGATTATCAACAGGTTGGGGTTGAATTATCAGAAGATTGATGCGTGCCCAAATGATTGTATGCTGTATTGGGGAGACGATTCCAGCAGGGAGACGTGTAAGAGATGTCACACATCGAGGTACAAGACAATTCGGAAGGGGAAAAAGCAGAAGAAGAAACCTGCAAAGATTCTCAGGTACTTCCCTTTGAAACCTCGTCTGCAAAGATTATTTATGTCGTCTAAAACTGCTGAGCACATGAGGTGGCATGCCGTTGATAAAAACGAAGACGGTAAATTAAGACATCCGCGGGATGCAGCTGCATGGAAAACGTTTGACAACGACTTTCCAGATTTTGCGACTGACCCCAGAAATGTTCGGCTTGCGTTGGCGACCGACGGTTTCAATCCTTTCGGGAATCTTAGCACAAGTTACAGCATTTGGCCGGTAGTCTTAGTTCCTTACAACTTACCCCCTGGATGTGTATGAAACAAAGCTCTTTCATTATGTCTATGATCATTCCAGGCAAAAAGGCACCGGGCAATGACATCGATGTGTATCTCCAACCGCTTATTGTGGAATTGCTTGACCTGTGGAATGTCAGCTTGGAGACGTACGACGCTCACAGCAAGACTTTGTTCAACATGCGTGCAGCCTTGATGTGGACGATCAGTGACTTTCCTGGCCTTGGCACATTATCTGGTTGGAATGTGCATACTGGGTCGGCGTGTCCAGCTTGCAATTTCGACTCTGACGCATTGCGCCTTCCCCACAGCCGAAAGTGGTGCTTTATGGGGCATCGGAGGTTTCTCGATGGAACGCATAAGTTCAGATTGCAACAGAATCGCTTCAATGGGAAACCAGAGAAAAGAGGACCACCTCAGACTTTGTCCGGTACAGATATCTTACAGCAGCTTGAGCATGTTGACTTCGAGTTTGGAAAAAGCGACGATTCAGCACAAACTCGCCAAAAGTCGCGCAGGACTTCGGCGCCTCAGCAGTGGAAGAAGATAAGTATTTTCTTCACGCTTCCGTATTGGAGATCTAATTTACTTCGCCACAGTCTTGATGTAATGCACATTGAAAAGAATGTTTGCGACAATGTGCTGTATACGCTGCTTAACGAACCCGGCAAGACAAAAGATCACCTTCAAGCTAGGAAAGATTTACGCGACATGGGAGTTTGTGAAGACGCTTGGCCAGATGAGCATGACAGATTTACACCGGCAAAGTTTACCCTCACAAAACCGAACAAGGATGTGTTCCTCGCGACGTTGAAGAAATTAAAAGTTCCTGATGGGTATTCAAGCAACATTTCTCGATGTGTCGACTTGCAGGCTCGAAAGGTTGCTGGCCTGAAGAGTCACGACTCACATGTTCTTATGCAGCAGTTACTCCCTCTGGCTATAAAGAATACACTTCCTCCCGATGTTTCCATCGTTTTGGTGGAACTTTGTTCTTTCTTTCGGAAGTTGTGTTCTAAGGTTTTGATCGTTGAGGAGCTCGATCAGCTGCAGTCGAAAATCATTCTTACGCTTTGTCACTTGGAGATGATCTTTCCTCCGTCCTTTTTTACTGTGATGGTTCACCTCACAGTCCACCTCGTTCATGAAACAAAGCTCGCTGGACCAGTACAATATCGTTGGATGTATCCGATTGAGAGGTACTTATTTTAAATATGTGCTTTCATTTATTGTCCGTATTTAATGTTTGCTGGTCGTCCTTTTCATCATTTTATATCAATTTTCTCTTATGTACTTCGTAGGTTCCTTGGGAAATTAAAATCTTACGTGAGGAATAAGGCGTGGCCAGAAGGTTCTATAGCTGAAGGCTATATAGGGGATGAGGTGCTATATTTTTGCTCAAGGTATTTTGATGATCTTGAGACGGCTTTCAACCGCCCGCCTCGTGTTGACGATTGTCCGGAACCTGTGCCGACATCAGGAGAATTTATCCCTCGTGTTGGTAAACCAGTTGGAGCAACTGAGAACTTCAAACTAACGGCAACTGAGAAGTTCCAAGCACATAGACATGTCTTGATTAATTGCACTCAAGTTGAACCTTTTGTACAGTAAGAATTGTACACTCACATGTTATTCGATCTGTATCTTTCGTAACATTTCTCACTTTCATTTCACTAACGCCTTTCCATTATTAATTATAGGGAATTCAGAAGTCATGTGAAGCGTCAGCTCAGGATCCGTACACAGACATCCTCGGAAGTTGATAGGAGGGTCCACAGAGAATTCCCGAGCTGGTTTGCGCGCAGAATACTAAATGACCACAACCCACACTCACCAGATTTCAGAGCTCTCGCAATCGGCCCTCTTGATCATGCAAAACGGTTTACAGCATATAATGTCAATGGTTTTAAGTTTTGCACGGTTTCACGGGATCAAGGATTGCAAACACAGAATTCGGGTGTTTATGGCACATTTGGGACAAGGAGTTATGCGAGCAGCAGTGACGCCAACATGCAGTTCGGAGGCGTCCCTTACTATGGCAAGCTTCTTGATGTGGTCGAGCTTAATTATCAGAGCCGTTTCACCGTGACGCTGTTCAAGTGTTTGTGGGCAAATACCACTACTTCTCGGGGACTGACAACTGACGACCTAGGGATCACATCAGTCAATTTCTCACGGCCAATTCATACTGGTATTTCTCAAGATGATGAGCCGTATATTCTAGCTTCAGAGGCACATCAGGTTTATTATGTCGAGGACGAGAGGCATACGGATTGGCACATGGTCGTTCATTTAAAGCCAAGAGACCTTTACGACATGGGTGAAGGCGATAACATCGTCTACGAGAGTGAGCCATTTCAGCCAACTGATTTTGAAAACTACTTCCCTGAAGGCGATGACAATTTACCTCTACTGCGGTGAGTTTTTTAAGTCCACGTCATTTGAATTACATTTTTTAAATTTAATAATACATCAATAACAATAATTTTTCTACAAAATTTCTGTAGGGATGGCGACGATGAGTGATCAAATTTAAAAAAATGCAAAAAATTTCTAAAAATAAAATGTAAAAAAAAAATTAAAAAAAAAATTAAAATAATATTAGTAGCGGTTTTTTAACCGCTACTAATTAATAAATAACCGCTACTAAATAATAACCGCTACATTAACCGCTACAAATAGCACTACGAATAATAAACCGCTACAAAAATATACATAACCGCTACTAATTAATAACCGCTACAAATAGTACGGGGATCCCTATAAATACCCTTACTACAACTCATTTCAAACACTCCCTAATTTCTTTTCACCTTACCTTTCTTTTATTTCCTCTCATTCACAACTTCTTTCGTATGAGTAGAGGAGCGGAATAATTTTATCAAATATGGTAACAAGATTTTTATTTTTTTTTAGAATACTTCTTTCCTTTCTATAAAATTTATTCTAATCATCTTTTTTTCTAGGTATATCATAACTGTATCTCATTTTCATCTATTTTTCATACACAATTACATTATATTATAAAACATAATAATTCCTTATTACCTACCTATCCTTAATAATATTATTAATATAAATTTTATACTAATCCTATTTAATTACATTTTTCCTTTTTATTTATTAATAGTTAAACTATTGAAAATAAATT
The DNA here is from genome assembly GCA_963855925.1 of Inga laurina. NCBI lineage: Eukaryota > Viridiplantae > Streptophyta > Magnoliopsida > Fabales > Fabaceae > Inga > Inga laurina. Next base: position 10,876,180 of record OY979710.1, read on the forward strand.
ATTTAATATAATATTGAAAAAACAGAAAAATATTATTGTATTTTTTAAAAAAAAAATTTAAATATTTGTAGCGGTTATTAAACCGCTACTAAATAACGCGCCTTTTTACGACTCAATTTAAATTTTTTGGCGCTAAATTTGAATTTCATGAAATTAGTAGCGGTTTTCCAAAACCGCTACTAATTTCATGAAATTCAAAATTTGTAGCGGTTTTCCAAAACCGCTACTAATTTCATGAGATTCAAAATTAGTAGCGGTTCGTTAACCGCTACAAAATAAAAAATTCTTTTTAGCTCTCAATATAATAATTTTTTATATTTGTAGCGGTTATATAACCGCTACAAATATCTCTGGGTGTTCTAGCGGTTTAAATGAACCGCTACAAAATATGTAGCGGTTATTGTTCATTGAGTAGCGGTTTTAAATAACCGCTACAAAACGGCCTGCAACGTACGATTTCGTAGCGGTTTAAATAACCGCTACTAACTTAGTTTGTAGCGGTTGGAACCGCTACTAATACTCATTTTTAACCGCTACTAAATCACGTTTTTTTTGTAGTGTTTGTATACTAAGTTGATAAAAGAAACCATAGTGCTCTTGCTTTACATTGTAAAATATTTCTCATTTGTCTTTATATTGCTCTTCCTTTTGTTGCTTTTGTGTGTATATTGTATTTTGTGAAGCCCAATATGGGTTTTCTTCCTTTTTAAGAAAAAAACTGTACAAAAGCAAACTGAAACAACCTACAAGAACGCATTAATGTAGGACTACTAACCTCTACAAAACAGATTGAAAATCAAAAAAAATATTTGTGTGTGTTCAACTATAGATGTAATCTGTGCAAGAACTCCTTCCCTGTTATGCTGTAAGTCTATTGGAGAAGGATTACATGAATTCTCACATCCCATAATTTCCAAAGAGTGACACAAGCTCCAATTTTCCTAGTGGAGTTAGCCTTTGGGTTGTTGATGAGATGACAAATCCAAGATGAGACCTTTTTTTGCTGTAAAAAAGTGGATTTTGTTTTGATGAGTTTTTTGTTTAAGTTTATTGTTTTAATTCATATTTTTCACATAAGTTTATATTTTATGTGTTGCATAACATTATTTTGCAGGTTTCAATCTATAGAAGTTGATTTGACTCCTAGATTAGGAAAAGAATTTGATAATCTAGAGGAAATATGGAGGTTTTGGAATGAATATACTTGTAAAGTAGGTTTCAGTGCAAGGAAAAATGGGGTGATAAGGTGGGATCAAGTGTTCGTTCTTCTAAATAGTTGTTCAACTCAAATTTACACATTGTTGCAGTGTGTTTGCTCATGCTCTCAAGATAATCCTACATCATATAATGTTAAAAGTAGAGTATTAGTATAATGCTAATCAAATCAAAATGACAATAAAGAAAGAAAATGAAATATTCAAGAATTAAAAGCTTATAGCAAAACATAACAAGTAGTTGCTTCATCAGTTTTGGAGGAGGAGGAAGAGGAAGAGGGATGAGTGGCTGTTGAATATGTTTGCCATGAGGCTTGGTAACTGGAACTTGAAGAGGACCCAACAAAAGAGATTGAAGATGATGATGAAGATCCCATATCATTGTACTAATGAAACACATAATATAACTTCCTCTTAATGTGTTCAACCTTGGCATCACAATTTATGGGATCAAGTTTCGCATAACAAAATTTAATGACCTTCAACTTCATCCGTGGATCAAGAACAATAGCAAGAGAAAGAATGTTACTATAATCACTCTAATATTTGTCAAACTTTTCAAGCATTCTCACAGCTATATCTTGAATCACAAGATCATCATGGTCCACATAAGCTTTCAACATTAACTCAATTATTGATATTTGCATGAAATACATGTTAGATGTAGTATATAAGGACCCAGAAAACAAGTTTCTTATAAGTGCAAATGGCTCCAAGAAAGAGCGTGTTGCCTCTGCTTTAGACCACTTCGGGTTTATTGGACAATGAAAATAATTGGCATCAATGATAGATAAATAAGTAAAAGCACGACAATATTTAAGGGCACTTTCAAGCATTATAGTGGTGGAATTCCATCTAGTTGTAACATCTAACCGCAAACCAATTGATGTATCAATACCCCCAACATGTTCAATACATTTTTTGAAATTTATCAAGTGCGCCTAAGATTGCTTCACATATCTAACATTCTCCCTAATCTTATGAACAACTTCACTAGTTACTTTTAAACCCTCTTGAGCTATGAGATTTAAGATATGGACACAACACTTCACATGAAAAAACCCCCATTGCATATCAATCTATTACCCAAAAGTAACCTTTCTTTCAATGAATTTTGCATATTGTCATTTGTAAAAGAATTGTCAAGAGTGATAAAAAATACTTTCTTATCAATACCCCACTCAATCAATATATCATAAGCCCTTGTAGCCAATTCAACACCAGAGTGAGGAGGATCCTTCTTAAAGAAAGCAAGAATTTTGCTATTCAGTTTCCATTTATCATCAACAAAATGAGCAGTCAATAAAAGATATCCTTCACTAGTTATTGAAGTCCAATAATCAGAAGTTAAACATACTCTACCAAGGTCGTTTATTATTGTTTTCCTCAAGATCTCTTTCTGATTAAGATAGAAATTCCATACATCCATAACAACAATTTTTCTAGAAATGCATTTATAATCAAGATTTAGATAAGTGTGGAAATCCTTAATTGCATCATACTCAACAAAGGAATAGGGGAGATCATGTTTAATGATAGCAAAAGCAAGCTTTTCCCTAACTATGCTATGATCAATTTGTCTAGCTCTGAGTTTTCCTTCTTGGTCTATCATCATATCACCAATGTCTTTATACTTTAGGAGTGAATTGCACATATTTATATGGCTCCTAAGGGTTGAAGTCCCATAATCTCTACTTCCTACTAAGTATTCTTTCCCACACCCTCTACATTTTGCCTTTTCTTTACCTTTTACTATAACTCTAGTAAAATACTTTCAAACCTCAAATGTGGTTCTCTTTTTCCCCTTTCTACTTGAATCATCTTCCAAATCTTGAGCAGAGACAGTAGAGATAGGTATTTCCCTTACCGGTTGTGCTTGTGATTATGCAGCTAGGCCTTCCACAATAGTTTCTTAACTACTTTGTAGATTAACATAAGCTTGACCTTCCTTCACAGCACATGAATCCATCTCTTTCTTTTTATAATAAATTGCAACAAAAAATATACTAATGACACAGAGAAAATGTCAATAACCAAATGAAGCAAATTAGGATTTCAGCTAGGAAGCAGGAACATCCAGATGAAGCAAATTAGGACTTCATTTTGGTCAAGAAAAACAATAAAACATCACATCTGATGCAAAAATGCAGTGCTGGTTCTTTACAAGTCCTAAATCAAATTCAGAAAATCCATAAAAAAAACCTCATGGACATTCTTGAAAAGTCATCAACAAATTTTATTTTTTAACTACCAATATATAAATTCTCTAGATTGACCAACAACATTTCTTATAAGGACCATGTTATAACACTTTAACATGTTCATAACACATTTAAAAGACTAAAAAACAGTTACACAGGACTCTAGACTTCTGTAGTTCTGTCCTTCAGGCATGGTTCAACACTTCCACATCTAGTCAAGGACATGTTGGCTTCTTTATTCAGTTAGAACTCAGAAGTCATTGAGTTCAGTCAATCAAAAGCATGCATATATATATATATATATATTGTATACTATAGTTATTGAATTTTAGAACTCAGAAGTTAGAACTCACAACTCACAAGCCAGATCCATAAAGGAGCCGGCGACGAGCAGCCCAGCATCATAAAGCAGCGAAGAAGGTGATGGGCTAAGGAGGGAAGAGATCACTGTCACACCCTTATCTTATTTTAACTTGCAACGGAATATTAATGTGTGGTTCGGTTGGCAACACATGAATAACATAAATATACTGATGGTATAGCATGATTACAAAAATTTCCCATAAGGGTTCGTACACGATAATTACCATCAATGTAGCCACACAAGGCTACTTGGGTGTCTAAACCCATCCCAGTGAAATGGAGACATCTTCCCGTCTTCATTCTACCACTACAATGCTCTCGTACGGTTCTTTTCTTTATTCTCAGCATACCTTTCATATTCACCTGTCTAAATTGTTGGTAGAGGAGGGTGAGACTCGAGAGAATCTCAGTAGGTAAACAGTACTAGTATGTATACAGGACAAGTGCTTAATACATGACATGCTTGCATTACATAAACTCATGCTAACACAATGACATATCTGCGTGCTCAATGTTTAAAATAGCATACTTATGGCCATAGCATAAATAGAAACAGAGATTTAATCATTCATATATGTTTCACATAATCAAGCAAAGCAATAACATGCATTAATACACCAGCACAAATATCAAATACACGCATGAGAGGTAAGTTCCATACCTTGTGTCCCTTTTGCTAAACAGAGATAGTTCCTCGATCTACATGTAAATAGCTCGGGCTCCAAATTTGATCCTAAAATTTCAAATGTACAATTTAGACATTTTCATAGTGTTTCTGGTGGTTATATGAGTCTATATTGAAAAATTACTAAAATGCCCCTGGGACCCGACCCAACCCCGCCGTACCCGGCCCGACTGTAATTTTCTCGAAATTTTGACCCGGGCTAATCTGACATATTTTTTTCCCAAGGAATCAATTTCCAGACTTAGAATTACCACATTCATTGCTAGAAGACCAGAATGCCCTTAGCAACCCCTATTTCAGGGTTTTAGGGGCGTTTTCGTAATTATGCTTGTCAGTCTTTTCTGAAAAAGTGATTAACTGTAACCCCACCTAATTTTACCTCCTAAACTTAATGGGATAATCACAACATAAAAAATGCAACTCTAACATGTCTATCTAGCTCTGACCAAAATCTCAGGATTCTTAGAGGAAAATTGGGGTTTTCGAAATCAAACTTCGCAGACTTGCTACTTTCTACTCCTAATCAGTATATTAACTATTTAATTATGTTATAACTACCATTTAGACCTAATTTTGGAAGCATAACGCCTAGAAGACAATATTTCTCAAATGTACAAATAGAGCCAAACCAATACACTGATTAAACTATCCATAATAGCTAGAACAACTAAAGATTGAAGTGTAGGAAGTTACCTCTTCTTCCTTCTAGCTTTTCCTCTTGAAGGCCAAAACCCTAGGTCTTTAATTAAACACCAAATGTTTGCTTCGAAACACCTTAACAAACATAGAAGAGAAACTTATGAGAAGAATTATACACGTTAGGTACGAAATCACCGAAGAAATCGGCTTACCTTGTGAGATTTCTCCTTCCTTCTCTGTATTTTTCTCCAAGCTCTCTCTCTCTCCTCTCTTGTTGCGGTTGAAGGGAATGAAGGAAAGACAAGGGAATATGCTTTTAAAATATCTCATTTCCCTTGCTTTATTTAATTACATTAATTTCCAATTTGTTGACTTTGGTGGCATAAGCTTATATACATGTAAACATGTTATAGAGCTCAATTATAGTTGGACTAACTCCTCCCCCATTTTAGTCAGCCCATATTCATGTCTTGGGTCCATTAAAAGAGAAAGATAGGATAATATTAACTTATCCAATAATTTAATTAATTAATTTTCCCAATTTATGATTTTTACAAAATTCTGGCAGATTATCTACCCAAACTTTGAAAAATCATAACTAAATTTGTAAACCTTGTATCAGAGTGATTCTAAAGGCTATAGAACCTTATTGAGTCTAGTTTCAAGGAAAAATATATAATTTTGCCAATTGGAAGTACAAAATTCCCAAAATTTATGTTTTTGAACTCTATTCTAGAAAATCAATAGTTTTTCTTGGTTACATTCAAAAATTCATAACTCTTTGTATATAACTTTAAATGATTGATATGACCTATCATATTAAAGCTTAGGATGTCTACTTTCATTTTATAAAATTCATAATTTTTAATAATCATTTGTTTATCTAAATCGCATGACAAATTCACTGCCTCACAGGGAGAAGTGAAATAGCATGCACTTGTAATTTTAATAAATTCTATTTTTGTATACAAATTTCCCCATACTCTTTAATTCACCATTTTATCCCATTAAATGTTTCATTACATAAAGGGAATCTTGGTGATAAAAATTAGGGTGTTACAACCACCACGACGAAGCTGGAGGAGTACGACCACAGGCCAGGCGATGAAGGTTGAGCGCCAGAGAAGGCAACGGCCGACAGGCGGAGGAGCAGCGAAGGCTGAGCGATGACAAAGGCTGAGCGGTCAAGAACTCGACAGGCTGAGGTTGAGGAATGAGGAGTGAGGACGATGACAGGGAAGGCAGAGTAGTGGGAGTGGGATTGTGGGAGCACCAAAGCACCATACACAGCGACGGCTAACAGGCTAAGGTGAGTGAGAAAGACGCAGGATCTCAAGGAGCCAAAGCCGATTAAGGATTTAGCCATTTAGGATTACTTAGGTTAGGGGGCGTTGTGATAAGAGTCTGAGAGAGTGAGAGATTGAGTCATTGAAATAATGAATTTAGATTTGAGAGAATGAAAGTTCACAGTCATAGAGTGAAAGTCTGAGAGAGTTAGATGAATTCAAATTTGTTACTAAAAATAAAAGGGCCTACTCACAATCTCATACTTTATCACTCTCTAAGTCCAACCGAACAAGCCCAAGTCCAACAACAAGCAACCATTAATGCTATAAAAAAAATTTACGGGCTAGCCCGGATCAGCTCGTGGGTTGAGCAGTGCGGGCCTGCATGAACCACATTTTTCTGGGCCTAAAAAAGGCCAACCCTAACCGTGTCAAAACCTGTGGGCTGCGAGTTGAGCTTGTGGGTTGTGTAATGCCCCAATTTTTAGTTAAGGGCTAATGAGGATTATTATGGATATTTGTGAATTTAAATTGGAGTTATCATATATTCTATAGCAATTTTAATTAATATGCCATAATCAATGGAGAAATTGAAAGAATGGCCATAAGTTAGTGATTAATGGAGAGATTAATTACTAACTAAGGAAAAATGATTGACGTGCCAGTAGCTCTGAATTCGTTCAAATTTGTACCCATCAAAGACATTGCCGCCTACACACCATCAAACAGGGGATTGATTCATTTGTTTCGAATAGATACGCATGATTAAAATCATTTTATGTTTAGATAAATTTTTCAGTCAAGACATCTTACATAAGCAAGACAATCACGCAGATGTTACAGGTTTTTTACAAGCATTTGGGCCTGGTTGACCATCACGAGAGACTCGTGAGACAACAAAAAACTTGATTATCAATATTGATCTTATCAATATTTAATGACAAGAAATATATTTGAAACTTTTAGTATAAAAATATACAAGTCATTCAAAATAGATTATTATAAATTAATAACATGGTTTGTTATGATTACAAATAAATATTGCTTCTTGTCCATACAATAAAACAATTGTCCACTCATAAAGACTAAATTACATAATAAATATTACATATCTAATAAAACAATGCTTTAAAACCATAAATTGTCCTCTTGTGCTTGTAGAGGCTTCGAAAGTTCAAAATGCTATATATGAACTTTCCTATGCAATGGGTAGCAATACTTGTTTTTTTTAAAAAAAAGAAAGACACACTAGAAAAACAAATAGAGGTCTGCATCACCCCCAAAGACATCGAGGCCTCATCTTCTGCTTCAGTCTTCCCACTCTTGTTGAATATTAGGATAGCTTCAGAAGAGTAATGCTGGACGTAGTTCCTATGTTATGATCTAATGATAGAGGTTTTGCATTAAAAATCAGCAATTTAGACAGAACCCAACTGATAGTAAAATCTAAAAAAACAATAATATAAACAAAGGCTCTATACTCTCTCTCTCTCTCTCTCTCTCTCTGATATGACAAAGGCTCTATACTCTATTGTCAATAAACTTCTATAACTAAATTTTTAGTGGAAAGCCTCATGAGTGAAAATCTTGTCTGTTGCTTTTAGTAGTTTTTTTATTAAAAAAATTATAATAGCAGTCCTCTCTCTTTGGGAAAATTTCAAAAAACTACATTGGAAATATAAAAATGACAGGAAAATTTCAAAAAACTACATTGGAAATATAAAAATGACAAATCAGTACATTGAAAATGAGAAAAGACGAATCAGGCGGGTGTTAGAAAAAGTGAGGAATCTGTCCTTTTGAAATCTCGGCCAAATTACAAAAATGCCCTTCAGCACTTCATCCCCACTTTAGAATAACAACATGATCATCGTAATTAACAACTTCGGATTCGGTATTAACAACTTCAATTCTTCTTTGACAATTAACAAATTTTAGGGCCAATAACAACACCTATCTCTTAATTAACAACTCCGGATTCGATATTAACAACTCCAATTTCTTCTTTCACACTTTATAAGTTTTAGGGCCAATAACAACACCTATCTCGCCATTAATAACTCCGGATTCGATATTAACAACTCCAATTTCTTCTTTCACATTTAACAAGTTTCAGGGCTAATAATAACACTCATATATTAATTAACAACTCAGGATTCGAAATTAACAACTCCAATTTCTTCTTTCATAATTAACAAATTTCATGCCAATAACAACACCTACCTTGTCATTAACAACTCCGGATTCGCCATTAACAACTCCTATGTTGTTATTGCGACTGAGGGCTGAAGGGCATTTTTGTAATTTGGCCGAAATTTCAAAAGGACAGATTCCTCACTTTTTCTGACACCCGCTTGATTCGTCTTTTCTCATTTTTAATGTATTGATTTGTCCTTTTTATATTTCCAATGTAGTTTTTTGGAATTTTCCCTCTCTCTTTTATGCAAAACATTGTCATTTTGTTTAAGTGCAGGGAAATGGTTGGAAAATTAATTGGACACATCTCTTTACTTGGGAGGGAACGATAGATGGGAGGAGGGGGAGGAGCTAGTTATCAAGAGAGAGGATCAAGTAAGGGGTAGTAAGGTAAAATTATTAAATTCTGAAATTTTATTTTAGATCATGTGACCTAATTTAGGATTTTTTATATTTAATGAATTAGTTTAAAATTTGAGTAATTTAGCTATCTCTTAAAAAAATTGCCTTTAATGTTTATTCAAATATTAATTTTTTTCATAGTGTTGGACAAATTACATGATTTCAAAATGTGAAGAGGATGTTGATTTCCTCTTTCTTATGCAAGTTAAAGAATAACTAAGAAAAGGATGAACCTCGAAAATGAATTTCATTGTTCAGCAATACTAGTGGAAAAATCATTTTTAAGACCGGTTAAAAAATACATTTTAGACCGGTTTTGGATTTGGTCTTGATACAACTGGTCTTAAAAGTCTGCCACATTTTAGATCGGTTATGGAACCGGTCTTAAAAATAAGTTTTAAGACCAGTTATTTATAAAACTGGTCTTAAAATAAATATTTTTAGACCAGTTATCAGAGAAACCGGTCTAAAAGGTTGTAATTTTAAGACCGGTTATCTTGATTAATATCAACGACCCTTTATCCTTGGAGAGCTACAGACCACATTTTATTTGCCTGATCAGTAACATAGAATACTTGTTTTGCTTGATATGCCATAATAAAAGGTTCATCTCCAAAACTTCTACTAATCAAATCAACTAATGTAAATCCCAACTGATCAATCATCACACCATTGTTGACATCAACCTACTTGCATTTGAAAATAAGAAGTCTAACTTTAACATAATCAAGCACCCAAATCTCTTCAATAACCCCATAATAATGTATTGCTGCCAATCTAGGATTCTTATCTTTTGAACTAGAGAAGTGCATAGATTCAGCCACTAACATAACCCCACTGTTCTAGACGGTGCTCCTATCATCAAGGGACTTTGTGTAAAACGTATAACCATTGATCACAAATGAAGTCCAACTTATGATATCAGCCTCAGGACCATGTGCTAACCATTTAATTGTATCAGAAACACATTCTTCGCCGTCAACCTTTTGTTTGAACCAATGTGCAAAAATTTTGTCATGCTCCTTAATTAGGCTTTGTTCGGTCATTCGACTATTTCCTTTTCGTACAATTTATTTATGAGCATTAATGTAATCTTGAATTTCATCAACATTATTCAAGATGTACAAGTAGACTTGTTGCAATTCATTAGGATCCACACTCTTTACTGAAGCCCCACGTCTACCGCCTTCTTCATCATGACATTCAAGAAGTCCAATATGTCCTACATTTGACAAGTAATATAGACAAGACTCCATGGCTTCTTCAGAAACATATTTCTTAATAATAGATGCTTCAGGCTAGTTAGGGTTCTTCACATACCCTTTTAGGATTTTCACAGTTCTTTCAATTGGGTACATCCATCGTAAATAGATAGGGTCACACAACTTGATCTCCCTGACTAGATGAACAATTAGATGTACCATGATGTCAAAAAAAGAAGGAAGAAAAAGCTTCTCAAGATGGCACAAGATTAGATATCCTTCATTTTCTAGTTCATCTAATTTTTCTGTCTCAATGAATTTACTACAAATAGCATTGAAGAAGAAACAAAGTCTAGTCAAAATATGTTTAAGATCATATTCGGAAATGCCATGAATAGCTACTGGGAGTAGTTGTTATATTAAGATATGACAATTATGAGACTTTAGCCCTACTAACTTCAAATCTTTTATCGACACAAGCTTCCTTAAATTTGAAGAATACCCTGAAGGAACTTTTATGCCATGTAAACACTCACAAAAGCTTCTTTTCTCAACCTTAGACAAAGTATGAGCAGCTGGAGGACAAAAAGTTCTCTTACCATATGGCTTTGGATACAAATCTTCTCGTATCCTCATTTCTTGCAAATCTAATATTGCCTTCACGTCATCCTTAGAACTACCTTGTATGTTAGGCAGTGTTCCAACAATATGTTAGGCAGTGTTCCAACAATACTATCACATACATTTTTCTCCACATGCATGAAATTAATACAGTGTCTCACATCAAGATTCGGCCAATATGGAAGATTGAAGAAGACAAACCTCTTTTTCCATTTACTTTTCTCATTACTATTCTTTGTAGTCTCACCAAAGATAACATTCATATTGTTCACCTTTTCATAAACTTGCTCCCCAGTCAATGCCTTCGGAGCATCTTCAAACTCTTGTCCACAAAAAAAAGATTTCTTTAATCTACGATACAGGTGGCCCCGTCTAAGAAATCTCCTATGGCCAAGATAAACTGTCTTTTTTTCATGTTGAAGTTGATGGTAGCATGTTCCTTCTTCACAAATCGAACATGCTTTATAGCCTTTAACACTATATCCTGACAAGTTTCCATATGCAAGGAAGTCATTTATAGTACAAAAGATCATGGCTCGCATTTTAAAAACTTCCTTCTTGTTCGCGTAAAAAACATCAACACCTTCATTCCACAACTCTTTCAAGTCTTCGATCAAGGGTTCCAGGTAAACATCTATGTCATTTTCGGGTTGTTTTGGTCCCGAAATCAACATAGACAACATGATATACTTTCGTTTCATGCATAAAAGAGGAGATAAGTTGTAAATTACCAACAGAATAGGTCATGAACTATGTATACTGTTCAGGCTAGCAAAAGGATTCATGCCATCCGTGCTAAACCCAAGCCTAAGGTTCCAAGGTTCTTCACTGAAGGCAGGAAATAATTGATCGATTTTCTTCCATTAAGAAGAATCAGTTGGATGTCGAAGCTTTCCATCGAATATCCTCTCATCCACATGCCATCTCAAATTTCTTGCATCGTTTTCATTAGCAAACAAGCGCTTGAACCTTGGTATGATTGGAATGTACCATAACACTTTTACAAGAGCGTTATTTGATTTGTACCTCGGGGTTTCACATATCGGACATTGTTGTTCCTCTTCATGCTCTTTTCTATACAATATACAATCATCAGGGTATGCATGGATCTTTTTATACTTCATCCCTAGTGGACACAATATTTTCTTAGCATTATAGTATTGAGAAGGCAATACATTATCATCTGGAAGCATGTCCTTAAAAGCCTCAAGTGTTTCTTAAAAACTCTTGTCGCTTCATCCATGTTGTGCTTTCAAGCTTACCAATATCAATACTGCTTTCAACAATTGGTATTTTTTACACCCCGGGTACAGCGGCGTCTCAGCATCATTGCACATATTATCATATGCATGTGATTACTCAAAAGCCTCTTCTCCTACATCACGAATAATATCCTCTATCCGATAATTTGTATCTGTGTCATTATCGTCAAAGTTCACTCCCCCCTGTTGAGATGAATTTGACATTTCTAATTCTTCACCATGCCATACCCATACTGTATAAATTTTACAAAATCCTTCACAAATTAAATGTGTATATATATCTGCAGTACTTAGTCGCTTCTCATTCAAACATACTATACAAGGGCAATAAAACTTAGTACTACCATCATCGGCATTTCTTCTAGCGAAGTTTAAAAAACCCCTCACCCCATTATCATATTCAACACTCGTTTATTTAGCGTTTATCCAACTATGATCCATATATATCTCAACACTTGTAACACCCTATATCCAATAACAAAAGGATAGACAAAAAAACAACAATTATAGAGTTTTAGAGATTTCAACGAAATTAACATGCACCATTTGAAACTAGTATCGTTTTAACAAACCAATAACATTGACAATAATCAAACAATCACACTAAATTAAAACAGAACATAGAGTGGTATTACTCAAAGCCAAAAATCATAGGGATGTAATTAAAAGTCAAAGCATATATCTAACAAGAGTGTGCAAAATTTTTTCCAAATTACGTTATCACAAAATAGTTGGATAACAAACTATAATAACAACTTGTGGGAATTAAGTGCTCAAAACAACAACAAGAACCATTTTTTCATAGAACATTATTAATTATTGAACCACGTACAACTAAATAACAGATCGAACACGTACTAACCTGATTGAAGACCAAGGAGTGAGCTTCAACCTAAAGTCATGGTGGTGTCGACTGAGGTTAAAATGAAGTCCTCAAATTCTCAGCATTGACAAAGGGAAGTCAAGGCAGAGGAGAATGGTCACATGGAGAATAGAGGTGGCAATGGAGAAGACTGATGATAATCAAAGAACAGTGATGACGAACACAACAATGACAATGGTAATGATGGAGGAGAGTTGAGCAAATGAGGGACAGGACGCCATGGACGAGTTTAGAACAAGCATGGACAGAGCTCACAGAGAAATGGCCCAAAGAGAAGAAAGAGTTCATAGAGCACGCGATCTGGGCCCGGGAGTAAAAATATAGGCGAAAAAACTTACCTTTTAGACTGGTTTTAGCTAAAAGCTGGTCTTAAAAGTGTGAAATTTCAAATTTAAGACTGGTTTTTATAAAAACCAATATTAAAGTTGAAACATTTAAGATTGGTTTTTATAAAAATCGGTCTTAAACCCTAAATATTTTACATTTAAGACCGGTTTTATAGAAACCGGTCTTAAAATGTTAAAATTTTTAACAATTTAAAATGTTTTAAATTTAAGACCGGTTTTTATAATAACCGGTCTTAAATTTTAAACATTTAAGACTGGTTTTTATATGAACTGGTCTTAAATATTTTACATTTAAAACTGGTTTTTATAGAAACCGGTCTTAAAATGTGAAATTTTTTAATTTTTTTTAAATATTTTCATATTTTTAGACCGATTTTATTTATAACCGGTCTAAATAGATTTTTTAAGACCCGTTTTTTTAGAACCAGTCTTAGAAATTCAATATAATTACAGAATTGCCACTGCGCAGATTTTTAAGACCTTATCCACTTAAACCGGTCTAAATGTGGTGGTTTAAAAAGGGATTTTTCCACTAGTGCAATATTCAGAATGTTTTTAATTAAAATACAGATCATATGGAGCATATATTTCTTATTTCAACAATTTTGAAGAGTTTTTAATGATAAATTTGTATATAAAACACCCAATGCTTCATAGCTTAACACACTCAATGCATGCACATTTGCATCAATAAATGGGGCTAAGGTATCATTAAAAAGGCAAAGTTAATTATTTACTCCCATACTTTGACTCATTCGGACTCAGCTCTTAAAGTTTCCTATTTTTTTTGGGGGAAAAACACTAATCCCTTCCCAAAATAATGAGCTTCCCTAACCTGAGGGACTAGATTTATTTATTTATTTTAACGATGTTTTATAAAAATATTAATCTAGACTATCTAAATAAGATATGTACGCTCTATACTAATGCTTTTTGATTGTGTTAAATATAGCATAAAGCAAAAGTAGGAACAATAAAAGAAATTTTACTGTAAAATTTAATTTATGTCCAAAATATTTTCAAATCGATGATAACTTTTTTTTTTTTTTTGAACAAATTACTTCATTCATTCATCAAAACATCAACCAATCCCTTTCTTAAGGTTCGAATTAGCAAAAATAAGATCAAAAAGAGGAGACGAGGGATTTAAAATCCACTCAAAAGAGCTCATCCCCAGCAATTAGTTTTGGCTAATCAATCAGCTACCAAATTAGAAAACCTAGGAGCTTAAACTATTGACATGTTTAATATCTGATATCAAAAGGTTTATTTTTCAGTCAGGGCATGGACCATTTCCATTTCCTGTTACTGCATTTACTAACGGTAGGCAGTCTGATTCAAAAGTAAAAGCTCCCAATTCATGATCTTTACATCTTAGAAGGGCCAACTGCATTCCTTGAGCTTCACTTTCTATAGCTGATTGCTTATAAAATCATTTATGTGTGGGAATCCCACCTGGAAATGAAACTCCAATGAGCCATTTGGGATGAAGTATGCATTGTTATAATTTGATTTCCTCGTCTAAAAATTGTGAATTCCAGAAAGTATATTTATTAGAAGATGTGAAAACTCTTTGTTTTTTAAGCCTTGAGAGGAAAACCTTAACCAAATCCAAAAATAAATAAATAAATAAATAAATAAAGTTTTTTTTTTCCTGTAAAACTTCGAAATTTTAAGCTATAGAAAGTAAATTGGGAATTTTTTTAGTGCTAATTTGGAATAGCTTATTTTTGGGCAATAAGTACTTATAAATCGTGATTTACGGTATACGAGGTAAGTATGTAAGAGAAATTTTATCTCGACTTACATAATAAGTACTTATATTCAAAAAATAAGTATCCCCCAACATTCACTTAATCTATTCGTAAGGCTTCAAGGGGCTTAATTTCCGGACGATATCACATCTAAAGTTTTTTAATTAAAAAAGGGAAAATAAAAGCAGGTTTGTCTTTTTTTTTAAAAAAAAAAAATTAGGTCCAAACCATCTGTTTCTTTTTCAAAGGGCCAAAATACGTACGTAGCACAAAAACAGAGCATTTAAATACAGAATGCTAAGAATGGAAATGCGTGCAAGGTTGGAGAAGAGTCACAGGCTTCTGCAATCTCCTCAAAGATGAAACATGGGGTAGCGTACAGCCTCGTGACTGATACAGCTTTAACATTAATTTCTTAAGGCGTGCTCATCTTTTGATTCAAGCACCAGAAGGATTTCATGAAAATGGAAGGTGCAGAGATATTTATTGCTTCCAATTTCACATCCGAAAGGCACTTCCTTTCACACACACTTGTGATTTCAAAATTTTTCATTTGTTTTTTTGGAGCATCTTCCTCCTTTGTCTTTGAAACCATATGATATTTTTTTTTGGATAAACCACATGATATTTTCATTACATGTTATTTGCAGGTCACCACAATGCATATTCTCTCTCTCTGCTTCTCTCCCTTTGCTTCATTTATCTCTCATATCCTCTCTTTTGCTTTATTTTCGTTCTCTTGTTCTCTATCTGTGTTGTGGTGTTCTTTGGTTCTGGATTTGTGGTGTGTTTGCCGATTATCCTCTGTTTCTCTTTAACTGCTCCTATTTGGTCTGAAGTTTTACTCTACCACTGTTATATATTTGCGACTGCATGATTTAATTTGACTTTGAAGCTGTTGACTCTTCGTCGTTTCAAAAAGCATGTAAATGGTTTATTTAATTTAGATCTTTCTGTTTTAGAAATTACTACTTTACTCTTACTAATGTGTGTTTATTCAGATCTGATCTCAGTGGCTATCGTTCAAGATTTGAACTTTAGCTGGAGATCTCTCAAATGGAGTACCAAGATTTTTTTTTTTTTTTTTTTTTTTTTTTGCCGTTAAATGGAGTACCAAGATTGAAACTTTAGTGTGACTACTCATCTCCCTTTATATGTATCGTCACGCAACCAGCATTTGACTCTGTTAGTTTGGGTTATTTTTCATTTTTATTATATTTCTATGCACAAAAACAAAACTCCTGTTTCTGCTGCTAGAGTGATTCAAGGCTGTTTACTTCTGTATGTTAAATCGCTTTAGGAGTTATAGCTTGGGTTAGTTTTCTTTTCTATAATGTTGTTAATATGTCATATTCTCTCATGTCCTAACTATAAGATAAAATTGATTTTTTTTTTTGAAGAAATTAAGAAAGCTAATTAAATTATTTTAAAATATTTTTATTTTTATTTTTTTCTTCAAACTAGCTGGTTTAACTAATAAGTTAATATATAATCCAAAGATACATAACATATGATATGATTAAATAACTTATTTAGCTTCCTTAATTTTTCCAAAAATTATCAACTTTATCTTATAATTAGGATTGGAGGTAGTACCACCTTTCATTGAATAAATAACTCTTTCTCTGCAAGATTTTGAACTCAGGAATCTGATAATTTGCTTTCTTAAAGGAGATCTATATGACAAGATTAAACGGCAGTGGATCAAGAATAAACGGCGCTTCACATGATGTGAACTAAGGCGAGATCTCTCAAATGGAGAAGCAAAATTGAAACTTTATCTTTTGGCAAGTCCCATGATTGAAACTTTGTTTTGGTGAGTCCCAAGATTGAAACTTTAGTGTCGATAATGATCTCTGTTCACATTTATATTCACGCAGCCAGCATCTGAAGCATATACCAAATCTGCCTTCTAAGCACAGATAGTTCTTCTGGTTTCTTCGCATCCCTAAAATTCTGCAACTGAAGTACTGGCATGTTCCATCACTCAGAGACCAAGATCATATCGTTCCGAGGTCTCTCGGTTTTTGTGTATGACATAAACATAATAAATAAGATAAAAAATTTGTAGCTTAGAGAATTTTTCTATCATACTAGACTAATTCTCTAACATAATTAAAGCACTAGATACTGCGTGTATAATTTAATCATAATTTATTTTACCACAGAATATGTGTAGCTTTGAAAAACATCTTATGATTATTTGATTAGAAGTTAACAAATATATCTTTGCTATTTAAATTTCAAAATCCTATTACCTTGCTTATATATGATAATGTTTATAGAGAAATTTATTGAATCTCACTAGCTAATTTTCTTCTTTGAAAGTTACCCAAAATTATATTCTATTACATCTAAAGCCTGGTATATTTTTAAGCTCTTCTGTCCTATCTTTTACCTTTTGTCTTATAAAAGATGATGTGTTCCTAATGTATGGTGCTGGGTTTTGTGGTTAAGTGCACATACATTACGAGATTCAGGCATGCACCATGTAACTCATTTGACGTTTCCATACATTTTTAAAGCTGTTTCAGTTTAACATGCATTGGGTTTATGCTTTCGACCCCATTTTTTCAAAGTTATTTTTGTTTTTCATATAAAAACAATTTTGAGTGAATAAAGTATATCTTTGAAAACGTGCTGTTCTACTTTCTTCTTCATATTATGGTGCTCATCAATTAGTGTAAATTCTTTGTTATTTTATTGTAAATTCTTGATTATATATATTACCCCATGCACCTGACATAAATTACTGATAACCAACTTCCTCCTAACTAGAATGTCTGATTTTTAGGGGAACATACCCGAACCATTCGGTGCCTCATGCGAGCTGCAAGCTTTACCTGATATCATTTCAAAATCAAGTTATGTATTGTCTTGCAATTAAAGAATTAATTTGATGATATCATCACCATTCCTGGTAAATTTCCAAGCCATTGTACCGTGTCTTTTATATCTGTCTCATAAAAGGTCCAACAAAATTGTGCTGAGGTTTTGTAACTCATTTTCCTTTATGGAATCGAAAACATGTTTTATATTTCGCACATTCCTTGACATATGGGTTTTGTAACTTTTACGTGCTGTGGTGATAACTGAATCAATTTGCCACTTTTAATTCTATTTAAGCCCTCAAAGGCAGTGATAGCAACAAAAAGCAGCAATCTATAGAAAGAAGGATACTAGAAACTTAAATTATGTTGAAAATAATAACTCTTAATAAGATGCTTATTTAAATATATTATTTTTGACCTAATTTATATTCTATTATTCATTTTCTTGCTATAGATTATTGTTTTACTCTTTAGGTTATCACAATTGTTGAGAGGATGGTTAAAATTAAAGCTGGGAAGTTGGTTCAGTTATCATCTCAACATGTAATTTACTATGGTCCAAAGGTTAAATACCCTAATTGTCGAGCTATGGACAGAGCTATTAGACATGCTTTTGATCTCTAATGAAAAGTAAGATTACACCATAAGCAAAATACCTTTACACTGGGAGATCTTGTGTTTTCATAAGGAGAAATTAAATTCTTAGCAACCATTGATAGCTCTTGAATTCAGAGGTATAATTAACTATTGACAAATTATTTTGTGATATTAGGAGATCTTGAGAGAAAGATCATATACTTTAAACTGGAGCTATGCAATTTAAAGTTCAATCATGCTTTAGTCATAAGTGACACTCGTCTAATGCACCACATTAGAAAATTGGTGTATACCATACAGATACAAGATGGAGGAGCAAGGTTCTTTCATGGAGGCATTATTTGGGGTAATCAAACATCCAAACTAGCAAGCCCCTTTACTTTCTGCTTCTTGATTCATAAACCTGTTAATCTGATTCTGGAAATTGCATAAAGCATGAGTGTGTGTGTGTATATATATATGCTATATTTATGCACTTAGCGCAGGGTTTTTCTACAAATAGAACTTTCATTTCTATTTCTATTAACTAAATAATGATGCCATATGGCGAGACTTCCAGATTCCAAGCTCTAGAAAATTGATATTTATGCTCTGCAATGAAACAAAATATAAAGCATATGTATATGCTATATTTATACACTTCGCGTGGGTTTTTTTCAACAATTGGAACTTCTTGATATATATGTCATATGGCGAGACTTCTTGATTCCAAGGTTTAGAAAATTGACAGTTTCTTCTCTCCATAGTCTCACCTGAATGAACTGCTTAATTTAGCATGTGTTTCTCTTACAGCTTCATCTCTCTTCCCTTCTCTCCCTTTCAATTTCTTCTCTGGGCTTTTCCCGAATTTTGAACGGTTCATTGGATATATAGGAATGTCACATTCTATGGTGCTCAAGCATGTTGGTTTTCATTTTGATGTATTTTCATATGCTTCATTTATGTCCCCATGAATTTTTTAGGAGCCATATTGGAACTCTGTATGTATGCGTCAGTGGCCATATTTCATTATGATACGGACTTATGAAGTTTCCAATTGGCTCATAAAATTCTGGGGAGGTAAATGGGGCGTAGGAAAATACAGCTAAATGATTCGCGGCATTTCACAGGATCACATATTATGTGACTCAGACCCATATCTCTTGTACCGCCCCATCTAATTATCAAACCTTATCTTACACTAGTAGATGTTGATGAAAAGTTAATCATTGCTTTTGGATGTGTTTATAGTTGGGTTTATTTTAAGGAGATCTCAACATGTACTATGTCGAGATGTGATGAAGAACTCATGGGGAGGTAAATGATGAGTAGAAATCTATATCAAAATTATTAGTGACATTTCCCAAAATCACATAATATGTGACCAGGTCCCTTGTCTAATGTCCCGTATTGGAAAATCAGACACTATCTTGCTTTTGTAGATATTGATGAAAAGTTAATCATTGGTTTAGGAATTGTTTAAAGGAGATTTCAACATTTTTTAAGTCAAGATGTAGTCTGATTCTCTAGAAGGATGCATTTGATTTGTAGGATTGTTACATTCTATGGACCTCAAACATGTATTTCATTTTGATGTATAATTCGTATGCTCTGTTTATGTCCCAAGAGTTCTTGATTATCCAAATTCAAGCTCTATGTTTTGGTAGTCATATTTAGTTATGACACCGACTTAGAGTTTCCAATTGGATGGTGAAGAACTCCGGGGAGGTAAACTAGGCGTAGGGAAATATATCAAAATGAACAGTAACATTTCACAAGGTCACATATTTCGTGACCAAGTCCCATAGCTAGTCCCAATCTTCCACTAGTAGATGTTGACGAAAAGTAAATCATTTCTTTAGGATGTGCTTATAGTTGGGTTTTTTAAGGAGATCTCTAAAATTGTACTTTATAAATATTTACTTGTATTTATAATATTTGTATTTTGTATTTATTTATAATATATTATAGAAAAATTCACATATATTACAAGTTTTATTTTTATAGAGTTATTGTTTTTAGGGAAAATCCCATTTAAATATCATTTCAATTGTCAAAATCCACAAAAGTCTATTATAACTTGAAAAAGACACATAAGGCATTTGGTATGAATCAGGGATAGTGAAGTTTAAGGCTAAAGACCAAAATACCCTTCACACTCATTTACTCACACGGATTCTTCATAACTTGAAAATGACATATAAGGCATTTGGTATGAATCAGGGATAGTGAAGTTTAAGGCTAAAGACCAAAATACCCTCCACACTCATTCACTCACACACGGATTCCTTATACTGGAGGAAGGTTGCAGATCTGTCTCTCTCTGGTCCACAAATCTCTATCGCTTTCTGCTCTGGTCGCCTTCTCCGAGCTGTCTTCCCTCTATCGGCGACATAGGTGCTTCACCGTCTCGGATCTATCTCCCGTCTTGCCCAGACGCAGAGAAGAAGATGAATTGAAACTTAACGCTGAGAGAGAGAGAGAGAGAGAGAGAGAGACAGAGAGAGAGAGGCTACAATGTGGCTCCCTACGGAACAGCTTGCTTGAATTTCAGCATGTGGAATCGTAATGTTAACTTGTCATTTTCTAATGTATATTGTAGTTGTTGTCATGAAGGTTCTGGTGTTTTGTGAATTCCATTGCTGCACTTATCATTCCTATTATAACTGTTGTTAATGACTACAGTTTATTGTAATTAAAGTATACATGAAGGAACACCTTCTTTTGGGTTCATGACTTGTATGGATTAGATGTACGTGGAATGAGTAATGTCAGGTTGCCATTTGATACTTTGTCTAAAAGTTGCTGTCATGAAGGTTTTGGTGTTTGGTAAATTTCATTGCTGCACTTGTCATTTCCTTATAGTTATTGTTAATGGTGACAATTTATTGTAATTAAAGCATACATGAAGGAATACCTTTTTCTGGGTTCATGACTTGCATGGATTCACTACAAAAAAAACGTGATTTTGTAGCGGTTAAAAATGGGTATTAGAACCGCTACAAACTATGTTAGTAGCGGTTAATAAAACTGCTACTAAATCGTGCGTTGCAAGCAGTTTTGTAGCGGTTCTATAAAACCGCTACTCAATCAAAATAACCGCTACATAGTTTGTTCTACAACATCTAGAATTTGTAGCGGTTATATAACCGCTACAAATATAAAAAATTATATTAAGAGCTAAAAAAAGAATTTTTAATTTTGTAGCGGTTACGAAACCGCTACAAATATAAAAAATTGAAAATTTGTTGGCGCGAAAAAAATGACATTTTTTTATTTTGTAGTGGTTAACGAACTGCTACTAATTTTGAATCTCATGAAATTAGTAGCGGTTTTCAAAAACCGCTACTAATTTTGAATCTCATGAAATTAGTAGCGGTTTTCAAAAACCGCTACTAATTTCATGAAATTCAAAATTGGCGCCAAAAAAATTAAATTGAGCCGGAAAAAAGCGCGTTATTTAATAGCGGTTTCATAACCGCTACAAATATTTAAAAATTTTTAAAAAATATATAATTATTTTTTTCTGTTTTTTCAATATTAAATTAAATAGTTTATTTTGTTATTATTTTATCTTTTTCAATTAGTTTATTATTCAATAGTTTAACTTATTAATAAATAAAAAGGAAATATGTAATTGAATAGGAGTAGTATAAAATTTATATTTATAGTAATATTAAGGATATGTAGGTAATAAGGAATTATTATGTTATATAATATAATATAATTGTGTATGAAAATGAGATACAGTTATGATATATCTAAAAAAAATGATTAGAATAAATTTTATAGAAAGGAAAGAAGTATTCTAAAAGAAATTAAAAATCTTGTTACCATATTTGATCGTATTATTCAGCTCCTCTACTCATACGAAAGAAGTTGTAAATGAGAGAAAATGAAAGAAAGGTAAGGTGAAAAGAAATTGGGGAGTGTTTGAAATGAGTTGTGGTAAGGGTATTTATAGGGATCCACGTACTATTTGTAGCGATTAATGTAGCGGTTATAATTAGTAGCGGTTATTTATATTTTTGTAGCGGTTTAATATTAGTGCTATTTGTAGCGGTTAATGTAGCGGTTATTAGTTAGTAGCGGTTATTTATATATTTGTAGCGGTTTAATAATCGCTACAAATATTATTTTAATTTTTTTTAAATTTTTTTTACATTTTATTTTAACAATTTTTTTGCATTTTTTGTAAAGACAAAAGCATAATTTGAATTTGATCACTCATCCCCGCCTCCCTACATAGAAAAATTATTGTTATTGATGTATTATTAAATTTAAAAAATTTAATTCAAATGATGTGGACTTAAAAAAACTCACCGCAGTAGAGGTAAATTGTTATCGCCTTTAGGGAAATAGTTTTCAAAATCAGCTGGTTGAAATGGCTCACTCTCGTAGACGATGTTATCGCCTTCACCAATGTCGTAAAGGTCTCTTGGCTTTAAATGAACGATCATGTGCCAATCTCTATGCCTCTCGTCCTCGACATAATAAACCTGATGTGCCTCTGAAGCTAGAATATACGGCTCATCATCTTGAGAAATACCGGTATGAATCGGCCGTGAGAAATTGACTGATGTGATCCCTAGGTCGTCAGTTGTCAGTCCCCGAGAAGTAGTGGTATTTGCCCACAAACACTTGAACAGCGTCACGGTGAAACGGCCTTGATAATTAAGCTCGACCACATCAAGAAGCTTGCCATAGTAAGGGACGCCTCCGAACTGCATGTTGGCGTCACTGCTGCTCGCATAACTCCTTGTCCCAAATGTGCCATAAACACCCGAATTCTGTGTTTGCAATCCTTGATCCCGTGAAACAGTGCAAAACTTAAAACCATTGACATTGTATGCTGTAAACCGTTTTGCATGATCAAGAGGGCCGATTGCGAGAGCTCTGAAATCTGGTGAGTGTGGGTGTTGGTCATTTAGTATTCTGCGCGCAAACCAGCTCGGGAATTCTCTGTGGACCCTCCTATCAACTTCCGAGGATGTCTGTGTACGGATCCTGAGCTGACGCTTAACATGACTTCTGAATTCCCTGCAATTAATAATGGAAAGGCGTTAGTGAAATGAAAGTGAGAAATGTTACGAAAGATATAGATCGAATAACATGTGAGTGTACAATTCTTACCGTATGAAAGGTTCAACTTGAGTGCAATTAATCAAGACATGTCTATGTGCTTGGAACTTCTCAGTTGCCGTTAGTTTGAAGTTCTCAGTTGCTCCAACTGGTTTACCAACACGAGGGATAAATTCTCCTGATGTCGGCGCAGGTTCAGGACAATCGTCAACACGAGGCGGGCGGTTAAAAGCCGTCTCAAGATCATCAAAATACCTTGAGCAAAAATATAGCACCTCATCCCCTATATAGCCTTCAGCTATAGAACCTTCTGGCCACGCCTTATTCCTCACGTAAGATTTTAATTTCCCAAGGAACCTACGAAGTACATAAGAGAAAATTGATATAAAATGATGAAAAGGACGACTAGCAAACATTAAATACGGAAAATAAATTAAAGCACATGTTTAAAATGAGTACCTCTCAATCGGATACATCCAATGATATTGTACTGGTCCAGCGAGCTTTGCTTCATGAACGAGGTGGATTGTGAGGTGAACCATCACAGTAAAAAAGGACGGAGGAAAGATCATCTCCAAATGACAAAGCGTAAGAATGATTTTCGACTGCAGCTGATCGAGCTCCACAGCGATCAAAACCTTAGAATACAACTTCCGAAAGAAAGAACAAAGTTCCACCAAAACGATGGAAACATCGGGAGGAAGTGTATTCTTTATAGCGAGAGGGAGTAACTGCTGCATAAGAACATGTGAGTCGTGACTCTTCAGGCCAGCAACCTTTCGAGCCTGCAAGTCGACACATCGAGAAATGTTGCTTGAATACCCATCAGGAACTTTTAATTTCTTCAACGTCGCGAGGAACACATCCTTGTTCTGTTTTGTGAGGGTAAACTTTACCGGTGTAAATCTGTCATACTCATCTGGCCAAGCGTCTTCATGAACTCCCATGTCACGTAAATCTTTCCTCGCTTGAAGGTGATCTTTTGTCTTGCCGGGTTTGTTAAGCAGCGTATACAGCACATTGTCGCAAACATTCTTTTCAATGTGCATTACATCAAGACTGTGGCGAAGTAAATTAGATCTTCAATATGGAAGTGTGAAGAAAATACTTATCTTTTTCCACTGCTGAGGCGCCGAAGTCCTGCGCGTCTTTTGGCGAGTTTGTGCTGAATCGTCGCTTTTTCCAAACTCGAAGTCAACATGCTCAAGCTGCTGTAAGATATCTGTATCGGACAAAGTCTGAGGTGGTCCTCTTTTCTCTGGTTTCCTATTGAAGCGATTCCGTTGCAATCTGAACTTATGCGTTCCATCGAGAAACCTCTGATGCCCCATGAAGCACCACTTTCGGCTGTGGGGAAGGTGCAATGCGTCAGAGTCAAAATTGCAAGCTGGACACAACGACCCAGTATGCACATTCCAATTACTAATTAGCATTTTTCAGGCTGATGCACATCATATCAGCGTGCATCTGCAGGTGATGCTGCTGCTGCACCTGCATCTGCTGCTCCAAATCTGACCGCAGCTGGTCAATAGACTCGTCCCTCCGACGTCTGACCCCTCTAGAGTTGCCAGCCTCAGAGGCGGCGCTCCTACCGTAGACCATGCTGGGTCTGGCGCCTATCCCCATCCCCCGCACGCGTCCGGGGTGCTCAGCCTGAGTCAGACCCGCCTTCAAAGGAGCTGTCGGGTCCACTGACCCCTGTGACTCCTCAGGCTGTGTCTGTCGCAGCTCAGCCTGCGACTGCTGCATCCGCTCCTGCCATTTTATGAAACAATAAGTAATTAGCATTTTTCATTATTAACTTGGTTTTATAAAAAATATAATAATAAAATTACTTACAATGGCCGCCTCTGCCTGCTGAGAGGTCGCATTCCCGTCACGGTGTCTATGTGTGATGGCGTACAACTCCCTATAGTCCGTCTGACGGTTCTCCTGCTGTGCCTTCTCCTCCTGAAACAAATACAAAACAATAATTAGTATTATGAAATAATCAGCTAAAAGTAAGTGATTGTTTGAAAATTTACCAGCTCGCTGTAGGTCACAGCAAAGGTCTTCGATCCTGCTGTGTGGTAGATTGTCTGCTGCGCCCGAATCTCGGTGTTCCTCTGAGAAAGCTCCTGGAAAAAATATATTAAATGTATTATAATTTAAAATTAAATACAAATTAAATTGAAATTATAATTTAATATTTAACAATTACAAAATTATATATCAAAAATTTAATAAATACATTACCTGCGCCTCAGCACTCCTCCTCCACTGGACGAAATGCGCCCAGTCGTTCGGCGGCACGTCGTCCGGGACGCTCTCAGTCAGCTGCTTCAGAGGCATCATCCCGTCTTGATCCACCTTGTGGAAGAGACGGTTCCTTCTGTTCCTCCAGGCGTCACCCATCTTCATGAGGGTGTACCTCTTTCAGTTGGCCCGGACAGCAAACCGCAGCTGAAAAAAGATTATTTAAATATTAATAATTAAAAAAAACATAATAAATAAAATATTAATTAAATAGAATTAATTACAAAAAATATTAATTAAATAATTTTAATTACCTGAAGCACCTCCTCCCAAGCCAGGTCCTTCGGCCCCTTCGGAACGTGCCTCCACGTCTGGAAGTGAAGGGGAAACCGCATCCAATTCGAGCCCAGGTCGTTCAGGAAGCGGTTGAGCAGGTGACCACCATTGTGGATCGGCTGGTCAGTGCCCTCATTCCACGACACTATAACTCGGAGGCTCCGATCCATCTGGTTCAAACCGGCCACGTCTAGCCTCTTCGTCGAAACGTTCCCTTGCTCGTCTGCACAGTTTACCGCACGTTAGATAAATTGTAATTCAAAGTTAATATTTCTTATTTAAATAAATAATTTACTAAATTAAAAAATTAATTTACCTTCGACCTGCATCTCAAACCCAGTGGATCGCGAAGATGACCCTCGTGGGTTGTTCTGGTCCCGAGCGTCCTCCTCATCGAGGAACTGCTCCATCTCCCTGAACCCCATCAGGATCTCGAACTCCTCCTCATTGAGGAAGTCCTCAACGCTAATATCTGGCCTCTCCACCTCAGGCACCTCTGGTACGGTCGTCGACTGTGGGATCGTCTGCGGTGCCTGTGGGGGGATGGGCTGAGATGTCGCGGTACCCCTGCCTGCTCGCTGCCCCCTCCCTCTGCCCCCTGCCCGGCTGCTGCCACCCCGTAAAATCAGTCTGGGGACCTCAGGGGCCTTCCCCTTATCCTGTCCTGAAGCCATATCCACTGTACAAATTACAAAAAAAATTAGTCACATTATTATAAAAAATATAATAAAAATATAAATATAAATAAAACACGTGTTATATACGTACCTCAAATGCAAATACTGAGAAATACTGAGCAAAAACTCCTATACGGACGTCTGAACGCTCAAATCTCGAAGAAATCACTCAGAGAAACCTCAGGAAACAAAATGAGCAAAAGGAGAAATGAAGGACGCGGGGGGTTTAAATAGGCCAGATTTTAGTAGCCGTTATTCAAATAACCGCTACTCTAACCGCTACAAATAATTAAATTTGTAGCGGTTCTACAATGACCGCTACAAAAGTTCACAACGTTTGAAATTCTGTAGCGGTTATTGCTCAGAACCGCTACAAATGGCGAGACTCTTGAAATTCTGTAGTGGTTACAGGGGCAGAACCGCTACAAAATTCTGACCTTTTGTATTTTGTAGCAGTTCTGTGGTTGTAACCGCTACAAATAACTGCTACACTGTTGGCGCGCGCCAACTAGCGGGAATATTGTAGCAGTTTCTGTGCATTAACCGCTACAAAATCACCGCTACAAGTTTTGGCGGGAATTTCGCGCCAAATTTGTAGCGGTTTTTTGAACTAAACCGCTACAAAAAACCTTGCCGCTACAAATTTGTAGCGGTTTAGGTAAAAATCGCTACAAATACTATAATTTGTAGCGGCTTAATATAACCGCTACAATTGCACCGCTACAAAATACCTTTTTTTTTTGTAGTGATTGGATATACGTGGAATGAGTAATATCAGCATCCAAGCCTATTGGTAAAACACACACGTTCTGTGAGATTAAGTTGTCATTCCCATTATGATTGTCGTCAAAATCATTAAAAAAATTTGTAATTCCCATTTGTGGACTTGTCAGCATCCAAGCCTGTTGGTGAAACACATGCACACGTTTTGTGAGATTAAGTTGTCATTCCCATTATGAATGTCATCAAAATCATTAAAAAATTTGTCATTCCCATTAGTGGATTTGTTAGTGTCCAAGCCTGTTGGTAAAATGCGCACACGTTCTGTGAGATGAAGTTGTCATTCCCATTTTGAATGTATGTTCTTTGAAGTTATCTTGAAATTTTTGCTAGGGATATGCTTGTTGTAACAATTTCTTAAATTTTTGTCCATACATGTTTAGCGATGAGGTTGTATACTCATGTTGGTCACCACAATTTTTGCGAATACTCCCCCAACATTTAGTTGGTTAAGTACTTTCTTCATTAGAAATTGACTTATTGTAATTAATTGACTGTGTCTGAGAGTTAATTGAAAATTAAAAATTGATTTGCTAGGTCCTTTGAAAAAGAATTTTTGGGAAGTTGCATTATTGAAAATGTAACACTATTGCTTAATTTTTTAGAAAAGTATTTGTTCACTAAATAGTTCATTTTCTCTTTACTGAATGTGAATTCCCCTACCTGTTGCATTTGTGTCATTAGTGAACTTGATTGCAAATGGAAAAAAAATATGCATATCTATTGTTGCTTTGATTTGTACATCCCTACTGTATTGATTGTTGCTTTAAAATGTGAGTGAGAATGAAAATTGCAAATTTTGTTGCACTACACTAGAATATTTGAACAAGACTGAAATTATGGATTTTGATTCAGAGTTATAGAATTTAAAGATGAACTTTTGTGTGCATTGCCACACATTGAATTTTGGCTATTTGGACTAGGTAACACTATTATTATCATTGCATACCCAAATGTTTGATTACTTGTTGACTATGTAGTTATCTCGTTTGCTACAAGTCAAATGTAGCTACTGGTTTGTTGAAATAAGAATGGTTTGTGATTCAAGAGTATAGGCAAGACCTCATGTGGTGACTGGTTAAGCATGAAATGAACACCAAGAGGGATGATGCATTGAGACTGCTGACATCGTGAATTACACAGACTTAGAGGGAACGACAGACATCATTATGTTGTAATTGTAAATCTTTGGTCTTATAGTTTTAATTAATTCTTTTGGAATTCACCCATGTTGTAAATAGATTGACAACAATTGTTCACTTGAATAACCAAGGCTGACATTGTAGGGTGACATAGGCAGGATAATTTTGATCACCAATGATATCCTCTATTACCATAATTGTGGGTTTTTGTGAGTACTATTAGTGCATGTATATTGACTAGATCTTTAGTCAACTTATTTCAACTGTATCTTATTGTGCACAGTTTCTGTTCAGGAAGCAAGTTAATGAAGACATTTTATGTGTGAGTGTTGCCCAAAAGAGTTGGACTTTGACAAGTCTATTAATGGGAATGACAAATTGTTTAATGATTTTGACAACATTCATAATGTGAATGACAACTTAATCTCATAGAACATGTGTATATTTCACCAACAGGCTTGGACGTTGACAAGTCCACTAATAGAAATGACAAATTTTTTTAATGATTTTGACGACATTCAAAATGAGAATGACAACTTAATCTCACAGAATGTGTGTGTGTTTTACCAACAGGCTTGGACGCTGAAATTACTCATTCCACGTATATCCAATCCATGCAAGTCATGAACCCAAAAGAAGGTGTTCCTCCATGTATGCTTTAATTACAATAAACTGTCACCTTTAACAACAGTTGTAATGGGAATAACAAGTATAGCAATGGAATTCACAAAACACCAGAACCTTCATGACAGCAACTACAATATACATTAGAAAGTGACAAGTTAATATTACGATTCCACATGCTGAAATTCAAACACGCTATTCTGGAGGGAGCCACATTATAGCTTATCTCTCTCTCTCTCTCTCTCTCTCTCTGTCTCTCAGCATTAAGTTTCAGTTTATCTTCTTCTCCGCGTCTGGGCAAGATGGGAAGACAGATCCAAGACGGCAAAGCACCTGTTCCGCCGATAGAGGAAAGACAACTCGGAGAAGGTGACCAGATCAGAGAGCGACAAAGATTTGTGGACCAGAGAGAGACAGATCTGCAACTTTCCTTCAGTATGAGGAATCCGTATGTGTGAGTAAATGAGTGTGGAGGGTATTTTGGTCTTTAGCCTTAAACTTCACTATCCCTGATTCCTACCAAATGCCTTATGTGTCTTTTTCAAGTTATAATAGACTTTTGTGGGTTTTGACAATTGAAATGGTATTTAAATGAGATCTTCCCTTGTTTTTAATATAAATTATTTTTATATATTATTTATTTTAATAACTCATTAATTTTTTAGTTTATAAAAACTGTTATAACATAATTATAAAACAATTACAGAATTTTTTTACATATTTACCGAAATATTAGTGAAGTAATTTTTTCTTCGGTAATTTTACCAACAAATTACCAACATAAAAATTTGTTGACAGATATCCGACTGAAAAATTTTGATCGGTTATTCTGTCAGTAATTGCCATTTTTTAAAGGAAAAAGGTGTCGAGCTTCATTTTGTTGTATCTTTCCTATGACTTATTTATGTCCCCGAGTGTTCTATACGTTCCAAATTGGATGGAGTAGATGTCAGAACCCACTGAGGTTTTAGCATATTTAATCTTTAAATTTAAATTTAAATCATGTTTATCCACTTAAAAAGATAGCTGGCTTAACATTTCCAAGAATCAGGAAAAAAAAAATTATTAGTCATTATTTTTTTTGAAAAATATCTCAAATTGTCATACTTTCGTTCATATTTTGTTGGAAGTATAAGGCTCACTTTTGTCTGCATAAAAGAAAATGTGCTTACATTTTGTTATATGACTATGCCACCTATATATTCTGTGATATGGAGAGAAGGCCTCATTCAAACTAATGGGGTACATTAGATATGTGGTTACGCCACAATGCAAGTTATGTTGAAAACAATATTCCCTTTTTTTTTTTAAGATATTAAGGAATATAAATAAGTTACTTAATAATAACATATGTTGTATATCATTAAATTATATTTTAATTTATAAGTTAGACAAATTAATTTAAATAAGAACAATAAATATAAATACTTTGATGTAATTTATTTATCGTCTTTAATCTTTCTAAAAAACAGTTAACTAACTCTTATAGTAAAATTGGATGTAGTAGTATATCTCAAAAATGGACTAGTTGGTTGCCCCAATTCAGTGGGGTTCTTACTCTTGTTTCTGCGCCTTTTTTTTTTTTTTAATTTAATAAACTCATGGAGAAATGTTGATTATGACATTCTTTCATCAATTGATTTGATGAAAGAAGAAGCGTTTGCAAGAGTAAAAAGACTGGATTTGGTAACAATTTGCCCCCGAACTGTATAGAATTCAAATGGACTGATATAAATAAAGAAAGGTTATAGAAATTATTCGTAATCAAAAAGTATTTAATTTAATAAAATAAAAGTAAAGTTTTACCATACTGTCATGAGACAAGCAATATTTTATAATAGTGATTATAACATAGGGCCTCGAACAATGAGCATGAGTTAATGAGAGTTGTCGTACGATACTAGGTAACAACTACTACCTCCGGTCTTAAATATATGATAAAGTTTGTAGTGCAATTTGCACTACAAACTTTGTCCTATATTTAAGACCGGATGGAGTATTATTGATGATATAAATATAAATAATTAATAGTAGTTACTCCCTCGGTTATTTTTATAAATAATTTTCTCTTTCTTAATGTTGATCTTTTTATAAGTAACTTTCTCCTTATATCTTAAAATTTAAACTACTTTTTTCCCTATCTGTATTAAATACCCATTTTTATATTAATTATCCCTACTCATAACTAATTCTCTTTCATTTACTCATTTATTAAATATTCTCTCTCATATTTTATATTCATACTCTCTTATATTTGTTACTCATTCTCTCTCCTATGCTATTTTTATAAATAGGGGCATATTTGAAAAAAAGAAGAAGATAACATTGTTGACACATTTATTATTTTAAATTAATCGTAACCACCAAATTGTTTTGCATAATTAGGATAAAATTTTCTTATAAAAACGATCGGAGGGAGTATATGATATTGGCATATATTAGTACTAATTACTTATGAACATGCATAGTCTTAGTAGAAGGGATTTTGGTCAGATGATACTCTCAAAATCCTTTTTCTTTTTTTATTCTTGAAATCTTATCTATGCCTTTAGATTAAAAAATGTATGATTTATAATTAATATTTAATACAACTGTTATTATAATATTTTATAATTTTTTTTTTAATTTTTTTACTTCATAATTGCAGTTATAAATTATGTAGATATGATTTTAAGAATTTAAATTTATTTCTTATGCTTAAAATAACAATTTTATAAAAATTAAATTTGAATCATTCATTTTTTTATTCTAATATAGGATATTAGATTCTTACAAGAATAGGAAAAATAGGAAAATGAGAGAAACCAAACCAAGGATTTTGTGTATAAAAAATGTAGAATGGATTTTAAATGTTTAAGTTTGAGATCTCATATTTGAGTTTTAGTCTATGTAAATGTTGAAATCAAGGTTATTAAACCCGGATCGGCCATTGAACTGGTCTGGATAGTGGGTCATATCGGAGTCAAACCGGATCTAAACTGGGGCCAGACTAGTGAGGATGTAAGAATAGCTTTGGAATTTAAGAATTTTATAGTAACAAATGATAACATTTTTGAGTGATTCTTTTTACCTTAGAAAATAGATATCTCAAGGTTTCCATAGAGTGTTAATTTACAATTTTTGAAGATATATAGAATTAAATATGAATTTTTGAAGTTATGTAATGTTATAAATAGAGGTCAAACCGGCCGGATCAAACCAATTAGGTGACTGGTTTGTCGGTTACCTACCCAAACAAGCTAGTCCAATCTAGTTTTAATAATCTTAGTAGAAACCAAAGTTCACCGCTACATATGTGATTTCCCCCCCCCCCTATTTAGTTGCATTTTTTTTTAATATTTTGTGATTTTATAAAACATAAAAGGTTAAAGTATACTTTTAGTCCTTTAAATTTTCATGAAATATATATTTGTGATCCCTTAACTTTATAAAATATATTTTTGGTCCTATGATTCTAACACCGTTCATGTTGCTAACGGAAAACGCTGACGTAGCAAACCTAAGTGAAGACTGTGTAAGCTTAGGTGGTGACTGTGTAATTAAATGTTACTAATCTTAAATTTAAAATATGTGTAAATTGAAAAATATTTAAAAATTTAATGAAACAATCAATATCAAAATCTTGATTGTATTAAAATTTTTTTACTAATCTAAATATATTAGTTTAATAATCTAATATAAAAATCTCAATTTCATTTACAACGATTTATCATCTATTTAGTTTAATAATCTAAATATATTATATTAACAAAATTAAAACTTAAATATCCTTTGTAGGCTGTACAGTTATCATTTGAGTTTACTGCGTCAACATATTTTGTTAGCAACCTTAACCGTGTTAGAAATATAGGACAAAATGCCAGCGCATAGTGGCGCACTTGGCATAGGAGTGAGGCCTATGTGCCTTTTCATCCGGGTTCGATCTTGTGTCCACACCCATAGGTGCTAAATCAAAAAAAAAAAAAGGAAAAAGAAAAAGAAATATAGGACAAAAAGTATACTTTTATAAGTTAGGAAACCAAAAGTATACCTCATGTAAAACTTAAATGACTAAAGTATACTTTAGCCATAGATATAGATAAAAATGTATTAATAAATTAATAATAGTGACCCTCCAAACAAGCACAGGCTTCATTAGATGGACCAATTTATTAATAATTTTATTAATTATATAATTTTTTGGTGTATAATTTATTAACATACAGTAAATAAATATTTTAATTGTGGACCAAACTTATATCACGTTCTTTATATGTATTCTATCAAGTTCTCCAATTATATATAATTATTTTTCTTACTTTTTTTGTGAAGGTTCACAGTAAAATGATAATATTTTAAAAATGGGACACATAGACATGTGTAATTGGAGAACTTGATATAATGGATAAAAGGAATTTAACCTACATATTTTTCTTAATTATTTGTGTTATTAAACATGGTAAAATAATTAGTAATATATACTATATAACTATTATTATTTATATATATTTGTATTGTTAAATTTTTAATTAAATATGGTAAAATAATTACTAACATATACCTACTGGGTTAGCTTACCAATTGAGTACCATGTGGGGGTGTTATATGTCTTTAACAACTAAACTTAACATTGATAATGTCAACACAAAATTGGCAAGATTTAGAAACTTACGTAACATTGAAGATATTTAGCATTTTTGTGTAAATACTTTTGGGACAAATTGGCATCTTAATATATTTTTACAATAAGGAAGCAGCAAGATTGCTCAGTGACCTCGAAATCTATTGAGCAGACAAAGCAATATCTTCATCCACTTTTATCATTTTAAGTGTCTCTAATGCTTTCTTCCCTATTCAACATATTTCACCAAATGGATACGTTACCATTTGATCACTTGTTACGTTCTTAAAAATTAATCATAAAAAATTGAAGAGCTTGTATCAATCTGCTCAGCCTAACAAATCCAGCTTGGTAATTATCCGTGAGGCCATACCTCAAGTTACAAATGTTGATTTTTACCATGATCTTGATTTTTCACGGTAGACTCTGAAATAATCATACATTAATTACCAAATCAGCTTCGTACGAAGATAATATTGCTAATATGGAAGAGTTTTGATTTAGAGAATCTAATTAGTCCACCCAATAACTTCTTAGCCGTTTTGGTTTATCATTTCTCAATTTTATAAATTCAACATTTTCGCTTGTTTGAGTTGTTTATGAATATGATATTTGTCCTCTATTGCCCATTGACTTGGTCTTTTTCTTTTTCTCATTCCTCTTCAATTTAATTAGTTGCTAAAATATAAAGATTTAATTTATACTAGCAACAAATAAACATCATCCAGTTCTCACATCTTTCACAAGAGTATAAATTTAAATTCTTTTACCAATTGAAAACTTATTAATTTAATATTTTGAATTACAAAAAATGTGTTATAGTTTAGATATTCTGATGAAAAACAGACGTTATTTTGTTTTTAATAACAACACCAAAAAAGCATTCAAAATAATAAGAAGTTATTCAAAATAGTTTCTCAAAATATCAGATGTTAAATTTGTCAAAAGATTTCTCAAATTTTGTTTTAATCTAAGCCTAGGGGTTCATGGGGCTTAATTTTCAGATAACATCACACCTAAAGTTTTTTAATTAAAAAATAACATAACGCTACATATTCAGTTGCTTGTAATTTGCTTAAAAAAGAAAATCAAAGCAGGTTTTTTTTTTTTTGTTCATGGGATCAAAGCCATCATGGCATCACCTATCTTCTTTTTTGTTTTTTTCAAATGGCCAAAACAGAACATTAAACCGCAGAACGCTAAGAAAGGAAATGCGTGCAAGGTTGGAGAAGAGTCACACAGACTTTTGCAATTACCTCTCCTCAAATGTGAAACATGGAGTAGGGCTCTGTGACTCATGCAGCTTTCACACTAACAAGCATTGACTCCCCTGCGCGATGCGCAGGATGCATATATTCAATGTATAAATTAGTACAACAACTATCAACATGTTGATTTGCGATATCCATGAAGAGAAAATCCTCTATAGTTTGGATATATATCAAGAGAGATTATTGCCCCAATATCTTTCAACATGTGTTTATATTCAAATGTTAGTGGTATATTTTTTGAAAAAGCATGGTATAAGACTACAAAACAAAGACATTCTCATTATATTAAGTAAAGAGTGACATATTACTCCCCCCGTGATGTGCGGAAGAAATTCCTAAAAACATGACTACAAAATCAAACCATTAAAACAACATAACAAATCTCACCACAAAAACATAATTCAAATCTCATAAATGCAGCCCCAAGCCCCCAACAATCCAAAGAAACAATAAAGTCAGAAAAATACCGAGTCAAACTAAAAACATTTAGAATCCCAACCAACTATAGCCCAAAACTATCAGTCTAATGCATCTTACAAAATTAAAAGGATTACTCAGTGACATGATACAGGCACAGCAGCCAAAATCTACCTACTCAGGGGAACAAATATCCAATCTTTTCAGTATGCCTGCAATAAGATCCTGATACAATGGATGCATGTCAGAAATCCCATAGAATAAGGATCTAGATAGAAGTGAACTTATATACTAACAGTTTTATGTGTGACAAATTGGAAAATCACAATCTCATACACAAAAATATGTCATACACATTAGTATCATGCAACTTTAACCCATCTACACAAAAAGATTCAGAATACATCCTCCATATCATGACAACATTGGAAGCAACGCAAACTGCATAGTTTAAGGAACCTTCAATGCAGGAAAATGTAACAGAAAAACCAAAAGAAAATGTATAGTGGACAGCTGGAACCTTAGCTATTGGAATGGCATTTGATGATGATGAAAAATATACAGGCCCAAGAAAATTCAATTTATGAAAAAAAAAACTATGTGACAGTTTTGAAGAAAATCCAGACCAGATAGAAAAATCAAAATCAATTGCAAATGCTATACTCTGCAAGGATAAAAAATGATGAGAGGAAGAGATTGTAACCTTGAATATAGGGGGCAACAAAAAATCATGAGAACTTTCAATTACAGAATTTGAATATAGGGGGAAACAAAAAATCATGAGAACTTCCAATTAGAAATGCAAACCATAAGGTCGTAAAAATAAAGAAGGATCAAATTAAAGTTCCAAATGATGGCATGCCTTGACGAAAGAAATGACAAACCATCTTATTATGTTGGGGATTGTTGCAACCCTTAAAAGAAAAATACCTCTGACTCTTCCTCTACTTCCTGAACAACAATAATTTACTCATTTTGTTTCTTATACAACATATTTAAAAAGCATACTAGTACCATCTTACTCACCAAAATTTTTTTGGTCATACACCGATTGCCCTTGGAATATATTCATGAAAAGAATGATCTAAATATACATATATGCACCAGTAAATTGCAGAAGAAAGCTTGGGAGGTATTTGACCAAAATAAATTATGTGTATTGTTAGTGAGTTAGAACCATCAAGCATGCTTTTTAAGAAGAGCTGGTTAAAGAAAAAAAAGTAAAACTAATAGAACTCACATTTAATTTAAGGTATTCCGAGGACATGCCTTCATAGGATAGGGAAGATATGTTCCCATCTTCACTGCTGAACTGTAGCATCCGACGCCTCTTCACTTGAGAAGATGTTTCTCTACATTCCTCTAGTTCATTCTGTAAATTATCTGAAATTCACCTTTATTTAAATTAAAAGTCGGATGATAATGATAAAAAGTAAAAAAGAACAATCTGACAAGCTGCACATATTAATAAGAAGATAAAGAAGGCTGCCTTACCACTATTATTAACATGATAAGCCAAATCTCCACAAGCCTTAACTGGGGTTGTTTCATCATCAAACATGTAGGAAAGATCCTCTTCATTTTGAGGTACTTCATTCCACAGCTCCCGAGGCATGTCTGTACAAACCAAAAACATTTTCCCCCAAGCATCAGTTATCTGAAAGAATTAGCTTTAAGTCAAAGCAGAACTTACTCATATTGGAAGCGTTTTGGAGACAAGGATCCTCCTTGTGCCATCACCAACATAGAAGAAAATTATTAGGTATAAGAAGGGCAAAGTCCACAGATAAAAGCTGTAAACATAATAATTACATTATATAAAAAGTATATGGCATTAACATAAACCACAAGGTCCAATGCAGCACTAATTACAACAAAGTAACCAAATAATGAGATCCTACACAGAGAAAAGCAGTCATACTTGTATATTTAAATGGTTTTACTATTTTTAGCATAACCGCAAAATATAAGGGGAAGAAGGATTTTAAAAAAAATACAAGAAAATTGGGGTGCCATTGATGACACACCAGTTAGATCAAAAAACCCCATCCAGATCTTTTCTTATCCTCAAAATCTCACGCAAATTAAACAATCTCTAGAGTTCTATGAACAAACGGAAAGGTAGTTATAGAAATTAAAAAAAAATGGAGAGAAAAAGATAATAAGGAAGGGATCCCGGATATTCGTGAACCAAATATAATGTGCAAAGAAACAAAGATAAAACATATTGAACAAATCACAACATCTTCAAAGCTAAAACCCGAAGTGCATTTCCCGAAGTTTGACTAACTAAACCAAACCAACCCGTCCACCAAACCAATTAAACCCAGAAATGCATATAGGAAATGAGAAATTTACTTGTCATTGTCGTAATCCATATCAAAAGCAGCAACAAAGCTCTTCACAGTAATCACAATTCCTACTCTCTCTCACCCTTACACGATTTCCGTTTTGATATTTCTAACAATCTTAGTTGGCAAAAAAACACAGATAGAATAGCATACAAAAACCAAAGACAAGAAATCAAAACAAAAAGAGAAAATAGGGAATCCCAGGGAGGAAGAAAAACGCAGATCGGTAGAGATCCAATCTTAGTTGGCAGTGTGAAGAGCAACTGAGAAGAGCAATTTAACAATAGAACAACCAAACGTAGAAGAACCAATCATCAAAATGCTTACAAAGCAAGAATGGAGGTGGAAGAAGATGCTACCAACCATAACAACTCGACCACTATACATCACCACATGCAAGTCAGCAGCTTTTATGGTGGAAAGCCTGTGAGATTAGAACAAAATACTCCATCACCAGCGACTGCATCAGACATCGGCAAGAACGGAGGCGTGATTTCCTACAGCAATGCGATAGAAGCAGACTTCGACTTCGACGAGCTTAGGGTTGCAGAAGGGGCATGTTGCGATTAAGCGAGAAGCTTTTTTATTGAGGATAAAGAGATGAAAGGGTTGGGATTTTGGGAAAGAAAATTGAGAAGGGAGAGAGAATGCATTACAGCTGTAAAGGGAGAGGAAAAGATGCAATGCGTCGGGAAGGAAAAGGTAAAAATGAATGAGAGGGAAGGGATTGCAAAGTAGGAGGGAGTTTCGAATTTTAAAACAACATGCTATAAAAAATCTGTAGATATGTTATGCACGGAGCCCAAAGTAAGAACTTGAGCTGGTACTGTTCATATGAACAGTAAAAACAGAGAGAAGCCATCAAACATTTTGTACTGGCTTAGCTTGAGGTGATACAGATTTATTATTATGTATAGATTCGTGATCAAATTTTGTTGCAGGAACCATTTCATGATGAAAAGACTGGTCATTGGCAGAAGAAACCACGGAGATATTTATTGCTTCCAGTTTCCCTTTTCATGTTATCCTTTTGGTCGCAGAGGAAAAAGTGTATCAGAGATTACTTTACATTTCAGAGGCAAAGTTTCAAACTCTTCAACAAATGTGATTTCCAGATTCAAAATCGCATTCTCCCTCTCGTTCAAGATGTCAACTTTAGCAGTAGATCTCTCAAATCGAGTACCAAGATTGAAACTTAGTGTCACTACTGATCCCCCATTACATATATCTTCATCACAAAAATTTCTCTTTTTATGAACAAAAACAAAACTCCTCTTTCGACTCCTAGAGTGTTTCAAGCGTACTGTTTACTTCTGTTCAATCGCTTTAGGAGTTATTGCTTGGGCTAGTTTTCTTTCTTGTTTTGTTGTTAATATGTTGTACTACCATGTTTCATAAAAAAGGTAGCATATTTGTCTTCAATTTGAA
Organism: Inga laurina; assembly: GCA_963855925.1. Classification (NCBI taxonomy): domain Eukaryota; kingdom Viridiplantae; phylum Streptophyta; class Magnoliopsida; order Fabales; family Fabaceae; genus Inga; species Inga laurina. The sequence continues at coordinate 10,915,585 of OY979710.1, forward strand.
TGCAGTTCTATTTAGTGCTCATTTTGCAAATCTAGGGTTCTGGAAGTTCATGTAAGTTGATTAAGAGGCTAAGCTTGTACACGACCCTAGAATACTTTTCCATGAAGGCCAAAATTAACTTAGTCCTGATTTGATTCCTGCAGAAATATACTAGGAGTTATAAATTTAAACACTAGGGGACGTAGCACCCATTTTTTGTATTCCTTGAAAAAAAAAATTGTTCCTCAACATGCTTTGCCTTGTTGTGGACAACATATTTAAAGATGATGTGTTCCTAATGTGTGATGCTATGTTTTGTGGTTAAGTGCCCATACATTTGACGTTTCCATCCATATTTTCACTTGTATCGGTTTAATCAAGGAACGAAAAATCGGACCAAACCAGCCGGTTCGACCGGAAAACCGGAGAGCCGGATGCCAGTCTGGTTTGGTTTGCGACAGGAACCGGAGGAAGCATCAAATCGGGAATATCTGACTTGACTCAGGCAACTCGGTATTGACTCGAGCAAACCACCAAGCGGGGTGGGTTGTACGAGTCAATATTTTTTCGAAAAAGAAATCTCAAAACGACAACGGAGGTTGATCGAAGAGGGGAAGCAAGCTGCCAATTGACAAGGGAGCATGAAAAAGGGAAGGAGAAGCAATGTAAATAGCGATATTGCTACCTACAAGAGATGGGAGATGCCGAGATTGTGGAGGTTGATGAAGAAAAGGGAATGACATAATCTGGTTGCTGAAGATCTCGTGGAACCAAGCAAGAAAAGTGGTTGGTTGCGAGATCTCACGAAAAGAAGATCATCAAACTATCAGCTGAATTAAAACTTTTTTAAAAAATGCTGAGAATAGAAAAGGGAGGATTTGAAGATGATTTTGGAGAAGAGAAAAAAAATGAAAGAGGCAAATGAAGTATGTACTCTACTACTCTATAGTTTTACTTTGGATTCCCAACATCTTTTATTAAAATAAAATAATGGCACATGCATCAAGAATGAGCTGGCAAAATAATATCAAATATAAGATATAACCACAAGAGTGTTGGCCGGAGGGAAAAACACAAGGATCAAGATCAAGGATAAGAAGATATCATTGCATAAGTGGGTAGAAAAAGAATAAATGAAAGGTTGAAAACCAAGATGAAGAGAAAAGTAGGTAAAGAAAGAACAAATCTAAAAAAAGAAAAGAAAAAAGATAATGAAAAAAAATTATTTGAAAGGATATAATAATTATAGAAAAGAAGATGTCATTGTATAAGTATAGGCATCATAACTAATACTAATAGATTTTAAATATTTTTTTTTCTAAAGATCTTCATTTTTATCTATAGAAGTTTAAAAATATATTAATATATATATATATATATATTGTCACTAATAAATTGTAATATTTTAATATAGCCAATCCAACCACCGGTTAGATCCCAGTTGACCCATTAACCCTTGAACCTATGCTTTGATCGGTTCATTGCTTGGTCCGATTTTTTGTTCCTTGAGTTTTTAATGCATTGGGTTTGTGCTTTCGACCCCATTTTTCAAATTTAATTATGTTATGGGTTAAAAGCCATTTTTGCCTTGGAAGTATTGGGTTAGGGGCAATTTTGCCTCATAAGTTTTAAATGTGGGGTAATTTTGCTTTGACCGTTATCTCAGTTAAGTTTGATTATTAATTAACCAAATTTCGGGGCGAATTTGCTCCTAAGTGAAAAATTTCAGGGAAAATTTGCTCTTAAGTTGAAACTTCCAGAGCAATTTTGTCGTTCATGCCATTTTTGTTAACTTGCAAATTTGTCTTGGAAGTTTTCACTTTGGAGAAAATTTGCCCCTACATTTAATCAGCAAACGGTCAAACTTAACTGCGATAACGGTTAAGGCAAAATTGCTCCTGAAGCAATACTTCTAGGTCCAAAAAGGCTTTTAACCCTTATTTTTTTCATAAAAAAACTTTGTTGAGTGAAATAAATATATTTGAAAACGTGCTGTTTGTTGGTGTCAGCACCTAAATTCATATATGATCCAGTGAATCTTTCAACTCCACCTAGTGCTCTGCATATCCTATTGGCGGTGGCACCTACAAAGAAAATGAATAATCCGAGTCATGTTCAAGGACGCTGTCCTTGAGAGCTATTTCGTTACCACCAGCTAAAAGGAAGCGGCACTCCCCAGGATAAAACGGATCCATCTTGCAAAAATAGGGTGAGTAGAACAACGGAACATAATAGAACTCAACAAGCAAAAATCAGATGAGGTTGTAGGAGAGAAGTGCTCTAAGGCTGTTTCATTTTTTTCATCTCCTTTGAACTCTTGCAGACACAGCCTTATAGAGGCTTCACACGCTCATATGCTGGGCAGCACCTTAATCATATTTGTAAACCAAAATCTTGTGAACGTTGGTGGCTATATAAAACGTTGGCTATGAAATAAGAGTGCTTTATGACCATGAATATACTCCATATTAAAAGCAATAAAGATCAATGAAGAGATCCGTTTATGCATTTGAACAATTCCAATGTCCAGCTTCTCACAATTAATGGCTATAGTAAAAGATATTTTTGGTAAATACTTATTTATTCCAAAAATACTTTCAATATTTCCATAAAACATATGATAAAAGGTGCCCGGATTTCAACCGGTGGCCTATTGTTGTGCGAATTTATTCCTCCTCTAAGTCTAAGATTACTTATTACTTGGTTCCCCACAATCCCAAGCCAAGTGCGACTTATTCCTTGTGACACACCCACTCATTATTTCCAACATTGTTTTTTTCTTCTTCTTCATATTATGGCGCTCATTAATTAATTAGTGTAAATTCTTTGATGTTTTAGTGTAAATTCTTGAATATACATATTACCCCACGCACTTGACATAAATTGCTGTTAACACACTTCCTCCATCTAGAAGGTCTAACAATTCGGTAACTCATAGGAGCTGCAAGCTTTACCTGATATCATTTTAAAATCAAGTTAATCGTTTATTTTAATTGTCTATTTCTATTAACTGATTCCGAGCTCAAATAAATTGATAGTTTCTTCTCATAATCTCACTTTACTTTGTAAACAGAATGAACTACTAATAAATTTAGCATTTGTTTCTCTAACTGGTACGTGTCTATTCCCTTCCCTCCCTCTCATTTTCTTCTCTCGGCTACTCCGGACTTCTAAACGGTACATTGGATATGTAGGAATGTCACGTTTTATTGATGTATTTTCATATGCTTCATTTATGTCCCCAAGAATTCCTTTTAGCGACGTCAACAATGACTGGATTTATATATTTTCTTCATTTATCCTCCTTGCTTTCTATTTTTTATGATGTGGGGGAGGAAGTGGTGCCTGCAAGACAATGCTAGGATTTGATTTGGCTGCTTCTCTAATTTTTTCAATTCAGCTTGCATCATCTTCTTTTCGAGCTTCTGATAACCCCCACCGACATGTAATGCGGATAGTTGTCTTTAGCTCACCTCTTTTTATTTGCTTGACTCAATTCCTAGATAAACAAAGAATAATGAAAACTGAGTTAGTGATGTCAAGTAAGTTCAACTAAAATGTTTAACACTAAGATGAACAAAATATATATACCAGGAATTTGGGATCCTGCTGTGATGCCACAAATAACCTCCAGTCATTTGGAGAAAGAAACAAATACTCTTTACAAGGATCTTCATTGCTCTTTGACCCTCGAATGTACTTGGTTGTGAGCATGAACTTGAAATCTTTCCATTGCTCACAAACTTGCCCCCTCCAATATTTGTACATCAGCCTTGTGTTGGGGACATAATAGGTTTGTTACAAAACAAAATCTATAATAGTTATATATGAACAAATAGAAATAAAGATAAAGATAAAAAATACAACTTTACATACCAAAAGTTGTTCCCAAATTATAGCCTTCGTGTCCTTTGAAACATCCTTCCAGGTAGAAATTAGAACGCTAACTTTGATCTGAGCCAAAAAGCCAACATAGGTAATGAACATGTCTCCCTCTTAGCCAATTGGTTTCAAATCAGCATCAAATTTCATGTGAACCCTCATCTTTTCTTCCTCATGACATTTGACCAACGACCGTAGCTTCGTGCTTCCTCCAACCTTTTTCTTAACAGGTGAGCCAGTAGAGTCGCCTAAATCTGAACTTGCCATGTTCATGTTAAGAAATAAAGGTGAGATATGATATGTAAATTGAAATTACATGCACACTTTGAACAATTCTAAATCTTACTTTAAGTATTTTCGCAAATTCCTTCATAATGATCAACTCTAGCGCATATTCATCATCATCTACCAATTCTACTTTGGTTGGCATAGGTGGATTTGTAGTGAAAGGCGGTGTGTCGTAAAGATTCAAACTCGGATCACTATCGTTCTATTTTTTACTTTGGAGTACACTAGCCAATTTTTCATTTGCTGGATCAATGACATAAAACACTTGTTTACCTGACGTGCTAGAATCAATGACTCATCTTTATAACCAACTCTTTCAAGATCAACTAAGGTAAACCCAAATTGATATATTTCAACAACATTATTGTTAACCCACTTGCATTTGAATAAAGGAACTCTTAACTTAGTGTAGCTTATCTCCCATATGTCTTCAATAACTCCTTAATAGACCATAGATGCCAAAATAGGGTTTTTGTCTTTCGAACTAGAAAGGTGCATTGATTTGGCTACCACCATCAACCCACTATTTTGCATAGTACTTCTATTGTCCTGGGCTTTTATGTAAAATGAATACCTGTTTATATCAAAACCACTCCAAGTTATGATTTTAAAGGAAGGCCCCCAAGCTAACCATTTGATTGTCTCAGACACATTGGTCTCGTGCGATATCTTTTCCTTGAACCACTCTATAAAAGTCTTGTTTTGCTCATTAGCTATCTGCATGTCATTTTTTCTTGGATATATCTCCTTTAAACTCTTTTTGTGTTCGGCTAAGTAAGGCTAAACTTCTTCCGTATTATTCAAGATATACAAGTGTGCTTGCAACACCTTTTCACAACACATACTCATCACTTTGAGCCTTCGTGTTCCCTTACTTGTACCCTTTTCATGACGAGATTGGGCCTTCAACCTTGATAGATATTCTTTGCAAAATTCCATAGCTTCTTCAATGACATATCTTTCCATAATTGAGGCTTCAGGTCGATAAGGATTTTTAGAATACTCTTTTAAGTTCTTCATGTATCGCTCAAAAGGGTATATCCACCTTAGATAAACTGAGCCGCATAGTCTTACCTCCCTTACCAAATGAACTATTAAATGCACCATTATATCAAAGAATGCGGGAGTAAAATGCATCTCTAGTTGAGATAGAATAGTATAACCCTTATTTTCCAATTCACCTAACTTTCCAATATCAACAACTTTGCTACAAATAGCATTAAAGAAACTGCACAACCTTGTTATCATGCTTCGTACATCATCTTTCATAATTCCTCTAATAGCTACAGGTAATAGTTGTTGCATCAAGACATGGCAATCATGGGACTTCATTCCTACTAACTTTAAATCTTCCATTGACACAAGTTGGCTCACATTAGAGGAATAAACTTGTGGCACCTTAATGCCATGCAAACACCCACACAAACTTCTTCTCTCTGCTTTGACAATGTATGCGCTGCTGGCTCCATAAATGCTCTCTTATCATCATCTCTTAGTTGTGGATGCAGCCGTTCTCTTATTCCCATTTCAACCAAGTCTAGTCTCATACTAATTCCATCTTTAGTTTTCTCTGGTATGTGCAAAAGGGTACCAACAAGGCTATCACATACATTTTTCTCCACATGCATCACATCAATATTATGTCTCACATCAACACTATGCCAATATAGAAGATTAAAGAAAATTGATCTCTTCTTCCATATGTTCTTCTCACCTGTAGTCTTTTGATTTTTACCAAAAGTGACATTGATTCTTTTCACCTGACTATAAACCTCATCTCTAGTTAATGCCTTTGGAGCCATTCCATTCTCCGGCAAATTGTTAAAAGTCTTCTTTAGCCTACGGTACGGGTGGAACTGAGGAAGAAATCGTTTTTGACCAAGGTAGACAGTTTTTCTACCGTGCTTAAGTTGATGGAAGTATGTGTTTACTTCACATATTGGACATGTTTTATGACCCTTCACACTGTACCCTGACAAGTTCTTGTATACAGGGAAGTCATTAATCATGGTGAAAATCATTGCACATAGCTTAAACGACTGTTGGTTATATACATTAAACACATCTACGCAATATGTAACCTGCCTTCATAGTTTTATCCGAAATATACAAGTGAAATGAAATAGAGACCAATAATAATTAAAACTCATTTACAATCCCATCCTTGAGATAGGTTTTTCTCAAATATTTTTGAAATCTAATTAACCTGGTCTCATATTCCTATATCGAATATAACTACTCTGCGAAGATAAATCACATTCAAATAACTATCAGAGTGCATAATATAAGTTCCGGCAATCCCGGATTCCTTACATTAATCCAAGCTTTACAGGGCACATTCGCTTTTATAATTTTCAGAATAGGGGATTACACAAATTCTCATACCAAATACATACTCGAATATATATTCCAACCTATACAATCATATACTTAATCCCAAACATGCATTTATAACCAACTATCACAAGATTACAACCCAAAGGAGTCATCTCGCCCATGGTTGCTTGCTCCATCCTCGATCCCACCTACTATGTCTAAAATGTTGGTAGGGGGTGAGATTCTAGAGAATCTCAGTAGGAAACAGATACCATTATGCATGCAAGATAAGTGTTCAATACATGATATGCTCGCATCACATTAACACATGCTCACACAATGACATATCTGCGTGCTCAATGTTTCAAACAACATACTTATGGCCATAGCATAAATAGAAACAGAGCTACAATCATTCATATATGTTTCACATAATCAAGCAAAGTAATACATGCATCAATACACCAACACAAATATCAAATACATGCAGAAAAGGTAAGTTTCCTACATTCTTTCCACGTGTGCTCCAGCACCGGTTACTCATGATCCGACGAACATCGAACCATGATCAGGGCAAATATCCAACCCTATAACCAAAATCATGGACATAGGGTCAATCCCTTTTCCAATTCCTCAACATACAAACACTTAATGTTGGTTATCATTTAACACCTTTAGGTGGCTACTCAAAGTCCAAACACATGCCTAAAGTGTAACCGCCTGCCTTAATAACTGTAATTATAATTCAAAATTCGTAATTAAAATGAAATACAGACCAATAATAATCAAAAGTCATTTACAATCCCTTCCTTGTGGGAGGGTTTTCACAAAATCTTTCAAAATTTCATCCCTTCCTTAGTCTCAATTCCAAATATCGAATATAATTACCTGTGTAGTTAGTCGCATTCAAATGTATCCTATTATATAATAAAGTCCCGTCAACTCCCAGGATTCATTCACTAAGGGTTTAAAGTTTCTCATATAGGGGATTACAATACCGTTCCAAAATAGTATTTATATCTCAACAGTATAATGTACAGTAATCCCAAATCCAAATAGATAACCAACAACCAAAAGTCATATCCTTACACGGTCCTAACTGCTCTTGGTGGTTCATTTCTCCTTGGAGCCATTTGCCCTGTCTAGAGGTTAGTCAATGGAAAGAATGAGATTCAAGAGAATTCTAGTAGTAACAAATCACTCATACAATATATAAACATATAGCATGTAAGATCATGGTCAGTAGCAACACAATGATGTATGGCTCACACCACACACAATAGCACTCACTGCTGTAAACACAATGCGACGGCTTTCACTGTATCTCTATGCTCAATGCGACAGCTTACGCTGTAATGGCCACAATATCTCAAAGTATCTCAATGCATGACAACATACATACAATGTTCTATACACAGTATAAGAGAAAGAGTTACTACCTTGTTCTTTCCTGACATCCTTTGGCATCGTTGGCTCACGAGGATAGCAAATGTCAAATCCTATCAACCAAAACCAAGAAGGGAAGATTAATTTCCTACTCCAATTCTCGCTTTCAAGATGCTTAAGTTGGTTATCATATGGACTCTTTTAGGTGGCTACTAAAAGCCCAAATTTAAGCCTAAAGGGTTGGGGAAAGATTGCATGAAAGATCTTCCTCGGAGGCTCAAAGTCCAGTTTCGACATCAAACTTTGGACAATCATATTTCCTAATTCACAAAATGAAATGGCACAAATTATATGTCCATTTTGAAGCTTGAGATGTGAACTTTAAGACTGGAAAGTTTTAAAATTTTCAGACACCTTTTGGTTATTCAAAACGTCCACACCAATAAACTATGTAGAACAGAGTTTCAAGGGACAGATTTTCCAAACTTTCCATTTAATGTTCCAAACCAATTCCAATAAACATATAACATAATAAAACACCAATTGCACCTCAAAACACATGAAAGTTCATGCATTTTAAAATTACCACAAAATCAGGGCTAAATTCAACAATTCTCAAAACTCAACCAAAAGCCACAAAACTTCGATCAAAGTGAAGCTATATATCACTCACCTCTTCCTCATCCTCAAATCACTTCTTTGATTCCTCCAACTTCAAGATTCCTCAAGCTCTCAAAACACCTTCTTTCATAAATCTAAAACCATAGAGATGAAGCTCTTATCACTATAAACAAGATTAATGTAGAGGATCTAAGCATTAGAGGCTATTAAGCAAGCCAAAAACTCACCTCAAGCTTTCTTTTTCTTTCTTGAATTTGGACGACCATGGGAGCTTTGGAGAGAGAAAGATGAGATGATGAAGAAGGAGGGTCAGTTTTTGGGTACTAAAAGTCTCCTTAGGCTGACCAAAAAGGAAACGAGGAGAGAGGATGAGTGTTGACAAATTGACCAAGATCCAAAGGTCCAAAACTTGCCAAGTGTCATGATCTTGTCCCATCTCTAATGAACTCACACACATGGGATTCCACCCACTAAATCTCACAAGAAATCAACCCTAACCATTGCTCTTGAAGTTACCAATGAGTTTTCTCTTCGGTAACTGACCAATTGGTCGGTAACTTTACCGTTTTGCCCCTGATTACGGTAATTCTCATTGAATCACCACCAATACTTCACATCTTTCCATTTAGCCACAATATGTGCCTTCCCTCTATTTTAAGTCAATTTAGATGTTAATCTATGATTGAGCTTAAATACAAGGTTTCAGCGCTGTTCACAACACATACGAATCATATCCGAATCTCAAATCACATCAGATTCTCAAAAAGGGTTCATTATCACTAATCATATCCGCTTTTGGAGTCATTATCCCTAAATCGTAATTTGGGATCCTGCTAAATCAGGGCTTAGCAGTCCACTTATTTCAGGCTTATTATCTAGCCTCAAGTCTCAAAATTCGGGGTATTACATTTCTCCCCCCGTTCAATAAATTTTATCCTCGAAATTTGTTACACCACTTAATCCATAAACTACGGATGCTTCTTCACGACAGCTTCCATTTCACAATTCATTTCACATTGGATGGTCCCTTCTAGACCACCCTCACAAACAAGATGCCACAATTTGATTCTCGCAAGAATCCTAAACAATGAATGCTACCCAGTTGCCATAAACTGCAATCGTCCTATTTCACGATTGCCGCACCAACACAATCACCACACATTTGCCAAGCAAATGAAATCGCCTCCATGTACGATTGCCGCAACATACTATCATCACATATCACAATATCCAGAGGCTCTAAATCATGAGCCATATCATAAGATCTCCGCAGTTGGGCAGCATAGGCGACCACTCTGCTCAACTCAATCTAGTTACCCCTTTCGGGAGTAACCCATATTACTGTAGGTTCACTACGCTTCTGCTACGTATGAACGACAACACATACTACTGTATACATAATAACGACAGCTTGTGCCGTATTCACATCCACCTCAGCTTTCTCTGGTTGCAAAATTACCTTGACTTTTTGCCGTTTGCCATATTCACAACATTATCACATCGCTGTATCAACATTTACGGTGTTAGCCTCACCTGTACACCCACCAATGACTCCTGTAGTGGTAACCAATACATTTAGGCACTACATAAGATCCGCAGTAGCGTCCATATTGATGAGTGACTTTGACAGCATTCACGGCTGTATACACAATGATACGTGACTAATATCAGAAGATCCACAATCACACCCCACCCTCATCCTTTTTCTCCACCAGTGAGGTACACAGCCCCACCCGAACCATTGTTAGCTATTCAAGGACTATTGGCATGGCGGTGCATACACATTATGATAGCTTCCACTGTTTGCCAGAATACCTCGGCTTTCGCTGCTTGCATAATTACACATTGCCCTTCTGGCATTCACACAACTTCCACATCAAACACACATCGTAGATTCTAATTTTATGCACCGCCTTTTGACCTTGGGTCAACACCGGTGCAACCAGCCTGGTGGCTAGCCATGCTAGCCATGTCGGGGTAAGTGCCTTACAAATGAGAACCCCTGATCATGTAGTCGAATTTGCCATCAGCTAAACTAGCTCTATTTTGCTATACAACCACACCCCAATCCCAGCTTGATCATAATTGTCACACCCCAACCTCATCCCCTTTTACCGCAGGGAAGGCACGCAGCCCTACCCGAACCGTTTTAGCAGCGACCAAATAGTCATCGCTAAAAGTATAGTTTCAGTGGTAACAAGGTACATTCAGCGGTGACTTTTAATGTGGTTAATGTCATCGCTGAAAGTCAACATTTAGTGGTGACATTGAAAGTGAGAAAAAAATAATAAATAAAGCCACATCAACATCTATGCTACCTATCACCTGTCATGCCAAGCCATGTCACCACCTACCTGCCACCTTATTATTTGCTACGTCATGCCACATCATCGCCACACCATCATCCCACATTTTTACCTCCCAATTGTGCCTCCACCAGGTTCGAACCCCTCACCTCTTGAATGTTGTCTTGAGCCTCTACTATATGAGCTATGATGAAATCCACCTGTCACCACCCACCTGCTACCTTATTATTTGCCACATCATTGCCACATCCCACATCGCGCCACACCATCACCCCATATTTTCACCTCCCAATTGTGCCTCCACCAGGTTCGAACCCCCCACCTCTTGAATGTTGTCTTGAGCCTCTACCATGTGAGCTGTGATGAAATCCTATCATATAAATGCATAATTAAAAAAAAAACACACACACACACACAATTATATTCATATATAAAATTATCTATAAAAAAGATATTCATATCAATATATATAAAATATAATATAATATAAATCTCTATTTATTAATATAATATTTATAATATTTCCATACGCATAAAAATGGTGATTAATTAATATAATATTATTAATTTGATAAATTTTGTTTTTTTATATTGAGTGTATAATATTATATAATATATCAATAAATATGTTTACATTTAATTTATATATAAAAATAACAAATTATTATATAAAAATTAAAGAAAAATAAAGCAATAAATAATACTAATCAAAATATTTTTTAAAAAAAAAACACTCCAAGATATTCAAAGTTATTGAGGATAAGATGTCATCTATCAAATCAACGATAAAATAATAAGATATTAAATAATATCTTTGAGATCCTATTTGACAACTCATATATGTAGAATAATTTCCTAAGAGGGAAACTACTAATAAATCTAAAATATTCTTTGGATCATTCAAATTATATAAAAGATTAAAGTTATAATTAGTCGCCTCTTAAATAAGATCTTTTATCATTACATAGAATCTATCTATAAGCATATTGGGTGGTGCAAATTTACCAACGAAGTTTTGTCCGAAGAGCGTCTGATACAAATATGTTTTGAAAGGGGTAAAAATACCAATGAATAATTAAAAAGGGTATATCCAGTACAAAACCGTTAAATTTTACCTTACAATGTTAAAATATAAGAGAAAAAAACCTTAACAATGTTAGGTCAAATTTAACAATTTTGTGTTGGATGCACCATTTTTAATTGTTCATTAGTATTTTTACTCCTTTTAAACATATTTGTACCAGATGCTCCTTGGACAAAACTTCGTTGATAAATTTGAACCTTAACCCTATCTTAATCAAGATATGGAAGAACAAAAAATCTCATATAACCTAATATATGACCCATTCACATTCTATGTTAACTAACATTTTTTGTTAAATTGTGTTTTTATTATAGTGCATGATTTGGAATGTTATTTTGCCAAACTATAATAGCATATCAGAAACACGTACTCTTTAATTTATTTTATTCTTTTTGAATCATTGCATTTTTCTTTCATTCTTCTTGATTTGAAACTGAGGTAGAAAGAAATTGGATTGAATCATATACATATTTTATAATCAAAATAAGTGTACATTCTAAACTATATTTAATTAAATTTATGAATATTTTATAACTAATTAATTAATTTCATATATTTTCTTCTCTTCAATTGATTATAATCATACAATAAAAACTACCAATATCTTTTTTATATTTTAGATATTAAATTAGTTAGAATTGTTGTTTTTAAGTACACGTAATTGTTAGAACCTACTGACACCCAAGAGGGGGGTAAATTAGGTGTAAGATAAAAACTTAAGAACTTTAGAAAACTTTTCGTATCTTAATGAAAACATAAGTATAAAACTAATGAATCATAAATCAATAGTTAGATAAATGATATATGTTGGAAATATAAGAGCTTAGGGAAGAGAATATGCAAACTGTGATTTATCATGGTTTGGTCCAATATGTGATGGCCTATGTCTAGTCCCCAGGCTCCTCCTAAGATTTTTAAATCCACTATCTTCTTGTTTAATCTGAGCATAAGAAAAGCCTTTACAAACCTACAAGTTTAGTCGAGCACTTATGAAGCCTTTAAAAAACCTCTCACTAAGATACTCCCCCTTATGACAAGTCTTATGAGCAAAGCAATCCCGAAAACCTTTCTCTCTTGCTTACCCGTGCAAGTCTTATGAGCAGCAACATTCTCTCCTGCTTACACCTTTGTAAGTCTTACGAGTAGCAACGTTCTCTACTGCTTGCACCTTGTAAGTCTTACAAGTAGAAAGTCTTACCGGCAATTCTCTCTATAGCCCATAAAGAAATCAACCCTCTCAAGGTCCCTCTACCTTGAGATCAATTCAGAAATACAATTGAAAGTGTTTACAAACTCTCTCACAGAGTGGATATAATGCTTACTTAAGTACAATACAAATAATCTCTCTCTCTCTCTCCCTCTCAAATATACATGATATAGAAAATATATAAGAACATAGAGTAGTTGGATCAGAGTGGATGATTCATGATATAAGAATGTTTGCGTTGTAGTGTTCTCATTGGTGTTGTTGTTCTTTGCTTAAATCTCTTGTATTTATAGTTGATGAAGATTTATGACCGTTTGAGCATTTCAACATATCCGTTGGAGTGCGGCTGTTTCTTTTGTTCGTTTGCTTGAGTTTGAAAAAACTAGCCATTAGAACGTTTGACACTCCGCTTCCATAAAGTCACCTTTTGACTTTTCACATCATATCTTCATTGTATTCATGGAGAAATACATTAAACACTATTACAATAAAGTGTAAGAATGATTGGAAGCAAGAAGAGTAAGTTTCATAATTAATCTCATGATTTTCGAAAGCCTCAATATGTTGTTCTGTTCCCCTGGGAAGCATTACTCGAGTGGTCACTAAGTAAACCTGGGTTATTACTCAAATAATCCCTTGAGTAATCACCTTCAAAATATAGCCGAGAGTATTTCCAACTTTATTACTCGAGTGATCCCTCGAGTAATGCTTTCTTTTCATTTCATGTTACTCGAGGGATCACTCAAGTAATGTCACTCATTTCTTGGCCGAGAGCTACTGGATAATTTCTTCTCTGATTACTCTAGTGATCCCTTGAGTAATGTCTAAAATAACTCTATAGATTACTTGAGTGATCCCTTCAAGTAATCATACTCAATTCTTGATAGAGAGCTTACTGGAACAAATTCTCACACATTACTCGAGTGGTCTCTCGAGTAATGTTTCAAATAACTTTGCATATTACTCGAGTAAGCCCTTCAAGTGATCTCTTTATTTTGATTCAAAACATGGAAAATTATATAGCATCGGAAATCTCTCATTGTCTACATTCCAATGCAACAAGAATCAACTCCAAACTCATTGTATAGAGAAAGTTATGATCCAAAGAGTATCTACTGTTCTTAGATAATCTCTGAAATCACGAGCAGTAACTTTCAGAAGGCATAGCTCTTAGGATATAACTTTAAATATGTCAAATTACCTATCTATGGAATGATTTTTGAGTCTACTTTCATATGGCACTAGTTTCGTCACAATCCGATGTGTACTTTGAGAGTTATATGCAAAATACCAAAACTATTCTGGTAAAAGATGATGATTCATGTGTCAAGTTCAACAGATCATATCTCCCTCATATGAACTTCTTTGAATGTGATCTTGGTGTGTATTGTTTGTGTTGGGAGTATATTTTCATATGCAACTGGTTTCAGTTCAATCCTACATGGGGTTAGAGAGATATCATTAAAATACCGAACCTCTGTCTTGACGTGTAAAAACAGAGCACAATAAAAATGCAGATTATTCGAGTAAGCCCTCGAGTAATTACTTCCAAAATGAGGCAGTGCCATATTACTAGAATGACTCATTTCTGGAGATGTCATAACTTCCGTATATGTCATTTTAACTTCGTATTGACCCATTCCAACCTCTGGTATCACTTCTAAAAGCTTGAATCTTGATATTCTCATTTGATCTTACAAGTTATTCTTTCTTCAATCTCTTTCTTCTTGTTTTACCTCAAGATGATCATTCTTCATCACCCAACTAGATATCTTCTTGAATTGATGATCATTCTTCATAACCCAATTAGATGTCTTCTTGAATATCTTCAATATTCTTCTTGCTCTTGCTTGACCAATCTATAAGATATACAACATTAAATATAGTAGTTAGTCAATGTAGAAGATAAGTATACTATACAAACTTTTTGCTCTTAATACTTGACATCTATATTTGACATCATCAAAACTAATCATATCTAACATTCTCCCCCTTTTTGATGATGGCTAATCCTTTATGAAAAATATGTATGAATTATAAAAGCAAAGTAGGAGCAACATATTTTTCTTGCATTTCTCCCCCTATTTGACATTAGCAAAAAGTTTGAAACATAAATAGGAAAAGCTCTTAAAGAAGTAAATATAAAACCGAATTAGAAATGCCTTTTTCTTTGTCAATTAAAATAAATATATTTCCCTTGTTTAAGCATTAAAGCATTGTTCCTCAAGGTTGATAAATTCTTCTTGTAGTATATTGAGGAATGATCTTACATAGATCAAATTCTCCTGCCATAAGTTAAAAACATTCTTGCAAGGAGAATAGTTAGTGCAATCAAGTATAAAAAATTTGTTATAAAATATATTCAAATTAAGATCATGAAAAGAAGATATATAAATAACTCATCATCAAAACTAATTAATTGAGAGTGAATACAGAAGAGTATGTTATAATGATTTTCTTCCAATAAAGGAGATGAGCTTTCAAGATATAAAAGACATGTAAATGTGAAGTTCCCACTTAATGAATGCGTGATTTTAAAAATCATTATGAGGAATAAATAATAACTTTCTAGGATTTGAAAAAAAACATTTAGAAACTTTGTAGAGAAAATGAGTATGAAAATCCAAAGACTTGGAGGGAAATCAGGTTTTGAAAATGACGATGCAATTCAAGGTTTTAAGAGATATAACCTAATATCACTTGAGTAATCACTTGAGTGATTTTACTTGACCATCACTTGAGTTCTCATTCGAGTGATGTAACTCAGAGAATTAAGTAAGAATATGATACCGTACTCAAGTAATCTCATAATTACTCGAGTCATAATCCTCTGTTTTCCATTGATGCATCGTGTCCTAGTCAATGTTGGATGATGTGATTGGTACTGAGGGATTCTGAAGCATAATCTCTATAAGCACTTTAGGACACCAAGATGAGCTCGGAATAAGGCTTGAAGTTCTGGCTGATCAAGTTACAGAGTTGCCTAATCTTGCCATTCACAGAAGTAATGAACTCAGTTTTTTTGTTGCAAGTTCTGTGTGACTGTTGAAGTTCCTTTCTCAAACAGCCTTGGGCAGATGGACCTGTAACCCCCTTCTCTATCAAGGCCAAGATTAGTGCTTAATAAACATAATCATGTTAAATTAGAGACCATAAGATGATTTGGGACTTATTAAAAGTAAACTTCCCAAAACAGGGTTTTAAAAATTTTTCAAAAGCCTGGTCAACAATAGTATCATATTCACAATTGAATACATAAATGGCATATATAGAAAGATTTCATTGATAATTATTAGAGTATAATGTAAATTCCTGACTAACTCGGTTTCTATTAATCAAATATGGATTTTACAAGGCAACAATGCCGATAATTCGTTTCCCTTAATTAAGGGATTACACAAAACTATATTACAAATCCAATAGGTGTACAAATCCCAAAAAAATATTCAAAATCCAACTATGATAACTAATAACCAAAATAAGTAACTCCATGCCTGGAGCTTCATCCACTCTCGTCACCCGCTTTCCTTTAGATCCTTCAGCCTTGTCTAAAAATGTGTTTTTGGGAGAGTGAGAATCTAAGAAATCCCTGTAGTAATAAGTCACTCATAGTATGCACAACAATAAGGCATAAAAGCAAATCATCACACACACATAGCAACTACAACGGTGGTTACAGCGGCAAGGGCAGGTATGACTCATGTCAACCTTACGTTTGCTCACGTTGAAGTGCTCACGCTGTATTGCACATTCACATGATCATATCATATATATCACCACAGCTAGGATCCATATAAAATATTTCACATACACACACAGCCACACTGGCCAGATACTCTAATCAGGAATCCACGATTCCATAACACAACCTGACAATTACAACAGCAGATACAACGGCAAGGGTAGATGTGATAAACATCACCCCCTACATGCTCACGCTGTAATGCACTAGGGAGATATCCGTAGCTGCACAGGGTTACTAGAATGTCCAAACCCGCTCAATAAAACTCATACATCCTTCCGTCTTT
This sequence comes from Inga laurina, assembly GCA_963855925.1. NCBI lineage: Eukaryota > Viridiplantae > Streptophyta > Magnoliopsida > Fabales > Fabaceae > Inga > Inga laurina. Next base: position 10,932,682 of record OY979710.1, read on the forward strand.
GTTCTACTATAGTATTTCTCTATGTGCAGTCCTCTTCTTTGTTCTCAGCATGCCTCCTGTGATCACCTGTGTAAATGGTTAGTTGGGGGAGGGTGAGATTCGAGAGAATCTCAGTAGCAAACAGTAACAATATGCATACAAGATAAGTGCCTAATGCATGACATACTTGCCTTACATAAACTCATGCTAACACAATGATATATCTGCATGCTCAATGTTTCAAACAACATACTTATGGTCATAACATAAACAAAAATACAGCTTCAATCATTCATATATGTTTTACATAATCAAGCAAAGCAATCACATGCATCAATACACAAACACAAATATCAAATATATGCAGGAGAGGTAAGTTAACTACCTGGATCACCCTTCCCTTAACTGACTGTCGGTCTAATACTGTATCTGGATCGGGCTATTGGTATATCCTAAAATTCCAAATTTAGGATAAATGAGTTATTACTCATTCATAAATTATTACAAACTTACTTTTTTGGTTTTCTAGGCTTAAAATTGTTAAATTACCAAAATACCCCTAAGGACCTTGTTTAAGTCCCTTTGTACCTGGTCTAACTATACTTTTCCAAAAACTGACTCGGGTTATTCCTACACAATTTTGTGTGTGGAATCCATTTTTGACCTTGGTTTTTCTAAAATCACTGCCAAAAGATGAAAATCCCTTTGGCAGCCCTTAACTTAGGGTTTTAAGGGTTTTTCTTGCCATTTCACTTTCTAGGGTTTTTCTCACAACATGATCAACATCAACCCTACACAATTTTCTCTCATGAACACCATGGAACTATCAGATTAATGAAATTTCAGCCCTAACCCCCATTTGTCATCCTGGCCGAAACTTTCTTCAAAGAAAAGGGAAAATATGCTTTTGAGTTTTAGCCCATAAAGCTTGCTCATTTTAACTCCTAACCACTTCTTAAACCATTTAAACACTTATTAGACATGATTTGAGGAAATTTGGGCAGCATAACCCATTAGGGTTTCAACATCCAAAACTTACAAAATCAACAAACAATCTACAAATCAAGCCAAAAACCACAACAACATCGATACACCAAAGGAATTGAAGTTCTTTAAGTTACCTCTTGATACTTGGACTTTCTCTCTTTACTTCAAGTGCCTATATTTCCTTTTGCATGGCTTCAAGATAGTGAGCCTGTTCACATACCTGTTGAAAGGTCTTGGGCTCATCATCTGACTCGATAGCCAAAAGATAAGCTTTATGTGAAGCAGAAAATATTTTATTTGAATCATAGTGTGATAAAGGATACCTGACTGAGTTGCTTGATAGAGGAGGTAGATCCGCATGACCTAATGACTGTGGTAAATTGACTTCATAACTCTCCAAATCATGGGGTACATGCCTCTCATGTGTACTTTATCGAGGTCATTATGGATCCTCTGTAATAGGCACTTGTGTTTCTTCTTAGCTGGTCTCATTATCATGTGGCTGATTAGACTCCTCTTAAGCGAAGGGAACATTATTGGTGTCGCCCTTAATACGACCTGACCAAATAGCTTCACCATAATCAATAACTAAGCAATGGTGAGGTTTGCTATGTAATGATTTACTACAGTGCCCTTATGTAGCATACAAAAAGTGATCAAAAAGAAACAAAACATCATGTGAAACATGCATTCATTTGTTACAAATGTTACACACATAATATCCTTTCTGATCAGTGGGGTATCTCAAGAAAACACAAGGCTAGCCTTTCTCATCAAATGTATCTTTCCTTATGAGCAAAGAACAAACAACCAAAGACCTTCAAGTGATGATACTCAGGTGATTTGCCAAGTAATATTTCATATGGTGTCTTGTGACTAGAGTGTGAGACAGTAGTCAATTGATTAGATTCATTACTGTGAGTACGTATTCACCCAGAAACTTAATTGGTAAGCTCACTTGAAAATGAAATGCTCAAGAACCTTTGAGTATATATCTATGTTTCTACTCCACGACCCTATTTTGTTGTGGTGTGTAGGGGCAACTATTCTGTGACAAATTTCCTTTATTAGAATAATATTGCATCATGCACACAAATTTGAAATCAAAGCAATTGTTTGCTCTAATCCTTTAGACTCGCTTACAGAATTATGTCTCCACCATGTTTAAAAAATTGATCAAATGCTTTGTTGCGTTTGATTTGTGTTTTATAAGATAGACCCACGTTCTCCTACTATAATCATCCACAATGATTAAAAATTAGCATGTACTACTCAAAGAGGCTGTATGAAAATTACCCCATATATCACAATGTATCAGTTCAAATAACGAAGAAGTTTTTATCGAAGTAAATGGAAAGCTGAGTCTGATCTAGTTGGCTCTTATGAAAGAATCAGAATTAAATGAATTGCAAGGTAAGTTAATGCTTTTAATTTTTTCTTCAGAGGGGTACCTGTAATATCCCGATTTGTGATTAGGACTGATAACTCTGATAATCATTGTAATTAGTGTAATTAAACACTTTTGGGAAATTTATGTAATATGAATTTGGTGTACATATGAGTGGTATGTAAGATCAAGGGTTGTGATTCCTTGACTATGGGTCGGAATCCTGTGCTTCGCGGATGTGTGAGCTCTTTGAGAGAGTGTGTAGATTTGGACATGTGGCTTAAGGTGGACCATTGGATGAAGGACTAGAGGACAAAAATCACTTTTTCCTCCCTTCTCTCTCTCCAATTCGGTGGAGTGTGTGTGTAGGCAAAGGGAGAAGCTTCTTCATCATCATTGCTCCATCTTTCTCATTTTCTCTCTCTCCTCTCCTTCCTCCATTTCTGGCGCTGGACAAGCAAGAAAGAGGGGAAGAAAAGCTTGAATCTTGGTAAGTTGTGATTCTCCTTTACTCCAATCCTCTTCTCTAATATTGTTCATCTCAATGAGAGCTACATTGTGATGATTGTAGAGCCTTGAATGGTGTTGTTTGGGTCATTGGCCGAAATTGAAAGTTGAGGAATCAAGGTTCTGAATTGGGCAAAGAGAAGAGGTAGGCATTTAGAGCATTTTGGTATATTGTTTGTGATTTTTGGCTAAGTTTGGTCAAATCTGGAATTTTGCCCTAAATATGCCTATTTCTGGAAATATGAAGTTTATTATGATTGATGATTGGAAATGATTTAGTTTGGAGATATAGGAGCATTTGATGTAATTTGGAATGATAAAAATGTGTTAAGGGAATTTGGATATGGTGTGTCATTGAGACCTTAATGAATGATTGTGGTCAAATGGATTTTTAGAGTGTTTATGAAGTGGCCAATATGTTCCCTAGTTAGTGCTTAGTGTGTGTGAGCATTGGGAAGAGTTTGGGAAACCATTTGGGAGTGCATTTGACCATCTGGCGTTTTCTGGTTTTCTGCATTTTTGGTCTCTGATGCACATCACTCGAGCACAGGATGAACATGCTCGAGTGATATGCGAGTTTTTCCCTTTGTGCTTCGAGTTATTCTGGGTTCTTATGAGTAATGCTCGAGTGCATCGTTTTGTGCTCGAGTGAGGGAAGATCATGCTCGAGTGAGCTTGGGCCTGCTCAAGTGAGATCGTGCTTTAGGTGAGAGTTGTGCTTTTGGGTTCTCACTCGCGAGTAAGGTGCTCGGGTGTGCCTTCTCACTCGTGGGTGTGAGGTGTGTGCTCGAGTGCGTGTGGTTGTGCTCGAGTGATCTGGGTCTTGGAGAGCTTTGTGTGCTCTCGGGTCCTCACTTCCTGAACTTCACTCGCAGGTGCTCGAGTAAGGCTTTTGGCCTTGTGCTCGAGTGAGGTTCAGCGTGCTCGAGTGAGCCAGTTCCTGAAAGTGTCCTTGTGCTCTCGGGTGCTCACTCGCAGTCTCACTCTCTCTTCTGCTCGAGTGATGTTCGTACTGTGCTCGAGTGAGATAATCAAAAATCAGTGTTTTGCCTTCGAGTAAGGGGTCTTTTGGGTAGTGTCTTCCAACCCTTTAGGCATATGTTTAGGCCTCTAATAGTCACCTAAAGAGTCCTAAATGATAACCAACTTAGAGTATTATTGAAATATACATATGGATAAGAGATTGATTGGTTGTCCCTAATTGATATAGGATTTGACATCTGTCGTCCTCGTGAGGCTAAGGTGCCAGAGCCAGTCAGGAAGGATACAGGTAGTGACTCTTTCTTTATGCCTTGTGTGATACATTGTATGTATATTATGTCATCGTTTTTGAAATGAAAATCGTATGCTGCAAGTTTTGTGAAAACTGTAGAAGCACCGCTATACCAATAGTCCCTGAGTCGCTAACAACGGATCGGGTGAAGGTCGTATGCCTTCCCGGCGGTAAAAGGGGATGAGGCTAGGGTGTGATATATGTGTATATGTGGGCCAAAAGGCTAATTGTGAGCCGAAAGGCTATTTGTGAAGGCCGACGGGCCATTTGTGGAAGCCAAAAGGCTATATTTGAGCCGTATGGCTATTTGTATGCACTGCCACGCCAATAGTCCCTGAGTCGCTAATAACGGTTCGGGTAAAGGTCGTATGCCTTCTCGGCGGTAAAAGGGGATGAGGGTGGAGTGACTTGTGTTGCTGTATGAGATGATTGGTGTGCATATTCTGTGATTGCATGTGGTATGAAATTGTTGTTACTATTGGGATTCTTTAGAATCTCACCCCTTCCATATGACTAACCTTTTTAGACAGGGCGAGTGGCTCGAAAGGGAAGCGGACAACCAGGAGTAGTTAGGCTTACTCCGAGATCTAAGTGGTAGTTGGTTATCATAGTTTTGGATTTGGGGTTATCAAGTGTACATTTAATGTAAATGAATATTTTGGTTATGTAATCCCCATAGTTGGGAATTCTTAAACCCAAGTTATTTATGTAAGTAACCCGGGGTTTGCCGGGATTTTAGGTTCCGCACTCTGACATTGTTTATGTGATTTAATTTCTCAAAGTAATTATATCCGCACGTGAATGTGAGACCAGGAATACATAAGTTTTGAAATGTTTTTTTTACCCCATCTCTTGGAAGTGGGATTATGAATTGTGATTTTGTTTGATTGGTCTCTATTTCCCATAAATTTCGTAATCCGGATGTAATTACGGTGAGGGGGTTACAGTACCCAAGTCTCTAGTGTCAAATTTTTGCTGTCTGACTTTACCACACACAAAAAGCCTTATCCGGCTGGCCCTTTTCCAATAAATACAGTTCATTATGTATTCTAACTACTCTAATTGTGTTCCTTAAATGCAAATTTTGTATCACTCACATGTCTCTAACAAATGTTACCGAGCACAAATAATCTCTTATTAGCTTGCTAACAGAAATCAAATTACACTTAAATTCTGGTATATGAAGAACATTTATTAGTATAATCCCATTTGACAAATGAACATCTCCTATGCTTTTAACCGATAAAGTTTGCCCATTTGGCATTTAAACTGAAAGTTGATGCCTTGGTAGAGTTATATTCCGCAAGAGGCTCTCATCAAATGATATATGTACTATTGCTCTTGTAACAATTATACAGGGCTCATTAGGAATAAATTTACCTGCCATATTTACCACGGTGCGTTGTCTCTTCCAAGATTCAAGGGATTGTCTTCGTTGTTAAGATTTTGCACTAGATGATCATACTGATTGGGCATGAGACTAGGAATGTGCTTTCATTAGAGATCACTTGTGTCAATCTCAAACGTAGCATTGTAGCGGTTAAGGTGACATGTTTTGTAGCAGTTTAATTTTGTAGCGGTTATTGTTTGTTATTTGTAGCGATTTTTGCGTGATTACAAAACCGCCACAAATATTGTCCTAAATTTTTGTTTAAAAAAATATACATCAAGGGTTAAAAAAACAAAAGTATTTGTTAATCATTCTTCCTCGCCATCCCTATAAAAATTGTGTAAAAAAATTATTAGTGTGGTATTATTTTGTACAAAAGTTAAATTTAAATTATGTTAACTTAAAAAAGGCATAAAACTATAGGTAAATAGTCATCGCTTTTAAGGAAGAAGTTTTTGAAATTGGCATGCTGAAATGACTCACTCTCATACGCAATGTTATCACCATCAGCCATGTCATAAAGGTCTCACAACTTTAAATGAACCACTATGTGCCAATAAGGCAAGAATATACGGCTCATCATCTTCAGAATGACCAGTGTTAATTGGCCGTGAGAAATTTACCGATATGATGCCTAAGTCATCAGTTGTGAGTCCCTGGGAAGTAGCGATATTTACCCACAAATACTTGAATAGCGTCATAGTGAAATAACTTTAGTAATTTAGTTTGACGACATCAAGAAGCTTTCCATAGTACTGGACACCTCCGAACTGCATGTTGGCGTCACTGCTGCTCCATAACTCCTTATCCTAAAGGTGCCATAAACGCCTGAATTTTGAGTTTGCAATCCTTGATCTCGTGAAACTAAGTAAAACTTGAAACCATTGACATTGTATGTTGTAAACCTTTTTGCATAGTCAAGAAGGCTGATTGCTAGATCTCTGAAATCTGATAAGTGTGAGTTGTGGTCATTTAGTATTCTGCGTGCAAACCATCTTCAAAATTCTTTATGATCCTTTTTGTCAACTTCAGAGGATGTTTATGTACGGATCCTGAGTTTTCACTTCACATGACTTTTAAATTCCCTGTAATTAATCATGAGAAGGCAATCATGAAATGTAAGTAAAAAATGTTAGGAAATATATAGAATACCATATAAGTGTATAATTCTTACAAAAGAAAGGGTTCAACTTGAGTGCAATTAATCAAGACATGTTTATGTGCTTGTAACTTCTCAGTTGCCGTTAGTTTGAAGTTCTCAGTTCCACTAACTAGTTTACCAACACAAAGGATAAATTGTCCGATGTTGGTGTAGTTTTAGAACAATCATCTACACGAGGCGGTTGGTTGTAATCCGTCACAATGTCGTCAAAGTACCTTGAACAGAAATACAGAACATCATCCCCTATATAACCTTCAGCTATAGAACATTCTAGCCACGCCTTATTCCTTACATAAGATTTCAATTTCCCAAGAAACCTATAAAGTAAAGAAGGAAAAATGATACTAAATGTTGAAAAGGGCGACTAGCAAACATAAGAACTAATAATGAGTACCTCTCAATAGGATAGATCCACCAATATTGAACTGGGCCAGCAAGCTTTGTTATATGAACAAGGTGGATTGTAAGGTGAATCATTACAGTAAAAAAGGACAGAGGAAAGATCATGTTCAAATGACAAACCATAAGAATGATTTTGGATTACAGCTGATCGAGCTCCTTAATAATCAAAACCTTGGAACACAACTTTTGAAAGAAAGAAACACCAAAATGATGGGTACATCAAGAGGAAGTGCATCTTTATAACTAATGGAAGTAACTGTTGCATAAGAACATGTGAGTCATGACTCTTTAGCCCAGCAATATTTCGAGCATACATCGTGAAATGTTGCTTGAATACCCATCAGGAACTTTTATTTTCTTCAACGTCACGAGGAACAGTTCCTAGTTCAGTTTTGTAAGGGTGAATTTTACCGGTTGAAATTTTTCATACTCATCTGGCCACGCGTCTTCATGAACTACCATGGCACATAAATCTTTGCTCTCTTGAAGATGATCTTTTGACTTGCCAGGTCGTTAAACAGTGTATATAGCACATTGTCGCATACATGTTTTTCAATGTGCATGACATAAAGACTGTGGTAAAGTAAATTAGATGTCTAATATGGAAAAGTAAAGAAAATGCTTATCTTCCTCCATTGCTAAGCACAGAAGCAGAAGTCCTGCCCATCTTTCGCCTTGCTTTTGCTGCATCGTCACTTTTTCCAAACTCAAATTCAACATCCACAAGCTACTGTAAGATATTTGTGTAATGCCCTAAAATATGATTAAGGGCTAATGAATGCAAAAGTGAATGTAATTAATGTTAAACAAACACTTTTGGAGAATACAATGTGAATTGTGAGATAAATGAGAAGTATTCAGTGCGCAAACCCTGTATTTAAGCTGAATTGTGGTATTAAAACCTAAATTGAATTAAAAGGGAAGGGAGGGCATATGAATGAGGGAATGGAATGAGGAAATGTGTTAAGTGGAAATTCAACAGGAATCGCCATAGTCAAGGGCAAAATTGGAAGAATGGAAAATTTATCAGCCAATTAGTCAGTTGCTGAAGATGAAATTCATTAACAATTAAAAGAGCAAGAGATGTGACTAAATGGCTAAGGAAATTGGTTATAGTAACAAAATGGTTACATGCTTTATGGGAGGTCATGAGATCAAGACAAGTGGCATTCAATTAATGAAGCAAGGGAGTTGAAAAGTCAACTTGGCAAATTTTAAATGCATTTTCTCTTCCCTCTCTCCTTGCAAATTCGGTTAAGTATGTGTAAGGGAGGCAAAAATCTGATTCTATCATCTGTTTGAGCTTCTAGTAGCCACCTAAAGGTCTCAAATGATAACTAACCCTAAGTGTTGTAGAGTTAAGTATTGGATTAGAGAATAACTCTTCGTCCTTGATTATGGATTATAGGATTTGACATCTGCCCAGCATACGATAGACTGGTGCTAGAGCTCGAGTGGAAAGAACAAGGTAGTGACCCATTCTCTTATATTGTGTATAGTACATTGTATGCATGTCTTATCATTGAATTGTGATAAATGGGAATGTCATTGTGAAATATGTCGTTGTGAATACAGTGAAAGCTGTCGTGCAAATGCCGTTGTGAAACATGGCTTTTTGAAACATGCCATTATGAAATATGCTATTGTGAAATATGCCGTTGTGAATACAACGAAAGCTGTCCTTAAAATGTCATTTATGTGTTGCTGCTATGTGATTTACTTATATGCTTTGTAGTTGTATATATTACAAGTGAAGTGTTACTTCTAGGATACTTTTGAATCTCATTATTTCTATTGACTAACCTACAGTTAGGGCAAGTAGTTCAAAGGAAAAGCATGTGATGAAGGGCGACTAGAGCTCCTAGCTAGGAGTTTTAGTTTTGGGTAATTGGTTATCATATTTTGGATTATTGTATATTTTGTAAGTGTTGTAAATGTGGATAGTTTTATGTAATCCCCAGTATGGGAAATTAGAAATGGGCAAACCCAAGTGTTGTCGGAAATTTTTGTTATACTTTGATATGTATGAATGAAACTGAACTGCACAGGCCAAATATATTCAAAATGTGAATGTGAGACTATATCGAATATGTTTTGGAAAAAGTTTTTGAAAACCCACTTTATCACAAGACTGAATCTTGTCTTAAAGTTGGGACTTCCAACAAGTTTTAAATCATCCGTTGGTCTCCAATTTAGCATAATGACACGTTTTCGAACTATAATTTTGGCTATCAAGATAGGGGGTTACAATATGCACCGGAAAAAGTTTGAGGTGGTCCTCTTTTTTTGGTTTCCCATTGAAGTAATTTTATTGCAATTTAAACTTGTGCCTTTCATCGAGAAACCTCTTATGCCCCATGAAGCACTACTTTCGGCTGTAGGGAAGGTGCACTATGTCAGAGTCCAAATTGCAAGCTGAATACACCGACCTAGTGTGCACATTCCACCCAGATAATGTTCCCAGGCTAGGAAAGTCACTAATTGTCCACATTAAGGCTGTACACAAGTTAAACAGTGTCTTCCTGTATTTGTCATATGTCTCGATGACGACATTCAGTAGGTTAAGCTATTCTGCAATAAGCGGTTGGAAATACACATCGATATCATTACCCAATGCCTTTTTGCCTGGAATAATCATAGACAAAATAAAGGAGCTTTCATTCATACACATACAGGGGGTAAGTTGTAGGGAATTAAGACTAAAGGTCAAATGCTGTAACTTGTGCTAAGATTCCCAAATGGATTGAAACCGTCGGTCGCCACAGCAAGTTGAACATTTTTGGGGTCAGCCGTGAAAGATGGAAAGTCTTTGTCTAATGTTTTCCAGGCGTTTGCATCCTGGGGATGTCTTAATTTACCATCTTCATTCTTATCAACTTCATGCCACCTCATGTGCTCCTCCATTTTGGACGACATAAACAATCTTTATAGGCGCCGCTTTAAAGGGAAGTATATGAGAATCTTTGCAGGTTTCTTCTTCTGCTTTTTCCCCTTCCGAATTGTCCTCGATGTGTTACATCGCTTATAAGTCTCCCTTCTGGAGTCGTTTCCCCAATACACATACAATCATTGGGCTATGCATCAATGTTTGGGTAGTTTAAGCCCAATCTGTTAATAATCTTCTTGGCCTCGTAGAATGATATGGGAATCTCTGAGTCGGGGAACGCATCTTGTAATAATTCAAGCAACATCAACATTCCCTTATCTGTGATTCCACACAGGTACTTGATATGATATAATTTGATCAAGAAAGATAATTTTGAGTATTTTCGACAACCTTGATATAAAGGACGATCTCATCATCAATTAAGCTGAAAAAATCTTGAATTGTTTCATTCCTCACAAACACAGGCTCTAAACCATGCACTTCTTCATTGAAGTTGTCGTCTTGAAAACCAAACTCATCACACACAACATAATTAATAAGATCATCTTCATCTACTTGAACTCCTACTAGTAAACTTCTAGGAATAGCATTATCATATCTCATATCGGGTTTCTTGTCATGAACTCCCCAGAACGTATAGTCTTTTAGGAAAGGCTTCATAATCAAATGTTCCTTAACAACTTGTCGTGTATGCCAATTCTTGAACTTGCATCTTCGACACAAACAAATGATTTTACCATTATATCTGGCGTGAGAGTAGGTAAAATCCAAGAAATTGTTTAATTCATACAAATATTCTGGAGAATTGCATGGCAACCTGATCCATGACTTATCCATACCTAGTGAAAAAATTTAGCAAGAAGATGAGTGAATACAGAATGACGGGTGCTTAAAAGTGTAACCCCCTTACCATATATACATCCAGTTTATGAAATTTAAGTGAAATAGAGACCAGTAAAACAAAATCAATATTTATAATCCCTCACCTTCAAGATGGGGTGTTCAGAAAACAGTTCAAAATATCACTAATCTGGTCTCACATTCACATTCAAATATAATTACTTGAGAAATTAAATCACATTGATACATATTAGAGTGCACAACTAAAATCTCGGCAAATCCCGGGTCACATATATATATATTGGGTGTATAGTTTCCCAAAATGGGGATTACATATCCAAAAATCATATTTACATCCCAAAATATACAATAATCCCAAGTTCAAAAGTAGATAACCAACGTCCCCAAAATCAAATCTACACAAAGGGGTCCTAATCGCTCCGGGTAGCCCGCTTCTCTTTAAAGCCACTTACCCTATCTGAAATGTTAGTCATTGGAAAGAATAAGATTCAAAAGAATCCCAATAGTAACAAATCACTTACACAATGCATAAACACATAGCATATATGATCATGTTAAGCAGCATCACAATGTATCATGGCTCACGCCACAAACGATAGCACTCATGGCTGTAAACTCTATGCATCAGCTTTCGCTGCGATCTCTATGTATCACTAAGCATCATCTTTCACTGCAAACTCAAAGCATCACAATGTATCTCAAAGTATTCACAATGCATGACAAACATACATACAATGCTTCACACACAGTATAAGAGAAAGAGTCACTACCTTTTTCTTTCCTGACGTTCTTCGTCACAGTAGTCTCACGCGTACGGAAAATATCAAATCCTATAAACCAAATCATGGACAACCCGTCAATCTCTTTTCCAAGTTCTTAATCTCGTAATAATTTGAGTTGGTTATCATTTAAACTCTTTAAATGGCTATTATAGGCCTAAACATATCCTTAAAGGGTTAGGAGAAACTACCCCGAAGATGCCTTTTTAGGAAGCAAAACTCTAATTTTGGGCTGACTCACTCGAGTGAAGAAAGTCTCACTCGAGTGTTGCCCCCAATCGTACTCGAGTCCCAGCGAGTGAGACACAGAAAATGTGTACCCGAGAACACCAACACCTCCTAGAGCGGCCAGTGCACTCGAGCATTCACTTGGGCACTCGAGTGATAACACCTAGTCACTCGAGTCCCAACGAGTGGGGTGCAGGAAGTGACAACCCAAGAGCAATAAAGGCTCAAAGGTGACAAGTGCACTAGAGTACTTGCCTAGTACTGAGTGACTTCCCAATGCTCGTGAGTGCCCATACGCACTCTCGACCATTTGCTTACGAGTGATAACCCGAGACGCACACCCATAGTGCTATATGCACATGCACTCGAGTGACATTCCAGACACTCAAGTGACACATATATCACTCGCAGATACACAAGTTCATTCATGATTTCTGCCTGAAGACTTAACCAAAACATCGAGAATTTCATACTGCACTCGAGTGAGACCCTACCTCACTCGAGTGAATCTTATCAGAAGCCAAATCACAGCAATTGATATGGTTTTCCAGATATATCAAAACTAGCTCCAATGGTTCTAGAACTTATACCAAAACTCATTTCCATCTAAAATTCCCTAAGGAATCTATTGGTATCCTTAAAACAACCAAAATTCCTTCCCAATCAACACATACCCTGTTTTTTTACCCAAAGTGCAACCCAAAACCACCAATAATCAATCTCACTCCCACAATTTCCCAATCACTTCTAATGGTTCAAGGTCATAGTTTGGTACCAATTCTACCACCAAACACTAACCAATTCATATCTTTCAAAATCACAAGAAATCAGGGCAAAAATTCAGAATTTCCAAAACTCAATCAATAGCTACACAATTTTTATCAAAATGCTACTAACTCTTACCTCTTCCTTTTCCCAAGGTTGGTTCTTTAGTTTCTCAACCTTCCAATTTCTTCAAACACTAATACACCACCTTTCAAAAATCTGAAACCATAGCCATGAAGCCCTTACTATCATGAACAACTTTAGAGAATAGCATTTGGGCCAAAGAGATCATTTTCAAGGTCAAATACTCACCTTTGTCTTTCTCTTTCTTTCCTAGTTTTAGCGAAAATGGAGGTAGGATGAGAGAGAAATGAGATGAGAGGATGATGATCTAATTTCCTTCCCTTTTCCCATGCACAAACTGACTTGAAAGTGAGAGGGAAGAGAAAGAAGGAGTTGAATCTATGACTCCCATCCAAGGGCCCTTATTGTGCCACTTGCCATGATCTCATGCCTCCCTTCATGAAATCATATGACCTATGCACACATACTTCCATTATCTTAATCAACAATCCTAGTTACTGATCTCTGGTTACCTATAAGTTTCCTCTCCAATAACTGACCAATCTGTTGGTAAATTTACCATTTTGCCCCTGATTATCACAATGTTCATTAAACCATCTTCAAACATATTTATAACACAATGCAAATTATATACTTCAAAAGTGTTTAATTAACATTAATTACATCACTTTGAAGTTATTAGCCCTTAATTACAATTTAGGATATTACAGGAAGCTTATATTCAAATCCTCCAACGTCAAACAATTTGTAGCGGTTCCTAAACCGCTACTTTAACCGTTACAAACTACATATTTGTAGCGATTATAGTTAAATAAACTGCTACAACAATAACGATCGTTGGTGGGATATAAAATGAAAATTTTAAAAGTTTGACCATTTGTAGCAATTAAAAAAAACTGCTACAAAAGTTCATGCCCGTTGGTAGGAAATAAACTTTCAAATTTCAAATTTTCAATTTGTAGCGGTTCCTGTTCAATAACCGCTACTATTAGGGGTGAGAAAATCAACATTGAAAACTGGAAACCAAACCGAACCGAACTCAATTCGATTTTTTTGGTTCGGTTAATTCAGTTTTGGTCTTTTCTTTGGGTATTTTTTTCATGCAAATTCGGTGTTTGGTTTGATGTTTGGAAAAAAAATTTGGTTATAACCGAACAACTGAAATAACATGTAATTAATGGGTTTATATGTATGTTTCATCTATATGTCTAGTGGCCCAAGTCTAATACCCATTATATTTCTTGGAAAAATATGTCCAGCAACCCAAGTCCAATACCCATTATCTTTCTTGAAAAAAAATGTCCAGCAACCCGAGTCTAAAACCAAAGCTTAACTCCCTAAGTCTCCACTCCAACCCCAAGTTAGCTGCTCTCTTGCCTGCCGCTCAGCATAACATTGTTAGTCGATGCCTCAGTCTCTTATTCTTGCCTGAGTCACCTCTTAAACGCTTGAAGATCACACTGCATATCGAACTCTATGGGTACTCAACACTCTCTCACCTCTTAATCACTCTCTTGAAGGCAAGGTTATGCCGCACATCCACTCTTCCGTCTCCACATCATTGCCTACCTTCCTTTGCTCTCTGACCTTTGTTTTCTAGTGTTGCTTGAATGGATCTCTTCTCTGTTTTTTTTTTTTGTGAAAAGAGGCTAAAATGGCCCAGCTATATTATATCATGCTCTATTAGCTTTTTCTTATTGTATTAACTCAACTCTAGCTCCCCTTTCCAATTTCATTATTTATTTCATTTTATGCTTTGATTTTCACATAGATAATATAATTCTTATTTTCATTGATGAATTAATATTATAGTTAGTTTAAATTGATATATTTGATTCTTTAGGTTGTGCAATGTAAGGGAAATTTTTGAAGCATTTTTAGTATCATGACACTTGAAACATGAGGGCAAACTCTAACTGTTGAATGATTCTTGGTTAATTCGGCTAACTTGGTAACCGAACCGAAAAATTTCCATTAATTTAGTTTGGTTATTATAGGTAGTTTGGTTTCAGTTCGGTGTTTAAAAATGCCTCTTTTAGGTTATTCGGTATTTTGGTTTTCACCGAAAATTGAAACGAACACAGAATGCTCACCCCTAACTACTAATGTGCAATTCACTTTGTAGCATTTGTTGTGTAGAACCGCTACAAACTTACAAGGGTGAGAATCAAATTATTCAAATTTCAAATTGACATTTTGTAGCGGTTTTATATGTATAAAATGCTACAAATTTTTTTGACCATTGTTTATGACTAAATTTTTAATTTTGCATGTTGTAGCAGTTAATGTTGGTTAAAGTGCGCATAGTATCAAATGCTTTTTGGAGGTACAAAAGTACCCTTAAACTTTCAAAATAAGAGTAAAAATATCATCATCATTAAAAGATGCCAACGTCTGTTTATTACCATTTGAAAGTATGTACCTAAATGCCCCAACTCAAAAAGAAAAAACCCTCCCGTCTCAAATCTACCGTTGGGATTGAAAATGTAACCCTCTCCATAATTATTATTCAAAATACGTGATTAAAATTAATTAGAGACCGTCGGATAAACAAAAATCATTTCAATTCCCCATTCTTAACATAAGGTTTTCACAAATACCTTTCGAAATCTAATACACCTGGTCTCATATTCATATTTCGAATACATTTACCTCTCGAAGATAAATCACATTCATAACATATCGGAGTGCACAACATAACAATCCCGGCAATCTCGGGTTCATACCTTTACTAAGGGTTTACAGGGCACATTCGCCCATTACAATTTACAAAACAAGGGATTACACAAATTCATCTCGAATACATAACTAATTACTCATTCGAACATATACACATCCAAATATCCAAATACACATCCCAAACATATACAGTTATCTTAATCCATAACTGATAACCAACTACCAAATCTACATCCCGAAGGAGTCTTCACAGCCCCTGGTTACTTGTCCCCTCCTCGAGCCTCTTACCCTGTCTAAATTGTTGGTAGGGGAGGGTGAGATTCAAGAGAATCTCAGTAGAAAAACAATGCCAATATGCATGTAAGATAAGTGTTTAATGCATGACATGATTATATTACATAACTCATACTCACACAATGACATATCTGCAATCTCAATGTTTCAAACAACATACTTATCGCCATAGCATAAATAGAAACAGTGCTTCAATTATTCATATATGTTTCACATAATCAAGCAAAGCAATAACATGCATCAATAAACCAACACAAATATCAAATACATCCAGGAGAGGTAAGTTTCCTACCCTTGTTCTTTCCAAATGTGCTCCGGCACCGGCTACTCACAATCAGGGCGAACATCAAACCCTTAACCAAAGCAAGGACATAAGGTTATTTTCTATTCCTAAATTCTTAATTTCATAACAATTAAAGTTGGTTATCATTCACGACCTTTAGGTGGCTACTCAAACCTTAAACACATGCCTAAAGGGTTGGGAAAGACTATACCAAAAACCACCTCTCAGAAGTGCAAAATACTAATTTTTGGGGATTGGCCGTGGCCCACAAATCCACTGGCCATGGCCAAAAATAGGTTAGAAACATTTGGGCCACGGCCAAGAACCTCTGGCCGCGGCCAAGAAAATCCTGTTTATTGTCTGAATTTCTAAAAATCATAACTAATTTCAGAAAAATCAAAATGAGGTGATCCCAAAGCCTATTGAAAGATATTTAAGTCCTCTTCATATGAAAAATATGAATCAAGGCTTTCAATCACCAAGAAAATACAGAATTACACAAAATCCAACACTGCTCCAAAACAGATTCTAGTTTCAACATCAAACTTTAGACAATCATAACTCCCAGCTCAAAAAACAAAATGACATGAATTATATGTCCATTTTGAAACTTGGCATGTGAAATTTAAGACTAGAAAGTTTTATAATTTTTAGACTTTACTTGCCCATTCAAAAATTCCACACAAATAGACTGCCTAGTACAAAGTTTCAATGGACAGAATTTTAGTTTTTTGCACAATGACTTCCAATGGTTCTAATTTCACATCAAACACTATTCCCACACAAATTTTCATAAGGAATCCATTGGAAACACCAAATCAACCAAATTTACATCACATTGAAATGTTGCACAATGACCCTAACATGTCACCATAATTCCACAACATAAAGTCAACATTGCAAACCTTTCAATTCCAAAGTTTCAAACCAATTCCAATGACCATATCACACAACAAAACACCAATTGCACCACAGTACACAAGGAAATTTCTCCATTTTGAAATTACACCAAAATCAGGGCAAATTTCACAATTGTCAAGACCCAATCAATGACTACAAAACTTAGGTCAATAGAGAGCTAGTACTCACCTTTTCCTCTTTCCCTAGCTTGCTTCTTGATTTCCCAACTTTCCAATTTATTTAATCTCTCAAAACACCTTCTTTCACAAATATAAAATCATAGAGATAAATCTCTCATCACTATGAACAATATTATAGAAGGGTATTTGAGCATTAGAGAACAACAAACCAACCAAAAACTCACCTCTATCTTTCTCTTTCTTCCTTGTGCTTGGGCATCAATGGATGATGAAGGAGAGAGATGAGAGATCAATTTTTGGGGCTCAAAATTGCCTCTTAGCTGACCTAAATGAGAAGAGAGGAGAGAGGAATGAGTTTTGACAATGTGACCCAATCCAAGGGCTCACATTGTGCCAAGTGACAAGATCTTGGAATGTTTCCATGAGCTCACATGATCACACATTCATGGGATTCTACCCTTATAATCTCATAACAATCAATATCAACCATTGATCTTTGAGTTACCAATAAGCTTCCTCTTTGGTAACTGACCAACTGGTCGATAACTTTCCTATTTTGCCCCTGATTACGGTAATTCTCACTGAATCACCACAAAACATAACATAACATTCCATTTCACCAGAATATGCGCCCTCCCTCTATTTTAAGCCAATTTAGATTTTAATCCACAATTGAACTTAAAGACAGGGTTTCGGCACTACTCATAACACATTCGAATCACATTTCACATCACATTCTCTAAAAGTGTTCATTTATCAATAATCACATCCACTTTTGGAGTCCTTAACCTTTAATAAAAAATTGGGATATTACAGAAAATGGACAATCAACAATTAGTCAACTCAGTAAATCATTCAGCTGCAAACAAAGAAATGCAGGAAACAAACAAAGCATCCACCACTAACTTGCGATCATATCAATAAAGATAAGACCATAATAATAGCTGAAAAAATTTGAACCTTTTGACAGTAACCACAAGATTGAATTGCAGCGATGCAAGCCAGTAAAGCCACAAACCTTCACAGTTACCTCAAAGATGAAACATGGAGTAAGGTGCAGCCTCGTGACTCTAACTATTGCAATGCGTGTCAAGCTTTTGCCAGAGCACCAGAAGGTTTTCATTTGGAAAAAGAAAAAAGGAAAGCGTTTTGACATGTTCTCTTCCATTGATACTCCCTCCCTCTATATATATATATATATATAAGTCTTTCAACCAAATCCCAAGATTTTAGAAAACATTTAAAAGTAGTTAAATGAAATAATTAGGTAAAACATTTAACTTTTTTCCAAAAATGCTCATATTTATGAATGTGTGAGAGAGAGTAATAATGAGAAAAGGATGAAAGAGAATTTACGTAGTATACTAATTAATTCAGGTAAAATGGGAAAATATATTTATTATTGAGACAAACTTAAAAAGGATATTATATTTAGGAACAAACCCATTGAAAAGAAAGACTCTTAGAGAGTGTTTGGGAGGGTTTTTGACAGTCCAAAAAACCCGATTTGGCATGTATAAGCCCGATTGGGCAGCAATCAGCTTATTGTAAATGTTTGGGTGAGCTTGACGTGAGTTGGTCTTAAGCTTTATTAAGGAGCTTTTTGAAAAAGCCAAACCTAGTTGCTTCTACTACATTATTAAGGAGCTTATGGAATTTATGATCGTTATATTGCAATAAATGCACTGTCACCAAATTCTTTTTTTTCTCTCTCTCTCTTCTCTTCTCTGCTTCAGTGCTTCAACGTCTCATGCTTGAGGCTATCCAAAAATGGCAATTCTCACAGCTTTCTCCCTCTCTCAATATCCCACCGGAAAGTGTTGAAGGCAAAATTTTTGTGAGCTTATAAGCATCTGTTTTGTGAGGGGTGTTTGTGGGCGATAGTGGGTGTAAAGTAGCATTGCGAGCTAAGAGCATCCATTGCTGCAGTTGAAGTCCGATGGTGTCTTGCGGAGTCTGGTCGCCGGCTTCTGACCCTTACGGTGGCGAATATGTTCATTCTTGGCATTTCCAGAGAGTTTTTGTCGGAGTTCTCTGCTCTGTCATCTCCGGTCGACATTTTCATATTTGTTCTTGCACGAGTTTTATATGATCTCCGCAGCTGTGTTCATTTGCAAGGTAAGCTTCAAAACTTGCTATGATTCAAGATTTTTGCACATCTTTGGTTTGCCATGGCTTTTATGTTTTTTCTGGTACGGTGGCCGCATTGTGTGTGTTGTGGCCAGGGGTGTGCTGGACTCTGTGATTTTGCACCATTTGAAGGGGAGCTTGGTGTCCCTACGATTTTGTGTGATTTTGCATCATGTATTCTTTGATTTTGCATCGTGACATTATGGTGAAAACAGATATCCTGATTCTAGTGGAATTTGCATTGTCTCTTCTCTGTGATTCTAGTGCATCGTGTCTTCTATGTGAATTTTACAATCTAAATGTAATTTTAACATAGAAGGATATTAGATTTATCCAAAGACTATAATAACAAAGAGCAATTAATTGAAAAAATAATAATTTTAAACATAACAATATTGTGATTCAACAGAAAATAAGATTAGAACCTATATCTTGAAGTACTATGCTTGGGCTTGATATGCCTTCATGAGAAGGTTGAAGTACTATGCTTGGGCTTAATGTGCCTTCATGACTAGCTTGAACCAAGTGCCCCTGAATAATTACATCTTGAGTTCCAAGAGCTAAACCATTAAGTTAAAACAAAAAAAAACAGATCTATGCCATCTTTAATTAAAATTCACAAAGACCTTTCACGACCAAATATCTTGTGGTTAGTTTAATTGCCCATTCACACATTTGTTTCATTCATATAATATTCGACAGTCGAGACAGTGATCTGATCATCCAAAGATCACAAGCATATTCAATAATAAGTCCCAAGGCAAATGGACAATTTTTTATGAACTACGTACCAATACTAAATATAATTTATAATACTTGTACGCGATGGTATTTGTAGGATATTAACTATTTTAATTGTAATGGCTTTGTAGTATGAAAGCTTCCAATTAAATAAAAGGTTACTCTATTGTCTGCGCCTTAAAGGATTCCTTCATTTAAAAGGAAAAAAATATATGTTACAAAAAAAGTGCAAGTACAGCAACCACTAAGTTAAAACCAAAAAGAAAAACAGATCTATGCCATCTTTAATTAAAATTCACAAAGACCTTTCACAACCAAATATATGATGGTTAATTTAATTGCCCTTTCACATATTTGTTTAATTCATATAACATTCGACAGTCGAGACAGTGATCTGATCATCCAAAGATCACAAGCATATTCAATAATAAGTCCCAAGGCAAATGGACAATTTTTTATGAACTACGTACCAATACTAAATATAATTTATAATACTTGTATGCGATGGTATTTGCATGATATTAATTATTTTAATGGTAATGGCTTTGTAGTATGAAAGCTTCCAATTAAATGAAAGGCTACTCTATTGTCTACGCCTTAAAGGATTCCTTCATTTAAAAGGGAAAAAAATATATGTTATAAAAAATGCGCAAGTATAGCAACCAAACATAAGTCCACATTATTTGTGTAATAATAGCCCTACATATTTTATTAGGAGAAATTCTGCCACTAACGATAATGTTGGCAAACTGAAGCTGGGAATATAGGTCATGTAAATAATAATAGCTAGTGTAGTTGAATAGCCTTCCGTTACAAATTTTGGTAGGCGAGCTTCCTCCCAAATGAATCATATTCGTAACTCAATTAGAGACCCAATTATACGGGACATATGCCAAACCCCTTAACATTTTGATATTGGCAGAGTAAATAACGCAAGGTTTGATAGGCAAACAGAAATAGCATTAATATACTAACGTTAATACTTGTATTACATTACAGAAAATCCCCATAGGGTTTGAAAAATATTTACAATATCCTCAAAAATTAACTACACTAGGATAACCAACGTAAGCTCCTGAATCTTCACCGGGATCCTCACTCACCTGCCATGATGTTTTTGCCCTTTGAGCCACTAGCATCAGTTGGAATATTTTTAATTTTGAAAAAGGGTGAGATTCTTTTAAATCTCAGTGGTAACATGTAATCAGTCATATAAAATGTGACAAATAAAAATGTCATACACCATGTAATGCAACAAAACACAAACAACATACAAACAACATGGCATGTACACATGATTCGGGGGCTACTTCCCCACTATCCATAAAAACAAGCAACACGACATGTGCACATGAGTCGGGGCTACATCCCCACTATCCGTAAACACCTAGGTTGGGTTCTTGCTCACAAAAAGGTAAATGTGCCTCCTCGCACAATTGCCCTACTCGGCAAAATAGTGTTCATCATACATATCACATAAGATAACATACACAAAGCATATAAATATTCACATAATGTATGAAAGATAGAATTACTATCTTAAATCCCTTTTTAAGCACATACTAGTCTCTTTTCCGAATTGGCTCAAGCTAGCAGTCTGATCCT
Source organism: Inga laurina (assembly GCA_963855925.1). Classification (NCBI taxonomy): domain Eukaryota; kingdom Viridiplantae; phylum Streptophyta; class Magnoliopsida; order Fabales; family Fabaceae; genus Inga; species Inga laurina. The sequence continues at coordinate 10,954,145 of OY979710.1, forward strand.
AAAATTCCAAATTTTCAATAAATGAGTTATTACTCATTCAAATATTATTCTAAACATATTTTGTTGATTACATTAGCTTAAAACTGAAATGATCAAAATATCCCTGGGGACCCGATCCAAGTTCCTTTATATCTGGTCTAACTGTACTTTTTCAAAAATTATGACTTGGCCTATTCTTACATATTTTTGCCCAAGGAATCCATTTTTTACCTTGGAATTACCAAATTCACTACCAAATGATAAAAATGCCCCTGGCAACCCCTAACTTAGGTTTCAAGGGTAGTTTTGTCATTTCACATTCTAATACTTTTTACACTTCACATTCTACATATACCCTACAAAATTTTCCATTCTAAACACAATGGAATCATCAAAAACAAAAAATTCTAGATCTAACCCCTATTTCTGCTGTTGGTCGAAAATTGCAACATTTTAATGGAAAATGTGTTTTCTTGATTCCAACCAACTAATCACCTTCTTTCCACTTCTAATCACTTATTAAATCACTTAAACGCCTATTAAACATAATCAATGGAAAATTGGGCAGAACAACATTCTGGGGTTTCATCATCCAAAATTCCAAAAACCATGAAAACAAGGCACAAATCCCATCAACCACCAACAACAAACACTAATCACCAAGAGATGACAAATTCTTAAGCTCACCTTAATTCTCTTGATTTTCCCTCTCTAAACCGTGCAGCTCCTCCTCTTTTCCTTCTTGTTTTTGCTTTGCTACAAGTCATGTTCATAAAGATATAAAGGTTAGAGGAGGTTTTACAAGAACTAGAAGGCGTGAATTCTTGAATTTCCATCACTTACCTTGGATTTTCTCTTCTTGAGCTCACTCTGCTTCTCTCTTCTTACTCTTACCGTCGAACAACTCTCTCTTTTTAGCTTTAGCTTATCGAAATATGAAAGTTGAAGGAAAGAAAAAGCCTTAAAAAATAGCACCTTCTATTAGATCTCATGTTTTGATGATAACAAAAGAATGGTATGAAAAAGAAGTGATTAATAAATAAGTTTGAGCAAAGGAATAACAAGGATAAGCATCACTTGAGGTAAGCATTGGAGTAATGAAGAAGGCCAAGAGAAAAAGCTGAGAAACTTGATCAGAAGCAAGTTTTCTAAGGCATTACTCGAGGCGGTACTCGAGTAATGAGCCAAAACTTGAAGTAACCAGAAGCACCTTCTAGTAACCTGCAAACGTTACTCGAGTAAGTACTCGAGTAATAGTGTAAGTATTTTCAATTTGCTCTCGGCCTGCCAATGTTACTCGAGGAGCTACTCGAGTAACCATGTAAAAAACTTCCAGTTGCTCTCGGCACTTTGTACCACTGCCAATGTTACTCGAGTAGGTACTCGAGTAACACACTAAGGGAAGTGAAAACTTGAAGGTAGTACCCGAATAACTTGATTTAAGTTTATCTCACTTTCCTCGAGTCTTTACTCTAGTATGCATGTATTTAATGTTATATTTTAAGTGGATTACTCGAGTATGAACTCGAGTAAGCATTGTCATGTTGAAAGAAAACCTCAAGTCATTACCCGAGTAAGTTATGTACAAAAAGTAAGTTTACTCGAGTAACAAGGTAATCAGACTTGATGTGCTCTCGGCCTTGAAATCCTGCCAACATTACTGGAGTAGAGCATCGAGTAATCAAATTTATTTGAAGTTTTACTCGAGTTGGTACCCGAGTAACCTATGAAGTTGTGAATGCATTACTCGAGTAGGTACCCGAGTACACATGAATTTTCAAAGGTTTGAAATTGAGTTATTCCATGCACTACCCGAGCAATCTTGTATTTGTCCATTGACTTGAAGTTAAACAAAGTTTTCCCGATGATACTCGAGTAAACTTCATGTGATACTCGAGTAGCTACTCGAGTAAGCAAACCCAGAAAGTTTGAAATCATTCCTACGGTCATTGTTCTGTTTTCTATTTGATTAAATTTTCATTATATTAGTATTCTTAGCATTTCAACAGATAAACAATGAAGAGATCTTACCAAATAAGGAAAGTCAAAAGCAACGCTCAAATGTCACCGACCGTCACCTACCGCAAACGTATGTTTTTCAAAAACTGGAAAAGTCAATAGTTGCTGCGCACGCTCCAACGGACATGAAGAAATATGTTCTAGCAATCATTACCAACGTATCTATATATATGGGAACATCTGAACAGAGAAAAATAAGAACACATTCAGGAACGTATCATCAAGTTCATTACTCTGTTTTTCATTGTACTTGTGATTCTATGCTTCAGTGATTCTTATTCACTCTGTGAGAGAGATATTTCATTCAAACTCAATATTTGTTATTGAGGTAACTTAAGGTTGTGGAACCTTGAGTTGGGATTGGATTACAACTTGTAAGGGGGAGCGAGTGTCCAGGTGTAGGAACTTGCTTGTACTGAGGTGCCAAGAACCCACTGAATCTTAGAAGTTATAGTGAAACTCTCAGAGAAGCTCTGAGGACTGGACGTAGGTCAAAGTGGTTGTGGCCGAACCAGTATAAATCCCGGTGTACACTTCGGTGATATTTCTCCTTACTCTTTCCTGTTTTAATTTGAACGTCAAATTTTATATTTGCAACGAAATTTTTAAGATCACCCAATTCACCCCCCCTCTTGGGTGAAACGCTTGCTCTAACATTTGGTATCAGAGCGTAGGTCTTCTTGTGAAGGTATAACAACCTAAGAAGGATCCAATGGCAAGCATGGGTGAAGGAATTCTTCCCGACGGTGCATCCATCACTAGACCTCCAGGTTTCAGTGGCGAACACTTTTCTTTCTGGAAAGCAAAGTTCAGAGTATTCGTAATGGCTACTGAATATGGGCTATGGGATGTGATTGAGAGTGGAAACTATAAACCTACAAAGACTGTAGATTCTCAGAAAATTCCCAAGACGCCAGCGGAATATGATGAGAATGACAAGAAACTTATCACTCTCAACAGCAAGGCAATTCTGATGCTACAAAGTGCCTTGAGTCAAAGTGAGTATTTCAGAATTTGCACACTTCCACAGCAAAGGAAATGTGGGAAGCTCTGGAAATAGCTCATGAAGGAACTTCAGCAATAAAGGAGAATCGAATCAACACCTTTGTCACTAAATTCGATTTACTTCGAATGAAATCAGGTGAATCAATATCTGAATTTGAACTTAGATATACTCATCTTGTTAATCAGCTTGCAGCTCTTGGGAAAGTCTATGATCAGCATACCCAAGTACGAAAGATTCTAAATATTCTTTCTAAAGAATGGGAAGCCAAAGTCACTGCGATAGAAGAAGCAAAAGGAGAATCAATGAGATCAGTTGCTTCTCTATTTGGAAGTCTTTCTGAATATGAAAGCAAACTAAAGTTCAAACGAGAACTAGATGACATTGGTGACAAGAAAAAGAAAGGTCTTGCACTAAAGGTAAAAGAAGAGAATCAAGATGAGGATGAGGAGTTTGACAATGATGAAATGGGCTTAATTATAAAATGATTCAGAAAGTTCTACAAGAAGGGACAAGGATTCAAACACTTTCAAAAAGGTGGAACTAGCAGTAAAGATCATATCATTTGCTACGAATGTGGAAAACCAAGACATATCAAATCAGAATGTCCAGAACTGAATCAAAAGAGCAAAGAAAAGAGAAAAGGCAAATTCTTCAACAAAAAGAAGGCCTTCGTATCTGCTATATGGGGTGATAGCTCCTCTGACGAAGAAAGTGATGAGGAAGAAGTAGCTAATATATGTCTCATCGCTCAAGAAGAAACAGAAGAGGAGGTAAATGATTCTGAACCTACCTATGATGAATTACTTTCCGAATATAATGCTTTACATTCTGAATTCATCAAAGTAGTTAAAGAATTGATTGTTTTCAAAAAGAAAAACAAAGCTCTTGAAACTAAACTTAAAGAAAAGGATTGTGAAAATTGTTCATCTTTGAAAAAGAAAAACATTGATCTCACAAAAACTCTTGAAAAATTTACACAAGGAAGTGAGATGCTAAATGTTATTTTAAAAGCTCAACGATTTGTAAATGACCGATCTGGAATTGGATATGATCCAAAGTCAGATAAAAGGAAAGGTAGAAAGAAAGCAGGAGGTAAGTCATATTTGAATTATTTCCAGCATTCTGTGCATACATTAAATCCTTTTGCATTTTGTAATTACTGTAATAGAAAAGGTCATTATACATCTTTATGCATTCATAAGAAGAAAGGAACAATAGGAACCTACAAATGGGTACCTAAAGGTTCATATGTTCAGAAAATTATTTGTACTAACCCAACAGGACCCAAAAAGATGTGGGTACCTAAGACCTAGTCATTTGATTGTAGGTATGTCTCAAAGCATCCAAAAATAGCAAGTGGTACATAGATAGTGGATGCTCTAGACATATGACCGGAGATTTTGAAAGTTTTACCACATTGCAACCTAAGGAGGTGGAAAGGTAAAAATTGGAGGAAATCAATCCAGAAAGATAGCAGGAATTGGTGAAATCAAAAATGACAAAGGAATACAAGTCAAAGATGTATATTATGTTGAAGGCTTGTGTCATAATTTGCTGAGCGTAAGTCAAAGTGCAGATAAAGACAACTGGGTAATATTTGACTCAGAAGAATGCTTAATTATCAACAAGAATGATTTACACCTTGATAAGAAGAATATCAAGGCTAAGCTCAGAGCAAAAAGGGAAGGTAAGTGCTATACTCTAGATATTAGTAGAAATGAGTCTGAAAACTGTTTTCTAAGTAATACTGATGAAAGCTGGTTATGGCATAAGAGATTGGCTCATGTCAATATGCATCAATTAGGCAAACTACTCAAAAAGGATTTAGTTCTTGGATTACCCAAAGTAACTTTCAAAAATGACTTGATTTGTGACGCATGTCAAAAGGGTAAACAAACTAAATCATCTTTTAAATTGAAAAATGAGATTTCAACAAATAGACCACTACAATTTTTGCATATGGATTTTGTTGGCCCAGCAAGAATAAAGAGTCTTGGTGGAAACTTATATTCATTGGTTATTGTTGATGATTTCTCTAGATTTACATGGGTTATTTTTCTATCATCAAAAGATGACACCTTTGAAGAATTTATTGTTTTTGCCAAGAAAGTGCAAAATGAGAAAGGTATGTCCATTGCAGATATTAGGACTAATCATGGTGGAGAATTTGAAAATCAAGCTTTTGAAGAATATTGTGATACTAATGGCATTGATCACAATTTTTCTGCTCCAAGAACACCTCAACAAAACGGAGTTGTGGAATGCAAGAATAGAGTGCTCACTGAAATGGCTAGAGCAATGTTGAATGAAAAGAATGTGTCTCAAGTGTTCTGAACTGATGCTATGAGTACAGCATGCTATATTTCAAATAGGGCCTATATCAGAACAAAACTTGGAAAGACACCATACGAGTTGTACAAAGGAAGAAAGCCAAACATTGCTCATCTACACATCTCCGGTTGTAAGTGTTTCATTCATAATAATGGTAACAATAACTTAGGAAAATTTGATTCTAAAACAGATGAAGGAATTTTCCTAGGATATTCTAACCGAAATAAAGCATATAGAGTTTACAATAAAAGAACATGTTTTATTGAAGAATCAATTCATATTGTATTTGATGAATTTGAATCCTCTGACAAAACCATTGATGCAGAACAGGAAGTTGGTTTAAATCAAGAAAATGGTCAATCTATTTCTAAATCTCTTATTCCAGAGGTTGATGAAACTAAGGAAGAAGAGCAATCCCTAGGTCAACCTAGAGCTTGGAAATACAATAAAAGTCATCCCTTAGATCAAGTCATAGGAGATATGAATGAAGGGATCAAAACTAGAAATAGAATTTTCAATGAACTAAGTTTTTCTGCATTCATTTCTGAGATTGAACCTTCTAATATTGATGAAGCCCTATCAAACAATGATTGGGTTATAGCAATGCAAGAAGAACTAAATCAATTTGAGAGAAATCAAGTTTGGGATTTGGTGCCCTGACCCAAAGATCATCCGATCATTGGTACTAAATGGGTATTCAAAAACAAACTCGATGAATCTGCAATTATTGTCAGAAACAAGGCAAGATTGGTGGCCAAAGGCTATAATCAGGAAGAAGGGATTGATTATGAGGAAACGTATGCTCCAGTGGCTAGATTGGAAGCTATACGTGTACTCTTAGCCTTTGCATGCATCAAAGGATTCAAACTCTATCAGATGGATGTAAAGAGTGCTTTTCTAAATGGTTACATCATGGAAGAAGTGTATGTAGAACAACCTCCAGGTTTTGAGGATGTTACTAAACCTGACCATGTTTTCAAACTTAAAAAGGCTTTATATGGTTTAAAAAAAGCTCCTAAAGCCTGGTATGAAAGGCTCAGTAAGTTTCTTATCGATCAAGGTTTTGTACGAGGAAAAGTTGATACAACACTCTTTATAAAACAAAAACACAATGATATTTTAATTGTTCAAATATATGTTGATGACATTGTTTTCGGTGCTACTAATGAATCTCTGTGTAAGGAATTTTCTGAGATAATGCAGGGAGAATTTGAGATGTCAATGATGGGAAAATTGAATTTCTTTCTTGGTTTACAAATCAAACAAAGAAAGAATGGAATCTTCATATCTCAAACAAAGTATTTAAAAGAGCTATTGAAGAAGTATGGAATGGATGAAGCAAATGGCACGGACACGCCTATGAGTTCAACTACGTTGCTTGATGCTGATGTCAAAGGGAAAGACTACAACATAACAAAGTATAGAGGAATGATTGGATCATTACTCTATCTCACGGCAAGTAGACCGGTCATCCAATTTAGTGTTGGCATATGTGCAAGATATCAATCAGCACCAAAAGAATCACATGCTGAAACAGTCAAACGAATCTTTAGATACCTTGCTGACACACCTGAATTGGGTCTGTGGTATCCCAAAGGAAGAAGTGAATATCTTGTTGCATATTCAGATTCAGATCATGGAGGATACAAAACAGACAGAAAGAGCACCAGTGGACAAGGACAATTTCTTGGATGATCTCTTGTATCATGGTTCAGAGTGAAACAAAATACAGTGTCTCTTTCGTCAACGGAAGCCGAATATGTTGCAGTCTCAAGTTGTTGTGCACAAGTAATATGGTTAAAACAACAACTACAAGATCTTGGTATTTATCTCAAAGAAATACCAATCTATTGTGACAATACTAGTACGATAAGCTTGGCAAAGAATCCAGTTCAACACTCTAGAACCAAGCATATCGATGTCAGACATCACTTCATCAGAGATCATGTTCAAAAGAAAGATGTGAAAGTGATATTTATTCCTACTCATCTTCAACTAGCAGATATTTTCACAAAACCTCTTGCAAAAAATCAATTTCTATACATTAGAAGAGAATTGGGAATGGTAAATCCCAATGAGTTGTAAGTTATTTCAGTTTCTCATAATATTAGATGAAGTCATTTGTTAAAGTTTTGATGATTACTAACTTAAGCATCGGAGTATATAGAAATTTGTTTTACAGGAATGTTGAAACTCTGTTTTGAGAAACAAAAACAGAGGTGATCAGAGGACACATTTACTGGAGTACCAACTTGAAGTTATCACTAACAGAGAAGCATTACCCGAGGAACAAAGTAAAGAAGCACTTTACTCGAGTATGTACTCGAGTAATGGACTTCAAAACTGGAAGTAACGGATCAAGTTACTTGATTTTCAAATCTAACGGTTCAGTTACAAAGAAATGAAGAGTCACAAGTTGAAAACTCAGGTTACCCGAGGAAGGCCTCGAGTAAACTTGAAGATTACTCGAGTAAGGCCTCGAGTAACTGCAAGTCCAGATTTTCAAAATTGATGAATAATGACTCAAATCTGCTCAGAATGGGTTATAAATGATCGAGGGAACATCCATGGATAATTACAATATTATTCATGCCAGGTACGCAATTTAAATAAATCATTTTAAAGTTTTTCTGTATGAACACTCGAGGAAGGCCTCGAGTAAACTTGAAGGTTACTCGAGTAAGGCCTCGAGTAACGTCGGGTTCTAGGGCTTTATCTATCGCAAACTCGGTCATTTCCATAAAATCTCCTCGAGTAAATCACTATACACTCTCACAAACACTTTTCACAAGTGATTCCTTGCTTCATTTCCGTCAAAACCCATGAGATTTCAGTTCCAAAAACCTCCTATTTTTCTCAGATTCTCTATGCCCTAACTTGCGTCAGTTTCTCTATTTCTCTGAGATTTTCAAGATTCTGTTGTCAAAATGGTAAGAACCAAGAATCTTTCCTTCACAGATTACTCTGATTCACAATAAAACCCTGATCCTCTTTCTTCTCCTCCCAAAAAGAGAAGAAAACTTACCCCGAGACCAAAAGCTAAAATTCCTCTTCAACCTCAATCTCAACCGAAACCCAAAGGAGTTGTGATTAAAGAGCCTATTGTTAAGAGGGCTCAATCCAAAAAGAGTACATCTACTGGAAGAGGCAAGAGTACCAAATCTCCCTCACCTCCTCACTCTGATTTCTCTACCCCCTCTTTCACACCAAAGCCTATCAAAAAGTCAAAGTATGATAAGAATGTGGCTAAGGCTATGGCTAGAATCTTAGATCAAATGGAAAAGGGACAATCTTCCAAGAAGTCCAAAGTGCCAGAAGAAGAGATCACCAACCCTCCAAAAGGGTTCAACGTCAACAAATTGGTAGAGTCTCCCAAGTATCTATCCCAATTCTCCAGGAGGAAAGTATGCAAGACACACTATGTGGATCTCAGGCTACTTCAGGAGGTATTGAAGCACTACCTTAGTCCATATCTAGATCCTTTTATGCCTTGGTTATCCATTAGATGACCTTTTTGCACAAAGGTGATCACCCACTTTTATTGTAATCTAGAAATAATAGATGAGCCAAATAGAACCTCAGCTGAGGAAGAGATGACCACCACAGTTAGAGGCCAAAAGATACTTATATCACCCTCTAGGATTAACTTGTGGTTAGGAATTGAGAACCCCCCAGATGATATTTACTCCCAGCTTGAACCAAACCAAATCTTTACTATCCTTAAACCCGGAGAGTTAGTTGGCCCTCTAAATTTTAAACCAAGTGATATGTGTGATCATCATAGGGTCCTATGGTACATCTATTCTAGGTCCCTAGTTAACAAGGCCAACAACTATACCCACTTCTCCGATAGGGACTTTAGGTGGTTTGCTTCACTTCTCTTGAAGGAGCAGAAAGATTTGGGGGAGTATATCTTCTCAGAAATGAAAAGGTATAAGGTGGATGGGAAGGCTACAACACCAATGCCATATCCTCAGATTGTGTCACTGATCTTGAAAGAGAACAAGATATGGTATTTGGATAGCAAGGAACCCATTGAGAGGGTGACTCCGGTTGGGAGAAACCAAATTGGGAAGTTGAATATTGACATCCCTCTCAAAGGCCCTCTGGAGTCTGGGTCAAAGAAGAAGAGGAAGACCACTGAGGCAGAGACCAGCAAGATGGATGACACACATTCATCGACTCCAGCTGCCACCACTTCGTCACCATCTTTTCTCAATGCCACTCTCCAGCACTTCATGGAAAACATGCTCAGAGGATTCCATGTGGATATCGCCAACACGAACGCTGAATTGATTACCAACACGAATTTCAAGATGGCGGAGTTGGTTGAGAAAATAGACAAGAGGCATGAGGAGTTGCTAGCAGAGCAACGTGCCCAGGGTGAGACTTTGAGATTGATTCTGGCACGACTGGACTCCTTAGGTCCCAGACCTTCTGCCGGTCCATCTTCCTCTGCACCACCACCACCTCCAGTGAACCCTCCTTCTGACACTCCTTTCACTGAGGATGAACCATCTACCCCTCTGGTATCTAGTCCACCTGAGTCTTGAGCCAAAGACATTCTGTATACAATGGACAACCCAGATACCAATGAGACTATACACATTGTCAATGATGATTCACCTCCTAAACCTCAGCCTGAACTCGCTCCTAAACCTATTCCCTATCCTACCCACACTGAGGAAATATCTCCCTCCTCCTCCTCTGAACATCATACTCCAAAGGCTGAGACCACTCCTGAGATACAGACCACTCCAGAAGGAGAAACCTCTACTATGGTTGTCTTCCAACCTTCTCCTCCCGGCGATGACATCCATATCCCTCCAGTCCATCTGCCTGACCCAGTCCCCTCTAGCTCCTTTAATTCTTCGACCTCAGATGATTCTATGGTCCTTCCAGTGACACCCATTTCCATGGCCAAGCCTCCTAGCCCTCCACTTGATTGACGAAGACAAAAAGGGGGAGAAGAGCTTGAGAATGATTTTGTGGAAGTGTCCTTGTTTATTTTGGGTATTTGGGTGTATATGGGTTCTAGGGAGCATTTTGGACCTTGTTAGTTCTTTTTAATTTGTTAAGTTTTATCTTTTTATCTTGTAAATACAATTTTAAGATTAATGCAAGTTATGATTTCATTTCAAGTCCATTTAAGCTTTAAAATTATGATACATTATTGGACTAATGAAGTTTGTTGTGTATGCAAGGTGTACATCATCATTTCATAAGACATTTTGAATCTAAACTTAATAAGTTTTACAATACAAGAAGCATTTATTTAAGAACTCAAATTAAAAAAAATTGTTTTCAAAATCACCAAGTTTTATCATCATCAAAAAGGGGGAGAATGTTAGATCTCATGTTTTGATGATAACAAAAGAATGGTATGAAAAAGAAGTGATTAATAAATAAGTTTGAGCAAAGGAATAACAAGGATAAGCATCACTTGAGGTAAGCATTGGAGTAATGAAGAAAGGCCAAGAGAAAAAGCTGAGAAACTTGATCAGAAGCAAGTTTTCTAAGGCATTACTCGAGGCGGTACTCGAGTAATGAGCCAAAACTTGAAGTAACCAGAAGCACCTTCTAGTAACCTGCAAACGTTACTCGAGTAAGTACTCGAGTAATAGTGTAAGTATTTTCAATTTGCTCTCGGCCTGCCAATGTTACTCGAGGAGCTACTCGAGTAACCATGTAAAAAACTTCCAGTTGCTCTCGGCCTGCCAATGATACTCGAGTAAGTACTCGAGTAACTTTGTTTCTAAAAATGTGTTGCTCTCGGCACTTTGTACCACTGCCAATGTTACTCGAGTAGGTACTCGAGTAACACACTAAGGTAAGTGAAAACTTGAAGGTAGTACCCGAATAACTTGATTTAAGTTTATCTCACTTTCCTCGAGTCTTTACTCTAGTATGCATGTATTTAATGTTATATTTTAAGTGGATTACTCGAGTATGAACTCGAGTAAGCATTGTCATGTTGAAAGAAAACCTCAAGTCATTACCCGAGTAAGTTATGTACAAAAAGTAAGTTTACTCGAGTAACAAGGTAATCAGACTTGATGTGCTCTCGGCCTTGAAATCCTGCCAACATTACTGGAGTAGAGCATCGAGTAATCAAATTTATTTGAAGTTTTACTCGAGTTGGTACCCGAGTAACCTATGAAGTTGTGAATGCATTACTCGAGTAGGTACCCGAGTAAACATGAATTTTCAAAGGTTTGAAATTGAGTTATTCCATGCACTACCCGAGCAATCTTGTATTTGTCCATTGACTTGAAGTTAAACAAAGTTTTCCCGATGATACTCGAGTAAGTACTCGAGTAAACTTCATGTGATACTCGAGTAGCTACTCGAGTAAGCAAACCCAGAAAGTTTGAAATCATTCCTACGGTCATTGTTCTGTTTTCTATTTGATTAAATTTTCATTATATTAGTATTCTTAGCATTTCAACAGATAAACAATGAAGAGATCTTACCAAATAAGGAAAGTCAAAAGCAACGCTCAAATGTCACCGACCGTCACCTACCGCAAACGTATGTTTTTCAAAAACTGGAAAAGTCAATAGTTGCTGCGCACGCTCCAACGGACATGAAGAAATATGTTCTAGCAATCATTACCAACGTATCTATATATATGGGAACATCTGAACAGAGAAAAATAAGAACACATTCAGGAACGTATCATCAAGTTCATTACTCTGTTTTTCATTGTACTTGTGATTCTATGCTTCAGTGATTCTTATTCACTCTGTGAGAGAGATATTTCATTCAAACTCAATATTTGTTATTGAGGTAACTTAAGGTTGTGGAACCTTGAGTTGGGATTGGATTACAACTTGTAAGGGGGAGCGAGTGTCCAGGTGTAGGAACTTGCTTGTACTGAGGTGCCAAGAACCCACTGAATCTTAGAAGTTATAGTGAAACTCTCAGAGAAGCTCTGAGGACTGGACGTAGGTCAAAGTGGTTGTGGCCGAACCAGTATAAATCCCGGTGTACACTTCGGTGATATTTCTCCTTACTCTTTCCTGTTTTAATTTGAACGTCAAATTTTATATTTGCAACGAAATTTTTAAGATCACCCAATTCACCCCCCCTCTTGGGTGAAACGCTTGCTCTAACACCTTCATCCTTCTCTTTCATTATATTTTATGGTTTATTGAACATATGCAAATATTTAATGGATCATCATCTTTTCCTTCTTCATATTGCTTGGCCGAAATTGCATATGAGAAGGGAGTAATATGTTGATTTAATTCAACATTTATCCTCCTCCACAAATCTTCACGATTAGTTGCAATATTTGACCACTTTTTTTTGTTTTGAAATTGTCCAAAAATATGATCATAAATATCTAATAAATAATTTTCCCTTCTTTCTTAGCTCACTATGGATGAAAATGAAAGTATTTTCTAGAGAAAATAATTTTCTTTTGCTTAATATGGCAAATTACCATTTTGCCCATACATTTTGTGATTTTAGCCCATCATAAATATCCAATTGATGTGATTCCAGAGGCTATTTAACCCTTATTGAGTCTAATTTTAAGGAAAAATATAACTTCTAGCCAACTGAAAACTCAACATTCTCATAGTTTCAATCTTTGGAAGCTGTTACAGAAACTAGCCAGTTTCACTGGGTAAACTTTAGAAATTCATAACTCTTAGTGTATATGTTCAAATAATGCATTTGAGCTATCAAATTAAAATTTAGAATGTCTACTTTTAGTCCAAAAAGTTTCACAATTTTTGGATATCATTTGATCATCCAAAACCCCATGACAAACTCATTGCCTCGCAAGAAATTTCACTGGCAACACTGTTCATATTCCAATTTTCAGTGTTTAATTCCTATGATCCAGAATTTATAGCCAGAGGCTATTCAAAAAGGTTCAATATTCTCCATTTTATCACATGTAATACCCCAAGGGTATAAGGAGTTTTGGTGACCAAAATTTGGGATATTATAATATGTGATTCAATTAGTTATGTAATATTATTTCATCAAATTATGTATTTTTTTATTACCAAATTTCCCAAATTTAAATTTTATAATTTTTAATTTAATTTATTTCTTACCATTATCACAAAAGCCACTTATGCTAAGTCAATTCAAACAAGTTTTACTTTTGCAAAAGTCACTTATAAAACCGTCAATCCAAACATAAATCATATTATACAATCTGACTTTTATCCAAAAGTAAGATTATAAAAAGTCATATTAAAAAATTCCACTTTTATAATCGTTGTTTCAAACACATACTTATATTTCAATATGGATGAGTATTTAAATGAAGACGCGTCTTTGGAAGCAAAGAGAGAGATATAATAATATGTATTGTTTCTAGTTTCCCTCTACATGTTTGTTGGCAGAGGAGAAGCGCATCATAGGTTTACATTTTAGAGGCAATATTAGAGAGCTAACAGAGACGTTTTGGACGTATATCAACCAGAGCAAGGCACTTCCCTTCTCACTCTTGTGATTTCAAAATCCAAATTCTTTTGTTCAGGTCTCTCTCTCTTCTTTCTTTAAATCTTATGATTTTTTTTATTACAGACGAGAGCTTTACCTCACCACCTTTGAGATCTCTGTTTCCAACATCATACTAAGCCTTCTCCGACGTAAGCACATCTAGAAACCACCTCTCCATAACCTTGTCAAAATCAAGTTGACTGTTGTCTAGCAATTAAAGAACTTGATATTTATGTGCGCCCCCCAAGTTCCTTGTTAATTTCGTTACTTTTGAATCAGATCTATGTTTGTCACTTCTGCAAATGTAAGGTTTGGGAAGTTGCTATAAGTTTGAAAATTTCAATGGTCCTGCTTCTATAAAACCCATAGAAAAAAATTGTTCCCTTCACAACATGTTTTGCAGGCGGTGCTTTGGAGAAAATATTTAACAAAAAAAGGTGATGTCTTTCTAGTGTTTAGTGTTTGAGGCTATGTTTTATGGTTTAGTGTCAACACCCATTTCCATTTTGATATATACAAAATAATAGAGATCAAGTTCATAGACATACAGAAAAGTACAAATATACTAATATAAGTATTTGTTTGCAGACCGGAATCAACAGTACAGAATTCGATAATATTTACAAATATTATGAAATATCCCAAAAATGTTCCCGATATAGACTATGTATAACCACAAACTTCATCTCGAGAAACATGTCCATTAGTTTCCTATAGCTACGTCCTTGCCTTTTGAGCCACTGGCACACGTTGAGATGTTTTGTTTAGAAAAACGGGTGAGATTCCGAGTGTTAGATATGATTAGTTTTGATGGTGTCAAATATAGATATTAAATATTGAGAGCAAAAAGTTTACATAATGTATTTATGTCCTACATTGACTAACTACTGTGTTTAATATGAAATATCTTATAGATTAGTCAAGCAAAGAAAGAAGATATCAAGTTGGGTTGAAAAGATTCATGTGATTTAATACTGTGGATTATTCGAATAGTCAAATTGTTATTCAAATAGTGAAACTTCTTTTTGTTTAAGATCTATTTGAATAACTCTCATTTTATTCGAATAAGCAAAGTATTATTCAAATAATAAATATGCTATTCGAATAGATAAGAACTATTAAAAGTTGAAGGTATTTGAATAGGCACATTAGTATTCGAATAGTATGCCTAACAAATTTTTCTGAAAATAATTCAAGTGTAAAAGTATTTGAATAGTCAAGGCACTATCTGAATAGTCATTGTAATTTCAAACTCAATTTCTAAATATGTTATCCGGATAGTAGGATAACTATTCAAATAGTAAGGGCACTATTTGAATAGTGTAATGATTATTCGAATAAGTTTTTGATGAATTTCAGCATCCAAATCACAAGACTATCAGGATAGTAAAGTTACTATCAGAATAGTAATATTACTATCAGGATAGTAAGGAGACTATTAGAATAGTATTTGACGTATTTCAAAAAAACTATCAGAATAGTAATGGAACTATCAGAATAGTCTCAGTGTAAAATAATCAAATACTATTCGAATAGTGAAGTGGCTATTTGAATATCACAAGACTATCGGGATAGTAATGAGACTATCAGAATAGTATTTGACGTATTTCGAAAAGACTATCAAAATAGTAATGGAACTATCAAAATAGTCTCAGTGCAAAATAATCAAAAACTATTCGAATAGTGAAGTGACTATTTGAATAGTTCATAACTGAAAAAAGATGATTCTATTCGAATAGAAGCACTACTATTTGAATAACAGCAGCAAACTTTGGCTTTTTCAGCATGGGCAATGTTTAGTAATTTGGTCATATGTCCCAAACCACAACTCAGATTGAGGTGAAACTAATGGCATATGAAACTAAACTCCCAATGCATCATTTTGACACCAAAATCAAGTTAAAAGGAGCTGAGATGAGGAGATATGAATTTTGGAATATGACATTCAAATCACCGTCATATTTCAGAACAGATTAAGTATTTTGGACATAACTATCAAACTACACATCGGATTGAGATGAAACTGGTGCCATATGAAACTAGAATTAAAGATATTTCCATGGATAGGTCATGGGTCATATTTAGAGTATATTCAAAGAGATATACCTTCTGGAAATTGGTGATCAAAATTAAGCTCTGTTCTATTCCAGACCAATCGATACACATTGAATCATAACTTTTGAAATACAAAGTATTTGTGATTGATTCCATTTGCTATGCAAAGAAGACTTAAAGAGCTTTATAGGGATAGTTCATTTGCCATGGATTTATATCCAAAGAGTTACACCCTCAGAATTTTATTCAAATATAGAGGTTGCAATATTATTTTTGTGAAGATTCATTATCAAAGGTGCACTATTCGAATAGAGCAAGTACTATTCGAATAATATCATATATTTTGTGTGATAAGCTATTCGAATAAGGGACTAATTATTCTGATACACTTCAAGTTCTAAAAGTTTATTTGAATAGAGGATAAAGTATTTGAATAAGGATTACTCATTATCAAAAAACGCTATTCGAATACGAGTTGTTTGATTCAAATAAAAATCAATGTTTTACAAATGGAGATATTCGAATATAGAAAAGATTATTCGAATAAAGGACAAGCTATTCGAATACAACAGAAAGTCTATTCGTGTATACTTCAACAGAATCTGAGTTCTTCTATTCGAATACAATAGAGGTAATTTGAATAACTGATTTTTCCAGAAAATAGAGTATCACCCTGAAACTTTTAAAGATCATTGAAATTTTGTGTGACTTATTCTTATTGATTCTAATCACTCTAACACTTCATTATATTAGTGATTAAGCATTTTTCAGGTGATCAAATAAGGATTAACACACAAGATGGAGAACGCAATTTTGTGTTAGAAGCTTCCAACGACTAGTTCAACATTAATATTTTAAGCCTCAACGGGAAGAAGAAAAGCTCAAACAGTCAAATGCTCTTCATCAACTATAAAAGGAGAGTCATTCAAAAAGAACAGAGACGAGAGCCCATGCCTACAATGTTGATATGTTGTTACTCTGAATCTAACCTAACCGAAACTCTATAATGATACTCCCACTATGTACTGCAGTATTAATCATTATCTACTGCAGTATTAATCATTATCTACTTCATATATAGAGAAGTAATCGCTCATTGTAATCATTCTGTATTTGTGAGAGTTACTCAAGATTGGGGAATCTTGAATAGGAAATAGATTGTATCCTTACAGTGTGTAAGGGGGAGTCTTTGTCTCAGTACGAGAATTGTAAGGGATTCACAAGTGCCTGGATTAAACTTATAGGATTGTAGTGGTTCTCAAGTAACCTATTAAACATGAGGGAGATAGTAGATTGAAATCTCAAGAAGAGACTGGAGATTGGACATAGGTCATCATGGATTGGACCGAAAAAGGATAAATCACAGTTTGCATCTTCTCTTCCTTAAACTCTTATATTTCCAGCATATATGATTTCAATAACTAATTATGGTTTTATATTTCATTTCTTACATACTTATTGATTTCATAAGATGTGAAAAGAATTTCAGACTTAAGTTTTTATAATACACCCAATTCACCCCCTCTTGGGTGTCAGCCGGTTCTAACACTGAGGAATCCCAATAGGAAACATACTGTCAAACATATATAATGCGAGAATTAAATATGCAATGCACCGTATCAAGAAAAATGAAAATTCACATCAATTTGTGTATGTACACAAAATTTAGGGGTAACAATACAGATAAAACCCCTATATGTATCTCAGTCGAGTCACCAATTACAGCTGGACAATACCAGTGTACCTTGGCTGGGCACCAAACCACAACCAAGTAATGTGCCTCTAGCACATGTTCATATCACAAAATACAATAACACACATCATACAAATAATCACAAAGTATATGAGAGATAGTACTCCCTACCTTAACCCTTTTTTGTCTCAAAAGGTCCGCTTTGTGAAACGTGCCAAGCTTAGACTCCCAACTCGGTCCTAAAATATCAAATATACAAAAAAATCGGCTAAAACTCATTCATGTACCATTTTATACACTTTCATAGTATTTATTGTAGCTATATTAGCCTATGGTGAGCATTTACTAAAATGCCTCAGGGACCCCGGCCTGGCCCCACCATACTTGGTCCAACTGTACTTTTCCCAAAATCCTGACTAAGGCTATTCTGACATATTTTGGCCCAAGAAATCCATTTCCGAATTCGAAATTATCAAATTCACTACCAAAAGACAAAAATTCCCTTAGAAGCCCCTACTTTAGGGTTTTAAGGGCATTGTCGTAATTATGCTTTTTCAGGCTTTTTTGAAAAAGTGACCAACTGTAACCCTACCTAATTTCCCTCCTAAACTAAAGGGAATCATCAAATCATTGAAATTCTAACTCTAAGCCCCTCTAACAGCCCTACCAAACAGCTCACAACTCCAGGGAAAATTCGGGGTTTTTCGATTTCAACTCCGCAGACGTGTTCCTTTCTACTCCTAACCACTATATTAACTATTTAATTAGGTTACAACTACCATTTAGACCAAATTTTGGCAGCATAACCCTTATGTCACATCTTTTCTAAAATTTAAAACCAAAGACAATTCAATGAAATTTCACTGATTAAATTGTCCACAGCAGGTAGAACAGTCAATATACAAAGGTTTGGAAGCTACCTCAAGCTCCCTCTGGCTTTTCTCAAAGTGGCTGAAACCCTAGCCTTTCGAACAACCAAATTTGAGCTTTCCAACCTTGTAGAGCATAGAAGAATAGCTTAGGAGCGGAGTTATACGCGTTAGGAACCAATTTACAAAAAAAAAAAATTACTTACCTTTACGAGTTTTTTCCTCTCCTTCTCTCTATAAAATTCTGCACTTCCTTTCTCTCTCTTTAGGGCTGTTTCACGTCAGTTTATGAGGAGGAAGGAGATGAGAAATTGTCAGTTTATGAGGAGGAAGGAGATGAGAAATTGTTTTAATCTTATGATGATGTCATAAATGCAATATTATGTAATTTCCCAAAATTCCAAAATTAAGCTTTATGCACATAATTCCTATGTACATGTGACTTTGCTCATTAAGCCAAACTAATATTTCCTTCTTCAAGCTATATGTAGGAGACACCTAAGGGTCTCTCCATGTGGTCTCAATTGGCTTCACAACTTGTTCCGGTTACGTATATACGTAAAATTCCAATTTTAGCCAAAATTTCATTTTTGCTCAAATTTTCCAGAAATTCATATTTATTTGACCAAAATATTCCAAATATATTTTTTCCCTTTATTTTCCTTAATTAATTGAAACTAACTTCAACTGATCAGAAAATAATTAATTTTGTGCTTGTTTGGCAAAATTACAAATTTGTCATTACATTTTCTTTCATTTTTGGATTTCTGGCATAATTTATGCCCAAACTTTGAAAAATCATAACTAAATTTGTGGATATTGTATTGGAGTGAATCCAAAGGCTATAGAACTCTTATTGAGTTTAATTTCAAGAAAAAATATAGCCCTATTACCGATTAGAAACATAAAATTCCTAGAATTAATTTCTTTGAATGTTGTTCTAGAAAATTCACAATTTTTCTGGGCTAATTTCAAAAATTCATAACTTTTGGCATATAACTCTAATTGAATCATATGGCCTATCAAATTAAAGCTTATAATGTCTACTTTCATTCTAGAAAATTTCATAAATATTTGTTATTTTTTGGTCATCCAAAACCATATGACAAGCCCACTGTCTCGCAAGCGATTTCACTGAAAATACTGTTCACTTTTTAATTTCCAATATTTAATTCCTTTGGCCGTAAATATTCATCATTTTATTGAATATATGAAATAATTACAATAAATTCTTAGTGAATAAAATTTGGGGTGTTACATTTACTGCTCTTCTATTAGGACACTTGGCCAGGCCCCATGTAACCCATTTGACCATTCTATGTTTTTTCTTGTATCAGTTTGATGTACATTGGGTATCAGATTTCAAAATTTCATTTGTCTTTTTTATATAAGAACGTTTTCGAGTGAAATAAGAATCTTTAGAAACCTGTTGCACTATTTTTATCTTCGCGTTTTGGTGCTCATTGACAACTTTGTTTTGTTGTTTGTGGGTTTGCTGATCAGTGTTTGGAGGTGTTAACTACTCAATTTCAAGCGTTTTTCTTTCCTCTAAGTTCATTATATACCTAACGTTTCTTTTGCTTCAGTGTAAAATCTTTACGGTATAATCCACATCACACAATTACGGTTTTATAGTTATTTAAACTTTTTTTAACCGGTTATAGATAGATATTTAAACTCTGATTATTAAATTTGTTAAATTCATACTTATAATTTTTCCATTTATATTGAATCATATAAGATAACCTAGCATCTGTGCTTTTTTGGCCGGCAACATAGCATCTTGCCATGGAGGCTCAAAAAATTCACCTTATTTTTAATCAAACTTCTATGGGTTTTTTTTTTTCTTTTTTATGAAGTGGTTACAATTTCATTGATTTTTAATTAGATCCCTACATTTTTTTTCCTTTCATTAACTCCTTATATTTTTAGGTAATTTTTAATTAAATCCTTGTAATTTTTAAAATTTTTATTTAATTAAATTTTAAAATTAAGTGAATTTTATATTTAATTAATTTTTATTTTTTAATTTATAATAAATTCAGTTTTTTTATTTTAAATTTTATAGCGCTGCCATAGGAATATGAGAAATTGATTTAGTTATCAACATATCAACATCCGATCATCAATATATATATAAAAACTCTTCCCCAAGTCATTTCCACCTCGGCTTATTTATGGCTTCAGACACATATTACTGTTCACAAACCGGTCTATATAAAAGCATCATATTATATTCCTTCATCGGGCTGCGTTCAAGCCATTGCAGAGTAAAGGAAATATTAAAGAAAAAAGGCACCCATGTGGGCCCCTTACAATTTCATAGGTCACGGGATTTGCAACAAAATGAAGCCATGCTTTTTGAGAAAAAAGCCCCTCTCATCTCCCTCTCTCTTCAATCACGGGATATGCCTTTTTTGTGAAATATGGTATCTTCTTTTAAAATATCATTTAATATTATACATCATCTGAATTAGGAAAGAACATCATATTGAGTAAGGCGGGCATTGACTATGTATGATCTCACATGCACACTGGCCAATAAGCCTGCTTAGCAAGCTACTTTAAATGTTGCATGTTTAAGGAAACATTGTGAATGTTGCATAAATATGACAATTCTCCATGTCAAAACGTGCAGAAGTCATAATAGAGAAATCAATTGTTATTGTTGCTTCAGTAGCATTAAAGTTCGTATAAAAATATCCATGAAATAATTTATGAAATAGCCTGTGTATGGTTATAGTGGGGAAAAAAAGATGACAAGGGAGGATAAACTATTAGATAATTCATAAATCATAAATTTGATGATAAGCGAGAATATTTTTTATGATAAAAGACACTTAGGTATTGTATTTTGAAGAGTTTCTCTGAAGTCACTATATAATAATTTTTTAATGGAAGGGGCTAGAATTTTTTATTGATGCTGTTTTATTTTTTTATTTATTACTATTATAATGAAACAACTCTAAAAGTAACAACTTCCGTGCAACATGCAGGAACGCATAGTGATGCTTGTATCTAATTATACTCTTCCACTTAAGCCGAGCCTCAAATAGTTTATTTTTCGTTTGACGTTCATTTTAGTGTTCGCAATGAATATGTGGCTTGAAAATAATTTCATCGTGCTTTGAGTTCTATGGTTCATGCAAAGGAAGAACTGTTGAAGAACAAAACCTTTTGTGCTCATACTTGTTGGATATGATTAGTTTTGATGATGTCAAATATAGATATTAATTATTGAGAGCAAAAAGTTTACATAATGTATTTATCTCCTACGTTGACTAACTACTGTGTTTAATGTGAAATATCTTGTAGATTAGTCAAGCAAAGAGAGAAGATATCAAGTTGGGTTGAAAAGATTCATGTGATTTAATACTGTGAATTATTCGAATAGTCAAATTGTTATTCGAATAGTAAAACTTGTTTTCAGTTAAGATATATTCGAATAACTCTCAATTTATCCGAATAAACAAAGTACTATTCGAATAATGAATATGCTATTCGAATAGAGGAGAACTGTTAACAGTTGAAAGTATTCGGATAAGCACATTAGTATTCGAATAGTATGCTTAACAAATTTTTCTGAAAATAATTTAAGTGAAAAAGTATTCGAATAGTCAAGGCATTATCCGAATAGTCATTGTGATTTCAAACTCAGTTTCTAAATATGGTATTCGGATAGTAGGATAACTATTCGAATAGTAAGGGCACTATTCGAATAGTATGATGATTATCCGAATAAGCTTTTGATGAATTTCAACATCTAATATCACAAGACTATTAGGATAGTAAAGTTACTATCAGAATAGTAAGATTACTATCAGGATAGTAAGGAGACTATCAGAATAATATTTGACATATTTCAAACATGACTATTCGAATAGTAATTGAACTATCAGAATAGTCTCAGTGCAAAAAATCAAATATTATTCGAATAATGAAGTGACTATTCTAATAGTCCATAACTGAAAAAGGGTGATTTTATTTGAATAGAAGTATTATTCGAATAGTAATAGTAGACTCTGTTTCTTTCAGCACGGGCGACATTCAGTATTTTGGTCATATCTCCTAAACCACAACTTGGATTGAGGCGAAACTATTGGCATATGAAAATAGACTCCCACTGTGTCATTTTGACACCAAGATCACATTAAAAGGAGTTCAGATGTGAGAGATATGATCTGTTGAAGTTGATACATGGATCAGCGTCTTATTCCAGAACAGCTTTGGTATTTTGGACATAACTCTCAAAATACATATCGGATTGAGATGAAACCAGTGCCATATGAAATTATACTCAAAGAGCTTTCCATGGATAGTTAATTTGGAATATTTGAAGTTATATCCTAAGAGCTATACCTTCTGAAAGTTGCTACTTGTGATTTCAGAGATTGTCTAAGAATAGTAGATACTCTTTGGATCATAACTTTCTATATACAATGAGTTTGGAGCTGATTCTGGTTTCATTGAAATGTAGATAATGAGGGCTTTCCGATGATATATAATTTGCCATGTTTTGAGTCAAAATCAAGAATTCACTTGAAGGCACCACTCGAGTAACTAGTTGATAACAAAAGACTTTACTCGAGTGAGTACTCGAGTAACCAGGTAAAAGACTTGCAGTAGCTCTCGGCCAAGAAACGACTGACATTACTCACTCGAGGGATTACTTAGTAACCAAATATGAAAAATATAGTGGTTGCAGGAATATAGAGATTCTTCATCAAAGTGCATTATTCGAATACAACAAGTTGTATTCGAATAGTATATCATATCTTGTGTAAAAAGGCTATTCAAATAAGGGTTCGTCTATTCGAATATTAAAGTTCATTATGAGAGAATATTATTCGAATACAAATGACATTATTCGAATAATATCATTTGTTTTACAAGGCAGTTATTCGAATAAGGAATTCACTATTTGAATACACTTCAAGTTCTAAAAGTTTATTCGGATAGAGGATAAAGTATTCGAATAAATATTACTCATTATCAAAGAAGGCTATTCGAATACAACAGATGTTATCTGAATAAATAATTTTCCAGAAAACAAAGTATCACCTTGAAACTTCTGAGAATCATTGAAATTTTGTGTGACTTGTTCTTATTGATTCTAATCACTCTAACACTTTATTATATTAGTGATTAAGCATTCTCCAGGTGATCAAACAAGGATTAACACACATAACGAAGAAAGCACTTTTGTGTCAGAAGCTTCCAACGGCTAGTTCAACAGTAATATTTTAAGCCTCAACGGGAAGAAGAAAAGCTCAAACGGTCAAATGCTCTTCATCAACTATAAAAGAAGAGTCATTCAAAATGAACAGAAATGAGAGCCCATGCCTACAATGTTGATATGCTATTACTCTGAATCTTACTTGACCGAAGCACTGTAATAATACTCCTACCATGTACTTCAGTGTTAATCATTATCTCCTTCATATAGAGAGAAGTAATATTTCGTTGTAATCATTTTATATTTGTGAGAGTTACTCAAGACTGGGGAATCTTGAGTGAGAAACAAATTGTATCCTTACAGTGTGTAAGGGGGAGCTCATATCTCAGTGGGAGAATTGTAAAGGCTTCACAAGTGCCCGGATCAAACTTGTGAGATTGTAGTGGTTCTCAAGTACCCGGTTAAACTTGAGGGAGATAGTGGATTGAAATCTCAGGAGGAGCCTGGGGACTGGACGTAGGTCATCGTGGATTGGACTGAACCAGGATAAATTACAGTTTGCATCTTCTCTTCTCTGAACTCTTATATTTCCAGCATATATGATTTCAATAACTGATTATGGTTTTATATTTCACTACTTACATACTTATTGATTTCATAAGATGCGAAAAGAATATCAAAGTAGTTAAGTTTTTTATAATACACCCAATTCACCCCCTCTTGGGTGTCAGCCTGTTCTAACAATACCTTCTTCCTTTCTTTTGTATCGTTGCAAAAGGGGTTTAAAATTTATTGGTTGTTTTCTTGATTACTAAAATCTACCAGTTGTATGAACATACTTCTGATTAAAATCTAATATTAGATGAAATGACTCTATCTTCAGTATCTTTGATTATAATTAAGATTAAATGACTCCAAATTTATAAGCTTCATGAGCATAGGTGATCCTAGAATAATGGAAAGGATAAGTAAATCTATTTTTACCCTCCTATTATTTGAGGGAATGGTTTAATTCAATCTTAAATGATTATAATCAATTCCTTATGTTCAAAAAAAAATTATACTCAAACAATTAGAATCAATTTACACATGTTGTACATATTAGTCTTGACCTACGTAGAGTATATTTTGTTGCTCTATTGACTTTTTATGTCAATTGAGTAAGTCATATTAATTAATTATTTTCTCTCATAATTATATTGCTTTGAATGAAATATCTTCAACTTATGTTTGTGTAGTGCATTTGTTTGAATAGAAATAAGTTTTTTCCTTAATAACATTCTCCTCGCACAACGCGTGGGGGAGTAAATGCTAGTTACAAGTGAAGATACATGTAAGACCACAGTAGTGGGTGGTTGATATTGAGAAAGAGGACGCTCCCATTTTGCTTTTTTTCATTTTCCTCTCTTACTCCTATCTTCACTTTTCTACTATGCAATATATGGTTTATATTTAATATTTTATAAATTTATTATTATAATATTTTATAAATTAAAATTTATAATATTTTTGTATTACAAGTATGAATTGTATAGATTGGATTTTAAGAGTTTAAATTTATTTATTTATTTATTTATTTATTTATTTTTATAGTAATAATTTTATATTAGATTAAATTTGAAATATTTATTTTTTAATCTAATGATAGATATGAGATTATTAAAAGAAAATGTAAAAAGAAAATGGGAGAAACCCAACCCTAATATTGATGCTTTTATCATATTGTTTTTAGGACCATCAGGACTTCCATTCCACCATTATAATTTTGTGATCAACTGCTGGATGAAAAGGCATCATATTATATTTTTTTTTTTTTTTTGATATTTTTTTATTATATCTGAATTACAAAATATTTATTTTCTATTTAAAATTTTATAAATTATAGGTTGATCCTACATCATTTTTAGTATTCAAATTGATTGTCAAAAATTGTCAATTTTTATACGAATAGTAACTTTACTATAAGACATATTTACCTTTCACTATTATAAAAAATTCCTTTTATGATGGTTACTATCGACTATATATGATTATTTTGAACTGTAATATATTAAAGTTATATATAACGATTCTTTGTTAATAACCGCAATGTATTGGTTTTATTTTTTATTATATATAATTATTTTTATAATTTGTTTTTATATATTTTTACTATTAATATGTATTATATAAGACAAAATATAATTATTGATAATAACAAGATAATAATATTAAATAAAAAGACTTATATTTATAGGATTCAAAATTTAATATATTATAGATAAACATCATGAAATTTAAAAGAAATTAATAACTTGAACACTTTTACAATAAAAAATTATCTAATAATGTTTTGAATTCTAAAAGAAAATCAATTAATAAAAAATTGTACAATATTCTATAATGCCTTTGTTGTAAATTGTTTAAAGATCATGTATCAATGCCCTCCGAGAGCTCTCATCACATTTCCTTTAACTGTAAAAAGATAATATAAATATAAAAAAAATATAGATATAAAACCTTAAACAAATCTCAGAATATAACTTTGAAAATCTAAATATAGTTAAGATTGACAGATATAAAAGCTTGAGCAAATCTTGGAGTCTGATTTAGCAAACCTAACTTTAACATACAGTTTGAGTTGCTAAAGTTAGGAACATGAGGTCTTCAACAATAAAAAATTTAGTATTTTACCTCATCATTTTTTCTATGTTCTCTGCTTCATCTTTCAATCTTCAAACTAGCGACCATCATCATATTAAATATCGTAATCCAAACAGGTAACCTTGAGCATCAACTAGCAAGCTCTCATTATATAAAAAAATAAAATAAAACTAGAAACGTTAACTGAAAAAAAAAAAATAAAAGCTTACACAAGGAAGAACCATAAGAGGAACCAGCTGCAGAGTGAAAAAAAAACCATGGTAGTGGTGGAGGACCAGACCTATAGTGTCAAAACAAAACTTATTGAAAAAACAGCATGAGATCCACTAAGGAAGCTCAAAAAATATTTGAAAAAAAAATTAAAGAGTTGTGTCAAGTAAAATTTTTTAAAATCTCCCTTCCTTATATTTGATTATATTTTTCAAAATCTCGTCTTTTTATTAAAGAATACTTAACAGCTCTTAATAAAAACCATAACATAAAATGGGCGGTAAGTGCACAAGGCTCCTATTAGGTGGGGATTAGGGAGGAATAGATGTATATAGCCTTATCCCACAATTAGAGAGGTTATTTCTAGGATTTGAACTATAACATATTGTCAAATATTTTCTTTTAGAATTCTGTCTTCTTATATTTGATATATTGCAGAGTCCTGCCTTTGATTATATTAAAGAATACTTAACAGTTCTTATTAAATAATTGTTAATGGTTCTTAGTGAAAAACCATAATATATTATCAAATAATTTTTTTTCTAGATCATGCCTTCTTATATTTGGTATCTTTTAGAAGCCCACCCTTATTTATGATTCATCCTTATTTATATTAAAGAATACGCAACAGTTCTTTGTGAAGAACTGTAATGTATTGTCAATTTTTTTTGTCAGGATCTTGCTTTCTTATTTATGATATCTTCTAGAATCTTACTTTCATTTAGTGTCTGTTTAAATTAGTGGTAAAAGCTGCTTTTCCAATATGATTTATGGTATACAAGGTAAGTTTGTGAAAAGAGTTTTATTTCAATTTACGTTAACGTACTTTTCTACCGCTTTCTTAAACAGGTCTTTATATGGGTAAAGGTGCAAAAATATCCACTAGCTTTTCTCAAAAGAGCTACTAGAACCATAAACAATTTTTGGGTGCAAAAATACACATCATAATTGAAAACGGGCCTAAAATGCTACCACTGATAAATTGAGCAATGTTGACTATGAATAGAGTTGGGAATCAAAGCCGGCCCTTTTAGGTCTGAGGTCAGAAAAATTGCAGTTTTTCAAGGCCCGGCTTAAGAGCATGCGGGCCAGGGCTAGCCCACAGAGCCGGGAAGTCCTTTTCACAATATTTAACTATTTTTCCTACGTTTTTTTCCCTGAGAGATATAATTAGTAAATAACAACGATTAAAGTTCTAATTTAATACATAAATATTGTCAACATTAAGGTTTAAACAACACATCTCATGCAACAAACAAACACAGTTACTAAAGTATAATCAAAGGTAAAATCATGTCCATAAATAGCTCACACAAAAGCCAAAGCTTAAGAAGGCAAGAAGCTAAACATTCTTACCTCCAAACCATATGAGTATGACGACTATCATTTTCATCTTCTTCGCCACTATCATCAATTTCAAAGACATTTGATTATGCTTCACTTTAAGTAATATGCTCAAATAGTTAAATAATCAAAACCTCCATAAAAAATCATACTTCATTAGGCAGAACAATGTACAATATAATTTTATTCTAAATAGGTAGAACAATATACTAAAAAATCGTAATATGATTCATTTAGGCAAAACAGTATACTCCAAAATCATACTCTATACAATATGAGGACAGAGTGACATATAGATTCAATAAAACAATTTAAAAAAATAACACAATTTCCTTTTTTAAGAAAATATATGTATATATATATATACGGCAAAACAATGTACAATATAATTTTATTCTAAATAGGTAGAACAATATACTCAAAAATCGTAATATGATTCATTTAGACAAAACAGTATACTCCAAAATCATATTCTATACAATATGAGGATAAAATGACATATAGATTCAATAAGACAATTTAAAAAAGTAACACAATTTCCTTTTTTAAGAAAATATGTGTGTGTGTGTGTGTATATACGGGCTTAACGGGCCGGCCCTGCTTTTAGGCCTGACTTCCTTTGAAGCCTACAATTTGTAAGCCCGGCCCTTAAAGGGTCAGGGCCTAAATGAGCCGGCCTGACGGGTTCATCCCGTTTTCCCGGCTCTAACCGTGAGTGTGGAAATTTTGACGAGATGCGGTGACATGGATGCTGTGTTGGTGAAATTAATATCCTGCTTGGAGTGAACAAGAGAAGCACATGAGGTAAGAAGGGGAAAAAAACAACAGAGGTTAGGGTCATCCAACAAGCTCATTCATCAAATGATCAAATAAATGGTCGTGTTCGGGTGACCTACCCATCTCTTCCCTCATTCTCTGCTACTGAGTCCTGTCTTCAATTCTCAGCCCTTGCACTCCTTACCATCTCCATCCTCGAAGTTTCCAACCACTTCCTGAAGTCGGCCTTTAATCCATTCTACAAATTGACTATTCGGATTGTGAATCTGGACCTTCCGATTAATGATTCAGAGAGAGGGGAATTCAAATCGGAAGGCGACAATGTTGTGGGTTCTGGATCAAATAGGAAAACGCAGCTTTCGGCGGCTGCAAAACAAGCAGTGGCGATGGGGTATGGGTGAGTAGAGTGGGTTGTGCTTGGTTGGAACGTCAATGCCATCAAGTTTTATGAGGATATGAGTGCTAGGATCTTGCAAGAATGGAGGATTTGAAGGTCACCCAAAAAATGGAGGACTTGCAGGTTTTTTTTGGACAAAGATTTGCAGGTTAACTGGTGAGGCACTCCGAGCTTACAGAACTGCTGACTAATTTTTAACCCACTTACACTGTATTGACCTGTTTCCAGTTGATTTTCCCTTGAAGTTGATTTTTTTTTTATTGTGAGAATTAAAATATAGCTTAGGTTTTTTATCATCTTTTAAATCATATCTTTTTGTTTTTTTACACCAACACAATCACGACTTCCAGCCTCCTCGATATTTGTCTTCAATCCAGGTCTTGTAATTTTTGTTCTTTAAAAAAAAAAAAAATTCTTCCTCACCTGCCACGTCCAATTGTATGACTAGACAATAGAATCCACGTGGATAAGACAGCTAAGTTACCACAGGCAAAACTTCACAGCAGTTATCAGAACTTAACGATAGGGCCCTTTTATTAACGATGATGGGTATTTTTACACCGAAAATTTGTTTATAATGTTAATAGTTCTTTTTAAAAATAATTATAGGTATTTTTACTCCTTTACCCTATCTATATTAAAGAATACTTGACAGTTCTTACTGAAGAACAATAATGTATTACCAGATAATTATTTTATTGTTAAGTATTCTTGAAGAATATAACAGTTTATTGTGAGGAATTGTTAAATATTATCAAATAATTTTTTTTTTCAAAATCCTAACTTCTTATATATTTTACAATTCTTCACAATGAACCAATCTAATGACCACAAGGCCGAAAGGAGAACTCAATCCTAAAAGACTAGCTTATTAGGAAGGAGAATCCCTTAAACTTATAAAATCCACTCCACTTGTAAGATTTCACAATATGTGACTAATAACATAAAGCTCTCTAAGTTATTTGTGATAGAAAAGTATCAAATAAGGTACAAGTGAAGTTTTATCACAGTGTCACAAAAACAAACAATACTTATAAGCCATGAAAACAATGAGCTTGAATTAATGAGAGTTGTCCAAAGATAATGAGTAACAACTCTTGTGTTCGTTTAGATAGTTTATTTTTTACATTTAAGTATTTATAAATCATGATTTATAATATACGAGGTATGTATGTGGGAAGAGTTTTAACTCGACTTACATAATAAGAACTTATATCTCAAAAATAAGCTATTCAAAACATTGTTGTAACTCACTCCCACATCTATGGATTCGAGATATATAAAAATATACTACTACCTCTGGACTCAATTGACTTTTTACGAGTGATTAAGAAAGTTAAATAAATTATTTTAAAATACTTATATTTATCAATTTTCTTCAAACTAATTTTTCTGACTTATAAATTGATATATAATCTAATAATACACAACATATGCTATGATTACAAAATTTATTTAACTTTCTTGATCTCTCCTTAAAAAAAATCAAATAATTCTTACATTTGGAGGTCGTATGAATTAAGATACATCTTCTTTGGGTAACCCTCATTTTTGGCGTGAAAGAAAAAGATTGAACTTTTTTATGGGATAAATAATAAATATTTTTTGTGTTTTTTTATAAATTTAATTCATATATATATATATCAAAACATGGTAACATAATTATTAATAATTTATTATAAAATTTAATAAAATATGGTAAATACATATTTTAATTAAAAATCTAATAATACAAATATAAATAAGCACAAAACTTACATCCATGGCTTGTACCTAGATCCGCCTGTTCACCAATAAAAAAATGACACCTGAAACATTTTTAACACATGATCAATAACTCGGTTAACCATTTACTCTCACCATCTCCGTTCTTCTTGTTTTTCTTGGACTGGTCGAACCCTATTAGCATCTCCAGAGGTGATCAAGAATATAGCAGATTCAGTGACTGTGGACAGGATACAGCGGCTATCATGAAGAGCTAATCGGCAGCCAAGGACTGTCTATCAAATTGACAGCAACTGTGGAGAGGATACAGCCCAAGCCATTTCAAACATTAAGAACTTGAAAGTTGAAACCCGGAGTCCTGAATTCGGATTTCGAATTTACTCAACAAACCCCCTGCTTCTCCTTCCTCTCTTTGCGCCTTTTATTCTTGTTTGATTTTCCTGAGAAATGCCTCCAGAAGATGGAACGCCTGTGAAGGCTGAGAACTGAAAAGAAGAAGTGGACAAGAACAGTTTCCAAAAAGGTAGCTAATGCCATAATAACAAACGCAAGGCCCCAGTCAAAGATTGCAAGGGTAATGAAGGAGGAACCTGAAGCAGATGATTCTCCAATACCCATTAAGGCTTCTAGCTCCGTGTCTAGGTGTTATTCATGCTGTGTTAAAAATGTCTAGGTGTCATTTTCTTATAGATGAACAGGAGGAACTGGGTTTAAGACGCTGGATGTAAATTTTATCCTATAAATAATTAACTAATAACAGTTTTATGGTAATATTAGTATTAAGGGTTAATATGCAAAAAAACCTACAAACTTTTTTTCAAAAATGCACCCAATATCATAAACTTTTTCGGGTGTAAAAGTAACCATAAATTTTTAAAAATGGGCAATAGTGATGTTACCATTAAAATCACTTAACATGTAACATCCTATCTAATATTCTTTACTCTGACGCCAAAAGTGAATTTTTAAAACCTTTTTCTTTACAACAATGTGATGTCACTCTTATTCAAATATGGGCTATTAAAGTCAATCTAAGGTTTTTCATTACATCACATGCATGGGACATAATTATCATGCACCTGTTACAAGCATCGCAACATAAGGGAACTTCGCTCTGGGCCTCTGCCCATATATCATATACAAGCAGATATAATAGTTCCATATTCAAATTCCATGACTCAATTAAAAAGAAAGATGGGAATTTATAATAAAGCAACTCCATAAAAATCATAGGCCTCAGGCCTTCCATTACTAAAATCTAGAAAAGACAACCAATGAGAATTAAAAAAATCCCAAATTTCGAATGCAACTCTAACTGTGGCTATAAAAATGAAAACAGACAAATACAAAGTAGCTTTTTATTACCACTACATTAGGCCTCCGATGCCTTCCCAGTTGCTTCATCCCTCGAGCCCTTACCTGAAAAAAATGTGAGAAGTAACGGGGTGAAACCACTATCTCAGTAACATAATCACTACCCACCTTACCTACCAGCACCACCCGAGAGGTGCCAAGTGGAACTAACAAACACACATGAAGAATAGTCAAATAATTCAGAAATAGGAAGGATCAATTTATAATCCTTGGAGAATAAGTGAACATATCATATCATATCATGACATTCTACATCGCAATACATCATCAAGCAATAATTTATTCCTTGTCTTTCATTAACCCATAACTATTCTTATATCCTCCTTATTTCCTCCCGCTGAACCCATAGGCTAAGTTCTAGTCCATGTTACTGGTAACTCTCATGAGCTCTCTACAAATGTGGCATAGACCGCCCAAATTACTACAGAACACACAAGGGACCATAGGTTCCTCCAATAGGGTTACTGCCTATAGGAATACTGCCCTAGCCCAAGGAATACTGACAAGAAGCCACTGGAGTGTCATATCAAGGAATACTAGCCTATAAATAAATGTCAGCTAGTGATGCGCAATAATTAAACTAGCAGCCTGCCACATGGTATTCAATTTTTTTCACATCACGGCCCAGTCACTAACTCCATCATTTAATCTCATTATTCTTAGGGGCTATCATCTTTTCTCATACATCATCAATCTCAATCATAAATAAGAATTCAACACTTATACATGTATCAGTCATAATGTCATAACATGTCAAACTATCCAATTCTAGGGTTCACACATAAGTCCCAAAAGGCAAGTTTTGGCCTTAAAACGATAAGGATTATATAAATATACTAATCCTAGGCTTGTGAAGTTTTTCTAAAAACTCCCACGAGCGACACCGACAGATAAGATAAGTAGGACCACGTTACTTGGTGTTTCCCTTAACTACAAACAAGAAGGATAGCGATGATTCCTTTCTCCTATCTTATATTCTCCACTCTGACGCCAAATGTGAATTTTTAAAACATTTTCCTGTGCATCAACGTGATGTCACTCTTATTCAAATACGGATTATTAAAGTCAACCTAAGGTTTTTCATTAAATCACATGCATGGGACATAATTATCATGCACTTGTTATAAGCATCGCAACACAAGGGAACTCTGCTATGGGCTTCCAATCCATAAATCATACACAGGTAGACATAATACTTCCATATTCAAATTTCATGACTCAATTTAAAAAAAAAAGATGCACTACTACAAAAAAAAATGCAAGCTATAGCGCTTAATTTAGAGAACACCATGGCACTTAGGAAGCGCCGTAGCTTCTAGGGCCATTAAAAAAAGCTACAACACTTCTTGAATATACGGAAGTGCCATAGTTTGAGTATTTTAATTTTTTTTAATAAAAAGATATGGCGCTTATTGAGAGAAACGCCAAAGGTAGTATACTACTCCAATGATGCTTCCCAGGGCAAGCGGCATTGGAGGTATATCACTTCTAATGGCGCTTCCCTTAGGAAGCGTCATTGGAGGTACGTTTTTTTAAAAAACCCGCATTCAATCCATCATAGCAATTTACATTTTACAAATCCACATCACTAAAAACCCAAGCCAGAATCACACCAAATCAGAATGATTAATAACTCGAATTAAAATAATAAATTCATAAAACCAGTACAAATGAAATTTGATTACAACGTAACAAACAAGAACAACTAATTATAAGTACCTATGTATGTAGAATGTAGACAAGAAATAATTTTAATGTACAGCTAATTCATATATAACCTACATATGTACCTAAATATTAGTTAATTCATTGACCATATATTTACACCATTCTTCAATGATTTCATCTATTTGTTGTTCAGTCAATTAGTCACTACGTTCATCTTCAAAATACTACATAAAAAGCATGCACAGAAAAAATTAAAATTACTAAAAATCAATTAACTTAAACACTTATCAATTAAATTTGAAACACAATAACTGTAAACAAAAAGAACTTATTTGTGTGGGAACAGAAATGTTATCATGAGTAACTATATCTTTCATAAATTTCATAATATAATAACTGCAATCATTGTCGTTTGGTTGGAATGGGCACTGACAATAAAATGAAATATTTAAGTAAATTTGAAGAAACATTTTTGAATAACAAAATTGGAGTAATTAAATCCATATATATAAGTACCGCAATATTCCTCTAAGGATAGCTACTGGCTGGGTCTTTGCATATAGAATAGCTCAAACCAACGTTGTTTTGGTAAGCGGTCAATGCACTAATAAAACAAGCATTGACTGATTAATTTTGGTAATTCAATATAATAATGACAAATATTTACACATACACACATACACTTACTTATTGATTATAATCTTAAAATCAGGCCGGTTGTCTAGAAGACCGGTCTTTATAAGATCCAAATAGTAAATCCCAGGGACTCCAGGACATACTAGTTGGACAATAATCAAAATCCAATGTCCC
The DNA here is from genome assembly GCA_963855925.1 of Inga laurina. Classification (NCBI taxonomy): domain Eukaryota; kingdom Viridiplantae; phylum Streptophyta; class Magnoliopsida; order Fabales; family Fabaceae; genus Inga; species Inga laurina. The sequence goes on from OY979710.1 coordinate 10,988,687, forward strand.
CTAAAATATTTTAAAGATTTTACTTCGACAATCATGTTATAGTAAAAGTGGAAGAATAAAAAAACATACATTAAAATACGGTCGCAAATAACTTACCCCAGATTGTATGGAAAGATGAAAAGCATATTAGGGGTTGCTCGTCACTTGTGCATGTCCCTAACATCATTAGATAGTACATCCACATCTAATTTATGCTAGGCAAGGAGGTGTGGGTTGACAAATGCGAATCTATGTGCCCTTGCCGTATGCAGTAACAGATCGTGGTGCAAGTGCCTTTATAGAAAATAAACAATGTCATTAAAACCTAAAAATATTAACGATGAATAATAATAATAACACTGATAGACGATGATGATAAAGTACCTAATCCATATGTTGATGGCCTTCATACTAAGCCAATCATGAGTAATCACATCGTTCAGCACACGATCATCAACATGATAATCTATAACTAGATGATAGATGTCAATATCAAAACGTATTGTCTGACCTCCACAGCTGATCAAAGCTGGTACCATTAACGCCAATTATTCGTCAATATGAGGGCATCTGTTGGTTGAGGGTTGGAATTTATGTTCAGTTGATGACCACTTTGAGTTCTTCCCACGCCCTTCAATTCGTTTTCCTTTAGCACGAGCAGCAACCTAAAAATATAATGAAATGAAATCATGTGGTTTTAGACAGAAGTGTATAGAAAAATTAAAAAGAATTGTAAATTAACTACCTTTTGATATGGCTCAATCAGACTTATTGGCCATGCAACATAACCACCAACGATATCTTTAACCATTGTTGCTTCATCCAAAGAAGGGATTGGTAAAGGGGCATCATCAATTGTGCATGCATCGACCTTAACTCTGAGTGTGTTCGTCGGAAATGATGAATTATGCAAGATATCACTTTCAGTATTGTAGGCCACACCAACAGCAACCGCGTGCTTGAAAGAATCATCGATATAAAACTTGCAGTCCAATTCGCCCTTATGAAAAATAGAGTTAAATATATTAAGGTGCACTAATGTATAACGTACCAAAAAGTGAAGTGGAGAAGAAATTCATTACCATAGGAATAGGGACTTTAGGCACAGAGGGCTAACTATCCCTTGTACTCGTGCTGTCACACACTAGACTCGTGTTGACCTAGACTGTAGTAAGGCCTCAATTTGCACCTTTAGTAACATGTTTTTCTCTTGCATTAAACTCATATGATCATTGAATTGCTCTGCTTGATGCTTGTAGCCACTAATCATCTGGTTTACGTGATTCTTGTAGTCAGAAAATTGCTCCCATAGTTGTAGGAAGTCATTTTTTGTGGCTCGCTTTTTGGGTCCGTAGTATGATGTTAGGGTTACTGCAAAACCAGTACCCCAAACATGACCATTATACTCAGGAGCTCCAAGCGCTCTGCTGAGCAAATCGTCGCAACCAACATAATGCGCTAAGTTTGGTGCTCCTGTGTTATTGAGCACTATCACAACAAGAATTACAACAATATTAATTACTATAAAATACGGCATTTTAAGTGAAGCTAAATGTTTATTGTATGTATAAGCCACTACTTACATGAAATTCGGCAACTCGCCTGGCTTGTTCACTGGGAATTTTGCCTTTTTTGTTCGTGTAGCCTGTCGGCCACAAATCATACCGAGGTATATGTGTGACATCAGCATAATGCGATTCTTGCATCCGTATATTAAGGTTAGTTGTAGTTAATAATTAGGCATACATATTATATTCATATGAAATAATGATTAGTTCTTACTAATTATTGCTCCAACGTTGCATATGAGATCGGCCCTTTCATTTAACAGTATGGCATGTTCAATGCGTTTTCGCGATTTTGCTCACTTCTTTCTTGTTTAGATTCAAATGATTCTTATCAATAAATATTAATTACTACTACATGCGAGACTGATCCTTTCATGTACTGGTAAAGGATAATATTATATTACCGCAAACTACAAAGTAGTATGTGAGGCCATAAACTCATCCCACTGCTTTTGAGTTATGATCCCATCATACATCCTCGACAGTGTATTAATGATAATGTCATTGTCATCCCACAAGAAGAATTTGACAAGAGCAGAGCGAAAATTTATTAAAAGCCTGCCACATTTTCGTAAGACGAATTTCTCTTTATCGTCTTCAATTATGAAGCAAGACTAGAAGAAAAACCACATATAATTTGTTAGATTGTAATTTCATGATACAAAACAGCCAGAATAATAAAGTAAATAATGTTTACCTTGATAGAATCGAAGAGCATATCACCATAATCTTTCTTCACGCAGCGCCAATCTAAAACAGTAATGGGGACTGTGTCTCTGACCGATATCCCAATGTAATTAATAAGGTTATTGGCATTCGGTCCGACTGGATTTCCCTTTTCATTCTACTGAAGCTCTAACCGAATGTCTTTACTCCTTAGGTTGATAATCTTTTTCATTACGGTCCTACCCCTGGCTACCTCGGCCTCAAATGCTGCCTAATCATCGTGTTCGATAGGAACAATATCTTCTTCGTCGTAAGGATCCATTTTCCTACAAGTTAAATAAACCAAACAAAAAATCAAAGCATGCACTTGACAATCATGGCAATGAAAGTAAATTATGTTGAAATATATGAATGCATGTAATGGAACATACAAAGCAAAAAATGAAGGCACTCATTATCATCTTTTTCTCTTTTTTGTTTGATTTAAAAACCAAGTCCCCTCGTTATTATCATGTCTCATTTATAAGGGTTCATCTTTATTTTTATCTTCATCTATATCAATATATTTTGACCACAACATGTAAAAGGAGAGATCATCCTCAGGAATATTCAAATATTCTTTACTTTTATTATCAACTTGTTCTTGATGATTCTTGTTCGATGTAAGTACAATAGACTAGTTCTTCTCAGAAAGGATCCAGAATGAAAAACAGTTTTGTCTATGATACAAAAATGAAAGAATCATCTTTATATCAGACTTTTGAAAGATCCACTTGAACAAACCCTAAATCATTTGTCCTTACCCCACTGTTGTTGTTAATCCACTTACATATGAAAATAGGGACCCTCAACATAGTGTAATCTAACTCCCATATTCGTTCAATTACACCAAAGTATGACATTATTGCATAGATAGGGTGTACATCTTTGGCACTGGATCTGTGCCACGAATCAGTAACAAGTGGTACCCCACTATTCTGCATCATGCTCCTTATATCATGTTCTTGTGTGTAGAATGTGTAAGCGTTGATTGTATAACCGTTGTAAGACAATAAATGTAAGCTTGGTCCATTCAATAGCTATCTTAAGTTTTCAGAAACTAAATCAGGATTCCTCTTTATCTCATCATTAATGCACCTTTTCAAACAAGCTGGAAAATGTCGATTGTACTCTTTTGTTATCAAATTTTCATTCCTCTCACCATGTACTAATCGAAGAGCATGCTTATGTTCTTCAACATATGGTTCAACCTCATCAGTGTTATGTAGCACATACAAGTGAGCTTGCTCCCATTTAGTCACTGATATCCTGGTTACATCATTCTCACTTGTTCCTTTCCTTGATCTTTACCCATCATGCCGAGACTTCAAGATCCCTACAAGGTTAACATCTGATAAAAAATTAGCACAGAAGTAACTTGTTTCTTTAACCTTGTAACGCTCAGCTATACACCCCTCTGGTTGATATCTATTTTTCACATACCCTTTTAAAATTTTCATAAATCACTCATTTGGGTATATCCATCTCAGGTACACTGGACCACACAATTGAACCTCTTTCACTAAGTGTACAATTAGATGGATCATAATGTCAAAAAATGAGGGTGGAAAATACATTTCAAGTTCACACAGAGTACAAATAATCAGCCTTTACAAATCTTGTGACTTTATTGAATCAACTACTTTACTGCAAAGCAACTTGAAGAACAAGCACAGTTTAGTTATGGAATTCCTTTCTTTTTTGGGTAAGATTGACCGTATGCCAACAGGTACAAAATTATGCATAAGCATATGACAATCATGAGATTTAAGGTCCTTTAGCTTCAACTCTTTCACTGAAACAAGATTCTTTATATTTGAAGAATAGCCCTCTGGAACTTTGATTCCTTCGAGAAATTCACAAAATAACTTCGTCTCTTTCCTCGACAGAGTGTCTGCCGCTGGAGGAAGGTAAGTGTGGTGCCCTTGCCCAACCAGAGCCAACTCTTCTCTAATTCCCAGGTTAACCAAATCCAACCTAGCATTCCCACTGTCCTTGCTTTTCCCTTACATATTAAGCAGCGTGCCAATTAGACTATCACAGACATATTTTTCTATGTGCATCACATCAAGAAAATGTCTCACATATAAGGACTTCTAATATGGAAGCTCAAAGAAAATAGACTTCTTCTTCCAGCCGCTTGTCTCAATTTGTTTTGCAAATGGCTTGCCAAAATTATTATTCAAGTGTTTAACCTTCTCAAAAACCTGAGCATAGGTAAACATCTTTGGTGGGATGCCTTCTTTTGACTCACCATTAAAAGCCTTTTTCCACTTCCTCCAACGATGTTTCGATGGTAAGAATCTTCGATGTCCCAATGTAGATATTTTTCTTACAATGATCTAGTCACACTGAATGAGTGTCATCTTCACATATAGGGCACGCACAATATCCATTGGCACTACATCCGGACAAATTGCGATAAGTAAGTAAATCATTATTGTGCCAAACAACATGGCTTTCAAAGTAAAACTTTCTTCGATGTACGCATCATACATACTGACACCTTCCTTCCAAAGCAGCTTCAAGTCATCAACTAAAGGAGCCAAGTATACATCTATATCGTTCCCAAGTTGCCTTGGACCAAAAATTAACATGGATAGCATCATATACTTACATTTCATGATCAAGTGCGGAGGAAGGTTATAAATCTTCAGTATTACCAGCCACGTGCTATGTGTACAACTTTGAACCTATAGGGATTGATTCCATTAGTTGAAAGTGCAAGATGTAGGTTCCTTGCTTCATTTGGGAAGTCAGGGTGATCATGATCAACTTTTTTCCATTGAGGGGTATCTGCAGGGTGCCTAAGGTTCGTGTCTTCAACCCTTTCATCTATATGTCACGTCAATAGCTTAGCAATCCTACATTATTGTACATTTTCTTGAATCTTGAAACAATTGGAAAATACCATATGACCTTCGACAGAATTTTTCTTTTCTTCTTCCCATATCGAGATGCATTGCATTTAGTGCACTTCTTTAACATTGCATACTGATTGCGAAATAATATGCAATCGTTAGGGCATGCATGTATCTTCTCATAACCCATGCCAGTTGTAGAGCAAAGTATTCGCTTTGCCTCATATGTCTTGGTAGGTAGGACATTTTCTTCTAGGAGCATATCTTCCATAAGTTCAAGTAATACAGTGAAACCCGAATCACTTAATCCATATCGCGCTTTGAAGTTATACAATTTCAACACTACTAGAAATCTTGGATATTTAGTATTACTGGCATATAATGGCTTCTCTGCATCACCTTTCAATGCCTCAAATTGTTGAGGATAGTCATAAAGGGCCCATTCGACCGCATTTAGCATTTCTTGAAGACCATCGTCCTCATCATCACACATGCTTCGATCAAACTCATTCAAAGGATCGCTCGTGGTATCTATCTCACCGTGCCTTGTCCATCGTGTATATGATTGATCAATTCCATAATACACTAAATGATCTAGCAAATCAAGTGGGCTAATCTGCTTTCTATAACAAGATAAGCAAGGACACAAGATTTTGTTAGGATCTTTTGTATGCTTGCTTGCAAATCTAATAAACTCTTTCAACCCATCTATGTATTCCCTTGAGCATCGATCAGATGACATCCATTTTCAATCCATCTTTACCTTTAAACATATGTTTAAAGTAGTTACTTGCTTGCCTCTTGTAGTTACTAATTACTTTTATCTTCTGCCATTTATTTTTAAAAAAAAATTTCATCAGGACATATAAGAAATCTCTGACAATCAACATGTATCATACTAATTTTTCACAACTCACAATAGCATGTATCATACTAATTTTTTATCCATTTTCACAGCATGTATCATACTAATTTTTCACAACTCACAACAAAAATAAATCAAAACAATATTACATAGTTGAATGATATTTAACGCAATGACTAACTAGTTTAATACTCCTTTAATTTAATGATTGGCAGGATACATAATAAATCTCTGGCAATCAACATTTATAAATTGATGACAAATCTTTAGATACCCAACATTTAAAAAGGTGTATAGAAATATACGAATTAAAGTTCTGTACAAAATATATAGTTCAAGACTTACAAGCTAGCAAAAACTTCTGTAAGAGGCTGAGACAAAGGAAAACAAACCGACAAACCAAGCTTTAAGAAGATAGCTAAAACTTCAAATAAATACCTTAAAAAAAATTCATGAGCACACATATAATATTCACGACAGATTTTACCAAAAAAACCAAGAAGAAGAAAATGTACCTAAAGAAAACTTAAGAGCTGGGAAACTTCTTGTACAAGGCTGAGACAAAGAAAATCATATGGGTAACCAAGCTTTGTATTGTAACGGAAGTACGTGACCAAAATTTTTTGAAGAAATGCGTACACGGAGACAAGAAGAAACAAAAAGTGGGACCAACAAATCTTCCAACTGCAGTCGTCAAAGAGAGGAGGGGCGTGGGGATATGGATAAAGAAATGTATAGTGGAGACCAATTAGATCTGGAAAATGGGGTGCGGGAGGACGCGTTAGAAAGATGATGTGGGGACCAAGTAGATCTAAAAAATGGAGTGAAGGAGTACATGCGAGAAAGACAGAAAGACAATGATGAAAATGGCGGGAGCGGCAAATTTGTACACTTTGTACGGTACTTTTACCTTAAGCGGCATAGAAGGTGTATAAAAGCTACGGCGCTTGGACACCAAGCGCCATAACATCAATTCAGTATATAAAATAAATAAATTAATTAAATGGTGAAGGGAGCTATGACACTTTCTATAAAAGCACCAATGCATCCCAAATATTTCTTTCACTCTACCTTATACGCGTTATTATTATTAGCTTAGCTTCAAGTGTAACCTTAATTGATATAAAGAAAAAATGAATAGTTATTACCATTATTATTATTAAGTCAGACAAATGAAAAGTAAGACTGGAAAGTATAGTATATATTATTGTCTCTATTATTCACTTGAAAGCTAAGTGATAAAGAAAAGAATGGTGGCAGTGAAACCGTACCAGCTTCTTAGCTTGTAATTAATTGAAAAAAAAAATTAGATAAGTTAACAGAGAAGAAAATATAATCTAAATTCCCCCTATTAAAATAATTCTAATCATTGGCAAATTAAATAGAAGTAAAGGATAATAAGATAATTATTGCCAAAATCATATAAATTAAATTACAAAAGAAGAATAGTAGCAAAATAAATAAATAATAAATAAGGAAAGAAGGTGTAAAGCTTACCTCAATTAACGGGGTGTCTTATTATCTAATAATCAGCTTGCATGTCATTAGCATATAAAGGAGGAATGAAGGTGAAGATCCAAGCTCAATCGCCTTCTGTGATCTCTCCACTATAGTGGTAGTAACTCTTAACTCTCACCCTTAGTCTATTTGCACGCAATGTCTGTTCTCTGGCTCTCTCCTTAGTCTAGATAATATATAGATCGATAAGGAAGATAGCTTTTCCGTATGCGACAAGGCTGTGCAGCCTTTCAATTTGAAGCATATTAAAAAACATTGATTTGGGATGTCGGCAAGGGTCTTGGCTGACACTTGCCCCACCAAGTGCTGGCCATAGTTTATCCAATAAACCTTAGGCGGGCTTGGTAGGGCAAGCGCCGGCCAAGGCAGCCCCCTCCTTCGGCACTTTCCCCAGCAAGCGCAGGAGGAGGAGAGAGACAAAAAGAAACAACGTCTGTCTAAAAAAAATTCCTCCTCCAATGCTTGCTGGGACAAACGCCCGCCAAGGCAGCGCCACCTTGGCCGGCGCTTGCCCCAATAAGTGCCGGAGGAGACCCTCACCAAAATTAAGAAGAAAAAAAGAATCAGTATATGGGCTCACCAAAATTAAAAAAAAAAAAAAGGAATCAGCATATGGGCTAAACCCAAAAAAAAAAAAAAAGAGAACAAGATGGGCCTTGGCTGGCGCTTGGTGTGGCAAGCGCCTACCAAGGCAGTGCTACCTCTTCCAGTACTTTCTAGTGGAAGCGCTGGCCAAGAGTGGTTAGCCAAAAAAACTGGTTTGCTATGGCGCTTCTTTAAAGAAGGGCTATAGGAGGTGCACCACTAAATTGTTATTTTGTAGTAGTGATGGGAATTTATAATAAAGAAACTCCATAAAAATCCTAGGCCTCAGGCCGTCCATTACTAAAATCCAGAAAAGACAATCAATGAGAATTAAAAAAAACCCCAAATTTCGAATACAACTCTAACTGTGGAAATAAAAGTAAAAATAGATAAATGTAAAGCAACATTTTATTGCCACTGCCTTAGGCCTCTGATGCCTTCCCAGTTGTGTTGCCCCTCGAGCCCTACCTTTAAAAAATGTGAGAAGTAACGAGGTGAGACTACTATCTCAGTAACATAATCACTACCCACCTTACCTACCGGCACCACTCGTGGGGTGCTAGGTAGGACTAACAAACACACATAAAGAATAGTCAAATAACTCAGAAAAAGGAAGTATCAATTTATAATCCTTGGAGAATAAGCGAACATGTCATATCATATTATGGCAAGCTACATCGCAACACATCATAAAGCAATCATTTATTCCTTGTCTTTCATTAACCCCTAACTATCCTTATATCCTCCTTATTTCTTCTGGGTGAACCCATGGGCTAAGTCATAGTCCATGTTACTAGTAACTCTTGCAAGCTATCCACAAGTATGGTGAAGATCGGCCAGGGTACTACAAAGCACACAAGGGACTAGGGATTCCTCCAATAGGGTTACTGCCCACAATAATATGGCTCAGGCCCTGGGAATATTGCCTAGAAGCCACTGGAGTGTCGTATCAGGGAATACTGTCCTATAAATAAATGCCAGCTAGTGGTGCACAATAATTAAACTAGATGTCTGCCATGTGGTATTTAGTTTAATTATTGTGCACCACTAGCTCATTATTCTCAGGGGTTATTATCTTTTCACATACATCATCAATCTCAATCATAAATAAGAACTCAACACTTAACAAGTACATGTATCAGTCATAATGTCATAACATATCAAACTATCTAGGTCTAGGTTCACATATAAGTCCCACAAAGCGAGATTTTGTCTTAAAATGATAAGGATCACATAAATATACTCATCCTATAGGCTTGTGGAGTTTTTCTAAAAACTCCCACTATCAGCACTAATAGATAAGATGAGTAGGACTATGTTCCCTGGTGTTTCCCTTGGCTACAAACAAGAAGGATATTTCCCCCAACGCATGAATTCAAGCTACAAAGCAAGGGAAACTAAATTAAATTACAAAGATCTAGCTACTCAAGAATTTATCTCATATAGTTACTCAAAATTCTCACAAGTTTTACCGATAACAGAGATTCAGGATAGAATTGAGAATTGTCCTCAACGGAGTGTTAGACTGTATTACTCTAACACTCCTATATCTTCAATTTGGGTTTTAAACCCTTAAAACTCAATTCTATGAAAAATCCCCAAATTGGGATTCTCAAGCCCCAGCCTAAATCCTTTAGAATCTCATAATTAAGGAGCAAGAAGAAAGAGAAGGGGGGATTAGAGAGGCTTACCAAAGATTAGAAGTCTTAGGGTGCTCTTAGAATAGAACCCTAGAAGAGTTCTTACTTCTCAGCGTCCGAACGTGAAAAGAGAATCAGATTGGGGTACCCCCTTCTATTTTTTAAAATATTATTATTTATTATATATATATATAGTTGTTTTTTTGGATGTTTCATGACATCTTTATAATTCTTTGTGGGCCCCAAGATATTAAAAAAATAAAAATTCTGAAATTTTTTAAAACTCATCACTACCACTTTCCTTCATATCTCACCAAACTCATACGCCCTTCGACTTCATCGTTTTCTTCTCAGATTTGATGGCGACGACAGATGTGATATCCTCTATCAGTTATGGCAGAGAATCAAGCATAGCTGGCGAGACTTCCTCTTCCTCATCTTCACGATCTTTCCCCGTTTTCATCACAACTCAATGAGACAAGAATGGCAACTTTGTCTTCATCAAAGGCCGCAAGATCAATGGTCCAGTAGGGAGAAGAGAAGGTGGTGACCTCCCCCCCCCTGATTTATCTCTTCTATCTATCTTCTCTCATTCTTCTTCTTTACTCTTGCATTTCAGCCCTCTTAACTAGCCATTGATCTCAACGACCTCGTTCACGGCGCCGTCGATCCCAACAACTCCGTTCACAGCACCATTGATCTCTTGTTTTGTTACTCTCCTTAGTCCTCACTAAACCCAGAAGATAGGAAGAGGAATCAATGTCTGGTGCTTCTGTGTTTGAAGGTTTTTTAAAATTTTTTTCCAATTTCTTCAATGACCTTGAGATATTTGTGTAGATAAACTCATTGTATCTAGTATGATTGATTGTCTCTGATTTAATTTCTAGCTAAATTTGAACAGAGATTTGTTGTTGATGATGAAGCCGAAGATGAAAAGAAAGATTCAGAGCGGGAGATTTTTTGTTTTATTGTGTTGGTTAAGATTGATTGTTTCTGTTTCATTTGTGGTTAGGTTCACTACTACAAAAAAACATTTTTAACGTCCCTTTTTTAGGCTTTTTAATGTCTGAAAACAAGGGGACGTCTATGTGAACTACATAGTAAAAAATGACAATAACGTCTGTAAATAAAAAGATGTCTAAGGTCTGGACTTTAGACGTCCCCATTTTAAAAAGGGACGTCTAAAGTGCTACACTGCCACTTTAGACGTCCCCATAACTTTAGACGTCCCCAATTTAAAATGGGAACATCTAAAGTGCTTTTTAAAAAAATCATTTATATTACAGATCTGGACTAAACAGTATTTAAAACCAAAAATTACAGATCATCGTCAATAAAATTACAGATCTAGTATCTGAAATCCAAATCCAAAATTTACACAATAATAATTCCAAAGCTAAAATCTCATAGGCAGAAGATAAAAACAATAAGAGGAATTGGTTGCAAAAAATGTATCTCCTTCTATTATTGAAATTCATTTTCTCATAATAATGAATAGAGAAGAGTGACAGATCGAGATGAACCTCATTTATCAGCGGGAACGTAGCCATGAAGCATGTTTCAGAGTCCTAATCTACAAGTCATAACAATACAAGTTAGAAAATAAAATAGAAGAGAAACCCAAAGAAAAAAAAAAGAAAGAAGATAAAATAATAAAAAAATGATAAGAAAGCGTAACAAATCTGGAGGTGGAAAAAATATAGAGAAAGGAAGAAGCAAGAGTAAAAAGAGCATATAAAGAAGAAGAAGCAAGAGTTAAAAGGTGTGGTGGTAGTGGCTTTTCTTGTGTTTGCTGCAATGGGAAGAAAAAGTCACCTAAGAAAGATGAGTGTAAAAGTAGTATAAAACTGACAAATAAAGACTGTCAATAAAAATTTAAATTGTTTTTGGCGTCCCCAATTTAATTTAGGGACACCTAAAATTGTCTAGTTTTTTTTTTTAAATGAGGGACACCCTTTGGCGTCTTTGACGTCCCTGATTTTGGCATCCCTAATATTATATTAGGGACGCCATTTTGGCATCCCTAATATTATATTAGGGATGCCAAAATGGCGTCTTTGGCATCCCTATATATATAAGGGTGTCCCTCATTTAAAAAAAAAATTAAAACCTTTAGACGTCTCCAATGTATATAAGGACGTCTAAAGTCTGTAAAGTCACATTTTAGACATCCCTGTTTAAATTGGGGACGTCTAAAGCTATTCAGTTTTCACCCATAATTATAAAAATACCAATATCTTTGGTTTTTACTTCTCTTTTTTAAAAAGGGGCGTCTTTTAGGGAGGTAAAATCTATATTCTGTAGTAGTGGTTTGGTAATGAATTTCAATGACTTGGAGATTTTTTGTTGATGATTGTTGGTGCTGAAGAAGCAGAGGATGAATCTAAGGTTCAAAAATGCTTCTTTGATAATCAGGGCAACAATGAAACCAGGTCTAGAATGAGTTTTTTTTCCCCCCGTTTCTAGTAAGAGTATTTTGGTACTTTGACTGTGCAGTAAAGTAATCATATAAAAAGTAAAATGAGCTCACCGTTGCTCAGTGGCCAAAATAGTTCATGGCTACAAATGTGATTATTTTTTGGGAGAATTTCAGAAAAATATCACTTAAATTTTAAAATCTTAAATTAGTAATTTGATAGGAATTTGTGTTGGCAATCTCATTACTCTTTTTTTCAACCCCATTATGCTTCTTGTCAACCAGATTTTGAAGTTCAAATGATATTTTTTTTAAATTCTACCTTTTCTTTTTCTATTCAGTTGCTTTTTTTCCTTTCTTGATTTTATAAAAAATTGAATAATTATAATATGTATAATAACAGTGACCCTCCCAACTGCGCAGGCTTCATTAGGTGGACTAATTTATTAATAATTTTATTAATTATATAAGTTTTTGATGTATAATTTATTAAAATTATTAATTAAAATACAGTAATTAAATATTTTAATTAAATTTATTTTTAAATATATTAAAATACTTAGTAATATGTAGTATATAACTATTATTAATTAATTATATTTGTATTATTAATTTTTCAATTAAATGTAGTAAAATAATTAGTAATATATAGTCTATAGCTCATGCTCAATCGGCTAAAACCCACGGACATGTTATTCAAATAATTTGTAATATATACCATATAACTATTATTAATTATTTATATTTATATTATTATATTTTTAATTAAAATATGATCAATACATATTTTTAATAATCATGTTGTCATATATATATATATATATATAATATAAATTTATAAAAACCAAGTTATTTATATTATATATCCCATAAAAAAAAGTTTTATTTATTTTTCTTTCACCAAAAAATGGATGGTACTGACGGATGTACAATGAAATCAAGCACCGAGCTTGAATGGCAGGCTTCCATGTGTGGCTCTTTCTTCCTTTGCACCTCATCCTTCCAGTGCAAACTAGGTAGTTTCAAAGTTGCGGACAGCTATGGATGGAAGTGTCAATGGTAAGAAGCCAAAAATGTTAGAGGCCTACTAATGCATACAAAAAATTTCTCTATCTCGAGTATCATGTGAGGGTGTTATATGTCTTTAATGCTTAAAATTAACATTGATAATGTCAAAGATGAAATTGGTGAGATTTAGAAGCTTAAGCAGCATTGAACCCAAAAAATTTGTGAGACATTTAGTGCTTTTGAGTGAAAACTTTAGCATAAATTTACCCTCCAGTCTATTGATATAATAAGGGGACCACAAGACAGCAGAGTGGCCTCAGAATTTATTGAGCAGACAAAGCAATATATCTTCAGCCACCTTGGTTTTATATTGTGTCTCCTATATGCTATCTCGCTATTCTCACCAAGTGGATACGTTACCATCTAACCACTATTCACATTTTGATAACAACCATGTGTCACATTCTTGAAGGTTAATCGTCAGTTTTTGATGAGCTTGTATCAATCTGCTCGGCCTCTCAATTCCAGCTTGGTAATTATTAGTGAGACCGTACCTTTAAGTAGGAGTGGAAACAGGTCAGGCAACCTGTTAGGGGCTTACAGCCTGACCTGTTTCTGGCCTGATCAAGCCTGATCAGGCTTAGCCTGTCAGAATAAAAAGTTAAGCCCAAGCCTATTTCAAAGTATGTTTAGAAAAACAGGTCAGGCCTAGACATATTAATAAGCCTTTTAGGCCTAACAAGCTGGCCTGTTAATATTTATAAATAAAAAAAAAAGTGAGCTGCCGAACACCCACTCTCACTCACCCAACAACACCCAATCACCCATAACCCAACACCAACTCTCACTCATCCAGCAGGCCAACACCTAGTCACCCATTCTCTTCTTTTGTCTCTCAATCACCACTCAAAGTCCTTAACCCTAACTCTTATAGTCTCACTCTCTCGATCTCTTCCAACAACGAACACAGCAAGTCGGCAACACCCACTCTCAGTCTCACTGTCAGTTTGTTACTCAATCACACTCTCATCCACTCTCACTTCGTTCTTCATCTTCGCCTTGACTCCTTCAGCCCTTGATTCTCTTCATTTCTTTGCCTTGAGCCCTTGATTCTTGAACAATCAGCCGTCGCCTTGAGCCCTTGATTCTCAAACCCAAGCCCTAACCTATCGGACGTTCTTCCTTCGAGAGTCACTGTCGCCCTCTCTCTCCATGGCCGTTCTTTGTCCGACTTGAACTCGTTCTTCCTCATTGGCCGAGAGGGAGCCAGCCATAAACCTCTAGCTTAGTAAATCCACTCTTCTCTTTCGATTTTCTATTTCTTCTCTTCTTTCGTCTATCTCCAGGTCTCGTGCTATATCTATTTGTTGTTTCGATTTGTTTCGCAAGACAACATTGTTAAATTTGCTGCTCTGTTACTAGAAGAAAATATCTTTCCCACTGAAAGAGAAGTCAGAGCAACTATTGCGATTGGAAACAACAGACATATAATTGAATGATAAAGCATTGACCTATTGAATACGTTTTAATTTGTTGATTTATTAAGTTTGGTGAGTGTGCTTGAAACAAAGTCACTTAGTTGAATTTGCTGGTCATTTGAATTTTACATTGCCAAATTTCTTCAACTTATAAGTAAATAATGTTAAATTTGCTGGTCATTTGAATTTTACATCGCCAAATTCAAGCCTCAAAGGTTCCAAATTCATTAGCTTTGATCATGATAGCGGCTATTGGAAACTTCGTTTATGTTCAAGTGGTCATTGAAAACTTGATTCACTTAAAGAATCTGAATTCATTTATTTGATAGCCCATTTGGTGGTTTACTTACATTTACCGCTTGCCTTTAAAGAATCTGGATTTATTTATTTCTCTTGTTGATTGTATGTTGCTCCAGATTTATCAATTGTGAACTTGTAATGAAAATTATTATGCCAATGTATTTGGTTTCATATTTTATGATGTATTTTGGATTATTATTATAATTGGGCCTGTTTTCAACCTGTTTGACGTAGGCCTGTTGTGAGGCCTATGATCTATTTTCATCCCTATAATTACAGGCCTCCTTAACAAGCCACAGATCAGGCTCAAGCCATCTTGTCACAAAACAAGCATGGCTTGTTAGGCAAAAACCTGGTTTGACCTGTTTCCACCCCTACCTTCAAATTACAAATAGTGATTGTTTTCATGATCTTGATTTTTCACACATTAATTACCATTTAAACCAGTTTCGTAGGAAAATAAAATTGCTAATATGGAAGAGTTTTGCTTTAGAGAATCTAATTAGTCCACCCAATAACTTCTTAGCCCTTTTGGTTTATCATTTCTCAATTTTATAAATTCAACATTTCGCGCTTGTCTTATGAATATGATATTTGTCCTATATTCCCCATTGACCGGGTCTTTTCTCCTTCCTCTATTAGTTGCTAAAATATAA
The DNA here is from genome assembly GCA_963855925.1 of Inga laurina. NCBI lineage: Eukaryota > Viridiplantae > Streptophyta > Magnoliopsida > Fabales > Fabaceae > Inga > Inga laurina. The sequence goes on from OY979710.1 coordinate 11,004,266, forward strand.
AGATTTCATTTATAACTATAACAAACAAACACCATCCAGCTGTCAATAATTCATATCACATGTCACAAGAGTATACATTAAAGTTCTTTTTTTTTTTTTTTTAAATTAAAGGAGTAGACACATATTGACATGAGGTTACAAGCAAAATCAAACCTACCACCTCCCACTTACATAAAAGCTTTCACACGGCCAGGCTGGCTAAACTAAAATATTTTTACCAATTATGAACACTACTTATTAGTGTGTGACTGCGTTTTTAGATATAATGTCATTTTTTGAATTATAAAAAATTGTGTTATAGTTTAGATATTTTGATGAAAAGACAGACGTTATTTTGTCTTTAATAACAATACCCAAAAGGCTCTTTTTAAAAAAAAAAAAAAACTTGAAAATGGTTCTCAAAATAATAAGAAGTTATTCACAGTAGTTTCTTAAAATATCAGATGTTAAATTTGTCAAAAAAAAAGTGATTATTATTTAAAACTTATCGAAACATAAATTTTTAAAAAGGTGAAAACGTAGTTTTTTAATTAAAGTGATTTTTTCCCTAAAAATCGAAATAAACAGGCCCAATTATATTTCTTATTTTGTCGTTAAAACAGTTATACGAGGCGCCATAATTGATTTTTTCTTTTTTTGGTCAAAGCTCCGTAATTGATTTGAAACCTTCAACTTTTACTCAAAATAAAGAAGCTTCAACAATAGGAAAAAATAAAACGGTCCAGGGTGTGCGAGTGGACAGTATTTAATTATTTATCTCTCTTTTGTGAGAGAATTTAATTATTTATCAACGAATATCCTTTTCTAGATGTTGGGATGGCTCCAATAATTGGTCAATGCCATACGACGAAGCCAGTCAACCTTCTTATTTGGCAAACTTGGATTGGTGAAACACATACCAAACTTTTCTTGCTTTTCCATGGCACCTCAATTATCACAATGCAACCCCCAAAAAAAAAACGCCTGCCCTTGAATCATTCAATGCGTCATCCGTATCAGCATGGCAATATATCTTATGTGTAGAAAACATAACACATAAAAAGATACTCCGTATAATTTTCAGCAGCTGATTGTCCTACTTATACCCTGTCAAGTTGAGATGAAGTTCGGACGTAAGGTCAGCATTACTATGTTTCTGTGTTTAAATTAACTAAAATAAAAAATATAATTCAAAAAGACGAGATTTAATTTATGTAATGCTATGTTTAAGTTAATCGAATTTACTTTTTATTCAGAATTTTATATGACAATCAAAAGGAATTTATGCATTATAGATTGTATACTACTCTTGTTTTATTTATAAGGCAAAGAAATAAGTTTTATTATCCGGTTTATAATCCATTTCAATAAAGTTTTCATATGAACATATAATTTTATATTTCATTTATTATTGTATAAACTTTATTTTTATGGGATATGTTTATATTAAATAGGGGTAAAATAAAAAAATTGTTAAATTTTAACGCAAAGTTAATAAGATTTAAGATTTTTTTTAGTTTATATAAAACAAGCTAGAAGTAATTTATAAATATAACTATATCAATATATTATAACAATGTTGGCACCCAAAAAAATGGCACTGACAAAGCCTGGGTTGATACAAGTGAAAAAAAGGGGAAATTCTAAATAAATATTATTTGAATTAGGGAAACTCTAAAATATTTATTAACACATAGAAAGGACAAAAAGGTCTCAAGGAACTATTTGGGGATTTTGAAATGTTTTCCTTTTACCAAAATATCCCTCAAGTATTTTTTTTTTTTTAAAAAAAGAAAGAACCCTCACCGGCATCTGAGTTCCGCCAGCCAGCACCATTCCTCGGGCTATCGGAGCTCCAATGACAACTAAAGTTATGAGATTGACTACTTGAACTTCCTATGCGCTATTAAGCATCGTTGATAAATTGAATAAAAGCAAATTGGCAATGACAACTTGAGTGTAGTCATTGACAACCTTGGAAGCGCAAGTTGTTAATCGTTATATTCAAGTTGTCATTGCCTTTATTCAACAAGTCAACGACACTGGATAGGGCTTATGAAGCTCAAGTAGTCAATCCCTATACTCAAACAGTTAATCACGTTACTCAAGTTGTGACTAGAGCTCCAGCAGCCGATAGGGTGCTACCGGCCAGTGGAACTGCGGCAGATCTCCGGTGCTAGCGAGGATTCTTTCTTATTAGTTTAAAAAAATGTTGAGGGGAATTTTGGTAAAATCACAACATTTCAAATCCCATATTAGTTCCTTGAGATCTATTTTTCATTTTCATGTGTTAACAAAGTTTTTAGGATTTTTCAAGTTCAAATGATATTTATTTAGAATTTTTCTAAAAAAAAGCCACAATTGATAAAAGACATGATAACAAATAGCTTTTTAGCATTTTCAAATTCTCTTTTACATTCCATTTGTCCTCAAAATGGATGAAACACAAGCTTGTATCATGAGTTTATGGTCCATATACGAATCCTCCTCTAATAATGAGAGGTACCGAGTCTGATGTTGTTTGTAAATTCAAATAAAAATGGGTTAATACAATATTTGATTATTTAAGTTTGTCCTTATTTTAGTTTTAGTCTCTTAAATTTCAAACAAGATATTTTAGTATTTCAAGGGGTAGAATGATCCATATTTTTATTTCATTATAGGACAAATATTTTAAATGGAATGAAACTCGAGAGACTAAAACTTCTGATCTTATAAAAATACACATTTTGTGAAAGTTAATTATAAAAAAGAAATACTTATTGGGTTAAGGTGCTTTTTTGCCCTAGAAGTTGTTAAAAATGAGCAATTTTGCCCTAGAAGTTTTTAAGGGTGCAATTTCACCCCGTAAATATCATTTTAGGTGCAATTTTGACCTTGGGGGACAGAAAGCTAACGGTCACCGTGAAATTTACAGCTTGGCGAGAAAAAAAAACACGGTGGCAAGGTATGTGGCTGAAACATGACTGGGGTAGTGAGGATGTGTACAAGACATGTGTGTACAGTAGGAAGAGAGGGAATAAAATACAGAAAGATATTTAATCAAACCCTAAAAACTCTTTGACAAAAAAAAATGTGTTGCAATGCTAATTGGCAAATGAAGTTAAGGTTCGAAGAAAGCTCTTTGCTAAGGCAAATCGGTGTGGAGGTAGGGTGCATGTGACAAGAGATTAGTGTACAGCTTTGAAATCAACAAGAGATTTGTGTGCCTCAAAGAGTTGTCACGCATAACTAGGTTTAGATTCTTTGATTTCTTTTGCATACTTGATTGTGTCTGTGATTGGTTCAGAATCTTGTGCACAACGTAATCACATGCTCACCCCTTTGTTTGTTATGGCTTTAAAGCCATTTTGATTTTGTATTACTTTATTAAAAGTTCCAGTGAGATGTCGTTTGATGGTATGTGTAGTCGTGGTCCCGAAGGTAGACCCAAAGGGAGTGGAAATTGCAGTGTCGACAGTGACTGGTTTAAATAAGTTTTTAAACGATTGTAAAACTTTAAAGGGAGGCATTGAGGTCAACGAAGGGGATGGTAAGAATGATCATGTGAATTTGCATGAAAGTACCTATATTAATGGGTTTTAGGAACATGTTGATGTGGAATTGATATGTTCAAGACATGATAATAGAGAGAATGATAGTGTAACCATGGTTGAAGTTGAAGAGCGTGACAGTGATAATAAACATGAAAGTGATGATGGTGATAGTGAAGCTAGTGGTGAGGCATTAGTGGGTGATGGTGATAGTGATGACAGTAAGAATATGGAGGAGGACAATGTGGGCCTATATGGTAGTAATGAGCACTTAGCTTTAGTAATAGCCCAAGGACAAGTTGATATGTCAAAAAAGAGGCCTTTTTTAATGTTGGGTGGGTCATATGCAAACAAGATTGAATTGGTTTCTGCAATAAGTAGGTATGCAATTAATGAAGGAGTAGATGTGTCCCTGAAAAAGAGTGAACCAAAGAGAGTTCATGCTATTTTTCAAAAGGGCTGTCCTTTTGTCCTGTATGCATCCAAAGACGGATGTAACCTGAGGTTGGTTGTGAAGACCTTGCAATTGGAACATAGATGCAATACGGTTTTTAATAATCGTAAGGCCACAATGAAGTGGTTGGCGACATATTTAAGGAAGAAGGTTCAAGAGAGGCCAAAACACAAGACAAAAGACATGAAGAAGGACATGGCTAAACATTTTAAGTTGAATGTAAGCTTGCACAAATGCAAAAAGGAAAAAAGAATGATTATGCAGCAGATGGAAGGAAGCTACATAGATGAGTTCCACAATTTGGAAGCATATTGTCACGAGTTGAGGACATCTAATAGTGGGTCAGATGTGAGTGTGGAAATAAGCAAGGATGCTCTAGAAAAAGGTAAAAGGGTGTTCAGTCACATGTATGTATATTTCAATGCATCAAAGGTAAGACATAGTTTATGTTTGTATTTCTATTTTTTTTTGTGATTTTATTTATGCATTAATTGATAGATAAGTCATATGTTTTTTTGTTAGACTGGATGGAAGGATGGATGCAGACCTATAATAGGGATTGATGGCACTTTTCTAAAAGGGTTATCAAGAGGCATTATGCTCACAGCTATTAGTGTCAATGCAGATGACTCTCTTTATCCAATTGCCTTTGCAATTACACAAAAAGAAAACACTGTCAACTAAAGATGGTTCTTGGAATGGTTGAAAAGATCTTTGGATCTAGAAGAAGGAGACCGTATCACTATAATGTCAGATATGCAGAAGGTTCTGTAACTTGTTTATTCAAAATGGTTTAATAAGCTTTAAGTTAGTATTTTTGTTAGTCTTCGGATGTGATGTGCGTATGGTTCATGTTAATATTCATTTATTTTCTCTGTGTGTAGGGACTGCATCTAGCTGTATCTGTTGTGCTACCTAGGGCCGAGCCTAGGCTATGTGCAAGGCACATCTATGCAAATAGGAGCAAAAAGTGGCGGGGAAATGAATTGAAGAAGAAGTTCTTTGCATGTGCATGGAGCACTTTTGAAGAACAGTTCCTACACAATCTTCAGGCCATGAAAGAGCTAGAAGAAGGAGCAATGATAGTAGCTATCTCATATCCTACAAAGTGCTAGGTAAGAGCATATTTCAGTCCTAGATCTACGTCATGGATGGTGGATAATAATTTGAGTGAGAGTTTTAATGTTTGGATAGACGATTTGAGGTATTAACCAATAATTAGTATGATTGATGGTATTAGAGTTAATTTGATGAGCAAATGGGCTGAAAGTGTAAGAAATATTGATAGGTGGAGGGGAAACTTTACCCCCAAGTGTGTGACACTTTATGCCATTAATAGAGAACTTTCAACAGGGTGTACTCTTTGCTTTAATGGTGATGACAATTATAAGGTGACCGAAGGGGACAATAGACACACTGTTTTCATAACAAGGAAGAAATGCACTTGTAGGGCTTGTGACTTATCTGGTATTTGTGCCCTATATCATGCTAAAGTGGATCTAGTCACACAAATTTCAAGATATTACGATAAGGACGCTTACATAGCTAGTTATAGAAGTTTCTACCAGTAAGAGGCAAAACTTTTTCGAGAACTGAGAGGTTCCAACCCATGGAGCCACAACCAGTTTGTAAATTTCCTGGGAGACCATAAAAGAAAAGGAAGCAGATTAATGAAGGTGATAGGAGAATGATAGTTAGGAAGGCTCAACATCTATCACAAGGCCAAGAAGTTGGTCAAAATAGTTCTTATTTATCTCCAACTCCACTAGAGAAGTTCACTAAAAGAGGAGGTTCTTCAAAGTGCACTATTTGTCATAAAGAAGGGCATAACAGGGCAACTTGTAAAGATGTAAGAATTTAAGGTTTAAGACCTTATAATTCCTAGTTTAATTTTAGTATATGCATATGACAACTTTCCTTCATTGTTACAGCGCCAAAAATCAAGTGGGAGGGACCTAAAAACACAATAAAAAGGAAGGAGGGACGAGCCAACACCCAACAATCTCAAGTAAGTAAGAGACCAAGAGGGGGATGAGCTTTCTATAGGAATATAATAGAATGTGGCATGGGGGTCCGGATAGATGAAGACACCGGAAGGACAATTCATAATATATGTTGCATTGACATATATATGTATTCTAGCTACACAATTTTTACATCACCATGTAACTTGATGTTTTTTTTCAGCTTGGCATGAGTTCACATGTTGTCATTAATGAGGGAAGTGGAGAAGAGTATATGTAGCAACATGCGGATGTGGAGATTAGGTTTCCTATCCTTAATGAGAGAGACATGAGAATGACAAGTAGCAAGTCTGTGAATTCAAACACAAATGGGCCTCGATAAATCCGATTTCAAAGTGATGAAGGAGCTAGACTAGCACCTTCTGACTTGCCATTCACACTGCCCGGGCTCATGTGGAGGGGACAACAAGCATTAACAACTTCACAATTGTTAGCACACAAGGACAAGTCATTGATTGCTTCCACAAGTCAAAACAAAGCCTCTGTGATGAGGGGCAGGGGATAGTTGGCATGACATGACTTATATTAGTTTAATTATTTGCCATATTTTGTAATTATGTCAGCATATGCGTTTTTTTGTATTGATGGCCAAGTAGATTTGTATTAGAATTCCATATTTGTTCCAGACACTAGAATTGCATAATCTTTTGTCCATGATCTTTCAGATTCTGTGTTACCTTGTTATTCTCTAGAAATTCTTATATTTTATCACATTTTTCTTATATATTTGTTAGTTTTAAACTCAAATTGTTCATAGGTTTATACATATTAAGGAAAATACAAAGGAAAATGTGATGTGAGGAAAACAAGAACAAAATTCAAAAAAATACCTACAAAATGAGCCTTTTAGACCTCGTTTGCTGTTGCTTCACTACAACGAAGAAAAAGCAAAAACACCATAAAATAGGCCTTTCTGACAACATTCGCTGTGGCTTTGCTATAGTGAAGCAAACGCAAAAACACCCCAAAAATAAGCCTTTTTGATCACGTTGGCTGTGGCTTGGCTATAGCGAAGCAAAAGCAAAAACACCCCAAAAATAAGCCTTTCTGACTGCGTTTGCTATGGTTTTGCTATAGCGAAGCAAAAGCAAAATTACGAAACTGATGTTTTACATTCTAAAAAATTGATGTTGTGTGGTAAGCTAAAGGACAAGAAGATCTCTAATTACATTATCTTTATATAATAGCATATATTGTATTTGAAGACATCTATAACAATGTTATATTATTATTCTAATATTCATTATTGCACAGGTTCAATAGTTTGCTAACATTTTGTCCACTTCTTTGCAGATCTTTAATTGCACAAGTTCAACTCATTGTTAAATGCACATGTTCCCTTTTTATTTTATTGTTATCATGACAAGCCTTATTCTTAATTGCATAGGTTGAAATTATTGACACATTTATCAGTCATCTATCATTAAGATAGATTAAAATAAACAATGAGATAAGCAAATCCCAATAAGAATGAGAGGCAATGACAAAATTGGGAGGAAGTTTATCAAGAGAATAAGAGATATGAGGGGTATATTGTCCATTTCATATTTATGACTGTTTCATTCAATATATTGTCCATTTCCTAGCATTAGTAATATAGACAATAGAGAATGTGAGGCAAAATAGAGAGTTAGCATGACAGATGGAATACATCACTTAAAGCTTGCATATCACTTTGAACACTAACATGAAGACCATATCTCTTTAACACAGAGTCATAAGTATTATCATTCATGAACTTTACGAAGATTCTCCATGGCAATTACAAAAGGAAGACCACAACTCCTTCACATTGTAAAAATGCCCATTACATCATAAAACACATTCATAACAGAATGTAAACTAAAAAAATTAAAAAAAAAACACCATGTAGGCACTAAAGCACCAAATGTGAGGAGCCTCATGCTCCTTTCAGTCTTCTTCATCTGCATTTTTATGGCACCAATGTGTGCTTCAATATCGCTCAATTCCTTCTCATCAAATACTCTATGCCTCATATTTTCATCATATAACCTATCAACATGCCCAAGTAACTCATTTATCACCTCTCTTGGCCTTTCACCCATTTCTTCATCATGCCATTGAAAAAACCCACATCTTCCCTGTACATTTACAATAATCATTTAGATAAGAACAATATAAATAAAAAAACACTCATCATTTGCAACGGCCAATAAACCCACAGTGAACAAAAATAAACCCACATCCATCTTGTACCTAACAATTGGTAATTTTGACAGCCGAAGAATCTCCTCCTAGGGTTGATCTCGGTCCAAGAAGTACAGAGAGGAGACACCACACCACAGCCACACATCCTCACCGAAGCCTCGTTCTGAACCTTGCTACTACGACACCTAAGAAGTGCGACCCTCCTCCTGCTTCCAGTTGACGAAGATGCTATGGTCGAGTCTCCCATTGCTCCCTTCTCTTTTTCTCGTTGAACCCTAATCGTCCTCAACCTCTATTCCTTTACTTTTGTTTGCCAACACCTTTGTCCCTTTATTAACTGTGGTTGATTTTGGTGTTTTTTTTCTCTCAATCGTTTTCACTTAACTAAGCAAATAGAAACAAAAAAAAAAAAAAATTGTGGATAGCGTGGAGTCCACCGTGGCCAAATCTCCTAAGTAGAAAACGGCATATTGGTTCCCTATCTCCTAGGTCGACATTGCTCCTAAATTAACACTTTCAGGATAAAATTGCATCCTAAAAAACTTTCAGGGCGAACTTGCTCCTTTCAAAAGACTTTCAGGGCAAACTTGGATAATAATTCATACTTATTTAGTCTTATTTATAGGTAATTTTTTATCAAGAAAAACTTTAAACTTTATTAATTCTCTTTTAAAATTCAACAACTTTCTAAATTTATCCATGTTTAACTTGCATTACACCATATAAAAACAAATTCAGCATAATAATAAATTAAGGATAAAATTGTGCATAATTATATAAATAATTTAATGATTGATTTATAAATAGAACTAAAACATTCCTTTTCTCTTTGCCCACTCTGAAAGTACTATTTAAATTCAAACTGAAATACATTAATAAAATTATAAAAGTTTTCTCACCCACTCATGAAAGAATTTAGATAAAAGTTCTTTCTTTCTACCTACCAATGAAAGTATTTAGAAAATAAAAGTAATTTTGTGTTTTATAAAATAATTTAATTGATTGGAATCTTAAATCAGAACGGACGGTCCAGATCTAGAGTGTATAATGCCGAAATGCGTCGGATGTAAATGCGCGTGCGTGAGTCACGCTGACTGACATCGCGTGGGCATTGAGTTTGCTTTGTCTTTCCTTTTCATTTTTGACATATACTTCTTAGTGTCTTAGTCATAGGATAATATTTGAGAGTTGATCTTTATCTTAATTATAGGATAAAATTTTAACTTTTATCAATTTTTTCTCAAAATACCCTTTATTAATATTTTCTCAATAATAATTAAATACATTAATAATTTAATAAAAATAGATCTGAAATTGTTGAAGGAGATTGATGAGGTCAAATTATATGAGAGTTTGAAGAGGGTGTGTAAAGTAGGAGAGGTATAAAAAAAATAGAGAATTAACGTAATTGATATCATTTTAAATTTTAAATAAGAATATTTTAGAAAAATAAATATGATTAATTAATTTAACCATTATTTTTAATTTCTCTAAAATTAGATAAATATATATAATAATTAAGGTAGGAGGGAGTATGTTTTTTTAATGCGCGTTGAATTTTCGTCGGAAATAGACAGGGAGGTAGAGGGAGAAATCCATACCCAGAGGTTCAGTGTGAAAGCTTGGAAATTTCCAATTAAAAAAGCGGTGGCCAGAAGACTGAGGTGGCATACAGATATATAAATATCTTAAATAAATACTCGACCGAAACAAATCCGAAATAAGTTGCAGCAGATTTTCATATACAGAAGCCAGAAGACAAGGAGAGGAAAAAATGAACGCCTGGAGGACGTTGTTGATCGCGGTGGCGGTGGCGGTGGCGGTGGTGGCCGCCACCACATCGGTGGAAGCCCAAAACCTGCCGTCTTGTGCGCAGAATCTGGTTCCATGCGCGAACTACATCAACAACACCACCAAGCCGCCTACCTCCTGCTGTGATCCGCTCAAACAAACCGTTGCCACTGACCTAACTTGTCTCTGCAATCTCTACACCACCCCCGGTTTGCTCGAAAGTTTGGGCATTAACGTCACTCAGGCCATCGCTCTCAGCCGCCGTTGCGGCGTCAACAGCGATCTCTCCAACTGCAAGGGTATAGTCACTGCATTTCATCAATATAATCGCTTTATTCCTCTAGATTCTCTCGAATTTTATGGTTTTCAACTGATTTCTTTCTTCTATGACCATCTCTCTGATTAATTCCTTCCCTCTGCCTTCTCAATTCGTCTTTCTGCTTTAAAACTTTGGAATTTTGTCGTCCTTGAATTCCTTTTTGCGATCTGTTTCTCGTGAAGATCTGTTGAGTTCAACAAATTTCACTTGATGCTAGCCTGGGATTCATATGAGCAAGCTTTATTTCTCTTCATTATCTATGGATTTGTACATTCATTGATTTTCGTTTATTCTTTTGCTTTGCTTAATTTCAGTGAGTGCTCCATCTCCATCTGGGACAGAGACACCACCAGGTAAAAATCTCAGACCTAGTGAATATTTTATTTTAAATTTCCTTATTATTGCAGTTCTGAAGTTTCAATTGCTAACTAACTAATCCTTAACTGATTTTAACTAATTTGAGTATGCTAGGGATTTAGTGTGGTTAATCAACATGTTATGATGTGCTATTTCCGAAACACTCAATTCATTCCTACTTGATAATTAATTGATGAGCTTAATTTAGAAAAAATTGACTAACATATCAAATACTCCTTCCCGTCATGTTTATAAGAAATTTTCTTCTAGAATTATGTAAAATAAACCGGTAGTTAAAAGGAATAATTGTGTTAAAAAAAGTCATGTTTTTTTTTATATATACCCCTATTTATACAAAAAGTATAAGAGAGAATAGATAAAGAATATGAGAGAGAATGAGTATTTAATAAAGATAAAATAAAATAAAAATTATATTTTTAGATAAAAAATAAAAATTATTTATAAAAGTGATCAATATTAAGGCTTACGAAAGGAAAAGTTATTTACAAACAGGGACGAAATGAGTAGGATTTATATTTAAAACTAACCGTCAACTGTCCAGTTACGTTATTGACGGGAGGAGTATTTACTTTTTGTAATTTTATAATACTTAATAATAATTTTAGGCGAAGGTGGTGTACTGACTTCTTACCTTACGGGATGATGGGATGGTGCCGTGTTAAAGGGGAAGAACTGAAGGGAAAATTTCTGTGGGCAAAACTAAAAGGTGGGAAAAGACACTCTGAAAAAAAAGGGGTCCGGTTTCTCTCATTATCCATTTTCTCATCATCTCTCACAATTTCTAAATCATGTTCGTCCAATCAATCTGAAAGGTAAAAAATGAGTCACGTAATCAAATTATCATTCCTTCAACTTTTTTCTCCTCTTTTCAATCAATGCTCTAGATGGGCTCCTCTTCCCAATCAACGGTTCAGATAAGCTCATGAGAAATGATGAGAAAATGAGATGATGAGAGGATCTGCTTCCCTGAAAAAGTCCAGCTGGCATTTAACTTACGAAAGCGGTCACTAAAAACATTTAAATTGAAAAATGAGATAGCAATTAGCAAAATTAGCAACAACCTTCCAATTCTGACCTACTAGGCAAATTAAAATTCAATCTTGTTTGTATCCTTACGTTTTGACTTTGGATTATACGAGGATACCTCGATAGAGCGACCTTTCACCCACATTTTGAAGTGCTTCGTTTTTTTTTTTTTTTAAATTTCTGCCAATCTAACCATAGTTCCCACACTAGAACTTCAATTCGAGGAACCCATGGCATTAAAACCCGAGACCGGTCCAGTTAAAAGTTTTGCACAGGTTGAGTGAGTTAAATTTTATAATTTTCCCTTTTCTTTTATTAAGCTTGAAATGACATCATTTTGATTTAAAAAATTAGCGGTTCATCAAATATATGTTCTACTCCCTCCGGTCCTAATTATAAGATAAAGTCGACTTTTTTAGAGAAATTAAGGAAGCCAATTAAATTACTTTAGAGTATTTATATTTTTATTTTTTTCTCTAAACTAATTAATTTGACTAATAAACTAATATATAATCCAATGATACTAAAAGTATAAACACTCTAAAGTAATTTAATTGGTTTTCTTAATTTCTCCAAAAAAGTTAACTTTATCTTATAATTAGGACTAGAGAAAGTATATATTTGGGATTAATACTTTTTTATTGAGATATTTTTATTATGACTGGTATGACCCCGTTGATCTTGATTTGAATTATTGACACTTGAATTACAATCTCAACTAGTTTATTGGGAAAAAGAACCTGCTTATAGTAAGCCACTAATGCCTCAAATTTTTAGGGTTACCATCAAGAGTGGTTGGTTAATTTTCTTAAGGAATTTCTCTTCAAGACCTCATATGCTTTCAGCCAAACAGGCCAGAAACAGAAACATCAGTTTACACTTTCCACCTAACTAAGCATTTTTGACTTTTGTTTTGAGCCACACAAGCTGATATATCTACCATATGTCATAAATAATCACACATGCCAATAGCCATAATAAATGAGAACTACTTTTTGCAGCAACACCGGGAGGAGGTCATAATGGAGCAGGTAGGGTAGCATTCACTGGGATCTCTTTCCTCCTCTTGTTCTGGGCTACGGTGCTCTTTAATTAGGGAGGTGGCAGTTTCACATTTCTATATGTAATATTTCCATTTCTATTATGTTACTATTTACGTTCTTAATTGCATTTTACTTTTTTTTTTTTTTGGAGTTTGATTATTGAAACATCTGATTCATTTGAGCTAAAACCATCTTTGTTGGCACCTTCCATGTGAAGTGTGGCTCACCGTTTGTGATCATTTCTTCTCTTTTTCGGCGATGTTTGATTGTATTTTTTTAATGTATACAGCAATATTTTGCTGGCCTAGTGGTTGAAACCTATATATTTGGGGGTTTTTTTTTTTTTTTTGGTTGGCCAATGAAAGTAGGTTGCCGTTGGACAAATATGAAGTTTTCAAATTAGGGATTAAATTATATGAATCTATTGAATTAAGAGAGCAAATAACTTGGTGCCCTTACGTGGGCTTAATTATATGAATCTGATGGAAAGGTTTTCTGATATAAATGATTTGAAATTGGGAGGAGTTATATGATTAGATTTATTTTGAAGTTTTAATCTAATTATAACTGAGTAAATGAAAAGGACATAACATTTGTTGGTTGATTCTCTACGAGCTTTCAGCCTAAAAAACAAAAAATAAAAAGGGGATCCTCAACGCGCTCACCTTTTCTCTTCAACTATATGGGTTTATAATTACAAAATAGTTTTCTAATTTTCGGCCCCAAAATACTTCAAAATAGAAAAACTGAAAAAGGTGGAACATGTTCATGTTTTTTATTTGGGAAAAAGACAGAAAAAGAATTTTGAATTTGTAAAATCTCAAATAAGGTATTTCCCAAAAAATAAGTTGTGAATTATTTATTAAGTTTTGTCATTCCATTATTAATTTTTAGTAACAAATTTGATTTAGGATTTTATAATTTTAAAGTTTTTTTTTTCTGCCTTGTTTCCCTTTTTTTTTTCCTGTAAAGCATCAAAATAGATTTGTAATTTTTTAATTTAATAATCAAGAGAAGAAGATATATTAGAGGCTTTTATCTCTCCTAATAGGTTAATCTTTTTAGATTACACTTAAGAGTCAATTACTCAATGAAAACACCAATATGACGACCATCATTCCTAAACCCAAAGAAAAAGTTCAATTCCAAAAACTAACCTATTAAGAGCGCGAGCACTATCCAAACCTTTATGGGCTCTACTTCTTGCATACCAAGAGTCCAAGAATTAAGATAAAGAGTTAAAGCTGGTGATATGGGTTAGATCTGCAGGCTCAACTAGCTAAAAGGCAACGAGTTTGCCGAAAAATATAATGGGGTTGGGTTGATGTTTTGGAAGACCATTTGAAGAAAGGTCTTTTTAACCCGGCCCGCAAAACCCGCACCCGCAACGGGGCTAGCTCTTTTTTAGGGGACAAAAAATTATTGGTTCTTGATTGGATGACAGAATGCGAAGATGACCCCGAAAAAATTTTGCAAAAGTTGACCAATTCATTATTCTACGAATATTAGCATTTATTGGGTCTAATTTATCCAGATTCATAGGGATAATTATCGGGTAAGTTTTATAGTAATTGACTAATTGTTATCTCGCATTCTCTTTGTATATTTATTTCCCTGTATATTCTTGGTTGTCTGGGGCAGATATTGTTGCCCAGAGTTATCGAATTTGCACAAGTATGCAGACGACCAAAATACTACAATTCTCCTCTTCCTTCCTTGATTTTCCTCAACAACAACTCAACTATAAAAAGAGAAAGGAATTCGACGGAGATGAGATATGGGATATGGTGGAATTATATTGCTATACAAAACTGAAAAAATTGACAAGTAAAATATTTATAAATTTATTTTCCCTTATATGATGATTTTATGAACGATATTTGAGTTTAATATAATATATTTGGGTGTAAAATAAATTTAATTTAATAAATAAATAAAAATGTGAAAAAAGGTTAATATTGTAGTATCGGATACTATTTCATTGGGGGTCACTATTTGTCAACACCCGTTTCCATTTCGATAATTGAAGAGTAATAAAGACGGAATTCCATGGGCATACAGAAAAGTACAATTATACTGATAAAAATATTCGTTTACGATCCCAACGTCATTCATTTACAATTCCGATATTGTTCGTCGAACGAAACAGAAAATACAGCGGAAGTTTTAATATTTACAAATTATCCAAAATATTAAGGCATAGACTAAGGCATAACCACGTTCATATCCTCGCCTCGAGACATGTGCCACTCACTTTTCGGCGTCAACATCTTTGCCCTTTGGCCCACTGGTACTCGCTAAGGTATTTGTTTAAAAATAGGGTGAGATTCCGAAGAATCCCTGTAGAGACATAATATCGTTCATAGAAAATGCGAAAAGTAAATATGTCATGCGCCAAGGTATGCACAAATTAATGAACAATATAAACACATCATCGTCATGTATACATGCACCGGTTGGACTTCTGCCAACTCCCAGTGTAAGTGCACCTCTGGCACTAACAGCCTCTCTCTAGGCAAATCATGTTATTAATAAAGTGCATTTACAAAACAATGGCATCCACACAATCACATAACTTATGACATAGTGTATGAAGGATAATGTCCCTACCTCAAAGCTTTATAATCCTTTTTTAAATGTGTCTTGAAGAACGTGTCGTATCCGGCCTCCAAATCAGTCCTAAAATATTAAATGTACCAGAAATAGGTCATAACCCATCCAAGTATCATTTTAGACTCTTCCATAGTGTTTATTGTGGTTATATTAGTCTGTGGTGAAAATTTACAAAAATGCCCCCGGGAACCCGGCCCGGCCCTGTCGTACCCGGCCCGATGGCACGTTTTCCCAAAATTTTGACTAAGGCTATTCTGACTTATTTTCGCCCAAGGAATTCATTTCCGAGCTCGAAATCACCAAATTCACTGTAAAATTATGAAAATACCCTTGACAGCCCCTATTTAGGAATTTCAATGGCGTTTTCGTAATTATGCTTTTTCGGCCTCTACCGAAAAAGTGCCCAACTGTAACCCCACCTATTTTTGCCCACTGAGTCCAATGGAACCATTTATTTTATGAAAATACAACTCCTTCCCTCATATCTGTGCTGGCCAAAATATTGGTCAAAAATTGAAAAAATGGAGTGTTGTGTTTTAACTTCCAAAACTTGTACTTTTCCACTTCTAATCCTAGATTAATTCATTTAAACACTTTATAATCATGATTTAAAGGATTTTGGGCAGCATAACCCCTTAGGATTATGGCTTTTCCAATTTTACAACTTAACCAAAAATCACATAAACCAAACAACAATCACCAACAACAACTTCAATACACAAAGAAGTTGAGATTTTGGAGATTACCTCTTGATCCTTGGTGTTTCTCTCTCTAGGACGTCCTCTCTCTCTTCTCCTTGAGCTAAGAATGAGTCTTCAAGATCATAGATTCATGAAGAAACATGGTTTAGAGAAGGATTTAGGGGAAATGTTACAAGGAAAGCTTAAGAATCAACTCTTACCTTAAGATTTCTTCTTCCTCTTCCCTCTAACTCTTCAAAATCTCTCCAAACTCTCTCCCTCTCTATGTTGGACGAAAATGCATGAAGGGAAGGGAAGAGAAAGGCTTCATAAAAATGCTCCCTTGATTCCCAACCATTGATCTCATCTAAGGTTGTTATGGTGACACATGTCAACCACCATACTTGCCTCCATGCTTGCACCATACTTCCCTTTTGTGTGCACTCAACCTTGTCATGCTTCCCTTTTGTGTACACTCAACCCTAATTATCATTTCCCTCTCTCTTGGTTGGCAAAAAACGTGCTCCCTCTTATGCTCCAACTAAATCAAGTGTTCCTTCCATTTACTCAAGTCAATTGGTGCAAAAGTTGGCTACCTAACCTTATGACATAAGTAAGGACTTATGACACAACAATTATCTCCATCATCTTTCATGTGGTGTTGAAACTTGGTCTCATTGGATTTTGACACTTGTCTTCTCCTCCTTCATCCCTTAATTTTTAAAATAATTAAGAGAAAAAGGAAGATTACTTTATTTCTTAAATTTTTGGAATAATGCCAATTCTGGCATATTTTCTGCCTTAACTTTGAAAAATCATAACTAATTTTGTAGACATCATTTTAATGTGATTCCAAAGCCTATGGAACCCTTATTGAGTATAGTTCCAAGGAAAAATATGGGATTTTACTTAATAGGATCATATTATTCCCAGATTTTCAATCTTTGATAGCTGCTCCAAAAACTTTCCAGATTTTCTGGATCAAAATCAAAAATTCATATCTTTTTGTACATATCTTCAATTGAGTCATATGACCTATCAAATTAAAGCTTAGGATGTCTACTTTCACCCTATAAAATTTCATAATTTTTGGTCATCATTTGATCTTCCAAAACTATATGACAATCTCACTGCCTCGCAGGGGATTTCACTGAAAACACTATTCAACCTTCAATTTTCAATATTTAATTCTTTTGACATTAAATATTCACCATTTCAATGAATATATATAATAATTACAATATATTCTTGGTGAATAAAATTTGGGATGTTACACTATTCATGACGACACTATTTACGACGGAAATCACTATTCAAGACAGAAGTGACTACTATAGCGCAACGAAAGCACTATAGCAAACACACTTTCCACTATTCCAGATGTGGTTTACTATTTGAAATAACTGTTTCAGACGCGTTTTTCATTGTAGCAACACGTTTTTGGGCACTGTAGCAATGCGGTTTCTGTTACTGTAGCAATATGTTTTTACTAATAACGGATTGAATCTTAACTTATTAAATTTAGTTTTAATTTCTTCTTTATGATTGAGTTTTAATTATTGTTCTTAATGCTTTCATTTGATTGGCCATCTTTTGAATGATTTCAATATGCATGTTGAGACCGGAAAGAGATGCATGTGTGTAGATCCTATAATTAAAACCATAACTTACAGATGAAATAGGAATATATTTATATGAGTTGTGTAGTTTTACTGAGTTCCATAAATCTTAATGCATAGTTAATTACTTAAATTCATATTGGAATATATTGGATTAGCAATTAATTATAGAATTGCTTAACCTTGGAAGAGGCTAGTAATTAAATTAGGGAAACTCGACTATCAATCATATAGAGTAAATTGGGCTAGAATAGATAAGTGATTCAATCCGGAATTTGTTAAGTGAAATCTAATCCTTAGGGCTTTTTCTCATATTTTCTTTCATATCACCTGCACTCATATTTAATTATTTTTCTTTTATTTTGTATTCTCAATCACCAACTAATCGATCGACTAAATAGAATTAAAATTATCCATTTTGGTACTTAGTGATCAATCCTCATGGGAACGATACTCTATTTACTTTTGTATTACTTGATTACGACAGTGTATACTTACGTTATTTCATAGATCATCTACACCTGTAGCAAAAATAAAAGGAATCTTTTTTTTCTTGGAAAAAAAAGAAACTCGAGGCCTAAGTAAACTATTCTTTTCCCCCAAAAAAATGTGGCCTTTTAGTCAGCCCCATTGGCTTACATGGCCTCCTCCACTAGCAGAAGGGTCTCGGGATGTGTTTGGGATTAGCTTATTAAGGGCCCTATAAACAAGATTGGGGCGATAGAAGTGGGATTGAGAGCTTTTGAGTTTTTGGGCTATCTTTGGTATAGCTTCTACTCCATTACTCCATTAGGCCTATAAGAGAAAAGCTGCTTATTTTTTTAAGCTAGATTTTGCAGCTTACGAGGCAAAAACCACAAACTTCTTAATAAAAAAGTTTCAATTTTTTTTATATCTTTTGATCTATTACATTACCTTTATTTCCTGTTCGTTGATGATCTTCATCTTCTCATGTTATATGAGCACTATTCGGATCGATTAAGTTCTTGTTTATGAATTTTGTTTATAAAATTTTATTTCTTTGTTTCTAAAAATTACATATTAGACCGGTTGATTTAGAAAACTGTCTCATTATCATTTAAAAATGTTTTCTTTTACATATTGAGACTAGGTGTTTTAAAAGCTAGTCTCGTTATTAATATTTAGACCATCTTTGTCAAGAACCGATCCAGAAAAAATTTCCCTATTATATATACTCACTTTCGCGCTCAATCTTTATCTCAAGCCTTTCTTAGTCGCGTGCGTGCTCTTCCTCTCTCCATCACCTCCAGCCATTGTGATATCTCTCTCTTTGCGGTCTGGATAGCTTAGTATTCCTTCCCGTTGGGCTCTTCCTCTCTGTTGTCACTGTTTTGCTCTCGTGTTTGGTAAAAATAGTTTCTTTTCACAAACCTTCGATAGCCCTCTTCTTTTAGTATTCTCTTTCATTGTCTTTGCTTGCATGGATGTCTTAATTGGTTGATCCTGATGCTCATTTCTTTTATTTATTTGTTGAAACACTGGTGCTTACTCATTTTTCTTCTTTGTCAAAACCCTGATTGAAAGTTTAGTTTTTTTTTTTGTCTTGCATCCACATAAATGAAAGTTTTTTGCTTGATTGATATTCTCTCTAGTTGTTGCACTTAGCGTATGCAAACTTCTGTTCACTTGGTTGAGAAAAATACTTGCAATTTTGCATGTAGGTTGACCTTGTAATATATATGGTATATGTGATATAGAAGAAGTGCTCTGTGTGTGTGTGTGTGTGTGTGTGTGTGTGTGTGTGTGTGTGTGTGTGTGTGTGTGTGTGTGTGTGTGTGTGTGTGTGTGTGTGGATTAGCTAGAATTATCATTACTTGCTTCAAATTTAATATATTATGTACATATATTCACAAGCTACATTGAACTTGAAGCAAGCAAATTATCTTGTCCTATCAACACCACAACATATAACAAATATCATATAGTTCTCAAGACATGAATATATGGTTGTTTGGCGATCATCCAGCCTTTATGTTATGTATGTATTTCTTGTGTATATTTCTATTGCATGTTATCTTGTCCTATCAACACCACAACATATAACAGATATCATATAGTTCTCAAGACATGAATATATGGTTGTTTGGCGATCATCCAGCCTTTATGTTATGTATGTATTTCTTGTGTATATTTCTATTGCATGTTACCTTTTGATATATGGGGTAATATTCTCTAGTTGTTGCACTTAGTGTATGCAAATTTTTGTTCACTTAGTTGAGAAAAATATTTGCAATTTTGCATGTAGGTTGACCTTGTAATATATATGGTATATGTGATATATAAGAAGTGTTCGATATGTGGTAATATATATAGTATATGTGATATATAAGAAGTGTTTGATATGTGGTGTGTGTGTGTGCATGTGCGTGTGTGGGGTAGTGTTGGTTGTCAGAATTAGTTATTGCTTGCTCCAAATGCAATGTAGAACGGCAATTAGTTCTAGGCAACTAATATTACCCCATATATCAAAAGGTAACATGCAATAGAAATCTGCACAAGAAATACATACATAGCATAAAGGCTGGATGATCGCCAAACAACCATATATTCATGTCTTGAGAACTATCTGATATCTATTATATGTTGTGGTGTTGACAGGACAAGATAATTTGCTTGCTTCAAGTTCAATGTAGCTCATGAATATATGTACATAATATATTAAATTTGAAGCAAGTAATGATAATTCTAGCTAATCTACACCATCACACATAACACAAAGGCTAGCTGAGTGCCAAACAGACCACATATTCGTGAGTGCAAGTAAGAATTTTATATAACATCAATTAACATTGGCCAACCAAGACATGCATACATAGCACAAAGGTTAGATGAGTGTTGAACAAACCATATATTCAAGATTAAGTCAAAAACTTTATTTTCATTCCAATTGTTTTGTATTTAATTTATTTCTTTATTCTTTTCAATTACATAATGAAGCTTGAAGAGGTCTGAAAAGGCATGTGAAGAGTGCCAAGTTGAATGGTTTTTTGCAGCTATCATTTATGTTTTTGTAGACAAGTAAAAAGTATTAAATAATCTCATATAATATGTAACTCCATATAATTGAAAATAAGGAATGAATACAATTGGAGGTTGTAGATATAAGTCGACAAGCCAATCCTGTAGGATTTGGAAAACGAAAAAAACCTTCCTTTCATAGATAAAAATATGATATTTAGATTCCTAGTGACATGTTGTTGATCATTAAGACATTTAAATTCGACATTGAAAAATGTAGGCCGAGTGATCAATGCTTGCAAGGAAAAATTTGTTGAACTGGATTACCATCCAGTCCAATAAATTTATCTTTTTAAGTGATAATCATATAGTTAATGTTTTTCATTTTCCAATTTAAAGTTATTAATCCTCACCTTGTTTCTAGTATTTCCACCTAGTCGATTACTTCTCTATTATTGGCCTTTAATTTGGTTTCCTTCTCAACCAAGACCTGCTCACAAGATCATATTCACACATATAAAATCTAGTTATTTTACATGGATATTAATTCCATTATACTCAGTTTCATTTTATAAGAATCTTCTTGATGGAAAAAAAAAAAAAAGAATCTTCTCCTTTATCACCTGAGACTAGAGTAGAGTAGAACCATATTTCATATTTGAGGTCCAGAATAATTAAAATGCATAATTATGTAACCTAGCACCCAATCCATGGGTAGTAGCATTCAACTTTAAAGATGCTCACAATATGAATCATGGGTCAACAACATGCAGGTGTTGGGCCTAAAATTACATCTACTAAATCCAACACTCAAAAATTATCTAAGTGTGTGTTTGGAACCCCAATTGGAGGGGTCAATTGGGCTTATTTTAGCCTTAAGCTCAATAGGTTGTTGAGAAAAAAAAAAAGTGCATGTTTGATTGACAAAATGAGCAATTGGGTTTTTGGTAAATTCAGCATTGTACACCCACAATTGGGTAAAGCTCAATGTTGGAGCTTTTATCAAAAGCTCAACCAAAATATACCCTATGGTCCCACTTATTTTTTTTCTTTTCTCTCTATGGCCTGCAATTACACCCACATTTTCTGTTATTATTAGCCCAGCAACTCATTAAACCCACCCAGTCAAGCTCAATACTGAGGGTGAATGTTTTTTTCCTTCCTCTCTTGCCTGCAATCAAAATATTTTTTTAGTTATGTCTAGTGTGTTATCAAACTGATTGTAATTTTACCCTTAATATATTTTTTTAGCTACAAAAATTAATTTAAAATATGTTTTGGTGCTTTTAACCCCTTAAAATATTTTTCCAACTGTACCCAGTGTGTTATCATACAGATTGCAATTTTACCATCAATGCATTTTTTCAGCTCAAAAAATTACTTTAAAATATTTTTTTGTACTTTTAACCCTTTAAAATATTTTTTCAGTTATATCCAGTCTTAGGAGACCGACTACAATTTTACCTTTAATGTATTTTTTTTAGTAGTAAAGAGCACTCAAAACTTAGAATACTGATTTATTAATTTCCATCAACTCTAAAATATTTTTCCAGTAGCACCTAATATTTTAAAGTAATTACTTGATTTTTTAAATATTTTTCCACCCACTCTCTCTTACCATTATCACAAAAGCCCTTATGCTTAAGCCAATCCAAACAAGTTTTATTTTTGCAAAAGCCCAATTGACAATCGTCAGTCCAAACATAAATCACATTACACAATTTAGCTTTTACCAAAAGTAATATTACAACAAGCCCAATTGAAACAAGCCTAATTGCCAATCGCTATTCCAAAAAAGTAAACCTTGAAAAAAAAATGCTGGAATTAAGATTCAATAATTATCTAATAATTTAGGGCTTAGATTCATGGTTATTAGTTATAATTATTTTTTATATAGATTGCATTTATATTTTAGGGCTGTCTATAGAATTTATATTGCTTAATATAGCTTTTAGATATAATAATATTCAACAAGACTTTTGTCAAACAAAATAAAATGTACATTTTACAAAAAAAAATGCCCACTTTTTAGATTGGGTATGAAATTATCTTATCTAAAGAGTGATCATTTTTTTATTATAAATTGAAACTTTTTAAGATTGGTTGTTTAACCAACCAATCTTAAAAAGTAACTTTTAAGACCGGTTGTAGGTCTAATCTTAATAAGGATAGACTTTTAAAATCGATTGATACAAGATCGGATTTAAACCAGATCTAAAAAGCCAATTTCACCAGGTCTAAAAAGCTTTTTTTTTTTTTTTTCTAGTAGTAGGGTTGGCATTTTGTTGGCACACAAAGGCATGCACTGCTCAACCTATGGGTTGTTGCAGGTCAGCTTAGACTAGTCCGCATTACTAGCTCTATTAGCTAACTATATATGATTTAGATCTTTTGTAGTGGTAATATGCAGTTTCTATTTATTAATTAATTATTATTTCCTTTGCCTTAGTTATAACTAATTTACTACCCCTCCGGTCCTTTTTATAAGCAACTTTTATTTTTTATTGAGTAAAATAAACTAGCGGTTAAGATTAGTTAAAAACAATAATATTTCAAAAAATGCCCCGTTTCTTCCAAATATGCCCCTATTTATTAAATAAACATAGGAGAGAGAATGAGTAACAAATATGAGAGTACGAGTAAAAAATATGAGAGAGAATGTGTAATAAATGATTAAATGAAAGAGAATTAGTGGTGAGTGAGGGATAATTAATATGAAGATATGTATTTAATAGGAGTAGAAAAGGAAAAAATAGTTTAAATTTTGAGACTCAAAGAGCAAATTGCTTATAAAAAGGACTAGCCTAAAGAAAAAAAAAGTTGCTTATAAAAAGAATCGGAGGAAGTATATTAAAAAGGGGAGAGGGGTATCTATCTCCATTTGCCTTTCTCTCAATTTTCTCCTCATTTATTATTTCCACCATTAAATCAATTTTCAATGATTCTTATATTTAAAATAAAAATAAACATCACTAGATCAACCAACGTTATTTAACTAACTTTTATATTTTATAGAGATAAGGTGCAAAAATACTCATCAATTTATACAAAAAATGCACTAAACATTATAAACTCTTATTGGGTGCAAAAGAACCCACATCCATTCAAAATCAGAAAAAAAAAATGACACATCTGTTAAAATGAGCTAACGCCCGTTATTTTTTGTAGTGGGGTCCACACTATTTTTCTGAAAGTACCAAATGCCCCTGGCTCAAAAATGGTAAATGTATGAAAATATTCATAAACTTCTACCCAGAGTACATCAAACACCATATATTTTTTGGATGTGCAAAAATACCCTTAAACATTCAAAATGGACATGAAGGGATCAAAATGCCCCCAACTTATAAAAAAAACTTATTTATCTATCTATTCAAATTCTATGCTATTATTATGAACATGACGTGAAATTTTATGAGTCAACTTTAAATTAACAAGCAAATTATTATTATCTACTCACCTATTCCTAATTTTAAATCACTTCTAACATGTTTTATTATAACTAAAAAAAATATTAAGCTTCATTAATTCTATCTTTAAACTTAATAACTTTCTTATTTTATCCCTAATTAATATAAAATGAACCCCAAGTAATTAGATGTGATAAATTAGCAATAGGACGTGATAATGTATATTAAGTCCGATGGAATACATGATGTTAAATTTTCTATCCATATTTTATTTTGAATATTTCTTAATTTTATTTAGAAATTAATTTACAATTAACACACTTAAATTTTCTATTTTATTTTCTTATAAACTTTCTAAGAATTAAATTTTAGGTGTAAAATATAAAACCATAAGAAACTAATTATGGAGGAACATATTATTGTATGTCAAAAAAATTAAAGTTGACGGGATTTAAAATTGACTTAATTAAAAAAATAAATTAAATCATTAAACTAAGCTAGATTCAAAATACTTAAATTAAACAAAAGAGAAATAAAGAACTAGATGCAAGCTTCAATTTTGACAAGAGTACCCAGGAAATACATATTAATGTGTTTATTTTTTACTTGAAGGTAGTTTGGTATTTTCATGTCTATTTTAAATATTTATAGGTATTTTTGCACCTTTAAAAAGCATATAGTGTTTGACGCACTTTGGATAAAAGTTGACTTAATTAAAAAAATAAATTAAATCATTAAACTAAGCTAGATATAAAATTCTTAAACCAAACAGAAGAGAAACAAAGAACTAAATGCAAGCTCCAACTTTGACAAGAGTATCCAGGAAATACATATAAATGTGTTTTTTTTTTTTTAATTTGGAGGGAGTTTGGTATTTCCATGTCTATTTTGAATGTTCATGTGTATTTTTATACATCTGAAAAACATACATTGTTTGACGCACTTTAGATAAAAATTTATGTGTATTTTTTCACCTTTACCAGTTTTGAGCCAAGGCATTTTGATAATTTCAAAAAAATAGAGTGGCCCTACTACAAAAAATAACCGTCGTTGGCCCATTTTAACGGATGTATCATTTTTATTTTGATTTTGAATGTTTGTGGGTTCTTTTGCTTTTAAAAAGAATTTATGTTGTTAGGTGCACTTTAAGTATAAATTAGTGAGTTTTTTTACACTTTAACCTTATTTATATTTATCCGTATTTATTTGAGTATCTGTGTCCATAAAATGCCGTACTAATATTGAATGTTACTATAACAATTACTAGTGGCGTTGCAAGCTTTTTTTTTTTTTTTTTTTTTTTTTTTTTTTTTATCACAAGTACATGCTTCCGGTAAACCAAAAAATAGAAAAACATGTGAAATAGAAAATAATTTAATTTTTGTATTATAAAATATTTTTTTAATAAAACATTTATTCATTTTTATTGAAAAAATAAAATTATGAATTATTTTAATTAACAAAATAAGTTGTTTCTCTTATCGTATATTTAGGCACGTTACTTCGCCTTATTAATTATAGCATCCCATCTCTTTCCTCCATTGGAAAAAAAAATAAAAAAAACACTCACCCTATTAAAAGAAATTTAAGCAAATTCTTACGACATTAATGGGGATAGTCCCATGAAAATGCATGAGTAATGGGTTATTGTGCTTTAATTCCCCAAAAAAAAAAAAAGGTAAAGTAAATAAAAATGGGCGAATCGGATTAGCATCCCTAGTATCCAGTAGAAGCTACTAGAAGAGCCTCGCGAGGCGATAGAGTAGTGCCAGGAGTGAGCTGCGTTCATTTAAGGGGACGAAGCCGAGGGATTTAGGATTTGTGAATAATATACCCAATTTGATGTTCTTTATCTTTTCTATTTGCTCATAGATTTGGAAAAGTCAATACAATGGACGCCTCCAAGATCCGTCAATTAGAGACTTTCATTGAACAGTGCAAGTCCAATCCTTCAATTCTCAGCGATCCTTCCCTTTCTTTTTTCCGCGATTACCTCGAAAGGTAAAGGAATTTCTCTGATTCATTTCTATTTGATCATGGTATTCCTGGTTAGGATGTTGTTTTTATTCTTTTGTGTTTTATTATTCGTTTCAGTCTGGGCGCAAAGCTTCCCCAATCTGCTTACTCTAGCGAGGTATTCTAATTTTCTTGAATCGTAGTTTCTTTATATATAATTTGTCTGCGTATATGAATATTGATTTGTATCTTTTTCTGGTAAAAGGGGCGGGTGGATAGCGATGACGATATAGAAGAGCTTGAGCGCAAGGTGGATGAAGAGGAAGACGAAGACGAGATAATTGAATCTGATATTGAGCTGGAGGGTGAAACCGTTGAGCCAGATAATGATCCTCCACAGAAGGTTTTTCTATGGCTCTTTCTTCTTCTCTGGTTTATTAAGATACAATCCAATTTTTTTCCAATTAATTGAATGGATGTGTTATATTGCAGATGGGAGACTCCTCTATCGAGGTCACTGAAGAGAGTCGTGATGCTTCCCAAGCAGCCAAAGCTAAAGCCATGGAAGCCATTTCAGATGGTATTATCAATTTGTTTGTATGGTGCCTGATATGGTATATTTACAAATATATATGATTTTGTTTGTTTATTTTGAAATGTAGGTAAGTTGGAAGAGGCAATTGAAAATTTGACCGAGGCTATTACGCTCAACCCTACCTCTGCCATTATGTACGGCACTAGAGGTATCACTTGGTGTGAAATTGTTTGTGCTTGAAGTATTTCCTCTTGTTAGCTAAGGTTGAATGTTGATTGGCTATGTTTCAATGATTATTTACAGCTACCGTTTACATTAAAATGAAGAAACCTAATGCAGCAATCCGAGATGCAAATGCAGCTTTAGAGGTTTTACTTCTCTGTTGTTGTTTGAGTAATGATCTTATACATTTTTGAGGATTTCTAGATCTTTGAGTATACATTTCAGCATAACATCCATATAAGCAAGGATGACAAGATTGTGTTTACCTAAAAAAGGAAAATAAGATTGTGTTAATTTAATTTTACTGATTTATGATAAGTATTTTAAATCTATGTTATTGTCACTTGGTACAAGGATTATGAGATATTTATTAAAAAAATGCATATTCCAGATTAATCCTGATTCTGCCAAAGGCTATAAGTCTCGTGGAATGGCCCGGGCAATGCTTGGTGAGTGGGAAGAAGCTGCAAAGGATCTTCATTTGGCTTCAAAATTAGATTATGACGAGGAAATATATGCTGTGCTAAAGAAGGTTTGATCTCTTGTTTTTTATTTGGGTAACATTTAATTAATTGATATTAGTTTACAGCTTGATTTGCATTTTTGTAGGTTCAGTAAAAGCCTAGATATACACATGTATTGGGAATCCCCTTACCAGTAAAAGAGTTGGATATATGATGTAATATGACTATAACAAATTGTCGTCCTTTAAAAAGTCAGGATGCTGTGATGATCTATAGAAAATTAAAAGAATGTTGATAAATGTTTAATATTTTTTCTAAGATGGAAATAGGCTGATAGAGGCAACAGAATTCTGGCTAATTGTCTCTAGACATGTATGCCTTTGTGGATGATGACGCTGCGGCTCATAATCCCGCTGATGCTAGTTTGTATTGGAAATGAAATGAAGTAACAAAAATTGAGGTGAACAGAGAATGATCTGCAATTTTTTTTTAAAAAAAAGAGATGAAAAGTAAAGACTTGGGTATCAAGCCATTTGATTTTCTGAGAAGTGAGTACACATGTGCATAATGACAGAAAATTAGGTTTGAATATCAATTGGGAGGGAAAGAAGAGGGCTTTATGTTACAATTAATTCAATTACGTGGAAATGTAAATACATAAGGTTTGCTTGATGTTGAAATGAGAGACAGTTAAGTGGTGCATAAGGAAGGATAAGCTATTGAGTTGTGCAAACTAGAGATTGTTTATTTTTCCACCCAATTGTTGTTATACTTTGTACTCACTATATGTAAGCACAAATACCCGAATGATTGGAGTTAAAAGGTTGTGTAGAGGTACAACTGCTCTGCAGCAAGTGTGCCTATTAAATTTTTCTTGTATGTTTTCTTTCTTAACTGCAGCACTTTATTGGTTTAACAAAATGCAAGGCTGAAGAATATGGTTGTTAAAATGGTTGGATTTGTCTTCAATCTCATTGCTTAGTGTTAATTATATAGGTGGAGCCAAATGCTCACAAGATTGAGGAGCATCGTCGGAAATATGACAGGTTGAGGAAGGAAAGAGAGGATAAAAAAGCTGAGCGTGAGAGACAACGCCGCCGTGCTGAAGCTCAGGTTCTTAATTTTAATATAAATAGTAGCTGAAATGCTTAACCTGCCGTTGATTCCTTATACTTAAGCTGTTGCCATTCATATTGTTCTAGGCTGCATATGAGAAGGCTAAGAAGCAAGAGCAATCATCTTCCAGCAGAAATCCTGGAGGCATGCCCGGGGGCTTTCCAGCTGGCATGGGGGGAGGCATGCCAGGTGGCTTTCCAGCTGGCATGGGTGGAGGCATGCCAGGTGGCTTTCCAGCTGGCATGGGGGGAGGCATGCCAGGCGGCATGCCGGGAGGCTTCCCTGGTGGAATGCCAGGAGGGGTGCCTGGAAATGTTGATTTTAGCAAAATCTTGAAAGTAAGTTGATCTGGGGCTTGGTTTATTCTCATGCTTTTCAGTTGCTTATAAAGCTTGGAGATGTTATGTTTTTCAATCTGATACATGCAAGTTTAATTTTTTTTAACCCTATATTGGATAAAAAATGATTTGTTGTCCAAGGCATATCTTTATCTTTTATGACAATTTTCTGTTTTGGATCTTGACTCATTTCAGGATCCTGAGCTCATGTCAGCGTTTAGTGATCCAGAGGTCATGGCTGCTTTACAAGATGGTAAGCAACAAACCAATTATGACAATTTTAGTTCAATCTCATTTTTGTGAAACCTCCAGTTCATGTGCTATATTGTTTGTGTCATGTTAACATGCAAGTTGATCATCTGTTGTTGCATGGAATTGATTTAGATGGGTGCTATTTTTATGAATCCAAAATACTGAAGGCGATTAGAACAGGAAGCAATGGAAGCTTTCCCGGAACCTGCATTGGAAACCATTATAACGTTTTGAAAATGATGATTTATTATTTTTGTTTGGAAATCTCTGTTCCCTTACCTAACTACCCTGACATCGGAAAATAGTGCATGTTTTTCTTAATTTTCTAGCCTTATTGTCGAGTTGTAACTTATTGTATCCTTTCCTGTCCTTGGTTTTGTGGATTTTCTGGTTCCTGGTTCTCAATCATAATTGGTTTGCTTACCATTTAACTTCAATTTTTTTTTCTTGGTTTTCTTTTTTGGGTTTGTTACAGTCATGAAGAACCCTGCCAATTTGGCAAAGCATCAGGCAAATCCTAAGGTGGCTCCTGTAATTGCAAAAATGATGAGCAAATTTGGAGGCCCTGAGTAAACAGTTGGAAGAGATGTGACTATATATGGCTCCTGGGGATACAAAACTTTTGGTTTGTTTAGTTGCTATTTTGTGTTTGAAGACCTGCTAGATTTTTTCTCACAGCTACGCTTTGGTCTGTATCCATGTTGGATCCTTGGACTGAACCTTCTCTGGCCCCAAAAGTCAGGGTCCCAAATTTTTTTTCCAAAAAAATAACTGGCAATGTTTATTATTTTGTCATCTTTTTCACACGTACCCTGAAGAAAGTACTCACGCACCCATGTTACCCGGGGGGGGGGGGCAAATCTTCATCTTCATGCTTAAAGAGAGACATCAGGGAGGTGTTTAGTGTAATCAAGTAGTAATAGATAAATAAATAAATAGTAATTTGGATGGAGCACGGATCATGAGAGAACCTTCCTTCTCATATTTAAGTACTTTCTTAGGTTGTGTTTGGTTGGAGGTTCTTTTAAGGTGGGTTAGGATAGGGAAGTGTTGAAGATAAAAAATGTGTGTTTGGTTAGAAGGAGGAGAGGCGAGGGGTGGGTGAAATTTTTGTCATTTAGTGGTTAGTCCCTCCCACTTTATTAAACCTCCAGATTTGGGGTATTTTTTAGGGGGAGAGAAAATTTATATCACTAATTGCTCATGGTAATTTTTCAATATTCTAACACTATCCTCGCCATTATAAACATGTTTTCCCCGTCATTTGTACATTTCCCCGTCTCCTTCATGCGTTCCAAGTTCGTCTCCTTCACGTATTTGGTATTGTAGCGTTGTCTCCGGCCACTCCTCCAATCGCCGCCACCTACTTCTAAAGTCATCATTGGTTGCTCGTCCAATCTTAAATGCTTAAATCAACCCAAATCCTCCAATCCGAACTAGATTAGATACACCTCATTCTCAACGTTCAAACTGTTCCTTCTCTCCTCCTTTTGATATTGTCGGTTGCTATTTTTCCTGGTGCCTAAAGTCTTTGTTCAAGGCTTCGGGATCTAGAATTGTGCCAGTTTAGCTGAAGGGAAGGAGGCTATGGAGTCTATATTGGCAAGGGCATTGGAGTACTCAAGTATTGGGTCAAATCCTTCTCTAGAGATCAATTCAAGTTGCAGGGTCGGATCGTGCAGCTCTCGAATCTACTTGAATTTTGAATTTTGTTGTTGCCATGCTCAATTTGGTTCATTTTCTTGATCGGATTGTGTTGGCTAGGTGTTGATGGTGTTTGGTTTTGTTTGTATTCTCATCAGATTTAAACGGGGATGCTTTGCATTCGAGTTTAGATTGCCACCTACTTTGAATGTTGCGACAACGGAAGTGGGGAAATTGGAGATCATTGTTAGTAACTAACTTGCTATAATGATACGATCAGTTGGGCTTTGTCGATGTTTTTTCTGTTTGCTATTCGTTTCATAAGGATCAAAAGTAAAATGGATAGAAAATGATAGGCTCTTTGCTTTGCGAAACATAATTTTGGCTCATAAACGCTGCTTTATTTCCATTGCTTCTTGGCAATGAATTTTCTACTTCCAATATCTACTTTTCCTTTTTGTTGTCTATTTCCCCAATGGTTGTACGGGTTTTGATTAATATGCGTGACCTTTCTAGCTTCCTTCGGTGAGCAACGTACAAATAGAACCCATCATTGTGCAAATTGATCGACTTGATTTGGTATTTTTAGAAGAATGCTAATTTTGATGCATCTACAAGTCCAAAGTGGTATTTAAATTGTCTCTTGGTCATGGTCGTGTTTCTGGATCCTTGTGGAGATGCCTTTTCCAATGTTGATTGGGAATGTTCTCTCATTTAATGGGGACAAGGTTTAGTTCCGTTCTGCAGTTAATGGGTATAAGGCTTTTTTTTACTATGTATTGGAAAATTGATAATATGCATGCATCATGTTGGGATTCAAATTCAGTTTCATTCTTTCCATTTCTTTCCCATCCCATTCTGTTACCCCTATAGATCAGTTGATTGTTTAGTATTTTGGTTCTTTGAAACAAAAAGCATTTTGCATCAACTACTGGAGTATATAACCTTCTATTGTTAAATTGGTTACTTCAATTCCATCACTAAGTGGCATATTCGCTAATGATTTGCCAAGTTTGAGATGAAGAATGGAGAGGTAGCAAAAGCAAGAAATGTTTATGTGAGGGCAATGGAGAAGCTAGCTGATGATGAGGAAGCAGAGCAACTTTTTGTTGCATTTGCCGAGTTTGAGGAAAGGTGTAAAGAAACAGAGCATGCAAGGTTATTTATGAATTTTCCCTTAGGGCCTGTTTGGTTGGAGGGGAGGGGATGGGAGGGGAGGAAAAATGAGCTCTTCCCCTCATTTGGTTTGAAATTTTGGAGGGGAGGGGACTAAAAATCTGACTTTCTCACCCATCCCCTTCCCTTATTTTGCTCCCCTCCAAATTGGGGTTTTTTGGAGGGGAGTCAAATTTTCTGACCAATTTACCCTCATATTTCTTTGGTATTTCCAGTTTGGTCTTCGGGTTTTACTTTACTGTGCTCCTTCCTTTGGTTTTTCTGATAGGTTTCTCCCTTCCATTGCGGCAACTATTCCTAATTCATCCTTATATTTCTTCCAGTTCCACATTCCTTCGTGCCCAAAGGATCTTTGCATTTTTTTTTACTCAATAACCTCTTAATTCGGAAACAAAACATTTTTCAACAAGATCCAAATAAATAAGTAAAAGGGAGATCAATTTGATTTACCAGCAGTTCTACCACTACTCTCTTTTGGTTGCTCCATTTTGATAGCAAACATACAAGAAAAATATGAGAACACAAAACTACGAGATTTGTTTTGAGAAAACTACTTAGATCTCTGCCTCATATTTCTGCACTTCCTCTTCAACCACCTCATACGCATCTTCTTCCACTTGGCTCTCTTGATGCACAGAAACAGGCATCCCTTCCCTTGCTCACCTCACAGTGCTAATGGCTCACAAGGAATGAGAGCTACGGAGAATAAACTGATCTTTGCGTTTTTTTTTTGGTTCTTTCCGGTGGATCTTTGCTGTTTTAATTTTTTTCAAATATATTATTTTATTAATATATATATATATATATATATATATATATATATATATATATATATATATATATATATATATATATATATATATATATGTATATAAAAGATGGGGGACATGCAAAATATCTTTGATGACTTGTTTTTTTGGCCAATAACTATTATATATTAAAGCTAGAGGAGAAAACGATAGTGGAAGAAAATTAGAAAACCAAGATTTTGTTGTTGTGTTTTGAGCTGGCCAACTTTTTTCTAGATAAGTGAATTTTCATAAATTATATAATTTAAATTGAGATTTGTGATTGTGTCAATGAGAGTGAATTTTCATAAATTATATACTTTATATTGATGTGTAAATTAATTTAAATAATTTATATGAGTAAAAATATATAAACTAATATATAAGGGTAAAATGGTAAATTAGATATTATTTCCCCTCTCATTCCCTTTTGAACCAAACAAATGATCATTAAAAAACCTTCCCCTTCCTTTCCCTCCAACCAAACCAAACAAGGTAACCTCTTATCCTTTCCTTCTACCCCTCCCCTCCATCCCATCAAACCAAACAGGCCCTTAATCATATTCCCAAGGAAAGGGCTGAAGATTTGAACAGGAAGTTTGTGGCCTTTGAAAAGCAGTATGGTCATTTTGTATGGGAAAGAATTGGCAATGATTTTTGCTAATCACTTGTTAGCTATATGGATATTTTGAAAGAATTAGCAATATGAGACTTGTATAGTTTGCTAACCATATGAAAATTTTTGATTTTATGTAATGATGTAGCCTATTACGTATTGATTTTTGATAATAATGTAAGTTGATGTGCAAAATATGTAATTATCTATTAGATTTTGGATTTTTGATAGTGATGTAAGAAAGAAATCAGTCTAATGTAAAAGCAATTATTTTTTGTTACCCAACATCTTAGAATGGAAAAAATTGAAGCAATAAGTTTTCTTCTACAAAAAATGGAAGCAATAAATTTGGTAATGACTATGATTCTCAATTCAAGTAGGTTTATTAAATTTGTTCAACTTTTGTTTTTCATGATGGCTGTGTTAGAATTTTATTAATAATTTAAGAAATTATAATTATTAATTAAAAAAATTGTAAAAGAAGAAGGAAAATATATAAATAAAGAGATAAGGGTATAATGGTCCATTTATAATTAGCTCCTCTCACCCACCTTTTTGAACTAGACAAGAAACTAAATCTTCCTTCCCCTTTACTTGAACCAAACAAAACTCATAATCTCCTCTAATATAATTTTAATGAACCTCACATAACCTAACTTCCGTTGAACCAAATACTCCCTTAATGTTAGCATTAAACCAGTTTAGCTGTTATATTGCGTTGGTCATTGAAAACAAAATCAAAGGTTGCTGTCATTGATTAAGAGGTCAATGATTCCAATTCTAGAAACAACTTCACTGCTTGTAGGGTAAAGCTTATTTGATCATTCCCAAGCCTGACCTAGTGGGAGTCTTGTGGATGGCCGCACCCTTTTATTGTATTGGTCAATGAAATTGTCAACTATAGACTAACAGGTAACTGCACTCCTTCAGGTTATGTCGGCCAAAATATGCAAGTGAGTCGCCCAATAAAATGGACATTACTATTGGGTATTCCATTCATACACCGAGGGGAAAAAAATCATCTATTAGATGCCTGATTTATAGGGGCAAGGTACATGTACTACTTGTTCTTCGTACGCCGGCTCTAAAGAAGACGAAATGGGTCTTGGCACATGGAAAAAATGATTAAGAGGTAATTTTGTCTTGGAAATTATCACTGAGGGTAATCTTGCCCTAGAAGTGCAAAAAAAGATAGCAATTTTGCTGCTGACTGTTATCGCCGTTAATTTTGACAATTAATTGACCAAATATGATGAGCAAACAATCCACATATCATCCACATTATTTTTGTTAAGGTGCAAATTTTCCCTAAAAGTTCATGCGTCATCTAATTCATTTGTTTTCAAACTTAGTTTTAAAACTTTCGGGGCAAATTTACACACTAACAGAAATGACGTGGTTAAAATGTAAACTGCTAGCTCAACATATTTGATCAACTAACGGATAAAATTAATTGGGATAACGGTGAGGGCAAAATTGCTCATTTTTTATATTTTTGGGGTAAAATTAGCCCCAAAAAACTTCTAGATTAAAACTGTCCTTTAACCCTTAAAAAAAGGGTGGATCATTGTTAATAATGTCTTGCGATTGCTCTTATAGTCAGAGCACTAATTGCGCTGTTGAAATTTTGAAGTCTTTGTTCCAACTCAACGTGCTGGAGGCTGGAGAGAACTAGAAGAAAGCAAGAAGAATATTCAATAACCACTCGAAATAAAAGAGAATAGTCTTTCTTTCTTTGTTTTTGAGAAAGCTAATGTTGCATTGAAGTTTCAACTTTTGGATTATTTTAATCTGTCAGTCTTCCTTAACAATAAGCCCGAGTGGTTAATGCGTAATATCTTAGTGACGACTGCCTTACCCACAAATTGCTTGGTTACGTTTCCAACTTTTTTTTTTTGGCTTTTAATTCCATATTCAACTTGATAAACTAATTACTTCCGATCATTATACTTCTTTTAGCTATAAGCCTTTGGAAAGATAGCCGTATGAATCATCCCCTCCAAGAAATGTTGGCTTAATTGTTTAAGCCTTTGTTAACTTAGCTTGGTGATATTGGGAGGGGGTTGTCTGCTGCCCCCAAAATTTTTCCCCACTTCCTAAATGTTTTTTTTCTTGTTTCTCTATATCATTCGATTTTTCATAAAATAAATGACATTTTGATATCTTATGAGTAAAATATGGTGCTGTTTTCAATTTTCTATGATTTTTTTAAAGATTTTACATAAAATAAGTATAGTTTCTTCTTCATAATATTTGAAAAATCATAAAAAATTGAAGACAACATCTTTTAAGAAATCAAAATGTCACTCATTTTATTTAGAATCTAATAATCCAAAGAAAAAAGAAAAAAACATTTAGAAAGTGCATCGCGGGTTGGTGCCATATCGTGCATCGTCGGTTCAATTTTGCATGTTACCACTTGTAATTAGAAAAAGAGAAGAAGGGGGAAAACGGTGTAGTAAAAGATTTTCCTGTAGTGGTTGTTCTTGCTACCATGAAGATATCACTGGTCACATTTTTTACATTATCCCGGCAATAACCAATGTGAAAATCTGGCTATAGAATAGTGCTATTATTTACTGGTGTGAAAACGCGGTTAATTGGAAAAGCCTTAGTTTCCAACCAAATTCCTTCATGCATGGAAGTGGAATGAGACACCTATTAAAATGGGTAACGTAGATTGATTCGTTTGTTTACAGAAAGGCTACGTCAATGAGTTTTTTTTTTTTTTTTTTTCAATAACCCTTTGGACCACCTGATGCCTGATGCTTTTTCTTAATCCTATTATCAGGTATTTAGGAAACTTAGTCTTTTTGAATAAGGTGGGATTCGAACTCAATTCTTTCACTTCATAGTCTAGCTAATTAATCACTAGACCAAGTGCCCATAAGTAAGGCTACGTCAATGAGTTAAACTTAGAGCAATTGGGTATAAAATGGGATTGAGAAATAAAGATGCAACTCATAGTCACACTACACAAGAGTATGATTTTGAATTCCATGGTTACTGATATGAGGATATGATGTTTTGAGTCATGAGGTTTGTCATGATCTTAGTGAGCTTTTGCGAATCAATTCACCTAAACTATCGTGTCAATTTAGAAAAAAGTAACCATGAATGATATTGAAAAGGGTTTAATTATCATTAGGCGAGAAGTCCAATCTTCAAATCTTAAAGATAAACAAATCAACAGAAATTCTTATCAAAATCTAACTCAATAGTATTTTGAAAGCAACCGGCCTCTTCCTTGAGAGGAAAGAAAAGGTTACGTGCCATTAAATATATGTTACACTGTAGATTAGCAACATCCATCATATATACGTATACATCACCAACACCAAAAGTCAATTCGATCTTTTGAAACAAAAATTTGACTTACTCATCGTTTTTCTTCCCTTTCCCACCAAAATGTTATATTAGTATTAGGCTTTGATTTCTTTTCTACTGACTCGCGAGTGAATGTCTAAATAGGTTTGAACCGTATTCATATATGAACCGAACCATATGTTCTAAGAACTTGATTCATTTTCAATAATAACCAAGAAACATTGAGTATCTATTCGTTGTATATCTTTGAATCAACATAGCACACAAAAACTTCGTACAGAAATCTTATCCGGTTTTTAAAAGAAGGAAGAAAAAGTTTTAGAACTAAGTAGTGCTTTTTTCTCTTATACACCCGGCACCTCAGGCTAGTTCTTGTTACGGAGAACTTAACAAACCCAGACTAATCTAGATTTGAGGTTTGACATGACCATTTTTTTAAGTGGCGCCACTACCACCTATGTGTTGCTGTGTTTCCAAGTCTTGAGGTTAAGCCACTAGGAATCATTGTTCTTTTTTGGGTATAGGCACAAGTACTTGCTTATTGTTGTTAAAGGGGCTGGATCTCTGAGAAGCATAAGAAGAAGAGATGAAGAAGAAAGTAGCACATAATGTTTTTAAAAAGTGGGCAGCACTTTTCTTTAGGCTTAATTCGTTCCCCCTATATATATCTTATAGGGTGCAATTTGGATTGACAGACGAATTTTATGTAGGATATAGTGAAGATTCTTGAGTATAAATTGCATTCCCAATACTCAAACCAAGACAACAATGACTTTTACAAAGTGATAATTTGACTTTATTTTTGTGTGCATATTACAACAAGAGTTTTATCTCTTGTTGTCGTGTGATTTCTAATGTTGTATCGTATGTCACAAATAAAGTGATGGTGTAGGGTATTTATAAACCATGAAGTGATGCCTTAATTGGTGCCTCTTGAAGTAATACCTCTTCAATTAAAAATCATAACCACATGTTAAACTCATGAATCAACATAACTTAAATAACTAATAGTTATTTAAAATAACTCTTTCATGAAGAGTTACGCCTTTATAGTATATAGGGTTTTCTTAAAAACCAACATAACCTTTCATAAAAAACCTTTGGTCATAACCTTTCATATGTGTCTCTAGGAACCAAATAGATTGGTGACATTTAGTGTTATAACTCCCTACACAACCCCTTCACATAAATTCCTTAATTTATAAGGATATGACTTTTCAACAAATATATCTCTTCATTTAAAAATATTCCAACAATCCCCCACCATTTTAAAATGATCACAAACTCTTATCACTTTGGACATCTCATTTTGTCAGTAAGGGTATCTCGAGGATTTGAACCTTTACCTAAGTAAGACATGGTTTCACCCATCCGAAATAATATGGTAGACTAAGCTTTGAACCAATTATCTCATATGAACATGTGTATATGAATTACACATGAGATCTCAAGCCATTGTATGCCATTTTAAATGACACATTTACTCGTGACCTTGTATCCATATCCCTTTCATGAGAACTTTTTAGAGTCAAGCCCTTGGACTCTTAGAAGTGGCCTCACTTCACTCTGTTATAGGTAGACTCTGTCAAGAGCATCACCATGATAAATGCCCTAGCAAACATATGCGTACGGGTCTATTAAGACCAAAATTATTCTCAACCTATCCCCTTTTAGTTTCATTGTTACCAAGTACTTTTCCAACCTGAGATGTATTAAAAAGTCAAATACTTGCAATCACTCTCATAGCATACTTTAGTTTCACCATTGAACTCAAGACTTAATATGCTAGTCAAGTGTGAGTTGGGTTTTAACTATTGGTGATCAAAATTTATAGGGCTTCAATCCCATCCCTTTTGAAGTTTTTAACACTAAATCCCTTGTCAAATCTTTTGTCAAAGGATCTGCTAGATTTAATTTAGATATTATATAACTAATGGAAATTACCACATTCAATATCAAATCTTTCACATAGCCATGTCTTAGGCCAATATGTCACAACTTTTCATTATAAGCTTGGCTATAAGCCCTTGCAAGAATAAATTGACTATCATAGTGAATAGATATTGGTGCTAATTTCATACTAGAATCAAAACAATGAAGAACCATAATAGCAATCAAAGTTATTAACTTATCCCCAACTAATCATGACTCATTTTCTATTATTAAAAGTACCATAGCCATCACATGTAAATAGAATTTATAATTCTATTCTTCCCTCTTTTTTGAGGTTTTATGAGACTGTCCTTCTTCCACTACATGTACCTTCTTATGAGCATCAGCATCTTTTGTATCATAGATAAATAACCATAATCTAATCCTCTTCTATGTGAAGATAGTCCCCCACTTGCTCAAGAGAGATTTACTTTTTTATATTTAAGACTCTTGCTAAGTCTTTCCCATGAAGAAGGAAGCTTTATATATAAATGATGAGACAATAATAAAGTCATCCACATGCATGTGATTTGTTTGAAATTGTTTAAACCATATTCAATTCATGCATCTACTTCATAATAAATTTTCATCAATTATTCTAATTAAAATTAGAGCACAACATGATAATTATCAACTTGTCTAATTGACAATAAAAATTCTCATGATAATTATCAATCCAGTAAATCACAAATCTATTATGCTTCTTTTCACTTTCTGATCATGATTACAATCTCATGATTCCACAAGCAATAAACCACATAATCTAAGGCGAAATAATTGCATCAACCAGATCATGAATAAACCTCATGAATCTATGAACTATATTCAATAAAGAAAGGCATATATATACTTATCTCTCTCCTTCGTCATTGACCAAGCGAATTCAATATGACTTCTATGTGAAGTTCTTGAATCAAACCATCCATTTCTTCTAAAAAGAAAAATCGGTGTCATCTCAGGTAGTTGCCACCAACAAAAATATTTATAACTTGACTAATTTGTAGTCTACTCCCTCAAACACGCCATTTGTATTCACAGAATTAAGCTTAAAGATTGTTGAAGGGACTGTATCTCTGAGAATAGTAAGAAGAAAATATGAAGAAGAAAGTAGTGCACAATGTCTTCAAGCAACACTTTCCTTTATGCTTAATTCACCCCCACCTATACCTATCTTATAGGGTACAATTTGGATTGACGGACAAATTTTTTGTAGGATATAATGAAGACCCTTGAGTATGGATTGTACTCCCAACACTCACGCTAAGACAATAATGAATTTTACAAAATGATAATTTAACTTTGCCTTTGTGTGCACTCAAGAACAAAGGCAATAAATTTGATCTCTCATTGTTGTATGACTTCTGATGTTGTATCGTATGTCCAAAATGAAGTGATGGTGCTGAGTATTTGTAGACCATGAAGTGATGCTTTGAAGTGGTACCTCTTGAAGCTATACCTTTTCAATTAAAAGTCATAGTCACATGTTAAATTCATTAACTGACATAACGTAAATAACCAATGGTTATTTAAAATAGCTCTTCCATGAAGAGTTACATTTTTATAGTATGTAGGGTTTTATTAAAAACTAACACAATCTCTCACCAAGAACCTTCAATCATAACTTTTCATATGTGTCTCTAGGAACCAAATAGATATAACCTTGGTGACTGTTAGTGTTATAATTCCTTATATAATCCCTTCACATAAATTCTTTAATTTATAGGAATATGACTTTTCTACAAACACATCTCTTCATTTTAAAATATTACAACAATTGTTACCTGCTAATTGAGGCACTTTCGTCGTTAGGCAATAAATATGGGATGATGAGAGAATGAGGTAAGCTAAAATTGAAGAGTGGATGGACAAAACTTGCCCTTCGATTATGTGGTTATGATCTTGTTAGTATATATCGACAAGTCCATGACTGATTCGTGCTAAAGATGCTAACCCAAAATTGTGGTAATCTAATTATAACCATGAAATATATGCACGAATCTAATTAATTATGATTCGTGCTAAAGATGCTAACCCAAAGACTAGACATGTCTGAAAGTTCATTAATTTATTGTCTTATTAGCTGCTTAAAATTTTCCTCCATTGCATTTGTTGTAATCCACTGGATGACTTTTGAGTCCTAGAGATATCTGTTACTTCAGAAGTACTCTTTCCCTCATAAATGTGAGTTAAATAACTAATTCCTAAAAATTAAGGAAATGAGTTAAGTTAGTTATTTGTGAAAAGTGTGTTATTTGTAACTTAGTGATATTTGGGGGGGGGGGGTGTTTGCTATTTTCCCCACTTCCTGATTGTTCTTTTTCTTGTTTCTTTATATCATCAGATTCTACATAAAATGAGTAATATTTTGATATCTTATGAGTAAAATATGGTGCTATTTTCAATTTTCTATGATTTTTCAAAAAATTTACATAAGAATATGTAAAGTTTCTTTTCATATTCTTTGAAAAATCATAAAAAATTGAAAACAATACCTTTTAAGATATCAAAATGTTACTCATTTTATTTAGAATCTAATAATCCAAAAAAAAAAAGAAAAAACATTTAGAAAGTGCATTGCATGTTACCTCTTGTAATTAAAAAAAGAAAATAGGGGGGGGGGGGGAACAGTGTAGGAAAAGATTTTCCTATACTGGTTGTTCTTGCTTCTATGAAGATATCACTGGTCACAATTTTTACATTTTCCCGGCAATAACCAATGTGAAAATCTGGCTATAGAAGTGCTATTATTTACTGGTGTGAAAACGCGGTTAATTGGAAAAAGCCTGAGTTTCCAACCAAATTCCTTCTTCACACATATTTACCCCTCAAGCGGGTGATTGGGCCAAACCTTGGTTTACAAATCAAAGATGGAAAAACTTGCAAGAGTCGATGACTCAACGTGGTACGAACCATTGGTGCCATGCATGGAAGTGAAGTGAGACACCTATTAAAATGGGTAATTTAGATTGATTCGTTTGTTAACAGAAAGGCTACGTCAATGAGTTTTTTTTCTTAATAACCCTTTGGACCATCTGAAGCTTGGTGCTTTTTCTGAATCGTATTACCAGGTATCAAGACAACTTAGTCTTTTGAACAATGTGGGATTCGAACTCAGTTCATTCACTATATAGTGTAACTTGTCCATCACTAGAACAAGTGCCCTGGGGTAAGGTTGAGTCAATGAGTTAAACTTAGGGCAATTGGGTATAAAGTGGGAATGAGAAATAAAGAAAAAGTAAAGTGGAATAAGTTAATTGTTCTATAATCACATTATATTTCTCCACCATAAATAAGAATTTACTTTCATTAAAAAAAAAATTGACAGAATGCCAGCAAAGATCAGTCCAATTAATAAAGATGCAGTTCATTGTCAAACCGCACAAGAGTATGATTTTGAATTCCACGGTTACTGATATGAGGATATGATGTTTTGAATCTTAAGGTTTGTCCCCATTTTAGTGAGATTTACCGGCCCAATTCACCTAAACTATCGTGGCAATTAAGAAAAAAGTAACCACGAAAGATTGGTCAATTGAAAATGGTTTAATTATCATTAGGCGAAGTTCAATCTTCAAATCTTAAAGATAAACAAATCACGTTGGAAGAGAAATTCTTATTAAAATCTAACTCAATAGTATTATATATGCACGATGATAAAATATTTTATCAAAAAAATTTGAAAGTAACCACCCTTATCCTTGAAAGGAAAGAAAAGGTTAGGTGCCATTAAATATAGGTTCCACTGTAGATTCTCAACAGCCATCATTTACATATACACGTATACATCACCGACACCAAGAATCAATTCTTTCAAAACAAAAATTTGACTTACTCATCGTTTTTCTTCCCTTTCCCACCAAAATGTTATATTAGTATTAGGCTTTGATTTCTTTTCTACTGACTCGCGACTGCGTGTCCAAATAGGTTTGAGCCGTATTCATATATGAACCGAACCATATGTTCTTAGAACTTTATTCATTTTCAATAAAACCAAGAAATATTGAGTATCTATTCGTTTTATATCTTTGAATCAACATAGCACACGAAAACTTCATACAGAAATTTTATCCGGTTTGTAAAAGAAAGAAGAAAAAGTTTTAGAACTAAGTAGTGCTTTTTTCTCTTATACACCCGGTACCTCAGGCTAGTTCTTGTCATGGAGAACTCAACAGACCCAGACTAATATGGATTTGAGATTTGACAGGACCATTTTTTTAGGCGGCACCCCTACCACCTATATGTTGCTGTGTTCCCAAGT
Organism: Inga laurina; assembly: GCA_963855925.1. Classification (NCBI taxonomy): domain Eukaryota; kingdom Viridiplantae; phylum Streptophyta; class Magnoliopsida; order Fabales; family Fabaceae; genus Inga; species Inga laurina. The sequence continues at coordinate 11,046,907 of OY979710.1, forward strand.
CTTGAGGTTAAGCCAGTCGGAAGCTCGCGTTGTTGTTGTTTTTTTTTTTTTTTTTTTGGGTATAGGCACAAGTACCTGCTCATCGAGGCACTTTCGTCGTCGGGCAATAAACATGGGATGATGAGAGAATGAGGTGAGCTAAAATTGAAGAGTGGAATGTGGATGGACAAAACTTGCCCTTCGATTTTGTCGTTATTCTTGTTGGTATATATCGATAAGTCCATGACTGATTCGTGCTAAAGATGCTAACCCAAAGTTGTGGTAATCTAATTATAACCATGAAATATACGTACGCATCTAATTAATTATGATTCTGATTGCAATTTGAATCGTGTTTTTTTAATAACATTTCAGAAGAAAGAAAAGACTTGACATGTCTGAAAGTTCATTAATTTCTTGTCTTAGCTAAATTTTCTTCCATTGCATCTGTAGTTGTTATCCGCTGGATGACTTTTGAGTCCTAGAGTTATCTCTTACTTTAGTAATATTCTTTCCGTCATAAATATAAGATCCAAATAACTAATTTTTAATAATTAAGAAAATCAGTTAAGTTAATTATTTATAAGAAAATACTCCCTCCGGTCCTAATTATAGGACAACATTTAGGAGTTGATTTTGGTCCTAATTATAGGATAAAGTTTTAATTTTTATCAACTTCTTCCCAAAATACCCCCCATTGATACTTTCTCAATAATATTGAAACACTAACAATTTTATACTACACCTATGTATTATATAAAGTGAGTAATACTTACAACTTATAAATATCACACATATCTCAATTCTACTGTTTCTTTTATTTTTTTTAATAAAATAATTTTGAAACCCTGAGAAACTTTAAGTTAACGCCTTTTAATAGGCTTTTAATTTATATGGAGTGTATTATGCTTGGAGGCTTTGAATTAAAATAGAAAGTAATACACGTTGTTTGTGGTTTTTTCTTGCCTCTCAGGCGCATTAGCTAGAGAAATTAATTCTCAATCTTTGTAATAAATGAATCAAATTTGACTTTGTTAATCAAATAATGAGTTCTGAGGTCCTTAACAACAATTTCCTCATATACAATAAGTGCTCCAATTAATACTCCAAAGTTAGGGCATTTTTGGAAAATAAATAAGATTAACTAATTTAACTACTATTCTTAATTTCGCCAAAGTTAGGTAAATATGTCATATAATTAGGACCGGAGGAGTGTTATTTATCATAAAATACCTTCTGTAATTAATCATTTACTTTGGAATTACCTCTTAATGAATAATATGTGCATTTAATTGGGATAATTTTTAAAAAAGGTTATGAATTTAGCCAACAAAGTGGATTAGCATATTACATTTAAGATTAGAGTCAACTCCTAACCAACTCCTACATTTCAGAAGAAAGGATATTAGAGACTTGACATGTCTGAAAGGTCATTAACTGATTGTCTTAGCTGCATAAAATTTTCTTCCATTACATTTGTTGTAATCCGCTGGTTGACTTTTGAGGTCTAGAGATATCTCTTACTTCAGGAATACTCTTTCCCTCGTAAATGTAAGAACTAAATAATTAATTTATAAAAATTAAAAAAATCAGTTAAGGTAGTTATTTATAAGAAAATTTTTTATTTATCATAAAATACCTTATTTAATTAATCATTTGCTTTAAAACCACCTCTTAATGAATAATATGTACAATTAATAAGAATACTTTTTGAAAAAAATTATGAATTTAGCAAACAAAGTGGATTCACTACAAAAAAAAAAAAAAATTAAATTTTTGACGGAATTTGCTACGAAATTTGTTTCTGTGGCAAATTCTTCAGACGGAATTTTTTCTGTCGCAAAATTTGCCACAGAAAATATTCTGTGGCAAATTCCGTCAGAAATTCCGTTGTAAATAATTTTGCCACGAAATGAGTCATAGAAAACAAAAAAATTCCGTAGCTAATTTAGTTGGAAAAATTTAAAAATTATTATTTTTAAAAAATATCTTTATAATAATTAAAATTATGATATTATTAGTCATATAAATATTTAAAAATTAAGGTTAATAACATCTTTCATCTCTCAAGTTTTTTTTTCATTTTGATTTTGGCCCCTCAAGTTTCTAATTATATGTTTTGGTCCCTGCAGGGGCAAAATGGTCATGTAAAAATTTATTTATATATTATTATTTATTAATTAATTTTAATTAAAAATAAAATTTAAATTTAGAAATTGGACAAAAATATAGTTATATGAAAATTTATTTAAGATGTAAAATTTTTTAATTTAAAATTAATTTATATTAAAAATTATAAGAATATATATTTATGTATGAGAAACAAATATATATTTATAAATAATCTGATTATATATATAATAAGATTATATATATATAATTGTGTAATAATAAAACACTAAAACATTCTAGCCCCACTGGTAAGGCATCATGTGGGTACGGACGAGGTCGTGGGTTCGAACCAAAGGGGCCAAGACGAGTTGCATTTTCAAGAAAAAAGAAGTGGCGATACGTGCAGAGCTAGGTGTCGGCAATGAGGTGGAGGCCGTTGGAGTTGCCATGGGCCAGCGCTAGTGATGAGGTAGTGGTTGTCGGAGTTGCAACATGGCTTTTCTAAAATTAAAAAAACAAAAAAGAAGTGGCGATATGTGGCGGAGCTAGGTGTCGGCAATGAGGTGGAGGCCATTGGAGTTGCCATGGGCCAGCGCTAGTGATGAGGTAGTGGCTGTCGGAGTTGCAACGTGGCTTTTTTAAAATTAAAAAAAACAAAAAAAAAATTGCGATGGAATTGAATCCCGTTGGCCATTACATTTAGGATTGAAGTAAACTCCTAACCAACTCCTATAGGTGTCGGCAATGAGGTGGAGGCCGTTGGAGTTGCCATGGGCCAACGCTAGTGATGAGGTAGTGGTTGTCGGAATTGCAACGTGGCTTTTTTAAAATTAAAAAAACAAAAAAGAATTGCAATGGAATTGAATCCCGTTGGGTATTACATTTAGGATTAAAGTAAACTCCTAACCAACTCCTACATTTAGAATTAGATGGAGTAGATAATTCGTACCACTCAGGTTCTATTTATAAGTCTAAATTAACCAACTCTCACATATCAATGAGAGTTAGTTAACTCATTAATTATGGGTTAAATTTTCAATTTTACCTTTATTTATGATTGGTTTCAAAAGTCAATATGCATAAATTCTTTTTGTTTATTGCGATTAATAAAGGCAAAATTATAAAAAAAAAACACTTTCACTATGAAATTGGATTTATATTAAGGACCAAAATTTTTTGTCAAAATGGACTTATAAATAGGATGAGAGTGGTATTATTATACAATATATGAACAAGTCAAACTATTAATACACACACACACACACACATATACATACTCCCTTCAGTCCTAAATATAAGACAGAATTGATTTTTTTGGAGATAATAAGAAATCTAATTAAATTACTTTAAAATATTTATATTTTTTATTTTTTAAAAAAATTATTTTACCTAACTTATAAACTGATATATAATATAGGGTTAAAGAGCAAATTTACAAACGAAGTTTTAAGAAAGAAGTGTCTAGCACAATTATTTTTTAAAGGGGGCAAAAATACACATAAGGTTTTAAAAGTGGAGCATCCAGCACAAAACCGTTAAATTTGACCTAATGACGTTAAATTATAAGAGAAGAAAATCACTAATAATGTTAGGTCAAATTTAACTGTTTTGTGCTGGATGCTCCACTTGTAACACCCCAAATTTTATTCACCAAGAGTATATTGTGATTATTATATATATTCAATAAAATGGTGAATATTTAAGGCAAAAGAAATTAAATATTGAAAATTGAAAGGTGAATAGTGTTTTTAGTGAAATTGCCTGCGAGGTAGTGAGATTGTCATGTGGTTTTGGAAGACCAAATGATGATCAAAAAATTATGAAATTTTACAAGGTGAAAGTAGACATTCTAAGCTTTAATTTGATAGGTCATATGAATCAATTGAAGTTATGTACAAAAATATATGAATTTTTGAAGTTAGCCCAGAAAATCTGGAATGTTTCTAGAGCAGCGGTCAAAGATTGAAAATCTGGGAATAAAATGATCCCAGCTAGTAAAATTTCATATTTTTCCTTAAAACTAGACTCAATAAAGGGTTCCATAGCCTTTGGAATCACTCCAAAATGCTGTCTACAAAATTAGTTATGATTTTTCAAAATTAGGGCAGAAAATCTGTCAGAGTTGGCAATATCCGAAAATTGAAAATAAAATGTGTTAGAAATTGATTAATAGAATTAAAATGCCAAGTGTCATGATCATATAAGGAGGGGATTAAATTATAATGGATTTGTATGAGCACATGTCAAATTGCATTAAAATAATGCTACATGGACAAATAATGATGAAATGGTATGCTACATTGAGTGCAAGTTTGGTTTAATTGGAAGGACACTTGATTTGGTTAAAGCATGAGAAAGGGGAGCACGTTTTTTTTTTTTGAGCAAGACAAGGGAAGAATTAATGGGGTAAATAAGGCACAAAGTGAAGAAGTATAGGTGGAAGTATGGAGGGAAGTATGATGGTTGGTAAGTGTCACCATGTCAACCCTTGATGAGATCATTGGAGTAGATTTAAGGGAGGAAATTTATGAAGTCATTCCCTTCCTCTTCCTTTGTCCATTTTCGTTTTGAGCCAAGAGAAAAGAGGGAGAGAGAAGCTAAAGAGAACTCAAGCTTTAGAGAGAAGGAGGACGAGAACGATCAAGGTAGGCTTGTGATTTTTTAAGATTTCCTTCTAAACTAACATAAGCTTTTTCTCTAATCTCTATTTTTCTATGAAATCCATGGTTTAGCAAGCTCATCTTGAGCCCAAGGAGAGAGGGAGGAGGACGTTTAGAGAGTGAGAGGAAAGAAACTCAAAAGGTAACTTCTCAAGTCCTAAAACTATGTTAGTATGTGATTGTTGTTGATGATTGTGGTTGGAGTTGGTTATTTTGTTGAGTTTGTAAATTGGGAAAAGCTATAACTCTAAGGGGTTATGCTGCCCAAAATCCATTAAATCATGATTAAGAAGTGTTTAAATAAGTTAATCAAGGATTAAAAGTGGAAGAGTACATGTTTTGGAAGATAAAACACAAAACTATTTTTTTTCCATTTTCTTCAATATTTCGGCCAGCACTGTTCTAAGGGGTAGGAGTTGGATTTTCATGAAATAAATGGTTCCATTGAACTCAATGGACAAAAAATAGGTGGGGTTACAGTTGGGCACTTTTTCGGTAGAGGCTGAAAAAACATAATTATGAAAATGATACTGAAATCCCTAAATAGGGGCTGTCAAGGGTACTTTCATAATTTTACATTGGATTTGGTGAGTTCGAGCCCGGAAATGGATTCCTTGGACAAAAATAAATTAGAATAGCCTTGGTCAAAATTTTGGGAAAATGTGCCATCAGGCCGGGTACAGTGGGGCTGGGCTGGGGTCCCGGGGGAATTTTGGTAAAATCTCACCGTAGACTAATATAACCGCAAGAAATACTATAGAAGAGTCTAAAATGATACTTGGATAGGTTATGACCTATTTCTGATATATTTAATATTTTAAGATCGAGTTAGATGCCGGAAACGACACGTTTTATGAGGCCTAATGAAAAAGGGGTTTAACAAACTTCAAGGTAGGGACTACCGTCTTTCATACACTATATGAATAATTATATGTATTTGTTACTGTATTTCGTGATATGATTGCATGTTAGAGGCACTTAATTGTGGTTAGGGGTGTTCAAAGTATCCCGGTTCCGGTTATCCCAGCCCGGTTCCGAACATTTTATCCCGGGAATTTTCAGTCCCGGCCGGGACCGGGATCGGGATCACACCTTGTGATCCTAGGAATTCCCAGTCCCCTTTTTTATTTTTTTCTTAAAAAATAAGTTATTCTTTTATATTTGTATTTTTACCCCATAAATTAAGTTATCATTTGATAAAATGTATATCACATATTTAGTTAGAGTTAAATCGTATATATCGTGATACTAATTCTAACTATATAATATATAAAGATAATAACAAAAATGATGAATGTGATGATAATAATAATAATATATTATTCTTCAATTCTAGCTCAATTTGTGTGATTTTTATGACCTTATTAGATGTTAAATAATCACTTCAAACACTAGATTATAAAAAATTTAACTAATATAATTATATTATTGAAACTTGGAATTCCCAGTCCTGCTCCCGATTATACCGGGAATTTCCCAGGACCGAGAATGAATTCCCAGTCCCGGCTACCCCCCGGATGGGAACCGGGAATGGGTGATCCCGATCTCGTCCTGGGATTTGAACACCCCTAATTGTGGTTCGCTATCCAACAACGGTATATTGGAAAATCCTAGCTGTGGTCGATGACTCAGTTGAGGTATATTATCGGAAATCCTAGTTGTAGTCGGTGACTCGGCTGAGGTAAATATATATGAATCAAATCGAACTTTCATTTTTGCCTAATATAATGTATTACATATTTAATTTTCACATTTTATATGTCGATCGTATGTCTTTACAGGGATTCTTCGGAATCTCACCCTTTTTCAAAAACAAATATCTTAGCGGATTCCAATGGGCTAAAGGGTAAGGACGTAGACACCGGAAAGTGAGCGGCATATGTCTAGAGACGAGGACAAAATAGTGGTTATATTTAGTCTATGTTTTGGATATTCTAAAGAAATTTTTAAATATTAAGTTTCCGCTATATTTTCTGTATTTCGTCGACAAACGATATCGGTATTGTAAACGAATATTATTATTAGTATAATTGTACTTTTCTGTATACCAATTGAATATCATCTTTATTACTCTTCGATTATCGAAATATAAACAGGTGTTGGCACTATTTTTAAAACCTTATGTGTATTTTTGCCCCTTTTAAAATATAATCATGTCAAGCGCTCCTTTCTTAAAACTTTGTTGGTAAATTTGCTCCTTAACCCTATAATATAAGAATATACAATATATGATATAATTAAATAATTTATTTAGCTTCTTTACTCTCTCCAAAAAAAAGTAAACTGTTTTTTATATTTAGAACCGAAAGAAGTATATATAAATATATATAAGGATAACGACACACACACACACATATATATATATATGGATTAAGCCTTGAAATATCAACTCCGGCGGAATCTTCTAAGTGATCTACCAAAAGGGAATGATGTACAAGAGGCGAAGTTAGAGCATGATTAGCAAGGAAATGTTGTAATCACTTGGAAACGTATAATTTGAAACTATATAATTGCAAGAGGAATGTATTTGAATGAAGAATAACATGGACATGCTGAAGATACTAAATAAATTAGGGCCTGTAAGTATTGCATAGGAAATTAGAGTGGATCTGTGTCTTTACCGGAAACCCGCCAAGATAATTAGCACTATTTATAGTTGACAAATGATGGTTCTTTCATTATATATTTGGTATTGTCATTTTTATAAGAAAATTTCTCTTTTTTTATGGTTGATACTTAATATAAGTTTTTTTTTTGGGAGAATGACAGTGAAGTCCCAAGGAAGAGGAGAAATGAAGAAATGGTCCCTATAGATTGCAAAATGAAAAAATGGTCCCGTGGAGTTGTCAATACAGGCTCCTGGTGTTGTCATTAACAACTCCAGGAGCCTGTATTGACAACTCCATGGGACCATTTTTTCATTTTACAATCTATAGGGACCATTTTTTCATTTTTTTCCTTGCATGGGACCTAAGTGTAAATCTCCCTTTTTTTTTTTGTATCTCAAAATTTAAACTATTTTTTTTTTGTCTAACCCTATTAAATACATATTTTTATATTAATCATTACCCACTCATCACTGGTTCTTTTTTATTTAATCATTTATTATCTATTATCTCTCATATTTTATATGCATTCTCTCTCATACTTTTTTATTTATTTTCTCTTCTACATTCTTTTCATAAATATGGGCATATTTGGAGGAAACAATATTTGTTTTATAAGAAATTTTTTTCTTGATTACACAAAACAAACAAGAGGTTAGGATTAATTAAAAACAATAAATGTGTTAAAAATGTTATGTTTCTTCTAAATATACCTCTATTTATGAAAAAAGCGTTGGAGAGAGAATAAGTAAAAAATATGAGGAATAATGGGTGATAAATGATCACACGAAAGAGAATTATTGGTGAGTAGGTGATATAATTAATATAAAGATATACATTTAATAGGGGTATAAAAAGAAAAAAGTAGTTTAAATTTTGAAACATAAGAAAAAAAGTTATTTATATTAAAGACTGACTTCAAGAGAGAGAAAATTGATTATAAAAATTACCAGAGTGAGTATAAGTTTAGGTTAGTTGAGTCTCAACCTCCTAGGGGCTCACCTAAGGTGGAAATAGGTTCAACTAAACTAGATTTTGACTAAATAGACTTGAACTTGTAATAAGGATATAAAGTTTAAGCTTGAATGCATGTTTTTTTAGGCTTTGGTTTGAGCCTCAAAAAGCCTAACAAGACTTAAACCCTTTTTAAAGGTCGACTTGCAATGTAGATATTTAAAAAGGTTTAATATTTCATGCCTTAAGGGCCGTAAGAAAGGTTTAAGCCTACATTTATGTAGGGCCTAAATATATTTAAGGCCTTAAATAGAATTTATTTAAAACCTATATTAAATTAAAATAAAAGTTAATTTAATTACATGTTCAACATATATTTAATGCTTATATAAAATAATATATATTTTTATAACAAAATAATATACACACATACACACATAGATACATACATATATAAAATACTAAACATATCATATTTGTAAAGTTTAGGCTAGGTCTTTAAAAAATAAGCCCGGCCTATTTAAATAAATTAAACAAGCCTTTTAATTAGGCTTGAAGCTTAGCCTAGCTATTTATTAAGCAGGCCAAGGCTTACCATGCTATATCCAAGTCAGGGCGTAGGCACCTGTTAAAGGCCCAACCTATTTTCATGTATAGGCTCACCAGGATTAGGGCATTTTTTCAAACTCAAACAACACTTATATAAGTACTTACAAATCACTCGTGAACAAGTTTCTTACACTGGTAACGAGATTTGACATCACAATTTTATGGGTTTTGAGTAACTTCTTATCAACTGAGTGACCCTTTATTGTCTTTTCATTTTATATGTATTGCAATTTGGAGTTGTGTGTTTTGATCAAGAAAGTTAATAGATAGTCTAAATTTTAACAAAATACAATGGTTTTCCCTAAAAAATCCTTCCTTATTATGATATATTAAAGTGAGTTTTGCACTATTCAAGAGTAACATTATACTCCATCTGTGCTCAATGTACATGACCTAATTGAGAGCTTACTCTTACTCTTAAATATAATATCTATTTTTTATATTTGTTAATCTTTTGTTAATTTACTCATATTGATGCTCCCTTAACAATAATCAAGTAAAAGAGATATGGAGGAAATTAAGGAAGATAATTAAGAAAAAATTGATAAATATGAGAAATAAATCTTACATTTAGGATCAAGAGTAATTAAGGTGTTTTAGAAAAAAAAAACTTGTCAAATTAACTAACTTAACTAACTTCATTAATATATCAAATTAGGTAAATACCACTTTGTTCCTTTTTATAAATTCAATTTACATAATTCTCACATGCCAAAGAAAGTTAATAAACTTATTAAATATATCCTAAATTGATAATTTTTTTTTTCAATTTTACTCTCATTTATGAATGGACATAAAATATTTTATATATTGAGCTTCACCTCTTTCTTCTCTCTTGCATTTAATAGGGGGCAAAGATGTAACACCATCAGTAATTACTCTTTGGGGAACTTATAATAATTAAGGGTCAAAATTTTCTTTTCAAATTGAACTGATAAAAAAGACCAGAGTGGTGTGTCTTATGATAAGAGCTGGAGGAAGTATTAAAAATAATATTTTTTTGATAATCTAAAACAAAAACCAAACCTTTGTTTTTTTTTTTTTTTTGGACTAGAAACAAAAACCAAACCTTGAAAGTAACAATTGTTGAGACATGGCAGGAGTACAATTAAAATGGACCAAATATGTGGTTCAAAGTTTATGGCTTGTGAACAATGTTGCTTATACTTTTTTATAAATATATTATTGAATGATAAATTAAATTTGACTCTCGTGTATTGTGCAAAGTTTGAAAAATAAGTCACACTAATAATAATGTGTCTTTGAATATTATATATGTATGTATATTGATATTCCACATCCCCTTGCAGGGGACTTTTTTAGCAAACTTTTATCATGTGAACTTATTATGTGCCATCATATCTTGTTTCTATAACCAGAAACGTTACTGTATAGCAATATCAGTCATTTTCCTACGCATGATTAGTATCAAATTTTTTGGCAAAAAAAAAAAAAAAAAACAGATTAGTAGCAGATTTAAGGCATCAAATGGTCATATTGTTCGTCCACACCAACACATTAAAAAACCGTCCACACCCTAGAATAATTTCCTCCTAATGAACGTTGTCATGACGAAATGGTTAAGTCACATTGCATTTAAGCCAGTGGGCTCGTAAAGTACAATGATTCTTAATTTTTTTTTCCATTCCTTTCAGACATGTTTCTTGTACCTCTGCCGTTGGATCCACGAAACACCACAACATCCCATTTTAGTTCCCACATATCTTTCACAACCCATAATCATATACGTGTGTGTGTATTTGGATATAATATACTCTTTCGGTCTTAATCTTAAGGTAAAATATATTTACCTAATTTGATTAGATTAAAGAAGTTGATTAGATTAGTTAATATGAGATTTTTTTTCTCTAAAATATCCTAATCATTTTCCTTAGTTATTTTTATTTATCTCTTAATTCATTATTGGTAAGAGAGTATTAATAAGAATAAATTAGTAAAATATTAAGAAAATGAAAAATAGATCTTATATTTATAAACGAGATCAACTTCTCAATTAGGTTCTACTTTAAGGACTGAAGGAGTAATATATGGCCAGGAAGTGTATGGGAGGCTTGCCTTATATACATAGGTTTTGGGTCATACTAGCATCTTAGTGTTAAGGTAAAAAAGATTGGGAAATATGGGGAGACAACCTTGCTGTGACAAACTTGAAGTGAAGAAAGGACCATGGACTGCTGAAGAAGACAAGAAGCTCATCAACTTCATTCTCTCTAATGGTCAATGTTGCTGGCGAGCCGTCCCAAAGCTCGCCGGCCTCAGACGATGTGGCAAGAGTTGTAGGCTTCGTTGGACTAACTATCTTCGTCCTGACTTGAAGAGAGGCCTACTCAGTGATGCAGAAGAGAACCTCGTCATTGATCTCCATTCTCGCCTTGGAAACAGGTTAGACTCTTCTTCTTTACTTTCTGATATATAGTTTTGATTACTTAAAAGGGCCTTAAGGTTTTCTTGTACAGAATCTAAATGAGCTCATGATAGGACTAATTGCTCTGTGACAGGTGGTCTATGATAGCTGCAAAATTACCCGGAAGAACAGACAATGAGATTAAAAATCATTGGAACACCCACATCAAGAAGAAGCTGCTTAAGATGGGTATTGATCCTGTAACTCACAAGCCTCTCAAAAAAGAAGCTGCTTCCCAGGATAATTCATCTTCTGCAGAGCATTTGTCAAAATCTGACAGTGACCATAACCAGGTGAATGTTCTCAACTCAAATGAGAATTCAATCTCATCGCCAACTGAAAATTCATGTGGGCATGAACCACTTTTGCAAGAAACTGATCAGTGCCACGACCTTCTCTCGAACAACTCGTGGCTGGAGGAAACTTCACTACTGGTGGATGCAGTATGGGAAAGCATACCTGATGCACAGAACGCAAATTATGACTGGGCACTGTCATCTTGGGAGGATAGTATTTCCTGGTTCTTGGACTCTCAGGACTTTGGTTTTAATTTCTTCAATGAGATTGAGCGTCATGCCCTCCAGATTTCAGGAATGGAGGAGAAGGAACATTAGAATGCAGGACACAGGCTTGGGAGACAAGAATTCATTGGAAAATTAATTTTTTGGTCTCTATAATTTTGACGCGATAGTAACTTAATTTCTACACTTTGTCTTGATGCAACACAGTCCATGTAGTTTGGATTCGGTTCCAATTGAGTCAAAATTATAGGGATTAGGTTGCATCTAATCAAAGTGTCAGGATGAAGTTACAAATGAATTAAAAATATAGGGACCAAAAAATTCATTTTCCAAAATTCATCAATCTACGGTGTTACAGAATGTTTTTGACAGATAGAAGGACGTTTCCTCGTATCAGGTTCCTGATCATTTATCAACCTGCATACAAAAATGATACCAAACCATGTCATGTTATTTTAACGTTACTTTCTTTGCTTTGTAAATGTTGTAATGGTAGGATGCAAGTTGCAACGATAGGAAATATCAGACTATTGGTGGTTTATGTGACTGTAAATCCTATTATTGTACATTAGATACTTACTTTGAAAATGTTATTTCATTGTGAATTCGTGGTTTTAAATTCTGCAGTATTATATACAATTTCCTGGTTTAGGTCACATTTAGATAGATAGACAGAACCAGTCAGACAAGGAGAAGAGGTAGATGCTGAAAGATGTGTTTGGATCTGAGTTTGCAAAACATATGTTGCCTTAAATCAGAAGGGTTAAGATACAAATTTGTTTGAATAGTTTTCGGTCGGAAGTAATGTTGTCCTGAAAGTTTTTTTATGTTTAATATCATCCCAGAAGTTTTAAAATATAGTAATATTACCCCATTCTGTTAAAAACCTAACATTGGCTGTTAAAAAACAGGCATTAATTGTTAACATTTTAAACGGTAAGAGACAATATTATTCTATTTTAACACTTTTAGGATAACATTGCTCTTAAGTTATAAAAAACTTTCAAGTTAAATTTACACCTTACCCCAATTCGGAATGTTGCTTTGGCTTAACCTGGGATGAATTTGTATCTGATCACTTTACCTTGAGTTTGTATCTGGCAAACAGGAAACCAAACTTAGCCTGGAGATGATTAATCAACATAAGTGCACTTTACTTTTATCAAAGGCTTAATTTAATTCCCTTTCCTTTCCTTCACTTTCTGCGTGTCCCAAATTCCCCATTTTGCTCCTTAAAACTTTATTCTCATTCACTTTTCTAAATATAATCTGACAGCCTTCAAGTTGTTTTCAAGGGACAGTCCAATGATTGAGTAATGACATTCTATAATGCAGCTCCCCAACTTAAAATATTCCCACTGAGAATTAAAGTTCATCCGACGAACATAATCTATTGCTAGTTGGGTCGCTTTTCATGGATTGATTAACAAAACAAAAGGCCCATAGCCCTCATAGATTTATTAAAACAAAAAAAGAGAACCTTCTCTTTTGCATCTGATGACATCTATTCAACGGAAAAAAAAATTCCAAGAAACCGAATTAGATAGCAATAAATTAAAAGAGAGACGGAAGCTACATTGTACGGACCAAAGTATCAAAGTGTCTTGTGCATCATAAATACAAGCCGTTTTACCATTAGGCATTTGACACCTTGCAATAAGAAGTTAAATACACAGAGGGTCCATGTGTAAATTTGTGTTGTAAGTTTTCGTTTAGGAATAATGTGTTGTTCTGAAAGTTTTTTTTGAAATTCAATGTCACTTAGAAATTTCAAAACATAGTAATGTTATCTTATTTCATCAAAAAAATTAATGTTAATTGTTAAGATATTAATGTTAAATGCTAACATTTTTAACGGTAAAATAAAAGACAACATTCATCTAGTTTAACATTTTGGGGTAATCTTGAACCCAAAAGAACTTATAGGACAACCTTGAATTCAAAAAGAGTTAGAGTGTATTTAGTTTGAGGGGAGGGGTGGGGCGAGGGCTTAAATTACCTTTTTGGATTAAGAGTATTTAAATTTTAGGTAGGAACCCAAAATTTAAAAGAAATAAAAAGATAAATTTTAGGCAGGAATCCAAAATTTAAAAGAATAAGGGGGTAAATTTTGGATTTCTCCCGTTCAAAATTATAATCTACTTCCCTTCCGCTCCCCTCCCGTACTTCCCGTCCCCTCCTGTCCCCTCAAACCAAACACATAACGCTAGTAAATTTGCACAGCAACCCATGTACAGATTACAGAACATGGAAGATTTTATTGATGTGCATATTTGTTAGTATAAAATTGAAGTGAGAGAACGCACTTTGTCAGATACATTGAAACTTATTATTTATCTTCAATGTCACTAACCAAGTGGCCTGGTAATAGTATGGAATAAACCAAACATATAGTGGTGAGATTCTGCTCGCTTCTCGCGCAACTACAAATGAACGTGGCAAGAAAGTGATGCTTTAACTAGCTTAGCTTTTTCATAAATTAAGTTCAATGGACACCGCACTGTGCTTTGAAAGAGTATCTTTTTAATTATATTTGTTCACTTTTTAACACCATTTGGCATCAGCTAAGAAAAAAGCACATGCATGGTGGCCTCGCTTGTTAAACTAATTGTGCTTTAAAGCAACTGTCTGAATCACTATATCCACAGACTATAGATATTCTCCCATCTAGCTTTAGTTAATGGTACTAATTATAAAATTCATCTTTCTTCTTTCCTAGCCCCTAAAATATGTTTGTCCTATACATATCAATTCCTAAAAGTTAAACCCATATGGATGAGACCCTTTCATCATCTACTAATGTTAGATTAATTGTCCAATTGAAGGAGACTATAGAGGGAGAAACAGCAGCTGCTATATATCAGAAGCCTCTGCTTGCCATTTGGCCAAGAAAGGACGTTCCCTCCTCAAAGTTCTTCAGGAATATAAGAGGTTTTAACATGCTAACCAGGCACTTCATGTCTCCAGTTGGCCAAGCTCAATAAAAACACAATTGTAATGACCACAGGTCCAAAGGGAGAGCCCATATCAAAAGACTAGTCAATTTGGAAGGAGAACCTCTTGACTTATAACTACACCACACTTATTAGGCTTCTTAATGTGTGGGACTCATAACAGGAGCCTAGAATGTACATATAGCATTTGGAACATACAGGGACTAATTTTGTACACTATACTAGTGACTAAAGTGAGGAAAGAAACTGTCAAGGACCAAATAGCTCAAATTGTGGCAAATTTAAGTAACAGTTGAAAGATGTCATTTATCCCAACATCTCAAGGGAATAGTAAATTGGTTTCTAATGCATATTGTTGTCAAGTGGCTACTATCTAAACAAGAATAAGATGAGGCAAGACCCATATGTGGTGAGAAAACTTGCCATACCTGAACTTGGTTTCTTCTAATCAGCTTCTTCAAGTTGGTGGGATAAAGATATATATATATATATATCTATAAAATAGATTTTCTTGCAGTAAAATATGTTATCCAGATAAATTACACAATGAAGATTTTCTTCCTGGGCCAATTGATACTTTATTATAACAGAAACAATCAGACATCATACACAGAACAGAAACAGCAAGAACACTAAATATTAAGATTGTTTTTCAAGCTACAAGCACATGCTCCTTACTCCTTAGAACAGAAGCCCTGAGAGTGCCAGAGACGTCAAGAGATTTATTCTTCTTATCAAAGCAATAGACAGGAGCTTGCCACTTAGCATCCTCCAGCACAGCTCCCACTTCAAATGTCATCACATTCGCCTGTCTACCTGTACACATTCAGCAAACTGCATTAGCCCAAATGCTACTCCTCTCGTTCTTAAATGTAGGATCTTAATCCTAAATATAAGATTTATTTTTCATCTTTATCAGTCTTTTTCTAATTTATCCTATTGATATTCACTTAATAATAATCAAGTAAGAAAAAAATAGAGAGAATTAAGATACATGATTATGGTGTTTTGGACAAAACATGTCATATCCGTGACTTAATTAATTTTCTTAATTTATTCAAATTAAATAAATATGTCTTACATTAAACACCACGTTATTACTAAAAAAATGGCCAGTGAGAGGTTCTCTCTTTTGCTTTATTCCTTAATCTAATGTAGTTAGGGAAATAGGTCTTCCATTACATTAAATACGATCGGTGGGAGTACGTTACCACATTACCCTTTCATTTCCTAATTCCGAAACAAACGAGAATGCCAAAATTGAGGGTATGGGGTCATAAAAGGAACAGTTATATACAGCACACACCAGTGTAGAAGACCCAACGAACAGGCCTTTTGGAAACAACATCTTCATAGTACCAAATGAAATCGACCTTCTCCCAAACATTGCACAGGAAGCCATCCACAGTTTGCTGACCCAAATAGTTAGCACCGTCCAACCAATTAGGGCGAAGAATACCGACTTCGAGCTGAACAGACTTGCATTCCTGGGTAGAATCCAGAGTGTAGAAGAAGGAGGTGCCATTGTTCCATTCGAGGTCGTAGAGAATCTTATCGCCGAGCTGGTCCTGTATGATGTTGAAGTTGCGACCGTTGAGCCAATCGTACCAGAGATCGATCTTTTGAAGGGATCCGCTGTAGTTCATGAACAGAATGGAGTGAAATTGGTGAGGCCATGGGGTCGGAGTAGGCGTCTCGGTCGTGGAAGATACAATCGGCGATAGAATAGAGGCAATGGCCCAAAGCAGAAGGAGAAAGACGATCGGAAGAATCGAAGTCATCGTCGTTTATCCACAAGGATGCTCTGGTGAGCAATGAAACGCGAAAGAGTGAAGGGAAGTCGAAAAGAGACACGTGAAAACTCTAACACACGCCCAAAAAAACAAAACAGAGAAAATAAAAGACCACGCCCTCGGTAGATACGTTTATTTTTTATACACCAGGTCAATGTTTTAAAATTCGCAATGGAATGTAGAGTCAGAAAGATCAACGACATATGGATGAAATGAGTAGAATAGTTGCGTTGTTTAGTTAGATTGATAACATAATAATTAAATTAAAAATAATATTATTTGAATATATAATGATATAAACATAATTAGTTTATTTTAATTAATGAAAACATAACAAAGTCACAATATATATTTCAATAAAATAAAATAAGAAAATATATTTTAATTAGTTATCACTTATTATAAATAAAAATAAAATACCAAAAATATATTTTAAAGTATATTAGTTCACACATTAAATTTTTTTAAAAATATAAAACAGATAAAATTTTTAATTATATTATCAGATACGTAATATTAAAAATAAGTAATATTAACATGATATAGGGAAAATATCAAAAAAAAATACCGTGGAATATAGGAAAGGATAAATTAGTGCTATGAAATTCGACAATCCTAGATCAATGCTGTGTCAGTTTGGAGAAGGAATATGAGATTTTGAAATCTTGGTGAAAAGACGAATCTGCCCTTCAGTTGTTCCTCTCTCTCAGTTCAGAATAATAACACCGGTATCTTTATTAACAACACCGCATTCTACATTAACAACTCATCTTTCTACTTTCACAATAACAACACCGTATTATATATTAACAACTCGACTTTATTGTTTACAATAACTACATTGGTCTCTATATTAACAACACCGTATTCTACATTGACAACTCCACTCTCTTATTTCACAACTTCATAATTTAAGTTTCAGGACTAATAACAATATCTCTCTCTTTATTAACAACATCGTATTTTACATTAACAACACCGTATTTTGATATACGAAGATGTGAAAAAATAAAACAGAGTTGTTAATGTAGAATGTAGTGTTGTTAATAAAGAGAGAAGTGTTGTTATTCCGAGCTGAGAATGTGTGACAACTAAAGGGCACATTCATCTTTTCGCTGAGATTTCAAAATCCCAGATTCCTCCTCTGTACTGACACATCATTGATCTGAGATTTTCGAATTTCACCACACTGGTTTGTCCTTTTGCATATTCCAAGATATTTTTTTGGAATTTTCCAAGGTTATTAAACCGGGATCAGTCAGTGAACAGGTTGGGATACTATGTCAAGAGTTAATGGATTATATTGGAGTCAAACCGGAATCAAATCGGTGAGAGAGTGAAAATTTTAGGCTTATTAATATGGAATTATAAAGAAATTAAAAAAAGAGGAGTTTTTAACAAAAATTACGAACTAGTGTGGTTCACAAACTGGACCGGTTCTCTGATCGGATCATCGGTTTCAGGATTGAACTGATAGATTCGGTCCGGATTTAATAACGATGAAATTTTCCCAATGATGTAGCGTTTGAAAACATTTTAACAGGTTTATGTAGAATCTTGTATTTGTAATAAAATTAATGGAGAGAAAAATGGCTCAAAAACCACAGACATCCCGTTATCCACCCTCTGCAACCTAGCTTCACGTAGGGGTGTTCATGGGATCCTGATCCCGGTGGTCCCGTCCCGGTCCAGGTAGAAGCGGGATCAAAAATTCCCGGCCAGTCCGGGACCGGGACCGGGACTACCCGGGACCGGGACGAGATCCAGGCAGGGCTTCGGGAATCCCGGTCCCGGTCCCGGTCCCGGGTTAATATTTTTTTTTATTTGTTTTTTCCCCTTTCCTAAAACACTAATCCCTCTTCCCTCCTTCGATAGTTCGGTCCTTCCTTCCCTGTTCCCTCAAACTCAATCCCTCGGCCTCTCCTCTCTTGCGCCTCCCGATCTGTCATCTGAGCTGAGGATCTGACTCTCTCACTCTGTGCCTCCGCCTCGTCTCCTCTCCTCTCCACGACTCCGCCTCTCTCAAACGATCAATCTCAAGTCTCGTGCCTGCGACTCCGCCTTGTCTCGTCTCCTTTCGGCCGACGCTCACTCCCAGCCTCGTCTCGTCTCCTTTCGGACCGACGCTCACTCCCAGCCTCGACGGCCGTCGCTTACTCCCAGCCTCGCCGTCGCCTTTCCAGTTCCAGTCGGCAGCCGCGGCGTCGTTCTCCCCTCGCCGTCACCTTTCCAATCCCAGCCTCAGGTGAGTTGATTTACAACTCTTTCTTTGCTTTCCTTCTTTAATCGATTAATCTTGGTAATCAAATGTTAATGAAGCATGAATACAACAACATCTTTCGGTTCCTTGCTATACTCGTTACAAAAATCCTATTTTGTGGCAGCTCTCGAGTCTCATCTCAGGTAAGACTTGGTGAAGTTGGGAATAGATACTATTAGATTATTTCTTCCATTTGCATGTTCGTAATAAAATATGACTGTGGTTCAACCTGTGTTAATCTATTTATAGTCTGAACTCTGAGGCATTCCTTAATCCTAATGGCTTGCTTTTAAGGCAGGGAGAACTATGCTTATCACTTTCATAAAACTCTTTTAGTGTATATATAATAATTTGGAAGCTTATTATGCCTTGTGGATTGCTGTGTAGCTGCTGTTTTTAGTGTTTCATTTAGGAAGATAAAATTTTTTTCACTTTCATGATCTACTTAGAATGCTGTATAGTTGCTGTTTTTGGGAGTTTTTAGTGCATTGGATTGGGTATATGTTTGGATGCAGTCACTTAGAATGTTGCTCTTTAATGCTTACTAATAGATGGTGAAAAGATCTAGAAACTTGGCCAATACTACTACAAGTACAAGTGCCAATGAAGAAACTATTGGACAAAGTGAACCAACAGTCCAAGCAACTCCAAGTACAGTCGAACAAGAAGCTAGGGAAGCAAATGAAAATGTTGAAGCTGAAGATGATTTAGAGGGAGATGAAAGACCAGGGAAAAAGAAAAAATCAAGTGTTTGGGACCATTATGGGAAGGTACAAATCAAGCCAACTACTGGAAAGCACACAGCCAAGTGTAATTATTGCCCAAAAGAAATTCTTTGCCATCATAAACAAGGGACTTCTGGATTGCGGAGACATTTACAGACATGTCCTAAAAATCCAAACAAAGCAAACAAGAAGAACCAATCTTTGTTTACGACTCAGATAGGGTCATCTAATACTGTGACTTCTCATGTATTCAGTCAAGAGAGATGCAGAAGAGGTGTTGCAAAGTACATTATATTGGAGGAGAGGCCTTTTTGAACTGTGGAATCTGTTGGTTTTAGAGCGATGATGAGTGATGTAAAACCTCGCTTTAAGGTCCCCTCACGATCAACGATTACTAGAGATTGCTACAATTTGTATCTTAAAGAGGCGGTGAAATTGAAAAAGCACTTTGAGACTACAAAAGTTCGAGTATCCTTTAGTACGGATACTTGGACTTCAAATCAGAATGCAAATTATATGTGCCTAACTGCACATTGGATTGACGAGAGTTGGACATACCAAAAGCGAATATTGAATTTCTGTGTGGTTGAAAACCACAAGGGTGAAACAATTGCAGATGAAATTGAGAAATGCCTGTTGTCTTGGGGGATTGATAAAGTATTTACTTTCACTGTTGATAATGCTTCTTCCAACGATAGTGCATTGTCAAGGTTGAAGTCCGTTTTCAAACATTGGAATGGTGGTTTAGTATGTGACGGGGACTTCATGCACTTGAGGTGTTGTGCACACATTTTAAATTTGATTGTTTATGATGGTGTAAAGGATATGCATGAGTCAGTTGAAGCCATTCGGAATGCCATTAAATATGTAAGATCTTCTCCTTCAAGGTTTCGAAAGTTCAAGTCGCTTGTGGAAAAGATGAAAGTTGAGTCAAAGGGTTTGCTAAGCTTGGATTGTCTAACTAGGTGGAATTCCACTTACATTATGTTGGAGAGTGCCATTTAATTCAGTAGCGTGTTTGAAAGGATGGCCTCAGACGATGACTACAAGAAACACTTCTCTGATAAAGGTTTAGTTGGTCCTCCTACGGATGAGTCATTCCAACAAGCTAGCGAGTTTACTAAATTTTTGAAATTGTTCTACAATGTCACTCTGAAACTTTCTGGATCACTTTTTGTGACCTCACATTTGGCCTTCCGACAAGTATCAAATCTTGCTTCTATTCTCAATAAAGCTTCAACCAATCATGGTTCTTCTTTGTATGCCATGGCTAACAGTATGAAGGCCAAATATGATAAGTATTGGGATCGGTTTAAAAACTTCAATCCTTTGTTGGTGATTGCAGTGGTGCTTGACCCTAGGTATAAAATGAAGTTTTTGAGGTATACTTTTGATGCTATGTATCCTGATGATCCTGATAGTCGTGTAGACATGATACAAAAAGTCTCAAATGTCCTCTATCGTTTATTTGATCATTATTCAAGTCATCTTGGCACATCTGGGATTGTTATTGAGAGTCAAACTCAGGCACAAGAAGGAACTGATAGTAGTTGCAGCGCTGTAACAAGTGCTAAAAAAGATACTTTTGATATTGATACGGAAGAGAGTGAAGCAGAGAGAAGATTTAGGGCCGATAATCAGAATGAGGGTCAGAGTGATAAGTATGCGGAGTTGGACAAGTATCTTCAATCTGACTTAGTTGAAGGTCGTGATCCTGATTTTCTTATTTTGAATTGGTGGAAAATATATGGAAGTAAGTACAAAGTCCTGTCCATGATGGCACGTGATGTGTTGGCTGTGCCTGTTTCAACCGTTTCTTCAGAATCGGCTTGCAGCACAGGGGGCCGTGTTATTGATTCATACAGAAGTTCATTATCACCCAAGATGGTTGAATTACTCATTTGTGCACAAAATTGGCTCTCTCCATCCACATTACTCCCAACCGGACTTGAATCACTTGAGACTGATAACTTCAATGACACTGAGGAAGTATTAGTTGCTCTAATCGGTAATATCGTAATCTTTGTCTAATTTAATTCACTTGTTTCATTTAAGTTCTTAATAATAATTTTAACTTCAACCAATTTTTTCTTTTCACTTTTGCAGCTGAAGAGCAACGTCCAAATCCATAAATAAGTCTTTGTTGTTTGTTCATTGAATCATTGCTGTTTTGATTAAATTTGTGGGACTGAGACTTTGTTTGCTCTTGTAATCTGAATTTAATGTTGTTGTAATGTGTTTTTGCTCTACCAACTCTTGCTATTTAAACATGTGTTTGATTAATGTGTTTGATTAAATCATGTGTTTGCTCATGTTTTTGCCCTCCGAACCACCATCTTGATTTCCTTGAATTTGAAGCTGCTCAAGATCTGGAGGATATAGACATGTTTTGAGGTGCAATATCATAAAATGAATTAGAGATCTTGCACATGGGCTCCTCTCGTCCTGATGTTTTCAATAAAGGTCATAGAACTAGACCCTTCCTACTTTAAATGTTTGTAGTTCTAAAGGAATCGAAATAATGATAAGCATGTTCTTATTTCTGCTTTGACATTACTATCTCTACCTTTATATTTTGGGGTTAACTATAGTGTCAAAAAATGAATTATACGTGAAGGGAGCTATTAAGGATTCATGGGGATGCTAATTGACCAGTCAAATCCTAAATTGTCTAACTCTTCCGTATGATCTTTTGTCATGTAACACTGCTATCTGATTCTTAAGTGACATTTATTGCCATTTTTAATTGATTGTATGCTCTGTTTCTACCGTTGCCTTGTGAGAATAATCATTATTAAAACAAGTTCTGGATCCCTTCTCTTGTTGCTTTGGCATTTCTCATTTTCTTAGTTCATTTCTGCATGCAACGTGTGAAATTGATTGCTTTCTATTCAATTTCAAAGACACTCCATGTTAAAGCTTCTTTGACTGACTTTGAGTAAGGTTGATGATTTACAGGTTAGTTGAAACACATCTATTCTCCTTTGTTGTTGGAAGAGCATTTGTAACAGATATAGAGAGGTTAAAAGCCAGCAGAAAAACAAGATCTCTGGATGTAGCTCAAGTTTTTGAGTTTTTTTCTGAAGTCACAAAGGTTTGTCTAAGATGCTTCTTCTTTGATCTTGCTATTGCTTTGCTGGTTATCTGTTTTATTTTTTAACTGTGATACACTTTGTGCAGTATGGGATCACTCCTGGATCATTCCTTAATTTATGTGCTAAGTTGCTATATGTCATTGATTTTTGTTTTGTGTTGATGGAAATCTAACTTATATAATAACGACGATTTAATGAGGTTTCCCTTACTTCATACTTTGGTTTTTTCTTTCTTTCTTTATCTTTTTCTTCTTTATTTAAAAAAACTATAAATTATGCCTTGCAAGTAACGTGTTAGTGGCACAACTGACTTTTTCTTCCATCCAGCTCACGGGCTCAGCTTAAAATATCTTTTTCTGAAACCGGGAATTCTCGGTCCTGGTTCTGGGAAAGTCCCGGTTGTCCCGGGAATTTCCCGGGACCGGGAATGGTTTCCCATTCCTGGCCACCCCCGGGACGGGACCCGGGATTGGGTGATCCCAGTCCCGTCCTAGGATTTGAACACCCCTAGCTTCATGTGTCCCACATAAACACGTTTTTTCAAGTTCTGACAAGTGACCAGAGAGACTGATAACACGTAAAGTTTTGAAAGAAGTGAACGGTAAAATTTGTTTCTCTTTCTTCAACTTCCATGCGTGACTCCAGCCGGCTTCTTCTCTAGTCCAGTCGACCATCGGGCCTCAAATTTTACATGAGATATACTTTTGGTTGAAGTTACAAATGGAAAATATTAACGCAATAAATTCAAGTGATAACCAAGTAATTGACAAAGCATATTTACATTTTAATTTTTTAATATTAAAAATTGAAAATAAAATTAAAAATTAAATATCAAAAAATCAAAAATTAAATAAGCTTTAATATTGCAAAAATGAAAACTTAAATATTTTGTGTTAGCTGTTCAGTTATCACTTGAGTTTGATGTGTTAGCGTTTTCAATTAACAACACTTAACAGTATTAGAATTATAAGACTAAAATTATACTTTATAAAATTAATGGATCAAAAGTATACCTTATATAAATTTAAAGGACTAAAAGTATATTTTAACCTTTTACAAATTTAATTTTAGGGCCCATATAATTAATAATAGTATATTGAAGTACATGATTACTTTTCCTCCCTAAACATATCTTATTTATAAGTCTAAATTATCTAATTCTTATATATCAAGACTAAATTGATAATTTTTTTTCATTTTTGTGGGTCTCATTTATGAATGAGTATATTTTACCTTTTTTTTTCTACCTAACATTTATTACCATTAATATGGGTAAAATTTTAACACTTTTATTTATTTCCTAAAAGTGGGCTTATCACTACAAAAAAAAAAACGATTTAGTAACGGTTAAAAAGATATATTTGTAGTGGTTTTCACTGCTACAAACGACATTGTCAATCACTATTAAATCCACTGTTGCAAATGTATTTGTATCGGTTATACAGAACCGCTACGCAAGTTACTAAACCGCTACTAAATTTGTAGCAATTTATGTCAACCGCTACAATATTCAATAGCGGTAACTCATTGTCTTGCATTATTTATAGCAGTTTTATAACCACTACAAATATCGGAGCCTGTGACAGGAAATGAAAAATAAAATTTTTGCTGCATATTTGTAGAGATTTCAAAACTGCTACTAAATTGAAAAAAAGAAAGGCGCCAAAAATTTGTAGCGGTTGGAAAACCGCTACTAATATCATATGAAAATTTTAATTTGGAGTCAGAAATTTAATTCCTTTTTGTTTTTTTAAATTTGTAGCGGTTGTATTTCTTAAAACTGCTACAAATTTTTTTGTGAAATTTTTTTAAAAAAAATTTACAATTATCTGTCTCAATTTTTATAATATGGTATTGAATAATTTATTATTTCAATAGTTTAGTTGATAGTAATTATTATCTAAAAAATGATTTAATTAAATTGGTATAGTATAAACTATATATTGGTAATATTATTGAGAATATGTAGGTAATAAGAAATTATTATATTGTCCGCTACAATGTGATTATCATTATGTAAGGAAAAAAAGAAACAGTGAGAAAAGGTCCTTCAATATCTAAAAAGAGAAAAATAGTGAGAATAAATATTATGTGAGGAAAAAAATATTGAAATGAAAGAATAAAAAAACTTTTTATTATATTAGATCACCTTGTTCAGCTTCTCAACTCTTAGAAAAATATTTGTAAATGAGATAAAACGAAAGAGAGGAAGAGTTGAAAGATATGAGGGAGTGTTTGAAATAAGGTGTGATGGGAGTATTTATAGGGATCTACGTAGCACTTGTATTGGTTAGTATGACAGGTTTTGTAGCGGTTTACTTTTGTAGCGGTTATTGTGACGTTCTTTGTGGCATTTTTATATTTGTAATGGTTTATGTTGATTTTGTAGCGGTTTTGGAACCACTACAAATAATGTCCTGAATTTTTTTAAAAAAATTATACATCAAGGATTATAAAAACAAAAGCATAATTTGTTTAATCATTCTTTCTAGCCATCCCTACAAAAATTGTGTGAAGAAATTTTTAATGTGGTATTATTTTGTAAAACAATTAAATTTAAATGATGTGAACTTAAAAAACGCACGGAAGTAGAGGTAAATTGTCATCGCCTTCAGGGAAGGAGTTTTCAAAATTGGTGGGCTGAAATGACTCACTCTCGTAGGTGATATTATCGCCATCACCAATGTCATAAAAGTCTCGAGGTTTTAAATGAACAACCATGTGCCAATCCCTATGCCTCTTGTCCTCGACATAATAAACCTGTTGTGCTTTTGAGGCAAGAATATACGGCTCATCATCTTCAGAATGACCAGTGTGAATTGGACACGAGAAATTTACTGATGTGATGCCTAAGTTGTCAGTTGTAGTGGTATTTGCCCACAAAACCTATCATACTCCCCGGGAAGTAGTGATATTTGCCCACAAACACTTGAATAGTGTCACAGTTAAACGGCCTTGGTAATTAAGCATCATCATATCTTATACCGACCTTCTTACCATGAACTCCCCAGAAAGTATAGTCTTCCGGGAAAGTCTTCACAAGCAAATGTTCCTTAACAACTTATCATGCATGCCACTTCTTGAACTTGCATCTTTGACATGTACAGACTATCTTTCCATTACAGCTAGCATGAGAGAATGCGAAATCCAAGAAATTGTTTAATCCGTATAAATATTCTAGAGAATTGTGTGGCTATCTAATCCATGACTTAGCTATGCTATCTAATCCATGACTTATCTATAGCTAGTGAGAAAGTTTAGTAAATAAGATGAGTGAATAGAGAATTACGGGTGCCTGGGAGCTTATATTCAACTTTTCTAACATTAAACATTTTGTAGCGGTTATAAAACCGTTGCCATAATTGCTATTGGGTATTGTTTGTAGCGGTTATATTAATATAACCGCTACAAATTTCCATGACCGTTGGCTGCTGACAAAAATTTCGTTTTCACTTTGTAGCGGTTTTAAAATATAACCGCTGACGACCATTGGCGGGATATGAAATTCAAATTTCAAAAGTTTCAATCTTTGTAGTGGTTATGGAATAAACCGCTGCAAAGTTTCAAATTCGTAGTGGTTAAGGACTTAAACCGCTACAAACTTTGTTAAAAAATTTTTTTTGTCACCTTGTAGCTGTTTTTTAAATGTAACCACTGCAACTTTCCACGATTGTTGACGGGATATATAATTCAAATTTCAAAAGTTTGAATCTTTGTATTGGTTATGGAATAAACCGCTACAAAGTTCCAAATTTGTAGCGGTTTTGGACTTAAACCGCTACAAATAATCTTTCCAAAGTTTGTAGTGATTGTTACATTTAAACCGCTACAAATTTCATATAGTTTTTTTTTGTTTAGTTTTTGTAGTTAGTTTTAAAAATATAAATATAACTATCGTAAACGAAAAAGAAATTTAACAAAGTTCTGAAAATATAAATATTCAAGTTTTTTTTACAGTTGTTTGAAAAAAAATATATAATTGTTCAAAGCTAACTAATTAAAAAACAAAAACTAACTACCTGGAGGATGATGATCATGTCCTCCCTCAGGAGGGGAAGGATCACAGCGTTGATCATCAGGTCCTCCCTCAGGTGCTGCTGTATCAAGGAGCTGATTAGAGTTAAAGCACTATCAGCATCAGCAGTAGGAGTTGGTTGGACGACGAACCGAGGGACATAGGGAACCTGTGGATGCTCCTTGTTAAGGAGAAGGCGACTCCATGACCGCTCCAGCATGTAGTTCATTATATAGCGCCATTGCGTATGCTGAGCATAGTAGTAATCGGCCTGCTGCTACATCGGATGGGCCAATATAGCCTGTGTCTTAGCAAACTCTAAAAGAAACTCCTCAATAGACTCATCCCTCAAAAGTCTAAACCTGAATGTCAATGCTCGAGAGCTGCCAGCCTCAGAGGCGCCGCTCCTGCCATAGAGCATACTAGGTCTAGTGTAATATCCATAATTTTAGGATTGGAGGCTTGGAAATAAGCCTAAATTAAGCGGACTGCTAAGCCCTGATTTAGCAGGTGTCTCAAACTTATTCCCTAAAGTTTCTTATATCTTTAAGGTATTAAAAAGAATAAAATGGTGAATTTTGAAGGAAGTGATTATGCTTTTAGTGAAATTTCCTACGAGGAAGTGATAATTTCTTAGGATTTTGGATGACCAAATGATGTCCAAAAATTAAGATATTTTACAAGGTGAAATTAGACATTCTAGCTTTAAATTCATAGTTCATATGACTCATTTGAAGCTATATATAAAGAGTTATGAATTTTTGAAGTTTGCCCAGTGAAATTGGTTATTTTCTGGAGCAGCGGTCAAAGAATTAAATCTAGTAATGATGTGCTTCCAAATAGCTAAAATCCATATTTTTCCTTGAAACTATACTCAATAAGGGTTCTATAGCTTTTGAAATCACTCCAATTTGATTTTTCCAGAATTAGTTATGATTTTTCAAAATTTTGACAGAAAAACTATCAGAAAATCTGAAAATGGGAATTATGACATCATCAAAATAAAATATGACATAAGCAAGCATATGATATAAGGAAAATCTGTATCTTCTTTGTTTTATTTCGGTGCAGCACCATGGAGAGAGAGAGAGAGATTTTAGAGGGAGAAGAGGAAGAAACTCGCAAGGTGGGTCGATTTCTTCGGTGAATTCGTACCTAATGTAACCATATTTCTAAGCTTCTCCTTCATGTTATTTAAGGTATTGCAAGCTCAATTTTCATGGTTAATAAGGGTTAGGGTTCAGCTATATTAGGGAAAAGCTAGAAGGAGCTTGAGGTAACTTCCAACCCTTCGTATAATGACTATTCTGGTTGCCGTGGACAATTTAATCGGTGAAATTTCGTCGGATTGTCTTTATTTGTAAATTTTGGAAATGACGTGGCCTAGGGGTTATGTTGCCAAAATTTGATCTAAATGGTAGTTGTAACCTAATTAAATAGTTAATATAGTGGTTAGGAGCAGAAAGGAACACGTATGTGGAGTCAGATTTGAAAAACCCCAATTTTCCCCGGAGTTTCTCATATTTCATCCAGTACTAGAAAATGGGCTTGGAGTTGGATTTTTAATGATTTTATGGTTCCATTGAGTTCAGGAGGGAAAATGAGGTGGGGTTACAGTTGGTCACTTTTCCAAAAAAGCATGAAAAAACATAATTACAAAAACGCCCCTGAAATCCTTAAAGTGGGGCTGCCAAGGGCAATTTCATCTTTAGGAAGTGAATTCGGTAATTCTGTGTCTAGAAATGGATTCCTTGATCAGAAATATGTCAGGATAGCCCATGTTAGAATTTCAAAAAAAAATGCAGCCGGACTGGGTACGGCGGGGCCGGGCAGGGTCCCTGAGGATATTTTGTTAAATTTTCACCATAGGTTAATATAACCATTATAAACACTATGAAAGTGCCTAAAATGGTACATGAATAGGTTTTAACCTAATTCTTGTACATTTGACATTTTATAACCAAGTTGAGAGCTCGAGGGGTTGGCATGCAAATCGAGGAGCCTCTTTAAGGATGAAGCAAGGGTGATCAAGGTAGGGAACTTACCTCTCTTGCATGTATTTGATATATGTGCTGGTGTATTGATGCATGTTATTGCTTTGCTTGATTATGTGAAACATATATGAATGATTGAAGCTCTGTTTCTATTTATGCTATGGCCATAAGTATGTTGTTTGAAATATTGAGCACGTAGATATATCATTGTGTGAGCATGAGTTATGTAATACAAGCATGTCATGCATTAATCACTTATATTACATGCATATTGGTACTAGTTTCCTACTGAGATTCTCTTGAATCTCACCCTCCCTTATCAATAATATAGATAGGAAAATACAGAAGGTATATGGAAATCATAGAAGAGAACTGCACGAGAGAGGGTTGCAGTGGTGGAGCGAAGACGGGAAGATGTCTTCATTTCACTGGGATGGGTTTAGACACTATAGTAGCCTTGTGCAGCTACCTTAATTGTAAGTGTCATGTACAAACCCTTATAGGGATTTTCTATAATCATGCACATGTTATCAGTATAATTATGCTATTTCTGTGTTGCCCACTGAATCGCATATCGTTTTCCGTGAATACTCTGGTAAAGGTGAAATTAAAATAAGGGTGTGTCATCTGGCGCCTATCCCATCCCCCTCACACATCCAAGGTGCTCAAATGGACCCAAACCCACTTTTAATGGCGCAGTGGGGTCCACAGACCCCTGTGACTCCTAGGTTTGGGTATCTCTCAACTCAGCCTGCGACTACTGCATCCACTCATGTCATTTTATGAAACAATTAATTAGTATTATTATTCAAAATAATTTTTTTTATAAACAATATAACAATAAATTAACTTATAATGGCTTCCTCTGCTTGCTAAGGGGTTAGAGTCCCGTCACGGTGTCTGTGGGTGATAGCGAATAACTCCCCGTAGTCTGTTTGATGGTTCTCTTGCTGTGCCTTCCTCTCTTAAATCAATAAAAAAAATTAAATTATTATTATAAACAACAAAATACTAGATTATAATATGAAATAACCAGCTAAAAGTAATTGACATTGTGAAAAGTTACCAACTCGTTGTAAGTGACAGCAAAGGTCTTCGATCTTAAAACAATATTATAAGTATTAAAACAATATAAAACAATTTTAATTATTAAAAACATACAATTTATGAAATTCAAATTAAAATTATAATTAGAAATAAATTACCTGCCCCTCTGCGCTCCTCCTGAACTGAACAAAACTCGCCCAATCGTTCGGTGGGACGCCTTCCGAGACATTCTCGATCAGCTGCTACAGAGAAATCGTCCCATCCTATGGAAGAGATGATTCCTCCTGTTCTTCCAGTCGTCACCCATCTTCATCAGAATGTACCTCTTTCGGTTGTCCCGGACGGCAAACCTAAGCTGTAACACAATTGAATAAATAATAATTAAATACGACTAATTACAAATAATACAATTAATAAATATTAATGAAATACAATTAATTACAAATACATAATATATTTAAATGCAATTAATTACCTACACCACCTTGTCCTACGCCAGGTCCTTCGGCCCCTTGAGAACGTTCCTCCACGTCCTGAAGTAAGGGGGAACCGCATCTAATTCGAGCCCAACTTGTCCAGGAAGCGGTTTAACAGGTGACCCCCATTCTCGATGGGCTGGTCCATGGCCTCATTCCACGGAACTATAACTCGTAGTGTCTAGTCCAGGCTGTTCAGACTGGCCACATCCAGTCTCCTCATGGACACGTTCCCCTGCTCATCTCCACAATTTATGACATATATTAGATAAATTTAAATTCACATTTAACAGGTTGAATTTGAATATTTCATTTATTATTTAAAAAAATAAATTTACCTTGGACCTGTACCTTAAACCTAGTCGACAGGGAAGACAACAGTCCTGGGTTGTTCTGGCCCCGTGTTCCTCCTCATCTAGGAACCTCTCTATGTCTCTGAGTATAATTGGGATCTCAAACTCCTCGTTCTCCTTGTAATCGTTGACACTGAGCTCGCCTCCCTCTCCTAGAATAGCCTTAGGCACCTGTGGTGCGACCGCCACCTGTGGGGCCGTCTGCCATGGCTGTGGTGGGCCCGACTCCTGTGGCTACTATGGGCTATCTGCTGTGTTGCAATTGACCTCCCACCATGTTGCCCCCTCCCACTGCCCCCTCCCCTGCTGCTACCAACCCACAAATCGGTCTAGGAATCTCAGGCTCCTTCCTCTTATCGCTCCCTGAAGGCATATCAACTGCAAAAATTTAAAAAAATAAAAAACAATTGTCACATTTATATATAAAAATTTAATAATAATAAAAAGAGGAAAGAAAATATGTAACT
The DNA here is from genome assembly GCA_963855925.1 of Inga laurina. Lineage (NCBI taxonomy): Eukaryota > Viridiplantae > Streptophyta > Magnoliopsida > Fabales > Fabaceae > Inga > Inga laurina. Next base: position 11,077,952 of record OY979710.1, read on the forward strand.
TTTGTACCTCAAGTGAGAAAAATGTGATGCTGTAGTAAAACTCTTAGAGAGATATCAGAACGCTTAGATCTAAAAGAAAACTCTCAGAGAAACGTCAGAAAACAAAATTGCCAAATGAGACAAATGAAGGGACGCTGGTTATTTATAGCGCTGAAATTTGTAATGGTTATTGATAAAACCGCTACATAAACCGTTACAAACTACCTTGAGCAACGAAACACATTATAGCAGTTATAAGTAACTTATACAAAACATAAGAACTATTGGAGTTAACATTAGTAGCAGTTATGTAGAAGCACTACAAAAAGGTGACTATTTGCATTCTGTAGTGGTTTATCTCCACTTAATCACTACAAAATAACCACCACAATTGTTGCACCTGCTTCGCGCCAATTTGGTGCCAAATTTGTAACAGTTTACATGATATAACCGCTACAACTTATGGTAGGAAATTGGCATCAAATATGAGCGGTTTGTTTTTTTTTTAACCGCTACAAATAACATTGGCTTACCAGTGCGCCACTTGGCGTGAAGCTTACTGCTACAAATTTGTAGCGGTTTAGGTTAAAATAGCTACAAATCATCATATTCATAGCAATTTTTTTATAACTGCTATAAATTCACCTGTACAAATTGTCCTTTTTTTTGTAGTGTATGATAAGGATCAATTTTTTTTTTTCAAAACTGAACTTATAAAAAAGACAAGAGTATTACAAGATTACGTAGTTTATTAAACTAAATGCAATTTTTTCTTGGGTCAAATATACAGTTTTCTCTCTCCGTATGATATTTGAATTTCCTTATTCATGTTTTCCACTTTAATTTCAAAATTTTGAAAACCCTTATAAAATAGGTTAAAGTACATGTTAATTTTTTAAATTTGAATTACATTTTAGTGTTTTCTATAAATTTATAAAGTATAATTTCAATCCCTTAATCTTAATATGAAAAAAGCCTGACTCAGCAAATTTATTATATAGTTAATAATTTTTTTTTTCAAAAAATCAGCACAAAATGATTTCTTTAATTGATCTTCAACTGTTGCAAAGAATCACTTAAAATTGTTAGAATATTAGATTAAGAATGGACTTATTATTTATTGATAATTTTATGATTTTTTAAATAAAAAATTATTGATAAATTAGAAAAAAATTTAATGATTACGTTTGTTAAAATTATTTAAATTTTAGTTTTTAGTATTTAATCTTTTTTCAGACAAACTAGAGGTGATTGAGAATGAAAGGTTTAAGGCTTAGCTTAAGACTTGATGAGACTTTGTTATTGCCATGTAAATACCTTACTTTTGACATGTGTTGTACTTAGTGTAATGGAACCTGGATCGGACCGGGCATTCCAGATTTGAAGTCGGCTAACCAGTCGGTAGATTGGTTCGGTCCGGTGACCTGGTCCAATCCGGATTTTTTTTATTTTTTTCAAAAAAAAGCAATTTTTTTTTAAAAAAATTCCTTTAGACTGTATTTCATATTATAAGCATAAAATCTTCAATTTCTCACTGGTTTAGTCCTGGTTTGACCCACTGACCCTTGACCTAATACCCCAGCCGGTTCAGTGACCGGTCCGGGTTTAATTACCTTGGTTCACTACAAAAAAACATGTTATTATTGACAAAATTATCCATGGAATTATTTCCATCAGTAATTTCCAAGGGATTTTCCATATGAAAAATTACTGATGGATTTTCGACAAAAAATTTTTGTTCGTAAATTCTGTCAGAAAATAATTTTTCTGACAGAATTACCGATGGAAAAAAATTTCGTCTCTAATTATCGAAGGATCAAAATATGGAAAAAATTCCGTCAGTTAATACTGACAGATTACTCATGAAATTTTTTCTATTGGTAATTACCGACGTCTTAGCCATGGATTCCATGGTTAATTTCAATGAGAAATTACCGACAGAATTTTGTGGGTAATTCGTAGCTAATTTCCGAAGGATAAAGACGGAAAAAATTCTATCGGTAAATATTGACGGATTACCCATAAAATTTTTTCTGTCGGTAATTACCGACGATTTACCTATGGAATTCCGTGGGTAATCCGCAGGTAAAATTAATAATTTTTTAATTATATTTTAATAATTTATATAAAGTAATAAAAATAAAAATAATCTACAACAAATAAAAATTTAAATATCATAAAATCAATATTTAATATAATATATTAAATATATATAATATTAATAATAACAATTTTAAATGAAATAAGAAATTAAAAATTTTAAACTTTATATCATAAAAACAAAATACATAATTATATATTGATATTAATATTAAATATTTAAATGAAATAATAAATTAATTTTTTTAATTTTATATTATAAAAAACGAAATATATAATTATATATAAATATATATGTAATATTATATATATTTATATTAATATTAAATATTTAAACGAAATTAAAAAGTTTTAAATTTTATATTATAAAAAAGGAAATATATAATTATATATAAATATATATATTTATCTTAATATTATGTTTTTTTATTTATTATATTATATACATTATTACGTGTATAAATAATGCAAGGTTAAAATAGCTCAACTTGCAAAGGCATCATAAAGCATACCAGAGGTCCAAGGTTACGCAACAATTATCTCACAGAGACACATGGCCATTCTCAGGGGCCTCCGGGGGTGGGCGGTGCGGGGGCCTCCGATGATGTCCACATGGTTTCTTTTAAGGTCTCAATGTGTATTTTTTTAAATATTAAATTACCGACGGATTACCCACAGAAAAATTCCGTTGAAAATTACTGACAGAATTGTTCCGTTGGAAATCCGTCGGTAAAGTTTCCATCAGAAATCCTTTCGTAATTTCTGATGGAAAATTCCGTCGGTAATTACCGACGGAATTTTTCCATGGGTAATTTGTCGGGTAATCTCTGACAGAATAAAAATTCTGTCAGTAAATCAATTTGCCACATACTTTTTAGAGGCGGAACTTATTCCTTCAGTAATCTGTCAGTAATTTCCGTTTGCAATGATTTCAACGATGGAATTTCGTGGGTAATACGCTATTTTTTGTAGTGGTTGTACTATATATAATAATTGTATATTGTCATTTAGATTCATCATCAAACACTTGACATACATATTTGAACATTTTGATTTTATTAATGCAAACTTGAATTCTATAACTCTCAAGAAAAACCGTCTGAACAAATTAAACAAGGATCTAACTTCCATGATCAACTTCCACCTCTTGCCTAAAATGGTAATCAAGGACACAAAAATTTCCTTTAAGCTCATGACAAAGCTTAGAGTCCGTTTGGTTCAACCACATTGCATGTCTACAATGGTAATCATGATTACATTACCAAGAGAAGAGTGTTTGGTTGTTTTTTAGCATGGTGATAGGGTTTACCATGGTAATGAAGATTACTAAAAAATTGGTAATCCTCATTCATACCTCCCTCTATGAATCCTCATTACCATCCTATTGCATGGTTAAAAAAGTCCACTTTACCCTTTAGTTTCTTGTGTCTTTGTTTCACTTTTCTCATTTTACTTACCACAACTGCCACCACCACCTCCTCCTCCACCACCATCGTCACCTCCACCTGCCGCCACGACCACTACCTCCTCCGCCGCCATCACCTCCACCCCCTACCGCCGCACTATCTCTTTCTCCTCCATTGCTGTTGCCGCCACCCCTATCGTTGCCATCGTCACCACTACCTCCTCCTCCGCTGTAGTCCCCGCCACCCGCCCACCGCCACTACCACAACCTCCCCCTAGGCCGCTGTCGCCGCCCTCCCACAACCACCACCAGTACCTCCTCCTCCTCCACCGCCTCTGTTGCCACCCGCCCACCACGACCACCACTACCTCCTCCTTTGCTGCAGTCCCCGCTTGCCCACAACAACTACTCACTACCTCCATCGTCGCCGCTGCGGCCCCCACCTCCACCGCTGCCCACCGCCACCACCTCCTCCTCTGCCGCCACCCCCTCCACGCCCATCACTGTTGCCACCACCACCACCACCTCCTCTATCCCAACCGCTACCAGCTCTTAACTATTTTTTCTACACAGATTATATTAAGGGTAAAATAAATTTTGTGCAATATATTAATTTTAAATAATTGTTAAAATATTAACTCATTGCACCTTGCTTAAAAATCAAACCAAACATTACCCCTGTAATTAATATTGCATTGCATTACCATTACATTGCACTGTACTGTACTGCAGGGTGTAATGGGATCGAACCAAACGAGTCCTTAGTGAAATGTCATTCCCTGTGGAAGATTAACCAAACTTCATCCACACAATATTTCTAAAGGGGTGAGAGGCTATTAATTAAGTTAATCACTTTTATACAATTAAAAACATGATTAATTTTCTAAAACCTTAGATCGGCGCAAGTTGAGCCGATGTATTATCCCAATCATTTCTACAACAGCTGAAGGAACAACAAAGATAAGTTTACAACTATAACCACAAATATATCTATCTTCTTTATCACGGATGACGTCTCATCCACTGTCGTTTTATCCATCTTTCACTACAAAAAAAATGTGATTTAGTAGCGGTTAAAAATGGGTATTCGTAGCGGTTCTAACCGCTACAAACAAGGTTAGTAGCGGTTACGAAAACCGCTACTAAATCGTACGTTGCAAGCGGTTTTGTAGCGGTTCTACAAAACCGCTACTCAATCAAAACTAACCGCTACAACCTTTGTAGCGGTTCATAGTAACCGCTACAACACCAAGAGATATTTGTAGCGGTTACATAACCGCTACAAATATAAAAAATTTTATTAAAAAAGAAATTTTTTTTGTAGCGGTTTAATAACCGCTACAAATATATAAAAATGAAAATTTGTTAAAAATGACATTTTTTATTTGTAGCGGTTAAGAAACCGCTACTAAATTTGAATTTCATGAACTTAGTAGCGGTTTCTAAAACCGCTACTAATTTCATGAAATTCAAATTTAGCGCCAAAAATTTTAAATTTAGCTTTGAAAAGGCGCGTTATTTAGTAGCGGTTTAATAACCGCTACAAATATTTAAAATTTTTTTAAAAAATATACGTTGATTTTTTTCTTTTTTTTAAATATTATATTAAATAGTTTAATTTATTATTATTTTATGTATTTCAATTAGTTTATTATTTAATAGTTTAACTTATTAATAAATTAAAAAGAAAAAATGTAATTGAATATGATTAGTATAAAATTTATATTAATAATATTATTAAGGATAGTTAGGTAATAAGGAATTATTATGTTTTATAATATAATGTAATTGTATATGAAAAATAGATGAAAATGAGATAGAGTTATGATATATCTAAAAAAAAATGGTTAGAATAAATTTTATAGAAAGAAAAGAAATATTCTAAAAGATATTGAAAATCTTGTTACCATATTTGATCGTATTATTCAGCTCCTCTACTCATACGAAAGAAGTTGTAAATGAGAGGAAATGAAAGAAGGGTAAGGTGAAAAGAAATTGGGGAGTGTTTGAAATGAGTTGTGATAAGGGTATTTATAGGGATTCACGTATAATTTGTAGCGGTTAATATAGCGGTTAATGTAGCGGTTACTAATTAGTAGCGGTTATTTATATTTTTGTAGCGGTTTAATTATTTGTAGCGCTTAATGTAGCGGTTTTTATTTAGTAGCGGTTATTTATATTTTTGTAGCGGTTTAATAACCGCTACAAATATTATATTAATTTTTTTTTAAAATTTTTTTTGCATTTTATTTTAACACAAATTTTTTGCATTTTTTGTGAAGAAAAATTTTTTGCACTTGAATTCTACAAATATTATTTTAATTTTTTTAAAATATTTTTTTACATTTTATTTTAACACAAATTTTTTGCATTTTTTGTAAAGACAAATTTTTTACACTTGAATTTGATCACTCATCGTCGCCATCCCTACAGAAATTTTGTAGAAAAATTATTGTTATTGATGTATTATTAAATTTAACAAATTTAATTGAAATGACGTGGACTTAAAAAAACTCACCGCAGTAGAGGTAAATTGTCATCGCCTTGAGGGAAGTAGTTTTCAAAATCAGCTGGCTGAAATGGCTCACTCTCGTAGGCGATGTTATCGCCTTCACCCATGTCGTAAAGGTCTCTTAGCTTTAAATGAACGACCATGTGCCAATCCCTATGCCGCTCGTCCTCGACATAATAAACCTGATGTGCCTCTGAAGCTAGAATATACGGCTCATCATCTTGAGAAATACCAGTATGAATCGTGCGTGAGAAATTGACTGATGTGATCCCTAGGTCGTCAGTTGTCAGTCCCCGAGAAGTAGTGGTATTTGCCCACAAACACTTGAACAGCGTCACGGTGAAACGGCCTTGATAATTAAGCTCGACCACATCAAGAAGCTTGCCATAGTAAGGGACGCCTCCGAACTGCATGTTGGCGTCACTGCTGCTCGCATAACTCCTTGTCCCAAATGTGCCATAAACACCCGAATTCTGTGTTTGCAATCCTTGATCCCGTGAAACCGTGCAAAACTTAAAACCATTGACATTGTATGCTGTAAACCGTTTTGCATGATCAAGAGGGCCGATTGCGAGAGCTCTGAAATCTGGTGAGTGTGGGTTGTGGTCATTTAGTATTCTGCTCGCAAACCAGCCCGGGAATTCTCTGTGGACCCTCCTATCAACTTCCGAGGATGTCTGTGTACGGATCCTGAGCTGACGCTTGACATGACTTCTGAATTCCCTGCAATTAATAATGGAAAGGCGTTAGTGAAATGAAAGTGAGAAATGTTACGAAAGATATAGATCGATTAACATACATGTGAGTGTACAATTCTTACCGTATGAAAGGCTCAACTTGAGTGCAATTAATCAAGACATGTCTATGTGCTTGGAACTTCTCAGTTGCCGTTAGTTTGAAGTTCTCAGTTGCTCCAACTGGTTTACCAACACGAGGGATAAATTCTCCTGATGTCGGCGCAGGTTCAGGACAATCGTCAACACGAGGGGGGCGGTTGAAAGCCGTCTCAAGATCATCAAAGTACCTTGAGCAAAAATAAAGCACCTCATCCCCTATATAGCCTTCAGCTATAGAACCTTCTGGCCACGCCTTATTCCTCACGTAAGATTTTAATTTCCCAAGGAACCTACGAAGTACATAAGAGAAAATTGATATAAAATGATGAAAAGGACGACTAGGAAACATTAAATACGGACAATAAATGAAAGCACATATTTAAAATGAGTACCTCTCAATCGGATACATCCAACGATATTGTACTGGTCCAGCGAGCTTTGTTTCATGAACGAGGTGGACCGTGAGGTGAACCATCACAGTAAAAAAGGACGGAGGAAAGATCATCTCCAAGTGACAAAGCGTAAGAATGATTTTCGACTGCAGCTGATCGAGCTCCTCAACGATCAAAACCTTAGAACACAACTTCCGAAAGAAAGAACAAAGTTCCACCAAAACGATGGAAACATCGGGAGGAAGTGTATTCTTTATAGCCAGAGGGAGTAACTGCTGCATAAGAACATGTGAGTCGTGACTCTTCAGGCCAGCAACCTTCCGAGCCTGCAAGTCGACACATCGAGAAATGTTGATTGAATACCCATCAGGAACTTTTATTTTCTTCAACGTCGCGAGGAACACATCCTTGTTCGGTTTTGTGAGGGTAAACTTTGCCAGTGTAAATCTGTCATGCTCATCTGGCCAAGCGTCTTCACGAACTCCCATGTCGCGTAAATCTTTCCTCGCTTGAAGGTGATCTTTTGTCTTGCCGGGTTCGTTGAGCAGCGTATACAGCACATTGTCGCAAACATTCTTTTCAATGTGCATTACATCAAGACTGTGGCGAAGTAAATTAGATCTCCAATACGGAAGCGTGAAGAAGATACTTATCTTCTTCCACTGCTGAGGCGCCGAAGTCCTGTGCGTCTTTTGGCGAGTTTGTGCTGAATCGTCGCTTTTTCCAAACTCGACATCAACATGCTCAAGCTGCTGTAAGATATCTGTACCGGACAAAGTCTGAGGTGGTCCTCTTTTCTCTGGTTTCCCATTGAAGCGATTCCGTTGCAATCTGAACTTATGCATTCCATCGAGAAACCTCCGATGCCCCATAAAGCACCACTTTCGGCTGTGGGGAAGGCGCAGTGCGTCAGAGTCGAAATTGCAAGCCGGACACGCCGACCCAGTGTGCACATTCCAACCAGATAATGTGCCAAGGCCAGGAAAGTCACTGATCGTCCACATCAAGGCTGCACGCATGTTGAACAAAGTCTTGCTGTGAGCGTCGTACGTCTCCAAGCCGACATTCCACAGGTCAAGCAATTCCGCAATAAGCGGTTGGAGATACACATCGATGTCATTGCCCGGTGCCTTTTTGCCTGGAATGATCATAGACATAATGAAAGAGCTTTGTTTCATACACATCCAGGGGGTAAGTTGTAGGGAACTAAGACTACCGGCCAAATGCTGTAACTTGTGCTAAGATTCCCGAAAGGATTAAAACCGTCGGTCGCCAACGCAAGCCGGACATTTCTGGGGTCAGTCGCAAAATCTGGAAAGTCGTTGTCAAATGTTTTCCAAGCAGCTGCATCCCGCGGATGTCTTAATTTACCGTCTTCGTTTTTATCAACGGCATGCCACCTCATGTGCTCAGCAGTTTTAGACGACATAAATAATCTTTGTAGACGAGGTTTCAAAGGGAAATACCTGAGAATCTTTACGGGTTTCTTCTTCTGCTTTTTCCCCTTCCGAATTGTCTTGTACCTCGATGTGTGACATCTCTTGCACGTCTCCATGCTGGAATCGTCTCCCCAATACAGCATACAATCATTTGGGCACGCATCAATCTTTTGATAATTCAACCCCAACCTGTTGATGATCTTCTTGGCCTCGTAGAACCTTGTGGGAATCTCGGCGTCGGGGAATGCATCTTGTAATAAGTCGAGCAACATCGACATTCCCTTATCCGTGATCCCACACAAGCACTTGATATGATACAATTTGATCAAGAAAGATAATTTAGAATATTTGCGACAACCTTGATATAAAGGACGATCTGCCTCATCCATCAAGCTGAAAAAATCCCGAGCTGCTTCATTCCCCATAAAAGCCGGCTCAGAGCCGTGCACTTCTTCGTTGAAGTTGTCGCCTTGAAATCCAAACGCATCACGCACAGCATCATTCACAGGATCATCTTCATCTACTTGAACGCCTACTTGAGAACTTCGAGGAAGAGCCTCGTCATATCTAATGCCGGCCTTCTCACCATGAACTGCCCAGAACGTATAGTCCTCAGGGAAAGGCTTCACAAGCAAATGTTCCTTCACAACATTTCGTAGATGCCACTTCTTGAACTTGCATTTCCGACACGGACAGACGATCTTGCCGTTACAGCTGGCGTGAGTGAATGCGAAATCTAAGAAACTATTTAATCCGTACAAATATTCAGGAGAATTGCGCGGCAACCTTATCCAAGATTTATCCATAGCTACAAGTGAGAGAGAAGAAAGTATAGAGAAGAAGATGAGTGAGAAGATAATGAAGAATGCCTAGAACCTTATATTCTGAAAATCCAACGTTTATAACTTTGTAGCGGTTATTAAACCGCTACACCAACCGCTACAGATATTCCAACGTTTATAATTTTGTAGCGGTTATATATATAAAACCGCTACTAATATTCAAGCCGTTAATTGGTGGGAAATTCAAAATGTACTTGTTGAGTATTAGTAGCGGTTTTATATAGATAACCGCTACTAATGTTCAACGAATTAGTAGCGGTTATATATATAAAACCGCTACTAATATTAAAGCCGTTGGACATTAAATATAAAAATAATTTTCTAATTTGTAGCGGTTATACATAAGATAACCGCTACAAATGTGCACAAAGGCGGCAAACTTGAAAATTCAAATCATTTGAGTGTTTGTAGCGGTTATTTACTAATAACCGCTACAAACATATATATTTGTAGCGGTTTCCCTTTAAAAACCGCTACAAATATATAAGTAAAGTTGTAGCGGTTATTTGCTAATAACCGCTACAAATATATACATTTGTAGCGGTTTGAACTTAAAACCGCTACAAATATATATATATAATTTTTTTTTAAATTTAGATTTAAATCATTTATAAATTATTTCAATGCGATATAATAATATAAATATTATTATATAAAACACAATAAGAAAATTCTGAAATAAAATCTCATAAATATATACAAATGTTTAAAAGAAAAGAAAATGTCCTAAACTAAGAAGCTGGGGGCTGATCCTCTGGTGCTCCCTCAGGTGGGGCTCCCTCAGATGCCGCTGGATCGGGCCGCTGCGTAGACTGAACCGCACCATCCTCATCAGCAGGAGGAGGAGCTGTAGGAGGAGGAGTAGTGCTCGGGACGACGTAGCGAGGGACAGGGGGGACCGCTGGATGCTGCTCGTCCGGGAACAGCCGATTCCATGCTCCCTCGAGCATAGTGTTCGCGATCTCACGCCACTGCGTCTGCTGCGCGTACATAGTGCCTGCGTGGATCTGCAGCAGCAGCTGCTGCTGCACCTGCATCTGCTGCTGCTGCTGCACCATCTGCTGCTGCGTCTGCTCCAAATCTGACCGCAGCTGGTCAATCGACTCGTCCCTCAGATGTCTGACCCCTCTAGAACTGCCAGCCTCAGAGGCGGCGCTCCTGTCGTAGATCATGCTGGGTCTGGCGCCTATCCCCATCCCCCGCACTCGTCCGGGGTGCTCAGGCTGAGCCATACCCGCCTTCAGAGGAGCCGTCGGGTCCACTGACCCCTGTGACTCCTCAGGCTGGGTCTGTCGCAGCTCAGCCTGCGACTGCTGCATCCGCTCCTGCCATTTTATGAAATAATTAATAATTACCATTTTTCATTATTAACTTTGTTTTATAAAAAATATAATTCAAAATTACTTACAATGGCCGCTTCTGCCTGCTGAGAGGTCGCAGTCCCGTCACGGTGTCTGTGTGTGATGGCGTACAGCTCCGCATAGTCCGTCTGACGGTTCTCCTGCTGAGCCCTCGTCTCCTGAAACAATTACAAAACAATTAGTATTATGAAATAATCAACTAAAAGTAAGTGAAGCACTTGAAAAGTTACCAGCTCGCTGTAGGTCACAGCAAAGGTCTTCGATCCTGCTGTGTGGTGGATCGTCTGCTGCGCCCGGATCGCGGCGTTCCTCCGAGCAAGCTCCTGGAAAAAAAAATTAAATGTATTATAATTTAAAATTAAATACAAAATAAATTGCTATTATAATTTAATATTTAACAATTAAAAAATTATATATAAAAAATATAATAAATACATTACCTGCGCCTCAGGGCTCCTCCTGAACTGGACAAAACGTGCCCAGTCGTTCGGAGGCACGCCGTCCGGGACGCTCTCCTGCAGCTGCTCCAGAGGCATCGTCCCGTCCCCATCCACACTATGGAAGAGACGGTTCCTCCTGTTCCTCCAGGCGTCGCCCATCTTCACGAGGGCGTACCTCTTCCGGTTGGCCCGGACGGCAAACCGCAGCTGAAAAAAAGACATTTAAATATCAATAATTATAATAACCATAATTTAAAAAAATAATTAAATAGAATTAATTACAAAAGATATTAATTAAATAGTTTTAATTACCTGAACCACCTCCTCCCAAGCCTGGTCCTTCGGCCCCTTCGGAATGTGCCTCCACGTCGGGAAGTGAAGGGGGAACCGCATCCAATTCGATCCCAGGTCGCTCAGGAAGCGGTTGAGCAGGTGACCCCCATTGTGGATCGGCTGGTCAGTGCCCTCGTTCCACGGCACTACAACTCGCAGGGACCGGTCCATGTTGTTCAGACCGGTCACATCCAGCCTCCTCGTCGTCACGTTCCCCTGCTCATCTGCACAGTTGACCGCACGTTAGATAAATTATAATTCAAAGTTAAAAAGTTAAAAAATTTAAAAATTAAATAATTTACCTTCGACCTGCACCTCAAACCCAGTGGACCGCGAAGACGACCCTCGTGGGTTGTTCTGCTCCCGAGCCTCTTCCTCATCGAGGAACTGCTCCATCTCCCTGAACCCACTAATCGGGATCTCGAACTCCTCCTCGTTGAGGAAGTCCTCAACGCTAATCTCTGGCACCTCCACCTCAGGCACCTCAGCTGCGGTCGTCACCTGTGGGATCGTCTGCGGTTCCTGTGGGGGGATGGGCTGAGATGCCTCGGTAGCCCTGCCTGCGCGCTGCCCCCTCCTCCCTCTGCCCCCTGCCCGGCTGCTGCCACCCCGTAAAGTCGGTCTGGGGGGCACAGGGGCCTTCCCCTTATCTTGTCCTGAAGCCATATCAACTGTACAAATTAAAAAAAAAATTAGTCCATTATTATACAAAAATATAATAAAAATACAAATATAAATAAAAATACGTGTTATATACGTACCTCAAGTGTAAATACTGCGGAATACTGACCAAAAACTCCTATAGACTCGTCTGAAAGCTCAAATATCGAATAAACCACTCAGAGAAACCTCAGGAAACAAAATGAGCAAAATGAGAAATGGAAGAGGCGAGGGGTTTAAATAGGCCGGATATTAGTAGCGGTTATTCAAAATAACCGCTACTCTAACCGCTACAAATAATTAAATTTGTAGCGGTTCTACAATAACCGCTACAAATCTTCACAACGTTTGAAATTCTGTAGCGGTTATTGCCCAGAACCGCTACAAATTTGGAGTCTCTTGAAATTCTGTAGCGGTTTTGGGCAAGAACCGCTACAAAATTCTGACCTTTGGTATTTTGTAGCGGTTTATGTGCATTAACCGCTACAAAATAACCGCTACAAGTTTTGGCGGGAATTTCGTGCCAAATTTGTAGCGGTTTTTTGTAGGAAACCGCTACAAATATTCTTGCCGCTACAAATTTGTAGCGGTTTAGGTAAAAACCGCTACAAATACTATAATTTGTAGCGGTTTAATATAACCGCTACAAGTTCACCACTACGAAATACCTTTTTTTTTGTAGTGTTTCAGCACTAATTCATCCACCTTGACCTTGACAAATCCTTTTTTAAGAAATTTTCTTAACAGATCATTATCCAATCAAGCTCCAACAGGTTGGATAGAACAACATGATGATTATTTGTACCCTCAGTACTAAAAAGTTTGTTACATCTAGACACCAAAATATCTCAGCATGTGCGCATATATACCTAAAATATGACCATGTATGGTTGATATTTATGATTTATGAACCTGAAACTTTTAGTTGTGATCAAGTGCATTAGGAATGCTTAAACGATGTGACCACATGAAACTATCTAGGTGTAACCAGTGTAAAAAGTGCAAAACAACTATAACTTTACCAAAAAATACCATCGCAGTAATCGCACCTACGTTTTACGTTGATTAAAATAATGTGTGTATTCATATATATATATATCACCATGTCTCGAACCCTGAACCTCTTGAAACATTCATAACGAATGTTCCAGAAAGCCATGAGGAGACTGGTACGTTGATTAAAATAATAATCGACGACGCAGAAAGGAAAACACAAGTAGAACTTTTTTATAATAATGTCATCACGTGAACTTCTACACAAATTAAAATAATAACCATCATACAAAGTACGGAAAAAAAAAATTTATTTATAAAAATATCATTATACACATTTTTACCACATTCATTTTTAACTGGACTAAAATACTTCGTGTATAATTTACTTTTCCTCTGATGCACCAAGAATGTCAACCCTTAATTAACGCATCATCCCATAAATCAACAAGAATGCAAATCGCATGAATGCATCTCTTGCAAGGGGATTTATTAGATCAAAAGCCAAAAAGAAAAAGGAAGGTGATGATAAAAGGGTTTGCCGAGTAATTTATTTGAACCAACTTATTGTAAAATTATACTTTCAACATTTCTATAAGAGATAAAAGCCAAAAAATTCAAAACATAATTAATAATGATAGCACAAGCAAGACATGGCGTAGGAAAGTTGCTATTTCGTATAGAAGAAATTCCTTTCAACAGGAAACTGATTGGTGGCGACAGGGGTAGTAGATAACAGAACAAAGGTTTCCTGATATCTTGACCAAGGCTGGAAAATTTTGAACGTATAACGGATAAGGGAATGATATAAGGTAAAGAAACCTCAAAATATATGGTAGTTAAGAAATTATATAATTTATTATCTTAATTACAGCGATAACCAACTTTAAAGTTTACAAGTTTTGTTTTAAATGTGACGAGAATAAAAAAAATGTGAGGTATTATAAAATCAAGAAAGTATAAGAGATTGAGATAAAGGGAATGAAGAAATACAAGAGAGAAATAGACAGCAAGGAGGGAGTGATTCTTATTCATTTGGATGCCAACAAAATGTAGTACATAATGCTCTATTTATAGGCCCTTAACCACAACTAAGAGTTACACAAAGTAAATGGCAAACTTTAATCCTCATGAGTGCACACATTGTAACCTTTGAGTTATGGGCATGAAAACTCCTAAAGATCATTCATTGGAGAGGTTATGGGATGTAGAAAATGAAAGGTCAAGAGTTGGGAGCTCATGGACATCCACCTTAATTAGTATTTTACAACACTCCCCCTTGGATGTCCATAAAAAAATATTGTGCCTCATTAAAATCTTACTAGGAAAAACCCAATGGGACAAAAACCTAATGAAGGAAAAAGAGTACACAATACAAATCGAAACTGCCTCATTAAAAACCTTACCAGGAAAACCCCGTGGGACAAAACCTTGGTTAAGGAAAAGAGTACAGCATGGTCTCTATTTTACATGATGATAATATCGTATTTACTCCCCCTGATAATAACATCAATTTTACTTCCCTGATAAGAACATCACTTCTAATGTATTGTTGGGCATATCATTCTTTTAGCCACCAAACTATGAATGATACATTGTCACCAAATATTCTGCTAGATGTATTCCTCTTACATATCTTTTGAATATGCTAAAATATCAGTATATTATGCTATCAGTATATTATGCCTTTATCTTATTCATCGTGAAAATAAAGAAAAATTATTCTGAAAATCATCAAAATATATCTTACATCCACATATTCAGTTTGTTTTGAACAAAATAATATTATATAATATGTTAATAGGACTATCACACCAAATCTCATTTTTTTGTTATCCACTGTGCACTTGCAAGAACTAATTTTTATCAATAAAATCATAATAGGTACAACATTAGCATAATACAAACATATTCTCATAAAGTATAAGGTACTTCTGGACCATTAAATTCAATATATCTTTACAAGAAAATTCACCACGATAAAAATATGTGATTTTGAAATCATCAATGCATTTGATAACTTGATCTACAAGTCAAGTAAAATGTAAAATTACTCATTTTTCAATATATTTTTCAATTAATTATATATGCTTGAATTATTTTCAAACTCGCACAACATTTTATATATAGAATGATTTTCTTGTATATGCTTCTAACATTTTAAATCCTTCAAAGATTCTCATGTAATATTCACTATCCATATGCATATGCTATATATAATGATATCTAATAGACGCATTATTTTATTTACATATACTGCCAGACTAATAATATATGCAACAATTATTGTATCCACTACCAAATGTTGTACCTCATCATAATCATCATTAAACCTTGTGAAAATCTTTATTTTCATATGAATATTCATATATCACAAATAACTTAATATTTCAAATGTTTTGAACTATACAGGTCCATATTTGGACTACAGGTCCATAAATTTCACATGTTAAAAGAACATTTTTCATTGCGTCTTGTCCCCCTCTTCAGTTGGCCAATCACATTTTTTTTACCGACATATTCATGTATAAGATCCTCATTTGATCATGTGATATTATTAATAAAACTGTTGTCGACAACTTTATCTTTTCAGTTCCATTTTTCTTGTTGTAACATAATTCATTGAGATCTCTTTATTACTTTCAGGTACCTGAACCTCTTTTGAGGGTTCTGCAAGTAGTTATGTATTGACCTCTTCTGGAGTGTCTGCCTCCTTAATATGATTATCTTGATTATTTGCTTCTTTCTTTTTTTCTTTTGGAACTGATTATTCTCTCATACTTCGGGCATGTCTCACTTTCATTTATGCTAATTAGACCACTTATAGGTCAGTAATTGCATCTGGCAAATTTGATGTAATATTTCATGAATGCAAACCAAATGAAATTCTAGTTCCTATTGTTATATTTGATGATCTATATTTGATAGTAATAATGCATTCGTTTTCTTTTCTTTTCTAGCTATTTAATTTCTCCCCCTCATATAGGAAAACTTTGTCAAATGACAATCGACTAATCATGCAGTATAAGTCTCCTAAATCCATTTGTTTCCATTAGAAACATTCTTTTGTTTCATTTAGAGACAAACAAGAAGAAGAAGGTTCTTGCCCAACATTTATCTCAATTTCCTTTAAATATCCATCTATGTGCATTGTGGTGAATCAATAGGAATGCACATTCAAACTTTTTAAGATGGAATATACTTGACTCATGACCAAAAGCCAATTATATTGGGAGAATTTGGTTCGCTAATATAAGTGCTGCAATATGTAAGATCAAATATGCCAACACTGAAATATAAATTTTGTTCTCATAAATATTAATCTAGCTATTTATGGAGGCTTCAATGAATGAATCGTATAATCTAGAAATCGCGCTTAACATAATAATTTATTCAAACATTCTTGCAAACTTCAGGTTGCAAACTAATAGTAATATCACATGTAACCATCTTATAGATGCATCTGTCAAAATTATTGAATATTGATATGGTTTACATGATATTTGAATGGGCCCATACATGAGTTTATTTATTTCCAGAAATATAGAGATCCATTCCAAATCATAACTTGTGATACTCACATAATCAAATTTCTTTGAGAACAAGCAGTACATGATAATTCTTGAATTATATAATATGTTGGCTATTCATGAAAAATCTTCTAGTTCTTCAATGGATGTCAAATGTAATCTTTTATATATGACTCGGGTGAATCAAACAAGTTATGCCAACATAAATTTGTTTGGATCAGTAAACTATTAGTTTACTGTAACATGTTGCTTAACCAACAACAAACTTTTCAATTTCCATAAGTATTGATATAAAATGTCAATATGACATCTATTTTTGGGAGCTCAATAGGTTTTGTGAGGAAGTATACACTACAAAAAAGGTCATTTAGTAACGGTTAAAAATGGGTATTAGTAGCGGTTCTAACAGCTACAAACAATGTTAGTAGCGATTAGAAGAACCGCTACTAAATCGTATGTTGCAAGCAGTTTTGTAGCGGTTATATAAAACCGCTACTCAATCAAAAATAACCACTACATCATTTGTAGCGGTTCAACTTCACCGCTACAACACCCACATGGATGAAATTTTTTTCAGAGATATTTGTAGCGGTTATATAACCGCTACAAATATAAAAAAATTGAAATTTTGAGAGTGAAAAAAAAATAACATTTTTTTTATTTTGTAGTGGTTAACAAACCGCTACAAATATAAAAAACTTGAAATTTTGTTGGCGAAAAAAAACATTTTTTTATTTTGTAGCGGTTAAGAAACCGCTACTAATTTTGAATTTCATGAAATTAGTAGCGGTTTTAAAAACCGCTACTAATTTCATGAAATCCAAATTTGGCGCCAAAAAAAATTTAATTTTAGTTGTAAAAAGGCGCGTTATTTAGTAGCGGTTTAATAACCGCTACAAATATATAAAAATTTTTTAAAAAATATAAAATTATTTGTTTCTGCTTTTTCAATATTAAATTAAATAATTTATTTTGTTATTATTTTATCTATTTCAATTAGGTTATTATTTAATAATTTAACTTATTAATAAATAAAAAGGAAAAATGTAATTGAATTGGATTAGTATAAAATTTATATTAACAATATTATTAAGGATAGGTAGGTAATAAGGAACTATTATGTTATCTAATATAATGTAATTGTGTATGAAAAATAGATGAAAATGAGATACAATTATGATATATCTAAAAAAAATGGTTAGAATAAATTATATAGAAAGGAAAGAAGTATTGTAAAAAAAAATTAAAAATCTTGTTACCATATTTGATCGTATTATTCAGATCCTCTACTCATACGAAAGAAGTTGTAAATGAGAGAAAATGAAAGAAAGGTAAGGTGAAAAGAAATTGGGGAGTGTTTGAAATGAGTTGTGGTAAGGGTATTTATAGGGATCCACGTACTATTTATAGCGGTTAATGTAGTGGTTAGTGTAGCGGTTATTAGTTAGTAGCGGTTATTTGTATTTTTGTAGTGGTTTAATATTTATAATGCTATTTGTAGCGGTTAGTATAGCGATTATATCCATTTTGTAGCGGTTATTCATTTAGTAGCGGTTTTTGTTTTTATTTGTAGCGGTTTAATAACCGCTACAAATATTTTTAATTTTTTTTAAAATTTTTTTTTACATTTTATTTTAAAAATTTTTTTGCATTTTTTGTAAAGACAAAAGCATAATTTGAATTTGATCACTCATCGTCGCCATCCCTACAGAAATTTTGTAGAAAAATTATTGTTATTAATGTATTATTAATTTTCAAAAATTTAATTCAAATGACGTGGACTTAAAAAAACTCACCGCAGTAGAGGTAAATTGTCATCGCCTTCAGGGAAGTAGTTTTCAAAATCAGCTGGCTGAAATGGCTCACTCTCGTAGGCGATGTTATCGCCTTCACCCATGTCATAAAGGTCTCTTGGCTTTAAATGAACGACCATGTGCCAATCCCTATGCCTCTCGTCCTCGACATAATAAACCTGATGTGCCTCTGAAGCTAGAATATATGGCTCATCATCTTGAGAAATACCAGTATGAATCGGCCGTGAGAAATTGACTGATGTGATCCCTAGGTCGTCAGTTGTCAGTCCCCGAGAAGTAGTGGTATTTGCCCACAAACACTTGAACAGCGTCACCGTGAAACAGCAATTAAGCTCGACCACATCAAGAAGCTTGCCATAGTAAGGGACGCCTCCGAACTGCATGTTGGCGTCATTGTTGCTCGCATAACTCCTTGTCCCAAATGTGCCATAAACACGCGAATTCTGTGTTTGCAATCCTTGATCCCGTGAAACCGTGCAAAACTTAAAACCATTTACATTGTATGCTGTAAACCATTTTGCATGATCAAGAGGGCCGATTGCGAGAGCTCTGAAATCTGGTGAGTGTGGGTTGTGGTCATTTGGTATTCTGCACGCAAACCAGCTCGGGAATTCTCTGTGGACCCTCCTATCAACTTCCGAGGATGTCTGTGTACGGATCCTGAGTTGACGCATAACATGACTTCTGAATTCCCTACAATTAATAATGGAAAGGCGTTAGTGAAATGAAAGTGAGAAATGTTACGAAAGATATAGATCGAATAACATGTGAGTGTACAATTCTTACTGTATGAAAGGTTCAACTTGAGTGCAATTAATCAAGACATGTCTATGTGCTTGCAACTTCTCAGTTGCCGTTAGTTTGAAGTTCTCAGTTACTCCAACTAGTTTACCAATATGAGGGATAAATTCTCCTGATGTCGGCTCAGGTTCAGGACAATCGTCAACACGAGGCGGGCGGTTGAAAGCCATCTCAAGATCATCAAAGTACCTTGAGCAAAAATAGAGCACCTCATCCGCTATATAGCCTTCAGCTATAGAACCTTCTGGCCACGTCTTATTCCTCACGTAAGATTTTAATTTCCCAAGGAACCTATGAAGTACAGAAGAGAAAATTGATATAAAATGATGAAAAGGACGAATAGCAAACATTAAATACGGAGAATAAATTAAAACACGTATTTAAAATGAGTACCTCTCAATTGGATACATCCAACGATATTGTGCTGGTCCAGCAAGCTTTGTTTCATGAACGAGGTGGACTGTAAGGTGAACCATCACAGTAAAAAAGGACGGAGGAAAGATCATCTCCAAATGACAAAGCGTAGGAATTATTTTCGACTGCAGCTGATCGAGCTCCTCAACAATCAAAACCTTAGAACACAATTTCTGAAAGAAAGAACAAAGTTCCACCAGAACGATGGAAACATCGGGAGGAAGTGTATTCTTTATAGCCAGAGGGAGTAACTGTTGCATAAAAACATGTGAGTCATGACTCTTCAGGCCAGCAACCTTTCGAGCCTGCAAGTCGACACATCGAGAAATGTTGCTTGAATACCCATCAGGAACTTTTAATTTCTTCAACGTCGCGAGGAACACTTCCTTGTTCGGTTTTGTGAGGGTAAACTTTGCCAGTGGAAATCTGTCATGCTTATCTGGCCAAGCGTCTTCACGAACTCCCATGTCGTGTAAATCTTTCCTCGCTTGAAGGTGATCTTTTGTCTTGCCGGGTTCGTTAAGCAGCATATACAGCACATTGCCACAAACATTTTTTTCAATGTGCATTACATCAAGACTGTGGCGAAGTAAATTAGATCTCCAATATGGAAGCGTGAAGAAAATACTTATCTTCTTCCACTGCTGAGGCGCCGAAGTCCTGCGCGTCTTTTGGCGAGTTTGTGCTGAATCGTCGCTTTTTCCAAACTCGAAGTCAACATGCTCAAGCTGCTGTAAGATATCTGTACCGGATAAAGTCTGAGGTGGTCTTCTTTTTTCTGGTTTCCCATTGAAGCGATTCTGTTGCAATATAAACTTATGTGTTCCATCAGAAACCTCCGATACCCTATAAAGCACCACTTTCGGCTGTGGGGAAGGCACAATGCGTCAGAGTCAAAATTGCAAGCTGGACACGCCGACCCAGTATGCACATTCCAACCAGATAATGTGCCAAGGCCAGGAAAGTCACTAATCATCCACATCAAGGCTACACACATGTTGAACAAAGTCTTGCTGTAAGCGTCATACGTCTCCAAGATGACATTCCACAGGTCAAGCAATTCCGCAATAAGCGGTTGGAGATACATATCGATGTCATTGCCCGATGCTTTTTTGCCTTGAATGATCATAGACATAATGAAAGAGCTTTGTTTCATACACATCCAGGGGGTAAGTTGTAGGGAACTAAGACTACCGGCTAAATACTGTAACTTGTGCTAAGATTCCCGAAAGGATTGAAACCGTCGGTCGCCAATGCAAGCCAAACATTTCTGGGGTCAGTCACAAAATCTGGAAAGTCGTTGTCAAACGTTTTCCAAGCAGCTGCATCCCGCGGATGTCTTAATTTACCATCTTCATTTTTATCAACGGCATGCCACCTCATGTGCTCAGTAGTTTTAGACGACATAAATAATCTTTGTAGACGAGGTTTTAAAGGGAAGTACCTGAGAATCTTTGCAGGTTTCTTCTTCTGCTTTTTTCCCTTCTGAATTGTCTTGTACCTCGATGTGTGACATCTCTTACACGTCTCCCTACTGGAATTGTCTCCCCAATACAACATACAATCATCTGGGCATGCATCAATCTTTTGATAATTCAACCCCAACCTGTTGATAATCTTCTTGGCCTCGTAGAACGTTATGGGAATCTTGACGTCGGGGAATGCATCTTGTAATAAGTCGAGCAACATTGACATTCCCTTATCTGTGATCCCACACAAGCACTTGATATGATACAATATTATCAAGAAAGATAATTTAGAATATTTGCGACAACCTTGATATAAAGGACGATCTGCTTCATCCATCAAGCTGAAAAAATCCCGAGCTACTTTATTCCCCATAAAAACCGGCTCAAAGCCGTGCACTTCTTCGTTGAAGTTGTCGCCTTGAAATCCAAACGCATCACGCACAGCATCATTCACAGGATCATATTCATCTACTTGAACGCCTACTTGAGAACTTCAAGGAAGAGCATCGTCATATCTAATGCCGGCCTTCTCACCATGAACTGCCCAGAACGTATAGTCCTCAGGGAAAGGCTTCACAAGCAAATGTTCCTTCACAACATTTCGTGCATGCCACTTCTTGAACTTGCATTTCCGACACAGACAGACGATCTTGCCGTTATAGCTGGCGTGAGTGAATGCAAAATCCAAGAAACTGTCTAATCCGTACAAATATTCAGGAGAATTGCGTGGCAACCTGATCCATGATTTGAAGAAAGTATAGAGAAGAAGATGAGTGAGAAGATAATGACGAATGCCAAGAACCTTATATTATAAAATTCCAACGTTTATAAATTTGTAGCGGTTATATATAAAAAACCGCTACTAATTTACAGCCGTTACACATTGGTGGGAAATTCAAAATTTATATGTTGAGTATTTGTAGCGGTTATGTATAAAAAACCGCTACTAATTTTCAAGCCGTTAACATTGGTGGGAAATTCAAAATTTACTTGTTGAGTATTTGTAGCGGTTATATATATAAAACCGCTACTAACATTAAAGCCGTTGGACAGCAAATTTAAAAATAATTTTTAATTTGTAGCGGTTATACATAACATAACCGCTACAAACGTGCACAGAGGGCAAATTTCAAAATTCAAATGATGAGTATTTGTAGCGGTTCTTATTGTAAAACCGCTACACATATATACATATCTGTAGCGGTTTCTATTGTAAAACCGCTACTAAGATATATATGGTTGTAGCGGTTTCACAAGAGAAACCGCTACAACTTTATATATCTTAGTAGCGGTTTCTATTTAAGAACCGCTACTAATATATATATTTGTAGCGGTTTTAACTAAAAAACCGTTACAAATATATATGCTTTATTTTTTTTTAATTTAGAAATATAAATAATTATTGCAATTAATTCATAAATTAAACAACGCGATCTAATAATATAAATATAATTATATTAAACACAGTAAGAAAGTTATGAAATACAAACTTATATATATATTTACAAATGTTTCAACAAAAAAAAGTCCTAAACTAAGTAGCTGGGGGCTGATCATCTGGTGCTCCCTCAGGTCCTGCTAGATCAGGCCGCTGCGAAGAGTGAACCGCACCATCGTCATTAGCAGGAGCAGGAGGAGGAGGAGTAGTACTCGGGACAACGTAGC
Organism: Inga laurina; assembly: GCA_963855925.1. NCBI lineage: Eukaryota > Viridiplantae > Streptophyta > Magnoliopsida > Fabales > Fabaceae > Inga > Inga laurina. Next base: position 11,100,937 of record OY979710.1, read on the forward strand.
GAGGGATAAGGGGAACCACTGGATGCTGCACGTTCGGGAACATGCGACTCCATGCCCCCTTGAGCATGTTTTTCGCGATCTCACGCCACTGCGTCTGTTGAGCGTAGATCATATCATCGTGCAGCTGCATCTGCTGCATCCGCTGCTCCAAATCTGACCGCAGCTGGTCAATAGACTCGTCCCTCGGACGTCTGACCCCTCTAGAGCTGCCAGCCTCAGAGGCGGCACTCCTGCCGTAGACCATGCTGGGTCTGGCGCCTATCCCTATCCCCCGCACGCATCCGGGGTGCTCAGCCTGAGCCAGACCCGCCTTCAAAGAAGCCGTCGGGTCCACTGACCCCTGTGACTCCTCAAGCTGGGTCTGTCGCAGCTCAGCCTGCAACTGCTGCATTCGCTCCTGTCATTTTATAAAACAATGATTAATTAGCATTTTTCATTATTAACTTGGTTTTATAAAAAATATAATAATAAAATTACTTACAATGGCCGCCTCTACCTGCTAAGAGGTCGCAGTCCCGTCACGGTGTCTGTGTGTGATGGCGTACAACTCCCCATAGTCCGTCTGACGGTTCTCCTGCTGTGCCTTCGTCTCCTGAAACAATTACACAAATCAATTAGTATTATGAAATAATCAGCTAAAAGTAAGTGATATTTTGAAAAGTTACCAGCTCGCTATAGGTCACAGCAAAGGCCTTCGATCCTGCTGTGTGGTGGATCGTCTGCTGCGCCCGGATCTCGGCGTTCCTCTGAGCAAGCTCCTGGAAAAAAAATTAAATGTATTATAATTTAAATTTAAATACAAATTAAATTGAAATTATAATTTAATATTTAACAATTACAAAATTATATATAAAAAATCTAATAAATACATTACCTGCGCCTTAGGGCTCCTCCTGAACTGGACTAAACTCGCCCAGTCGTTCGGCGGCACGCCATCTGGGACGCTCTCGATCAGCTGCTCCAGAGGCATCGTCCCGTCCTTATCCACCTTGTGGAAGAGACAGTTCCTCCTGTTCCTCCAGGCGTCACCCATCTTCACGAAGGCGTACCTCTTCTGGTTGGCCCAGACGGCAAACCGCAGCTGAAAAAATATTGTTTAAATATCAATAATTACAAAAAACATAATTTATAAAATATTAATTAAATAAAATTAATTACAAAAAATATTAATTAAATAATTTTAATTACCTGAACCACCTCCTCCCAAGCCAGGTCCTTCGGCCCCTTCGGAATGTGCCTCCACGTCCTGAAGTGAGTGGGGAACCGCATCCCGTTCGCGCCCAGGTTGTTCAGGAAGCGGTTGAGCAGGTGACCCCCATTGTGGATGGGCTGGTCAGTGCCCTCATTCCACGGCACTATAACCCGCAGGCTCTGGTCCAACCTATTCACACCGGTCACGTCTAGCCTCCTCGTCGAAATGTTCCCCTGCTCGTCTACACAGTTTACTGCACGTTAGATCAATTGTAATTCAAAGTTAACATTTCTAATTTAAATAAATAATTTACTAAATTAAAAAATTAATTTACCTTCGACCTGCACCTCAAACCCAGTGGACCGCGAAGACGATCCTCGTGGGTTGTTCTGGTCCCAAGCGTCCTCCTTATCGAGGAACTGCTCCATCTCCCTGAACCCAATCGGGATCCCGAACTCCTCGTTGAGAAAGTCCTGGACGCTAATATTTGTCCCCCCAACCTCAGGCACCTCTGGTGCGGTCGTCTCCTGTGGGATCGTCTGCGGTGCCTGTGGTGGGGCCGACTCCTGTGGGGGGGATGGGCTGAGATGCCGCGGTCGCCCTGCCTCCACATTGCCCCCTCCCTCTGCCCCCTGCCCGGTTGCTGCCACCCCGTAAAATCGGTCTGAGGACCTCAGGGGCCTTCCCCTTATCCTCTCTTGAAGCCATATCAACTGTACAAATCAAAACAAAAATAAATTAGTCACATTATTATGCAAAAATCTAATAAAAATACAAATATAAATAAAATACGTGTTATATACGTACCTCAAGTGCAAATACTGAGAAATACTGTAGTAAAAACTCCTGCACAGACGTCTGAACGCTCAAATCTTGAAGAAATCACTCAGAGAAGCTCTAGGAAACAAAATGAGTAAAAGAGAGAAATGAGGAAGGAGGGGGTTTAAATAGGCCAGATTTTAGTAGCGGTTATTCAAATAACCGCTACTCTAACCGCTACAAATAATTATATTTGTAGCGGTTTAACAATAACCGCTATAAATTATGACAACGTTTGAAATTCTGTAGCGGTTATTGCCCATAACCGCTACAAATTTCGAGACTCTTGAAATTCTGTAGCGGTTATAGAGGTATAACCGCTACAAAATGCTAACCTTTGGTATTTTGTAGCGGTTCTCTTGCTGTAACCGCTACAAATAACCGCTACACTGTTGGTCGCGCCAAGTGGCGGGAATATTGTAGCGGTTTCTGTGCATTAACCGCTACAAAATCACCGCTACACGTTTTGGCGGGAATTTCGCGCCAAATTTGTAGCTGTTTTTTGTACACAACCGCTACAAAAAAAGCTTGCCGCTACAAATTTATAGCGGTTTACGTAAAAACCGCTATAAATACAATAATTTGTAGCGGTTTAATATAACCGCTACAACTTCACCGCTACAAAATACCTTTTTTTTTGTAGTGATATAACTAGAACTTTTCAATATTAACTCCCACTTATATTCTAACAATCTCCCTCTCAAGTGTAAGTCATATAAATACATTGGCTTTATTTCTAAATTCTAAAGACAAATTAGTATATAGTAAGCCAATAATATACCTTTCATTTAAAAACTCAAGTACTTTATAACTCACAACTAATCATGTATTTCAGTCAATTGGGCTATCACTTATACTCTTTAATAGAGTTAAACTCTAATGTAAATCTATGGGTTATAACTTTCCTTAATCAATTCTTCTTTTGAATTAAGAGAATGAGAACTTAATGAGAAAATTCATAATGAATAGTTTATGATTTGTTAGACAAAATCATTTTCGTAATGTGCATGAATTATATAGTGCAAGTCAAATTTATGGATGATCAAACAGTAAGGAATATTTGAAAGAAGACTATGTATATCATAAATATTTATTATTTTATATTATAATGCATTTATCTTTACATTTCTCTCAAATTAATTTTAGCCCCTAAACATCAGAATTCATTGCAATAAGATCTTTATGTATTTTGATTATGGATCTCCTCATATTTCTTTATGTAGTAAAAAATTCTAAACATTTCATAACACTCTGTACTCTTTTCCTTAACCAAAGTTTTGTTCCACGGGGTTTTCCTGGTAAGGTTTTTAATGAGGTAGTTTCGATTTGTATTGTGTACTCTTTTTCCTTCATTAGGTTTTTGTCCCATTGGGTTTTTCCTAGTAAGGTTTTAATAAGGCACAATATTTTTTTATGGACATCCAAGGGGGAGTGTTGTAAAATACTAATTAAGGTGGATGTCCATGAGCTCCCAACTCTTGACCTTTCATTTTCTACATCCCATAACCTCTCCAATGAATGATCTTTAGGAGTTTTCATGCCCATAGAATTTAAGAAAAATCTATGTTAGTTCTTCAAAAACTATATCAACTTTGTTATATTTATATTCTTCAGGAACTGACATATATTATCGCATAGTTATATAATTTTATTACCCATTAATAATATACTTCAATTTACTTCATTTGATGCATTTTCAATGAATGAAATGTTTAAAATTTTTCATCATATAACCTATTTATCAACCACATATTCTCTCAATATCCTTTTATTGAAGAACACTACTTCCTTTTAAATATATTTTGAAACATCAAAACTTATTTATTGAATTTACAAAGAAATTCAAGAGAAATTTAAAGGTATATAAAAGGATTAAAATCAAAATACATAAAGATCACAATACAAGGATACATGATGTTAAAGGCTTAAAGTGAAATGATGAAAATTAAATTAAACATGTCCATTATTTTAGAAATATTTCCCAATATTATATATAATCATCATTCCTCAAGACCTAAAATCACATTTGAATCACCCATGCTTTCAAATCAAATTTAAAGCACTAAAGTATTATAAATAATATCCCCACAAATAATAACATTTATCTATAAATGATTAAATTTTCATACCTCATGTTCATTCACAATGTAACAAATAAATTCAATCTATATATCACCTATAACGTCAACATTTCAGATAGATGATGAAGCCATGCGTTGTTTTTCATTTTAATAGAGACTATAAAATTTACAAGGGCATTTAGATAATAGCTTCATTTCTAAATGAAACCCTGACAGATTTTTATTTTTATTTTTATTTTTTTGGAAACCCATCTCCAGAACCAAAACTTAACTTTGGTTCCTCACAAACAGATTTTTAGAATCAATTTATTATAAACATTAATAAAAAACAATAACCTCCAAATGATAGAAACAAAGTTAATAGCATGAACAGTATGCTACTAGCGGTTCTTAAATTCATCAACGGATAGAATTCAACAAATTATGTTATTAAATTTACCAATATAACAAAATAGCGTTATACTAAACGGAGTCTGGACAGTTACACACAATGGTTTCATAGTATCATTTAATATATTTAAAACATCAATCCTCAAATAGTTTCACAACAGACATTACGAAAATGAATTTAAACACAATGAATTCCTATCATTTCACATGCCAGATAATGAACCTCAATTTCTTTAATAATATCCACGCTGGTGTTTATTTTGAAAAACCCAAATAATGCCTTTGGCTCATAAACACATGAAATCAAAATCTAAATTACTAGTATAGCTCAAAGGGCTTAACCTTTAAATCTTCACAACTATTCCTTTTCAGCCTTAACACTTCACTACCACAATAATGCTTATTAAATCAGAAGAACATATACCTGTGGCGAGATCAGACCAATAGTCACATGCTCGATTAAATTATCCTGGAAGAAGCATTTTCAACAGTGCATGGAACGTCTGTTATCTCTGCATAATATAAGACAACTCCAAGTACCTTGCCACTATCATGATATTCGCTCTGGTACTTACTATCCCCAATGTAGTGTCTACGAGGTTTTAAATGAATCCGATTAAAGAGGCAAATTTAGCATTTGGGGTTCATAACCGCCACAGCCAATTGTAGGCTGGTTTAAATGCTTCATGTGTTGAGCAAGAATCTTCATATGATTTCACAAAAAAAACCTTAGGGTTGAAATTTTTAAAGTCTGTTGATGTACTTAACTGTTATTACAAGCATATATCTATGAGAACCTTACATTTATGTTCTGCCATTGCTGTAACACAGTAGGCTATAATTAGCTTATGAAATTGTAGGATAATAAATCTGTAGTCAAAGAACAAGAAATATATATATATATATATATATATATATATATATATATATATATATCTTAGGATCCCTTTCTTTGTAAGTAAATCATCCCGTGGATCTTTGTATGTATAAAAAACTAAAATATTATCATTATAAAATATGAAATCTATACTAAGTTACATTATTTTTTAATTTATAAACAGTGTTTGTACAGATAGGAGGAATTTATTTATGTGTGTATATAACAATACCAAGATCATCTTTTCCACAATTACCCTCTAATATTTCAACTTTTCTATGATTTTTTTTTTCAAATGCAAGCAATTATGGCACCAAATTTCGACTTCAAGCAGAGAGCTATATATACTTGCCTCTTATCATGTTAACTGGCGCGTCCTTAGTTGGAATCGAAGGAGGAACAATGGGCCCTTTGATCTTGTTTTAGCAAGTCCTCCATTGCCACTCATAATTTCCTTTGCTACCAACCAAAGCAATCGGAGAAAACCCATCATGACATCTGGATATCTTCATGATGCATTACCACACCATCTGGATCTCTTCATGCAATGAACAAGAATATACATGTTTCAACAAGATGCCATGAACTAGTGATTCAGTAGACAGTCGTGCTGATAACGTGTTATAAAATCAATAAAGTATAAGAGATTGAGATAAAGGGAATGAAGAAATACAAGAGAGAAATAGAGAGCAAGGAGGGAGTGATTCTTATTCATTTGGATGCCAACAAAGTGTAGTACATAGTGCTCTATTTATAGGCCCTTAACCACAACTAAGAGTTACACAAAGTAAATGGCCAACTTTAATCCTCATGAGTGCATACATTGTAACCTTTGAGTTATGGGCATGAAAACTCCTAAAGATCATTTATTGGAGAGGTTATGGGATGTAGAAAATGAAAGGTCAAGAGTTGGGAGCTCATGGACATCCACCTTAATTAGTATTTTACAACATGAGGAATTATATTTTCTTGCACCAGAAAGAAAGAAAAATATAATATAAACTATATTTTGTTTGAGTGAAAATTATATTGACTTGAAAATTTGAAAGATGCTCATATCAAACAATAAGATTGATTCCTTGAATTATTTCTAATTTAAAAACCTGAGTTTGAACCATGCGCACCATGTCCTTACGAAAATGAGTCACTTGTGCCGAACGCCTTTTGTCCAGTGGCCAAATAATGAAGACTAATTGGCATTTTTTTGATTGTGGGGTGCTAGGTGGCCGGAATAAACCATACAAGTCAACAACTCCAACTACAAATCTACAACAACGCAAACATGTTCTCTAGCTAGAGTGTCATTCTATTTTATTCACAACCTTCACTACAAAAAAAAAAAAAACAGAAAATTAGTGACGGACTTTAGCAACGGAATTATTCCGTTGCTAATCCCTCACAAATTCTGCCACTAAAATTAGTGACGGAATTTAGGAACAAAAATTTTCTGTCACTAAATTAGAAACGGATTAGTGATTCCATCGCTAAATTCTTTCACTAATCTGTTTCTAATTCTGTCATTAAAAATTAGCGACGGAAATTAGTGACGGAATTTTTCTGTCACTAAATTAGCGACGGAATCATATTCCATCGCTAAATTCCGTCACTAATCCATCTCTAATTTTGTCATTAAAAATTAGCAACGGAAATTAGGGATGGAATTCCGTCTTTAATTTCCGTTACAAATAGTTAACTTTTTCAATAATTAGACTTTTTTATAATTATAAATTTGTTAAATAATTTAAATTTGAAATTATTAAAATAAATAAACAAATTTATTAATTCATATTTATTTTTGAAATTTAAATTATAATATAATATATTTGAATTTTTAATAATATATTATATACAAATAAAAATAAAAATTTTATAAATACAAAAAAATATATCATAAAATGAATACAAAAGATATTAATAATAAAAATTTAGGTAGAATATTTACATAAAATAAATAAGAAAACTAAATTCAAATTATTAATAATATATTAAATTTTGTATTTCTAATTTTGTTCGTAAAGCAATATGTGTGTGTGTGTGTGTGTGTGTGTGAGATTTTGCATTTAAATTACACAAGTTTTTCTTAGCTCAACTGGCAAAGGCACTGGCACGTGCGTGAGAGGTCAAGGCTTTGAGTCCCAACTTGATCACAAAATGTAACCAATTTGTGACTTGGACACGTGGCACGTGATGGAGGGTGACATGTGGCGCGTGATGGAGGGTGCGGAGGTGAGGTAGTGGCAACTGACGTGGACACGTGTCCGGCAGTGGGTACACATGGTGGCCACCGCCGAGGGACATGTGTAGGCCCATTGTGAGGACATGTGGCAATTTAAATTATATAAAAAAAATATTTTTCGATGGATTAGAGACGGAATTCAGTGACAGAATTTTCCGCCACTGAATTTTTCTGTCTCAAATTAGCGATGGAATTTAAAATTTCGTCACTAATTAATTAGTAACGGTCTTTTTACCGACGGAACAAATTCCATTGCTAATTTGGTTCCGTCGCTAATTTCCATTGCTAAACTGATTAGTGACAGAAATTCCGTCGCTAATTTGATGTTTTTTTGTAATGCTAATCTTTGAATAAATTGTTAACTAAAAGAATATGATTAATAATTTTATATGCAAGTGTCATTGTACTCTAAGGTATCATTGTTCTCTTTGGTCTTCTTATACCCCTTTTTAAAATATTTCATATTACTTGATTTAGCTTCCTTGCACATCCAATAACATTCTTTGTATATTTTCAAACCACCTCAAATAATTTTTTTTATAATTTTCTTTTAGTTAAAGTATACGTGTGGTCCTTTAATAAGTTTATGTCAAGTTCGGTTTAGTCCATCAAATTTGAAAAGTACATTTTCAATCCACTAAACTTAACACTTCTAAACTAACTATCAAAAAATGTTGAATCATCGAACTGAAAATGATGACTCAACAATTTAATGTTGACAAAACATGTCTAAATTTTAATTCTATAATATATTCATTTTTTAAAATTAAAATCAACCTCCAGGAAAAAGAAAAATTTGAAAAATGAAAACTAACTACTTATCCAATCCTTAATGTATACTAGTATAGAAAAGGGTTTTTAGACCGGAATATTTAGACCGGTTGTATTAGATAAGGTCTTAAAAATATGACTAGTGGCATTTTTATAATTATGATAAAATTTTAAGACCGGTTATCTTTAGAACCGGTCTTAAAACTACTTTTAAGACCGATTATAAGAAAAACTAGTCTTAAAATATATATAATTAAAAAAAATAAATATATGTAATATATTTTCTAGTCTGGTTCTAAATATAACTGGTCTAGCAAATATTATCTGAATTAAAGACAATTAAAAAAAATAAAATTTTTATTATTTTTAAGATCGGCTGTAAATAAAAACTGGTCTTAAATATTAAAACTTTAAGATCGGTTATTGTTAATAACCGGTCTTAAATAGTTTCTATTTTTAAGACCGGTTATTTATTAATAACCGGTCTTAAATATTACTTTTAAGACCGGTTTTTAATCACAACCGGTCTTAAAACTGACCTAAATTTCAAAATGCGCCTAATTTTAACTTTGAAATCTGATATTCAAGCACATCAGTAAAACCTCTCCGTCGGTTCGTGGCAGCTCTTCCTTTCCCCTTCTCTCCTTTGTCCTTAACCTTCATCGCTGTCAACGCAGATCTACGATTGAATACATTGCCGTAAGGCTATCTTCGTTTGTTCCCTCCGATTGGTTTCGTTTTCAACCTCATTTTTATTATCAGGTTTGTGTTTCGATTGCCAGGTGTTCAATTAAATTAATGGTTTTGTTTTTGGGTATTACATTGAAATTGTGAGATGACTTGGCCTCCATTTTCTTTTTTCGATTCTTGCAGCAAGTCGTCAACCCACTTTTCAGAAGCGTCAATTGCCTCCTAAGAGAGACCTTACTAGATTCATAAAGTGGCCAAAGACTATTCAAATCTAGAGGAAGAAGAGGATCCTCAAGCAAAGGTTGAAGGTACCGTTAATTATTCTGAAGAGTTTTACTATATGAATCTGTCTAAGGTTAATGTCCTTATGCTTATGTGGACCTGGGTTTATTTTGGTTGTGTATGAGAAGAGTTCATTGTTGTAAGTTATAGTTCCTTGGACTTTAGTATTGCTTTTGAGTCTGCCTCCTAATGCATTTAGGACTGTCTACGTGTTCATGGTGCTTCATACTATATAAACTCTTGCAAGAACATTTTGATGAATGAAAACTTGCTTGTGTTCATATTGCCTAACTGGATAGCTTGGCTTCAATTCTAATTCTGTATTTTTGCATGTATGTTCAATATAGTAAAACTTTGGATTCACAGTGCTGATATTGCTTCATATTGGTTATCAACCTGTACATTGTAATTAATTATTTGTTCATGTCTACATAACTTGGGAATTGCTTTTGAATGATGCCTTTGTAGATAGTGCCGTGTTATAGCAATAAGCATCGTGTAGAAAAATTTCCTTAAATCATCACTAGCTATCCTTAAAAAGTGTCCTTACAGTGAGGATAATGATTCATCCTAGTGAGGGTACTTCGGATCTAACTAATGTTAATCAAAGCGAGCCTAGCAATGCTCTAAGCCAGGAACACAGTGAGCCACGTAACTGGCCTAAACGAAGGGGTAGGAGAGCCACCTGATTGAGAGACATTCCTCTCAATCGGAATACTGAGGAAAAGATTCCGATTGAGTTTGATAGATATTGAAAACCAATCGGGCCTAATGCAAGCCAGTATAAGAGTTTTGTCGACCTCATAGCATGCAACAAGCCTAGCATCTTGATAGAGTAGTGGAGAAATGTGGATAAAAGTGTGAAGCGATATATTTGGGAAACTATCTAGCTCACTTACGACATTCCTGAGAGTGAAGTCTTGTATGACAAGACAATAACGTATTGTGATGAACGTTGGAGGAAGTTTAAGATAAGTCTAGCCAACAATTACGTGTATATCAAGGTGGAAGAAGGTCAGCCTTATCCTAATCCGTGTGACCAATATTCTTTTATTGACGAACAGACTTGGCAAGAATTCAGACGGCTTCAGACTACTCCAGAAGTATTTGTGAGTTGACTTATTTTGCATTTGATTTACTTATGAATTATGAATTTTCTTTATTGATTTACAATGACTTAATTTTGATTTTTTATTCACAGGTAAAAAGGAAAAAGGCCTAAGAGAATGGTAGAAAGAATGATTGCCCCCATATAATGTCTCGTGAGCGTTATGCGAAGGCTGAAAAAGACTTGTTGGCGGCCAAATGGAAGAGATTGGAAGAAGCAGCTCAATCTGATCCTTCTGTTCTTCTTTCTCCACCATCTCCAATACGTCGCGAAAAGAAGTGGTTGTTCACTCACCAAAAGAGAAGCGGGTCTTATACGAGTAAACAATCTCATATAGTTGATGAGAAAATTGTAAGTATTGTTGTTGACTTGTTGTTATTAATTATTTAGTAAACAAATTTCATTACTAACGTTTGTCATCTGTGTCTTATAGGAGGACCTTAAAAAAACAAGCTGAAGGATCGTTTAGGTCGGATGGGAGGAATGACATCCTGACAGTAGCTACAGGAAAACATGAGCATCCCGGTTGTGTCAGGGGGGTTGGAGGAGGGGTAGGCATAAGGGATTACTTTGGAGCACATCCACGTCGTTCCTCAAGTACTTTGGTGACTAGAGAGGAGATGGAGCATATATTGGCCACTATGATGGCGGAAGCTATGGCCGAAGCAGAAGTATCATTTGATGCACGATTTGAAGAAAGGTTCAGTAAGATGAAGGAGGAATGGATGATCATGACGAGCACAAGACAAGCAGATACCAATGCTCCCCAGGCTCATTCCCTAAACCCTAAATAGAGCACTAAAGGGAGTTATATTGGTCAGTCATTAGAGGGTCCTGGAAAAGAAATTGGTGATTCTTGTGAATTGTTTGTGGAGGATCCTCTAAGACAATTAGTTGTATGGGGGAGCGTGCACAACTTGGGATCAACTATCTACCACCAAGAAATAAAGGATTATCAAATCATAGTGGCAGTTGAAGAGGTGATCATTGCAAATGCACCTCTCCCTATCCCTGTTGATGACTTCAAGGTTGTGGGCGATGTCCTCAACTCTTGCATCTTATGGCCAAAGAACCTTGTTTCTAATCGAGCTGAGGAATCCCCGCCACCTCCACCTCCACCTACTCAAGATGTTTCACGGCCTCCATTGAATGTCATGCAGCAAGTGATTCTGATGGCATATGATACATTCTTTAGAACAAGATATTGGCCTACTGAGTTAGTTGTTAGCAAGTCAAGGGCACAATGCTATTTTGAGAGGGATGATTTAATGTCCTTGGTAGCTCCTCTATAACAGCTTACGATTTCGATTGTCCAACTCTTATTAATGTAAGTATCTTCTCAAATTGGAAGTTAATAATTTACAAATTATACCATTAAACTTTGATTTGTGTGCTGCATTATTGTAGTACATGAGTTGTAGGTTGGTTGATTATGGCAAAACCAATAAATTTGGACTCCTATGCCCACTTCAATTCTACGACAAAGGGACCACAGCTGCTATCAGACACACATACTTATCGCACAGGCTTTGTGAAACCCCAATTGAGTGTTTCTTGGCTCCATATTTACATGGGTAAGAAATAAATTTATGTTTCATAATATACATAATGTTTTATATTTAGTTAAAAGTCTTCCATTTTTTCATTGATAATTGGCAATTGGCTATTTTGTGCAAGAAGAGTTATTTTGTCATCCTCTTATACTCCATCCACCTCAGCAAGCCAACTAGTGAATTGAAGAAGAGCTTGAACTCGTAAGTTTTCTTACATTATTAATTACCTTTCGTGTGCAAAATTTATGAAATTTGTGTAAAATAAGTAACATTTGTGATTTTGATGATATAGGGCTTTACGAACATTCCAACACACTGCTTGTGGTAGGCCTATTCATGAAATAAAAGAGCCTACATGGATCTTGCCAAAGGTTAGTTACATATTGGTTTATTTTAAGAATGTATTTAATAATAAGTCATGCTTTAATTTTACACTTGTTTTAATGATATCATAGTATTTTTCAGACCCGTAGGCAACCACCGGGGTCCAACTTGTGTGGGTTGTATGTTCTGAGGCACATTTATAATATTATTACCCTAGGCACGTCAGAATTTACTGAAGAGATAAATGTATATATATTTCAAAAAATTTGTATTACTTTTATTTTTTTTAAGTAAAGTTAATGTTTTGTCTGGCTTTGGTATTTTAAATGTTTGAACTTGCTGACCCCTTTCCAGAAGAAGATATTGATCACATTCGCAATTGTTGTGTTGAATTCATTTATGAACTTTTACAATAGTGAGTTCTTATAAAACTGAGGAATATTTTATATATATTGATGAATTGACATGTTGGTTGGTTGCAAATATTGTTGGTTGCATAATTTGACATCTTTATTGTTTTTTTGATTATGTGCAACCATGCATTTATACATGTGAATCTGTTTGAGCCATATCATTGGCATGCATGTGTTTTAAACAATTATGCATATATATATATATATATGATTGTTTTAAACAACACATTACAATTAATAACTTTATGGCACTTAATAAGTATGGTATTGAAAGTAGCAATTCTAGGATGCGTTCTGGTAACTAACCTAATCACAAACAATTAAAAAAATTATAATACTTTTAAGACCTGTTATAAAAATAACCAATCTTAAAATTTATTTTAAGACTAGTTTCGCATATAACCGGTCTTAAAATGAAAATTTTTAAAACTGATTATATATGAAACCAGTTTTAAAATAACTTTTAAGACCGGTTATAATTATAACCGGTTTTAAAAATGTTCTGTAATTGCCTTACAAAAGAGGTCTTTTAAGACCAGTGCTCATGACAACCAGTCTTAAAATTGTTTACTTTAAGACCAGTTATCAATACAACCGGTCTTAAAAGAGATACTTTTAAGATCAACTATATTAAGACTAGATCCAATACCGATCTAAAAAGTCAATTTTAACTGGTATATAAAGTCATTTTTCCACTAGTGGTAGGACCTATTTGGAAAATTTATCTTGGTAGTAAATGTAAAACTTATTTCCCATATTTGTTAATCTTTTTCAAAATTACTCCTATTAATACTCCTTCAATAATAATAAAGTAAATTTAATGAAATTAGGTATTAAGAAAGATGATTAGGGTATTTAAAAAAAACATGTCACATTGATAATTTAACCAGTTTCATTAATTTAATAAAATTATGTAAATAAGTTTTATATTAATGACGGGGAGTATATTTTTCTTCATCGTTGTTATCTAGATAGGGCTTTCATACAATCTCCTTGAAAACTCCCCCGGGGGGATATTAAAAGTCAATGTAAATCATGAGTTTAATTTCGAGAATGAAACTTCATTAGGCACCCAAAACCGGCCATGAGTTTGGAGTATCAATAATCAAAATAATGTGAGGGATGATATCATATTTCCTTATCAAACGCAGCTGGAGTAAAATAACTGCATTATTTTACCTGTACGTACCATTTTTAGTTTGGGCTGAACAATTGACTTGCCATTTTAAAATATATATGCTAGTATCAGCATGATGGATTCCCCTTATGATTATTCTGCTCACAAAGAGCTGAGTTTAAGGCCAAGTTTGGTACGCGGCATTGGGGGTAGGGGCTGGGATTAGGTTAGGTATTGAGCTAAGTTGTATTGTTTGGTATGAGGGACTGAAGATAACCAGGGATTAGGAGTATCACGAAAATGGGATTGCTGCAAAACCACCCCCGGTATTGCATTTTCAATCCCAAGATTGCAAATGTTGGAGATAAAAATATCTCCGTTTATAATATTTTTCGGACAAAAATGCCCACTATCAATTTTAATGATAAGGATATTTTAGTCTTTTTATAATTTATGAAGGATTATAAAATAAAATCAATTCAAGTATTTCATCTAAATATTACCACATACCAAACATAAGTTTAAACCTTCAACCCCAGTCTCAATACCTGTCCCTATCTCAATACCATTGTCAATCCCAATCCATCAAAATCAATGCCTCGTAATAGTCATGGGGAGCGAATGACAACCAAAAAGTCAAAAAAATGGGTAAATACGATATTTGGTCCCTTAAGCTTCAAATCATAAATTCTGATCCCTCTTATATTATTCCGTTTAAAACATTACTTTGTATAATTTAATAAATTAAACCTGAACCCTTTTGTCTTTTGAGAGACAAAAATCATTATTTGAAATTTGAGGGACCAAAATTAAAATGATAATAAATTTGAGAAACTAAAAATTGTATTAACCCAAAGATAACTAAGGAAAGCATAGGCAAGACATGATGTAGGAGTGTTGCTATTTCGTATAGAAATTCCTTTCAACAAGCACTTGATTAGTGCCGAGTGCCGACAGATAGGGAATAAAAAAAAGGGTGAAAACAAAACTCAAAACATATGAAAAATGGAGTAAGCTTCTAGTACGAGTGGAAGTCATAGGCATTTCTGAATTGAAATCAAGATGGTGTAGTGACAACTTTAAAGCTAAGAAATTCTTGTTCACATGTGACAAGAGAATAAGAACAAAATGTGAGGGATTATATTATTTTCATGTACAATAAAGGAAGAGAAATATAATATAAACTATCTATACATGACATTTACAGCATTATTATTTATATTATTGACTTGAAAATTTCAAAGATGCCCTTATCGAACAAGATGGATGATTCCTTGAATTAGGCTAGTATTATTCTAATCATAAAGACCTGGGTTTGATAATCGTGGGGTGGGGATGGCAACCAAAGGTATTTTCTTTTTAAGCACAATACCAAATTTCTCAGAAATATCCAACTTATGGCCTTCAGGTAATTCCCAATCAAATGAATGCATTAAGGTTGCAAGAAAATACAAAAAGGTCCTCTCAGCCATGGCGATTCCAGCACATATTCTTCGTCCAGACCCGAATGGGAAGTAATTAAAGTCATTCCCACTATAATCCCATTTATCATCCAAGAACCTTGAAGGATCAAAGTGAAGAGGATTGTCCCAAATTGAAGGGTCTCTATGTATGGCCCACACATTCACAAACACACGAGAGCCTTTTGGGATTGTGTAGCCTCCCACAGTAGTAGTTTTACTTGGATAGTGAGGGACTAATAGTGGAAGAGTGGGGTGCAACCTAAGAGTTTCTTTCATAACGGCAAGTAAATATGGTAGTTTGTGAATATGAGACTCTTCTACCACATTGTCTCTCCCCACTACACTATCTAATTCTTCTTGGACTCTCTTCATCACTTCTTGATCGTTTAGAATATGAGCCATCGCAAACTCTATTGAGTTAGAGGATGTGTCACTTCCACCCACCACCATATCCTGTTCAAAATTTTTACTATATGTACTGAGAAATAAAATATTTTAAGGGAAAAAAATTGCATGGAATGTGGATGAAAAATTAAGGGTTCAGTTAGAGGATGTGTCACTTCCACCCACCACTAATCTTGATAACTTAGTGGCATGGAAGCTGCTCGCTATAAGTGGGAGGCTGCAGTTCATTCCCTTTTGTAACCTTATACTATTAGTGTTTGCCCCTTTAAAAAACAAAAACAAAGAAAAGATTTTTTTTTTGTAATAGTATATTTTCATTTTAAAAAAAATAAAAGAAGCATACCATGAGGAGGGACTTCACGTGTAGCATGGAGAGTGGCGTTTTGGAATCAGGTTGATCCTTGAGTTTCAACAAGAATTGCAAGAAATCCTTACTCTCTCCTCCCTCGATTTCCCTCTCTTTGTTCATCTTCATTCTCCTATCAATCATCTTCTCAAAGATCCCATCCAATCTCTTGGCCAAGACCGTTATCTTTTTCTCTAAACCTTGCAAGTCAAACCATGACAACCCGGGAAAAAAGTCCGATACGTTGGGCACCCCCAACATCTCCGTAATCCCCGACACCACTTCCCTGAACTCGGCTCCCACGACGGTCCTCTCACCGCTCTCCACTGTCTCACCCCACATCATGTTCGTGATCACATTCAGCACCGTGAGAAATATCTGTTCCCCGATATTTACCCGAGACCCGACCCGAATATACAGAAAGCCCACGGTTTTCCGGACCTCCCTGCGACGGAGGGTGTAAACGGAATCCAAAGTGGCGTTGCTGAGCATCTTGGATACACAAACTTTTCTCAACATACGCCACTCAGGTCCATAAGGGCTCGCAACTATATCCCTTCCACCGTAGGATGCTTTCTTGCCGGCGACCGGCATGATGTGGTTGGCGAAAGTGATGTCTTGGTCTTTGAGCACTTGTTGAGCCATTGAAGGGGAGGTGAGGACAAAGGCATATTTGGTTCCGAGCCGGAGCGTGAAGATGGGACCATAGTTTTGAGACAGAGTCGCCAAATAGGAGTGAAGCTCCGGGTCGAGTGATAGAAGGTTCCCGAACAAAGGGAGGCCTGGTGGACCAGGTGGTAACTTGTAATTAGGTTTGAAGAAGAAGAACCAGGCGAGCAACGTCACTGCTAAAAAGGCCCATGCAGAGACGAGGATAAAGATGACAGTATCTTCGGGAATAATGTAATCCATATGAAAATTGAGATTTGAGCTTCTTCAACTGGGAATTTTGAGGAGTTCGCTGAGAAACATATGTGAGATCTTGTTCGGGTGTGTCGAGATTGGTGTACATGTATTTAGGACTATTTTATATATTGTTGCAATGTCATGTGTCAAGATGAAATAAGCTATGCCTCCTGTTGTCATTATTAACAGAATTAGTTAACTAATTTAAATAAATTAGGTAGATTAATTATTTATAATAAATACAGGTTAATTTTCTTAAAATATCATTTTTCATTATGACTATTTTTAGATTGAGATCCCTTAATTTATGCCATCAATATGAGCATTTTGGAGAAAAAAATATAAATATAAGAAACAAAGTTGATTGGGGATTTGATATCTTATATTAAGGACTAAATCTAATTTTCAAATAGCTTTTATATCAAAGATCAGAAATAAATTAGGATATAACTTGTCTTAGTTGGGGACGGAAGGAAAATGGGATCTTTTGTGCCGAACGCCTTTTGTCCTATGGCCGAACAGTACAGACAAACTGGCACATTTTAATGATTATGGAATTGTAGGTGGTCCAAATAAACCATATGGCAGGCAATGAGTGAATCATCCATCAATATCATTAGGCATCATAACATGTTTTGTTTAAAATAATAATTTTTTACTTAGAATTTCTAACTAATTAACCAAACTGTATATACTCTAACCAATACCTTTTATTTTAGAATAAATAGTACAGTATTATAGCTTTGATCTAGCTATCCCAATGCGACGTCCCCAACATATGCAAGACGCAAACTATATCTTTTATATACAGCCGGACAAAAAATATTTCTATTATATATACACACACATATAGAGAGAGATATAGTATTATTTCCATCCTACTGGTAAGTTAATTGGCCTCATCATAGGGCATAATTTCTCCCCAACTATAGAGGCAAGATGCATATATGTTCAAGCCATTACAGACTTACAGTGTTTAAAATTCACTATCACTACTACAAAAAAAAAAAAAAAAAAAAAAAAAAAAAAAAGATAGAGGAAGCAGCACATATCATATTACCACTAAAATAAGCTATAGTTCTTAATTTTTATTTTTTTTTTAAATATCGTTCCTAAGGTGTTTCCTCAGGGAAATGTCACAAGAAGCTTAGACTTCCTATGACGTTTACTCAAGAAAGTACTATAAGAAGTGATATTTATTTTTTAAAAAAAAAAAATTTGCTTCCTATGGTGCTTCCTCTAGGAAGTGTCACAGGAAGTCTAGACTTATTGTAGCACTTACTGTAGAAAGCATCATTGGAAGTTTTTTTTTTTTTAATTTTACTTTATGTGATGCTTTTCTAAAGAAGCGTCATAGGAAGTATGTTTTTAAAATTATTTTTTCATACTTTTAATTCAAAACCCTATAATTACCATCGACAACAAACTTTAAATACAAATTTCTGTATCCATAGCAAAATGAAGAAAAGCAAATCACAATGAAATAACTTCAAAATTATACAAACAAATAACTAATTAACAAAATCACTACTAAATATATTTACAGCAATTGTGAATGAAATTAAGCAAATTCAACTTAAATAATTAAACAACATAACAATAAGAAAGAAACAACCTAGCTAGTTAAATAGTAGCTAACTAGCATTGTCTGAGCACATATTCACACAATTCCTTGATGACTTCATTGACTTGATGGTTAGTCAAACTATCACAATGTTGAGCTTTATAATACTACATCTATACAATCATGCACACAACAAATTGAAATCACTAAAAATGAACTATCAGACACTGTTCAATTAAATTTAAAACAAAATATGAATTGCAATTAAAATGACTTACTTTTGGAGGAACAAAAAGGCTGGTCATTAGTAATTACATCTTTCATGAATTTTATGATGTAATACCAGCAATCATTTGTTATTGAGCTAGAAATGGTACTGCAACAATATAATAAAATAGTTAACTCAATTTTTAAATAAAAATTATTTAATAACAAAATTTAAGTAAATTCATATATTAGTACCCATATCTTCTTCCAGACATAGCTATTGATTGGGTTAGCAGTTTTAAAATAGCTTAAGGAGGCTGAGGCTCGATATGCAGTCAATGCGTTAACAAAATAAATAGAAACTGATTACTTTTTGTTATTCAATCACACATGCAAATATTTACACATACACGCGTACCTTTACCTATTGAACAATCACAACGTATCAGGACGGTTTTCTGGAAGACCTCCAATTAGAGGATCCACATTGTAAATACGAGGGCTAGAAGGTTCCGCTGGATTGATAACAATCAATATTCAATGTGCCCTAAAATATTTTGAAAATTTTTCTTCAACAATCATGTTATGGTAAAAGTTAAACAATAAAAAAAATTACATTGAAATACTACCACTAATAATTTACCCCACATTGTATGGCATTAGAAATAACATATCTGGTGTTGCTTTTTTTCTAAAGTAATCCTTCAGATCATTAAATTGTTCATTCAGATATGCTCTGCCCCTATGTTGACCAACGACATAAGGGTTGACAAATGAGAATTGGACCCTGTCTATGTCCAATAAGATGCCATGGTACGAGTGCCTTCTTCCCAAATTTGCTTCAAGTCATCAATTAAAGGAATCAAGTATACATCTATATCATTCTAGGTTGTCTTGGCCTAGAAATTAACATGGACAACATCATAAACTTACGTTTCATGATCAAGTGTGGAGGAAGGTTAAAAATCATCAATATCACCAGCCACGTGCTATGTGTACTACTTTGAACACTTGCGGATTGATTCCATCAATTGACAGTGTAAGATGTAGGTTCCTTACTTCATTTGCAAAGTCAGAGTACTCATGATCAATTTTTTTTTCCATTGAGGAGTATCTATAGGGTGCCTAAACTTCATGTCTTCAATAATTTCATTTGCATTCCATGTCAACTGCTTGACAATCTCTACATTACTATATAGTCGTTTGAATATTGAAATAATGGAAAAATACTATAGGACTTTCAAAAGACTTTTACCTTTCTTCTTCCCATATCGAGATGTATTGCATTTAGGGCACTTTTCTAACGTTGCATACTGATTCTGAAATAATATGCAATTGTTAGGGCACACATGTATCTTCTTATAACCCACACCAGTTGTAGAGCAAATAATTCGCTTTGCCTCATATGTTTTGGTAGGAAGTACATTGTTTTGTAGAAGCATATCTTGCAAAAGTTCAAGTAGTACGGTGAAACCCGAATCACTCAATCCATAGATTACTTTAAAGTTGTACAATTTTAACATTGCTAGCAATCTTGTGTATTTAGTACTACTTGCATATAATGGTTTTTCTGCATCACCTTTAACTTCTCAAATTCTTTAGGGCAGTTATGAAGCACCCTTCAACCACATTTAACATTTTCAAGACCATCATCCTCATCATACATGCTTGGGTCAAACTCATTCGAAGCACCACTTGTGGTATGCAACCGATCACTACATGCATCATTCTCTTACCATGCCTTATCCATTGCGTATATGTTTGATCAATTCCATAACACATTAAATGACCTAGCAAATCAAACGGACTAATCTGCTTTTCATAAATATTTAATTTGAAGGTATTTTACTAAAAATTTCCCTTTTTTTTATATAGATGACCGGAATATGACATAAAATATCTGAGCACATGACAATAATTGGCTAATTGCATAATTTTGACATGTACGATTGGTTTTTCTTTTGGGTGGACAATTGACTTGCATTCCATTTTGAAATAATATGCTAGTATCAACATGACTGATTCTCCCTTTATTAAAACCAAAAAAAAAAAAAAAAAAAAGATTGATTCCCCTGAAGTATTCTACTCATAGAGAGCAGGTTCTAGTAGTCGTGGGGAGGGGATAGCAACCAAAGGTGTTTTCTTCTTAAGTACAATACCAAACTTCTCAGAAATATCCAACTTCTGGTCTTCAGGTAATTTCCAATCAAATGAATGCATCAACGTTGCAAGAAAATACAAAAAGGTCCTCTCAGCCATGGCAATTCCTGCACATATTCTTCGTCCAGACCCGAATGGGAAGTAATTAAAGTCATTGCCACTATAATCCCACTTATTAGCATGCAAAAACCTTGAAGGATCAAACTCAAGAGGATTGTCCCAAACAGAAGGGTCTCTATGTATTGCCCATACGTTCACGAACACACGAGAGCCTTTTGGGATTGTGTAGCCTCCCACAGTGGTGGTTTCACTTGGAGAGTGAGGGACTAGTAGCGGAAGAGCAGGGTGCAACCTAAGAGTTTCTTTCATAACGGCAAGCAAATATGGTAATTTGTTGATATGAGACTCTTCTACCACATTGTCTCTTCGTACTACACCGTCTAATTCTTCTTGGACTCTCTTCATCACCTCTTGATTGTTTAGGATATGAGCCATCGCAAACTCTATTGAATTAGAGGATGTGTCACTTCCACCCACCACCATATCCTGTTCAAAACTTTCACCACATGTCCTGAGAAATATTTTTTTTTTGGTAAAAGAGAAATAAAATATTTTAAGGGAAATAATTTCATATTATAAAAAAAAAATTAAGTGTTCAGTTTTTCCATCTGTTTTAGACAATTTAAAAAATCCCTATTCCGATTCCTATTATAAGTACTTTTTAGAAGAACTGATTGATCCTTGTTATTATTTATCAAGTTGGTATTGACTACATTTGTTTTAATATTGATCCTTTTTAAAATTTAATGTATTTTCCCTTTTTCTTCTTAAAATGTAATTCATGATTTTAAATATGGATAAATTTTAAATTTTTTCTTATTTTTAAAAAACTTTAATAACTTAACCACCCTTCTCGATATCGATGACATGGTTAGAAGTGCCTTATATATAATAGGAGAAAGGGAAAAACACCTTCTTAAGCTTAAACAAAATAACTTTTCTTAAAAGAAAAAACTATGGGACATAGTTTGGGTGCTAATCAAGGGTGATATATAAGCACCCATATTTATCAGATTTGGAATGTCGAGATTTAACCTAAATAGTTCAAATTGAAAATTATCAACGGATGATTTTTAAATGAAAAAATTATTTTTTGAAACAATATAATTAAGATATTACTTTTATTTTTGATTTTAGGTTGTAACCCACTAAAATAATTTATAAAAAATTAAATCTAGATGGTACATCTAATGAGTTTGAGTGTTCATGGTCAACTCATTTCTGTCTTAAAACAAGAATACTATTGAGAGGGGTAATGATTTTGTCAAACAAAAGATCAACGGCTAAGGAAACATACCATGAGGAGGGCCTTTACGTGAATCATGGAGAGAGGGGTTTTGGGATCTTGTTCATCCTTAAGTTTCAGCAAGAATTGCAAGAAGTCCTTACTCTCTTCTCCTTTGCTTTCACTCTCTCTATTCATCTTCATTCGCCGATCAATCATCTTCTCAAAGATCCGATCCAATCTCTTGGCCAACACCATTATCTTTCTCTCCAAACCCTGCAAGTCAAACCAAGACAACCCGGGAAAAAAGTCCGATATGTTCGGCGTCCCCAATATCTCTGTAATGCCGGAAACAACCTCCCTGAACTCGGCTCCCACGACGGTCCTCTCGCCACCTTCCACTGTCTCGCCCCACATCATGTTGGTGATCACATTCAACACCGTAAGAAAAATCTGTTCCCCAATATTAACCCGAGACCCGACCCGACAATAAAGAAAACCCACGGTTTTCCTGACCTCCCTGCGACGGAGGGTATAAACGGAATCCAATGTGGGATTACTAAGCATCTTAAATACACAAACCTTTCTTAACATTCTCCACTCAGGTCCGTACGGGTTTGAAACAATGTCTCTCCCACCGTAGGTTGCTTTCTCGCCGGCGATCGGCACCACTCGGTTGGCGAAAGTGATGTCTTGGTCTTTGAGCACTTGACGAGCCATCGAAGGGGAAGTGAAGACAAAGGCATATTTGGTTCCGAGACGGAGCGTGAAGACGGGACCATAGGTTCGAGACAGAGTCGCCAGGTAGGTGTGAAGCTCGGTATCGAGTGATAGAAGGTTTCCGAACAATGGCAGTCCCGGCGGGCCTGGTGGCAGCTTGTGGTTTGGTTTGAAGAAGAAGAACCAGGCGTACCATGTCACTGCAAAAATGGCCCATACAAAGACGAGCATAAAGGTTACGGTATCTTCAGGAATAATGTAATCCATGAATGTTAGGAATGATTTTCTCAGGTATGTGATGACGAAAACTAGTGTGTGTATTTAACTTCACGTGGTTGAGATGGTTTGGAAGGAATAAAATGGGATCTTATGCCAAGCAATAAAAGACAAATTGGCATTTCTTAGCCTCGGGTGGTGCTAAGAAGTGGGAATAATAATCCATGGCTGGTAATTTAATCAATTATGTAATAATCAAATAATATTATAGCTTAGGGAACATACATATGACATCCCCCACCTCGCAAGTTTCCTTCTCTTCTCTTTCTTGCTGTTTTTCCTGCTGTCCCGTTGCATGTGCCTATAACAACTCCTTGTAGTTTATTTTTCCTCGCATGCTAATAACATTTAACTATATTCATCCTCTTTACTTTTTTTATTAGAAAGACAGACACTAACAACCTAAGGTAACAAGTGAGATAAAATGAAACAGTTGATTATATAATACCAAACCCACAACCTCTCATTTTCAGGCTAGCTTTTATATCACTACACTACAAGGCCAGCGGCTTTGTCACTAACGATATCGTAGAACCATCGTCTTTGTCAATGTCTATATAGTATAGTATTTCGTCTACTTGCTATATAGTATAGTTTTGAGTTGTTAAAATAACAAATATGTATATGCGGAGAGAATCAAATTAAACTAAGTTTGTAATTTGATACTCAAAAAGCATGGTTTTGGGAACAGAATTCGGAGCTTCTTTCTCCAAAACGACCTTACTACGGAACCTAGTGCTGTGTATTATGTTACATTGTTCATTTGGGAGATATTCTATGTTTGAAACACTAAATATAAGTGTATTTTTTTTATAATGAGGCAAAAAGATATTAATAAAGTAGGAACATTGCAAAGTACCAGTTATGACTGGACAAAAATAAAAATTAACTACATTATAAAACAAAGGGATGGGGATGTGAATAAGGAGACTTGAAAGAAAATCTTGAGAAGAGAATGCACGTCATTCCAAACTACATCTTTAGTGGTAGGAAGGGAGAAGTTGATTCTTCTTTTGCTGATGGAAAGAATTTCCAGCGAGTCATTCGCAGTAATTAGTAGATCTTTCCTGATGAACATCCAATATAGAGTTTCCCAAAAGCATAGCAGAGCAAAGGGGGTTGAGCTTGGTCTAGCAAAAAGGCCTAAATAGAAGGCCATTGTGACAAAACAGAATATGACAGAAGGTGGCAATATTCCGGTGAACCTTATGAAGAACCATTGTCCATCCTTGCTTGGAAAATATGAACTTTATTGTTGCAGGACATATGAGACATAGACTCGATTTGACAAGAGGGAGATGAGAAAAAAGCAAGGGAAGAGAAATTGATCAGGCCTGTGATATTTTTTATTACTCTTCCTGGTTGCCATATCACTCCTTGATACAATGCAGTGTTTCGATTACGCCAAAGGGTACTTAATAGAATTATACTATGCAAAAGAGGATCATGTCCATCATTATGTAGACTTAGAAAGGTAGTTTTGAGCAGAGGTTTGAAGGAAGAAAAGTCCAAGGTGGTGAGTCAAGCTGAAAAACACCCAAACCAAATAGATTTGGCATATGGGCAAGAGATGAATAAGTGATACAAGGATTCTTCAATATCACAACCAAAAGGACAAAGACTATTCACATTAAGATGATGTGCTGAAAATATCAGCAGAAAGCAAAGCTGAATGAAGCAGCCTCCAAACAAATGGCAGATATTTGTAAGGCAGAGAAATGGTCCACCAAAACTTCAGAAAGGATCAGACCTAGGTATTAGATGAATTACGAGAGAAGCATCAACTAAAACTTTCTTTAATTGTGTAAACACCAAGATAACAACCATCCCAGACTAGATCATCTTGGCTTTGGAAAATGGGAAGTGGAGTGTTTTTTTTCCTTTTCACAAAAAAGTTTAGGTGAGTTGGGTCTCGAGGGCTCACCAGGGTTAGGACATGCCTCTGGGCTCAAAGAACGCTTACGGAGATATTTACAGATCATCCACCAATAAGGTCCTCACATAAGTAGGATTCAAACCCACAATTTTGTGATTATAAGACAACCCTTTAATCAACTGGATCAAAGGGGTGGAAGTGGAGAGTTAATAATTTGATCAACAATACGAGAAGGGTAGATTTTGCGAACGAGGCTCAAGTTCCAACTTACCAGAGTTCAATGAAATGGGGAATGCAATGAGAGGTCCGCTACTGTCTGTAATTGGTTTGACTAAGTGGAGTCTCTTTGTATCGGTCACCAAAGATTCTGCATGGTTTAGAGGAATGGAAGAACTAATGCCAATCTTCCATCTCACACTGCTAATGATCAAGTTAGCACACTTTAGAAATACCTTTCCAAATTCAAAAAGATTTGTAAGGATGCTTGATGACAGAAGGCTAGGAAGTATCAATATATTTGTTAAATATAATTGTACGAAACTTAAAAAGGGAGGGAAAAGGAGTTAATTATTTTCAAACTGACCCTACGCTCTTTCTTGTTTTGCTCTCTTGCATATAAGGCCTTCAAAAATTAGTTATTCTTGCCGTTCAAAGTTCGATCCTCTCTAGATCAGTGTGAAAATACATAACCCTTTTTTGTAATGTCATTTTTCTCAAATAAACTAATTTGAAAATTAAGGTGATGAGAATCTAGCCTATTTGAAATTCGCATGTTATCCAAGTTCTTAAATGTGTTGGAATAGAAATTATAAAAAGTTAGTCATATTATCAGATTGTATCGAGGTTGTGAATATTTTAACTAGGGATTGTGATATTACTCACCCTTTTAGAGATATTATAGAAGATGTCAGGTTGTTGATATATAAGAATTGGCAAGTGTTAGTCAGCTATATTCCTAGAGAGCAAAATAGCTTAGTTGATCATTTAGCTAAGTCAGCTCATAATATCGAAGGGAATTTCTGTATCCTTGACCACCCACCACTTTCATACCAGGGGATAATGTTTGGTGAAGGATAATAGGTTGATATTTGTTTTCTACTTGTATTCGCATTTGCTCTTTCGAGTTTTATTAATGTGATTCCAATTTTCATTCAAAAAACAAACAAACAAACAAATCGCATGTTGCGTTTTTGGGAAGGAAACTTCAAATATGATATTCTAAATGGGGAGTTTTGAGACATCAAACCAGCCCCTAAATTCAGCTTATGATGCATGTCCTAATATCAGCCATCTAATTATTAAAGGGCGAGACTCTACCCAGATGAATTCACTAAATAGCCAACATGAAAACTCTTTCGTAAGTAGGAAATTATGAGTTCAATTCAACTTATATTCTCAAACTATTAATACCTACCCTTTTAATTTATTGAAAAAAAAAAAAAGGAATTCGCCAAAAAGCTTTCTTCTAACTAGAAGGTGATCAGACTTACTTAAATGTGCATTGTCATTCCAGCAAGCTCATGTACTTGTGATTCAGGCATAGTGATTTAGGATTGTTCCTAGCCTTGAGAATGGTGTTCCTCTATGTTTTTGGGCATGGTGGTGTTTATCTTGTGATTTGGGATAGGTTAAATTGAAGCTTCTTCAGTTGGATTCAGTGTTTTTGTATTGGGCTTGTGTATATGTTTTAAGGCAGACTAGGTATCTTTGGGCTTTAAGGCTTCCACTTGTTTTAAAAGTTCAATGAATTATTTTTGTTATATTTCTAAGTATGTATTTAGATTAATTTTTAAAAAATAGTTTTTATTATTTATAAAATAAATATATAAAAAGAGTTTTATATCGATGATTTACGTAAAAAAAACTTTTAAAATCATGGATTGTAATTTACCCAAACACTCATTACCGACCTGCTGTGTAACCAGTTCTTTCTAGATCCTCGCAGCCTCATAGCGCAGGTGCTTTCTCTTCGTTTGATTTTCTCAGTATTCTGCTCCATGCCTTCATTTTGCTGCAGATAATTATATATTGGCTTTTCTTTTCTTCTAGTAAATTTTCAGGGGACCCCAATTATATAGTATTCCCCCCGTTACTTTAAGCTTTTAAATTGAGCTATGACTGTTTTTGTCATACGATATAGAATACTGTACTTGTCGGTTTTCATGAGGTGCCTTCCAGTGAAAAGGAGGGAGTAAATTAGACAATGTTGTTGCCTTAACCAAACTTTGTTCAAAACAATGACGCAACTGAAAATGGGATACGGAATCCGGAAGAACTGAAACGAATTTAAGAGAAACCTATTGGTGGCGACTCTTTACAAGTCCTTCCCCCTTTATGTTTGCTTTTTTCTTTTTTTAATAAACTTGACACCTAATTTAGTTTGCCTAGTTTATGTGTTTCAGGATCATGTCCTTGCTGATTTTAAATATTCTAATTGCTAAACATTTACATTCAACTTCTGCTATTTGAATTCAAGGATGATTGATCAACATTTCTCAAGACACAGAAGTAGCTTATGTTGTTGCTGTGCACGGTTACTCCAGATGTATACTCTGCCTCTCTTAGAAGGATCTGCTTGAAAGGTTTTGAATTGGAAGTTTCTTATGAAATATTACTTTGTTTTGTTTTTTTTTTAAATTTTTTTTATGAGGTTACATAGATATCTCATTGTTACTTATGTTGTGATGACCAGGTTGTGGTTATCTTTAAGAGAATGTGAGAATAGAGCAACAATATAGGTGTTGAAATATGCAACTTGGATTAGGTATGATAGTTGACTAACTATTTTATGTACCGCTTGCATTAATAAAATTGTCCGAAGGAAGTATACAAGAATCAATGAACCAATGGTGGTTTCTTTTATTTTTAATGCTTTTGATTCTCTTTGATCTTGTTATCTCCTTACTGTAGAAGATTCATCCTCATCCCTCACTCTCTTTCTCACAACACACACACAATCTCGTTGTCTCACTGTACACATGAATCTTCTGTATAGTTTACTTTTAGTGTGGCTATTGCAAATTTTATTTAACAGTGAAATGAATCATAGAGTTCACCCCTACTGAAAATTGTTTTTGGTTTTCTTCAATATCTTTATCCGAGAACTGTACAATTTTCTTAATTAAAATGGTAAAACTTCCCATTGATTTTATAGTCTTAGCTTTGGTTCATCTTCATTCATTGTTTGTTTTCTTCTCATTTTCTTAAAACTCTTGTTTAGATTCTGGAGTTTTGAATTTATAACAATATTACTTGTTTACCATGTTTTCTAAGATAATGGTTCGAGGAAGAGATGCCTGTTGGGAGCACTGCATTCTTGTCGATGCGACAAGACAGAAAGTCAGATGTAATTATTGTCAACGGGAGTTCAGTGGAGGAGTATACCAGATGAAATTTCACTTGGCTCAAATAAAAAACAAGGATATTGTTCCCTGCGCTGAAGTTCCAGCTGATGTACGGGACCATATTCTGAATATATTAAGCACTCCAAAGAAACAGAAGACTCGGAAGAAACAAAAGGTGGATCAAGTAGCTGCAGCAAAGGGTCAACAGAATAGCTCTTCTGCTAGTTGTGGTTTTCATCCTAACAATGTATCTAATGGACGGAATGACAGTGCTTGTCCATCTTTATTGATTCCACATCCTTCAACAGGCGCCCAACCATTAACGGATGATCCTTAAAAGCAAAAGTGGGATGATGCTGATAAAAAGATTGCAGTTTTTTTCCTCAATAGCTCTATTCCTTTTGGTGTAGCTAAATCCATGTATTATCAGCAGATGATGGATGCTGTAGCCCAATGTGGGGAAGGGTACAAGGCTCCAGGTTATGAGAGATTGAGGTCCAGTCTCTGGAGAAAAGTGAAAGGTGATCTTCATGACCATTATAAGAAATACAGAGATGAGTGGAAAGAAACAGGATGCACAATCTTGTGTGATAGATGGTCTGATGGTAGGACAAGATCGCTAGTAGTATTTTCCATTGCATGTTCAAAAGGGACTCTGTTCCTCAAGCTGGTTGATGTTTCAGGTCATGAAGATGATGATGCTACTTGTTTGAATTGACGGAGTCTGTTGTTTTGGAGGTTGGGTTAGAAAATGTTGTTCAGGTTATAACTTACACCGCTGCTAATTATGTTTATGCTGGAAGGCATCTCATGGCAAAGTATAGTTCATTATTTTGGTCTTCTTGTGCTGCTTATTGTATTGATACGATGTTAGTGGACATAGGTAGACAAGATTGGGTAGGTACAGTGCTGGAGGAGGCAAAGACTATCACTCAATGCATTTATAGTCATGCGGGGATTTTGAATATGATGAGAAAGTTCACTGGTGGAAGGGAATTGATCAAGCCAAGAATTAACAGATTTGTCGCTAATTTCCTTTCCTTGAGGTCTATAGTGGTACAGGAGGACAATTTAAAGAACATGTTTTCACATAGAGTGGTCATCTTCCATATATAGCAGGCGCCCGGATGCACAAGCCATCAGGTCATTGTTATGCTTAGATAGATTTTGGAAATATGCACATGAAGCTGTGAGTGTTTCCAAACCTCTGATTAAAATCCTAAGGATGGTTGATGGGACATGCCTGCTATGGGTTATATATATGAAGGAATTGAGAGGGCAAGGGCTGTGATTAAATCCTATTATAAGGGAATCGAAGAAAAATACAAGCCAATCTGGGACATAATTGATAGGAGATGGAATATGCAACTTCATTCATTGTTACATGCTGCAGCAGCATTTCTTAATCCATCAATCTTCTACCGTCCAAACTTCAAAATAGGTTTTCGGATGAGGAATGGATTTCAAGAAGTGATGCTCAAGATGGCCACAACAGATAAAGATAAAATTGAGATCACTAAAGAACATCCTATTTACATCAATGCACACGGCGCACTTGGAACTGACTTCGCTATCCTAGGAAGAACACTAAACACCCCAGGCATGCGTCATCTCTAGCATGCTAACAATTTTTTGGCCAGTTAGAGGTCATTGTTGGAATATGCTAATACTCATTTGCTACTTGGTAATGATTGCAAAAGCTGTTTTTCATCAACTGCTCTATGCCAAATTAGTTTCTGTTGCATTCTGTCATTGGTTCTTTTGCGTAATTTAACTGATTTTTGTTACTGTAATCAGTGAAACCTGGAAAAAGTTATACTTTTAGGTATATTGGTGATTATGTCAAGTGAAACTTAGGTTCCAAAAGATCAATTCGATGACAGTAAGATCTCAAAAAACAAAAGGCTTGAAGATACGGTGGAAATATTAATTCAAACAGTTGTAAATATGAAAGTCTTAGTCGCAAAACAAGCATTTAAGTTTTATTAGTCACTTTCAGTGATTTTCACTTAAGTTTTCATATTTACAACTGTTTAAATCAATATTTGCTACTCATCTTAAGTGACCTATAAAGATTTAGATGCTTTGCTTGCAACTGAAACTTCCATATTTGTATTTGTTTGAATCAACATTTGCAACTTACCTTTCCACAAAATTTCTTGGGACCTAACTGTTATGAAATCAAACTTTTGGAAGTAAAATGGGATGGACATTTTGAGTGTTTCTGGACAAGTCTGGCTTCGTATATGTCTGAATTGAACATGCATGTTCATATTGTACCTATGTTATAACACGCAAGCACTCAAGTCAAATTTGTAAATCTCCAGGTGACTGGTGGGCAGGATATGGGTATGAAATCCCCACACTTCAGAAAGCAGCAATAAGGATATTAAGTCAGCCCTGTTGTTCACATTGGTGCAATTGGAATTGGAGCACTTTGGAGAGTATACATAACAAGAAACGTAACAGCATGGAGCTGGAAAAACTCAGAGACTTGGTTTTTGTGCAGTGCAATCTGTGGTTACAAGCCATTTCCCAACGTAGGAAAGCTAAATGCAGACCTATCATCTATGATGAAATACATGTTGGTTGTTAATGGTTCGCTGAAATGGAATCTTCAGGCCCACTTTTGGATGATTCCTGGTTGGACGATTTGCCTCTTGAATGAAAAGGAAGTCGTTAGAATTGTAAATTAAGGAATCATAAAAATTAAATGCTGTTGTATAATTTTGTATATAATATAGGTTAGGTTGTAGTCAAAATTCATTTGAAGAAGACATGTAACTGTAATCAGGCAGTGCAACGATAATGCCTGTTATTCTAACAACTGTACTTTGCATGATGCAATCAGTGAAGCCTTGTCCCTTTGTCGTCCCAAGCTTTATTCCAAAATTCGGAGAGGGCTGATTATTAGTTCAATAGAAAAAATAAGTGATATATTATTGGGTAAAGCAGCATCTGACACTCTGTTATTTTTTAGCAGTATTCATTATTCTGATGTTATTTTCTTGTTGCATTCAGCACTCTAATATTATTTTGTGTATCCAACGTTTTGATGTTAGTTTTTTCGGTGCTTCCAATACTAAATAAGATTAGGGTGCTGGATATAACAGTGAAATAATAATAAAGTACTGAACGTTATTTTACCCTATTATAATTGTATATTCCCTTGATTTGCTTCAAATTAAACATGTTTACTATTGTGGGAAGTATTTAGATGAATTAATTATTTATTATAATGAGGCATAGATTAATAAATAAGTAATGGTATTAATTAGAGCCGGTAATATAGGTTTTAATTGTGGGCTAAACCCGCCCAACCTAAAAAAATAGGCAGTTTGAGTTCTACAAAAGTGGAACTGTTTTGATGTGGTTCTTTCTTGCTTAAACCCGTATAGGTCTAATCCACAATAGGTTGGACCGTCGGGTTGGCGGGTTAGACCGTTTTTTTTTAAATTTTATGTTTTTTTTAAAAAAATATGTAACTTTTGTAAATGTATTGTATAACCTAATACCATTAATATCAACTAATTATTATTTGTATTAAATGTTAATTATGACTTTTGGATTTATGTTTATTTTGTAATGTGTAAACTTATGATGAATGCTTAATTTATAATGTTTGAAATTTTGAATTTAGTGTTTTATTATCACTTTATGATTTCGTAATATATTTTTAATTTTTTTTTATGATTTAGGTTTGTAGGAAAAAGATTAAGTATATTGTTTAAAAAAGTTTTGAAAAACGCAGCCTAAAAAAATTTTTTAAAAAAATAATATGGGTTGGGTGGGCTAGCCTGCAAATTTAGAGGTTATGGGTTGGGTTGGCTAAATATCGACCTATATTGATGTGGTTCTTTTTAGCCGGAACCCATACGATCCCAGCCAGTGATAGATTAGCCTGAATCCGATGGTCCGACTCATATTACCACCTCTAGTATTATCGGATGGTTTAAAAAAAAAAGTAATGGTATTAACAAGTTAGTTAGACTATAGGTAAATTTATTTGCATCTTTCTTTATTTCTATGCTCTCTAAACAATTTTATTTCAGCTCCATCTTTGTAAACTACTCCCTCTGATCATTTTTATAAGCAATTTTTATTTTTATTGTGCAAAATGAACTAGCGGTTAAGAATAATTAAAGATAATAAATGTGTCAAAAATATTATATTTCTTCTAAATATACCATTATTTATAAAAAAAAAAGCATAGGAGAGAGAATTAGTAACAAATATAAAAGAGTATGAGCATAAAATATGAGAGAAAATGTGTAATAAATGAGTAAATAAAAGAGAATTAGTAGTGAGTGGAGGTAATTGATATGAAGATGTGTATTTAATATGGGTAGAAGGAAAAAGTAGTTCAAATTTTAAGACACATGGAGAAAATTGATTATAAAAAGGATCAATCCTAAAAGAGAAAAAATTATTTATAAAAAGGACTGGAGGAAGTATTTTTAGACCTATTGTCCTGTAATATGTTCCACCTATATTATAATATTGATCTTTTTATAAAACAAATTAAGGCAAAGTGAGAAGGTGAGGTCCACATAAAGAAAAAATAGAAGAGAGAGAGGGGTGGGTGGGTCCCACAAAAAAAATAGAAAAGAATAACTTTTCTCAAAATATAAGTTTAAGATCAAAACTTAGATTTAAAAAATTTTTGAGTATTCGCCAACCATCAAAACCTAGATTTGGTTGAAATTGACGAACACACTTAAGAAACATGAGATCGATCTCATGTATAAGAGTTGGACTATTGAACAACTCTACCGTTGAAAAGAAGCTATAAAATGCGTTGATATATTAGTAAGGGAAACTCATGAGGTGGGGAGTCAAGTATCCCTAACGCCAGAAGTCATTATACACTATATAGAGAGGATGCAATCTCCGGTCTTTTGTATTTGAAACGCTAACCTTCTCGGCCAAAAAAAAAAAAAATAAGAAGGTATTTACAGCTATTGCATTGGCATCAATGGGGTCTTCTTTGGCGGTTCCTGATCCCACGGGACAGAAAAATAGTTTAAATCGTTACCAAAAAAAAGAAAAAATAAAAATAGTTTAAAAATAAAAATATCCTTTGCCTTGAGAAAATATTACTGAAAAAGGTCGGCAAGTTAGATGGGAAATTCATAGACTATAAGTATATATTTTATTTTTTCAAAAATTATGTAATCTATGAAAAAAGATATATAATTTTTAAAAGATTACTATTTTCTTATTTTAAGGGGTAAGCACTAATTATCAGAGATTACATGCAAGACTAATCGCACCTCCCACTTACAAAAAAACACAAATATAAAATACATTGTTCAAAGTGTCATACTCAAACACGTGACATCTGGAAAGATTTTAAACCTCAAAACCACGTGACACTCAAATGTTGATACCATCAGATTACAAGATTGAATTTTATGAGGGACTTGGAGGGGAATGAGGGCGAGGGAAAATTTTTATGAGTTGGATTTTAAAAGATTAAAGAAGTGAGGTAGTAAAATTTTAATAAAGAGAATATATAAGATAAAAGAGTAAGAAAAATTAATTAAAAAATTTTAACCCCACTTCTCCAATTTTTTTAAATTTAACTCAAAAGAATTTTTCCTCCGCCCACTTTCCCTCCCCTCCCCTAAGACCAAACAAGCCCTAAAGGTATCTATATGAGGAGGGCATTTGTTTTTGTGTCTTGTAATTTTGACATGCTATAGCCAGGCAACTTACCTTTGCTTTTCTTATTTTTCTACTTATAATAAGGTAACATAGAATTATTCTTTTAGTCGGCAAAACTTGCCTATGCCTATAATTAAGGTTGTCACATTCATGAATTCAAATAAATTTATGATAGGAATGTACACTTTGATTGTGAACTCAAATTTTACACTCCGAAGATTTTACTTTAATCAATAAATAGCAATTTTAAATAATTCAATAATTAAAATATAAAAATGACAATAATTTAGATTAAATATATTTTAAATCCAAATAATAAAAATAAAGGAACTTTCATTTTACTAGCTTGTAGAACTACTATTTGCGTTGAGAATTTAATCTAGAGTTACAGTTGATTTTGCTCACAATTTTTGCTCACAACTTTTACTTCAATTATAGACATAGGCAAAACTTGTCTATACCTATAATTAAGGTTGTCACACTCACGAATTCAAATAAATTTATAATAAGAATGTACACTTTGATTGTGAACTCAAATTTTACACTCTGAAGATTTTACTTTAATCAATAAATAGCAATTTTATATAATTAAATAATTAAAATATAAAAATAACAATAGTTTGAATTAAATATATTTTAAATCTAAATAATAGAAATAAAGGAACTTTCATTCTACTAGCTTGTAGAACTACGATTTGCGTTAAGAATTTAATCTAGAGTTATAGTTGATTTTGCTCACAATTTTTACTACTTTCAACGAATCAATTCCACGTTAACGCCACATTATTTTTGGTGATAACTAACTATATTATATAAGAACTCAAAATTATGTTATTCCAAAAACAAAAATTTGTCTTTACTTATGTATTTAGATATATTTATTAGGACAACATTTTTGTTGTTTTGCTTGTATTTCTTAGGTCTAATTCTGTCATCAATTCTTGTCATATGTGATTTTAGTGATTAAAAATAGTAGTTCAACATAATCTTGAATTTTTATGTATGCGATTTTTTTTGGCCATCAAGATATCAATGTGAATTTTTATAAGGATTAAGGTACAATTTTACCTTAAAAGAAACTATTCAGAAATGTTGGGCATCCAAAAGTTTTTTAAAGGATAATTTTGTTCTGAAAACATTAAAAAAAGAGTAAATTCATCCTAACGATCACTAACAGTAATTGTTAAAAAATGAATTTCAACTATTAAAAAATGAATTTCAACTATTAATATTTTTAACAAAGACAAAATTACTACATTTTGCCTACGTTTTGACGAACACTGACAATGGCATCTGGCTTAGGATTCCACCTTTTTTTTTCTTGGTTTCAGCCACCAATGAAATGGTTTCGTCATTTTGCCAAAGTTACAAACTATTAGTATTAGTTAAATGGTTAAAGTATAATTTTAGTTTTTTAAATTATAAATTTTGGTTGAGTCCGTTAACTTTAAAAAATATATTTTTAGCGACTTAATATTAATATCATTAATCTTATTTAATGAAAAATGCTCATTCAACAAATTAAAATAGTTACTATATAATTAAATACTTACAAAGCAAACGTAAATTTTAATGTTTTTAACTTATTTCTATATAGTAAAATTAAAATACACATGCTAAAGAAGATAAAAATTTTAATATAATCAATTTTATGAAACTTGAAAAAGCCACGCATGACTTATCAGGTTTATTTTAATTGTAAAATATAAAAATATTATATTAAAATATTAAAATTTAATCATATTTTTTAGGCATTTAATCGTAGAGCTGCTGTTTAAATTTTTTGAGTTAACAGTTTGCGTTAAATGAAACACAAGATGTTAAGTTAAGACTAAAGGATAAAAAAGATAATAAATTAAAGGACTAAGCTAACAATTAATAGGACTAAATGTATCCAGTATACTTTATTTCAATTAAAAAGTTATTATACTTTTTCATCCTTAATATAAGACATAATTGATTTTTTTTAAGAGATTAATGAAATTAAACAAGTCATTTAATCATAACATATACCGTATATTGTTTGATTATATATCAATTTATAAGTCAGATAAATTAATTTAATATAAAAAAATATCAATATTTTAAAATAATTTATTTATTTTCTTTAATTTTTAAAATAATTTAACTATAACTTATATTAAATACAGAAGGGGTGTTATTTTATGCCTTCCATCCTACCTTTTTAAATAAAATATTATTAAATTGTCATTAAAACAATAAAGGGGAAAAAAAAAATCAAATGTAGGTATGACGCTTTGCTGTTGTGATGGCCACTGTCGGAACTCAATCCCTCCTCATAAATATCTTTTTCCCTCTCATCCTTCCGTCTTAGATCAGAAATCTGAGGATGATAACTCTCCCACCGGCTTTCTTTCACAATCTGAAGGATTCCATGATGCAGTGGGATTCTCTCACACCTCTTTTTCTGGCTTTCTGTGGCATTTTCGCCGTCGCTTGCTGCGCCTGGGTCTGCTTCACCAAACCCAGCTCCAAGCAACCTCCAGGCCCACCAGGCCTCCCCTTGTTCGGAAACCTTCTCTCTCTCGATCCTGAGCTTCACTCTTACTTCGCCTCTCTCTCTCAAACATATGGTCCCATCTTCTCGCTCCGACTCGGAACTAAATCCGGCATCGTCGTATCATCTCCTTCAATCGCTCGTCAGGTGCTCAAAGACCATGACATCACTTTTGCCAACCGTGACGTCCCCGTTGCAGGCAGGTTAGCCACCTATGGCGGAATCGACATAGTCTGGACACCTTACGGACCTGAGTGGCGGATGTTGAGGAAAGTGTGTGTGCTTAAGATGCTCAGCAATACCACGTTGGATTCAGTCTATCAGCTCCGCCGGAGTGAGATCCGAAAAACCGTGGGGTATCTGTACAGCCGGGTCGGGTCTACGGTGGATATTGGGGAGCAGATGTTTCTTACCATATTGAACGTGATTACGAGCATGATGTGGGGTGGGACGTTGGAAGGGGATGAGAGGGCTGCTGTTGGGGCGGAGTTCAGGGAAGTGGTGGCGCACATGACGGAGCTATTGGGGAAACCCAATCTGTCGGACTTCTTTTCCGGGTTGGCCTGGTTTGATGTGCAAGGTGTTCAGAAACAGATGCGTTCGTTGGCTCGGCGGTTTGATAAGATCTACGAGAAGATGATTAAGCTGCGACTGGAGAAGAATAATAAGGGTGGAGGTGAACAGAGCAAAGATTTTTTGCAGTTCTTGTTGAAATTGAAGGATGAAGAGGATTCTAAGACCCCACTCACCATGACCCACGTCAAGGCCCTCCTCATGGTATTATTTTCTCTCACGATTTTACTTTTTTAACACATTTATTTTACTTTTTTAATCTTTTAATAATTAGTTAAAATTAATTATGATAAATATTTCCCACTAGCTAATTGACATGCAGGATAAACTACTTTTTTTTTTTTTTTTGGTGACATAGTGTAAACTACTTTTGATAAAGGTAAAAGTAAAAGGCTACTATTAAAGTGGAAGACGTTGTATTTCTTTTTTTTTTTTTTTTAGGGTGTTTTGACCAACCTAATTAGTTAACTTAATTTTAATTCCTTTCCCTAATCCCAAACGACTCGCTTGTCCTTATTATAGGTATCTTCTGAAAGCAATTTTTGGTATCAAATATGGCACCACAACCTCATTAATTTCTTTTTTTTTCCCCCCTTGTAATCCTTAGCTTATTATTAATTGAAGTTAAAGTTGAAAAGGTAAATCACATTATTCAAAGATTGTAAAATTGAAAAAATTATCAATTTGGTTCAAATTTAATGATTTGACTGGTATTCTTTGATAGGTGAAAATAAGTTGGAAGTACCTTATAATAAAGTCAAGAGGGAGTAGAAGTACAATACTTATATTTTGAATGGGACATCAATGTTTCATGTAATCCCTATTCTTTTTATATATAAGAGATTTTTTTTTAGGGATTATATGTTTTTGTTTATAAAATACTTTTATTTTTTGGGTTTTTTGACCAACCTAATTAGTTAACTTAATTTTAATTCCTTTCCCTAATCCCAAAACCACTCGCTTGCCCTTATTATTATTATTTTTTTTTTTGCCAAGGAAGAAACATAATATATTGAACTCATGCGAAGATTACAAACACTTTGAAATTAAAATCAACCGCCTATTACCTAAGAACACCAGTAAAAACCGAATGCATACAGACACTGAACCTAAAAACAGAGTCCAAATAAGGTTCTTCAATAATACAAGCAAATATGATTTAAACAAACAAAGCATCCACAACACCATGACCTCATTATTATAGGTATCTTTTGGAAGCAATTTTTGGTATCAAATATTAGGGCACCACAACCTCATTAATTTCTTTTTTTCCCCCCCTTGTAATCCTTAGCTTATTATTAATTGAAATTAAAGTTGAAAATGTAAATCACATTCAAAGATTGTAAAATTGAAAAAATTTATTAATTTGGTACAAATTTAATGACTTGATTGTTATTCCTTAATATGTGAAAATAAGTTGAAAGTACCTTATAATAAAGGCAAGAGGGAGTAGAAGTACAATTCTTATATTTTGAATGGGACATCAATGTTTCATGTAATCGCTATTCTTTTTATATATAAGAGATTTTTTTAGGGATTATATGTTTTTGTTTATAAAATACTTTGATAGGTTGTCTGAATCAAAATTCATAGGGAAAAAGATCAATAAATATCATTTGAATTTCTAAAACCGCAAAAAGTCAGTTAACACTTAAAAAGGACAAATATGTCTATGTCTTAATGTAGGAATATAAGATTTTGAAATGTTATACTTTTATCAAAATGCCCCTCACTATATTTTTTTGAAAAAAGCAAAATCCCCTTCGTTGGTTGGAGCTCTAGCGACCGTTGGAAGCTATCCCTCGCCAGCCATGGGCCCGTTGCTGTAGCTCCGACAAGATGTTTTTGGAGCAAAGTGTTTTTTTTTGGGCTAAATGTGCCAAAGGTATTGGAGGGAGGGTTCGGACCCCCCTATCCTCCAGATTGACAGAATGAAGGTGACCATTGGGCCACCAAAGCCTTTCGTTGTAGTTGCATGTGTCCAAATCTTAAATATTAATTTATATTTATTTGTGCATTTAATATTTAGCTACAAGCAACTACAACGAAAGGCCTTGGTGGCCCAATGGTCACCTTCATTGTGTCACTCTAGAGGATTGGAGGTTTGAACCCTCCCTCCAATACCTTTGACACAATTTAGCGAAACAAACATACTTTGCTCCTAAAGCCTCTTGTTATTGCCAAAGCTCCGGTCAGCTAGGGGTGTTTGCCAACAACCAGTGCTCCGGTGCTGGCAGTACACGTCCTTAGGAGCTCATGCCTGAGTGGGGGACTTTGCTTTTTAAAAAAAAAATAGTGAAGGGCATTTTTGTAAAAATACAACATTTCAAAATCCTAGATTTCTACCTTAAGACCTACTTGTCATTTTTAAGTGTTAATAGGCTTTTTTAGGATTTTAGAAATTCAAATGGTATTTATTTATCTTCTCCCAAATTCATATTATTTTTTTTAAAATTTTTTCCTCCTTAATTATTGGTTAGTCTCACTCCTTTAACTACTGGTTTGCACATTTTCTCTCACTCACTCACTCACCATAAATAATGGTGTCTTTAGAAAATAAATTGTGTTTTTACATACTTATTGCCTTTAACCAAAATTTTATGTGAATCCATTAATTTGTATCTTACTAAAAAAATGTGTATCTTATGGGGAAGAAAGGACTATGCTGGGCGCTGGGTATAGCTTTTTATTAAAAAAATTCGTTACTTCCCCTTACGCCGAAGTCAATTTGTGGGCGCAGGATATGGTGGTTGGCGGAAGTGACACATCTGCCAACACGATTGAGTTTGCCTTAGCTCATATCATCAATGAACCTGAGGTGATGAGAAGAGTCCAAGAAGAATTAGACAGTGTAGTGGGAAGAGAAAACATTGTAGAAGAGTCTCACATTCACAAACTTCCATATCTACTTGCTGTGATGAAAGAATCTCTTAGGTTGCACCCTGCTCTTCCTCTCTTAGTTCCTCATTGCCCAAGTGAAACCACCACTGTGGGAGGCTACACTATCCCAAAAGGTTCTCGTGTGTTCGTCAACGTGTGGGCCATACATAGAGACCCTACCATTTGGGACAATCCCCTAAAGTTTGATCCTTCAAGGTTCTTGGGTGATGCTAAATGGGATTTTAGTGGAAATGACTTTGATTATTTTCCATTTGGGTCTGGACGAAGAATATGTGCAGGAATAGCCATGGCTGAGAGGACCTTTTTGTATTCTATTGCAACACTGATGCATTCATTTGACTGGAAGGTGCCCGAAGGACAAGAGTTAGATATGTCCGAGAAATTCGGTATTGTGTTGAAAAAGAAA
Source organism: Inga laurina (assembly GCA_963855925.1). NCBI lineage: Eukaryota > Viridiplantae > Streptophyta > Magnoliopsida > Fabales > Fabaceae > Inga > Inga laurina. Next base: position 11,141,407 of record OY979710.1, read on the forward strand.
GTTCCTCTCGTTGCCGCTCCCACGCCACGGTTATCCAACACAGCTCTCTATGAATAGAATGTATGTCTGCTCATTGAGTAATAAGAGGGAATCAATCATGTTGACAGGAAAAAATAGCACAAAGTCAATTACGCAATCACGACCACTTATTTGTATGCGTTTGATTGTCCATGAATATATATTTTTAACATATTGGAAGTAGGTGCTCATCACTGCATGGAATGTGGATCACAAATATTTTTCTCCACGCTTATCACATTATAAAATCTATCTCAAGTAAATAAAGGAGGCAAGTTGTAAATCACTAGGATAATTGGTCAAGCACTCTGTATGTTACTGAAATTACTATAATGACTGATTTTTGTCGATACAAAGTTCAATTTGAAGGTTTCTTAACTCACTAAAATTTTTAGGAAATATTTCATCTATTGTCTTCTATTTGGGAGATGGGGTGTTTATATTTCCCGTCACTTATTTTCTCATTAAAATGCCATTTCAAGCTACCTTTCTCTGTGGTACTAGCACACATGATGTTTAAACTGTAGTATTATGGGAAGATTATACAACACCTTCAAAGGAGGCCCTTGAGACATCTCATCATAATCACCACCAACATCATTCTTTGCTTTGCATCACGAAGTGCCGTATTTCATGCCCTTATTTAGTCATCCATTCTTCTTTCTGCACAATATGCAATATTTTTAGGATAGTCATTTATCTTTTTATACTCCAAAGTCCAAATCCATCGGGCACAAAATCTTATTGGATGGTTCTTGTTTACGTAGTTCATACAAGGACAATAATGCAACCACTTTTACTAGGCACAATTTTTTGAGCATATTCATGAAACCTCTCCACCCCACTTTCATATTCGTCGCTCGTTCTTCTAACTTTTATCCAATTATATTCCATTTTATTACTAGCTGCCTAGACAATGTGGACAAATTCCATTTGATTCAAATTATTAAGTATTAGTCAATGTTTTAAAAGTTGGACCGAAAGATGAGATGAAGAGGCCAGTGGATTATAGTTCAAACAGTCAGATCGGTCAAACTATTCAATTGGACAGTACTGATAAATATATATTTTATAATTAAATAGGCATAAATTTTGAGACATAATTGATTAAATCTACTGATATTGTACACCATTTAATTATCTTTATATATTTTCTATTATTTAATTAAGTATAGGATAAGAAAGAAATTTTGAGACATAAAATTTACTCATTTTATTTTATTGTGCAGGAGGTGTTATATGAGATAAGAAAGTATGAAAAAATAAATAAAAAAATGGCAATGAAGGACATGAAGCAAATTATCACAATATTGTGACGTGTAGGCAATAAAAAGGAGAAAACATGGCGTGAGCTAGCAGAAAACATAGAGCCCATTTGGTTCAACCACATTGTATGCCTACAATGGTAATCATGATTGTATTACTAAAAGAAGAGTGTTTAGTTGTTCTTTAGCATGGTAATATGGTTTATCATGGTAAAGATGATTACCAAAAAATTGGTAATCTTCATTCATATCCCCCATATGAATCCTCATTATTATCCTATTGCATGGTTAAAAAAGTCTAATTTACCTTTTAGTTTCTCGTGTCTCTGTTTCACTTATCTTGTTTCACTTGCTACATCATGCCAAGACTGCCACTACCACTACTTCCTCCTCCTCCTTCTCCTCCACTGCCATCACCTCCACCCGCTGCTGCCACCACTACCTTCTCCTCCACACCCTGCCGTTGCTGCTGCCACTACCTCCTCCTCCTCTGCTGCTGCTGCCGTCAACCCCACTGTTGCCATCGCCGCTACTACCTCCTCCTCCACCCCCACTGCCGCCCACTGTTATCACCACTACCTCCTCAATCGCTGCCGCCACTACTACAAAAAGGATAAAAAGTGGCGCACATTTTGTGGCACTTCTTTAAACAAGTGCCACAGCTTCTCTTTTTTTTTTGGTTTTTACCTCTATAATTTTTTTTTTTTTAATTTTGGATACCAGCTGTGGCGCCTAATAGATTAAGTGTCACAATTGAGGAGGCCCAGTGTGGCGCCTGCCTAAGCAGGCGCCACACTTGGGGCCACGAAAGCAGCTGTGGCGCCTAACCCATCAAGCGCCACAGCTGCATCATTAAATTTTTTTTTAAAAGAACTGGGCATGTGTGGCGCCTAAATAAATAGGCGCCACACATGATAATTCAGCTGTGGCGCCTAAGCATTAGGCGCCACAGCTGAAATGAGGCAATGTGTGGCGCCTAATTATTTAGGCGCCACACTTGCCCCCTTTTTTTAAAAAAAAAATTCAAATGGATAGTGTATCTCTTAATTATTTCATTTCCCGCGTAGTGGTCCTGTGTCCGCCCCCCATTCCTTCTCTTTTTGACTACTACTCCACTTTAATTATTTAACTACTCTCTCCTCCATTAAACTACTTTCCCTTTCTCATCTTCTTAGTGGATCCGCTGGCCCCCTCCCTCCATTTCCTATCATCTTCACACTAAAAAACACACCCACACGCTCACTCGTCACTCAAGCTAGCATCACCAACGTGGTCTCCCACTCCTTGCGCTGGTCAATTAATAGATTTGTAAGAAGAAGATTATTTCATTCTAGCTTGCTTTGTTTAAATTTTTTTTAGTCAAGATAAACTGTAATATAACGTTTGCCTTTTTGTTTCTAATTTAATAGGAAAGACTGATGAAAACCTAGCTTGTTTCGTTTGCCTTTTTGCTTTGTTTAAATTTTTTTGCCGACAAGCTTGCGTTTTTTAGTAATCTTTTAATTTACTTAATTAGTTGTTGATGTACTGTGTTCACATATCAAGTTCTTGTATTGTGATATTTTTTATGTTAGCTTTGGAGAGTATTAATGTAAGAACATTATTGTTGGGGAACTTGAATTTTAAATGTGAAAATTATATATATATATATATATATATATATATATATATATATATATAATAGGTTGAAATATAAAATAGAAAGATTGACAATTTATGGAGATGATAAACACGAAAGCCACTCATTTTATATAAAGCTTCACAATCAGGAAGCATAAAAAAGGGCCACAGGAAAAAAAAGAAGAAGAAGAAGAAGAAAGAAAAAAAAAAGGGACCTTCCTGTGGCGCTTGTTCAAACAAGCGCCACAGGAGGGTATTTTTTTTTAAAAAAAAAATTTAAAATGTTGTGGCGCTTCCAAGCGCCACAGCTTTTTTTAGTGACGTCCAGATATGTGGCACTTCTCTAGCGCCACATTTAATGCAATTATAAGCGCCACAGCTTTACTTTTTTGTAGTAGTGCGCCACCCTATCCACCACTACCACCTCCTCCTCCGCAGCCACCCACCCACTGCCACCACCACTATCTCCTCCTCCGCCACTGCCACCTCCACCACACACTACCTTCGCCGCCGCCGCCGCCACCACCTCCTCTTTCTCCATCTCTGTTGCGGCCAGTTCTTAATTATTTTTTCTACAAAGATTATATTAAGGGTAAAATAGACTTCGTGCAATATATTAATTTTAAATAATTGTTAAAATATTAACTCATTGCACCTTACTTAAAAATCAAACCAAACACTACCCCTGTAATTAATATTGCATTGTAATTAATATTGAATTTTCTCTAGTTTGGAACTCGTTGAAAGTAGTAGTAAATGATATAAAAGAAATGGTAAATACTTTACTAATGTTGTGATTCACATTACAAGTATCGTCAATGATTTTAGTCATTACACTCTTACTTGTAAAAATTGATAAGTGTAGTCTATCTCTCACCCTAACCCAATTAGTTGAATATTCCCAAGTTTAAAACTTGTTAAAAGTAATAGTAAATGGCATAAAAGAAATAGTAAATACCTCTATAAATGTTGTCAAACACATTACAAGTGTAGTATTATTTATTTATTATATTATTTAATGATTTTTAAATTGATTTATTTACTTCATAATTATAAAATTTGAATTATAATAATTAAAATTTCTAAAAATGGAATAAATTCTAATTAATTATTTTTTATTCTCATAATTAAAAAGGCTATCAATCATGTTACAAGTATAGTAAATATCTATTTAACTGTTATCAATTGCATGTTAGAAAATCTTAAGAGTTAACTTATATTTTTTGTGTGCACATATATAAGAAATAAGCTTGGTTGCTCAGTGATTACCTATATTTTGTGACCCCAAAGGTTGGGGATCAAACCCCCCTCTAACACTCCTGGCACAATTTGAACAGAAAAACCCCATGGCACAAAAATATCTCACTGAAGCTCCGACTATTGGTGGAAGAGCTTTGGCCGCTGGCAGGCTAAATGGCTCTTCTGGTATAGAGGTCTAGCACTAAGGACTAGCGGAGCTCTGGTTGACAAGGATCTTGTCCATTTTTTTTAAAAAAAAATGTGAGGGGCATTTTTGTTAAAGTACCAACTCTTCAAAATTTCATGTTCCTACCTATTTAACTAATTGTGGCCTATTGGATATTCACATGAATTTTTTGGGTTTTTGAAGTTCAAGAGGTATTTTTTAGTCATTCTCCCTTCTTTTAATGTGTATAATTTAAAATAAAAATAATATTGCCTTTGGTCCTTCATATAATATCTATTTAGTAATTTCACTAATTAGTTATTTGTAAAAGTTGTGAGTTGGTTTCTCTAAAATACCTATTAAATTATTTGCATTGAAACTACTTATTTATGAAAACTCCTTTAACATGTACAATCAATAGAGATATTTAAGAAAAACAAATGATAGATATAGGGGACAAATGATAAATAGAGGAGATAGAGAGAATTTAGGTTATATCACTACAAAAAAAAAAGGTTATTTAGTAGTGGTTAAAAATGGGTATTAGTAGCGGTTTTAACCGCTACAAATAACATTGGTAGCGGTTAATAAAACCACTACTAAATCGTATGTTGCAAGCAGTTTTATAGCGGTTATCTAAAACCGCTAGTGAAGGAAAATAACCGCTACTTACTTTGTAGCGGTTAAACCCAACCGCTACAACATCCCCATAAGTCATAAATTTTTTCTGAGATATTTGTAGCAGCTACAAATATAAAAAATTGAAAATTTCAATGCGGAAAAAGAAAAATGATTTTTTTTTTTCAATTTTGTAGCGGTTAATAAACAACTACTAAGTTGAATTTTTTTTTTGAAATTAGTAGCGGTTATATAACCGCTACTAATTTCATGAAAATTCAAAAATGGCGCCAAAAAATAAATTTCAATTTCAAAAGGCGCTTTAATTAGTAGCGGTTTAATAACCACTAGAAAAATTAAGAAAAAAAAAAAAGATCATTTGTTTCTGTTTTTTTAATATTAAATTAAATAGTTTATTTTTTTAGTAGTTTATCTAATTTAATTAGCTTATTATTCAATAGTTTAACTCATTTATAAATTAAAAGGAATAATTTAATTTAGTTGGATAAGTATAAAAATTGTATTGATAATATTATTAAGGATACTTAGGTAATAAGGAACTATTATGTTGTTTACTACAATGTAATTGTGTATGAAGTTGGCAAAAAAAAATTGTATATGAAAAATAGATGAAAATGAGATAAAGCTCTGAAATATCTGAAAAAAAATGGTGAGAATAAATTTATGCGAAGGAAAGAAGTATTGAAAAAAAAATTAAAAAATTTGTTACCATATTTGATCGTATTGTTCAGCTCCTCAACTCATACAAAAAAATTTTTAAATGAGAGAAAATTAAAGAAGGGTAAGGTGAAAAGAAATGGGAGAGTGTTTGAAATGAATTGTGGTAAGAGTATTTATAGGGATCCTCGTACCATTTTGTAGCAGTTAATGTATCCACTTTGTAGCGATTTTTATTTAGTAGCGGTTATTTTTATCTTTGTAGCAGTTTTAATTAGTAGCGGTTATTTTATTTTTGTAGCGGTTTAATAACCGCTACAAATATTTTTTTATTTTATTTTTAATTTTTTTTCCATTTTTTTTGAAGACAACAACATAATTTGAATTTGATCACTCATCCTCACCATCGCTACAGAAATTATGTAGAAAAATTATTGTTAAGGACGTATTATTAAATTGTAAAAATTTAATTTAAATGATGTGGACGTAAAAAAACTCATCGCAGTAGAGGTAAATTGTCATCGCCTTCAGGGAAGTAGTTTTCAAAATCGGCTGTCTGAAATGGCTTACTCTCGTAGGCGATGTTATCGCCTTCACCCATGTCGTAAAGGTCTTGTGGCTTTAAATGAACGACCATGTTTCAATCCCTGTGCCTCTCGTCCTCGACATAATAAACATGATGTGCCTCTGAAGCAAGAATATACGGCTCATCATCTTGAGAAATACCAGTATGAATCGGCCATGAGAAATTGACTGATGTGATCCCTAAGTCGTCAGTTGTCAGTCCCCGAGAAGTATTGGTATTTGCCCACATACACTTGAACAGCGTCACGGTGAAACGGCCTTGATAATTAAGTTCGACTACATCAAGAAGCTTGCCATAGTAAGGGACACCTCCGAATTGCATGTTGGCGTCACTGCTGCTCGCATAACTCCTTGTCCCAAATGTGCCATAAACACCCGAATTCTGAGTTTGCAATCCTTGATCCCATGAAACCGTGCAAAACTTAAAACCATTGACATTGTATGCTGTAAACCTTTTTGCATGATCAAGAGCTATGAAATCTAGTGAGTGTGGGTTGTGGTCATTTAGTATTCTGCGAGTAAACCAACTTGGGAATTCTCTATAGACCCTTTTGTCAACTTCCGAGGATGTTTGTGTACGGATCCTGAGTTGACGCTTAACATGACTTCTGAATTCCCTGCAATTAATAGAAGAAAGGCGATAGTGAAATGAAAGTGAAAAATGTTACAAAAGATATAGAATAACATGTGAGTGTACAATTTTTACTGTATGAAAGGTTCAACTTGAGTGCAATTAATCAAGACATGTCTATGTACTTGCAACTTCTTAGTTGCCATTAGTTTGAAGTTCTCAGTTCCTCCAACTGGTTTACCAACAAGAGGGATAAATTCTCCAGATGTTGGCGCAGGTTCAGGACAATCGTCAACATGGGGTGGGTAGTTGAAAGCCGTCTGAAGTTCATCAAAGTACCTTGAACAAAAATACAGCACCTCATCCCCTATATAGCCTTCAACTATAGAACCTTCTGGCCACGCTTTATTCCTTACATAAGATTTTAATTTCCCAAGGAACCTACAAAGTAAAGAAGAGAAAATTGATACTAAATGCTGAAAAGGACGACTAGCAAACATTAAATACGGAGAATAAAGCACATATTTAAAATGAGTACCTCTCAATCAGATATATCCATCGATATTGTACTGGTCCAACGAGCTTTGTTTCATGAATGAGGTGGACTGTAAGGTGAACCATCACAGTAAAAAAGGACGGAGGAAAGATCATTTCTAAATGACAAAGCGTAAGAATGATTTTGGACTGCAGCTGATTGAGCTCCTCAATGATTAAAACCTTAGAATACAACTTCCAAAAGAAAGAACAAAATTCCACCAAAACAATGGAAACATCGGGAGGAAGTGCATTCTTTATAGCCAGAGGGAGTAACTACTGCATAAGAACATGTGAGTCATGACTCTTCAGGCCAGCAACCTTTCGAGCCTGCAAGTCAACACATCGAGAAATGTTGCTTGAATACCCATCAGGAACTTTTAATTTCTTCAACATCGTGAGGAAAACTTCCTTGTTCGGTTTTGTGAGGGTAAACTTTGCCGGCTGAAATTTTTCATGCTCATCTGGCCAAGTGTCTTCACAAACTCCCATGTCGCGTAAATCTTTCCTTACTTGAAGGTGATCTTTTGTCTTGCCGGGTTCGTTAAGTAGCGTATAAAGCACATTATCGCAAACATTCTTTTCAATGTGCATGACATCAATACTGTGGTGAAGTAAATTAGATCTCCAATATGGAAGAGTGAATAAAATACTTATCTTCTTCCATTGTTGAGGCACCGAAGTCTTGCCCGTCTTTCGGTGAGTTTGTGTTGAATCGTCACTTTTTCCAAACTCGAAGTCAACATGCTCAAGCTGTTGTAAGATATCTGTACCGGATATTGTCTGAGGTGGTCCTCTTTTTTCTGGTTTCCTATTGAAGTGATTCCGTTGCAATCTGAACTTATGCTTTTCATCAAGAAACCTCCGATGCCCCATAAAGCATAACTTTCGGCTGTGGGGAAGGCGCATTGCGTCAGACTCAAAATTGCAAGCTGGACACGCCGACCCAGTATGCACATTCCAACCAGATAATGTGCCAAGGCCTGGAAAGTCACTAATCATCCACATCAAGGCTGCATGCAAGTTGAACAAAGTCTTCCCGTAAGCGTCGTACGTCTCCACGTCGACATTCCACAGGTCAAGCAATTCCGTAATAAGCGGTTGGAGACACACATCGATGTCATTGCCCGATGCCTTTTTGCTTGGAATGATCATAAATATAATGAAAGAGCTTTGTTTCTTACACATCCAGGGGGTAAGTTGTAGGGAACTAAGACTATCGGCCAAATACTATAACTTGTGCTAAGATTCTCGAAAGGATTGAAACCGTCAGTCGCCAATGCAAGTCGAACATTTCTACGGTCAGTCACGAAATCTGGAAAGTTGTTGTTAAATGTTTTCCAAGCGTCTGCATCCTGGGATGCCTTAATTTAGCGTATTTATTCTTATCAACAGCATGCCATCTCATGTGCTCCGCAGTTTTAGACAACATAAATAATCTTTATAGGCGAGGTTTTAAAGGGAAGTACCTGAAAATCTTTACAGGTTTCTTCTTTTGCTTTTTCCCCTTCCAAATTGTCTTGTACCTCGATGTGTGGCATCTCTTACAAGTCTCCCTGTTGGAATCGTCTCCCCAATACAGCATACAATTGTTGGGGCATACATAAATCTTTTGATAGTTCAACCCTAACCTGTTGATAATCTTCTTGGCCTCGTAGAATGTTGTAGGAATCTCAGCGTCGGGGAATGCATCTTGTAATAATTCGAGCAACATCGACATTTCCTTATCTGTGATTCCATACAAGCACTTGATATGATACAATTTGATCAAGAAAGATAATTTAGAATATTTTTGACAACGTTGATATAAAGGACAATCTGCTTCATCCATCAAGCTAAAAAAATCTCGAGCTGCTTCATTCCTTATGAACACCGGCTTAGAACCGTGCACTTCTTCATTGAAGTTGTCGCCTTGAAATCCAAATGCATTACGCACAGCATCATTCATAGGATCATCTCCATCTAGTTGAACGCCTACTTGAGAACTTCAAGGAAGAGCATCATCATATCTAATGCCGACCTTCTCACCATGAACTGCCTAGAATGTATAGTCCTCAGGGAAAGGCTTCAGAAGCAAATATTTCTTAACAACATTTTGTGCATGCCACTTCTTGAACTTGCATCTTCGACAGAGACAAATGATCTTGCCATTATAGCTGGCATGAGTGAATGCAAAATCTAAGAAAACGTTTAATCCGTACAAATATTTAGGAGAATTATGCGGTAACCTGATCCATGACTTATCCATAGCTACTAGTAAGAGAGAAGAAAGAATAGTGAAGAAGATGAGTGAATAGAGAATGACGAATGCCTGGAACCTTATATTTTGACATTCCAACATTTAATATTTTGTAGCGGTTCAAAAACCGCTACAATAACCGCTATGGTACTAGACATTTGTAGTGGTTATATGTATAAAACTGCTACTAATTTTCAAGCCGTTTGAACTTTGCACAAAGTGGGGGGAAATTCAAAAATTAACCGCTGGGTATTTGTAGCGGTTATATGTATAAAACCACTACTAAAATGAATCGTTGAGTATTTGTAGCAGTTATATGTATAAACCCGCTACTAATTTTCAAGCCATTGGAAATTTACATAAAGAGGGGGGAAATTCAAAAATGAATCGTTGAGTATTTGTAGCGGTTATATGTATGAAACTGCTACTAGTATTACACTTGTAGCGGTTATACATAATTAACCGCTACAAATTTGACAAAGGCGGGCAAATTCCAAAGTCAAATGTTGAGGATTTGTAGCGGTTATTTATATATAACCGCTACAAATACTCAAATGTTCATTTTTGTAGTGGTTTTGTTGTGTAACCGCTACAAATATATATATAATTTTTTTAAGGTTTAGAAATATATAAATAATATTGTTGCAATTAATTCACAAATTCAACAATGCGGTCTAAGAATATAAATATAACTATGGTAAACGCAATAAGAATTTAAGTTCTGAAATAAAAAATTATATGTATATATATATTTTTACAAATGTTTCAACAACAAATAAAAAAAAGAGGTCCTAAACTAAATAGCTGGGAGCTGATTATCTGGTGCTACCTCAGGTGGGGCTCCCTCAGGTGCTGCTGGATCTGGCCGTTGGGCAGAGTTAACCACACCATTATCATCAGCAGGAGGAGTAGTTTGGACGACGAACTAAGGGACAGGCGGAACCTGCGGATATTGCTCATCCTGGAATAGGCGACTCCATCCGTGCTCGAGCAATGTGTTCATGATATCATGCCACTGCGTCTGCTGAGCATAGATCAAATCAGCATGCTGCTGCATCTGCTGCAGCTGCTAAGCCACGGCAGCCTATGTCGGCTCCAAATCTGACCGCAGCTGCTCAACAGACACGTCCCTCGTATGTCTGACCCTCTAGAGCTACCAGCCTCAGAGGCGGCGCTCTTGCCGTAAACCATGTTAGGTCTAGCGCTTATCCCCATCCCCAGCACGCGTCCGGGGTGCTCAGCCTGACCTAGACCCACCTTCAAAGGAGCCATCTAGTCCACTGACCCCTGTTACTTCTTGGCCTGGGTTTCTCGCAGCTCAGCCTGCATTGCTGTATCCGTTCCTGCCATTTTATGAAACAATTACTTATTAGAATTTTTAATTATTAAGTTGGTTTTATAAAAATTATGATAATGAAATCACTTACAATGGCTGCCTCTGCCTGCTTAGAGGTCGAAGTCCTGTCACGGTGTCTGTGTGTGATCGCGTACAACTCCCCATAGTCTGTCTGACAGTTCTCCTGTTGTGCCTTCCTCTCCTAAAACAATTACAAAATTCAATTAGTATCATGAAATAACCATTTAAAAGTCAGTGATATTATGAAAAGTCACCAGCTCGCTGTACATGACAGCAAAGGTCTTCGATTCTGCTGTGTGGTGGATCTTTTGCTGCCCACGGCACCTGGTGTTCCTATGAGAAAGCGCCTAAAAAAATAATATTAAATGTATTAAAACAATATAAAACATTTAAAATTAATAAAGTTCAAATTAAAATTAATTAAATTTAAATTATAATTTAATAATTAACAGTTACAAAATTATATATAAATAATCTAATAAATACATTACCTGCCCCTCAGCGCTCCTCCTGAACTGAACGAAACTCGCCCAATTGTTCGGCGGGATGCCGTCTGGGATGCTCTCGATCAGCTACTCTAGAAGCATTGTGCTATCCTTATCCACTATGTGGAAGAGACGGTTCCTCCTGCTCCTCTAGCCGTCACCCATCTTCACCAGGGTGTACTTCTTCCAGTTGGCTCGAATGGCAAACCGCAGCTACAAAAAAATTATTTAAATATCAATAATTACAAAAATCCTATTAAAAAATATTAATTAAATATAATTAATTACAAAAAATATTAATTAAATACTATTAATTACCTGAACCACCTCTTCCCAAGTCAGGTCCTTCGGCCCCTTCGGAACATGCCTCCACGTCCTGAAGTGGAGGGGGAATCGCATCCAATTTGAGCCCAGCTCGTTCAGGAAGCGGTTGAATAGGTGACCCCCCATTGTCAATAGGGTGGTCCGTGCCCTCATTCCACAGCACTATAACTGGCAGTGTCTGATCCATGCTGTTCAGACCAACCGCGTTTAGCCTCGTCGTCGACACGTTCCCCTGCTCATTTGCCCGATTTACCCCACATTAGATAAATTGTAATTCAAATTTAACATTTCAAATTTAAAGAAATAATTTATTAAATAAAAAAATTTATTTACCTTGGAGCTACACCTCAAACCCAGTGAACCGTGAAGACGACCCTCGTGGGTTGTTCTGCTCTCGAGCCTCCTCCTTATCGAGGAACTGCTCCATCTCCATGAGCCCAATCGGGATGTCGAAGTCCTCCACCTCATAGTCCTCGAGGCTGATATCTGCCTCCCCCAAATCAGGCACCTCTGGTGCTGTCGTCTCCTATGGGATCGTCTGCGGTGCCTGTAGTAGGGCCGACTCCTATAGGGGGATGGGCTGCAATGCCGCGGTTGCCTTCCCTCCCCGCTGCCCCTCCCTCTGCCCCCTGCTCTGTTGTTGCCACCCCACAAAATCGGTCTCGGGAGCTCAGGCACCTTCCTCCTATCCTCTCTTGAAGTCATATCAACTACAAAATTTCAAAAAAAAAAACATTTTAGTCACATTATTATGTATAATAAAAATAAAAATACGTATTGTCTCCATACCTCAAGTGCAAATAATGAGAAATACTGTAGCAAAAACTCTTCCACAGACGCCTGAACGCTCAAATCTAAAAGAAAACACTCAAAGGAATCTCAGGAAACAAAATGGCCAAACAGAAAAGTTAAGGGGTGGTGGGCTTAAATAGGGGCGGTATTTGTAGCGGTTCCTAAAATAACCGCTACATCAACTACTACAAGGCTGAAATTTGTAGCGGTTCTAGAATAACCGCTACAAATTACAAAAAATTTTAAAGTTCTGTAGCGGTTATGTTACAAAACCGCTACAAATTCAGAGACCTCTCAAATTCTATAGCGGTTATAGATCTATAACCACTACAAATACGCAACCTTTCGCATTTTGTAGAGGTTTAATTGATTAAACCGCTACAAATAAATGCTACTCTGTTGGCACATTTTGTTTGTGCCAAGTGGCGCCAACTTTGTAGTGGTTATAATTTAGTAACTGCTACAACTTTTGGCGGGAATTACGTGCCATATTTGTAGCGGTTATTTATACCTAACTGCTATAAAAAACGTTGCCAATCTGTCGCGCCCCGTGGAGCGTAGCTTGTAGCTACAAATTTGTAGCGGTTGAGGCTTTAACCGCTACGAATTGTAACATTTGTAGCGGTTAATTGTAACCGCTACAATATCACCGCTACAAAATACCATTTTTTTGTAGTGTGTGTGTATATATATATATAAACATGATAAAAGTTAACCCCCAACTAACTTTTATAGTAGGAATAAGAGGTAATTTTTTTAAATAATAGCGGTTTTTTTTCTTTACAAAAGAATTTTGTCATCTAAAAATTAAATCATAAATTAAAATTTTAGCACTTGAAATTGTATCTAGATAATGCAAATCACATTGCAACAATGAGTACACAATGAGTACCTTGATGCTCATCACTACAATGAGCACCAAACGCACCAACACATAGTAGGCGAAATGAATCAAAAATGTAAAGCACTTTATAAAAATAAATTAAAATCAACTCCATATTTTTTATCGCAAGACATGCTCTCATTATATCCTTCACATATGGTTCAATCTTACAATCTCCAGTTTGAGAAAGCCTTAAAGATGTTTAGTGCCATTTGGGCTATAAATCCCAACAATTAAAGTCCACTCCATCAGCACCTAAATATTTTGACAAATAATTGTGTCTACCTTTGTAACAAATAATAATAATAATAATAATTGTGTCTACCTACCACATGTAAGCCAAATGACTATAGTTTTTTAATGCACATTTTGAATTATTAGGGTACAGACACTCGTAACAAGTTCTAACAAGTTGGCAACAAAAACAAGTTTTGTACTAAGTTGGCAAGAAAAACAAACAAGGTCCTGCTAGAGAGGATAGCTTATTTTATTATACTTTCTCCGGTCTTATATATAAGACAGAGTTGATTTTTTTAAGTGATTAAAAAAACTAAATAAATTACTTAATCATATTATATGTTGCGTATCATTAATTAGATTATATATTGATTATAAGTCTGGAAAAATAATTTAGAAAAAAATGACAAACATAAATATTTTAAAATAATTTAATTAATTTTCTTAATTTTTTCAAAAATATTAAATTTATCTTATATTTAGGACTAAAAAAGTAAGAACTTGTTGAAACAAGGTGGCAAGGAAAACAAGTTCTTAATGCGCACTTTAAAATATTCGGGCACAGAGTACAGACACACTTGTAACAAGTTCCTATCAAGTTGGCAAGAAAAACAAACAAGTTCGCCTGCTAGAAATAAAACAAGCAATCCTCACTAGCAATGAAAAATAAAATAAAATAAAAAACAACTTTATTAGAAAATTAACATGCAATTCCTTATACTTTCATCTTAATTATAATTAACCTCTTATAGTTTCCCCCCCTCTTTTAGTGGGTCCATATAATTTTTTTTATTATAAGTATTGATTCTTATACTCATACGCCTTGTAGGATTAAAGTAAGCTGAGTTGTTATATTTTAATTAGTTAGAATACAAATGAGGTGACATTTCTGAAGTACGTAAGTATATTTCTATTCCTAGAGGGTTACCTAGTTTTTATAAGTGGTTTACCTAGAATTCATATTTGATTTCATATGTTTTATAATTAATTTCATATGATTTTAGTAACCCTCATTCCACTACTACAAACAGTTGATTTAACGACACAAATTAATGACCGTTCTTAAAAAATAGTAGTAGAAGATGAGTGGTTGCGCTTCAACGACTGGTTTTATAAAACCAGTCATTGAAAGTGAAGTTTCAACGACTGTTATGAAAAATAGTCGTTGAAGATGGATGCTGGATTTTTTTTAAAAAAAATTTCCAATGATACAATGACTGGTCTCTATACCAGTCGTTGAAAGTGTTTTTTTATAAAATGCCATGATACAACGACTGGTTTCTATACCAGTAGTTGAAAGCTTATATACAATGATTGGTTTAAAAACTAATCGTTGTATCTGAAAAAAATTTAGCTACAATGACTGGTTTTATAATACCAGTCGTTGTATCTTTTTCTCAGAAGTCAAGAATGGCGGAGCATGTCAGAGCAGCGTAAAGAGTAAAGCTGTTTTGTTTACCAAAGGCTCATTTTTTCTCCATTGGCGCCATTTGCATTTCTCCATTGGCGGTTCTCCCTCCTCTCGTTTAAACCAAAATTGGTTCTACTGTCTTCGTGTTCTTCGTTCTCCTTCCTCTTCTCAATTTGCCGTGGGTTCTGCATGTAGCTGTTTTGTTTAATTACCAAAGCCTCAATTTTTCTTCATTGGCACCATTTGCATTTCTACTTTGGCGGTTCTCCCTCGATCCTCTTCTCCATTGAAACCAGAAGTGGTTCTGTCTCCGTGTTCTTAGTTCTCCCTCCTCTTCTCAATTCGTGGTGGGTTCTGTAGCTGCTGGGTCCATCCTCCCTGTTTTCCCTCTTCTCTGTCCCGCGACAAGCTAGGTAAAGCAGAACTTAAATTTCATTTGATTGGGTTCTTCATTTCATCCTTTGAGCTTGCAATCCTGATTTTTTTCTTGCTTGAAGCTGCATTATTTAAGTTTAAGTATATGTTTTGTGGCTTCGTTTCATCCTCTGACCTTGCAATCCTTGTTTTCCCTCATCTCCAACAAGCTATATATGTTGACTGTTTGATTTTTTTGTATCTGTGTTTGTTGCTTTTTGTCACTCTTAAATGGTAAGTTGCGAGATTGGGATTGTTCATTTGAAATTTCACTTATGAGATAATCAAATTAATTAGAAACGTTTTCGTTAATGGGATTGACATCAAATGCTGAGAGTCACTCTATGTTTCTAAAAGCAAATATATACCTTCAAAAGGGAAATATATTCAGTACATACAAATATTAATTTAGGAATTGCGTATAAATCCATAGATCACTTGTATGCAACACATAGTTCATCATGAACACCATGATATTGTGCACTTTTTGATCATGTTGACTTAATTACTTTTAATGAAAAGTAGCTACAATAATCCAAGAAATCATATGCCCGCATATCTACATAGAAGAACCAATAAATTCATATCTAAATTATTATGCAATATAAATCAGTGGCCAACGATGAAAACAGATTCTTGATGAAAGAGTTTTGTTAAAACAGTGTGCAAGTACTTGTTATTTTGGCAAAAAAGAAAAAGAAATTACTTGTTACTATGATGATAAACATTTTGTAGCTTTCTTCCTCTGAAACCTCCTTTCTCAGTCATATGGATATCTGAAATTAAAACAGTTAGGTATCTGTTTTTTGGGGGATAAACTAGGGTCATTACTCATTCATTAGGGCGCCAAAGTTAACTCTTGTGAGGGTTTTTTTGTTTCTGGTATGTTCTTATGATTAAAATTGGAGGTTTTGTTTCATGTGTTTGTATCAAGTATATAATTACAAACTACGTGTAACTCATGTACTTATATAATGAAAAATAAAGCCATTTGACGTTATTATATTGGTTTCATTAATTTTCACTGTCTTGTTTTAATGCTTCCTTTCTTGGCCACACTTGTAACAATTTGAAAAAGACTATTATTCTATAAATATAATAGAAGATATGTGGAATGGGAAGGGAAGACATAATAATGATGATGAAGAAATATAGAATATGATATAAGAAAAGGTTATGCATACCAGAATAAAGATAAGGGCTTTGTGCTCATTTTAGAGTTTTGTTTAGTAATTATATAGATAGTGAGCTTAAATAGAAAAGTGATTCTACATTAACAAAATCATTCCCTTGAATAATATCCAGATTCATAGTAGAAGCTGAAGATGGTGTCTTCATTCGACGAATATTGAATCATAGCTGCTGATTTCATGAGGGGTCATGATTTTGTTATTTTTATTAAATGTAAATAACAAACCGTCATATGTCATTATCTTACCCTTTCTAAAACCAATCGTTGTATCTTGTTTTGAAGTCAAAGATGGTGCGGAGCATGTCAGAGCAGCGTAAAGAGTAAAGCTATTTTGTCGCATCCTGCCTCTTCGCCCCTTTGGTGCTTCCTGCTTCTCCGTCAGTTCACGCTCGCCACTCCCTTTGCAATAAAGAAATCTCGTGGGGAAGAAGTTCATAATTTGAAATTTGGTGGTGAAGTGGAAGAAGTACCTGGTCTTGATCATTTTAGAGCTGCAATTTCTTTACCAGGTAACTTTTGTTTCTAGGAAATATTTTCTTATCAGTGACTTTCTTTTGCTCAGTTAATTTATTTTGTGTATACAGTGATTGACTATAGCCTTAACTCTACTAGTGTATCTGTTGTCCATTTTGAAATTGAATTTGACTCCCAATCTTACTTTTTAGCACAAAAGCTGCTGAAATTTTAAAAAAATGAGTAAGGCATCTCTTTTCTTGATCCATATGTATATCATAATGATAATTAGTCTAAAATTAAGTATTATTGAAAAAGGCATAGGTGGTAGTAAAATGGGTCGCCGTTGGATGAATGCTTTGAGAACTAGTGAAGAATATGAGAATGGGGTGGAAGAGTTTATTAAATTTGCTAGAATGAATGCTCCTAGTAAAAATGGGAAGTATTTTTGCCCATGTGGGAAGTGTTTAAATGAGAGTCTACGAGATATTGATGATATAAGAGATCACTTATTTTGTGATGGAATAAATCTTTGGTACAAACGGTGGATATGGCATGGTGAGGAAGTAATTACTTGTGCGTCCCATGAGAAGGAAGTTTTGGAGGTTGGAGATGATGATAGAGTAGAGAAAATGATTCATGATGTTGAGGTATAATGTTTTGCACAATCGCTTGTATATGATAGTATGCGGAGTGATGCAGATACACCTCTGTACCCTGGCATCCCTTTTCATGTGATTGAATTGTTAGTTATTTCATTCAATTTATTTATTTATGTTAACATATTCTCCATTTTGCGCACAGATTTTTGGTAATCAGGACCCCCCTACACAATCGAAGACATTAATTTGATCCGAGACCTGTTGTCAGGACATCTTCTACAACACATAAAGGGGTGATGATGTGTAGAGGTTTTTTACATAGTGCAGTGGTTTTGTACAGTGCTATATAAGTTTGCATATTTGAATACTTTTCCTAGTTTCTTATTTATGAATACTTTGAATTTGTTAAGGCAATATGCTTTACAAAGAACACTTTGGAAAATGATGATGAAGAATAGGGATTTCATGGAAGCATGTCATCATCTCTTTGGCCATATGCATGTCATGATTTACATTGAAAGTTGAAATTTGCACATTGAAATGATGTTATGATGATATATGCGCTATATGTCATGATAGAAAAATTAACATGTGATTTTCACTTCCATGAGTAATAGGGGAAGCTAGAGAGTTAATCATGAGAGAATGGTTCATGGATCTAGTTTTTTCTTTCAAAGATAGCAATATACATGTTAGAGAACTCGTTAGAATAGGTTCATCTACTAGTATGGAGGCAGTGAAGATGGAGCCGGTGGGAGGGGAGACTTGTAGTAGTATGGAGATAATGGTGAAGGGGATGGAGCAAATGGGAACTTGTAGTAGTATGGATGTTGTGGGGAAGGGGATGGAGGTGGTGGGGACTTGTAGACATATGATGGAGGAACAGAGGGGGATGGTGTAGGAGATGGACGTGGGGGAGACTTATAATAATATGGAGATAACCCACCAATTGTCTGGGTTGTAAGGAGTAAAACGTTAAAAAAAGAAAAGAAAAGAAACAACGACTGTTTTTCTCTAAAACAGTCATTGTATATCTCATACTACAACTGTTTAAAAACAATCATCTTTTCTTGAATTTTCAACGACTCTGACATAGACGTCCCCCTGAAAACAGTTGTCTAAAGGGCAAAAAAACGGTCGTTAAAAGTCCCTTCTGTAGTAGTGTTCAAGTTATCGCTTATTATCCATAACTCATTCCATGCAAGTTTTGTTGGTGTTATAACATTTATTTGAAGTGGATATGTCAAATGGAATAAAGTCTGACATTACTTAGGAGAGAGATAATATAAGTGTATATATTACACCTTATGAGTTTTAGCACCATTATCTCATGTGACTTTGCTCCATTAGTATTGTTAGCCCTTGTATGAAGCTAATTGTACTCATATGGTAAAATTAAAAGATTTATTAATGAGAGAAAAACACACCAGTATCAAATCAAAAGTTAAAGAAAACTATAGGTAGTTCTAGAATTTTTCTAGAGAACTTATTAGTAATAATTTAAAGAGACCTGTTAGTGATTAAAATTTCTAGCTACCCAACAAGGGCATGATTTGAATTGTCCACCAACGTAAATCAGCATTGATGCATGATTAATTTTCTTAGCCGACTATTCTATAATATTTTCCCCTTTTACCCCTCTTTGGATCCGTCCTTCATATATATATATATATATAGTGCATCATAGGTGGGAGTTGCAGGCCAACCAAAAAGTTGCTATCACCGCTGATTTCCTTTTTGTTATCCTTCATTCACCGTAGGCCTCATGTCCAACATGATTGAATCTTTCCCAAGTTTTTTTCAAAATCTGATTCATTCCATAAGCCTATGGGAAACTTTCACGCTCGTGTGCCGTGCCTTGTGGGGCAGTTTTGCTGCCACCTGCTATGTAAGGGTCTACTTCACCAAACTCGATCCCAACACACCTCCAGGTCCACCTGGCCTTCCCTTAATTGGCAATCTTCTATGTCTCCATCCTCAGCTTCACTCCTACTTCACATCTTTGTCTCGAATCTACGGTCCCATCTTCTCCCTGCGACTCGGCGCCAAACGTATCGTCGTCGTGTCCTCCCCTTCACTGGCTCGTCAAGTGCTCAAAGACCATGACCTCACTTTCGCCAACCGCAGCGTCACAGTGGCCGGTAGGGTCGCATTCTACGACGGGAGGGACATACTTTGGACCCCTTATGGGTCTGAGTGGCGAATGATGAAGAAAGTGTTTGTCCAATGGATTATAAGCAACACCGCGTCAGGTTCCGTCAGTACGCTCCGCGGCAAGGAGGTTCGGAAAACCGTGGGTTATTTGTATAGTCGGGTCGGGTCGCCGGTGGATATTGGGCAGCAGATGTATCTTACGGTGTTGAACATCATAACAAACATGATATGGGGTGGGACGACGACGGTGGATGATGATGATGAGACGGTTGTGATGGGAGCAGAGTTCAGGAAAGTGGTGGCGCGAATTGTAGAACTACTTGGGACGCCAAATGCATCGGACATATTTCCGTGGTTGGCATGGTTTGATTTGCAAGGTGTGGAGAAACAAATGCGTTTAGCAGTTCAGAAGTTCGATGAGATCTTCGAAAAGATGATTAACAAGAGGTTGAAGAAGAATGAGAAGAGTATAGGCGAAGGCAAAGAGAGCAAGGATTTCTTAGGGTACTTGTTGAAATTGAAGGATGAACATGATTCCAAGACGCCTCTCACCATCACACAAGTTAAGGCTCTTCTCATGGTATCTGTCTCTTTCTCTTCAACTAGAACAGAAGTACCTTTCATTGGCCTGAATATATAGGTTGGAAGCACTGCTATATCTGCTTTCTAATATATATACATAGGGAAAATAACAGTTAAGTTTCACAAGAACATTCAATAATAGTTAGGTCCCCGGATAAATATTTTTGAAAAATAGTTGCAAATATATCAATTCAGAAAATTAACAATTTATGAATCTCAGTTGCATATAAGGCATTTGAATTTCTGAGAGTAACTCTCAGTTTGCAATTGAGATAATTATTATTATTTTTTACCCCAAAAATGGTCAGTTGTGTAATATAGATCTATTTTATGTTTTTGTTATAAATATATCTATTGTCATAATAAATATTTAAAGTGATTTATTTAGTCAAAACATATTGGTTATTACAAAATCCACATATTGTATATATCTTTAATTTGGAATAGTATTTTGTTTGTGTTTTAGCAATGGGATTAAAGTATTATATTGCATTATAATATATATACACATACATAAATACCTACGTACCTACTTATTTCGAACAGCATGTTGGTGTTTTAGTAACATGTTTTTGTGTTTCAGTGATAACTTTGACAAATTCGGTAAGAAAATAATGTAAATCTAAAATAATATTTATTGATCAGAACTAATTACAATAGTTTGTGGATAGGATATGTTGGCAGGTGGAACGGACACAACCGTGAACACAATGGAGTTTGCCATGGCTCAAATCTTAAACAATCGAAAGGTAAGGAAGAGAATCCAAGAAGAACTAGTAAGTGAAGTGGGAGGAGAAAACACAGTACAAGAGTCTCATATCAGTAAACTACCATAGTTGTTTTCCGTTATGAAGGAAACTCTAAGGTTGTACCCTTTTTGTGCACTCTTATTGGTTCCTCACTGTGCAAGCAAAACTACAAATGTGGGAGGTTATGAAATCCCAAGAAGCTCTCGTGTGTTCGTGAATGTGTGGGCCATACATAGAGACCCTTCTGTTTGGGACAATCCTCTTAGCTTTGATCCTACAAGGTTCTTGGATGCTAAATGCGATTACAGGGGCAATGACTTCAATTTTTTACCATTTGGGTCTGGTCGGAGAATATGTGCAGGAATAGCTTTGGCTGAGAGGAACTTTTTGTATTTAATGGCAACACTGATACATTCGTTTGATTGGGAAGTACCTAAAGGCCAAAACTTGGATGTGTCTGAAAAGTTTGGTATTCTGCTGAAGAAGAAAACACCTCTGGTCGGAGAATATGTGCAGGAATAGCATGGTTGTATGTTTTTTTTTTTTTTTGGATGGAAAAAAGTATCTAAACAAATAAGGGCGAAGGTGCAAAAATACCCATCTACATATGTCACATGTGCGCCTGGCACCATTTACATTCCTTGGGTGCAAAAATACCCATGATCTTTACAAAAAGGGGCAAAAATACCAGCTCCGTCAATTGAGGCAAACGACCGTTAAGTTTTTTTTGTGGGCCCCACTTTAATATTTTTTAATTAATTATTTTAAAGGCTAAGGTGCAAAATTACCTATCTACATATCCTTCGGATGCAAAAATACCTATGATCATTAAAAAAGTGGACAAAAATGCCAGCTTCGTTAACGAAGGCAAACGACCGTTAATTTCTGATTTTGTGAGCCCACTTTAATCATTTTTAAATAATTATTTAAAAAACTCTCACTCTCTCTCTCTCTCTCTCTCTTCCTGCACCCCTTTCCCTCTCACTCTCCTTTCCCTCTCCCCGTCCAAACTAGAGCCCCACCTTCACACCGGTAATAACTCTCTAAGGCCACCCACATGGTCACCGCCTTTATACTACCCGCTCCCTCCAAATGCCCTTTCATAGTTCATCATCGAAACTTTTCCCCTTATTAACAAAGCCAGAAATTAATGAATGTTTTCCTTCATTAATGGAGCTGGAATTTTGTTCCCATTTTTAATGATTATAGGATATAATTAAAAGCTTAATGTAGAGAGGTATTTTAAGGTTTTAATTAATACCTATGATTATTAAAAAAAAGTGGACAAAATGTTGCTTTTAGTTAATACCTATTATCATTTTGTCCGTTTTTTTAATGATCATAGCTTTTAATTAATACCCATGATCATTAAAAAAGGGGACAAAATGCCATCACCATTAATGAAGATAAATGTTTGTTAATTTCTAATTTCGTTAATGAAGGGAAAAGTTTTGATGATGAACTACGGAAGAGCATTTAGAGGGAGTGGGTAGTATAAAGGCGGTGACTATGTGGGAGGTTAGAGAGAGTTATTACTAGTGTGAAGGTCATTTGCACCAAAGGAATGTAAATGGTGCCAGGTGCACATGTGACATATGTAAATGGGTATGTTTGCACCTTCGCCCAACAAATAAATATGCCGACAAATAACAGCAAACCAACAACCCCATTTTTGTAGTCATCAGTGTGAATCTGTGCTCGCTCATTCCATTTAACCGACTGCAATACGATTTGCAGGGAGAAAAATCGAGACCACCATTGCCTTGGGAGAATAGGCTTCCATAGGACATTCTCCGAGCATGGAGCGTCGATTCCAGAGTTATTACAAAGAGAACAGGCACGCGAGTCATACATACCTATGGATAATCTTTTGAGATCTGTAAGGACCTTATCAGTAGCACATAGCCATAAAAACATACGACACCTCTGGGGAACTTTTGTTGAAGCACGCATATAATCACGTGAAGATCACATGCCTTCGTTTCTTCTAGACTATTCTCAATTATATACGTGGCACATTGTCATTGAAAGAAGAATGCTGTATATATAAATATATAAGGAAGTCACTGCACTGAATGCATTGAGTAATGAAACACCCATTTCATATTTTAGGGTGAAGGTGCAATTTTAATAATAATGTTTTCTCTCAGGGGTATCTGACACCATAAAGTTTTGTAGGATGCTAAAATACATATAAAGTTTATAAAGTGGAGCAATTTTACCAAAACCGTTAACTTGCAGCAAACAGACGTTATATGTGGGTCCCACACGTATTTTTTTAAAGTGAATGTGAAATTTTAACAACAATGTTCTATCTCAAGGGCTTCTACCATAAAGTTTGTTAGGATGCTAAAATACACATAAAGTTTATAAAGTGGAACAATTTTACCAAACCGTTAACTTGAAGGAAACAGACGTTATATGCGGGCCCACACATTTGTTTAAAAAAAAGCAATTGTTTCTTGCTCCTTCTCTCGAGTGGATAATTCCACAAAGAGCAGTAGATAATAATGTTTACATCATACTCAATGCTCCATCTAAAAAACATAGGTTGAAAGCCTTTTTCAACGAATATCACAATTTACAGAACAAACCTGATAGCTTTTAACTTTATTTTTGACTAACGTATACAAATTATTAACGTTGTTGGGGAAAAAAAGTGTACTTGTTTCAGTAATGGGAAAGATGAAACTGGGTAGGCGAATAGTTAAAGATTTCAAAGGAAGTGCTGCATGTTACAAACAAGACTGGGTAAGAAATTGTAGAGGGGAGCAGGAGCAAGAAGCAGTAAATTCACTATGTGAGACCCACATATAACGTTCGTTTCCTTCAAGTTAACGGTTTGGTAAAATTGCTCCACTTTATAAACTTTATGTGTATTTTAGCACCCTAAAAAACTTTATGGTGCTAGATGCTCCTGAGATAGAACATTGTTGTTAAAATTGCACCTTCACCCTTTTTAAAAAAATACGTGTGGGACCCACATATAACGTCAGTTTCTTTCAAGTTAACAGTTTTGGTAAAATTACTCTACTTTATAAACTTTATGTGTATTTTAGCACCCTAAAAAACTTTATGGTGTCAGATACCCCTAAGATAGAACATTGTTGTTAAAATTGCACCTTCACCCCATATTTTATTGGCTCATCTTTATTATTTTTTGTCTTTATCTTTTGGTCTTTACTTTATAATTGTATCAGAGCCACAACCTTAGCTGCCCCATGACTTATCCTCTTTCACCTAACACCTCAATTGTCTCAGCCCCAACCGCCCAATGTCATGTCTCACCTATCCCATCCACGCCTTCTTCTAATTTCCACCACTTTATCGCCGTCAAACTCACTGAAGCAAACTATCTCGTTCGGCGAGCTCAAATCCAACCTTTCCATTATGGTCATCAGCTATTTGGATATATTGATGGCTCTATCCCTTGTCCTCTACCGAGACTCCCCTCTGGTCTTCCTAATCTTGCTGACCTTCAATGGTTTCACCAGGACCAACTGGTCCTTTCCATCCTGTTAGCTTCCTTGTCAGAAAACCTCATTCCTAGAGTTTTACGTCATAAACTTCTAAGGCTCTCTGGGATGCTCTTGCTACTCTGTTTTCTCAGCAAACACAAGCTCAGTTAGTTCATCTTCACTAGCAACTCACAAATTTGATGAAAGGAGGTGATTCTATTAGTGAATATAACAGGCGTGCCATCATTCTTACATATTCTCTAGCAGTTTGTGGGCAACCAGTTGATGATTCTGATTTCATTACCCATTTCTTGCTGGCCTTGGTCCTGGTTTTGACCTTATTTTCACCTCTCTTACTACCCAACGTCACCTTCTCTCTATTGAGGAGATCCTTAGTCATCTTCTAACTTTTGAAGCTCGTTTGACCCAATATCACTCCATTCAGCTTCCACCTGAACTCTTGGCCAATGCTGTCACTCGTGTGCCTTTTTTTAGTTCATTTCGTGGAGGTAGAGGTGGATGCTTACAGTTTGGTAAAGGTTGCAATTTCCGTGGGTCATACAGAGGTGATCATAGTTCTGGTTATTATACTTTCTTATTGGCCTTGGTCTTGATTTTGACCCAATTCTAACCTCTCTTACTACCCAACGTCACCTTCTCTCCATTGAGGAGATCCTTAGTCATCTCCTAACTTTTGAAGCTTGTTTGACCCAACATCACTCCATTCAGCTTCCACCTGAACTCTTGGCCAATGTTGTCACTTGTGTGCCTTTTTCTAGTTCATTTCGTGGAGGTAGAGGTGGACGTTTACAGTTTGTTAGAGGTCATAGTTTCCGTGGGTCATGCAGAGGTGATCGTAGTTCTGGTTATTATACCTGAGGTGGTGCTGCTCCTTTACCTTTCCTTGGGGTGGGGGGCGCACCCTTTCTTCTCACTCTTCACCAACTGATTCAGATAGTGCCTGTTAACTATCACTGCTATAAAAAATATAAGCTGCAGTGTTTAATTTAAAAAATACTTTGACGTTTGAGAAACACCGGAGTTTCCAATATCATTAAAACAAGCTATGATGTTTTTTGAATATATGGAAGCGTCATAGCTTGATTATTTAAGTTTTTTTTAAATATAAAGTTATGGCGTTTTCACAAGGAAGAGTTAGTAAAGTTGCACTTCTTTGACATTTCTCGAAGAAAGTGCTATTAATGACACTTTCCTCAAGAAGCATTGTAGGAAGTCCTTTTTTTTAAATAGTTTTGGTAATTATTTTATTTTTTTGTTGGAAACCTCCATTTACAATCCAAAATCTACAGCAATTTACAATACAATCCATAACAAAATGATATAAAATAGCCCGTATCTTTTATAATATTGTGTCTTCATGTATTAAGTATAAAAGAACTCTAGCATTTAAGTTGCTTAAACTTAAGCCATAAACGTTACTTCTACAGTGGATTAAACTAAATATTATTATATTTGTAAGTTCAAAAATTTAAAAACTTATAATGTTTAAGAAGTTTAAGAACACAGGATTAACACTTCAAATCAATATCTGGAAAAAAAAATTATGAACATACATATAAGATTCATAACAAATGTTAACTAAAAAAGAAAACGAGAATAAAATGTTGAAAATAAAACACTTACACAATAGGGAGTTTCTAAAAGAGGCCGAGACAAGAAAAAAAAATACATGGGAGAGGGAGCTTTATACTATAATGAAGTTATGGGAAAAGGGGGAACTAGAGGGAACGCGAGAAGATGAAAATGAAAATGAGAACGGCGGGTTGTGAAAATTAAATAGTACCTTATATAGCGTTTGTTTGTCAAAGTGTCATAGCTTTCTAATATAATCTTAAAAAAATTAAATATTTTTTTTTTAAAAAAAACGCCTATTAGCCTTGAACGCGCTTTTTTGACCAAGCACCGTCCAAGACCTTACAATTTTGAGGCACTGGGGCACCTAGTGTCTTGAATATAAGCACCATGTGGTGCCATTTAAGGCACCCGGTGCCTTAAATTATACCAAGGGCCGGCCACGGCGCTTGGTACATAGAGCGCCATCTAAGGTGACCTTGGATGGCTCTTGATATACCAAATGCCATTTAAGGCCACTCCTTAGATGTCACTCTTTTTAAAAAAGTATTGTCTAAGGTTTTTTATTTTTAAAAAAATTAAAATATTTTTTAATAGGGGTGATTTATCTATAAGTTTTGATTTCTAATTATTTTTTTTTAAATTAACCCACTTTATATGGCCTTTGAAGCCACTTCCTATATAATTTTTTTTTAAAAAAAATAAAATAATTTTACAAAATAAATTAAATATAAAATACATTGAACAAATTAAATAAGTAACAACTAATAAAATTATATTTGTAAACTTAAAAAATAATAGAATACATGTGTTATATTTTAGAAATATTATAATTTCATTATAAATCTAGCTGAAATAAACTGAACACATGGTCTTAGGGGACTTGACATAACGAATTCAAGGAACTTGACTTAAATTATTTTTTCTTCCTTTAAATCTTTAGAAAATTTTTGTTTTTTAATTAATTTTGACTCCTACTAGTTATTACAATTATTTTTTAAAAATAATTTTGTGTAATAAATTAAATATAAAATACATTGAGTAAATTAAGCAAGTATAACTAACAAAATTATACTTGTAAAATTAAATATTAAAAAGCTTACATGTATATGAAGTTTAACAAGAGATGGAAAAAAATTATAAGCACAAATAAAACTACAAGTTAAGATTTATGACAGATTTAAAAAAAATTAAAGGGCTTTTAATGACGCTTTATAGAGTAAGTGCCATTAAAAGTGTAACATCTTGAATTTCAGTCACCAAAATTCTTATATTTAAGGAAATAATAAGGTGAATTAAAGAGCTCATAAAATGACAAAATAAGTCACACACAACATGAGTATGTTTGGAAACACAAATTAAAATTTGAATTTGCTATCAATGAGTCTCCCTGTATAGCAGTCTTGTTGTGTGGCATTTTTAAATAGGTAAATGATGTTTAAATATTATGAAATTTACAGGATAAAAGTAGATATCCTAAGTTTTAATTTGATAAGTAATGGGTAATTTTTGGAGCTATATGTAAAAAGTTATGAATTTTTTATTTGAGCCAAGGAAAACTGTATGTTTCTTGGAACAACGTCTAAAGATTAGAATTCTGGGAATTGTGAGCTTTCAATTGGCTAAAGTTTATATTTTTTTCTTCAAACTAGGCTTAATAAGGGTTCTTTAGTCTTTAGAATCAATCCAATACAATGTCTACAAATTTAGTTATGATTTTTCAAAGTTTGGGTAGAAAATATGCCAGAATTTGTATAAATCCAAAAATGGGGAATTAATTAAAGGAAAATAGGAAATATTATAAAATGATATTCATCATCTTCCTCCTTTCATTTCCATCATTTTTGGCTGCAACAAGAGAGAGAGAGAGAGAGAGAGAGAGAGAGAGAGAGAGAGAGAGAGAGTTGAGAGAATTCTAGAGAAAGAAGGAGAAGAAATCTCGCAAGGTAGGTCGATTTCTTTGATGAATTCATTCCTAACTTGTATAATCCTTCTCCTAATTTTCTCTCCTATGTCATTTAAGGTATTTGAAGCACAAATTTTGGTGTTTTGGGAAGCTAGGTTTCAGCCACACCAAGAAAATGCAAGGAGCTTGAGGTAACTTCCTTAACTTCAAATATTGGTTGTTTTAGCTGCTGTAAGCAATTTAATTAGTGAATTTTTGTTAGATTTGCTCCGATTATAAATTTTGGACAAGTTATGTCCTAAATGTTATGTTGCCCAAATTGAGTGGTAATGGTAGTTATAACGTAATTAAATAGTTAATAAAGTGATTTGAAGTATAAAGGAGTAAGTCTGCGGAATTAGAATTGGAAAACCCTAATTTTTCCTGGAGTATCTTAGGATTTGGCCAGTGCTATTTGGAGGGGTTGAAGTTTGATTTTTGACATTATGATGATTTCATTGAGTTCAGGATGAAAAAATAGGTGGGGCTACAGTTAATCACTTTTTTAGAAAAACCCGAAAAAACATAATTACGAAAATGCCCCTACAACCTTGAAATCAGTGTATTAAAAACCGGATTAGACCGGATGGTTCAAACCGGAAACCAGTGAACCGGACATTGGACCGGTCCAATTGGGGTAAAAAACCCGGGGTCTAACTGACCCGGTCGACCCAATCTGAATCGATCTGACCCAGGGTGACCCGTGGTGAACCGGTTTGCCCCTCTTTTTTTATTTTTTTTTAAAACTTTTTTATGTTGGAAATTGTGCCCTAAGGGCCAATCATTGTACTTTGAACATTATTATTTTATTGAAATTTCTCCATTTTATTATCATATTATTTGCATGTTAACTGTGATAATTGTATCCTTGGATAATTCATAAAGATTGTCCTAAAATGTCCCTGGTCGGTCATCTATGCAGGAGCAGAGATGAAACAAGACCAATATGACTTTGATAAGATATGGAGATACGAATCAAAGTTTTAGGCACTTGTAAGAGTACAAGGTGCTGGACCGACCCACTATGAGAAAGCTACATGGATCAAGTCATAAGCTTTTTTCATGTATAACCACGTCACAATGCCCTTAGACCTAAGGTCATCATGGATTCCTACATGAGAGTTGCGAAGCTTTGAACTAGTCAAAAGTCACTTTTGACCGAGTGATGATAAGGGCTATGATCGAGCTTAGTGGTTTTTCATGCAGAGGAATATGAATGATCAAGATGGAATTTGTCCCTCACACTAGTAGAGAGATATTACTAGGCCCCTCGATGAGTGAGTCTGAGAAATGTATGGCCATACTATGATGAAAGGAGTTTCTGTTTCTGTTATCAGGCTACTCAGGAATCGAGAAAGTAATGGTCAAGAAGAAGATGATGACATTATCCATGCCTTATCCTTGATCGATATATCGTGTGACAAAAGGGACGTGACATGGTTGTATGACAGGTTGCATCGTGATAACGATCCTCATATGAATTGGGTAGTCGTAATGTCTTGCTAGAGGCCGCTTGCGACTTTTAGGTTAGTATAGTTATTGGCCCACTGCCAACTTCATATGGGCCTACAGGGTCGCACACAAGAATGATTCAACACGAGATAATGTTTAATTTAGGGTGGATGAATTTTATATTTATATATATATAATATAAAATTCATTAATAATATTATATAGATATATATTTTTTCAAAATATATATCTTATATATATATATATGTATATATATAGATATATTAAATGATATTATTATATTTAATAATATTATATAGATATATATATTTTCAAAATATATATCTTATATATATATATATATGTATGTATGTATGTATATATATTATATGATATTATTATATTGTGTTAGTTTTAAATTTAATTTATTAAGATATATTAAATTTAATAACAAACATGATAGAGATATAGTATCTCAGATTTAATTTATGAGGATAAATTAAATCTAATGGCTCTTTATTTGGATTAAATAAATAGGTTAAATTAAACTGTTGGACATATTTAATTTAAACTGAATTTATTTAATTAGCTCATCAAGATAATTAATTGTTAATTAATTTCGAAATTAATGATGATTAATTTTGAAATTTGAAAATAGCCCTCATAGGTTATAAACTTGATAGAGCAGATATATTCATACGCATATGAGAATTGAGAGCCGCAAGTGAAACCCTATGAGACATTAGAGGTGCTAGCACGCATTCTCGGTTGGAGAGCATTTGTGTGGATACTGGTAAAGGGAGCGGACCTGACGTGTTGGCTACTAGAGATCGTGAAAACTCTGAATCATAAAAAAGGTATGAATCCTTCCAACTTAGTTTAAACGCCGTTGATATATCCTCAATTAGGATCGGTGAAAATTTTAAAATTCTTCCGCTGTTCCTATCGATCCTAACAGTGGCATCAGAGCCAGATCAATTGTGCGTTTAAACTGAGTTTATGTTCTTATACATGTGATATATATGGGATGTGTACGTATGTTTATAAGAAACACTCGAATATGCATGTGATTTGGTTAATACGAAATGAAATTATTTAGAAAGATGTGATCTTGTAATTTTGATAATTACAAGACAGTGGGGCCAGCCCGAGTCCCAGGGGTATTTTGATAATTTTTCCATATAACCACCAGAAACACTATGAAAGTGTCTAAACTTATACATTTGACATTTTAGGACCGAGTTGAGAGCCTGAGTTGTTGGCACCCATATCGAGGTGCAACAGACTTAAGGTAGGGGATTTACTTTACTTGCATGTATTTGATATCTTTGCTTGTGTAGTGTTGTATGTGATTACTTTACTTGACTGTGTAGAGCATATTTGAATAGATGAAGCTCTGTTTCTGTTTATACTGTGGTTATAGTTTGTTACATGAAATATTGAGCATGTAGAAAGTTTATTATGGGGCATGTATTTAGTTAAAGCTAACATTTCATGACATAGTATGAATACCCTATTTTGTCCGGGCCTCACTCAAAAATATAAAAATAATTTATGATGATTGATGTCCAAATTGACAATCATTATTGAAAGAAAAAAAATAAAAAAAACGAAAATTAAAATAAATCCCCTCATTGATGATGATTGGCATTGCCATTCATTAAGGGGAAATAATAAATAAAAAAAGAAAAAAAATCTCATTTATGTTGGTAGGTTTAAATTAAGAAACTACTTATGGGGAGAATGAAAGAAAAAAAAACGAAATTTAAAAAAAAGAAAAAGAAAATCCTCCTATTGATGATGATTAGTGTCCAAATTGGCAATCATCATTGAAAGGGAAAAAATAAAAAAAAATGAAAATTAAAATAAATCCCCTCATTGATGATGATTGGCATTGTCATTCATTAAGGGAAAATAATAAATAAAAAACGAAAAAAAATAAAAAAAAATATCATTTATGTTGATAGGTTTAAATTAGGAAATTACTTATGGGGAGAATAATAAAAAAATTAAAAACAAAAAAATCTCCACTAATAGTGATTAGGTCAAACTAGGAAGTTTTATCAATATAAAATACAAAAAAAATAATAAAAAAATTAGAAAAAAAATCTTTATTGATGGTGATTGGGTCAAGTTAGGTAGTTCTTAACATAAAATACAAAAAAAATCAAAAATAAAAATTAAAAAAAAAAGAGCATTTATGAAGAAAACCCTACAATAAGATTATAAATAGGAGAGCAAGGGTTGAAGCAAGACAGACAAGAATTCTTGAGAGAAAGGAGGCAAGGTAGAGAGTTATTATTCTTTTACATAATTCGTCTAAAATATGGGGTTTTTCTCTCTTAGGTGTAAGAGAGGGTGCAACTGATTGAGAATTTGTTTGTATTCTTTACTTCTCTCTTCTATCAAGTGTCTATATATTTTTCTATGCCAATGAAAATGTCAATATGACAAGTGGCGCATACATATAAGATTCTTGTATCCACATACCATCTCACGTTCTCTTTCTTGCAATCAAACTTTTGCTTGTATTAAGTTTTTTAGTATCAGGGAAGGAGTACATTTTTTTCTTCATGTGATTACTGGGCTTCTTGATTGCATATCTGATCGTTCATCGCATAATTCGAAGCATGGGTCTCAATGTTGTGTTATGTCATACATATTCCCATGATCTTTTATTATTTTTCTCTCTCAATTAGTTGTTTGGGCAATTAGCTAAGATTATGCATTAAGAGCTGTATGTGCTTCCACTTTAAATTTTATTCCCATATTTCCATAAAAAGGGGATTCTTATGCTTTGATGATACAATTTTCCTTGGCTTCCTCACTTTGTCTCTTTTGTAGTAAGACTCAAAGCATCGAAGAAACGTGCTCTCCCCATGCATTTCTTGATTTTCTTGCAATCTTGAATTTTCTACTATGAACGATATGGTGAGAATGCTCTTCTTTTCTTCTTCTTTGCAAATAAAAATGTTTCAACATAAAAAAAAAAGAGATTCTTTTCTTAAAGTAAATGAATTTGGTTTCATATGAGATAATAAAAAAAATGCCTTTAAAAAAAAAAGTAAAAAACACAAACCAAACAAAAAAAATATTTTTCTCAAATAAATTAAATAAAAATTTTTTCTAAAAAACACTAACAAAGTGATACACATTTTTACCCCCGAACTACGTGGGCATTGATCCCTCTAAAGGGTACGTAGACTCTAGGTTTTCACCTTAGGTCAAGTTCAACCTTGTAAATAAATATTTTTTTTTCTTATTTTCTTTTTTGTAAATAAATGTTCATTTTTTTTAGTTTTCATTTCATTTATTTTTGTAAATATTCTCTTTTTTTATTTAGGTAATTATAATTAGATTAAAGGCCATAATATTTTTAAATAATTAATTTAGGGTAACTATTCTTTTGAATGAGTATTATGGGGTGCCTAATACCTTCCCCATACACAATCGATTTCCGAATCCTAAATGATTTTTGTAGACCGGTTTCATTCATTTTTAAAAAGGTTTTCAAAATTATCCTATTTTAAAATTGTCGTGGCGGCTCCATATTTTCCAAATTTCGAGCGATACCCATAGCATATATCTTATATGCATTAAGGTAAATGTTATGAGATTCTCCTAAATCTCACCCTCCCCTATCAATAATTTAGACTGGTGGAAGCAGAAGGAAGTGACTCTAAGGGCAAAGATGTAAGTTCTGGCCACATAAGCTCTCTGTTCAGACTAAGAATAGGAGTTGGTTATTTGCAGACTTTTAATTAGTTTAAAGGTATGTAATCTTATGTATAAACCTGTTGGAAATTTTTGTATTATAATCAAGCACATTGTATTGATAATATCAGTATATTTATGCTATTCTTATGTTGCCCACCGAACCGCATATCATTTTCCGTGAATACTTTGAAAAACATGAAAAAAGATAAGGGTGTGACAAAAGACATTTATGATTATATGCTTTTAGTGGCACTTGCTTTGTAAAGTGCCATTAAAGGCATACATACTTATGTCATATCATATATACTTTTAATGGCGCTTTTCAGAGAAAGTGTCATTAAAAGCATATATCATTATATCTTTAATGGCACTTTCTCTGCAAAACATCATTAAAGGCCTCAATTTTTTTTTTTAAATTAGCCCACCTTATATGGCATTTGAAGGCCACTTCCTATAGAAAATATTTTTTTAAAAAGAAAATAATTATACATAATAAATTAAATATAAAAGACATCGAACAAATTAAATAAGTAACAACTAATAAAATTATATTTGTTAGCTTAAAAGTTAATAGGCCTCATGTGTTATATTTTAGAAATATTATAATTTCACTATAAATCTAGCTAAAATAAATAGGACACATGACCTTAGATGACTTGACATGATGAATTCAAGGAACTTGACTTAAATTGTTTTTTCTTCCTTTAAATCTTTAGAAAATCTTTGTTTTTTAATTAATTTTGACTCCTACTAGTTACTACAATTATTTTTTAAAAAATAATTTTATGTAATAAATTAAATATAAAAGACATTGAGTAAATTAAACAAGTAACAACTAATAAAACTATACTTGTAAGCTTAAAAATTAAAAAACTTACAATGTATAGGAAGTTTAACAAGGGATGGAAAAAAACTATAAGCACATATAAAACTACAAGGTAAGATTCATGACAAATTTAAAAAAAAAAAATTGAAGGCCTTTAATGGTGCTTTATAGACCAAGTGCCATTAAAGGTATATATAATTATAAACTCAGCTATAACACTTATTTGGGTAAGCACCATATGAGGGGTCTATTTTTTTTTTTTTTTAAAATAACTCCTTGTATAGCGCTTCAACTGGCAAGCACCTTATAAGGTATTGACAGCTACGTTGCTTGACATAAAAAACGCCATAGCTGCCACATGTATTTTTTTTAAAAAAATACATGTCTCCTCTAGCGCTTGTTTGAAGAAGTGCCATAAGATTAGCGCCACTAAATCTATATTTTGTAGTAGTGTATGTACAAAGGCTGGACATAATGCCTATGTCTGCCCTCAGCGCTATAATCAGGCACTTCAAGCCCCACCTCTTCCATCACTTACTGCTCACTGCATACGCATCTCAGAACGATTTCCTTTGGTACCCAGATACCGAAGCTACCCATCATATGATAAATGATTTATCTAAGCTTAAACTTGAAGCCAAACCTTATCTTGGATATGATATTTTTCGTGTGAGTGATGGTTCTCCGATGCCTATTTAGCAAGAAGGCTCTGGACTTCTGCCCACTCCTTCTGGCAACTTTCTTCTCTCTAGTCTTCTACATATTCCTACTGTTAATAAAAATTTAATGTGTGTTAATCAATTGTGTGAGGACAATGATGTTTTCTTTGAATTTCACTCTAATTTTTTTTTTTTGTGTGAAGGACGAACGAACTCATAAGCTTCTACTTCAAGGCTCTAGTTACACTAGGATATACCCCCTCACTTCTTTATCGTTAGTGCAAGCTCATTATGGTGCTCGTACCACTCTTCTCCAATGGCACAATCATTTTGGAAATCTAGCTCTTTGTACAGTCTCCAAAGCTCTATCATCTAATTCTCTTCCACTTACCAATACACATGTTTCTCATTAATGTTTAGCTTATAGTTTGTCAAAAAGTCACCATCTCCCTTCCCCTCATTCCCCTAATCGATCCACTTTTTTAGACCTAGCTGACACCCAATAAGGGGGTGAATTGTGTGTAAGATAAAAACTTAAGAAGTTTGAAAATCTTTTCGCTTCTTAGTAAAAGCAATAAATATGAAAGTAAATAATCATAGATCAATAGTCAGTTATTTGAATAATATATGTTGGCAATATAAGAGCTTAGGGAAGAGAATATGCAAACTGTGATTTATCCTGATTCAATCTAATCCACGATAATTTATGTCCAGTCCCTAGGCTCTTCCTAAGATTTTCAATCTACTATCTTCTTGTTTAATCTGGGCACAAGAAAAGCCTTTACAATTCTACAAGTTTAACCAAACACTTGCAAAATGTAATACCCCGAAATTTGGGATTGGAGGCTTTGGAATAAGCCTAAATTGAGTGGACTACTAAGCCCCGATTTAGTAGATGTCCTAAATCTATTCTCTAATGTTCCTTATATCTTTGGGGCATTAAAGAAAATAAAATGGTTAATTTTGAAGAAAGTGATTATGTTTCGGTGAAATCGCCTATGAAATAGTGAGCTTGTCATGCGATTTTGAATGATCAAATGATGATAAAAAATTATGAAATTTTATAGGATGAAAGTAGACATCCTAAGCTTTAATTTGATAGGTCATATGAATCAATTAGAGCTATACACAAAAAGATATGAATTTTTGAAGTTAGCCCAGAAATACTGGAAATTTTCTGGAACAATATGCAAAGATTGAAATTCTGGGAATTTTGTGATTCTAGAAAGCAAAAGTCTATATTTTTCCTTGAAACGAGACTCAATAAGGGTTCTATTAGCTTTGGAATCACCTCATTTCGATTTTTCTAGAATTAGTTATGATTTTTCAAAGTTTGGGCAGAAATCTGCCAAAATTTTGTAAAATCCGAAATTTTTGGAAAATTAGTAAATGAATAAAATAGAATATATAATATGATATAAGCATATTCCTTCTCCTTCTTCAGCTCATTTTCTACGTGAACTAACTGAACATAGAGAGAGGAAGAGAAAAATTGTAGAGAGAGAAAAGGAGGAGGAAAAACTTACAAAGGTTTGGAGGCTCAAATTTGGAGGTTTGGCATCTAGGGTTTTCAGCCACTTTGAGAAAAGCTAGTGGGAGCTTGAGGATCGAATATGGAGTCCCGAGCTGTTGGCACACAAATCGAGGAGAAAGATTGGAGGTAGGGGACTTGCCTTATTTGCATGTATTTGATATCTCTGCTTGTGTGGTGACGTATGTGATTGCTTTACTTGATTGTGTATAGCATATTTGAATAAATGAAGCTCTGTTTCTGTTTTCGCTGTGGCCATAGTCTTGTCGTATGAAACATTGAGCATGCAGAAATGTCATTATAGTGCATACATCTACATAAAGCTAACATGTCATACACATAGCATCAATCATGCATGCATTATGGTATCTGTTTCCTACTGAGATTCTCTCGAATCTCACCCTCCCCTACCAACAATTTAGATAGGAGACGACAGAAGTTATGCAAACAACAATGCAGAGAACCATACGAGGGGATTACAGTAGTGGAACGAAATCGGGAAGAAGTCTCCGTTTCACTGGGATGAGTTAGACACCCTAGTAGCCTTGTGCGGCTACCTTAATCGTAAGTATTATATACAAACCCCTATGGGGAATTTATGTAATCATGCACATATTATCAGTATAGTTATGCTATTCCTGTGTTGCCTACCGAACCGCATGTCGTTTTCCGCGAATACTCTGGTAAAGGTGAAATTAAAATAAGGGCGTGACACAAAACCTTTTACAAATCTCTCATCGAGTTACTCCCATTTATGGCAAGTCTTACGAGCATAACAATTCCAAAGACCTTTCTTTCCTGCTCACCCATACAAGTCTTACAAGCAACAACGTTCTCTCCTTTGCTTACACCCCTGTAAGTCTTACCAATAGCAATGTTCTCTCCTACTTATACCTTGTAAGTCTTATGAGCAGAAAGTCTTATCAAGAATTTTCTCTACAACTTCCCCTGTAAAGAAATCAATTCTCTCACGGTCCCTCTACCTTGAGATCAATTCAAAAACAAAATTTGAAATTTTTTACATACTTTCTTATAGAGTGGATATGATAATCGTTGAAGTACAATACAAATAATCTCTCTCTCTAAGGTAAATGATATCAAAGCTAGAAAAATAGAGTATTTGGGTTGAGGAAGAGAATTCATGATTTTATCATTTTGTCATAGTTTCTCGCTTTCTTTGTTACCCATCGACTTTGAATACTCTCTTATTTATAGTTGATGAAGATTGATGACCGTTGAGCTTTTCTTCTTCCTGTCGAGGCTTTCAAAATATGACCGTTGAACTAGCCATTGGAAGTTTCTAACAAAAAAGTCTTTCTCCAAGTTGTGTGTCAATCCTTGTTTGATCACTTGGAAAATATTTAATCACTAATATGATGAAGTGTTAGAGTGATTAGAAGCAAGAGGAATGAGTTACACAATCATTCCAATGATTTTCAAAAGTTATGAAGCATTGCTATATTTTCTTGGAAAAGCATCATTGGAAGTGATAGAGAATTTTTTTGGTAGTCTAACTCGAGTTCCTTGCATGAATTCTGAAGTTCTAGCATCTATTTCTCTAAACTTGTGAGAGTTACTTTGGAGTTCTACAGTCGCAACTCAAGTTCTCCTTAAAAACTTGAGTTTCAAAGTTGTCAACACGACTTTAGTTTGTCTCTACCAAAAACTTGCAAGAGTTAACTTGAAGTGCTACAGTACCAACTTGAAGTGCTATATTACCAACTTGAGTTTTCATGCTGACTTTAGAATGTTTTTGTCGAAAACTTGCAAGAGTTAATATGAACTTGCTAGATTTTATAGGCACAACTCGAGTTCTATATCATAACTTGAGTTCACTTTAGAACTTAACTTGAGTTTTGTTATATAACTCAGGTGCATCATATTGTTTCAGCTTCTAGTTTTGCTTCTAGACAAAACTTGCAAGAGTTAATTTGAACTTACAAGAGTTTTCAGGCGCAACTCGAGTTCTATAACTCAAGTTTGGATCTATAACTTGAGTGCATCAGATTGTTTTAGCTTCTGGTTCCTTTTGGATAGAACTTGCAAGAGTTAACTTACCAACTCGGGTTCACTTGAGACAAGAACTTGAGTTTTGTACTAGGACTTGAGTTCTTCAGATAGTTTCAGTTTTTGACTTAGCCTCTAGATTAAACTTGCAAGAGTTATCTTGCTAAACTTGAGTTCTCTTTTGACCAAAACTCGAGTTTTGCTCCAAAACTCGAGTTCCTCAATAAATTCCAGTTTTTGAACAGCTTCTATATAAAACTTAGATTTCGAGTATCAAGTTCCAAAAGGCATAACATTTAGTATATAACTCCAAATTAACAAATAACATATCCATAGAAAGATCTTTAAGTCTAGTTTCATATGCAATAAGTTTCAACTCCATTGGATGTGTGATTTGAGAGATATGTCCAAAATATCAAACCTGCTTTGGAATATAATAGTGATTTGAGTATCATCTTTCATAATTGTGACGCATTGGGAGTCTAGTTTCATATGAATCAAGTTTTAGCTTAATCGGATGTGTGGTTGGAGAGATATGTCAAAAATACCGAACTTCTATCATGCTGAATGAAAACAGAGGATAACAGAGTGTGGTCATAACTCGAGTTTTGGTATGAAATTGGGGTGATCACTCGAGTGAAATTGGTATAACTTTCATATAAGTTATTTTATCTAATTGACCAATTTTAACCTCCATTTGACCATAGAAACCTCTGGTATTATTTCTAGGAACTTGAATATTAATATTCCCATTGGATCTTACAATTTCTTCTTTCTTGAATATCTTTCTTCTTGATTTTCCTCTTGATGATCATTCTCCATAATCCAACTAGATAGCTTCTTTATTTTGTTGACTATCTTTAATCTTCCTCTTTCTTTGCTCAACTAATCTACAAGATATTTCACATCGAATATAGTAGTTAGTCAATGTAGAAGATAAGTATATTAT
This sequence comes from Inga laurina, assembly GCA_963855925.1. Lineage (NCBI taxonomy): Eukaryota > Viridiplantae > Streptophyta > Magnoliopsida > Fabales > Fabaceae > Inga > Inga laurina. The sequence continues at coordinate 11,180,712 of OY979710.1, forward strand.
GCAAATTTTTGCTCTTAATATTTGACATTTATATTTGACATCATCAAAACTAATTATATCTAACTCACTTTTCATCAAAAATAATTATATCTAACACTTTTCCTTTTCAATTAGTTTTCTGTGATGTATGGGGGCGTTCTCCCACTATTTCTGTTGGTAGTTTCAAATATTATGTTTTTTTTTTTGAAGACCTTTCCAAATATATATGGCTTTATCCTATTTTCACCAAATATGAACTTATTCTGTATTTCACAATTTTCATGCCCTTGTCCAGATTTCCTTTAATGCTTCCATTTGTTCTTTTCAATCTGATTAGGATGGAGAATTTTGTGCACTTAATAAAAATTCAATTTCGAATGGAATTTATCATCACATCACTTGTCCTCACACACACACACATGAAAAATGGAACAGTTGAGAGAAAACATAGAACTATTGTTGAAATCGAGCTAGAACTTTTGAATCATGCCTCAGTTCCATCAAACCATTGGACCAATACATTTGCAACTGCATTTTAGTTATTAAATAGGTTACCAAGCTCAACTCTACAAGGCCAATGTCCTTATGAATTATTCTTTAACTGCAAACTTGACTATACTTTTTTGAAGGTTTTTAGAAGTGCTTGTCGGCCGCATCTTAGGCCATATGCACCCAACAAGCTTGTAGGACGCTCCAAGCTCTGCACCTTTATTAGGTATGCTCATAATCATGGTAGATATTTATGTTTAGACTTATCTACAAGTAACATTTATATATCACATGATGTTATGTTTATTGAGAGATTATTTCCCTTCTCAGCCCACCCATAACATTCTTCTCAGCCTCTTTCATTATATGAAGCCCACTTACCAAATCTTTCTTTAAGGTCCATCTCTTTCCTTAGAACAATTCCTTCCCCTATTATCAAATCCGATCCCAATCCTAATTCAACACCATGTTCTTAACCTAGCATCCCATCTTCTTATCCTACTCCCAACCAACCTCAACCCTCACCTCCTCCCCACCCACCTTAACCCACCACACCATGGTTACTTGTTCAAAACAAAATATTCATAAACAAAAAATCTTCACAGATGGTGTTCTCCCCTATCCTCTCCCTCATACTCACCATACTACTCGTTCTACTACCTCTGTCCCCACCTCTATCTCTATAGCTCTTAAAATTCTTGCATGGTGTCATGCTCTCAATGATGAATTTCAAGCTTTGCTCTCTACTCAAACATTGGAACTTGTTCCTCCAAACTTCAATCAAAATGTAATTAGTAGTAAATGGGTCTTTCAGCTAAAATTCAAGCCTAATGGAGATATTGACAAACCTAAAGCACGACTTGTGGTGAAGGGGTTTCATCAACAATTTGGTATTGACTTTACTGACACATTTTCTTCTGTTGTGAAACCTATCACAGTTCGTTTAATTCTCTTCTTGACTGTTTCTTGTAGTAGGTGTATTAAACAACTTGATGTATAGAATGCTTTTCTCCATGTGTTTTTTGATGAGGATGTTTACATGAGCCAACCACCAGGATTTGTTCATCCTGACTTTCCTCATTATGTTTACAAGCTTTATAGAGATATTTATGGTTTAAAGCAAGCACCTTGAGCCTGGTTTGCTCGTGTTAGCTCTCACTTATAAGAATTGGGCTTCATCTCATCCAAGTTTGATTATTCTCTTTTTATATCTAGCAGCTCCTTAGGTTTCATCTCCTTTTTAATCTATGTTGATGATATTATTGTGATGGGATCCTCTATTTTGGTTGTTCAACAATTAATTACTAATCTTAGCAAATCCTTTCCTATTAAAGATTTGGGTAATTTATATTATTGTTTAGGTATTGAAATTTTACCCTCTACCACTAGTCTTTTGCTTTCTTAATGCAAGTACATCCTTGATGTTTTACAAAAATCAAAGATGTCTAATGCTCGTCTTGTTTCAACTCCAATGACACTTAATAGTCATCTTAATTAGTGCTATTGATGGTTCTGACTTCTCAGATCATTTTCTCTACCATAGTATTATTGGTAGCTTACAGTATCTCAGCTTGACTCAACCAGATATCTCATTTGCTATGAATAAGGGGTGTCAATTTATGCATAATCCTAAAGACATTCATTAGACTGCTCTTAAAACAATACTTCATTATTTATGAGGCACATCTCATTTTGCTTTACATATTAAGCCCTCCATTCTCTTGCTCTTACTGCCTTCTTCAATATTGACTGGGTGGGAATCCGGATGATGCTTGGTCTACTGCTACCTTTGTAGTTTTCATAGGTCCTAATCTTATCTCTTGGAGTTTAAAGAAACAAATAACTATTGCTCACTCTAGTACTGAAGCTGAGTATAAAGCCCTTGCTACTACTACAAGTGAATTGATATGAATTCAAAAATTTTCTCTACGAAATTGGAGTATACCTTTCTCATGCACCTCATTTATTATGTGATAATATTAGAGCCACATATCTTGCATCCAATCCAACTTTTCATTCCAAAGCCAAACACATTGCTTTAGATTATCACTTTGTTTGAGAGTGACTTGCTTCTGAACTTCATGTTTCACATGTCTCATCAAAAGATCAGTTGGTTGATATTCTTACCAAGCGTTTACCTTTCACTAGATTCAATTTACTAAGATTGAGTCTCACTATTCTCCTTGTGCATTTTGACTCACAGGGGGATGTTGAAGCACGCACATAATCACGTGAAGATCTTATGCCTTCATTTCTTCTAGAATATTCTCTATTGTATACGTGTCACATTCTCATTAAAAGAAGAATGCTATATATACAAGGAAATCACTGTACATAATGCATTAAGTAATGAAACACCCATTTCATATTTTATTGGCTCGTCTTTATTACTTTTTCTCTTTATCTTTTTGCCTTTACTCTAGAAACTTTCAACTTCTAGAGATGCCTCCAAAACCTTCCATCTCCCATGGTCTCTCCTCCATTCAAAAAGGAGTAAGTCAATTTTAATGTAAAACCACTATCTGATGCCCATCTCTATGTCGGGACATCAGACTTACCTAGCTGTAAATGAATATGACTGATAGCTAGTAACACATGTTGTGGTAGAAAACTGAAAAACTTAAGCTATTGCCAACTACCTAAACCAAAGGCAACATCAACAACCTTCCATTCTAAACAATCACACAAGATCTCACGTAGTGCAAGAGTTTCAAGTTTGTCAAAATGATGCACCCACATATCCTTCCAAAAGGACGTCAAACCCTCATCCCCTACCTTCCATGATATACTTCGACTAACTGCATCTTAGGAATTTTGAATTCTTACGCATATGCATGACTCTATGGATTATTTTTCAACATTTAGGATTAGATATGCACCACACTTATATTTCTCCCATAAAAATCTAACCCATAATAAGTCCTTGTGCTTCATGAGATACCAACCGAGTTTGAGCATGAAAGCTTCATTTTGAACTCTTGCTTGATGAAAACCAAGACCTCCTAGTTTTGATTTACAAACATCCTCCCAAGACACAAGATGTGTACATCATGATGATGAAGTACTACCCCATAAAAAATTCCTACTTCTTTTATCAATCTTATTGCATGTATTTGTGGGCAACATCATTGTCTACATGGCAAAAGACATCATTGTCAAGAACACATAAGATACTAGAGTATGACAAGCTGTACGAGATAATAGGTTTACTTTCTATCTAGACAGATGTGCATCTATCTTGTCCAAAATGAATTTATACATCAACTTGACACTTTAATGTAAAGAATTGGCATCCTAAGGTATTTCCCCAAATTAGAGGCGGGAGAAAAACCAAGGAAACCACTAATCTCATGTATCCTTGTATGATTCATATTTTTCAAAAAATAGATTTGGGTTTTAGTGGCATTAACATTTTTACTTGAGGTATCACAGAAGTCATCCAAAATGGCCTTACACACCCCTATTTGTTCCATATCTGCCTCCATAAACAGAATAAGGTTATTAGTAAAGAACAAGTGAGAGATAGTTGTATCAATTTTTTTCCGTCTAAATGGATGCTAGTCATCATAATTTACGGCACTTTGAATCAGGTGTCCTAAGTACTTAATGGCAATGACAAAAAGATACAACGACATTAGATCTCCTCGATGAACTCTACGAGAAGGACAAAATTTATTAGCTTTAGCCCCATTCCAAAGTAGCTGCATTATGGATGAAGAGACATATTAGCTACCACCCTTTGAATATTCTCTAGAATTTGTAACTCTTGTAGCCAATCAAAGATAAATGACCAACGAACGTGGTCATACGCCTTCTTAAGATCAATTTTATTTTCCATAAAACCTCGCTTCTTCATCATGCTACACATGGAATGAGCTATTTCCTTAGCGAGAATAATATTATCTGCACTTTGCCTACCCTTCACAAAACTACACTGGTTAAGAGCAATAATCAGTGTAATAATATGCTTAATGTGATTAGAAATAACCTTCATCACCACCTTATATATAACATTACATAAGATTATAGGCTTGAAATCACGATGGTTTGTGGGTGATCCACCTTCAAAATTAGCACAATGTTTGCTTCATTTACTTGTTTGCATCTAGAAGGGTTTCTCTTGCCCATATGCTAAATCTATTTAGTTTAGGTGTTTTTCAGCTTGACTCACCACCTTGGACTTTTCTTCCTTCAAACCTCTACTCAAAACTACCTTTCTAAGTCTACATAATGATGAACATGAGCCTCTTTTGCATAGTATAATTCTATTAAGTACCATTTGGTGTAATCGAAACACTGCATATTGTATCAAGGAGTGATATGGCAACCAGGAAGAGTAATAAAAATTATCACAGGCTTGATCAATTTCTATTCCCTTGCTTTTTCTCATCTCCCTCTTGCTAGATCGAGTCTATGTCTCATATGTCTTGCAACAATAAAGTTCATATTTTGTCACAACGGTCTTCTATTTAGGCATTTTTGCTAGACCAAGCTCAACCATAGCTCAACCCCCTTTGCTCTGCAATGCTTTCAGGAAACTCTATATTGGATGTTCATCAGGAAAGATCTACTAATTACAGGGAATGACTCACTAGAAATTCTTTCCATCAACAAAAGAATAATCAAATTCTCTCTTCCTAGTACCAAAGATGTAGTTTGGAATGACGTGAATTCTCTTCTCAAGATTTTCTTTCAAGTCTACTTATTCACAGCCCCATCCCTTTTTGTTTTATAATGTAGTTAATTTTTCTTTTTGTCCAGTCATAATTGGTACTTTGCAATATTCCTACTTTATTAATATCTTTTTGCCTCATTATAAAAAATACACTTATATTTAGTGTTTCAAACATAGAAACTACTACAGGTTGAAGATACTACCACCCTTATAGACGTCCCTATTTTAAAAAGGGAGGTTAAAAGGTTGAGGCGGTGGAGTTTCCGTAAATAAAGATGGGAAATGGGAACATTAGGAATCCCAAATTCAAATTTGGGACGCCTAAAGTAGATTTTAGAGGTCCCAAATTTAAATTGGGACGCCTAAAGTTTCCCCCGAGTGCCAAAAAGAGGGAATTACCAAAATTTGACTTACTTTAGGCGTCACAAAAATTTTTTAGGATACCTAAAGTATCTGTTTAGGCATCCTAAATGCATTTGGGACGCCTAAACATGGGACTTTAGGCATCCTAAATAATTTTGGGAAGCCTAAAGTCCAGGTTTAGGCGTCCCATATACATTTGGGATGCCTAAACCCACCTTTAGGCATACCAAAAACCATTGGGCGTCCCTGAGCGCATGTCAGACAAATGTCTCACATGCGTCTTCTTAAACACCACCCCTTTCATTTACTCCTTTACCAACAACTCCCACCTTCTTCCATCACTTTTAACTCCTCCATCGTTTTGCAAGTTCCTTCTCCCTTCTTCTTCAATCTCAAACACCCCTACCTTTTGCTTGTTCCGTCGCGTGTTCTGCCTCCTCCCTTCTTCTTCAACTCTAACTCCTCCTCCTCCCTTCTGTGTTGTGCTCACTTCCTCACTCAGAAATGAAGTTTTTAAGGTGAGACAAGGCAGGCTCATCTACCTGTTGATGCATATACCACTCCCTCCTCCATTATGACGCAAGCTCCTCCACCTCTTTCCTTCGCAGGCTCCCCCTTAGTTAGTTTTATTTTTTAAAATAGATACTGAATAATAAGTATAATAGCTAGGAATAGTTTTTGAGCTATAAAAAATCTACTTCCTTATTAGTAATCTCTCGTGGGATATGACGATATTAAGAATGATTTGAAGGAACTTTTGTTTTAGGATTTTTGTATATTAGTGTATATATAAGTTGGAATTTTCATATTTTATAAGTCGTAGTGCCACTACCACTTGGGTGGTTGTAATGCTACGTATCTAGTGATGACAACTTTATGGATGAATATAGAAGTATCGAAAAAAATTTGGCAAATCAGAAGTCAAATTATAATAATTAAACATAGTAATTTTTGAACATCTTTAATATGGTTGGTTTTATTATGTTAGATCATATTAGTATGACTATTAGTGTAGTTTCCTTAATATTAGTAGTATGATTATTATTAGTGTAGTGGAGAAAATCTTATTTTAAGATAAAGAGATTAATAAGATAAAGATATAAGATAAACATATTGATCATTAATAAACATAAAATTTACTATTAAGAAATATACTTAATATATAGATTGAAATATATTATATTAATCCTTCTCTTCAAATTGTTATAAGTTCTTTATGTCCTAGAATAGAAACACAAATTCAATTTTTGTTTGAAATTCTATATTCTTTTTTATATTCATAGGAGAATTATGTTATCAATAGTTAAGAATACATAATTAATAACTAAGATAGGGTTGCTCGAAATTTTGGGATGTCTTACTTTTAAGGGGAAATGTTGTCGAATTTTTTGTTGCAAAAAGTGAAAAAAGGCAATGCCTATCATATATCGTTGACAATTGTACTAAACGTGTGAGTGTTATTGGGAATGGCTTAGGTGGTAACAAAATGAATCACAGTTGGATGAATACTTTGAGAACTAGTGAAGAATATGAGAAAGGGGTGGATGAGTTTATTGAATTCGCTTGAAAGAATGCTCCAGCAAAAAATGGGAAGTATTTTTGTCCTTATGTGAATTGTTTAAATGAGATTCGACGGGATGTTGATGTCATAAAGGATCACCTACTTTGTGATGGAATAAATCTGTGATACATAAGGTGGATATGGCATGGTGAGGAAGTAACGGATTGTCCGTCACACAAGAAGGAAGATGTGGGTGTCATAGATTAAGATAGAATGGAGAAAATGATTCACGATGTTGAGGTAGAATCCTTTATGCAGTAACAGGAGTATGACAGCCTGCGGAGTGATGCAGAGACACCATTGTCCCTGGGAGTAAGTACACACAGCTGATAGGAACGTTGCATTTGGTTAACTTAAAGGCAACTTGTGGGTAGACCGATAGTAGTTTCACATTGCTGCTTGAACTATTGTGTGATATATTTCCAGAGGATAATGTACTTTTAAATCGTATGTATGAGGCCAAGAAAATCTTGTCTGCAATGGGTATGGAGTATAAAAAGATACATGCTTATCCCAATGACTGCGTATGTACAGAAATGAGTATGGAGGTCTTAGTAAGTGTCCTAAGTGTAAAACTGCACGATACAAAGTGAAAAAAGATGGTGGTTATGGCGATGTGATAACTAAAATGCAACCTTTAAAGGTTATGTGGTATCTTCCAATAATACCACGTTTTAAACATTTGTTTGCGACTGCAACAAAAGCGAAGAAGTTGAGATGGCACTCTGATGAGAGAATATCTAATAGGAAATATCTTCGGCACCTAGTTGACTCTCCATAATGGCAAAAAATAGATGAAATGTTCCCTCAATTTGGTAGCGAGCCGAGAAACCTTTGGCTTGGGCTTTGTACAAATGGCATCAATCCGGATGGAACTCTTACTAGCACACATAGTTCGTGGCTGGTTCTCCTTGTAATATATAACTTGCCTCCCTGGCTATGTATGAAACGCAAGTATATGATGCTTTCTCTGATGATTTCTAGACCAAAACAGCCAAGGAATAATATTCATATCTACTTGGCGCCTTTGATTGAGGATTTGAAGAAGATGTGGGAGGAAGGCATAGATGTGTTTGATGCTTATAAGAAGGAGTCCTTCAAGTTACATGCAATTATTTTCACAACGATAAACAACTTCCCTGCATACGGAAACTTGTCAAGGTATAGCGTGAAGGGTCATAAAGCATGACCGATATGTGAAGTAGACACGCACTTCCATCAACTAAAGCATGGAAGAAAACTGTCTACCTTGGTCACAGGAGGTTTCTTCATTGGTTCCACCCTTATCGTAGGCTAAGAAAGCATTTTAACGGCTTATCGGAACATGGAATGACTCTAAAGGCATTAACCGGAGAGGAAGTTTACAGTCGAGTGGAACGTATCAATATCACTTTTGGTAAGAATCAGAGGACTGCGGGTGAGAAGAACATATGGAAGAAGAGATCCATTTTCTTTGATTTTCCATATTGGCGTTCGATTGATGTGAGACACAGTATTGATGTGATGCATGTGGAGAAGAACGTTTGTGATAGTCTTATCAGTAGTCTTTTGCATATTGATAAGTAAAATATTTGCATATTTATTCTCCCTTATATGATGATTTTATGGATGACATTTGAGCTCAATTTAATAAATTTGGGTGTAATTAATAAATAAATAATGATTTTGGCATAAAAGAGAATTTCTTGGAAAATACTAAATTAGACCCTCTTTCAGTTTTCAGGCAATATCTAGAGCTCTAGATGTCAGATCGGGACGTTCTTTATATGGATAAAAAGCTAAGAAAGAGCTCTACAACTTTTATGTTGAGACAAAATTCCAGTTCCATCTCCAAGGATTTCGAATTTTGCTTGAAAGTTGAAAGCGGGAATTATCCATCATTCCACCAACCATTTCATCCACCTCTTCATCTTCCTTTTCACCTACTACTTCATCTACCACATTTCATCTACCAATTCATCTTTCTTTTCACCAACTACTTCATCTACCACATTCTATCTACTACTCCACTTATCACATTTCATCTACCACTTCATCTTCCTTTTCACCTACTACTTCATCTACCATATTCTATCTACTAATCCACATATCACATTTCATCTACCACTTCATCTACCTTACTCCATTTTTCCCTATATATAGCCACCCTCTCCTTCACATTGAAGACACACCATTTTTCATATCCATTACTTTCCTCTCTTCTTTTCTTCTTGCATGCCTCCTCTATGGAAGGCTTAGGATAGTATTACTTTTTGTATGCCACCTACATGGAAGGTTTTACCTCCTAAGGGGACGGCTAGATTTTTACATTTTTCATGCATCTTTTGGTTGTATATGTATGTTTGAGAATTTAATATTCAAGTTTTATGTAGTATTTATGAGGATTTCATTCTAGCTTTATGTAATGTTAATTTATTTTGGTTTTGTTTTCAATTTTATCATGATCTAAATTTTCGTTTTCCTAGGGTAATGACGTAGCTTACTAATGACGGATTGAATCTTAACTTATTAAATCTAGTTTTAATTCCTCCTTCATGATTGAGTTTTAATTATTGTTCTTAATGCTTTCATTTGATTGGCCACCTTTTGAATGATTACAATATGCATGTTGAGACCGGAAGGAGATGCATGTGTGTAGATCCTATAATTAAAACCATGACTTGCATATGAAATAGGAATATATTCATATGAGTTGTGTAGTCTTATTGAGTTCCATAAATCTTAATGCATAATTAATTGCTTAAATTCATATAGGAATATATTGGATTAGCAATTAATTATAGAATTGCTTGACCTTGGAAGAGGCTTGTAATTAAATTAGGGAAACTCGACTATCAATCATGTGGAATAAATTGGGCTAGAATAGATAAGTGATTCAATCCGGAATTTGTTAAGTGAAATCTAATCCCTAAGACTTTTTCTCATATTTGTTTTCATATCATCTGCATGCATATTTAATTATTTTTCTTTTATTTGTACTCTCAATCACCAATTTATCGATCGACTAAATAGAATTAAAATTACCAATTTTGGTACTTAGTGATCAATCCTCGTGGGAACGATACTCTACTCACTTCTATATTACTTGATTACGACAGTGTACACTTGCACTATTTAATTGACCATTTACACTCGTAACAAGTTTTTGGCGCCGTTGCCGGGGATTGTTTTCATTAATATCAATACCAAGTAATTTTAATACTAATTTAGTCTGCATGTAAAATTTCAAAAAAAAAATCAAAATAAAAATGAATTATTCACAGCATTCATTTAGTGATAACTTGTCATATCTTAGTTCTTTTTCTGGAATGCATGTGGATGGAATGAGACATGAAAATGCCAGTTGGGTTGAAAATTCTTCTCCTTATAATTGTTTTTCTGGTGCTTATTATGGAGAGTATCATCCCTATGAGCATTATCCATATAGCACTACCAGTCATTATATGGGAGATGATTTCAATATGCACCAAACTTGTTTTGATCATTCATTTTATCCTGGTGGAATTTTAGAGCAACAAGAGTCTTTGGATCCATATGTCAGGTATTGTCCTAATCCTCCTTTCTACTCTTATCCATATATTGAAGAACAAACTCTTGAGTATAAGGAAAAGTCTGATTTAGAAAGATTATGTGAGGAGTTTGCGGAATCAACAGAGAGATTTAGTAGAGAGCAAAATGAACTTGCCACTAGTGTTGAGTCAAGTGTTCAAAATATTGGAATATATGCGAGTCAAATTATTGCTTCACTTGAAACTATGAGGCAAGATAATTCTTTGAGCATGATGTCCACTTCTTTTGTTGATGATGAATATTGTGAGAAAATTGAGGATGTGGAATTAAATGAAACATTGGCTCTTGTGGAATGTGTTAAAGAACTTGAAATCACTTTTGGAGAGAACAGTGAATGTCCAATTGAGATTCCGATTATGGAGCCTCATCTTTGTGACTTTGATGTTGAAACTAATGAGGATGTTCCAAAAGTTGTTGTTCATGTTTCTCCTGTTGAAGTGCTGACTCTTACTGATGAGAGTCAAGTGGATTTTGTGGGATGCTCTAAAATTTTGGAAACTCCTAAATTTGTTTGCAAGTGCATGGATGTTGTGCTTTATTTGAAATCAGTAAATAATTGTACTCTAAAATTGTCTATGATTGAAGAAGTACAATTAATTACTTTGAATGATCATTTCGTGTGCATGAAACATTGTTGCTTGAAAAGAAATGAAGAAAAGGAAATCCTGGTGTTTGATACTTTTGATTAGTAGTTTGTGTTTGGGAAGTCTGGCTTAAGACTATAAATTTAGCGCTGCTTGGGAGGCAACCCAAGATTTGGTTGGATGTTTTGATTTTGCAGGACTTCTGGTAGCTCCTGATGATGTATTCCACTTTGATGGTTACAATCAAGAACATTTAAAGGAGTATAACGATGGGTACTCAACACTTTGACAACTGTCATCATGTTTGAGGAACTAACAGGTAAGTCCTCATTCTCATAAAATTTAAAAAAAAAATTAAAAAAATAATAAAAATAAAAAAAAATTTTGTTTAATCTTTGTCTAGCTAAAGACGTTAAAGAAGGGCGGCTATTTGGGAGGCAACCCAAAACTTCATTCCTACTCTTTCAAAACTTCTTTCCTACTCTCTCAATTTTCTTTCCTACTCACTTATTTCATTCCTACTCTCTCAAAACTTCTTTCCTGCTCTCTCATTTTTCTTTCCTATTCATCGAAACACACTGCACTGGGTTGAGAATTCTAGTCTTCATCAATTTCATTTTAAGTTACCATGGAGGAATCTCTTGCAAAGCTTAAGAACAGGTTCCCCACTCTTCCCAAAGATGTGCTCAGGAAGATCTATAACAGTCGACTTGAAAGGATGATGATATTCAATCGTTTGGGCCTTCCTGTGGATGTACGTTGGATCATTGAAGCTAAGGTACGTTTAGCAGGTGAGATTCATAATTCATTTGTTAAACCTTTGCCAGGAATGGGAAGAAGTTCTTACTCCAAAAAGAGAAGAGCTAAAAGAATGAAGGTCTGCCATAAATGTGCAAGGTGGAATTGTGATCAGCGCTGTAGGAGTAAAGGTATGGTTTCTGTAAATCGAAAAGATAAAATTAAATTTATAAAGGATGGGCTGAGTAAGGAGTCACTGGATGATATCATTCAAACTCTTGAGACGCATCCGAGTGGTGATGTTCATCGTATTCTTCTTGATTTAGCAGACATATTCAATAGAGAAAAGGAGTGCTATCGTCTTGGGAATCTGACGTTAAAAGACCCTGTTTGCCAGTTTATAAGAAAACTGGATGGGAAGCAAATCCTCGATTCATAGAAAGCGTTTAACCCGTTTCTGGACGTAAAACCAGAGGAAGATGTGAGCCAAAATCACAACTACTGTACATAATCATGCTTTTGTTTAATCATTTTATCTTTTTCGTGGCTTTTGTCTAATCTATCTTATCTTTTCAGCAGCTTTTGTCTAATATGTCTTTTCTTGTCAGTAACTTTTGACTTTCTCTTCCCTTTTGCTTCACGCAAATTACGCCAGTCATTTGTGTCAGAAGTTTTTCAAACTTTTTTTGAAAAATGCATGATTTGTATGATTTTGTTGTCGCTGCTTTAGTGTTATATATATGTACTCTTTCATTTGTAAATATGCACACTTCCGCTTGTAAATATGCAGTTTTCCACTAGTAAGCATACAGGGTCCGAGAGACAGAAAGAGAAAAAGGGTATTTCACAAAAATGTAGATTTACATCTATTTGCATTTTTGGTGAAACTGATTTGGGCAAGAAAGGAGAGTTTATAACAGCAGCAAATGAACTGGGAGTTGGATTAGCTGCCAGAGGAATCAACTTTGTGTACGGAGGAGGCATTCAGGGCCTAAAGGGAAGTGTGGCCATTTCTGCATCCATGAATGGAAGCAAGGGTTTAAGTGTAAGGGTGAAGGAGTTAGACGATCACACTTTTTCCTTAGGACAAGAGTTACAGGTTTCGAGCTTGCCTGAATAAATAGGACTAATGTTCTACCATGCTCAAGCTTTCATTGCTCTACCCGGTGGTTTGGAGACGTTGGATGGCATTTCTAGCATTGCATATTGGGCTAAGTTAAACTATCACAAAAAGCCATTAGGATTGTTAAATGTTAATGGTTTTTATGATAATCTGTTGTCTTTTCTTGATCATGCTGTGGAAACAGGATTCATACCCCAAGCGACTCGCCATACCATAATTTCTGCACCAACTGCTGATCAGCTGCTCGATCAATTGCAAACCTATGAACCTAAACCAGATCTACTCGTCAAGCAAATAGGTGGGCAATCTTCAGATAGCAATCAGGAGCAGAACCCAGATACCACCCTTCGGTTGTAACTTTCCTTAATCTCTTGGTTTTACCCTTAGCATCTTGATTTTACTTTATTATGTGTTTATGTTTTCAAAAAAAAAAAAACCTTCTTTGAGCTCTAGAAGACATTGAGGACAATGTCTGATTTAGGTTGGGGGAGGAGAGAAAAAAAAATTTCTTTGTTTTTTTTTTCTTTTGTTAGTTAGTAAAACCATTAGATGCATGGGGTGTGAAAAAAATGGCAGAGTAAGGAGTTATTCTTAACTCTTGAGACGCATTTTAGTAGTTGCATGTTTTTGTTCATTCTAGAAAAAAAAAGAAAAAAGAAAAAAAAAGAGTAAAAGTAAAAAAAAAAAAAAAAGTCATCCTATTTAAGTGCTTTGTAATGATTTTAAGAAGTGTATAAGTTTTGAGTATAGATCAATTGAATTTAGAGATTTCATAGCATGAATGAACAACCGATTATTACAATTGGTGATGAATTTTGAGATTGAATGAGCTGAGTTTGAAAGCCCCTAACCGTGAGCTTTTGAGCCTATAATGATTATTTCTCTTATGTGTGATATTCACCTATTAAGTTGTCACTCTAGAACTTGCTTTAAATCTGGTTGAAATTACATTTCACATGCACATTCAAAGATGATAAAGGCATTCATTTTGTTTAGCTAGAGCCAAATAGCCAACCTTGCAATTATACCGTTGATAAGCCCCTTTGAGCCTCATTGACTGTTTCTTTGTTCACAACCCATTGACATATACTTTAATGATATATCAAATGCTTTTACCTAATTCGGAAGATTAGTAGAGCATTTGAAATTTTTGTGAAATGGGCTTTTGACAAGTGTGGGGGTGTATATATCATCAACTTTAAAAGTGCAAGCAAAAAAAAAATGAAAAAAAAAATGAAAAAAAAAAAGAAAAAAAAAATTTAGTATTCGAATTGTGGGTTGTTATAATGAGATAAATTTATAAGTAGCCCATTTTTCAATTGTTCTATTAAATTTCTTAAATATAGCCTTTCATATTATGTTTTACATTCCTTTTACCTTAACCCCATTACAACCCTTAATAAGTCCTTTTGATTTGAATTATGCATGTGAATTAGGTAGTGGAGATTGAGATTTTTAGCAAGCCTATGGTAGTGCAATTTTTTTGGTTGAATTTGAGCGAAACACTTACCCTTAAACACTTGAGAGATTGAGAGAATGAGTTACACTTACAAACTCGGTTTATTCATTTTCAAACAAAGTTACCAATTTATATTTTCGTTGATTCATGAATACTATGATCTCTTTACTTTTCAATTGTGTTCTTACTTATGACTTGACGCTTCTGATTTTGTTGGAAGCACTTATTAGTCATTCCTTGTCCGAGGACGTCCAAGAGCTAAGTGTGGGGGAATTTGATAAGTAAAATATTTGCATATTTATTCTCCCTTATATGATGATTTTATGGATGACATTTGAGCTCAATTTAATAAATTTGGGTGTAATTAATAAATAAATAATGATTTTGGCATAAAAGAGAATTTCTTGGAAAATACTAAATTAGACCCTCTTTCAGTTTTCAGGCAATATCTAGAGCTCTAGATGTCAGATCGGGACGTTCTTTATATGGATAAAAAGCTAAGAAAGAGCTCTACAACTTTTATGTTGAGACAAAATTCCAGTTCCATCTCCAAGGATTTCGAATTTTGCTTGAAAGTTGAAAGCGGGAATTATCCATCATTCCACCAACCATTTCATCCACCTCTTCATCTTCCTTTTCACCTACTACTTCATCTACCACATTTCATCTACCAATTCATCTTTCTTTTCACCAACTACTTCATCTACCACATTCTATCTACTACTCCACTTATCACATTTCATCTACCACTTCATCTTCCTTTTCACCTACTACTTCATCTACCATATTCTATCTACTAATCCACATATCACATTTCATCTACCACTTCATCTACCTTACTCCATTTTTCCCTATATATAGCCACCCTCTCCTTCACATTGAAGACACACCATTTTTCATATCCATTACTTTCCTCTCTTCTTTTCTTCTTGCATGCCTCCTCTATGGAAGGCTTAGGATAGTATTACTTTTTGTATGCCACCTACATGGAAGGTTTTACCTCCTAAGGGGACGGCTAGATTTTTACATTTTTCATGCATCTTTTGGTTGTATATGTATGTTTGAGAATTTAATATTCAAGTTTTATGTAGTATTTATGAGGATTTCATTCTAGCTTTATGTAATGTTAATTTATTTTGGTTTTGTTTTCAATTTTATCATGATCTAAATTTTCGTTTTCCTAGGGTAATGACGTAGCTTACTAATGACGGATTGAATCTTAACTTATTAAATCTAGTTTTAATTCCTCCTTCATGATTGAGTTTTAATTATTGTTCTTAATGCTTTCATTTGATTGGCCACCTTTTGAATGATTACAATATGCATGTTGAGACCGGAAGGAGATGCATGTGTGTAGATCCTATAATTAAAACCATGACTTGCATATGAAATAGGAATATATTCATATGAGTTGTGTAGTCTTATTGAGTTCCATAAATCTTAATGCATAATTAATTGCTTAAATTCATATAGGAATATATTGGATTAGCAATTAATTATAGAATTGCTTGACCTTGGAAGAGGCTTGTAATTAAATTAGGGAAACTCGACTATCAATCATGTGGAATAAATTGGGCTAGAATAGATAAGTGATTCAATCCGGAATTTGTTAAGTGAAATCTAATCCCTAAGACTTTTTCTCATATTTGTTTTCATATCATCTGCATGCATATTTAATTATTTTTCTTTTATTTGTACTCTCAATCACCAATTTATCGATCGACTAAATAGAATTAAAATTACCAATTTTGGTACTTAGTGATCAATCCTCGTGGGAACGATACTCTACTCACTTCTATATTACTTGATTACGACAGTGTACACTTGCACTATTTAATTGACCATTTACACTCGTAACACATATACTAGGGAAGACTAAGGATGAGATTAGTGCAAGATTAGACTTTGTTGATATGGGAATAAGAGAACGATTACATCTACAACTAAGAGATGATGGTAGGAGGGAATACATGGAGCCAGCAGCTCACACACTATCAAAAGTAGAGAAAAGAAGTTTGTGTGGGTGTTTGTATGAAATTAAGGTGCCACAAGGGTATTCCTCGAATATGAGAAGATGTGTCTCAATGGACGATTTGAAGTTCGTAGGAATGAAGTCCCATGATTATCATGTGTTGATGTAACAACTATTACTGGTAGCTATTAGAGGCATAATGAAAGATAAAGTACGAACGAATGTAACAAGATTGTGTGTTTTCTTCAATGCTATCTGTAACAAAGTCATTGACACTGAAAAGTTGGATGAATTGGAAAATGAGGGTTACATTATTTTGTCACAACTAGAGATGCATTTTCCTCCTTCATTTTTTGATCTAATGGTGCATTTGATAGTTCATTTGGTAAGGGAGGTAAGGCTCTGCGGTCCAGTTTACCTGAGGTGGATGTACCCTTTCGATCGATACATGAAGATCTTAAAAGGGTATTCTAAAAATCCTTATCGACCAGAAGCCTTAATAGTAGAAAGAATGTAGTTGAGGAGGCTATGGAGTTTTGTGAAGATTATATGTCAGGGAAGAAGGAACAATCTCGGTATGAAGAGGGGAGAAGTAAGAGAACACGAGGACTGAAAGTGAAAATGATCCTTGTAAAGAGGTATTGCAAGCCCACTTGTATATCCTGAATAATATAGAAGAAATTCAACCTTACATAGATGAACACAAAAAGACTTTGAAGAACAAGCATCCAAGGAAGAATGCTATTGAGCAAAATAAGACATTTATAGAGTGGTTCGAGTAAAAGGTTGCGCATAAGACCAGTGTGTCTGAGACAATCGAGTGGCTAGCTTGAGGGCCTTCGTTTCAGGTCATTACTTGGACCGGTTATGATATAAATGACTATTCTTTCTATACGAAAGAGCAAGATGACAGAAGTACCGTGCAAAATAGTGGGGTCATGGTAGAAGCTGAAGCTATGCACTTTTCCAATTCGAGAGACAAAAACCCCATATTAGCGTCTATGGCCTATTATGGAGTTATAGAAGAAATATGGGAGATTTCATACAACAAGTTCAAAGTTGCTTTATTCAAAAGTAAGTGGGTTTGCAATAATGCTGTGGTAATATATAAACAATTTGGATTTGTCTTAGTCTATCTTCGAAGAGTTGGTTATAGAGATGAGCCCTTCATTTTAGCAAGCTAGGAGAAACAAGTGTTTTATGTCACCGATCCTGTGAGCAAAAACATGCCCATTGTCCTTAAAAGTAAAAAACAGAAGTATGGTGATCCAACCTTCAACCTTGACGACACACCACCTTTCACAACAACTCCACCTCAAACAAATGAAGTAGAATTGGTATATTATGATGAATATGCTGTAAGAAATGACCATGGTGAAGGAATATGGGAAACAATATAGAGTAAGACCTTAATTTATAAAAGAGAATTGTGTGTTTTTTTTACTCCTACTTAGTTTATTTTATTTTTATTGCAATTTATTTATGTATCTGACAATGCCTTTTGTGTTAACAGGAATATAGACAACTCTAGTGACTCAAATCAAAGTGTTGGGGATGATGAAAGGCGTAGAGATGACAAAAGCCCTAGCAATGATGAAAGGCCTAGAGATAAACCTGTTGCAAGAAGGAAGGTTAGAGGCTGTACAAAGATGGGAGCATTGGTTGCACGTTATGAACATCAACAAGAGAGGCTGCATATAGACTTCGATGACAATCTCAATCCAGTTGGTCCTGAGGAAGACCATTTCATTAGCTATGTAGGGTTTTTGGGTCGAAGCAAAGTACGCATTACCTATGATAATTGGAGATTGGTTCCCCCAAAAATGAAAGACATGATTTGGCAGCAACTTTTGGTATATAAGTTTTGATACATCTATGATAATTGTAGCTTTATTCCTATTGTTTCAAATATAATTATCTTATGTTTTACCTTGCAATAAACATACGATGTCCCAGACACTAAGGAGATGTACAGGCACTGGATGGGTAAGGTTCGGATACAATGGAAAGGTTTCAAGAACAAGCTAACAGTAAGGTATATTCTAAGGGCCTAGAGGGGTGAGGATCCATGCCAACATTATTCGTATTTGTCTCCAAAGGACTGGAGGTTGTTTGCTGCATGTAATATCCCGAATTTTAATACTTGAGCTTAGAGATTAAGCCTGAGGTTAGTGGACTGCTAAGCCCTGGTTTAGCAAGAGTCCAAATTGTGAATTAAGAGATATGAAATGTGTTGATGGTGATTTAAGAGGAATTGCCATAATCAGGGGCAAAACGGTAAAGTTACCGGCCAATTGATTGGTTGCCGAAGAGGGAACTCATTGGTAGCTTCAAGATCAATGGCTAGGATTGATTTGTGAAGTTGAGTAAGGGGCATAATCATGTGTATGTGTGTGCATGTGAGCCCATGAGAGTTGAAGTGAGATGGTGACAAGTGGCAAGGTGTGGACCCTTGGATGAGGCATAAGTGATGTGAGACACATCATCATCATCTCCATCTCCTCTCTTCTCTCTCTCTCTCTCGTTTTCTCTCTCTTCTTCCTCTCCATTTTCGCTGGAAATGCTTGGGAGAGACAAAGGAAAAGCTTGAGAAAAGGTAAGGAAAATGGTTTCCTTTGCTCAAATCCTTTTCATAAATATTGTTCCTTGGAATGAGAGCTTCAATTTGATGGTTGTAGCTTCTCCATTGGTGGTGGTTTGAAGAATCACGAAAATCTGAAGAGTAGAGAATCAAGAAGTGTTCTTGAGAAAGTTGTTAAGGTATGTGAACCCAATCTTTCTATCTATGTTTCATGCCAAATGATTAAGTTTGGAATTTCTGGAATTATTGCCCTAATTTCGAAAATATGGGTCAATGGGTAGTTTGGCATGTTATGGTTATGGAAATGGTATCTTAGAGTGAGTTTGGAATAGATAGATTGATTGGGGATTGAAATGATTGAAGTTAGTGATTTTGGGAAAATGATGATTGTGATGCCCTAGACCAAAGCATGTAAATGGAATGGGATTTTGGTAATTCTATTGATTCCATTGAATTCAATGAGTGGTTTTATGTGGGAGTAGCTTTGGTAGAGGTTTTGGGTCCATTTGGATCAATTGGGCAAATGGTAGAGGATGTGGTATGTTTTGCTGCGTTTTCTGGAATCTGATAGATTCACTCGAGCAGACATGGGTGTGCTCGAGTGAGGGATGAACATCACTCGAGCAGTGATGAACTCTGCTCGAGTGATATGAGAGTTTTCCCTTTGTGCTTCGAGTTGCACCTGGGATTTTTATGAGTTATGCTTGAGTACATCGCTTTGTGCTCGAGTGAGCTGGGTTCTGCTCGAGTGAAGGTGTAAGCCCAGAGTTGAGGATTGCTCTCGGGTGGATACTCGCGGGAAAGAGGCACGAATGTGCTTTCTCACTCGCGGGTATGGGGAATGTGCTCGAGCATATATGGCTGTGCTCGAGTGAGCCTGTGCCTCAGGTGAGAGTGGTGCTCTCGGGTTGTCACTCGTGGCGTTGTGCTCGCGGGTGTGAGGTGTGTGCTCGAGTGCAAATGGTTGTGCTCGAGTGATCCAGTGCTTGGAGAGCTGTGTGTGTGCTCTCGGGTGCTCACTCGCAGTCTCACTCTCTCTTGTGCTCGAGTGCTGTCCGTACCAATGCTCGAGTGAGAGCATTTGTGCTCAAGGGATGTTCGTACTTGTGCTCGAGTGAGGCCATCCCTGCTCGAGTGAAGCGGTGAAAAATATCATGTTTGGGCATTCAAAAGGGGATCTTTGGGGATAGTCTTCCAACCCTTTAGAGCTATCGATAGAGGTGATTGAGGGTGCTTAAAGAGCAATAATGATAACCAACTTGAGTGTCTAAAAGTTAAGGAATTGGAAAAGGGATTAATCCTATGTCCTTGATTTTGGTTATAGGATTTGATGATTTCCCTGATCGTGAGCAGTCGGAGCTGGAGCTTACGTGGAAAGAGTGTAGGGAACTTACCTCTCCTGCATGTATTGATAATTGTATTTGTGTATTGATGCATGTTATTGCTTTGCATGATTATGTGAAACATGTATGAATGATTGTAGCTCTGTTTCTAGTTATGCTATGGCCATGAGTATGTTGTTGAAACATTGAGCATGCGGATACATCATTATGTGAACATGAGTTATTGTGTTGCAAGCATGTCATGCATTAAATACTTATCTTACATGCATATTGGTATCTGTTTCCTATTGAGATTCTCTAGAATCTCACCCTCCCCTATCAACATTTTAGACAGGGAAGGAAGATTGAGGATGAAGCAAGCTTCCAAGGACGAAGTGGTTGTTGGTTATCATGGTGCAATTGAGAATATGTATTTGTATATTTGGATCAGTGTTTGAGCATGTATTCGAGTAAGTTGTGTAATCCCTGTTGGTGGAGTTGTATGGGCTATTGTGCCCTAAGATTAATGAGCGAAGATATGATTCCGGGATTGTCGGGAATTTATATTGCGTACTCTGATAATTATATAAATGTAATTCATCTTCGCATAGTAATTATATTCGGAGTGTAAATATGAGACCGTGTGTTAGAATGATTTCGAAATGTATTTGTGAAAACCCCGTCGGGTTGATGGATTTATAAATGTTGTTTTGAATTATTGGTCTCTATTTCACCTTAATCACGGAATCCGGATATTAATTACGGCTGGGGGTTACACTGCATCACGGGCAGATCCTCAGTTTTTGGTAAGATTTCTGTCATCATAATATAGAGCTTTTAATTTTCATATACTTGATATCGTTGATTTATTTTTTGTTGTTTTTCATTCATAGGCATTAAGTGTAGCAAATGCACAGAGGCAAGCAAAAAATAAATATCAACATTACATGTCTCGTGGTGGATATCAGAAGCTTGAGCTGCAAATGATGCAAGAAGAGTTACAGAAAATGAAAGAAGCAGTGGAATCTGATCCTAGCGTTGTTATCCAAGTCCCAGCACCTCCTCCAAGTCACAAAAAATGGAAAGTAGGGAGGATTAAGGGTGGGAAGTACATAAATTCGGTTGTTGCTGAGGTTGCTGCGAGGATTGTAAGTAGTTATAGCATAAGTACCTAATTTTTTGCATATCAAGAGTGGTTTTGATACATTTACGATAAACTGTATGCTATAGGATGAACTGGAAGATCATAATAGCCAAGGTTCGTTCAATCCAAGTAGACGGATAGACATCTTGTCAATGGCTATTGGGAAGGCAGATTACCCTGGTCGTGTTCGAGGAGAGACATAGGGAGTTAGTGCCATGAGGTATTTTGGATGAGACTCACATTATTCGTCACAAGTTGGACCTAGTAGGGACCTTATGGCCAAGATTCGAGAGGACCTCGAACGAGAGCTCGAGGCCAACCTTCGTGACAAGCTTCGACAAGATTTGTTGCCAGAGCTTCAACTTGAAATGGCAAAGATGTTCGAAGCGCAAAGGGCAAGGTTCAAGCATAGAACTCAGGAAGCCCCAGCCTTCAATAGCACCAAAGGAAGTTACAACGCTCTAGAGGAACCACTTGGCGACCCTTCTCCCACTCTAGCGTCGGGAGACCCTTCCACCCTCTATTAGGAGGATCCACTGTTGCGTGTTGTTGTCAATGCTCTCGTTCACACAAGTGCTACCACCCGCCATTATCAGCAAATTCCGCAGGATTTTAGTAGGATGAATGTGATGAGTATTAAAAAGGGGGAAGAAGGTACAACCCATCCCTGTTCCTGATCCAGAGGTTGGCACGTTAGGTCAGGAGATAGGATTTTTCATCCCTTGGCCTCAAAATCTTATTGGTTTAGAGGCAACACCTCCAATAGTAGGCATTACCTTACTATTACTGAAAATTTGTTGGCATCCTAATAACAATTTGTTTTTTGATGTTTTAAAAGGATGACGAAGATGCGAGGACATGGCCCTACTTAGCACGGTTGCAACAGATCTTCAAGGGCATTAAATAGGTTGACTTGAAGATGGCTCAAGGGATTGTAGGCCTTACATTGGAGTATCCCTACACCATTGACAATACAGATCTCAAGCAGTTTATCAGGTTGGAGGAGATAGATGCAGACTGGGTGAAATTTGCAATCTGGTAAGTTTTGTTTTCAATTTTGCCATAGAATTCATTTAGTGGTTTTTTGATTTCATATATTCAATAATTCATTCCTTATTTTAATTCTAGTATAGCATCTTCCACGGCCTCTGCACAAGCATGGAAAGACGTGATTAGTATGGATTCTTATGCCTTGCGAATACGACAAGGGATACCAATACTGTGGCGCATAGGACTCACTATGTGGGCTACGTAATGGGAGAGACCAAACTTTGTTGTTATCTAGCACCTATTTTTCAACAGTTCGTATTTTCATTTTATCAATTTAAGATGTTTAATAAATAATTGCCTTGTCATCTAACTTCATTTTAATCTGTACATGTTGTTATAGTTACCACTGGAGTTTGTATGTTATATGTCCTCGCCGCAACCTAGTCTATTGGTTTGATCCCATGCGTAAAAGGCCAGACAAAGATAC
Organism: Inga laurina; assembly: GCA_963855925.1. NCBI lineage: Eukaryota > Viridiplantae > Streptophyta > Magnoliopsida > Fabales > Fabaceae > Inga > Inga laurina. The sequence goes on from OY979710.1 coordinate 11,203,749, forward strand.
AAAATCCGTCTTCGACACGTAAGTTATTCTGTTTGTATTTTATTGACTCTTAAAAAATGATTAGTTCTAATTTCTATTGATTTTGATTTTCATGATAGTGCTTGTCAAACATATAGAGTCCTAGGTGGGTCACGTGAGGGTACAGTTGTTAAAAAGCCAAAGTGGTTTTATCCGATAGTAAGTAGTTTTGATTCTAATTGTTTCATTGATGGTCATTTTAGATATACCTTTATTGATTTTAACAACCAATTGCATGCCTTTGATTTAAAGTGCCCTCTACAATCTGGCAACACTGAATGCGGATATTATGTTATACTTTATATGTACAACATCACTCAAAGTGGAATTACTAGCGATTTTGAAAAGGTAATCGCTTCTTCATTCTCAAATGATAATATTTTTGGTGTTCTAATTGAATGCTAATTAATTCATTTGCTTGATTCATTTCATCAAAGCTTATTTTCTAATTTTCAGATTTTTGATAATGAAGATGCCTACCTACGTGAAGACCTTAATTTGATTAGAGACCTTTTGGCTGGACATCTTCTTCAACATATAGAGTAGTAAACTTTTTATTTATATCAGTTTGTAGTTGTGTGATGACAGTGTTTTGACACTTTCTGGTTGTTATTGTACATATATATGTAGTAGGTTGTATAAGTTGTTATTGTATGTATATGTAGTAAAGATTGTAGTGCTGGATATCCTTACCATTTTGTAACGGATATTGTGATTTATGAATCCATTTTCTATTCTATTTTTGTAGTTTGAATTCACTGGGTAATGCAGAATGTAAATAATCATTTAAAAAAAAAATCAAACCTTCTAATATCCCAAATTCAGAATTGGGACGTCCAAAGTCTCCCCGGTGGAGGACTTTAGACGTCCTAAATTGAGAATTGGGACGTCTAAAGTCTCACCTTAGACGTCCCATTTTTTTGGGACGTCTTTTCTTAAAACATACTACGCCCCCCAAATAGATGTCCCCCAGTTTTTGGACATTAAAAGGGCCAAAATAGGGACGTTAAAACCCCTTTTTGTAGTAGTGAGAATATCTCCCAAATGAATAATATAACATAATACACAGCACTAGGTTCAGTAGTAAGGTCGTTTTGGAGAAAGAAGCTTCGAATTCTGTACCCAAAATCATGCGTTTTGAGTATCAAATTACAAGCTTAGTTTAATTTGATTCTCTCCGCATATATAGTTCAACAAATATATTGATACTTCCTAGCCTTCTGTCATCAAGCATCCTTACTATTTTTTTTTGAATTTGGAAAGGTATTTCTAAGTGTGCTAACTTGATCATTAGCAGTCTGAGATGGAAGATTGGACCTAGTTCTTCCATTCCTCTCAACCATGCACCATCTTTGGTGACCGATACAAAGAGACACCACTTAGTCAAACCAATTACAGACAGTAGATCGAGGATCTCTCATTGCATTCCCCATTTCATTGAACTCTGGTAAGTTGGAACTCGAGCCTCATTCACGAAATCTACCCTTCTCGTATTGTTGATCAAATTATTAACACTCCACTTCCACCAACAATGGTTGGTAAAGGTGTTGGCTTATATTTGAATATTGCTGATGTGAGGACCTTGTTAGTGTGTCATCTGTAAACATCTCTATAAGCATTCTTTGAGTTTGGAGGCATGCCTTGGCTCTGGTGAGTCCTCGGAATCTAACTTGCCTAAACATTTTTGTATAAAAAAAATACTCCACTTCCCATTTTCCAAAGCCAAGATGACCTAGCTTGGGATGGTTGTTCTCTTGGTGTTTACACAATTAAAGGAAGTTTTAGTTGATGCTTCTCTCTTAATTCATCTAATACCTAGGTCTGATCCTTTCTGTAGTAAGGTTCAGTAGTAAGGTCATTTTGGAGAAAGAAACTTCGAATTATGTACCCGAAACCATGTGTTTTGAGTATCAAATTACAAACTTAGTTTAATTTGATTCTCTCCGCATATATATATTTTTTATTTTAACAATTTAAAACTATACTATATAGCAAGTAGATGAAATACTATACTATATAGACATTGACAAAGACGATGGCTATACTATATCGTTAGTGACAAAGCCGTTGGCCTTGTAGTGTAGTGATATAAAAGCTAGCCTAGAAATGGGAGGTTGTGGGTTTGGTATTATATAATCAACTGTTTCATTTTATCTCACTTCTTACCTTAGGTTGTTAGTGTCTGTCTTTCTAATAAAAAAAGTAAAGAGGATGAATTAATATAGCTAAATTTTATCAACATGCGAGGAAAAATAAACTACAAGGAGTTGTTATAGGCACATGCAACGGGACAGCAGGAAAAACAGCAAGAAAGACAAGAAAAGGAAACTTGCGAGGTGGGGAATGTCATATGTATGTTCCCTAAGCTATAATTTTATTAGATTATTACATAATTGATTAAATTACCAGCCATGGATTATTATTCCCACTTCTTAGCACCACCCGAGGCTAAAAAATGCCAATTTGTCTTTTATTGCTTGGCATAAGATCCCATTTTATTCCTTACAAACCACCTCAACCACGTGAAGTTAAATACACACACTAGTTTTCGTCATCACATACCTGAGAAAATCATTCCTAACATTCATGGATTACATTATTCCTGAAGATACCGTAACCTTTATGCTCGTCTTTGTATGGGCCATTTTTGGAGTGACATGGTACGCCTGGTTCTTCTTCTTCAAACCTAACCACAAGCTGCCACCAGGCCCGCCGGGACTGCCATTGTTCGGGAACCTTCTATCACTCGATCCCGAGCTTCACACCTACCTGGCGACTCTGTCTCAAACCTATGGTCCCGTCTTCACGCTCCGGCTCAGAACCAAATATGCCTTCGTCTTCACTTCCCCTTCCATGGCTCGTCAAGTGCTCAAAGACCAAGACATCACTTTCGCCAACCGTGTGGTGCCGATCGCCGGCAAGAAAGCAACCAACGGTGGTAGAGACATTATTTCAAACCCGTACGGACCTGAGTGGAGAATGTTAAGAAAGGTGTGTGTATTCAAGATGCTTAGTAATCCCACATTGGATTCCGTTTACACCCTCCGTCGCAGGGAGGTCAGGAAAACCGTGGGTTTTCTTTATTGTCGGGTCGGGTCTCGGGTTAACATTGGGGAACAGATTTTTCTTACGGTGTTGAATGTGATCACCAACATGATGTGGGGCGAGACAATGGAAGGTGGCGAGAGGACCATCGTGGGAGCTGAGTTCAGGGAGGTTGTTTCCGGTATTACAGAGATATTGGGGACGCCGAACATATCGGACTTTTTTCCCGGGTTGTTTTGGTTTGACTTGCAGGGTTTGGAGAGAAAGATAATGGTGTTGGCCAAGAGATTGGATCGAATCTTTGAGAAGATGATTGATCGGCGAATGAAGATGAATAGAGAGAGTGAAAGCAAAGGAGAAGAGAGTAAGGACTTCTTGCAATTCTTGTTGAAACTTGAGGATGAACAAGATCCCAAAACCCTTCTCTCCATGTTTCACATTAAGGCCCTCCTCATGGTATGTTTCCTTAGCCGTTGATCTTTTGTTTGACAAAATCATTACCCCTTTCAATAGTATTCTTATTTTCAGACAGAAATGAGTTGACCATGAACACTTAAACTCATTAGATGTGCACCATCTAGATTTAATTTTTTTCATTTTTTATAAATTATTTTAGTGGGTCACAACCTAAAATCTAAAATAAAAGTAATATCTTAATTATATTGTTTCAAAAAATAATTTTTTTATTTAAAATCATCCGTGGATAATTTTCAATTTGGACCATTCAGTTTAAATCTCGACAGTCCAAAATCTGATAAGCATGGGTGCTTATATATCACTCTTGAGTAGCACCCAAACATTGTCCCATAGTTTTTTTTAAGAAAAGTTATTTTGTTTAAGCTTAAGAAGGTTTTTATCCGTTTCTCTTATTATATATAAGGCTATTCTAACCACCTCATCGTTATCGAAAAGGGTGGTTAAGTCATTAAGGTTTTTTAAAAATAAGAAAAAATTTAAAATTTACCCATATTTAAAATCATGAATTACATTTTAAGAAGAAAAAGGGAAAATACATTAAATTTTAAATAGGATCAATATTAAAAAAAATATAGTCAATACCAACTTGATAAATAATAACAAGGATCAATCAATTCTTCTAAAAAGTACTTATAATAGGAATCGGAATAGGGATTTTTTAAATTGTCTAAAAAAGATGGAACAACTGAACACTTAATTTTTTTATAATATTAAATTATTTCCCTTAAAATATTTTATTTCTCGTTTACCAAAAAAAAAAAATTTCTCAGGACATGTAGTGAAAGTTTTGAATTGGATATGGTGGTGGGTGGAAGTGACACATTCTCTAATTCAATAGAGTTTGCGATGGCTCATATCCTAAACAATCAAGAGGTGATGAAGAGAGTCCAAGAAGAATTAGACAGTGTAGTGGGAAGAGACAATGTGGTAGAAGAGTCTCATATTAACAAATTACCATATTTGCTTGCCGTTATGAAAGAAACTCTTAGGTTGCACCGTGCTCTTCAGCTACTAGTCCCTCACTCTCCAAGTAAAACCACCGCTGTGGGAGGCTACACAATCCCAAAAGGCTCTCGTGTGTTCGTGAACGTATGGGCAATACATAGAGACCCTTCTGTTTGGGACAATCCTCTTGAGTTTGATCCTTCAAGGTTTTTGGATGCTATTAAGTGGGATTATAGTGGGAATGACTTTAATTACTTCCCATTTGGGTCTGGACGAAGAATGTGTGCAAGAATTGCCATGGCTGAGAGGACCCTTTTGTATTTGCTTGCAACATTGATGCATTCATTTGATTGGAAATTACCTGAAGACCAGAGGTTGGATATTTCTGAGAAGTTTGGTATTGTACTTAAGAAGAAAACACCTTTGGTTGCTATCCCCTCCCCACGACTACTAGAACCTGCTCTTTATGGGTAGAAAACTTCAGGGGAATCAATCTTTATTTTTTTATAAAGGGGGAATCAATCATGTTGATAGTAGCATATTATTTCAAAATGGTATGCAAGTCAATTGTCCACCCAAAAGAAAAACCAATCGTACATGTCAAAATAATGCAATTAGCCAATTATTGTCTTGTGCTCAGATATTTTATGTCATATTCCGGTCATCTATATAAAAAAAGGGAATTTTTTTTTGTAAAATACCTTCAAATTAAATATTAAAATCCCAAATCAATTTTGTTCCCTACACCAAATTAGGTATTAACTACATGTGGTTAGCAATTCACAACTCATTTTAATAGAAAATTATTGAATTGGGATTTCCAAATTTTGAGGGTTTTTTCTAGAATTTTCCGAAAAAAAGAAGATACTCCTTCGGTTCTTAATGTATGACCTAATTGAGAGGTTGATATCTTGGTTCTACATGTAAGACTTTTTTTCTTATATTTATCCAATTTTTCTAAAATTACTTTTATTGATGTTCTCTCAACAATAATCAAGAGAAAGGTGTAAAATTAAGGAAAATAATTAGTATATTTTACAAAAAATATGTTATATTAACTAATTTAACTAACTTTTTTAATCTAATCAAATTAGGTAAATAGGTCTTACATTAAATACTAGATGAATATTTTATGTGATATTCCTGTTTTCCTACTTCAACAGCGCTTAAGGAAATTCCTTACATTCTGATTTTAGTCTCTTGCCGAATTTGAGCTATTAAATTTATAAAAGTCAAAGGAATCAAGATACCCAGAACCATGAATTTGTAAACTATACCCTAGCTAGCTATACACTACTATAAAAATAGTTAATAATAGCGTACTTTTTGTAGCACTTCTTTAATTTCTGCTTAATTTTATTTTTTTTAAAAGAAAATAGGGATGATGTGGCAATTACTTGAGTAAGGGCCACAGCTGGGTGACCAAGCGCCACATAAGGCTTTTTAAACCAATTGTGGCGCTTTCTCAAGAAAGTGTCATAGCTGCTGGTAGAGCTTGTGTGACCTTATTTGACCAAGTGCCACACAAGCCTCCAAGTGCAGACTTTGTGTGGTGCTCACAAAGTAGATTTTTATCCTCTCACTCCCAATCAGATTACAATATCCAGTCAATGCATGTCCTTCCCTTATCCTCTTCCTCTTGGTTTCCGCGCGTGCCCCACTACTCCCTTTGCCTTCTTTTGTCCCCACTCCCATCCCCATTAGTCATTCTAGCTCACATTTTGTAACACCCTAAAATTTATATTCACCAAAAGTATAGTAAATATTTGAGAAATTCAATAAAATGGTGAATATTCATGAATTTGGAATTTATGAATTTATAAATGTTCAATTTCATGAGAAATTGGGCCAAAAAAAAAATAAATATGGAATTAATTTGGGTGATTTAAAAAGCCCAATATTAAGGTCCAAAAAATGAAGGAATATCAGAGAAAATATTTGGTCCAAATAGATGGAAATTGGCCAAAGAAAAATAAGAAAAGAAATTGGATTAGAAAGGTAATGGCAAAATCGTAATTTTGTCAAAATAGCACAAAATAAATTATTTTCCAATTAATTGAAGTTAATTTCAATTAATTAAGTAAAATAAAGGTTAAAAATATATTTAGAATATTTTGGTCAATTTAATATGAATTTATGGAAAATTTGAGCAAAAAGTGCAATTTTGACCAAAATTGAGACTATACGTGTATACATAACCGGAACAAGTTGTGAAGCCAATTGAGACCATAGGGAGGGACTCCTAGGTGTCTCCTACATGTGGCATAAATAAGGAAATATTGATTGGGCTTAATGGGCATGGTTATATGTACATAAGTTTATTTTTGAAATTTTGGAAAATAAAACAAATAAATAAAATATTGCAAAATATGTGATAAATAAATATATCATCATCCTCTTCAGCCCATTTTCGTGCTGCAACAGGTCTGAACTAGTGAGAGAAAGTTGAGAGAGTTTAGAGAGAGAAATAGAAGAAAAATCACAAGGTAAGTCGATTTCTCCGACGATTTCGCTCTTAACGTGTATAACTCCGCTCCTAAACTATTCTTCTATGTTCTTCAAGGTTTGTGGAGCTCAAATTTGGGTGTTCAAGGACCTAGGGTTTCAGCCATAGTTGGGAAAAACTTGTGGGAGCTTGAGGTAACTTCCAAACCTTCATATATTAACTATTCTGGCTGCTGTGGGCAATTTAATCGGTGAAATTTCACCGGATTGCCATTGGTTTTAAATTTTGGAAAAGTGTATATCTAAGGGTTATGATGCCCAATTTTAGTTCAAATGGTTGTTATAACTCAATTATATTGTTAATAAAGTGGTCAGGAGTAGAAAGGAATGTGTTTACAGAGCCGAAATCGTAAAACCCCGATTTTTCCCGGAGAACACCATTATTTCAGCCAGGGATGTTTGAGGACCTTAGAGTTGGATTTTCAATGATTTGATGGTTCCATTGGGTTCAGGAGGGAAAATTAGATGGGGTTACAATTGGGCACTTTTTCAGAAAAGAATGAGAAAGCATAATTACGGAAACGCCCTTAAAACCCTAAAAGTAGGGCTGCCAAGGGTAATTTCGTAATTTGACATTGAATTTGGTAATTTTGAGTTCAGAAATGGATTCTTTGGACAAAAATACGTCAGAATAGCCCTAGTCAAAATTTTGGGAAAATGTGCCATCGGGCCGGGTATGGCGGGGTCGGGCCGGGGTCCCGGGGGTATTTTGGTAAATTTTCACCATAGGCAAATATAACCACAAGAAATACTATGGAAGTGTCTAAAATGATACTTGGATAGGTTATGACCTATTTCTTGTACATTTGATGTTTTAGGACTGAGTTGGACACTTATAGTTGACACATTTTACGAGGCGGACCCTTTGAGACAGAAAAGAGGTTAATGTAGGAACTACTATCTCTCATATACTAAGTGATTATTTGTATGATGCGTGTTACTGTATTTTGTGACTTAAACACGTGCTGGAGGCACATTACCTAGCTGTGGTCTAAGACCTAGTTGAGGTACACTAGTCTTACCTAGCTGTAGTCAAGGACTCAGTTGAGGTACATGAAGGGGTTTCAACAGGTTAGTTGGCCCTGAATTTTGTGTACACACACAGATGATATGATTTTTCATTTTACTTGATACGGTGCATTGCATATTTAATTTTCACATTTTATATGTTGATCGTATGTTTCTACTGAGATTCCTTGGAATCTCACCCCTTTTTCTAATCCAAATGTCTCAGCGGGTGCCAGCGGCTCGAAAGCCAAGGATGCAGAGTAGGGAAACTGACAGGCACGTTTCCCAAGATGTATACAGTGGTTGTATATAATCTGTGTGTGAAATAGTTTTGGAACATTCTATACATATTTATCATTATTATCGATTTCTGCTCTGTTAATGACTGTCTGTAAACAAATACTTATTATCAGTATAACTGTACTTTTCTGTATGCCTATGGAACTTGTTCATTATTGCCCTGCGCATATCAAAATGGAAATGGGTGTTGACACATTTCCTCCTCCTCGTTTCATCGCTCTTAGTGCCCACTCTATCCCCACCATTTCTCATATTTCCTCCTCTCTCGTCTTTTCATCACTCATCACCAACATCCCCACTCCCATTTCTTGCAACCGACCCCACTCCTCATCTGCTTTGATCTTGCACTATGCCTGTGGAAGTACCACCCTTTATCTTGTTTTTAAAAATTTTTAAGGATGCATTCAACTTTGTCTTTCTATTTTTCATTTATTAATTTTTTTTCCATGTTTGTGCTTGAAGTTTCAACTCACGCTATTGAAGCTTCCTATACCCTGTAAGTTTTTTTATTTTTGAGCATACAAATCTAATTCTATCAATAGTTAATAGTTTAATTTACTCAATATCTTTTATATTTAATTTATCATGAAATCTGAAAAAATCATTCTCATTTTTATATGCTGAAATATAAATGAGATAATATTAGATGTTATTATATATAGGTTGTATGTGAAGATATGTAGTAGTTATAATTTGTAGGTGTTGTAGTACTTGTTATTGATGAGTTACATAAGTAAAATAATTATTTATTTTTAACACTTGTATTTTATTTGTTGGCTTGTAATGCTTTCTAATTTACTTATGATATGTGTTGGTAAATATGATTTCTTTCGCTATGAGCTGTGAAAAATTATTAAGATGATGTAGGATTAATTGATTATTATTTTTCAATTAAAAGAGAGGGTTTAAAACCTATAAAGCTTCAATTTTTAAGATGTTATGCTGCCGATTTTATTTTAAAATAAATAACAAAAGATAAAAGTAATTAGAAAATGCAATAGTCAAGCAACTAACCACATTTTAAACATAGGTTGAAGGTATAGATGGATCAAAAATGGATGTCATCTGATCGGTGTTCAAGGGAATATATAGATGGGGTGAAAGAATTTGTTAGATTTGTAATCGAGCATACAAAAGATCCTAACAAAATCTTGTGTCCTTGCTTATCTTGTTGTTATGGAAAGTGGATTAGTCCACTTGATTTGCTAGATCATTTAATGTGTTATGGAATTGATAAAAAATATATGTGACGGACAAGGCATGGTAAGAGAATGATGCATGTAGTGATCGGTTGCATATCACAAGTAGTGCTTTGAATGAATTTGACCTAAGCATGTGTGATGAGGACAATGGTCTTGAAAAATGATCAATGAGGTTGAAGAGGTGCTTCATAACTACTCTAAAGAATTTGAGAAGTTGAAAGGTGATGCAGAGAAACCATTATATGCAAGTAGTACTAAATACACAAGATTGCTAGCAATGTTAAAATTGCACAACTTTAAAACGCTCTATGGATTGAATAGTTCGGGTTTCACTGTACTACTTGAACTTTTGCAAGACATGCTTCTAGAAAAAAATGTACTTCCTAGCAAGACATATGAGGCAAAGCGAATTCTTTGCTCTACAACTGGTGTGGGTTATAAGAAGATACATGTATGCCCTAATGATTGCATATTATTTTGGATTCAGTATGCAATGTATCTCGATATAGGAAGAAGAAAGAAAAAGGTCCTTTGAAAGTCCGATAGTATTTTCCCATTATTTCAAGATTCAAGTGACTATACAGTAATGCAGAGATTGTCAAGCAGCTAACATGGCATGCAAATGAAAGGATTGAAGACAAGAAGTTTAGGCACCCTACAGATGCTCCTCAATGGAAAAAAATGATCATGAGTACCCTGACTTTGCAAACGAAGTAAAGAACCTACACCTTATACTGTCAACTGATAGGATCAATCCGCAAGTGTTCAGAGTAGTACACATAGCATGTGGATGGTGATATTGATGATTTATAACCTTCCTCCACACTTGATCATGAAACGTAAGTTTATGATGCTGTCCATGTTAATTTCTGGGCTAAGACAACCTGGGAATGATATAGATGTATACTTGGTTCCTTTAATTGACTTGGAGCAGATTTGGGAAGAAGGCGCTTGTACCATGACATCCTACTGGACACAGATAAGGTCTAATTCTCATTTGTCAATCCTTATCTCGTTGGTCAACATAGGGGCAAAGTATATCTGAATGAACAATTTAATGATCTGAAAGATTACTTTAGAAAGAAAGCAACACCAAATATGCTCTTTCTAGTGCCATATAATGCAGGGTAAATTATTAGTGGTAGTATTTCAATGTATGTTTTTTTATTGTTTAACTTTTACCATAACATGATTGTTGAAGAAAAATTTTCAAAATATTTTAGGGCACATTGGATATTGATTGTTATCAATCCAACAGAACCTTCTAGCCCTCGTATTTACTAAGTGGATCATCTAATTAGAGGTCTTCCAGAAAACCATCCTAATATGTTGCGATTGTTCAACAGGTAAATGTACGCGTGTATGTGTAAATATTTACATGTGTGATTAAATAACAAAAAGTAATAAGTTTCTATTTATTTTGTAGTGCATTGATTGCATATCGAGCTTCAACCTCCTTAAGCTATTTTAAAACTGTTGACCCAGTCAATAGCTATGTCTGGAAGAAGATATGTGTATTGATATATGAATTTACTCAAATTTTGTTATTAAACAATTCTTATTAAAAAATTGAGTTAACTATTTCATTATATTGTTGTAGTTCCCTTTCCAACCCAATAACAAAGATTGTGGGTATTACATCATGAAATTCATGAAGGAAGTAATTACTCATGATCAGTCTTTTGTTCCTCCAAAAGTAAGTTAATTTAGTTGATATTCATATTATGTTTTAGATTTAATTGAGAAGTATTTGATAATTAATTTTTAGTGATTTTAATTTTTTGTGAGCATGTTTGTATATATCTAGTACTATGAAGATCAACGTTGTGATAGTTTGACTAACCATCAAGTCAATGAAGTCATCGAGGAATGGTGTGAATATGTGCTCAGACAATGCTCTAGCTAGCTACTATTTAATTAGCTAAGTTGTTTCTTGCCTATTGTTATGTTGGTTAATTATTTAAGTAGAATATATTGTATTTCATTCACAATAGCTGTAAATATATTTAGTAGTGATTTTGTTAATTAGTTATTTGTTTGTATCATTTTGGAGTTATTTCATTGTGGTTTTCTTTTTTTTCATTTTGCTATGGATATAGAAATTTGTATTTAAAGTTTGTTGTCGATGGTAATTATAGGGTTCTGAATTAAAAATATGAAAAAATAATTTTAAGAAAAATACTTCTGTGACGTTTCCTTATAAAAGTGACACAGAAAGCAATATTTTTAAAAAATTCTCTTCCAATGGTGCTTTCTAGAATAAGCGATACAAGAAATCTAGACTTCCTGTTAGAGCTGGGAAATCGGGCCGAGCCTATTGGGCCTGACCGTTTAGGCCTGAGCTCGTCAAGGGCCGGGCTTATAATTTAGAGTCTCTAGAAGAAGGCAAGACTAAAAGGGCCGGCTCTACAGCCCTATAGAAGGCCTGCTTAACTTTTTTTTTAAAATTGGGCACAGGGCAGTAGGTAGCAAGCACTGGTCGATAGGAGTGTTCAGGATCGGGACGGGATCGGGAAATGTCATTCCCGATCCCGATCCCGAGAAGGGTTCAGGAATAATTTTCATTCCCAATCTCAATCTCGATCCTGAAAATTTCCCGATCCCGAAAATCGGGAAATTTCGGGATCGGGATCGGGAATTTCCTGATCCCAAATTTGCTTTTAAAAAAAAATCTCTATATTGAATTTTTTGTTGTGTTTCCTTTAGTCTAATATCATATTGTACCAAATAAGTCTAATATAAATATATAATTAGTTCAATACATACTTAAAGTTGTCGATTCAGCTTTAAAAGGAACAAAGACAAGAATAAAAAATTAGAATTATTTAATAAATAATAAATGAAATTAACTAACTAAACTAAAAGAATAGATATTACCTTAAGGGTGTTAGAGATTTTCACATTTTATTTTACATTTGGTTTTATTTTCTTATATATTTTAAAAAAATATACATGTGTATATATATATTTTCGGGATCGGAAAAAAGTCGGGATCGGGAAGTCCCATTCCCGATCCCGGTCCCGACTTTTTCCCGATCCCGAAATCACATTCCCGATCCCGAAATTAAATCCCGTCCCGATTTGCTCGGGATCAGGACGGGAAGGTCGGGACGGGAAATTGTTGAACACCCCTACTGGTCGGGGGCAGAGTTAACCTAACCTAACATAATCCTAAGATCAGAGACACTCTCACAGTGACTTGGACCTCATTTGAACCTTCTTTTCTTTGATTTTATTTTTTCTTTTTTTGTACATGTACACCAAAATTCAAATCAGGTGTTCATTATTATTGACATTCGAAGCTTGTAGACTTGTTTGATTGTAGCTGTGGACTTGTTTGATTGATTGTAGACATTAATTATGGTTCAGACTTAAGTCTTAGTGTTTTTGTTTTATTAAACTTGGATAATATTTATGTTCTAAATTAGTTTTTGATGATATTTATGTTTTAAATTAGGTATTTTAGTCTTTAAGAGAATAAGAAACAAAAAATGTCATTGCAAAAAAAAAAAGCTAAACAGGCCAGGCCTGCGACTTCACCTAAACGGACTGTGCCGTTAATTTCAATGCTTTTTTTTGGACCGGCCCTAAACGGACATGCCCTACAGGTCCAAGCAGGCCCGTTTTCTTAGTGTTACTTCCTGTGGCCCTTCTCCTGAGGAAGCGCCATAGGAAGCAAAATTTTTTTAAGAAAAATATCACTTCCTGTGACACTTTTTTGAGTAAACACCACAGGGAATCTAAACTTCCTGTGGCATTTCTTAGAGGAAGTGCCGCATGAAGGATATTTAAAAGAAAAAGAAAAAAAAAAGCACTACAACTTATTTTAGTATCAATATGATATGTGGCGCTTCCTCTATCTTATTTTGTAGTTGTGATAATGAATTTTAAACACGGTAAGTATGTAATGGCTTGAACATATATGCATCTTGCCTCTATAGTTGGGGAGAAATTATGCCCTATGATCAGGCCAATTAACTTATCAGTAAGTTAGAAATAATACTATATCTCTCTCTATATGTGTGTGTGTGTATAATATAAATATTTTTTGTCCGGCTATATATAAAAGATATAGTCTGCGTCTTGCATATGTTTGGGACGTCGTATTGAGATAGCTAGATCAAAGCTATAATATTGTACTATTTATTCTAAAATAAAAGGTATTAGTTAGAGTATATACAGTCTGGTTAATTAGTTAGAAATTCTAAGTAAAAAATTATTATTTTAAACAAAACATGTATGGTACCTAATGATATTGATGGATGATTCAATCATTTCCTGCCATATGGTTTATTTGGACCACCTAGGACAAAAGGCGTTCGGCACAAAAGATCCTATTTTCCTTCCATCCCCAGCTAAGACAAGTTATATACTACTTTACTTCTAGTTTTTAATACCCTCTCTGGATCTAATTATAAGATAAAAGTTGCCTTTTTTAAAGAAATTAAAGAAGTTAATTAAATTATTTTAAAGTATTTTTTTTTTATTTTTTTCTTCAAACTAATTAATTTGACTAATAAATTAATATATAATCTAAAGATACATAACATATGATATAATTAAGTGACTTATTTAGTTTCCCTAATTTCTCCAAAAACAAGTCAACTTTGTCTTATAATTAGGATTGGAGATAGCATAAAACCTATTTGAAAGTTAGATTTAGTCCTTAATATAAGACCCCAAATCCTCAATCAACTTTGCCTTTCATATTTATATTTTGTAACCTAAAAAACCCATATTGATCTCATAAATTAATGGATCTCAATGTAAAGATAGTCATAATGAAAAATAATATTTTAAGAAAGCTAACCTATATTTCACAAATAATGAACCTACCTAATTACCTTAATCTACTTAAATTAGTCAACTAACCCATGTTGAGAAAAGTTTGTGTATCCAAGATGCTTAGCAACGCCACTTTGGATTCCGTTTACACCCTCCGTCGTAGGGAAGTCCGTAAAACCGTGGACTTTCTGTATAGTCGGGTCGGGTCTCAGGTCAATATAGGGGAACAAATATTTCTTACGGCGCTGAATGTGATCACAAACATGATGTGGGGTGAGACGGTGGAGAGCGGAGAGAGTACAATCGTGGGAGCCGAGTTCAGGGAAGTGGTGTTAGGGATTACGGAGATGTTGGGGGTGCCCAACGTATTGGACTTTTTTCCCGGGTTGTCATGGTTTGACTTGCAAGGTTTAGAGAAAAAGATAATGGTCTTGGCCAAGAGATTATATGGGATCGTTGAGAAGATGATTGGTAGGAGAATGAAGATGAATAAAGAGAGGGAAATTGAAGGAGAAGAGAGTAAGGATGTCATGCAATTCTTGTTGAAACTCAAGGATCAACCTGATTCCAAGACGCCACTCTCCATGCTACACGTGAAGTCCCTCCTCATGGTATGCTTCTTTTATTGTTTTATTAAATGAAAATTTACTATTACAAAAAAATCTTTTCTTTGTTTTTGTTTCTTTAAAGGGACATGCACTAATAGTATAAGGTTACAAAAGGGATTGAAACTGCAGCCTCCCACTTATAGCGAGCAGATTCCATGCCACTAAGTCACAAAGCTTAGTGGTGGGTGGAAGTGATACATCCTCTAACTGAACCCTTAATTTTTCTTCCACATTCCATGCATTTTTTCCCTTAAAATATTTTATTCTCAGTACATATAGTAACAATTTTGAACAGGATATAGTGGTGGGTGGAAGTGATACATCCTCTAACTCAATAGAGTTTGCGATGCCTCATATTCTAAACGATCAAGAAGTGATGAAGAGAGTCCAAGAAGAATTAGATAGTGTAGTGTGGAGAGACAATGTGGTAGAAGAGTCTCATATTCACAACTACCATCACTACTACAAATAGGATGATTTACGACACTAATTAACGACTGTTTTCAAATAACTGTAGTAGAAAAGGAGCTGGGAAATGCAGGTAAACATTTCAATGATTGTTCTTAATAAAACAGTCATTGAAACATAATCTTCAATGACTGTTAAAAAGAACAGTCATTGAAAGACTACTTTCAACGACTGTTCTTAAGAACAGTCGTTGAATCAAAGCTTTCAACGACTGTTTTGGATAACAGTTGTTGAAATCAATGTTTCAACAACTGTTATTTATAACAATCATTGAAACTGCCCAAATATTTCCCTGGCGCACGCTTCTCAGCCTCACTTTCCCTTTCCCGCCCCATCCGACCTTGCTTACTGCAGCTAGCGCTTTGTCACTCGATCCCTTAGCTTCCTTTTTGTTTGGTCTTTCACGCCCCCAGTCACTTCTCCTTGGTCCTCTCAGATAGCATTCTCTGGCCCCCTTTCCACCCCCTTCAGCCGCCTCTATCGCATCCTTCTTCTCCGCCGCGCTGTTCTCTGCCTTCTTCTCTGTCAGTTTAGGCGTGCACTACTCCCTTCTTTTTCCTGGTAATTCCCTGGATCCCCTCTTGTACATTCTTGGCCTAGTCTGTTCTGTGTTTGTGATGGATATTAAAGTTGATTGCTTGCATATATTTTATTCGCAAAGTTGAAATTTAGTCTTAACAGACTAGATATTCACTTACATAAGAATGATTTGTAGAGGGCAAAACTAAAAGACAATAGCTAGCTGATGGAATTGTTAGTTTAAAAGCCAGAGATTCAGTTTTGATTTCGTTTTTGGTGACCTGACCCCCAGATTCATTACCCAAAACCATATAAGTAGTCACTTTCACTAATTATTCATAAGATTTAAGCTGTCTGTGGGCCTCTCTCTTTTTCCCTGATTCTCTATTTCGTGGATTTGCAACTAGTGCCATCGTTCCCATTGTTTTTTACTAAGTTTTGAGAGAATGGTTTATCAAAGAATAATAAATAAAGGAGCATAACTGAAAAATAAAATAAAAATTCTGACCATTAACCTATGTATTTTAAATCTACCTACTTTATTCTATAATTGGGACCAGGAATAATTGTTATTAATTACTTTTCAAAAAGTTTTTTGTTTTTCTATATAAATTGAAATAGAAGTATTATTGTTATATTATAAATACTTGTATCTCAATACCATCCTTATTTCTCAATGACAAAGCTTGCTGATTGAATTCGGCTTAGATAAAAAAAATCCTTATATGAGAAGGGTCAAGCATTTCACTTGTGAAACATGTTGTTAGATGTCACTATCAAAACTTAGGTGCTTTATCGTGTGTAATCCAAGTTTTGAGACAAATACAATGCCACTTAACCTAATTTCTCCATTGATTATATAACGTCTTATGTGAACATGTGAAACTTGCTTTCTTTGAATTCAAATAAGAACAAATTAATCAAACACAACAATTATCGAAGGACTAATTTCAGATTCGTAGGGGAAGATTGAGGTCGAAGAAGCACACAAATAATTCAAGAATCATTAGATTTTTTCACTGGCCAAAAGGAATTAAAAGATCATCACCAATTCAAAATAAGTTAGGAAAGCTGTATATAAAATACTAGGAAAAGTATAAAATATATTTTAGTTTACACCTACGATCAAATTGTCATCTTGGTTAATAAGAAGCTCATGCCTCTAACTTTACAAAAACTCTCAAGTCTTGAGTCTTGAACTGAGTGAAGTAAGGTTTATAGGTGTTTCTAGCTTCATCTTCTCCAATATAATTTTTCTGTATTGTATGAGAGCCTTTAACTTGCTAGCTCATGCACCCACGTTCATTGGCCTCTTATACATGGCATTTAATTGCTTCATTTTCCTCCGTAGGTAAGTTTTTGATGTCTTCTGAGATATCTTCCATCACTTTTAAACAATTATTCTAGGTGGTTAAGCCTTAGTGCATGTTTGGGAAACCCCCACACCATGGTTTTATACCTTGTGGGAAATGTTGCTGTCTGTGAGGCTTATAGTTCCAAGGCTCTTAAATCTATTTGGGTAGACATAATAGATACTGATGTCAAAGTTCTATGCTTGTTAAATAGGTTGTTTTTTGAATTTTTTTATGTCTTACTTTTTAGCACAAAAGCTGCTAAAATTTTTTTAAAATGAGTAAGGCATCCCTTTTCTTGATCCATATTCATATCATAATGACAATTGGTCTAAAATTGAGTATTGTTGAAAATGGCATAGGTGATAGTAAAATGGGTCACCGTTGGATGAATGCTTTGATAACTAGTAAAAAATATGAGAATGGGGTGGAAGAGTTTATTAAATTTGCTAGAATGAATGCGCCTAGTAAAAATGGGAAGTATTTTTGCCCATGTGTGAAGTGTTTAAATGAGAGTCTATGTGATATTGATGATATAAGAGATCACTTAGTTTGTGATGGAATAAATCTTCGGTACACAAGGTGGATATGGCATGTAAAGGAAGTAACCGCTTGTGCATCCCATAAGGAGGAAGTTTTAGAGGTTGATGATGATGATAGAATGGAGAAAATGATTCACGATGTTGAGGTAGAATGTTTTGCACAATCACCTGTATATGATAGCGTGCGGAGTGATGCAGAGACACCTTTGTACCCTGGGTGTACTAAGTATACACGCTTGTCAGGCATTTTACGCTTGGTCAACTTAAAGGTAACTTGTAGGTGGACCGATAGTAGTTTCACATTATTACTTGAATTGTTGTGTGATATGTTTCCAGAGGATAATGTACTTCCAAATCCTATGTATGATGCTAAGAAAATATTATCTACGATGGGTATGGAGTATAAAAATATACATGCTTGCCCTAATGACTGCCTATTATACAGAAATGAGTATGAAGGCTTTAAGTTAGTGTTCGAAATGTAAAACTTCCAGATGCAAAGTGAAGAAAGGTAATACGTGTAGTGATGAGATAATTAAAAAGCAACCTTTAAAGGTTTTGTGGTATCTTCCAATCATATCGCGGTTTAAACGAATGTTTGCTAATGCGAAAGAAGCAAAGAAGTTGAGATGGCATTATGATGACAGAGTTTGTGATGAAAAATAATTTCGGTACCCGGATGACTCTCCACAATGGAAGAAAGTAGATGAAATGTATCCCAGATTTGGCATTGAGCCTAGAAACCTTTGGCTTAGGCTGTGCACAAACAGAATCAATCCATATCGTACTTTAGTAGTACACATAGTGCATGGCCGGTTCTGCTAGTGATTTACAACTTACCTCCCTGGTTGTGTATGAAACACAAGTATATGATGCTTTCTATAATGATTTTAGGACCAAAACAACTAGGGAACAATATCGATGTCTACTTGGCACCTTTGATAGAGGACTTAAAGAAGTTATGGGAGGATGGTGTAGATGTGGTTGATGCATATAAGCAACAGTCGTTTAAGCTACGTGCAATGATTTTCACCATGATTAACGACTTCCTTGCATACGGGAACTTGTCAGGTTATAGTGTCAGGAGTCATAAAGCATGTCTGATATGTGAAGCAAGCAAACAGTTCCATCAACTCAAGCATGGTAGAAAAACAGTCTATCTTGGTCATAGACAATTTCTTCCTCGATTCTACCCATACCATAGGCTAAATAAGGCTTTTAATAGTTTTCTAGAGAATGAAATGGCTTCAAAGCCATTAATTAGAGACGAGGTTTATAGTCGGGTAGAAAGAATCAATGTCACTTTTGGTAAAAATCAAAAGACTACGAGTGAGAAGAACATATGGAAGAAGAGGTCAATTTTCTTTGATCTTCCATATTGGCGTAGTCTTAATGTGAGACATAGTATTGATGTGATGCATGTGGAAAAAATGTATGTGATAGCCTTGTTGGTATGCTTTTGCACATAGCAGGGAAAACTAAAAATGGAATTAGTGCGAGACTAGACTTGGTTGAAATGGGAATAATGGAATGACTGCATCTACAACTAAGAGATGATGGTAAGAGAGTGTATATGGAGTCAGCAGTGCATACATTGTCAAAAGCCGAGCGAAGAAGTTTGTGTGGGTGTTTGCATGGCATTAAGGTGCCACAAGGGTATTCTTCTAATATGAGCCAGCTTGTGTCAAAGGAAGATTTGAAGTTAGTTGGAATGAAGTCTCATGATTGTCATGTCTTGATGCAACAACTATTACCAGTAGCTATTAGAGGCATTATGAAAGATGATGTGCGAAGCACGATAACAAGGTTGTGCAATTTCTTCAATGCTATTTGTAGCAAAGTTGTTGACATTGCAAGGTTAGATGAATTGGAAAATAAGGGTTATACTATTCTATCCCAACTAAAGATACATTTTGCTCCCGCATTCTTTGATATAATGGTGGATTTAATAGTTCATCTGATAAGGGAGGTAAGACTATGCAGCCCAATTTATCTAAGGTGGATGTACCCTTTCGATCGATATTTGAAGAACTTAAAAGGGTATTCTAAAAATCCTTACCGACCTGAAGCCTCAATTGTGGAAAGATATGTTGTTGAAGAGGCTATGGACTTTTGTAAAGAATATCTATCAAGTTCAAAGGCCCAATCTCATCATGAAAAGGGTAAAAGTAAGGGAAAACGAGGGCTCAAAGTAAAGAGTATGCGTCGTGAAGAGGTTTTGCAAGCATACTTGTACATCTTGAATAGTATAGAAGAAGTTCAGCTGTACTTAGCCGAGCACAGAAAGAGTTTAAAGGAGATATATCCAAGAAAAAATGACATGCATATAGCTAATGAGCAAAACAAGACTTTCATAGAGTGGTTCAAGGATAAGATAGCACATGAGACCAATGTGTCTGAGAATATCAAATGGTTAGCTTAGGGGCCTTGTTTTGAGGTTATAACTTGGAGTGGCTTCGATATAAACTGGTATTCTTTCTATACAAAAGCCCAGGATAACAGAAATACTATACAAAATAGTGGGGTGATGGTGGTAACCGAATCACCGCACTTTTCTAGTTTGAAAGACAAAAACCCCATTTTGGCATCCATGGTCTATTATGAAGTTATTGAAAACATATAGGAGATAAGCTATACTAAGTTGAGAGTACCTTTATTCAAATGCAAGTGGGTTAACAATAATGCTGTTGAAATAGATCAATTTGGATTTACCTCAGTTGATCTTGAAAGAGTCGGTTATAAAGATGAGTCATGCATTCTAGCAAGTCAGGCAAAACAAGTGTTTTATGTTATTGATCCAGCAAATGAAAAATTGTCTATTGTACTCCAAAGTAAAAACAGAAGGATGGTGATCCGAGTTTAAATGTTGACGAAACACCGCCTTTCACTACAAATCCACCTATGCCATCTGAAGTGGAATTGGTAGATGATGATGAATATGTATCTAGAGTTGATCATTGTGAAGGAATCTGGGAAAACACTTAAAGTAAGATTTTGAATTGTTTAAAGTGTGCATGTAATTTCAATTTACTTATCGTATGTCACATTTATTTCTTAGTAAGATTTTGAATTGTTTAAAGTATGCACATAATTTCAATTTACTTATTATATATCAAATTTATTTCTTAGTAGGATCATGTCACGTTCAAATTCGGGTGACTCTGTTGGCTCACCTGTTAAGAAAAAGGTTAGAGGAAGCACGAAGCAGCGGTCGTTGGTCAAATGTCATGAGGAAGAACAGGCGAGGGTTCACATGGAATTTGATGCTGATTTAAAACCTATCGGCGAAAAGGGAGACAAGTTCATTAGCTACGTTGGCTTTTTGGGTTGGAGCAAAGTTAGCGTTCTAATTCCTACCTAGAGGGAAGTTTTAAAGGAGACGAAGGCTACGATTTGGGATTAGCTTTTGGTATGTGAAGTTGTATTGTTATCTCTATCTCTATTTCTATTTTTTCATATATAACTAATATATATTTTGTTTTGTAGCAAACTTATGATGTTCCCAATACGAAGCTGATGTACAAATATTGGATGGGGGAAGTTCGTGAGAGATGGAAAGATTTCAAGTCCATGCTCACAACCAAGTACGTTCGAGGGCCAAGGAGTCATGAGGATCCTTGCAAAGAGTATTCGTTCTTTCTCCAAATGACTGGAGGTTGTTTGTGGCATCGCGGTAGGTTCCCAATTTCCTGGTACATTTTGTTCATCTTAGTGTTAAACATTTTAGTTGAACTTACTTGACATCACTAGCTCAGTTATCATTATTCTTTGTTTATATAGAAATTGAGTCAAGCAAATAAAGAGAGGTGAGAGAAAAATAATTAGCCTCATTACATGTCGTGTGGGGGTTATCGAAATCTCGAAAAGAAGATGATGCAGGCTGAATTGCAAAAATTGGAGGAAGCAGCCCTAGCAGATCCTAGTATTGTCGTGCAGGCACCACCTCCTCCCCCGCGCCATAAAAAATAGAAAGTAAGGAGGATAAAGGGAGAAAAATATATAAATCCAGTCGTTGCTGATGTTGCTAAAAGGATTGTGAGTATTTAATAACAAGTATATTTAAGTGTGTTCCATTTTCCTAACAAGATTGCATGTAATTACTTTCTATTTTTCTATTGTATGCTGCAAGATGACCTTGAAGAGTAGAGCAGTCAGGGTTCCTTCACTCAAACTGGAAGGATGGACATCTTAGCAATGCCACTTGGGAATCTAGATTACCCTGGTCAAGTTAGAGGGGAGTCAAGGGGAATTGGTCTCTCTAAATACTTTGGATGAGGTTCACAAGCTTATGGACGTGGTGAGGAAATCCAAGCAGAGCTAGTGGTGCAAATGCATCAATCACTTCGAGACGAGCTTAAAGAAGAGTTGTTGAGTGAGCTACGTAGTGAGATGAGTACGTTGGTGTTGTCTCACATGTAAGGCGGGATGTGTAATGTAGAGCCTAGATCTGAGGTTTGTAAATAATTTCATTTAATATAACATTGAGTTTTTCCTTATGTTATTTTAATTACTTCTTTCATTTCTCTTACTCAGGAATCCTCGGCCTTTCCCAGCACCAAAGGCAATTACAATCCGCCAGAGGTTAGACATGGCAACCTTGGTCCTTCACTAGAGCCTGGAGAACCGTGCACTCTATATTTGGAAGTCATGTACCTATGTGCTATTGTTGTATACATGCATGCCACCACCCACCATAATAACCAAATCTGGGACGATCTACGTAAGGTCAATATGACAAGTGTTCGACTGGGGGAGGAAGTTGTATATATCCCGTTCCCTGATGGTGAGGTTGCCAGACTAGGTCAGGCAACAGGATCTTACATCTTGTGGCCTAGACATCTTGTTCAGACTGTGCCAGTCCCTCAAATGATAGGAAACACCTTATTGTTACTTGATCATTGACATTTTACTTATAATCTTTATTTTGTGTCTTATTAGGAAAAAGATGAAGCGACAAAATTTCCCTTTTTAGCACGACTGGAAAATATTCATCAAGACATAAACAAGGTTGACTTGCAGATGCCTTGTGAGATTGTGGGTCGCAGAATCTTGTATAATTATATACTTGATAACCAAGATATTAGAGAGTTCCTATCTTTGGAGGAGATAGACATAGGATAGGTCACATTTGCAATCATGTGAGTTTGTTATAATTTTTAATTGTAATTAATGCACTGATATTTAGGAGTTTTAAGTTTCTACATTTACTGAGTCATTTCTCATTTCATTTATGTGGTAGCTGCTTTCACAAACTGTGTGCCAAATGAGGGCTAGCCACTACATATGGCTTCTTATGTCCTGGCAATATGTCAGGGCGTAATATCCAGAGGTTAGAAGATCAGATGAGCTATGTAGGCTATACAATAGGCGAGACTTAATTGCCTTGTTATCTAGCACCAATTGTTGAAGGGCAAGTAACTTAATTTCATATATTTATACACATTCACTTTGCTAAGCAGTATCATGTTATCGAACCTTATTTTAATCTATATATGCATGTGATTATAGTTATCATTAGAGTCTCTGTGTTCCTTGTCCTTCGATCAACATCATCTTTTGATTTGACTCATTGGGTCACAAGCCAGATGGAGATATCAAAAACATTTCAACATGTAAGTAAATTTTTTTGTCAGTCATTGATTTTTTATTATACTCAATTGTTTTAATGTCTTCTGTTTATCATTTTAATTATTACAGTGCACTGAAGACATATTATATAATGGGTGGGAAGCGTGAAGGTAAAAGTGGTCCGACAAAGTGGTTCCAGGCAAAGGTAAGTTCTTTACATTCAAGTTCTTTAATCGACTATCGCTTTACATAGGCCTTTATTCTTTTTTACCATTTGCTTTTGATGTATAGTGTCCTCGGCAAGCAGGGACAACTAAGTGCGGCTTCTATGTTATACTATATATGTATAACATCATTTTCAATGGCCTTACTACAAATTTTGAATAGGTGATCATTTCTTGATTCTCAACTGAATTTCATTTCCTTTCATATGATTGAATTGTTAGTTATTTCATTCAATTTATTGATTTATGTTAAAATATTCTCCATTTCGTGCAAAGATTTTTGGAAATCAGGACCCCTACACTATCAAAGACATTAATTTGATTCGAGACCTTTTGTCAGGACATCTTCTACAACACATAGAGCGGTGATGATTTGTAGAAGATTTTTAACATATTGCAGTGGTTTTGTATAGTGCTATATAAGTTTGCATATTTGATTACTTTTCCTACTTTCTTATTGGAGTACTTTGAATTTGCTAAGGCATTATGCTTTATAGAGAACCTTTGGAAAATGATGATGAAGCATAGGGATTTCATGGAAATATGACATCTCTTTGGCCATATGCATGTCATGATTTACATTGAAAGTTGAAGTTTGTACATTGAAATGATGTTATGATGATATATGCGCTATATATCATGACAGAAAAATTAACATGTGATTTTCACTTCTATAAGTAATAGGGGAAGCTAGAGAGTTAATCATGAGAGAATGGTCAGTGGATCTAGTTTTTTCTTTTAAAGATAGTGATGTACAGGTTAAAGAACTCATTAGGATAGGTTCATCTACTAGTATGGAGGCAACGAAGATGGAGCCTGTGGGAGGGGAGATTTGTAGTAGTATGGAGTTAATGGTGAAGGGGATGGAGCAGATGGGAATTTGTAGTAGTATGGAGACTGTGGTGAAGGGGATGGAGGAGGTGGGGACTTGTAAACATATGATGGAGGAGTAGAGGGGGATGGTGTAGGAGATGGAGGTGGGGGAGACTTATAATAATATGTAGCTAACACATCAAATTTCTGGGTTGTAAGGAGTAAAACGTAAAAAAAAAACAAAAATAAAGATACAATGACTGTTTTAGAGAAAACAATCGTTGTATCTATGATACAACGACTGTTTAAAAATAGTCGTCTTTTCTCCAATTTTCAACAACACTAACATAGATGTCCCCCTGAAAACAGTAGTCTAAAGGACAAAAAAACGATCGTTAAAAGTCCCTTATATAGTAGTGCATATTTACTTGCTGTTATGAAAGAAACTCTTAGGTTGCACCCCACTCTTCCACTATTAGTTCCTCACTATCCAAGTAAAACTACTACTGTGGAAGGCTACACAATCCCAAAAGGCTCTTGTGTGTTTGTGAATGTGTGGGCCATACATAGAGACCCTTTGTAACCCCCTTCCCACCTTAGGCCGTGATTAAGTTCTTAAACTCATAATTAAGTTGTAATTAGAGACCATAATGAAATTGGGACTTAATAAGATACTCTTTTGCCCAAAAATCGGATTTGCAAAAACATTTTTCAAAACTTATTCACAATGGTCTCAAGTTCTCAATACAAAATAATACTGGCCCGAACACGTGGATTCCATTTACAAATATCAGAGTGCACATAAATTCCCGACTCACTCGGGTTCCATTCATTAGATAAGGGATTTACAAGGCACAAAGCCATAATTCAATACCCTTAACTTGGGGATTACACAAAATCCACTATATACAATTCCAAAATATACAATGATAACCATAAATTCCAAAATATACTCCTAAACGGGAGCTCTAACTACTCTTCGTCGCCCGCTTGCCTCTCGATCCTTCGGCCCTATCTAAAAGGTTTAATTTTGGGAGAGTGAGATTCTAAAGAATCCCCATAGTAACAAGTCAATCATATAATGTACAACAATAATGCATGTAATCAAATCATCATCCACACAAGCAACTACAACGGCAGTTACAGCGGCAATGGTTAGTATGACACATGTCATCCCTGACGATTGCTCACGCTGAATTGCTCACGCTGTATTGCATCACAACAGTCAACACAGTATAATTCACCACAGCTGGGATCCATATAAAGCATATCATATTCGCAAGCCACATAGGCAAGATACACACACAGCCCACGGCTGGTTTTCACATACGCCG
The DNA here is from genome assembly GCA_963855925.1 of Inga laurina. Taxonomy (NCBI): domain Eukaryota; kingdom Viridiplantae; phylum Streptophyta; class Magnoliopsida; order Fabales; family Fabaceae; genus Inga; species Inga laurina. The sequence continues at coordinate 11,229,462 of OY979710.1, forward strand.
ACCCCATGGGTCGGATTCACAAAGATCCATGTCGATTACGACGGCAGTCCAACGGCCGAACTAGAGATGACCACTGTCACTCCCTATACGGCTCACGCTGACCTGCTCGCGCCGTAATGGACCATGGCATACATTTCACAAGTTCAATGATAAGATATGCATACCAAAACATCATACAAGATATGAGAGAAAAGTCACTACCTGAGTTCTCCCGGGCGTGTCCTAGCGCCGGTCTCTCCCGAGGAAGGCAAATATCAAATCCTATTTTCACAATTAGGGACGAAGAGTTATTCTCTATTCCAAGACTTAATTCACTTTATAATGCTTAATTAGTTATCATTATTTCTCTTTTGGAGTCATTAAACACCCCTAACAACACTCCTAAAGGGTAGGAAGAACTATCCCAAAGATCCCCTTTTGGAAGCACAAAACTGAGATTTTACACTGATTCACTCGAGCACAGATGACCATGCTCGAGCACAGATGTACAGACACTCGAGTGAAAACAGCTTCACTCGAGTGATGGTACGGACATCACTCGGGCACAAGAGAGTGAGAGGCAGCGAGTGAACACCCGAGAGCACAAGGGAGTTTTCAGAAGCAGGCTCACTCGAGCACAAATGCCCTCACTCGAGCACACGTACGGAAATGACTTCAAGCACAAGGAAGTGAGACAGAAAGCACACGCCCGAGAGCACCATCCCACACTAGAAGCACAAGCTCACTCGAGCACACACGGCTCACTCGAGCACGGTGCCCATACCCGTGAGTGAGAAGGCACACCCGTGCACCTACTTGCGAGTGACAACCTGAGAAGCAAGCCCTTTGGTGTCAAATACACTCATCACTCGAGCACAAAATCCTCACTCGAGTGATGTTCATCCCTCACTCGCGAGTGAGGCTATGCTTGCTATGACCCAGAGAGTGCAATAAGAACACAAAAAGCAAGAAACGAGAATTGCACTACCGCACTCGAGCAGACCCATCCCTGCTCGGGTGATATTCATCCCTCACTGGAGCAGACCCACCTCTGCTCGGGTGATGTTCATCCTTCACTCGAGCAGACCCCTCCCTGCTCGAGTGAATCCCTCATATAGCAGAAAACGCAGAACAGAGGCACTCTCCTTAACCTTTGCCCAATTGATTCCTATGGATACAAAACTTAACCCAAAGCCCTTCCCACACAAAAACACCCAATAAACTCAATGGAATACTCAGAATCATCAAAATCCTACTCCATTATCATGCTTTGGGTTTTGGGCAACAATTTCATCAAAATTCCCATTTCTTCCTAACATCATATTTCAATCTCAAATCAATCTATCTAACATAAACTCATTCCAAAATGTCATTCTCATGCCATAAACATACCAAATGAACAGTGGCACTCATTTTCATGATTAGGTCATAATTCCTAGAATTTATAAACTACTTCAAATGGTATAAAACATAGATAGATAGATTGGGTTCCCTTACCTCTTTCACTTTTCCAAAGACACTCTTTGATTCACCACTTTCCAGATTTTCGTGTAGCACAAATCAGCACCAAATGGCCACACTATACACACCAAAATGAAGCCCATGATTCAAGGATCAACATTTAAGAATGGTGTTTGAGCAATGGAGATGATTTACTTACCCAAGGATCAAGCTTTTCCCTTCTTCCTTTGGCACAAAACTGACGAGAGAGAGAAAAGAGAGAGAAATGGAGAGATGGAGAGAGAGAGAAAAGAGAAAAAGTGTTCCCTTGTCCTCATATGATCTAATCCAATGGCCAGCACAATGCCACATGTCAGCATCTCCTTCATTCCCTCAATAAGCTCACACAAGCTAAATGCACTGGATTCCAACCCACGGTCAAGGAATCACCACCCTTGATCTTAAATACCACACATATACACTAATATTTCCAATTTCCACTAATTATGACATTAATTAATATAGTGATAAAACACTTAATAATACCAATAAATTCATAATTATCATTAATAATCATGATTATCCCTTAATCAAAAATTGGGATATTACAATTCTCCCCCCGTTCAATAAATTTCGCCCTCGAAATTTGTTACACATCATGGGGCATAAAATCAGGAAATCTCTTTCTCATGTCCGCTTCCGCCTCCCAAGTGGCTTCTCTTGGAGACATTCCCTTCCAGACCACCTTCACGAACGGTAAGCTTCGATGCCTGAGCCTCCGCTCTTCTCGATCGATGATTCTTTCTGGCTCTACCGCATAAGTAAAGTTATCTTGCAATTCCACTTCTTCATACTCAATAATATGCTCAGGGTCTGGTTGGTACTTCTTGAGCTACGAGACATGAAACACATCATGCAATCTACTCAAACTCGGGGGTAGGGCTATCCGATATGCCACCGGCCCGATTCTTGCCAGAATCTCAAATGGACCAATGTATCTCGGACTCAGCTTCTTCCGCTTGATCGCTCTCCCGATGCCTGTGACCGGAGACACTCTCAGGAAGACATGATCCCCCACTTCAAACTCAAGAGGTCTTCTCCTCTTATCAGCATAGCTCTTCTGACGACTCTGTGTTGTAAGGAGCCTCTTCATGATAACTCGGATTTGTTCAGCGGTTTGATCAACAAGATCCGGCCCATACAACTTCCTCTCAGACAACTCTAACCAGCACAACGGTGACTGGCACTTCCTCCCATACAGTGCTTCATACGGAGCCATCTGAATGCTCGCATGGTAACTGTTGTTGTACGCAAACTCAGCCAACGGAAGATAATAGTCCCACTTTCCTTTGAAGTCAAGGACACATGCTCTCAGCATATCTTCAAGAGTCTGGATAGTCCTCTCTGACTGTCCGTCTGTCTGAGGATGGTAGGCCGTGCTAAACCTCAATTGAGTACCCATAGCTTTGTGCAGAGCCTTCCAGAATCTCGAAGTAAACCGAGGGTCTCGATCAGAGATAATATTCTTCGGTGTACCATGGAGTCTCACAATCTCCTTGATATAAATCTCAGCCAGCCTATCAGGAGAATAGCCAGCGTTGATAGGTATGAAGTGCGCAGACTTCGTGAGTCGATCAACAATCACCCAAATTGCATCGTAGTTCTTGATCTTGGGCAGACCCACCACTAGATCCATGGTCACACTCTCCCACTTCCATTCTGGAATTTCTGGACTCTGAAGCAATCCTGGCGGTCTCTGGTGTTCAATCTTCACCTTTTGACAGGTAAGACACCGCGCCACATACTTTGTCACATCACTCTTCAACCCTGGCCACCAATACATAGATTTCAAATTGTGATACATCTTGGTCATACTGGGGTGAAGAGTATATTGACTCTTATGAGCCTCATCAAGAATTCTCAATCTCAACTCCGCCTTCAATGGTACATAGATTCTCTTCTGATAACGCGCCAACCCACTAGGCGACAAGTCATAATCTCGAGTCTCCCCTTGCTCAATCGTAGCTCGGATCGACTGGGCTAGCTCATCATGCATTTGAGCTTCTTCAATCTCAGTCCTCAAGTTATTCTCCCCTTGGACCACACCATAACTGGCATACAGGATTTCCTTCGAGAGATTCAAATCCCGAAAATCCTCTATCAGTTTCCATTCCTGGATCATCATTGTTGCCACTAGCACCGCCTTCCGACTCAAAGCATCCGCGACGACATTAGCCTTACCCGGATGATATTTGATCTCCAGGTTATAATCTTTCAGCAACTCCATCCACTAACGCTGTCTCATGTTCAACTCTTTCTGATCATACAGATATTTGAGACTTTTGTGGTCGCAGTACAATTCCACAGTCACACCGTACAGGTAATGACGCCAAATTTTCAATGCAAACACTATTGCCGCAAGCTCTAGATCATGAGTGGGGTAGTTCATCTCATGCGGTTTCAGCTGTCGAGAGGCATAGGCCACCACACGTCCCTGCTGCATCAGGACACACCCTAACCCCTGCTTACTCGCATCACTGTACACGACGTAAGCCTCACTGGGATCAGGTATAATCAACACTGGTGCCGTAGTCAATCTCTCCTTCAGCTCAGTGAAACTCCGCTCACAACATTCATCCCACAAAAACGGTTGATCCTTCCTCGTGAGCTTGGTCATCGGCAATGCAATACGCGAGAAGTTCTGAATGAACCTCCAGTAATAACCAGCAAGACCCAGAAAACTGCGAATCTCAGAAACAGTTTCTGGCCTTTTCCAATCAAGTACTGCTTCCACCTTACTGGGATCCACTGATACCCCGTCTCGAGAGATCACATGGCCAAGGAACTTCACTTCCATAAGCCAAAACTCACATTTGCTCAGTTTGGCATAGAGTTGCTTTTCTCGTAAAATTCTCAACACAATTCTCAAGTGTTGCTCATGATCCTCCCTACTCTTGGAATAGATCAAGATGTCGTCGATAAACACAACCACGAACTGGTCAAGATACTGTCGAAAGATGCGATTCATATAATCCATGAATACCGCCGGTGCATTCGTCAAACCGAAGGGCATCACAAGGAACTCATAGTGCCCATATCTTGTTCTAAAAGCAGTCTTCGGAATGTCCGCTGCCTTCACACGCAACTGATGATATCCCAACCTTAGATCAATTTTGGAGAATACACACGAGCCAGCCAATTGATCTAACAGGTCATCAATTCTTGGGAGAGGGTACTTATTCTTAACAATTACCTTGTCAAGTTCTCGATAATCGATGCAAAGCCTCAAGCTTCCATCTTTCTTTTTCACAAATAATACTGGAGCTCCCCACGGTGATACACTGGGTTGGATGAACCCTTTCTCAAGCAATTCTTCAATTTGCTTCTTCAACTCCGCCATCTCGTTAGGGGCCATACGATATGGTGCTTTCGATATCGAACCAGCTCCAGGCACAATCTCAATTGGGAATTCTACTTCCCTTTCTGGAGGCAATCCACTAAGATCCTCTGGAAATACCTCAGGGAATTCGTTTACAACAGGTATACTCTCCAGAGCTTCACCTGACTCTCCCTGAACGGAGAAAAACACCATATACCCTTCACATCCTTTCTCAAGATATCTCTCAGCTTTAGCTGTTGAAAGCAAGTTCAAACTGGCATTCACATTGTTATCCCGTTGTACATTACGGAAGGTTACCCTCTTATTACCGCAATCAAGCAATACATCATTTGCTCTTAACCAATCAAAACCCAAAATGACCTCTAGTTGTTGGAGTGGCAAACAGATCAAATCAACTGTAGACTCCCAACCCTCAACACTTATTACACAATTTAAGCAAGCTTCGGCCGCCACGGCCTTGACACCCATCGGCGTCGACACGACCAAATCAAATGGTAGTCTATGCACATGCAATCCCAGGCGCTTTACACAGTCATAGGCTATGAACGAATGACTTGCACCAGAATCAAACAAAGCATCTAACTCATTATCACCAAGAAGAATTTTACCTTGGATCAATTCAGGCGACTTTCGGGCTTCCTCATGCGTCATGGCGAACACTCGACCCTGATTCCTGGGCCTTTGCTCTGTCGGCTGTTGTGGGCACTTAAAAGATACATGACCCACTTGCTTGCAGTTGAAGCAAATCACCTCCCCAGCACAAGTTCTTCCCGGATGATACTTTCTGCACTGATTGCATACTGGTCCCGCTGGAGGTCTCTGGTCACTACGACCCCCAGGCTGGTAGGGCTTCTTGTTACCACCCCCATATGAGGATCCTTGTCCCTTACGCTTCTGGGAAGTGTTAGCCTTACTAGGCTCACTGCTACTGTCCTTCCCCTTAGTTGGGTACCAATCCCTCAGATTGTTCTCAACAATCCTACACTGCTCCACCGCCTTGTTGAAGTCAGTAAATAGGTGAGAGGCTAATCTCTTCTTCAGTTCTCGCCTCAAGCCCCTGATAAGCATATCAGAGCTCCACTCCTCATCATCCTTTTCCCGGAGATGCGTAGAATACCGAGATAGCCGGACGAAACGGGAAAGATACTCATCAAAACTCTCGGTATCTCCCTGCCTGATAGCCAAGAATTCATACTCTTTCTCTAACCTCACGGACTTAGGGAAGTACTTCTCATTAAACTTTTCTTAGAACACTTCCCAAGTCAATGGCACATTCCAGCTTCGAAGTGACATGGCGATATTCCGCCACCACCGGTCGGCGTCCCCCTCTAGCTTATACACAGCTAGCTTCGCCTTCACCTCCGTAGAACACTCGAGGACCTCAAAGATTTTCTCTAGGCGAGTCAACCAGTCCTCAGCAACTTGGGGGTCAAACGTCCCCCTGAACACTGGAGGTAGATGCTTGCAAAATTCAGAGACCCAGTATTGTAAGCCTCTACCCTCACGAACCAGTACCCCTTGAGACTCTTGATTGGGCACTGTGTGAGGTAGGGATTCATGGGACCGATTGGACCCCTCAACTGTCTCCTCATGATGAGTCTCTGCTTGAGTCTCCTCACGAGTCGACTGGGCCCTTTCCTCATTACGTTTGGCCCTTTCCTCCCGGAGCTCTTCTCTTAGCTCACGGATCATATCTCTTTGCTCCCGCACGAGATCCATCATCTCTTGTATTGGGTCAGGAGGATTGTCATTCAACTCCTCCACATCTGGATCCCCTTGCCTGACTCTAGAGCGAACCATGTTGTCCTTTACTCTACAATGATTCACCATGTCAGTTTCAAAGCGAAGGTATACACATAATCCATAGCATTCATCTCAATCCACAATTAGTAGATATACTCATGTGTATACACAACAAGCACTTATCAGTCATTAAGCTAACCTAAACCCAAAGGATCAAGGTCAACTAAAGAGCTATCCTAGCAAATGCTCACCTTGCCAGGAACCAGGCTCTGATACCATAAATGTAACCCCCTTCCCACCTTAGGCCGCGATTAAGTTCTTAAACTCATAATTAAGTTGTAATTAGAGACCATAATGAAATTGGGACTTAATAAGATACTCTTTTGCCCAAAAATCGGATTTGCAAAAACATTTTTCAAAACTTATTCACAATGGTCTCAAGTTCTCAATACAAAATAATACTGGCCCGAACACGTGGATTCCATTTACAAATATCAGAGTGCACATAAATTCCCGACTCACTCGGGTTCCATTCATTAGATAAGGGATTTACAAGGCACAAAGCCATAATTCAATACCCTTAACTTGGGGATTACACAAAATCCACTATATACAATTCCAAAATATACAATGATAACCATAAATTCCAAAATATACTCCTAAACGGGAGCTCTAACTACTCTTCGTCGCCCGCTTGCCTCTCGATCCTTCGGCCCTGTCTAAAAGGTTTAATTTTGGGAGAGTGAGATTCTAAAGAATCCCCGTAGTAACAAGTCAATCATATAATGTACAACAATAATGCATGTAATCAAATCATCATCCACAGAAGCAACTACAACGGCAGTTACAGCGGCAATGGTTAGTATGACACATGTCATCCCTGACGATTGCTCACGCTGTATTGCATCACACCAGTCAACACAGTATAATTCACCACAGCTGGGATCCATATAAAGCATATCATATTCGCAAGCCACATAGGCAAGATACACACACAGCCTACGGCTGGTTTTCACATACGCCGCCCCCACGGGTCGGATTCACAAAGATCCATGTCGATTACGACGGCAGTCCAACGGCCGAACTAGAGATGACCACTGTCACTCCTTATACGGCTCACGCTGACCTGCTCGCGCCGTAATGGACCATGGCACACATTTCACAAGTTCAATGATAAGATATGCATACCAAAACATCATACAAGATATGAGAGAAAAGTCACTACCTGAGTTCTCCCGGGCGTGTCCTAGCGCCGGTCTCTCCCGAGGAAGGCAAATATCAAATCCTATTTTCACAATTAGGGACGAAGAGTTATTCTCTATTCCAAGACTTAATTCACTTTATAATGCTTAATTGGTTATCATTATTTCTCTTTTGGAGTCATTAAACACCCCTAACAACACTCCTAAAGGGTAGGAAGAACTATCCCAAAGATCCCCTTTTGGAAGCACAAAACTAAGATTTTACACTGATTCACTCGAGCACAGATGACCATGCTCGAGCACAGATGTACAGACACTCGAGTGAAAACGGCTTCACTCGAGTGATGGTACGGACATCACTCGGGCACAAGAGAGTGAGAGGCAGTGAGTGAACACCCGAGAGCACAAGGGAGTTTTCAGAAGCAGGCTCACTCGAGCACAAATGCCCTCACTCGAGCACACGTACGGAAATGACTTCAAGCACAAGGAAGTGAGACAGAAAGCACATGCCCGAGAGCACCATCCCTCACTAGAAGCACAAGCTCACTCGAGCACACACGGCTCACTCGAGCACGGTGCCCATACCCGTGAGTGAGAAGGCACACCCGTGCACCTACTCGCGAGTGACAACCCGAGAAGCAAGCCCTTTGGTGTCAAATACACTCATCACTCGAGCACAAAATCCTCACTCGAGTGATGTTCATCCCTCACTCGCGAGTGAGGCTATGCTTGCTATGACCCAGAGAGTGCAATAAGAACACAGAAAGCAAGAAACGAGAATTGCACTACCGCACTCGAGCAGACCCATCCCTGCTCGGGTGATATTCATCCCTCACTCGAGCAGACCCACCTCTACTCGGGTGATGTTCATCCTTCACTCGAGCAGACCCCTCCCTGCTCGAGTGAATCCCTCATATAGCAGAAAATGCAGAACAGAGGCACTCTCCTTAACCTTTGCCCAATTGATTCCTATGGATACAAAACTTAACCCAAAGCCCTTCCCACACAAAAACACCCAATAAACTCAATGGAATACTCAGAATCATCAAAATCCTACTCCATTATCATGCTTTGGGTTTTGGGCAACAATTTCATCAAAATTCCCATTTCTTCCTAACATCATATTTCAATCTCAAATCAATCTATCTAACATAAACTCATTCCAAAATGTCATTCTCATGCCATAAACATACCAAATGAACAGTGGCACTCATTTTCATGATTAGGCCATAATTCCCAGAATTTATAAACTACTTCAAATGGTATAAAACATAGATAGATAGATTGGGTTCCCTTACCTCTTTCACTTTTCCAAAGACACTCTTTGATTCACCACTTTCCAGATTTTCGTGTAGCACAAATCAGCACCAAATGGCCACACTATACACACCAAAATGAAGCCCATGATTCAAGGATCAACATTTAAGAATGGTGTTTGAGCAATGGAGATGATTTACTTACCCAAGGATCAAGCTTTTCCCTTCTTCCTTTGGCACAAAACTGACGAGAGAGAGAAAAGAGAGAGAGCACGAGAGAGAGAAAAGAGAAAAAGTGTTCCCTTGTCCTCATATGATCTCATCCAATGGCCACCACAATGCCACATGTCAGCATCTCCTTCATTCCCTCAATAAGCTCACACAAGCTAAATGCACTGGATTCCGACCCACGGTCAAGGAATCACCACCCTTGATCTTAAATACCACACATATACACTAATATTTCCAATTTCCACTAATTATGACATTAATTAATATAGTGATAAAACACTTAATAATTCCAATAAATTCATAATTATCATTAATAATCATGATTATCCCTTAATCAAAAATTGGGATATTACACCCTTCAATTTGGGACAATCCTCTTCACTTTGATTCTTCAAGGTTCTTGGATGCTAAATTGGATTTTAGTGGGAATGACTTTAATTACTTCCCATTCGGGTCTGTACGAAGAATATGTGCAGGAATCGCCATGGCTGAGAGGACCTTTTTGTATTTTCTTGCAACCTTAATGCATTCATTTGATTGGCAATTACCTGAAGGCCATAAGTTTGATATTTCTGAGAAATTTGGTATTGTGCTTAAAAAGAAAATACCTTTGGTTGCCATCCCCACCCCACGATTATCAAACCCAGGTCTTTATGATTAGAATAATACTAGCCTAATTCAAAGAATCATTCATCTTGTTCCATAAGAGCATCTTTGAAGTTTTCAAGTCAATAATATAAATAATGCTGTAAATGTCATGTATAGATAGTTTATATTATATTTCTCTTTCTTTGTTGTACATGAAAATAATATAATCCCTCACATTTTGTTCTTATTCTCTTGTCACATGTGAACAAGAATTTCTTAGCTTTGGAGGGTCTGTTTGGTGTGAGGGATTTTGAGGGGATGGGATGGGAGGGGAGGGGAACTTTTTATGAGTTGAAATTTAGAAGATTAAAGAAGTGGGATAATAAAATTTTAATAAAAAGAATATATAAAATAAAAGAGTAAGAAAAATTAATTAAACATTTTTAACCCCACTTCTCTAATATTTTTAAATTCAACTCAAAAAAATTTTCCCTCCGCCCACTTTATCACTACACCATCTTGATTTCAATTCACAAATGCCTAAGACTTCCTCTCGTACTAGAAGCTTACTCCATTTTTCATATATTTTGAGTTTTATTTTCACCCTTTTCTTTTATTCCCCATCTTTCGGCACTAATCAAGTTGTTGAAAGGAATTTCTATACGAAATAGAAACACTCCTACGTCATGTCTTGCCTATGCTTTCCTTAGTTATCTTTGGGTTAATACAATTTTTAATTTCTCAAATTTATCATCATTTTAGTTTTAGCCCTTGAAATTTCAAATAATGATTTTTCTCTCTCAAAAGACAAAAGGGTTCAGGTTTTTATTAAATTATACGAAGTAATGTTTTAAACGGAATAATATAAGAGGGAACAGAACTTATGATTTAAAGCTTGAGAGACCAAATATTATATTTACCCATTTTTTTGACTTTTTGGTTGCCATTCCCTCCCCACGACTATTAGACTCAGCTCTTTGTGAGCAGAATAATCATAAGGGGAATCCATCATGCAGATACTAGCATATATATTTCAAAATGGCAAGTCAATTGTTCAGCCCAAAATGAAAATTGTACGGACAAGTAAAATAATGCCAATATTTTACTCCAGCTGCGTTTGATAAGGAAACATGATATCATCCCTCACATTATTTTGATTGTTGATGCTCCAAACTCATGGCCGGTTTTGGGTGCCTAATGAAGCTTCATTGTGGAAATTAAAACTCATGATTTATGTTGGCTTTTTAAAACACCCCCCCAGTTTTCAAGGAGATTGTATGAAAGCCCTATCTAGACAGCAACGGTGAAGAAAAATACACTCCCTTGTCTTTGATATAAAACCTATTTATCTAATTTTATTATATTAATGAAACTGGTTAAATTAATCAATGCGACGTATTTTTTTTAAAAAATACCCTAATCATCTTCCTTGATACCTAATTTTATTAAATTTACTTTATTATTATTGAAGGAGTATTAATATGAGTAAATTAGGAAAATATTAACAAATATGGGAAATAAGTCTTACATTTACTATCAAAATAAATTTCCCAAATAGGTCCTATATTAAGAACTGGAGAAGTAGTTAGTTTGCATTTTCCAATTTTTTCTTTTTTGCCCGTAGGTTGATTTTAATTTTAAAATATGAATATATTATAGAATTAAAATTTAGACATGTTTTGTCAACATTAAATTCCTGAGTCATCATTTTCAGTTCGATGATTCAACATTTTTTGACAGTGTGTTTAGTAGTGTTAAGTTTAGTGGATTGAAAATGTACTTTTCAAATTTGATGGACTAAACCGAAACTTGACATAAACTTATTAAAGGACCACATGTATATTTTAACTAAAAGAAAATCATAAAAAATTATTTGAAGTGGTTTGAAGATATACAAAGAATGTTATTGAATGCGCGGGGAGGTTAGATCAAGCAATATGAAATATTTTAAAAAGGGGTATAAGAAGACCAAAGAGAACAATGACGCCTTAGATTACAATGACACCTGCATAATTATTAACCAGATCCTTTTAGTTAACAATTTATTCAAAGATTAGCACTACAAAAAAAAACATCAAATTAGCGACGGAATTTCCGTCACTAATCAGTTTAGCGATGGAAATTAGCGACAGATTAGTGACGGAACCAAATTAGAGACAGAATTTGTTCCGTAGGTAAAAAAATGTTACTAATTAATTAGTGACGGAATTTTAAATTCCGTCACTAATTTGTGATGGATTACTGAAGGAAAATTCCGTCACTAATTAGGGACGGAATTTTTGGTTGCTAATTAGTGATGGAATTTCCGTCTCTAATCCATCGCAAAATATTTTTTTAACATAATTTAAATTGCCACATATCCTCACAACGAGCCTTCACATGTCCCTCACTGGCGGCCGCTATGTGTTCCCATAGCCGACCAAGTGTCCCCATCAGCTGCCACCACCTCGCCTCCGCCCTCCTCCTATCTAAGTCAACCGCTACATGTCACCCTTCATCACACCCCACATGTCACCCTCCAACACGCCCCACATGTCACCCTCCATCACGCACCACATGTCCAAGTTACAAATTGGTTACATTTTGTGACCAAGCTGGGATTCAAACCCTTGACCTCTCACACACGTGTCAGTGCCTTTGCTAGTTGAGCTAAAAAAACCTGTGTAATTTAAATTCAAAATCATATATATATATATATATATTTTGCTTTGCGAAAAAAATTAGAAATACAAAATTTAATATATTATATTATAATTTCAATTTCAAAAATAAATATGAATTAATAATTTTATTTATTTATTTTAATAATTTAAAATTTAAATTATTTAAAAATTTTATAATTTTAAAAAAAATATAATTATTGAAAAAGTTAACTATTTGTGATGGGAATTAGAGATGGATTAGTGACAGAATTTTTCTGTCACTAATTTCCGTCGCTAATTTTTAATAACAAAATTAGAGATGGAATTTAGTGACAGAATGTGATTCTGTCTCTAATCCGTCCCTAATTTAATGATAGAAAAATTCCGTCACTAATTTCCGTCACTAATTTTTAATAACGGAATTAGAAACAGATTAGTGACGAAATTCAGCGACAGAATCACCGTGATTCCGTCGCTAATCTGTCCCTAATTTAGTGATGAAAAAATTCCGTTTCCTAAATTCCGTCGCTAATTTTAGTGATAGAATTTGAGAGGGATTAGTGACGGATTAACAACGGAATCATTCCGTCACTAATTTTCTGTTTTTTGTAGTGTAGGTTGTGAATAAAATAGAATGACACTCTAGCTAGAGAACATGTTTGCGTTATTGTAGATTTGTAGTTGGGTTTTTGACTTGTATGGTTCATTCCGGTCACCGAGCACCCCACAATCCAAAAATGCCAATTAGTCTTTATTATTTGGCCACTGGACAAAAGGCGTTCGGTACAAGTGACTCATTTTCGTAAGGACATGGTGCGCATGGTTTAGACTCAGGTTTTTATATTATAATAATTCAAGGAATCAATCCTATTGTTTGATATGAGCATCTTTCAAATTTTCAAGTCAATATAATTTTCACACAAACAAAATGTAGTTTATATTATATTTTTCTTTCTTTCTGATACAAGAAAATATAATCCCTCACATTTTGTTTTTATTCTCGTCACATTTAAAACAAAACTTGTAAACTTTAAAGTTGGTTATCGCTGTAATTAAGATTATCAATTATATAATTTCTTAACTACCATATATTCACTACAAAAAAAAAAAAAAAAGGCTTTCAGCGGTGACAGTCTAAAAGTCACTGCTGAAATTTTTTAGCGGCAACAAAAACTCGCCGCTATTGAGACCATCGCTAAAAGTGTTATTGTCGCCGCTGAAAGTATAGTTTCAGCGGCGACTTTTGTTGCCGCTGAAGGTGAGTTTCAGCGATGACTTTTTGTTGCCGTTAAATGTGGCTTTGTGTAGTTTAATTAAGTAATCTAACTTTCAGCAACGACATTAAAAGTTGCCGCCAAATATCACCGCTAAAAGTCCATTTTTTGTAGTGATTTTGAGGTTTCTTTACCGTATGTCATTCCCTTATCTGTAGTGCATGTGCAAAATTTTCCAGCCTGGTCAAGATATCTTGAAACCTTTGTTCTGTTATCTACTACCTTTGTCGCCACCAATCAATTTCATGTTGAAAGGAATTTCTTCTATACAAAATAGCAACTTTCCTACTCCATGTCTTGCTTGTGTTATCATTATTAATTATGTTTTGACTTTTTTGGCTTTTATCTCTTATAGAAATGTTGAAAGTATAATTCTTTTATCAAGTATAAAGTATAATTGGTTCAAATCAATTACTCGGTAAACCCTTTTTTCATCACCTTCCTTTTTCTTTTTTGCTTTTGATTTAATTAATCCCCTTGCAAGAGATGCATCCATGCGATTTGCATTCTTGCTGATTTATTGGATGATGCATTAATTAAGGGTTGACATATTCTTGGTGCATCAGTAGGAAAAGTACATTATAAACTAGGAATTTTAGCCCAGTTAAAAATGAATGGGGTTAAAATGTGTACAGTGATATTTTTATAAATAAATTATAATTTTTTCCTTATTTTGTATTATGGTTATTATTTTAATTTGTGTAGAAGTGCAGGTAGTGACATTATTATAAAAAAGTACTAGTTTTTTTCCCTAACAAGAACTACATTAATCACGAAATCAAAATACAAAAGTCTGTATGTTAAGAAATAGAAACTAATCAAGCAAGTTGAAACAACAAAATAGAACAAAAACTAAAACATAATGTAAAACAGATGCAAATAAAATAAAGAAACCAAATAAAACAGAGTAGTAACAATACAAGTCTGAGCAACAAAAGCCAAAAGAGCAACTTCCAATCATCCTTCAATAGCAATATCTGCAACTGAAGTGAGGGTTGCAACACCCAAATTAAAGGGCAAGACCCATGCGCTGAAGCTTTAGCAGCACTCAAGCCTACTAAATCTACTTCTCTGGGAATCCACTCACAAGAAGGGTTCCTGATAAATTTCCCTAAGATGAAATACTTCTCGAGGAGAGAATCACAGTTTTCACTTGATAAAACCAATTGTCGATTTGCATTATGAGCAAATACTTGCCTATCCGAATCGAGATGTAAATTCCCTGTGTGACCATCTGAGAGCCAGCCAATGGAATCCTGAACTAATAGACTAGTATTTCTCCCAACAATCAGAACACAGGCACAACAAGGCATGATTTTTCTAAAAGCCATACGACTATTCTCAAATCCAATCAGATTAAAGCATAAATCCTCCCATAGTTCCCGTATTAACCAAGCCATAAGAACTTTTATCCACTCAAGTACGCAGAAAGCATGACTCAAAATATTTAAAACAACTACAATCAGAGCCAAATTAGTATCTAATGGTTTCAATCTTGAATCAACATAAATAGAAAGGTGAAAGAAATTGAAAATTTAACTAACCTCAGAACCCATACTATGCAATGATAGCTTCAGATGCTTCTTATATCTAAATTCCTCTTCTCCTCCATCGTCAGCGCCGCACCCTGGTTCTAGGAGTGCATTTGCGCTGTTGCCTTTGGCTTCCTTAGAACAACTAAAGAGCCTTGAAAACCCCTTGTTAATTGATTCGTCATCACCTTGTAGCCACCTAGGACTTTTGTCGACACTGTTAACCTCAAGTGTCTCATCCGCCGCTCCTCCACCACATATCTTGCATTCAAAAGTCATAGAGGCACCCATCGGAGGTCGTGGTCGAAGATCGTCTTGGGAGAGTGATGCTGAAACACCTCCTCACCTTTGGCCACCTTCCAACCTCCCTCGCCTACACTGCTGCCTTCAGATGATATCCCAGTCAGCATAGCCACCGACCACAACATAATAAACCATCTCAGACACTCCACCGGATGGAGAGGAGAAGCCCTACACGGAGAAGTGACTTCCGCTACCCTCGCATTGCTGCTGCTAGATGATGGACAGCCCCTTAGTAGAGGGAAATAAACCCTATCAGAGGGAAAAGTTTTACACGCAGTGAATCTTACTAGTTACAGTACTATAAAAAGTACTAGTTGTGTTTTACTTTTTGTGTCGTCGATTATTATTTTAACCAACATACTAGTCTCCTCGTGGCTTTCTGGAACATTCGATATGAATGTTTCAAGAGGTTCAAGGTTCGAGACATGGTAATATATATATACCATAATTGAGACAGACCTGGGTAGCACATAAATTTTTAGAATATAAAATGAAATTAAAAGACACAGACTCACTTGCAAAAATCAAAATATTTACTAGGAGTAATAAAGAAGACCAAAATGGTTTTGAACGAATGTAACCCGGGTTATGAAAGGAATCCTATCATCTTTCATAGAGGAACCATTTATAGAGAATCCTCTATTTGGATCTCAACCTTTTTCCTTCAGGTTATACCAGCACAGCCTGCCTTCGTTTTCTACAGGAGGTGTAACATTTCATTCTCCTTTATTTGACCAGACTCTTTTTTTTTACATATTGCCCAGTAGTTTCATTTATCAAATCATTTCCATGGATCCTAGATAAAATTTCCCCCTAGATCCCCAAAGAGAGTTTAGCCCCTCACACCTTATTCGTCTTCAATAACAATAGATTAAATGTGATGTTGTAGACGACCACAGCTGAGAATTACAACCAAAGATCGGAAAGTTTTGAGAAAGAGTATGAAGGAAAATTTCTTTTCATTCAAAAATTTTTTTGTGTGTCCCAAATGGAACTTACAGGGCTTTATATAGAACTGAGATCCAACTCTAGTTACAAGACTCAAGTTATTTTGACTCTAGTTACCGTAACTCAAGTAACTTTTACATGATTAATTACATGACTAAGACTTCAACTTTTTATCCTGTTGGAGATTCTTCCTTTACTTGCACATTCTTCTATCTTTTTGTCCATTTGTGCCGACGATCACTATTCTTTTCATCTTGTGCCGATGCTTACAGGAGGCTTAGGTCCAGAGAAATATCTGGATTAATATCATTTCCTCTTTTCTCTTTGAAATGTTGGCATTCATGATTTGGATAATCTCCAATTATTTGACAAATCTTCTCATTTTCCTTTGTGTTATCCATCTGGTTCTTCTTTATTTTATCATACTAGAGATTAAACTACTTGTCATTATGGAGTTTGTGAATATCTCATATTACTTGTCATTATGGAGTTTGTTTTCTAGCAATTTTGATTATATTCATCTCTTGGAAGATTATATGATAATCCTGAGCTCTTATATTTGACACTTTGAACTGGAATTCTTCATCATCTTCTATTTCTTCTTTGAATTTTGGTTCATATTCCAAGGGCTTCTTAGTAGTTCCTAATCTAATCAAGTTTATAGGCATGTAAAACTTTTTTGGTGTAACTTCTATTATAGTTGAGTAACACCTTATAGAAATTATACTGCTGAGAGAGGCCAAATATCTAATTAGATGTTGGTATTGGATTGTTCTTTTTTAGCTTTTCTTTTTCTTTTTCTTTTTCTTTTTCTTGTTGGCCCACTATCTGAGAAAAAGATGTGGTCTCCTTTTCTTTCTGGATTAGAGGTGTGATAGAGTTAAGTCCTAATGACTCAATTAAATTTTGGGATGAGTAAGTAGATGACTCACCACAGGTCAATGACTCTTTTAAAGGTATTTCTGGGCTAGCAATAATTGCTTCCTTGCCCTTACTGGTCACATTACTCATTTGGACATATGTCCTTATAGTTGGACTGGTAACATCTGCCTTACACAGCTTCATATTCTCAAGTTGAATACAGATGTCATTAAGTGAATCATTAATACTAGCAACAGAGCTTGCTATCCCTTGTATGCTAGTGCTTACTTGACTACTTGATAAAGTCATTCATTTTGAGAATATTAATCTTCATTACAAGTTGCCTCATCAAAGGAGATGATTTTTCGTCTTTGTTTGTTTGATTTACAGGGCTATGCCTTCCAAACTTGTTTGTTGATTCTATCTGCTCAAATAGTCAGCAATTAAGTTATTTTTTCCTTTGATATATTCAACTTCATAATCATGATAAGCTAAATTTGTCTGCCACTTAATTAACATTTTATTACTCAATTTATTCTGTTTTATTCCTCTTGATAACCAATGTTTTACTCGAGTATTATCAGTTCTAATTACAAATGTACTATTTATAATAAATAATTCTAATTTTTCTACAGATTTTACAATTGCTAAAAATTCTTTCCAATTTGAATGATATCTACTTTGTGATTTATTAAACTTCCCACTTGTATATCTTGTTATTTTTTTCAATTCCATCTTTATCTTCATGATATAGGGCTGCACCCCAATAATTATCTGAGGCATCAGTATAAATTATCCATTTTACATTTTCTTTTATTGGAATGGTTAGTTTAGGTAAATCTTTACATAACATCTTTATATTTTCTATAACTTTATCTATATTATTATGCCATTTCCATATAGTTTTTTCTCCTACTAATTTAGATATCTTTGATGTTAATTTTGATAGATTAGGTATATAGTTTCTAGCTTGATTTACTAATCCTAATAATGATTGCAATTTGTCAACACCCATTTCTATTTGGATAATCGAAGAGTAATAAAGACGGAATTCAATGGGTATACATAAAAGTACAAATATACTGATAAAAATATTCATTTATAATCCCACGTCGTTCATCAACGAAATACAGAAAATACAATGAAAACTTTAATATTTACATATTCCCCAAAATATCTAAACATAAACTAATTATAACCACTATTTTGTCCTCGCCTCGAGACACATGCCAATATTTCCCAGCGTCTACGCCTTTGCCCTTTGACCCACTGGCACCCGCTGAGATGTTTATTTAAAAATAAGGTGAGATTCTGAAGAATCCCAATAGAAACATGTTATCATTCATAGAAAATACGAAATGTAAATATGATATGCACCATGTATGCACCAATTAATGAACAATATAAACACGTCATCTGCATGTATAGATGAGTAGGGCTAAGTCCCACTATTTTGCACTGGTTGGGTTCTAACCAACTCCAGTATAAGTGCCTCTGGCACTACTGGCCCCTCTTTAGGATAACATGTTGATTAATAAAGTGCATTTACAACAATGGCAACCACACAATCATATAACTATGGCATAATGTATGAAGGATAATGTTCCTACCTCAAAGCTTTATAAACCCCTTTTTAGATGTGCCTCGAAATACGGGTCGTGTCTGGCCTTCGACTAGGTCCTAAAATATTAAATGTGTAAGAAATAGGTTATAATGTATCCAAGTATCATTGTGGACTCTTCTATAGTGTTTCTTGTGGTTATATTAGTCTATGGTGAAATTTTACCAAAATACCCTTGGGACCCCGGCCCGATAGCACATTTTCCCAAAATTTTGACTACGGCTATATTGACATATTTTCGCCCAAGGAATCCATTTTCAGGCTTAAAATCACCAAATTCACTATCAAATTATGAAAATACAAATACCCTTGATAGCCCCGATTTAGGGTTTTAGGGGTGTTTTCGTAATTATGTTTTTTGGCCTTTTCCAAAAAAGTGACCAACTGTAACCCCACATATTTTTGCCCACTGAATCCAATGCAACCATTTATTTCATGAAAATCAAGATCCTACCCCCTGAAATAGTGCTGGAAGAAATTCTTGAAGAAAAATGGTGTGCTTTAACTTCCAAAACTTGTACTTTTCCACTTCTAATCCCTTATTAATTCATTTAAACACTTCTTAACCATGATTCAAAGAAATTTGTCTAGCATAACCCCTTAGGATTAGGGCTTCCCAAATTCACAAACCAACCATGAAACTTGAAAAATCAAGAAACATCAACAACAATAACCACAAGAGAGCAAGTTCATGAAGTTACCCTCTTGCTTTCAATTTTGCCACCTTAACTCCTTCTCTTCCTTGGAGACTTGACTTGTTAAACACATGTATACATGAATAAAATAACCTTAGAGGAAGTGTTGCACAATAATAGGAAGCCAAATCATTTAATCAACACCTACTTACCTTAATCTTCTTCCTCCTTCTCTCTAAGTCTTCAAGAACTCTTCAAAATTCTCTCCCTCTCTTCTCTTGGTGTGTTAGCCAAAATGTGCATGAAGAAGGAAGGGAAGTGTGTTCATTAATTTGTCTCCCTTCATCCTTTACCATTGATCTCATCAAGGGACCATAATGTGACACTTGTCACAACCTTACATCCACCTATGCCTCCTTCCTATTGACTCATAATTACTCCTTTAGTTCCCTTTGGCATTAGTCAAATTTTTCCTCCCTTGGTTAGGCAAAAAAAAATTGTCCCCCTCTCCTCTTATTAACCAAGTAAGTTCTCTTCCAACTGGATCTAAGTTTGTACTCCACCATGCAATCATGTTTATCCCTTCCTTTACTCAAGCTATTCCCTTCATGCATTCACCATACCGTCATGTAAGGACACTCCACCATTGTCATAATCACTCTCTTCATGTAGCATTTTTGACACGTGCTCATGAAATTAAATTTTTCCCTTCATTTTATGTGTTTGGACTAAAATTAGGGAGGAGAAGGGAAGGAAAATGTGTTTCACTAATCCCATAATTCCTTCAATTGATTTATGCCCAAGTCCCTCAAATTCTGCAATTCTTGATTTATTCCATCAAGAATAATCAATTTATACATGTTCATTTATTTTCCTTGATTAATTGAAATTAACTCCAATTAATTGGAAAATAATTAATCTTGGGCTAAATTGGCAAAATTATGATTTTGCTATCACCTTTGTAATTTAATTCCTTTCTTGAATTAATTTGCCCATTTCCTTATGAACATGAATATTTTAAAATTCATAATATCCAAATTTCATGAATATTCACCATTTTATTGAAATTTTCAATTAATTACAATATATTTTTGGTGAATATAAAATTTAGGGTGTTACAGTTCTCCCCCACTTAATTAAATTTCGTCCCCGAAATTTGCTATACTTAGACATTCATGAATTCCGGGTAACGCTTCTTTATACTTTCTTCCATTTCCTAGATAGCCTTTTTGGGCAATAACCCTTTCTAGACGACTTTGACGAATAGAATGATCTTGGTTCTGAGTTGCTTTTTCTGCCGATCGATGATTCGGCTGGGCATGACTTCATAAGTCAAATCTTTGCGCATTTCCACCTCTTTGTACTTTATTACGTGTTCTGGATCAGGTTAATACTTTTCATCTGAGAAACATGGAAAATGTCGTGTAGCCTGGTTAGACACAATGGCAAAGTGATACGGTATGCTACAGGCCCAATCTTCTCTAAGATCTCGAATGGACCAATGTATCTTTATTGCAGCTTCTTTGCTTTCAATGCTCTTCCAATACTTGTAACAGGTGATACTTTCATGAACACGTGGTCACAACTTCAGATTCTAGAGGTTTTAGCCTCTTATCTGCATAACTTTTCTGTCGGCTCTGAGCAGCTAACAATCTCTGCTTGATCAACTTTATCTGTTCCGTTGTTTGATCAACAAGGTCCAACCCTAGCAATTCCCTCTCAAACAACTCAGTCTAGCATACAGGCAATTGACACTTCCTCCCATAGAGTGCCTTATATGGAGCCATCTGGATGCTCGAATGATAACTATTGTTGGAGGTGAACTCTGCCAACATAAGGAATTTGTCCCAGCTACCTTTAAAATCAAGCACACACGCCCTTAGCATATCATCAAGGGTTTGGATCATTCGTTCTGTCTGCTCGTCAGTTTGAGGATGGTATGCTATGCTAAAATGGAGCTTGGTACCCAAACCTTCATGCATTGCCTTCCAAAACTTAGAAGTGAATCGTGGATCTCGATTAAAGATAATGTTCTTTAGAGTACCATGTAATCTCACAATCTCCTTAATGTAGATTTCCACCAATCTATCAGGAGAATAGTGAACGCTAATCGGTAGGAAGTAAGTTGTCTTTATGAATCTGTCAACTATTACTCATATAGCATCATGGTTTCTGACCTTATGCAATCCTATCACGAAATCCATGGTAACGCTTTCCCACTTCCACTCAAATATCTCAGGATTCGTCAAAAGCCCTGATGGTCATTGATGTTCAACTTTTACTTTCTGACATGTCAAGCAATGAGCAACGAACTCAGTCATCTCTCTTTTCATCCTTCATCAATAGTATTGAGCCTTCAAGTCATAGTACATCTTTATAGCTCCTGGATGTAGAGTATACTTACTTTTATGCACCTCCTCCATAATTTGTCGTTTCAGTTCTGGTTGAGGTGGAACATAAATCCGCTTCTTGTACCTGACTAGCCCGTTGAGAGACAAGTCATAATCCTAAGTCTCACCCCTATCAATCATACCTCTGATAGATAGCACTTCATCATCATGTTGTTGGGCTTCTTCAATTGCTTCCCTCATATTGTTGTATATCTAGCTGACCTACTACCTAACAGAATCTGACTAGACAGATTTAGGTCTCTAAAATCCTTGATCAGTTTT
Source organism: Inga laurina (assembly GCA_963855925.1). Taxonomy (NCBI): domain Eukaryota; kingdom Viridiplantae; phylum Streptophyta; class Magnoliopsida; order Fabales; family Fabaceae; genus Inga; species Inga laurina. Next base: position 11,251,789 of record OY979710.1, read on the forward strand.
TGCTTATAGATCATCATAGCTGTCACCAGCACTGATTTTCGACTTAATGCATCAGCGATGACGTTAGCCTTACCAAGATGATACTTGATTTATAGGCACTACTACAATTAGGTGATTTAGCTACTGGAATTAACATCCGTTTTTAGAAAACAATAGTGAAAACAAGGCGGTGGCAAGGATGGTAAATAAGCCAAGATTTTCAACAATTGTTTCTATGGAAACATTCTTTGAAAACTAGTTTTAACGACTGTTTCCAATAACAGTCATTGAAATATAGGTTTCAATGACTGTTATTGATAACAGTCATTAAATTACAGGTTTCAACGACTGTTATTGATAACAGTCGTTGAAACTTAGCCCTCTGCTCTATCTTCAAATATGATTAATTAAGAAGACCCAACTGAACTCCTGCATGTTGTCTCACATCACAGCTGCTAATTACTACCCCATAAGGGCTCATGTAAGTTTTCTTTTAACACTTGTTCCCTCAGGATATAGAGATACAAGTATAGAGGTAAGCATCAATAAGTGTGTGTAAGAGAGATTCTCAATCATCATGTCTTCCACTTCTTCCTCCCTCTTCTTCTGTGACAATCATTATCACCCCAATAAGCCTTCTATACCTCTTTATTTATCTTTATCTTCATCCTCATCATCAATGACTATTTTGATAAACAGTCATTGAAGATAATATCAAATGATTGGTTTAAAAACCAGTCATTGAAACGGTAAACCAGTTGTTGAAACTTATTTTTTTTAATGACTGGTTATTAAACCAGTTGTTGAATATATGCAATTCAACAACTGGTTATTAATCCAGTCGTTGAATCATCTACATTCAGCGACTGGTTTGTAAAAATCAGTCATTGAAACAGTGGCCCAGTTAAACTTGTCAGAAAAGCAACTCATCTTGGTCAGTAGATGTAGCAGCTTCTGAATATTCAAAGTTTCAACTCTCAATTTCTCCATTGCCGAGGGTTCTCTTGCTCGAACTGGTGTCACGCCTCCGTTTGTGACCATAGGACGGGACCTCTGCCTCCATCGACGACTCTTGTTCAAATATTGCTTCATTCTATTGCCTCTTCTCAGTCCTCCATTGTCGTTGGTCCTGTAGCTCTGTCTTTCATCCCTACTTTTGTTCTTCTCCATCAGGACAAGGTAAGGCATAAAAGCTTTCTTTTATTTGGTTGGGTGTTGCATATCAGCCTCTAAACCTTGATTGTTGGTTTATTGTTTTTGAAAACTACCCAAGTTAATAGCTTTATGAGTTCGTGGACATTATTTTCTAGGTCTTTCTTTCACACATTTTTAGTTTTTGTAAATCTGCATCATGCCATTGAGATACATTAGCTACCAAAATGAGTATGGTTGAATTGTTATTGATGGCTTAAACAGTGATTATTATGAGTTGCTAGTTGAATTGTTAGGTCCACAAAAGTGAATTTGTTTTGTTATGGAAGTTAATATTGAGAGTCCGATGGATATAGATGTTGGAAGAATAGAGAGAGAGAGAGAGAGAAGAGAGTGCAGATATGGATGACCAAAGAGAGAGGGAGAGGAGTATATGAGGTTAGTTCCCCTGCTCCAATTTCATTTTTTCATGTGTAATTACCCTATACCCACTGTACACTAACCCTTGACTAACCTCAAAAAAATCTGCATTGTACTATTTTCTCTCACAAATTTCACCTTCATGCATAGTTTTTCTTATCAAAATCATTGGTTATAATATCATTATACTTAAGGCATGAAATTATTTGTACCTCCATGTAGCAAATATTAGATGGAATGTCATCCATTTTCCTCTGTACGTGTAATGACTTGGCTCTAACGTGAATTAAATCTTCTCTAATCTTACAATCTTTCAAATTACCTCTGGAAATTGGTGTTTCAAGTTTCAACATACCTCAAGCACATTTTTAGTTTCATACTTTAATTAGGTAAACTTGACTAATTCAAATCAAAGTATAGAATCAATTAAAGTCATTTCTTTATATATCCAGCTCTATTTTTTACAAGAATCAAAACTGTTAGATCCCATATGTTTTGATGATAACAAAGATTGGATCAATGATATAAGAGGATATGATAACAAATGAATTTGAACAAAGTAAATATATGGCAGGCAAAGTATTACTTGAAGTAAGCACTGGAGTAATAAAGAAGATCTGAGAGAAAGAGCAAAGGAAGAACATCACTGGTAGATTTTGTCTATGTTTACTCGAGTGACCACTCAAGTAAGGAAGACTGTTACTCGAGTGGGCACTCGAGTAATGTTGAAAGAAAATGTTTTCTGAAGCACTGCAAAAATTTGGAAGAAGTTACTTGAGTAGCCACTCGAGTAATATGAAAAGTCATATGAGCCATTACTCGAGTAGCCACTCGAGTAACACATGAGAAAAGGATTTACTTGAGTAACCACTAGAGTAACCAATGAAAAAATCTTCCAGTAGCTCTCAGCTAAGAAATGCAACAATTTACTCGAGTAACCATGTGAGAAAAATGCATTACTTGAGGGAGCACTTCAGTAATCTGCGGACTTATTTGATCCATTACTCAAGGGATCACTCGGGTAATCAAGTAAACAAAGAACAAGTACTCTCAGCCAAGAATTTGATGCAATTACTTGAGTGAGTAATCGAGTAATCTGCAAAGTTATTTGAAATTTACTCGAGGGGTCACTCGAGTAAGATGTGAAGAAAAGACATGGCCACTCAAGTAACCACTTGAGTAATAGGCTTACTGGAGGAGGCACCTGAGTAATGTGTGAAGAGAAGACATGGCCGCTCAAGTAACCACTCGAGTTATTAGGTATTTTCAAGGTTTGTGATGTATCTTACTCCATGTCTTACCCGAGTAATATCTTATGAAAAATGTTGAATTACTCACTACCATATTTTTTATAGGTTTACTCGAGGGACTACTCGAGTAACAAGCATGATCACTCGAGTAGCCACTCGAGTAATAAAGTCCAGAAATCATATTTTTAATCGAATGATTATTGATTTATTATCTATATGATTAACTCTTTATTGCACTAGTATTCTAAGTACATTTACAGAGAAACAATGAAGAGATCATGCCATAAGTGAAAAGTCAATTAAAAGTCCGAACGTTCACCTACCGCTACCTACCGCAAATGGATAGTTTTCAAATTCGAAGAATAGTCAACCATTGCTGTGTGACTCTAACGGACATGTTTGAATTGCTTCCAACGGATACTACAAATCATATATATATATATGGAGCATTCAAAGAACATACAACAACAACTGAGAAGACACGAACATACACTGATCAACACACTCTTAGTGCTTTATTTTCATATACTCATTCATTATACTAAGTGATTATATATTTTCTCTGTGAGAGAGTTTTTCATTACAAACTCAATATTTGTTATTAAGACAACTAAAGGTTGTAGAACCTTGAGTTGGGGATTTGATTACAACGTGTAAGGGGGAGCGAGTCTCCAGTTGAAGGAACTTATTGTGTACTGAGGTGCTAAGAACCCACTGAATCTTGGAGAATATAGTGAAAATCTCAGAGACGCTCTGAGGACTGGACGTAGGTCAAAGTGGTTGTGGTCGAACTAGTATAACTCCCGGTGTACACTTCGGTGATATTTTCTCTTTGCTCTCAACTGCCTAAAATATTCTGTCAATTTTCTTATACACAACAAAATTTCTGGTATCACCCAATTCACCCCCCTTTTGGGTGAAACACTTGCACTAACATTTGGTATCAGAGCATAGGTCTTCTTTTTAAGGTTTAACAGCCTAAGAAGGATCCAATGGCAACATAGGTGAAGACATTCTTCCCGACGGAGCTTCTATCACAAGACCTCTAGGTTTCAATGGGTAACACTTCTCATTCTGGAAAGCAAAGTTCAGAGTCTTCATAATGGCTACTGAATATGGGCTATAGGATGTGATTTAGAGTGGAAACTACAAACCTGAAAAGATTGTAGATTCACAGAGAGTTCCCAAGACACCAGCAGAATATGATGAGAATGACAAGAAACTTATCACACTCAACAGCAAGGTAATTCTAATGATTCAAAGTGCCTTGAGTTAAAATGAGTACTTCAGAATCTACACACTCCCAACAGCTAAAGAAATATGGGAAGCCTTGGAAATAGATCATAAAAGAACTTCGGGAATAAAAGAAAACTAGATTAATACTCTGGTTACTGAGTTTGATTTATTTCGAATGAAATCAGGTGAGTCGATAGCTGAATTTGAACTTAGATATACTCACCCTGTTAATCAACTTGCAGCACTTGGAAAAGTCTATGATCAACATACCCAGGTACAAAAGATTTTAAATATTCTTTCTAAAGACTAGGAGGCAAAAGTCACTGCAATTGAGGAAGCCAAAGGTGAATTAATGCGATCAGTTGCTTCTCTATTCGGAAGCCTTTCTGAATATGAAAGTAACTTAAAGTTCAAATAAGAACTAGATGATATTGGTGACAAGAAGAAAAGAGGTCTAGCACTGAAAGCAAAAGAAGAAGAACAAGGTGAAGATGAAGAGCTTGATGATGACGAAATAGGCCTAATCATAAAACGATTCAGAAAGTTTTACAAGAAAAAACAAGGATTCAAAAACTTTCAGAAAGAAGGAACAAGTAATAAAGAACACATCATCTGCTATGAATGTGGAAAGCCAGGACATTTGAAATTAGAATGTCAAGAACTGATTCAAAAGAATAAAGAAAAGAGAAAAGCAAATTCTACAATAAGAAGAAAGCCTTTGTATCTGCCATATGGGGAGATAGTTCTTCTGACGGAGAAAGCGATGATGATGAAGTAGCCAATATCTGTCTAATTGCTCAAGAGTAAACAGAAGAAGAGGTAATTGATTCTGATCCTACCTATGATGAATTACTTTCTGAATATAATTCTTTACATTATGAATTCATCAAAGTAGTTAAAGAACTAGTTGTCTTTAAAAAGAAAAACAAAGTTCTTAAAATAGAACTAAAAGAGAATTTAGAAAAAGTTTGTGAAAACTGTTCTTCTTTGAAAAAGAAAAACGTTGATCTCATGAAAAATCTTGAAAAATTCACTAAAGGAAGTGAGATGTTAAATATGATTTTAAAAGCTCAACGTTTTGTAATTGATCGATCTGGTCTTGGATATGATCCAAAATCAGATAGAAGAAAAGGAAGAAAGAAAGCAAGAGGAAAGTCATATTTGAATTATTTTCAGCATTCTGTGCATACATCAAATCCTCTTACATATTGTAATTATTATAATAGAAAAGGTCATTATACATCATCATGCATTCATAAGAAGAAAGGAAAGATAAGAACCTACAAATGGGTACCTAAAGGTTCATATGTTTCAAAAATCTTTTGTACTAACCTAAAAGGACCCAAAAATATGTGGGTACCTAAGACTTAATCATATTAGATTGCATATATGTCTTAAAGCATCCAAAAACAACAAATGGTACATAGATAGTGGATGCTCGAGACATATGACCGGAGATTTCGAAAGTTTTACCACATTGCAACCTAAGGAAGGTGGAAAGGTAAAATTTGGAGGAAATCAATCCGGAAAGATAGCAGGAATTGGTGAAATCAAAAACGACAAAGGAATACATGTAAAGATGTATATTACATTGAAGGCTTGTGTCATAAGTTGCTGAGCATGAGTCAAAGTGCTGATAAAGACAACTGGATAATATTTGATTCAAAGGAATGTCTAATTGTCAACAAGAAAGACTTGCAACTTGATAATAAAAATATCAAGGTAAAGCTCAGAGCAAAAAGGGAAGGTAACTGCTATACACTTGATATCAATAGAAATAACTCTGAAAATTGTTTTCTACATAATGCCGTAAAAGTTGGTTATGACATAAGAGACTAGCTCATGTTGACATGCACCAACTAGGCAAACTACTCAAAAAGGATTTAGTTCTTGGATTGCCCAAAGTAAGTTTAAAAAATGATTTGATTTGTGACATATGTCAAAAGGGTAAACAAACTAAATCATCTTTCAAATCAAAAAATGAAATTATAACAAATAGACCACTTCAATTGATACATATGGATTTAGTTGGTCCAGCAAGAGTTAAAAGCCTTGGTGGCAACTTATATTCATTGGTCATTATTGATGATTTCTCTAGATTTACATGGACTATTTTTCTGCCATCAAAGGATGAAACCTTTGTAGAATTCATTTTTTTGCCAAGAAAGTGCAAAGTGAGAAAGGTATGTCCATTGCAGGTATCAGGATACATCATGGTGGAGAGTTTGAAAATCAAGCCTTTAAAGAATATTGTGATACTAATGGCATTGATCACAATTTCTCTGCTCCAAGGTCACCTCACCAAAATGGAGCCGTGGAATGTAAGAATAGAGTGCTCACTGAAATGGCTAAAGCAATACTAAATGAAAAAAACGTGTCTCAAGTTTTTTGGGCCGATGCAATGAGCACAGCATACTATATTTCAAATAGAGCCTATATTAGAACAAAACTTGGAAAGACACCATACAAGCTATAAAAAGGAAGGAAGCCAAACCTTGCTTATTTACACATCTTCGGTTGTAAGTATTTCATTCATAATAATGGTAAAGATAACTTAGAAAAATTTGATTCTAGAATAGATGAAGGAATTTTTCTTGGCTATTTTAACCGAAGTAAAGCATACAGAATTTCCAATAAACGAACATGTTTTGTTGAAGAATCAATTCACATTGTATTTGATGAATTTGAATCCTCTAACAAAACCATTGATGATGAGCAGGAAGTTGTTTTAAATCAAGAAAATGGTCAATCTATTTCTAAATTTCTTATTCCAGAAGTTGATCAAACCAAAGAAGAAGATCAGTCACTAGGACAACCTAAAGCCTGAAAATACAATAGAAGTCATCCCATAGATCAAGTCATAGGAGATGTGAATGAATGAGTCAAAACTAGAAATAGAATTTTCAATGAAGTTAGTTTTTCTGTATTCATTTTTGAGATTGAATCTTCTAACATTGATAAAGCCCTATAAGACAATGATTGGGTTATAGCAATGCAAGAAAAACTAAACCAATTTGAAAGAAATCAAGTTTGGGATTTGGTACCCCGACCTAAGGATCATCCGATCATTGGCACTAAATGGGTATTCAAGAACAAACTTGATGAATCCACAATTATTGTCAGAAATAAGGCAAGATTGGTGGCCAAATGCTATAATCAGGAAGAAGGAACTGATTATGAGGAAACGTATGCTCCAGTGGCTAGATTGGAAGCTATACAAGTACTCTTAGCCTTTTCATGCATCAAAGGATTCAAACTCTATCAAATGGATGTAAAAAGTGCATTTCTAAATGGCTATATCATGGAAGAAGTATATATAGATCAACCTCCAGGTTTTGAGATGTAACCAAACCTAACCATGTTTTTAAACTCAAAAAGGCTTTGTACGGTTTAAAATAAGCTCCTAAAGCATGGTACGAAAGGCTCAGTAAATTTCTTATTGATCAAGGTTTTGTACAAGGAAAGGTTGATACAACACTTTTTACAAAACAAAATCATGATGATATATTAATTGTGCAAATATATGTTGATGATATAGTTTTTGGTGCTACTAACGAAACTATGTGCAAATAATTTTCTGAGATAATGCAGGGGGAGTTTGAGATGTCAATGATGGGAGAATTGAATTTCTTTCTCGGTTTTCAAATCAAACAAAGAAAGAATGGAATTTTCATATCTCAAATGAAGTATCTGAAAGAGCTGTTGAAGAAGTATGGATTGGATGAAGCAAATGGAATGGACACACCCATGAGCTCAACCATATTGCTTGATATGGATGTTAAGGGAAAAGATTAGAACATCACAAAATATAGAGGAATGATTGGATCATTACTCTATCTCACTGCAAGCAAACCTGATATTCAATTCTGTATGGGTATGTGTGCAAGATATCAATCAACACCAAAAGAGTCACATGCTAACCGTTTAATGTATCTTCCGATATCTTGCTGATACGACAAAATTGGGTCTTTGGTATCCTAAAGGAAGAAGTTAATATCTAGTTGCATACTCAGAATCTGATTATGGAGGATACAAGACGGATAGAAAGAGTACTAGTGGATAAGGCCAGTTTCTTGGAGGCTCACTTGTGTCATGGTTTAGCAAGAAGCAAACTACAGTGTCTCTTTCGTCAACAAAAGCTGAGTATGTTGCAGCATCAAGTTGTTATGCACAAGTAATATGGCTCAAGCAACAACTCCAGGATCTTGGTATTTATTTGAAAGAGATACCAATATATTGTGACAACACTAGCACGATAAGCTTGGCAAAGAATCCTGTTCAACATTCCAGAACCAAGCATATTGATGTTAGACATCACTTCATCAGAGATCATGTCCAAAAGAAAGATGTCAAAGTGATATTCATTCCAACTCATCTTCAACTAGCTAATATCTTTACAAAACCTCTTGCAAAAGATCAATTTTTGTATTAGACGAGAATTGGGAATAGTAAATCCCAATGAATTGTAAGTTATTTAGTGTTTACAAAATATTAGATGATGTTATTCATTGATGTTTTGATTATTACTAACTTATGTATCGAAGTTTCTAGCAATTTGTTTTGCAGGATCATGATATTCTGTTTTGGAGTATTAAAAACAGAGGTTAACAGAGGATAACATTACTGGAGGGACAACTTCAAGTAAAGAGCATTACTAGAGTGATACCTTGGAGTAATGGATGAATTACTCGAGTAGCCACTCGAGTAATGAACTTGAAAATATGCTAGTGAAGCATTAATTTCAAATGAAACGGCACAATAGTTGAAAATGAACAGTCAGAAGGTAAAGAGACAGATTACCCGAGGGAGGCCTCAAGTGAATTATAACGTCACTCAAGTAAGGCCTTGAGTGAACCTGGGTGCAGATCTCAAATTTTCTGAGTTTTAGCTCAAATTTGTTCTAAAGAGCCATAAAATGATTAAGGGAATATACATGGGTAATTACAATATTATTCATGCCAGGTACACGCTTGAATTCACTGTATTTTAAAATTTTTGGTATGATTACTCGAGTGAAGCTGATGATCACTCGAGTAAGCCCTCAAGCGATGTCGGGATTTAGGGTTATTTCAGTCGACACTTAGTCATTTCTCACAAAATCGCCTCAAGTGATTCTCCTAGTGCTCTCACAAAAACTTTTCACTTAATCCTTTTCGTTTCATTTCCGACAAAACCCTTTGATTTCTACCTTAAAAAACCTCTCATATCACCTAGATTTTTGTGCCCTATATTCGCGACCAACGACCCCGTTTCCAGAAAATTTCAGTTTCTCTCAAATCAAAATGATGAGGACTAAATCTCCTAATCTTAGTACTCCTTCTAAGTCCTTTGAACCATATCAACCCTCTAATTCTCTTTCATCTCCACCTACCAAGAAAAGAAAGATTTCTTCTAAACCTAAAGCCAAAGCCAAGCCACAAGCTAAGCCTAAGGTGAAAAGGGTTATCATTAAGGAACCCATTGCCACAAGAGCTCAAACCAAGAAGAGTTTACCTCCAGGAAGAAGCAAAGCAACAAAAGAGCCATCTCTTCCTCCTTTTGACTCATCCGACGCACACATTTTCACCAAAACCTCTGAAAAAGTCCAAGATTGATGAGAAGTTTACCAAAGTCATGGTAGGCATGATTGAAGAAGCTTTTCAATCTAAGGAAGCAAAGAAAGGGCAATCTTAAGGCAACCAGCAGAGAAGGATGAAGAAATCACATTTCCTCCAAAGGGATTCAATGTGAGCAAGCTTGAGGAATCTCATAAGTATCTGAGTCACTTTACAAGAAGAAATATGTGCAAGATGCACTACATTAACTACAAGGTTCTTCAAGAGGTATTGAAATTCGACCTAAGTCCCTATCTTGATTCCTATATGCCCTGGCTATCTGTTAAACTCTCATTTTGCACCAAATTCGTGAGGCATTTTTACTATAAACTTGAACCTATAAATGATCCCATTAGGAAGTCTGTGGAAGAAGAAATGACTCTAAGGTCAGAGGACAGAGAATTCTAATCTCACCTTCCAGAATTAATACCTGGTTAGGAATAGAGAACCCTCGTGATGATGATTATCCTAATTATGATTCAAACCAGTTGTTTTCTATCCTAAGACCTTGTGAGATAGTGGGACCTCTCAAGTTCAATCCGAGTGATATGAGTGATTTTCATTGAGTCCTATGGTATATCTATTCTAGGGCCATAGTGAACAAATCCAACAACTTCACATATTTCATTGAAAGGGATTTCAGAAAATTTGCCTCATTGATTCTCAAAGAACAAAAGGACTTAGGTGAATATATCTTTAGTGAGATCAAGAGATATAGGTACGAAGGAAAACCTACTACTCCAATGCCTTATCCTCAACTTATTTCCTTGTTCCTCAAGAAGTATAAGATTTAGTACTTGGAGAGTAAGGAGCCGATTGAGAGGATAGCACCAGTTAGAAGGAATCAATTTGGAAAGTTGAACATTGAGATTCCTCTAAAGACTCCTCTAGAAGCAAGTCTAAAGATAAAGAAGAAGACTGACACTGCAACTAGTCGAATGGATGACATACAGTTTTCTGCTCCAGCCAACACATTTTCTCCTTCTTTCTTTCGTGCCGCAATGCAAACATTCATGGAGAACATTCTGAAGAGTTTTCATATCGACATTGCGAATACCAATGGGGAGTTGGTAACTCATATGAATGAGGAGATGGGAAAACTTGTGGAGAGAATGGATAAGAGGCACGAAGAGTTGTTAGCTGAACAACGTGCCCAAGGTGAGCTTCTGAGATCCATTGTTGTCAGACTTGATGCTATGGCATCTGGCTCCCCTATTCCTGGTCCTTCTATTATTCCTAAGCCCATACCTATCTCTGAACCTGGACCCTCTATACCTACTGAGCATAGACCCTCTGAGATTAGACCTAGTAATGTATTATTCTCTATGCCTGAACCTGACACATCATTTCCAATCCATATCACCACTGATGATCCACCTCAGCTTGTTCAACCAGAGCCCATATCTATTTCCATTGCCTCACCTACACGCATTGAGGAGGTGCTTGTATCTTCACCGGTTGCTAGAGAGAAAGTAGAAATTACTTCTCTGGTTCTTTACTCTTCATCTCCAGTGAATCCTCCAGAGGATCTTCAAACACCCCCAGTAAACCTTCCTGACCCTTAACCATCATCCTCAGATCCTTCAAGTTCAGATGGATCATATGAATCATTGGAATTTCTGGTCACTCCTATCTCAGTAGCCAAGCCACCTACTCCTCTTCATGATTGATTCTACCTTTATGATGAAGTCAAAAAGGGGGAGAAGAGCCTGAGTGGTTTTATGATGAATGGCTGAGTTAATGTATTGGGATATGGGTGTACGAGGCTCTAGGGCACTTTTAAGCTTTTAACTTTGAATTCTAAAGTTTGATTATGTAATGAATTCTTCTTTATGCAATTTGTTTCTTTATGCTATTAAAGTTAAATTTCATTGAAGTTATATTCCTTTGTGGGACTAATGAGTTTTTGATTGTGTATGCAAGGTGAACAACTAAATAAGAACAAAAACTTTGAAAAGATCTTTAATAAGCTATTTCAAAAGAGTTTTCAAGTTTAAATTGAACAAAAGATTTCATATGAAAAGTATTTAAGAAGCATATATTTCAAAACTCAATTTCAAAAACTTTGTTCAAAATCACCAAGTTTTGTCATCATCAAAAAATGGGAGAATGTTAGATCCCATATGTTTTGATGATAACAAAGATTGGACCAATGATATAAGAGGATATGTTAACAAATGAATTTGAACAAAGTAAATAAATGGCAGACAAAGCATTACTTGAAGTAAGCACTGGAGTAATAAAGAAGATCTGAAAGAAAGAGTAAAGGAAGAACATCACTGGCAGATTTTATCTATGTTTACTCGAGTGACCACTCGAGTAAGGAAGACTATTACTCAAGTGGGCACTCGAGTAATGTTGAAAGAAAATGTTTTCCGAAGCACTGTCAAAATTTGGGAGAAGTTACTCGAGTAGCTACTCAAGTAACACATGAGAAAAGGATTTACTCTAGTAACCACTCGAGTAACCAAGGAAAAAATCTTCCAGTAGCTCTCAGCCAAGAAATGCAATAATTTACTCAAATAGCCATTCGAATAACCATTTGAGAAAAAGGCATTACTCGAGGGAGCACTCCAGTAATCTGCGGACTTATTTAATCCATTACCCAAGGGATCACTCGAGTAATTAGGTAAACAAAGAATAAGTACTCTCAGCCAAGAATTTGATGCAATTACTTGAGTGAGTAATCGAGTAATCTGTAAAGTTATTTGGAATTTATTTGAGGGGTTACTCGAGTAAGATGTGAAGAAAAGACATGGCCACTCGAGTAACCACTAGAGTAATATGCTTACTGGAGGAGGCACCCGAGTAATGTGTGACGAGAAGACATGGCTGCTTGAGTAATCAGGTATTTCCAAGGTTTGTGATGTATCTTACTCCATGTATTACCCAAGTAATATCTTTTGAAAAATGTTGAATTACTCACCGCCATATTTTTTATAGGTTTACTCGAGGGACTACTCGAGTAGTGAAGTCCAGAAATCATGTTTTTAATTGAATGATTATTGATTTATTATCTATATGATTAACTCTTCATTGCACTAGTATTCTAAGTACATTTGCAGAGAAACAATGAAGAGATCATGCCAGAAGTGAAAAGTCAACTAAAAGTCTGAATGTTCACCTACCGCTACCTACTACAAACGGATAGTTTTCAAATTTGAAGAATAGCCAACCATTGCTGCGTGATTCTAACGGACATGTTTGAATTGCTTCCAACGGATACTACAAATCATCTATATATATGGAGCACTAAAGAGCATACAACAACAACTGAGAAGACACGAACATATATTGATCAACACACTCTTAGTGCTTTGTTTTCTCATACTCATTCATTGTATTTTAGTGATTATATATTTGCTCTGTGAGAGAGTTTTCATTACAAACTCAATATTTGTTATTGAGACAACTTAAGGTTGTGGAACCTTGAGTTGGGGATTTGATTACAACGTGTAAGGGGAAGCGAGTGTCCAGTTGAAGGAACTTGCTGTGTACTAAGGTGCCAAGAACCCACTGAATCTTGGAGAATATAGTGAAACTCTCAGAGACGCTCTAAGGACAGGACGTAGGTCAAAGTGGTTGTGGCCAAACCAGTATAACTCCCGATGTACACTTCGCTGATATTTTCTCTTTGATCTCAACTGCCTAAAATATTCTATCAATTTTTTTATACGCAATGAAATTTCTGGTATCACCCAATTCACCCCCTCTTAGGTGAAATGCTTGCACTAACAGGAACTTCTTCGGATCCAAAGATTAGTGACCTTTATAAAGAAATGTACCACCCACCTCTAGTCCCTACAATAAGAGCTACTTAATCAAAGAAATTGATTAATTTAAACAAATGTAATGCATATGTAAAATTGGGAATTTTTTAAGCCAAGTGAATTGGGAAACAAGTGCTAAACATTTTCCTTCTGTTCCTATATTAAAGTCCAACAACAGCATCCTTTTGCAACAAACTTCTCCCCAAACAAAGAAGCAGGACCCTATATTGATAAGTTTTTGTTAGTGATTTATTTTGTAGGGATTGGAAAATGTGAATAGTTTGCAATTTAGTTATTGGTGAACTTCATAATGTTTCTGTTTTTTGGTTCCATTTTTTGTATACTATATCTATCTTGTGTCTTTAAATTTTCCAATATATGTAGGCTCCTGAATAGAATTTTCAATTTTCTTTGTCTTTAAATTTTTTCAATTTTTTAATTAGCATAATGGTAAAGTTGAGTGTTGTTGAAAATGGATTAGGTGGTAATAAAATGAATCACAGTTGGATGAATGCATTGAGAATTAGCGAAGAATATGAGAAAGGGGTGGAAGAGTTTATTGAATTTGCTAAAATGAATGCGCCTAGTAAAAATGGGAAGTATTTTGTCCATGTGTGAAGTGTTTAAATGAAAGTCGACAGGATATTGATGATATAAGAGATCACTTAGTTTGTGATGGAATAAATATTAGGTACACAAGGTGGATATGGCATGGTAAGGAAGTAACTGCTTGTGCGTCCCATGAGAAGGAAGTCTTGGAGGTTGGAGATGACGATGGAATGGAGAAAATGATTCATGATATTGAGGTAGAATGTTTTTCACAATCACCTGTATATGATAGCGTTCAGAGTGATGCAGAGACACCTTTGTACTCTGGGTGTACTAAGTATACACGCTTGTCAGGTATTTTACGCTTGGTCAACTTAAAGGTAACTTGTGGGTGGACCGATAGTAGTTTCACATTGTTACTTAAATTGTTGTGTGATATGTTTCCAAAGGATAACATACTTCCAAATTGTATGTATGAGGCCAAGAAAATCTTGTCTGCGATGAGTATGGAGTATAAAAAGATACATGCTTCCCCTAATGATTGTGTATTGTACAGAAATGAGTATGAAGGATTAAGTGAGTGTTCAAAATGTAAACTTCGAGATACAAAGTGAAGAAAGGTGCTAGGTGCAGTGATGAGACAAGTAAAAAAGCAACCTTTTTTTGGTTTTATGGTATCTTCCAATCATTCCATAGTTTAAATGAATGTTAAGAAGTTGAGATGGCGTTGTGATGATAGAATATGTGATGGAAAATACCTTCGGCACCCGGGTGGGACGATGATGTAGATGTGTTTGATGTATATAACTAACAATCCTTTAAGCTATGTGCAATGATCTTTACCACGATTAATGACTTCCCTGCATACGGGAGCTTGTCAGGTTATAGTGTGAAGGGTCATAAAGCTTGTCTGATATGTAAAGCAAGCACACACTTCATCAACTTAAGCATAATAGAAAAATGGTCTACCTTGGTCATAGACGATTCCTTCCTTGGTTCCACCCGTATTGTAGGCTAAAAAAGGCTTTTAATGGTTTGCCAAAGAATGGAATGGCTCTAAAGCCATTAACTGGAGACGAGGTTTATAGTTGAGTAGAAAGAATCAATGTCACTTTTGGTAAAAATTAAAAGACTACGGGTGAGAAAAATATATGGAAGAAGAGGTAAATTTTCTTTGATATTCCATATTGGCGTAGTCTTGATATGAGTCGGTTATAAAGATGAGTCATTCATTCTAGCAAGTCAAGCAAAATAAGTGTTTTATGTCATTAATTCAGCAAATGAAAAATTGTCTATTGTACTTTAAAGTAAAAAACAGAAGGATGATTATCCGAGTTTGAATATTGATGACACACCGCCTTTCACTACAAATACTTATACCATCTGATGTAGAATTGGTAGATGATGATAAATATGCAGCTAGAGTTGATCATTATGAAGGAATCTAGGAAAATACTTAATGTAAGATTTTGAATTGTTTAAAGTATACATGTAATTTCAATTTACTTATCATATGCCACATTTATTTCATAGTGAGATTTTGAATTGTTTAAAGTGTGCATGTAATTTCAATTTATATATCATATGCCACATTTATTTCTTAGTAAGATTTTGAATTGTTTAAAGTATGCATGTAAATTCAATTTACTTATCATATGTCACATTTATGTCTTAGCAGCATCATGGCAAGTTCAAATTCGGGCGACTCTACTGGCTCACCTGTTAAGAAAATGGTTAGAGGAAGCACGAAGTTGCGCTCGTTAGTCAAACGTCATGAGGAATAGATGGAAAGGGTTCACGTGGAATTTAATACTGATTTGAAGTCACTCGATGAAGACGAAGACAAGTTCATTAGCTACGTTGGCTTTTTGGGTAGGAGTAAAGTTAGCGTTCTAATTCCAACCTAAAGGGAAGTTTCAAAGGACACGAAGGCTATGATTTGGGAACAACTTTTGGTATGTAAAGTTGTATTGTGATTTGATCTCTATCTTTATTTCTATTTGTACATATATAAATTTTTTTTTGTAGCAAACCTATGATGTTCCCAATACGAGGCAGATATACAACCATTGGATGGAGGAAGTTCATGAGCGATGGAAAGATTTCAAGTCCACGCCAAGGAGTCATGAGGACCCTTGTAAAGAGTATTCATTTCTTTTTCTAAATGAATGAAGGTTGTTTGTGGCATCGCGGCAGGATCCCAGATTCCTGATAAATTTTGTTCATCTTAGTGTTAAACATTTGAGTTGAACTTATTTGACATCACTAACTCAATTTTTATTATTCTTTCTTTATATAGGAATTGAGTCAAGAAAATAAAGAGAGGCGAGCTAAAAACATTTATCCGCACTACATGTCGCGTGGGGGTTATCAAAAGCTCAAAAAGAAGATGATGCAGGCTAAAATACAGAAATTGGAGGAAGCAGCCCGAGCAGATCCTAGTATTGTCATACAGGCACCACCTCCTCCCCCACATCACAAAAAATAGAAAGCAGGGAGGATAAAGGGAGAAAAATATATAAATTCAGTCAATGCCGATATCGCTAAAAGGATTGTGAGTATTTTAATAACAATTATATTTAAGCGTGTTTCATTTTCCTAACAAGATTGCATATAATTACATGTTATTTATCTATTGTATACTGCAGGATGAACTTGAAGAGTAGAGCAGCCAGGGTCCCTTCACTCAAACTGGAAGGATGGACATCTTAGCAATGTCTCTTGGGAATCTAGATCACCCTCGTCAAGTTAGAGGGGTGTCAAGAGGAGTTGATCTCTCTAAATACTTTGGACAAAGTTCACAACCTTATGGATGAGGTGAAATGAGTCAGGAGTTTGTGGTGAGGGTTCAAGAGGACATTCAAGCAGAGCTAGCGACGTAAATGCATCAATCACTTTGAAATGAGCTTGAAGAAGAGTTGTTGAGTGAGCTACGTGGTGAAATGAATTCGATGGTGTTGTCTCACATGCAAGGCGAGGTATGTAACGTAGAGCCTAGATCTTAGGTTTGTAAATACTTTCATTTAATATAACATTGAGTTTTTCCTTATGTTATTTTAATTAATTCTTTCAATTCTCTTACTCAGGAATCCCTAGTCTTTCCCAGCACCAAAGGCAGTTACAATCCACCAGAGATTGGACTTGGAGACCTTGGTCCTTCAAAAGAGCCTGGAGAACCTTGCACTGTGTATTTGGAAGTCCCCTACCTGCATGTTGTAGCTGATGCTATTGTATACATGCATGCCACCACCCACCATAATAACCAAATTCGGGACGATTAATGTAAGGTCAATGTCACAAGTGCTCGACCGGGGGAGGAACCTGTAGATATCCCGTTCCTTGATGGTGAGGTTGCTAGACTAGGTCAGGCAACAGGATCTTTCATCTTGTGGCCTAGACATCTTGTTCAGAGTGTGCCAGTCCCTCCAATGGTAGGAAACACCTTATTGTTATTTGATCCTTGACATTCTACTTATAATCTTTATTTTGTGTGTTACTAGGAAAAAGATGATGCGACAAAATTTCCTTTATTGGCACAATTGCAAAATATTCATCAAGATATTAATAAGGTCGACTTGCAGATACCTTATGGGATTATAGTTCGTAAGACCTCATATAATTATGGACTTGATAACAAAGATATTAGATAGTTCCTATCTTTGGAGGAGATAGACATAGGATAGGTCACATTTGCAATCATATGAGTTTAGTTATAATTTTTAACTGTAATTAATGCACTGATATTTAGGAGTTTTAGGTTTTTACATTTACTGAGTCATTTTTCATTTCATTTATGTGGTAGCTGCTTCCACAAATTGTGTGCCGAACAAGAGCTCAACACTACATTTGGTTTCTTATGTCACGGCGTAATAGCCAGAGGTTGGAAGATCGGATGAGCCATGTAAACTATACAATAGATGAGACTCAGTTGCCTTGTTATCTAGCACCAATTGTTGAAGGGCAAGTAACTTTATTTGATATATTTATACACGTTCACTTTGCTAAGCAGTATCATGTTATCTAAATTCATTTTAATCTATATATGCATGTGATTATAGTTATCATTGAAGTCTCTGTATTCCTCGTACCTTGATCAACATCATCTTTTGGTTTGACTTATTAGGTCGCAAGCTAGAAGTAGATATCAAAAACATTTTTAACACGTAAGTAAATTATTTTTCAGTCATTGATTTTTGATTTTACTCAATTGTTTTAATGTCTTATGTTTATCATTTTAATTATTACAGTGCACTGAAGAAATATTATATAATGGGTGGGGAGCGTGAAGGTAAAGGTGATCCGACAAAGTGGTTCCAACCAAACATAAGTTCATTACATTCAATTTCTTTGATTGACTATTGTTTTACATAGGCATTTATACTTTTTTACCATTTTTTTATGTATAGTGTCCTCGGCAAGCAGGGAAAACTGAGTGTGGCTTTTATGTTATACTATATATGTATAACATCATTTTCAGTGGCCTTACTACAAATTTTGAACACGTGATCATTTCTTGATTCTCAACTGAATTTCATTTCTTTTCATGTAATTAAATTGTTAGTTATTTCATTTAATTTATTGATTTATATTAACATATTCTCCATTTTGCGCATAGATTTTTGGTAATCAGGACCCCTACACAATCGAAGACATTAATTTGATCCGAGACCTTTTGTCAGGACATCTTCTACAACACATAGAGGGGTGATGATGTGTAGAGGTTTTTTTACATTGTGCAATGGTTTTGTACAGTGCTATATAAGTTTGCATATTCGAATACTTTTCCTAGTTTCTTATTTATGAGTACTTTGAATTTGTTTAGGCTTTATGCTTTATAGAGAACACTTTGGAAAATGATGATGAAGCATAGGGATTTCATGGAAGCATGTCATCGTCTCTTTGGTGATATGATTGTCATGATTTATGTTGAAAGTTGAAGTTTGCACATTGAAATGATGTTATGATGATATATGTGCTATATGTCATTATAAAAAATTTAATATGTGATTTTCCCTTCTATGAAGTAATAGGGGAAGCTAGAGAGTTATTCATAAGAGAATGGTTCGTGGATCTAGTTTTTTCTTTTAAAGATAGCAATGTAAAGGTTAGAGAACTCATTAGTATAGGTTCATCTAGCATTGAGGTTTCAGGAGCGAGTTAGTATGCTAATAATTCACCCTCAAATCAGCCCTTCCCATGGGTTCTTGTCACTGTTGTTAGTCTTGAGGTTGTAGATGATGAAAGGAGATAGGTTTTAGATGATGAAAAGGAAGGATTATTCATTCCTGTGTAACCCACCATTGTCCACTTTAAAGATTTAAAATGTAATTCTCTGGGATAGTACTTTTCCAATGGCATTGCTGGTTGTAATGAGTAAAACATTAAAAAAAAGAAGACTTACAATGACTATTTTAGAAAAAAAAAATTCGTTGTAACTCTGATACTACGACTATTTAAAAATAGTAATCTTTTCTCGACTTTTCAACGACACTCACATAAACATCCCCCAAAAACAGTTGTCTAAAGGCCATAAAAACAATCATTAAAAGTCCCTTCTGTAGTAGTGAGGTTGTAATCTTTCAGCAACTCCATTCGTCTGCGTTGCCTCATATTAAGTTCTTTCTAATCGAACAAATATTTCAAACTCTTGTGGTCACAGTACAACTCTACTGTCTCACCATAGAGATAATGTCTCCAGATTTTTAAAGCAAACACGATTGTCGCTAACTCAAGATCATGGGTGGGATAATTCAATTCATGAGGTTTTAGCTGTCTGGATTCATACGCCACTACTCGGTACTTCAAATATCGTCTCTAGTCTTTTCTAGTTCAGTACTGCTTCCACCTTACTAGGATCAACAAAGACCCCTTCTGTGAGACAACGTGGCCCAGAAACTTTATCTCTAAAAGCTAGAATTCACACTTACTCATCTTGGCTAGAGTTGCCTATCCCGTAATACGTTCAATACAGTTCTCAGATGTTGTTCGTGTTTAACTTTAGTTTGAGAATACACTAGTATATCGTCGATGAAGACTACTATAAACTAGTCCAAGTATGTACAGAAGATTTGATTCATGTAGTCCATGAACACAGTAGGTGCATTGGTCAGCCCAAATGGCATCACTAGAAACTCGTAATGCCCATATCTGGTCCTGAAAGAAGTCTTCGATATATCTTTTACTTTGACTCTCAACTGATAGTATCTCGATTGCAAATCCATCTTTGAGAATACACAGGAACTAGACAACTGATATAGCAAATCATCAATACTAGGGAATGGATACTTGTTCTTAACGGTCACCTTGTTCAGCTCTCAATAATTGATACAGAGATGCAGGCTTCCATCTTTCTTCTTTACGAAAAGCACTATAGCACCCTAGGCTGATACGCTGGGTAGTATGATCCCATTCTCAAGTAGTTCCTCGATCTGCTTCTTTAGCTCCGCCATCCCATCCTACGTAATTTAGGCAAACATTGACCATCACAACTCGTGCACCCATAGATGTAGATACGACCAAATCATACAGGGATATATGCACAGGTAATCGTAACTGTCTCACACAGTCATATGCAATGAATGAATGGCTTACATCAGAATCATACATGACATGCACTAGACTGCCGTTCTGAGAAATCGTACCTTAGATCAGCTCCGAAGACTTTTTGGCTTCTTCTTGTGTCACTGTGTAGACCCTGTCTGAAGCTTCGGGTCTCATATCCTCTGGTTGTTGCTTTTGAGGATAATCCCTGGCCATATGCCTCAGCTTGTTGCAAACAAAACAAACAGGTAGTTTATTAGGATCAACTTTTAGTGGTGCATCATTACAAGCCCTAGCATGATGGAATGCTTTACGAAAAAACCAACATGTGCGACTTCCCGAGGATCCTTGGCCTCTACGGCCTCCCGTCTGATTCGGCTTCTTTGTTGCTCCCCTGGAAGATCCACCCTGTTCTTTCCTCTTCTATGTTGAGCTACTACTTTCAGAACCACTGCGATTCCTAGTCTGTGTTGCCTAATTTGACATGCGCTTCTTAATATATCGGCACTCCTTTGCCTCTTTGCTGAATTCCATGAAGTGTTGCAAAATCAGCCTATCCTTAAACTCAGGTCTCAGCCCTTCGATCATCATGTCTGCATTCCACTCCTCATTATCATTCAGCTTAGCATATGACAAGTAGCGCGACAGTCGGATATACCAGGCCAGATAGTCATCAAAGTTCTCTCTGTCTTGATGCTTGATGCAGAGGAATTCTTTCTCTTTCTCTCTATTAATAGTCAGGGGAAAGTACTTCTCATTGAACTTTTCTTGGAATAGTTACCATGTGATAGGAACATTCTTCCCCTTCAGGATGAGATCCATGCCTTTCCACCAGTGATCAACATCACCTTCCAGCTTGTATATGGCCAATCAGGCTTTCACCTCATCTGGACATTGCATCATGTCAAATATCTTTTCCAAATGAGCCAACCAGTCTTTCGCTTATTGAGGGTCAAACTTCCCCTTGAACATAGGTGGCTGCTGCTTACTGAATTTGCTCAGCCAAACTTGGATATCCACCTTAGCCTCTGGTGGTAAATTTGCTAGTGGAGGTTCCTTATGTATTTCTTCGTAATTCCCCCATACAAACTCATCCATGTGGTTCTCTAGGTGATGTTGCCTTTGCTGTACTCCTTGAAGATCAACTCTTATTTCATTCATCATCTGTTGTTGTTGTTCTAACATATCCAAGATTCGCTACTGGATAGGGTCAAGCCTTGGTTCCTCCTCATTGGTACCATGTCTACCACGCCCTCGGCCTCTACTACGGCCTTTACCACCTTCTTCTAGTTGTAACATTTCCATAATTCACTCTACATGAAATTTAACGAAGAGTAAATCTTTGATACAAGAGCAAGGGCATTTTTGTCATTTCATAAAAATTTAGGGTACCAATATGTGATACATAGAATATCATAACTATTTACAGTAGTGCAGAGAAATATAAACATCACATTTCCCAAATACTACTATACATGACATATTGTCTGTTACATAACTAAAACATTAACTTTATGAACTTTCTCTGTACCCTCCCAAAATACATCTTCCGGCAAAAATTTCTTCTGTCCGCCAGTATCTTATGACTACCCTTACCTCAAAATACGTGCCGATCAGCTCTGGTCACCAAAATAGCTCGTGTAAGCCCCACATCACAGTTTAGTGTACATGAAATCCCGCACTAGCCCTCTGATATACCTCCGAAAAACCCAAAAGTTCACCTTCGGGCCCATCTCGACGATGAGGTTCTTATATCTATTCTAGAATGTTGTGTCTGGAAAGAAGTTCATCGTGGAAAGAACCCAACACTCATTGGTCACCGTAACCCCCAATGATATTACAGTCAATACAACATCTCCACACTGTTAAGGAATGCATCATACTGGCCTCTTAGGTATCGTGCTCTTATAGTGCCTAGTAATACTTGGACATGGGAAGATAAGACAACTCCATGTTTGGCTTCAAATTGTACAACACCTGAACCGACTCTGCCTGAGACTCAGTGTCGCTCAGTTTGTCCTCTAACATCTCTTCCGCCTCACAGTCAAAATTGTACTCCTCTGGTGCCTCTCCGATCTCTCCAATCTCTATCAATCCTGGTGAAGTCGGCCTCAGCTCTGGATCGTATACAGGCAGTCTCGGCACGCTCTTTCATGCTATGTTACACATACATATACCACTATTTCTGAAGTATTCAATCATCGGTCTTTGGTACGAAACACGCTAATTCACCGTCATCTTCCTGTGACTACTAATAATGATCATATGCTCACTCTGACCATCCATGATGTCCTGTCGCCATGCAAACAAAACCTTATCAGTATACATTTCTGATAATGCCAGAACCGCTTATTAGCTCTAATACAAAAAATGTCAACACCCATTGCCATTTTGATAATCAAAGAGTAATAAAGACGGAATTCAATAAGCATACAGAAAAGTATAATTATACTGATAAAAATATTCATTTACAATCCCACGTCGTTCATCAACGAAATACATAAAATACAACGAAAACTTTAATATTTATAGGATTCCCCAAAATATCTAAACATAGACTAATTATAACCACTATCTTGTCCTCGCCTCGAGACATGTGCCAGTTATTTTCAGCATCTATGCCTTTGCCCTTTGACCCACTGGCAACCGCTGAGATGTTTATCTAAGAATAGGGTGAGATTCTGAAGAATCACAGTAGAAATATGCAATCATTCACAGAAAGTACGAAAAGTAAATATGATATGCACCATATATGCACCAATTAATTAACAATATAAACACATCATCTGCATGTATACATGAGTAGGGCCCAGCCTCACAATTCTGCACTGGTTGGGTTCTCATCAACTCCAGTGTAAGTGTCTCTGGCACTACAAGCCCCTCTCTGGGCAAAACATGTAGATTAATAAAGTGTATTTACAATAATAACAAGCACACAATCATATAACTTTGGCATGATGTATGAAGGATAATGTTCCTACCTCAAGCTTTATGAACCCCTTTTTAGATGTGCATCGAAATACATGTCGTGTCTGGCCTCCGACTCGGTCCTAAATATTAAATGTACAAGAAATAGGTCATAACCTATCTAAGTTCATTTTAGACTCTTCTATAGCGTTTCTTGTGGTTATATTAGTCTATGGTGAAATTTTACCAAAATGCCCCCGGGACCCCGCTCAATGGCACGTTTTCCCAAAATTTTAACTAGGGCTATCTTGAGAATTTTTACCCAAGGAATCCATTTCCGGGCTCAAAATCACCAAATTCACTATCAATTTATGAAAATACCCTTGACAGCCCCGATTTAGGGTTTTAGGGGTGTTTTCGTAATTATGCTTTTTCGGCCTTTTCTGAAAAGGTGACCAACTGTAACCCCACCTATTTTTGCCCACTGAATCCAATGGAACAATTTATTTCATGAAAATCCAGCTCCAGCCCCCTGAAACAGTACTGGCCGAAATTCTTGAAGAAAAATGGAAAAATGTAGTTGTATGTTTTAACTTCTAAAACTTATACTTTTCCACTTCTAATCCCTTATTAATTCATTTAAACACTTCTTAACCATGATTCAAAGAAATTTGGGCAGCATAACCCCTTAGAATTAGGGCTTCCCAAATTCACAAACCAACCATAAAATTTGAAAAATCAAGAAACATCAATAACAATAACCACAAGAGAGCAAGTTCATGAAGTTACCCTCTTGCTTTCAATCTTGCCACCTTAACTCCTTCACTTCCTGGGAGACTTGACTTGCTAAACACATGTATACATGAATAAAAGAACCTTAGAGGAAGTGTTACACAAGAATAGGAAGCCAAATCATTTAATCAACACCTACTTACCTTAATCTTCTTCCTCCTTCTCCCTAAGTCTTCAATAACTCTTCAAAACTCTCTCCCTCTCTTCTCTTGGTGTGTTAGCCAAAATGTGCATGAAGAAGGAAGGGAAGTGTGTTCATTAAGTTGTCTCCCTTCATCCTTTACCATTGATCTCATCAAGGGGCCATAATGTGACACTTGTCACAACCTTACATCTACCCATACCTCCTTCCTATCTACTCATAATTACTCCTTTAGTTCCCTTTGGCATTGGTCAAATTTTTCCTCCCTTGGTTAGGCCAAAAAAAACCCTCCCCCTCTCCTCTTATTAACCAAGTAAATTCTCTTCCAACTAGATCTAAGTTTGTACTCCACCATGCAATCATGTTTATCCCTTCCTTTACTCAAGCTATTCCCTTCATGCATTCACCATACCTTCATGTAAGGACATCAAAAGGATTATATGAATGGAATATATTACCTATGGGATTTTATAATAGTCCAAGTATATTTCAAGAATATATGTATCAAAAATGTTATTACCTATGAGAGATTTTTCTGTAATTTATATTGATGATATATTAATATTTTCAAAAGATGAAAAGGAACATGAAGAACACTTAGAAAAATTTACAAGATTAATAGAAGAAAAAGGTTTGAATATACACTACAAAAAAAAGTGATTTATTAGTGATTAAAAATGATTATTAGTAGCGGTTTTAACCGCTACAAGAAACAGTAGTAGCGGTTTATAAAACAGCTACTAAATAGTATATTACAAGCAGATTTGTAGCAGTTATATAAAACCGCTACTCAAGCAAAATAACCGCTACTTTATTTGTAACGGTTCAATCCAACTACTACGACGTTGCCAATAGCCGTCAACTTTTTCTGAGATATTTGTAGCGGTTATATAACCGCTACAAATATCAAAAAGAAAATTTTCAAGGCGGGAAAAGAAAAATAATTTTTTTTACTCTTTTGTAGTGGTTTATGAACTGCTACTAATATCAATTTCCTATAATTAGTAGCGGTTATAAAATCACTACTAATTTCATCAAAATTCAAAATTCGCGCAAAAAAATTAATTTCGATTTGAAAAAGGTGGGTTAATTAGTAGCGGTTTAATAACCGCTACAAAAATTAAGAAATTTTTTTTAAAAAAATACAATCATTTGTTCCATTTTTTATATTAAATTAAATAGTTTATTTTTTTTAGTAGTTTAGCTAATTTAATTAGCTTATTATTCAATAGTTTAGCTCATTTATAAATTAAAATGAATAATTTAATTTATTTGGATAAGTATAAAAATTGTATTGATAATATTATTAAGGATACATTGGTAAGAAGGAACTATTATGTTGTCTACTACAATATAATTGTATATGAAAAATAGATGAAAATGAGATAAAGCTCTTAAATATTTGGAAAAAAAAAGGTGAGAATAAATTTTATGCCAAGGAAAGAAGTATTGAAATAAAAAATTAAAAACCTTTTTACCATATTCGATCGTATTGTTAAGCTCCTCAACTTATACAAAAAAAAATTTGTGAATAAGAGAAAATGAAAGAAGGATAAGGTGAAAAGAAATGGGAAAATGTTTGAAATGAGTTGTAGTAGGGGTATTTATAGAGATCCGTGTAGCATTTGTAGCGGTTAATGTATCCATTTTGTAGTGGTTTTTATTAGTAGCAGTTAGTTTTATTTTTGTAGCGGTTCAAAAACCGCTACAAATATTATTCTTTTTAAATATTTTTTCCCAAGTTTTTGAAAGACAAAAACATAATTTGAATTTGATCACTTATCCTCGCCATCCTTACAGAAATTATGTAGAAAAATTATTGTTATTGATGTATTATTAAATTTAAAATATTTAATTTAAATAATGTGGACTTAAAAAAATGCACCACAGCAGAGGTAAATTGTCATCGCCTTCAGGGAAGTAGTTTTCAAAATCGGCTGGCTGAAATAACTCACTCTCATAGGCGATGTTATCGCCTTCACCCATGTCGTAAAGGTCTTATGGCTTTAAATGAACGACCATGTGCCAATCCCTGTGCCTCTCATCCTCGACATAATAAACCTTATGTGCCTCTAAGGCAAGAATATACAGCTCATCATCTTGAGAAATACCAGTATGAATCGGCCGTGAGAAATTGACTGATATGATCCCTAAGTTGTCAGTTGCCAGTCCCCGAGAAGTAGTGGTATTTGCCCATAAACACTTGAATAGCGTCAAGGTTAAACGGCCTTGGTAATTAAGTTTGACCATATCAAGAAGCTTTCCATAGTAAGGGACACCTCCGAACTGCATGTTGGCGTCACTACTACTCACATAACTCCTTGTCCCAAACGTGTCATAAACACCCGAATTTTGAGTTTGCAATCCTTGATACCGTGATACCGTGCAAAACTTAACACCATTGACATTGTATGTTGTAAACCTTTTTGCATGATCAAGAGAGCCAATTGCGAGGGCTCTGAAATCTGGTGAGTATGGGTTGTGGTCAAGTAGTTTTCTGCACGCAAACCAGGTCGGGAATTCTTTGTGGACCTTGTTGTCAACTTCCAATAATGTTTGTGTAGGGATCCTGAGTTGATGCTTAACATGACTTCTAAATTCCCTGCAATTAATAATGGAAAGGTGATAATGAAATGAAAGTGAAAAATATTACGAAAGATATAGAATAACATGTGAGTGTATAATTCTTACTGTATGAAAGGTTCAACTTGAATGCAATTAATCAAGACATGTCTATGTGCTGGCAACTTCTTAGTTGCCGTTAGTTTGAAGTTCTCAGTTCCTCCAACTGGTTTACCAACACGAGAGATAAATTCTCCTGATGTTAGCGTAGCTTCAGGACAATCGTCAACGTGAGGTAGGTGGTTGAATGCCGTCTCAAGGTCATCAAAGTACCTTGAACAAAAATACAGCACCTCATCCCCTATATAGCCTTCAGCTATTGAACCTTCTGGCCACGCTTTATTCCTTACGTAAGATTTTAATTTCCCAAGGAACCTACGAAGTAAAGAAGAGAAAATTGATACTAAATGCTGAAAAGGATGACTAGAAAACATAAGAACTAACAATGAATTACATATTTAAAATGAGTACTTCTCAATCGAATACATCCATCGATATTGTACTGGGCCAGCGAGCTTTGTTTCATGAACAAGGTAGACTGTAAGGTGAACTATCACAGTAAAAAAGGATGGAGGAAAGATCATCTTCAAATGACAAAGTGTAATAATGATTTGGGATTGCAGCTGATCAAGCTTCTCAACGATCAAAACCTTAGAATACAACTTTCAAAAGAAAGAACAAAGTTCCACCAAAATGATGGAAACATCGGGAGGAAGTGCATTCTTTATAGCCAAAGGGAGTAACTGTTGCATAAGAACATGTGAGTCATAACTCTTCAAGCCAGCAACCTTTCAAGCCAGCAAGTCAACACATCGTTGAGGAAGACTTCCTTGTTTGGTTTTGTGAGGGTAAACTTTACTGGCTGAGAATCTTTGCAAGTTTCTTCTTCTTCTGCTTTTTCTCCTTTAGAATTGTCTTGTACCTCGATGTGTGGCATCTCTTACAAGTCTCCCTGTTGGAATCGTCTCCCCAATACAGCATACAATCATTGGGGCATGCATCAATCTTTTGATAGTTCAACCCCAACCTGTTGATAATCTTTTTGGCCTAGTAGAATGTTGTGGGAATCTCAGCATCGCGGAATGCATCTTGTAACAATTCGAGCAACATCGACATTCCCTTATCTATGATTCCATACAAGCACTTGATATGATACAATTTGATCAATAAAGATAATTTAGAATATTTTCGGCAACCTTGATATAAAGGACGATCTGCTTCATCCATCAAGCTGAAAAAATCCCGAGCTGCTTCATTCCTCAAGAACACTGGCTCAGAACCTTGCACTTCTTCGTTGAAGTTGTCACCTTGAAATCCAAATGCATCATGCACAGAGCATCATCATATCTCATGCTGGCCTTCTCACCTTAAACTGCCCAAAACGTATAGTCCTCTGGGAAAGGCTTTAGAAGCAAATGTTCCTTAACAACATTTCGTGCATGCCAATTTTTGAACTTGCATCTCCGACACGAACAGAAGATCTTGTCAATACAGCTGGCATGAGTGAATGCGAACTCCAAGAAATTGTTTAATCCATACAAATATTCTGGAGAATTGCGTGGCAACTTGATCCATAACTTATCCATAACTACTAGTGAGAGAGAAAAAGTATAGTGAAGAAGATGAGTGAATAGAAAATGACGAGTGCTTGGAACCTTATATTCTAAATTTCCAACGTTTAATATTTTGTAGCGGTTCATAACCGCTACAGTAACCTCTACGGTAATAAACATTTGTAGCGGTTATATGTATAAAACCGCTACTAATTTTCAAGCTGTTGGAAATCAAATTAAAGAATTAGTTTTAAACTTGTAGCGATTATAAGAAAAACTGCTACTAATATACATTTGTAGCGGTTATACATAAGTAACCGCTACAAATTTGCAAAAAGTGGGGGGAAATTCAAAATTGAAAATTTGAGTATTTGTAGCGGTTATTTAGATAACGCTACAAATAGTCAAATATTCAATTTTGAATTTTGCCGCGCTCATATCTTTGCAATTGTAGTGGTTTTTGCATTAACCGCTACAAATATGGAACTATATTTCAAAATATATATATATATATATTTGTAGCGGTTATATTATTAAACCACTACAAATATAATAAAATTACATTTGTAGCGGTTCTTGTATTAACCGCTACTAATATATATATTTGTAGTGGTTTTATAATATAACCGCTATATATATATTAGTTTTAAAAATATAACTAATACTGTTGCAATTAATTCATAAATTCAATAACGCAGTCTAAGAATATAAAATATAACTATGGTAAACGCAATAAGAATCTAAGTTCTGAAATAAAAAAATTATATATATTTATTTATAAATGTTACAACAAGAAAAAATAAATATGTCCTAAACTAAGTAGCTGGGGGCAGATCATCTGGTGCTCCCTCAGGTGCTACTGCATCGGGGTGCTGGGCAAAGTTAACAACACCACCATCATCATCAAGAGGAGGAGTAGTAGTCTGGACGATGTACCTAGGGACAGGGGGAACCTGTGGATACTTCTCGTTCGGTAACAGGCGACTCCACGACCACTCGAGCATGATGTTCGTGATATCACGCCAATGCGTCTACTGAGCGTAGATTAAATCAACCGGCTGCTGCTGCTATTGAGCCACTGCAACCTGTGTCCACTCCAAATCTGACCGCAGCTGCTCAACAGACTCGTCCCTCGGACATTTGACCCCTTAGAGCTTCCAGCCTCAAAGGCGATGCTCCTGCCGTAGACCATGCTAGGTCTGGCACCTATCCCCATCCCCCGCACGCGTTTGAGGTGCTCAGCCTGACCTAGACCCACCTTCAAAGGAACCGTCGAGTCCATTGACCCCTGTGACTCCTCGGCCTGGGTCTCTTGCAGCTCAGCCTGCGACTGCTGCATCCGCTCCTGCCATTTTATGAAACAATTACTTATTAGAATTTTTAATTATTAAGTTGGTTTTATAAAAATTATAATAATGAAATTACTTACAATGGCCTCCTCTACCTGCTGAGAGGTCGAAGTCCCGTCACGGTGTCTGTGTGTGATAGCATACAACTCCCTATAGTCCGTCTAACGGTTCTCCTATTGTGCCTTCCTCTCCTAAAACAATTACAAAATTCAATTAGTATTATGAAATAACCAGTTAAAAGTCAGTGATATTATGAAAAGTTACCAGCTCGCTGTAAGTAACAGTAAAGGTCTTTGATCCTGCTGTGTGGTGGATCGTCTGTTGCCCACGGTACCTAGTGTTCCTCTGAGAAAGTGCCTGGAAAAAAATATTAAATATATTAAAACAATATAAAACATTTAAAATTAATAAAGTTCAAATTAAAATTAATTCAATTTAAATTATAATTTAATAATTAACAATTACAAAATTATATATAAATAATATAATAAACACAATACCTGCCCCTCAGTGGTCCTCCTGAACTGGATGAAACTCGCCCAGCTGTTCGGCGGGACATCGTCCAGGACACTCTCGATCAGCTGCTCTAGAGGCATCATCCCATCCTTATCCACACTATGGAAGAGACGGTTCTTCCTGTTCCTCTAGCCATCACCCATCTTTACCAGAGTGTACCTCTTTCGGTTGGCCCAAACGGCAAACTGCAGCTGTAAAAAAATTATTTAAATATCAATAATTACAAAAACCCTATTAAAAAATATTAATTAAATAGAATTAATTAAAAAAATATTAATTAAATACTATTAATTAAATCGGTTTGGGGACCTCGGGCTCCTTCCCCTATCCTGTCTTGAAGCCATATTAACTACAAAAATTCAAAAAAAATAATATTTTAGTCACATTATTATGCAAAAATATAATAAAAATACAAATACAAATAAAATACGTATTGTCTCTGTACCTCAAGCATAAATAATGAGAAATACTGCAGCAAAAACTCTTCCACAGACGTCTGAATGCTCAAATCTAAAAGAAAACACTCAAATAAACTTCAGGAAACAAAATGGCCAAACGGAAAAGTGAAAGGGGGCAGTGGCCTTATATAGGGGCGGCATTTGTAGCGGTTCTTGAAATAACCGCTAAATCAACCGCTACAAATAAACTAAGGCCACTAAATTTTATAGCAGTTCTATAATAACCGCTACTAATTACAAAAATGTTTGAATTTCTGAAACGGTTATGGTACAAAACCGCTACAAATTTTGAGACCTCTGAAATTCTGTAGCGGTTATAACACTTTATAACCACTACAAATAGGTGACCTTTTGTATTTTGTAGCGGTTTAATTGGTTAAACAGCTACAAATAACCGCTACACTGTTGGCGCGTTTTGGTTGCACCACTTGGCGGCAACTTTGTAGCGCTTATTATTTAGTAACCGCTATAATTTTACCGCTACAAGTTTTGGCGGGAAACACGTGCCATATTTGTAGTGCTTTTTTATACTTAATCGCTACAAAAAACGTTACTAATCTCTCGTGCGTAGCTTGCTGCTACAAATTTGTAACAGTTTAGGTTTTAACTGCTACAAATGTTTATATTTGAAGCGGTTAATTGTAACCACTACAATGTCACCGCTACAAAATACCATTTTTTTGTAGTGATATCACCCTCTAAAATGGAATTAAGAAAAGAAAAGATTAATTTTTAGGGCAAGTCTTAACTAAGAATGGAATAGAATTACAAGATCACATAAGCCAGAAGATATTTCAGTTTTAGAAAATTACAAATAAAAAAGAATTGCAATCATTCTTAGGATTAGTAAATCAAGCTAGAAACTATATACCTAATCTATCAAAATTAACATCAAAGATATCTAAATTAGCAGGAGAAAAAACTATATGGAAATGGGATAATAATATAGATAAAGTTATAGAAAATATAAAGATGTTATGTAAATATTTATCTAAACTAACCATACCAATAAAAGAAAATGTAAAATGGATAATTTATATTGATGCCTAAGATAATTATTGGGGTGCAGCCTTATATCATGAAGATGAAGATGGAATTGAAAAAATAACAAGATATACAAGTGGGAAGTTTAATGAATCACAAAGTAGATATCATTCAAATTGGAAAGAATTTTTAGCAGTTGTAAAAGCTATAGAAAAATTAGAATTATTTATTGTAAATAGTACATTTGTAATTAGAATTGATAATACTCAAGTAAAACATTGGTTATCAAGAGGAATAAAACAGAATAAATTGAGTAACAAATGTTAATTAAGTGGCAGACAAATTTAGCTTATTATGATTATAAAGTTGAATATATCAAAGGAAAAAATAACTTAATTGCTGACTATTTGAGTAGATGGAATTAGTAAACAGGTTTGGAAGACATAGCCTTGTAAATCAAACAAATAAAGACGAAGAATCCTCTCCTTTGATGAGCCAACTTGTAATGAAGATTAATATTCTCGAAATGAATATGAGTTTATTAAGTATTCAAGTTAGCACTAGCATACAAGGGATAACAAGCTCTGTTGCTAGTATTAATGATTTACTTAATGCCATCTATATTCAACTTAAAAATCTGAAGCTGTGTAAGGCAGATGCTGCCAATCCAACTATAAGGACAGATGTTCAAATAAGTAATGTGGCCAGTAAGGGCAAGGAAGCAATTATTGCTAGCCCAGAAATATCTTTAAAAGGGTCATCTACCCTTGGTGAGTCATCTACGCACTCAGCCCAAAATTTAATTGAGTCATTAGGACTTAACTCTATCACACCTCTAATCTAGAAAGAAAAGTATACCACAATTTTTTCTTAGATAGTGGCCCAACAAGAAAAAGAAAAAGAAAAAGAAAAGCCAAAAAAGAACAATCCTATACCAACATCTAATTAGATATTTGGCCTCTCTCAGTAGTATAATTTCTATAAGCTTATCGTGAAAAAATTGAACCAATTAGCCTTGTCCCAAAAGACCATTAAATATGTCTCATTATGCTTTCAATAAAGCTATCATTTATCCAGGAACTCCTCTAAGTACTGTAAAAGTTTGTATAATTATGGTTTGATTCAGAGTATGTATCCCTCAGCATCTATGAAGGAAATCCCTGAGTTACCACAAATTATTAAATTATTTATAGAAGAATATTTCAAAATTGCAACAAAGCACCAAGTCTTTATAAGGTGTTACTCGACTGTAGTAGAAGTTACACTAGATAAGTTTTACATGCCTATAAACTTGATTAGATTAGGAACTACTAAGAAGCCCTTGGAATATGAACCATAATTCAAAGAAGAAATAGAAGATGATGAAGAATTCCTATTCAGAGTGTCAAATATAAGAGCTCAGGATTATCATATAATCTTCCAAGAGATGAATAGAATCAAAATTGCTGGAAAAGAAAAGCAATCATGGGCATTCAGATCCAGTAATATGACATGTGTATACTCTCTCGGAAACAAACTCCATAATGACAAGCAGTTTAATCTCTGGTATGATAAAATAAAGAAGAACCAGATCGATAACACAGAGGAAACTGAGAAGAAGATTTGTCAAATAATTGGAGATTATCTGAATCATGAATGCCAACATTGCAAAGAGACAAGAGGAAATGACAGTAATTCAGATATTTATCTGGATCCAAGCCTCCTGTAAGCGTCGGCACAAGAAGACAAGAATAGTGATCGTCGGCACATATGGACAAAGAATGACAGAAGAACTTGCAAGTAAAGGAAGAATCTTTGACAGGATAAAAAGTTGAAGTCATAGTCATGTAATTAATCATGTAAAAGTTACTTGAGTTACGGTAACCAAAGTCAAAATAACTCGAGTCTTGTAAGTAGAATTGGATTTCAGTTCTATATAAAGCTCTGTAAGGTCCATTTGGGACACACTGAAAATTTTTGAATGAAAAGAAATTTTCCTTCATACTCTCTCTCAAAACTTTCTGATCTTTGGTTGCAATTCTCAGCTATGGTCGTCTGCAACATTGCATTTAATCAACTATTATTGAAGACGAATAAGGTATGAGGGGCCAACTCTCTTTAGGGATCTGGGGGAAATTTTATCTAGGATCCATGGAAATGATTCGATAAATGAAACTACTGGGCAGTATGTAAAAAAAAGAGTCTGGAGAAATAGAGGAGAATGAAATGGTATGCCTACTGTAGATAATGAAGGCAGGCTATGCTAGTATAACTAGAAGGAGAAAGGTTGAGATCCAAATGAAGGATTCTCTATAAATGATTCTTGTATGAAAGAGGATAGGATTCCTTTCATAACCGGGGTTATATTCGGTCAAAACCATTTTGGTCTTCTTTATTTACTCATAGTAAATATTTTGATTTTTGCAAGTCAGTCCGTGTCTTTTAATTTCATTTTATATTCCGCAAATTTATGTGCTGCCCATGTTTGTCTCAGTTATATATATATATATATATATATTTATTTATTTATATATGCATACGCACATTATTTTAATCAACGTAAAACGTGGGTGCGATAGTATTTTTTGGTAAAGTTATAGTTGTTTTGTACTTTTTACACTGGTTACACCTAGATAGTTTCATGTGGTCACATTATTTAAGCATTCCTAATGCACTTGATCACAAGTAAAAGTTTTAGGTTCATAAATCATAAATATCAACCATACATTGTCATCTTTTAGGTATATATGCGCACATGCTGAGAAATTTTGGTGTCTAGATGTAACAAACTTTTTAGTACTGAGGGTACAAATAATCATCATGTTGTTCTATCCAACCTGTTGGAGCTTGTTTGGATAATGACCTATTAAGAAAATTTCTTAAAGAAGGATTTTACAAGGTCAAGGTGGATGAATTAGTGCTAAAAGATGAGAAAAAAACGACAGTGGATGAGACGTCATCCGTGATAAAGAAGATAGATGTATTTGTGGTTATAGTTGTAAACTTATCTTTGTTGTTCCTTCAGCTGTTGTAGAAATGATTGGATCATACATAGTCTCAACTTGTGTTGATCTAAAGGTTTTAGAAAATTAATTATGTTTTTAATTGTATAAAAGCGATTAACTTAATTAATAGCCTCTCACCCCTTTAGAAATATTGTGTGGATGAAGTTTGGTTAATTTTCCATAGGGATTGACAGGTTTTGATTAGCTACGCGCCATAGAGAAAATGTTACACTTGATGTGGAACATTTCACTAAGCTTTCTCATGAGCTTATAAAGGACATTTTTGTGTCCTTGATTACCATTTTAGGCAAGAGGTGGAAGTTGATTATGGAAGTTAGATCCTTGTTTAATTTGTTCAGACTGTTTTTCTCTTTACGAGTTCTAGAATTCAATTTTGCATTAAGAAAATCAAAATGTTCAAATATGTATGTCAAGTGTTTGATGATGAATCTAAGTGACAATATATAACTATTATATATAATACAACACATGTCAAAAGTAAGGTATTTACATGGCAATAACAAAGTCTCAAGTCTTAAGCTAAGCCTTAAAACTTTCATTCTCAATTACCTCACTACTACAAAAAGGGGCTTTAGTGGCGTAGCTCCTATGGCATTTCTTTAAAGAAGTGCCAAAAATAGTTATTTATTTATTTAAAATCAAAATTATTTGAAAGCTTTAGCGCTTACAATTATAAACGTCATAATTGACGTTAACCTTGCATGACGTTTCTCTGAACAAGCGCCAAACAAGGTCTTCAGGTTTTTTTTTAAAAAAACAATAGGAAGCTTTGGCATTTTATGTGGAAGCGCCAAAGCTTCCTATATTTTGTTTTTTAAGAAAAAGAAAATATAATAGGAAACTTTGGCGCTTCCTTACGAAGCGCCAAAGCACCTTATATTTTTTTAAAAATATATATATAATAGGAAGTTTATGATTCCAGATTTCACGGTTATATGGGCTGTAAAGGTAGATTGATCTTTATAGAAAACCGAAGCTTTGTCTCTGTCCAAACCAATCATGCACATCTTAAGGGTGTAAACAGGGTCACATGCATTCACTGAGTCAGCACAAGCAGAGTCTAACTTATATATTAAAAGTATACATATAGTGTTGACAAAAAAATAGTATACATATAGTAATATATAATAATTACATTTTTGGTGTGTGTATGTCTATAAAGTAAAGAACGGAGAGAGCCAAGGGTCACCACATGTATGGTGATTTACCGATATTATATATATAATGCAATGTAAACATGATTTGGCGGTTTCCAAGATAGGAAGCTTTGGCGTTTTATAATAAAACGACAAAGCTTCCTATATATCAAAAAAAAATGGATCAAAGATGGGTGTAGATAAAAGCTTCCACATATATTAAAAAGAAAAAAAAATGAAGATCTGGGAAGCTTTGGCATTTTATAATTAAACGCCAAAGCTTCTACATATATATTAAAAAAACGAAGGATATGAATCATATGATCGTTGCAGATTTTTTTTGGATCAAGATGGGAAGCTTTGTTTTGAACAAAAAAAAAAGATGGGAAGCTTTGGCGTTTTATAATAAAACGCCAAAGCTTCCACTATTACAAAAAGAAATGAAGGATATCATTGATGACTGCAGGTGATTTTGGAGGGGAAGTTTTGGCGTTTTGGAATAAAAACGCCGAAGCTTCCACAATTATTAAAAAATTTGGAGGGGAAGCTTTGACGTTTTATTCCAAAACGCCAAAGCTTCCATAATTATTAAAAAAAACAAAGGGATCATCTTTACTTAAGGGAGAAGAATCACGTGAAAGCTTTGGCATTCATTGAAAAGTCAAGTCAAAAAGGAATGGAGAAGAATCACATGAAAGCTTCCACCTGCATATTTGTTTTTTTCATTGACAAGGCAAGTCATATCTATCTTGAATAGTGATCTATACATTAATAAATCACTTTCCAAACTTTATAGCTGGCCATCCGACAGCTCCTTGAAGAGGTTGGACATAAATCACTTTTTGTGACATTGCATATTTGCATCTGCGCATTGAAGAAGAACCTGCAGACTTGTAGGAGCAATCCTGTTTGGTGTACAAGCTTTAGAGTTCAATGCTTATGGAAGGCATGAAACTAGAAGGTGTTTTGCAACTAAGAAACCAACACCACAAGACTGGTCAATGAGGTTATGTCTTTCTCTGAACATGTTACTCACGCTCTTCCTCAGCTCCCTCGACCATTGAAAGCCATCGTCAAAGCTCGCTGTTGGGAAAGAATCACAGGTTGGCCATTTACTTGATGAGAATCATGACTTCTTTTACAATATGCCTTTATACTTGGTGGATCACACAATGTTTTTTTTAATTACAACTATATTATGATGGTTGGCAATTGGCATTTCTAAAGTACGTATTCAAAGCTGCTTGCTCTGATTCCCTGTACACAGCCCCACCATTAATTAGTTCCCTCTGATTCCCACTTTGATCCATGTTAGTGATATGAACTATATTCGTATTAATTGAAGTGACCAACAGGAAGCCATATGCGGCAGCAGGGGTCCTTATAAATGCACATGTACAACGCCTAGGACATGTTGTTAAAAAAATTATAATAGAAAAAAAATTCAGTCAGCTTTAATTTAGTTTTTTTAAATATTTTTTAAAGGAATTTTTGGCGCTTTCTAAGGTTTATAACATTAATGGCGCTTATATAAGAAGTGCCATAGATACTCACACCTTTTTTGGCACTTTTTATATAAGCGCCATAAAAGGTAATATAAATGTTAAAAATTTTTAACACCCGCCATTGCTGCGTCCCGCCACTATCGCTTTCCTGCTTTTCTTTTCTATTGTCCCCACCCCCTTTCCTCTGTTTGACCGGCGACAAGTAGAAGCTTCTTTGGTCCCCCACTTGCTATTTTTTTTTGTCTCCTCCTCGTGCAAATATTTGTAAACATTTGTTCGCCACTTTCATTACAACATAGAGCTTCGTTGCGGTACAAAGCTTCCTCCTACATGTGTTCTTTTTCTTTTTGGCTGGTTGCAGTACAAAGCTTCCTCCCTCGTGTTCTTTTTCTTTTTGGCTGGTTGCAGTACAAAGCTTCCTACAGAAGCTCCTGTAAGTGTTGTTTGTTTTTTAACATTTTATTCACATTTTTTTAATTAAAATATGTATGACTATTATATATTTGCTTATACTTTTCTATAGAAGTACATGTTGTCAATAGTGAAAGAGTTGGGAATGGCACTGTTGAAATGGTCAAATTAGGTAAAAGTGTTATAAATGCCGCTGGTAGTTTAATCAATGATTATTTTGGAACCAATTAATTTAATAAACGCAGGGTTGTATTTTTGTTGGCTTGTTATAGACCCAATTATTTTAATTACGACATGTAGAAGTGTTGGCCAATATGGTTTATTTGGTGGTGAGTTGTGAACATTATTTAGATGTTGTGGGATTAATTGGTTGATTATTTGTGATTTAAGAAGAGTGTTTAATATTTTGTAAAACTTTAAATTTTGAAATGTTATGCTGCTGAATTTACTTTTTTAAAAAAATAAATAACAAATAAAGAGAACTTTAAGAGGCAAGCAACTGACCACTTATAAAAATATATATGTTTAAGGTATAGATGGATCGAAAATGGATGTCATCTAATCGGTGCTCAAGAGAATATATTGATGGGGTGAAAGAGTTTATTAGATTTGCAAGCGAGCATGCAAATGATCCTAACAAAATCCTATGTCCTTGCTTATCTTGTTGTTATGGAAAGCGGATTAGTCCACTTGATTTGCTAGATCATTTAGTGTGTCATGGAATTGATCAATCATATACACGATGGACAAGGCACGGTGAGACGGATGATGCAGATCGTGGTCAAATACATACCATGATCGGTGCTTCAAATGAGTTTGACTCAAGCATGCGTGATGAAGATGATGGTCTTCAAGAAATGCTAAATGCAGTTGAAGGGGTGCTTCATAATCGTCCTTAAGAATATGAGAAGTTGAAAGGTGATGCAGAGAAGCCATTATATGCTGGTAGTACTAAATACACAAGATTGCTAGCAGTGTTGAAATTGTACAACTTTAAAGCACGCTATGGATTGAGTGATTCTGGTTTCACCGCACTACTTGATAATTGTGCGGTCCAGTGTACTTGAGATAGATGTACCCGAATGAGCGATTTATGAAAATTTTAAAGGGGTATGTGAAAAATAGATATCGACCAGAGGGTTATATAGCTGAGCGGTATAGCAAGTGACTTCTGTGCTAAATTTCTATCAAATGTTGACCCCGTGTCCCCAAGTCTCGTCATGATGGGCGAAGATCAGGGAAAGGAAGAAGTGGGAAGGATGTAATAAGGATATCGGTGACTGAATAGGAACAAGCTCACTTGTATGTGCTTCATAACACTAATGAGGTTGAACCATTTGTTGACGAACACAAGGCCGCACTTCGATTGGCACATGGTGACAGGAATGAAAATTTTATAACAAAGGAACACAACAAACATTTTCCAAGTTGGTTAAAAAGGCGCATTAAAGATGAGGTAGAGAGGAATCCTGATCTAATTTCTGAAAACTTGAGATGGCTATCGAATGGACCGAGCTTAAGTGTATTATCTTATAATGGTTATGCAATCAACGGTTACACCTTCTACACACAAGAACATGATACAAGGAGCACGATGCAAAATAGTGGGGTCACACTTGTTGCTGATTCTTGGCATAGATCCAATGTCAAAGACATGTACCCTATCTACGCACCAATGTCATACTTTGGTGTAATTGAACAAATATGGGAGTTAGATTATATTGTGTTGAGGGTCCCTGTCTTCAGGTGTAAGTGGGTTAACAACAACAATGGATTGCGGACATATGAGTTAGGGTTTGTTCAAGTAGACCTTTCTAAAGTTTGGTATAAAGATGATCCTTTCATTTTAGCATCACAAGCAGAACAAGTGTTTTTCGTTCCCAATCCTGCTAAGAAGAATTGGTCCATTGTAGTTCCATTAAACAAGAATCATCAAGAACAAGTTGGTTCTACAAGTAATTAATATTTGAATATTCCTAATGATACTCTTTCCTTTGAGATGTTGTGGTCAAGATATATTGATAGAAATGAAGAAGAAGATGAAGACGAACATTTATATATGAGACATGATCATAAAGAGGGGACATGGTTTTTAAATCAAACAAGAAAGAGAAAAAGATGATAATGAGTGTCTTGATTTTTTTAGTATGTATGTTTTATTACATGTATTCATATATTCCAACTTAATTTACTTTTATTACTATGATTGTCAATATGCACTGATATTTTTGTCTTATTTGTTTAACTTGTAGGAAAATGGATCCCCACAATGATCAAGCAGCCTTTGAAGCCCACAATGAAGATGCAGTTGATCCTCACATTGAGCAAGCAGCCTTTGAAGCCGCTGTAGTCCGAGGTAGGACTGTGATGCATAAACTGATCAAACTAAGGAGCAAGGGCATTATGTTAAAGCTTGAGTGGAATGACAAGGGAAACCCAATTGGTGAAAATGCTAGCAACTTTATTAATTATATTGGGACTATTGTCAAAGAAAGAGTCCCCATTACAATTTCAGATTGGAGACGGGCAAAGAAGGACTATTATGATATGCTTCTGAGTTCAGTTAAGGTAAACATTATTTACTTTATTATTCTGGTTGTTTTGTTGCATGAATTACAATCTAACAAAGCATGTGTGGTTTTTTTGTTACAGTCTATCTTCATTATCGATGACGACAAAGACAAATTCGTGCTCGCAAAATGTGGCAAACTTTTGAGATGTTTTCGTTCCAATCTTATCAAATTCTACTCGCGGGACACAAATGGCGATATCATTCATACGCCACCACAGTTGTACGATGGAATAATAACACAAGAGCAGTGGGATGCGTTTTTTAGCACACATACTACCGCGGAGTTTCTGGTAATACAATATTAGCCTTTACAGACTACTTGCAATGTAATTGAAATTAATATTTATTGAAATTATTTGCATTTAAAAAGGAACGAAGTGATAGAAATTGTGAAAGCGCAAGCAACATGGCATACCGGTACTTAAAAGGACCACTATCGTATGCAAAGTTGGAGCAACAATTGGTAAGAACTTATAATCATTTCGTATGAATATAATTTAGATGACTAATTTTTAAATACAACTAACTTTGTTATAAAGGTCAAACAATCACATTCTGATGTCACACACATGCCATGTCATAATTTGTGGCTGGTCGGCGTCACTAATAAAAAAGGAGAAATTCCCAGCGAACAAGCCAGAGAAGTTGCAGAATATTGTGTAAGTGGTGGATTATTCATAAATATTTTGCTTTGATTAAATGATTTTATTTTATAATAACTAACATTATTGCAATTGTTGTTGTGATAGCAAAAAATGACGCAGGACCAACCAGAGTTGATGAATTATGTTGGTCGTGACGATTTACTCAGCAGAGCTCTTGAAGCTCCTGAGTATCATGGTCGTCTTTGTGGTACTGGTTTTGTAGTCTCCCAAACATCATACTTTGAACGCCAAA
Source organism: Inga laurina (assembly GCA_963855925.1). Taxonomy (NCBI): domain Eukaryota; kingdom Viridiplantae; phylum Streptophyta; class Magnoliopsida; order Fabales; family Fabaceae; genus Inga; species Inga laurina. The sequence goes on from OY979710.1 coordinate 11,293,128, forward strand.
AGCGACCCAACAAAAATGACTTTATGCAACTACAGGAGCAGATTTGTAACTACAAGCAGCAACTGGAACAGCAGATGAGTGTCTACAAGCATCAAGTAGATGAGCAGATGAGTGTCCACCAACACCAAATAGAACAATTTAACGATCATATGCGATTGATGCAAGAGCAAAATACATTATTGAAGGCTCAAATTGACACTTTACTGCTTTCTCGGCCAGCACCAAGCCCAATGTGTGACAGCACAAGTGTGAAGAATGATAGTTGCCCCTCCACGCCTAAAGTCCCAATTCCTTTCGTAATTAATTTCTTCTCTAGTTGACTTTTTGTTATGTTTTAAATTAGTGTACCTTAATATTGACTCCATCTTTCATAGGGCGAATCGGCATGCAAGCTGCACGTCGATGAATCTTTCAAGCATGCAGTTGCTGTAAGAGTTGTCTACAACACCGACACTGATATCCTTCATGGTTCACCATTGCCTAAGAACACACTTAGAGTCAAGGTTGACGTATGCACAGATGCAGATGCCCTCCTACCAATCCCTTCTCTAGATGAACAAACAATGGTAAAAGATGTTGTTGGTGGTTATGTTGCATGGCCAATAGGTCTGATTGAGCCATATCAAAAGGTGGTTTAATTTACAATTCCTTCTACTTATTCTACATGCACTTCTATCTACAAAACTACATGATTAAATTTTAATGATTTTTGTAGGTTGCTACTAGTCATAAAGGAAAAAGAATTGAAGGCCATAGGAAGAACTCACATTGTTCAGCAACCCAACAGAAGTCCCAACCTTCTACTAGCAAACGAAACAACAAACCAATGGTCTCGTATCACCAACAGTTGGCATCAATGGTACAACAATTGATCCTCTAACAAGGTCAGGAAATACGTTTTCATCCGGACATCTATAATACAGAAGGTGTAATTGATCATGTCGATGGTGTTGTGCTGAATGATGTGCTTACTCGTGGAAGGATAGGTGGAACAGCTATCAACTTATGGATCAGGTATTCGTCTATCATTGTTATTATTATTCATCATTCAATATTTTTTTGGTGGAAATGACATTGTTTGTTTGATATAAAGGCATTTGTACCACGATGAGATAGTAGGCACGGATAGGATGCAGAGATTCGTCTTTGTTAGCCCACACCTCTTTAGTCAGTATAGGGGGAGAGATTTGGAAGCACAGTCTAACGAACTTAGAGACTGCTTTATGCTTAGAGCAACCCCTAACAAGCTCTTTATTGTGCCATACAATGTAGGGTAAGTGATTTGTGACAATATTTGAATGTATGTTTTTTATTTTTTCACTTTTACCATTAAATGATTGTCCAAATAAAATTTTCAAAATGTGTTTTTAGGGAACATTGGATATTAATTGTTGTCCATCCCGCAGCAACAGAAAGCCCTCGATTTACTATCTAGATCCTATAGAAACTGCTTATCCAGATAATTGCCCTGATATGCTGATTATCTTTAATAAGTAAGTGTATGGGTGTATGTGTAAATATTTTCATGTGTGATTATTGAATAATCAAAATTAATCAGGAACTTCTTTGTTTTATTAGTGCATTAACCGCATATAGAGGAAAAGTTGGATTGACCTACTCTAGACGCAATGACCCGGCCAATAGCTATGCGTGGAGGAAGATTATGGTACTTATATATGAATTTACTCCATTCTTGTTAGTAAAAAAAAAATTATTCAAAAATTGACATAACTATTTCATTGTATTGTTGCAGTGTCCATTCCAGCTGAATGATAATGATTGTGGTTATTATGTTATGAAATTTATGAAAGATATAGTTACTCATCGCCACCTTGTAATTCCTGTGAAAGTAAGTTCCCTTTAGTTGCAATTGATATTGTGTTTTAATTTTAATTGACAAAGTGTCTAAATTTAGTAATTTTCATTCTTTGTATACATGATTGTTTATGTAGTATTATGAAGATGCACGTTGTGCTGAGCTGTCTGACCATCAAATGGATGAAATCATTGAAGAATGGTGTGAATATATGGTCAAGCAATTAGTTAATTTAGTCATGTAGCTTCTTTCTTGCCTATTCTTATTTTGTTTAATCATTTATAAAATTAGTTGTACACTATATAATCATTGTTAATACAATATATTTTTTAGTTGTTAAACATTATAATTATTCATTGTAGTTATTTGAACAAATGACCATCATCGTTTTGTATTGTAATATTTGCCTATTAGACAAAATATATGGTCATTTGCTTACTACTATATATATATGGTCATCAGGTACTGCATAGGAAAAAAAATATTTTAAAAAATTATTAACAAAATTAAACCTACTTTGGCGTTTGAAGGTAAAACGCCAAAGGAGGGTAACCCCTCCTTTGGCGTTTATTAATCAAACGCCAAAAGAGGGGTGTCCCCTCTTTTGGCACTTTCCTCCCGAAACGCTACATATAATTAATATATTTATTTAATTTAATAAAGTAACGTATGGCATTTCTGTAAATTGAAAAGCGCCACAGGAATTTTTGATGGCATCAAAAGCTTTGGCGTTTCTTAAACGCCAAAGTATTTTATAAAATAAGCACCATTACACTACTTTTTTGTAGTAGTGCCTCTAGTTTGTCTGAAAAAAAAAATTAAAAACTAAAATTTAAATAATTTTAACAAATGTTATCATTTAAGTTTTTCTAATTTATTAATAATTTTTTATTTTAAAAAAACTAAAATTATCAATAAATAATAAGTCCATTCTTAATCTAATATTCTTAAAATTTTAAGTGATTCTATGCAACAGTTGAAGATCAATTAAAGAATTCATTATTACTTTGTGCCGATTTTTTGAAAAAACAATTATTAACTATACAATAAATTTGCTGAGTCAGGCTTTTTTCATATTAAGATTAAGGGATTGAAATTATACTTTATAAATTTAAAAGAATACATTAAAATGTAATTCAAATTTAAAAATTTAACATATACTTTAACCTATTTTAGAAGTGTTTTCAAAATTTTGAAATTAAAGTGGAAAACATGAATAAGGAAATTCAAATATTATAGGGAGAGAAAAAATTGTATATTTGTCCCAAGAAACAATTGCATTTATTTTAATGATGAAACTAAGTAATCTTGTACCACTCTTGTTTTATTTATACGTTCAGTTTTAGAAAAAGTTTTTGTCCTTATCATTAGCCCACTTTCAGGTAATAAATAAAAGTATTACAATTTTACCCCTATTAATGGTAATAAGTTTTAGATAGAAAAAAGAGATAAAAAATACTTATTCATAAATGAAATCCGTAAAAATGAAAAAAATTTATCAATTTAGTTCATATTTATTGATTTAACAAACTCTCCTTGATATATAAGAATTAGATAATTTAGACTTATAAATAAGATATGTTTAGGAAGGAAAAGTAATCATGTACTTCAATATACTATTATTAATAATATGGGCCCTAAAATTAAATTTGTAAAAGGCTAAAATATATTTTTAGTCCTTAAATTTACATAAGGTATACTTTTGAACCCTTAATTTTATAAAGTATAATTTTAGTCCCATAATTCTAATACTGTTAACTGTTGCTAACCAAAAACATTGGCTAATCCAAAACGCGGACGCAACAAACTTAAGTGATAATTGAAAAGTTGACAAAAAGTATTTAAGGTTTAATTTTTGTAATATTAAAGCTTATTTAATTTTTGATATTTTGATATTTAAGTTTTAAATTTTATTTTCAATTTTTAATATTAAAAAATTAAAACTTAAATATGCTTTATCAGTTGTTTAGTTATCATTTGAGTTTGTTGCATCAGCGTTTTCTATTTGTAACATTAACCAAAAGTATATCTCATATAGAATTTAAGGCCCGACGGTCGACCGAAGAAGATGCCAGCTCGAGTCGCCCATGAAAACAGCTATAGTTGTTAAACTGTTTTGAACTGTCATGAGCCTGTCAGCCAGAAACTGCCATTAAGCCGGGAGCCAAGATGGCTTTAAAGTAACCGAACGGTCTGAGTGTTTCTCATATCTTTGAAATTTTCGGCTGATTCACACCTCCGAATGAGTTGTTCCCCCTTTCAAACATTAACTCGTATCTATGCCTTCCTTCACTGGTAATGTCAAATATAAGCCACCAGTGTTGAAGAAGAAAGAAAAAGATGCAAGAAAAAGAATAAGCAGGAAACAACTGCCACCGGAGGGGTTGGGTTTCTCTCATTGTCCTCTTTTTCATTTTCTTCTCATAATCTCATATCCTTTATTAAATTAAAACAATATATGATTTATATTCAATCTTTTATAAAATTATTTTTATAAACATAACCAAATAAATTTAAATTCTTAAAATTTAATCTATACTATTAATAATTGCAATCCATGCAAAATAAATAAATGTTAATTTATAAAATATTATAATAATATTTTTATAAAATATGAAATCTAAACCATCCATTATATAATCTAAAGGTAGAGATGAGATGATGAGAAGATAATGAGAAAGAGGATAATGAGAGTATCCTCCCTCTCCAAATATTACCGCTAACTTCTTTCAATTCACGGCTTTACATGTTATCAGTCTCTCTGGTCACTTGTCAGAACTTGAAAACAAGTGTTTATATGGGACACATGAAGCTGGGTTGCAAAGGGTGGATGACGGGATGTCTGTAGTTTTTTATTCATTTTTTTCTCCCTTAATTTTATTATAAACACAAGACTCTACATATACCTGTTAAAATGTTTTCAAACACTAAATCATTTTAATATTACTCATTTTTAATATTACATATCTCATAATATAATTTTTAATTTATCATTTTTATTTTTTAAAAAGCTTTAATGTGTGAAATAATATACTTTAAAATGTATTTTTGGTATTTTATTTTATTTATAATAAGTGCTAAGTAATTAAAATTATTTTCTTATTTTATTTTATTGACATATATGTTGTGACTTTGTAATGTTTTCATTAATTAAAGTAAATTAATTATGTTTATATTATTATATATATAAATAATATTATTTTTAATTTAATTATTATATCACCAATCTAATTAAACAATCCAACTATTTAGATTGTTTGAACAATAACTCGTTAATCTTTCTTACTTAAGCGTTTCAATTTTGAAAACATTGATTGTACATATCTAACGAGGGCTTGTGTCTTTTATTTTCTTTGTTTTGTTTTCTTGGGCGTGTTAGAGTTTCCACGTGTCTCTTTTCGACTTCCCTTCACTCTTTCACGGTTCATTGCTCCCCAGAGGATCCTTGTGGATCAACCACGATGACTTCGGTTCTTCCTATCGTCTTTCTCCTTCTTCCTTGGGCCATTGCCTCTATTCTGTCGCCGATTGTATCTTCCACGATGGAGACGCCTACTCCGACCCCATGGCCTCACCAATTTCACTCCATTCTGTTCATGAACTACAGCGGAACCCTTCAAAAGATCGATCTCTGGTACGATAGGCCCAACGGTCGCAACTTCAACATCATACAGGACCAGCTCGGCGATAAGATTCTCTACGACCTCGAATGGAACAATGGCACCTCCTTCTTCTACACTCTGGATACTACCCAGGAATGCAAGTCTGTTCAGCTCGAAGTCGGTATTCTTTGTCCTAATTGGTTGGATGGTGCAAACTATTTGGGTCAGCAAACTGTGGATGGCTTCCTGTGCAATGTTTGGGAGAAGGTCGATTTCATTTGGTACTATGAAGATGTCGTTTTGAAAAGGCCTGTTCATTGGGTCTTCTACACTGATATGTCATGTATGTAACTGCTACTTTTATGACCCATTACCCTCAATTTTGGGATTCTCGTTTGTTTCGGAATTAGGAAATGAAAGTAATGTGGTAATATACTCCCTCCGATCTTATTTAATGAAAGACCTATTTACCTAATGTCATAAGAAAGCAAAGCCTCACCAACTATGGAAAAAGAGTGAACCTCTCGCTGGCCATTTTTTCAATACTCATGTTTTTTAGTATAAAATATATTTATTTAATTTAAATAGATTAAAAATTAGTTAAATTAAGGAATATGATATGTTTTATGTAAAACACCGAAATCATGTTACTTTATTTCCTCCATCTTTCTCTTACTTAATTATTAATTATTGTTAAATAAATATCGATGGGTAAATTATAAAAAGACTGATAAAAAATGAGAAATAAGTTTTATATTTAGAATTAAAATCTTACATTAAAAATGAGAGGAGTAGCACTTTGGGCTAATGCAGTTTGTTTAATTTGTACTGGTAGACAGGCGCATGTGATGAATTTTGAAGTGGGAGCTGTACTGGAGGATGCTAAGTGGCAAGCTCCTGTTTATTGCTTTGATAAGAAGAATAAATCTCTTGACGGCTCTAGCATTCTCAGGGCTTCTGTTCTAAGGAGTAAGGAGCATGTACTTGTAACTTGAAAAATTTGTTTAGCATTTAGTGTTCTTGCTGTTTCTGCTCTGTGTATGTTGTCTGATTGTTTCTGTTATAATAACACCCAGGAAGAAAATCTTCATTCTGTAATTTATCTGGATGACATCTTTTACTGCAAGAAAATCTATTATATATATATATATATATATATATTTCATTATCCCACCAACTTGAAGAAGCTGATTAGAAGAAACCAAGTTCAGGTATGGTAAGTTTTCTCACCACATAAGGGTCTTGACTCATCTTATTCTTGTTTAGTCAGTAGCCACTTCACAATAATAGGTATTAGAAACCAATTTACTATTCCCTTGAGATGTTGGGATAAATGATTACAATTGTTACTTAAATTTGCCACAATATGGACTATTTGGTCCTTGACAGGTTCTTTCCTCACTTTAGTCACTAGTATGGTGTACAAAATTAGTCCCTGTATGTTCCGAATTCTATATGTACATGTTAGGCTCCTATTATGGGCCCCACTTTGAGAAACCTCATAAGTGTGATGTAGTTTACAAGTCACGAAACTCTTAATCCAAATTGACTAGTCTTTTGATATGAGCTCTCCCTTTAGACTTGCGGTTATTACAATTGTGCTTTTATTGAGCTCAGACAACCGGAGACAGAAAGTGCTTGGTTAGCATGTTAAAACCTCTTATTCCTGAAGAACTTTGAGGAGGTAAAATACTTTCTATGTTTGGTTTCCTATTTGCAAGATACAAACTCAAGTTAAAGTGATCAAATACAAAGTCATCCTAGGTTAAGCCAAAGTGGTAGATATCGCCTGACTTATCAAAGGCGTAAAAATTAGTATTAAGTAATTTTTGTTGAATTATTTAATTATTGAATTATTTTAATTTTGCATTTGAAAGTTTGTTTTAAATTTGAATTTTGAATTTGAAAGTTTGTTAGCAAATAAATGGGATCACAAACCTCTTGTGAACTGCAAGAGTCTGTTTTACATTTGAATCCCTAATTCTTAGGCAGAGTCTGTTATTTCAATTGTAATACATTTTCCTATAAATATATTAGTTATTTCCAATACTAAAATATGAATGAATAAACAGTATTTCTTATATTTGGAGATTCTCCTTGGCTTATGACTCTTTATTAGTGAGATTCTTATTGAGAGAGAGGTAAGAAGAGAGTGTTCCTATAATTAAATACCTGAGAGTTATCATTTGGTATCAGAGACTCGTTCTAATCATAATGGTAAACACACGTTCTTCCAGCGCAAGTGAATCTAAAGGCAACCCTTCATCAGCCGAGCAATTGGCTACCATTGCTGCAAAGCTATCAGCTCTTGACGAGTTAAAAGAAAAGGTCATAGCTTTGAAGGCACAATCAACCCGTCAGAATATGAGGAAACACAGAGCTCTTGTTGACGTAACAGAGGAAGACTCTGAATACAACCAAGTATGACCATATACAAAAATTGATTTCCTAAAATTTGAAGGAGGAGACCCGCGAGGATGGATCCTTAAGGCAGAAAAATATTTTCATTTTTATGAAATACACGAAGATGACAAAGTTGATGTGACGTCTATGTATTTGGAAGGTGACACTTTGGATTTATTTTCCTAGGTAAGTTCTCAACACTCCATGCTTTATTGGGACGATTTTGTGAAAACATTACAGGAGCATTACAGACCGCCCGAATATCAGAATCCTGATGAGCATCTCTGCAATATTAAGTAGACCAATACAGTGAATGAATACATATAGGAATAAGTGAGACGTATGGTGCGAGTGACTAATTGGCTAGACCATTGTTTATTGGGAGTGTTCTAGAATAGGTTAAAAGAAGAACTTAAAGTCGACATCCGCATCCACAAACCGAGGACTATGTTTAGAGCCACCAGTTTAACCCTTGAATATGAGGGAATATTAACACCTGTCAGTGGGATAAAACCTAACTCTATACAGGCCCAAAACCGACCCAACCCCACCACATACACAAGCCCATATGCAAACCTCACCCCAATCCCACCTACCTTACCGTACATCCCCTATAACCCAACTCACGATACCCGCTCCAGCACTTCTCACCCATTCGGCCTCTCCAAATCCATCTCTTCCATCGCGTCCTCATCTACTAGTGCGATCTTTGGCACTACCCAAAGCTCCATGGTTGATCCAGAGCATCAATGTTGGCGGGACAAAGGCTTTTGTTATCGGTGTGGCGATCCATTCCGACCAAGACACCGCTACTAAGGGACGTTTTCATTACTGGAAATCAACGATAATGGATATTCGGTCCAAGAGCAATTTGGGTCCCTCACTGAAATTGAGCCGGAAGCATTGGCCGAAACTGAAGTCTCGTTTAATGCTATTCTTGATCAACCATCGGCGGCAACCATGAAACTCAACAGTACGATCATCTCTAAGGAAGTGATATTGTTGGTTGATAGCGGCTCAACACACAACTTCATATCCGACATACTAGTGAGAGAACTTGGGTTGCCCACATGTTTGGTGCCTACCTTTGGAGTCCAAATTGGGGATGAAACCTTAATTCGGTGCAACCAAATCTGCAAAAAATGTTGAAGTTCGACTACCTGGCTTAACCATTAAGTAGGATTTATCCTTTATCTCTAGCCAGTACCAATTTAGTCCTCGGCATCAAGTGGCGCACCTCACTCAACACCATTCAAGCAAACTGGAATGAGATGCTCCTCATATTCTGGGTTGAAGGTAAGCGTTATAAACTCCAAGGAATACCACGACTTGAACATGGTGCAGAATTTAAATCTATGACGTTTTCTGATTTAAAATTAGGTTCTAGTCATACTGGGCCATTGGTATTAGACGACCTCCTTACTGAATTCTTCTCAATTTTTGATAAACCCATAACCTTACCACCTACCCAAGAACATAATCATGCTATAACCTTACTGCCAATACCACCCCTCCTAACATAAGACCTTACAGATACCCATACTTCCAAAAAAAAAATGAAATTGAATGGCAAGTAGAAGAATTCCTAAAAAAGGGGTTCATTCGGCCTAGTTCAAGCCCATTTGCTAGCCCTGTTTTACTGGTGAAAAAGAAAGATGACTCTTGGTGAATATGTGTAGATTACTGAGCTCTCAACAAAATTACAATACCCGAAAAATACCACATTCCCAATATTGATGATCTCTTGAATGAGTTGCATGGTGTTGGTAATTTTTCAAAAATTGACCTCCATTCAGGGTACCACCAGATTCGAGTAGTAACTAAAGACATCCCTAAAACAGTGTTTCGGACTTATAGTGGTCATTATGAATATATTGCAATGCCATTTGGCCTTACTAATGCTCCAGCCACATTTCAAGCAGCCATGAATGATCTCCTTAGGCCATACTTGAGGAAATTTGTGCTTGTCTTCTTCGATGATATCCTGGTGTATAGCTCGTCACCTCAACAGCATGAATTCCACTTATGCACGATATTTCAAACTCTGCAGTAGCATTCCAATTTTGCTAACTTCAAGAAATGTGAATTTGGGAGGTCTCAATTGTCTTTCCTTGGTCACAAAATTTTAGCCCAGGGAGTAGAAACTGATTTTAAGAAGATTGAGGCTGTGAGAGACTGGCCAGTACCTTTTAATGTCACTAAGCTACGTGGTTTCTTGGGACTCACCGACTGTTATTGGCATTTTGTGAAAAATTACGGTATGATTGCTAGGCCTCTAACTGAACTTACAAAAAAGAATGCTTTTAAGTGGTCTTCGGTTACCCAAAAGGCATTTGAGAGACTTAAGATAGCATTAATTTATGCACCTGTTCCCAAGCTACCAGATTTCAATTCCAAATTTATTGTTGAGTGTGATGCTTCTATGGAGGGCATTGGAGCTATTTTACTGTAGTAGGAACATTTGGTGGCTTTCTACATCAAGGGATTTTCTTTTTCCAGCAGATACAAATCTGCATACAACCGAGAATTGTTAGCAGTAGTGTTAGCACTCCAAAAATTGTGTCACTGTCTCTTAGGGTGGCATTTTCTAGTGAGAACCGACCACCACACCACAGCCTCAAACAACTCTTTAACCAAAGAGTTCTCACAAATAATCAGCAATGTTTGGTACTTAAACTTCTGCCGTTTGACTTCAGCATTATATATAAAGCTGGGCAGGACAATTTGGGAGCTGATGCACTATCTAGAAGGCCTCAACATGCAGACTTTTTTCATTTGGTTATGCAACTACCACTGGATTTTTTGGGATTTGAGGAAGCGCTGCAGCTTGATAAGTTTACAGCGCCTATCATAGCCGCCATCACAGCAAAACCTGATTCAAAACCAGAGTACTTATTTGCAAATCAGAAACTATATTAACAAGGGCGCTTGGTTATACCTAAATGCTCTTCCTTACAAGCCAAACTTATTGAGGAGTCTCATTTGACACCTTCTGAAGGACATGGCGGGTATTTGAAAACATTGAAACGACTCTTAGGTACTTTTTTTTTCCCCACATGAAATCTGATATGAAAATTTTTATTCAACAATGCCATATTTGTCAAACGAATAAGTATAAGACTTTATCCCCTGTTGGTTTATTGCAACCCATACCTGCTCCTCAACAAATATGGGAAGACATTTCACTTGACTTTATTGTTGGGTTACCACAATCAGGAAACTATGACACCATCTTGGTTGTAGTGGACAAATTAAGCAAGTATTGTCATTTTATTCCATTATGTCACCCATACACCACTAAATCAGTAGCTACGCATTTCTGTGAGGAAATTGTGAGGTTGCATGGTATGCCAAGATCAATTATTTTAGACAAGGACCCTCTTTTCTTAAGTGCATTTTGGCTATAACTGTTTAAGTTAAGCCAACCTCGTTTGAGGATGAGCACTTCATATCATCCACAAACGGACGGCCAAACAGAAGTTGTTAATCGCTCTTTAGAGGCTTATTTAAGGTGTTTTGCTCATGAAAAACCACGTACTTGGAGTAAATTTCTATGTTGGGTAGAATGTTCTTTTGATACTAGTTTTCATACATCAACCAACACCACTCCTTTCAAGGTTGTGTATGGAAGAGACCCTCCTCTCCTTCATCCATTTGTCAAGGGTGAAACCCACATTGTAGCATTTGCGGAAGATTTAGGAACAAGAGGTGACATACTCCGACTTTTAAAGGATAATCTTAAGAAGACTTAGGATCGAATGAAGACTTATGCCGACCAGCATCGTCGGGAAATTATCTATGATATAGGGGATGTGGTCTTCTTACGTATCCAACCATCCCGCCAACACTTACTTGCAAGGCGAAAGTGCAACAAACTTTCCCCCCAGTTCTTTAGTCCTTACATTGTTAAACAAAGGGTTAGTTCTATTTCTTATGAACTGGATTTACCTCCTACTACAAGAATCCATCCCGTATTTCATGTTTCCCAATTAAGACCAGCACATTGGGTGCAACCTTTCGATCCTCTGGCTGAATTGCCTATTACAACAGATTTTGCATTACTGCTAGAATTTGAACAACTGTTAGCTCATCGTTGGAAGGGACCTTGTTTAGAGCTTCTTATCCAATGGAAAGCTCAACCACAAGAAGAGGCAAGCTGGGAAGACTATGACCTCCTACTACAACAATATCTAGGCTTCCACCTTGAGGACAAGGTGGCATTCAAAGGGGGGAGTGATGATAGATATCGCCTGACTTATCAAAGGCGTAAAAATTATTATTAACTAATTTTTATTTAATTATTTGCTAACAAACTTTCAAATTGAGAGAGAGGTAAGAAGAGAGTGTTCCTATAATTAAATACCTGAGAGTTATCATAAAGCAACATTCTAAATTGAGGTAAGATGTAAATTTAACTCAAAAGTTTTTTATAACTTAAGAGCAATGTTGTCTTAAAAATGTTAAAATAGAATAATATTGTCTCTTATCGTTTAAAATGTCAACGATTAACGCCAGTTTTTTAATGACCAATATTAGGTTTTTAACAGGATGGGATAATATTACCACATTTTAAAATTTCTGGGATGACATTAAACATAAAAAAACTTTTGGGGCAACATTGCTCCCGAACGAAAACTATTCAAACAAATTTGCATCTTAATCCTTCTGATTTAAGCAAACATATGTTTTGCAAACTCAGATCCAAACACACCTTTCAGCGTCTACCTCTTCTCCTTGTCTGACTGGTTCTGTCTATCTATCTAAATGTGACCTAAACCAGGAAATTGTATATAATCCTGCAGAATTTAAAACCACGAATTCACAATGAAATAACATTTTCAAAGTAAGCATCTCATGTACAATAATAGGATTTACAGTCACATAAAGCACCAATAGTCTGGTATTTCCTATTTTGCAACATGTATCCTACCATTGCAACATTTACAAAGCAACGAAAGTAACGTTAAAATAACATGACATGGTTTGGTGTCATTTTTGTATGCAGGTTGATGAATGATCAGGAACCTGATACGGGGAAATGTCCTTCTATCTGTCAAGAACATTCTGTAACATCGTAGATTGATGAATTTTGGAAAATTAATCTTTTGGTCCCTATATTTTTAATTCATTTGTAACTTCATCCTGACACTTTAACTCAATATAACATAATCCCTATAATTTTAACTCAGTTAGAACCGAGTCCAAACTACATAGACTGTGTTACACCAAGACAAAGTATAGGGACTAAGTTACTATCATGTCAAAATTATAGAGACTAAAAGATTAATTTTCCAATGAATTCTTATCTCCCAAGCCTGTGTCCTGCATTCTAATGTTCCTTCTTCTCCATTCCTGAAATCTGGAGGGCACGACGCTCAATCTCCTTGAAGCAATTAAAACCAAAGTCCTGAGAGTCCAAGAACCAGGAAACACTACCCTCCCAAGATGACAGTGCCCAGTCATAATTTGCGTTCTGTGCATCAGGTATGCTTTCCCATAATGCATCCACCAGTAGTGAAGTTTCCTCCAGCCACGAGTTGTTCGAGAGAAGGTCGTTGCGATGATCAGTTTCTTGCAAAAGAGGTTCATCCCCACATGAATTTTCAGTTGGTGATGAGATTGAATTCTCATTTGAGTTGAAAACATTCACCTGGTTATGGTCACTGTCAGATTGTGACAAATGCTCTGCAGAAGATGAATTATCCTGGCCAGCAGCTTATTCTTTCTTGAGAGGCTTGTGAGTTACGGGATCAATACCCATCTTAAGCAGCTTCTTCTTGATGTGGGTGTTCCAATGATTTTTAATCTCATTGTCTGTTCTTCCGGGTAATTTTGCAGCTATCATAGACCACCTGTCACAGAGCAACTAGTCCCATCATGTGCTCATTTAGATTCTGTACAAGAAAACCTTAAGGCCCTTTTAAGTAATCAAAACTATTTATCAGAAAGTAAAGAAGAAGAGTCTATTGCCAAGGCGAGAATGGAGATCAATGACGAGGTTCTCTTCTGCATCACTGAGTAGGCCTCTCTTCAAGTCAGGACGAAGATAGTTAGTCCAACGAAGCCTACAACTCTTGCCACATCGTCCGAGGCTGGCGAGCTTTGGGACGGCTCGCCAGCAACATTGACCATTAGGGAGAATGAAGTTGATGAGCTTCTTGTCTTCTTCAGCAGTCCATGGTCCTTTCTTCACTTCAAGTTTGTCACAGCACGGTTGTCTCCCCATATTTTCCACTCTTTTTTACCTTAACACTAAGATGCTACTATGACCCAAAACCTATGTATATAAGGCAAGCCTCCCATACACTTTCTCGCCATATATTACTCCTTCGATTCTTAATGGATGAACTAATTAGGAAGTTGATCTCGTTCATAAATATAAGATATTTTTCATTTTTACTAATATTTTATTAATTTACCCCTATTAAAAGTCTTTTATCAATAATGAATTAAGAGATTGCAAGAAATAATTAAGAAAAATGATTATGATATTTTAGGAAAAAAAATCTCATATTAACTAACCTAATCAACTTCTTTAATTTAATAAATTAGGTGAATAAATTTTACATTAAGACCGAAGAAGTATATTATATCCAAATCCATACACACACATATACATATATATATATATATATATATATATATGATTATGGGTTGTGAAAGATATGTCGGAACTAAAATGGGATGTTCTGGTGTTTCGTGGATCCAACGGCAGAGCTCCAAGAAACATGCCTGAAAGGAAGGAAAAAAAAAGGGAGAATTATAATGAGGTCCCAAGGAAGGAAAAAAATGAAGAAATGGTCGCTATAGATTGCAAAATGAAAAAATGGTCCTATTAACAACTCCATGAGCCTGTATTGACAACTCGTTAACAACTCTAGGAGCCTATATTAACAACTCCATGCGACCATTTTTTCATTTTGCAATCTATTGAGACTATTTTTTCATTTCTCTTCTTCCATGGGACCTTAGTGTAATTCTCCCAAAAAAAAATTAAGAATCATTGTACTTTTCGAGCCCACTGGCTTAAATGCAATGTGACTTAATCATTTCGTCATGACAACGTTCATTACGAGGAAATTATTATAGTGTGTGGACGGTTTTTTAAGCTGTTGGTGTGGACGAACAATATGACCGTTTCTGCTACTAATCGTGCGCAGGAAAATGACTGATATTGCTATACAGTAATGTTTGTGGTTATGGAAACAAGATATGATGGCACATAATAAGTTCACATAATAAAAGTTTGCTGAAAAAAAGTCCACTGCAAGGGGATCTGGAATATCAATATACATACATATATAATATTCAAAGACACATTATTATTAGTGTAACTTATTTTTCAAACTTTGCACAATACACGAGAGTCAAATTTAATTTATCATTCAATAATATATTTATAAGAAAGTATATATAAACAACATTGTTCACAAGCCATAAACTTTGAACTACATATTTGGTCCATTTTAATTGTACTCCTGCCATTTCTCAACAATAGTTACTTTCAAGGTTTGGTTTTTGTTTTAGATAATCAAAAAACTATTTTTAATACTTCTTCCAGCTCTTATCATAAGACATATCATTCTGATCCTTTTTATAAGTTCAGTTTTAAAAAGAAATTTTGGTCCTTAATTATTATAAGTTCCCCAAAGAGTAATTAATGATGATGTTACATTTTTGCCCCTATTAAATGTAGAGAGAAAAGAAAGAGGTGAAGCTCACACTACAAAAAAAAAAAGGTATTTTGTAGCGGTGCAATTGTAGCGGTTATATTAAACCGCTTCAAATTATAGTATTTGTAGCGGTTTTTACCTAAACCGTTACAAATTTGTAGCGGCAAGGTTTTTTGTAGCGGTTTAGTTCAAAAAACCGCTACAAATTTGGGGCGAAATTCCCGCCAAACTTGTAGCGGTGATTTTGTAGCGGTTAATACACAGAAACCGCTACAATATTCCCGCCAGTTGGCGCGCCAACAGTGTAGCGGTTATTTGTAGCTGTTACAACCACAGAACCGCTACAAAATACCAAAGGTCAAAATTTTGTAGCGGTTCTGCCCCTATAACCGCTACAGAATTTCAAGAGTCTCGCCATTTGTAGCGGTTCTGAGCAATAACCGCTACAGAATTTCAAACGTTGTGAACTTTTGTAGAGGTTATTGTAGAACCGCTACAAATTTAATTATTTGTAGCGGTTAGAGTAGCGGTTATTTGAATAACCGCTACTAAAATCTGGCCTATTTAAACCCCCCGCGTCCTTCATTTCTCCTTTTGCTCATTTTGTTTCCTGAGGTTTCTCTGAGTGATTTCTTCGAGATTTGAGCGTTCAGACGTCTCTATTGGAGTTTTTGCTCAGTATTTGCATTTGAGGTACGTATATAACACGTATTTTATTTATATTTATATTTTTGCATAATAATGTGACTAATTTTTTTTTAATTTGTACAGTGGATATGGCTTCAGGACAGGATAAGGGGAAGGCCCCTGAGCTCCCCAGACTGATTTTACGGGTGGCAGCAGCCAGGCAGGGGGCAGAGGGAGGGGGCAGCGCGCAGGCAGGGCTACCGCGGCATCTCAGCCCATCCCCCCACAGGCACCGCAGACGATCCCACAGGCGACGACCGCACCAGAGGTGCCTGAGGTGGAGAGGCCAGATATTAGTGTTGAGGACTTCCTCAACAAGGAGGAGTTCGAGATCCCAATTGGGTTCAGGGAGATGGAGCAGTTCCTCGATGAGGAGGACGCTAGGGAGCAGAACAACCCATGAGGGTCGTCTTCGCGGTCCACTGGGTTTGAGGTGCAGGTCGAAGGTAAATTAATTTTTTAATTTAGTAAATTATTTATTTAAATTAGAAATATTAACTTTTAATTACAATTTATCTAACGTGCGGTCAACTGTGCAGACGAGCAGGGGAACGTTTCGACGAGGAGGCTAGACGTGGCCGGTTTGAACAACATGGACCGGAGCCTCCGAGTTATAGTGCCGTGGAATGAGGGCACTGACCAGCAGATCCACAATGGGGGTCACCTGCTCAACCGCTTCCTGAATGACCTGGGCGCGAATTGGATGCGGTTCCCCCCTCACTTCCAGACGTGGAGGCACGCTCCGAAGGGGCTGAAGGACCTGGCTTGGGAGGAGGTGGTTCAGGTAATTAAAATTATTTAATTAATAATTTTTGTAATTAATTCTATTTAATTAATTTTTTTAAATTATGGTTTTTATACTTATTGATATTTAAATAATTTTTTTTCAGCTGCGGTTTGCCGTCCGGGCCAACCGGAAGAGGTACGCCCTCGTGAAGATGGGTGACGCCTGGAGGAACAGGAGGAACCGTCTCTTCCACAAGGTGGATAAGGACGGGACGATGCCTCTGGAGCAGCTGATCGAGAGCGTCCTGGACGGCGTGCCGCCGAACGACTGGGCATGTTTCGTCCAGTTCAGGAGGAACCCTGAGGCGCAGGTAATGTATTATTATATTTTTGATATATAATTTTGTAATTGTTAAATATTAAATTATAATTTCAATTTAATTTTTATTTAATTTTAAATTATAATACATTTAATATATTTTTTTCCAGGAGCTTTCTCAGAGGAACACCGAGATCCTGGCGCAGTAGACGATCCACCACACAGCAAGATCGAAGACCTTTGCTGTGACCTACAACGAGCTGGTAACTTTTCAAAATATCACTTACTTTTAGCTGATTATTTCATAATACTAATTATTGTTTTGTATTTGTTTCAGGAGACGAAGGCACAGCAGGAGAACCGTCAGACGGACTATGGGGAGCTGTACGCCATCACACATAGACACCGTGACGGGACTGCGACCTCTCAGCAGGCAGAGGCGGCCATTGTAAGTAATTTTATTATTATATTTTTTATAAAACCAAGTTAATAATGAAAAATGCTAATTAGTAATTGTTTCATAAAATGGCAGGAGCGGATGCAGCAGTCGCAGGCTGAGCTGCGACAGACCCAGCCTGAGGAGTCACAGGGGTTAGTGGACCCGACGGCTCCTTTGAAGGCGGGTCTGCCTCAGGCTGAGCACCCCGGACGCGTGCGGGGGATGGGGATAGGCACCAGACCCACCATGGTCTACGGCAGGAGCGCCGCCTCTGAGGCTGGCAGCTCTAGAGAGGTCATACATTGGAGGGACGAGTCTATTAACCAGCTGCGGTCAGATTTGGAGCAGCAGATGGCGCATCAGCAGTAGCAGATGCAGCAGATGCAGGTGCAGCAGCAGCAGCAGCACCTGCAGATGCACGCTGATATGCTGTATGCTCAGCAGACGTAGTGGCGTGAGATCGCGAACAACATGCTCGAGGGAGCATGGAGTCGCCTGTTCCCGAATGAGCAGCATCCAGCGGTTCCCCCTGTCCCTCGCTACGTCGTCCTGAGTACTACTCCTCCTCCTCCTCCTCCCCCTGCTGATGACAATGGTGCGGTTCACTCTGCACAGCGGCCCGATCCAGCGGTCCCTGAGGGAGCACCAGATGATCAGCCCCCAGCTACTTAGTTTAGGACATTTTTTTTGTTTAAACATTTGTAAATATATATATATGATTTTTTATTGAGTAATTGTTTCTTATTGTGTTTTATATAATTATATTTCTTATTGTGTTTAATTTATGAATTATTTATATCTAAATTTTAAAAAAAATAAAGTATATATATTTGTAGCAGTTTTAACTTAAAACCGCTACAAATATATAGATTTGTAGCGGTTCTATAGTGTATAACCGCTACAAATATATATATTAGTAGCATTTATACACTAATAACCGCTACAAATGTATATATATAGTTGTAGCGGTTTATCTTACGAAACCGCTATAACCATATATGTTAGTAGCGGTTTTAAAATAATAATTGCTACAAATACTTATCATTTGAATTTTAAAATTTGCCGCCTTTCTGCACATTTGTAGCAGTTATGTTATGTATAACCGCTACAAATTAAAAATTATTTTTAAATCTACTGTCCAATAGCTTTAATATTAGTAGCAGTTTTATATATATAACTGCTACAAATACTCAACAAGTGAATTTTGAATTTCGCAGCTTGAATATTAGTAGCGGTTTTATATATATAACCGCTACAAATATTCAACAAGTAAATTTTGAATTTCCCACCAATGTGTAACGGCTTGAATATTAGTAGCGGTTTTATATATATAACCGCTACTAATATTTTATAACTGTAGCGGTTTAAGAACCGCTACAAAATTATAAACGTTAGAATTTCAGAATATAAGGTTCTAGGCATTCGTCATTCTCTTCTCACTCATCTTCTTCTCTATACTTTCTTCTCTCTCACTTGTAGCTATGGATAAATCATGGATAAGGTTGCCGCGCAATTCTCCTGAATATTTGTACGGATTAAACAGTTTCTTGGATTTCGCATTCACTCACGCCAGCTGTAACGGCAAGATCGTCTGTCCGTGTCGGAAATGCAAGTTCAAGAAGTGGCATGCACGAAATGTTGTGAAGGAACATTTTCTTGTGAAGCCTTTCCCTGAGGACTATACGTTCTGGGCAGTTCATGGTGAGAAGGCCGGCATTAGATATGACGATGCTCTTCCTCGAAGTTCTCAAGTAGGCGTTCAAGTAGATGAAGATGATCCTGTGAATGATGCTGTGCGTGATGTGTTTGGATTTCAAGGCGACAACTTCAACGAAGAAGTGCACGACTCTGAGCCGGCTTTTATGGGGAATGAAGCAGCTCGGGATTTTTTCAGCTTGATGGATGAAGTAGATCGTCCTTTATATCAAGGTTGTCACAAATATTCTAAATTATCTTTCTTGATCAAATTGTATCATATCAAGTGCTTGTGTGGGATCACAGATAAGGGAATGTCAATGTTGCTCGACTTATTACAAGATGCATTCCCCGACACCGAGATTCCTACAACATTCTACGAGGCCAAGAAGATTATCAACAGGTTGGGGTTTAATTATCAAAAGATTGATGCGTGCCCAAATGATTGTATGCTGTATTGGGGAGACGATTCCAGCAGGGAGACGTGTAAGAGATGTCACACATCGAGGTACAAGATAATTCGGAAGGGGAAAAAGCATAAGAAGAAACCTGCAAAGATTCTCAGGTACTTCCCTTTGAAACCTCGTCTACAAAGATTATTTATGTCATCAAAAACTGCTGAGCACATGAGGTGGCATGCCATTGATAAAAACGAAGACGGTAAATTAAGACATCCGCGGGATGCAGCTGCTTGGAAAACGTTTGACAACGACTTTCCAGATTTTGCGACTGACCCCAGAAATGTTCGGCTTGCGTTGGCGACCGACGGTTTCAATCCTTTCAGGAATCTTAGCACAAGTTACAGTATTTGGCCGGTAGTCTTAGTTCCCTACAACTTACCCCTGGATGTGTATGAAACAAAGCTCTTTCATTATGTCTATGATCATTCCAGGCAAAAAGGCACCAGGCAATGACATCGATGTGTATCTCCAACCGCTTATTGCGGAATTGCTTGACCTATGGAATGTCGGCTTGGAGACGTACGACGCTTACAGCAAGACTTTGTTCAACATGCGTGCAGCCTTGATGTGGACGATTAGTGACTTTCCTGGCCTTGGCACATTATCTGGTTGGAATGTGCATACTGGGTCGGCGTGTCCAACTTGCAATTTTGACTCTGACGCATTGCGCCTTCCCCACAGCCGAAAGTGGTGCTTTATGGGGCATCGGAGGTTTCTCGATGGAACGCATAAGTTCAGATTGCAACGGAATCACTTCAATGGGAAACCAGAGAAAAGAGGACCACCTCAGACTTTATCCGGTATAGATATCTTACAGCAGCTTGAGCATGTTGACTTCGAGTTTGGAAAAAGCGACGATTCAGCACAAACTCGTCAAAAGACGCGTAGGACTTCGGCGCCTCAGCAGTGGAAGAAGATAAGTATTTTCTTCACGCTTCCATATTGGAGATCTAATTTACTTCGCTACAGTCTTGATGTAATGCACATTGAAAAGAATGTTTGCGACAATGTGCTATATACGCTGCTTAACGAACCCGACAAGACAAAAGATCACCTTCAAGCGAGGAAAGATTTACGCGACATGGGAGTTCGTGAAGACGCTTGGCCAGATGAGCATGACAGATTTACACCGGCAAAGTTTACCCTCACAAAACCGAACAAGGATGTGTTCCTCGCGACGTTGAAGAAATTAAAAGTTCCTGATGGGTATTCAAGCAACATTTCTCGATGTGTCGACTTGCAGGCTCGAAAGGTTGCTAGCCTGAAGAGTCACGACTCATATGTTCTTATGCAGCAGTTACTCCCTCTGGCTATAAAGAATACACTTCCTCCCGATGTTTCCATCGTTTTGGTGGAACTTTGTTCTTTCTTTCGGAAGTTGTGTTCTAAGGTTTTGATCGTTGAGGAGCTCGATCAGCTGCAGTCGAAAATCATTCTTACGCTTTGTCATTTGGAGATGATCTTTCCTCCGTCCTTTTTTACTGTGATGGTTCACCTCACAGTCCACTTCGTTCATGAAACAAAGCTCGCTGGACCAGTACAATATCATTGGATGTATCCGATTGAGAGGTACTCATTTTAAATATGTGCTTTAATTTATTGTCCGTATTTAATATTTGTTAGTCGTCCTTTTCATCATTTTATATCAATTTTCTCTTCTGTACTTCGTAGGTTCCTTAGGAAATTAAAATCTTACGTGAGGAATAAGGCGTGGCCAGAAGGTTCTATAGCTGAAGGCTATATAAGGGATGAGGTGCTATATTTTTGCTCAAGGTATTTTGATGATCTTGAGACGACTTTCAACCGCCCGCCTCGTGTTGACGATTGTCCTGAACCTGCGCCGACATCAGGAGAATTTATCCCTCGTGTTGGTAAACCAGTTGGAGCAACTGAGAACTTCAAACTAACGGCAACTGAGAAGTTCCAAGCATATAGACATGTCTTGATTAATTGCACTCAAGTTGAACCTTTCATACAGTAAGAATTGTACACTCACATGTTATTCGATCTATATCTTTCGTAACATTTCTCACTTTCATTTCACTAACGCCTTTCCATTATTAATTGCAGGGAATTCAGAAGTCATGTTAAGCGTCAGCTCAAGATCCGTACACAGACATCCTCGGAAGTTGATAGGAGGCCATAGAGAATTCCGGAGCTGGTTTGCGCGCAGAATACTAAATGACCACAACCCACACTCACCAGATTTCAGAGCTCTCGCAATCGGCCCTCTTGATCATGCAAAACGGTTTACAGCATACAATGTCAATGGTTTTAAGTTTTGCACGGTTTCCCGGGATCAAGGATTGCAAACACAGAATTCGGGTGTTTATGGCACATTTGGGACAAGGAGTTATGCGAGCAGCAGTGACGCCAACATGTAGTTCGGAGGCGTCCCTTACTATGGCAAGCTTCTTGATGTGGTCGAGCTTAATTATCAAGGCCATTTCACCGTGACGCTGTTCAAGTGTTTGTGGGCAAATACCACTACTTCTTAGGGACTGACAACTGACGACCTAGGGATCACATCAGTCAATTTCTCACGGCCGATTCATATTAGTATTTCTCAAGATAATGAGCCGTATATTCTAGCTTCAGAGGCACATCAGGTTTATTATGTCGAGGACGAGAGGCATAGGGATTGGCACATAGTCGTTCATTTAAAGCCAAGAGACCTTTACGACATGGGTGAAGGTGATAACATCATCTACGAGAGTGAGCCATTTCAACCAGCTGATTTTGAAAACTACTTCCCTGAAGGCGATAACAATTTACCTCTACTGCGTTGAGTTTTTTTAAGTCCACGTCATTTGAATTAAATTTTTTAAATTTAATAATACATCAATAACAATAATTTTTCTACAAAATTTCTGTAGGGATGGCGACGATGAGTGATCAAATTCAAATTATGCTTTTGTCTTTACAAAAAATGCAAAAAATTTGTTAAAATAAAATGTAAAAAAATTTAAAAAAAATTAAAATAATATTTGTAGCGGTTATTAAACGGCTACAAAAATAAAAAATAACCGCTACAAACTAATAACCGCTACTAACTAATAACCGCTACATTAACCGCTACAAATAGCACTATGAATATTAAACCGCTACAAAAATATAAATAACCGCTACTAATTATAACCGCTACATTAACCGCTACAAATAGTACGTGGATCCCTATAAATACCCTTACCACAACTCATTTCAAACACTCCCCAATTTCTTTTCACCTTACCTTTCTTTCATTTTCTCTCATTTACAACTTCTTTCGTATGAGTAGAGGAGCTGAATAATACGATCAAATATGGTAACAAGATTTTTAATTTCTTTTAGAATACTTCTTTCCTTTTTATAAAATTTATTCTAATCATTTTTTTTCTAGATATATCATAACTGTATCTCATTTTCATACACAAATACATTATATTAGATAACATAATAATTCCTTATTACCTACCTATCCTTAATATTATTATTAATATAAATTTTATACTACTCCTATTCAATTACATATTTCCTTTTTATTTATTAATAAGTTAAACTATTGAATAATAAACTAATTGAAATAGATAAAATAATAACAAAATAAACTATTTAATTTAATATTGAAAAACCAGAAAAAAATAATTGTATTTTTTAAAAAAAAATTTAAATATTTGTAGCGGTTATCAAACCGCTACTAAATAACGCGCTTTTTTACGACTCAATTTAAATTTTTTGGCGCCAATTTTGAATTTCATGAAATTAGTAGCGGTTTTAAAAACCGCTACTAATTTCATGAAATTCAAAATTAGTAGCGGTTCGTTAACCGCTACAAAATAAAAAAAATGTCATTTTTTTCGCGCCAACAAATTTTCAATTTTTTATATTTGTAGCGGTTTCTTAACCGCTACAAAATAAAAAATTCTTTTTTTAGCTCTGAATATAATTTTTTATATTTGTAGCGGTTATATAACCGCTACAAATATCTCTAGATGTTGTAGCGGTTAAGCTTAACCGCTACAAACTATGTAGCGGTTATTTTTTATTGAGTAGCGGTTTTATAAAACCGCTACAAAACTGCTTGCAACGCACGATTTAGTAGCGGTTTGCGTAACCGCTACTAACCTAGCTTGCAGCGGTTAGAACCGCTACTAATACCCATTTTTAACCGCTACTAAATCACGTTTTTTTTTGTAGTGTCAATGTATAAAATATTTTTATATCCATTCATAAATGAGGGTAAAATTGAAAAAAAAAAAAAGTTATCGATTTAGGATATATTTAATAAGTTTATTAACTTTCTTTGGTATGGTATGTGAGAATTATGTAAACTGAACTTACAAAAAGGAATAAAGTGGTATTTACCTAATTTGATATATTAATGAAGTTGGTTAAGTTGGTTAATTTGACAAGTTTTTTCTAAAACACCTTAATTACTCTTGATCCTAAATGTAAGAATTATTTATCATATTTCTTGATTATCTTCCTTAATTCCCTTCATATTTCTCTTACTTGATTATTGTTAAGAGAGCATCAATATGAGTAAATTAAGAAAAGATTAACAAATATAATAGATAAGTTTTATATTTAGGATTAACAATAACTCCTCAATTAGGTCATGTACATTGAGCACAGATGGAGTATAATGTTACTCTTGAATAGTGCAAAACTCATTTTAAGATATCATAATAAGGAAGAATTTTTTTAGGAAAAAACCATTGTATTTTGTTAAAATTTAGACTATCTATTAACTTTCTTGATCAAAATACACAACTCCAAATTGCAATTCATATAAAATGAAAAAACAATAAATTAAAGGGTCACTCAGTTGATAAGGAGTTACTCAAAACCCATAAAATTGTGATGTCAAATCTCATTACCGCAATAAGAAACTTGTTGATGAGTAATTTGTAAATATATATAAGGGTTGTTTGAGTTTGAAGAAATGCCCTAATCCTAGTGAGCCTATGCATGGAAATAGGACGGGCCTTTAATAGGTGCCTACAACCTAGCTTGGTTAGAGCATGGTAAGGCTTAGCCTGCTTAATAAATAGCTAGGCTAAACTTCAGGCCTAATTAAAGGCTTGTTTATTAAAATAGGTCAGGCTTATTTTTTAAAGGCCTAAACCTACAAGTTTACATGTATGGTATGTTTAATATTTTATATATGTGTGTGTGTATTATTTAATATAAGCATTAAATATATGTTGAATATGTAATTAAATTAACTTTTATTTTTAATTTAATATAGGCTTTAAATAAATTATATTTAAGGCCTACATAAATGTAGGCTTAAACTTTACTTACGGCCTTTAAGGCATGAAATATTAAACCTTTTTAAATATCTACATTGCAAGTAGACATTTAAAAAGGGTTTAGGCCTTGTCAGGCCTTGGGAAGGTTCAAGTCAGAGCATAAAAAAACATGCATTTAGACTTAAGCTTTATATACTTATTATAGGCTCAAGTCTATTTAGCCAAAATTTAGCTTAGTCGAACATATTTCCACCTTAGGTGAGCCCTTGATAGGTTGAGACTCAACTAACCTAAACTTATACTCCCTCTAGTCATTTTTATAAGTAATTTTCTCTCTTTTGGAGTCAATCTTTAATATAAGCAACTTTTTTCTTGTGTCTCAAAATTTAAACTACTTTTGCCCTTTTCTACCCTGATTAAATACATATCTTCATATTAATTATATCCCCCCACTAACCAATAATTCTCTTTCATGTGATCATTTATCACCCATTATTCCTCATATTTTTTACTCATTCTCTCTCCTACGCTTTTTTCATAAATAAGAGCATATGTGGAAGAAACATAACATTTTTAACACATTTATTTGTTTTTAACTAATCCTAAACTCCCGTTTGTTTTTTGCAATCAAGAAAAAATTGCTTATAAAAAAATATCGTTTCTTCCATATATGTCCATATTTATGAAAAGAGCGTAGGAGAGAGAATGAATAAAAAAGTATGATGGAGAATGCGTATAAAATATGAGAGATAATGGGTAATAAATGATTAAATAAAAGAAAGCTAGTGGTGAGTGGGGAATGATTAATATAAAGATATGTATTTAATATGGGTAGACACAAAAAAAATAGTTTAAATTTTGAGACACAAAAAAAAATTGCTTATATTAAATACCAACCCTAAAAAAATACTTATAAAAAGGACAACACCGAATATATAATGAAAGAAGCATCATTTGTCAACTATAAATAGTGCTAATTATCTTGGCGGGTTTCGTGTAAATACACAGATCCTCTCTAATTTCCTATGCAATAATTACATGCCCT
Organism: Inga laurina; assembly: GCA_963855925.1. Taxonomy (NCBI): domain Eukaryota; kingdom Viridiplantae; phylum Streptophyta; class Magnoliopsida; order Fabales; family Fabaceae; genus Inga; species Inga laurina. The sequence continues at coordinate 11,319,228 of OY979710.1, forward strand.
AATTTATTTAGTATCTTCAACATGCCCATGTTATTCTTCATTCAAATACATTCCTCTTGCAATTATATACTCCTTCTTATCCTATTTATAAGCAACTGTCTCTCTTATAAGGCTAGTTCCTCTTATAAGAAACTTTCACTTTTTGTCTGAAAATGTAAACTTCGTTTTCCTATTTTACCCTTATTAAATACTCATTATCTCTCATATCTTATACTCATTATCTCTCATACTTTTGATCTATTCTCTCTCTTATACTAGTAATAGTTTGACTTGTTCATATATTGTACAATACTACTCTAGTCCTATTTATATGAGCCAACCTTTTTATCAACTAGACCAGTGGAGTGTTAATAATTTGATCAACAATACGAGAAGGGTAGATTTCGTGAATGAGGCTCGAGTTCCAACTTACCAGAGTTCAATGAAATGGGGAATGCAATGAGAGATCCTCGATCTACTGTCTGTAATTGGTTTGACTAAGTGGAGTCTCTTTGTATCGGTCACCAAAGATGGTGCATGGTTGAGAGGAATGGAAGAACTAGTGCCAATCTTCCATCTCAGTGCCGATCCTCTTTCTAGTGCTCTCTTGCATTTAAGGCCTTCAAAAATTAGTTATTCTTGCCGTTCAAAGTTCGATCCTCTCTAGACCAATGTGAAAATATATAACCCCTTTTTGTAATTTCATTTTTCTCAAATAAAATAATTTGAAAAATAAGGCGATGAGAATCTAGCCTACTTGAAGTTTGCATGTTGCGTTTTTGGGAAGGAAACTTCAAATATGATATTCTAAACGGGGAGTTTTGAGACATCAAACCAACCCCTGATTAATAAAGGGCGAGACTCTACCCAGATGAATAAGCTAAATAGCCAAACCACCTCATGACTTAGTAACATGAAAACTCTTTCATAAGTAGGAAGTTATGAGTTTGATTCAACTTATAGTCTCAAACTATTAATACCTGTCCTTTTGATTTATTGAGAAAAAAGGAATTCGGAAAAAAGCTTTCTTCTAACTAGGAGGCCGGTGATCAGGCTTACTTAAATGTGCATTGTCATTCCAGCAAGGTCATGTACTTGTGATTTAGGCATAGTGGTTTAGGATTGTTCCTAGCCTTGAGAACGGTGTTCCTCTATGTTTCTGGGCATGCTGGTTTTTAACTTTTGATTTGGGATAGGTTAAATTGAAGGTTCTTTTGTTGGACTCAGTGCTTATGTATGGGGTTGTATGTATGTTTTTAGGCTGGTTAGGTATCTTTTGGCTGCAAGGCTTCCATTTTCGTTTTTTTTTTTTTTTTTTTGAAGTTCCATGAGATGGCACAATGGGAAATCACGAGTTCGATTCCATTTATAAATTAGATTGTTTCTGGCCAAGTTTATTTTTATCTTAGTTCTAAATCATCTATCATCTATTTTAGTCAAGATAAATTTTCATTGTTTTTTAATACTATAAACTTTCTTTATTTTCACCTGAACAGTTTTTTTATTTTTTTTTAAATTAAAGAAGCAACACTAAAAATCGAATATTATAAACGGGATCATCATCACCTCACATTTCCACGAGAGGTCTCATACCATTAGATGTTACTTTACATGAGGGTTATAGTTGTTCATTTGTTTCATATTCCTTTCAGACTTGCAGTACATTGTTTTTTGGTTAGTCCTTGCAATACATTTTATTTATGTTGGAAAATAGCCTAATCCACCCTTGGTGGATTAGGCCCAAGCCCAATAGTATTGGAGTCAAAGTATAAATAATATAAATGCTTAGGTGGATATATGTAATATTTTCCAAACTGTTATAAGTCATATTATTTAACCAATAGAATATGACCCTTCAAGTTGTATTGTTTCACCGATACAATATATCTCTCAAATGAAAGGATATCTTGTCTCTCCGATGGAAGGATACATGAATAGAGAGAAAGGGGTGCATAGAACACTATAAATAGGCGTAAAGGATTCAATTGTGAGACAGTGGAAATAACATACATAAACTATGTCACTTTGATTCCCTATTCCCTTCTACTATATTTCTCTCTTCTTCTTCCTATCGGTGGTGTATTTGCTGTGCGTCATAATCGCTTCTGCAACTGTGATCCGATTAGTGTGGGTACAAAAGATTAACGGTCGCACTCCAGGTACGCCCAATAATTCTTACATGGTATCAGAGCCAAGTTAGCCTGTAGGAAATTATTATCTATATATTATGATAATATGATGTGTATATTATTATTTTCAAATATCTGTATATATTATCATATTGCTTCCGTTATGTGTGTTTTCTTTTCTTTCGTGAGTTTGAAAGAAAGTGTCCATGAATAAAGGCATTTTTCCTGATCTCTGTGATTTGGGGGGTCATTATTTTTTCTTTCTCTAGATATAATATATAAATCCTTATACATGATTATGAGAGTATACAACATATATGAGTATATATATGGTTATGACTGCAATTTTCCTTCGTTCTGTCATTGTTTTCTGGGTCTTATTATTATTGGAATATGATTATAGACATAGAATGAGTATAATAGAAGCCTAGAACCCCAAAACTGAAGAACTTAGAGAGAAAGCATGAAAACAAAAATCGAGAGAATTTGCTTTTAGCATTGGGACATTTTAAAATCAGAGAATTAGGATTTAAAATTAATCCCATTGCATAGATCTCGAAAAAAAACGATTGAAAACGACACCAAGAACGCCCCAAAACGGACGTCAGACAGAGGAGACACGGAGGAGAGAAGTTTCGGGTCCGATGGACCCAACCCTTCCCTCATTCCGAGTCAGGTCTGACCCGGAGGGAGGTTGAAGATGACCTCCCGCCCCAAAATGACGTCGTTTCCGGTGCTTTATAAAAAACGTTATTTGTTTGAAAGATGTTTGGGCTGAAAAAAAAAAGGATTTTTTTTTGTTTTATTCACGTCCAATATGTGAGGCCCAAATGAAAAAAAATCTAAAGCCCGAAACAAAAACAAAAAAAAAATATTTTTTTGGCAAAAAAGCCACGTGGCGCGTGAGGCAACGTGGCATATTCGTTTGACACATGGTGGACGCATTCCGATAGTGCTCGTCGTGTGGAGGCTGATGATCCAGTGTGTGTTGCCTGATTACTGTCGGAAGGTGGCGCGTGGTGTACACGCGCCACTGTAAGTGTGTGTCCTTTCTATTTTTTTTTTTCAAATTTTTTGTCTTCTCTGGGCAAGTGGGGGTGCGTGCTTGGTCCGAATAAGACCCGGTTTGTTCCTAAAAATCCCTAAATTCATGATCTTTAATATGGTATGCTATATGAATATTTTAGACACCAATTGATATATATATTTATGACATTCTAAGTGCGTTTATTAATGTTTTAAACCATTTTGAAACTTCTAAAATTCATTTGTTGATTTCAATATTTTTTTGTTATATTTAAATGTGTTATAAACATGTTTTCATATATTATAGAGAGAATATTGTCTTAGTTATATTATAATGAAGCATGATTTAGTTGATTATTCATTATATTATTATATGTTTTTGACAAGTGGGAGCTTTTAGGAGTTATTAGTCCTAAAAGTTAGAGTTGTAAAAATACTTATATATAATTCTTGACATAATTTTTAGCGATGTTGCTAATTTTTTATGTGATGGGAGATACAAACGTATACTCCTGATCATGAATTTAGTAGTATTACTATTTTTCTAATAAAGAATAATATAAGTACATGATATTTTATACTATGTTGTGCTATATATATATTGTTGATTATATGTTCAATAGTTTGATTCCCTTAAAGAGACATATTGAATGTGGAATAGATTTGTCACAAAATTGAAAATGGCAACTAAGAACATCATCACTGAGTTAAATAAAGGGGACAAATTAAATGGTTACAATTGGGATATCTGGCATCAAAAAATGCAATATATTTTGGAGGAACAAGAGGCAATGGAACCTCTAACAACAGTTGTAGCAATACCTGCTGTTGGGAATACGGCCCAACACAAGAGGGATCAAGAGGTCTATGAGGCTTGGAAAAAGAAAAATAGCTTTGCAAGAATTACATTACTGAGTACAATGGCAAATGACCTCATGTGTGAATATGAGAAAAATGAAACAGCGCAAGCTATATAGGCAGCGTTGAAAGACGGGTTTGGAGGTACATCCACCTCTAAGCTTAGACGATTAACTATTAAGTTTGATACGTATAAACTTAGGCCAAATACTTCCATGAAACAACATCTAAGAGAGATAGCAGATATGATTGGAGAATTGAAGGGAGCTGGGCATACTATGTCTGATGAACAACAAGTTCAGGCAGTGATAAGATCATTGCCATCTAGTTGGGAGCACATGAAGGTTAATCTAACCTATAATGAAAGCATCAAAAATTTTAATGATGTTCTAAACACTTAGAACTAGAGGACGAGTGCTTGGAGGCATATCAGTCCTCTGGCCATACCTACTACAAAGAGGGTGCAGGTCCTTCTAATGCAAAACCCGACTCCAAGATGGGGAATAAATTCTAAAAGAATGGAAAGAAGGACAAGACTAAATTTGTAAAAGGCAAAAAGGAATTCAAGAAGAAAGAAAAAAGGGCGGGAAGAAGAAGAAAAATGACTTAAAGAAGGTTAAATGTTTTGCCTCCCAAAAGATGGGTCATTTCGCACGGGATTACACTGAGCAAAACGAGAGTGAAAAGATACTAGTGAATTATGTAAATTCACATGTTTCCTATGTTGCTAGCACTGTTTTCCTAACAGAGAATATCTATTCTTCTTGGATTTTGGACTCAGGTTCAACAAACCACGTGACAAGGGATTGAGGTCCTATGTAGAATACCGTCAGTTGCCTAACAAATGTAAGTAGCTTTATGTTGGCAACAATGCAAAGATTGAACTTAAAGGTATTGGAACTTGCAAATTAACTTTGCGTAGTAGAAAGGCTTTGATCCTTTATGATGTGCTTCATGCTCCTAACATCTGACGGAATTTAGTTTTTGTAAAATTTCTTGTAAATCATGGGTTTAATGTAAACCTTCATGATAAAGTTGCAGACATATTTTATAATTTTGTATTTTATGGTTTATATTTCCTTTCAAAGAAGTTCTTTATAATGGATATTATTGATGATTATAATATACATGAATGTTTTGCTACTTCCTCTGATTCAACTATTGATATGGCTGTTTGGCATGCTAGACTGGGACATATTAATCAAAATAAAATGATTAAACTAGCCAAAAGAAGGTTTTCTAGGATTCATATCCAATATGGAAATGTCCTTGTGTGAAAGTTGTCTAGCAAGTAAGGCAACTAGAAAACCTTTTGGTAAGGGAACCAGATTAGAACGACCATTGCAATTAATTCATTCTGATATTTGCGGTCCTATGAGTGTAAGGGCAAGGCACAGAGCTTCGTATTTTATCACTTTTATTGATGACTATTCATGATACAGTTATGTCTATTTGATCGCACATAAGTCTGAGGCTCTTGAATGCTTTAAACCATATGTAAATGAAGTAGAAAATCAGATGGGAAATAAAGTTAAAGTGTTATGTACTGATCGAGGGCATGAATATTTATCTGATCAATTTAAAGAGTTCTGTGAAGAAAAAGGGATAATTTGTCAGCTAACTATCCCTGACACTCCACAACAGAATGGAGTTGCTAAAAGAAGAAATAGAATGCTTCTAGACATGGTTAGGTTAATTATGGCATAGGCAAATCTACTAATTTCATATTGGGGTGATGCTTTAATGACTGCTACCTTCATACTTAATCGTGTGCCCTCAAAATCAGTTACTTCAACACCTTATGAGTTATGGACAAAACACAAGTCGGATCTTAGTGTCCTTAGACCATGGGGGTCAGCTGCATACATTCATGATAATTCTCATAGGTATGGCAAGTTAGGTCCTAGAGGAAAGAAATATATCTTTATAAGGTACTCTAAACAATCCAAAGGATACGTCTTCATAGGTAAAAATGAAGATGGAACGGTGACTGAAATTGAATCTAGAGATGCTACATTTCTAGAAAATGAATTCCCTAATAGGGGAGACATTGACTACACTGTATCTCTTTATGAGACACAGGAACAAACAAGTATAGAACATGTTTATATGTCTGAATCATCCCAAAATGTCGATCTAAGTGGGAGCTTAGAAAGGTCAATGCAAAGACCTAGACAAAAGAAAAGACAGAGACAAGAACCTCCTACAAGAAAGAGTAACAGGAAAAGTATACATAAAAGACGCTTCCAAATAGAAAGTGAAGCACTTATTGTTACTCCTAATGGGGATAATGAACCACGTTCTGTACTAGAAGCCTTATCGAGTATTGCTCAAGATGAATGGAAAAATTCAATGGAAGAAGAAATGAACTCAATGAGAAAGAATAAAGTTTGGGAATTAGTTGACCTACCAAAAGGGAGAAAAGCCATTAGGAACAAGTGGATTCTCAAAATTAAAAGAAAAGTGGATGAGTCAATTGATAAGTATAAGGCACGATTAGTTGTAAAGGGGTATACATAGCAGGAAGGTATAGATTATGAATATACCTTCTCACCTGTGGTATGATTTAATTCTATAAGAATTATTCTAGCAATAGTAAATAGTTTGGACTTGGAATTACATCAAATGGATGTTAAAACTGCATTTCTAAATGGTGATCTGGATGAGGAAATCTATATGGAACAACCATTAGGTTTCATTGAAAAAGGAAAAGAAAACAAAGTTTGTAAACTTAAAAGGTCTATTTATGGACTGAAGCAATAATCCAGACTGTGGTATTTAAGGTTTTATAAAGCAATAACCTCTCATGATTTCCAAATGATTGAAGAGGACTATTGTGTCTACATCAAATGGTTTGAGGGTAATTTTGTTATATTATCCTTCTACGTAGATGATATATTTTTGGCTGGAAATAATCTAAATTCGGTTATAGCTATTAAAGAATGACTTTCATCGAATTTTGAAATGAAAAATATGGGTGAAGCAGAGTATATACTTTGAGTTAAGATCCAAAGAGATTGTTCAAAAAGAATCCTATATCTTTCACAAGAAAATTATATTAAAAAGATTCTCGAACAATTCAAAATTGCAATTGCAATTCCTTGGATACCCTAGTGGCTTCTGGTGTAACCTTAAGCCATGATATGTGTCCCAAAACTGAGTCAGATCAAAAGAAAATGAGGAAAGTTCCCTATGCTAGTGTTGTTGGTAGTTTAATGTACACAATAATGTGTATAAGGCCAGATATCTGCTTTGCAGTAGAATTGGTAAGTAGGTTTCAGTCCAACCCATGTGAGTGTCACTGGAAAGCAGTAAAAAAGATCATGAGATACTTAGAAGCCCCATCTGACTATGCACTATACTACGAAGAAAGCGATCTATGCCTATTTGGATACTCCGATGCTGATTTAGGCGGAGATGAGGAAGAGCGAAGATCGACTTCAAGTTATACTTTCTTACTGAATAATGGCGCCATATGTTGGAGTAGTAAGAAGCAGACATGTATTGCTTTACATTCTATGGAAGCCGAGTTCGTAGCATGCACTGCAATAGCACAAGAGGCTTTATGGTTAAAGAGGTTCATTGAACATCTTGGATTTGGCAATGAGAGTACCAATCCAGTATTAATGCATTGTGATAACACTGCAGCCATAGCCTATACTAAAGATCTCATGTATCATAGTAAGACCAAGCATATAGATATTAAGTACAATTTTGTAAGAGATTATATAGCACAAAAAATAATTGATGTACAATATATTTCGACCAACAGTATGGTCGCTGATCCCCTGACCAAACCAATTGCCAAGGAAACATTTGAAAAACATGTAAGGGCACTTGATGTACGCAAAATGTAAAATTTCAGATTTTATGCATTACATTTATGATTAATTGAAGTACTTATCATTATTAGTGTATATGTCTGTGTGAAAGTATACAATTTCTAGTATGTCGTACAGGCTTGTGAGGTTGTCTCTCTCACACAAGCAACCGCCTTTGACACTCAGGAGGGGTGTGCAAAGATGAGACAATTGTGTTCACCAGTAAAGTGGCTAGAATGCTGATATGGTAGAGAAGAAACACAAACTATATCGCATTGACAATAGTGTAGACTGTCAAGATGAGATCCATAAACATGAATATAAGTATGGATTAAATCATGGATATCCACTTCCATGATACATGTAGCCAGAAAACAAATTCTTCAATATTCACTAGTAGAAAAATGACCTTTTAGACCGGTTAAAAATGATTTTTTAGACTAGTTCTGGATTAGGTCTTAATACAGCCGATCTAAAGTGACTTTTTAGACCGGTTGTCTCTACAACTGGTCCAAAAAGTCACTTTTTAGATGTGTTGTAGATACAACCCGTCTAAAAAGTCACTTTTTAGATGTGTTCTAGACACAACCGATCTAAAAAGTCATTTTTTAGACCGATTGTGTCTACAACACGTCTAAAAAGTAAGAGTTTTTAGACCGGTTGTAGACACAACGGTCTAAAAAGTATTTTTTTTTTCAAACATCTACATTATTTCTTCTTCTAACCCACTATCCAGCACTTGAAAAGAGACCCAACATTTTTAAGAGTATAATTCAATCTATAATTTCAACATTCTTATTCCTACAACTCAATATTTCCAAATAACAATTCAAAAGTTTCAAAATGAAATTTAATACCAACAATCTTCCCATTCAAATATCTTTTAATGTAAATATGTCTCATTTAGCTCTTCTAACTCTCTATATTGTTCCTCCTCTCTCCTCTGCTGATCTAAAGCTTTCCTTTACTAAGCTTCTTCAACCTTCCTCCAGTTCTCCTCATGCATCCTTCGCCAAGCTCTTCTTTCTCTTTCCAAGCTTGCTCCTGGTAAAAGTAACAGACTTTGTGAATGGACAAATTATTTAAAATTGTAGGATTATAGTAATACCTCTATTGAATCATGACCCAAACAAATGAGTATCAAATCTGGTGAAAAAGTTGAACTACAACAAACTATCAAATAAGCTTAATAAATGGTATGCTTTCTAGTTAAAGTAACGTCCTGCATAAAACCATTTTGGTAAATACCCACCCAAGCTAAAGTCTAGCTTGTTACTTTGTTATCTTCACTTACAAAAAATTAAATTTCTATTTCAAAGGTCATGATGGAAGAATTTAAATAAGAAATAATAGTACTTTTTTGGATGAGTAAGTCATGTGAATTTGGCTGAAAAGGGTGTGATCAAACAGTTAGAATGTGAATAGGAAGCTGTAGAACAACTCTTTTTGGTATGGGAAAAAAAGAACAAATTTTTATTGAGCTTTGACATTATAACCAATGAAGAAAGAAGAAGAATGCACCTTGTGCCTTTTCAGGTTCAACAGTGGGAGGAGACTTGTCAGTTTCAGACGAACCATTTGCTATTGATGAAAAGAGTCTTGCAAGGCGCAATTCTGCTATATGAAATCACAGAACCACATTCTACTAAATCAGGCAAGAGGACTGTATGATTTTCTGCTTCGCTTTAGCAACTAGTTTGATTTCTTCTTTTATAAGTATTTTGTGATTTGCCAAAATGAATGGTAAAAGATCATCAAGTAAGAACTTCCTAGAACTCAGTGTGCATCAACAAAAATGGAGGATCGGCATATGCAGGAAGACATAACATAAGAGTGAAGGTAAGGGGAAAGGCAGTATCCAATGATACAAAAAAACAGTGGAAATGACAGCAAAAGGCAAACAGCAGGAATACAAACGTTGGGGACTAATGACATAGGGAAGTTCCTTCCCACAAGCATCAAGAAAGCAGAAAAGCATAACTTTTGGTAGAGAAATGTTCACTTATTTGAAACAAAATCTCTTCACCAATGAGAATTAATGTTTATCATGTCAATTTATGATCTGATGTTAGGTATGGAAATATAATGGGATAATTATGGTTATTTAAGTGAAATCATTAATAGAATTTAGTTGTTTTCATGGTTTCTCTGATTTTCAATTTCTATTCTACATCACTATTCTACAACAAAACCAGAACTAAAGCATAATAAATTGTATGTATTCCAGGAATCCATAATTTCATCACATGATTGTAGACACTAAACATAGCTCTTCATGAACTAAGCAAATTAGAAAGGAAAATAGCATTGCTTTATTGACTGGTAAACTTGATTAAGACAGTTCATGAGAAGACACCTTGTCTCTTAGCTTCAATCTCCTTCTCCATCATTTGTTCTTCATGTAGCTGCCTTAAATATGGAAGAAGCACATATAGGAAATACTTGTAGTAATCAACTTCCTCAGTTGTAACGTGTTTTGCTTTCTTCTTCTGTTTTGCTTTGTCCTTCATTGTCTATAGAAAATAAAATTCGTTTAGATTTAACATGTACAACACAAAATCATCATAAAGAGTAATTTAGAAGTCGAGGACTGACTGCTATTAATTTATCGGATTTCAGACATGCTTTGCAATTGCAGTTTCCATGGCACACAGGACACTCCTCAGCAATGTCTTCTTTTCTCAATTGAGGATACCTTTACAATACACCAAAGACAGGAAGAACCAAAAACGACAATTAATGATAAGGTAAAGGATCAGAACGCACAAGCAACTTCAATTTTTTATTTCAATCTCATCCAAGCAAACCGGTCAATGTTAAGTTCGGGAACTACTTCCTAGAGAATCATTAGATGCCACAAAATTCCAGACACGTTGAATTAAAAAGAGAATTCACATCTACTTTATCCCTCTTCTAGCAATAAGTAAGCACATTCTTTTCTACAGTAGATGGCAGGAGACAACCAGAAGCAGAAAAAAGAGAACTTACACAATTGAAAATATTGGGAGCTCCAGGTCCTGCATACCATAGAGTAACTAAGAATTTAAGATCATTTGCAACTTTAGATGCGAACTTCCCCAAAACCCAAAGAAGAATAAGGGCACCGTCAATAACTAAGAATAAAATTGAAAATTACAGTGAAATTAGTACCTGGTAGTAAGTGATAGTCTAAAAGCATTCATGCTCTTGGCTGAAATTGGGCAAACCCATAGTGTGATTGATGATCCGATTGGTGGTGCTAGAGTCGTTGGTCTTAGGACCACCGATGATAAAAGTGATGACACAAGCACCGACGCCATGGGAGCGAGTGTAGCCGTCAGCTATATAACCAGAGCGAGAGAGGTGCAATAGAGACACTCAATGGAGACCAAGGAGCAACGTGCGGCGGAGACTGAGAGAGAGGTGCGATGGTGGAGCGAGGAGTGATGGAGAGCTTGAATACTCCAATATACAGAGTTCTAGTCGCGAAGAGGGGGACGGGATTCAGAAGCAAAATTGATTCAGATTTATTGGGGAGGAAATGTTAGATCTCATGTTTTGATGATAACAAAGAATGGTATGAAAAAGATTTGATTCACAAATAAGTTTGAACAAAGTAATAACATGGAAAATCATCACTTGAAGTAAGCATTGGAGTAATGAAGAAAGGCCAAGAGAAAAAGCTGAGAAACTTCATTATTGGCAAGTTTTCTAAAGGGTTACTCGAGTAGCTACTCGAATAATGAGACAGAAACTTGAAGTAACATGTTCAAACTTCAAGTAACCTGCCAACGTTACTCGAGTAAGTACTCGAGTAATAAAGTAAATGTTTTCTAGTTGCTCTCGGCCTGCCAATGTTACTCGAGTAGCTACTTGAGTAACTAGGTAATTCACTTGGAGTTGTTCTCGACCTGCCAACATTACTCGAGTAGCTACTCGAGTAACTAGGTAATTCACTTGGAGTTGCTCTTGGCCTACCAACGTTACTCGAGGAGCTACTCGAGTAACCATGTAAAATACTTCTAATTGCTCTCGGCCTGCCAATGATACTCGAGTTACTCTGTTTCAGGAAATGTGTTGCTCTCGGCATTTTCAACCCTGCCAATGTTACTCGAGGAGCTACTCGAGTAACTTACTGTGGTAAGCAAAACCTGAAGGTATTACTCGAATAACATGAAATGTTTTTCTCACCCTTCACTTCAAGTTACTACTCGAGTATGCAGAATTACTTAAAAGAAAAACTTCAAGTCACTACTCGAGTATGCAGAGTTAATTGGAAGAGAACTTCAAGTCACTACCCGAGTAAGCTATGCAGAAAATTTATGTTTACTCGAGTAACAAGCTAATCAAACTGAAGTGCTCTCGGCCTTGAAATCCTGCCAACATTACTGGAGTGAAGCATCTAGTAACCTAAAGTTTATTTGAAGGTTTACTTGAGTTTGTACTCGAGTAACTAATGAAGAAAAGTGTGTAATACCCGAGTAAGTACCTGAGTAAACAGATATTTCCAAAGGTTTAAAATTTTATTTACTTCATGCACTACCCGAGTAATATTATGTTTGCTTATTGACTTGCAGTTTATCAAACTTTTCCCGATGATACTCTAGTAAGTACTCGAGTAACTACTCGAGTATGCAAGTCCAGAAATTTAGAAATCATTCCAACGCTCATTGATTTATTTCCTATATGATTAACCTTTCATTGTATTAGTATTCTTAGCATATCCACAGATAAACAATGAAGAGATCTTACCAAATAAGGAAAGTCAAAAGCAACGTTCAAATGTCACCTACCACCACCTACCGCAAACGTATGTCTTTCAAATACTGGAAAAGTCAACAGTGGCTGCGCACGCTCTAACGTGCATGAAGAAATATGTTCCAACAATCATTACCAACGTATCTATATATATGGGAACATCCAAACAGAAAAAAACAACAAGAACACACACACGAACGCATTATCAAGTTCATTACTCTGTTTTATATTATACTTGTAATTCTATGCTTCAGTGATTCTTATTCACTCTATGAGAGAGATATTTCATTCAAACTAAATATTTGTTATTGAGATAACTTAAGGTTGTGGAACCTTGAGTTGGGATTGGATTACAACTTGTAAAGGGGAGCGAGTGTCCAGGCGAAGGAACTTGCTTGTACTGAGGTGCCAATAACCCACTGAATCTTGGATGTTATAGTGAAACTCTCAGAGAAGCTCTGAGGACTGGACGTAGGTCAAAGTGGTTGTGGTCGAACCAGTATAACTCTCGGTGTACACTTTGGTGATATTTCTCCTTACTCTTTATTGTTTTATATTCACCGTTAAGTTTTTATTTGCAACGAAATTTTAGTATCACCCAATTCACCCCCCTTCTTAGGTGAAACGCTTGCTCTAACAAGAAACACATTTAAGACAGGGTATATAAAATAGCCGGTCTTAAATAAATATTTTAGACCGGTTTTCATTTATAACCGGTCTAAAAAGTTACATTTTTTAGACCGATTATAATGAATAACCGGTCTAAAAGTGCTGAAATTTTTTTAAAAAATTACTTTTAGTGCTAAAAATTCATTGAAACCGGTTATAAAGAGAATCGGTCTAGAAAATATACTTTTTTAGATCGGTTCTATTTATAACTAGTCTAAATGATATATTTTAGACGTTATATTAGTTGAACCGATCTCAGATGTTCTTTATAATTATAAAATTGCAACCGCACTTACCTTTTAGACCTTATCCCCTTAGAACCGGTCTAAATGTGCCGGTCTAAGTCTTCTATTTTGTACTAGTGATTGACATCTGAGTAGAAAAGAAGAATTTGAGTTTAGATGCTAGGAGTATCTAGACTTAAGTCTATATAGTGTTAACAACAAAATGCAAAATGACGTGTGCTCTTATGGTGTAAGAGTAACACTGTAGCATGTAATTCATACTGCATGTGCTAAAGATTCGCAAACGGAAAGCAAGTAAGAAGATCACTGGTTAATTGTTGTATGAGTCCCAGGAAGTTTCTAATTCTTCCAATGATATCCTTTAACTTTGACAATATCATAAAGATGTGTTTCAGCGTCTACTACTTTAGCAAATGTCCTACAATCATGATAGATACAATCTATGGTATTATGTTAGGAAAGCGGCTGATGTATATTGAAGTAATATCTGGGTGAAAGGAAGATTATTGGAAATATACATAAATATGCTAGTGCCTGAGACATGTCCTTTATGGTATTTTTTTTGATAATTTCATAAGTGTGGATACTATGCATACTAGAAAGGCAATCTGAGTTTTATACTGACTCAAAAGGGATTAGATTAGATATGTGAAAGTGTATATAAGTGAATCTATGATATTTAAGGCACAATATTAAAATCAAGCTATACAATGAAGGTTGTCTTATGTTGATCTCTGTAAAGATATTTATAGTACATACACCTATATGCAGATGTCATGCCTACGCGGTAACGGCAAAACACCTAGTATGAAAGAAGGAAGAAAAAGAGACATATCTAATCCACCAAGTGTGAGTGGAAGATGTTGGAAAATAGCCTAGTCCACTCTTGGTGGATTATGCCCAAGCCCAATAGTATTCGAGTCAAAGTATAAATAATATAAATGTTTGGGTCGATGTATGCAATATTTTCCAAACTGTTATAAGTCATATTATTTAACCGATAGAATATGACCCTTCAAGTTGTATTGTTTCACCAATACAATATATTTCTCAAACGAAATGATATCTTGTCTCTCCAATGGAAGGATACATGAATAGAGAGGAAGGGGTGCATAGAACACTATAAATAGGCATAAGGGATTCAATTGTGAGACGGTGGAAATAACATACAGAAACTCTCTGTCACTTTGATGCCCTATTCTCTTCTACTATATTTCTCTCTTATTTTTCCTGTTGGTTGTGTATTTATTATGCGTCATAATCGCTTCTGCAACTATAATCCGATTAGTGTTGGTACAAAAGATTAACGGCCGCACTCCAGATACGCCCAATAATTTTTATAATTTCATATAACTTAAACAAATCAAAATAATTCTTACTCTTTTCTATATGACAAAATAATTCTTATTCTGCTAGCAAAATTTCAAACTACCAAAAGAAAGAAAAACTCAGGTCAAAAAACAAACAGAGAAAGAAAAACTACTTAAAAAAGTCGGTAAAAAGAGCAGACAAGGAAAAAAAAAAGAAAAAAGAAAAAAAGAAACCCACTAGACGATTTTCCAATCTTCACTCCTAGGATCGGAAGCAAGCCTGGCGAGGACTGCCAATTTATCGCCGCGGTTTTCCATTTCCTCGGATTTGGGGCTGTTCCCTCTAATCGCTGATCCCCTAGCTGTAGATTCCGACCGCTTCAATCTTTTTCTCCGAGCTGCTCTGTAACCAGTTCTTTCTAGATCTTCTCAGCCTCATAGCCCAGGTACTTTCTCTTCGTTTGATTTTCTCAGTATTCAGCTCGATGCCTTCATTTTGCTGCAGATAATTATATTGGCTTTTCTTTTCTTCTAGTAAATTTTCAGGGGACCCCAATTATATAGTATTTCCCCCGTTACTTTAGCTTTTAAATTGAGCTATGACTGTTTATGTCATACAAAATAGAATACTGTATTTTTCGGTTTTCATGAGGCGCCTTCCAGTGCACAAGGAGCAAGTAAATTAGACAATGTTGTTGCCTTAACCACACTTTGTTCAAAACAATGACGCAACTGAAAATGGGATAAGAAATCCGGGAGAACTGAAACGAATTTAAGAGAAACCTGTTGGTGGTGACTCTTTACAAGTCCATCCCCCTTATGTTTGTTATTTTCTTAATAAACCTGACACCTAATTTAGTTTGCCTAGTTTATGTGTTTCAGGATCATGTCCTTGCTGATTTTAAATATTCTGTAATTGCTAAACATTTACATTCAACTTCTGCTATTTCAATTCAAGGATGATTGATCAACATTTCTCAAGATACAGAAGTAGCTTATGGTGTTGCTATGCACTGTTACTCCAGATGTATACTCTGCCTCTCTTAGAAGGATCTTGATAAGAGTCTGCTTGAAAGGTTTTGAATTGGAAGTTTCTTAGGAACTATTACTTTCTTTTGTTTTTTTTGTTTTTTTGTTTTTTCCTTCGTTTTGAGTTAACATAGAGATCTGATTGTTACTTATGTTGTGATGACCAGGTAGTGGTTGTCTTTAAGAGAATGTGAGAATAGAGCAACAATATAGGTGTTGAAATCTGCAACTTGGATTAGGTATGATGGTTGACTATTTTATGGACCACTTGCATTAATCAAATTGTCCGAAGGATGTATACAAGAATCAATGAACTAATGGTGGTTTCTTTTATTTTTAACGCTTTTGATTCTCTTTGATCTTGTCATCTACTTA
Source organism: Inga laurina (assembly GCA_963855925.1). Classification (NCBI taxonomy): domain Eukaryota; kingdom Viridiplantae; phylum Streptophyta; class Magnoliopsida; order Fabales; family Fabaceae; genus Inga; species Inga laurina. The sequence continues at coordinate 11,335,406 of OY979710.1, forward strand.
CTGTAAAAGATTCATCCTCATCCCTCACTTACTCTCTTTCTCCCAATACACACACAATCTCCTTGTCTCACTGTACAGATGAATCTTTTGTATAGTTTAGTATGGCTATTGCAAATTTTATTTAACTGTGAAATGAATCATGCAGTGCACCCCTGCGGAAAATTGTTTTTTGTTTTCTTCAATATCTTCATCCTAGAACTGTACAATTTTCTTAATTAAAATGGTAAACTTCCCATTGATTTTAGAGCCTTAGCTTTGGTTCATCTTCATTCATTATTTAGTTTCTTCTCATTTTCTTAAAACTCTTGTTTAGATTCTGGAGTTTTGAATTTATGACAATATTACTTGTTTACCATGTTTTCTAAGATAATGGTTCGAGGAAGAGATGCCTGTTGGGAACACTGCGTTCTTGTCGATGCGACAAGACAGAAGGTCAGGTGTAATTATTGTCAACGGGAGTTCAGTGGAGGAGTATACCGGATGAAATTTCACTTGGCTCAAATAAAAAACAAGGATATTGTTCCCTGCTCTGAAGTTCCAGCTGATGTACGGGACCGTATTCTGAATATATTAAGCACTCCAAAGAAACAGAAGACTCGGAAGAAACAAAAGGTGGATCAGGTAGCTGCAGCAAATGGTCAACAGAATAGCTCTTCTGCTAGTGGTGGTTTCCATCCTAACAATGTATCTAATGGACGGAATGACAGTGCTTGTCCATCTTTATTGATTCCTCATCCTTCAGCAGGTGCCCAACCATTAACGGATGATCCTCAAAAGCAAAAGTGGGATGATGCTGATAAAAAGATTGCAGTTTTTTTCCTCCATAACTCTATTCCTTTTAGTGTAGCTAAATCCATGTATTATCAGCAGATGATGGATGCTGTAGCCCAATGTGGGGAAGGGTACAAGGCTCCAGGTTATGAGAGACTGAGGTCCAGTCTCTGGAGAAAAGTGAAAGGTGATATTCATGACCATTACAAGAAATACAGAGATGAGTGGAAAGAAACAGGATGCACAATCTTGTGTGATAGATGGTCTGATGGAAGGACAACATCGCTAGTAGTATTTTCCATTGCATGTTCAAAAGGGACTCTGTTCCTCAAGCTGGTTGATGTTTCAGGTCATGAAGATGATGCTACCTACTTGTTTGAATTGATGGAGTCTGTTGTTTTGGAGGTTGGGTTAGAAAATGTTGTTCAGGTTATAACTAACACCACTGCTAATTATGTTTATGCTGGAAGGCATCTCATGGCAAAGTATAGTTCATTATTTTGGTCTCCTTGTGCTGCTTATTGTATTGATACGATGTTAGAGGACTTAGGTAGACAAGATTGGGTAGGTACAGTTCTGGAGGAGACAAAGACTATCACTCAATACATTTATAGTCATGCGGGGATTTTGAATATGATGAGAAAGTTCACCGGTGGAAGGGAATTGATCAGGCCAAGAATTAACAGATTTGTCGCTAATTTCCTTTCCTTGAGGTCTATAGTGGTACAGGAGGATAATTTAAAGAACATGTTTTCACATACAGAGTGGTCATCTTCCATATATAGCAGGCGCCCGGATGCACAAGCCATCAAGTCATTGTTATGCTTAGATAGATTTTGGAAATATGCACATGAAGCTGTGAGTGTTTCCGAACCTCTGATTAAAATCCTAAGGATGGTTGACGGGGACATGCCTGCTATGGGTTATATATATGAAGGAATTGAGAGGGCAAAGGCTGTGATTAAGTCCTATTATAAGGGAATCGAAGAAAAATACAAGCCAATCTGGGACATAATTGATAGAAGATGGAATATGCAACTTCATTCATTGTTACATGCTGCAGCAGCATTTCTTAATCCATCAATCTTCTACCGTCCAAACTTCAAAATAGATTTTCGGATGAGAAATGGATTTCAAGAAGTGATGCTCAAGATGGCCACAACAGATAAAGATAAAATTGAGATCACTAAAGAACATCCTATTTACATCAATGCACATGGCGCACTTGGAACTGACTTTGCTATCCTAGGAAGAACACTAAACACCCCAGGTATGCGTCATCTCTAGCATGCTAACAATTTTTTTGTCAGTTAGAGTCATTGTTGGAATATGCTAATATTCCTTTGCTACTTGGTTATTGTTGCAAAAGCTGTTTTTCATCAACTGCTCTATGCCAAATTAGTTTCTGTTGCATTCTGTCATTGAAACTCTTGCGTAATTTAACTGATTTTTGTTACTCTAATCAGCGAAACCTGGAAAAAGTTATACTTTTAGGTATATTGGTGATTATGTCAAGTGAAACTTAGGTTCCAAAAGATCAATTCGATGACGGTTAGATCTCAAAAAAAATGGCTTAAAGATATGGTGGAAATATTAATTCAAACAGTTGTAAATATGAAAGTCTTAGTTGCAAAACAAGCATTCAAGTCTTATTAGTCACTTTCAGTGATTTTCACTAAATTTTTGATATTTACAACTGTTTAAATCAATATTTGCTACTCATCTTAAGTGACCTATAAAGATTTAGATGCTTTGCTTGCAACTTAAACTGCCATATTTGTATTTGTTTGAATCAACATTTGCAACTTATCATTCAACAAAATTTCTTGGGACCTAACTGTTATGAAATCAAACTTTTGGAAGTAAAATGGGATGGACATTTTGAGTGTTTCTGGACAAGTCAGGCTTCGTATATGTCTGAATTGAACATGCATGTTCATATTGTACCTATGTTATAACACGCAAGCACTCAAGTCAAATTTGTAAATCTCCAGGTGACTGGTGGGCAGGGTATGGGTATGAAATCCCCACTCTTCAGAAAGCAGCAATAAGGATATTAAGTCAGCCCTGTAGTTCACATTGGTGCAATTGGAATTGGAGCACTTTGGAGAGTATACATAACAAGAAACGTAACAGCAAGGAGCTGGAAAAACTCAGAGACTTGGTTTTTGTGCAGTGCAATCTGTGGTTACAAGCCATTTCCCAACGTAGGAAAGCTAAATGTAGACCTATTATCTATGATGAAATACATGTTGGTGGTGAATGGTTCACTGAAATGGAATCTTCAGGCCCACTTTTGGATGATTCCTGGTTGGACGATTTGCCTCTTGAATGCAAAGGAAGTCATTAGAATTGTAAATTAAGGAATAATAAAAATTAAATGATGTTGTATAATTTTGTATATAATATAGGTTAGGTTGTAGTCGAAATTCATTTGAAGAAGACATGTAACTGTAATCAGGCAGTGCAATGATAATGCCTGTTATTCTAACAACTGTACTTTGCATGATGCAATCAGTGAAGCCTTGTCCCTTTGTCGTCCCAAGCTTTATTCTAAAATTTGGAGAGGGCTGATTACGAGTTCAATAGAAATAATAAGTGATATATTATTGGGTAAAGCAGCATCTGACACCCTTTATTATTTTTTAGTAGTATCCATTATCCTGGTGTTATTTTCTTCTTGCATTCAGCACCCCAATATTATTGGGATTTGGCTGCGGTCCGCTGCCTAGCGGTCCGCTGCCCATCCTTTTCTCCCAAACTACACCGTTTTGGTGTGGTTCGGGGGTAAAGGGGTGAGTTTTTTTTTTTAAAAAAAATAAGATATAGTATTTTAAAATATTTTTTTGGAAGTATCTAGTATCTTAAAATATTTTTTAAGTAACATATAGTATCATAAAATAAGTTTTAGTACTTTAACCCCTTAAAACATGTTTTCAGTTGTATCCAGTGTGTTAGCAGATTGATTGTAATTTAACCTTTAATGTATTTTTTTAGTTCCAAAAATCACTTTAAAATATTTTTTGGTGTTTTTAACCCTTTAAAATATTTTTTTGGTGCTTTGAACTCTTTAAAATATATTAAGAGTTAAATTACAATCAGTCTGCTAACACACTGGATACAACTGAAAACATATTTTAAGGGGTTAAAATACTAAAAATTATTTTAGGATACTATATGTTACTTAAAAAATATTTTAAGATACTAGATACTTCCAAAAAAATATTTTAAAATACTGTATCTTATTTTTTTTAAAAAAAAAAAAAACTCACCCTTTTACCCCCAAACCACACCAAAACGGTATAGTTTGGGAGAAAAGGATGGGCAGCGGACCGCTAGGCAGCGGACCGCAGCCAAATCCATATTATTGTGTATCCAACATTTTGATGTTATTTTTCCGGTGCTTCCAATACTAAATAAGATTAGAATGCTGGACACAACTGTGAAATAACAATAGGGTACTGAACGTTATTTTACCCTATTATAATTGTGTATTCCTTTGATTTGCTTCAAATTAAACATGCTTTCTGTTGCGTGAAGTATTTAGATGAATTAATTATTTATTATAATGAGGCATAGATTAATAAATAAATAATGGTATTAACTAAAGCCGATGATATGGGTTTTAATTGTGGGCCGAATCCGCCCAACCCAAAAAAATAGGCGGTTTGAGTTCTGCAAAAGTAGGATCGTTTTGATGTGGTTTTTTCTTGCCTGAACCCCTATAGATCCAACCCGCAATAGGTTGGACTATCGGGTTGGCGGGTTGGACCATTTTTTATATATTTTATGTTTTTAAAAAAATCTGTAACTTTTTTGAGTGTATTGTATAACCTAACATTATTAATATCAACTAATTATTATTTGTATTAAATGTTATTATAGCTTTTGGATTTATTGTTATTTTGTAATGTGTGGACTTATGATGAAGGATTAATTTGTAATATTTGAAACTTTGAATTTGATGTTTTATTAACACTTTATAATTTTATAATATATTTTAAATTTTTTTATGGTTTAGGTTTGTAGGAAAAAAAAATTCAGTATATTGTTTAAAAGAAAGTTTGAAAAACGCAGCATAATAAAATTTTTAAAAAAATAATATAGGTTGGGTTGGCTAAATATCGACCTATATTGATGTGGTTCTTTTTGGCCGGAACTCATATGATCCCAACTCATAACAGGTTAACCCGAATCCGGTGGTCCGGCCCACATTACCACCTCTAGTATTAACAGATGGTAAAAAAAAATGTAATGGTATTAACAAGTTAGTTAGACTATAGGTAAATTTGTTTGCATCTCTTTATTTCTGTGGTCTCTAAACAATTTTATTTCAGCTCCATCTTTGTAAACTACTCCCTCTGATCATTTTTATAAGCAATTTTTATCTTTATTATGCAAAACAAACTAGCGGTAAAAAATAGTTAAAGACAATAAATGTGTTAAAAATGTTATATTTCTTCTAAATATGCCCCTATTTATGAAAAAAGCATAGGAGAGAAAATGGGTAACAAATATACTAGAGTTTGAGCATAAAATATGAGAGAAAATGTGTAATAAATGAGTAAATAAAAGAAAATTAGTGGTGATGGGGGTAATTGATATGAAGATGTGTATTTAATAGAGGCAAAAGAAAAAAGTAGTTTAAATTTTAAGACATAGGAAGAAAGTTGTTTATAAAAAGGATCAATCCTAAGAGAGAGAAAGTTGTTTATAAAAATGAGTAAAGGAGTATTTTTAGACCTATTGTTCTGTAATATGTTCCAACTATATTATAATATTCATCATTTTATAAAACAAATTAAGGCAAAACAGAGGATCCATCTTTTTCGCTCTGTTTTATAAAACATAATATGATCTCTTGTTTTATAATTTGTTCGCCTCTACTTTTATTTTAAAACAAAACATTGATAACCCCACTTTTTGGCTGAGACTCCAACGTTTCTTATAACGTTTCAATTTCTTTTTCTTAAAGTAAATAATTAGCTTATCAAGCTGTTGTTTTGCCCTCGACAACGCTATGACTTTGACCTGTTGCGTAATGCAAAGGGTATTTAGTTATTTTTCAAGCTGAGATTTAAGAAACACGAGATCGATCTCATGTATAAGAGTTGGACCATTGAACTATTCGACCGTTGAAAAGAAGCTATAAAATGTGTTGATATATTAGCAAGGGAAGTTCATGAGATCAGGAGTCAAGTGTCCCTAGTACCAGAAGTCACTATACACTACAGGAATAAATTTCTTTTAGACTGTCAATATATAGAGGAGATGCAATCTCCGGTCTTTTGCACTCCCCCTTCTTAAATATAAGATAAAATTGATTTTTTAGAGAGATTAAGGAAATTAATTAAATTACTTTAGAGTATTTATATTTTTATTTTTTTCTCTAAACTAATTAATTTGACTAATAAATTGATATATAATCTAAGGGTACACAACATATGATATGATTAAGTAACTTATTTAATTTTTTTAATCTCTCAAAAAAAAAAAAGTAAACTCTAAAGGACCGGAGGGAGTATTTCAAACGCTAACCTTCTCGGCAAAGAAAAAAAAAAAGCGTATTTAGTTGGGAAAATTTTAGAAAACTACAGTGGAAATTACAAAAGGACAAAAAGGTCTAGTGAATTTCTCATATCCCAAATCAGTTAGACTGTAGGAATCTAGAACATGAAATCTTCATATAACTACCTAAATGCCCTCGAAAGTGAGAGGTAAAAGGGAAAAAGATAGTAGATGACGAGAGGTGTGCCCGTTGAAGGCAGGAGGCCGTGTTAAGGGCGAAGCACCGACCGAAAGGTTGCCGAGGCGGAGAAGTGAGAAAGAGGAGAAGAATAGCGGAAGACGAGTTGGGCCTGGTAAGATCTAATTACTCACTTTGTTATAATCCTGAATATTAATAAACTCGAAGCATGATAGAATAATGATAAGGAAACCTTAATCTTAACTCATGATTAAAGATCTAATACTTGAGCTTATCTTTTTAGCCAAGGAAGATTAAACAAATCTGTATAATCATACAGATGAGTGTTATATAATTTGTCAAAAGTATCCTAAAATATTTAGGGCAATAGACGAATTAAGATTGAATGATGCTATAATTCAATTTATAGAAGAATTCTCTCCTACATTCGATAGAGTAGATAGTTATTTGGTAAATAACTTTAGACTCTTCGGATTAAGAGATTTTGTATAGCTTAAGCATTATGCTTATGAATCTTTAAGTAAAGCTGTAGTCGAAAATTATATTGCTTGAGAAGCAGTAGAACAGAAAAGAATAAATCTAGATCAAGAACCTAGTGTTTTACATCTAGATTCTTCAATGATAAAACTTCAGAAAAAGATAATACAAAAGCGAAAATGTGGATGTTTATCTCTTTTCTGTGAGTTAGCAAGTCTAAAAATAGGAGACAATTCGGGACCTCCTCCAAATTCCAGCAAAATGGTATCAGAGCCTAGTTTGAAAATAAACCCTCAAATGAAGATAGTAAATAAAAATAAAGCCGATAAGAAATATTTTTAATGATTAATAAATTAAAACATAGAAAATCAGAAGTCGAGAAAGAATTAATAAAGTTAGGAAAGATGGAAATAGTTAATCAAGGTATTCCTACCAACCTAGAGCCAATAAAAAATCAATTATTGATTAATACTTATGATATTCATCAGAATGAAACCCGATATGAAAAAGGATATAAAAACCTTTATTTACAAATCGGACGGATTGAATTTAGAATAGACACTTTTTATGTTTATAAAAACTTAGGAAGTGATTTTATTTTGGGAAGAAGAGCTATGAATCAAGCATTTCGAAGACACCTTAGATCACCACCAACAAGCGTTAACCCACCGTCCTTCTCGTCAACTCTTCATCGCCCCTAGCTTTCCTGTCACTCTCTATTTCTGTTGGCCTTTTCAAATCCTGCCTCCCTTGTGTCTTTTTTTTTCCTTGTTACCTCTCCCTTTTGAGGGCATTTAGGTAATTGTGTGAAGATTTCATATTCCAGATTCCTACAGCCTCACTAATTTGGGATATAAGAAATTCACCACACCTTTTTATCTTTTTGTAATTTTCTAGAATTTTTCCTATTTAGTTATTGACAGCTATTGCATTGGGATCAATGGGGTCTTCTTTGGCAGTTCTTGATCCCACGGGACAAAAAAATAGTTTAAAGATAACAATATCCTTACCTTGAGAAAATATTACTGAAAAAGGTCGGCAAATTGGATGGGATATTCATAGACTGTAAGTATATATTTTATTTTTCAAAAATTATGAAATCTATGAAAAAAGATATATAATTTTTAAAATATTACTATTTTTTTTATTTTAAGGGATACGCACTAACTATCAAAGATTACATACAAGATTAATCCCCCCTCCCACTTACAAAAAAGCAAATATCAAATACATTGTTTAAAGTGTCATATTCAAACATGTGACATGTGGGAAGATTTTAAACCTCAAAACCACATGACACTCAACTGTTGATACCACCATATTACAAAAGTACTACCTTAAGGGTTTGTTTGATGTGAGGGATTTGGAGGGGAGGGGAAGGGAGGCGGGAAAATTTTTATGAGTTGAATTTTAAAAAATTGAAGAAGTGACGTAGTAAAATTTTAATAAAGAGAATATATAAGATAAAAGAGTAAGAAAAATTGATTAAAAATTTTTAACCTCACTTCTTTAATTTTTTTAAATTCAACTCAAAAAAATTTTCCTTCTGCCCACTTTTCCTCCCCTCCCCTCAGACCAAACAAGCCCTAAGCGTATCAATATGAGGAGGGCATTTGTTTTTCGGGTGTCTCATGTAATTTTGACATGCTATAGGCAGGCAACTTACCTTTGCTTTTTTTATTTTTCTACTTATAATAAGGCTTTTCTTATTTTTCTACTTATAATAAGGTAATATAGAATTATGCTTTTAGTTGGCAAAACTTGCCTACACTTATAATTAATGTTGTCACACTCACGAATGCAAATAAATTTATGATAGAAGTGTAAACTCTGACTATGAACTCAAATTTTACACTCCGAAGATTTTACTTTAATCAATAAATTGCAAATTCATAAAATTAAATAATTAAAATATAAAAATGACAATAATTTGGATTAAATATATTTTAAATCCAAATAATAAAAATAAAGGAGCTTTCATACTACTAGCTTATAGAACTACTATTTGCGTTAAGAATTTTATCTAGAGTTATAGTTGATTTTGCTCACAATTTTTACTACTTTGAACGAATCAATTCCACGTTAACGCCACATTATTTTTGGTGATAACTAACTATATTATATAAGAACTCAAAATTATGTTATCCCAAAAATAAAAAAAGTTGTCTTTACTTATGTATTTAGATATATTTATTAGGACAAAATTTTTGTTGATTTGCTTGTATTTCTTAGGTCTAATTCTGTAATCAGTTCTTGTCATATGTGATTTTTTTATATGATGATTGTCATATGTGATTTTAGTGATTAAAAATAGTAGTTCAACTTCAACATAATCTTGAAATTTTATGTATGTGATTTTTTTTTTTTGCCATCAACAGATCAATGTGAATTTTTGTAAGGATTAAGGCACAATTTTATCTTAGAAGAAACTATTTAGAAATACTAGGCATTCAGAAGTTTTTTAAGAGATAATTTTGTTATGAAAGTATTAAAAAATAAGAAAATTTGCTCTAATGATTATTAACATTGATTGTTAAAAAAATAATTTCAACTATTAACTTTTTTAACAATAAAAAAATTGCTATATTTTAGCTACGTTCTGACGAACACTGACAACGGCATCTGGCTTAGGATTCCAGTTTTTGTTTTTTTTTTGGTTTCAGCCACCAATGAAATGGTTTCGTCATTTTGCCAAAGTTACAAACTATTAGTATTAGTTAAATGGTTAAAGTGTAGTTCTAGTCTTATACATTATAATAAATTTCGGTTGAGTCCGTTATCTTTAAAAATATATTTTTAGCGCTTTAATCTTAATATCATTAATCTTATTTAATGAAAAATGCTCATCCAAAAAATTAAAATGGTTACTATGTTATTAAATACTTACAAAGCAAGCTTAAATTTTAATGTTTTAAACTTATTTCTATATATTAAAATTAAAATACACATGCTAATGAAAATAAATATTGTAATATAATCAATTTTATAAAACTTGAAAACGCCACGCATGACTTATCAGGTTTATTTTAATTCTAAAATATGAAAATATTATATTAAAATATTAAAATTTAATCATATTTTATAGGCATTTAATCGTAGAGCTGCTGTTTAAATTTTTGAGTTAACAGTTTGCGTTAAATGAAATACAAGATGTTAAGACTAAATGATAAAAAAAATAATAAATTTAAGGGACTAAGCTAAAAATTAATAGGACTAAATGTATACAGTACACTTTATTTCAACTAAAAAGTTATTATAATTCTTCTATCCTTAATATAAGATATAATTAATTTTTTTTAGAAAGATTAAGGAAGTTAAATAAGTTATTTAATCATAACATATGCCGTATATTATTTGATTATATATCAGTTTATAAGTCAGATAAATTAATTTAATATAAAAAATAAATATCAATGCTTTAAGGTAATTTATTTATCTTCTTTAATTTTTTTAAAAATGTCAATTACATCTTATATTAAAAAGTAGTATTATTTTATGCCTTCCATCCTACTTTTTTAGATAAAATATTATTAAATTGTTATTAAAACATTAAAGGGCGAAAAAAAATCAGATGTAGGTATGACGCTTTGCTGTGGTGGTGACCAGTGTCGGAACTCAACCGCCTACAATTCCCTCCTCATAAATATCTTTTTCCCACTCATCCTTCCGTCTTGGATCAGAAATCTGACGATGATAACTCTCCCACCGGCTTTCTTTCACAATCTGAAGGATTCCATGACGCAGTGGGATTCTCTCACACCTCTTTTTCTGGCTTTCTGTGGCATTTTCGCAGTCGCTTGCTGCGCCTGGGTCTGCTTCACCAAACCCAGCTCCAAGCAACCTCCAGGCCTACCAGGCCTCCCCTTGTTGGGAAACCTTCTCTCTCTCGATCCTGAGCTTCACTCTTACTTCGCCTCTCTCTCTCAAACATATGGTCCCATCTTCTCGCTCCGACTTGGAACTAAATCCGGCATCGTCGTTTCATCTCCTTCAATCGCTCTCAGGTGCTCAAAGACCATAACATCACTTTTTCCAACCGTGACGTCCCCGTTGCCGGCAGGTTAGCCACCTATGGCGGAATCGACATAGTTTGGACACCTTACGGACCTGAGTGGCGGATGTTGAGGAAACTGAGTGCTTAAGATGCTCAGCAATACCACGTTGGATTCAGTCTATCAGCTCCGCCGGAGTGAGATTCGAAAAACCGTGGGGTATCTGTACAGCCGGGTCGGGTCTCCGGTGGATATTGGGGAGCAGATGTTTCTTACCATATTGAACGTGATTACGAGCATGATGTGGGGTGGGACGTTGGAAGGGGATGAGAGGGCGGCTGTTGGGGCGGAGTTCAGGGAAGTGGTGGCGCACATGACGGAGCTATTGGGGAAACCCAATTCTGTCGGACTTCTTTTCCGAGTTGACCTGGTTTGATTTGCAAGGTGTTCAGAAACAGATGCGTTCGTTGGCTCGGCGGTTTGATAAGATCTTCGAGAAGATGATTAAGCTGCGACTGCAGAAGAATAATGTGCCTGTTTGTTTTAACGATTCGATTGCTTATAAGTTATTTTTTAATAGTGATTTACGGTATACGAAGTAAGTATGTGAGAGGGGTTGTATCTCGATTTACGTAAAAAGCAACTTATAAGCAATCCTAACGCCCAAACAAACATGCCCAATAAGGGTGGAAGTGAACAGAGCAAAGATTTCTTGCAGTTATTATTGAAATTGAAGGATGAAAAGGATTCTGAGACCCCACTCATCGTTAGAGTCGGGAATATGGGCCAGCCCGGTCCTATAGGGTCGGCCCTTTATGGGCTCGGGTCTAAATAGGTCGGTCTATTTTGGCCCGCTTCCTAAAAAATCCTTAATTTTTAAAGCCTGCGACCCTACAAAGCTGACCTTTCATAGGTTCGAGTTTAAACGGGTTTGAACTCATTTTAATTAAAAAAAAAAATATTTTTCAAATTTTACAATTTATATATTATTTTACCTTAAATTGATATACATTATTTTTAAAATTTATAAATTTTTAGTTAAAATAATCATCTAAAGTCTAAATTAACCTTTTTTTAAAGTTTAAATGAATAAACCATTGAAGAAAATAAAATAAATTAAACCATTTAATAAATTTTTATTTTTTATTAATACTTTATTAAGTACTTAGGTGTCTTTCATATTGATAATGTGATATAATGATACTATATATATTAATTTATTTTTAAAAAATATTAAACGGGTCTAAAAGGGCCGACCCTATAGGGCCTATGACAGTACATGGCCGACCCTTTTAAGCCCGCTTCCTGTTTCAACCTCTAAATCATAAACCTGACCCTTAAAAGACTCGGGCCTAAACGAACCGAGCCCGTATTCTCAGCTCTACTCACCATGACCCACGTTAAGGCCCTCCTCATGGTATTGTTTTCCCTCACCATTTTAATTTTTTAACACATGTATTTTACTTTTTTAATCTTTTAATAATTAGTTAAAATTAATTATGATAAATATTTCCCACTAGCTAATTGACATGCAGGATAAACTACTTGGTTTTTTTTTTTTTTTTTGGTGACATAGTGTAAACTACTTTTGATAAAGGTAAAAGACTACTATTAAAGTGGAAGACGTTGTTGTTTTTTTTTTTTTTTTTTTTTTTGACAAACCTAATTAGTTAACTTAATTTTAATTCCTTTCCCTAATCCCAAACTATTCGCTCTTGTCCTTATTATAGGGATCTTCTGGAAGCAATTTTTGGTATCAAATATGAGGGCACCACAACCTCATTAATTTCTTTTTTTTTTTCTCTTGTAATCCTTAGCTTATTTTTAATTGAAGTTAAAGTTGAAAAAGGTAAATCACATTATTCAAAATCATTCTTTAACACATGAAAATAAGTTGGAAGTACCTTATAATAAAGGTAAAAGGGAGTAGGAGTACAATACTTATATTTTGAATGGGACATCAGTGTTTCATGTACTACCTGCTCTTTTTATATATAAGAGATTTTTTTTAGGGATTACATCATTTTGTTTATAAAATACTTTGATAGCTTGTCTGAATCCAAATTCATAGGGACAAATATCAATAAATATCATTTGAATTTCTAAAACCGCAAAAAGTATGTTAAGACTTAAAAATGACAAATATATCTATGTCTTAATGTAGGAATATGAGACTGTGAAATGTTATACTTTTACCAAAATATCCCTCACTATATTTTTTTTTCAAAAAAAAAGCAAAATCCCCTTCGTCGGTTGGAGCTCCAACGGCCGCTGGAAGCCATCCCTCGCCAACCATGGGCCGGTTGCCGGAGCTCCAACGAGATGTGTTTGGAGCAAAGTTTTTTTTTTTTTTTTTTTTTTGCTAAATTGTGCCAAAGGTATTGGAGGGAGGGTTTGAACCCCCAATCCTTTGAATTGAGAGAAGGTGACCATTGGGCCACTAAGGCCTTTCGTTGTAGTTGCATGTGGCCAAATCTTAAATGCTAATTTATATTTATTTGTGTATTTAATATTTGGCCACATGCAACTACAACAAAAGGCCTTTGTAGCCCAATGGTCACCTTCATTCTGTCACTCCAGAGGATTGGGCTTTCGAACCCTCCCTCCAATATCTTTGGCACAATTTAGTGAAACAAGAAAACTTTGCTCCTAAAACATCTCGTTAGTGATGAAGCTCCGGTCAGCTAGGGTTTGTTGCTAGCAACCAATGCTCTCGCGTCGGTAGTAGGCATCCTTAGGAGCTCATGCTAGCGTGGGGGACTTCGCTTTTTAAGAAAAAAAATGGTGAAGGGTATTTTGGTAAAAATATAACATTTCAAATTCCTAGATTTCTACCTTAAGACCTACTTGTCATTTATGTGTTAACATGCTTTTTTAGGGTCTTAGAAATTCAAATGGTATTTATTTGTCTTCTCCCAAATTCATATTATTAGTTTTTAAATTTTTTTTCCCTTAATTATTGGTTAGTCTCACTTCGCTAACTATTGGTTTGCATATTTTCTCTTTCACCCACTCACTCACCATAAATAATGGTGTCTTTTAAAAAATAAATTGCATTTTTACATACTTATTGCCTTTAACCAAAATTTTATGTGAATCCTTTAATTTGTATCTTCCTAAAAAAATATAATCCTCACATATTACATCTTTTGATTCATACAGGAAACTAAAACATACATTAGACTCTTTTGGTGGCTATTTTTTGGGATGCACCAACTTTGCACAGCTTGTTACACATTTCTTTTGGAGCTTGGGAGTGCACAGAAGACTTTTTTTGGAAGGATGGCAATTGCTCTTTTTCACAGGATAGCATCTCCACCTGCAATCAATGTCAAGCAGATTAATTTCCATCCTTATCAATATATCTCAAGTTTTTTTGAAGTTACAGTAACAATGTACAATGTATATGTTATACCGTGCAACTTCTTACAATGTCCAATGCAAGTATATATAACATTGTTTGTTAAGCTTTCAGCAAGGAAGTTTGATAGCTTACCAAATGTCCGATGTCAAAATGATGTTCACTAACAAAACAAAAGGTTTTTCAAGCTCTTAACATTTATTGAATTGAGCCAAAGTAGAGTCAGCAAATGATGTATATCTATGTCATTATCATGACTAATTGCTTTTTGTAGATGTCCAATTTCTTCATCCAAAGGGCACATAATGTATGATAAAGTAACAATAGGAGAGATAGATAAGTGCACTTGACTAGAAAACAATCAGAATCAAAGTAACAATGTCATTGATGTCATTGACGCTCATTGCAACCTAGAGTAAAGAGCATGGTCAATAGATAAGCATTTAACTAACATTTTTTTGATAGTAGGAAAAAAACAGAATCTAGTTGCCAACCAAATCAATCCCAATGGTGTCATGAATTCCAGTTTCAAAAGCCAGCATCACTTTAATACCTTAGCTTGTTGCTCTAAAGTATCAGAATATTAGTAATATATCAGCTGTGCGTAGTTTATAAGCTAGAATATAAACACTACTTTATATAAATTTACTTTTATTCTTTTAACATTTTTTGATAAAATTTAAATTATGGAAGGTATACATAATCTTTAGAACAACTTCAACCATCGTTAAGGTAATCTAAACAAACAAAAATCTAAGGAAAACCACGTGCATACAAAAGCAGCAGGTTTGGACAAAAAATATTTGAAAAAAAAACAAAAATGCACACAAAGGAAGCAGATTTGAAGCAGAAATTTGTCAAAAGAAAACACAAGAAGCAGATTTAAAGTATATTTGAAGCAAAAATCGGCATTAAGAACAAGAAGAAGAAACAGAACGAATTGAAGCTCAAAAACCTGGACAGTGAAGATCCCAGAGGAGCAGAAACGCAGCGCAGAGGAGCAGAAACGCCGAGTGCAAGAACCAAGAGAGAGCAGCGATTGTTCAAGAAATCTGGACTCGTAACAGGAGAGGTTGATACAGTCTAAAACATTTGGAGAGGGATGGCAATTGCTGATGCACTTTTGGGGAATCTGTATAACCATTTGGATTTCTTTTTTTAAAAAAATGAACGGTCCGATTATATTAAAATCGACGGTTATGATTTCTCTCTTTTATTGAAACTGTACGTTTTGAGGAGTAGCATGTAATGAGCACATAAAAGCTGAGCATAGAATGTGGACTCGGTTTGTTGCTAGCAACCAATGCTCTCGCGTCGGTAGTAGGCATCCTTAGGAGCTCATGCTAGCGTGGGGGACTTCGCTTTTTAAGAAAAAAAATGGTGAAGGGTATTTTGGTAAAAATATAACATTTCAAATTCCTAGATTTCTACCTTAAGACCTACTTGTCATTTATGTGTTAACATGCTTTTTTAGGGTCTTAGAAATTCAAATGGTATTTATTTGTCTTCTCCCAAATTCATATTATTAGTTTTTAAATTTTTTTTCCCTTAATTATTGGTTAGTCTCACTTCGCTAACTATTGGTTTGCATATTTTCTCTTTCACCCACTCACTCACCATAAATAATGGTGTCTTTTAAAAAATAAATTGCATTTTTACATACTTATTGCCTTTAACCAAAATTTTATGTGAATCCTTTAATTTGTATCTTCCTACAAAAATTTGTATCTTATGGGGACACAAAGATTATGCTGGGCGCTGGGTGCAGGTTTTTATTAAAAAAATTCGTTACTTCCCCTTACGCTGAAGTCAATTTGTTGGCGCAGGTTATGGTGGTTGGCGGAAGGGACACATCTGCCAACACGATTGAGTTTGCCTTAGCTCATATATCATCAATGAACCTGAGGTGATGAGAAGAGTCCAAGAAGAATTAGACAGTGTAGTGGGAAGAGAAAACATTGTAGAAGAGTCTCACATTCACAAACTTCCATATCCACTTGCTGTGATGAAAGAATCTCTTAGGTTGCACCCTGCTCTTCCTCTCTTAGTTCCTCATTGCCCAAGTGAAACCACCACTGTGGGAGGCTACACTATCCCAAAAGGTTCTCGTGCGTTCGTCAACGTGTGGGCCATACATAGAGACCCTACCATTTGGGACAATCCCCTAAAGTTTGATCCTTCAAGGTTCTTGGATGATAGTCATTTATCTTTTTATTCTCCAAAGTCCAAACCCATCGGGCACAAAATCTTATTGGATGGTTCTTGTTTATGTAGTTCATACAAGGACAATAATGCAACCACTTTTACTAGGCACAATTAGCATATTCATGAAACCTCTCCACCCCACTTTCATATTCGTCGATCGTTCTTCTAAGTTTTATCCAACTATATTCCATTTTATTACTATTTAGACAATGTGCACAAATTATATTTCATTTGATTCAAATTATTAAGTATTAGTCAATATTTTAAAAGTTGGACCAGAAGATGAGATGAAGAGGCTAGCGGATTACAATTCAAACAGTCAAATCAGTCAAACTATTCAATTGGACCAGTACTGATAAATACATATTTTATAATTAAATAGGTATAAATTTTGAGACATAATTGATTAAAGGCTGACTGTGCAAATTTAGCAATCAACAACTACGCTAAGAGCATCCATAAGAATTATCTAATGTTGGGTGCAAAAGTAGCAATAAACTATTTTTTTTGGGAGCAGATTGAGCAACGTCGTTAAATCTGCTTAACTGCCGTTATTTTTTGAAATGTGGGTCCCAACAGGCTTCTCCCTCTGTATTATTTTAATATTTTTTTAATGGAAAAATATCACTTAGGCCACATGAAAAAAATTTCAATTAAGTTAATGCCCAAAATATTCTGAAATCTCACTGCAAAACTTAATTTATTTTTACTGACAGAGCTTAATTTCATTTTAAACCAAGGGGTGCAATGATATTTTAGAATCTTTTGAAGGTTATTTGAAATGAATTTTTTTCCATGTGGCTTAAGTGATCTTTTCCCATTAAAAAATATTAAAATAATATAGAGAGAGAAGCCTGTTGGGACCCACATTTCAAAAAGTAACGGCAATTAAGAGTTTTTTAATGGCGTTGCTAAATCTACTCCTAAAAATAGTTTATTGCTACCTTTACACTCGACAATAGATAAGTCTTGTGGATGCTTCTAGCGCAATTGTTAATTGCTAAATTTGCACCTTCACCCTTGATTAAATCTACTGATATTGTATACCATTTAATTATCTTTTATATATTTTCTATTATTTAATTAAGTATAGGATAAAAGAAATTTTAAGACATAAAATCTACTCATATTTTATTTTATTGTGCAAGAGGTGTTATATGAGATAAGAAAGTATGAAATAATAAATGAAAAAAAATGGCAAGGAAGGAGCTGAAGCAAATTATCACAATATTGTGACGTGTAGGCAATAAAAAGGAGAAAACATGGCATGAGCTAGCAGAAAACATAAAGCCCATTTTATTCAACCTTATTGCATGTCTGCAATGGTAATCATGATTGCATTACCACTACAAAAAAACAGCAAATTACCCACAGAATTACCCACGGAATTCCGTCTCTGAAATCAAATTACCCACGGATTAGGGACGGAAACGGAATTACCGACGGATCACCGACGGAATTTTTTCCGTTTCTAAAAAATCCGTGACAAATTGATTTACCGACGGAATTTTTATTCTGTCGGAAATTACAGACGGAAATTACCCACAGAAAAATTCCGTCGGTAATGACCGACGGAAATTACCCACGGAAAAAATTCCGTCGGTGATTACCCACGGAAAAAATTCCGTCGGTAATTTAATATTATTTTTTTAAAAAAAATTCCACGTGGCGACCTTAAAAGAGGCCACGTGGACATCACCGAAAGCCCCCCACCGCCCGCCCCAGCATCTGGCCCGGAAAGCCCTTGAGTAAGGGCCACGTGTCCCTCTAACCTTGTGCCACGTGTCTTTGTGAGATAATTGTTGCATTTTGTGACGAAGGTGGGATTTGAACCTTAGACCTTTTGGTATATGTTATGATGCCTTTGCCAGTTGAGCTGCTTTAACCTTGCGTTAATTATTCATGTAATAATATATATAATGTAATAATTTAAAAACAAATATAATATTAAGATAAATATATATATTTATATATAATTATATTTTTCATTTTTTATAACATAAAATTTTTTCATTTCTAATTTCGTTTAAATATTTAATATTAATATAAATATATACAAAATTACATATATACTTATAAATAATTATATATTTCGTTTTTTATAATATAAATTTAATTTTTTTTTAATTTATTATTTCATTTAAATATTTAATATTAATATAAATATATATAATATTAAATATATATCTATATATAATTATATATTTTGTTTTTATGATATAAAGTTTAAAATATTTAATTTTTTTATTTCTTTTAAAATTTTTATTATTAATATTATATATATTTAATATATTATATTAAATATTAATTTTATAATATTTAAATTTTTATTTGTTATAGATTATTTTTATTTTTATTATTTTATATAAATTATTAAAAGATGATAAAAAAATTATTAGTTTTACCGACAGATTACCCACGAAATTCCGTCGGTAATTTCTCATTCAAATTACCCACGGAATTCCGTGGGTAAGGCGTGAGTAATTACCGACGGAAAAAATTCCGTGGGTAAAAGTCAAATTTACCGACGGAATTTTGATTCCGCGGGTAATTACCGACGGATTACCCACGGAAAAAATTCCGTGGGTAATTACTGACGGAAATTACCCACGGAAAATTTTCCGTCGGTAATTACCCATGGAAAATTTTTCCGTCGGTCATTAGAGACGGATTACCCACGGAATTCCGTGGGTAATTTCTCATTCAAATTACCCATGGAATTCCGTGGGTAAAGCGTGGGTAATTACCGACGGAAAAAATTCCGTGGGTAATCCGTCGGTAATTACCCACGGAATTTTTTTCCGTCGGTAATTTTTCCGACGGAAAATCCGTCGGTAAATCGTAGAAAATTACCGACGGAAATAATTCCGTGGGTAATAACATGTTTTTTTTGTAGTGTACCTAAAGAAGAGTATGGTAATAGGGTTTACTATGGTAATGATGATTACCAAAAAAATTGGTAATCCTCATTTATACCTCCCCCTATGAATCCTCATTACCATCCCATTGTATGGTTAAAAAAGTCTAATTTACCCCTTAGTTTCTCATGTTTTTATTTCATTTATTTCATTTCATTTGCTATATCATGCCACAACTGCCACCACCACTACCTTCTCCTCTTCCTCCTCCACCACTGTCAACTCCACCTACTGCCGCCACCACTACCTCCACCTCCTCCGTTACTGCAGCCGCCAACCCTACCATTGCCATCACCGCTACTACCTCCTCCTCCACCCCACCGCCGCCCATCGTCACCACCACTGCCGTCACCCCGCCCACCTCCACCACCACTACGTCCTCGTCCTTTGTGACCCGCCCATTGCTACCACCACTATCTCCTCCTCTACCACCGCCACCACACACTACCTCCGTTGCCGCCATTACTCACCCACCGCCACCACCACTACCTTCTCGCCGCCACTACCTCCTCCTCCCCCATCTCCGCCACCGCTGGTTCTTAACTATTTTTTCTACAAAGATTATATTAAGGGTAAAATAGACTTTGTGCAATATATTAATTTTAAATAATTGTTAAAATATTAACTTGTTGCACCTTATTTAAAAATCAAACCAAACACTACCCCTGTAATTAATATTGCATCGCATTACACTACACTGTAGGGTGTAATGGGATCAAACCAAACATGCCGATAAGGATATTGTTTTGGGTGGATTAGAGATTTGGGGTCCACTGAAGGAAAAGCCTAAAATCAATTGTTGCCAAGATTTGAACATGAAGTGGCAAAAGGATATGATATATCTATTGAAAGAAAACAAAAAAGGAGATAAAATTTGGAAAAAAAAGGGGTACGCAAACCCAAGTCCAAAGATATATTAAAAGGGGGAGAGAGCAGCGAACTAGGAACACACCACGACGGTAGAAAAAAAGTCCAAGAATGGAGCAATACCCAAAGTTGAAGAAGCAGAGGAGACGGCAGAATTCAAAGAAGAGCAATTGGTTTTGTGGCGCGACAACAAAGGTGTTCAGACCAGCAGTGAAGTTTTCCTCCTCAGGTGACCTTTGTTGCAATGGCTTCGATAGATTTGATTTCTTCTCTTCTTCTTCTTTATTCTTTAAACCTGAATTTCTATATTTATTTCATATATTTTGTCTTAGCCATGAGTGGCTAGTTTTCTTTTTAGAGCTAGAGAAACTATGAACTTACTAGTGAACTAGATTTTATTTCTATTATTTATTAGTTATGTTTTATGTTAATTTTTTTTTACTGAATTTTGTTTTGTTATATCCATTTGATGATTGACCACCATTAAATGTGAATTTGAGCATTAAGATTTAGCTTGACGAAGAGGGTTTTAATTAAGCTATGAGATTAAGTAAAATGGGATTAGATTAGGATTTAATTTGCGATTAGGATATATATATATACACACACACACACACCTAATAGCCCCATATAATTGTTAAAGTAGTGTGTTTGAATTATCTTGTCTCTTGAGTAATTATGTTAGATATAACAATTTATACTTAAGAAAGGGTTGTGAGTGAATCGACAGACACTTATAACTATTAATATTAGAGATTAACAAAACTAGCATTTTAGACTAAATAATTAAATGGAAATAAGATTTGAGGAGCTAGTGAGGGATTAATGACTTTAGTTTGTGTTTGACATTAGTAGTTTTCCTTATTTAATTTCCTTTGAATTTACTTACAACTAAATTCGTTTAAATTAAAAGAAATTGAGATTTAATACTTAAAAATTAATTGATTGATTCCTCGTGGGACGAAACTCTACTTACCATTTTATTACTTGGCACGACCCATATACTTGCGAAGTGCAATCGTCCGTGGGTTAAGTGGCGAGGGGGTTGGACTTAGTGCCTGGTTGTCCGCCTTGGCACGGGTTTGATTCCTGGGAGTGGCACAAAGTGTCTCCACTGTGGCGCTTGGGGAGGCATCCTAGCTCCTGGGTGCCTGGGTGCC
The DNA here is from genome assembly GCA_963855925.1 of Inga laurina. Lineage (NCBI taxonomy): Eukaryota > Viridiplantae > Streptophyta > Magnoliopsida > Fabales > Fabaceae > Inga > Inga laurina. The sequence goes on from OY979710.1 coordinate 11,356,864, forward strand.
TAGGTAAACACCTGAGGGTAATTGACGGCTCGTCCTGCCCAACATTGGTATGACCTAGGAGGAAGGGAGATTTCACCCTGTCCTTGGATCGTGGGTGAACCCAACCCCTTTCCTAAAAATTATTTACCAAAAAAAAAAAAACCTATACTAAAATGGTAAATACCTTTAGCAATGTTATCAGATCACTTGCATTACAACTGTAGTCAATGCAATGATTTTTTTTTTTTTGTAAAAAGTGTTGTCAATGATTTCAAACATTACACTCTTGTAAAAATTGACTGGTCAATCTCCCACATCTCACTCAATTAGTTGAATTTTCTCTTGTTTGGAACTTGTAGAAAGTAGTAGTAAATGATATAAAAGAAATGGTACATACTTTACTAATGTTTTCATTTGCATTACAAGTGTCATAAATGATTTTAGTCATTACACTCTTGTTTGTAAAAATTGATAAGTGTAGTCTATCTCTCACCTTGACCCAATTAATTGAATTTTCCCAAGTTTAAAACTTGTTAAAAGTAATAGTAAATGGCATAAAAGAAATGGTAAATACCTCTATAAATGTTGTCAAACACGTTACAAGTGTAGTATTATTTATTTATTATATTATTAAATGATTTTTAAATTGATTTATTTACTTCATAATTATAAAATTCGAATTATAATAATAAAAATTTCTAAAAATAGAATAAATTCTAATTAATTATTTTTTATTCTCATAATTAAGAAGGCTGTCAATCACGTTACAAGTATAATAAATATCTATTTAACTGTTGTCAATTGCATGTAAGAAAATCTTAAGAGTTAACTTATATTTTTTGTGTGCACATATATAAGAAATAAGCCTGGTTGCTCAGTGATTACCTATATTTTGTGACCCCAAAGGTTGGGGATCAAACCCCCCCTCCAACACTCTTGGCACAATTTGAATAGAAAAATCCCATGGCACAAAAATGTCTCATTGAAGCTCTGGCTATTGGTGTAAGAGCTTTGGCCGTTGGCAGGCCAGATGGCTCCTCTGGTATAGAGGTCTGGTGCTAATGGCTAGCGTAGCTCTGGCCAGCAAGGATCTTGTCCATTTTTCTTTATAAATATGTGAGGGGCATTTTTGTTAAAGTACCAACTCTTCAAAATTTCATGTTCCTACATATTTAACTAATTGTGGCCTATTGGATATTCACATGACTTTTTTGGGTTTTTGAAGTTCAAGAGGTATTTTTTGGTCATTTCCCCTTCTTTTAATGTGTATAATTTAAAATAAAAATAATATTGTTTTTGGTCCTTCATATAATATCTATTTAGTAATTTCACTAATTAGTTATTTGTAGAAGTTGTGAGTTGGTTTCTCTAAAATACCTATTAAATTATTTGCATTGAAACTACTTATTGATGAAAACTCCTTTAACATGTACAATCAATAAAGATATTTAAGAAAAACAAATGATAAATATAGGGGACAAATGATAAATAGAGGAGACAGAGAGAATTGAGGTTATATATATATAAACATGATAAAAGTTAACCCCCAACTAACTTTTATAGTAGGAATAAGAGGCAATATCTTAAATAATAGCGGTCCCTTTTTTTTCTTTACAAAAGAATTTTTCCATCCAAAAATTAAATCATAAATTAAAATTTTATCAGTTAAAATTGTATCTAGATAATGTAAATCACATTGCAACAATGAGTACCTTGATGCTCATCACTACAACGTGCACCAAACCCACCAACACATATAGTAGGCGAAATGAATAAAAAAGGTAAAGCATTTTATAAAAATAAATTAAAATCAGCTCCATATTTATCACAAGACATGCTCTCATTCTATCCTTCACATATGGTTCAATCTTACAATCTCCAGTTTGAGAAAGCCTTAAAGATGTTTGGTGCCATTTGGGCTTACTACTACAGACAGGGCTTTTAACGTCTCTATTTTGACACTTTTAACATTCAAAAATAGGGGAACGTCTATGTGGGGGCGTAGTATATTTTAGAAAAGACGTCTCAAAAATATGGGATGTCTAAAGTGGGACTTTAGATGTCTCTATTGAGAATTGGGACGTCTAAAGTCCCCTTGTAGAGGACTTTAGATGTCCATATTCTCAACGGAAGGAAGGAGGTGGAGAGTTTTGATTTTTTCTTTTAATCTTTTTGGGAGTAGTATTATTTACCAACCCAATCTTTTCTGCCTTTTCGTTGGGACTAGTTCTTGTTTGCATATCTTTATTTTATATTTTTATCAAACTCCCAATTTTGTAGCTGCAGCACAGCTACTTATTTATGTAGGAGCTATAAACGTTTTAATTATATTTGCTATGATGTTCATAAATGGTTCAAAATATTACCAAGATTTTCATCTTGAGGGGGTGCGTGCGAAGGAATAGAAAAGAGTAAAGAGAAGAAAGGGGGGAGGACGTGTCTGATATGGGAAGGGAGCACCTTTAGGTGTCCCAAATCTAATTTGGGATCCCAAATAAAATTTGGGATGTCTAAAGTAAGTCAAATTTTTTTGATTTTCAATTTTTGGCTTCTGGAGAATCTTTAGGTGTCCCAATTCAAATTTGAGATGTCTAAACTATACTTTAGGCGTCCCAATTTAAACCGTGGATGCCTAATGTATTGATTTCATTGCTTTATTTACAAAATTGTCATCGCCTCTATGTTTTGACCTCCCTTTTTAAAAAAGGGGCGTCTATTGAAATAGTAATATCTTCAACCTGTAATAGTGGCTATGAATTCCAACAATTTTTTTTGGCCAATATAAATCCCAACAATTAAAGTCCACTCCATCAGCACCTAAATATTTTGACAAATAATTGTGTCTACCTTTGTAACAAAAAAAAAAATGATAATAATTCTGTCTACCTTTGTAACAAAAAAAAAATAATGATAATAATTGTGTCTACCTACCACATGTAAGCCAAATGACTATAGTTTTTTAATGCACACTTTGAATTATTAGGGTACAGACACTCGTAACAAGTTCTAACAAGTTGGCAACAAAAACAAGTTTCTTACCAAGTTGGCAAGAAAAACAAACAAGGTCCTGCTAGAGTGGACAACTTGTTTTATTATATTTCTCTTGTCTTAGGTATAATACATAGTTGATTTTTTTTAAAGAGATTAAGAAAATTAAATAAGTTACTTAATCATATTATATGTTATGTGTGTTTAATTAGATTATATATCAGTTTATAAGTTAGGCAAACTAATTTAGAAAAAAATGATAAACATAAATATTTTAAAATAATTTAATTAATTTTCTTAATATTTTTAAAAATATTAAATATGTCTTATATTTTTTAAAGAAATAGAAACTTCTTGATGCGCACTTTAAAATATTCGGGTACGGAGTACAGGCACAGTTGTAACAAGTTGCGCATCAAGTTGGCAGGAAAAACAAACAACTTCGCCTGCTAGAGAGGATAGTTTGTTTTATTATAGGAACTTGTTCAACGAGTTCCTATAATAAATGAAAAATAAAATAAAATAAAATAAAAAATTATTAGAAAATTAACATGCAATTCCTTATACTTTCATCTTAATTATACTTTCATAAATTAACATGCAATTCCATATACTTTCATCTTAATTATAATTAAGCTCTTATAGTTTTTTTTCCCTCTTTTAGTGGGTCCATATAATTTTTTTTTTAATTATAAGTATTGATTCTTATACTCATATGCTTTTTAGGATTAAAGTAAGCTGAGTTGTGTAATCAAAAAAAAAAAAAGTAAGCTGAGTTATTATATTTTAATTAGTTAGAAAATAAATGAGGTGACATTCTTAAAGTACATAAGTATATTTCTATTCCTAGAGGGTTACCTAGTTTTTATAACTGATTTACCTGGAATTCATATTTGATTTCATATGTTCTATAATTAATTTCATATGATTTTAGTAACCGTCATTCCAGTTATCTGGCTTATTATCCATAACTCATTCTATGCAAGTTTTGTTGGTGTTATAGCATTTATTTAAAGTGGATATGTTAAATGGAACAAAGTCTGATAATACTTAAGAGAGAGATAATATAAGTATATATATTACACTATATGAGTTTTAGCACCATTATCTCATGTGACTTTGCTCAGTTAGTGTCGTTAGTCCTTGTATGAAGCTAATTGTACTAACATGGTAAAATTAAAAGATTTATTAAGAAGAGAAAAACACACCAGTATCAAATTAAAAGTTAAAGAAAACCATAGGTAGTTCTAGAATTTTTCTAGGGAACTTATTAGTAATAATTTAAAGAAACCTGTTAGGGATTAAAATGTCTAGCAGCCCAACAAGGGCATGATTGGAATTGTCCACCAAGGTAAATCAGCATGAATGCATGATTAATTTTCTTAGCCGACTATTCTATAGTATTTTCCCCTTTTACCCCTCTTTGGATCCGTCCCTCATATATATATATATATATATAGTGCATCTGCATCATAGGTGGGAGTTGCAGGCCAACCAAAAAGCTGCTATCACCGCTGATTTCCTTTTTGTTATCCTTCATTCACCGTAGACCTCATCTCCAACATGATTGAATCTTTCCCAAGTTTTTTTCAAAATCTGATTCATTCCATAAGCCTATGGGAAACTTTCACGCTCGTGTGCCTTGCCTTGTGGGGCAGTTTTGCTGCCACATGCTATGTAAGGGTCTACCTCACCAAACTCGATCCCAACACACCTCCAGGTCCACCTGGCCTTCCCTTAATTGGCAATCTTCTATGTCTCCATTCTCAGCTTCACTCCTACTTCACATCTCTGTCTCGAATCTACGGTCCAATCTTCTCCCTGCGACTCGGCGCCAAACGTATCATCGTCGTGTCCTCCCCTTCACTGGCTCGTCAAGTGCTCAAAGACCATGACCTCACTTTCGCCAACCGCAGCGTCACAGTGGCCGGCAGGGTCGCATTCTACGACGGGAGCGACATACTTTGGACCCCTTATGAGTCTCAGTGGCGAATGATGAAGAAAGTGTTTGTCCAATGGATTATCAGCAACACCGCCTCAGGTTCCGTCAGTACGCTCCGCGGCAAGGAGGTTCGGAAGACCGTGGGTTATTTGTATAGTCGGGTCGGGTCGCCGGTGGATATTGGGCAGCAGATGTATCTTACGGTGTTGAACATCATAACAAACATGATATGGGGTGGGACGACGACGGTGGATGATGATGATGAGACGGTTGTGATGGGAGAAGAGTTCAGGAAAGTGGTGGCGAGAATTGTAGAACTACTTGGGACGCCCAATGCATCGGACATATTTCCGTGGTTGGCTTGGTTTGATTTGCAAGGTGTGGAGAAACAAATGCGTTTAGCAGTTCAGAAGTTCGATGAGATCTTCGAAAAGATGATTAACAAGAGGTTGAAGAAGAATGAGAAGAGTATTGGCGAAGGCAAAGAGAGCAAGGATTTCTTAGGGTACTTGTTGAAATTGAAGGATGAACATGATTCCAAGACGCCTCTCACCATCACACAAGTTAAGGCTCTTCTCATGGTATCTCTCTCTTTCCCTTCAACTAGAACAGAAGTACCTTTCATTGGCCTGAATATATAGGTTGGAAGCACTGCTATATCTGCTTTCTAATATATATACATGGGGAAAATAACTGTTAAGTTTCACAAGAACATTCAATAATAGTTAGGTCCCCGGATAAATATTTTTGAAAAAATAGTTGCAAATATATCAATTCAGAAAATTAACAATTTATGAATCTTAGTTGCATATAAGGCATTTGAATTTCTGAGAGTAATTCTCAGTTTGCAATTGAGATAATTATTATTATTTGTTACCACAAAAATGGTCAGTTGTGTATGTAATATAGATCTATTATATATGTTTTTGTTATAAATATATCTATTGCCATAATAAATATTTAAAGTGATTTATTTAGTCACAACATATTGGTTATTACAAAATCCACATATTGTAAATATCTTTAATTTCGAATAGTATTTTGTTTGTGTTTTAGCAATGTGATTAAAGTATTATATTGCATTAAAATATATATACACATACATAAATACCTACGTACCTACGTATTTCGAACAGCATGTTGGTGTTTTAGTAACATGTTTTTGTGTTTCAGTGATAAATTTGACAAATTCAGTAAGCAAATAATATAAATCTAAAATAATATTTATTGATCAGCACTAATTACAATAGTTTGTGGATAGGACATGTTGGCAGGTGGAACGGACACAACCGTGAACACAATGGAGTTTGCCATGGCTCAAATCTTAAACAATCCAAAGGTAATGAAGAGAATCCAAGAAGAACTAGTAAGTGAAGTGGGAAGAGAAAACACAGTACAAGAGTCTCATATCAGCAAACTACCATATTTGTTTGCCGTTATGAAGGAAACTCTAAGGTTGTACCCTGTTGGTGCACTCTTAGTTCCTCACTGTCCAAGCAAAACCACAAATGTGGGAGGTTATGAAATCCCAAGAAGCTCTCGTGTGTTCGTGAATGTGTGGACCATACATAGAGACCCTTCTGTTTGGGACAATCCTCTTAGCTTTGATCCTACAAGGTTCTTGGATGCTAAATGCGATTACAGAGGCAATGACTTCAATTTTTTACCATTTGGGTCTGGTCGGAGAATATGTGCAGGAATAGCTCTGGCTGAGAGGAACTTTTTGTATTTAATGGCAACACTGATACATTCGTTTGATTGGGAAGTACCTAAAGGCCAAAACTTGGATGTGTCTGAAAAGTTTGGTATTCTGCTGAAGAAGAAAACACCTCTGGTTGTCATCCCCACACCACGCTTATCCAACCCATCCCTTTATGAGTAAAACATATGCAAGCTTGCATGGTTGTATTTTTTTTTTTTTTTTTGGATGGAAAAAGTATCTAAACAAATAAATATGCCGACAAATAACAGCAAACCAACAACCCCATTTTTGTAGTCATCAGTGTGAATCAGTGCTCGCTCATTCCATTTAACCCACTACAATACGATTTGCCGGGAGAAAAATCGAGACCACCATTGCCTTGGGAGAACAGATTTCTATAGGACAGTCTCGAAGAGCATGGAGCGTCGATTCCAGAGTTATTACAAAAAGAACAGGCATGTGAGTCATGCATACCTCTGCATAATCTTCAGAGATCTGTGAGGATCTTATCAGTAGCCCATAGCCATAAAAACATACGACGCCTCTGGGGAACTTTTGTTGAAGCACGCATATAGTCACACGTGAAAATTACATGTCTTCATTTCTTCTAGACTATTCTCTTTTATACGTGGCACTTTGTCATTGAAATAAGAATGCTATATATATACAAGTATATATACAAGGAAGTCACTGCACTGAATGCATTGAGTAATGAAACACCCATTTCATATTTTATTGGCTCATTTTTGTTGTTTTTTGTCTTTATCTTTTTGTCTTTACTCTATAATTGTATTAGAGCCACAACCCTAACTGCCCCTATGACCAGTCCTCTTTCACCTAACACCCCGATTGTCTCAACCCCCACAGCCTAATCTCATGTCTTGCCCATCCCATCCGCGCCTTCTTCTAATTTCCACCACTTTATCACCGTCAAACTCACTGAAGCAAACTATCTCGTTCGGCGAGCTCAAATCCAACCTTCCCATTATGGTCAGCAGCTATTTGGATATATTGATGGCTCTACCCCTTGTCCTCTACCGAGACTCCCCTCTGGTCTTCCTAATCCTGCTGACCGTCAATGGTTTCACCAAGACTAACTGGTCCTTTCCATCCTGTTAGCGTCCTTGTCAGAAAACCTCATTCCTAGAGTTTTATGTCATAAACTTCTAAGGCTCTCTCGGATGCTCTTGCTACTCTGTTCTCTCAGCAAACACAAGCTCGGTTAGTTCATCTTCACTAGCAACTCACAAATTTGACGAAAGGATGTGATTCTATTAGTGAATATCACAGGCGTGCCATCATTCTTGCAGATTCTCTAGCAGTATCTGGGCAACCAGTTGATGATTATGATTTCATTACCCATTTCTTGCTGGCCTTGGTCTTTGATTATGACCTCATTTTCACCTCTCTCACTACCCAACGTCACCTTCTCTCTATTGAGGAGATCCTTAGTCATCTCCTAACTTTTGAAGCTCGTTTGACCCAATATCGCTCCATTCAACTTCCACCCGGACTCTCGGCCAATGCTGTCACTCGTGTGCCTTTTTTTAGTTCATTTCGTGGAGGTAGAGGTGGATGTTTACAGTTTGGTAGAAGTCATAGTTTCCGTGGGTGATGTTGGATGTGGGAAAATTAGTCCCACATCGCATAATTGTAAAGGAGGGAGAGATGATTTGTAGTATAAAAGGGAGCTCCCTCATCCCTTTATCTTTACCTCTTCAACTTGCCTATTTCCTTCTATAAGGCATTTTGTATTTCCTCTTCTCTTATAGAATTTCACTTGTAAATTATTTAGAGTGAAATTAGATTCTGGTATTTCCCTTATTGGTGTCCTATTTATTATTTATTAGCTGTTATTTGATATAGTAGTTGTAATTTATTATATTATTAAACTACGTCTAGAGACTTTGTTTCTAGTTTGTGATTTTTTAGTATAATTGGTTACGCTCTATATATTCCGCTTTCGCAACAATTGGTATCAGAGCCAAGGTTCTGTCTGAGTATGCTCTGTGGTTGCAGTGTAATCTGAACTTCCACATCAGAAAAGAATTACTTTGGGCTTTTTTGTATAGACAGCTATTAAATAGTATCTGGAGCAGAAATGGCGGACAAGAAGATTGAAGAATCCACATCAAATGTCGACAACTCATCGTTGACATCTTCACTTATGGCAAGAATTGTGTCAAATGCGAAGTTTGCAGTTGAAATATTTGACGGTTCTGGACATTTTGGGATGTGGCAGAGCGAAGTTTTAGATGTCCTTTTGCAACAATCACTAGACTTTGCTATTGAAGAGAGAAAACCAGATAGCATGGGGGAGGAAGATTGGAGGAGGATCAATCGTGTTGCTTGTGGTACCATTCGATCGTTCTTTTCAAGAGAACAGAAGTATCCATACACAAAGGAAATTTCTAGATATAAACTGTGGAAGGCACTGGAGGACAAATTTTTGAAGAAAAGCACTCAGAATAAACTTCATATGAAGAAAAGACATGCTCGCTTCACTTATGTACCTGGTACCACAATGAATGATCATATTACTAGCTTCAATAAGGTGGTAACAGATTTACAGAATCTGGACGTGACCTTTGAAGATGAAGATCTGGCCTTGATGTTGTTGGGATCACTTCCTGATGAGTACGAGCACCTGGAGACTACTCTACTTCATGGCAAAGAGGAGGTATCTCTTAGAGATGTTTGTTCTGCGCTATACAGCTATGAACAAAGAAAGAAAGAGAAACAAAGAAGCGGAGAAGCGGAGGCACTCGTCACAAGAGGACGTACTGAAAATCAGTCGAGATCAAAGAAAGGGAGATCCAAATCGAGGTCCAAACCCGGTAAAGATGAATGTGCCTTTTGTCGAGAAAAAGGCCACTGGAAGAAGGATTGTCCGAAATTGAAGAACAAATCCAAACACAACAATGAGAAGGCTATTATGGATTCAAATGTAGCTGACTGTGATGATGAAAATTCAGATTTTTCACTATCTACAACGACGTCGTCAAAATCGTCAGGCGTATGGTTGTTAGACTCAGCTTGCAGCCATCATATGTGTCCCGATCGAGACTGGTTCACTGATTTCCAAGAAGGAGGATGTGGAGTTGTCCACACAGCAGACAACACTTCACTTACCGCATATGGCATTGGTTCAATTCGATTGAGGAACCATGATGGATTGATCAGAACATTAACAGATGTTCGATATGTACCGGATTTGAAGAAAAATCTCATTTATGTGGGAACTCTAGACTCAAAGGGGTTCAAAATCACCATAGAAAGTGGAGTAATGAAGATACTTTCCGGTGCACTGGTGGTAATGAAGGGTATACGGAAGAACTATAACATGTATCACTATCAAGGTAGTACGGTTATTGGAACAGCAGCAGTGACATCCAGTGATGAGAAGGAAGTAGAAGCGACGAGGTTATGACATATGCGCTTGGGACATACTGGAGGTAAATCCTTAAAAACTCTATCAGATCAAGGGTTGTTAAAAGGATTAAAGCATTGCAGTTTGGATTTTTGTGAGCACTGTGTAAAGAGGAAGCAGACAAGGGTTAAGTTCGGAACAGCTATTCATAATACAAAAGGTATTTTGGATTATGTTCACTCTGATGTTTGGGGTCCTTCCAAAACACCGTCATTGGGAGGAAAACATTATTTTGTAACCTTTGTTGATGATTTTTCCCGAAGAGTCTGGGTGTATACAATGAAGACCAAGGATGAAGTGTTGGGAATCTTTCTCAAATGGAAGGTGATGATAGAAACACAAACAGGCAGGAGGATCAAATGTCTTCGTACAGATAACGGAGGAGAATATAGAAATGATCCTTTCCAGAAGATTTGTGAGGAAGATGGCATCGTCAGACACTTCACAGTCAGGCATACACCACAACAGAATGGAGTGGTAGAACGCATGAACCGGACTTTGCTGGAGAAGGTTCGGTGTATGTTGTCCAATGCTGGCTTGGGCAAAGAATTTTGGGCTGAGGCAATTACATATGCGAGCCACCTCATTAATCGTCTACCATCTTCTGCTACTGGTGGTAAGACACCATTAGAACAGTGGTATGAAAAACCTGCTACAGATTATGATTCTTTACATGTATTTGGCTCAACTGCATATTACCATGTGAAAGAATCAAAATTGGATCCAAGAGCAAAGAAAGCCATTTTTTTGGGAATCACTTCTGGAGTCAAAGGATATCGTTTATGGTGTCCAGAGACAAAGAAGATTGTATTTAGTAGGGATGTTACCTTTGATGAATCTGCCATGGTGAGAAAGGTAGCAGCTGTAGATACCAAGCAAGGTGATGGTGTTTCAAAGCAGGTGGAGTTTGAAGGAAAGTTGATTTTCCCAGTACAAGGTGCAGACGGGGAAACAAGAGAAGACTTTCCTGTAGCAGATGAAGAGCCAGTTGAAAGGGAGGTTTTAACTCATGAACCTCAACAGCAACGTGAATCAATAGCAACCAGCAAGCCAAAACGAACAATAAGAAAGCCTACTCGTTTCGCGGACATGGTGGCTTGTGCAACCTCAATTGCAGCTGATGATATTCCTTCAACTTACAAGTGGGCTATCCAGAGCTCAGAGAAGGATAAGTGGAGGAATGCCATGAATGAAGAAATGCAGTCCCTTCATCAGAACGGTACGTGGAAATTGGCCAAACTCTCGAAGGGTAAGAAGGCAATTGGTTGCAAATGGGTATATGCAAAGAAAGAAGGATTTCCTAACCAAGGTGATGTACGCTACAAAGCAAGATTGGTAGCTAAAGGCTATGCTCAGAAGGAGGGAATTGATTACAATGAGGTATTTTCTCCAGTTGTGAAACATTCCTCCATTAGAATTTTGTTGGCTTTGGTAGCACAGTTGGATTTGGAACTAGTTCAGATGGATGTTAAAACTGCATTTCTAAATGGAGACTTAGAAGAGGAAATCTACATGACTCAGCCGGAAGGATTCAAAGTTGCTGGAAAGGAGAATATGGTGTGTAAACTTGAAAAATCGTTATACGGATTGAAACAATCTTCGAGACAATGGTATAAACGATTTGACAAGTTTATGTTGCGGCATAAGTACAAACGAAGCAGATACGATCATTGTGTTTATTTGCGAAAGCTTGAAGATGGATCCTTTATATATCTCCTCTTATATGTTGATGATATGTTGATAGCTTCGAAAAATCAGGCAGAAATTGAGAAGCTGAAGGTTCAACTAAAAGGGGAATTTGAGATGAAGGACTTAGGAGAGGCAAAGAAGATTCTCGGCATGGAGATAACAAGAGATAGACAATCAAAGAAACTCTTTTTATCTCAGAAGGAGTATTTGAAGAGAGTGCTAAATCGATTTGGTATGGATGATAGAATGAAGCCGGTTAGCACTCCACTTGCCCCTCATTTTAAGCTTAGTGCTGATATGTCGCCGAAGGATGAAGATGAACGAGAATATATGTCAAAGGTACCATACGCAAATGCTGTTGGTAGCTTAATGTATGCGATGGTTTGTACAAGACCTGACATTTCACAAGCTGTTGGAGTTATGAGTAGGTATATGCATGATCCAGGAAAGGAGCATTGGCAAGCTGTGAAATGGATTCTACGGTATATATGTAATACTGTGGATGTTGGTTTGGTTTTTGAGCAGGAAGATGACCAATCTTTAGTTGGGTATTGTGACTCAGATTTTGCAGGTGATTTGGACAAACGAAGATCAACTACTGGTTATGTGTTTACTCTTGCAAAGGCACCAGTTAGTTGGAAGTCGACTTTACAGTCAACAGTTGCTTTGTCTACCACAGAGGCAGAGTACATGGCAATTATAGAGGCTGTGAAGGAGGCAATTTGGCTTCAAGGATTGCTAGGAGAACTCGGTATTGGTCAAGAAGACATTGTAGTATTTTGTGATAGCCAAAGTGCTATTCAATTAGCAAAGAACCAAGTTTACCATGCAAGGACGAAGCACATTGATGTTCGATATCACTTCGTACGAGAAATTTTAGAAGAAGGTGGAGTCATGATACAGAAGATACGGACAAGTGAGAATCCTGCAGATATGCTGACACAGGTGGTGACCTCTGTCAAATTTCAACATTGTTTGGATTTGATCAACATTGTTGAACATTGATTGCTGAATTGTAAATAGAATTTGTATGTGGAAATTTTCCCAAGGTGGAGATTTGTTGGATGTGGGAAAATTAGTCCCACATCGCATAATTGTAAAGGAGGGAGAGAGGATTTGTAGTATAAAAGGGAGCTCTCTCATCCCTTTATCTTTACCTCTTCAACTTGCCTATTTCCTTCTATAAGGCATTTTGTATTTCCTCTTCTCTTATAGAATTTCACTTGTAAATTATTTAGAGTGAAATTAGATTCTGGTATTTCCCTTATTGGTGTCCTATTTATTATTTATTAGCTGTTATTTGATATAGTAGTTGTGATTTATTATATTATTAAATTACGTCTAGAGACTTTGTTTCTAGTTTGTGATTTTTTAGTATAATTGGTTACGCTCTATATATTCCGCTTTCGCAACAGGTGAAACAGAGGTGATCGTAGTTCTGGTTATTATACTTTCTTATTGGCCTTGGTTTTGATTTTGACCCAATTTTGACCTCTCTTACTACCCAATGTCACCTTCTCTCTATTGAGGAGATCCTTAGTCACCTCCTAACTTTTGAAGCTTGTTTGACCCAACGTCACTCCATTCAGCTTCCACCTGAACTCTCGGCCAATGCTATCACTTGTGTGCCTTTTTCTAGTTCATTTCGTGGAGGTAGAGGTGGACATTTACAGTTTGTTAGAGGTCGTAGTTTCCGTGGGTCATACAGAGTTGATCGTAGTTCTGGTTATTATACCAGAGGTGGTGCCGCTCCTTTTCCTCTCCTTGGGGTGGTGGGCGCACCCTTTCTTCTCATGCTTCTTCACAAACTAATTCAGACAGTTCCTGCTAACTATCACGGCTATAAGAAAAACACGAACTGGTGTGTTTAATTTAAAGGATACTGTAGCGTTTGAGAAACACAGCTTTCAACGCCATTAAAATAAGCTATGACGTTTTATAAATATATGGAAGAATATATGGAAGTGTTATAGCTTGATTATTTAATTTTTTTAAAATATAAAGCTATGACGCTTTTACGGGGAAGCGTCATAGGAAGGTTGCACTTTGTACGACATTTCTCTAAGAAACTTGGAGAAGCATCGTAGGAAGTCTTTTTTTTTTAAAAAAAATAATTATGGTAATTATTTTATTTTCCTGTTAGAAACCTCTATTTACAATCTAAAATCTATAGCAATTTACAATACAATCTATAACATAGCACGTATCTTTTACAATATTGTGCCTTCATATATTAAGTGTAAAAGAACTCCAACATTTAAGTTGCTTAAACTTGAGCCATAAACGTTATTTTTACAGAGGATTAAACTAAGTATTATTATATTTGTAAGCTCAAAAATTTTAAAACTTATAATGTATAAAAAGTTTAAGAAGACAAGATTAACACTTCAAAAAAATATCTGAAAAAAAATTATGAGCATACATATAAGATTCATAACAGATGTTAACTAAAAAAGAAAACGTGAACCAAATGTTGAAAATAAAACACTTACACGATAGGGAGTTTCTGAAAGAGGCCTAGATAAGAAAAAAAAGCATATGGGAGGGGAAACTTTATACTATAATGAAGTTTTGGAAAAAGGGGGAATTAGAGAGAATGCAAGAAGATGAAAATAAAAATGAGAACGGCGAGTTGTGAAAATTAAATAGTACCTTGTATGGCGCTTGTTTATCAAAGTGTCATAGCTTTCTAATCTTAAAAAAAATTAATTTTTTTAAAAAACGCCTATTGGCCTTGAACAACGCTTTTTTAACCAAGCGTCGTCCAAGACCTTACAAATTCGAGGCACTAGGGCACCTTGTGCCTTGAATATAAGAACCACGTGGTGCCATTTAAGGCGCCTAGTGACTTGAATTATACCAAGTGGCAGCCACGGTTCTTGGTACATAGAGCACCGTCTAAGGTGACCTTGGATGTCACTTGGTATACCAAATGTCATCTAAGGCCACGCCTTAGACGACACTTTTTTGAAAAAGTGCTGTTCAAGGCTTTTTATTTAAAAAAATAAAATATTTTTTAATAGGGGTGATTTATCTATAAGTTTTGACCTCTAATTTTTTTATATTAGCCTACTTTGTATGGCCTTTGAAGTCACTTCCCATAGAAAATATTTTTTTAAAAAATAAAATAATTTTATGAAATAAATTAAATATAAAAGACATTGAACAAAATAAATAAGTAACAACTAATAAAATTATATTTGTAAGCTTAAAAATTAATAGAACACATGTGTTATATTTTAGAAATATTATAATTTCACTACAAAACTAGCTGAAATAAATAGGACACATGATCTTAGAGGACTTGACATGATGAATTCAAAGAACTTGACTTAAATTTTTTTCTTCCTTTAAATTTTTAGAAAATCTTTATTTTTTAATTAATTTTGACTCCTACTAGTTATTACAATTATTTTTTAAAAATAATTTTATGTAATAAATTAAATATAAAATACCTTGAGTAAATTAAGCAAGTAACAACTAATAAAATTATACTTATAAACTTAGAAATTTAAAAACTTACAAGAGATAGAAAAAAATTATAAACAAAAATAAAGCTACAAGTTAAGATTCATGACAGATTTAAAAAAAAAATTAAAGGGCCTTTAATGATGCTTTATAGAGTAAGTGTCATTAAAGGTGTAACATTTTGAATTTCAGTAACCAAAATTCTTTATATTTAAGAGAATAAAATCATGAATTAAAAAGCACATAGAATGACAAAATAAGGCAATTAGTGGTCACACACAACATGAGTATGTTTGAAAACACAAATTAGCATTTGAATTTGCTACAAGTGAGCCTCCTTGTGTAATAGTCTTGTTGTGTGAAATTTTTAATTAGTCAAATGATGTTTAAATATTATAAAATTTTACATGATGAAAGTAGATATCCTAAACTTTAATTTGATAAGTAATGGGTAATTTTTGGAGCTGTATGTAAAACGTTATGAATTTTTGAATTAACCCTAGGAAAAATGTATGTTTCCTGGATCAGCGTCCAAAGATTGGAATTCTGGCAATTGTGAGCTTCCAATTGGCTGGAGTTTATATTTTTTTCTTGAAACTAGACTCAATAAGGGTTCTCTAGTCTTCAGAATCACTCCAATACAATATCTACAAATTTAGTTATGATTTTTCAAAATTTGGCAGAAAATATGCCAAAATTTGTATAAATCCAAAAATGGGGAATTAATTAAAGGAAAATAGGAAATATTATAAAATCATATTTCATCATCTTCCTCCTCCCATTTCCTTCATTTTTGGCTGCAACGAGAGAGAGAGAGAGAGAGAGAGAGAGAGAGAGAGAGAAGGAGAAGAAATCTCACAAGGTAGGTCGATTTCTTCGGTGAATTCATTCCTAACGTGTATAATCCTTCTCCTAAGTTTCTCTCCTATGTCATTTAAGGTATTTGAAGCACATATTTTGGTGTTTTGGGAAGCTAGGGTTCGGCCACACCAAGAAAATAAAAGGAGCTTGAGGCAACTTCCTAACTTTAAATATTGGTTGTTCTATCTGTTGTGAGCAATTTAATCGATGAATTTCTGTTAGATTTGCTTTGATTGTAAATTTTGGAAAAGTTGTGTCCTAAATGTTATGCTGCCCAAATTGAGTCTTAATGGTAGTTATAACGTAATCAAATAGTTAATAAAGTGATTAAGAATATAAATGAGCAAGTCTGAGGAGTTAAAATTGGAAAACCTTAATTTTCCCTAAAGAATCTTAGGATTCGGCCATTGCTGTTTGGAGGGGTTGGAGTTTGATTTTTGACATTATGATGATTCCATTGAGTTCAAGAGGGAAAATTAGGTGGGGTTACAGTTGATCATTTTTTAGGAAAGCCCAAAAAAACATAATTACGAAAATGCTCCTACAATCCTGAAATAGGGGCTGCCAAGGGTATTTTAGTCTTTTGGCCATGAATTTAGTAATTCCGAGACTGTAAATGAATTCTTTGAGCAACAATATGTTAGGATAGCCCAGGTCACAATTCCGGGAAAAGTACGGTCGAACCGAGTATGGTGGGGCTGACCCGGGTCCCCAGGGGTATTTTGGTAATTTTTCCATATAACCACAAAAAACACTATGAAAGTGTCTAAACTTATACATTTGACATTTTAGGACCGAGTTGAAAGATTGAGTTGTTGGCACCCATATTGAGGCACCCATTTCGAGGTGTAACTAGCTTAAGGTAGGAGACTTACCTTACTTGTACATATTTGATATCTATGCTTGTGTAGTGTTGTATGTGATTACTTTACTTGACTGTGCAAAGCATATTTGAATAAATGAAGCTCTGTTTCTTTTTATACTATGGTCATAGTTTGTTACATGAAACATTGAGCATGCAGAAAGTTCATTATGAGATACATCTAGTTAAAGCTAACATGTCATGCACATGGTATATATCTTGCATGCATTAAGGTAACTATTTTCCTACTTAGATTCTCCTGAATCTCACCCTTCCCTACCAACAATTTAGACTGGTGGAAGCAGAAGGAAGTGACTCTAAGGGCAAAGATATAAGTTCTAGCCATATATACTCTCTATTCAGACCAGGAAGAGGAGTTGGTTATTTGTAGACTTTTAACTATTTTAAAGGTTTGTAATCTTATGTATAAACCTGTTGGGAATTTTTATATTATAATCAAGCACATTGTATTGATAATATCAATATATTTATGTTATTCCTGTGTTGCCCACCAAACTGCATATCATTTTCCATGAATACTCTGAAAAACATGAAAAAAAGATAAGGTTGTGACAAAATGCATTTATGATTATATGCCTTTAATGGCACTTGCTTTGTAAAGCGCCATTAAAGGCATATATGCTTATATCATGTCATGTATACCTTTAATGGTGCTTTTTCAAGAAAGTGTCATTAAAAGCATATACGATTATATCTTTAATGACACTTTCTCTGCAAAGCCCCATTAAAGGCCCCGGTTTTATATTTTTAAAATTAGCCCATCTTATATGGCCTTTGAAGGCCACTTCCTCTAGAAAATATTTTTTAAAAAAGAAAATAATTATACGTAATAAATTAAATATAAAAGATATTGAACAAATTAAATAAGTAACAATTAATAAAATTATATTTGTAAACTTAAAAATTAATAGGACACATGTGTTATATTTTAGAAATATTATAATTTCACTATAAATCTAGCTAAAATAAATAGGACACATAATCTTAGAGGACTTGACATGATGAATTCAAGGAACTTGACTTAAAATTTTTTTTCTTCCTTTAAATCTTTAAAATATTTGTTTTTTAATTAATTTTGACTCCTATTAGTTACTGCAATTATTTTTTAAAAATAATTTTATGTAATAAATTAAATAAAAAAGATATTGAGTAAATTAAACAAGTAACAACTAATAAAATTATACTTGTAATCTTAAAAATTAAAAAACTTACAATGTAGAGGAAGTTTAACAAGGGATGGAAAAAAATTATAAGCACACATAAAACTACATGGTAAGATTCATGACATATTTAAAACAAATTGAAGTGCTTTTAATGACGCTTTATAGAGCAAGTGCCATTAAAGGTATATATGATTATAAACTCAGTTATAACGCTTGTCCAGGTAAGCGCCATACAAGGGATCTAATTTTTTTTTTTTAAAAAAACAACTACTTGTATGGCACTTCAATAGGAAAGTGTCATATAAGGTACTCGATAGCTATGTCACTTGACAAAGAAAGCACTATAGCTGCCACATGTATTTTTTTTAAAAAAATAGAAGTCTCCTCCAGCACTTGTTTGAAGAAGTGCCGTAAGATTAGCACTGCTAAATCTCTATTTTGTTGTAGTGTATGTACAAAGGCTGGTCATATTGCCCATGTATGCCCTCAGTGCTACAATTAGGCACTTCAAGCCCCACCTCCTCCGTCACTTACTACTAACTCTTCTGCATACGCATCTCAGAATGATTTCCTTTGGCACCTAGATACCAGAGCTACCTATCATATGATAAATGATTTATCTAGGCTTAAACTTGGAGCTAAACCTTATCTTGGATATGATATTGTTCGTGTGAGTGATGGTTCCCCAATTCCTATTTAGCAAGAAGGCTCTAGACTTTTGCCTACTCCTTCTGGCAACTTTCTTCTCTCTAATCTTCTACATGTTCCTACTGTTACTAAAAATTTAATGTGTGTTAATTAATTGTGTGAGGACAATATATTTTCTTTGAATTTCACTCTAAATTTTTTTTTTGTGTGAAGGACGAAGAACTCATAAGCTTCTACTTCAAGGCCCTAGTTACAATAAGATATACCCCCTCACTTCTTTATCATCAGTGCAAACTCATTATGGTGCTCGTACCACTCTTCTCCAGTGGCACAATCATTTTGGACATCTAGCTCTTTGTACTGTCTCCAAAGTTTTATTGTCTAATTCTCTTCCACTTACCAACAAACATGTTTCTCATTAATTTCAGCTTGTCGTTTGTCAAAAAGTCACCATCTCCCTGCCCCTAGTTCCCCTGATCAATCCACTTTTTTAGAACCAGCTGACACCCAAGAAGGGGGTGAATTGGGTGTAAGATAAAACTTAAGAAGTTTGAAAATCTTTTCGTACCTTAGTAAAATCAATAAATATGAAAGTAATGAATCATAAATCAATAGTCGATAATTTGAATAATATATGCTATCAATATAAGAGTTTAGGTAAGAGAATATGCAAACTGTGATTTATCCTGGTTTGTCCAATCCACGATAACCTTTGTCCAGTCCTTAGGCTCTTCCTTGGATTTTTAATCTACTATCTTCTTGTTTAATCTGGGCATAAGAAAAGCCTCTACAATTTCACAAGTTTAACTAGGCACTTGCGAAGCCTTTTACAAATCTCTCATCGAGTTGCTCCCCTTTACAACAAGTCTTACAGGCAGAACAATTCCAAAGACCTTTCTTTCCCACTCACCCATGCAAGTCTTAATAGCATCAACGTTCTCTCCCTTGCTTACACCCCTGTAAGTCTTACCAGCAACAATGTTCTCTCCTACTTACACCTTGTAAGTCTTATGAGCAGAAGTCGTATCAAGAATTTTCTCTACAGCTTCCCTCATAAAGATATCAATCCTCTCATGGTCCCTCTACCTTGAGATTAATTAAAAAATATAATTTGAAAGTGTTTACAAACTCTCTTATAGAGTGGATATGATAATTACTAAAGTACAATACAAATAATCTCTTTCTCTAAGGTAAATGATATCGAAGCTAGAAAAACATAAAGTATTTGGGTTAAGGAAGAGGATTCATGATTTTATCATTTTGTAATAGTTGCTCACTTTCTCTGTTACCCATTGACTTTGAATGCTCTCTTACTTATAATTGATGAAGATCGATGACCGTTGAGCTTTTCTTCTTCCTGTTGGGCTTTCAAAATATGACAATTGAACTAGCCATTGGAAGTTTCTAACGTAACAGTTTTTTTCCCAAGTTGTATGTTAATCCTTGTTTGATTACTTAGAAAATACTTAATCACTAATATGATGAAGTGTTAGAGTAATTAGAAGCAAGAGGAATGAGTGACACAATCATTCCAATGATTTTCAGAAGTTATAAAGTGTTGCTCTATTTTCTTAGTAAAGCATCACTGGAAGTGATAGAGAATTTTTGGGTAGTCTAACTCTAGTTCCTTGCATGAATTCTGAAGTTCTAGTATTTCTTGAAACTTGCGAGAGTTACTTTGGAGTTCTACAGTTGCAACTCGAGTTCTCCTTAAAAACTTGAGTTTCAAAGCTGTCAACACAAATATAGTTTGTATCTACCAAAAACTTGCAAGAGTTAACTTGAAGTGCTACAGTACCAACTTGAAGTGCTTCAAACAAAACTTGAAGTGCTACATTACCAACTCGAGTTTTCATGTTGACTTCAGAATGTTTCTGCCAAAAACTTGCAAGAGTTAATTTGAACTTGCTAGAGTTTACAGGCACAACTCGAGTTCTATATCATAACTTGAGTTCACTTTACAACATAACTTGAGTTTTGTATTATAACTTGAGTGCATTAGATTGTTTCAGCTTCTGGTTTTGATTCTAGACAAAACTTGCAAGAGTTAACTTGAACTCACAAGAATTTTCAGGCACAACTCGAGTTCTATAACTCAAGTTTTGATCTATAACTTGAGTGCATCAGATTGTTTTAGCTTTTGGTTTTCCTCGTGGATAGAACTTCAAGAGTTAACTTGCCAACTCAAGTTCACTTGAGACAAGAACTTGAGTTTTGTACTAGTACTCGAGTTCTTCAGACAGTTTCAGTTTTTGACTTAGCCTCTAGATTAAACTTGCAAGAGTTATCTTGCCAAACTCGAGTTCTCTTCAGACCAAAACTCAAGTTTTGCTCCAAAACTCGAGTTCCTCAATAAATTTCAGTTTTTGAACAGGTTCTATATAAAACTTCTATTTTGAGCATCAAGTTCCAGAAGGCATAACTTTTAGCATATAACTTCAAATTTAATAAATAACATATCCATAGAAAGATCTTTAAGTCTAGTTTCATATGCAACAAGTTTCAACTCCATTGGACGTGTGGTTTGAGATATATGTCCAAAATATCAAACCTATTTTGAAATACAATAGTGATTTTCCAAAATTCATATCTCTTTATTATGAACACCTTTGAACTTTATCTTGGTATCTATGCGACACATTGTGAGTCTAGTTTCATATGAATCACTATTCAGCTGAATTAGATGTGTGGTTGGAGACATATGTCCAAAATATCGAACCTCTGTCATGCTGAACGAAAATAGAGCACAACAGAGTGTGGTCATAACTCGCGTTTTGGTATGTAACTCAAGTTTTGGTATGAAACTCGAGTGATCACTCGAATGAAGTTGGTATAACTTTCATATAAGTCATTTTATCTAATTATCCCATTTTAACCTCCATTTGACCATAAAAACCTCTGGTATTACTTATAGGAACTTGAATATTAATATTCCCATTGGATCTTGCAATTTCTTCTTTCTTGATTCTCTTTTTTCTTGATTTTTCTCTTGATGATCATTCTCCATAAACCAACTAGATAGCTTCTTTATTTTTTTGACTATCTTTAATCTTCTTCTTTCTTTGCTTAACTAATCTACAAGATATTTCACATAGAATATAATAGTTAGTCAATGTAGAAGATAAGTATATTATGCAACTTTTTGCTCTTAATATTTGGTATTTATATTTGACATCAGCAAAATTAATTATATTTAACACACTTTTCCTTTTCAATTACTTTTCTGTGAAGTATAGGGGTGTTCTCCCACTATTTCTATTAGTAGTTTTAGATATTATGTTTGTTTTTTTGGAAGACCTTTCCAGATATATATGGCTTTATCCTATTTGCACCAAAGATGAACTTACTTCTGTTTTTCACAATTGTCATACCCTTGTCCAGACTTCCTTTAATGCTTCCATTTGTTCTTTTCAATCTGATTGGGACGGAGAATTTTTTCTACTTAATAAAACTTTAATCTCGAATGGAATTTCTTATCACATCACTTGTCCTCACACACACATACACAAAATGGAATAGTTGAGAGAAGACATAGAACTATTGTTGAAATCGAGCTAGAACTTTTGAATCATGCCTCAGTTCCATCAAACTATTGGACCTATGCATTTGCAATTGCATCTTATTTATTAAATAGGTTACCAAGCCCAACTCTACAAGGCTAATGTCCTTATGAATTATTCTTTAACAGAAAAATTGATTATACCTTTTTGAAGGTTTTTGGAAGTGCTTGTTGGCCCAATCTTAGGCCATATGCGCTTAACAAGCTTATGTGACGCTCCAAGCTCTGCACCTTTATTGGGTATGATCCTAATCATGGTAGATATTTATGTTTAGACTTATCTACAAGAAAAATTTATATATCACGTGATGTTATGTTTGATGAGAGCTTATTTCCCTTCTTAACCTACCCACAACATTCTTCTCAGCCTATTTCATTATATGAAGCCCACTTACCAAATCTTTCTTCAAGGTCCATCTCTTTCCTCAGCACAATTCCTTCCCCTATCATCATATCTGATCCCAATCCTAATTCATCACCATCTTCTTAACCTAGCATCCCATCTTCTTCTTTATCTCCTACTCCCAACTAACCTCAACCTTCACCTCCTCCCCACCCACCTTAACCCACCATACCATGGTTACTTGTTCAAAACACAATATTCATGAACAAAAAATCTTCACAGATCGTGTTATCCCCTATCCTCTCCCTCATGCTCACTATACCACTCTTTATACTACCTCTGTCCCTATCTTTATCTCTGTAGCTCTTAAAATTCCTAAATGGCGTCATACTCTTAATGATGAATTTCAAGCTTTGCTCTCTACATTGGAACTTGTTCCTCCAAACTTCAATCAAAACATAATTAGTAATAAATGGGTCATTCGGCTAAAATTCAAGCCTAATGGAGATATTGACAAACCCAAAGCATGACTTATGGCGAAGGGGTTTCTTCAATAATCTGGTATTGACTTTACTGACACATTTTCTCCTGTTGTGAAGCCTATCACAGTTCGTTTAATTCTCTTCTTGTCTATTTCTTGTAGTCAGTGTTTTAAACAACTTGATATACAAAATGCTTTTCTCTATGGATTTTTTGATGAGGATGTTTGCATGAGCCAACCACCAAGATTTCTTCATCTTGACTTTCCTCATTATGTTTACAAGCTTTGTAGAGATATTTATAGTTTAAAGCAAGCACATCGAGCCTGGTTTGCTCATCTTAGATCTCGCTTATAAGAACTGGGCTTCATCTCATCCAAGTTTGATTCTTCTTTTTTTATATCTAGCAGCTCCTCATGTATCATCTTCTTTTTAATCTATGTTAATGATATTATTGTGATAGGATCTTCTGTTCTGGTTGTTTAACAATTAATTATTGATCTTAGCAAATCCTTCCTGTTAAAGATCTGGGCAATTTACATTATTGTTTGGGTATTGAAGTTTTACCCTCTACCACTAGTCTTTTGCTTTCTTAACGCAAGTACATCCTTGATGTTATGCAAAAATCAAAGATGTGTAATGCTTGTCCTGTGTCAACTCCAATGACACTCAACAGTCATCTTAATTAGTGCTATTGATGGTTCTGACATCTCAGATCATTTTCTCTACTGTGGTATTGTTGGTAGCTTACAGTATCTCAGCTTTACTTGACCAGATATCTTATTTGCTATGAATAAGGTGTGTCAATTTATGCATAATCCTAAAGATGTTCATTGGACTACTCTTAAGAGAATACTTCATTATTTATGAGGCACGTCTCATTTTGCTTTACATATTAAGCCCTCTCATTCTCTTGCTCTTATTGCCTTCTTTGATAATCCAGATGTTGCTTGGTCCACTACTGCCTTTGTAGTTTTCATGGGTCCTAATCTTATCACTTGGAGTTTAAAGAAACAATTAACTATTGCTCGCTCTAGCACTGAAGCTAAGTATAAAGCCCTTGCTAGTACTACAAGAGAATTGACCAAGCATTTACCTTTCACCAAATTCAATTTACTAAGAATGAGTCTCACTGTTCTCCCTGTGCAGTTTGACTTGCAGGGGGATGTTGAAGCACACACATAATCACATGAAGATGACATGCCTTCATTTCTTCTAGACTATTCTCTATTATTCTCATTAAAAGAAGAATGCTATATATACAACAAAATCATTGTACATAATGCATTAATTAATGAAACAACCATTTTATATTTTATTGGCTCATCTTTATTACTTTTAGTCTTTATCTTTTTGCCTTTACTCTAGAAACTTTCAACTTCTAGAGATGCCTCTAAAACCTACCATCTCCCATGTTCTCTCTCGCATTCAAAAAGGAGTAAGTCAATTTTAACGTAAAACCACTATTTGATGACTGTCTCGATGTCGAGACATCAAACCTACCTGGCTGTAAATGAATATGACTGATAGCTAGTAACACATGTTGTGGTAGAAAACTGACAAACTTATGCTATTGCCAACCACCGAAAACAAAGGCAACATCATCAACCTTCCATTCTAAACAGTCACTCGAGATCTCACCTAGTGCAAGAGTTTCAAGTTTGTCAAAATGATGCACCCACATATCCTTCTAAAAGGACATTGAACCCTCATTCGCCACCTTCCATAATATATTCCAACTAACTGTATCCTAGGAATTTTGAATTCCTGTACACGTTCATAACTCTGTGGATCATTTTTCAATGTTTGGGATTAGATCTTCGCCACACATATATTTCTCTCATAAAAATCTAACCCATAATAAGTCCTTGCGCTTTATGAGATACCAACCAGTTTGAGCATGAAAGCTTAATTCTAAAATCTTGCTTGATGAAGACCAAGACCTCCTTCTAGTTTTGATTTACAAACATCCTGCCAAGACACAAGATATGTATATCGTGATGATGAAGTACTACCCCATAAAAAATTCCTATAAATCTTATTACATGTATTTGTGGGCAGCATCGTCATCTACATGGCATAAAACAGCATTGCCGAGAACACATAAGATACTAGAGTATGACGAGTTGTAAGAGATAATAGCTTTGCTTTATATCTAGACAGATGTGCATCTATCTTGTCCAAAATGAATTTATACGTCAACTTGACACTCTCATGTGAAGAATTGGCATCCTAAGGTATTTCCCCAAATTAGAGGTGGGAGAAAAACCAAGGAAACCACTAATCTGTATCCTTGTATGATTCATATATTTTGAAAAATAGATCTGAGTTTTAGCGGCATTAACTTTTTGA
Source organism: Inga laurina (assembly GCA_963855925.1). NCBI lineage: Eukaryota > Viridiplantae > Streptophyta > Magnoliopsida > Fabales > Fabaceae > Inga > Inga laurina. Next base: position 11,382,350 of record OY979710.1, read on the forward strand.
CCTAAGGCATTAAAAAAGTCATCCAAAATGGCCTACACACCCCTGTTTGTTCCATATTCGCCTCCATAAACAAAATAAGGTCATCAGTAAAGAATAAGTGAGAGATATCTGTATCAATTTTTTTTTCAGTCTAAATAGATGCCAATCATCACAATTTACAGCACTCTGAATCAAGTGTCCTAAGCGCTCAATAGCAATGACAAAAAGATACAACGATAGTAGATCTCCTTGACGAACTCCATGAGAAGGACAAAATTTATTAGCTTTAGCCCTATTCCAAAGTAGCTGCATTATGGGCGAAGAGACACATCAGCTGTCACCCTCTGAATATTCTCTAGAATTTGTAACTCCTGTAGACAATCAAAGATAAATGACCAATGAACGTGGTCATACGCCTTCTTAAGATCAATTTTATTTGCCATAAAACCTTGCTTCTTCATCATGCTACATATGGAATGATATATTTCCTACGCGAGAATAATATTATTTGCATTTTGCCTACCCTTCACAAAACTACACTAGTTAAGAGCAATAATCAAAGGCATAATATACTTAAGGTGATTAAAAATAACCTCCATCACCACCTTATATATAACATTACATAAGCTTATAGGCTTGAAATCACGGATGGTTTGCAAGTGATCCACCTTCAAAATTAGCACAATGTTCACTTCATTCACTTGTTTGCATCTAGAAGGGTTCTCAAATAAATCTATCACCATAGCCACCACCGAGGGACCAACAGTATCCCATTGATTCTGATAAAACAGAGGGTTAAAACCATTTGGACTTTGTGCTCTTAATTGACCCATATTAAATATAGTACACTTGCTTTCCTATTCACTTATCAGTAACCCAATCTTAGAACAATGAACCTCATCCAAAACTAGTATCCACAATCGAACAGAAGTGATGAAGAAGAAACGCCTTCTTCAGTGTAAAGTCCTTTGAAAAAAATTACTTCCATATTCATAATCTCATGCGCATCATATGACCATTCACCATTCTCAAGTTTAAGGGCCTCAATTCGATTACGTCATCTTCGTTCATTAGCTACTGTATGGAAATATTTCATATTACGATCACCATTAAGAAATGCATGGTTGTATGCTTGATTCAGGAGAATCAATCTTGTTCATGTGGGGCTTGAGATTTCTAATATATGTGTCTTTCTCAATAAATGCTCTTTGTAATGTCACAATCTTCCAAATGTTTTTATTATTTTTTCTTTTGATAGTTACATATTATATAAAATAAGAGACATTTTAATATTTTACTGTGAAATGATAAAGTTTTGAGTTTTTTTTTATGATTTTTCAAAGAAAATAAATCAAAACTACAAATTTAAGAGTATTTTTCGTTATAAAATGATTAAAAATTCAAAACTAAATCATTTAGGGGAATCAGTAGTACTGATATGAGCATAGTTGAGCATATCATTAGTCAATAATATAATGCAATAAGTACTACTTGATAATTATGCGTATGATTAATCCTTCATGAAATATGTATTATGTGGCATGAATTTGAAGCCATTATTGTTTTCTATTCTAATGTTTCAAAATATATATCGTGTTAAAATTTGATGAACACTGGAGGAAGTTTAAGACAACTTTAGCCAATAATTACGTGCATATCGAGCTGGAAGAAGGTCAGCCTCGTCCTAATCAGTGTGACAAGTATTCTTATATTAACAAACACACTTGGCAAGAATTTAGACAACTTCGGACTACTCCAGAAGCTTTAGTAAGTTGACATATTTTGCATTTTATTTACTTATGAATTGTCTTTAATTTATTGATTGTAACTTTTTTTTTATTTCTCATTCGCAGGAAAAAAGGAAAAAAAGAAATAAGAGAGTGGAATAAAGAATGATTGCCCCCATATAATGTCTCATGGGGTTATGTGAAGGCCGAAAAAGACTTGTTGGCAGCCAAACAGAAGAGATTAGAAGAATCGGCTCAATACGTCGCGAAGAAATGTGAAAGTTCTCTCACCAAAAGAGGAGTGGGTCTTATACGAGTAAACAATCTCGTATAGTTAGTGAAACAATTGTAAGTATTGTTGTTGTTATTAATTAATGAGTAAACAAAAATTCATTACTTATGTTTATCTTAAGTTTATTACAGGAGGAGCTTCAAAAAAAAAGTCAAGGGATCGTTTAGGTCAGATGGGAGGAATGACATCCTTACTGTTGCTACAAGAAAACACGAGTATCCCAGCCGTGTTAGGGGAGTTGGAGGCAGGGTAGGCATAAGGGATTACTTTAGAGCATCCACACACCGTTCCTCAAGTAGTATGGTGACTACGGAGGAGATGGAGCATATATTGGCCACTGTGAGGGTGGAAGCTAGGGCCAAGGCAGAATCATCATTTGATGCATGATTTGAAGAAAGGTTCAGCAAGATAAAGGAGGAATGGATTATCATGGCGAGCACAAGACAAGATACCAGTGCTCCCCAGGCACATTCCCTCAACCCTAAACAGAGCACTAAAAGGAGTTATATTGGTCAGTCATCAGAGGGTCCGGGAAAGAGAAATTGGTAAGCCTTGTGACATGTATGTGGAGGATCCTCTTAGATGATTAGTTGCACAGGGGAGCGTGCACAACTTGGGATCAACTATCCACCACCAAGAAATAAAGGATGATCAAGTTAGAGTGGCAGTTGAAGAGGTGATCGTTACAGATGCATCTCTCCCTATACTCGTTGATGACTTCAAGATTGTGAGCGATGTCCTCAACTCTTTCATCTTGTGGCCAAAGAACCTTGTTTCTGATCAAGCTGAGGAATCCCTGATCATAGCCCTGCCACCTGCACCTCTATCCACTCAAGATGTTTCACAGCCTCCATTGAATGTCATGCAGTAAGTGATTCTGATGGCATATTATACTTTCTTTTGAACAAGAGATTGGCCTACTGAGTCAGTTGTGGCAAGTCAAGGGTGCAATGCCATCTTGAGAGGGATGATTTAATATCCCTTCTAGCTCCTTGACAATAGGTTATGGTTTTTATTGTCCAAATATTTTTAATGTAAGGATATTCTCCAATTGGAAGTAAATATTTTACAAATTACGCCGTTAAACTTTGATTTATGTGCCTGCATTATTGTAGGTACATGAATCGTAGGTTGGTTTCCTCTAGCAAAATCGATAAATTTGGATTCCTATGCCCAATTTAACTCCACGACAAAGGGACCACTGATGCTACCAAACACACATATTTATCGCAGAGACTTAGTGAAACCCCAATTGAGTGTTTCTTGGCTCCATATGTGCATAGGTAAGAAACAAATTTATATTTCATAATATAAATAATATTTTATATTTGTTTAAAAGCCATCCCTTTTTTCAGTGATCATTGGCAATTGGTTATTTTGTGCAAGAAGAGTTATACTGTCATCCTCTTATGCTCCCTTCACCACAGCAAGCCAGGGAGTAAATTGAAGAAGACCATGAACTCATAAGTTTTCTTGCATTATTAATTACCTTTCATGTGCAAAATTTATGGAATTTGTGTAAAATAAGTAACCTTTGCGATTTTGATGATATAGGGTTATGCGGGCATTCCTACACACTGCTTGTGGTAGGCATATTCATGACTTAAAAGGCCCTACATGGATCTTGCCAAAGGTTAGTTACATATTGCTTTGTTTTAAGAATTTATTCAATAATAAGCCATGCTTTAATTTTATACTCGTTTTAATGATATCATATTATTTTTTGGACCCGTAAGCAACCACCAGGGTCCAACTTGTGTGGGTTGTATGTTATGAGGCACATTTATAATATTATTATCCTAGGCACGACAAAATTTACTCAAGAGGTAAATGTATATATATTTCAAAAATTTTGTATTACTTTTATTCCTTTTTAAGTTAGCAAGTTAATGTTGGCAGGCTTTGGTGTTTCAGATGTTTGATCTTGCTGACCCCTTTCCAGAAGAAGATATTGATCACATTTGCAATTGTTGTGCTGAATTCATTTATGAACTTTTACAACAGTGAGTTCTTATAAAACTGAGGAATTTTTTGTATATATTGAGGAATTTTTCTTTCTTTGGCTTTTCTGTAAAACTTGTTAGTTGCATGAATTGACATGTTTGTTGTTTTTGTGATTATGTGAAACCATGCATTTATACATGTGAATCTGTTTGAGACATGTCATTGGCCTACATGTGTTTTAAAGAAGGGTTAAGGTGCAAAAATGCACATAAGCTTTTGTCAAAAGTGCATCCAACACCAAATGCTTTTTTTAGGTGCAAAAGTAACTATGTGGTTATAAAATAGGTGCAAAAGTCACAGTAGCTGTTAGATGGGAAACGTTGACCGTTAAAAGCAACTTCATTGACTAACTTTGCTGACATGGCAGGTGAGTGGGCTGCTGACTGGAATTAATGACCAATTAAAAAAAGGAAAAAAAAACGCAGTGAAAACGTGGGCAAAAGAAGCTGAGTTCCGCTCCAGGTCTGCTTGAAATTGCGTGGACGGTGGAGACTTTGATTTTGCTGCCCAAAGAGGCAGAGTTAAGTGCGTCTTGGAGGTTCTGCATCGCCGGCAATAGTTGGTTTTGAAGATTCTGGTCGCCTAAGGTTAAGACTTCGTTGCCGACGGTGACGAGGATGATCTTGCTGGCGGGGTAGAATGGGATAACGTCGGAGTCGATCCAACGCTTGGCGGCGCCGGGGTTGGAAGCGAGGGATGGTATGTTGCCGTTGGCCGCTCCGATGACGATGCCAATGGCAGGGTCTGTTCCGTACAATCGGACTTTTTCGATTGCGGTGGATTGGAGAAGCTTCGCAGTGGCTGAAGGCGGTGGGAGATTGTCGGCGACTTCGCTATAGTTCACACCAATGAATGAATCACAACCTACCAGCAACCATAAATCCAGCCGGTGAATATAGTACGAGCATTAAATTAAACGGAAAACTGGAAAAGTGAGGAGACTATCAAGATCTGAAAACCAAAATAAATGACTTTGAAACGGTTTTTCAATTATCATATCCTTCCTTGCAGACCCAAAAGAAGACGAATCAACCCTCTGTTAGAGCAAAGGATAAACGAATATAAATAACCATAAGAAAAGAACGAACTATATGAAACCAGAAAGGTGAAGTTAGCTTTCGTTCCAAACCAGCCCCTCATAGTTCATAGCAAAACATTGAATATTTGAATACAGAGACGCAGACGTGAGACAGATTAATAATTAACATAAAACACAGCAGAGTTTGGAGTATAGATATTTTGGGAAATTTAAACAGATTCAGAGTAGAAGAGTTACTTGACGTTTATATTCCTATTAAACTCGCCTCCGATCTCACCGTCGTCACTGATGATTGTTGCTCGCCCTTGGATTTTGGGCACCGTCACTGAGTTCCGCTCCAGGTATGAATGTATGTACCTGCGTTTTTTCCTTTTCACTGCGTTTTTTCCTTTTTCTTCATTGATCATTAATTCCAGTTAGCAGCCCAATCACCTGCCATGTCAGCAAAGTTAGTCAATGAAGTTGTTTTTAACGGTCAACGTTTCCCATCTAACAGCTACTGTGACTTTTGCACCTATTTTATAACCACATAGTTACTTTTGCACCTAAAAAAAGTATTTGGTGTTGGATGCACTTTTGACAAAAGCTTATGTGCATTTTTGCACCTTAACCCTTTAAAGAATTATGCATATATATATATATATATGATGGTTTTAAACAACACAATACATGAGGATGAAGGCGCATGTTATGTTACAAGTTCCCAATGAGAAGGTTAAAGAGAAAGGAAATGGTAAGTGGAAGCAAACTGAACACCTTATGGCACTTAATATTTATGGTATTAGAAGCAGCAATCCTAGGATGTGTTTTTTTTACTAACATAATCAAAGACAATTAAAAAAAATTATAATACTTTTAAGGCCAATTTTATGTACAATCGATATTAAAATTAAAACTTTTAAGACCGGTTATATGGAAAATTGGTCTTAAAAATATTTCAGTATTGCCTACATAAGAGGTCTTTTAAGACAGGTGCTCATGACAATCGGTCTTAAACATGGTTTATTTTAAGATCGGTTATCAATACAACCGATCTTAAAAGTGTCACTTTTAAGACCGATTCCTTAACCGGTCTTAAAAGTATCAAACTTTTTAGACTGACTGTATCTAGGCCTAATCCAAAACTAGTCTAAAAAGTTAATTTTAACCAGTCTAAAAAGCCATTTTTCCACTAGTGAAAGCCTATGGAACAAAAACCTGAACCGGCTAGTCCAACCAAAGAACCGGGGAACTGGCCACATGTTTGGTTCGGAGCACCCCATCAACTAGTAAAAGTTCGAGCTGGAAAAACCTGGCCTAGCCTGTTATGAATCATTAGCTACTTGGAAAACTGTTGGGGTTGTGCTATTTACACGGTTTGTTTATTATCAATCATCAATCAATTAATCAACTATATTTTTGAAATCTTGTAAAACCCGATTCATTAAGAAATGGGTTAGTTCGGGTTTAACAGTTATATTTGGATCTTTAATGTCACAAATAATACCCAAATAACTTCATTTTTAATGTTTTGAAATCTCCTATCAAATAAACCTATATCCCAATTAATATTTATAACATTACCAATAATTTAAAATCATATTGTCTAATATGTCTTCATTGATGCAAATGTTACAAATAATTTAAAATGTAATTAACATTCAAATCAATACAAACACATGTGCCTAATAATTGACTAAGTTGGTATATAAGGGTTTTTATAACTAAAACAATAGCCATAAAGATTCAAAAGCTAATGTTTAAACATTGGAATACTTCATTGTGTAATATCTGTCTTAATAATTCATCATCTCTTAATACTCAAATATTACTATAATGCCTTATCATTACAAAATTTAAATTTAAAAGGGATAAATATTGAAGTAATGACTTTGATTTCATTCACAATTAAAATGAAAAATAAATGTTGAAGTAATGGTTGACTTTGACTTCATCATTTTTTTTCCAAATATCATATTTAACGGTATGATTTTATTGTCATACACAATATTTGATTTTATCTCAACTAATAATATCCTGATAAATATGCCTTAAGTATTCCTATTTAATTCTTTTGATGCTATTAATGGGACATTGTTAATGCTTATTGTAATGCCCCAAATCTTGATTAAGGGCTAATTGCAATTATTGTGAATGATTATGTGGATTAATGTGGATTTGAAATCCGGATTAAGTATTGGAAATGCCCAACAACTAGTATTTTATCATAATTATGTGATGAAATAATTATTGGGCTAAAATAAGGGTAAATGGCACATAAAGAAGAGGAAAAGAATTAATTATATGTTATGTGGCAATTTAAATAAATGTGCCAAGATCAGTGGAAGAATGGAAAATTATCGGTTAATTAGTTAGTGATTAATGGAGAAATTAATTACTAACTAAGAGAAATGAGAAGTGTAACTAAGTGGCTAATGGAGTGATTAGAGTAACCAAGTGGTTACTTACTTTATGAGGACTAATAAGATTGGGACATATGGCAAATGGAGATGATGGTAGAGTGTTAGAGAAAGTCAAAGTAAGCATTTTTAATCATATTTTTCCCCCCTCATTTTTGCTGCAGCAAGTATGGCATGGGAAGAGAGTATCATTTCATCTTCTTCTCCACTCCTCCACTTTCATTTCTCTCTCATCCTTCTCTCCATTTTCGAGTAGCCATTGGAGGTGAAGAAAGATAAAGTTTCAAGGTAAAACTCTTGAATTTTGACCTTCTAAATGATCTCTAATGCCAAAACTCCCTTCTTTAAAGTTGTTCCTTGTGTTGAGAGCTTCAATTTCATGGTCTTAGATTTGTCATTTGGTGGTGTTTGAGCTCTCACGAAATTATGGACTTGGGTGAATCAAGAAGCTTCTTTGGAAAAGTTGTTGAGGTGAGTGAAAGCTTCATTTTTATATAAGTTTTGTGGCCATTTGTTGGGCCTTGAATTTCTGGAATTTTAGCCCTAATTTTCGTGATTTAGGGTTATGGGGGAGTATGGTATGTTGTTGTCATGGAAATGATGCTTTGTTTAGTGGTTTGAAGTGATAGAATTGCATTGAAGCTTAAATGTGAAGTTTGGCCACTTTGTATTGGTTTTTGTGCATTGGGCAAAATAGGGCATGTCAATGGGTTGTGATTTTGGTCATTTTAAGGTTACCATTGTGTTCTTTGTGGAAAATTGTATGGGAATAAGTTTAGTTAATGATTTTGGAGTCATTGGATACTTTGATAGAAAATTGGAAAATGTTATCAATGTGAACTCTGTTCTGGGCAGTTAGCTTGTACGAACGTTTTGAATGACCAAATGGTGTTGAAAAATCCTGAAAATTTTCATTCTTAAATTTAACATCCCAAGCTTCAAAATGGACATACATTTTGTGTCATTTCATTTTGTGAACAGAGAATTATGCTTTGCCAAAAGTTGGGATCAAAACTGAACTCTGTTTTGGGGCAGTGTTGATTTTTGTGTAATTCTGGAATTTTGTGGTGATTTCCAGTAATGTTCCATATTTTTCCTATAACTAGGACTTAGATATCTTTCATTTGGCTTTGGAATTACCTCATTTCAATTTTTCTAGAATTAGTTATAAGTTTTGGAAGTTCAGCCAAGAAACCAGATTTTCTTGGCTGCGGCCAGAAGGACTTTGGGCCGTGGCCCAAATGTTTCTGGCCTATTGTTGGCCGCGGCCAACCATCAAAAATGATATTTTGGACTTCCGAAGATGGTTTTTGGTCAAGTGTTTTTCCAAGCCTTTAGGCATGTGTTTAGGCTTTGATTAGCCACCTAAAGGTCATAAATGGTAACCAACTTTAAGTGTTATGAAAATGAGAATTTGGAAAAAGAAAAAGATCCTATGTCCTTGATTTGGTTATAAGGTTGGGTATTCGCCCTGATCATGGTTTGATATCCGCTTGGATCGCAAGTAGCCGATGTTGGAGCATACGTGGAAAGAATAAGTGTAGGGAACTTACCTCTCCTTCATATATTGATATTTGTGTTTGTGTATTGATGCATGTTATTGCTTTGCTTGATTATGTGAAACATATATGAATTATTGAAGCTTTGTTTCTATTTATGCTATGGTCATGAGTATGTTGTTGAAACATTGAGCATACGGATATATCATTATGTGTGCACAAGTCATTGTGATGCAAGCATGTCATGCATTAAACACTTATCTTGCATGCATATTAGTATATGTTTCCTACTGGGATTCTCTAGAATCTCACCCTCCCCTACCAACATTTTAGATAGGACAGTGGCCCGAGGAAGGAGCAAGCGACTAGGGGTGGCGAGAATTCCTTATGGGCATTTGGATTTGGTAGTTGGTTATCATTAGATGTTGGGAAACTGTATATGTTTGGATGATAGATTGGAATGTGTATTTGGAATAAGAATTGCGTAATCCCCATTTGAGAAATTGTAAAGGGTGTATGTGCCCTATAAATCTTTAGTGAAGGTATGAACTTGGGATTTCCGAGATTATTATTGTATACTCTGATATATTATGAATGTTAATTATCTTCGCCATGTAATTGTATTCGAAATGTGAATGTGAGACCAGGTTAAAGTGTTTGTGAAATGTATTTGTGAAAACCCTATCTTAAGGATGGGAATGTAAATGAGTTTCGATTATTATTGGTCTCTATTTCACCCTAATGTTGTATTTTGGATATAATTACGGAAGGGAGTTACACTTATTTCTTTGTTTTCTTTTATTTATATGTGGCTATAAGTAATTCCTTTTTTTTTTATAAACATGGGAAATAAAACAATACTTTACAATGATACACTAGCAGGAACTCCCCGTGCGTTGCGCGAGGAGCAATTCCTCTAAGAAAAATTATACTTTCTCTATGCAGTTTAAAAAAAACAATACTACTAATCACATAAATGGTAGACCATCCATCGGTATTTAGTTGGAAGAAAACTTCCAACACAACAATTAAACACTTTCCCTAGTGAAAATTTGATTATCAAGATAAATCCAATTATTTTCAATTGCAACAAAATATGAAGCACCATTTGGTGTGGTTACATTTCCATGAACTTCGTATCAATATTTTGGCTGTAGGGTAATGCATGCATAAACATAGATGTTCCATGCTTCTAGATTATGATTAACTCCATAAAACTAAGCAACTATACAAAGAGGTCAGGATGTTACCGTCGAAGCTTTTATATGAAACCTATGAAGTTCTATTGTACTCAACCAAAATAGCTCTTGTAACTTCCAGATTGCTGTGAACTTGTGAAGTTTTAAGTAGGAACATTTAGATTGCTGTGCTCTTAACTGTAAAGATTGCAGGTGTTTTAACTTCCCGAACAGAATCAATGAGGGGAAACAAATCCTACTACGAATTAATATAAGGAGAATTAAATGTAATCCTTCAATACTAAACCTACATGTTTAATAGCTTTATAGGTTATGGAAGCAACATGTGTTAAATCTTGCAAAATGTTCCTACTTCCTCTTTCATGTTTTCTTGAACTACTGCCCTTTTGTGGTGATATAACTGCATACAGTTGTGTATAGATATAAGAAGCATTACTTCTATTTTCTATATCACAGGGGCTTCCTCTATTTTCCTTGGAAGCTGAAGGAGTTGACTCACTCATTATGCAGCAGCCGCTGAAGAAGAAAATCAAGGCATAAGTGTTATATAGTCAAATCAGTTGTCATTGCAATTGAAAATCTAATCTAATCTAATCTAAATTTAATAAAGATGAAAGCATTCAAATGTATGCAAGTATGCTTTGAAAAGATGAATGAAGTAGCCCTGTTCTAGTAGGCTTATGAATGGTATTCAGTTTTTCATGCAAAAAAAAGATGAATGAAGTAGTCCTGACCTTGTAAATTGTAACTATGGATGGTTCAACATGATTGTGCTTTAGACATGGATGACTTGATAAGTTTACTTAAAGATGGGTGTTCATTGTAAACTAATGTAGTTCAAAAGCAATGGTCTTCCGTAATACGTTTTAGGGATGCATTAAGAATGGAGAGTTGTTTCAATTTGGCATAAGTGCTAATTAAAATGCACTTCCAGCTACCCAGGCGCTGACCTCAAAAGCAAAAATTTTAATGACAATGACAAGTCAGTTTTCTTATGCCTATGTCCTGCTGCATGAAGTTACTTTTTAACTTATCACAATTGTTTGTTTAAAGGGGTTTACTCATTGACCGCCTAATCTAAAATCTTTGAATATATCAGTTACTCTCTAGGTGTATGATGATATCATCACTTGGTCTAATATTTAGATAGACAATAAGACAAATTCCTGATAGCAATATGGACAAGTTATAGGGATGCAAAGTCTGCAAGATCCGATAATAACGGATATGGGTTGATGTGAAGAAATTAAGTGTCAACCTTGTAAGAATATAACATATATATTAGTTATCATGTTTATTACATCATAACAGTAGTAACTTGAGATCAACATATTTTGATAAAAGTTGCACGATCGAATGAGAATTTTTAATTCTTCCTTCAACATCTTCATATACAAATCACTCTTATATCTTTGATTTTAGATGTTGTTTAAACTTTCATATCAGATTTTTGTTCACTCATTCCACTGAAGTATTGATTTTGGTTGTAAGCTTATTATTAACATTTTGAGGTGCCAAGTTTGTGTTATCTTTAAGTGGATTTAATAGTATATATTCAGAACTGATTTAAAGTGATTATGTCATTATTGGTACCCAATATAATTCGTTCTCAATATATAGATTGCAGTGCTTAGACTGTTTACTGCACAAATCAAGTTGACAGCAAGTTTCTTGCTGTGTAATGGTAAGCTTGCAAGGTCACAATGCAAAAATCATTTGAAATTGAAACTGGAACTAAAATAGAAACAAGTACAACAAAGGAAAGCCGGACCTAAAAAAGCACTAGAAGTAATACAAGACCAAACCTAGAAACAACTACAACTAACATGAAAGTGGATGAAATATTAAAGATGCTTAGGAATTGCTAAAGTTTTATAGTAGGTAGATACCCATAGTAACTCTTTAAGCAAGGAATGACGGGCCACGAATAGTGGAAAAGTAAGAAATCTAGAAAATATTATTTTGAGGGAGGCAAGTTGATGGAATTGTGAAGCGTTGATAGTCAATTTATAGGCAAAATTTAAAACAAAAGTATGCAATTTGAGGCCAATACCTTTATTGGAATTTGAATTTTTAAAATTTTAATGTTCTTCCCTCCTTATTCAAATGTATGCAAACATGTTCTGTTAGAGATTTTTGGCACCCACTTCATTATGAGGCTTTCAAAATGTTTCCAGCATAAAAGTATCAAAGCCTTTATGAGGTCAAGAAGTTTTTGGTGCCAGTGATCATATCAAGCAAAAAGGATTCTAATGGTCATTAATGATGATGACCCATCTGTGGTAATATCTTCACATGTATGGCAAACTTGAAGAAACCGGTCAAATTAGGAAGGAATTGGAACTATACGTGCTGGTTATAATTAATTCCAAAAGATATGAAACAATATATTATGTTTAGGAGCAGCTAGGCAATCACTGTTGGTATATGAAAATTCATTTTAGGTTTTTCATTTTTAAGGTAGCTGCTTCTGCTAATGTGAAAAAAAAGTCTCTAAATAGGCAACCATCTTAAAGAAAGATTATCAGTATAAATACCAGAAGGACAAGAGGGTGACAGTTGTATAATGATAGCAACATCCACATATTTCATCCATGTAGGACTTGCAGTTGCATGGCTTGAAAAAGTAACATGTATATCTATGTGGAAAAACATATTTAATTTTGAGGAATACTTACATACTCTAGGAGCACCACCTCATTTGAATTCTAACTAATTAAAATACAACAACTCATCTTATTTTAATTTTACATGGCTGATGAGTTATCTAGAGAAATTGAAATTTTATGATTTTGAAAAATAACAACTCAAGGGTGAGAATTGTTTTTTTGTTTTTCTAAATTATAAAGTTCATGTTTTTTAAAATCATAAAATTTGAATTTTTTTCAGACGACTCGTGATCTATATAGGATTAAAATGAGATGATTTGTTGTATTTTAATTAGTTAGAGTACAGATAAGGTGGTGCTCTTAGAGTATGTAAGTATTTCTCTTTAATCATAATGTCAAAAGACAAAAATATTTGATGCATACTACATTGACTTCAACTTGAAAGAGATGGATCATCAAACCTTTTGTGCAGATCATTGATGCCACATTGGAGATCCTGGAGAAAAGGAAAGGAAAAAAAATTATTTGTTTAAGGAATCTTTTAAGTATTATACCCATCCTGCGATCAAGTTTGAAATATTATGCTTGTGAGTGAACCTAGATATAATACTTTCACTATGCTGATATATTTCAGAAAAGGACATAATAATATGCCTGAACACTGAATACTCTTAAAGATGCAGGTATGTATTAGAAAAGGCACACCTTTTTCATACCCCATGTAAAGAAAGGATATTAACCATAAGATAAAAGCAAAAACCCACATAACACACTAATTTTTGACAATATATTAACCACATAGATAAAGTGAATGTTGGGAGTTAGCATGATTAGGGAGAAAGGGAGGAGGCCTTGCAATTGAATGACCTCAAAGTTTTAACTTAAAATGTGTCAACACTTTCTATCAAAGTGCAATACTAATGGGATCGGAAAGTATGGAACAAACTTATGATATAGATCTGATAGTAAGAAAAAGTGGCAAATAGAAGGGAATACCTTCTTCAGGTGCATCTCAAGATATGTATTTGGGATATCACTCTATCAACTTTACTTTCTCAGTCCAAGTCATGAAATCATCAACAATATAATTAGATTTAGATATGAACATAAAGCACTATTTAATATAAATGTCCCAAAAAAGAAAATAAGGTAAAAATCAATCTTGTAATGGGATATATAGAACCAAGCCATTCTTGCTTTTCTGATTAGATTCCTTTGTTGGTCAACTTTTCCTTCTCATTGTATCATGGTCTCATTTATGTTGCTGAAAATACTCATTTAGCCAAGTTAAAAAAGCATGTGTTTAACATAAGGCTTTATCTCAACGGGCTTAGGTATGAACCTTATTTGGGTTATCCTTTTCCGCTGCACCATAACGTGAGTTACATGACAAGAAAGGGCATGCATGAAGCAAATATAGTTATATGACAAAATCAGGTTGGTTTGCTTCCTCAGTAGTGATACTTTAAACATGTAATTCTCATTTATGGTAACTCATGTCCCTACAAAATGTTTACTAATACAATTTATTAATTAGCTCTCATTACCCATATTGAATACAACATATTACCAATTAAACTATTATAATTTGAATAAATGCTTTATATGAGATTGTGCATAAAGGCAATAGAGTAGGCTGACAAAACAAACTGATAAGTTATGCACTCTGGACAACAAATACTCTTGACTCCTTTCTATCCATTTGTAGAAAAACATTGGAATTATGCTGCCAAACCATATAATGCAAAAAATTATATGCTTATTTATTTATGTTTCCTTTTGACTTGAAACTGCTAAACCATGAGGTTGAATTCAACCGCATAAAAACCATGACACTGCTACATGAAGATAAATTTTTATGAAGACTATCAAAAGATAGAGCACATATCCCTATCCACTAGTGTATTAATAAGGAGTACAAAAACGAAAAAAATACTTCAACATTGAAAGGAAACAAAAGCATATATCCCCATCCACTGGTGTATTAATGAGGAGTACAAACCATATATAAAAGCACAGAAAAAACAAATGTAAAGCAAAAGAAAAAAAGATTTGGAAGCTGATATTCCCATTCACGTTGGAGTCATGGCATAGCAATGATAAAGGACTTCCTTAATGGACCAGTGACTGCTTCAAGATAAAAAGATGAACAGAGGGTCCAGTTTTGGACAATGACTCGATTATGATAAGGAAGGTCAGCAATGGACGTCTCCATCTAGATAAACTAAGGATGAACAGAGGGTTAACTTGAGACTGAAGACGTCTCTATTTTAGGAAGTTGTAAGACTATTTATATAAACCAAAATATGGAGAGTAATAGAGGTCGTAAGATCACACATAAACCTCCGTTCATAAGAACACACACATAAACAGAGGTGCAACCAGGTCGGACTGTGAGGAGAAGACAATGATAGGCTCACCTTTTTCCTTTAAAGATAGCATTGAGCTAAAGGATATATGATACCATGAACACCCTGGCTGAAAATTCAGGAACACTTCAGTCAAAATATAATTGTTCACAAATCAAAGTACAGGTTCCAATCAAAATATGATTCTTCACCAAACAAAGTACAAGTTCCTTCTTTACCTACATCACTTCCTCATCCGAGATAGAGAAGATCATTTTATTGTTTTGTGTTTCTTTGGAGGAGGCTTTCTTCAGAAGGATGACTTGCTTTGTGAAGATCAATAACGACAATAGCAGTATCGCCATGGCATCCTATTCTTTACCTCCTCACTATCCTCACTTCCATGGCAAGGCTACTAAATGAAAAAGAAGAATGGTAAGGGATGGAGAGATTGTGAGGCCCCAAGGTTCGAAAGGGTGAAATAATAAAGAGAAGAGAGAGGGAGATGATAGGTATTTTGAAATTTGAAATTTGAAATTTGAATGAAATAGAAGGAGAACCTTGGGCAGGGTGAATGAAGCCAAAATGGCGGACATTTGCCAAAACTAAAAATCAAATTTGAACAAAGCCGGAAAGCAATATTACTGAGCCATCGGCTTTGATAGGAACCTGAAGCCTTTTTTTTGTATCTTAGCTGCAACACTGTTAGCTACAGTGATATGTGTCTGTAGTCGATGGGGAGCCGGTATAGAGTAATCGGCTTGGTGGAAAGGTATTATAGGATATAATGACTAGTCTCCCCTCTTTGCAAACAGAGAGCAATTGTGTCGTAGTTTAAAATTGTGAGTCCAAGGCCATCATTCAAAGCCATCTTTGCCAGGTAATCATCTCTTGAGTTGTTCTCTCTCTGGATATATGAGATAGAAACTTCCCATTGTCTTTCCAGCATTTATTTAATCTGCAGGGCTAGTGTTCGGACCTCATGGAGGGCTAATCCCTCATTGTGGATTAACTTGATTGCTTCTTGTGTGTCTATCCAAATCTGGACTTATCTGTGGCCTCTATCCTATGTAGGCTTGAGCCCCATTAAAATATCCTAAAGTTCCATTGTTAATGACTCACCATGCTCCAATCGGCACCTAAAACCCTCTATGACATGACCATCCAGATCCATAATGATACCCTTACATGCTACTATGTTATAATACCTTGAATAAGTACCATCTACTTGTACTGATATTCCTTGCTCCATAGCACTAAATTGGTTTCAGGCGTCTACCGTATAGTTTGCCATAGTGTTCACCAAATTGAGCTTCGTATCTGTCTCATATAAACAATTTAGAATTGTGGTAGCTTTTACGTAGGTCTGATCAATGCCCATACTTTGTCCTGAGTTTATTTGTTCATTACGGTCTTGCCATATTAACCAACATATGATCACAAATATCTCCTTCCAATGATCTTTATCCGGCCCTAATTTATACTTCAAATTAAACAAGAGCCATTCACTAATATTTCCTTATAAAAATGTGGCCTATTTATGAGCCACCATAGTTCTCTCCCACACTTGTTTCATAGGCCTATAGTCTCTGAGAGCATAAAATACGTCTTCCACATACTCCTGGTAGCGGTCACAAACACAATTTGGATGAAGTCTTATTCCCCGTTTCATTTTATTTGTGATGAGTCTCTCTTGAGCGTTAGCCATGCAAACATCTTGCATATTTGCAGTATCTTTAATTTCCATAAATTATTCCAGAGTCCAGGTGCTTGTATAGGATTGGGTGAAAGGGATTTATAAGCTGAACGAATAGTAAAGTTACCGCTTTTCTCCCATTTCCATCTTGCCACCTATGAGTCACCATTCAAAGCTGAACATCTTGCATGTTTGATCCTGCTCATTGAGGATTAATTTGAGGGATGAGGTCAGGAATAATTTCAGGGATGAGGTAATTTCCACAACCATATTTTCCTCTAACCAACTTCGCCCACAATGAATCCTTGTCTGCTACAAGTCCTCATCCAAGCTTCATCATTAATGCTTTGTTCTGCTATTTAATGCTCTTCATGCCAAGCCCCCCCATGTTTCTTATCGGTGCATATCATATCCCAAGACACAAGGTGTATTTTGCTTTATTCCTCTAATGATCCCTAAAGGAAGTCTGGGGATTATGGCTTAATAGAATCACACATTGGAGCTGGGATGTTAACCATTTGCATTATATAGTTAGGCAGGCAGTAATCACTAATTTAACTAGTATGTCTCATCCAGTAAATGACAATCTTGTAATCTGCCAGTTACTTAGCCAAATTTTCACCTTTTCCACTAAGAAATTGTACGTCCCTATGATGACTCTTTCATAATAAAGTAGGACTCCTAAATACTTGCCAAGATTTGAAGTGCTTTGGAAGCCAAATGCCTCACTCATCTGGCTCTTCTTTGTATGGTTGACATTCCTAGAGAAGTAGACTCTTGTTTTAGACTGGTTGACTTCCTGGCCTGATGTGTTACAGAACTTGTCTAGACAGCTTTTGGCTATGTCCACCTGATTCATAGAAGCTTCTGCAACAATAATAGGCCCTCAACAAAAAAACAAGTAGGTTATGGGGGTCCATCTTTACCTAATCTGATAGGTCACCACTGTTTATCCATAATTGCCTCCTGTATGACATGGGCCATCTTCTTCATGCAAATGACAAATAATCAGGTTAAGATAAGGTCCCCCTGTTTAAGGCCTCATACGGGGAAAATTTATCCGTTTTACTTCCCTACCAAAGTATTTGTATGGACGGAGATGATATACATTCTCTGATCATATTCTGTAAGGACTAAGGAATTTGGAGCTCCTTTAGCCAAGTCATGATGAAATCTCATCTGATCCAATCGTATGTTTTTTCTTGATCAATCTTTATTTCCATGAAACTGTTCTTCCCTTTTATATTCCTCATAGAGTGGATCACTTCCTGGGCTATAACTAGATTGTCTGAGCTGGTTCTTCCTGGCATAAAGCTGTATTGATTTGGCAATATAACCTGTGGGAGGAAACATTTAATTCTATTAGATATGATTTTCATGATGATTTTGTAAATAACATTGCATAAACTAATAGGATGAAAATCTCGAATAAATTTAGTATACTCCTTCTTAGGAATAAGCACGATATAAGTGTGATTAATATCCTGGATGGAGGTCAGGTTCGCGAAGGCTTCTTTTATAACTATGGTAACTGACGATGCCAACACTTCCCATTGACTTTGGAAGAATAACACATTTAGCCCATTAGGACCTGGTGACTTCAAAGCACCCATTCAGAAGATGGTAGCCTTGATTTCCTCATTTGTAACATTACTTTGTAGTCCAATCATATCCGCTTGGCTCATTGCTATGAAAGAAAACTTAGTAGTGATATTGGTACTCCCAGGATCATCTTCTTCGCTAAAACGATTAGCAAAAGACTCAGTGGTGATTCACTTGATTTCTTCTGTATCATCCATCCAAACCCTAAAGTCCTTCATAAGAGCTTCAATTATATTTCTCCTCTTCTCCTATTAGCCCTAGCATGATAATGCTTGGTGTTTATTTCTCCTTCCACATACCATTTACACTTAGCTTTCTGTACCTAGAGAAGGTCTTCTTGAATAAGTATTTGCTCAATGTCCAACCAAAGTTGTCTCTAAAGTTGATCTATAGCAAAAGAGGGTATTGACGACATGTTTGCCCTAGTTAAGCCATCAAGACGACCCATAATTCTTCTCTTTGTATGGCCTAGATGTCTAAAGACATTATAACACCAGTCACCAACCTCCACCGTGAAATTGCCTATATTTTCCTTCCATTTAATAGTATTAGACCAGGTTTCCTTAACCATGTGGGGAAAATCAACATGAAGGAAAAGATGCAACTACTTTGAATTGTCTTTCTCTTCTTGCCTAAGGTTCCTTGTGGATAGATTGGAGCAAGATGGGATGGTGGTCCGATGTAAACCATGGTAGGTGCTTGACACATACACCCCGATATGTCTTCTAAAATTTTTTATTAACCAACACTCTGTCGATGTGGCTTTCACAACCCTCTCGGTGCCATGTAAAGTATGGTCCATTACAACCCATATCCTGAAGCTTAATGTTTTCAAACAAGTGCCAGAACTCTTTGTCCACTGGAGTAGGTGACACTGCATTAGAACAATACTCATGATGGAATAATGTTGGTGAAATCTCCTCCTATTATCCACAGCCATCTATTTTCTAGACAAAGATTGTTTAGCGCACTCTACAAAATTCTCCTACCATTCGGATTAGTACTTACATATACTGCTGTCACATAGTTCTTATCAGCTCCTTGTTGAATAGCCATATGAATAAATTGGTCAGATATTTGAACCACTGTGACATTGAGTTCCTTATCTTTCCACACAAATCATATACCTCCTCATTAACCATTGGCTTCCACTACTACAAAGTTCTCTAACCCCATCTTCCTACACCGTTCTTGTGCTTGAGATAAGTCAGCCTTAGTTTCTATTAGTGCTATAACATCCAACGAATATCTATTCTAAATTTCTTTTATGAGCCCCAGTATTGATTTGGAGCATGTGCCTCTACAATTCTAGAACAGACAATTTATGGATCACCATCAACCGGGGATGCATTACTTATAGGTCCCCTGGAAAATTCGTCAAGTGAACAGAATAACCTCCCATTTTCCTCTTTGGTAATCATGTCTTCCTTCGCAGTAGTAGAATTTAATAAATTTGGATCCATACCTTCTATAGAAATGGTCCTAGTTTGTTCTTTGAGGCCCTGGAAGTGTTGCTGGGCATTTTGGATACTAAAATCATCTAGCTCCTTATAGACTCATCAGGCATATAGTCACTAAGCGCTTGAAATGGATTATGTGCCTCCAAGAAGTAAGGGATTTGGATTTGGGGTTTTGAATTGTCTAGCCCACTTATAGCATAATCGGCACCTACCTCCTCTTTAATTTTGCTCTTTGACATACAATTTGAGTCTTGTTGCGTTTTGCTCACCGAGACCTAACGTTTTTGTTTATCCCATTATTTTCTTTTCCTGATGTCTTGGGATCTCCAAATTTAGCGAACATGTATTTTGACCTTCACAACTAATTTTTTGATTTTTTGAAATTTCTCGCTGAGCATATTTCTCCTTCTCAGTCTCCATAGTTTTCTCCTTTCGTGCCATATTAACATTTTTGCCTTAAGGATCACCTTTGACTTAACATGTTCCCATTGGCTTTCCGATCCACTATCTATGGGGTTTCTATTTTTGTATCTCTGGTGCCGTTGCACCAAGTTCCATACCCCTAAGCTATCCTTCTCCGGTGAAGATCCGATAGTACTCATCTGTCTGAATTCTGGTGCATCTCACATCCGTTTTTGGTGTTCATTCCCTGTTTTCTTCAAGCTAGCCATGACGAGTTCATTCTTTCCTTGCAGCATAGACAACCCAGGGACAATTGTAATATTTCCTGAATTCACAGCCCCATTTTCATGCTTCCTGTTGGATCCTCGGTCTCTTCCCTTCTCCGGGCAAGGTTCTTTGTGGTACCCATATTTCCCACACTCAAAGCATATAAGATGCAACCCTTAGTACTCGAAACACCTTCTTTTATCAAATATGCTAATAGCAGACTTCAACTGCTTCTTTAAATCAATTTCCACATATATCTGGGCATATCGACCCCATTCACTCGCTTGCATAACTCGATCAATTTTCAAGATCTTCCCCATAAGGGAACTAATGCATTTTAAGCAAGCTAAATTAAAAAAAGGGAAAATCACTCTCAGGTCCCAAGGAAGTAAAATATTGTCAGAAAAGTCCTTGGAAAATCTGAAATATCTGAAAAGTCCCTAGGGACTTTTCTGATATTATTTTCCAAAGTTAAATGACCCACATGCCCCTCTTGTAATTGTACAAATCGAAGCTTCAGAAAGAGAGGGAAGACACAACTTTTTTATTTGAGAGATAGTGAAACGATGCGAAAGGGAGGGGTTTGAACTCAAACATTGAAGGGATCAAGTTTAGTGTTAAAGTTCTTCGCAAAGGATCGAATTTGCAAGCTCCACCTACTGGTACAGAGGTAGAATAGCAAACTGAATTTTTTTTTTTGGTTGTGTATTCATTGGATGAAGTAAAATTGAATGATGGTAAAAGGTAGGTGCTTGGGGTCAATAAGGGATAAGGTAGTAGGAGGTAGATGAGTAATGGCATGATTTAGGTAAAAATATGATCTTGAGCATTGTAGTTGGGGTTTCAATGAGGTTGGGTAGTGTTGATGCCACAGTGCTCTGTTTTTTGGGAAGGTTACAGAGGATGGCTGATTGCCATGTTGGTGGGAGCTGTGAAAAATGATGATATGGGGAAGAATTTAATTGTTGTTAATTTATGAAGTTGTAATTATTAATATAACTGTAGTAGTTGTTAATACAGCAAATGAGGTTGGGAGACTTACAAGTCATTTGTACATGTGTGTAACGCACTTGATACAATAGGCCAACAAGTTGTCAACTACTTGATCAATTATGATACAATTCAGCTATTGTGAGCTACTTAATGGGAACTACTAATGCAGTCCTAACATCAGGTTGTGAAAAGAGCTGAAAAGGTTGTTAATACATGCTATACGAGTTGTAAATAGCTCAATTTGTCATACTTAACGTGAGGAAACATAGTGTCTGCAAGAAACGTGTGGGGAGTTGTGAAACAAACTCAAAAGGTTGTTAATACACGCTTTATGAGTTGTAAAGAGCTTAAATTGTCATACTTAATGTGAGGAAACATAGTGTCAGAGAGAAAGGTGTTTGAGGTTGTGAAAAAAACTGAAAAGGTTGTTAATACACGCTTTATGAGTTGTAAATAGCTCAAGTGGTTATACTTAACATGAGAAAAGTATCAGAGAGAAACGTGTGAGACGTTGTAAAAACAACACAAAAGGTTGTTAATACATGCTATACGAGTTGTAAATAGCTCAATTTGTCATACTTAACATGAGGAAACATAGTGTCAATGAGAAATGTGTGGGACGTTGTGAAACGAACTCAAAATATTGTTAATACACACTTTACGAGTTGTAAATACATAATTTATGCGTTGTAAAATGGATATGAGGTGATCTCGGTTTTGTTTCACTATGGCATACTGAAAGCGAACATGATCAGAAGAGGCCATTTTTTACATCATTTTGCTTTTATTTCACTATGGCAAAGCAAAAGCAACTGGCCACACCGTCAAGTTGTAAACCGAACGCAACAGGTTGTTAATACATGCTTTCAACATTATAAACACAACATTTTCCATATGTAACGTTACAAAACTCCGTTCCAATTAGAAATGTGTGGCCGGTTGTCAAACGCATTCAACATGGAGTTACTAAACGCTTTACGACTTGTCAAACACACCACTTCCTCTGTTTTCTTTCCCAAAAACAGAGCACCATGACACCCAACTTCATTTTCCTTATTAACAACTACTACTGCGCGAATTAACAACAATTTATTTTTTTTCCATATTAGCATTTTCATAGCACCCCACCACTTGAAACACACTACTTCCTCTGTTTCCTTTAAAAAAACATATCACGATGGCATCCAACCTCATTTTCCGTATTAACAACTACTATTTTTATATTAACAACTACTACTGCGCGAATTAACAACAATTTTTTTTGTTTCCATATCAGCATTTTCATAGCACCCCACCACTTCAAACACACCACTTCCTCTGTTTCCTTTCCCAAAAACAAAGCACCATGGCATCCAACCTCATTTTTCGTATTAACAACTCCTACTTTTATATTAACAACTACTACTGCGCGAATTAACAACAATTTATTTTCTTTCCATATTAGCATTTTCAAAGCACCCCACCACTTCAAACACACCACTTCCTCTGTTTCCTTAAAAAAACAGAGCACCATGGCATCCAACCTCGTTTTTCATATTAACAACTACTACTGCACGAATTAACAATTTATTTTCTTTCCATATCAATATTTTCATAGCACCACACCACTTTAAACACACCACTTCCTTTGTTTCCTTAAAAAAATAAAGCACCATGGCATCCAACCTCATTTTTCATATTAACAACTACTACTGCATGAATTAATATTTTATTTTCTTTCCATATTAGTATTTTCATAGCACCACACCACTTCCTCTGTTTTCTTTCGAAAAAACAGAGCACCATGGCATCCAACCTCATTTTCCGTATTAACAACTCCTACTGTTATATTAACAACTACTACTGCGCGAATTAACAACAATTTATTTGCTTTCCATATAAGTATTTTCAAAGCATCTCACCACTTCAAACACACCACTTTCTCTGTTTTCTTTCGAAAAAACAGAGCACCATGGCATCCAACCTCGTTTTCTGTATTAACAACTACTACTGCGTGAATTAACAACAATTTATTTTGTTTCCATATCAGCATTTTCATAGCACCCCACCACTTCAAACACACCACTTCTTCTATTTCCTTTCCCAAAAACAGAGCACCAAGCATCCAACCTCATTTTCCGTATTAAAAACTCCTACTGTTATATTAACAACTACTACTACTACGCGAATTAACAACAATTTTTTTTTCATATTAGCATTTTCACAGCACAATGAGGTTGGAAAAGGGGGATGGGTTGGACTATTCATTATCATCATCACCTTCATCCCTTCTTCTTTAAAAATGGCGGAAGCTTGAGATAAAAAAAATCCCACCACCTTCCTTCTATTTTCTTCTTCCTTCTATCTTACATCTCATCCCACAAATCTTTCACCACCTCAAAGCTCTGGCCTTCACCATCACCACCATTTATGCAGAGAGAGAACGCAGGGAGCTGAATAAAAAAGATCACATTTGAGAGCGAAAACGCAGAACAAATGAAAGAGAGAAATAATAGAAGAAGGCCATGTAGGTCATTTGACTTTGGAAAATAATATCAGAAAAGTCCTTAGGGACTTTTCAGATATTTCAGATTTTCCAGGGATTTTTCTGACAATATTTTGCTTCCTTGGGACCTGAGAGTGATTTTCCCTTAAAAAAATCCAAAGGAAGTAAAGGCATGCTAATCCACACCGTTGTCTTCCTTTGGTGAATATTCATGAATTTGAAATTTATGAAAATGTTCATTTTCATGAGGAATGGGCAGAAATAATTATGGAATTAATTTGGGTAATTTAAAAAGCCCAATATTAAGGTCCAAAAATGGAGAAATAATAGAGAAAATATTTGGTCCAAAAATAAAAATATATTGGCCAAATAAAAAGAAGAAAAGAAATTAGATTAAAAAGGTAATGGAAAAATCATTATTTTACCAATTTAGCACAAAATTAATTATTTTTTGATTAATTGAAGTTAATTTCAATTAATTAAGGAAAATAAAAGGGAAAATATATTCAGAATATTTTGGTCAATTAAATATGAATTTATGGAAAATTTGACCAAAAATGCAAATTAGACCAAAATAGTGGCTTTACGTATATACATATCTTAAATAAGTTGTGAGGCCAATTGAGACAAAAGGGTAGGACCCCTAGAATTCTCCTACATGTAGTATAAAGAAGGAAATATTGGTTGGGCTTAGTGAGCATGGTTACATGTACATAAGGGTTATGTACATAAAACTTGATTTTTGGAATTTTGGAAATTGGTAAATGATTAAATAAAAGCACAAGATATTAAAATATATCATCTTCCTCCTCCTAGCTCATTCCAGTGTCAAACATCCTTGAACTAGAGAGAGGAAGTGCATATTTTCTTAGAGAGAGAAGGTGAAGAGATCTTGTACGGTAGGTTAATTTCTTCGGTAAATCCTTACCTAACGTGTATAACTCCGCTCCTATGCTATACTTCTATATTCTTTAAGGTTGTGAAGCTCAAAAATTATATGTTTAGAGCTAGGGTTTTTTCAGCCATAACAAGAAAGGCAGAAGAAAGTGAAAGGTAACTCCTAAACCTTTGTATATTGACTATTCTGGCTGTTGTGGACAATTTAATCGATGAAATTTTGCCGGATTTTCTTTGGTTTGAAATTTGGAAATTTAAGTGGCTTAATGGTTATGCTGCTGAAATTTTGTCAAAATGGTCATTGTAACCTAATATAATTGTTCATAAAGTGGTTAGGAGTATAAAAGAACACACTTGTGGAATTAGAATTGAAAAACCCCGATTTTTCCTAGAAGATACCATAGTTTC
Source organism: Inga laurina (assembly GCA_963855925.1). Lineage (NCBI taxonomy): Eukaryota > Viridiplantae > Streptophyta > Magnoliopsida > Fabales > Fabaceae > Inga > Inga laurina. The sequence continues at coordinate 11,407,655 of OY979710.1, forward strand.
GGCCAGGGCTATATCTAGGGGTAGGAGTTGGATTTTCAATGATTTGGTAGTTCCATTAGATTTAGGAGAAAAAATTAGGTGGGGTTACAGTTAGTCTCTTTTTTGGAAAAGCCTAAAAAAGCATAATTATGAAAACGACCCTGAAACATTTTGGGATGCCAAGGGCAATTTCAACTTTTGGTAATGAATTTGGTAATTCTAAATCCGGAAATGGATTCCTTTAGCAAAAATATGTTAAAATAACTCTAGTCAAAATTTTAGGACAAGTTCAGTTGGACTAGGTACGGCGGGGCCGGACCGGCATCCCGAGGGCATTTTGGTAAATTTTCACCATATGCTAATATAACCACAATAAACACTATAGTAGTGCTTAAAATGAAACATGAATGGGTTTTGACCTAATTCTTGTATATTTAACATTTTAGGACCGAGTTGAGAGCTTAAGATTGGCACGTTTTACGATGCATGCGATATGGGATGATAAAGAATTGAGGTAAGAGCATTATCTTTCATACATCATGCCATAGTTCATATGATTGTTGGGATGCCATTGTTTGTGCTTTTAATCAACTTGGTTTGCTTAGACAAGGCAGTTAGAGCCAGAGGTGCACTTACACCTGGGAGTTGGGTAAGAATCCAACCGGTGTACGATTAGTGGGGCAAGAGCCTTACTCATGTATACATGACGATTATGTGTTATATTGTTCATTAATTGATGCATACATGGTTCATATCATATTTACTTTTCGCATTCTATATGAACGATAATATGTTTCTACTGGGATTCCTTAGAATCTCACCCCTTTTTCTAAACAAAATATCTCAATGAGTACCAGCAGCTCAAATAGCAAGGACGTAGATAAGCGGAACTGATAGGCACATTTCTTGAGATGAAGTTTGTGGTTATACATATAGTCTATGTTTGGAATACTTTTGGTTATTTTGTAATATTTGTAAATATTATCGAATTTTGCATGGTTAATTTCGATCTGTAAACAATTACTTTTATCAGTATACATCTACTTTTCTGTATGCTTGTGAAACTTGGTCTCTATTACTCTATGTATATTGAAATGGAAACGGGTGTTGGCACCCCCTAGGATATCCGAATCATATCAGCATTGTCCTTAAAGGATACAACAAAGAATCTGTTATCAATGTCACTAGTTGTATAGGGTTTGGTCGTCTTCCATATTCTTGTCAGTGCTACCCGCATGGCCCATATCGGAATAGTTTTGCCAAGAAGTTTGATGATGAGAGACTTCCTCCAAGGTGCACATCATAGTTCGTATTCCTCCTGAGATACCTTCAACGTCGCGTAGTCTTCATCCTCCTGATCCTTATTAGCACTCTCAGTACCCATATCCCTTTGAAAGAAGCATTTCAAACCTGTTATATATTCTACCCAAGCATCATCGAAAGCTTGACTCCCTTTTTTGTCCTGTGACACCTGCATGGTTTCAGTGCCCATTAATTTCTCTTTGAAAGATCACCCCTGCTGTTCCTCAACGTCACCATCTTCTTTATTCTAGTCATCCGGATCCCCTTGCCTCACCTTCTTTTGTTCTCTTCCTCTTTTTTTGCAACTTCATCTCAAGCACCACATGCTCCCTTTTTTCTTAGGTAAGATGTATTTTCCCTCTTGTTTCTCCTACTTTCATGGTTGTTGATCTGCAAGAGCATAGGATAGTGGTTTTTAAAGAGCGGGGCACATTACTTGGAATTTTTCGATTGTCTTAATGTATGGAGGGGCTTTTGTCATTAGTGATTACCTTCTAATTTAAATTAATAGAGTACGTACAGCTTATCATTTTTTGAGAGTATATAGTAATGTATTGAATATTTTAATTTTATGTGCTATCAATTTCATTGTGTCAATGATGTTAAGGAAAAAATCATTTTGAGTGATATTAGTTGATTTTTCTAAGTCATAAATCCTCTTCTACGACAATAGAAATTGCTGTGACATTTAATTTAAAAATTAATTAATTAACAATTTTATTTATTTCATGCGCATATATATGGAGAAATCCCACTTCCAACATCACATCCCTCAAATTTCGGTGATGTAATTTATTTTTGCATTTAATTGTATTATTTTATTTTTATGATTTTTGCTTTAGTTGGGGGTTTATAAAAGTTTCTTTTTATTTCATATTGAATTATATTCATTTCACGCAATGAGCCGGGTATAAATGCTTTTTTTAAAAAAAAAAAAATAGAGAGAAGAAAACTTTCATAAGCCAAAAAAAGAATCAAAGATGAAAGATCTAGGTCACTATGGAAGAAGAAGAAAAAGATGATAGAATAAGAGGAGTGATGGAAATTGAGACCAACGTTGACAGAGGCTGGTTGGTGAAGGTGAAGGTTGCAAGATCTACTGATGGTGGGATGGAGATGAGGTTGATGATGGTAGGAGAGAGGTTAGAGATGGAGAAGAGTTTTCCCTTCTTTTGGGCTTAGTTGTGAGATGGAGATTTGCGTAGAAAGATGTGGGGATGCTCTCATACGACCGTAAAAGAGTAATGTGATAGGAGGATTAAGTGATTAGTGTTTTGATTGAGTGTCATGGGCTTGGGCCTTCAGTATTAAAAATATGTGTATGTATATATATAAAATAACAAGCATTTAATTTCCTAATTCTTGATTATTCAAATTTAATAAAATAAATTTAATTAGTTTAAACTCAATTATTTTTCATCATTACTATTTAATTAAACTCTAAAAATATGCTAAAAATAAAAAAATAGCCAAGATTAACTCAATTAATTTTCATAAATATAAAATGGCTAATGAAATAAAAAAAAAATATTAAATTCTATTATTTTAATATGACATATGCAGTGAATCCAAACATTGCTTTTGGAAGTAACACGAGCAGGATGTCAGCTATACCTTCTCAACTGCGCCCCCTACCGCCCCTTAAATTTGGTGCCCTTCCCAAATGGTTTTTTCGTGGTTATTTTAATCAATAAATTTTACATAAAATGTATGATATTTTAATATCTTATAGGTAAAAAATGAGTTCTTTTTAATTTTTTTTATTTTTCAAAGATTAATGCTGTCAAAATTGTGCAATTCATTTTAATTTAGAGTTTTAAATCTTTAAAAAATTGAAAATAACTCTATTTTTTACACATAAAATATCAAAATATCACCCATTTAATATAGAATCTAATAATAAAAAGAACCACAAAAAATATTTGAAAAAAAACCCAAATTTAAGGGGCAACAAGGGGTAACTAGGAAGGGCACAACTGACACCCCAAATTCATGTAACACATGTTTTTTCCTCTGGTTGTGGGAATGTCAAAAGTCACTTAGGGCCCGTTTGGTATGATGGAATTAATCTTGATGAAAATAAAAATGGATATGGATATGGAAATGGATATGGAAATGGAAATGGAAATGGAAATGAGGTGTAAAAATATGTTTGGTATGTCATGGAAATGAGATATGATTTTTAGATGAAAAGACCAAAATGTCCTTCAAATTTTTTTTCCAAAACAACATCATTCAGAGAAGCCCAGAACCTTCTCCTCCCAAAAACTTGCACCATTTTAATTTTTTTCAAATGTTTGGTATATCATGGAAATAAGTCCTAATTTATATGTGAAAAGGTCAAAATGCCTTTATAATTGAAAAATAAAAAATCCCTCTCTTTTAAAAATTTTAGGTTTATAATAAGAAATTCTAAAAGAAAAATATAAATTTTTTTTTAAATTGGAACCCGGACCGGACTGGGAACCAGACTGGTTCACCGGCCGGTTCGCCGGTTTCCGGGCCGGACCGGCCGGTCTGGTCCGGGTTCTTGAACCTGGGTCTCATCACAGAAAGGGTAAGGTTGGAATTGAAGACATGGAATTGCAAATCTTAGCTATTTGGGTGGAATTGAGTTTGATGGAATTGACCCCATTTGGCTTCCATGTGGAATTAAATTCCATGAGCATTTCTTTGTACCAAACATGCACAACTCATGGAATTGAATTCCAATTCCAATTTCATACCTTCAATTCCACCATACCAAACGGGACATTAGGCTTTCATTTGCTCGGACCCTACCATGACTTGTGTGAACAAATTTAAACATTACTGTCCTCAGGTGGGTGCAAAAAACAAAAACAAAAACAAAAAATAAAATAAAATAAAATACTTTATTCATTCTTAAATGTAGAAACTGATAGGAATTTACTTTGATTTTAAATGTAAAATACAAATTCACCTTGTTTCAGAAAGTTCTCAAATAATCCTGTTGATTGCATTAAAAAAAGTTTACATGAATAGTTGTAGTTTTCAATACAAATGATTAAAATAAATATTTTTTTAAAAATTAAGACATATTTATTACAAATAACTATTTTAACTGATTTTAAAATTTTTGTAACTTAGTTATCTACATTAAAACCACCGAAAGAGTAGGTTTCTCAAGTTTAATATTTTTCAATTTAGTTTTGCGCAAATAAAATTTTTATAAATTCCAATTATTTGCATATTGTATTTTTTTTTTCTTTTAATGAAGAATATTGTTGACAAAAAGTCAAGTATGACGATTATTCTATGGTAAATCAAATTAAGAATTGCATTATGTAAAGAATTAAATTAATGGAAAATTTCACTTAGGCCCCTATGTAGTAAATTAATTTCAGTCAAACCTTCAAACTTTCAGAAACTTCACTACACCCCATGGTCAAAATGAAATTAATTTTTGTAGGTGAAAAGATAATGATACCCCTTACTTTATTTATCTTGTCAATAATCATATTTAACTTGTGAATTTCCATATTTATTTTGTAAATGACCAAATATTTTTAAATCCCTAGGTTTTTTTTTTTGAATACTTTATTTGTTTTGTAAATATCTTTATTTGTCTCATAAATGCCCATATGTATTTTATAAATGACCAAAATGATTTTAACTCCCAGACTCTTTTGAATCTCTTTATTTATCTTGTAAATGCTCATATTTATCTTATAAATTTTCATATTTGTCTTATACATGGTCAAAATGATTTTAATTCCCTGGGTTCCTTTAAATCCCTTTATTTATCTTGTAAATGCTCTTTTGAAGAAAATAAAAGAAAGACATCATTGTCTTTTCATCCATAAAATTTAATTTCATTTTGACTATGGAGTGCAGTAAAGTTTTATAATGTCTTGAAGGTTGACTGAAATTAATTTGCTACAGAGGGAGCTAACTAAAATTTTCCCTCAAATTAATGTTATAAATATTATATATGTGGATGTCCATAAATTCTTCCAACTCTTGGCTTCTCATTTCTTATACTCTATAACCTCTCTAATGAATAGTCTTTATGCCCATAATTCAAATGTTATAATTTGTGTACTCATGAGAATAAAATTTACTATTTACTATATTTAACTCTTGATTAAGGTTGAGGACCTATAAATAATGTACTATGTACTATACTTTGATTATATCCAAATAAATAAGATATTGCTCCCTCATCTCCCTCCATTTCTCTCTCATCTCCCTCCATTTCTCTCATCTCAATGTCTTTTGTTTTTCTCATTTTCATAACAATTAAGACATTTTTCCAGGAGACTCGATTTAACGCCCAAACGCACGCATGCAGCCAAAAGAAAATTATATAAAAACTTAAATATACTATTAATATTGTAATTATTATTATTTGTAAAAATCAGGGAAAACCCCAACGATTTATTGGTGAGTCGCAACTCCCATATTGTCTCGATACAAACAGGTAACAAGTTCCCTAGGAGGTTCAATACAATCTCGTCTCAGCACATATATTGCCTTCTCTAAACATGTGATTAGTTTGATTAGTTTCAATAATCAGACGAGAGATCCACAGCTTCTCCACAAGTTACGAGAGAGCTTCACAAATCCACTAAATAGAATCCAAAACAAAATAACGCTCCTTTAATAAATCATGTCAAAACAACAACATCGTACTGGTTTTCCCAGGAAAGAGATATTACATGCCCGCCAAGCAGATCTGAGCGAGCTAAAACACAAAAGATAGGAACTTGAAGATCATTTTCATTTAATGACCTCAATGTCAGACATGGACGATGCCACTTTGCTATCTTCAGACATCTCAGGCAACTTACGCCTATCTGGTAAAGCATGTAACTTATCGGCGTTTTCAAATAACTGCATGCGGTAGACGCTGCTGTGTAAACGGCTAAAAAGCTGCTTCTTCAATGATTCAAAAGCTAGGTTCAGTCTTTGTAGTTGTTCCATTGCATTTACATTATACAGGAACAAGCCATAGTACAGATCAAAACTATCTCCGGCAGTGTTCTCTACCAAACTCAACAAAGTCTCGTAGCCTTTTGTGTCGATGGGTGTTGCTTCCAACTCCAGCTTTTCCAAAATCCTCCCCATAGTGTGTGTGATAAACTGTGATCCAGCCGCATGCAAATCATGCTCAGCACATGACATGGGTTCCATTCGGCATCCTTCTCTTGCAAAGATGTTAAGAAACCGATCGCATCGAGACATCCTTAATTCATCTTTTCCAACCCTGACTCTATCATAAACAAAGGGAAGACCTTTCCACCCATTTTTCCCACTCTCAGGCCCAAACATAGGATGAGTGCAGAGAATATCAAAATAAGGTGGCAAGTGCTGAAGAAACAAGTTTCTAGGAAATTCTTTGACAGAGAGTACATCAACAAACAATGTACTTCTCTTTAGTCTCTGCACAGGCAAAGAATTGAGAACTTTCTCTGTTGATAGAATGGAAGTGCAAAGCAATATCACATCCGGATGCTGTTCACAAAGATCATTTGCATCATTGAAATAAGAGACCCCTAGTTCCTGGGCCGCATCAGAGTAGTTTTTTCGAGAGTATGCTAGCACTTCATGGCCTTGGCGTACCATAGCTTTTGCAAGAAACTGACCAAAGTTGCCAAATCCAATTACTGCAATCTTAAGCTTTGAGTTCTCATCAAGCTGGGTGGAATTATTTGGCATGAAGTTGCGCATTTGAGCAACATCATGCAATCTGCAGAGTAACATTATATGTTATGCTAGACTAGACATTGCCAAAGAGACTAATAACACCATCCCATAACCTAAAAAAGAAAAAATAGAAGGGAGGTGCCTAAAATCTTCCCTGTAAAAGCTATCTACCATTTTGTTATGAGTTGCATTGAATGTTCCGATTCATGTAAACAACAGCACATATCAAATTTGCTTAATTTAGTTGCCAGCTTTTAAAAACTTATCATAATTATGTATATTTTTATTCTGATTCTAATCCAAAGACAACTTAGCCGATTTAAAATAAATCAGAAAACACAACCCATATATTTAAGTTCCTCTCAACATATAATACACGACCTAAAAAAATCACAAAAAGTTACAACAAAACTTGAAGTTACCTTGTATCATTGTAGGATGCTTTCTGAGCATTTTTTAACTCTGTGTGGTTATCATTTAGCATCTTTCCAGCATTCTCAAATAACTGTTTTCTCACGACATCATGCAAACGATCTATCAGTTGTTTCCTCAAAGCCTCAAAAGCCAAATCCAACCTCTCTAACATCTCCAAAGAATTCTTGTTGAACATAAAGAGCCCGTAATACAAATCAAAACTATCTCCTGATGTGTTCCCTACTAATTCTAACAAACTCTCATACCCCTTTGTATTTATTGGAGTTGGCTCCAACATTAACATACCCAAAACCCTCCCAACAGTATGTGTGATAAATTGCGTTTCTGCAGCATATCTATCATGGTCAGCACACGTCATCTCAATCATCTTACACCCTTCTCTTGCAAAAATATTAAGGAACTTATCACAACGAGAAATTCTTGAATCTTCATCCCCAACTCGTACTTTATCATACACAAAAGTAAGACCACTCCATCCATGCTTGGCACTCTCGGGTCCAAACATGGGATGTGTGCACATAATGTCAAAATCACTTGGCAAGGCTTCCAGAAGCACATTCTTGGGGAACTCCTTCACTGAAAGCACATCCACAACCAATGTACTTCGTTTCAATCTCTGCAGCGGAAGAGACAACACCACTTGCTCAGTGGAAATTATTGATGTACACAACACAATAATCTCAGGGTGTTCTTCACAGAGGTCATCAGGATTAGGGAAGAATGAGACGCCAAGTTTACGAGCAACATTGGATTGATCAGTGCGAGAATGAGCCAAAACAGTGTGTCCTTGATGTGTGAGGGTCTTAGCAAGGAACTGACCGAACTTGCCAAATCCAATAATGGCAATCTTGAGCTTCTGGGAATTCTGAGAGCGAATGGCAAGTTTTGATTCATAGTCATACAGCTGAGCAGCATCAATACATTGAATACAAAGTGATTGGCGCAAGGAAAAACTCTGATGGTTGAAATCAAGAGAGGGAGGTATGGAGAAGTGCAAAGGGCGTTGACGACCAAGGGGGGAATAAAAGGAAGGTTTTAGTCTCACCGGAGATGGGTAAAATTTTGACACAGAGAGCATGGCCACCCTGTAGAGAGAAAGATAAAGGAGCATCAATCAACAAACTTCTAAGCAATGTTGGTATTGAAAAGAATCAGCCAGAGAATTATGAAACAAAGAGAAACCTAAAGCTGCAACATTTCTTACTGCATCTAAGGTACATATAGTGAACTAAGCAAACTGACATGCAAGATTGAGTTTAATTAAGTTTGAAACCACAGCCAATATGTGATACAAATTATTAAAGAACAATAAAAAAAATTAAGATTACAATCAAAGCATGATCATCTGTCTCCAACAAAACCATAACCAACTAGCTAGTTCGGAGACATGGAGGCTAATTCCGAGAAAGCAAGTAAATATCCAAATCGCAGGATAACAAATTTCAAAGCATGAGATACTGCATTAGCTATTAGACATCAAGAAATAAACCAGTATCAATTAGCCAATTCACTTCAGAACTCATTGCAAACAAGCTGGACATTCATTACCATTTTCATAACACTGTATATACTGAGGTCAGGGGAGAATTCAAGAAATAGACCACCCAGAAATCTCAAATTTTACTAATTAAATGGTCTAGATTACCCAAACCAAAAAAAAAAAAAAATAGCAAGATAAAGGGAAGAAGAAGGACCTGTTTCAGAAATTCTTCAGGCCAGTTCAGTTTTCAACAACTAAACAAAATCAGTGCACCCACTTTTCATTAAAAAGGTAGAAAATGTCGGAGAAGCCAAGCTAGCTACACAATTTCAGAAAAGAAGGACATTAAATCCAAGCCCCAAACACCATAACCAGATAGAAAGAATGCCCCAAATCAATTCGAAATACGGCGCGGAAGCAGCTCAGAGGTGCCGTCCAAAATCCGGCCACAAGCTCAGCAAACAAGATTCAAGGAGAAAATTTCGAGAAAACGAGGAATGAGAGACGATCCCTGCAAGAGCTTAGAGCAAGCTTCAGATCAGAAGTCGCCTGGTTCTCTCTTCTCCGTCGCAGATGAGAATTATATTAGAAATTGGGGAGGGTTATTATTTCTGGAATAAAATATTAAAATGGGTTTAGACAGATTTTTTTAAATAACTATTCAAACAGATTTTTTTATTTTTTGTTTTCAAAACTTATTTTTAAAAATAATTTTATAAAACTATTTTAGAAACTAAAAACCAAAAAACATAATCCAACAAAACCTAAGTCACAGAGATTAACATTCTTCTTGCAGAGGAAGGCCAAGGTTGACGAACGAGGAGCGACTAAGACTGAGGATGACGGAGCTTGTAGTAGCATCGGATGGAGAGACGAGAACTTAAAGAGAGAAGGTGAGGAGAATAGAAAATGGCTCAAGGGATTTCAAATTTGAGGATTATGCTTTTATGTTCAATTCTGAGTGGGGTTGAATACAAAACGACGCCGTTGTTTTCTACAGTACATTGTCACTAGGTTGGTAACAAAAAATTTAATAAACGGCTCCTTTATTTATAAAAACTACTGCATTTAGCAAACGCCATAAGTGTCAAAGCCGTGAAAACAAGCTACGGCGCTTATTGGATTTTTGAAAGCACCAAAGCTTGCAAATTTTTTTTATTTAAATTTGTTGTAGATAAGTGCTGGAGGAAGCGTCTCCCGGCACTTCATAATAGAGCACCATAGGAGCTTCCTACGGCACTTTATGTTAGAGCGTGGCCTTCTCCGACGCTCAATTGTAGAGCGCCGTTGGAGCCTCTATAGCCTCCTCTGGTGCTCTATTATAGAGCGTCGTTGGAGCTTGAAGGCCTGATGGAGTGCCGTAGGAGTTCATTTTACTCCCTCCCTCCTCCGGTGCTCATGCATAAAATGCCATAAGAATTTATATACCCTTATGACATTTCTTATAGAAGCAACGTAGGAGGTTTGAATTTTTTTAAATATTATTTTACATAATTATTCAATTTTCCTGAACTCAAATTCATCAAATCCATTGAAATTCAAATCGAGAGGGGGAAAAAAGCTAAACAGAATGAAATAAACAAATCAAAATGAAATGAAACAACACATAACTAATTCATAAGATGAATATTAATTTTGTATGTATGAAATTACAACGTAATAACAAATTGTATTTACGATTGATTTATATAATAAAACAACAAACATACAAGAATAGACAAGAAACAACCTAACTTATGTACGTAGCTAATTGTCTGACCATATATTCATACCATTCTTTGATGACTTCATCTACTTGTTGGTCAGTCAATTGGTCAGATCTTTGATCTTCATAATACTACATACAATTCATGTACAGAACGAATTAAAATAAATTAACTTAGACACTTGTCGATTAAATTGAATACACAGTATGAACTGTAAGTCAAAGAATTGAACTTGCTTTCGTAGGGATATAATTTAGAGCATGATGAGTAACAACATCTTTCATAAATTTTATAATGTAATAACCGCAATCATTGTCGTTTAGTTTATATGCGCACTGCAACAATACAAAGAAATAGTAAAGCCAATTTTTGAAGAAAAATTTTTGAATGACAAATTTAAGTAAATTCATATATGCACACCGCAATCTTCCTCCAAATATAGGCGTTGACTGGGTCTCTATGTGTAGAATAGTGCAATCCAACGTTGCTTTGGTAAGCGGTCAATGCACTTACAAAAACAAGTTAACCACTGATTAATTTTGGTTATCCAATAATCACACACACAAATATTTATGTAACCCCCTACTGTAATTAATATTCGGATTACGCAATTAAAATGAAATAAAGACCAATAACAATCAAGTAACATTTTTTACAAACCCATCTACCCGAGAGGTTTTCAACAAATACCTTTCAAAATCAAAACAACCTAGTCTCACATTCACATTCTGAATAAAATTACTACACGAAGATAAATCACATTTAAATATATCAGAGTACGCAAAATAATTCCTGGCCAACCCCGGGTTCCATACATTGATTGAAGCCTTAAAGGGCACAATCGCCCATACAAGCCCTCATACGGGGATTACACAGATCTATCTCATACACATAATCAAATCCTCATCCTCATATACACAACCAAATCCAAATACAAATATCCTAACTATGATGATAACCAACTACAAAAATGATAACCCGAAGGAGTCCTTGTCGCCCTTGGTGCCTGCTCCATCCTTGAACCACTACCCTGTCCAAAAGGTTAGTAGGGGAGGGTGAGATTCAAGGGAATCTCAGTAGGAAAATAATATCAATATGTATGTATGATAAATATTTAATACATGACATGCTTGCATCATATAATTCATGCTAACACGATGACAAGTTTGTAAGCTCAATGCTTCAAACAACATACTAATGGTCATAGCATAAATTGAAATATAGCTTCAAATTACACATAATTATGCAAAGCAAAGACATGCACCAACACACTAATACAAATATCAAATAGATGCAGGAGAGATATGTTCCTTACACTCTTTCCACGTAAGCTCCAGCTCCGCTTACTCACGACCAGGCGAATATCGAACCACGTTCAGGGCGAACATTAAACCTATAACCAAAACAAGGACATAGGTTTATTTTCTATTCCAAATCTTTAATTTCATTACACTTAAAGTTGGTTACCATTCATAACCTTTAGGTGGCTAATCAAAGCCTAAACACATGCCTAAAGGGTTGGGAGAAACTATACCAAGAATCACATTTCAGAAATGCCAAAATATTGATTTTTGGGGGTCGGCCGCGGCCAAAAACAAGTTAGAAACATTTGGGCCGCGGCCCATAATCTGCTGGCCGCGGCCAAGAAAATCTTGTTTCTTTGCTGAACTTCCAAAAATCATAACTAATTCCACAAAAATAGAAATGTTGTGATTCCAAAGCCAAATGAAAGCTATTTAAGTCCTCTTGGTAGGAAAAATATGAACCATTACTAGAAATCACCACAAAGTTTCAGAATTACACAAAACTCAACACTGCCCCAAGACATAGTTCAGTTTTGATCCCAAGGTTTGGCAAACCATAACTCTTAACACACAAAACGAAATGACATAGATGATGTGTCCATTTTGAAGCTTGGAATGTGAAATTTAAGATTAGAAAGTTTCAGAATTTTTCGACATCATTTGTCTAGTCAAAACATCCACACAAACAGACTGCTCAGAATAAAACTTCAATGGACAGCATTTCAGTTTTCACACTTTGGCTTCCAATGGTCCCATTTTCATACCAAACATCATTCCCAGACAAATTTTCATAAGGAATCCATTGGAAACACCAAATCAACCAAATTCACATTATATTGACATGTTTTCTCAATGGCACAACATGTCACCTAATGTCACATACAAACACACATTGCTATTCTTTTCATTCCAAGGTTTCAAATCAATCCCAATGACCATATCACACAACAAAACACCAATTGCTCCACAATACACAAGGCCATTCCTCTAATCCAAAATCACATGAAAATTAGGGAAAAATTAAAAATTCACAAAGCTCATCCACAAACACTATTGGAAAAATCACTTTTAAGACCGGTTAAAAAAGACATTTTAGACCGGTTCCGGATCCGGTCTTGATACAGCCGGTCTAAAAAGTTTGCTACTTTTTATACCAGTATGGAGCTGGTCTTAAAAAAATTTTTTAAGACCGGTTATTATAAAACTGGTCTAAAAATAAATATTTTTAGACTGGTTATCAGAGGAACCGGTCTAAAAGGTTAAAATTTTAGACCGGTTTTTTGAAAAATTGGTCTTAAATGTACTTTTCAAACCAGTTTTGGAGAGAACCGGTCTAAAAAGTTGAATTCTTTTTTTTTAATTTTCATTTAAAAGATATACCCAGCAAGCCATTTCCCCTATTAAAACATTTCACTCAGCAAGCAGTAGCCAGTTCAACGACATTCAAATAAATCTTCTCTTACATATTATATAACTAATATCTTAATGACATGTGAAAGACTCAAAACTCATTGGAACATATTAAAACTCAACTCCCTTGTGCTTAAATAGTGCTAGCTGAAACAGAAGCAAGGAAAACAATCATGAATAATAAACTCACAATCATAAACAGAATCATAATGCAAGGAAATCATACAACCATGACAATGCTATTTTGACCAAGTTCCTTATCTTTTCACTTACATACATACATCAATGATTAAATTACATTAATGACAATGTTGTTATTCATTAGGGCCAAAATACTTTATACACACTCTTCTCAGGCTGATGATCACTAGCTGGCCTGGCTTCGGAGAATCTACACTAAGACGTACACCTCATATCCTTCATTTTCCTGTGACGAAAACAAAAAAAGTAGTTATATATATACACCAATAACAATATACATAATTCAAATATAGTTCATGATAATTATTTTAGCTAACTAACCTTCAATGTAGTTTTATAAAGGGATATCCTTCCATATCCTTTCATGATGATCGTTTCTTGTGCCGTGTTATTTGTCTACTTCATCTTCTTCGTTCAATTCTGGTACACCCCTAGAAAAAGAAGGAGTCTCAAGCATATCATTCATTGAATGAATTTCCTAATTAATATCAACGACCCTTTTTCCTTGAAGAGCTATATACCACATTTTGTTTGCCTGATCAATAACATAGAACACTTGTTTTGCTTGATATGCCATAATAAAAGGTTCATCTCTAAAACTTTTACTATTCAAATCAACTAATGTAAATCCCAACTGATCAATCATCACACCATTGTTGACATCAACCCACTTACATTTGAAAATGGAAAGTTTAACTTTAACATAATCAACTACCCAAATCTCTTCAATCACCCAATAATAAGGTATTGTTGCCAATCTAGGATTCTTATCTTTTGAACTAGAGAAGTGCATAGATTCAGCCACTAACATAACCCCATTGTTCTGGACGGTGCTCCTATCATCAAGGGACTTCGTGTAAAATGTATAACCATTGATCACAAATGAAGTCCAACTTATGACATTAGCCTCAGGACCACGTGCTAACCATTTAATTGTATTAGAAACACATTCTTCGCCATCAAGTTTTTGTTTAAACCAATGTGCAAAAGTTTATTTATGCTCCCTAATTAACCTTTGTTCAGTCATTCGACTATTTCCTTTCCGTACAATTTCTTTATGAGCATTAATGTAATCTTAAACTTCATCAACATTATTCAAGATGTACAAGTGGACTTGTTGCAATTGATCAGGATACATACTCTTTACTGAAGCCCCGCATCTACCGCCTTCTTCGTCATGACATTCAGGAAGTCCAATGTCTCCTACATTTGACAAGTAATCTTGACAAAACTCCATGGCTTCTTCTGAAACATATTTCTAAACAATAGATGCTTCAGGCCGATTAGGGTTCTTTTGTAGTCTTACTAAAGATAACATTCATATTTTTCACCTTTTCATAAACTTGCTCCCCAATCAATGCCTTCAGAGCATCTTCAAATTCTTGTAAAAAAAAGCTTTCTTTAATCTGCGATACGGGTGACCTTGTCTAAGAAATCTCCTATGGCCAAGATAAACTGTCTTTCTTCCATGTTGGAGTTGATGGTAGCATGTTCTTTCTTCACAAATTGAACATGCTTTATGGCCTTTAACACTATAGCCTAACAAGTTTCCATAAGCAGGGAAGTCACTTATAGTATAAAAGATCATGGCTCACATTTTAAAAACCTCCATCTTGTTCGAGTAAAAAACATCAACACCTTTATCCCACAACTCTTTCAAGTCTTCGATCAAGGGCTCCAGGTAAACATCTATATAATTTTCGGGTTGTTTTGGTCCCGAAATCAACATAGATAACATGATGTACTTTCATTTCATGCATAATAGAGGAGATAAGTTGTAAATTACCAACAGAACAGGCCATGAACTATGTATACTACTTAGGCTACAAAAAGGATTCATGCCATCCATGCTAAGCCCAAGCCTAAGGTTCCTAGGCTCTTCACCGAAGGCAGGAAATAATTGATCGATTTTCTTCCATTGAGAAGAATCTGCTGGATGTCGAAGCTTTCCATCGGATATCTTCTCATCCATATGCCATTTCAAATTTCTTGCATCGTTTTCATTAGCAAACAAGCGCTTAAACCTTGGTATGATTGGAAGGTACCACAATACTTTTGCAGGAGCGTTATTTGATTTGTACCTCGGGGTTTCACATATTGGACACTGTTGTTCCTCTTCATGCTCTTTTCTATACAATATACAATTATTAGGGCATGTATGGATCTTTTTATACTTCATCCCTAGTGGACACAATATTTTCTTAGCATCATAGTATCGAGAAGGCAACATATTATCATCTGGAAGTATGTCCTTAAAAGCCTGAAGCGTTTCTGAAAAACTCTTGTCGCTCCATCCATGCCGTGCTTTCAAGCTTACCAATTTCAATATTGCTTTCAATAATTGGTACTTTTTACACCCCAGGTACAACGGCGTCTCAACATCACTACATATATTACCATATGCATATGATTGCTCAAAAGTCTCTTCTCCTACATCACGAATAATATCCTCTATCCAATCATCCATATCTGTGTCATTATCATCGAAGTTCACTCCCCCCTGTTGAGATGAACTTGGCATTTCTAATTCTTCACCATGCCATACCCACACTGTATAACTCTTACAAAATCCTTCACAAATTAAATGTGTATATATATCTACAGTACTTAGTCGCTTCTTATTCAAACATACTACACAAGGGCAATAAAACTTCCCACTACCATTATCGACATTTATACTAGCAAAGTCTAAAAAACCCCTCACCCAATTATCATATTCAACACTCATTCATTTAGCGTTTATCCAATTATGATCCATATATATCTCAACACTTCTAGCACCCTATATCCAACAACAAAAGGATAGATAAAAAAACAACAATAGAGTTTTAGATATTTCAACGAAATTAACAGGCACCATTTGAAACTAGTATTGTTTTAACAAACTAATAACACTAACAATAATCAAACAACCGCACTAAATTAAAATAGAACATAGAGTGGTATTAATCCAAGCCAAATATCACAGGGATATAATTAAAAGTCAGAGCATATATCTAACAAGAATGTGCAGATTTAATTTTTTCCATATTACGTTTAAGTGCTCAAAGCAACAACAAGAACCATTTTTTCATAGAACATTATTAATTATTGAACAATGTATAACTAAATAACAGATCGAACACTAACCTATTGAAGACCAAGGAGTGAGCTTCAACCCAAAGTCACGTTGGCGTCGACTGAGGTTAAAATGAAGTCCTCAAATTCACGGCACTGACAAAGGGAAGTCAAGTCAAAGGAGAATGGTCACTGTGGAGATTAGAGGTGGCGGTGGAGAAGACTGACGATAATCAAAGAACAGCGATGACGAACACAGTAACGGCAGTGGTAATGACAGAGGAGAGTTGAGCAAATGAGGGACAGGACGCCATGGACGAGTTCAGAACAAGTACAGACAGAGCTCACAGAGAAATGGCAAAAAGAGAAGAAAGGGTTCACAAAGCGTGCGATCTGGGTGCGAGAGGAAAAATAAGGGTGAAAAATCTTACCTTTAAGACTGGTTTTTATTAAAAATCGGTCTTAAAAGAGGAAAATTTCACATTAAAAACCGGTTTTTGTACAAACTGGTTTTAAAATGTTATCGCATTTTGAATTTAAAATGTTTTAACATTTAAGACCGGTTTACATATAAACCGGTCTTAAATGTTAAAACATTTTAAATTCATAAAAATTTTAACATTTTAAGACCGATTTTATTTATAACCGGTCTAAATAAATTTTTTAAGACCGGTTTTTTTAAGAACCGGTCTTAGAAGTTCAATATAATTACAAAACTACCATCGCGCAAATTTTTAAGACCTTATCTGCCAAAACCGGTATAAATGTGGTGGTCTAAAAAGAGTTGTTTCCAGTAGTGAAATCACAAAAATTAGATCAAAAGGCTTCAAATACTCACATCTTCCTCTTTCCCAAACCAATTCCTTGATTCTTCATCTTTCCACTTTTCCTCAAGCCATCAAACACCTCCAATCAAGAATCTAAAACCATAGAGATGAAGCTCTCACCACTATGAACAACATTAAAGAAGGGTATTTGAGCATTAGAGGACATTATCTCACCTAAACATTGAACTCTTCCTTTCTCTTTCTTCCTTGTGCTTGGCGTCCATGGAGGATGAAGAGAGCGATGAGAGATGTGGATAATGATCAGATTTTTGAGCCAAAATGACCTCTTGGATGTCCAAAAAGGGAGGAGAGGAGAAAGGGATTGTGTTGACAATTTGACCAAGATCCAAAGGTCCAAAACTTTCCAAGTGTCAACATCTTATTCCATCTTCCATGAGCTCACATACACACATATACACATGATTCCACCCCTTTTGATCTATGAGAAATCAATCTCAACCATTGATCTTTGAGTTACCAATAAGCTTCCTCTTCGATAACCGATCAATTGGTCGGTAACTTTACCGTTTTGCCCTTGATTACTACAATGCACACTGAATCACCACCAAACTCATTTTCTCATTCCTTCTCTTTCACAATACGCCCTCCCCTCTATTTTAAGTCAATTTAGAGTTTAATCCATAATTAAGATTAAATACAGGGTTTTGGCGTTGCCCACAACACATGTGAATCATATTCAAGTGCCCAATCACATCATACTCTCCAAAAGGGTTTATCTATCAATAATCACCTCCATTTTTAGAGTCATTAACCCTTAATCACAATTTGGAATCATGCTAAACCAAGGCTTAGCAGTTCACTAATCTCAGGCTTATTCTCAAACCTCAAGTCTCAAAATTTGGGATATTACAATTTACACACACACCCATGCACTTATTGATTATAAACATCATATTAGGCCAGTTCTCTAGATAACCAGCCACTAGAGAATCCACATAGTAAATATGAGGGTCTTTAGCATAAGCAAGATGGATAACAAGCAAAATCCAATTATACCTAAAATATATTAAAAATTTTACTTCGACAATAATGTTATGATAAAAGTGAAAGAATAAAAAAACATACGTTATTAAAATATTGTCACTAATAACTTACCCCGGATTGTATGGCAAAATAAAGAACATATTTGGGGTTGCTCTCTGCATGAAGATGTCCTTAAGATCGTTAGATTGTCCTTCCAAATCACCCCCTTTACTGGCCAAAGAGATGTGGGTTGACAATTACAAATCTATTCACAGCTGATGTTCTCGCTAATAGATCGTGGTACAAGTGACTTTATAGAAGACAAACAATGTCATTAAAATAAAAAATAAAATTAAATGATGAATAATAGCAATAGTGATAAATGATGATGATAAAGTACCTAATCTACAAGCTGATGTCCGTCGCACTAACCCATCACGCCCAATCATGTCATTTAGTACACTACTATCAACATGATAAGGTATCGTTATGTGATAGATTTCCTTATCGATAGGTATTTCCTAACCTCCTTGTCTGCTTAAATGTGGTACCAACAATGCCAATTGTTGGCGATACGAACCCATATGTCTGTTTCTTCTGTTGTTGGTTGAGGGTTGGGACTTCTGTTGGTTTGCTAAACAGTTAGAGTTTTTCCTAAGCCCTTCAATTCTTTTTCCTTGATGACAACCAGCAACCTACAAAATTAATCATAAAATTAAATCATGTAATTGTAGATGCAAGTGCATAAAAAAGTAAAAAGAATTGTAATTAACTATCATTTGATATTGCTCAATAAGACCTATTGGTCATGCAATGTAACCACTGTCAACTTTGTTGACTATTGTACATTCATCCTGAGAAGGGATTGGTAGGAGGGTGTCATCGTTTGTGCATACATCAACCCTTACTTGGAGTGGGCAACTATGAATTATGAAGTATATCATTGTCAGTGTTGTAGGCCATGCCAACAACAACTGTGTGCCTGAAAGACTCATTGACATCTAGCCTGTAATCCAACTCGCCCTATAAAACGTATAATTAATATATTCTGGTACACTAATGTATAACATAAGAAAACTTTAACTATAAAGGAAATTATTTACCAAAGGAATGGGGACTTTAGGGGTGAATGGGCAACTATCCCTTGCACTTGTATTGGCACACATTGGACTAGGTGCTGGCCTAGACTACAGTAAAGCATCAAGTTGAGCATTCAATAATGCATTTTGCTCTTCCAGTAAACTCGTGTGTGCACTTGTCTCCTTCTTGTAGCTAGCAACCTCCTCTTTTAGTTGCAAGAAGTTATTTTTGTAGGGTCACTTTTGGGATCCAAAGTAAGATATTTGGGTTATTGCAAAACCAGTACCCCGAACACTACCATTATACTTAGGAGCTCTAAGAGCTTTATTGAGCAAATCGTCA
Organism: Inga laurina; assembly: GCA_963855925.1. NCBI lineage: Eukaryota > Viridiplantae > Streptophyta > Magnoliopsida > Fabales > Fabaceae > Inga > Inga laurina. The sequence continues at coordinate 11,427,429 of OY979710.1, forward strand.
CGACCAACATAATCCAACAACTCTGGCTGCTCTTGCATCATTGTGCACTATCACAAAAACAGTTGCAACAATAGTAGTTATTATAAAACAGAATAATTTAGGTAAAGGTAAATCTTTATTAAATGTATAATCAACGACTTACACAATATTCTGCTACTTGTCTGGCTTGTTTGCTGGGGATGTCACCCTTTTGATTTGTGTAGCTAGCCAACCATAAATCATGATGTGGTATATGTGTGCCATCAGAGTGTGAGTCTTCTATCTAGAAATCAAAGTTAGTTATAGTTAAAAATTAGTCATAGAACTTATATTCATATGAAATAGTGATTAGTTTTTACTAATTGTTGCTACAACATTGCATATGATACCGGTCATTTAATATACCGGTATTGCATGTTGGACACATTTACACGATTTCGTGCACTTCTTTCCTATTTACATCCAAATGATTTACAATAATAAATATTAATTACAAATACATTACATGTACTCCATAAAGGCTAATAATATATTACCTCAAATTCTGAAGCAGTATGTGTGCTCACAAACTCTTCTGACTGCTCTTGAGTTATTATTCCATCATACATCTGCGGCGGTGAATGATTGATATTATCATTGTTGTTCCGTAAGTAGAATTTGACAAGAATGGAATGTAATTCTCTCAAAAGTTTTTTACATTTTCATAGGATAAATTTGTCTTTATTTTCATCGATCAAGAAACAAGACTGTAGATAAAAAAGCACACATGTTATATTGTAATTTCATGAAACAAAACAACCAGAGTAATACAATAAATAATGTTAACCTTAGCGGAACCTAAGCAGCTATCAGAATAATCTTTCTTTCCTTGTCTCCAATCTGAAATTGTAATGGGGACTCTTTCTCTGACACCAGTCCCAAGGTAATTAATGAATGTGCAAGCATTCGGTCCGATTGGAATTCCTTTTTCATTCCATTGTAGATCTAACCTAATGCCTTTACTCCCCATTTTGATCAATTTGGATATTACGGTCCTGCCTCGAGCTATATGGGCCTCAAATGCTGGCTGGCCATCATTTTCAAGTTGGGGAACTTCATCTCCATTGTGTGGATAGATTTTCCTACAAGTTAAAAAACCAAACAAAATATCAGCGCACAGTGACAAACATGGAAATAAAAGTAAATTAAGTTAAAATATATGAATACGTGTAATAAAACATACAAGGTAAAAACCAAGGTACTCATTATCATCTTTTCCTCTTTCTTGTTTGATTTAAAAACCAAGTCCCCTCTCCATAATTATGTCTCATGTATGAAGGTTTATCTTCATTTTCATCTTCATTTATATCATTATATTTTGACCACAACATGTTAAAGGAAAGATCATCCTCAGGAATGTTCAAACACTCAATACTTTCAGCATGAACTTGTTCTTGATGATTCTTGTTTGATGGAAGTACAATAGGCTAGTTCTTCTTAGAAGGATCCAGAAAGAAAAACACTTGTTGTGCATGTGATGCTAAAATGAAATGATCATCTTTATACCAAACTTTAGAAAGATCCACTTGAACAAACCCTAACTCATTTGTCCGCAATCCACTGTTGTTGTTAACCCACTTACATATGAAGATAGGGACCCTCAACATAGTGTAATCTAAGTCTCATATTCATTAAATAACACCAAAGTATGACATTGTTGTGTAGATAGGGTGTACGTCTTTGGCACTGGATCTATGCCAAGAATCAGCAACAAGTGTTACCCCACTATTCTACATTGTGCTCCTTGTATCATGTTCTTGTGTGTAGAATGTGTAACCATTGATTCCATAACTATTATAAGACAATACATTTAAGCTTGGTCCAATCCATCTTAAGTTTTCAGAGACAGAATCAGGATTCCTCTCCACATCATCATGGAAATGCCCTTTTAACCAAGTTGAAAAATGTCAGTTGTGCTCCTTTGAAGAGCATCCTTATGTTCTTTAATATACTGTTCAACCTCATCAATGTTATGTAGCACATACAAGTGAGCCTGCTCCCATTCAGTCATTGATATGCTGATTACATCCTTTCCACTTGTTCCTTTTCTTTATGTTCGCCTATCATGACGAGGCTTTGGGATCCCTACAGGGTCAACATTTGATAAAAAATCAGCACAAAAGTCACTTGCTTCTTCAACTATGTAACGCTCAGCTATACACCCCTCTGGTCAATATCTATTTTTCACATACCCTTTCAAAATTTTCATAAATCACTCATTCGGGTACATCCATCTTAGGTACACTGGATCGCACAATTGAAATTCTTTCACCAAGTGTATGGTTAGATAGACAATAATGTCAAAAAATGAAGGTAGAAAATATATTTCAAGTTCACACAGAGTATAAACAATAAGCCTTTGCAAATCTTGTAACTTTGTTGAATCAACCACTTTACTGCAAATCAACTTGAAGAACATGCAAAGTTTAGTTATGGAATTCCTTATTTTTTTTGGGTAAGATTGACTGTATATCAACCGGTACGAAATTCTGCATTAGCACATGACAATCATGAGATTTAAGGTTCTTTAGCTTCAACTCTTTCACTGATACAAGATTCTTTATATTTGAAGAATAGCCTTCTGGAACTTTGACTCCTTCGAAAAACTCACAAAACAACTTCTTCTCTTTCCTCAATAAAGTGTAAGCTATTGGAAGTAAATAAGTGCGGTGCCTTTACTCAACTGCTGCGAACTCTTCTCTGATTCCTAAGTTAACCAAATCCAACCTAGCATTCACACTGTCCTTGCTCTTCCCTTACATATTGAGCAACATACCAATTAGACTATCATAGATATATTTTTCTATGTGCATCACATCAAGAAAATTTCTAACATATAAGGACTTCTAATATGAAAGCTCAAAGAAAATAGACTTCTTCTAGTCGCTTGTCCCAATTTGTTTGCAAATGGCTTGCCAAAATTGTTATCCAAGAGTTTGACCTTCTCAAAAACCTATGCACCAGTCAACATCTTCGGTGGGCTGCCTTCTTCTGACTCACCATTGAAAGCCTTTTTCACCTTCCTCCAATGATATTTCAATGGTAAGAATCTTCGATGTCCCATATACACATTTTTCTTACAACAATCTAGTCACACTGAATGAGTGTCATCTTCACATATAGGGCACTCACAATATCCTTTGATGCTATATCCAAACAAATTACCATAAGCAAAGAAATAATTAATTGTGTCAAACAACATGGATTTCAAAGTGAAACTTTCTTCCATGTACTTGTCATACACACTGAAGCTTTCCTCCCAAAGCAGCTTCAAGTCATCAATTAAAGGAGTCAAGTATACATCTATATCATTCCCAGGTTACCTTGACCCAAAAATCAACATGGACAACATCATAAACTTACATTTCATGATCAAGTTCAGAGGAAGGTTATAAATCATCAATACCATCTGTCACGTACTGTGTGTACTACTCGGAACCCCGTGTGAATTGATTCCATTAGTTGAAAGTACAAGTCGTAGGTTCCTTGCTGTATTTGCAAAGTTAGGGTAGTCATGATCAACTTTTTTCCATTAAGGGGTATCTGTAAGGTGCCTAAGGTTTGTGTCTTTAACCCTTTCATCTGTATGCCAATATGCCAAGTCAACAGCTTAGCAATCTTCACATTACTGTATAGTCACTTGAATCTTGGAATAATGGAAAAATACCATAAAACCTTCAACATACTTTTTCTTTTCTTCTTCCTATATCGAGATGCATTGCATTTAGAGCACTTCTCTAATGCTGTAAATTGCTTTCGAAATAATATGCAATCGTTAAGGCATGCATGTATCTTCTCATAACACATGCCAGTTGTAGAGCAAAGTATTCGCTTTTCCTTGTATGTCTTGGTTGGTAGTACATTTTCTTCTGGGAGTATATCTTGCACCAGTTCAAGCAGTGCAGTGAAACCCGAATCACTCAATACATATCGTGCTTTAAAGTTGTACAATTTCAACATTCCTAGCAATCTTGTGTATTTAGTGCTACTAGCATATAATGGTTTCTCTACATCACCTTTCAACTCTTTAAATTCTTGAGGACAATCATGAAGCACCCCTTCGAATGCATTTAACATTTCTTGAAGACCACCATCCTCATCATCACTCATGCTTCGATCAAACTCATTCGAAGGACCGATCGTGGTATTCACCCGATCACAACGTGCATCATCTGTCTCGCTGTGCCTTGTCTATCGTGTATATGATTGATCAATTCCATGACGTACTAAATGATCTAGCAAGTCAAGTGGACTAATCCGCTTTCTATAACAACAAGATAAGTACGAATACAAGATTTTGTTAGGATCAATTGTATGATCGCTGCAAATCTAATAAACTCTTTCACTCCATCTATATATTCCTTTAAGCACCAATTAGATGACATCTATTTTTTATCCATCTATACTTTAAACAATTTTTAAAACTGGTTAGTTACTTGCCTCTTGTAGTTACTAATTACTTTTATGTTCATTCATTTATTTAAAAAAAATCGGCAGCTTAATGTCCTCAAATTTTAAGTTTTCCAAGTATTAAATCGACCAATTAATCAACCAATTTATCAAGTCCAATCGAATACACAAAATCTAAGAGACTAGAATAATGGCAATGCATCTTGTGAAACTGTGGATAAATTGCAAAATTTTGGCAACAATTTTGACAATAATTTCCGCATCAACAATTCTACAATTTATTTTTTACAAAAAATCGGCAGCATAATGAACGTCCTTAATTGAATACACAAAGTCTAAGAGAATATAATAATTGTAAAGCAACATGTGAAACTGTGGATAAATTGCACAATTTAGCAACAATTTCCGCATGAACAATAAAAAAAATATAAAGACTTAGAAGCTAGAAACTTCTGTAGGCTTCGACAAGGAACAAACACAGACAGGAGACCAAGCTTTAAGAAGACAGTTAAAACTTCAAATAAAAACCTGAAAAAAAAATCATGAGCACACTTAAGATTTATGAACAATTTAAAAAAAATGTATATTCTTTAAATTTTATCTAAAAAATACTTACGAGCTGCGAGAAACTTCTTGCAGGAGGTTCAGACAAAGCAAACAACATGTGGGTGACCAAGCTTTGTACTGTAATGAAAGTGCGGTGACCAAAAAAGATCTGAAGAAATGTGCATGAGAAGACAAGAAAATAAAATAGTGGGGACCAACGAAGCTTCTAATTCCCGCGGTCAAAGAAAGGAGTGATGGGGACAATGGATAGTGAAAGGTAGAGTGGGAACCGAACAAAGATAATATGGTGGACCCGAGAAAATGGCTGGAGAGCTTATGAGGATGCACGAGAAAGATGATAATATGGGGAAAATGGCGGGACTCAAAAATTTATATCACTTCATACGGTGCTTTCTTTAAAAGGAATGGTTAAAGTATTACCTTGTACGGTGCTTAAAATAAAAGTGCTAGTTAAGGTAGCTACTTCCTACAGCGCTTCGTTAAAAAGCGTCGTAGAATCTATCATCTATATTAAAAATATATATACAAAGCTAAGGCGCTTGCATATTAAGCGCCATTGCATCCTTACAAAAAAAAATTATCCAAATCTGTAAACAAAGTAAGTTTGACCAAAATATATTCATATAAAATAAGATAAATGAATAGTGATATTAATTATTACTACTATTATTATTATGATAATGTAAGACAAATATAATGAATAGTGATAAAGTAAGATTGTTCAAGTGAATTGAAATTGAAAAAATGAATTCTTCACATGAAAGTGAAGAAATTTAGCGTGATACTTATATATATACAACCAAACAGTGAAATTAATTACCAAGTTCTTAATTGAAGAAAATATACTAAGACAATGGAAGAAAATAAGTTAAAATACAAAAAAGAATATATAATCTATAAATTAAATGGAAGAAAATATAATAAGACAATGCCAAAAATTTATAAATTATACAAGGAAGAAAGGTGATGAAGCTTGCCTTAATTAATAACTTCAATGTATCGGTGAGGTTAAACCTTGGATGCATGTGCTTAACATATAAAAAAGGAAGGGAGGTGATAAAGTTTGCTTTCTTTGCTCTATCACTTAACTCAGTCCAATCTCCTGCTCTATTCTTGCTCAGCTTGATTTGAACTCTCCATGTATATATAATATCTAAGGCAAGACATTACGCAATCAAGGCCAAGCAATATTGCGCATGAAAGCCAAAAATGGTTGCAACCTACTTTCTTTCCTTTCATTATAGTTTCACACAGACTGATGCAGGAAAGAGAATTGGATAATGACAAGAGACTTTAGACTTAGTCGCTGAACATTGTCAAATCGAGTGGGAAAGGAGGGATGGCCTTAGCCGATACTCTCTAAGAGAGTGCCGACTAAGGCTGGGTGCGCCGACAGCCTTGGCCGATGCTCCCTAAGGAAGCGCCGGCCAACGCTGATATGGCCTTGGCTGGCGCTCCCTCAGAGAGCGCCGGCCAAAAGGGCATTGGTCAGTGCGCTCTTAAGGAGCGCCGGTAAATGCCGGCTAGCCGTACACGTAGCTTGGCCAGCGCTCTCCAACCAAGCTCTTAGAATTTTTTTCCCTCAAGAAAGAAGTAGGTGAATTTTTCTAAAAAAAAACTCAGATATTAGGAGCTTTTAATTCATGAACTTTATCATTTTGTCTTTTGGTTTTTATTACCAAATGTTCTTATTTAATATTACATTAATAACCATATCAGTAAATAAAATATTACATTCTAATAAGGTTCAAATTAAGATTAATTAATTAGTTATTATATTTGACCTAGAAATCCTACCTTTTCTTTCTATCTTTTGTTCATCTTTTGAGTTCAATATAACTTGATCTCTTTTGACTTACATTCTTCCAATCTTATCCAGCACTTTGTTTTTAAATGCCGAATAACGTTTTTTAAAAATATGAAAAAAGGTTAAAGGTCACTTTTACCCCAGAAGTATTCGCTTATGGTCAATTTTACCCCGAAAGTTTCAAATTTGAAACAATTTTGCCCTTGTGTTAGTTGACCGTTAGCCGGGGAAAATTTGCTCCAAATTTGAAACTTTCGGGGCAAAATTGCACCTTAACCCAATGATCATTAGTTTGGAGTATCGAACACCATACGACGTGCTATGCTCTTCCAGCTGTTGGACCCTACCTCCGGCTGAGCCAAGGTGTGCATGCTGTTAAACAGAAAAGAGAACTCTTCCCGTGGCCTTTATCAACATCTCTAGACTCACTAAAATTACTGTCAGCTACTACGTCCAAGTCCAGGAATTTTGACCCGATCCCCTTACAAAGTACGTGTGCTACACACTATCAGAGGAGCTTCCCCCGTCTCTTAGGATCGACTAACTCATATGCAAGTACCGTTCACATGGAACATTTCCCCTCTTCATCCTTCAAAGTTCTCACTTGAATATTTGCTACTACCACCAAGATTTGCATTGACGGCTGCTCCACCCAGGCTTGTGCCCCAGGTTTTGTAGCTACTATCGTGCCTTCCTACTTATCAAGGCCTAACACTTACCCCGACGACCAGGTATAGGTCACACACTTCAACGCTCTAGTGGAGTGGTTGTCAATGCAGATCTTAGTAGTAGTAGCAAATATTCAAATGAGAACTTTGAAGATGAAAGAGGGGAAATGTTCCATGTGAACGGTACTTGCACATGAATTAGTCAATCCTAAGATATTGGGGAAGCCCGTCTGATAGCATATAGCATGCGTACTTCGAAAGGGAATTAGGTCAAAATTCCTAAACTTGGACATAGTAGCTGACAATAACGTTAGTGAGTTTGGAGACATCGGAAGGGGGCCTTAGGAAGAGTTCTCATTTTTGTTTAACAACCTGCCCACACTGGCTCAGCCAGAGGTAGGGTCCAATGGCTGGAAGAGCACAGCTCGTCACGTGGTCTTTAATGCGTCTAACTAACGATCATTGGGTTAAGGTGTAATTTTGCCCTGGAAGTTTCAAATTTAGAGAAAATTTGCCTCGGCTAACAATCAACTAACGGTCAACTAACGCAAGGGAAAAATTGGTCCCAAGCGAATACTTTCAAGGCAAAAGTGACCTTTAACCCTTTAAAAAATTCTAAAAAAATGATCCTAGCTACGGCGCTATCTTTAGAAGTGTTGTAAATTTGGCTTTTAATTTTTTTTAACTAAATTTTTTGTATGGCGCTTTTTAAAAAGCGCCGTAGCTTCTGAAATTTTTTTTACAAAAATAAACCGTTAGCTACGACACTTACTCAAAGAAGCGTTGAAAAAGGGGTGCCGTTAAATTGCTCTTTTGTAGTAGTGACCCCCGCCCACCATCACCACTACTACATCCTCCACCGCTGCTGCCACCCCACCCACTACCACCACCACTACCACAACCTCCTCCTCCGCCGCCACCACCACACACTACCTCTGCTGCCGCCGGCCCCGCCACCACCACTACCTCCTCCTCCTCCATCTTTGCCACCGCCGGTTCTTAACTATTTTTTCTACAAAGAATATATTAAGGGTAAAATAGACTTTGTGTAATATATTAATATTAAATAATTGTTAAAATATTAATTCATTGCACCTTACTTAAAAATAAAACCAAACAGTACCCCTGTAATTAATATTGCATTACATGACCATTGCATCACATTGCATTGCACTGAAGGGTATAATGGGATCAAACCAAACGGGCCCATAATGATATTGTTTTGGGTGGATTAGAGATGTGGGGTCCATTCAAGGAAAAGCCTAAAATCAATTGTTGCCAAGATTCAAACATGGAGTGGCAAAAGGATATGATATATCTGTTGAAAGGGAAAAAAGGAGATAAAATTTGGAAAAAAAATGGGGCACACAAACCCAAGTCCAAAGATATATTAATAGGGGGGAGATCAGTGAACTAGGAACACACAACGACGGTAGAAAAAAAGTCCAAGAATGGAGCAGCACCCAAAGTTGAAAAAGCAGAGGAGATGGCAGAATTCAAAGGAGAGCAATTGGTTTTGTGGCACGACAACTAAGGTGTTCAAACCAGCAGTGAAGTTCTCCTCCTCACGTGACATTTGTTGCAATGGCTTTGACAGATTTGATTTCTTCTCTTCTTCTTCTTTATTCTTTAAACCTGAATTTCTATATTTATTTCGTAGATTTTTTCTTAGCCATGAGTGGCTAATTTTCTTTTTAGACCTAGAGAAACTATGAAGTTACTAGTGAACTAGATTTTATTTCTATTATTTATTAGTTATGTTTTATGTTAATTGTTTTTACTGAATTTTGTTTTGTTATATCTATTTGATGATTGGCCACCATTAAATGTGAATTTGAGCATTAGGATTTAGCTTGACAAAGAGGGTTTTAATTAGGCTATGAGATTAAGTAATATGAGATTATATTACGATTTAATTTGCTATTAGGATATATATATACCTAGTAGCCCCATATATTTGTTGAAGTAGTGAGTTTGAGTTATCTTGCCTCTTGAGTAATTATGTTAGACATAACAATTTATACTTAAGAGAGGATTGTGAGTGGATCGACAGGCACTTATAACTATTAATATTAGAGATTAACAAAATTAACATTTTAGACTAAATAATTAAATGGAAATAAAATTTGAGGAGCTAGTGAGGGATTAATGACTCTAGTTTATGTTTGACATTAGTAGTTTTCCTTATTTAATTTCCTTTAAATTTACTTATAACTAGATTCATTTAACTTAAAAGAAATTGAGATTTTAATACTTAAAAATTAATTGATTGATTCCTTGATCGTGGGACGATACTCTACTTATAACTTTATTACTTGGCATGACCTTTATACTTGCAAAGTGCAATGTTAAAATACCTATACTAAAATGGTAAATACCTTTAGCAATGTTATCACTTGCATTACAAGTATAGTCAACGATTTTTTTTGTTGTAAAAAGTGTTGTCAAAGATTTCAAACATTACACTCTTGTAAAAATTGACTCGTCAATCTCCCACACCTCACTCAATTAGTTGAATTTTCTCTAGTTTGGAACCTGTTGAAAGTAGTAGTAAATGATATAAAAGAAATGGTACATACTTTACTAATGTTGTCATTCGCATTACAAGTGTCGTCAATGGATTTAGTCATTACACTCTTGCTTGTAAAAATTGATAAGTGTAGTCTATCTCTCACCCTGACCCAATTAGTTGAATTTTCCCAAGTTTAAAACTTGTTAAAAGTAATAGTAAATGGCATAAGGAAATAGTAAATACCTCTATAAATGTTGTCAAACATGTTACAAGTGCAGTATTATTTATTTATTATATTATTTAATGATTTTTAAATTGATTTATTTACTTCATAATTATAAAATTCAAATTATAATAATTAAAATTTCTAAAAATAGAATAAATTCTAATTAATTATTTTTTATTCTCATAATTAAGAAGGTTGTCAATCACATTACAAGTATAGTAAATATCTATTTAATTGTTGTCAATTGTATGTTAGAAAATCTTAAGAGTTAACTTATATTTTTTGTGTGCACATATATAAGAAATAAGCGTGGTTGCTCAGTGATTACCTATATTTTGTGACCCCAAAGGTTGGGGATCAAACCCCCCCCCCCCCCAACACTCCTGGCACAATTTGAATAGAAAAACCCCATGGCACAAAATATATCTCATTGAAGCTCTAGCTATTGGTGTAAGAGCTTTGGCCGCTGGCAGGCCACATGGCTCCTCTAGTATAGAGGTCTAGCGCTAATGGCTAGTGGAGCTCTGGCCGGCAAGGATCTTGTCCCTTTTTTAAAAAAAAATGTGAGGGGCATTTTTGTTAAAGTACCAACTCTTCAAAATTTCATGTTCCTACCAGTTTAACTAATTGTGGCCTATTAGATATTCACATGACTTTTTTAGGTTTTTGAAGTGCAAGAGGTATTTTTTAGTCATCTCCCCTTCTTTTAATGTGTATAATTTAAAATAAAAATAATATTGCCTTTGATCCTTCATATAATATTTATTTAGTAATTTCACTAATTAGTTATCTGTAAAAGTTGTGAGTTGGTTTCTCTAAAATACGTATTAAATTATTTGCATTAAAAATACTTATTGATGAAAACTCCTTTAACATGTACAATAAATAAAGATATTTAAGAAAAACAAATGATAAATAGAGGAGACAGAGAGAATTGAGGTTATATATATATATATAAACATGATAAAAGTTAACCCCCAACTAACTTTTATAGTAGGAATAAGAGGTAATATCTTAAATAATAGCGGTCTTTTTTTCTTTACAAAAGAATTTTTTCATCTAAAAATTAAATCATAAATTAAAATTTTAGTAGTTAAAATTACATCTAGATAATGCAAATCACATTGCAACCATGAGTACACAATGAGTACCTTGATGCTCATCACTACCATGAGCACCAAACGCACCAACACATAGTAGGCGAAATGAATAAAAAATGTAAAGAAATTTATAAAAATAAATTAAAATCAACTCCATATTTTTTATCACAAGACATGCTCTCATTATATCCTTCACATATGGTTCAATCTTACAATCTCCAGTCTGAGAAAGCCTTAAAGATGTTTGGTGCCATTTGGGCTATAAATCCCAACAATTTTTTTTTTGCCAATATAAATCCCAACAATTAAAGTCCACTCCATCAGCACCTAAATATTTTGACAAATAATTGTGTCTACCTTTGTATCAATAATAATAACAATAATAATTGTGTCTACCTACCACATTGTAAGCCAAATAACTATAGTTTCTTAATGCACACTTTGAATCATTAGGGTACAGACACTTGTAACAAGTACTAACAAGTTGGCAACAAAAACAAATTTTGTACTAAGTTGGCAAGAAAAACAAACAAGCACAGCTAGAAAAAACACTTTTTAGATAGGTTAAAAAGATATTTTAGACCGGTTCTGGATGCGGTTTTAATACAACCGATCTTTAAAGTCTGTTACTTTTTAGACCGGTTAAAAAACCAGTCTAAAAAAATAAGTTTTTAGACCGGTTGTTTATACATCCAGTCTAAACATAACGAGATTAATGGTACTTTTGAAAAAACAGTCATACTTTTTAGACTGGTTCTTCAAAGAACCCATCTAAAAAGTATATTTTTTAGACCGGTTATTCAAAGAACCGATTTAAAAAATACTTTTAAGACTGTTTTTTTAAATAATCGGTCTAAAAAGTTCCATTTTTTTAAAAATATTACTTTTAGCTAGCCAGCAGCAAGCCCTTTCCCCTGTTAAAACATATTACCTAGCAAACCATTCTAGCGACATTAAGCGTAATGGTTAAAAAATAATCATTCTTCCCGCACCTTACATTCCACAGAAGCAACAATAATAAATCATTTTTCCTAAAATAAATTCTTCTCTTACACATTCTCATTTCATCAAGCATTCTAAAACACAATTTCAACAGGTATAACTTACATCATTCTTCATACATCCCACATTCCACAGAAGGATCAACAATAATTCATTGAAAATCAACACATTAATATTTACCAAGAAAGAACATAGCAGACAGTAATCATTCTTCCTAAAATAAATTCTTCTCTTACACATTCTCACTTCATCAAGCATCCTAAAACACAATTTCAACAGGTTTAACTTACATCATTCTTCCTACATCCCACATTTCACAGAAGCAACAACAATAAATCGTTGAAAATCAACATATTAATATTTACCAAGAAAGAACACAGCAGACAGTAATCCATCCCCAATGATCACCAGCTGGCTTCAGAGCATTTGCACTAGCTAGGACACCTCAAATCATTCATTTTCATGTGACGACAACAAAAAAGTAGTTTTATATATAAAATAACTATGTAGATAATTCAAATATAATTCATGATAATTACTTTAGCTAACTAACCTTCAAAGTAGTTTTATAAAGGGATATCCTCCCATATCCCTTCATAATGATCGTTTCTTGTGTTGTGTTCATTATCTGTGTAATACCCCAAATTTTGAGATTTCAGGCTAGAGACTAAGCCTGAAATAAGTGGACTGCTAAGCCTCGATTTAGCCAGATTCCAAATTTTGGTTAAGGGTAAATGACTCCAAAAGTGGATGTGATTAGTGATAAATGAACATTTCTGGAGAAGATGATGAGAATTGTGAATTTTGCCATGATTTTGTATAATTTCAAAATAGTGGAATTGGATGGTGTAATGTGTTGCAATTGATGTCATGTTGTGTTATTTGGTCATTGGAATTGATTTGGAACATTAAATGGAAAGTTGGGAAATTTTGTCCATTGAAACTTCTTACTAGACAGTCTGTTTGTGATGTTGTTTTGAATAGGCAAATGATGTCTAAAAATTTTGAAAATTTCCAGTATTAAATTTCACATTCCAAGCTTCAAAATGAACATATAAATTATGTCATTTCATTTTTTGAACTGGGAGTTCTGGTTGTCTAAAGTTTGGTGTCGAAACTGGACTCTGTTTTTAGGCAGTGGTGAATTTTGTGTAATTATGGAATTGTGTAGTGATTTATGATAATGGTCCATATTTTTTCAGTGAAGAAAACTTAAATAGCTTTCATTTGGCTTTATAATCACCTCATTTAGATTTTTTTAAAATTATTTATGATTTTTCAAAGTTTGGGCAGAAATCTGCCAGAATTTTGTAAAAATCCGAAATTGTTGGAAATTTAGTAAATAATTAGAAAATAATATTATATTATATTAAATCATCATCCACCTCCTCCATCAGCCCAAAACCGTGCAATTCAGTTGCAACAAGAGAGAGAAGGTGTGAGAAATTCTAGAGAGAGAAGGACAAGAGAACTTGTACGGTAAGTCAATTTCTTCGGTAAATCCTTACCTAACGTGTATAACTCCGCTCCTAAGCTATTCTTTTATGTTCTTCAAGGTTTGTGGAGCATAAATTTGGGTGTTCTAAGGCTAGGGTTTTCAGCTACCTTGAGAAAAAGCTAGTGGGAGCTTGAAGTAACTTCCAAACTTTCATATATTGCTTATTCTGGCTGCTGTGGGCAATTTAATTGGTGATATTTCGTTGGATTGCCATTGGTTTTAAAGTTTGGAAATGATATGGCCTAGGGGTTATGCTGCCCAAATTAGGTCTTAATGTTAGTTATAACCTAATGTAATGGTTAATAAAGTGATTAGGAGTATAAAGGAACACATCTGCAAAGCCAAAACCGAAAAACCCCAATTTTTTCTGAGAAATTGAGAATTTTGACCAAGGCTAGTTTGGAGGGGTTAGAGATGGATTTTCAATGATTTGATGGTTTCATTCAGTTTAGAAGCGAAAATTAGGTGGGGTTACAGTTGGTCACTTTTTCGGAAAAGGCTGAAAAAGCATAATTACGAAAACGCCCCTGGAACCCTTAAAGTGGGGCTGCCAAGGGTAATGTTGTAATTTGACATTGAATTTGATAATTTTGAGTCCATAAATAAATTCCTTGGGTGAAAATATGTTAGAATAGCCCTTATCAAAATTTTGGAAAAAGTACAGTCTGACTCGGTCCTCGGGGGCATTTTAGTAAATTTTCATAATAGGCTCATATAACCCCAGAAACATTATGGAAGTGTCTAAATGGTACATTTGGCATTGTAGGATTGAATATGGGGCCCGAGCTATTGGCACACGTTTCGAGGCACACGTTTCGATACAGAAAAGGGTTAAGGTAGGGAACTTACCTCTCCTGCATGTATATGATATTTGTGTTAGTGTGTTGATGCATGTTATTGATTTGCTTAATTATGTGAAACATGTATGAATAATTTGAAGCTATGTTTTAATTTATGCTGTGGCCTAAGTATATTGTTCAAAGCATTGAGCTTACAGATTTGTCATTGTGTGAACATGAGTTATGTGATGCAAACGTGCCATGCATTAAACATTTATCATACATGCATATTTGTATTATTTTCCTACTGAGATTCTCTCGAATCTCACTCTCTCCTACCAATAATATAGACAGGAGAAGACAGAAGATATGTTGAGAACCATATGAGGGGATTGCAGTAGTGGAACGAAGACGAGAAGATGTCTCTGTTTCACTGGGACAGGTTTAGATACCTAAGTAGCCATGTGTGGCTACATTGATGGTAATGATTATGTACGAACCCCTATGGGGAATTTATGTAATCATGCACTTATTATCAGTATATTCATGTTATTCCTGTGTTACCCGCTGAACCACATACCGTTTTTTGTGAATACTCTGAAAAAAGGTTAAAACAAGGTAAAGGCGTGACAATCTACTTCATCTTCTTCATTTAATTCTAGAAGACCCCTAGAAAAAGAAGGAGTCTCAAGAAGATCATTCATTAAACGAATTTCCTCATTAATATCAACGACCCTTTTTCCTTGGAGAGCCACAAACCATATTTTATTTGCTTGATCAGTAATGTAGAACATTTGTTTCACCTAATATGCCATAATAAAAGGTTCATCTCCAAAACTTCTACTATTTAGATCAACTAATGTAAATCCTAATTGATCGATCATCACACTATTATTGACATCAACCCACTTGCATTTGAAAATGGAAAATTTAATTTTAACATAATCAACCACCCAAATCTCTTCAATAACCCCATAATAAGGTATAGCTGCAAATCTAGGGTTCTTATCTTTCGAACTAGAGAAGTGCATAGATTCAACCACTAACATAACACTACTATTTTGGATGGTGCTCCTATCATCTAGGGAATTCGTGTAAAATGCGTAACCATTTATCACAAATGAAGTCCAACTTATGACATCAACCTCAGGACCACGTGCTAACCATTTAATTGTATCAGAAACACATTCTTCTCCGTCAACCTTTTGTTTGAACCAATGTGCAAAAGTTTTGTTATGCTCCCTAATTAACCTTTGTTTAGTCATTCGACTATTTCCTTTCGTACAATTTCTTTATGAGCATTAATGTAATCTTGAACTTCATCAGTATTATTCAAGATGTACAAGTGGACTTGTTGCAATTCATCAGGTTCCACACTCTTTACTGAAGCCCTGCATCTACCCTCTTCTTCATCATGACGTTCAGGAAGTCTAATGTGTCTTACATTTGACAAGTAATCTTAACAAAACTCTATGGCTTTTTCAGAAACATATTTCTGAATAATAGATGCTTTAGACCGATGAGGGTTCTTCACATAATCTTTTAGGATTTTTATAGTTCTTTCATTTGGGTACATCCATCATAAATAGATAGGGCCACACAACTTGATCTCCCTTATTAGATGAACAATTGATGTACCATGATGTCAAAAAAAGTAAGAAGAAAAAGCTTCTCAAGATGGCACAAGATCAGATATCTTTCATTTTCTAGTTCATCCAATCTCTCCGTCTCAATGACTTACTACAAATAGCATTGAAGAAAAAACAAAGTCTAGTCAAAATATGTTGAAGATCATATTTGACAATGCCTCGAATAGCTACTAGGAGTAGTTGTTACATTAAGACATAACTATCATGAGACTTTAGCCCTACTAACTTCAAGTCTTTCATCGATACAAGCTTCTTAAAATTTGAAGAATACCCTGAGGGAACTTTGATGCCATATAAACAGTCACAAAAACTTCTTTTCTCATCCTTAGACAAAGTATGAGAAGCTGGAGGACAAAAAATTCTCTTGCCATATGGTCTTGGATGCAAGTCTTTTCGTATTCCTATTTATTGCAAAATCTAATCTTGCCTCCACGCCATTCTTAGAACTACCTGTATGTTGAGCAGTGTCCCAACAATACTATCACATACGTTTTTCTTCACATGCATGAAATCAATACAATGTCTCACATCAAGATTGGGCCAATATGGAAGATCAAAGAAGATAGACCTCTTTTTCCATTTCTTTGTTTCATTACTACTCTCTATAGTCTTACTAAAGATAACATTGATATTTTTCACATTTTTATAAACTTGCTCCCCAGTCAATGCCTTTGGAACATCTTCAAACTCTTATTCACCAAAAAAAGCTTTCTTTAATCTACAATATAGGTGGCCCGTCTAAGAAATCTCCTTTGGCCAAGATAAACCGTCTTTCTTCCATGTTGAAGTTGATGGAAGCATGTGCCTTCTTCACAAATCAGACATGCTTTATGCTATTTAACACTCTATCTTGACAAGTTTCCATATGCAGGGAAGTTATTTATAGTATAAAAGATCATGGCTCGCATTTTAAAAACCTCCTTCTTATTCACATCAAAAACATCAACACATTTATCCCACAACTCCTTAAAGTCTTCGATCAAGGGTTCTAGGTAAACATTTTTGTCATTTTCGGGTTGCTTTGGTCCCAAAATTAACATAAACAACATAATGCACTTCCATTTCATGCATAACAAAAGAGATAAGTTGTAAATTACCAACAGAACAGGCCATGAACTATGTATACTGCTTAGGCTACTATAAGGATTCATGTCATCTGTGCTAAGCCAAAGCCTAAGATTCCTAGGTTCTTCACCAAAGCTAGGAAATAATTGATCGATTTTCTTCCATTGAGAAGAATCAGCGGGATGTCGAAGCTTTCCATCAGAAATTCTTTCATTCGCATGCCATCTCAAATTTTTTGCATCAATTTCATTGGCAAACAAGCGCTTGAACCTTGGTATGATTGGAAGATACCACAACACTTTTGCAAGGGCCTTATTTGATTTATACCTCGGAGTTTCACATATTAAACATTGCTCCTTCCCTTCATGCTATTTTCTATACAATATGCAATCATTAAGGCATGCATGGATCTTTTTATACTTCATCCTTAGTGGACACAGTATTTTCTTAGCATCATAGTATCGATAAGGCAACACATTATCATTTGGAAGCATGTCCTTAAAAGCCTCAAGCATTTCTGAAAAACTCTCATCGCTCCATCCATGCCGTGCTTTCAATCTTACCAATTTCAATATTACTCTCAACAATTGGTATTTTTTACACCCCGGGTACAGAGGCTTCTCAGCATCACTACACATATTACCATATGTATGTGATTGCTCAAAAGCCTCTTCTTCTACATCATGAATAATATCCTCTATCTGATCATCCATATCCGTGTCATTATCATCAAAGGCCATTCCCCCTATTGAGATGCACTTAGTGTTTCTAATTCTTCACCGTGCCATACCCATATTGTATAACTTTTACAAAATCCTTCACAAATTAAATGTGTGTGTATATATATATATATTTGCATCACTTAGTCGCTTCTCATTCAAACATACTACACAAGGGCAATAAAACATTCCACTATCATCATTGGCATTTCTTCTAGCAAAGTCTAAAAAACCCCTCAACCCAACATTATATTCAACACTCGTCCTTTTAGCTTTTATCTAACTACGATCCATATATTTTAACACCTAGTGGCACCCTATCCAATAGCAAAATAATGGACAAAAAACAAGATAAGAAAGTATAAATAACTTGTAGCATCCTATCCATTATCAAAATCTTGTTCATAACTTTACAATTCAAACCCACATAGCAAATATCATAATGAGATCATTAATGGCAATCCAAGATAAGAAAGTATAAATGAAATATCATAATGTGATCATTAAGCTAACATCTAAAGTTATCATCGAGTCCAATGGCGAGAGTAAAACAGAGAGCAACATTGGGCATATTCAAACAAGCCATAATCATAAAACAGAACACCTCCATTTCCTACTTCAAGCATATCAGAATCTGATGCCAAACATGGTTAAACCCACCCAAAACAATATCAAAAGGGTCAAGTTCAAATTATTAACAAGAATCAAAACAAACTTGGAAAGTTGTTTCACGAGTAGTCATTCTTTGTGCTCTCGTTTGGAAGAAGAACGAGCGGCAATTTAAGGGAGGAGGAGTCGAAGCTGGAATGTTATCTATTGACGGCAAAATGAAGTTCGACTAATGGCAAGGTATATGGGTAGTGACTCTTCCTCTGCTAATACAAACCCATCCCATTGACGCCAATAAGATTAGGAAAAAGAACACCATCGGTTAGATTGCGAGACATTATGTTCAGAGAGAAAGATTGCTCCAGATTTAGAGAGAAAGAGGATGGCGGAGTTGTAAACAAGAATACCACCAAAGAAATTTCAAGGAAAAGTGAGTTCAGAGAGCAAGCTACGATTCGAAGGGAGGAAGAGAAGAGCGAAATTTTAATGAGGGCACGCACTTTTAAGACCGGCTTTTAAGAATAATCGGTCTTAAAAGTACTTTTTTGACTGGTTTTTGAAATAACCAGTCTAAAAAGTTTCAACTTTCAGACCGGTTATAATATAAGACTGGTCTTAAAAGTTAAAAAAAATTAATTATGGATTGCTGATTTAAACCCATTACAAAAATAACCGGTCTAAAAAGTGTATTTATTTTTTATTATTTTATCCTTTTAAGACTGGTTAAACATAAATGAAGTCTAAATAATATCTTTAAGACCTTATATCCTTGGAACCGGTCTCCGAAGTTATCTATAATTACAAAAATGTCATCGGTCATACATTTTAGACCTTATCCATCTATAACCGATCTAAATGACAGATTTTGTACTAATGAAGGTCCTGCTAGAGAGGACAACTTTTTCTATTATACTTCCCCCGATCCTAGATATAAGACAGAGTTGACTTTTTTGAATAGATTAAGAAAACTAAATAAGTTACTTAATCATATTATATGTTGTGTATCCTTAATTAGATTATATATCAGTTTATAATTTAGGAAAAATAATTTAGAAAAAAATGACAAACATAAATATTTTAAAGTAATTTAATTATTTTTTTTAATATTTTTAAAAATATCAAATATGTCTTATATATATATATATATATATATATATATATATATATATATATATATATATATTTAAGACCGAAAAACTAAAAACTTGTTCAAACAAGTTGGCAAGGAAAACAAGCTCTTAACGCGCACTTTAAAATATTCGGGTACGGAGTACAAAAACACTTGTAACAAGTTCCGATCAAGTTGGCAAGAAAAACAAACAAGTTCACCTGCTAGAGAGGATAGCTTGTTTTATTATAGGAATAAAACAAGCTATCCTCGCTAGCAATGAAAAATAAATTAAAAAAAATTATTAGAAAATGTACATGCAATTCCTTATACTTTCATCTTAATTATACTTTCATAAATTAACATGCAATTCCTTATACTTTCATCTTAATTATAATTAAGCTCTTATAGTTTTTTCCCCTCTTTTAGCAGGTCCATATAATTTTTTTTTCAAGTTATAAGTATTGATTCTTATACTCATATGCCTTGTAGGATTAAAATAAGCTGAGTTGTTATATTTTAATTAGTAAGAATACAAATGAGGTGATATTCCTAGAGTACATAAGTATATTTCTATTCCTAGAGGGTTACCTAGTTTATAAGTGGTTTAGCTGGAATTCGTATTTGATTTCATATGTTTTATATATAATTTCATATGATTTTAATAACCCTCATTCGAGTTATCTGGCTTATTATCCAGAACTCATTCTATGCAAGTTTTGTTGGTGTTATAGCATTTATTTAAAGTGGATATGTCAAATAGAACAAAGTCTGACATTACTTGGGAGAGAGATAATATAAGTGTATATATTACGCCTTATGAGTTTTAGCACCATTATCTCACATGACTCTGCTCTGTTAGTGTTGTTAGTCCTTGTATGAAGCTAATTGTACTAACATGGTAAAATTAAAAGATTTATTAAGAAGAGAAAAACACACCAGTATCAAATTAAAAGTTAAAGAAACCATAGGTAGTTCTAGAATTTTTCTAGGGAACTTATTAGTAATAATTCAAAGAGACCTGTTAGTGATTCAAATTTCTAGCTGCCCAACAAGGGCATGATTTGAATTGTCCACCAAGGTAAATCAGCATGAATGCATGATTAATTTTCTTAGCCGACTATTCTATAATATTTTCCCCTTTTACCCCTCTTTGGATCTGTCCCTCATATATATATATATGGGAAAATTCCAAAAAACTACACTCAAAATATAAAAAGGACAAATCAGTACATCGAAAATGAGAAAAGACGAATCAAGTGGGTGTCAGAAAAAGTGAGGAATCTGTCCTTTTAAAATTTCGGCCAAATTACGAAAATGCCCTTCAGCCCTCAGTCGCAATAACAACATAGGAGTTGTTAATGGCGAATCATGAGTTGTTAATGGCGAGGTGAGTGTTATTATTGGCCCTAAAACTTGTTAAGTGTTGAAAGAAGAAATTGGAGTTGTTAATATCGAATCCAGAGTTGTTAATGGCAAAATAGGTGTTGTTATTGGTCCTAAAACTTCTAAAGTGTGAAAGAAGAAATTGGAGTTGTTAATATCGAATCCAGAGTTGTTAATGACAATATATGTGTTGTTATTGGCCCTAAAACTTCTAAAGTGTGAAAGAAGAAATTGGAGTTGTTAATGTCGAATCCGGTGTTGTTAATTAAGATATAGATGTTGTTATTGGTCCTGAAATTTATTAATTGTAAAAGAAGAATTGCAGTTGTTAATTACGATGATCAAGTTGTTATTCTGAAGTGGGCATGAAGTGCTGAAGGACATTTTCGTAATTTGGCCGAAATTTCAAAAGGACATATTCCTCACTTTTTCTGACACCCGCCTGATTTATCTTTTCTCATTTTTAATATACTGATTTATCCTTTTTATATTTTGAGTGTAGTTTTTTGAAATTTTCCCTCTATATATAGTGCATCATAGGTGGGAGTTGCAGGCCAACCAAAAAGCTGCTATCACCGCTGATTTTCTTTTTGTTATCCTTCATTCACCGTAGACCTCATCTCCAACATGATTGAATATTTCCCAAGTTTTTTTCAAAATCTGATTCATTCCATAAGCTTAAGGGAAACTTTCACGCGCGTGTGCCTTGCCTTGTGGGGCAGTTTTGCTGCCACATGCTATGTAAGGGTGTACTTCACCAAACTCGATCCCAACACACCTCCAGGTCCACCTGGCCTTCCCTTAATTGGCAATCTTCTATGTCTCCGCCTCAGGTTCCGTCAGTACGCTCCGCGGCAAGGAGGTTCGGAAAACCGTGGGTTATTTGTATGGTCGGGTCGGATCGCCGGTGGATTGGGCAGATGTATCTTACGGTGTTGAACATCATAACAAACATGATATGGGGTGGGACGACGACGGTGGATGATGATGATGAGACGGTTGTGATGGGAGCAGAGTTCAGGAAAGTGGTGGCGCGAATTGTAGAACTACTTGGGACGCCCAATGCATCGGACATATTTCCGTGGTTGGTTTGGTTTGACTTGCAAAGTGTCGAGAAACAAATGCGTTTAGCAGTTCAGAAGTTCGATGAGATCTTCGAAAAGATGATTAACAAGAGGTTGAAGGAGAATGAGAAGAGTATAGGCGAAGGCAAAGAGAGCAAGGATTTCTTAGGGTTCTTGTTGAAATTGAAGGATGAACATGATTCCAAGACGCCTCTCACCATCACACAAGTTAAGGCTCTTCTCATGGTATCTGTCTCTTTCCCTTCAACTAGAACAGAAGTACCTTTCATTGGCTTGAACATATAGGTTGGAAGCACTGCTATATCTGCTTTCAAATATATATATACATGGGGAAAATAACTGTTAAGTTACAAGAACATTCAATAATAGTTAGGTCCCCGGATAAATATTTTTGAAATAATAGTTGCAAATATATCAATTCAGAAAATTAACAATTTATGAATCTCAGTTGCATATAAGGCATTTGAATTTCTGAGAGTAATTCTCAGTTTGCAATTGAGATAATTATTATTATTTGTTACCACGAAAATGGTCAGTTGTTTGATATAGATCTATTATATATGTTTTTGGTATATCTATATCTATTGCCATAATAAATATTTAAAGTGATTTATTTAGTCAAAACAGATTGGTTATTACAAAATCCACATATTGTATATATCTTTAATTTGGAATAGGATTATGTTTGTGTTTTAGCAATATGATTAATGTATTTTATTGCATTAAAATACACATACATAAATACCTATGTACTACGTATTTCGAACAGCATGTTGGTGTTTTAGTAACATGTTTTTGTGTTTCAGTGATAAATTTGACAAATTCAGTAAGAAAATAATATAAATCTAAAATAATATTTATTGATCAGAACTAATGACAATAGTTTGTGGATAGGATATGTTGGCAGGTGGAACGGACACAACCGTGAACACAATGGAGTTTGCAATGGCTCAAATCTTAAACAATCCAAAGGTAATGAAGAGAATCCAAGAAGAACTAGAAAGTGAAGTGGGAAGAGAAAACATAGTACGAGAGTTTCATCAGCAAACTACCATATTTGTTTGCCGTTATGAAGGAAACTCTAAGGTTGTACCCCGTTGGTGCACTCTTAGTTCCTCACTGTCCAAGCAAAACCACAAACGTGGGAGGTTATGAAATCCCAAGAAGCTCTCGTGTGTTCGTGAATGTGTGGGCCATACATAGAGACCCTTCTGTTTGGGACAATCCTCTTAGCTTTGATCCTACTAGGTTCTTGGATGCTAAATGCGATTACAGAGGGAATGACTTCAATTTTTTTACCATTTGGATCTGGTCGGAGAATATGTGCAGGAGGAGAATATGTGCAGGAATAGCTCTGGCTGAGAGGAACTTCTAGTATTTAATGGCAACACTGATACATTCGTTTGATTGGAAGGTACCTAAAGGCCAAAACTTGGATGTGTCTGAAAAGTTTGGTATTCTGCTGAAGAAGAAAACACCTCTGGTTGTCATCCCCACACCACGCTTATCCAACCCATCCCTTTATGAGTAAAATGTATGTATGCTTGCATGGTTGTATGTTTTTTTTTTGGATGGAATCTAAACAAATAAATATGCCGACAAATAACAGCAAACCAACAACCCCATTTTTGTAGTCATCAGTGTGAATCTGTGCTCGCACATTCCATTTAACCCACTGCAATACCATTTGCTGGGAGAAAAATCGAGACCACCATTGCCTCGGGAAAACAGACTTCCATAATGAGCTCACCGAAGGACAGCCTCGAAGAGCATGGA
This sequence comes from Inga laurina, assembly GCA_963855925.1. Classification (NCBI taxonomy): domain Eukaryota; kingdom Viridiplantae; phylum Streptophyta; class Magnoliopsida; order Fabales; family Fabaceae; genus Inga; species Inga laurina. Next base: position 11,451,413 of record OY979710.1, read on the forward strand.
GCATCGATTCCACAAAGTTATTACAAAGAGAACAGGCACCCGTGTCATGCATACCGCTACATAATCTTCTGAGATTTGTAAGGATCTTATCAGTAGCGCACAGCAATAAAAACATACGACACCTCTGGGGAACTTCCAACTTCCAGAGATGCCTCCAGAACCTGCCATCTCCCATGGTCTCTCCCCCACTCAAAAAGGAGTAAGCCGATTTTAACGTAAAACCGCCATCTGATGACCATCTCCATTCGGGACATCAGACCGACCTGGCTGTAAATGAATACGGCTGATGGCTAGTAACACATGCTGTGGTAGAAAACTGGCAAACTTATGCCATTGCCAACCACCCGAACCAAAGGCAACATCAGCAACCTTCCATTCTAAACAGTCACTCGGGATCTCACATAGTGCAAGAGTCTAAAGTTTGTCAAAATGAGGCATCCACGCATCCTTCCATAAAGGACGTCGAAACCCCGTCCCCCACCTTCCATAATATACTCCGACTAGCAGCATCCCAGGAATTTTGAATTCCCACCCGCGTGCGTGACTCCGCAGATCGTTTTTCAACTTTCGGGATTAGTTCTATGCCACACTTATATTTCTCTCGTAAAAATCGAACCCATAATAAGTCCCCGCGCTTCATGAGATTCCAACCGAGTTTGAGCATGAAAGCTTCATTCTGAACTCTTGCTTGACGAAGACCAAAACCTCTTTCTAGCTTTGGTTTACAAACATCCTGCCAAGACACAAGATGTGTACGTGGTGACGATGAAGTACTACCCCATAAAAAATTCCTACTTCTTTTATCAATCTCATTGCATGTATTTGTGGGTAGCATCGCCATCTACATGGCGTAAGACGGCATTGCCGAGACCACAGAAGATACTAGAGTGTGACGAGCGGCAAGAGATAATGAGTTTGTTTTACATCGAGACAGACGCACATCCATCTTGTCCAAAATGAATTTATACGTGACTTGGACACTCTTGTGAAGAATTGGCATCCTGAGGCATTTCCCCAAATCAGAGGCAGGAGAAAAAACCACTAAACTCCTGTATCCTTATATGATTCACATTTTTTGAAAAATAGGTTTGGGTTTTAGTGGCATTAACTTTTTGACCCAAGGCATCATAGAAGTAATCCAGAATGGCCTTACACACCCTTCCTTGTTCCATATCCACCTCCATAAATAGAATAAGGTCAACAGCAAAAAAACAAGTGAGAAATAGATGTCTCAGTTTGAAGACATGAACGGAACGGATGATCAAAAGTATGACCTTAAAAAAACCTGTCTTTTACAACCCTAGTCATAAAGGCATCACAAGGATTATCAGCCCTTGATACAGTTGGAGTATTCTCACGAGAATACGAGGATGTAAGCAAAGCTCACATAAAAGAAATAAAATTCTCTAATAACAAAGTTTTTATTCGTATCATTATAATATTCTAAATATCAAGCACAAAAAATGTAGCCTTCATATATAGGCCACCATAGAACACTCTAGAAATAAAACCCTAGTAAAAAATGCATTAAATGATGCCTTAATGATGATTGATTGCCATGGTTGGCACCATTCAAGCCTAAAAGAATAAGGAACTTACTTAAGCTTGAAGACTAAGTCAACTACATAACAATAGAAAACCAAAAAAGTCTTCTTGAACAATCTTTGACCAAAATGCCTTATTCAATGCAAATGAAAATAGAAAACTTACTTAAAATGAAATTATACCCTAATTAATGAATAATGATGTCTTCTAGGTGTTTCTTGAATTGTGATGGACATCACTTATGCTCCTCCTCTAAGGCATATACTTGTCACATGGTATTTTAAGTAAATTCTTTAATTTGGACTACACATGGGCCTTGTACATCATCATGTTGGTTTTACTACCTTACGTTACACCAATTTCATGGATCTTCATGATGTGTCAGATGCTCAAGCTTCTGTGTTGTAAAAGCATGCATATAGGCTTGAATAAGCATGGTTAAGGACACATTTGTACCCTCAACACATACTAACATTATGGACCATCAATGAAGCAACTTGAAGCCTAAATGTTTTTTCCAACCTCTTGAACATCTCACTCTTTTTTGGGCTTCTAGTAATTGGGCCCTCGATGTCATGAACGGGATCTTGGGCTTGCTTAGAACCTACTTGGTTAACATAGACAATATTTTGTTTATTGTAGATACCACATAAGCTACCATGTAGTACTTCGTCGCCACCGTGGATGCCAACTTTGATGCTTTGTTTGACACCATATAAGATGCCACTTGCACCCTATCATTAAGGTGGTTAGAAATAACCTTCATGCCCACCTTATATATAACATTAAATAAGCTTATAGGCCTGAAATCACATATGGTTTGTGGTTTGTGGATGATCCAACTTCGGAATTAGCACAATGTTCATTTCATTCACTTGTTTGCATCTAGAAGGGTTCTCAAACAAATCTCTCACCATAGTCATCACTAAGGGACCAACAGTATCCCATTTACTATGATAAAACAAAGGGTTAAAACCATCTAGACCCATTGCTTTTAGCAGACCCATATCAAAGATAGCACGCTTGATTTCCTGTTGACTTACTGGTAACCCAATCCCATAACAATGAACCTCATCCAAAACTGGGCATCCACAATCGAACACAAGTGATGAAAAAGAAACACCTCCTTTTGTGTAGAGTTCTTTGGAAAAATTACTCCCCATATTCATAATCTCATTCGCATCATATGACCATTCACCATTCTCAAAGAAAATAAATCAAAACTACAAATTTAACAGTATTTTTCATCGTAAAATGATTATAAATTCAAAACTAAATCATTTAGGGGAATCAATAGTGCTAATATGAACATAGTTGAGCATATCATCAGTCAATAATATAATGCAATAAGTACTACTTGATCATTATGCGTATGATTAATCCATCATGAAATATGTATTATGTGGGATGAATTTGAAGCCATTATTGTTTTCTATTCTAATGTAACAAAATATATATCGCTTTAAAAATTTTTGTTTGGTTCAGATCTGAAGCCTCAATTCATATTGGAGAGGGAAAAAAGGGTTGGCCTAGATTTAGACCCGAGAATTATTAGCAAATGGGCTTATAGTTAAGGGCCAACTTAAATTGATGATGATCTAAGTAGGTCAACCCTTGATGGTCTAGAGCAAGTCCCTTTGAGCCCTTTTATTTTTTTTTTCTTTGAAAATTGTTAATGATACTAATATGATTGATATTTTGTACATGGTAGATGACTATGCTATAAATATTTAATTTTTATTGTCTTTTCTTAAAAAAATAAATTTTAAAGAATAGGTTGTTTTGTTTATTTTTGGACACTTATTTATTTATGAGAACTTTAAAAAATTGGTTGATTTGAATTTTAGAGGATGACATGATTTATGTTACAAATGTCTAATATTGTCTAATATGTCTTCATTTATGCAAATGTTACAAATCATTTAAAATGTGATCAACATTTAAATTAATACAAACACATGTGCCTACTAATTGAATAAGTTGGTATACAAGGGTTTTTATACTAAAAACAATATGCATAGAGATTCAAAAACTAATGTTAGAGCATTGGAAATTTGGAATACTTCGACGTGTAATATTTATCTTAATAATTCATCATCTTTTAATACTCAAATATTAATAGAATGCTTTATCATTACAAAATTTAAATTTAAAAGGGTTAAATACTGAAGTAATGACTTTGATTTCATTCACAATTGAAATGAAAAATAAATGATGAAGTAATAGTTGACTCTGATTTCATCGTTTTTTTTTTCCAAATATCATATTTGACTGACGGTATGATTTTGCTATTATACACAATATTTGATTTTATCTCAACTAATAATATCCCAATAAATGTTCATTAAGTATTCCTATTTAATCCTTTTAATGCTATTAATGAGACATTGCTAATGATTATTTCTTTATTTTTTTTTTTATTTATACGGTGTAATGTATAATTCCCATTTACCTCAATAGCAAAGCGAGCAGTCATGATGGTAAATGAATGAAAGAGGGGACGATTGATGCCAAAGGTTCTTCAGTCTGTTCGAGTGTGACTTGCTACCTTCTTTATTTGCATCTTCATCTCAAGCACCACATGCCCCTTTTTCTTCTTCTTCTTCTTCTTCTTCTTCTTTTTTTTTTTTTTTGATACTGTCAGAATAAGTAAAAGACAGAAACTAAAGAGAATTACTTGACACCTCCACCAACATGCAAGTTGCCAGCGCGTCAGGTCCTCGGTTCATTAAGCCAAGGCTAACGTTTAAAGCCAGCTTTGCCAGTTAGTCAACTCGGGTATTGTTGTCTCTTTCAACATATGCAAAGGACACCTTTCATTGATGTTGTAGAATTTCTTTCACCTCGGAGATTAGGGCTTGGTCTTCATGAAACTCTGGTGTATCAGTATGAAGTAGCTCGATGATCTCTTGGGATTCTGTCCTCAATAAAAATCAATTAATTTACAATTTTGTTTATTTCATGCGCGCGCGCGCGCACATATATATATATATATATGTATGGAGAAATCTCACTTCCAACAACACATCTCTCAATTTTTGGTGATGTAATTTATTTTTGTATTTAATTGTATATGTTATTTTTATGAATTTTTCGTTAGGTGGGGGTTTATAAAAGTTTCATTCAATTTTATATTGAATTATATTCATTTCATGCAACGCGCAAGTTATAAATGCTTGTTTTTTCAAAGAAATAGAGAGAGAGAGAGAGAGAGAGAGAATTCGTAAGCAAAAAAAAAAAAAAAGGAACCAAAGATGAAAGATCTGGTCACTATTGAAGAAGAAGAAGATGGAGATCAGATGATAGAATAAGAGGAGAGATGGAAATTGACACTAAAGTCGACAGAGGTTGGTCGGTGAAAGTGAAGGTAAAGGTTGCAAGATCTAATGATGGTGGGATAGAGATGAGGTTGATGATGGAGAAGAGTTCACCCTTTTTTTGGGCTCAGTTGAGAGATGGAAATTTGCTTTAAAAGATGTGAGGATGCTCTCATGTGGTTGTAAAAGAGTAATGTGATAGAGGATATTAAGTGATTAGTGTTTTGATTGAGTGTCATGGGCTTGGGCCTTCATCATTTAAAAAAAACATAATAACAAACATTTAATTCCCTAATTCTTGATTACTCAAATTTGTTATAGAGGAAATAAAATAAATTTAATTCATTTAAACCCAATTATTTTCCATCATTACTATTTATTACGGAGCTCAATTGCTTCATAACCATATGGCTTTCATTTTTGGAAGTAACACCATATGCAGTGAATCCAAACACTGCTTTTTGGAAGTAGCACGCATTTTTACCTCCGGTTTTACGATTGGGCTGGTCAAAAGCCATTTAGGCTTTCATTTGCTCGGACCGTCCCATGACTTGTGGGAACAAGTTTGAAAGTCACTGTCCTCAGTTGGGCACAAAAAAAAAAAAAAAAAAAACTTTATTCAATCTTAAATATGGAAGCTAATAGGAATTTACTTTGATTTTAAATGTAAAATACTAATTCACTTTGTTTCACAAAGTTCTCAAATAATCCTGTTGATTCCATTAAAAAAGTTTTCATCAATGGTTGTAGTTTTCAATACAAATGATGAAAAGAAATATTTTAAAAAAAATAAGACATGTTTATTACAAATAATTATTTTAACAATTTTTTAAATTTTTGTAACTTAGTTATCTATCTCCTAAAATTAAAACGTCCGAAAGGAGTATGTTTCTCAAGTTTACTTCTTTTCACTTTAATTTTCGCAAATAAAATTATTATAAATTCCAACTATTTGCATATTGTATTTTTTTTCTTTCAATGAAGAATATTGTTGACAAAAAGCCAAGTACGACGATTATTCTATGGTAAATCAAATTAAGAACAGTATTATGTAAAGAATTAAATTAAAGGGATAATTTCAGTTAGACCCTCTATAGCAAATTAATTTCAATCAACCCTAAAACTTTATGAAAGTTCATTGCATCCTATGGTCAAAATGAAATTAATTTTTGCGGTGAAAAGATAATAATTCCCTTACTTTATTTGTCTGGTAAATTGTCGTATTTGTCTTATAAATACCCATATTTATCTTATAAATTTCTATATTTGTCTTGTAAATGATTAAAATATTTTTAAGTTCCTAGGTTCTTTTAAATCCATTTATTGGTCATGTAAATATCTTTATTTTCTTGTAAATGCCATATTTGTCTTGTAAATTTTCATATTTGTTTTATAAATGGCCACAATGTTTTTAACTCCCTAGATTCTTTTGAATCCCTTTATTTGTCTTTATGAATTTTCATATTTATCTTTATAAATGGTCAAAATATTTTTAATTCCCTATATTCTTTCGAATCCCTTTATTTATCTTGTAAATACTCTTTTGAAAAAAAAAATAAAAGAAGGGCATCATTGTCTTTTCACCCACAAAAATTAATTTCATTTTGATTATAGGGTGCAGTGAAGTTTCAAAAAGTTTTGAGAGTTGAATGAAATTTTCCCTTAAATTAATGTTATAAATATTAGATATGTGGATATCTATAAACTCTCCCAACCCTCTTAGCCTTTCATTTCCTATACTCTATAACCTCTCTAATAACTTTTAGGAGTTTTTATGCTCATAATTCAAATGCTACAATTTGTACACTCATAAGGATTAAATTTGCTATTTACTTTATATAACTTTTAGTTGAAGCTGAGGGCCAATAAATAGAGTACTATGTACTATATTTTAGTTGCATCTAAATAAATAAGATATTGCTTCCTCTTTCTCTCTAATTCTGTCTTATCTCCCTCCATGTCTCTCATCTCAATGTCTTATTTTTTTTCTCTTTTTCATTACAATTAAGACATTTTTACCGGAGAATCGATTTAATGCAAAATCGCACGCATGCAATCAAAAGAAAATTATACAAACACTTAAATATACTATTAATATTGTAATTATTATTATTTGTAAAAATCAGGGAAAACCCTAACAATTTATTGGTGAGTCGCGCTCCCATATTGTCTCGATACAAACAGGTAACGTTACACTCGGTCGCTTGTGCCGTCAGTTTTCCTCTCTGCTAGGGTTGTTCATCCCTTTTCTAGGGTTCCTTTCGGTGCCATGCCGACTTCTTCTCCTTGGAGGGTCTTTTCCCCCATTCCGGTGGAGGTCTTCGAGTGTGTCCCTGCGGCGTGCCCTCTATCTGGTCTGATTGTGCATATGTTCTCCAAAGGAGGCAAGCAGGGAGATAGCAAGGATCGATGTGTGGAGACTTGTACTCCTCGAAATGTTATGGCAACCTCCGATGATGATCTCCAATGGGTGCCTCCAGGGCTTTTGGCGACGATCTATGGACTGAGGTGGGGGTACACCAGAATCAAGATCGGAAGGACGACACTAGTAGATAAATTGTTGATTCTTGGTTGTGTCCTTGTGGCGTTGTCTTCGAGGTTGTTGGTTGGGCTCACGGTCTCGAATGGGGTTGATCGGCGAGATGTGGCGAATAGAAGAAAGGCGATTTGCACTCCTCGCTCTAGTGTGACAATCTTGGCATCGAATTTTGGGTTGAGACGGAGGATTTCCTGGTCTCATGCTTGACAGGATGGCTTTTACATATCAGTTGTTTGGTGAAAGTTGAAGCCTTTTTGTTCGTGTAAGCTCTTCCAAAGCAGTGGCGTAAAGGAAGTTTGAGATATCAAGGCTGATTACCATGGCTCCGAAGGTTAGGTGTTTACTCTAGTTTAAATGGTTTTACTCTAACGTGGTTTTGGGTAATGTTCGACCTGAGGAGCTATTGGGGGAAGAGTAAATTGGAACAATTTTAGTGCTGGAAATGGAGCTCTTGAATCTTTAGCTATGAACGATTTTGTTTGGGTTGAGGCTTTGATCTATGGAAGGGAGATTTATTATATTGTGATGCAAATTTCTAATGAATGGTTAATAGCTGGTCTGCTAAGAATCATTACCTTGTGCCTGTTCGGTATGTTTGTATACTCTGTTCAATTTTGGCATGATATGTGCCTGTTCAATGTGTTTGTCATCACTGTTCTTATTTGGGCTAAACATGCGCAAGTTCAGTGTGTATGGAAATACTGTTTATTGTTTGGCTGGGATCATAATTTTTATATCGTTTGGCATGTTGACTATGCTTCTTCTAGTTTGATGAAGGGTGGTGTTCTTCTTGAGCATATTTTTGTCTTAAGGAACTTGATCAGGAACCATTATCATATATGGATTCCCATAGGAGCAAATTTGGTATGTCATTGGACTACCAAAGCTTCATTAGAGTGGTCTTATCCTCTGGATTTAGCATCTCGATCTCCAACTCTGCTGCAGGCTCTATTGCCGAAGGATGTTCGTGAAGTTTCTTTCTATTTACTGTTATGTTTTCTATGCTTTGAAAACATTTTAGCAGCTAGTTTTTATATATCTACTATGTTATTTATATGTCGAATCTATTTGTATTTCTGTTTGAGAGCTGTTCTGTTTATGGTGGTTGAGACTTTTTAGTTTCTCTCTGTTATTAATATAATACTAGTTACTTTGTTGGAAAAAAAAAAGATACAAACAGGTAACAAGCAGTACAATCTCTTTTCTCAGCACGTATATTGTCTCCTCTAAACAGGTGATTAGTTTGATTAGCTTCAATAATCAAAAGACAGGCTTCTCCACAAATCCACTAAGTGCGTGTTTGGCCCTGCGTTTTTTAGGCACATTCGAGCGATTTTGACCCTTTCATGTGATTTTCTACCAGCTTTAAAATTTAGAGTGTTTGGTTCTACGACTATGAAATTGTGCTTTTGAAAATTGCAATGGTTAAATTGCACGATACGCATAAGCTCTATTTTGGAGCTTTTAGCTTCTGGACGACGAACAACACGTCCTCATCTTCAGTGTCGTCGGCGAAGATCATTGCCTCCCGAACTAGCGTTCCGTCACCAACCTTCGCGCCGTCGAAACCAGAACCCTCATCATCGAATCATGCGTGGTGGACGTCTTTTAACATCTCACTTTTCGTTTTGGTCGTGTGTGCCTCAGGTCTTTATGTTTTCCAATATTAATCTATGTTTCAGAAAAAGAAAACAAGGGGAGAACAAGGAACTGAAACTCACCGGAAGTGGGGGTTGGAGTTGTCGTAGTCGGTGGTATCTCTTCTTTCTTCATCTTTGTTTTTTGTGGTCTTTTCTCTCTCTGTATTCTACCAACGATGAAGGAAGAAGAAAGAGTGTCGGAACTAGAGATCGACGGAAGTTAGGGGTCGGAGCTCTCTGTTTCACCGTCAATGAAGGATGGTGACGGTGTGGTGGCAGTTTGTTTCGGACGAAGGTGGAAGAGGGCGAAGTCTGACGCTGTGGTGAGGATGAAGGTGGTCGATGATGCCCTGTGAAGATGATGATAAAGTGAAGATGAAGTGCCTCCGGAAACTGCAACAAGCTCGCCGGAGTTGGGGCTGGAAATGGGAAGTCCGACGTTGGTAGTATTGCTAGAGCTGAAGATGATGAGGTGAAGATGATGATGATGAAAGCGAAGGTGGTGAAATGAAGGTAGTGAACGGTGTTTTAAAGGTCCAAAACCGATGGAGATGAAGACACTGGTGGTGATAGTAACAGAAGGAAAAACGAATTATTGAAAGAAGACAGAAGAAATTCTGGTAGAAAGAATTAGTTAAGGATATGAGTTTATATGAGTTGTTATTTGAACGGTTCTCCCCTATAAATTATGGCAAGCAGATTTTCCTCCCAAATGAATCATCTTCATGACTCAATTAAAGACTCAATTGTAAGGAACATATGATCCAATTAGTTATATAATATTATTTCATCAAATTGTGTTAATTTTAATTCTCAAATTTTCCAACTTTAACTTTTATAATTTTTTTTTTAATTTCAAATTTAATTTCTCTCTTACCATTATCACAAAAGTTATTTATACTTAAGCCAATTCAAACACTCACTTACTTTTACAAAAATCATTTATACAATCGTCAATCCAAACATAAATCACATTATAAAATCTAACTTTTATAAAAAATACAGTTATAAAAGGTCCAATAGGAAAACATCATTTCTCCGTCGTTGTTCCAAATACACACCAAATAGAATATAAAACAAAATAACGCTGCTTGAATAAATCAGGTCAAAACAACATCGTGTGTGTTTGGTTGCCACATTTGGTTTGCCTTAAGCCCAATTGGAGCTTCAAAAGCCCAACTGGTGGCAACGTTTTTTTTTTTATGTTTGGTTGCTTAAATTACAGATCGGACTTTTGATAAAATTGACACTGTACATCCACGTTTAACAAAAGCTAAATGCTGCAACTTTTGATAAAAGCCCAATTGATGTTACCGTTTTTTTTTGTCAGTCAACCAGAAATTACCATTAAAACGCATTAAATGTGTTTTAAATTTTTTACCTACCCAATGCCCTCGTTCTCTCTTGTCTCTTGCTCATTGTGCGTATCAGTCTCCCATTCTCCATTTCCACGAAGAACTCCATCTTGCGGCGGTGCCTGATGCAGCTCGAGAAGGTCTAAAAAGTGGTGTCCCATTTTCCGGCGTGGTGTTAAAATCGGTGCTCTGCCGTGTCTCGGGTGTGGGTCTTCCTCTCGGTGGTCTTCGATTGCAGCACCAGAAGCTCCGAATAGCTTCCATTGCAGTGGGCGACTTCGTTGCTCGGTGGTTTTCGTCGGGCCTGACTATGGGTGTGGCCAATCTAGTGGCGGCGATCTTTTTCTGCTTGCCTGGCATTGAAGTCGCCATCTCCGGTTGAAGGTACTCTGGTTGTAGATCTTTCCGTCGGCGTGGATCTGTTCGGCTGCTGAGGTTTTTACCTTCCTTTAACCTTAATCTTGTTTCATTTCTGTTTAACTGTCCCTGTCGTCGATCTGCTCTGTCGACGTGATCTGGTGCTTGCCTTGATTAGCTTGTTGTGTTAACTAGAAATAAATGTCCTCATGCTTCGAACGCCAACTTCATTCTTTGTGTTTTGGGTATGTACATTGTTTTGAAAGAGGGAAATAGAGAAGATTAGGAATAGAGGGAATGAGGTAGAAGAGCTGCAACAGAGGGAAATAGACAAGAATAGGAACAGAGTATATTAGATGAGGTGCGACAGAGGGAAATAGAGAAGAATAGGAACAGAGTATGAGCTATATGACCTGCGACCGAGGGAAATAGAGAAGAATAGGGACTAAGGGAATGAGATAGAAGAGATAGGAAAGATGGAAAAAGAGAACAATAGGAACAGAGGGAATGAGACAGCAGACATGCGAATAATGGTTTCTGTTATGAAGAGAGTGAATGGTTTCTGTTATGAAGAGACATGCGAACAATACGAACAATAGCAGATAATGAGTAGATGAAAATGGACTAAGTTAGCAAACGATTTTCATTCTGTCTCTAATCTCTTAAATTCATATTTTTCTTTTGAGAACCAATTGAAAAATAGCAAATAATTTAGATTTCAAGTTGCTTTCACACAGTTGAAATTCTTCTCTTACCGTATAGGAGGAAATAAACCTGAACTGTATCTACTGACAAAGAAGTTTGTGATATATATATAGTGATTTTGTGCATCTTGTGTGTGTGTCTAAGAATTAATCATGTTCATATTAAGAATAATGAGTAATTGCATCACAATTGTTTGGTTTGCATATATACCTTAAAATTTTTACAATGTACTGAGGTTACTGCTAAAATTATGAAGTAGATTGTTTCGAACATTGAAATGTTAGTCTTGGAAGAGGCTATGGAATTTGTTCATGGTTCATGTGAATATTATGCCCAAGCAACTTTTGAAAATTCAAACCCTACAAACTAGTGGTTAGAAAATAACGAAAATGACCTATGTGTCTGTGTGGGGGAATATTAGATATCATGAAGCTGCTTGAATTCCAAAGGCTTTTGTTAATTTCAGTATGTTATCACATTATGAAGCCATTCAGAAGAAAGTAACAGCTTGTTAATCTTTTCTTATCACATTATGAATAGGCTCTCTTTGTTTAGGACTTAAATAAGCCTTATTTAAAGCTTTTTCATGACATTTCTTTACAATCTCTAGTACATTATGATAGATCAGTAAGTAGAACTTGACCCACAAACACCAACTTCCATAATTGTCTCATAGTTATAAAGCTATGAAATTGGAGCAATGGTTTATTATTTGCTTCTTTATGAAAATTGGAGCAATGGTTTAATATTTGCTTCTTTATGAAAATTGGAGCAATGGTTTAATAATTGTCTCAAAAACAGCCTTTATCACATTTTTCCCCACCACTCTCTCTATCTCTTCTCTCGCCTTCTTCATCACTCTTGGGTGGTTTAGCCTTCATATTAATTCCTATTAATGACGTTGTGTTTTAGCCTTCATATTAATTCATATTAAGAATCAAACATTTGTGATGCTCACTGTCATTTGCTCCAATAGTTGTTTTAATTTTTATTTGTTTGCGGTGGAAATAGTGTTGAAATAGTGGTATAGAAATATGGATAAAGCTGTTTGGGATGATGAAACAACGGAGATTTTCGTCAATGCCTGCGTTGAGCAAGTGTACAAAAAAGAACGCCGAGGGCAGTCATTTTCAAAGAAAGCGTGAGGAATTATTGTCTCTACGTTTAATGCGAAGACTGGGAAAGATTATGACAGAAAGAAATTGAAGAATAGGTTAGATATCCTGAAAAAGGATTTCAAGACTTGGGATTCTTTAATCGAAGAGACTGGGGTGGGGATAGACCATGTGACAAAAAAAGTCATGGCAACAAATGAGTGGTGGCAGCGAAAACTACAGGTAAAACAATACTGTTGTAACTTATACCTTTCAATTTTCCCCTCATAAGTGATTAGTTTTAGTAAAGTAATTGTCACAAACGGGTTTCTTGTTTGCATGCAGGAGAAGCCAGCATATAGAAAGTTTAGGCACACAGGCCTTAAGTTCGAGAATGAATTAAGAATAATCTTCAAGGATGCGATGGCAAGCGGCGAAGATGTAGTTGTACCCTCTGTCACACAGCCTCAGACATAGCAGGAGGATGAGGAGGAGGATGTGTATTGACCCACTATGGATGAAGAGGAAGGCTCAGGGGATAGTGAAGATGACATGTTTGGTGCTAACCCCGTGCCTAGTACCGGAGTGACGGATGAGCTAGCAAGCATTGACTTAACAACAAGCACGCCATCAAATGGTGATACTGAGTCAGGAAGTCGGGGTAAGCGGAAGATGGGTGAAGGGTCTGGGAAGAGAAAGAAGCAAAAAATGCCAGCTTCAAGACAAATCGCTGATGTAGTTAGTGTGATGGCAAATGCATCCAAGGACAGAACGGCAACATTAGATGCTATTAAAGACGTTAGGGTCGATTCTGCTATGAGTGAACTTCTTGGCATTGAGGAAGTCATACGTTATAAGAGCTTTCGTCATCGCTGTATCAAGCTAATCGAGAATAAGACTCATCGGGAGACTTTCATGTCACTCTGTAAACGAAACATGGAGTTCGTGGTTCCGTGGTTGGAGTTTATGATTTATGAATCGTAGATGTTCCTAAACTATGTTTTATTTGACTTCATGACATTATGCTTTGTGTAAACTACGTTATGCTAGTTATTATATGCTATTGAGTTCTTATTAGGAGTTTTTTCATTTAATTACTCATACTTGAATTTTTAATCACACTCAGGGTACATAATCAATGGCAAGTTCGAGTAATCAACACTTACCTGACATGGTGGAGGAAGATGACCAGTCTCGACTTATAGATCTTATAAATAATGAAGTAGATGAGTATGAGCAATTGACTGCGTTGATCTGTGCATATTGGATGCCTTTTATGTGTAAAGAACCGCGAAAAACAAGTACACGCACCGGTCATGACTGGGTGCAAGAGGTATTGGCAACACATGGTTCACGCTGTCATGACATGTTTAGAGTGGAAAAACATGTCTTTTATAGCTTGTGTCATAAATTGATCGAACATGGCTTACAGATTTCAACGAACATTGGGATCGAGGAAATGGTTGCCATGTTCTTGCTCACCGTTGGTCATGGAGTAGGCAACAGGGTGGTTCAAGAGCTCTTTCAATATTCAGGGGAAACGGTCAGTAGGCATTTGCACAATGTATTAGATGCTTGCTTTAGTCTAGCGGGGGAAAATATAAGACCGTACGATCCCGAATTCAGTGTATGCCACCCCAAAATAAAAGAAGATCCCCGTTATTATCCATTCTTCCAAGATGCTATTGGAGCAATAGATGGAACCCACATTAAGTGTGTGATCACTGGTGCGAACCGTGAGAAATATATCGGCAGGAAGGGATATCCAACACAGAATGTAATGGTTGTATGTGATTGGGACATGTGCTTTACGTTTGTTATGGCGGGCTGGGAAGGTACTGCACATGATGCTCGTGTCTTCGAATCTGCTGTTTCTAATCCATCTTATAACATCCCTCATCCACCTGCAGGTATTGCTCCGTCACCTTCTATTCAATTACTTTCATTTTACACTTTAATGAATCTAATAGTTTGGATTGATTTAAACTTTTATTAGGAAAATATTATTTGGTTAACGCTGGTTATCCGACACAATTTGGGTACCTTGGTCTTTATAGATGTGAACATTACCATCTTCCAGAATTTAGCCGCCAACCCGGATTTAGAAACGCTAATGAGACCTTTAATTATTATCATTCTAGTTTAAGGTCTACAATTGAAAGGACTTTTGGAGTGTGGAAGAATCGATTTCAATTGTTGCAAAACATGCGCAAGTATAGCTATCAGACACAAGTCCGCATTGTTTGTGCAACAATGGCCCTTCATAATTTCATTAGGCAAAATGATATTGCAGACGTAGTGTTTCGTCAAGGTGAAGCTGGGAATCTTGTTGATGTAAAAAATAATAGTGTAGCTGAACAATCTTCTACAACAAATTATGGCAGGCAATCTTCCTCTAAAATGATTCAAATTCGTGACTCAATTAGAAATCAAATTATACGGAACATGTGATACAATTGGTTATGTAATATTTTTCTAATTAGATTGTGCATTTTTTAATTGTTTAATTTCCCAACTTAAACTATTATAAATTTTTTATAATTTTTAATTACATTTCTCTTTTATCATTATCACAAAAACCCAATTGACAATCGCTGTTCCAAACACACCATTTTTTTCATTTTTGCAAAAGCCCAATTGACAATCGCCAATCCAAACACAAATCACATTACATAATTTAGCTTTTATCAAAAGTAATATCACAACAAACCCAATTGAAACAAGCCCAATTGACAATCGCTGTTCCAAACACACCCATCATCGTACTGGTTTTTCCAGGAAAGAGATACTACATGCCCGCCAAGCAGATCTGAGCGAGCTAAAACACAAAAGATAGGAACTTGAAGATCATTTTCATTTAATGACCTCGATGTCATACAAGGACGATGCCACTTTTGCTATCTTCAGACATCTCAGGCAACTTACGCCTATCTGGTAAAGCAAGTAACTTGTCGGCGTTTTCAAATAACTGCATGCGGTAGACGCTGCTGTGTAAACGGCTAAAAAGCTGCTTCTTCAATGATTCAAAAGCTAGGTCCAGTCTTTGTAGTTGTTCCATTGCATTTACATTATACAGGAACAAGCCATAGTACAGATCAAAACTATCTCCGGCAGTGTTTTCTACCAAACTCAACAAAGTCTCGTAGCCTTTTGGTCCGATGGGTGGTGCTTCCAACTCCAGCTTTTCCAAAATCCTCCCCATAGTGTGTGATAAACTGTGATCCAGCCGCATACAAATCATGCTCAGCACATGACATGGGTTCCATTCGGCACCCTTCTCTTGCAAAGATGTTAAGAAACCGATCACATCGAGACATCCTTAATTCATCTTTTCCAACCCTGACTCTATCATAAACAAAGGGAAGACCTTTCCACCCATTTTTCCCACTCTCAGGCCCAAACATAGGATGAGTGCAGAGAATATCAAAATCAGGTGGCAAGTGCTGAAGAAACAAGTTTCTAGGAAATTCTTTGACAGAGAGTACATCAACAAACAAGGTACTTCTCTTTAGTCTCTGCACAGGTAAAGACTTGAGAACTTTCTCTGTTGACAGAATGGAAGTGCAAAGCAATATCACATCCGGATGCTGTTCACAAAGATCATTTGCATCATTGAAATAAGAGACCCCTAGTTCCTGGGCCGCATCAGAGTAGTTTTTTCGAGAGTATGCTAGCACTTCATGGCCTTGGCGTACCATAGCTTTTGCAAGAAACTGACCATAGTTACCAAATCCAATTACTGCAATCTTAAGCTTTGAGTTCTCATCAAGCTGGGTGGAATTATTTGGCATGAAGTTGTGCATTTGAGCAACATCATGGAATCTGCAGAGTAACATTATATGTTATGCTAGACTAGACATTGTCAAACAGACTAATTACACCATCCCATAACCTAAAAAAGAAAAAATAGAAGGGAGGTGCCTAAAATCTTCCCTGTAAAAGCCATTTACCATTTTGTTATGAGTTGCATTGAATGTTCCGATTCATGTATACAACAGCACATATCTAATTTGCTTAATTTTAGTTGCTAGCTTTAAAAAACTTAGCATAATTATGTATATTTTTATTCTGATTCTAATCACAAAACAACTTAGCCGATTTAAAATAAATCAGAAAACACAACCCATATATTTAGGTTGCTCTCAACATATAATACGTGACGTAAAAGAATCACAAAACTTACAACAAAACTTGAAGTTACCTTCTATCATTGGAGGATGCTTTTTGAGCATTTTTTAACTGTGTGTGGTTATCATTTAGCATCTTTCCAGCATTCTCAAATAACTGTTTTCTCACGACATCATGCAAACGCCCTATCAGTTGTTTCCTCAAAGCCTCAAAAGCCAAATCCAACCTCTCTAACATCTCCAAAGAATTCTTGTTGAACATAAAGAGCCCGTAATACAAATCAAAACTATCTCCTGATGTGTTCCCTACTAATTCTAGCAAACTCTCATACCCCTTTGTATTTATTGGAGTTGGCTCCAGCATTAACATACCCAAAACCCTCCCAACAGTATGTGTGATAAATTGTGTTTCTGCAGCATATCTATCATGGTCAGCACACGTCATCTCAATCATCTTACAGCCTTCTCTTGCAAAAATATTAAGGAACTTATCACAACGAGAAATTCTTGAATCTTCATCCCCAACTCGTACTTTATCATACACAAAAGTAAGACCACTCCATCCATGCTTGGCACTCTCGGGTCCAAACATGGGATGCGTGCAGATAATGTCAAAATCACTTGGCAAGGCTTCCAGAAGCACATTCTTGGGGAACTCCTTCACTGAAAGCACATCCACAACCAATGTACTTCGTTTCAATCTCTGCAGCGGAAAAGACAACACCACTTGCTCACTGGAAATTATTGATGTACACAACAAAATAATCTCAGGGTGTTCTTCACAGAGGTCATCAGGATTAGGGAAGAATGAGACGCCAAGTTTACGAGCAACATTGGATTGATCAGTGCGAGAATGAGCCAAAACAGTGTGTCCTTGACGTGTGAGGGTCTTAGCAAGGAACTGACCGAACTTGCCAAATCCAACAATGGCAATCTTGAGCTTCTGGGAATTCTGAAAGTCAATGGCAAGTTTTGATTCGTAGTCAAATAGCTGAGCAGCATCAATACATTGAATACATAGTGATTGGCGCAAGGAAAAACTCTGACGGTTAAAATCAAGAGAGGGAGGTATGGAGAAGTGCAAAGGGCGTTGACGACCAAGAGGGGAATAAAAGGAAGGCTTTAGTCTCACCGGAGATGGGTAAAAATTTGACACACAGAGCATGGCCACCTTGTAGAGAGAAAGACAAAGGAGCCCCAATCAACAAACTTCTAAGCAATGTTGGTATTGAAAAGAATCAGCCAGAGAATTATGATACAAAGAGAAACCTAAAACTGCGACAGTTCTTACTGCATTTAAGATACATATAGTGAACTAAGCAAACTGACATGCAAGATTGAGTTTAATTAAGTTTGAACCCACGGCCAATATGTGATACAAATTATTAAAGAACAATAAAAAAAATTAAGATTACAATCAAAGAATGATCATCTGTCTCCAACAAAACCATAACCAACTAGCTAGTTCGGAGATATGGAGGCTAATTCCGAGAAAGCAAGTAAATATCCAAATCGCAGGATAACAAATTTCAAACCATGAGATACTGCATTAGCTATTAGACATCAAGAAATAACCCAGTGTCAATTAGCCAATTCACTTCAGAAGTTATTGCAAACAAGATGGACATTCATTACCATTTTCATAACACTGTATATACTGAGGTCAGGGGAGTATTCAAGAAATAGACCACCCAGAAATCTCACATTTTACTAATTAAATGGTTGAGATTGCCCAAACCAAAAACAAATAGCAAGATAAAGGGAAGAAGAAGGACCTGTTTCAGAAATTCTTCAGGCCAGTTCAGTTTTCAAGTTCAACAACTAAACAAAATGAGTGCACCCACTTTTCATTAAAAGGCAGAAAATGTCGGAGAAGGCAAGCAAGCTACACAATTTCAGAAAAGAAGAACATTAAATCCAAGCCCCAAACACCATTACCAGATAGGAAGAATGCCCCAAATCAATTCGAAATACGGCGCAGAAGCAGCTCAGAGGTGCCGTCCGAAATCCGGCTACAAGGTCAGCAAACAAGATTCAAGGAGAAAATTTCGAGAAAACGAGGAATAAGAGACGATCCCTGCAAGAGCTTAGAGCAAGCTTCATATAAGAAGTGGCCTGGTTCTCTCTTCTCCGTCGCATATAGCATTATCTTTTTTGTTTTTTTTTTCCTTCTCCATAGATTAGCCCATGTGCGATTCGTACATTAGCCCATGTGCGACTCTGATGCCTCTTGTCCCTTTCTGTTCCCCAACGTCTTACATCTCTCATCTCATTTGTCGTAATCTGAACTGTGTCTCAATTATGCACCTCCTTCTTTTTCTTCGCCCAATACCCTTCTCTCCCACGTTGTAATCGTCTTTCATCGCATAATAATTTAAATGAATAAAAAAAAACTGCCTTGGGATATATTTGAGCAAAAAAGCCACTCCTAACTCCTTCATTTTATTTGGGCAAAAAAAAAAAAAAAAAATTCCTCCATTTTATAATTGAAATATTTATATAACGTTATCTTTTTTTTGTTTTTTCCTTATCCGTTCATTAACTCATGTGCGTCTCTTATGCCTCTTGTCCTTTTCTCTTCTCTAAAAACCTTTTCCCTCTCATTTGTAATAATCTGAATTATATCTTATTAACTTTTTAAAAATAATTTTTACAGTTTATGAGATAAATATTTATAAAATAATTATATGAAAGGAATTTTATCTCAATTTTTCTAAAAAATACTTCTAAAACCTTGATTTCAAGATTAGGTGAATACACACTCAATTATGCACCTCCTTCTTTTTCTTCTCCCAATATCCTTCTCCCCCAGATGTTGTAATTGCCCTTCGCCGCATATGAGAATTATATTAGAAATTGGGGAGGGTTACTATTTCTGGAATAAAATATTAAAATGGGTTTAAAAATAAACTAATAAAATAAAGTGGGACAAAAAGGCCTGACACGCATTGACGGTTGGTGAAGGGTGAACGTCACTGAACGTTCTCGAGTTCCAAAGGCAATCTCACCGCGGCGGTTTTTTTCTATGAAAGATACCGTTTTTAATGGAAGATAACGGTTTTTTTATTTATTCTTACGTAATTATAAGAATTAGTTAACTTGTTAATTATAACTTAAATTTTTAATTTCATCCTTATTTATTATTGATTTTAAAAATCAACATGAATAAATTCTTTTTATTTATTATAATTAATAGGGGTAAAAAAGTATAAAACGCATTTACTGCTTTAAAACTGAACTTATAAATAAGACCAAATTTTTTTGTCAAAAATAATTTGAAAATAAGATCAGAGTGGTAAAAAATTTGTTAAAATTAGCTCAAGATCATAAATATATAAAAAATACAATTCATTTTTTTAAAATATACTAACCCCTATATCAGTTCGAACCCGTTACCATATGGGCGAGGAATCTTTCCCTCTCATCCAACCAAAAAGAACATTGACATCTTCTAAAAACACTAAGAGATATACAAAGGGCTTGTTTGATTGTGTTTTGAAAAATAGTTCTTTTTTGTTTTTAAAAACAAAAAACCTAAAAAAAACTTATTTGAAAAAACTGTTTTCAAAAAATTGTTCTTAAAAACAAAAAACAAAAAGGTGTTTAAAAAAACAGTTTTTATTTATTTTCTTATTTTTATTTTTCTATTTTTTATTTTTTAAAGCCACCACTTATTGGCTATCAACATCACACTATCGGCAATTACTATTGTTACTTCACCCGCAACAGCCGCCATTAGGTCACTTTATAAACAAATTTTTTTTAAATAACTATTCAAACATATTTTTTTATTTTTTGTTTTCAAAACTTATTTTTAAAAATAATTTTATAAAACTATTTTGGAAACTGAAAAACAAAAAACATAATCAAACAGACGCTAAGTCATAGAGATTGACATTCTTCTTGCAGAGGAAGGCCAAGGTTGACGAACGAGGAGCAACTAAGATTGAGGACGACGGAGCTTGTAGTGGCATCGAATCGAGAGACGGGAACTTAAAGAGAGAAGGTGAGGAGAATAGAAAATGGCTCAAGGGATTTGAGATTTGAGGATTCTGCTTTTATGTTCAGTTCTGAGCGGGGTTGAATACAAAACGATGCCGTTGTTTTCTACAGTACATTGTCACTAGGTTGGTAACAAAAAAAATTAATAAACAATGCTTTTATTTATAAAAACTACAGTGCTTAGCAAACACCATAGGTGTCAACGTCTTAAAAGCAAGCTACGATGCTTATTGGATTTTTGAAAGCGTTGTAGCTTGCAAATTTTTTAAATTTAAAGTTGTTGTAGATAAGTGCTGGAGGAAGCCTCCTCCGGCGCTTCATAGTGGAGCTCTTACGGCACTTCAAAAAGGAGCAACGGAGGAGTCCTCCTATGACGCCCTATGGTAGAGAACCGTAGGAGACTTTATAGCGTCCTCCGACACTCTATTATAGAGCATCGTTGGAGCTTGAAGGCCTCCAATGGCGCTCCGTCAGGGAGCGTCGTTGGAGCTTGAAGGCCTTCAATGATGGAGCGTCGCAGGAGGTGTAACCCCCTTCCCACACTAAGGCCGAGATTAAGTTTTTAAACATGTAATTAATGTAGAATTAGAGATCATATTTCAAATTGGGACTTATTAAGGTAATCTTTTGCCCAAAATCGGATTTGCAAAAACTTTTTCAAAATTTATTCACAATGGTCTCATATTTATAATACAAAACAAATATGGCCTGTACAGGTGGATTCCATTTACCAATATCAGAGTGTAAGTAAATTCCCGACTCACTCGGGTTCCATTCATTTAATAATGGTTTACACAAAGGCATAAAGCCCATAATTCATACCCTTTACTTGGGGATCACACAAAACTACATCACAATTCCCAAAATATACATATACCTCTTACAAATTATCCAATAATATACAATGATAACCAAAAACCAAAAAGGAACTCCTAACATGGAGCTCTACCCGCTCTTCATCACCCGTTTGCCTTTCGATCCTTCAGCCCTGTCTAAAATGTTTAATTTTGGGAGAGTGAGATTCTAAAAAATCCCCGTAGTGTCAAATCAATCATATAATATACAATAATAAGGCATGAAATCAAATCATTTCCATACAAGCAACTACAACGGCAGTCCAACGGCAATAGTTAGTATGACACATGTCATCCTTGACGATTGCTCACGTTGAATTGCTCATGCTGTATTGCATCATAACAATCCACACAATATAATTCACCACAGCTGGGATCCATATAAAGCATTTCATAACGCAAGCCATACAGGCAAGATACACACAGCTCACGGCTGGTTTCACAAACGTTGCCCCACGGGTCGGATTCATAAAGATCCATGTCGATTACGAGGGCAATTCAACGGCCGACCTAGAGATGACCACTGTCACTCCCTATACGACTCACGCTGAAGTGCTCATGCCATAATGGACCATGGTACACAGTTCACAAATTCAATGATAAGTTATGCATACCAAACATCATACAAAATATGAGAGAAAAGTCACTACCTTGATCCTTCCGTGCGTGTCCTAGTACCGGTCTCTCCCGAGTAGAGCAAATCTCAAATCCTGTATTCACAATTAGGGACGAAGAGTTATACTCTATTCTAAGACTTAATTCACTTCATAATACTTAATTGGTTATCATTATTGTTCTTTTAGAGTCATTAAATACCCCTAGCAAAACTCCTAAAGGGTAGGAAGAACTATCCCAAAGATCCCTTTTTAGAAGTGCAACAACTGATTTTTCACTGCTGTACCTCGAGTGAAAATGGTCTCACTCGAGCATTGGTACAGACACTCGAGCACAAAAGCCATTACTCGAGCATTGGTACGAACATCACCTCAAGCACAAGAAAGTGAGGACAGAAAGTGCTTGCCCGAGAGCACAAAAATTTTCAAAGAAGAGGATCACTCGAGCGCAAAATCCCTCACTCGAGCATTGTACGGACATCACCTCAAGCACAAGAAAGTGAGGACAGAAAGTGCTTGCCCAAGAGCATAAAAATTTTCAAAGAGGATCACTTGAGCACAAAATCCCTCACTCGAGTGATGTTCTTCCCTCACTCGAGCACACTCACTCTCACTAGAGCATGATTATCAGAAACCAAAAAATGTAGAAGGTATGACAGCAATTCCAAAATTTTTACTAAGTGATCCTAAATACCAAATCAAAGCTACTCCCACACAAAAGCACCCAAGGAATTCAATGGAATAATTAAAATGACCAAAATCTAACTCCAATATCATGCTTTGGTTTGAATTAACACAAACCATCAATTTTCCCAAAATCACTAAACTCAACACTTCAACCTCCAATCAATCTATCTATCCTAAACTCATTCCAAAATACCATTCTCATGCCAAAAACATACCAAATAAACAGTGATACTCATTTTTGGATTCAAGCCAAAATTTCCAGAAATTATAAACTACTTCAAATGTCATGAAAATTAGATAGATAGATTAGTCTCACTTACCTCTTTCACTTTTTCAAAGACACTCTTTGATTCTCCAACAATCAGATTTTCGTGTGGGCTCAAACCTCAACCAATGGTCAAACTAAAAACACCAAAATGAAGCTCATCACTCAAGGATCAACATTTATGAATGGTGATTGAGCAATGGAGGGCATCTACTTACTCAAAGATCAAGCTTTTCCTTTCTCTTTCTTGCCCAACAATGGCAGCTCGAATTGGAGGTAGAGAGAATGTGAGAGATGGAGTGAGGAAGAAGAAGCAAGCATCATTCTTCTCTACCCATGCTGCAGCCGAAAAGAGAGGAGAGGAAGGAGAGAGAATTGATTATTTTAATCAATTTTGACTTACACACATGCACTCTCCCCCATACCCTTTATTGCCACATGCCACAATGCTATTGCCTCATCCAAAATAAGTCACCAATTAGCATCTTTAATCCCTCCATTAGCCATTTTAGTCACACATCTCATTTTTCCTTTTAGTTAGTAATTAATTTCCCCATTAATTACCACTTATGGCCAATATTACCATTCTTCCTGTAACACCCTGCCTTTAATCATGTAATTATAATTCGATATTAAATAATTAAAGTAGATTAGAGACCTTCGGATAACTTAAACTCGTTTCAATCTCCTACTTTGTGGTAGGGTTTTCACAAAATCATTCAAAATCTCTTTCCTGTTCCTGGTCTCCATTTCAAAATTCGAATATAATCACCTGTGCAGTTTATCTACATTCACGTATGACAGAGTGTAAAACCAATTCCCCGGCAACTCCCGGATTCTATACATATATAACCTGAGGTTTAAGTATCCACTAGGGGATTACATCCAAAATTGAATATACTATTCATATTTCAGATTATACAGTAATCCCGAATTCAAAAGATATAACCAACATTCCAAAATCAACTATACCCCTAAGGGTCCTAAGTGCTTCGGGTTGGCCTCTTCTCCTTTGAGCCACATGCCCTGTCTGAAAGGTTAGTCATAGGAAGGAATGAGATTCGAGAGAATCTCAGTAGTAACAAACCACTCATACAATGTATAAATACCAAGCATGTATATAAATCACAACCAGCAACAACAGCAACATCAATCTCAAAGATACATGGTTTTCACCACAAACGACAGCACTCACGGCTGTATACACAATACGACAGCTTACGCTGTAATCACCATCACGACAGCTTACGTTGTAATCACAATAACGACAGCTTGCGCTGTAAACGACAGCTTGCGCTGTAAACGACAGCTATCACCAGCTATAACCGCAGCAGCATCAAAGATTCATCACAGAACAGTGATAACACACACATACAGAGCATTACACATAGTATAAGAGAGAGAGTCACTACCTGATCCTTTCCTGACGTCCTTCAGCGCAGTTGGCTCACGAGGGCGGCAAATATCGAATCCTACAATTCCAAATGCACTATTTAGACACTTCCATAGTGTTACTTAGGGTTATATGAGTCTATAATGAAAATTTACAAAAATACCCCCGGGGACCCGGCCTGGGCCCGCCATACCCGGACCGGTTGCACTTTTCTCGAAATTCTAATCTGGGCTATCCTAACATATTTCCGCCCAAGGAATCCATTTCCGTACTCAAAATTATCAAATTCAATGTCAAATTACGAAATTGCCCTTGGCAGCCCTACTTTTAGGGTTTTAGGGGTGTTTCAGTAATTATGCTTTCTCGGCTTTTTTTGAAAAAGTGCCCAACTGTAACCCCACCTATTTTCGCCCACTGAATCCAATGGAATCATCAAATCATTGAAAATCCAACTCTAAGACCCATTTACAGCCTTGGCCGAAATATACATGTTCTCCGGGAAAAATTGGGGTTTTACGATTTCGGCTCCGTAAACGCGTTCCTTTCTACTCCTAACCACTTTATTAACCATTACATTAGGTTACAACTAACATTAAGACCCAATTTGGGCAGCATAACCCCTAGGCCACATCATTTCCAAACTTTAAAACCAATGGCAATCCGGCGAAATTTCACCGATTAAATTGCCCACAGCAGCCAGAATAAGCAATATACGAAAGTTTGGAAGTTACCTCAAGCTCCTTCTAGCTTTTCTCAAGAGTGGCTGAAAACCCTAGCCCCTTGAACACCAAATTGTCTTCTCAAACACCTTAAATAACATAGAAGAGAAGCTTAGAAACAAGGTTATACGCGTTAGGAGCTAGATCGTCGGAGAAATCGGCTTACCTTGCGAGATTTCTCCTCTTTCTCTCTCTAAGAGCTCTCAACTTTCTCTCACTATCTTCAACTGGAAATGGCGTGAAATGGCTGAAGAAGATGAACAATTTGATTAATAATCCATGCTGTTATCATCTTTTAATGAGATGATGTCATAATTCCCATTTTCGGATTTTCTGGCAGAATCACCACAAAATTCACCACAAAATTCCCAGAATTTCAATCTTTGCATACTGTTCCAGAAAATAATTAATTTCGCTGGGCAAACTTCAAAAATCCAAAACTCTTAGGTCACAAATCAAAATGATACAAATTATATCTTCATTTTGAAGCTTGACATGTGAACTTTAATACTGGAAAATTTCAGAATTTTTAGACACCATTTGTCTATTTAAAACGTCCATACAAATTGGCTGCCCTGTACAGAGTTTCAATGGACAGAGTTTTCAACTTTAGCACGATTGTTCCCAATGGTTCCAATTTCACAATAAACACTCTCCCCACATGAATTTTCACAAGGAAGCCATTAGAATCATTAAAATATCCAAATTCCCATCACACATTCTCCAAAAGTATTTATTCAACAATAATTATATCCACTTTTAAAGTCATTAGCCCTTAATCACTTTTTGGGATATTACACTTCCAATTTTCCACTAATTATGACATATTAATTAATATTGCCATAAAACACATAATAATTCCAATTAAATTCATAATTATCCACAATAATCATGACTATCCCCTAAAAAAGAGCGTCGTAGGAGGCCATTCTACTCCCTACCTCCTCCAGCGCTCATGCATAAAATGGTGTAGGAATTTATATACTCTTACGGCATTTCTTATAGAAGCGCCGTAGGAGGTTTGATTTATTTTAAAATATTATTTTACGTAATTATTCAATTTTCTTGAACTCAAATTCATCAAATCCATAGCAATTCAACTCCCTACCTCCTCCAGCGCTCATGCATAAAATGGTGTAGGAATTTATATACTCTTACGGCATTTCTTATAGAAGCGCCGTAGGAGGTTTGATTTATTTTAAAATATTATTTTACGTAATTATTCAATTTTCTTGAACTCAAATTCATCAAATCCATAGCAATTCAAATCGAGACGGAAAAAAAGCTAAATAGAATGAAATGAGTGAAGCAAAACAAAATGAAACAACACATAACTAATTTATAAGATGAGTATTAATTTTGTATGTATGGAATTACAACGTAATAACAAATTGTAATGTACAACTGATTTATATAAAAAAACAACACACATACAAGAATAGACAAGAAACAACCTAACTCATGTATGTAGCTAATTGTCTGACCATATATTCACACCATTCTTCAATGACTTCATCCACTTGTTGGTCAGTCAATTGGTCAAATCTTTGATCTTCATAATACTACATAAAATTCATGCACAGAACGAATTAAAATAAATTAACTTAGACACTAGTCAATTAAATTGAATACACAGTATGAACTGTAAGTTAAAGAATTGAACTTACTTTTGCAGGGATATAATTTAGATCATGATGAGTAACAACATCTTTCATAAATTTCATAATGTAATAACCGCAATCATTGTCTTTTGGTTGGTATGGGCATTGTAACAATACAAAGAAATAGTAAAGTCAATTTTTGAAAAAAAAATTTGAATGACAAATTTGAGTAAATTCATATACACCGCAATCTTCCTCCAAATATAGGCTTTGACTAGGTCTCTATATGTCGAATAGTACAATCCAATGTTGCTTCGGTAAGCGGTCAATGCACTTACAAAAAAAAAAGCTAACCACTTATTAATTTTAGTTATTCACACACGCAAATATTTACACACACACACACACACCCATACACTTACTTATTGATTATAAACATCATATTAGGCCAGTTCTCTGGATAACCAGCCACTAAAGGATCCATATAGTAAATACGAGGGACTTTAGCATACGCAGGATGGATAACAAGCAAAATCCAATGATACCTAAAATATTTTGAAAATTTTACTTCGAAAATAATGTTATGATAAAAGTGAAAGAATAAAAAAACATACGTTATTAAAATATTGTCACAAATAACTTACCCTGAATTGTATGGCAAAATAAAGAACATATTTGGGGTTGCTCTCCGCATGAAGATGTTCTTAAGATCGTTAGATTGTCTTTCCAAATCACTCCCCCTTTGCTGGCCAAAGAGATGTAGGTTGACAAATACAAATCTATTCACGGCTGATGTTCTCACTAATAGATCGTGGTATAAGTGACTTTATAGAAAATAAACAATATCATTAAAACAAAAAATAAAATTAAATGATGAATAATAACAAGAGTGATAGAGGATGATGATAAAGTACTAAATCCACATACTGATTGCTGTCACACTAACCCATCTACGACCAATCATGTCGTTTAGTACACTACTATCGACATGTTGAGGTATCGCTGTGTGATAGATTTCCTTATCGATAGGTATTTCCTGATCTCCTTGTCTGCTCAAATGTGGTACCAACAATGTCAATTGTTGGTGATACGAGCCCATATGTTTGTTGCTTTTGTTGCTGGTTGAGGGCTGGGACTTCTGTTGGGTTGCTGAACAGTTAGAGTTTTTCCCAAGCCCTTCAATTCTTTTTCCTTTATGACGACCAACAACCTACAAAATTAATCATGAAATTAAATCATGTAATTGTAGATGGAAGTGGATAAAAAAGTAGAAAGAATTGTAATTAACTACCTTTTAATATGGCTCAATCAGACCTATTGGCCATGCAACATAACCACCAACAAATTTGTTGACCATTGTCCATTCTTCCTGAGTAGGGATTGGTAGGAGGGCATCATCGATTGTGTATACATCAACCCTTACTCGGAGTGTGTTTGGGGGTAACTATGAATTATGAAGTATATCATTGTCGGTGTTGTAGGCCATGCTAATAGTAACTGCGTTCCTGAAAGACTAATCGACATGTAGCATGCAATCTGACTCGCCCTATAAAATGTATAATTAATATATTCAGGTACACTAATGTATAACATAAGAAAATGGTAACTATAAAGGAAATTATTTATCAAAGGAATGAAGACTTTAGGGGTGGACGGAAAACTATCTCTCATACTTGTGCTAGCACTCATTAGACTAGGTGTTGTCCTAGACTGGATTAAGGCATCAAGTTAAGCCTTCAATAATGCATTTTGCTCTTCCAGCAAACACGTATGTGAACTCGTCTCTTGCTTGTAGCCAGCAACCTCCTCCTTTAGTTGCAAGAAGTCATTTTTGTTGGGTCGCTTTTGGTATCCAAAGTAATATGTTTAGGTTACTGGAAAACCAGTACCCCAAACACGACCAGTATACTCAGGAGCTCCAAGAACTTTGTTGTGCAAATCGTCACGACCAACATAATCCAATAACTCAAGCTGCTCTCGCGTCATTTTACGCTATCACAAAAACAATTGCAACAATAGAAGTTATTATAAAAATGAATAATTTAAGTAAAGGTAAATCTTTATTATATGTATAATTAATGACTTACACAATATTCCACTACTTGTCTGGCTTGTTCGCTGGGGATGTCACCCTTTTTATTTTTATAGCTGGCCAACCACAAATCATGCCATGGTATATGTATGATATTAGAGTGTGAGTCTTCTATCTGCAAATCAAAGTTAGTTATAGTTAAAAAGTAGTCATAGAACTTATATTCATATGAAATAGTTATTAGTCTTACTAATTGTTACTTCAACATTGCATATGATACCGATATTGCATGTTGGATGCATTTGCACGATTTCACGCACTTCTTTCCTGTTTACATCCAAATGATTTACATTAGTAAATATTAATTACAAATATATTACACGTACTCCATAAAGGCTAATAATATATTACCTCAAACTCAGTAGTAGTATGTGTGCTCACAAACACTTCCCACTGCTCTTGAGTTATTATTCCATCGTACATCTGCAGCGGTGAATGGTTGATATTATCATTGTTGTCCCGTAAGTAGAATTTGACAAGAATGGAACGAAATTCTCTCAAACGTTTTTCGCATTTTCGCAGGATAAATTAGTCTTTATCTTCATCGATCAAGAAACAAGACTGTAGATAAAAAGTCACACATGTTAAATTGTAATTTCATGAAACAAAACAACCAGAATAATACAGTAAATAATGTTTAACCTTAGCGGAACCCAAGCAGATATCAGAATAATCTTTCTTTCCCTGTCTCCAATCTGAAACTATAATGGGGACTCTTTCTTTGACAACAGTCCTAAGGTAATTAATGAATGTGCTAGCATTCGGTTTGATTGGAATTCCTTTTCATTCTATTGCAGATCTAACCTAATGCCTTTACTCCTCATTTTGATCAATTTATACATTACGGTCCTGCCTCGAACTACATGGTCTTCAAATGCTGGTTGACCATCATTTTCAAGCTGGGGAACTTCATCTCCATTATATGGATCCATTTTCCAAAAATTTAAAAAACCAAACAAAACATCAGCTCACAGTGACAAAATATGGAAATAAAAGTAAATTAAGTTAAAATATATGAATACGTGTAATAAAACATACAAGGTAAAAACCAAGGTACTCATTATCATCTTTTCCTCTTTCTTGTTTGATTTAAGAACCAAGTCCCCTATCTATGATCATGTCTCATGTATGATGGTTCATCTTCATCTATATCATTATATTTTGACCACAACATGTCAAAGGAAAGATCATCCTCAGGAATATTCAAACACTCATTACTTTCAGCATGAACTTGTTCTTGATGATTCTTGTTTGATGGAAGTATAATAGACCAGTTCTTCTTAGAAGGATTTGGAATGAAAAACACTTGCTGTGCCTGTGATGCTAAAATGAAAGGATTATCTTTATATCAAACTTTAGAAAGATCTACTTGAATAAACCCTAACTCGTCTGTCCATAATCCACTATTGTTGTTAACCCACTTACATATGAAGACAGGGACCTTCAACATAGTGTAATATAACTCTCATACTCGTTCAATGACACCAAAGTATGACATTATTGTGTAGATAGGGTGTCCATCTTTGGTACTGGATCTGTGCCAAGAATCAGCAACAAGTGTTACACCACTATTCTACATCATGCTCCTAGTATCATGTTCTTGTGTGTAGAATGTGTAACTGTTGATTGCATAACCATTATAAGACAATACATTTAAGCTTGATCTATTTGATATCCATCTTAAGTTTTCAGAGACAGAATCAGGATTCCTCTCTACATCATCATTAATAAACCTTTTTAACCAAGTTGGAAAATGTTTGGTCAAAAAAAAGTTGGAAAATGTCGGTTGTGCTATTTTGTTATCAAATTTTCATTCCTCTCATCATGTACCAATAGAAGAACATCCTTATGTTCTTCAATATACAGTTCAACCTCATCAATGTTATGTAGCACATACAAGTGAGCCTGCTCCCATTCAGTCGTTGATATGCTGATTATATCCTTTCAACTTGTTCCTTTTCCTGATGTTTGCCCATCATGACGAGGCTTTAGGATCTCTACAGGGTCAACATTTGATAGAAAATCAGCACATAAGTCACTTATTTCTTCAACCATGTAACGCTCAGCTATATATCCCTCTGGTCGATATATATTTTTCACATACCCTTTTAAAATTTTCATAATTTGCTCATCCGGGTACATCCATCTTAGATACATTGGACCGCACAATTGAACTTTTTTCACCAAGTGTTTGGTTAGATAGATCATAATGTCAAAAAATGAAGGAGGAAAATACATTTAAAGTTCACACAGAGTACAAACAATAAGCCTTTGTAAATCTTATAACTTTATTGAATCAACCACTTTACTGCAAATCAACTTAAAGAACATGCAAAGTTTATTTATGGAATTCATTACTTTTTTTGTGTAAGATTGATGTATACTAACCAGTATGAAATTCTTCATTAGTACATGACAATCATGAGATTTAAGGTTCTTTAGCTTCAACTCTTTCACTAATACAAGATAAGAATAGCCCTCTGGAACTTTAACTCCTTCAAGAAACTCACAAAATAACTTCTTCTTTTTCCTTGATAAAGTGTAAGCCGCTAAGGTAAATAAGTGCGGTGCCCTTGCTCAACCGGTGCCAACTCTTCTCTGATTCCCAAGTTAACCAAATCTAACCTAGCATTCACACTGTCCTTGCTCTTCCCTTGCATATTGAGCAACGTGCCAATTAGACTATCACATATATTTTTTTCTATGTGCATCACATCAAGAAAATGTCTCACATATAAGGATTTCCAATATGGAAGCTCAAAGAAAAAAGACTTCTTCTTTCAGCCACTTGTCCCAATTTATTTTGCAAATAGCTTGCCGAAATTTGTTATCCAAGTGTTTGACCTTCTCAAAAATTTTAGCACTAGTCAACATCTTCGGTGGGCTACCTTCTTCTGACTCACCATTGAAAGCCTTTTTCCACTTCCTCTAATGATGTTTCGATGGTAAGAATCTTTGATGTTCCATGTACACATTTTTCATACAATGATCTAGTCACACTGAATGAGTGTCATCTTTATATATAGGATACGGACAATATCCTTTGACGCTATATCCGAAAAAATTACCATAAGCAGGAAAATCATTTATTGTGCCAAACAACATGGCTTTCAAAGTGAAAATTTCTTCTATGTACCCATCATACACACTGATGCCTTCCTCCCAAAGCAGCTTCAAGTCATCAATTAAAGGAGCTAAGTATACATCTATATCATTTCTAGGTTGCCTTGACCCAGAAATTAACATGGATAACATCATAAACTTACGTTTCATGATGAAGCATGGAGGAAGATTATAAATCATCAATATCACCGACCACGTACTATGTGTATTACTCTAAACCCCGTGGGGATTGATTCTATCAGTTGAAAGTGCAAATAATAGATTCCTTGCTTCATTTATGAAGTCAGGGTAGTCATGATCAACTTTTTTCCATTGAGGGGCATCTGCAGGGTGTCTAAGGTTCGGGTCTTCAACCCTTTCATATGTATGTCAAGTCAATAACGTAGCAATCTCAGTATTACTGTATAGTTGCTTGAATCTTAGAATAATGGGAAAATACCATACGACCTTCAACAGACTTTTTCTTTTCTTCTTCCCATATCGAGATGCATTGCATTTAGGGTAATTCTCTAATGTTGCAAATTACTTTTGAAATAATATGCAATCGTTAAGGCATGCATGTATCTTCTCATAACCCATGCCAGTTGTAGAGCAAAGTATTCACTTTGCCTCGTATGTCTTTGTAGGAAGCATATTTTCATCTAGAAGTATATCTTGCACCAGTTCAAGCAGTGCAATGAAACCCGAATCACTCAATTCATATCATGCTTTAAAGTTGTACAATTTCAACACTGCTAGCAATCTTGTGTATTTAATACTACCAGTATATAATGGTTTCTCTGTATCACCTTTCAACTCTTCAAATTCTTGAGGACAGTTATGAAGCACCCATTCGATCATATTTAGCATTTCTTGAAGACCATTGTCCTCATCATCACACATTCTTCGATTAAACTCATTCGAAGGATAGATCGTGGTATTCACCCGATCACAATGTGCATTATTCGCCTCACCGTGCCTTGTTCATCATGGATTTGATTGATCAATTCCATGACATACTAAATGATCTAGCAAGTCAAGTAGACTAATCCGCTTTCCATAACAACAAGATAATTATGGATACAAGATTTTGTTAGGATCATTTGTATGCTCGCTTACAAATCTAATAAACTCTTTCACCCCATCTATATATTCCTTTGAGCATTGATCATATGACATCTATTTTTGATCTATCTATACTTTAAACATTTTTAAAATTGGTTAGTTGCTTGCCTCTTACAATTACTAATTACTTTTATGCTCAGTCATTTATTTTAAAAAAAATCAGCAACATAACGTCCTCAAATTTTAAGTTTTCCAAGTATTAAATTGACCATTAATCAACCAATCTATTAAGTCCAATTGAATACACAAATCTAAGAGAATATAATAATGGCAATGCATCATATGAAACTGTGGATAAATTGCACAATTTTGACAATAATTTCCGCATCAACAATTTTGACAATAGTTGCTTGCCTCTTGCAATTACTAATCACTTTTATGTTCAGCAATTTATTTTTTACAAAAAATCAGCAGCATAACGAACGTCCTTAATTGAAAACACAAAATCTAAGAGAATAGAATAATTGCAAAGCACCATGTGAAACTGTGGATAAATTGCACAATTTTAGCAACAATTTCCGTATGAACAATAAAAAAAACATAAAGACTTACAAGCTAGAAACTTCTATAGGCTGAGACAGGGAACAAACACAGACAGGAGACCAAGCTTTAAGAAGACAGTTAAAACTTCAAATAAAAACCTGAAAAAAAAAATCATGAGCACACTTAAGATTTATGACAGATTTTAAAAAAAGTATGTTCTTAAACTTTTATATAAAAATACTTACGAGCTAGGCAAAACTTCTTGCAAGAGGTTCAGATAAAGTAAACAACATGTAGGTGACCAAGCTTTGTACTGTAATGAAAGTACGGTGACCAAAAAAGATCTAAAAAATGCATACAAGAAGACAAGAAGATCAAATAGTGGGGACCAATGAAGCTTCTAATTCCCACAGTCGAAGAAAGGAGTGATTGGGGACAATGGATAGTGAAAGGTAGAGTAGGAACCAAATGGAGATAATGTGGTAGACCAATTAGATCTAGAAAATGGCTGGAGAGTTGATGAGGATGCGCGAGAAAGTCGATAATACGGGAA
Source organism: Inga laurina (assembly GCA_963855925.1). Lineage (NCBI taxonomy): Eukaryota > Viridiplantae > Streptophyta > Magnoliopsida > Fabales > Fabaceae > Inga > Inga laurina. The sequence continues at coordinate 11,485,582 of OY979710.1, forward strand.
AAATGGCAGGACTTAAAAATTTATATCACCTTATACAACGCTTTCTTTAAAAGTGTTGGTTAAAGTATTACCTTGTATGGCGCTTAAAATAAAAGTATTGGCTTTTCGTTTTTTTTAACTAAACTTTTTGTATGGCATTTTTTAGAGAAGTGTTGCACAAACCTAATACTAACCTTTGGCGCTTATATTAAGTAGCATCATTTTTTTCGAAAAAGGAGCGCTGTTAAATTGCTCTTTTGTAGTAGTGACCCCCGCCCACCATCATCACCATTACCTCCTCCATCACTGCCGCCACCCCACCCACCACAACCACCGCTACCTCCTCCTTCAGCACCGCCACCACACACTACCTGCGCTGCCACCGCCGCCTCCACCTGCCCACTGCCACCACCACCACCTCCTTGGCGCCACTACCTCCTTCTCCTCCATCTCCGTCGCCACCAGTTCTTAACTATTTTTTCTACAAAAATTATATTAAGGGTAAAATAGACTTTGTGCAATATATTAATTTTAAATAATTGTTAAAATATTAACTCATTGTATCTTACTTAAAAAACAAACCAAACACTACCCCTGTAATTAATATTGCATTCCATTACTGTTAGAACCGTCTATCATCCAAGAGGGGGGGGGGTGAATTGGGTGTATAATAAAAACTTAAGAACTTTGAAAATCTTTTTGCATCTTAACAAAAGCGGTTAGTATGAAGGTTTATAAATCAACAGTTAGATTAAATAATATATGCTGGAAATATAAGAGCTTAGGGAAGAGAATATGCAAACTATGATTTATCCTAGTTCGGTCCAATCTGTGATGGCCTACGTCCATTCCCCAGGCTCCTCCTGAGATTTTCAAATCTACTATCTTCTTGTTTAATCCGAGCACAAGAAAAGCCTTTACAATGCCACAAGTTTAACTAGGTACTTGTGAAACCTTTTACAAATCTCTCACCAAGATACTTCCCCTTACGGCAAGTCTTACGTGCAGAGCAATCCCAAAGATCTTCCTCTCCTGCTTACTCGTGCAAGTCTTACGAGCAGCAACGCTCTCTCCTGCTTACAACCCCTGTAAGTCTTATGAGCAGCAACGTTCTCTACTGCTTGCACCTTGTAAGTCTTACAAGTAGAATGTCTTACTGGCAATTCTCTCTACAGCTTCCCCCGTAAGGAAATTAACCCTCTCAAGGTCCCTCTACCTTGAGATCAACTCAAAAATATAGTTGAAAGTGTTTACAGACTCTCTCACAGAGTGGGTATAATACTCACTGAAGTACAATACAAATAATCACTTTCTCAATGATAAGTAATATAGAAACTGGAAAACAGAGAGTGTTTGGGTAGAAGCAGAGGATTCATATTTCTATCATTTTTCTCATAGTTGCTCGCTGTCTCAGTTACTCATCGACGTTGAGTGTTCTCTCATTTATAGTTGATGAAGATGATGACCGTTGTGAGCATTCGTCCGTTGGAGTCATTTTGACCGTTGAGCATATTTGGAAAACAAGCTACCATGAGATTTCCATTGCAAAGAAGAGCGTCACGTTGAGGAGTGGTATGTCTTATTATGAGCTGTACATTACGTTGTGGAGTGTTTGTGTTTGAATATTCAACAGTCTTTCGTGGTGTGTCAATTGCTTGTCTTGGTAGGTAGCCGCCATTTGGTGTGTAATGATGTCGCCCGCCACAATTGACTCTTCCATTCGAATCTGTAATCTCACTATTAAATTTCCTGTTTCACACTGCAAAATGCTTAATCACTAATATGATGAAGTATTAGTCATGGGTATGTTGGCTCATTGGTCAAAAGATGAATTTCTGATTTCTGGACTCGTCACGTTGAGTGTTGATATTTGCCATACGTGACCTCCATTCTTGAAGATGCAATCCAAATGTTTAATCTCCTGTTTTACACTTGAAATATATGTTAGTTAATGTTTAGGAATAATTACAAGTGAAAATATAATGAATGTATAACATTTAACCACGTTTGGATTGATGGCTATGAGAGTCTGAACTTCTGCATTGCTTTTGTCAGGACTTCACTCGAGTGCAAAGAAGCCTCATTCGAGTGCATGTACAATTTCACGTTCTGGCTTCCTCTTGGGCAAACACTTTCTGTCCAACACTCACATCTGCTCGAGTGCAATTCTGGACATCACTCGAGTGCAACCAGTCATGCTCGAGTGTGCTTCTTGTTTTCACGTACATGCTTCTTCTCGGGTTAACACTTTCATGTCAAAACTTGCATGTGCTTGAGTGTAAAATAGTCTGATGCTCGAGTGTGGATCCTAGTGCTCGAGTGTTGTAAATTTCTTCACGATTCAGCTGCTTCTGGACATCACTCGCACAACATTTCTCAAGAGTGCGTTTTTGCACTCGTGAGTGATGTGGGGCCACATTAGACAAAATTTATTTATTTGATTCTAATGATGTATCATAATAAAGCTCTTGCCATATGCATTACAATGTAAAAAGAATCAGCTCCAAACTCCTTGTATTCTGCAAGTTATGATCGAAAGAGTGTCTATCGCACTAGACTGTACAAGCGTCAACTTCCAGAAGGCATAGCTCCTAGAATATACGTTCAAATTAGTCAAATTACCTATCCATGGAAAGCCTTTTGAGTCTAGTTTCATTTGGCACTAGTCTCGTCTCAATCCGATGTGTCGTTTTTGAGTTATACTCAAAATACCGAATCTGTGTTGAAAAGTGACGGTGATTTCACTGTCATCTTCCACGGATCATATCTCCTTCATTTGAGCTTCTTTCAATGTGATATTGGTGTGAATTTTACGTGTTGTGAGTCGTCTTTCATATGCCACTAGTTTCGGGTCAATCCGACATGTGGTTTGAGAGATATGGCCAAAATACAGGACCTCTATCAGACTGAACGTAAAACAGAGTAGAACAGAGTAGTCATCCCGTGCTCGAGTGCAACACCTTTGGCACTCGAGTGTTGAGCTCACACTCGAGTAAAACTCTTCTAGAAGTGTCATAACTCACATATAAGTCATCTTAGCTTCGTAGTAACCTATTCCAACCATCATTTGATCATAGAAGCCTCCGGTATCATCATAGAAACCTCCAGTATCACTTCTAACAACTTGAACCTTGATATTCTCACTAGATCTTATAATTTCTTCTTTCCTTCCATATCTTTCTTCTTGATTTTCCTCTTGATAATAATTCTCCATAACCCAAGTAAGCATCTCCTTGACTATCTTCAATTTCTTTCTTCTTCCTCTTGTTCATTTTCATTAATTCAATCTTCTTCATTCTTTGCTTGACTAATCTACAAAATATGTAATATTAAATATAGTAGTTAGTCAAAGAAATACATTGTATAAACTTTTTGCTCTTATCATTTCATATCTATATTTGACATCATCAAAACTAATCATATCTAACAATTATCATTGCATCGCCTCGCGTTGCACTACAGGGTGTAATGGGATCAAACCAAACGGGCCCATAAGGATATTGTTTTGGGTGGATTAGAGATGTGGGGCTCACTCAAGGAAAATCCTAAAATCAATTGTTGCCAAGATCCGAACATGGAGTGGCAAAAGGATATGATATATCTGTTGAAAGGAAAAAAGGGAGATAAAATTTGGTAAAAAAGGGGGCACGCAAACCCAAGTCCAAAAAGGAGGAGAGAGCAGCGAACTAGGAACACACCATGACGATAGACAAAAAGTCTAAGAACGGAGCAGCACCCAAAGTTGAAGAAGCAAAGGAGACAGCAGAATTCAAAGAAGAGCAATCGGTTTTGTGGCATGACAATATAGGTGTTCAGACCAGCAGTGAAGTTCTCCTCCTTAAGTGACCTTTGTTGCAATGGCTTCGACAGATTATTCTCTTCTCCTTCTTTATTCTTTAATCCTAAATTTCTATATTTATTTCATAGATTTTGTCTTAGCCATGAGTGGCTAATTTTCTTTTTAGACCTAGAGAAACTATGACTTACTAGTGAACTAGATTTTATTTCTATTATTTATTAGTTATGTTTTATGTTAATTTTTTTACTGAATTTTGTTTTGTTATATCTGTTTGATGATTGGCCACCATTAAATGTGAATTTGAGCATTAAGATTTAGCTTGACTTTTAATTAGGCTATGAGATTAAGTAATATGGGATTAGATTATGATTTGATTTGCTATTAGGATATATATATATATATATATATATATATATGTTTATACCTAATAGCCCCATATAATTGTTGAAGTAGTATGTTTGAGTTATCTTGCCTCTTGAGTAATTATGTTAGACATAACAATTTATACTTAAGAGAGGGTTGTGAGTGGATCAACATGCACTTATAACTATTAATATTAGAGATTAAAAAAATTAACATTTTAGACTAAATAATTGAATGGAAATAAGATTTGAGGAGCTAGTGAGGGATTAATGACTCTAGTTTGTGTTTGAAATTGTAGTTTTCCTTATTTAATTTCCATTGAATTTACTTATAACTAAATTCGTTTAACTTAAAAGAAATTGAGATTTTAATACTTAAAAATTAATTGATTGATTCCCCGATCATGGGGACGATACTCTACTTATCATTTTATTACTTAGCACGACCCGTGTACTTGTGAAGTGCAATGTTAAAATACCTATGCTAAAGTGGTAAATACCTTTAGCAATGTTATCACTTGCATTACAAGTGTAGTCAATGATTTTTTTTTTTGTAAAAAGTGTTGTTAATGATTTCAAACATTACACTCTTGTAAAAATTGACTAGTCAATCTCCCACACCTCACTCAATAAGTTGAATTTTCTCTAGTTTGGAACTTGTTGAAAGTAGTAGTACATGAGTTAAAAGAAATGGTACATACTTTACAAGTGTCGTCAATGATTTTAGTCATTGCACTCTTGCTTGTAAAAATTGATAAGTGTAGTCTATCTCTCACCCTGACCCAATTAGTTGAATTTTCCTAAGTTTAAAACTTGTTAAAAGTCATAGTAAATTGCGTAAAAGAAATGGTAAATACCTATATAAATGTTACAAGTGTAGTATTATTTATTTATTATATTATTTAATGATTTTTAAATTGATTTATTTACTTCATAATTATAAAATTCGAATTATAATAATAAAAATTTCTAAAAATAGAATAAATTATAACAAATCATTTTTTATTCTCATAATTAAGAAGGTTGTCAATCACGTTACAAGTATAGTAAATATCTATTTAACTATTGTCAATTGCATGTTAGAAAATCCTAAGAGCTAACTTATATTTTTTGTGTACACATATATAAGAAATAAGCTTGGTTGCTCAGTGATTACCTATATTTTGTGACCCTAAAGGTTGGGGATCAAACCCCCCCCCCTCCAACACTCCTAGCACAATTTGAATAGAAAAACCCCATGGCACAAAAATATCTCACTAAAGCTCCGGCTATTGGTGTAAGAGCTTTGGCCGCTAGCAGGCCAGATGGCTCCTCTAGTATAGAGGTCTGGCGCTAATGGCTAGCGGTGCTCTGGCCAGCAAAGATCTTGTCCATTTTTTTTTAAAAAAAATGAGAGGGGCATTTTTGTTAAAGTAGCAACTCTTTAGAATTTTATGTTCCTACCTGTTTAACTAATTGTGGCCTATTGGATATTCACATGACCTTTTTGGGCTTTTGAAGTTTAAGAGGTATTTTTTAGTCATTTCCCCTTCTTTTAATGTGTATAATTTAAAATAAAAATAATATTGCCTTTGGTCCTTCATATAATATATATTTAGTAATTTCACTAATTAGTTATTTGTAAAAGTTGTGAGTTGGTTTCTCTAAAATACCTATTAAATTATTTGCATTGAAACTACTTTTAATGAAAACTCCTTTAACATGTACAATCAATAGAGATATTTAAGAAAAAAAAATGATAAATATAGGGGACAAATGATAAATAGAGGAGACAGAGAGAATTGAGGTTTCATATATCTATATATAAACATGATAAAAGTTAACCCCCAACTAACTTTTATAGTAGGAATAAGAGGTGATATCTTAAATACTAGTGGTCTTTTTTTTCTTTACAAAAGAAGTTTTTCATCTAAAAATTAAATCATAAATTAAAATTTTGGCAGTTGAAATTGTACCTAGATAATGCAAATCACATTGCAACAATAGTACACAATGAGTACCTTGATGCTCATCACTATAATGAGCACCAAATGCACCAACACATTGTAGGTGAAATGAATAAAAAATGTAAAGCACTTTATAAAAATAAATTAAAATCAACTCCATATTTTTTATCACAAGACATGCTCTCATTATATCCAAACATATGGTTCAATTTTACAATCTCCAGTTTGAGAAAGCCTTAAAGATGTTTGGTGCCATTTAGGCTATAAATCCCAACAATTTTTTTTTGTCCAAAATGAATTTATACGTCAACTTGGACACTTTTGTGAAGAATTGGCATCCTGAGGCATTTCCCCAAATCAAAGGCAAGAGAAAACCAAGGAAACCACTAATCTCCTGTATCCTTGTATAATTCACATTTTTTGAAAAATAGATTCGGGTTTTATTGGCATTAACTTTTTAACCCGAGGCATCATAGAAGCCATCATCTAGAATGGCCTTACACACCCCTGCTTGTTCCATATCTGTAATGCCCCAAATTTTAATTAAGGGCTAATGAGGATTATTGTGAAGGATTTTGGTAAATCAAAATTGATGAGAGACAAAGCAGTTATTGGAAATGCCCAATATCCTGTATTTTAGTATAATTATGTGATAAATAATTATTTCGGCTAAATATGAGGGGGATGGCGAATGGAATAGAGAAAGACATGAGAAAATGTATTATGTGGCAATTTAGTAAAAATTTCCATGATCAGGGGAAAAATTGAAAGAATGGAATTTATCGGTAAATTAGTTAGTGATTAATCAAAAAATTAATTGCTAACTAATAAGAAATGAGATGTGTGACTAAATGGCTAATGGAGTGGTCAGAGTAACTAATTGGTTACTTACTTTATGAGAACCAATGAGAGAGTGACATGTGGCAAGATTGCATGATGGTAGAGTGATTAGAGGAAAGTCAAAGGCCCAATTGTTTAATCATTTTCCCTCTCTCACCCCTCCATATTTTCGGTTGGAGAGGCATGGGGCTTAGGAAGCACTCATATCATTCTCTCCAACACTCTTAATCTCTTTTCTCTCTCTCCAAATTCGTGCAGCCCTTGGAAGCTATAGAAGGAGGAAGAGCTTTATGAAAAAGGTGAGTTTTTGACCCTCCAAATGACCTCCTATGTAAAAAAATATCTTCATCAATCTTGTTCCTTGTATTGAGAGCTTCGATTTTATGGTTTTAGATTTTCTATTGGTGGTTTTTTGAGCTCATAAGGAGGTCTTGAGGCTGGAGAACCAAGAAAGGTCTTTGAGAAAGTTGTAGAGGTGAGTAAGATGAACCTTTCTATATAGGTTTTATAGCCATTGGTTGAGTTTGGATTTTCTGGAAATTTTGGCCTTATTTTTGAAAATTAGGGTCATTATGTGTTTTGGTATGTTGTGGTCTTGGATATGATGCCTTGTGATGTGTCTCAGATAGTTAGAGTTGGATTAAGGTTGAAATGTGAAGTTTGTGGATTTTGGGAAATTGGCATTGTGTTGTTGATTATACGATTTCTTGTGAAAGCAATGTGAAATTGGTCATTTTGATGTCTCCATTGGTTTCCTTCTGAAATTTTGTATGGGAATGAGTTGTGGATTGGATTTTGGAACCATTGGAAACATAGTTGCAAAATTGGAAATTTTGGAAATTTATTAAGTGGAAATTGTTGTGCAAGTGGCCAATGTTGTATGGTAATTTGAAATAGCAAATGGTTTTAGAATAAGGTGAAACTTTCTAGTTTTGTAAATCACATTTCAAACTTTCCATTGATATAAAGTTTGGTCAATTCTGAGTTGTGTGTTGAGAGTTATGATTTTCCAAATTTTGGTGTCGAAACTGGATTTAATTATGGAACAGTATGAACATTTGTGAAATTCTGGATTTTGTGTTGATGTACAGCCTTGATCCATATTTTTCTAGTAAAGAGGATTTAAATATCTTTCATGAGGCTTTGGAATCATCCCATTTCGATTTTTTTAGAATTAGTTTTTTTTTACGTTCAGCCAAGAAACAGGATTTTTCTTGGCCGCTGGCCAAATGTTTCAGACTTGTTTTTGGCAGCGGCCAAGGGATTTTCGAGTCACGTCCAACCCCTAAAAATCAACATTTTACACTTCTGAAAGGTGGTTTTTGGTATAGTCTTTTCCAACCCTTTAGGCATATGTTTGGGGTTCTAGTAGCCACCTAAAGGTCTTAAATGATAACCAACTTTAAGTGTTTTGAAATGGAGTGTTGGACTAAAGAATAACTCTTCGTCCTTAATCATGATACTAGGATTTGATATTTGCCCTGCCCATAAGAGACCGGTGCTTGAGCAAGAGTGGATAGACTAAGGTAGTGACTTTTCTCTCAAGTTATGTATGATGCTTAGTATGCATGACTTATCATTATGTTGTTGTGAAAAATGTATGTGTTATCTACCGTAGGGCATTACAGCGTGATTAGTCATACGGGGTGATGGTTATCACACTTACCCCTGCCGTTGTAATTGTCGAGGATACGTTGTGGAATCATGGATTCCTGTTTTGAGAATAGGCCAGTGTGGCTTTGATGTGTTGTGAAATGCTTTATATGAAACCCAGCTATGGTGAAGTATATGATGTTGTGCAATACAGCGTGAGCACTTCAGCGTGAGCAAATGTAAGGGTGACGCACATCATACCTACCCTTACTGCTGTAACTGTCATTGTATTTTGCTATATGTTGTGTGATGATTTACTTTCATGCTTTGTGGTTGTGCATACTATGAGTGATTTTTTATTATGGGGATTCCTTAGAATCTCACTCTCCCAAAAACACATTTTCAAACAGGGCCGGTAGTTCTAAGAAAAGTAGGTGACGAAGGGTGGCTGAAGCTCTGAGCTAGGAGGTTGTTTTGATTTTGGTTATCATACTATAGATTTTGGATATTTGTTGGTAAACACTTGTATATATTGAAATTGTGGTATAGTGTTGTGTAATCCCCTAGTTAAGAGAAAATGGACTATAGGCATTAGTGCCTTGTAAAACCCTTATTTGATTAATGAAACCCGAGTGTGTCAGGAATTTCTATTGTACTCTGATATTTATGAATGAAATCATATTGTATAGGCCATTTGTGTATTTGAAATGTGATTATGAGACCATTGTTGAACAGGTTTTAGAAAGATTTTTTGTAAACTCTGATTTGGGAAGTTTAATTTTAATAAAGTCCCAAATCATCGTACGGTTTCTAATTCCACATAATTATGTATTTATAAACTTAATTTCGGGGGTTACAATATCCACCTCCATAAATAGAATAAGGTCATCAGTAAAAAAAAACTGAGAAATAGTTGTCTTAGTTTTTTTTAGTCTAAATGGACGCCAATTATCACAATTGACAGCACTCTGAATCAGGTGTCCTAAATGCTCAATAGCAATGACAAAAAGATACGGCGACTCTAGATCTCCTTGATGAACTCCACAAGAAGGACAAAATTTATTAGCTTTAGCCCCATTCCAAAGTAGCTGCATTGTGGGGAAAGAGACACATTCACCCTTTGAATATTCTCCAAAATCTGTAACTCTTGTAGATGGTCAAAGATAAACGACCACTTAATGCGGTCATACGCCTTCTCAAGATCAATTTTAATTGTCGTAAAACCTCACTTCTTCTTCATGCTTCATATGGAATGAACTATTTCTTGCACGAGAATAATATTATCTTCACTTTGCCTACTCTTCACAAAACTACACTGGTTAGGAGTAATAATCAAAGGCATAATATGCTTTAAGTGATATGATTTTTTTTTTTTGTAGGGAGGGGGGATGGCTTGAGAGCAAGTTTGAAGATATGAATGAGATAGATGATCGAAGGTAGAACCTTAAGAGAACCTATCTCTTACAACCATAACCATAAAGATACCATAACAATGATCAGCCCTTGATACAGTCAGAGTATCCTCATGAGAATACGGGGATGGAAGCAAAGTTCACACAAGAGAAATAAAATTCTCTAAGAACAAAGTTCTTATTCATATCATTATAATATTCTGAATATCAAATACAAAAAATGTAGCCTTCATATATAGGCTACCATAAAACACTCTAAAACTAAAACCCTAGTAAAAAATGCATTAAATGATGATTGATTGTCATGGTTGGCACCATTCAAGCATAAAAGAATAAGGAACTTACTTAGGCTTGAAGACTAAGCAACTACGTAAAAATAGGAAACCAAAAAGTCTTCTTGAACAATCTTTGACTACAAGGCCTTATTTAATGCAAATAAAAATAGGAAACTTACTTAAAATGAAATTAAACCATAATTAATGAATAATGATTTCTTTTAGGTGTTTCTTGAATTGTGTTGGATGTCACTTATGCTCCTCCTCTAAGGCCATACTTGTCACATGATATTTTAAGTGAATTCTTCAATCTGGATTGAACATGAGCCTTATACATCATCATGTTGGTTTTACTACTCTATGTTACACCAATTTCATGGATCTTTAGGCTGTGCCAGATGCTCAAGCTTCTATGTGTTGTAAAAGCATGCATATATGCTTAAATAAGCATGGGTAATGACACATTTGCACTCTCAACACATATACTAAAATTATGGGTCATTAATGAAGCAACTTGAAGCCTAAATGGTTTTTCCAGCCTCTTAAATATCTCACTCTTTTTTAGGCTTCTAGTAATTGGGGCCTCGATGTCATGAACATGATCTTGGGTTTGTTTAGAATCCACTTGGTTAACATAGACAATATCTTGTTTATTGTAGATGCAACCTAAGTTAACATATAGTATTTCGTCGCCACCATGGTTGCCAACTTTGATGCTTTCTTGAACACCACATAAGACACCACTTGCATCTTTATCATTAAGGCGGTTAGAAATAACCTTCATCACCACCTTATATATAACATTACATAAGCTTATAGGCCTAAAATCATGGATAGTTTGTGGTTGATCCAACTTCAAAATTAGCTCAATGTTCATTTCATTCACTTGTTTGCATCTAGAAAGGTTCTCAAATAAATCTCTCACCATAGTCACCACCGAGGGACCAACAGTATCCCGTTGACTCTGATAAAATAGAAGGTTAAAACCATCTAGACCCAGTGCTTTTAACGAACCCATATCAAAGATAGCACGCTTGATTTCCTATTCACTTATTGCTAACCTGATCCCAGAACAATAAACCTTGTCCAAAACTAGGCATCCAAAATTGAACACAAGTGATGAAGAAGAAACACCTCCTTCTGTGTAGAGTTCTTTGGAAAAATTACTCCCCATATTCATAATCTCATTTGCATCATATGACCATTCACCATTCTCCAAGAAAATAGATCAAAACTACAAATTTAAGAGTATTTTTTGTCGTAAAATGATTAAAAATTCAAAACTAAATCATTTAGGGGAATCAATAGTGCTGATATGAGCATAGTTGAGCATATCATCAGTAAATTATATAATGCAATAAGTACTACTTGATCATTATGCGTATGATTAATCCATCATGAAATATGTATTATGTGGGATGAATTTGAAGCCATTTTTGTTTTCTATTCTATTGTTTCAAAATATATATCACTTTAAAATTTTTTGTTGGTTCAGATCTGAAGCCCCAATTCATATTGGAGCGGAAAAATGGGTTGGCCTGGATTGAGACCCGAAAAATTGTTAGCAAATAGGCTTATAGTTAAGGGCCTACTTAAATTGGCTAGATGGTCTAAATAGGTCAGCCCTTTATAGTTCAGAGCAAGTCCCTTTGAGCCCTTTTATTTCTTTTTTCTTTGAAAATTGTTAATGATACTAATATGATTGATATTTTGTACATTGTAGGCAACTACGCTATAAATATTTAATTGTTATTGTTTTTTCTTATAAAAATAAATTTCAAAGAATAGTTTGGTTTGTTTAGTTTTGGACACTTATTTATTTATGAGAACTTTAAAAAATTGGTTGATTTGAATTTTAGATGATGACATGATTTATGTTATGGCTAATAAGATTGCTTCAACTTTAAAGTGATTCTTAGGCAAAAAGTCAATTGCTTCCACATCTATGCCAACTATGATTTTTTTTTTTTAAGTCAAAGGGTTTCAAATATATTTAGTGTGTATTTGGGTGATGGTGGTAGAAGTGGAATTTTACAATCTAAATTTTGCAAATTTAAGATAAGGTGTAAGTTAGATTGTGTGATGTCATTTATATTTGGAATGACTTTTGTGAAATAGTCAGTTTGACAAACAATAGCTTGTTTGAATACATGATTAACCAAAAAGCAAGCTTAGATGTAAAATAACTGCAAAAGAACATAAATTTTATTAAATAACACATTTATAATTTAGGCATATTAATCAAAAAGTTTAGAGTATTGATATTTTATATGTACAAAATTTATAAAGTATCAGTACTTTATGTGTATAAAAAATTATCATATTCTTCTTATCAATTAAAATTTTGATGTGGATTTTTTTCCCAATTTTCTATAAATTTTATTATTTAATTTTTCCCCTTCTTTTGGTACTTTTATAAAGATAAAATTATTGGGTCTTTTGGAGTATTTTTTTTTTAAATTTAAAGCAAGTTAAGAAGCACCTCAAGACCATTCTCTTTCTTCTAATGGTCATCTTCTCTCTTTGTGGTGACGCATAAAATCAACAAAATTTGTCTTTTGCTTCAACATGGTTTTTTCATCAAACAAAAAGCCTAAGGAAAAAAAATCGAACTGGCCAGTCCAACTGGAGAACTAGAGAACCCACATGTTCAATCCGGAGCACCCCATAAACCACTAAAAGTTGAAACCGGAAAAAAACTAGCCTCATCTGGTATCAATCGGTAGCAACTCGAAAAAACTGTCGGGGGTGTGCCATTTACGAAGTTTGTTTATCATCAATAATCAATCAATCATCAACTATCAACTATATCATTGAAATCTTGTAAAACCCGGTTCATTAAGAAATGGGTTGGTTCAGGTTTAACAGTTATATTTGGATAATTAAACAATATAATTTAGTAGTGCATGAATATCACAAATGATACCCACATAACTTCCTTTTTAATATTTTGAAAATCTCCTGTCAAATAAACCTATATCCCAATTAATATTTATAACATTACAAATAATTTAAAATCATATTGTCTAATATGTCTTCATTTATACAAATGTTACAAATCATTTAAAATGTGATTAACAATCAAATTAATACAAACACATGTGCGTAGTAATTGACTAAGTTGGTATCCAAGGGTTTTTATACTAAAAAAAATATGCATATAGAGATTCAAAAGCTAATGTTAGAGCATTGGAATACTGCATCGTGTAATATTTATCTTAATATTTTTCTTAATAATTCATCATCTCTTAATACTCAAATATTAATAGAATGCCTTATCATTACAAAATTTAAATTTAAAAGGGTTAAATGCTGAAGTAATGACTTTGATTTCATTCACAATTAAAATGAAAAATAAATGATGAAGTAATGGTTGACTTTGATTTCATCATTTTTTTTCCAAATATCGTATTTGTATTTGACAGTATGATTTTATTATTATACACAATATTTGATTTTATCTCAACTAATAATATCCCAATAAATGTTCATTAAGTAGTCCTATTTAATTCTTTTAAATGCTATTAATGAGACATTGTTAATGATTATTTCTATATTTTTTATTTATATGGTGTAATAAGTAATTCCCATTTACCTCAATAGCAAAGCGACAGCAGTCATGGTAAATAAATGAAGAGGGGATGATTGATGCGAAGGGTTCTTCACTTTGCTCAAGTGTGACTTGCTATCTTCTTCTGTATTTGCAGCTTCATCTCAAGCACCAGGTGCCCCCTTTTTTCATTTTTTTGATACACTCAGAATAAGTAAAAGACAGAAACTAAAGAGAATCACTTGACTCCTCCACCAGCATGCAAGTTGCCAGCGCGTCAGGTCCTAGGATCATTAAGCCAGGGCTATCGTTTAAAGCCAGCTTTGCCAGATGGTCAGCTTGGGTGTTGTTGTCTCTTTCAACATATGCAAAGGACACCTTTCATTGATGTTGTAGAATTTCTTTCACCTCCAAGATAAGGGCCCTGTCTTCATGAAACTCTGGTGTATCAGTATGAAGTAGCTCGATCGTCTCTTGGGTGTCAGTCCTCAATAAAAATCAATTAATTTACAATTTTGTTTATTTCATGCACATATATATGGAGAAATCCCACTTTCAACAACACATCCCTCAATTTTTGGTGATGTGATTTATTTTTGTATTTAATTGTATATTTTATTTTTATGATTTTTTCTTTAGGTGGGGGTTTTTAAAAGTTTCATTCAATTTTATATTGAATTATATTCATTTCACACAACGCACAAGGTATAAATGCTTGTTTTTTTTCAAAAAAATAGAGAGAGAGAAATTCGTAAGCAAAAAATGAAAAAATAACCAAAGATGAAAGATCTGGGTCACTATGAAAGAAGAAGATAGAACAAGAGGAGAGATGGAAATTAAGACTAACACTGACAAAGGTTGGCTGGTGAAGTTGAAGGTGAAGGTTGCAAGATCTAATGATGGTGGGATGGAGATGAGGTTGATGACAGCAGGAGATGAGGTTAGAGATGGAGAAGAGTTCGCCCTTCTTTTGGGCTCAATTGGGAGATGGAGATTTGCATAAAAAGATGTGGGAATGCTCTTATGCGGTTGTAAAAGAGTAATGTGATAGAGGGGATTAAGTGATAACTGTTTTGATTGACGGTCATGGGCTTAGATCGACCTTCATTATTCAAAAAAAAAAAAAAAAAAACATAATAACAAACATTGAATTCACTAATTCTTGGTTACTCAAATTTATTACAGAGGAAATAAAATAAAGTTAATTCATTTAGACCCAATTATTTGCCATCATTACTATTTATTACGCAGCTCAATTGCTTCATAACCATATGGCATATGCAGTGAATCCAAACACTACTTTTTGGAAGTAACACACGTTTTTAAATTTTAACTTAGTTATCTACCTCCTAAAATTAAAACCACCGAAAGGAGTATGTTTCTCACGTTTAATATTTTTCAATTTAATTTTCGCAAAAAAAAAAAAAAATTATAGATTCCAACTATTTGCATATTGTATTTTTTTCTTTCAATGAAGAATATTGTTGACAAAAAGCCAAGTACGACGATTATTCAATGGTAAATAAAATTAAGAACTGCATTATGTAAAGAATTAAATCAAAGGGAAAATTTCAGTTATAGCAAATTAATTTCAGTTAACCCTAAAACTTTCTGAAACTTCATTATATCCCATGATCAAAATGAAATTAATTTTTGTGGGTGAAAAAACAACAATACCCTTACTTTATTTGTCTGGTAAATTGTCGTATTTATCTTATAAATACCCATATTTATCTTGTGAATTTTCATATTGGCTTGTAAATGGCCAAAATATTTTTAAGTCCCTAGGTTCTTTTAAATCCCTTTATTTGTCTTGTAAATGCCCATGTTTATCTTGTAAATGGTCAAAATATTTTCAATTCCCTAGATTCTTTTGAATCCCTTTATTTATCTTGCAAAAAATATTTAAAAAAAATAAAAGAAGGGCATCATTGTTTTTTCACCCACAAAGATTAATTTCATTTTGATCATGGTGTGCAATTAAGGTTCAAAAAGTTTTGGGGGTTGACAAAAATTTTCCCTTAAATTAATGTTATAAATATTAGATATGTGGATATCCATAAACTCTCCATACTCTTGGTCTTTCATTTCCTACACTCTATAACCTTTATAATAAATAGTCTTTATGCTCATAATTTAAATATTACAATTTGTTGACTCATAAGGATTAAATTTGTTATTTACTTTGTATAACTTTTAGTTGAGGTTGAGGGCTTATAAATAGAACATTATATACTACACTTTGATTGCATCCAAATAAATAAGATATTGTTCCCTCCCTCTCTCAAATTCTCTCTTATCTCCCTCCTTTCCTTTTCTTACATCTCAATGTCTTTTTTCTTTCTTTTTTCTCTTTTTCATAACAATTAAGACATTTTTACCGGAGAATGGATTTAACGCACAAACGCACGCATTCAGCCAAAAGAAAATTATATAATCACTTAAATATACTATTAATATTGTAATCATTCTTATTTGTAAAAATCAGGGAAGACCCCAACAATTTATTGGTGAGTTGCAACTCCCATGTTGCCTCGATACAAACAGGTAGGTAACAAGTTCCCTACGGGGTTCAATACAATATCTTGTCTTAGCACGTATATTGCCTTCTCTAAACATGTGATTAGTTTGATTAGTTTCAATAATCAGAAGAGAGATCTACAGCTTCTCCACAAATCCACTAAATAGAATATAAAACAAAATAACGCTGCTTGAATAAATCATGTCAAAACAACATCATCGTACTGGTTTTTCCAGTAAAGAGATACTACAGGCCCGCCAAGCAGATCTGAGCGAGCTAAAACACAGAAGATAGGAACTTGAAGATCATTTTCATTTAATGACCTCGAAGTCAGACAAGGACGATGCCACTTTTGCTATCTTCAGACATCTCAGGTACCTTAAGCCTATCTGGTAAAGCACGTAACTTGTCGGCATTTTCGAATAACTGCATGCGGTAGACGCTGCTGTGTAAACGGCTAAAAAGCTGCTTCTTCAATGATTCAAAAGCTAGGTCCAGTCTTTGTAGTTGTTCCATTGCATTTACATTATACAGGAACAAGCCATAGTACAGAGCAAAACTATCTCCGGCAGTGTTCTCTACCAAACTCAACAAAGTCTCGTAGCCTTTTGTGTCGATGGGTGTTGCTTCCAACTCTAGCTTTTCCAAAATCCTCCTCATAGTGTTTGTGATAAACTGTGATCCAGCCGCATGCAAATCATGCTCAGCACATGACATGGGTTCCATTCGGCATCCTTCTCATGCAAAGATGTTAAGAAACTGATCACATCGAGACATCCTTAATTCATCTTTTCCAACCCTGACTCTATCATAGACAAAGGGAAGACCTTTCCACCCATTTTTCCCACTCTCAGGCCCAAACATAGGATGAGTGCAGAGAATATCAAAATCAGGTGGCAAGAGCTGAAGAAACTGTTGGAAATTGTGCTCTAAGGGCTAATCATTGTATTTTGAACATTATTATTTTAATGAAATTTCTCTATTCTGTTATCATATTATTTGCATGTTAACTGTGATAATTGTATCCTTAGATAATTCATAAAGATTGTCCTAAAATGTCCCTGGTCGGTCATCTATGCGAGAGCAGAGATGAAACAAGATCAGTATGACTTTGATAAGATATGGAGATACGAATCAAAGTCTTAGATACTTGTAAGAGTACAAGGTGCTGGACCGACCCACTATGAGAAAACTACATGGATCAAGTCATACACTTTTCTCATTTATAACCATGTGTGTGTGTGTGTGTGTGTGTGTATTATATGATCACTACTAGAAAAAAGGGTTTTAACGTCCCTTATTTTGGCCTTTTAACGTCTGAAAACAGAGGGACGTCTATGTGAGGGTCATAGAAAAACACGTCATTAACGTCCGTAAAATAGGAGACGTGGAAGGCAGACTTTAGACGTCCCCAGTTGGAACTGGGGACGTCTAAAGTGGGACCTTAGACGTCCCCAGAAGAATTGGGGACGTCTAAGGTGGACCTTCGACGTCCCCAGTTCCAACTGGGGACGTCTAAGGGGGACGTCTAAGGTGGACCTTCGACGTCCCCAGTTCCAACTGGGGACGTCTAAGGTCCCACATTAGACGTCCCCAGTTCCAACTGGGGACGTCTAAAGTGTCGCCAGCAGTCCTTTCCACGTCCCTTTTTTTATTAAGGACATTGAAAGTTTTTTTTAAATGGACTTTTTATATATATTGCACTGTCTGGAAATGTAAACTGCAGAAATAGGATTCCAACAACAGAATAAAACAACAGCAGTTCAACAGAATGGAAACAACAACACAGTGATCAATCAACCCAAGGCTTCTACATGCCACACAAACTTTCAAACCATACAAACTACACAACAATCTATATCCAAGTCTACTACATTCCACACAAACTTTCAAACCATACAAACTACACAACAATCTATATCCAAGTCCCCAGTTTGTACAATAACCAAGACTAAAATCCAATCCATATCCAACAACAATAACGCTAATTATATGTACTACCACAAAAGTATGTCCTACACAAACTACTAAAGACTTTACTCTTCTGGTATACGTTGAAGAAGATGTCCAGCCATAAAGTCTCTGATCATATTTAAGTCTTCATATGAGTAGGCATCTTCATTGTCAAAAATCTGTAAATTAGAAAATAAGCTTAGATGAAATAATGAATGAAGTGAATGAATTGCCATTGAATCACAACACCAAGAATATTATCCTTAGAGAATGAAGAAGCGATTACTTGTTCAAAATCTGTCGTAATGCCACTTTGAATGATGTTAAACATATAAAGCAAGACATAATATCCACATTCCCAACCGCCAGGTTGTCGAGGGCACTATAAATCAAAAGCAAATGGTTCAAATCAATAAAGGCATATCTAAAACGACCGTCAATCAAAAGAACTTGATTTGAAACTACGTACCTTTGGAAACAACCATCTCGGATCTTTGCCACCTCTACGTTCGCGTGGCCCGCCAAGTGCTCGATACGTCGTGCATGCCCTATCATTAAAATGAAAATCAACATAAATTAGAATAATTCATTAAGTCAAGAATCAAGAAGCAATGAAATACAAAAAAATAACTTACTGGTTGAAGACGCTTTTAGTTTCTTTGTCTGGTCTTCTATTTAAGGAATCAAACCAGTAAACAACGTGCGACCGAGGACAGACAACACACAAACTCCAGTGATAACTATCACAACATATACAGATTAAAATGAAGTTAGATGGGAAGGCAATTATTTATTAAAAATCTCAAATACACACAATTAAAATGAGTACCCTTGAACAATCGGTGCTAGATAACAACGATACTCGTCCTCTGCCAATGCAAAGCCCACATAGTTCATCCTTCGTTTCAATGTATTCTCAACCCTTGTCGTATGTGCAGGAGACAAGAATCCATATAAATCAACTTTCTGAGAGTCAATGCATATACGACGGAAGGAGCTATAATAGAATTAAAATGATGAATGTATTAGCTAGTTAAAATCAACTTAACTAAATGAATCAAAAAATGGGAAATAAAAAACTTACAGGATTGCAAATTTGCCCCATCCAATATCTAGCTCCTCGAACTTCATGAACTGTTTAAGATCTTGTTTATCAATTGTGAAGTAATACTCTGTTCCCTGGCCCACAATCCTTGGAGGCATATGCAAATCAATCTGGCGAATGCCTTTATAAATATGCTGCAATCGTGCTAAGAAGGGCCATTTCTCTGCTTCCTGCTCGTTCTTTTAGAACATAAAAACACATACTGTTAGTAGGATGTCAACACATCTCAAGTAAAAGTGAGGTAGTTCCATACCATTGGAGGTGTTTGTGGTAACAAGCCAATAAGATGTACAGGCCAAAGGATGAAAAATCCTCTCGCCTGAGCTATCGTGGCAACCTCGTCATCAGGAATAGGGATGGTTGTACCTTCTTCCAACTCTCGAACACACGTCACAGTCACCCTACACAAATGCTGTGGAATTTGCTGATGGTGGTGGGTGGTAGCTTGTGTGTGAACGAGAGCATCTGCAACTACATGCAGCACTGGGGCATCCAAAGAGAGGATGGCAGGTTCTCCCTGGGCTGGAGGGGGAGAAGGGTCGCCAAGTGGTTCCTCCACCGGGTTGTAACTTCCTTTGGTGCTGTGGAAGGCTGGGGATGAATGGGTTCTACGCTCGGTAGTTGCCATATGCGATTCACACATCTTTTACATTTCAGCTCGTATCTCAGGCATCAGCTCAAGACGTAGCTCTGGTAACAGCTCTTGTCGGAGCTTGTCGTGGAGGTTGGCCTCGAGCTCTTGTGAGACTTCCTGACGAATCTTAGCCACAAGCTCCCTACTGGGTTCAGCTTGTGACGAATAAGGATGTGAGGCTCGGCCAAAATACTTCGTGACACGAACTCCCCCTGCCTCCCCTTGAACATGACCAGGGTGATCTGCCTTCCCAATCGCCGTTGACAAGATGTCCATCCGTCCACTTGGAGTGAACGAACCTTGGCTACTATGATCTTTCAGTTTATCCTGCAGCATAAAAGTTATCGTAAGCACTCCCAATATGAAAAAATAAGTTTGTATTTATGCTCTAACTACTTACAATTCTTGCGGCAACCTCAGCAACAGTTGGATTTACGTACTTCCCACCCTCAAGCCTCCCTGCTTTCCATTTTTTGTGACGTGGTGGAGGTGGCGGGGGCTAGACCACAATGGTAGGATCTGATGTGGCTGCTTCCTTCAATTTCTCTAACTCTTTTGCCATCATCTTTCGCTCAAGCTTCCGATAACCACCATGAGACATGCGATGTTGATAGGTATTAGCTGCTTGCCTCTCTGCATTTGCTGCACTTAATGCCTTTGAAAGGAAAACAACGAACACCGAATCAATAATGTCAACTATATTCAAATAAAACACTATGATGACAGAAATCTTATCAAAAAGTTTGGATCTTCTCGTGATGCCATAAACAACCTCTAGTCCTCTGGAGACAAAAATAGATACTCATGACATGGATCCTGACCCCTCATGTCCCCTCGAATGTAATCTCGTGTGAGCCTGTTCTTGAAATCTTTCCATCGTAGACGAACCTCCGTCATCTACTCCTTGTACATCTCCACGGTATCAGGGACATCATAGGTTTGCTGCAAGTTAAAAACATAAGTTAATTATATTTGAAGCTATAGGAATAAAGATATAATGCAGATGTATTGAAACTTATATACCAAAAGTTGTTGCCAAATCAAGTCTTTGGTTTTTGGTGGAACCAACTTCCAATTATCATAGGTAATGCGAACTTTGCTTTGAGCCAAAAAACCTACGTAGCTAATGAAATGGTCTTCCTCCGGACCAATTGGTTTCATATTTTCGTCAAAGTCAATATGCAACCTCTCCTGTTGATGGTGATGACGTGCTACTAATGCAGGCATTTTTGTACTGCCTCTAACCCTTCTTCTCACAGCCGGTTCAGGTGTCGCATCACGTTCAGGCCTATTCATTTCATTGTCCCTATCACTTTGTGAGTCACCAGAATTGTCCATATTCCTGTAAGCACAAAAATCATTGTCAGATAGGTGAATAAATTGTAAGAAAATGAATAAACTAACTAGTTATAAAACAAACAGCACACATTACTATTTTTTAAGTTAAGCTCTTACTCTAGATTGTTTCCCATATTCCTTCACCATGATCATTTCTCACAGCATATTCTTCATCATCTACCAATTCTACTTCACTTGTTGTAGGTGGATTAATTGTGAAAGGTGGTATGTCGTCAAGGTTGAAGGTCGGATCACCATGCTTCTATTTTTTACTCTGAAGTACAATGGAAATTTTTTTATTTGCGGGATCTGTGACATAAAACACTTGTTTCGCCTGGCTTGCTAGAATGAAGGGCTCATCCCTATAACCTACTCTTTCAAGATCAACTAAGACAAATCCAAATTGTTGATCTATTACCACAGCATTATTGCTAACCCACTTACATTTGAATAAAGCAACTTTGAACTTGTTGTAAGTGATTTCCCATATTTCTTCTATCACTCCATAATAGGCCATGGTTGCTAATATGGGGTTTTTGTCTTTCGAACTGGAAAAGTGCATGGCTTCAGCTTCTACCATCACCCCACTATTTTGCATGGTACTTCGGTCATCTTGGTCTTTTGTGTAGAAAGAATACCCGTTTATATAATAACCGCTCCAAGTAATGATCTGAAACGAAGGCCCCCAGGCTAGCCACTCTATTGTCCCAGACACACCGGTCTCATGCAAAACCTTTTCCTCAAACCACTGAATGAATGTCTTGTTTTGCTCAATAGTAATCTGCATGTCATTCTTCCTCGGATGCATGTTCTTCAATCTCTTTCTGTGTTCCTCTATGTACGGTTGAACTTCTGCCATGTTATTCAGGATATAAAGGTGTGCTTGCAACACCTCTTCACGAGGCATAGTCTTCACTTTCAGTCCTCGTGTTCCCTTGCTCCTCCCCTCTTCATGCCGAGATTGTTCCTTCTTCCCTGATAGATAATCGCTGCAGAAGTCCATAGCCTCTTCAACAACATACCTTTCAACTATTGAGGCTTCTGGTCGATAGGGATTTTTAGAGTACCCTTTTAAGATCTTTATGTATCGCTCGAAAGGGTACATCCACCTCAGGTAAACTGGACCGTAGAGCCTTACCTCCCTTACCAAATGAACTATCAAATGCACCATTATATCAAAAAAAGAAGGAGAGAAGTGCATCTCTAATTGGGACAATATGATATAACCCTTAGCTTCCAGTTCATCCAGCTTTTCAGTGTCAATGACTTTGTTACAGATAGCATTAAAGAAAACACACAATCTTGTCACAGTGCTTCAAACTTCATCTTTCATAATCCCTCTAATAGCTACTGGTAACAGTTGTTGCATCAACACATGATAATCATGGAACTTCATTCCCACTAACTTCAAATCGTCCATTGACACACACCTTCTCACATTCGAAGAATATCCTTGTGGTACCTTAATTTCATGCAAACACCCACACAAACTTCGTTTCTCCGCTTTTGATAGTGTATGCGCTCCTGGCTCCATGTATGCCCTCCTACCATCATCTCTTATCTGTGGATGTAACCGTTCTCTTATTCCCATATCAACAAGGTCTAGTCTCACACTAATCCCATCCTTGGTCTTCCCTGGAATGTGTAAAAGCGTACTGACAAGGCTATCACAAACGTTTTTCTCCACGTGTATCACATCAATACTGTGTCTCACGTCAAGCCTACGCCAATATGGAAGATCAAAGAAAATTGATCTCTTCTTCCATATGTTCTTCTCACCCGCAGTCTTCTGATTCTTACCGAGTAAGACATTGATACGTTCAACCCGACTGTAAACTTGCTCTCCGGTTAATGCCTTTGGAGCCATTCCATGCTCCGGCAAGCCATTAAAACGCTTTCTTAACCTACGATACGGGTGGAACCTAGGAAGGAACCTCCTGTGACCTAGGTAGACCGATTTTCTTCCATGTTTCAGTTGGTGGAAGTGAGTGTCTGCTTCACAGATCGGACATGCCTTATGCCCCTTCGCACTGTAGCCTGAGAGGTTTCCGTAGGCAGGGAAGTCATTTATCATGGTGAAAATCATTGCACGTAGCTTGAAGGACTCATTCTTATATGCATCAAACACATCTACGCCTTCCTCCCACAACTTCTTCAAGTCCTTAATCAAAGGCGCCAGGTAGACATCGATATCGTTTCCTGGCTGTTTTGGTCCAGAAATCATCATAGAAAGCATCACATACTTGCGTTTCATACAAAGCCAGGGAGGCAAGTTGTATATTACAATGAGTACTGGCCACGCACTGTGTGTGCCATTAAGAGTTCCATACGGATTGATGCCATCTGTACAGAGCCTAAGCCGAAGGTTTCTTGGCTCGCTGCCAAATTCAGGGAACATTTCATCTATTTTCTTCCACTGTGGAGAGTCAGCAGGGTGCCGAAGATATTTTCCATCGGATATTCTATCATTCGAATGCCATCTCAACTTCTTCGCTTTTTTTGCAGTCCCAAACAAACGCTTAAAGCGCGGTATTATTGGAAGATACCACAGAACCTTTACAGGTTGCCTTTTAGTTGTCGTATCACCACAACCACCATTTTTCCTCACTTTGTATCGTGCAGTTTGACACTTAGGGCACTCACTCAGACCTTCATACTCATTTCTGTACAGTACACAGTCATTAGGGAAAGCGTGAAGCTTTTTATACTCCATACCCATTGTAGATAGGATTTTTTTTTGCCTCATACATACGATTTGGAAGCACATTATCGTCTGGAAACATATCACACAACAGTTCAAGCAGCAATGTGAAACTACTATCGGTCCACCCACAAGTTGCTTTTAAGTTCACCAAATGTAATGTTCCTGTCAGCCGTGTGTATTTACTCCCTGGGTACAACGGTGTATCTGCATCACTCCGCAGGCTGTCATATTCATGCGACTGCGTAAAGGATTCTACCTCAACATCATGAATCATTCTCTCCATTGTATCTTCATCTATGACATCCACAGCTTCCTTCTTGTGCGACGGACAATCAGTTACTTCCTCACCATGCCATATCCACCTTGTATATTGAAGATTTATTCCATCACAAAGTAGGTGATCCCTTATAACTTCAACATCCCGTCTTCTCTTGTTTAAACAATTGACACAAGGACAAAAATACATGTCATTTCTGGCTGGAGCATTCCTTCTAGCATATTCAATAAACTCTTCAACCCCATTCTCATATTCTTCACTTGTTCTCAAAGCATTCATCCAACTATGATCCATTTTATTACCACCTACGCCATTCCCATTTACACTTAAGTTAATAATAATTGTCAACACTAGAAATGCCATTTACTATTTTGTTTTTCAAAATTTTGACAACATTTCCCCTTAAAATTGAGACATCCCAAAATCAAAATAACAAACCATCTCAGCTTAATTTAAATGAAACAAAACTTTAGCTTTTAGCACCAACCACAAACATAATACACTTATATTTTAGCAACCAAATTATTAAATCAAGTATGCGAATTTAATGAAAAATTGTAAAAAAAAAATGCAAGTACGCGAATTTCTTATATTAATGTCTACGTACACTAAGTTACAATAAGATTGCCTAATTCTAGCACTAAATATATATATATTAATGTGTGTGTCTTATGGCAATATATATATATATTGTGTCTACAAGATAATTTTTTTTGTATTTTTTTACTTTCTTTTTATTCTTTATTCTTTTCTCATTTCTTTTCCTTTCCCTACTAATTAAAAGCATTATCATGTGCCAAAACTAATAGTTACCATCATCAACCTAATCAAAACGCATAAACAGAGTAATAAAATAAACCTCTAACTAATACTAAAAATATACTATACTAAATATATAAAAAATTAAACACTTATTCAATTCATACAAAACTAATAATAAAAAGAATAGTAAAACGCCCTGTCATCTTATTCAAAACGAAAATGCTAACCTTTGGTGAAGCTTTGGAGGAGGCCGACGGTGGTGGAGAATCTGTAAACAAAGAATCTCAAAAACTGCAGCAGGGGAGCAAAGAAGGAGGAAGGAGTGATGAAGCTTTGGACGGAGTGAGGAAGCTTTGGAGAAAGAAATTAAAAAACCAAGAAAGGGAGAGGAGACCGATCAATGGGGATGGAGTGATGAATTTGGGAGGAGATGCAGCAGGGGAGTGGAATGGGAAAGGAGAAACAACGAAAAAACTGCAGCAATGGGGACGGAGTCTCACGGAGATGGGAGTAAATGAGTGATTGAGTAAAGTTGGGGGGAGGAGAGATAGATGGCAGGGGAGTGAGTAGGAAGAGCTTTTGACATCCTCACATGCACCGGTCACGTCATTTGAGGTGCATATGAGGCTCTACAACGTCCCCAGCTGTGCTGAAGACGTCTAAACATACCTTTAGACGTCCCCAGCTGAGCTAGGGACGTCTAAAGAGAGGCTTTAGACGTCCCCAGCTCCCAGCTCAGCTGGGGATGTCTAAAGATAGTATTTACACGTCCCCAGCTCAGCTGGGGATGTCTAAAGGTATCTTTAGATGTTCCCAGCCCATCTGGGGACGTCTAAAGGCTTTTTTTTATGATGTTTAAACGCGCCAATGTCTAAAATTTGAACCTGACCATATTTTGGACGTCCCTTTTTTTAAAAAGGGACGTCCTTTAGGGTCTTTATAAGTATATTCTGTAGTAGTGGATATTATTATATTGTGTTAGTTTTAAATTTAATTTATTAAGATATATTAAATTTAATAACTAACATGATAGAGATATAGTATCTCAGATTTAATTTATGAAGATAAATTAAATCTAATGACTCTTTATTTGGATTAAATAAATAGGTTAAATTAAAACTGTCAGACAGATTTAATTTAAACTGAATTTATTTAATTAGCTCATCAAGATAATTAATAGTTAATTAATTTCGAATTTAATGATGATTAATTTTGAAATTTGAAAATAGCCCTCATAGGTTATAAACTTGATAGAGCAGATATATTGATATGCACGTGAGAATTGAGAGCCGTAAGGAAAACCCGAGGAGACATTAGAGGTGATAGCACGCAGTCTCGGTTGGAGAGCATTCGTGTGGATACCGGTAGAGGGAGCGGACCTGACGTGTTGGCTCCTAGAGATTGAGAAAACCCTGAATCATAAAAGGTATGAATCCTTCCAACTTGGTTTAAACGCCGTTGATAGATCCTCGATTAGGATCAGTGAAAATTTTTAAAATTCTTCTGTTGTGCCTGCCGATCCTAACAGAAACAAGTTTCTAGGAAATTCTTTGACAGAGGGTACATCAACAAACAAGGTACTTCTCTTTAGTCTGTGCACAGGTAAAGACTTGAGAACTTTCTCAGTTGATAGAATGGAAGTGCAAAGCAATATCATATCTGGATGCTGTTCACAAAGATCATTTGCATCATTGAAATAAGAGACCCCTAGTTCCTGGGCCGCATCAGAGTAGTTTTTTCAAGAGTATGCTAGCACTTTATGGCCTTGGCGTACCATAGCTTTTGCAAGAAACTGACCAAAGTTGCCAAATCCAATTACTGCAATCTTAAGCTTTGAGTTCTCATCAAGCTGGGTGGAATTATTTGGCATGAAGTTGTGCATTTGGGCAACATCATGGAATCTACAGAGTAACATTATATGTTATGCTAGACTAGACATTGTCAAAGAGACTAATAACACCATCTTTAATCCCCTACCTTAATAGCAAAATTTATAGTTTGAGAGTGCGTCATTAAGTTGAAATAGAGACCAGCGATTAATTTAAACTTTTCCAGAACTTGTTTAGTGCGGTCTCACATTCACATTTCGAATATAATTGGCCTGTGCAGTTTGGTTTCAATCATGTATATCAGAGTGCAACCAAAAATTCCCGACAACGCTTCGGTTTCGTTTACTTAATAAAGGGTTTATAGGGCACATTGCCCATTTACAGTTTCTCATACAGGGGATTACACAACACTATTCAATATATACAGCACATGCAGTTAATCCCCAATAAAATAGGACAACCAACTACCAAAATTAAAACTCCTAGCTAGGAGCTTTAACTGCCCTTCGTCACTTGCTTTTCCTTTGAACCACTTGCCCTTGCTGTAGGTTAGTCATTGGAAAGAATGGGATTCAAAAGAATTCCAGTAGTAACAATTCACTTATAACATGTGCAATCACAAAGCATGTAAGCAAATCACAACAACAACAACACAACGGCATTTCTGCAACAGCTTTCGCTGCATTCACAACAGCACAACAACGGCATTTCACAACGGCAATGTTATATCACGGCATATTCAATGAAATGACATACATGCAAGGCATCATACACAGAATAAGAGAAAGAGACACTACCTTGTTCTTTTTGCTCGTGCACTGGCACTGGTTTATCACGTGCAAGGCAAATGTCAAATCCTATAATTAGAATTTCAATGACAAGTTATTACTTAATCCAATTCTTTAATTCAAACACTCAAGTTGATTATCATTAGGGACATTTAATCAAATCAACTAAGGACTTAAAGTGGTCAATTAACCTAAAAGACCAATTCCTAACCTCAAAGTTTAACAATACTACATTATGCCATTACATCTTCAATTTTCGCATAAGAGATCAAATCTGCCAGAATTTTCTCCAGACTTTGACAAATCATAACTAATTCTACAAAAATCGAAATGAGGTGATCCCAAGTCCTATAGAAAGCTATTGAAGTCCTCTTCATAGGAAAAATATGAATCATTACCGGAAATCATCACACAATTCCAGAATTACACAAAATCCCACACTGCTCCAGAATTAAGTCTAGTTTCAACATCAAACTTTGGGCAACCAGAACTCCCAGCTCAAAAAACGAAATGACACAAATTATGTATCCATTTTGAAGCTTGGAATGTGAAATTTAAGATTTAAAAGTTTCATAATGTTTAGAGATCATGCGGTTATCCAAAAACACCACACAAGTAGAGTACTTTGCTGGAATTCTGTTTAGGCTGAAAACCCAGATTTACATTTTGAGTTTCAATTACCCAAAATTCACAACCCGGGGCTATTCCCACATAATTTTTCTTGTAGAACACAATGGTAACAGAAAAATTAACAAATTCTCACTTGTTCTCCATGTCTTGTTTTGGCAGAAAATTCAAAATAAATTCCAACAATTACCAACTTCGAATTTCAGCATCAAACTTATGTCAAATGGTTTCCAATCATCATAAACCACCAATAACATAACCAAAACATCATGAATTACCCAAACCCTTGTTTGGCCAAAATCAAGGCAGATTTACACATGCCAAAATACTCATTCAACCAACACAACCAATAGCTCAAATAGATGCTAATACTCACCTCTTGCTTCTCCTTAGCTCCTTTCTTTGGTTTTTCAGCTTTTGTTCTTAGATGATATATCAAAACACCTCCTATTGATATTCTAAAACCATAGAAATGAATCTCTCATCAAGAGGAACAAAGTTTGTGAAAGACACTTGAGCCATAGATGAGGTTAAGAAGGTGAAAATCCAAGATGAAACCCTTACCTTAAACATGTTTCTTCACTTGTTCTGTTCGTGCTTCAGCTAGCCGACTTAGAGAATGAGAGAGAGAGAGTGAATAATAATCAGTTTTTCCCTTCCCTTATCACTTAAAAACCTGACCGAAGAGTTGGACAAAAAGGAGAGAAAAATATGTGGTCCGCATGTATTCTTTTTTTTTTTGGGTGAAATCCAATGATAATTTCCAATATGTTTGATTTGTTTTTTTTTTCTCTTTTCTACCTCTTCCTCACTTGGCCTACTTTACCTTAGATATTTGATGAAGAATTAATTGCTTCAATTCATTTACTCTTCTTGTTTCTTCTTAGCCGTAATTATTGACAAAGAGGGAGGGGTTTGTTTGACTTATATTTTCTTCTTCCTTTTGGTATTTCTTTTACCAACTTCCTTCTTTCTTTGTCCCAATGTACCACATGAGCAAACGGTGAGGGAGAATATTGATTAAATGCTTACTCTATCTCTCTTAGCATTTCCTTGACCGAAATGAAGAAGAGGAAGGGTGATAAAAGACTTAGCATGATATTTTTGACCAAGTCTTTGTCTTCACTTGGTCATCTAATTGCTTTTCTTTCTTGCCTCATGATATATGAAAATAGCTTCTTGGAAGAGGATAATGAGCTCTCAAAAATATTCTCTTACACCTCCTTAATTGATATTATTTCAATTGCCAATTTAACACATGTTTACTTTGACTTTTATGTCATCCTTTTTCCGGGGTACATCTGTCATTAATCTCACTATCCATTTGTACATTTAGTCCTTAATCATATTTTGGGATATTACAACATCCCATAACCTAAAAAAGAAAAAGTAGAAGGGAGGTGCCTAAAATCTTCCCTATAAAAGCCATTTACCATTTTGTTATGAGTTGCATTGAATGTTCCGATTCATGTAAACAACAGCACATATCTAATTTGCTTAATTTAGTTGCTAGCTTTAAAAAACTTAGCATAATTATGTATATTTTTATTCTGATTCTAATCGCAAGACAACTTAGCCGATTTTAAATAAATCAGAAAACACACCTATATATTTAAGTTGCTCTTAACATATAATACGCGTCTTAAAAAAATCGCAAAGCTTACAACAAAACTTGAAGTTACTTTGTATCATTGGAGGATGCTTTTTGAGCATTTTTGAACTCTGCGTGGTTATTATTTAGCATCTTTCCAGCATTCTCAAATAACTGTTTTCTCACGACATCATGCAAACGCCCTATCAGTTGTTTCCTCAAGCCCCAAAAGCCAAATCTAACCTCTCTAACATCTCCAAAGAATTCTTGTTGAACATGAAGAGCCCGTAATACAAATCAAAACTATCTCCTGATGTGTTCCCTACTAATTCTAACAAACTCTCATACCCCTTTGTATTTATTGGAGTTGGCTCCAACATTAACATACCCAAAACCCTCCCAACAGTATGTGTGATAAATTGTGTTTCTGCAGCATATCTATCATGGTCAGCACACGTCATCTCAATCATCTTACACCCTTTTCTTGCAAAAATATTAAGGAACTTATCACAACGAGAAATTCTTGAATCTTCATCCCCAACTCGTACTTTATCATACACAAAAGTAAGACCACTCCATCCATGCTTGGCCCTCTCGGGTCCAAACATGGGATGCGTGCACATAATGTCAAAATCACTTGGCAAGGCTTCCAGAAGCACATTCTTAGGGAACTCCTTCACTGAAAGCACATCCACAACCAATGTACTTCGTTTCAATCTCTACAGCGGAAGAGACAACACCACTTGCTCAGTGGAAATTATTGATGTACACAACAAAATAATCTCAGGGTGTTCTTCACAGAGGTCATCAGGATTAGGGAAGAATGAGACGCCAAGTTTACGAGCAACATTGGATTGATCAGTGCGAGAATGAGCCAAAACAGTGTGTCCTTGACGTGTGAGGGTCTTAGCAAGGAACTGACCGAACTTGCCAAATCCAACAATGGCAATCTTGAGCTTCTGGGAATTCTGAAAGTCATTGGCAAGTTTTGATTCGTAGTCATATAGCTAAGCGGCATCAATACATCGCATATAAAGTGATTGGCGCAAGGAAAAACTCTGATGGTTAAAATCAAGAGAGGGAGGTATGGCGAAGTGCAAAGGGCGTTGACGACCAAGAGGGGAATAAAAGGAAGGTTTATGTCTCACCGGAGATGGGTAAAAATTTGACACAGACCATGGCCATCCTGTAGAGAGAAAGACAAAGGAGCCCCAATCAACAAAATTCTAAGCAATGTCGGTATTGAAAAGAATCAGCCAGAGAATTATGATGCAAAGAGAAACCTAAAGCTCCAACATTTCTTGCTGCATTGAAGGTACATATAGTGAACTAAGCAAACTGACATGCAAGATTGAGTTTAATTAAGTTTGAAACCACGGCCAATATATGATACAAATTGTTGGACTTTGGGTCCAAGTCCGCCCTTGATGGGCCGGACTATTTGATTAGAAAATAAGTACCCTAATCAAATAAGAATAAATCAGTATAAGATGCAGATTTGGGAATATTTCAGCAATAATTATGGATTTGTTAAAAGAGGAACAAATCACCATAATTAGGGAATTAATTGAGAGACAATTAATTGCTGTCTTGGAGGGCAAGAAGGAGTGCACACGTTTCCTAATTAGTGGCCTCCATAAACCACTATAAATAGGGTGTGCCTCCTCAATTTCAACTCGCACTGCCATTGAGTTTTTTGGCAATTCTCTTCTCTCTTACCATCTTTCTGGTTCTGGTGATCTGCTGTGCAAATCACAATTAGGCTCTAGTAGTCTAATAATTGTGTAGGCACAAGTATGGAGTATTGGAGCTTTGACCCGGATCCGAACATGGATTGCACACTTTTCCTAATTAGTGGCCTCCATAAACCACTATAAATAGGGTGTGCCTCCTCAATTTCAACTCACCCCGCCATTGAGTTTTCTGGCAATTCTCTTCTCTCCTACCATCTTTCTGGTTCTGGTGATCTGCTGTGCAAATCACAATTAGGCTCTAATAGTCTAATAATTGTGTGGGCACAAGTATGGAGTATTGGAGCTTTGACCCGGATCCGAACATGGATTCGTCCAGGTACGCCTAATCTCCTTTTTAGTTTAATATTTTTTCCTACATTGGCATCAGAGCCATTTGATCCTTGAGGCTATGATTATTCTATGTGAATAATAATGTGATATAATTTGTTTATATCTCTCCATCATATTTTCCGCTGTGCTACTATTTTTTTTTCAAGCTTTATATCTGTAGCCTCTATTGCTTGAAATTTCCGTCATGCATGTTCTCTGGTTTATATGTGAATACTTTTGGGAATCTGGGTATATGTTTTTCCAAAATGTGAACATGTATATATATATGTATATATTTTGTTTTTGCCTTTGCTATGTATATATGCGTGTCTGTGTGCAACCAAAGACGTGTTCATATATATATATATTTAAGCTTCCGCATGATTGAAAAATTCAGACATGATATATATATTTGTTGCTATGTGATTGCGTTCTCTGCTCCTCTGACTATTATATACATATGCGCATGTGTATATATATATATTATGGCACAAATTTCCTTCTCTTCTCCTCGTCACTTCTTCGATCTATTAAAGTTAGGTGTTTTGGAACCTATGTGGATTCAAAAACGAAAGGACTTAACTCCTCAAAGGTTAGAAGAGCCTTTGAAACCCAGAGGACACACATCCAGGTCGGTTTACCTAGTGCCGTCAATGTTGAGAAAAATGGGGTGTTCAAAACTGAGCGTTTTTGCCCCAAAATAAGTCATGGATGTGTAGATCTCAAAGAGATGATTCCAATGATGCTTAGAACGCGTCAAACGGAGTTTGGATGAGGGAGAAACAAAGGAAAGAAGTTCGCGGGTCATTAGTCGCCGCCGCAACTTCACTCGTTATTTGATCAATGAACCAGAGGTTTCAAGATCAAATAAATGCCATGGATTTGTGGTTCACTGAACTACGATTCCAATGACACCAAGAAATTGAAAAACGGAGCTAAAACGAGGGAGATATGGCCTCCCGAAGTTGGCGGGTCGCGATGACCCGTCGGAGCTCCAACCGGGTCGGGTTGACCCGGCTGGAGGTTGAAGATGATGACGTGGCAGTCAATGACACGTCATCGGTCAACTAATGACACGTGGCGCCAATAAGCGGTCGCCACGTCAGCGTCAAACGCCGTGTCGGCATCGGTCAACGAGGCCACGTCATCCATTAACCGAGACACGTCGGCGCCATGTCAATGACACGTCATCGGTGACGTGTCACGTCTGATCAGTCAACGTTGACCGGTCAATGGTCAACGTTGGCTGTTGACAAAAAAAAGGCATATGGCGTATGGGACCCACTGGGGTCTCCGTTTGACACGTGGCAAGCACTGTCAGAGAGAGGACGGCGCGTAGAGCCTTAGGAGCCGGCGCGTGTCGCCTGCTGACGGCAGCAAGGGGGCACGTGGAGGTCACGCGCCATCGGGGAGAGTGGTCAACGCTGGAATTTTCCAATTTTCAAGATTTTTGGATCCAGACACTTTCTAGGGGCGCGTGAGGGTGCGTGGAGCCTCCAATTGAGACATGGTTGGTTCCTAAAAATCCCTAAATTCTAGAGCTTCAATTTGATATATAATTTGCATATATTTGAAACACATTTGGATATAATTTGAGTCAAAAAGGTGCTTATGTGCACCT
Source organism: Inga laurina (assembly GCA_963855925.1). Classification (NCBI taxonomy): domain Eukaryota; kingdom Viridiplantae; phylum Streptophyta; class Magnoliopsida; order Fabales; family Fabaceae; genus Inga; species Inga laurina. Next base: position 11,519,151 of record OY979710.1, read on the forward strand.
AGAGGGTCCCAAAAAACGTTGGAATTGAATCAATGTTGGTTCTATTGTTTTTTGGGATAGGTTGGCTTATTTTTTAAGAGTTTTTTTTTTCAGTTGCAACATAAGGTTAAATACTGAAAGATTCTTTAAAAGTAAGGGATTATTCAAATGAGTTTTTTGAATATAAAATCCTATTCAACCTTGACTCAAACTCTTAGAAATAAAACCTGAAAAATTGCAGCAACTTCAAATTATTCAATAATTATTGAATAATAATAAGTCTTCCCAAATGTTGAAGCAATGACTTCTAAAGGTCAACCTTTAATCACATATGTTGTGACAAAGGACAAGACAAGTAGAGATGTTAGAATCATCTCATCAAGTGGGAGGTATGCTGCAAATACATCCAAATGAGTGGATGTAGACATGCCAAAGAGGAGCTAGACATTGTAGCTAGACGCTACATAAGTTAATATGGTCAGAAGGGCCTATGAGAAGGAGAACCTAGTTAAGAGACAATGATATGAGGCTTCAATTGTTTTTAATGTTCTTGTTTTTCCATTGAATTTAAGATTAAATTCTCTGTTTGTTTTTAGAATTGAATTCGGTATATTCTCTTCTTGTTTTCTTGAACATTCATGCTAGTTAGATGATAATGTGTTATTATCTTGTTAATATAACTGCTCTTTGATTGAGTGGGAGTTTTCTGGAATGCGTCTAGAAATCCAAAGGGGAAAGTATTCAATGGAGACTATGGTTAAAAGGGTGATGGGCTAACTAGTATGATTGGGATGGGAGTCAACATAGTTGTCTCCTGAACATGAAACTAGTGAACTTATTATCTAATTATCCTTTGTCTTATTTGAACAAATAAGATTTGTATACCATAATCGTCTAAGTGACCAATTATGACCAAGTCTATTTGACTGAGCCTATGAAGACAAGCTCAATAGAGATATCTGTGTAGTTAAAAACTCTCAAATCTCTTTCATTCAAGAAGAATGAGATGTCAGGGACATCCTACCAACTAGTCTTCAGCATTTAGAGGCTGAAACAACTGAAGGATACAAGAGGTTTATACTATCAAGCATAGAAAGAACAAAATTGCTTAAACTTATGTTGGTTTGAGCAATATAACCTTATCCAAGTAGTGTGGATAGTGTTAGAAGATAGTGGAATAGGTGATCTTCTTCCATAAAGTTAAAACTAAGTTAAGTTTTAACATAGTGTACTAAGTCCTAACATGTTGTTTAGGCAACACTTGAGGCATATGTCAAACTAAGAAGTTGAGATAAACTAAATGCCAAGTTCTTTCTAACAAACAACAAGTGTATGTTGTGATAAGACATCTCCCAGTGAGTGGGAGTGAGCCATGTCTTCCAGTAAGTGGGCGTATACGAAAGTAAAGATTGCCTTTGATATGCATATTGTAACCTTTAGCAATGTGATTCACCATATTGAACTTGAGTATGAAAGACTGAAGGATTCAAGATCCATCAGTCAGACAAACTTAGCTAAAGAGTGGGAGGATTCATCCTGTAAGCCCAAAGGCAAGAAACCTATGAGGTAAACTTGATCTAGAAGAGGTCAATGGTTTTTGCAAAGATAAAATGCTACATTGATAAACCTTTAAGGGTTGAAAAAGTAGCAATCCACATGAGTTGTGGATGTTTCACAGAAGCATATGGCTTCATGTCAAAAGCAAAGCAATAAAGAGATAGAATCAAGGGATTGGAACTTGCACGTTAACTCTGCATAGATAAACCACCCTGATTCACTCCATGCAATTGCAATTGACAGAATTCACATCTTTGCTATCTCTTTAGTTAAGGATCGATGGGACTATGATTCTCAAATCTTTTATTGGTTTTTGATGTTTCTTTTCTAGGGATAAAAGATTCCATTTCTTGCCACATGTACACCTTGATCAAAGGGAATGATCAAACTAGCAAAAGAGTATTTGCTAAATAACGTGTGCTAAAGGGTTAATACCCTTATGAATAAGTTGAAAACTTATTCTACCTAGCAAGAAAGACAAAGAAACATTTTTTTAGAATATCCACTGCAATTGGCAAATTATGACGTTGGTGAACCAATAAACGTGAGGGTAAAACACAAACAGCTTGGTGTTTCATTGACGTTATGGACGTTTATTCAAAATACAGTAAAATTTACTTGATTTTTGGCAAGTGTGAAGCTGTTAGATAATGGATGATCTAGTCAGGAATCAGTAAAACCGAAAGGATAAGACCTTTTGAACTAACAAGGGTTAAAGACACCCATGTGCTTAGTTCAAGCTATTTTGTGTACAAGAAAGGCATTGTTAGGAAACTATCAGTACCTAGAATCCTTCAACATAATAGAGTTGTTGAAATGGAAAGATAGACCTCTCCTTTGATTTGGTTATGAACATAATGGCATCAATTAAGACTATCAGCCACATGTTGGTAGGTGGACTCATAGCTATTATATTCACACTTAACCAAATGCCCTCTATATCAGTCACGACCTTACCCTATGAATTGTGGATAGGCCTTAGACCAGGGCCAAGCTCATTAAGACCATAAGGGTCGTCAACTTTATATTCACAATTCTTCCTATAAGTAAGGAAGATTAGGGTCAAGGTATACAAAGTATCTCTTTGTGAGATGACATGAGAATTTGACATGACACGTCTTCATTAGTGAAAATGATGGCGGTTCAGTGACTGAGAGAAAATCATGGGACACAACGTTCATAAAACCAAGATTTCCTAGCAGGAAATGAGCATTAATCACAATAAATCTCTTTAAGAGGTTCACAAGTGACAAGGAATAACCAAGTGTTTCTAAGTTCACTGATCCGAGTGGGAGGATTGAGACCATTTTCACAATGAAAGAGGTAAGAGGTAAGTTACGAGAGAATTACCTCACTCATACATAAGAAAAGAATCCTATGAAATCCACCTCGAAGCAAATTGTCATCTAGCGAATGACTATAAGGGATAGATTCCCTAATGGATTGAATGCTCCCTTCATCATTTAAAAGGTGATGATAAGTACTTATAAGTGTCTGAAAGACACTAGAAAGACCTGCTAAGATGAATTGCAAAGTGTCATGTAGGAGGATTTGGATTCTTTTTTTTAAGCCAAATACGTGTTTTGGGTAATTTGTCACCTAGCCAAGAGCCGATTAGGAACAAGTAGGTTCTCAAATCTGTTAGGGGCATGTAGAACCTAAAACATTTAGTGGCTAAGGGGTAATACAATGGAAGGTTGTCCATTGTGTGTTTTAACTCTGAACTTTGGCTATGACAACAAACTTAGTTTTGAAATTGCATCAAGATGACCTTCCAATTTGGGATTTTGGAAATTGGATGATGAACTCTACATGAAACAGCTTAAGGGCTTCGTAGAAACAATCACCCAAATAGTAGTATTTGAGGTTTTTCACAAGGTGAAAGCCTCACCAACTTCAAAATAATCGAAGAACACTACATAAGGTCCAAATTGTCTAGTGATGATTCTTTGTGGAGTCATCCTTTGTCAAATGACATATGAAACAAGTGTCAAGGGAGTCAAAGGAATAAAGGATAAGAGAATCCTTAAATTCTGAGTTAAGAAAGTCATGGGTTGAACAAATATCTTGAATGACAAGATAAACGGGGATTGCACAAGAAAGATACAATCTTTTCCACCTAAGACATGTACAAGTGTAATCCTTAGACATCTTAGGATGTCAAAGTGCAAACCCACGGACACCCCTGAAGTCAAGGGCATAAACCTAAAGAGGTTACATGTCCTATGAGGAATCCAACATAAGAAAGGTGGATAGAGTCCCATATGAGACTATAATTGGTAACATGAATGTGCACATTGGTGTACATAAGACCAAATGTTCTTGGTCAGACTTGGAAGTTTTTTTTGGTCCTGCTGTGAAATGGGTTATGAGAATAACCATGGATTAAGTTGTCAAGACAACAACTTTCCTTTTTTTGAAAAGATACTCCAATACAAGACCTAGGCAAATGGTGATGGAGTAAGGAAATATACATAGTATTCTTTCCTGTTATCCATGGAAATAGAACGCAGGGCGTGTTCTGCCATCATTCAAAGTGCCATATGGCTAAAGTAATTCCTATGAGAGATTAGGAATGAATGGTGGATAGAAGGATCCAAACGATAACATCTTATGATGAGGATCCTAACTATCACAGCAAGACGAAACATACTTTTTGATACATCTCTATGAGAGATATGCTTTCAAAGAGGGAAAGCGATAGTTCAATGACCTTCTACTGACAGAATGTTGGTAGATCCCCTTATTGAGCCCATAGCTTGATTTTCATTGAGTTAGTAAAAATCTAAGGGCGCAAATAAAATAGAAGGTCGTGAACTTCTTTTATATGAAGATAAAAGAAATGGTATGTATGTTATGAGTAAATACATAAAGGTATACAGCTTTGTATGTCGTACAGGTCAAAAGAGGTTGGTTCACTCACACGAACAACCGTCTTCCCATATTTTGCGGGGGCATGGGAAGGTAAGATGAGCAAATGATCACCATGAAATGGTTGAGAAGAATCTTTGGATTTGAGTCACCTCAGTTAGATTGAGATGAGATCCACATGTGTGCATATATTCAGAAAATGGATCGAAGCATGAATATGGACCTGTAGCCAGGCAAAGAACTCTTTTTCACAAACAAGATTGTAAAAGAGATATTGTGAAAAAGAAAGTTCTGGTTCAAATGTTGAGTACATTTTGGAACTAATGTCTGTACGGTGAAAGAAAAGAAATCGATGTACACCTCAAACCATTCACCGTAGCATGCAATTCATACTGCATGTGCTTAAGAGTTAAACTGCAACACGGGATGTAGGTGAAAAATCCCTAGTTCACTACAGTGTGAGTCCCAGGAAGGAAGAATACTTCCACGATGCCCTTAAGACTTAGGCGGCATCATGAAAGCTTGGTTTGGTGACAGCTACTTTAGCTGAAGCTCCATGATCACACTCGATTCGGTCAGACGAGTGAAAACTTGGAAAGCGACCAAGTCAAGATGGACTGATGTTTAGTCAAAAAGGAAGATTTACTCCTAGATACATAAGATGTACTAGTATCTGTGGTCGACCCATTACTAGCTCTATGTGTAGCTAGTAAGTGCAGATACTATGTGCGTGGAAGGCAATCTGAGTTAATCAACATATTAACTCGAGAGGGATTAGATATGCCATGAGCAATATGTATGGGAGAATCTGGGGTATATGAGGCAATGAACATATAGCTTACGGTTATATATAAAGGGTGTCCTTGGATGCTGATCCGATATAAAGGATTTCTAGTATCACAAGCACCAAATCTTAAAGACATTTTTGCCCACGCAGTCACGACAGACACCAAGTATGAAACAAGAAAGAGTAACGCACGCACGATGGGAGGCCCATCAAGTACGAGTGGGAGATGTTGGACTTTGGGTCCAAGTTCGCCCTTGATGGGCCGGACTATTTGATTAGGAAATAAGTAGCCTAATCAAATAAGAATAAAATCAGCATAAGATGCAGATTTGGGAATATTTCAGCAATAATTATGGATTTGTTAAAAGAGGAACAAATCACCACAAGAAGGAGTGCACACTTTCCTAATTAGTGGCCTCCATAAACCACTATAAATAGGGTGTGCCTCCTCAATTTCAACTTGCCCCGCCATTGAGTTTTCTGGCAATTCTCTTCTCTCCTACCATCTTTCTGATTCTGGTGATTTGCTGTGCAAATCACAATTAGGCTCTAGTAGTCTAATAATTGTGTGGGCACAAGTATGGAGTATTGGAGCTTTGACCCGGATCCGAACATGGATTCGTCCAGGTACGCCTAATCTCCTTTTTAGTTTAATATTTTTTCCTACACAAATTATTAAAGAACAATAAAAAAAAAATTAAGATTACAATCAAAGAATGATCATCTGTCTCTAACAAAACCATAACCAACTAGCTAGTTCGGAGATATGGAGGCTAATTCTGAGAAAGCAAGTAAATATCCAAATCGTAGGATAACAAATTTCAAAGCATGAGATACTGCATTAGCTATTAGAAATCAAGAAATAACCCAGTATCAATTAGCCAATTAACTTCAGAACTCATTGCAAACAAGATGGACATTCATTACCATTTTCATAACACTGTATATAATGAGGTCAGGGGAGTATTCAAGAAATAGACCACCCAGAAATCTCACATTTTACTAATTAAATGGTCGACATTACCCAAACCAAAATAATAAAAAAAAGCAAGATAAAGGGAAGAAGAAGGACCTGTTTCAAAAATTCTTCAGGCCAGTTTAGTTTACAACAACTAAACAAAATCAGTGCACCCACTTTTCATTAAAAAGGTAGAAAATGTCGGAGAAGCCAAGCAAGCTCACAATTTCAGAAAACGAGGAGTGAGAGACGATCCCTACAAGAGCTTAGAGCAAGCTTCAGATCAGAAGTTGCCGGGTTCTCTCTTCTCCGTCACATATAGCATTATCTTCTTTTGTTTTTTTCTTTTTCCGTACGTTAGCCCATGTGCGACTTTGATGCCTTATGTCCTTTTCTGTTCCCAAAAGCCTTTCCTCTCATTTGTCATTAATGTGAACTGTGTCTCAATTATGCACCTCCTACTTTTTCTTCTCTCAATACCCTTCTCTCTCCAGACATTGTAATCGAATCGTAGACGAGAATTACATTAGAAATTGGGGAGGGTTATTATCATCAATCAATCATCAATGAATATATAGAATCTGTTTCCCAAGCCATTTTTAAGGGCCCGTTTAGTATACTGGAATTGATCTGGGTGGAAATGGATTTGGAGATGGATTTAGAAATATGGAAATGAGATTTAAAAGTGTGTTTGGTTTTGGTATGTCATGGAAATGAGAAATAATTTTTTAATTAAAATATGTATTATTTGTGTTAAAAGTCCTCAATACCCTTCATAATTTTTTCAATCCTAAAAACTTCCTAAAAACCCAATGACCCATCTTTGCGCTGCCATTGATGAAGTATGAGCCCCTAACATTGAAGCTCTTCACTACCAGAATCACTCATTGTGCTTCCACTGTCTTCTAAAACCCGAGAGTGTCTTATATTTATATTACTATTCGAGTTCCGTTTCTCATCTCCATTGAACAAGGATCTTGCCGATTTCTCATGGCCACCGTTGCTCCTTCTGCAAATCGTGTCCTTGAATTGATTCTTGATTTTGTTGTTTAGAGTATGCAATTTTTGTATGCTGTTGTGGTTTTCTTGCTTGATATGGTTTTTCATACTTGATCTGGTTGTTCTGAGTATGCAATTCTATGCTTTTTGGGCTATGATTGCTGGTTTTGTTTTCAAAATTTTGTCGCCCTTCACTTGTTTTGAGTGAGCATAGGTCGCGGATGTCGCTGCCGCTGGTGCATGAGCGGAGGTCGCGCCAATGAGTGAGGGGGTTGCAGGGATAGAGGAGGTAACAAAGAGAAATAGGCAGATGGGGTTTAGTATTTTAATTTGGGTAAAAATGTCCAAAAATTTCATATCTGAGGACATTTTAGTCTAAAAATATGGCCTCCATGGAATCATCCCATTTCCATGGGTCTTAGCATGGAACCCAATCTAGCCCATTTTGATGGAATTGAATTCAACATGGAAATCAATTTATGTAAACCAAACAAACATTTATCATGGATTTTAATTCCATTTCCATCTCTGCAATTCTAGCATACCAAACGGGGCCTAAATGGTTTATGATCAGCTTCTGGCATATATCACTGTTCACAAGCCGGATAGTAATTTAAATTAATTTAAAAAACTGCCTTAGGCCTTGTTTGCGCCAAAAAGTCACTCCTAACTCTTCTATTTTATAATTAAAATATTCATATAGCCTTATCATTTTTTGTTTTTTTTCCCTCTCCGTACATAAGCCCATATGCAACTCTAATGCCTCTTGTCCTTTTCTCTTCCCTACAAGCCTTTCCTCTCTTATTTGTCATAATCTGAACCGTGTCTCAATTATGCACCTCCCTCTTTTTCTTCTCCCAATAGCCTCCTCCCCTTAGATGTTGTAATCGCCTTTCGTCGCAGATGAGAATGACATTTAGGGCTTGTTTGGTCTGAGGGGAAGGGAGAGAAAATGGGCTGAGAAGAAATTTTTTTGAGTTGAATTTAAAAAAATTAGAGAAGTGGGATTAAAAATTTTTAATTAATTTACTTTTTTATCTTATGTATTATTTTGATTAAAATTTTATTATCCCATTTCTTCAATCTTTTAAAATTCAACTCATAAAAATTTTCACTCCCCTCCCTTCCCATTCAAATCCCTCACACCAAACAGACCCTTATATTAGACATTGGGGAGGGTTGTTATTTCGGGAATTGGGTTTTAAAATAAACTAATAAAATAAAGTGGGACAAAAAAGCCTAACACGCATTGATGGTGGGTGACAGGTGAACGTCACTGAACATTCTCGAGTTGCAAAGGCAATGTCACAGCGGTGGTTTTTTTCTATGGAAGATACCGTTTTTAATGGAAGATACCGTTTTTTTTTCTATTTGTAAATCATTTTTTATTTATTTTTAGATATTAATGAGAGTTAGTTAACTTGTTAATTATGGATTAAATTTTTAATTTCATCTTTACCTATTATTGATTTCAAAAATCAACATGAATAAATTTTTTTTATTTATTGCGATTAATTGGGGTAAAAAAGTATAAAACACATTTACTACTTTGAAACTGAACTTATAAATAAGACCAAATTTTTTTATAAAAAATAACTTATAAATAAGACAAGAATGGTAAAAAGTTTGTTAAAATTAGCTCAAGATCATAAATATATAAAAAATGCAATTCATTTTTTAAAAAATACTAACCCCTATATCAATTTGAACCTGTTACCATATGGGCAAGAAATCTTTTCCTTTCATCCAACCAACAAGAACATTGACATCTTCTAAAAATACTAAGAGATAGACAAAGGGCTTGTTTGATTGCGTTTTTAAAAACAGTTCTTTTTTGTTTTTAAAAACAAAAAACCTAAAAAACTTATTTGAAAAACTGTATTCAAAAAATTGTTTTCTTAAAAACAAAAAACAAAAAGCTGTTTTTTTTAAAAAAAAATTATAAAAAAAGTTTTTAGTTGTTTTTTTTTGAAGCCACCATTTATTGGCTATCAACACCATACTATCGGCAATTACTATTGTCACATCACCTGCAATAGCTGCCATTAGGTCACTTCATAAACAATTTTTTATAAATAACTATTTAAACAGATTTTGTTATTTTTTGTTTTCAAAACTTATTTTTAAAAATAAGTTTATAAAACTATTTTGGAAACTAAAAAACAAAAAGTATAATCAAACAGACCCTAAGTCACAGAGAATGACATTCTTCTTGCAAAGGAAGGCCAAGGTTGACGAACGAGGAGCGACTAAGATTGAGGACAACGTAGCTTGAAGTGGCATTGGATCGAGAGATGGGAACTTAAAGAGAGAAGGTGAGGAGAATAGAAAATGGCTCAAGGGATTTCAGATTTGAGGATTTTGCTTTTATGTTCAGTTCTGAGTGGGGTTGAATACAAAATTATGTCGTTGTTGTCTACAGTACATTGTCACTAGGTTGGTAACAAAAAAGTTAATAAACGACGCTTTTATTTATAAAAACTACGGTGCTTAGCAAACGCCATAGGTGTCAACGTTGTAAAAGCAAGCTACGTCGCTTATTAGATTTTTGAAAGCATCGTAGCTTGCAAATTTTTTTATTTAAATTTATTGTAGATAAGTGCCGAAGGAAGCCTTCTCTGGCGCTTCAAGCACCGTAGGACACTTCCTCCGACCCTTCATCGTGGAGCTCCTAAGGTGCTTCAAACAGGAGCATCGGAGGAGGCCTCCTATGGCGCTCTATTATAGAGTGTCGTTGGAGCTTGAAGGCCTCCAATGGCTCTCCATCATGGAGCACCGTAGGAGGCTGAATGGCCTCCTACGATACTCTAAAAAAGAGCGCTGTAGGAGGCCATTCTACTCCTTACCTCCTCCGGCGCTCATGCAAGTGTAGGAATTTATATACTCCTACGGCATTTCTTATAGAAGTGCCGTAGGAGGTTTGATTTTTCTTTAAATATTGTTTTATGTAATTATTCAATGTTCCTGAACTCAAATTCATCAAATCTATAGCAATTCAAATCGAGAGGGAAAAAAAAGCTAAACAGAATGAAATAAGCGAAGCAAAACAAAATGAAACAACACATAACTAATTCATAAGATGAGTATTAATTTTGTATGTATGGAATTATAATGTAATAACAAATTGTAATGTACAGCTGATTTATATAAAAAAACAACACACATACAAGAATAGACAAGAAACAACCTTACTCATGTACGTAGCTAATTGTCTGACCATATACTCACACCATTCTTCAATGACTTCATCCACTTGTTGGTCAGTCAATTGGTCAGATCTTTGATCTTCATAATACTACATAAAATTCATGCACATAACAAATTAAAATAAATTAACTTAGACACTTGTCAATTAAATTGAATACACAGTATGAACTGTAAGTCAAAGAATTGAACTTTCTTTCGCAGGGATATAATTAGATCATGATGAGTAACAATGTAATGCCCCAAATTTTGATAAAGAGCTAATGATAATTATTGTGAATGATTTTGTAAATTGAAATGGATTTGAGATCCGAATTATTATTGGAAATGTCCAACACCTTGTATTTTAGCATAATTATGTGACAAATTAATTACTTGGGCTAAATATATGGGTAAATGGCGCATGGAAGAAGGAAAAGAATTTAATTATGTATTATGTGGCAATTTTAATTAATATGATATAATCAATAAGAAATTGAAAGAATGGTCATAAGTTAGTGATTAATGGAGAGATTAATTACTAATTAAGGAGAAATGAGATATATAACAAATGGCTAATTGAATAGGCAGAGTAACCAAGTGGTTACTTATTTTATGAGAATGCATAAGATGTGGATAAGTGTCACTTGATGGATAAAGAAAGATGTGAGGAAAAGTCAAAGTACCATATTTTATCATTTCTCTCTCCCTCCCTCTCTCTTTGTATGCATGGGGGGCAAAATTTATGTGCTCTTCTTCATCATTTCACACTCTCATCTCTCTCTTCATTCTCTCTCTTTCGTGCTGCCATGGAAGCTCAAGCAAGAAGGAGAAAAGCTTGAGATTTAAGGTAAGAAGATGACCTATAATGCCAAAACTCCCTTCTATAAAGTTGTTCCTTGAGTTGAGATCTTCACTTTCATGGTTTTAGATTTTTCATTGGTGGTGTTTTGGGCATACAAGGAAATCTAGAGGTTGGAGAACCAATGAACTTCTTTAGGAAAGTTGTTGAGGTGAGTGAAAGCTTCATTTTCATATAAGTTTTATGGCTATTGGTTGGGTCTTGAATTTTTGAAAATTGTGCCCTAATTTTCATGATTTAGGGTCTTGGGGAGTATAGTATGTTGTTGTCATGGAAATGGTGCCTTGTTTAGTGTTTGAATTAATAGAATTGAATTAAAGCTTAAATGTAAAGTTTGGCATCTTTATGTTGGTTTTGTGTATTGGTCAAAACAGGATATGTTCATAGGTTATGATTTTAGTCATTTTGAGGTTTCCATTGTGTTCCTTGTGAAAAATTGTATGGGAATATGTTTGGTTATTGATTTTGGAGTCATTAGACACATTGGTAAAAAATTGGAATGCTGTCAAGTGTGAACTCTGTTCTGGGCAGTCAGTTTGCATGAAAATTTTGAATGAACAAATGGTGTCTAAAAATTATGAAACTTTCCAGTCTTAAATTTCACATCTCAAGCTTAAAAATGGATATATAATTTGTGTCATTTCGTTTCGTGTGCTAGGAGATATGATTGTCCAAAGTTTGGGATGGAAACTGGACTCTGTTTTGGAGCAGTGTTGAGTTTTGGGCAATTCTGAAATATGTGGTGATTTCTGGTAATGGCCTATATATTTCCTATGAAGATGACTTAAATACCTTTCATTTGACTTTGGAAACACCTCATTTCAATTTTTCTAGAATTAGTTATGATTTTTGGAAGTTCAGCCAAGAAACAGGATTTTCTTGGCCGCGGCCAGAGTTTATGGACCGCGGCCCAAATGTTTCTGACCTGTTGTTGGCTGCTGCCAACCCCCAAATATGACATTTTGGGCTTCCAAAGATGGTCATTGGTCAATCGTTTTCCCAAGCCTTTATGTAACCCCCCGCCATAACTATATCCGAAATACACGATTAAAATGAAATAGACACCAATAATAATTTAAACTCATTTACAATCTCATCCTTGAGATAGGGTTTTCTCAAATATTTTCGAAATCTATTTCACTTGGTCTCATATTCATATTTCGAATATAATTACTTCATGAAGATAAATCACATTCATATTAATATTAGAGTGCACAACATAAATCCCGGCAATCCTGGGTTCATATCTTCACTAATGGGTTTCAAAGGGAACATTTGCCCATATACAAGTTCTCATGCGGGGATTACACAATATTATCTCCACATCTACATATACATTCCAAATACACATTCCCAAATCCAAATACAATTACAAATTAAATAATATTCCCATCTATGATAACCAACTACCAACATCAAACTCTAACGGGAGCCCTAGCTGCCCTTGGTTGCTTGCCCCTTCCTCGAGCCTCCTGCCCTGTCTAAAATGTTGCTAGGGGAGGGTAAGATTTGAGAGAATCTCAGTAGGAAACAAATACCCATATGCATGCAAGATAAGTGTTTAATGTATGACATGCTTGCATCACAATAACACATGCTCACATAATGACATATCTGCGTGCTCAATGTTTCAACAACATACTCATGGCCATAGCATAAATAGAAACAGAGTTACAATTATTCATATATGTTTCACATAATCAAGCAAAGCAATAAATGCATCAATACATCAACATAAATATCAAATACATGCAGAAGAGGTAAGTTCTCTACCCTTGTTCTTCTACATATGCTCCAGCACCGGCTACTCATGATCAGGACAAATACTAGACCCTATAAACAAAATTGAGTGTAACCCCCTTCTAACAAAGGCCAATATTAAGTTCATAAATACATAATTAAGTGTGAAATTAGAGACCATAAATTATTTGGGGCTTATTGAAATAATCTTTTGCCTAAAACTGGATTTGCGAAAACTTTTCTAAACTTGTTTATCAATGGTCTCATATTCACAGTACAAATAGATAAATGGCCTGAACAGGTTGATTCCATTCACAAATATCAGAGTATAATGCAAATTCCTGACACACTCGGGTCCCATTCATTAATAAGGGTTTTACAAAGGCACACAGCCCACAATTTATTACCCTTAACTTGGGGATTACACAAAACTATACCACCAATCCCAATATATACAATTGTTTCCCAAAAACATCCAAATAATTTACATGATAACCAATAACCCAAAATATATTTCTAAACCGGAGCTCTATCCGCTCTTCGTCACCCGCTCACCTTTCGATCCTTCAACCCTGTCTAAACTGTTTAATTTTAGGAGAGTGAGATTCTAAGGAATCCCCGTAGTGTGAAATCAATCATAGTATGCACAACAATAAGGCATGAAAGCAAATCATTACACACACATTGCAATTACAACGGCAGTTACAATGGCAAAGGCAGGATGGCTCATGTCACCCTTGCGTTTGCTCACGCTGCCTTGCACAACATAATCCACACAATATATTTTACCACAGCTGGGATTCATATAAAGCATTTCATACACAAGCCACACTGACAAGATCAACACACAGCCCACAGTTGGATTCATAAACGCTGCCCCACGGGTCGGATTCACAAAGATCCATATCGATTACAACGGCAGTTCAACGGTCGAACTAGAGATAACTACTGTCACTCTCTAAACGGCTCACGTTGAAGTGCTCATGCTGTAATGGACCATGGCACTCACATTTCACAAAACACAATGACAAGTCATGCATACCAAAATATCATACACAACATGAGAGAAGAGTCACTACCTGGTTTGTTCCGTGCGTGCTTTGTCGCAGGTCTCTCCCGAGGAGGAAAAATATCGTATCCTATAATTATAATTAGGGACAAAGAGTTATTCTCTATTCTAATACTCAATTGACTTCACAATACTTAGATTTGGTTATCATTTTTGTCCTTTAAGTAGTTACAATTGGCTCTAATAAAAGCCCTAAAGGATTGGGAAACACCAGGTTGGAAACCACTTTTCAAAATCACAAGGTGCTGAAAACAGGGGGTTGGCTGCAGCCAAGAAATCTTTGGCTGTGGCCAAAAACATCACAATAAATTTCTGGCTGCAGCCAAAAACAGCCCAGAAGTGTTCTGGCTGCAGCCCAAAATTTTCTGGTTGCAGCTAGACAGTGGTCTGAAGGTTCTTGGCTGCAGCCAAGAATCTTCTGGCTGCGACCAGGAAAATTCTGTTTCACATCTGAACTTCCAAAAATCATAACTAATTCTAGAAAAATCAAAATGAGGTGATCTCAAAGCCTAATGAAATCTATTTAAGTCCTCTTTACTAGAAAAATATGGACAAATACCATAAATCACCACACAAATACAGAATTTAAGAAATTGCCATACTGCTCCAGAATTGATCCCAGATTTAACATCAAATTTTGGGCAGTCATAACTCCTAGCTCATAAATCGGAATGACATGAAATATATGTCCATTTTGAAGCTTGGGATGTGAAATTTAAGATTGGAAAGTTTCATAATTTTTTAACACCATTTGGTCATTCAAAACTTTCATACAAGCTGACTGTCCAGAATAGAGTTCACACTTGACATATTTCCAATTTTCTACCAAAGTGTCCAATGACTCCAAAATTAATAACCAAACATATTCCCATACAATTTCTCACAAGAAACACAATGGTAACCTCAAAATGACCAAAATCACAGCCCAATTACATGCCTTGTTTTTGCCCAATGCACAAAACCAACACAAAGGTGCCAAACCTTACATTTAAGCTTCAATCAAATTCTATCTACCCAAGATACATCTCAAAGCATCATATCCATGACAACAACATGCCAATAACACATTGACCCTCATTTTCAAAATTCAAGGCAAAATTTTCAGAAAATCCAAACTCAACCAATGGCCACAAAACTTATATGAAAATGAGGCTTTCACTCACCTCAACAACTTTCTCAGAGATTTTTTGGTTCTCCAAACTCCAAAATTTCTTGAGACCTCAAACAACACCAAATGGACAAACTAAAACCATGAAAATGAAGCTCTCAACACGAAGAACAACTTTATAGAAGAGCATTTTTCCGTTAGAGGTCATTTAGAGGGTCAAAAGCTTACCTATTTCACCAAACTTCTTCTTCCTTTTTTTGCAGAAATGGAGGACACATGAGAGAGGAAGAGGAAAGATGAAGAGTGTTGAAGAAAAAGGAACGATCACACTTCTCTTGGCCCCATGCCTATGTCAGCCGAATGGAGGGAAGAAAGAGAGAGAAAAACTGAATATTTTATGGTTAATTTGACTTTCCATCATCTCTCTCCTCATCTCCACTTGACACATGTCAGAATTTGATTTGCTCTCATAAGGTAAACAACCAATTAATCACTTTAATCCCTCCATTAGCCATTCTAATTACATTTCTCATTCCTCTCATAGTTAGTAATTAATTTTCTCATTAATCACCAACTACTTGCCCAATAATTCCATTCTTCCAATTTCTCAATAATGATGATGTATTAATTAAAATAGCCATAAAACATATAGTAATTCCCATTTACATTCATAAATATCCACACTAATCCTCATTAGCCCTTAATTAAAAATTGGGGCATTACATTGAGGACATAGGGTTAATCTCTACAAATCCTTACTTTCATATCACTTAAAGTTGATTTTCATTCACAACCTTTAGGTGGCTATAATAAGCTCAACGAAGGCCTAAAGGATTAGGAAGTACTAGGTTGGAAATCACTTTTCAAAATCATAAAGTGCTAAAATAGGGTTTTGGCTATAGCCAAGAATCCTCTGGCTGCGGCCAAAAACAGCACAGAAGGTTTTTGGTTGCAGCTAAGATTTTCTGGCTGCGGCCAAAATGCACATAGAAAGTTTTGCACTGCAACCAAGAACTTTTGGCTGCAACCAAGGAAACTTCAGAAATTCATAACTAATTCTTGAAAAATCAAAATGAGGTGATCCTAAAGCCTATTGAAAGCTATTTAAGTCCTCTTCATAGGAAAAATATATACCATTACTAGAAATCACCACAAAAATACAGAATTGCCCAAAATCCAACACTACCCAAACAAAACAGAGTCCATTTTCGACATTAAATTTTGGACAGTCATATCTCTCATCTCACAAAACGAAATGGAACAAATTATATGTCCATTTTGAAGCTTGGGATGTAAAATTTAAGACTAGAAAGTTTCATAATTTTCTAACATAATTTGCCTATTCAAAATGTCCTCACAAGCAGACTGCCCAGAACAGACTTCCAATGGATAACATTTCCAGTTTTGCAACCAATGTGTCCAGTCCAATCCAAACCAATTCCAATGACTAAATACCACAACATGACACCATTTTTAACACAAAACACAACCCAATTCATCCATTTTACAATTACACAAAATCAGGGCAAAATTCCACAAATCACAAAACTCAACCAATAATCACAATAGTTAGGTCAAAGAGAAGCTATCACTCACCTCTTCCTCTTCTCAAGGCCAATTCTTTGATTCCTCTTCATTCCAAATTCTTCAAGCTCTCAAACACCTTCTCTCAAAAATCTAAAACTATAGTAATGAAGCTCTCATCACTATGAACAACATTAAAGAAGGCTATTAGAGTATTAGAGGCCAACAAACCAACCAAAATCTCACCTTTTGATTTCTCTTTCCTCCCTCCTTGCTTGGACATCCATGGCTACAAGAAGAGAGAAGATGAGATCATATTTTTGAGCCAAAGAAGGCTTTTGGCTGACCTAAAATGGAGAAGAGAGAGGGAAGAGGTGTTTTGACACTTTAACCAATCCAAGGGCTCACATTGTGCCACTTGTCACAATCTTGTTTCACCTCCATGAGTTTACATGAACACAACACATGGGATTCTACCCTTTTAATCTCATAACAATCAATCATAACCATTAATCTTTGAGTTACCAATGAGCTTCCTCTTTAGTAACCGATCAATTAGTGGGTAACTTTACCATTTTGCCCCTGATTACGGCAATTCACACTGAATCGCCACCAAACTCATTTTCTTATTCTATATAACCAACTTATGTGCCTTCCCTATATTTTAAGTCAATTTAGATGTTAATCCATAATTGAGCTTAATTACAGGGTTTCAACATTGCTCACAACACATACGAATCACATTCGAGTGCCAAATCACATCATATTCTCCAAAAGGGTTTATTTATCAATAATCACCTCCACTTTTGGAGTCCTTAACCCATAATAAAAATTTAGGATCTTGCTAAATCAGGGCTTAGCAGTCCACTTATTTCATTATTATTCTCTAGCCTCAAATCTCAAAATTCGGGGTATTACACTTTGGGCATGTGTTTAGGCTTTGATTAGCCACCTAAAGGTTGTGAATGATAACCAACGATAAGTGTTATTCAAGTAAGGATTTCAAATAGTGAATAACCCTATGTCCTTGATTTGGTTATAGGGTTGGGTATTCGCCTTGATCATGGTTCGATATTTGCTCAAATCGCGAGTAGTCGATACTGAAGCATACATGGAAAGAATAAGAGTAGGGAACTTACCTCTCCTGCATGTATTGATATTTGTGTTTGTGTATTGATGCATGTTATTGCTTTGCTTGTTAATGTGAAACATATATGAATGATTGAAGCTCTGTTTCTATTTATACTATGGCCATGAGTATTTGTTGAAATATTGAGCACGCAAATATGTCATTGTGTGATCATGAGTTAATGTAATGCAAGCATGTCATACATTAAACACTTTTCTTGCATGCATATTGGTATTGTTTCCTATTGGGATTCTCTCGAATCTCACCCTCTCCTAATAATATTTTAGACAGGATAGATGGCATGAGGAAGGAGCAAGCGACTAGGGACAGCGAGAATTCCTTATAGGCATTTGGATTTGGTTGTTGGTTATCATCATATGTTGGGATAACTGTATATGTTTGGATGTATATGTTCGGATGATTGGTTGGAATGTGTATTCGGAATGAGTATTGTGTAATCCCCATTTGAGAAATTGTAAAGGGCGTATGTGCCCTATGAATCTTTAATGAAGGTATGAACCCAGAATTGTTGGAATTATTATTGTGCACTCTGATATTTATATGAATGTAATTTATCTTCACGAGGTAATTGTATTCGAAATATGATTATGAGACCAGGTTAAAGTGTTTGTGAAAGAAGTTTGCGAAAACCCTATCTTAAGGATGCGAATGTAAATGAGTTATTATTATTATGGGTCTCTATTTCATTTTAATCACATATTTTGGATAATAATTATAGAGGGGGTTACAAACAACATCTTTCATAAATTTCATAATGTAATAACCACAATCATTGTCTTTTGATTGGTATGGGCACTGCAACAATACAAACAAATATTAGAGTCAATTTTTGAAGAAAAAATTTTGAATGACAAATTTGAGTAAATTCATATATGCACACTGCAATCTACCTCCAAATATAGGCTTTGATTGGGTCTCTACATGTAGAATAGTACAATCCAACGTTGCTTTGGTAAGCGGTCAATGCACTTACAGAAACAAGTTAACCACCGATTAATTTTGGTTATTCACACACATAAATATTTGCGCATACACCCATACACTTACTTGTTGATTATAACACTAGTACACAAATGGTGTTTAAGACCGGCGTATTTAGACCAGTTATAGCGGATAAGGTCTTAAAAAAGTGACCGGTGGCATTTTTGTGATTATGATCAACTTATAAGACCGGTTATACTAAAAACCGGTCGTAAATACATTATTAAGACTGGTTTTATAAACAACCGGTCTTAAAAAATTAATCATTAAAAAATATTAATATATGTATGTATTTTCTAAACCGGTTCTAAATGTAACCGGTCTAATATATTTTCTAAAATAAAGAAAAATAAAAATATTTTTTAAGACTAGTTCTAAAAAATAACGGGTCTTAAATTTTAAACTTTCAAGACCGGTTGTTGATAGGAACCAGTCTAAAATATTTTTAAGACCAGTTATACTAAATAACCGGTCTAAAATATAAATTTTAAGACCGGTTGTTATGTAAAACCGGTCTTAAAAATGCCCTAAAAATCCATCACACCTAATTTCTACTCTGAAACATTTCAACTCTATCGCTTCAAGCTTCTTCCAAACAACTCCCTCCTTTCGCGTCACTCCTCCTTCCCACGTCTCTCATCCATCCTTAACCTTCACCGCCGTTGACATAAAGGTTCAGTTGAAACGTTACCATAAGGCTGTGCTTTTGTTTCCTCTGATTGTTTTCTTCTTCAAGCGGGGATTCTGCCTCCCCTGGGTGTTTGTCTTTAACCTTGTCTTTCCCACGTCTCTCCTACCAACACTGCCGGTTGATGCAGGGCTATGATGGATTGCACTCCCTCATTTTCGTTGCTTGCCTCCCTTGGGTTTGTTCATCAAGCTCCAACTCTAGGTTTTTATGTGATAAATTTTCCTTTTTCCATTGCTTGCTCTGAGGCTTTATTCTGCCTTTTGAATTATCTGAACTTGTGAATATTACATGTAGATGCAGAGCCTATCTTTCCTTTCTTATAGCTACTTCTATGTCTCTCAGCCTTTATCAACTCTATTTTGTTGAATTATAATGTGAGTTTTTCTATTCTGTGACTCTGTATTGTTGGATTATAATGTGAATAATGTCTCTAAACCTTGATTCTGTAACTCTGTATTGTTCAATTATAATGTGTTAGATTTTATTATGGAACTTTGTGGATCCTAGTAATGTGTTAGACAAAGTTAGATTCTATTCCTTTTTATAGCTCTAATGAGTTTAGGAGGTGGAATTGTATAAGGAGAGCATGAGAAAGAAATTGTTATAAGTTAGTTGCTGGAAAATTCCAGATTATTGTAAAAATGAGGAATTTTTGTATATATTGATGATGAATTGACATGTTGGTTGGTTGCAAAACTTGTTGGTTGCATGATTTGACATGTTTTTTGTTTTTGTGATTATGTGCAACCATGCATTTATACATATGAATCTGTTTGAGCCATGTCATTGGCTTGCATGTATTTTAAACAATTATGCATATATATAGATGGTTTTAAACAACACATTACATGAGGATATATGACATGTTATGTTACAAGTTCCCAATGAGAATGTTAAAGAAAAAGGAAATGGTAAGTGGAAGCAAACTGAACACCTTATGACACTTAATAAGTATGCCATTGGAAGTAGCAATTCTAGGATGCGTTATAGTAACTAACCTAATCACAGACAATTAAAAAAATTATTATACTTTTAAGACCATTTATAAATATAACCGGTCTTAAAAGTTATTTTAAGACTAGTTTTCCATGAAACCGGTCTTAAAATTCAAGTTTTAAGACCGGTTTTATGTACAACCAGTCTTAAAAGTTAAACTTTTAAGACCAGTTATATGAAAAACTAGTCTTAAAAATGTTTCTATATTGCCTACAAAGGAGGTCTTTTAAGACCAGTGCTCATGACAACTTGCCTTAAAATGGTTAATTTTAAGATTGGTTATCAATACAACCAGTCTTAAAAGTGACATATGTTTTAGACCGGCTGTATCAAGACCTGATCCAAAATTGGTCTACAAAACCATTTTTCCACTAGTATAAATATCATATTAGGCCGGTTCCCTAAATAACCAGCCACTAGAGGATCCACATAGTAAATACGAGGGACTTTAGCATACGCAAGATGGATAACAAGAAAAATCCAATGATACCTAAAATATTTTGAAAATTTTACTTCAACAATAATGTAATGATAAAAGTAAAAGAATAAAAAAATATACATTATTAAAATATTGTTACAAATAACTTACCCCGAACTATATGGCAAAATAAAGAACATATTTGGTGTTGATCTCCGCATGAAGATGTCCTTAAGATCGTTAGATTATCTTTCCAAATCACTCCCCCTTTGCTGGCCAAAGAGTTGTGGGTTGACAAATACAAATCTATTCACAGCTGATGTTCTCACTAATAGATCGTAGTACAAGTGACTTTATAGAAAACAAACAATATCATTAAAACTAAAAATAAAATTAAATGATGAATAATGACAAGAGTGATAGACGATGATAATAAAGTACCTAATCCACATGCTAATGGCCATCGCACTAACCCATCTACTACCAATCACATCATTTAGTACACTACCATATACATGATGAGGTATCATTGTGTGATAGATTTCCTTATCGATAGGTATTTCTTGACTTCCTTGTCTACTCAAATGTGGTACTAACAATGCCAATTGTTGGCAATATGAGCTCATATGTCTGTTGCTTTTGTTGCTAGTTGAGGGCTGGGACTTCTGTTGGGTTGCTGAACAGTTAGAGTTTTTCCCAAGCCCTTCAATTCTTTTTCCTTTATGAGGACCAGCAACCTACAAAATTAGTCATAAAATTAAATCATGTAATTATAGATGGAAGTGCATAAAAAAGTAGAAAGAATTGTAATTAACTACCTTTTGATATGGCTCAATCAGACCTATTGGCCATGCAACATAACCTCTGACAACTTCGTTGACCATTGTCCATTCTTCCTAAGAAGGGATTGGTAGGACGGCGTCATTGTTTGTGTATACATCAACTCTTACTCGAAGTGTGTTTGAGGACAACTGTGAATTATGAAGTATATCATTGTCGGTGTTGTAGGCCACACCAACAGCAACTGCGTACCTGAAAGACTCATCGACATGTAGCCTGCAATCTGACTCGCCCTATAAAATTTATAATTAATATATTCAGGTACACTAATATATAACGTAAGAAAAAGTTAACTATAAAGGAAATTATTTACCAAAGGAATTGGGACTTTAGGGGTGGACGGACAACTATCCCTCACACTTGTGCTGTCATACATTGTACTAGGTGCTATCCTAGACTACAGTAAGGCATCAAGTTAAGCCTTCAATAATGCATTTTGCTCTTCCATCAAACGCGTGTGTGCATTCGTCTCCTACTTGTAGCTAGCAACCTCCTCCTTTAGTGGCAAGAATTCATTTTTATTGGGTCACTTTTGGGATCCAAAGTAAGATGTTTGGGTTACTGGAAAACTAGTACCCCAAACATGACCAGTATACTCAGGAGCTCCAACAGTTTTGCTGAGCAAATCATCACAACCAGCATAATCCAACAACTCTGGCTGCTCTCGCGTTATTATGCGCTATCACAAAATAATTGCAACAATAGTAGTTATTATAAAAAAGAATATTTAAAGTAAAGGTAAATCTTTATTATATGTATAATCAACGTCTTACACAATATTCCGCTACTTGTCTGGCTTGTTTGCTGGGGATGTCACCCTTTTTATTTATGCAATCGGTCAACCACAAATCATGCCATGGTATATGTGTAACATTAGAGTGTAAGTCTTCTAGCAAATCAAAGTTAGTTATAGTTAAAAATCAGTCATAGAACTTATATTCATATGAAATAGTGATTAGTTCTTACTGATTATTGCTCCAACATTACATATGATACTAGTATTGCATGTTGGACGCATTTGCATGATTTCATCACTTCTTTCCTGTTTACATCCAAATGATTTACATTAGTAAATATTAATTACAAATACATTATATGTACTCCATGAAGGCTAATAATATATTACCTCAAATTCATTAGTAGTATGTGTGCTCACAAACTCTTCCCACTGCTCTTGAGTTATTATTCCATTGTACATCTGCGGCGGTGAATGATTGATATTATCCTTGTTGTCCCACAAGTAGAATTTAACAAGAATAGAACAAAATTCTCTCAAAATTTTTCCGCATTTTCGCAAGATAAATTTGTCTTTACCTTCATTGACCAGTTCTTCTTAGAAGGATCCGAAATGAAAAATACTTGTTGTGTCTGTGATGTTAAAATTAAAGGATAATCTTTATACCAAACTTTAGAAAGATCCACTTGAACAAACCCTAACTCATCTATCTGCGATCTACTGTTGTTGTTAACCCACTTACATCTGAAGACAGGGACCTTCAACATAGTGTAATCTAACTCCCATATTCGTTCAATGACACCAAAGTATGAAATTGCTCTGTAGATAAGGTATACATCTTTGGCATTGGATATGTGCCAAGAGTCAGGAATAAGTGTTACCCCATTATTCTGCATCGTGCTCCTTGTGTCATGTTCTTGTGTGTAGAATGTGTAACCGTTAATTGCATAACCATTATAAGACAATACATTTAAGTTTGATCTATTCGATATCCATCTTAAGTTTTCATAGACAGAATTAGGATTCCTCTCCACATCATCATGAATACACCTTTTTAACCAAGTTGGAAAATGTCAGTTGTGCTCTTTTGTTATCAAATTTTCATTCCTCTTACCATGTACCAATCGAAGAGCATCCTTATGTTCTTCAATATACGGTTCAACCTCATTAGTGTTATGTAGCTCATACAAGTGAACCTGCTCCCATTCAGTCAGTGATACGCTAATTCAACTCTTTCACTGATACAATATTCTTTTTATTTGAAGAATAGCCCTCTGGAACTTTGACTCCTTCGAAAAACTCACAAAATAACTTCTTTTCTTTCCTCGATAGAGTGTAAGCTGGTAGAGGTAAATAAGTTCGGTGCCCTTGCTCAACTGATGCCAACTCTTCTCTGATTCCCAAGTTAACCAAATCCAACCTAGCATTCACATTGTCCTTGCTCTTTCCTTGCATATTGAGCAACATATCAATTAGACTATCCCATATATTTTTTTCTATGTGCATCACATCAAGAAAATGTCTCACATATAAGGACTTCCAATATGGAAGCTTAAAGAAAATAGACTTCTTCTTCCAGCCGCTTGTCCCTGATTTGTTTTACAAATGGCTTGCCAAAATTGTTATCCAAGTGTTTGACCTTCTCAAAAACCTGAGCACCATTTAACATCTTCAGTGGGCTACCTTCTTTTGACTCACCATTGAAAGCATTTTTCCACTTCCTTCAACGATGTTTCAATGGTAAGAATCTTCGGTGTCCCATGTACACATTTTTCTTACAATGATCTAGTCGTACTAAATGAGTGTCATCTTCATATATAGGGCACGTACAATATCCTTTAACCCTATATCAGGAAAAATTACCATAAGTAGGGAAATCATATATTGTGCCAAACAACATGGCTTTTAAAGTGAAACTTTCTTCCATGTACCTGTCATGCATACTGATGCCTTCCTCCCAAAGCATCTTCAAGTCATCAATTAAAGGAGCCAAGTATACATCTATATCATTCCCAGGTTTCCTTGGCCCCAAAAATTAACATGGACAACATCATAAACTTACATTTCGTGATCAAGTGCGGAGGAAGGTTATAAATCGTTAATATCACTAGCCACGTACTATGTGTACTATGTTAGAATCGGCAGGCACAGCGGAAGAATTTTCAAATATTTTCACCAATCCTAATTGAAGATCTATCAACGGTGTTTAAACCAAGTTGGAAGGATTCATACCTTTTATGATTCAAGGTTTTCACGATCTCTAGGAGCCAACACGTCAGGTCCGCTCCCTCTACCGGTATCCACACGAATGCTCTCCAACCGAGACTACGTGCTAGCGCCTCTAATGTCTCCTAGGGTTTCCCTTACGGCTCTCAATTCTCATGTGTATATCAGTATATTTGCTCTGTCAAGTTTATAACCTATGAGGGCTATTTTCAAATTTCAAAATTAATCATCATTAATTTCAAAATTAATTAACTATTAATTATCTTGATAAGCTAATTAAATAAATTGAGTTTAAATTAAATATGTCCAACAGTTTTAATTTAACCTATTTATTTAATCCAAATAAAGAGCCATTAGATTTAAGTTATCTTCATAAATTAAATCTGAGATACCATATCTCTATCATGTTAGTTATTAGATTTAATTTATTTTAATAAATTAAATTTAGAACTAACACAATATAATAATATCATATAATATATATATATATATTATATGTATTTCGAAAATACATATCTATATAATATTATTAACGAATTTTTATATTACATATATATACATATATATATATAATTCGTCCACCCTAATTAAATATTATCTCGTGTTGGGTCATTCTTGCGTGCGACCCTATAGGCCCATATGAAGTTGGCAGTGGGTTAATAATTGTACTAACCTACAAGTCGCAAGCGCCTCTAGTATGACATCACGATTACCCAATTCATATGAGGATCGTTAACATGATGCAACCTGTCATACAACCAAGTCACGTCCCTTTTGTCATACGATATATCGGTCAAGGATGAGGCATAGATAATGTCATCCTCTTATTCCTGACTATTACTTTCTCAATTCTTGAATAGTCTGACAATAGAAATAGAAACTCCTTTCCATTGTAGTATGGCCATGCATTTCTCATACTTACTCATTGAGGGGCCCAGTAATATCTCTCTACTAATGTGAGGGACAAATTCCATCTTGATCATTCATATTCCTCTGCATGAAAAACCACCAAGCCCGATTGTAACCTTTATCATCACCCGGTCAAAGGTGACTTTTGATTAGTTCAAAGCTTAGCTACTCTCATGTAGGAATCCATGATGACCTCAGGTCAAAGGGTATTGTGACTTGGTTATACATGAGAAAAGCTTATGACTTGATCCATGTAGCTTTCTCATAGTGGGCCGATCGAGCACCTTGTATTGTAGCAATCAACAGGCACTATAGCAGCCGCCAGGGCACTGTAGTAGCCGCCAGATCACTGTAGAAGCTTCCAGAACACTATAGCAGTACTGTAGCACACGTTTTTTCCGCTATAAATAAAGATCAAGGCCAAGCTCAAAGGAGGAGGAGAGGAAGAGAATTATAGGTCCTTCTCTGACAATTAGAGGCCCTTCTTTGACAGGGAGAGGTCCTTTTCTGACCGGGAGAGATCTTTCTCTAACATTTCTGAGTTCATTGTATTAATTTTTAGATTTAATTTCATGCATTGCATGCCTCCATCTTGGAAGGTTTAGGATTTTATTACTTTTTGCATGCCTCCATCTTGGAAGGCTTAGGATTGTATTACATTTTGCATGCCGCCTACATGGAAGGTTTTACCTCCTAAATGGACAGCTAGATTTCTTCATTTTTCATGCATCTTTTGGTTGTATATTTATGTTTGAGAATTTAATATTCAAGTTTATACAGTATTTCTGAGGATTTCATTCTAGCTTTATATAATGTCAATTTATTTTGGTTTTGTTTTTAATTTCATCATGTGCTAAATTTTGATTTTCCTAGGGTAATGATTTAACTTACTAATGACGGATTGAATCTTAACTTATTAAATCTAGTTTGAATTTCTCCTTCATGATCGAGTTTTAATTATTATTCTTAATGCTTTTGATTGATTGGCCATTTTTTGAATGATTTCAATATGCATGTTGAGGCCGGAAGGAGATACATGTGTGTAGTGTAATATCCCAAATTTTGAGACTTGGGTTTAGAGAATAAGCCTGAAATTAGTGGACTGCTAAGCCCTGGTTTAGCAAGAGTCCAAATTGTGATTAAGAAATATGAAAATGAGTTAATGGTAATTCTAAGTGAATTTCCATAATCAGGGGCAAAACGGTAAAGTTACCGACCAGTTGATCGGTTACCGAGGAGGAAACTCATTGGTAGCTTCAAGATCAATGGCTAGGATTGATTTGTGAAGTTGAGCATGGGGCATAATCATGTGTATGTGTGTGCATGTGAGCCCATGTGAGTTGAAGGGAGATGGTGACAAGTGGCATATGGTGAGCCCTAGGATGAGATAAGTGATGACACATCATCATCATTCTCATCTCCTCTCTTCTCTCTCTCGTGCTCTCTCTTCTCTTTCTCTCGGTTTCTCTCTCTTGTTTCGGTAGCCATGAAGCTTTGGAGGGAGAAAGGAAAACTGAATTGTGAGGTAAGCAAATGACCTCTTTAGCTCAAACTCTCTTCTCCAATGTTAATCCTTGAGTTGAGAGCTCCAATTTGTTGGTTGTAGCTTCTCCATTGGTGGTGATTAGAAGATCACGAAAATATGAGGTGTGGAGAATCAAAGAGGGTCTTTGAGAAAGTTGTTAAGGTATGTGAACCCAATCTTTCTATCTATGTTTCATGCCAAATGATTAAGTTTGGAATTTCTGGAATTATTGCCCTAATTTCGAAAATATGGGTCAATGGGTAGTTTGGCATGATATGGTTATGGAAATGGTATGTGGGTATGAGTTTTGAATAGATAGAATGGATTTGGGATTGAAATGATTGAAGTTAATGATTTTGGAAAAATGATGATTATGATGCCCTAGACCAAAGCATGTTAATGGAATGGGAATTGGGTAATTCTGTTGATTCCATTGAATTCAGTGAGTGATTTTGTGTGGGAATAGCTTTGGTAGAGGTTTTGGGTCCATTTGGATCAATTGGGCAAGAGTTAGGAAAATGTGGTATGTTTGCTGCGTTTTCTGGAATCTGATGGATTCACTCGAGCAGACAGGGGTGTGCTCGAGTGAAGGATGAACATTACTCGAGTGAGGGAGATCCTGCTCGAGTGATATGGGAGTTTTCCCTTTATGCTTCGAGTTGCACCTGGGATTTTTATGAGTGATTCTCGAGCACATCGCTTTGTGCTCGAGTGAGCGAAGAACATGCTCGAGTGAGCATGGTCTGCTCGAGTGGCAGTGGGAGTCCAGAGTGAAGGGTTACTTTCTGGTCTTCACTCGCGGGCAAGGTGCAAGAAGTGTGCCTTCTCACTCACGGGTGGAGGGCATCTGCTCGAGTGAGCCGTGTGTGCCCGCGGGTGAGAGGTGTGTGCTCGCGGGTGTGCTCGCGGGAGAGAGTGGTGTGCTTGAGTGATCCCGGTCTTGGAGAGCGTTGGGTGCTCTCGGGTTCTCACTTCCTGGATTTCTCTCGCGGGTGCTCGAGTAAGGCATTTGGCCTTGTGCTCGAGTGAGGATCCGTGCTCGAGTGAGCTTGTGCCTCAGGTGAGGGTTGTGCTCTCTGGCATGTGCTTTTTGTCTTCACTTTCTCTTGTGCTCGAGTACTGTCCGTACCAATGCTCGAGTGAGAGCATTTGTGCTCGAGTGACGTCCGTACTTGTGCTCGAGTGAGAGCATCTGTGCTCGAGTGAGGCAGTGAAAAATATCAAGTTTAAGTGTTCAAAAGGGGATCTTTGGGGATAGTCTTCCAACCCTTTAGAGCTATGGATTGAGGTGTTTGAGGGCACTTAAAGGGCAGTAATGATAACCAACTTGAGTGTCTAAAAGTTAAGGAATTGGAAAAGGGATTAATCCTATGTCCTTGATTTTGGTTATAGGACTTGATGATTACCCTGATCGTGAGCGGCCGGAACTGGAGCTTACGTGGAATAAGGGTAGGGAACTTACCTCTCCTGCATGTAGTGATAATTGTATTTGTGTATTGATGCATGTTATTGCTTTGCGTGATTATGTGAAACATGTATGAATGATTGTAGCTCTGTTTCTAGTTATGCTATGGCCATGAGTATGTTGTGAAACATTGAGCATGCGGATATATCATGATGTGAACATGAGTTATTGTGATGCAAGCATGTCATGCATTAAATACTTATCTTGCATGCATATTGGTATCTGTTTCCTACTGAGATTCCCCAGAATCTCACCCTCCCCTATCAACATTTTAGACAGGGAAGGAAGATTGAGGATGAAGCAAGCATCCAAGGATGAAGATGACTCGTTTCTGGGCGAGAGTTGGGTTGTTGGTTATCATGGTACAATTGAGAATATATATTGTATATTTGGATCAGTGTTTGAGCATGTATTTGAGTAAATTGTGTAATCCCTGTTGATGGTGTTGTATGGGCTATTATGCCCTAAGATTAATGAGCGAAGATATGATTCCGGGTATTTATATTGCGTACTCTGATAATTGTATAAATGTAATTTATCTTCGCATAGTAATTATATTCGGAGTGTAAATATGAGACCGTGTGTTAGAATGACTTCGAAATGTATTTGTGAAAACCCCGTCGGGTTGATGGGATTATAAAGGTTGTTTTGTCTTAATGGTCTCTATTTCACGTTAATTACGTAATCCGGATATTAATTACGGCAGGGGGTTACATGTAGACCCTATAATTAAAACCATGACTTGCATATGAAATAGGAATATATTCATATGAGTTGTGTAGCTTTACTGAGTTCCATAAATCTTAATGCATAATTAATTGCTTAAATTCATATAGAAATATATTGGATTATCAATTGATTATAGGATTGCTTGACCTTGGAAGAGGCTAGTAATTAAATTAGGGAAACTCGTCTATCAATTATCTGGAATAAATTGGTCTAGAATAGATAAGTGATTCAATCCGGAATTTGTGAAGTGAAATATAATCCCTAGGACTTTTTCTCATATTTGCTTTCTTATAATCTGCATTCATATTTAATTGTTTTTCTTTTATTTTGTACTCTCAATCACCAACTAATCGATCAACTAAATAGAATTAAAATTACCCATTTTGGTACTTAGTGCTCAATCCTCATGGGAACGATACTCTACTTACTTCTATATTACTTGATTACGACAATGTACACTTGCACTATTTAATTGATCATCTGCACTCGTATCACTTGCCAATCTAATAAACTCTTTCACCTTACCTATATATTCCCTTAAGCATCGATTAGATGACAACCATTTTCGATCCATCTATACTTTAAACATTTTTAAAACTGGTAAGTTGCTTGCCTCTTGCAGTTACTAATTACTTTTATATTCAGTCATTTATTTTTTTTTAAAAAATCGGCAGCATAACGTCCTCAAATTTTAAGTTTTTCAAGTATTAAATTGACCAATTAATCAACCAATCTATCAAGTCCAATTGAATACACAAAATCTAAGAGAATAGAATAATGACAATGCATCATGTGAAACTATGGATAAATTGCACAATTTTGACAATAATTTCCGCATCAACAATTTTGACAATAGTTGCTTGCCTCTTGCAATTACTAATTACTTTTATGTTCTGCAATTTATTTTTTTACAAAAAAAAAAATCAGCAGAATAACAAACGTCCTTAATTGAATACACAAAATCTAAGAGAATAGAATAATTTCAAAGCAGCACGTGAAACTGTGGATAAATTGCACAATTTTAGCAATAATTTCTGCATGAACAATAAAAAAAACATAAAGACTTACAAGCTAGAAACTTCTGTAGGCTGAGACAGGGAACAAACACAGATAGGAGACCAAGCTTTAAGAAAACAGTTAAAACTTCAAATAAAAACCTGAAAAAAAAAAATCATGAGCACACTTAATATTTATGACAGATTTAAAAAAATGTATGTTCTTAAACTTTTATCTAAAAAATACTTACGAGCTAGGCGAAACTTCTTGCAGGAGGTTTAAATAAAGCAAACAACATGTGGGTGACCAAGCTTTGTACCGTAATGAAAGTGCGGTAACCAAAAAAGATCTAAAGAAATGCGTATGAGAAGACAAGAAAATCAAATAGTGGGGACCAACAAAGCTTCTAATTCTCACGGTCGAAGAAAGGAGTGAGTGGGGACAATGGATAATGAAAGGTAGAGTGGGAACCGAACGGAGATAATGTGGTAGACCCATTAGATCTAGAAAATGGTTGTAGAGCTGATGAGGATGCGCGAGAAAGACGATAATACAAGAAAAATGGCGGGGCTCGAAAATTTATATCACCTTGTACGGTGCTTTCTTTAAAAGTGTTGGTTAAAGTATTAACTTGTACGACGCTTAAAAAAAAGTGCTGGTTAAGGTAGCTACTTCCTGCGGCGCTTTGTTAAAAATCGCCGTAGAATCCATATTCTATATTAAAAAATATATATACAAAGCTAAGGCGCTTGCATATGAAGCGCCGTTGCATCCTTGCAAAAAAAATATATATATATATATCCAAACGCGTAAACAAAGTAAGTTTGACCAAAATATATTTATATAAAATAAGATAAATGAATAGTGATATTAATTATTACTAGTATTATTATTATGATAATGTAAGACAAAAATAATGAATAGTGATAAAGTAAGATTGTTCATGTGAATTGAACTTGAAAAAATGAATTATTCACATGAAGTGAAGAAATTCTGCGTGATACATACATATATATATACCAAACATTGAAATTTATTACCAAGTTCTTAATTGACTTGTTGCTATTAAAAGTAAAAGAAAATAAGTTAAAAAAAATATAATCTATAAATTAAATGGAAGAAAATATACTAAGACAATGCCAAAAAAATCATAAATTAAATGAGGAAGGAAGGTGATAAAGCTTGCCTTAATTAATCACTTCGAAGTATCGGTTGAGGTTAAACCTTGGATGCATGTGCTTAACATATAAAAGATGAATGGAGGTGATAAAGCTCGCCTTCTTTGCTCTATCAATTGACTCAGTCCAATCTCTCACTCTATTCTTGCTCAACTCTATCTGAACTCTCCATGTGTATATGATATCCAGGGAAAGACATTGCGCAAGCAAGGCCAAGCAATATTGCGCATGAAAGCCAATAGTGGTTGCATCCTACTTTCTTTCCTTTCATTAATAACCACGTCAGTAAATAAAATATTACATTCTAATGAGGTTCAAATTAAGATTAATTAATTAGTTATTGTATTTGACCTAGAAATCCTACCTTCTCTTTCTATCTTTTGTTCATCTTTTGAGTTCAATATAACTTGATCTCTTTTGACTTACATTCTTCCAATCTTATCCAGCACTTTATTTTTAAACGCCGAATAATTTTTTTTAAAATATAAAAATTCTAAAAAATGTGTTAGAACCGGCTATCACCCAAGAGGGGGGGTGAATTGGGTGTATAATAAAAACTTAAGATCTTTTGAAATCTTTTCGTATCTTAACGAAAGCGGTAAGTATGAAGGTTTATAAATCAACAGTTAGATAAAATAATATATACTGGAAATATAAGAGTTTAGGGAAGAGAATATGCAAACTGTGATTTATCCTGGTTCGGTCCAATCTGTGATGGCCTACGTCCAGTCCCCAGGCTCCTCCTGAGATTTTCAAATCCACTATCTTCTTGTTTAATCCGGGCACAAGAAAAGCCTTTACAATCCCACAAGTTTAGCCGGGTACTTGTGAAACCTTTTACAAATCTCTCACTGAAATACTCCCCCTTACGGCAAGTCTTACGAGCAGAGTAATCCCGAAGATCTTTCTCTCCTGCTTACTTATGCAAGTCTTACGAGCAGCAACATTCTCTCCTGCTTACACCCCTGTAAGTCTTATGAGCAGCAACGTTCTCTACTGCTTGCACCTTGTAAGTCTTACGAGCATAATGTCTTACGGCAATTCTCTCTACTGCTTCTCCATAAGAAAATCAACCCTCCCAAGGTCCTTCTACCTTGAGATTAACACAGAAATATAGATGAAAGTGTTTATAGACTCTCTCACAGAGTGGATATAATACTCACTGAAGTACAATACAAATAATCACTCTCTCAATGATATGTAATACAGAAACTGAAAATAGAGAGTGTATGGATAGAAGCAGAGGATTCACGTTTCTGTCATTTTTCTAGAAGTTGCTCGCTGTCTCTGTTTTCTGCATCTTTCTCCGTTTTTCTGTCTTTCTCTATCTTCCTCAGCTCCCCATCAAAGTTGAATGCTATCTCATTTATAGTTGATGAAGATGATGACCGTTGTGAACATTCGTCCGTTGGAGTCCGTTGGAGTCCCACTGCTTCATTTGAACGTTTGAGCATATTTGAAAAACAAGCTCCTGTCCGTTGTGGAGCAAGGTGGAGCGTCTAGTTGGACAGCAAGGAAATCCATTTTGAGCTGTACATCACGTTGTGGAGTGTTTTGTGTTTCAGACAATTTTTCATGGTGGGTCATTTGCTGTCGTGGTTGGTAGCTGCCTTTTGGTAATGGAGTTCACGTGATTGACTTTTATTTGAATCTGTAATCCGAATGTTTAATATCCTGTTTCACACTTGAAATATATGTTAGCTAACATTTAGAATCAATAACAAGTGAAAACATACTGATTTAATAACATATAATCATATTCGGATTGTTCGCTGTGAAACTTGATGTTTTTGGACTTTTTCCAGAATATCACTCGAGCATAAATGGCTCACTTCGAGTGATCTTCCATTTTTCCTTCATATGCTTCAGTTCACGGTCTGTGCTTGCATAGGATTTTAGAGAGACAGAATTCCCACTCGCGGGTGATGTGGTCTCTCACTCGAGCACACATACCTCTGCTCGAGTGAGACGCATATTCTTAAGGAATATGCTCTCAAAACTAGCACTCGCATCAGGATTTCAGAGGGATGAAATTATCACTCGCAGGTGATATACAGCCTCACTTCGAGCACGACTCCTTTTGCTCGAGTGATCTTATATTTTGCACTGGGAAGCTCTTCTCTGGACAGCACTCGCAGTACCTTGCTCGAGCACAGAATGCTCATGCTCGAGCACTGACGTCTCTGCTTCGAGTGAATGAAGGAAGCACGCCTTTATTTGCTCTCGGCCAAACACTCGCATACCCTCACTCGCATGTGTGCTCGAGTGAGAATGACTTTTCTGCTTCGAGTGCATACCTTGTGCTCGAGTGTTGCAACTATCTTCACGTTTCAGCCGCTTCTGGACATCACTCGCACGACATTTTCAGAGAGTCAGTTTTTTCACTCGCGGGTGATGTGGGGCCCCTTTAGAAAAATTTGATTCATTTGATTCAAATGATGTATCATAAGAATGCTCTTGCCAAATGCATTCCAATGCAACAAGAATCAGCTCCAAACTCCTTGTATTCTGCAAGTTATGATCGAAAGAGTGTATATTTCGCTAGTCTGCACAAGCATCAACTTCCAGAAGGCATAGCTCCTAGAATATACGTTCAAATGATGCAAATTACCTATCCATGGAAAGCTCTTTGAGTCTACTTTCATTTGGCACTGGTCTCGTCTCACTCCGACGTGTAGTTTGTAAGTTACGAGCAAAATACCGAACCTGTGTCGAAATATGACGGTGATTTCAGTTTCATTTTCGACGATTCATAACTCCTTCATTTGATCTTCTTTCAATGTGATCCTGGTGCCAATTTTACGTGTTGGGAGTCTTCTTTCATATGCCACCGGTTTCGGGTCAATCCGACGTGTGGTTTGAGAGATATGATCAAAATACCAGACCTCGCTCAAGCTGAACGTAAAACAGAGTAGAACAGAGTATTCTCCCGTGCTCGAGTGAAATCAGCTGTGCTCGAGCATGTTCTTCCTGTGCTCGAGCATAACACCTTGTGCTCGAGCATAACTCCTCTAGAAGTGCCAAAACTCATATATAAGTCATCTTAGCTTCATATTAACATATTCCAACCATTATTTGATCATAGAAACCTCCGATAACATTATAGAAACCTCCAATATCACATCTAACAACTTGAATCTTGATATTCATGATAGATCTACCAAGTTCTTCATTCTTCAATATCTTTATTTTTTTTATCTTTTTGATAATAATTCTCCATAACCAAAGCAAGCATCTCTTTGATTATCTTCAATTTCTTTCTTCTTCTTCCTCTTGTTCATTTTCATTAATTCAATCTTCTTCATTCTTTGCTTGACTAATCTACAAAATATGTAACATTAAATATAGTAGTTAGTCAAAGAAATACATTATATAAACTTTTTGCTCTTATCACTTAATATCTATATTTGACATCATCAAAACTAATCATATCTAACAAAATGATCCCAATTACAACGCTATCTTCAAAAGCGTCGTAGCTTTGGCTTTTCATTTTTTTAACTAAATTTTTTGTATGGCATTTTTTAGGGAAGTGTTGTACAAACCTAATACTAACCTTTGGCGCTTATATTAAGAAGCGTCGTAGCTTTTGAAACTTTTTTTTTTTACAAAAATAAACTGTTAGCTATGACACATATTCAAAGACGCATCAAAACAGGGGCGCCGTTAAATTGCTCTTTTGTAGTAGTGACCCTCGCCCACTGTCATCACCACTACCTCCTCCACCGTTGCCGCCACCACACACTACCTCCGCTGCCGCCACCGCCACCGCCTCCACCCACCCACCGCCACCACCACTACCTCCTTGTCGCCACTACCTCCTCTTCCTCCATCTCTGCCGCTGCTAGTTCTTAACTATTTTTTCTACAAATATTATATTAAGGGTAAAATAGACTATTTGCAATATATTAATTTTAAATAATTGTTAAAATATTAACTCATTACACCTTACTTAAAAATCAAACCAAACACTACCCATGTAATTAATATTGCATTGCATTACCATTGCATCGCATTGCACTGCACTGCAGGGTGTAATGGGATCAAACCAAACAAGCCCATAAGGATATTGTTTTGGGTGGATTAGAGATGTGGGGTCCACTCAAGGAAAAGCCTAAAATCAATTGTTGCCAAGATTCGAATATGGAGTGGCAAAAGGATATGATATATTTGTTGAAAGGGAAAAAAGGAGATAAAATTTGAAAAAAAAAGGCACGCAAACCCAAGTCCAAAGATATATTAAAGGGGGAGAGAGCAGCGAACTAGGAACACAGCATGACGGTAGAAAAAAGGTCCAAGAACAGAGCAGCACCCAAAGTTGAAGAAGCAGAGGAGACGACAGAATTCAAAGAAGAGCAATTGGTTTTGTGGCACGACAACAAAGGTGTTCAGACCAGCAGTGAAGTTCTCCTCCTCAGCTGACCTTTGTTGCAATGGCTTCGACATATTTGATTTCTTCTCTTCTTCTTTATTCTTTAAACCTAAATTTCTATATCTATTTCATACATTTTGCCTTAGCCATGAGTGGCTAATTTTCTTTTTAGACCTAGAGAAACTATGAACTTACTAGTGAACTAGATTTTATTTCTATTATTTATTAGTTATGTTTTATGTTAATTTTTTTTACTTAATTTTGTTTTATTATATCCGTTTGATGATTGGCCACCATTAAATGTGAATTTGAGCATTAAGATTTAGCTTGACAAAGAGGGTTTTAATTAAGCTATGAGATTAAGTAATATGGGATTCGATTATGATTTGATTTGTGATTAGGATATATATGTATATACCTAATAGCCCCATATAATTGTTGAAGTAGTGTGTTTGAGTTATCTTGCCTCTTGCGTAATTATGTTAGACATAACAATTCATATTTAAGAGAGGGTTGTGAGTGGATCGAAAGGCACTTATAACTATTAATATTAGAGATTAACAAAATTAACATTTTAGACTACATAATTGAATGGAAATAAGATTTGAGGAGCTAGTGAGGGATTAATGACTCTAGTTTGTGTTTGACATTATAGTTTTCCTTATTTAATTTCCTTGGAATTTACTTAGAACTAGATTCGTTTAACTTAAAAGACATTGAGATTTTAATACTTAAAAATTAATTGATTGATTCCTCGATCGTGGGATGATACTCTACTTATCACTTTATTACTTGGCACGACCCATATACTTGCGACGTGCAATGTTAAAATACCTATACTAAAATGGTAAATACCTTTAGCAATGGTATCACTTGCATTACAAGTATAGTCAATGATTTTTTATTTGTAAAAAGTGTTGTCAATGATTTCAAACATTACACTCTTGTAAAAATTGACTAGTCAATCCCCCACACCTCACTCAATAAGTTGAATTTTCTCTAGTTTGGAACTTGTTGAAAATAGTAGTAAATGATAAAAAAGAAATGGTACATATTTTACTAATGTTTTCATTCGCATTACAAGTGTTGTTGATGCTTTTTGTCATTACACTCTTGCTTGTAAAATTTGATAAGTGTAGTCTATCTCTCACCCTAACCCAATTAGTTGAATTTTCCCCAGTTTAACACTTGTTAAAAGTAATAGTAGATTGCGTAAAAGAAATGGTAAATACCTCAATAAATGTTGTCAAACACGTTACAAGTGTAGTATTATTTATTTATTATATTATTTAATGATTTTTAAATTGATTTATTTACTTCATAATTATAAAATTCGAATTATAATAATAAAAATTTCTAAAAATAGAATAAATTCTAATTAATTATTTTTTATTCTCATAATTAAGAAAGTTGTCAATCACGTTATAAGTATAGTAAATATCTATTTACCTGTTGTCAATTGCATGTTAGAAAATCCTAAGAGCTAACTTATATTTTTTGTGTGCACATATATAAGAAATAAGCTTGGTTGCTCAGTGATTACCTATATTTTGTGACCCCAAAGGTTGGGGATCAAACCCCCCCCCCCCTCCAACACTCCTAGCACAATTTGAATAGGAAAACCCCATAGCATAAAAATATCTCACTGAAGCTCCGGCTATTGGTGTAAGAGCTTTGGCCACTAGCAGGTCAGATGGCTCCTCTAGTATAGAGGTCTGGCGCTAGTGGCTAGCGGAGCTCTGGACGGCAAGGATCTTTTCCATTTAAAAAAAATGTGAGGGGCATTTTTTTTTAAAGTACCAACTCTTCAGAATTTCATGTTCCTACTTGTTTAACTAATTGTGGCATATTGGATATTCACATGACCTTTTTGGGTTTTTGAAGTTCAACAAGTATTTTTTAGTCATTTCCCCTTCTTTTAATGTGTATAATTTTTAAAAAAATAATATTTCCTTTGGTCCTTCATATAATATCTATTTAGTAATTTCACTAATTAGTTATTTGTAAAAGTTGTGAGTTGGTTTCTCTAAAATACCTATTAAATTATTTACATTGAAACTAATTATTGATGAAAACTCCTTTAACATGTACAATCAATAGAGATATTTAAGAAAAACAAATGATAAATAGAGGAGACAGATAGAATTGAGGTTTTATATATCTATATATAAACATGATAAAAGTTAACCCCCAACTAACTTTTATAGTAGGAATAAGAGGTAATATCTTAAATAATAGCAGTCTTTTTCTTCTTTACAAAAGAAAATTTTCATCTAAAAATTAAATCATAAATTAAAATTTCAGCAGTTGAAATTATATCTAGATAATGCAAATCACATTGCAACAATGAGTACACAATGAGTACCTTGATGCTCATCACTATAATGAGCACCAAACACCAACAAATTGTAGGCGAAATGAATCAAAAGTGTAAAGCACTTTATAAAAATAAATTAAAATCAACTCTATATTTTTTATCACAAGACATGCTCTCATTATATCCTTCACATATGGTTCAATCTTACAATCTCCAGCTTGAGAAAGTCTTAAAGATGTTTGGTGCCATTTGGGCTATAAATCCCAACAATTGTTTTATTTTTTGTCCAAAATGAATTTATACGTTGACTTGGACACTTTTGTGAAGAATTGGCATCCTAAGGCATTTCCCCATATCAGAGGTAGGAGAAAACCAACGAAACCACTAATCTCCTTTATCCTTGTATGATTCACATTTTTCAAAAAATAGATTCAGGTTTTATTGTCATTAACTTTTTGACCTGAGACATCATAGAAGTCATCATTTAGAATGGCCTTACACACCCCTACTTGTTCCATATCCACCTCCATAAATAGAATAAGGTCATCAGCAAAAAAACAAATGAGAAATAGTCGTCTCAGTTTTTTTAGTCTAAATGGATGCCAATTATCACAATTGACAGCACTCTGAATCAAGTGTCCTAA
The DNA here is from genome assembly GCA_963855925.1 of Inga laurina. Taxonomy (NCBI): domain Eukaryota; kingdom Viridiplantae; phylum Streptophyta; class Magnoliopsida; order Fabales; family Fabaceae; genus Inga; species Inga laurina. Next base: position 11,557,961 of record OY979710.1, read on the forward strand.
ACGCTCAATAGCAATGACAAAAAGATACAGCGACACTAGATCTCCTTGATAAACTCCATGAGAAGGACAAATTTTATTAGCTTTCGCACCATTCCAAAGTAGTGGCATTGAGGGGAAAGAGACACATTCACCCTTTGAATATTCTCCGGAATCTATAACTCTTGTAGATGGTCAAAGATAAATGACCACCAAATGCAGTAATATGCCTTCTCAAGATTAATTTTAATTACCATAAAACCTTACTTCTTCTTCATGCTTTACATGGAATGAACTATTTCTTGTACGAGAATATATTATCTTCACTTTGCCTACCCTTCACAAAACTACACTGGTTAGGAGTAATAATCAAAGGCATAATATGCTTTAAGTGATATGATTATTTTTGCGGGGGGGGGGGGGGGGGGGGGGGGATGGCTAGAGAGAAAGTTTGAAGATATGAACGAGACAGATGATCGAAGGTAAAACCTTAAGAGAACCTATCTCTTACAACCATAACCATAAAGACACCACAAGGATGATCAGCCCTTGATACAGTCGGAGTAATCTCATGAGAATATCGGGATGGAAGCAAAGTTCATACAAGAGAAATAAAATTCTCTAAGAACAAAGTTCTTATTCATATCATTATAATATTCTGAATATCAATACAAAAAATGTAGCCTTCATATATAGGCTACCATAAAACACTCTAAAACTAAAACCCTAATAAAAAAATGCATTAAATGATACCTTAATGATGATTGATTGTCATGGTTGGCACCATTCAAGCATAAAAGGATAAGGAACTTACTTAGGCTTAAAGACTAAGCAACTATGTAAAAATAGGAAACCAAAAAGTCTTCTTGAACAATCTTTGACCACATGGCCTTATTCAATGCAAATAAAAATAGGAAACTTACTTAAAAACGAAATTAAACCCTAATTAATGAATAATGATGTCTTTTAGGTGTCTCTTGAATTGTGTTGGATGTCACTTATGCCCCTCCTCTAAGAAACATACTTGTCACATGATATTTTAAGTAAATTCTACAATCTGGACTGCACATGGACCTTGTACATCTTCATGTTGGTTTTACTACTCTACATTACATCAATTTCATGGATCTTCATGCTGTGCCAGATGCTCAAGCTTCTTTGTGTTGTAAAAGTATGCATATAGGCTTGAATAAGCATGGGTAAGGACACATTTGCACCCTCAACACATATACTAACATTATAGGCCATTAATGAAGCAACTTGAAGCCTAAATGTTTTTTTCAGCCTCTTGAATATCTCACTCTTTTTTGGGCTTCTAGTAATTGGGGCCTCGATGTCATGAACATGATCTTGGGCTTGTTTAGAATCCACTTAGTTAACATAGACAATATCTTGTTTATTGTAGATGCCACCTAAGTTACCATATAGTATTTTGTCACCACCATGGATGCCGACTTTAATGCGTTGTTGGACACCACATAAGACGCTACTTGCACCTCTATCATTAAGGCAGTTAGAAATAACCTTCGTCACCACCTTATATATAACATTACATAACCTTATAGGCCTAAAATCATGGATGGTTTATGGGTGATCCAACTTCAGAATTAGCTCAATGTTCATTTCATTCACTTGTTTGCATCTAGAACGGTTCTCAAATAAATCTCTCACCATAGTGACCACCGAGGGACCAACAATATCCCATTGACTCTGATAAAACAAAAGGTCAAAACCATCTATACCCAGTGCTTTTAATGGACCCATATCAAAGATAGCCCGCTTGATTTCCTGTTCACTTACTGGTAACCCAATCCCAAAACAATGAACCTCAACCAAAACTGGGCATCCACAATCGAACACAAGTGATGAAGAAGAAACACCTCCTTCTGTGTAGAGTTCTTTGGAAACGTTACCCCCCATATTCATAATCTCATTTGCATCATATGACCATTCACTATTCTCCAATAAAATAAATCAAAACAACAAATTTAAGAATATTTTTCGTTGTAAAATGATTAAAAATTCAAAACTAAATCATTTAGGGGAATCAGTAGTGTTGATATGAGCATAGTTGAGCATATCATCAGTCAATTATATAGTGCAATAAGTACTACTTGATCATTATGTGTATGATTAATCGATCATGAAATATGTATTATGTGGGATGAATTTGAAGCCCTTTTTGTTTTCTATTCTATTGTTTCAAAATATATATCGCTTTAAAATTTTTTGTTTGGTTCAGATCTGAAGCTTCAATTCATATTGGAGCAGAAAAATGGGCTGGCCTAGATTGAGACCTAAGAAATGTTAGCAAATGGGCTTATAGTTAAGGGCCGACTTAAATTGGCTAGATGGTCTAAATAGGTCAGCCCTTTATGGTTCAGAGCAAGTCCCTTTGAGCTTTTTTATTTCTTTTTTCTTTGAAAATATTTAATGATACTAATATGATTGATATTTTGTACATTGTAGACAACTCTGCTTATAAATATTTAATTGTTATTGTCTTTTCTTAAAAAAATAAATTTTAAAGAATAGTTTGGTTTGTTTAGTTTTGGACACTTATTTATTTATGAGAACTTTAAAAAATTGGTTGATTTGAATTTTAGATGATGACATGATTTATGTTATGGCTAATAAGATTGCTTCAACTTTAGTGACTCTTAGGCAAAAAGTCAATTGCTTCCACATCTTTGCCAAATATGATTTTTTTTTTAAGTCAAAGGGTTTCAAATATATTTAGTGTGTATTTGGATGATGGTGGTAGAAGTGGAATTTTACAACCTAAATTTTGCAAATTTAAGATAAGGTATAAGTTAGATTGTGTAATGTCATTTATGTTTGGAATGACTTTTTGTGAAATAACTGCAAAAGAACATAAATTTTATTAAATAACACATTTATAATTTAGGCATATTGATAAGAAAATTTAGAGTATTGATATTTTGTATGTACAAAATTTATTGAGTATCAGTACTCTATGTGTATAAAAAAATTATCAGATTCTTCTTATCAATTAAAATTTTGATGTGGATTTTTTCCCAATTTTCTATAAAATTTATTATTTAATTTTTCCCTTCTTTTGGTACTTTTATAAAGATAAAATTATTGGGTCTTTTGGAGTGTTTTTTTTTTCATTTAAAGCAAGTTAGGAAGCACCTCAAGACCATTCTCTTTCTTCTAATGGTCATCTAATTTTCTCTTTGTGGTGACGCATAAAATCAACAAAATTTGTCTTTTGCTTCAACGTGGCTTTTTCATCAAACAAAAAGCCGAAGGAAAAAAATATCGAACTGGCCAGTCCAACCGGAGAACTAGAGAACCCACATGTTCAGTCCGGAGCACCCCATAAACCAGTAAAAGTTGAAACCAGAAAAAACTGGCCTCATCTGGTATCAATCGGTAGCGCAACTCAAAAACATTGTTGGGGGTGTGCTATTTACACACTTTGTTTATCATCAATAATCAATCAATCAACTATATCATTGAAATCTTGTAAAACCCGGTTCATGAAGAAATGGGTTGGTTCAGGTTTAACAGTTATATTTGGATCCTTAAACAATATAATTTATTAGTGCATTAATATCACAAATAATACCCAAATAACTTCGCCTTTTTAATATTTTGAAAATCTCTTGTCAAATAAACCTATATCCCAATTAATATTTATAACATTACAAATAATTTAAAATCATATTGTCTTATATGTCTTCATTTATACAAATGTTACAAATCATTTAAAATGTGATTAACAATCAAATTAACACAAACACATGTGCCTAATAATTGACTAAGTTGGTATACAAGGGTTTTTATACTAAAAACAATATGCGTATAGAGACTCAAAAGCTAATGTTAGAGCATTGGAATATTTATCTTAATATTTTTCTTAATAATTCATCATCTCTTAATACTCAAATATTAATAGAATGCCTTATCATTACAAAATTTAAATTTAAAAGGGTTAAATGCTGAAGTAATGACTTTGATTTCATTCACAATTAAAATGAAAAATAAATGATGAAGTAATGGTTGACTATGATTTCATCATTTTTTTTCCAAATATCGTATTTGTATTTGACAGTATGATTTTATTATTATCACAATATTTGATTTTATCTCAACTAATAATATCCCAATAAATGTTCATTAAGTAGTCCTATTTAATTCTTTTAAATGCTATTAATGAGACATTGTTAATGATTATTTCTATATTTTTTTATTTATATGGTGTAATAAGTAATTCCCATTTACCTCAATAGCAAAGCGACAGCAGTCATGGTAAATAAATGAAGAGGGGATGATTGATGCGAAGGGTTCTTCACTTTGCTCAAGTGTAACTTGCTATCTTCTTCTGTATTTGCAGCTTCATCTCAAGCACCATGTGCCCCCTTTTTTCATTTTTTTGATACACTCAGAATAAGTAAAAGACAGAAACTAAAGAGAATCACTTGACTCCTCCACCAGCATGCAAGTTGCCAGCGCGTCAGGTCCTAGGATCATTAAGCCAGGGCTATCGTTTAAAGATGTGGGAATGCTCTTATGCGGTTGTAAAAGAGTAACGTGATAGAGGGGATTAAGTGATAACTGTTTTGATAGACTGTCATGGGCTTAGACCTTCATTATTAAAAAAAAAAAAAAACATAATAACAAACATTGAATTCACTAATTCTTGATTACTTAAATTTATTACAGAGGAAATAAAATAAAGTTAATTCATGTAGACCCAATTATTTTCCATCATTACTATTTATTACGGAGCTCAATTGCTTCATAACCATATGGCATATGAAGTGAATCCAAACACTACTTTTTGGAAGTAACACACGTTTTTCACTCCGGTTGTACGATTGGCATGGTCAAAAGCCATTTAGGCTTTCATTTGCTCGGACCGTCCCGTGACTTGTGTGAACAAATTTGAACGTTACTGTCCTCAGGTGGGCACAAAAATAAAATAAAATAAATACTTTATTCAACCTTAAACGTAGAAGCTAAAAGGAATTTACTTTGATTTTAAATGTAAAATACTAATTCCCTTTGTTTCACAAAGTTCTCAAATAATCCTGTTGATTGCTTTAAAAAAGTTTACATCAATGATTGTAGTTTTCAATACAAATGATGAAAAGAAATATTTTAAAAAAACTAAGACATGTTTATTACAAATAATTATTTTAACGAATTTTTAAATTTTTGTAACTTAGTTATCTACCTCCTAAAATTAAAACCACCGAAAGGAGTATGTTTCTCACGTTTAATATTTTTCAATTTAATTTTCGAAAAAAAAAAATATATATATATATATATATATAAATTCCAACTATTTGCATATTGTATTTTTTCTTTCAATGAAGAATATTGTTGACAAAAAGCCAAGTACGACGATTATTCAATGGTAAATCAAATTAAGAACTGCATTATGTAAAGAATTAAATTAAAGGAAAATTTCAGTTAGCCCCATCTGTAGCTAATTAATTTCAGTTAACCCTAAAACTTTCTGAAACTTCATTGTATCCCATGATCAAAATGAAATTAATTTTTGTGGGTGAAAAAAAAAATACCCTTTCTTTATTTGTCTGGTAAATTGTCGTATTTGTCTTGTAAATACCCATATTTATCTTGTGAATTTTCATATTTGTCTTGTAAATGACCAAAATATTTTTAAGTCCTTAGGTTCTTTTAAATCCCTTTTATTTGTCTTGTAAATGCCCATATTTATCTTATAAATTGTCAAAATATTTTCAATTCCCTAGATTCTTTTGAATCCCTTTATTTATCTTGCAAAAAATCTTTTGAAAAAAATAAAAATAAAAGAACGGCATCATTGTTTTTTCACTCATAAAAATTAATTTCATTTTGATCATGGGGTGCAATGAAGTTTTAAAAAGTTTTGGGGGTTAACAGAAATTTTCCCTTAAATTAATGTTATAAATATTAGATATGTGGATATCCATAAACTCTCTATACTCTTAGCCTTTCATTTCCTACACTTTATAACCTTTATAATAAATAGTCTTTTATGAGTCTTTATACTCATAATTTAACTATTACAATTTGTTGACTTATAAGGATTAAATTTGTTATTTACTTTGTATAACTCTTAGTTGAGGCTGAGGACCTATAAATAGAACACTACATACTACACTTTGATTGCATCCAAATAAATAAGATATTGTTCCCTCCTTCTCTCAAATTCTCTCTTATCTCCCTCCTTTTCTTACATCTCAATGTCTTTTTTCTTTTTTTTCTTTTTCATAACAATTAAGACAATTTTACCGGAGAATGGATTTAACGCACAAACGGACGCATTCAGCCAAAAGAAAATTATATAATCACTTAAATATACTATTAATATTATAATTATTATTATTTGTAAAAATCAGGGAAGACCCCGACAATTTATTGGTGAGTTGCAACTCCCATGTTGTCTCGGCGTCCTCATTCCTGGCTCATCAATATGATGAGAAGAAAATTTCTCATCACCCAAACGACGCCGTTTCGCTAAGTGAAGAGATTTGACCCGTTGGAGAAAATCAAATCATGACCCTCACTTGTCTCTTCTTAGCTCAGCGTCCCTCGCCCTCGCCCTCGCCTATATTCGCGTCTTTCTTCTTAGTTCATCTTCTCAGTCTAATTCATTTTTTTTTTTGCTCGAGACTCTGCCACCTGCAACATCTAGGAAGAGGCAAGAGAGGCAGCTGAGAGCAGACCCATAGATGAGAGTGCTCGGAGTCGATGGAGTAATCGGAGAGCACCGGCATTCCTGGGTTAAGGTTCGATGCAATCTCAATTGCTGTTTCAACTAGCTTCTGTGGCACCCATTGTTGAGTTTCCCTATCAATCCTTGGGCCCGAAAACACAAAACTTGCTGTTAATTTTCATGAAGCTAAAAAGTTATGACTGAGATTGTGGTGCTGGTTGTTTCACTAATATCATTGCACAGGAAATCTAGTGTTTTAGTCGCTGGAATTCATCTCATTTTTGTCTTGGCTGGTATCACTCTATTTTTGTTCTGCTTTGGACTTGAAAACACAAACCTTGCTGTTAATTTTCATGAAGCTGAAAAGTTATGACTGAAATTGTGGTGCTGGTTGCTTCACTAATATTATTGCAGAGAAAATCTAGTGTTTTAAAAATATGTTTGAAATTCTTTACTGTCAATGAAGCTGAAAAGTTATGACTAATCTTTGTCCAGTCTTAGAAATCTGTTTGAAATTCTTCACTGACAATGTTGCAAGTTGGTGCTGTCACAGAGTGATCAGGGTCAATTTAGCCACTCATGTGCTTAGTCTTTGGGATAATACCTGCATTCTTGTGGTTATTTTGGGTAATGTCTGGATTAGACTTGAAATTGCTTACTGCTATTATTAGTTCAAGCCAAACAACTCTTAATTGCTGAGGATTTTAGCTGTTGTAGTTAACTGAATTCTGAATTTTTTTGGTGCTACTCAATTGAGCCTTCTTGCTGTCATAAACTGAGATGGATGTTGAAATTTTGGATAAAGTGTTTTCACCACACATCTTGACTTCAACTGAGCTTTGAGCATGTACCTATGCTGCTATATATTTGTTTGCTTCCAGAACTTTGTTGCTAAATTGCTGACTTAAACTAGATTTCTAGTATGTGAACTCCATCAATCCAATTATTTGCTGAGGTCTTCTACATGGTTTTTGCTTTGAATCAAATTCCCCTTTAACATCATTGAATTAATTGCAAGTGCATTTTAAATTCGTTTGTATATAGCTGGTGCTAAAAATCTGATTTTAGTTGGTTTGCCTCATGGAGTTTTCAAAATCTGCACTAGCTGTTTTCTAAACGAATTGTTGATCTCTGTGTACTGCTGCCTTATTGTGATTTTGCTGATATATACTGCTTGAATTTGTGGGAAATATTTCAGTATCCTGCATCTGAGACTTTGCTGTCATAACATAAATAAATTTACTACACAAAGTGGTCACTTGGGTTCACAACAATTGCTTTCTTTTAGTTCAGATCCTTTACTCTGTGTTCTTAACTCTAAAACCATGGGTGTTCATTTTTTCAATTCTTTTGGAAACTTGGTTATTCAATGCTCACTTGCTCCAGGTTTTAACAAAGAAATTCTTAGTTGTGAATTACATCCAGCTTTAGACATTAATGAGCATGATGTGGTTGTAACTAACTTGTCTAAGCTTGATAGCAAGAAAATCACCAACTCCTGCTTGATTAATAACTAGAGAAGCTTGTTATGTCCTCTATAACCCCCTCCGTAATTATATCCAAAATACAACATTAGAATGAAATAGAGACCAATAATAATCAAAATTCATTTATATTCCCATCCTTAAGATAGGATTTTCACAAATTTCTTTAACAAACACTTTAACCTGGTCTCACATTCATATTTCGAATACAATTACTTCGTGAAGATAAACTACATTCATATAAATATCAGAATGCATAATAATAATACCGGCAATCCCGAGTTCATATCTTCACTAAAGATACGTAGGCACATACGCCTTTTACAATTTCTTAAATGGGGATTACACAAATTTCAATCCAAATACATCCCCACAACATATACAATCATATATTCATCCTAACATATATAACTCTAAATACATCCAAATCAACTATCATTATCCCAAATAGCAATGATAACCAACTACCAAATCCAAATGCCCATAAGGGATTCTCGTCGCCCCTAGTCACTTGCTCCTTCCTCAAGCCACTTGTTCTGTCGAAAATGTTGATAGGGGAGAGTAAGATTCTAGAGAATCCCAGTAGGAAACAGATACTAATATGCATGCAAGATAAGTGTTTAATACATGATATAATTGCATCACAATAACTCATGCTCACATAATGACATTCCGCATGCTCAATGTTTCAACAACATACTCATGGTCATAGCATAAATAGAAACAGAACTTCAATCATTCATATATGTTTCACATAATTAAGCAAAGCAATAACATGCATCAATACACACACAAATATCAATACATGCAGAAGAGGTAAGTTCCCTACTCTTATTCTTTCCATGTATGCTCTAACATCGGCTACTCACGATCCGAGCGGATATCGAACCATGATCAGGGTGAATATCCAATCTTATAACCAAATCAAGGACGTATGATCATTCTCTTTTCCAAATTCTTATTTTCATAACACTTAAAGTTGGTTATCATTCATGACCTTTAGGTGGCTAATCAAAGTCTAAACACATGCCTAAAGGCCTGGGAAAACACTTGACCAAAAACCATCTTCGGAAGTCCAAAATATCATTTTTTTTATGGTTGGTCGCGGCCCACCAATCCATTGGCCGCAGCCAACAATAGGCTAGAAACATTTGGGCCGCAACCCAAAGTCCTTCTAGCCGCGGCCAAGAAAATCTGGTTTCTTGGCTGAATTTCCAAAAATCATAACTAATTCTAGAAAAATCGAAATGCGGTGATTCCAAAGCTAAATGAAAGCTATTTAAGTCCTCTTTACTGGAAAAATATGGACCATTACTAGAAATTACCACACAATTCTAGAATTACGCAAAATCCACCACTGCCCCAAAACAGAGTCCAGTTTCCATCCCAAACTTTGGCAAAGCATAACTCTCAGTTCACAAAACAAAATAACACACTTTATATATCCATTTTGAAGCTTGGGATGTAAAATTTAAGTTTGAAAAGTTTCATAATTTTCCAACACAATTTGGTCACTCAAAAAATTCGTGCAAACTGACTGCCCAGAACAGAGTTTACATTTGACAGATTTCCAATTTTTTACCAAAGTGTTCAATGACTCCAAAATCAATAACCAAACCTATTTCCATACAATTTTCCACAAAGAATACAATGATAACCTCAAAATGATCAAAATCACAACCTATTTACATGCCCTATTTTTTCCAATACACAAAATCAACACAAAGTGACCAAACTTTACATTTAAGCTTCAATTCAATTCTATTAATTCAAAACACCAAACAAGACACCATTTCCATGACAACAACATATTATACTTCCCAAGACCCTAAATCACGAAAATTAGGGCTAAATTTTCAGAAATTCAAGGCCCAACAAATGGCCACAAAACTTATATGAAAATAAAGTTTTCACTTACCTGAACAAATTTTCCAAAAAAAGTTCCTTGATTCACCTAAGTCCACAATTTCGTGAGAGCTCAAACACCACCAAATGGACAAACTAAAACCATGAAATTGAAGCTCTCAACATAAGGAACAACTTTATAGAAGAGAGTTTTTCCATTAGAGGCCATTAGGAGGGTCCAATAACTCACCTTAATCAAAAGCTCTTCCTTCTCTTTGAGCTTCCATGGCTGCACGAAAAATGGGAGAGAGAATGAGAGAGATGAGTGTTGAAGAAGGAGAAATGATGAAGCTCATACCTCCTTGTTCCTTGTGCAGCAAAATATAGGAGGGGGAGAGAGAGATAAATTAATTTTCTAATCCCAATTTGACTTTCCTTCAACAACTATTATCAGAAGCTTTTGTCACTTGTTCCATTTCCATTGGTTCTTATAAAGTAAGTAACTAATTAGTTACTCTAACCATTTCATTAGTCATTTAGTTATACATCTCATTTCCTTTTAATTAGTAATTAATCTCTTCCATTAATCACTAATTTAGAGTTATTCTTTCAATTTTCCACTAAGTATGGCATATTAATTAATATTGCCACATAGCACATAATTAATTCTTTTCCTCTTCTTTATGCGCAATTTACCCTTATTTTAGCTCAATAATTATTTCATCACATAATTATGCTAAAATACAAGGTGTTGGGCATTTCCAATAATAATTCGAATCTCAAATCCACATTAATCCACATAATCATTCACAATAATTACAATTAGCCCTTAATTAAAATTTAGGGCGTTATATTCTCTTTTTTTTAGTGCATTCACAAATATCCATTTTAAGAAGAAAATTAAAACAGTGCACAGCTGAATATTGACATTATATGAACAATTGGAGATGATACACAATTGTTGAACAACTTCTTGACAAATAAACACAACAAAAAGTATGAAAATTGTCTTGTGAGGGATGGAGATTGATTTGCTTTATAATGATTACAAGGGTAGATGATTGCTGTCCAATAAAGCAAAGCAAGTGCCATCCTACAAAAATCATCCTATGCTCCAATAGAGAAGATGGATAGCATACAAAATATAAGTCTAAGAAGAGGTGCAATGCTGGTGCATCCAAAAATGAAAGTAGCCAGTAAAGTGTATCCTTCATACACGGCATATAAAAAGTCAAGTTCAAGCTATGTAATACTGGCACATCCAAAAAAAAAAAAAAGTAGCCAACAAAATTTATCCTGTATAGACAAAAACAAATGTACAAGTGTGTAAAGATATAAATTGTATACAAAAATATTGAGATGAATAAAAGATTATTCTTCTGTTCATTACCTTATAAATAATTTGCAGTAATATTCATGTTGAAGCTTGAATTTGTACATGAGCTGTTGAAATTGTTACAATTTGAGATGACAAAGACTCTTGTGTTTGTGCATCTTTGTTTTTTGAACCTTGTTTTCATTTTTCAGATGATAAAGCCTCTTGAGTGCCCTAAAAGACATAAATGTAAACTTAATAACAGTTTTTTCTTTTATATAAATGTAAATTAAATAAAACACAGTACCTCTTGCTCTCTTGCAAGATGTCTTCTTATCATTAAATTTTTCTCCTCCCAACCTTTTATGCGTCGCTTTCTTTTTTTCCCTTCCCTCTTTTTAAACCCCTTAGGAATATTTTGTGACTCTATCACCAGTGTTCTCCTTGATTCAACAACAGCTTCATTGCTTTTTGGAACTCTATTTTATATCTCAGTCATGTATTTGTCAACACACTCAAAACTCTCAAGAGACTTGGATGCATACCATCTTTTCCATCAAGTGTCTATATCTTCGTGTGATTTCAAGTTGAGGATCTACTTGTATCTCACTCCCCCTAACATCATACACAACACCACTTCTTGCTTCCCCGGTCCATCGCTTGACAATGTATTTCTCAGGCATAATTTTCACATCCTTTGTCTCATACACTTTCAATGTGTGACAACACAATATCCCAATTATTTCAAACATTCCACAAGTGCAAGATATTTCACGTGTGTCAGGTTTAAACTCAACTCTCCATTCCCCTTCTTCTCCAATCATTTGGGCAATGTATATGTATAGTGGTCCTTTCTCATCATGTTGAGTTAACATCACAGCAAATTGGAGATCCCATTGTGCTTGGAACATGTCAAATACAATGGGTGTATAAGTTAGCACAAGTTTGCGCAACATAGGTGCACTTGGATTGATCATCCTAAGTATTTTTTGTCGAGAATCAAACTCAAGTTTCAACTCCTTGTCTCGCTTCTCCGAAACAAATTTGTCAAAAGCGGTAAAGAATTCATTAATATCTAAATTTGGCGTTGTGCATTTTTTCACATCAACATTCACACTTTCGCTAAGCTGCGTACTTCTCATGCCTAATGTGCAAGCATTCTTTACATAGCATCAAGCTCATTTCTCCTTGATATTATACATGGATGTAAACCATGGATTTTTTTGGACATCATAAGAAGAAATTAATTTGGCCCATGCTTTTTCAAACTTTTCTTCATTTGAAATTTTAGACATGCACTTACAGAAGTCAGTCAAAAAATGTGACCCACCTTTCATCAAGTTGCCAAGGTGTTTAATGCCATTTTACTTTAAATGCCAAGTGCACAAACAATGTTTTGTATCAGGAAGAACTTCACTTAAAACTCTTGCCATAGCTTGATCTTGATCTGTAAATACAGTTTTAGGCTTCTTTTGCATGTGAGCTTCTATGAAAGTTTCTAATAGCCACTTGAAAGATACAGTAGTCTCATCATACAATAATGCTGCTCCAAAAATGATTGGACTTCTGTAATGATTAAAGCCAGAAAAGATTGCAAGAGGTCGATGGTTACGGTTTGTACAAAATGTTATGTCTAGAGATACAACCTCACCAAAAAGTGCATAGTCAATTACCATTCTAGCATCCGCCCAAAACACATTAGTGCTATGTTCTTCTATATCCACCAGATATTTATAAAAGAATGTGGGATTCGCTGCTGTTTGTTTTTGGAAATATTCAAGCATACATCTTACCTCTCCATACTTCATATTTTTTTGCCTTTTAGACTGCAAATAGTTTTGCATATCTACTCGAGTATATCCAAGATTTGATTTACCCCCAGCATATGTACTCATTAAATCAAAGGTAACTTTCTGTGGGAGTCCAGACTTTCTTACCAAGTCAATTCCATAGGTATCAACTTTTGATAAGTTTCTTTGAGATGCCAACAAGTGTATTGTTCCTTGTATGTGAAGAGGATGATTATGCTCTTCATCAAATTTTGTGATTTTATACTTTTGATCAACAGCAGATACTACCATTCTTGCCGGACACTTGGTCTTCATCTCTGCACGGAGTTTGGAAGAATATGTTTCTTGTTTACTTTTTGTTCGAAGACCCTCCTTGAAATATACATATCTATATGTAATAAGTGAACCATCCTTTCTACTTTTAGTACCATTATATTTTCTAGGACCAAAGCCAGCTCTTTTAGCATAATCTTTCCAAAAACTCCATGCTTCTTTCCAGCTTCTAAACTCCCTTCCAATTTTGGGTTTCATTTCATCCTCCATTGTGAATTTCCTATACACAATAAAACCATGATACAATTAACTAATTTCATATCTTCATTCAAAATAACATCAAAGCTGAAATTATAATATCATACAGTAGTATTTTGAAGTGATCAGAGGAAGCAAACCAGAGGGTAGACTGAAAATCTGAAGCCAAAATCACAATCTAAAATTATAATCTCTTACATCAAACCTAAAATTCCTATATGAAAATCAAACAATAAGTATATAAATATTGAAGAGGAAGAAACTAGCGTCATTATCATTAGGGAAAAAAAATCAGATCAGGATGTGCCAAAAGCTACTGGACATCATTATCATTAGGAAAAAAAAACAGAACAGTATATGCCACAAGCTCCTGGATTCTAATGCTTTACGAAAAAAAAACCAAAAACAAAAAGTTGCAAGGGATAGAATAAATATATAAATATTGAAGAGGAAGAAACCAGCTTCATTATCATTGGGGAAAAACAATCAGAACAGGATGTGCTTTAGCTACTGGACGTCATTATCATTAGGAGAAAAGACAGAACAGTATATGCCACAAGCTCCTGGATTTTAATGCTTTACAAAAAAAAAAAAAAAAATACCAAATACAAAAAGCTGCAAGGGATAGAATAAGTATATAAATATTGAAGAGGAAGAAACCAGCGTTATTATCATTGGGGAAAAAAAATCAGAACAGGATGTGCTTTAGCTACTAGACGTCATTATCATTAGGGAAAAAAACAGAACAGTATATGCTACAAGCCACTGGATTCTAATGCTTTACAAAAAAAACAAAACAAAACAAAACAAAAAGTTGCAAGGGATAGATTGGTTTGGGAAAAAAAAAATTACCCCTTTCTTCCTTCTTCAGCAAATCAGACATTTCTGTCTTCTTATTCTTTCTCTTTTTGTTTAGTTTGTTCCAGTCCCTTTCTCCCTTCTTCGTCTTGCCTACCTTGCAGCAATCCTTCTCTTCTTGCATCCACATTTACTTTGAACCAGTCTCTTCCTTCTTCCTCCTCCATTATAGCACATTACAGCTCTTAGGTTTTGGCTTCAGCTTGGCGGGAAATTTGTTCTGGAAAGCAAACGTGTGTGAGGCCAAGCCAATATAGGCAGGTGACGCTGAGCTGAGAAGAGAAAAGTGAGGGTCATGATTTAATTTTCTCCAATGGGTCAGATCTCTTCTCTTTAGTATCTGCACAGGTAAAGACTTGAGAACTTTCTCTGTTGATAGAATGGAAGTGCAAAGCAATATCACATCCGGATGCTGTTCACAAAGATCATTTGCATCATTGAAATAAGAGACCCCTAGTTCCTGGGCCGCATCAGAGTAGTTTTTTCAAGAGTATGCTAGCACTTCATGGCCTTGGCGTACCATAGCTTTTGCAAGAAACTGACCAAAGTTGCCAAATCCAATTACTGCAATCTTAAGCTTTGAGTTCTCATCAAGCTGGGTGGAATTCTTTGGCATGAAGTTGTGCATTTGGGCAACATCATGGAATCTGCAGAGTAACATTATATGTTATGCTAGACTAGACATTGTCAAAGAGACTAATAACACCATCCCATAACCTAAAAAAGAAAAAATAGAAGGGAGGTGCCTAAAATCTTCCCTGTAAAAGCCATTTACCATTTTGTTATGAGTTGCATTGAATGTTCCGATTCATGTAAACAACAGCACATATCTAATTTGCTTAATTTAGTTGCTAGCTTTAAAAAACTTAGCATAATTATGTATATTTTTATTCTGATTCTAATCACAAGACAACTTAGCCGATTTAAAATAAATCATAAAACACAACCCATATATTTAAGTTGCTCTCAACATATAATACGCGTTGTAAAAAAATCGCAAAACTTACAACAAAACTTGAAGTTACCTTGTATCATTGGAGGATGCTTTTTGAGCATTTTTGAACTCTGCGTGGTTATGATTTAGCATCTTTCCAGCATTCTCAAATAACTGTTTTCTCACGACATCATGCAAATGCCCTATCAGTTGTTTCCTCAAAGCCCCAAAAGCCAAATCCAACCTCTCTAACATCTCCAAAGAATTCTTGTTGAACATAAAGAGCCCGTAATACAAATCAAAACTATCTCCTGATGTGTTCCCTACTAATTCTAACAAACTCTCATACCCCTTTGTATTTATTGGAGTTGGCTCCAACATTAACATACCCAAAACCCTCTCAACAGTATGTGTGATAAATTGTGTTTCTGCAGGATATCTATCATGGTCAGCACACGTCATCTCAATCATCTTAAACCCTTCTCTTGCAAAAATATTAAGGAACTTATCACAAAAAGAAATTCTTGAATCTTCATCCCCAACTCGTACTTTATCATACACAAAAGGAAGACCACTCCATCCATGCTTGGCACTCTCGGGTCCAAACATGGGATGCGTGCACATAATGTCAAAATCACTTGGCAAGGCTTCCAGAAGCACATTCTTGGGGAACTCCTTCACTGAAAGCACATCCACAACCAATGTACTTCGTTTCAATCTCTGCAGCGGAAGAGGCAACACCACTTGCTCACTGGAAATTAATGATGTACACAACAAAATAATCTCAGGGTGTTCTTCACGGAGGTCATCAGGATTAGGGAAGAATGAGACGCCAATTTTACGAGCAACATTGGATTGATCAGTGCAAGAATGAGCCAAAACAGTGTGTCCTTGACGTGTGAGAGTCTTAGCAAGGAACTGACCGAACTTGCCAAATCCAACAATGGAAATCTTGAACTTCTGGGAATTCTGAAAGTCAATGGCATGTTTTGATTCATAGTCATATAGCTGAGCGACATCAATACATCGAATACAAAGTGATAGGCACAAGGAAAAACTCTGATGGTTAAAATCAAGAGAGGGAGGTATGGCGAAGTGCAAAGGGCATTGACGACCAAGAGGGGAATAAAAGGAAGGTTTATGTCTCACCGGAGATGGGTAAAAATTTGACACAGAGCATGGCCATCCTGTAGAGAGAAAGACAAAGGAGCCCCAATCAACAAAATTCTAAGCAATGTCGGTATTGAAAAGAATCAGCCAGAGAATTATGATGCAAAGAGAAACCTAAAGCTCCAACATTTCTTGCTGCATTTAAGGTACATATAGTGAACTAAGCAAACTGACATGCAAGATTGAGTTTAATTAAGTTTGAAACCACGGCCAATATATGATACAAATTATTAAAGAACAATAAAAAAATTTAAGATTACAATCAAAGCATGATCATCTGTCTCCAACAAAACCATAACCAACTAGCTAGTTCGGAGATATGGAGGCTAATTCCGAGAAAGCAAGTAAATATCCAAATCGCAGGATAAGAAATTTCAAAGCATGAGATGCTGCATTAGCTACTAGACATCAAGAAATAACACAGAATCAATTAGACAATTCACTTCAGAAGTCATTGCAAACAAGATGGACATTCATTACCATTTTCACAACACTGTATATACTGAGGTCAGGGGAGTATTCAAGAAATAGACCACCCAGAAATCTCACATTTTACTATTTAAATGGTCGAGATTACCCAAACCAAAAAATAAATAAATAAATAAATAGCAAGATAAAGGGAAGAAGAAGGACCTGTTTCAGAAATTCTTCAGGCCATTTCGGTTTTCAACAACTAAACAAAACCAGAGCACCCACTTTTCATTAAAAAGGTAGAAAATGTCGGAGAAGCCAAGCAAGCTACAAAATTTCAGAAAAGAAGGACATTAAATCCAAGCCCCAAACACCATAACCAGATAGAAAGAATGCCCCAAATCAATTCGAAATACGGCGCAGAAACAGCTGTGAGGTGCCGTCCAAAATCCGGCCACAAGCTCAGCAAACAAGACTCAAGGAGAAAATTTCGAGAAAATGAGGAATGAGAGACGATCCCTGCAAGAGCTTAGAGCAAGCTTTAGATCAGAAGTTGCCTGGTTGTCTCTTCTCCGTCGCAGATGAGAATTATATTAGAAATTGGGGAGGGTCATTATTTCTGGAATAAAATATTAAAATGGGTTTAAAAATAAACTAATAAATTAAAGTGGGACAAAAAAGCCTGACACGTTTAATAAATAATGGAAGAAACCGTTTTTGTTGTACTGATAAGTCATTTTTAATTAATTCCTGTATACTAATAAGAGTTAGGTAATTTGTTAATTATGAGTTAAATTTTTAATTTCACTCTTATTTATGATTGGTTTCAAAAATTAATATAAATAAATTATTTTTATTTATTGCAATTAATAGGGGTAAAAAAGTATAAAATGTATTTACTACTTTGAAACTGGACTTATAAATAAGACCAAATTTTTTTGTCAAAATGATCTATAAATAAGATCAGAGTGGTAAAAAGTTTGTTAAAATTAGCTCAAGATCATAACTATATAAAAAATACAATTCATTTTTTAAAAAATAATAACCCTTATATTAGTTCGAACCTGTTACTAAGGGTGGAATCAGGCCAGGCCGCCTAACAGAGGCCTGCAGCCTGACCTGTTAAAAGCTTGCTCAGGCCTGGCCTGTCACACACACACACACAATTCTTTGTGCTCCAGAGTGTGATTTACAAGGCACTGAAAATCGGACCGGACTTTGAACCAGCCGAGGTACTGGGTTAAGGGTCAGTGATTCAGACCGGGGTCAACCTGGGGGTCAGACCGGGTCAATTAAAAAAATATATATAATTTAAATGTTCATACATACCATTCAAAAAATTATATGAGAGTTATTTTTCAACTAATAGTCCAATATAACCTTCTGAACCTAATACCTACAAAAATATCATTTAGTATATAAGGATTTTTCCCCAACCAATGCTAAAAGTATCTCACAATCCTTTTAAAGCTCCTTATAAATAAAAAAATGTTAGGAAAATATTGTTTTTTTAAAAAAAAAAAAAAGCCAACAGAACTTCATTTGGAGTGTAAAAAAGTAAAAAAAAAAAAAACAAAAGAAAAGCCAAAAGAACTTCCTAGTCCGGGTCATGCCGGTTCACCCCGGTTCAAGCTAGTTCAGACCTGGTTCACCGGTTCACCGGTTTTTTCGCCCAACCGGACCGGACCAGCGACCGATTCACCGGTTTCCGGTCTGAACTGGCCGGTTTGGTCCAGTTTTCCATACACTGGTGATTTGATTCCTGTTTTTCCTATATTTTATTTTATTTTATTTTCTCTGCTTTTAGATTACTTAATATCTCTTGTAAAATCAAAATTGAATATGAGTAAATTTTATAATTCCTTTTTATCCTATAATTGACCAAAGAGCTAAAAGTATATAAAAATAATTAAATATGTACAAGATATTCATAAAATTTGTCAAAAAAGATCCCATAATCTATGCATATTTTATTATAAAAATATTCCCTCCGGTCCTTAATATAAGATCTATTTTAAAGTTTAATTTCTTTATCGAAATTGATAAATATTAAGAATCGGAGTATATACTTATCAATGGAATATTGTATATGGTCTAATCTTTGATGCTTTGTGATGTCCTAGAGGTCTATAAAAAGCTTCTAGAGTGTTTCTTTCTCTCATACATTTTTTTTTCGGAGAATTACACTGTAGTCCTATGAAAGCAAATACACGAAGAAATGGTCCCAGAAAAATCTGAAGTTACTCTCAAATCCCATGGGACCATTTTGTAATAAATTCCATGTGAGAAATGTCTGAATTACCCTTAAGGAAGGGGGCAAAAAGAGAGACAAACGGAGTTTGTTTTCCTCATTCAAAATCAGTAGGCCATTCTTTGAAACCGAGAGTGAGCATCTTCTCCTCATTCGGCCAAAGCTGTGAAACTCGACACTCAACAGTGTGCGACGGAAGGCAGCATTGTGTGTGACGGTGTGCGATGGATCTCTTCGGTATAGTTTAGGGGCGGCCGGCCAGGTAAAGCAACTCCTGATCCGTGAGGGAACAAGGAAATCCTGAGAAGCTCTTCTTTTTATTGAAAACAATAAAAGCTACTTTATGTCTAATACATCCATCCTTTTTATAATAAAAAAGTATGCATTAAATAATAATTAATAATGACAATTCCCTATCACTCCAGATCCATTATTTGCGGCTGAAATTTTGCTAACTATCCGTGCTTTTGAGTGCCACAATTCCTCTAACAGATCAACGTGCAACTATCCACTTGCTACGTGGTCAAATCCCTCCATGCATGCTCCACGTGTTAAGATCGTCCCAGATCATGGGTTCCCTATTTTAGTAGAGAACCAACTCCTGTAGGTTCTAGAATTGCAGATGAGGAAACTGAGCTTGCCCAGCCTCTCATGTAAACCATTTGGCAGTACTTGGTCGTTTACCCTTTTGGCCCACTCGGAAGGAGTCTCTTGTACCACGTCGTGTTGTAGTCATTCTTCTTTCCAAGATGACATCTTCAGCTAAGGGCGTCTCCCTTTGATACACTAAATCTTCTATGGAAGGTAGTGTTTCTTCAGGTTCCTCGTCTATCATGGAGGGTTCAAAAAGTTTGAGATTTTCAATATTAACCACAGAGTATATATCCATGTAAGGAGGAAGCTCAAGTCTACAAGCGTTGTTTCCGATTTTTTGTAGCACCTTAAATGGGCCATAGCGAATGGGTTTCAACTTCTTCCCCTCGCCTTTCAGTCGCTCCTTGCGTAAATGAAGCCAAACAAGGTCCCCTTCTTGAAAGTTAGCTTCAACTCGGTGTCGATCATGCCGCTCCTTATATTTTTCTTGAGCCTTTTGCAAATTACCTTCCACCTCCTTATGTAAACGTTGAATGCCCTCAAGAAATCGTTGTGCCCTTTCTTGATCTTTCTCTCCCTTAGTGTTTTGGCACGATGATGGGACGGTGAACTCCAAATCAAATGGGCTTTGTGGTTGGAAACCCAAACATACTTCGAAAGGAGACTTCCCAGTAGAGCCATGCATAGCTCGATTGAAGGCAAACTGTAGATATGGAACACTCTCGTCCCATGTTTTCGGGTGACGTGAGTTGTAGCCTCTTAGCAAATGGATGACTGTACGGTTGACCACTTCGGTTTGGCCGTCTGTTTGTGGGTGGAAAGCAGTGCTCCGTTTAAGCTTTGTGTCCATCATGGCCCATAAGGATTGCCAAAAATGACTAAGGAAACGACGGTCACGGTCAGATATAATAGACTGAGGTATTCCAAAATGCACCCAGACATTTTGAAAGAACTTTCGTGCTGCCTCCTCTCCAGTGATCGTCTTCTTGCATGGTATGAGTATCACCATTTTGGAGAAACGATCAACAACCACAAACAAATAGTCATTACCTTGACGTGTCTTCGGAAGACCTCCTAAGAAATCCATAGATATGCTTTCCCAAGGACGAGAAGGAACCGGAAGTGGAGTATATAATCCCAACTTTCGATTGGAAGGTTTTGAGGTACTACACAACACACAGCCTTTCACAAATCGGGCCACATCATGTTGCATGCGCGGCCAAAAGACGTAGCGTTGAAGGTTTTGTAATGTTTTTGTCACTCCAAAATGACCTGCTACCCTTGAAGTATGTGCCTCTCGTATCCATTGCACTCGCGCTGCTTCTCTTGGTACACATAAGAGTGTGCCTTTGTACAGGAGTTCTCCTCGTAGCTGAAATTCATATTGTTTGCTTGCTTTAAGGTCGAATAAAACTTCTCGAAAGTATGGGTCTTCCATATACCAACTCATATATTCTTCATGCAATGATGGTTCAATCTGCATAAATATAGCCAAACAAATGGAAGCTATTGGCGGTCGTGATAACATATCAGCAAGTTTGTTGTGAGAACCTTTCTTGTACTTGATCACCAAATTGAATTGTTGTAAATAGGCCATCCACTTCATGTGACGAGCTTGCTGCAACTTTGACTGAACTTGCAAGTATTGCAGGGGACGATGGTCGGTGTGCACAATGGTCTCTTTACTTAAGAGGTAAACACGCCAATGCTTTACTGCTTGATGCAAGGCAAGAAGTTCTTTGTCATATGTAGGGTAACTCTTTTGCGCTCCTTGAAACAACTCTGAGTAATATGCTACAGGGCGGCCTTCTTGTATAAGAACAGCACCCATAGCGTAACCAGAAGCATCAGTCTCCAATTCAAATGGTTTCTGCAAATTTGGCAAAGCTAGCACAGGCGCTTCACATATCTTCCTTTTTAATAAAAGAAACGTGTCCTCATGTTTTGAAGTCCACTCAAATTTTGGGTTAACCTTTGTCAAAGCATATAAAGGGGCAGCCAAAATAGAGAAATGACGAATGAACTTACGTAGATATTGGCAAGCACCCATAAAGCTTCGAACCTCAGCTACTGATTTAGGCCTTGGCCATTCTTGAATTACTTTGACCTTAGCAGGGTCTATTTGTAGCTGACCGCCGCCCACAATGTAACCCAAGTATAATAAAGTATGTTTCCCAAACTCACACTTTTTCTTGTTCAAACATAACTGGTGTTGCTTTAATAGTTTAAACACCTGTCGAACATGCACCAAGTGCTCCTCCCATGACTTACTGTAGATCAAAATATCTTCAAGGTAAACAATGACAAAATTATCAATAAAAGGACGTAAGACATCATTCATAAGTCTCATAAAAGTTGCAGGGGCGTTGCAAAGCCCGAAGGGCATCACCAGCCACTCAAAAAGCCCTTGTCGTGTTTTGAATGCTGTCTTCCAGGTATCCTCATCATGAATCCTTACCTGGTGATAACCAGACTTCAAATCTAGTTTAGTGAAGATAGTGGCATGATGAAGCTGATCCAACAAGTCATCAATGCGTGGGAGGGGATAGCGATTTTTTACTGTAATCTTGTTGAGTGCACGGTAATCAATGCACATGCGCCAACCGCCATCCTTCTTTGGCACTAGTACGATTGGCGACCCACATGGAGAACTACTTGGTTTGATAACACCATGCTCAAGTAATTCACTTATCTGTCGCTTAATCTCTTCATTCTCCAACACTGAATTACGGTACATACTCAGGTTGGGTAGTGGTGAGTCTGAAATAAGATGAATTTCATGCTCAATAGGTCGTCTTGGTGGTAATTCATGAATTTCTTCAAAAAGACTAGAATACTCCTGAAGAAGTTCTTCTAGTGCTTCATTGTGCTCCCTACAAGACAAGGTCAGTGTCGTAAATCCTTGTTTATGTAAGTTTATAGGGCGAATTACCGCCAATAAATATTTTTGTGAGGCATTGATGACCCGTTTTGCTTGACTAACCGTTACCAAGTCAATGGTCTGAACTGGCTTCTCACTAGTGAGGATGAATTTCTTACCATCCTTAGTCAACTCATACTCTTGAGCCCTTCGATGATAGTGAGCATCTCGATCATATAGAAAGGGGCTGCCAAAGATGACTTGACAAATATCTAGCGGCACAACATCACAGCGTACTTCATCAATATAGCGAGAAGATATGGCAAAGCGAACTGTGCATTGAGAGGTAATTTGTTGATTCACGTCATTGGTAATCCATCCAAGTGGGTATGGTCGAGGATGGGGTGTTGTCTCTAGACCGAGTTTCTGTACAAGTCTTGTTGAGATGAGATTCTTTTGACTACCAGAATCAAATATGGCAGATATGACTTCCTTCTTTACTTGAATGTTGACCATGAATAATTCTTCTGAGGGATTTTGAACATTAGGTGGACTCAAACCTGTCTCCTTCGGCATTGCCATCAAAGACAGGGATGGGTCTGCGTTTCTTATGGATCCTAGCCGCTCTGGTTCATCCTTTATAGGGGCCATGGTAGCCACTGCAGTACCCTTGCGACGTTCATCCTTCTTCCACTTTTTAGGAAAGAGCTCTGGGTGAAGCTTCCAGCATTTTTCCTTCTCATGCCCTGTGATCTTGCAATGCTCACAAAATTTATCAGTAGTAGTAGAAGAGGTAGAGGATTTACCTTTCTTGGAGGTTTTCTGGTTCTTGGTTTTGGACCTATCATCCGATTTCCCTTTCTCATTTTGGGGCTTATTCTTCCTTTCTATTGCCATAGCGGTTGTACTAGCGCTGGTGATATCATTGACATGAAATAAGCTTAGTTCTGCATTAATAGTCCGATGCAACCCAGCGGTGTACTTTCTAAACGTCTGTGGATCTGCTAACGAGACGCCGAGCGCAGTTGCTTGTCGCCGGAACTCGGTGGTATAGTCTTGAACAGACTGGTCACGACCTTGTCGCAATCTATGCCATCGATCCCATCTTTCTTCAAGGTATCCCATTGGGTAGAACTCTCGACGGAGAAGTGTCTTAAATCCGCTCCATGTAAGATCCTCAGCTCCGCCATCTGTGACGTAAGCCTTCCACCATGTCTTTGCATGCTCTGACATTTTAAGTGGTGCAAACCTGACTCTCTGGATATCACTATATCGTCGAATAGTAAAGTAGGACTCCATTTGATCAATCCAGGAATCCAACTTCTCGGCATCTACGGAGCCGTCGTACGTTGGTATGTCGATCTTTGCCTCAACCTTGAAAGGTTCTGCCTCGTCGGTTGTTTCTTCGTCATCATTGTGATCACCAGAATCTTCCTCTTTTGCGCTCGATATACTCTCGAACTTTTCTTTTAGCTTTATCACCTTAGTCTTCGGGGTGATTATCTTCTCACTGTGGGTCTTATGAGAAGTGGAAGCTTGTTTTTGATCCAATCTAGGACCGTAGCCATATCAGAGGAAAGCTTAGCGACTTGATCGGTCAAGGAAGGCTGGGTTGTAGAGTCATCATTCGCCATTACCGCAGATCTCTCTGTCTCCACCTGAATGACGTTGTGTGCACCTCGAAAGGTTATAAGTCGTTGGAGATTCTCACCACTTGAACTGTAGCCTAATCTCGTTTTCACCATTCACAGGTAGGAACGATTGCTCTGATACCTATTTGATCCGTGAGGGAACAAGGAAATCCTGAGAAGCTCTTCTTTTTATTGAAAACAATAAAAGCTACTTTATGTCTAATACATCCATCCTTTTTATAATAAAAAAGTATGCATTAAATAATAATTAATAATGACAATTCCCTATCACTCCAGATCCATTATTTGCGGCTGAAATTTTGCTAACTATCCGTGCTTTTGAGTGCCACAATTCCTCTAACAGATCAACGTGCAACTATCCACTTGCTACGTGGTCAAATCCCTCCATGCATGCTCCACGTGTTAAGATCGTCCCAGATCAACTCCGATCTCCCCTCTTCCATGGGTAGGCTCCGACAAGCTTCATTCTCAAAATCGGTAACCTTCTTCTCCTGTTTTGAGTGGCTTCCCTTATGTTTCGATTGCCTTCCCATAAATAAAGTAGGCCATTCTTTAAAACCCAATACTGAGCTTCTTTTCCTCATTCGGCCAAATCTGTGAAACCAGAGACGCGACAGTGTCTCAGTTGGATCTACTTTTTAATACTGAGGTTACTACCTGTTAATCGTTATTATTTTCCAGCAATTGATATGATTGGTTTGCTTAAGTTTCATTTGGTCATATCCTCAGAATGACAGTTAGACTTACAAATACACCCAGGGCATGTTTGGGGATTCTGGTTATCCATGTATTGTCAGCAAAAATTCCTTATCTGAAATGCAAAAAATGTTTTCACTACAATGCCTCTAGCATCAAATTATGTTTTTGGTGTAATATAGTCGTTTGCGTTACTATTCCTTTGATATGTAGACCCTCCGAATTATAGCCAAGAATGTCTGCTATTGGTCATTAAAGCCTCAACAAGTAAACTGGGACAATCTCGTCAGATCTCATGCCCGAGTCAGTATTGTGGCTTTGGCATTGCCACCGTAGTGATTGTCTTATGTTCATTATTCTTGTCATATAGATGAGAAAGAAGTAGGACAAAAATATTCCTAGATGTTCAGAAAGTGTTACTTTTCCCCCAAAAAAAATACTATTGTTTCAAAATAAATGTATGAAAGTAACTTAACGAGAAAGGGATTTGATTTCCCTAAATAAGGTTATGAATTTTAATAGAAAGCCTACTGGAGCTATTAGAGTATCCTTTGGTTATATGTCCACATATAAAGAGACCACGGTTTGAACTCTTTTAGTCATCCTATCTTTTTTTCAATATATGAAGAGTATCTTTTGATTCTGGATTGTGAGTTAATTTAGTCTTATTAGGGTAGCTAAAATTTACTAATTATGTCATTCTCATAACAAAACTAAAATGAAGTGAGAGCGATCTCATTATGATGAATTTGTAGTTTGGTTTGGCTTCTTGCTTCATGTGCCTGTTTGATGATTGTTGAATGCATTTCTAGCAATTCTAGGTCAACATTCTTTGTAATATAATTCTTGTGTTCAATTTTTTCAGAAATTTATTGATTTTTTAGCAGGTTCCTTTGTTTCACTTGAAAGTCACATTGGCCATATAAAACAATTGAAAGGTCCGTTCTCTTTAATCAATAAATTTAAGTTTAAATTATATACATCCTTTCCATCTAGAGGGGTTAGTGGATCTTGTATTGTTGCTTCCCTCCTTGGGCTCTAAAAGACAGGAATAAACTTGCATTGAATTAAATGCAAAATAAAAGTGCACATATATATGTAGCTAGTTAGTAGGATTGCATATGCTAACCAAGATAGAATTTTCAGCCAGTGATTTGAACTTATGCATGAACATTTACTTCATGTAGGCTTTGACAAGTGTTCTTTGTCTTCTGGTTATTCTCTTCAATCCATTACTATATACCCAATAAAATCTTGTAGTGGTTTCAGCTTTGAAAGTTGGCCTATTAGCAACCATGGTATCATTTACTTTCCACAGATTATCATCTTATTAATTTGGGATAGTTCACTTTATTGTACCAAAATTTGTTCTGATCTTTTCCCTACCATGTGATAAATTCATTGTTCTATATTTGAACCCTGTTTATATAACTGTTCCTCTGGGAAGGATTTAACTTCTACCTGAAACATGACTGGCGAACTTATCTGTCATTGGGAAGGTTCTACCAGAAATAAGTAAAATCCTGCTTTTACTTCTACCAGAAACATGACTGGTGAACATATCTCTCATTAGGAAGGTTCACTTTATTATACCAAAATTTGTTCTGATCTTTCCCTACCATGTGATCAATTCATTGTTCTGGATTTGAACCCTGTTTATGTAACTTATCCTATTGGAAGGGTTTTTTCTTTTTAATATATCATTGGTCACAAGTTTGTTTCTGTTTAGATGGGGATTTTCTCGTATATTTCCTCTTTTCCATTTATGTGGTCTTATTTATTCTATAAAATTTCTTACCCTCTAGCTCAAATATCCTCTTTTATCTCAAATAATCAATGAAGATATCTCATTTAAACTAAAAAATGTCATGAATGTTCGTTCTCACTTGCAATCATTATAATTACAGGTATGTATTACCTGGTGTGAAGAAAGTTAGATATTTATTTCTGAAAATTTTGAGCAGGCCTGAAATATGATCGGGAATGGATTCTCTAAAGCCTTTGTGGAGAAATTCTTACACTGAAAAAGGTAAAACTATTATTTGATGCTTGAATCATTAAATGTGTGTATCGTAATGCATGGATTTCTTACATAGAAAAAGGTAAAACTATCATTTCTTCTTTCTCATTTCAACATATTGAAATGAATTCTTATAAGTGCTCTCTTATTTTATGGAGTTTGACAATGTTTTCAATTTTTAACCCAAGCGTTAGATGACTCCACAACATTCGATGTTAATTTAGCCCATCTTTTGTAAGGAAACTTGCTTTGAGCCCATCTATCAACATCTCCTTCAGTTTCAACCCACATACCTAACTCTAGAGAAAACAATTTCATCCTACCTAATGCAACATTATATTCATGTTCATGTTGTGCATATGCAATAGCATCAAATATTTTAAGTGCATCTTCTTTGCTGTTTGAAGAAGTCCTATCCTTTACTCTTCTCAGCTTTACAAACTGTGCACTAAAGTTTTCCTTCACGTGCCGATAACAAAATGCGTGTCTATGAGATCCAAATATACAACAAATAACACTTATGATGGCAAGATTCCTATATGAAACTATTGTGATCTCTCTTGTGCCAATGATATCCTTTACAATCTTAAGAAACCAACTTCAATCATCATGTGTTTCCCTACTAACTATGCCATATGCCAAGGGAAACAATTGATCATCAGCATCGTAAGCATTAGTTGAAACCAATGTTCCCTTGTAAGAACCACTGAGGTGACATCCATCTATATAAAGTATGCATCGACACCCTTGTAAGAAGCCTTTAATTGAGCATCCATAAGCAATGAATAACCTCTTAAATCTGTCACCCTCAGAGAATTCACACCAGGCTACCGTGTTTGGATCGGTCTCTACAAGCCTATCACATATCCAAGGAATAGTCATGTATAAATCTTCAACGTTGCCATGTATTTCCATCAATGCTCTTTCGTTTCCACTGTACGCTTGACTATAATTTAGATGCACCCCGTAATCTCTATACATATCTCTCATAACTTCATTTGCATTCTTGTCTATGTTACACCTCAAATTGTCTACGATTACTGATGAGGTTAATTTGGATCTCTTCAAGTGAGGTACAAGTAGATTATCCTGTGCATTATGTTTGTGGTCACCTTTGAATGTCCTTATAGTGAGGAATTATGTATCTTGTCGTTCTCCTATTGAATACGCTCCCAAGTACCATGAACAGCCATTAACCATGCATTTGGCGATGATCTTTTGCTTGTTGTTTTTGACATATTTATATGCAAACTTGTTGGCAATGTCATACTTGTATAATGTTTGCCGAAGGCCATCTGCATTGGCAAAAACTTGTCCCTCCCCGATTATTAGATCCTTCCACTTTGTAGAGTTCATTTTAGGTTTTCCTATTGGCACCATTTGGATAGCGCATTGCAATGAAGGTGAATCTTCAATACACATAGTGTCTGATCCTCCATCCCAACCTTCTGACAAGTTATCAAACCTGGATCACATTGCAAAATAAAATATGTTAGTAATGACAAGTTAACAACACTTTGTTCACAACCTATTTTTGATAATGATTTTAAACTTACACATATTTCTCATCACTTCAATCATCCCTTATTGCCGTTTTATTATTATCTTTATTTTGTCCTTCATCTACATAGACATGCCCACTTTCTCCACTATAACTGATTAAATGTTCAATTGCTTCATCAACTAGTACGTCTACAAATGTTGTTCTATCACATGGTAATTTGAACTTCATAACAAGTCGCCGCTCTCTTTTCCCACAATGGAGGATATCATTATTTTAAACTCTTCTAAACTTGTTCCTTCCTTAATGGATCTAGATTTAATAGTTCCATCAACATATGTTAAATCACCATATCTACTAACTTCAAACCTTCCCCTTATATGAAGGAAACATAGTATATTCTTGCCAGACGTGGTAGCTATCACCGATGTCTACTGCACAAAAAAGGTTGTCATTAATAATTTCAGCAGCCTTATTAACAAATGTCACAGCCCTTATTAACAACACATTCTTACTACATAATCAAGACCTCCAACCACACATATTTCACACCTTATTCATTAAATCCCACTTATAATTACTGAAAACAGCACAAAATACCAAAAAAATAGCAAAATTTTCAAACCCATTCCAAACACCATTACACCATAAGCA
Source organism: Inga laurina (assembly GCA_963855925.1). NCBI lineage: Eukaryota > Viridiplantae > Streptophyta > Magnoliopsida > Fabales > Fabaceae > Inga > Inga laurina. The sequence continues at coordinate 11,587,197 of OY979710.1, forward strand.
AAACATTTAAATATGACATCTAGTTGTCATTAACAAGTTAAGGAGCCTCCATTGACAACTATGGCTACTCCTATTAACAACTCTTTTTTCCCTATGCAAATCAGGTTATGTAGCCCCAAACCTTTCACCCTAATCTTCATTCCTTACCTCTTATATTGTAGAAATACAGCACTATGAACCACAAAATAGAGCATAATAACAGTAAAAATAGAGCACACAAAACCATGCCCAAACACATTGAAACCTTAGCCAAAGCATATCCATTGTATTTACTAGGCCTTTCTTTATAGTTTGCAAGCATATAGAGGACAATGCCCACAAAAATCACAATGGTTTTCAATTTATCATGACCAAAACAAATATCAATAAAAAAAACATTTAGTTGTCACAAAAAACATTTAAATATGACTTCTAGTTGTCATTAATAAGTTAAGGAACCTCTATTGAAAACTATCGCTGCTTCCATTAACAATCCTTTTTTTTCTTACGCAAATCAGGTCAAGTAGCCCCAAACCTTTCACCCTCATCTTCATTCCTTACCTCTTATATTGCATAAACACAGCACCATGAACCACAAAGCATAGCATCATGACAGTAAAAACAAAGCACCCAAAATCATACCCAAACAGATTGAAAACTTTGCCAAAGCATATCCATTGCATTTAGTAGGTCTTCCTTTATAGTTTGCAAGCAAACAGAGGACAATATCCATCAAAAGCAGACAAATTTTTGCATTTTGATGATCAAAACGAACATGAATCAACAAAACCTAAATCTATGTTTAGCTACTCAATAGAATAGGTGAGTCACATGGAATAATGAAGACAAGAGAGTGGATAGCATCAATTTCCTACCTTACTCTTCAACTATGGCTACTGATCGTCACTCAGTTTTTCCTATTATCTCCACACCTCTTCCGGATGACAGAGCATGTATTTCATAGCATTTAACCATCCCTTTCACTATTTATCTGACAGGGGGTAATTCAGACATTTCTCACATAGAATTTATTATAAAATGGTCCCATAGGACTTGAGAGTAATTTTAGATTTTCTCGAGACCATTTCTTTGTATATTTGCTTCCATGGGACTACAATATAATTCTCCCTTTTTTTCCTTGTGACATTCTCTCTCTCTCTCTCTTCATTGAAGAATATATCTTTAGACTAACTTTCTTCCTAGCCATAATCTTGATTTGTGGAGTATTGGGAATAATTGGCCATAATGGTGTATATATATTTTGTTATAAGTGCTGCCTTGAATTTCCATTTAAGGCCTATTTAATACATTTGAATTGATCTTGATGGAAATAAAATGAATATAGATATAGAAATAAGGTTTAAATGTGTATCGGGTATGTCAATGAAATTCGGGTATTATTTTTATTTAATATTTATATTTAAAAGATCAAATTACTAATATGCCCTCACCAAAAATAGCCCCAGGCTATCACCGTCTACTACAAGAGTTATAGCTACCCATCTTCATCGAAAATACAACCACCTTCAACTGCATCATCCTCTCAAAGTTGTCATCATGGTGGCTATAGTGGGCGGAAACAAAAGGCACTAGAAGAAGCAAGAACAAAAACCAAAAACGAAATTGAAAATAATGCTCAAAATCTAAATTGAAACCAAAAACCCATGTGCTGAAGTGAAATTGAAATTGCAGACCCAAATGTTTGAGGAACAAAAATCATTCACACTTGGTTGAGTTGTGTTTGCTGTCAAAGAGAGATAATGGAGGAATCGCACTTGCTAGCGGATGGAGACGACAGCGAAGTCGCGTTCGCTGCCGGGGGAGACAAGGATGGAATCACATTCTTTATTGGTGGACAGAGTTGTGTCTGCTGTTATCGACCAGGGAGAAAGGCCATCACCCCATCACTGGAGAAGGGTCATCATAGTGCGCCACCACAATTGACGAGTAATAAAGGTTGACAAATTGAAGAATGGTGGTGGTTGATGAAGTGAGGATCTAAAGAGAAAGGGAGAATCAAGGACTCATCAACAGTAGGGTTGCCAGTAACAAAGGTGGATGATGGGGTAGTGGTAGGGCTGCTGGCGACCATGTAATAGGGAGAAGAGGGACGACATGGTTTGAGGACAGCATAAGCATGGGAGAGGAGAAGGCAAAAATAAAATTCCACGGAATTGTTCAAAATTTCATGGGTTGTATTTCTATCAAATTTGATGGAAATGGCCTTCATATGGAAGCCAATTCTGTGCTCTTAAATTTGTACCAAACAGACTAAAAACATAAAATTCAATTCTAATTTCATTTTTTGGAGGTTAATTCTGGCATACCAAACATGGTATGAGTATTTTTTTGTGGATAGATTAGTGTTGCAAGTCCGTACAGTATCACACTTTGAAGCCCACATTCCAAGCGGTCTAGAATTGGCTTGGCTTCATTAGGGACTTGGTGTTTGTGATGTCTTCAATATAGGGAACTAATGGACTCACACTGAAAAGTGTTTTTTATGTAATAAAACAAATGATCCAAAAACTTGAGCTAGGAGATTGATATAAGATGTAATAAAATTAAGAGGGCTTTTTTTTTCGTAATAAAATGAAATGATTCATAAACTTGAGCTAAGAGATTGAGATAAGATGACTTCATTCCTCATTGCCCATATTTTCTCTGTCCATCCTTTCCTAATAACACGAGTCTAGATTGGGCATGAGACTTTGATTTCTTTCAATGAAGTACAACAAGACTACCTTGAAGTCCTGTGATTTGGGGAGTCTGCTATGCCCTTCTCTTAAGGTGTGTTTGGTTTAAGGGGAGGGGAGGGGAGGGAGGGGAGGGATGGAGAGGGGAGGTTAAATTACCTTTTTGGGTTGAAGGTATGTAAATTTTGGGCTGGAATCCAAAACTTAAAAGAAATGAGAGGGTAAATTTTGGGCAGGAATTCAAAATTTAAAAGAATAAGAGGATAAATTTTGGGTTTCTTAAACCCGAAATTGTAATTTCCACCCCCTTCCCTCCCCTCATCCCCTCAAACCAAACACACCTTAAGCCCCTGCTACCCATCACGTTTTCCCAACTTCACAAATTTTTTTTCTTGTCTCTTTTCATTATTAAATTCCACATAAAATTAATGTACATTTTGATATCTTATGGGTAAAAATATTATTTCAATTTTTTTTTATAGTTTTTCAAAGCAAAAATACTCTAAAATTGATATATAATTAAATGAAACTCCTCTAGTTCTTAATATAAGACATATTTTGAGAGTTGATCTTAGTCCTAAGTATAAGATATAGTTTCATATTTGTCATTGTTTTCCCTAATTTACTCCTATTGATGCTCTCTAATAATAATTAAAGAGGAAAGGGAGTGAGGGAATTAAGAAATATGACTATGATGTTTTGAAAAATACATATCATATTAATTAACTTATTAAATAACCAATTAATTACCTTTCTTAATTTAATCAAATTAGGTAAATATGTCAATTATATTAAGGACAAGAGGGGGTACACAACATATGTTATGATTAACTAACTTATTTAACTTTCTTAACCACCCAAAAAAAAGTTAACTTGATCTTATATTAAGGATGGGAGGTAGTATCTTCCTAACATTCCATAGACTAGGATCATGTGAGAGACGATGAAATGGGTGGTTGGTATAGCTAGCTAGGGGCTTATCCATAAATCAAACCTGCCATTCAGATAAAGTCCTTTTGGTTATCCTTCTTGCGTATTGAGAATTATATCTCTGCTAACTCTCATCCAAAATCTTCTGATGATTTCCATAAACCAGTTTGATACTATCACTCTAGGGAATTTTTACAGTTTTTTGGCATGCATGGCTCTACTTCACCTCCAAAGTCAATTCCAACCTACCTCTAGGTCCATAAGGCCTTCCCTTCTTTGGTAATCTTCTATCCCTCGAACTTGACCTTCACAGATACCTCACTACTTTGTCTCAAACCTTTGGTCCCATCTTTTCGCTTCGACTCGGCACCAAACACAACTTCATCGTGTCGTCCTCTTTTATAGCTTGTCAAGTGCTCAGAGATTATGACATCATTTTCGCCAATTACATCATCCCTATTGCAGGAAAAGTGGCCACCTACGATGGATGCGACGTAAGCTTTTCCCTTTGTGGATCTGAGTGGCGAATGTTGAGAAAATTGCTTGTGCAATGGATAGTCAAAAGCACCACCGTAGGTTCCATCCATACGCTCCATCGCAATCAAGAAGTTCAAAACACTATAGGTTATCTATATAGTCGGGTTCGGTCACTGGTGGATATTGGGGAGATAATGTTTCCGACATTTTTGAACATGAACGCAAATATCATTTGGGCTGGGACGGTAGAAGGAGAAGAGAGGAATGTAATGGGAGCAGAGTTCAGGGAACTGATGACCCATTTTATGGAGCTAATTGGGAAGGCTAACTTATTAGACTTCTTTCCTTGGTTGTCTAGGGTTGATTTGTAATGTGTGGAGAACCAAATGCATCTGTTGGCTCAGAAGTTTGATAAAATTTTAGAGAATTTGATTAAGAAGAGGTTAAAGAACAAGAAGGAGATCAGTGGAAGCAAAGCTGATGAAGAGAGTAAGGACTTCTTGGAGTTCTATTTCAAATGGAAGGATGAACAAAAAGATTCTAAGATGCCACTCACCATGGACAACATCAAGCAGGCTCTTCTCATGGTATCTTTCTTTCAACCTTTATGAGCTTTTACCTAATGTAGGCCTAGCACGGTATGCATTTTGGAGATGCAAAAATGCTTATGAACATTCAAAATAAGAATAAAAATGTCTATGTTTGGTGGTTGGACCCACACACTACTAAAAATATGGATTTAGTGACGCTAATCTTATGACACTTTTTCAAATAAGTGCCGAAAGAGACTTCTATTTTTTTTAAAAAAAATACATGTGGCAGCTATGACACTTGATCAGGGAAGCGCCATAGTTGCCTAATACCTTATATAGCGCTTACATGAGGAAGTGCCATACAAGGAGTTATTTAAAAAAAAGATTACTCCCCTTATATGAGAAGCACCATCAAGGGGATATTAAAATATCCCTTTCAATGAAGGGATCCCCGTAAAGGGGAGCCCTTGTATGGCACTTGTATTAAGGGAAATGCCCTTATAATGCAAGTGCCATATAAGGGCTCCCATTGTACGGGATTATTACAATATCCCATTCAATAGGATATTGTGATATCCCCAGGTAAGCATCATATAAGGTGGTGTGATTTTTTTGTTTTTAAATAGTTTTTTTTTGTGTAAAAGGCTTCTATTTTTTTTTTAAAAAAATATAGGGCCAACTATGCCGCTTTCTTTGGTAAGCGCCATAGCTGGCCTAATTTTTTTTTTTAAAAAAAATAAGGGCGAATGTGAGGAACAAGTGTAGTAAATGACTTGAATGACTTTTTTTTAGCCTTGACAGGTGCCAAGGCATTTTGTTTTTGTTTTTTTTAACGGCCAAGGCCTTAGAAGGCGCTTGCCCAAGGAAGCGCCTTCTAAGGTCAATGTACGGTGACATTGTTTTAAATAAAAATTGTTTTTTTTAAAAAAAAATTGTATGTCATATTTTTTTGTTTATTTTTTTTTTAAATCAGGGAAAGCAATATGTAGCATTTTTTTTAAATATTTGTTTTTAAATTGTCTGCAATGTTTATTTTCTTAAAAACCATGCCTTGTATGGCGTTTGTACATGATGCGCCATACAAGGTTGTATTTTAAATAGAACCTTGTATGGTGCTTGTACATCAAGAGCGATACAAGGTTATTTAACTTTTTAAAAACTATGTTTTTTAAAAAACTATGCCTTGTATGGTGCTTGTACATGAAGCATTACGCAAAGTTCTATTTAACTTTTCACCAGCCTGTCATTATCATCCTCTTAGTATGTCTTTCAACTTCTTATTTCATAGAACTCTATTGCTCCACCATCTTATCTTATCCATTCGGTCCCCTCTCTATTGGTTCACCACCTTTCCATATCCATTCTCCCCACTCCCTTCTTCCTATATAATTCTTTGTCCCCACTCATGCACATTTCTTCAACATTTGGTCGCCGCTTCCGTTGCAGTACAAAGCTTGGTCTCTCGCATGTTTTTTTCCTTCTTGTCTCCACCTCCTACAGATGTTCCATAGCTTGTAAGTTTTTTTTATATAGAAGCTTAAATCTGTACGTTTTCTTCTTCTTTTTTAGTTAAAATATGTCATGAATTTTATCTGTGTGCTTAAATTTTTTTTCGAGATATTTACTTGAAATTTAAACTCTATCTTCTTAAACTTTCTATACATTGCAAGTATTTTTAATTTTTGAGCTTACAAATATAATAATACTAGTTTAATCCTTCATAGAACTACATGTACCAATATCGTGTATGGCTTAAGTTTAAACAACTTAAATGCTAATGTTCTTTTATGCTTGATAGATGAAGACGAAAATTCAATTTTGCAAAGGATACCTGCAAGTTTAATGATTGATCATTCTACAAATATAATATATGGTCAGATAATTAGCTAATATTTAGATATGTAACTTGTTTCTTGCCTATTTTTGTATTGTTTATTCACTTAAAATTAGTTATACATTACAATTATTGTAATTAAATACATTTAGTAGTAATTTTATGAATTAGTTATTTGTTTCGAGTAATTTCATTTTGTCGTGGATTGTATTGTAAATTGTTGTAGATTTGAACTATAAATATAGAGGGTTTTATTAGAAAAAGTAAACAATTATGCAGAATTATTTAAAAAAAAGGACTTCCTCTGACGCTTCTTTAGGAAGTGCCATAGGAAGTTGGGCACTTCCTATGGCCTTCCCTGGGGAAGCGCCATAAGAAGGTATTAAAACAAAAAAAGCTATGGCGCTGTCTCAGATTCAAGAATAGCCACATCTTTCTTTTATGACGTTTTCCAAGCGCTATAGTATTCTTAAAAATAAATGCCATATATTTTGTTTTTTTTTTGTAGTAGTGACACTATTTTTGCTTGTGAATTTATAATGGGAAAATGGTGTCTCCACTAACATCTATCCCCAATTCATCTCCACTTAATTTCTCCACCATTAGATTGATTTTTAATGGTTGAGATTCATTCTATAAAAATATTATTATCAATAATATTTAAATTACAATAATATTTTTAATATAATATAAAATTTCAACCATTAAAAGGCAACCCAATGATAGAAAAATTAAGTGGAGAGGAAATGGAGAGAGGGGTAAGTGAAGACACTCCTTTCCCGTTTGTAACAATGTTAAATTATATATAATAGTCTTGGCATTTTTTCTCTCATTTTGAATGATTATGGGTATTTTTACATTTCCAAAAAGTATATAGTGCTAGACACTCTTTTGATAAAACTCATGGATATTTTTGCACTTTAAACCTTTTTAAATATAAAAATTAACCATGAAAAATATTTAAATTGATTTATTTATTTATTTATCAAATAATATAGTTTTTTTAAAGGGAAAATTGTGAAAAAATCCCTCATTGGCAACTTATTTGCCAAATGGGACCTTCGCGTGCGGATTATCTTCCACGTATGCATAATATCTTCCCTGGTGTGCAGATGATCTTTCCTGTGTGCAAAATTCTTCCCTATGTGTGCAAAAATCTTCCCTACGTGTGTAGATATCTTCCCTCCATGTGCAAGATATCTTCCCAGGTCTCATTTAGCAAATAAGTTGTCCATGAGGTCTTTTTTAACAATTCTCCCTTTTTTAAAAAATAATTATATTTAGCATAAAATGTAACATGTAAGTCCATATAATTTCACTTCATTATTAAGTCCTTGTAATTTTTTCAATTTTTACACGGTCCTCATGATTTCCTCTATTATGGATATCAGTCTCTATATTCATAATGATAAGTAAAATATTTGCATATTTATTTTCTCTTATATGATGATTTTATTTGAGCTCAATTTAATAAATTTGGGTGTAATTAATAAATAAATAATGATTTTGGCATAAAATAGAATTTCTTGAAAAATACTAAATTAGAACCTCTTTCAATTTTCTTGCAATAGCTGGAGCTCTAAATGTCGGATTGAGACGTTCTTTATATGGATAAAAAGCTAAGAAAGAGCGCTACAACTTTGATGTTGAGACCAAAATCCAGTTCTATCTCCAAAAGTTTTGAATTTTGCTTGGAAATTGAAAGCGGGAATCATCTACCATTCCATCAACCATTTCATCTACCACTTCATCTTCCTTTTCCCCTACTACTTCATCTACCATATTTCATCTACCATTTTATCTTCCTTTTCACCAACTACTTCATCTACCATATTCTATCTACTACTTCATCTACCCTACTCCATTCTTCCCTATATATAGCCACCCTCTCCTTCACATTCTAAACAACTATTTCATATCCATTACTTTCCTCTCTTCTATTTCTTCTTGCATGCCTCATATATGGAAGGCTTAAGATTATATTACTTTTTGCATGCCGCCTACATAGAAGGTTTTATCTCCTAAATGGACGGCTAGATTTTTACATTTTTCATGCATCTTTTGGTTGTATATTTATGTTTGAAAATTTAATATTCAAGTTTTATGCAGTATTTATAAGGATTTCATTTTAGTTTTATATAATGTCAATTTATTTTGGTTTTGTTTTTAATTTCATCATGTGCTAAATTTCCATTTTCCTAGGGTGATGACGTAGCTTACTAATGATGGATTGAATCTTAACTTATTAAATCTAGTTTAAATTTCTCCTTCATGATTGAGTTTTTATTATTATTCTTAATGCTTTTAATTGACTGACCATCTTTTGAATGATTTCAATATGCATGTTGAGACCAAAAGGAGATGCATGTGTGTAGATCCTATAATTAAAACCATGACTTACATAAGAAATAGGAATATATTCATATGAGTTGTGTAGTCTTACTGAGTTCCATAAAGGGAATGACTTCAATTATTTGCCATTTCAGTCTGGACGAAGAATATGTCCAGGAATGGCTATGGGGGAAAGGACCATTTTGTATTGTGTTGCAACATTGATTCATTTATTTGAGTGGAAAGCACCTCAAGGTCAAACGTTGGATATGTTAGAGAATTTTAGTCTTTCATTGAAAAAGAAAACGCCTCTGATTGTGATTCCCATGTCAAACGGTGGCTCCACACAAGCACCAACCTAGTGGCCCTTTTCGATGGCCATCTAAGATAACCTCAGCAACTAGTTCAATGCCCCGCCTCTCGACCAAGGATTGGCGCTTTACATAGGCGCCCATACACATGGTCAGCCCCTCCACCTAGGGCAACAATAGGGTGGCCAGCCCTTGTGCCATGTCGGGGTAAGAGCCAATGCTTTGCCACAGATCACCATGTGAGAACCCATGATTATGATGGCAAATTAAGCTATCTTAATAACCTAGCTCTAATACCAACAAATGTAACACAATTGTTTTAAAAGCATATAGTCGGCTTAATTACAATAATATCTTTAAAAAGGTAAACCAACAATCTTTTGAAAATGGCGGGAGTCCCAAACTCAAGCAAAGTGTGGAGCTGCATTCGAGTGGGTTTTCAAAAATATTTTCAAAAATCATTTTCAGATTTGGTATCATATTGCTTTACGATTCATTTTAAGCCTCCATTTTATGTTCATTTGTTCATATAAAAGTTTTTACTAATATGTTCTCTGTTGGAACCCAAATTAATATGATTCATTAACGACTCTAGCTAGATAGATGGTTGTCCCCTACCAGTTCAGATGTCACTATATGTTTGCTTATATAAAGGCGCTTACTTACATGTCTGCTGACTTGCCATTATAGGACTGACTACACTTAAATACAATTTAAGTACAATTTTCAAAAAGATAGATTGCTTTGCTTCACTAGCCCGTGATTACCTTCTTGTCTGAGGAATTACCTGGCCGAGCTGAAAATTTGCTTTTGGAAAAATAGGGTGAGATTCAAAAAATCTCAATAGTAATAAAAATCACTCATATAAGATGAATACATATATCATGCCATGTCAACCAAAGTTACAGTACAATCAACATCTTCAACATTCAGAGATAAATTCACAATATGCGGAAAGCATAAAGTTACCAATTCAAGGACAAATCGTCCCTTACATACAGTGTTGGAAAATTCTATTGGGCCTTAGCTATTCTCATCTAAATGCTTTAAATTCACAATGGTACAAGCATGCATATAACATATCACATAGTATGTGAGGGATAAGTTACTACCTGATAATTTTTCCAAATTTTGACCTCGGTTGACATGCTTCGGGCGTCTTAGGCAAATGTCAAATCCTATAAGTTATCATTTACGAATGACAAGTTATTACTTAATCTAATTCTTTCATAAATCATTTTCTTATGTTGGTTATCATTAGGGTCACTACATTTGACCCAATGTGTAGCGAGTAGGCCCAAACTAACCTCAAGTACTTAACCCTTAAAGGTCCAATTTTATTGCAAAAACACTTCATTTTATATTTTGGTATAATTACAAAAAAGCTGGCAGGATTTTCTATAATATTTGAAAATTCATAACTTGAACTAGGAAAATCCAATTAAGGTGATTCCAAATCCTAAGTGTCACTTATTAAGTCTATTTTAGGGGAAAAATGCTCTCCTAACCACATAAAATTCCCAACTCTCACTTTTTCCCTTGCTGCCAGAAAACTTGACCAGAATTATTACTCAACTTAAATCAACCATAAGTTTTTGCGTACTTATCTAATTTCTACCAATTACCTATCAAATTAAATGTCTTTATGTGTACTTTAAATCTAGAAATCATCATCGTCATTAGATGATGTTTGGATAGAGAAATTTTTGCCACAACAAATCTGCCAGTCAAAAACGAATACTAGCAGCTTTGTCACACAAGCAGACCTAATTTCCAGTCTTTGAGTTTTTAAACCAGTCTGTCAAAAATTATAACTAGAGCCTATCCCTACACAATTTTTTGTGTAAAATCCAATGAAAATACCAAAATACCAAAATCAAACTCCTCCTCCCAGATTTACCCCTGATTGAAACTGCTCCCCAAAAATAACAAAAATCAAGTTTGTGTTTTTTACCACCAACAAGTCTAATACATCAATAAACATCATATATCACCTTGTACATGATTAAAAACATCATCTTGCTTCAAAAACTCCTCTTAACCGAAACTTAAGGGTGGTTCAAGAGTCAAGAAGAACTCAACGAAAGCATGAAGTAATCGGTTCAAAATGAAGCTGAGGCTTACCTCTTCGCATTTCTACAAGTGTTTCGGTATTCTGGCGGTACTATGACTGACTAACTGACACAAAACACCTCAGATAAAAAATCTGAGACCAATGAATTGAAGCTTATAGTGAGTAGAAGAAGTTTCCTGGAGGACTTACCAGGCGATAAAGGTGTTTCAAGGTTGGAATTGGCTCCGATGTTCAAGAAATATTACTATTCACTCCTCCTCTCTCCTCTAACACTTTGGTTGAATTTAAATCATATTTTCCCTTCTCTTCCCATGGCTTGGCCGAATTCATAAAGGGAAATAGAGGGAGGAGATTGCATCTTGGCTTTGGTTGCTTCTTGTGGTGCCATGTGTCAAGTGATTGCTCCACAAGATGACATGTGTCTAAAAGCAATTGGGTCTTCCTTTTCTCTCTCCTAGGTGGTGCTAAAATGGTTAAGGGAAGGAAGGGGCCTAACAATTTTCCCAAGACTCTCGGGTTGGTGTTTGAGAAAGTCAATTACTTGATTGGATTGGGGACCGATGGATTCCCCAGACTTAGATGCTAGGTGGCACGCTTAGGAGATGCCAACACAAAAGGCATAAATGTGGTGTAATGATAAGGGACACTTGTCACCTCCTCATTTGGCCAACACAAAAGTGGCTTTATACTTTGTCATCATTAAGGGACACATGTCAAGCTCTTGTTTAGCCAACAAAAAAGGTGTGCTATCATGAGTCATTATTGCATACTTTATTAACATTATTTTAATAAAGTTAGTTTATCGGTGCTTACCCGATAATCTACTTGGGATCTTGGCATACATATCGAGGCACGCCACGTGACATTCGGATCCCTCCAATCTCAAAATGGGGCCTTTGTGCCCTGTAGCCACCGACGAATTTTCCTTTGACTATTCATACTCATATTCTACAATCCTAACTTCTTTATTTCCATGAATGACACAATGGATATTTGGAAATTCTGAAAGTGGCTCTACCTTTATTTGTAAATATCATTTATTTTATTCCCTTATTTCCATATTTACATGTTTTCACCATTACAAAATTTGGTATATTACACCCCACACCATGATTATCCTACCCAGCTCTTTACGAGTATATTTTATGCATTATTATCAAACTTGCAAGTCGACTCTCTGAGTTTACTTTTTACATTTCTAACTTATGAAATCGAGTCAACTCACTCTTAAAGTTGTACTAGCTACAAATTTGATTGAAGTAGTGAGTTCACATATCAAGTTTACCTTCTTCTTTTTGAATTTTTAGCTTACAAAAGCATGTCAACTCAGCTTTAAATTTGTCCTACCTTTTTAGATTTGACCATGTTTAGTGGCTTCATCATATGTGAACTTTATAGAATTTTGTTGTTGTTGGGGTATAATAAATTATGAATGTTAATAGATTTAGTTTCAATTAGTTGGATTTAAAATATATTTAAATCAAATTGTTGTACTTTTTTATATTTTAATTATTTAATCATATACTTTTAATAGCTATTTATTGATAAAAAAAATCTTACGAGTTTACTATCCAAGTTAGGTTTATGTCACAAGTTTACTTAAACTTATGATCGTGAGTCAGTTTACTATCCAAATTATGTTTCTTACACTTTCACCTAATTTGAGTGACACAAATATCAATAATGAAGGGAAACGAATTTTAAAATTAAAAAAATAAAAGCAAGTAATTCATAGACTTCAAGGATAAAATGGGCCTAGGATTATTTATCCCCCTTGTATTTCTTAACAATGAATTAGTCTCCTCTCATAGATGTTTTTAATGGGTATATGTGCTAGTCTAGGATCCAAAAGGGACTTGTAAAAGCTCTCTCAAGTGAAGAACAAGTGTTTAATTTTATTAATTGCTCAATATGATCTTGTTAGAATGAATAAAACCCAATTTTCAAGCTCCACTCTTAATGTGACTACGCAAGGTTGGCAAGTATATCTCTATCTTACGAACAAAATCATCCATTCAACAAGGAAACTTCAAGTCCTTACACAATTTTATTCAAGTTCTACACTTAACCTAGCTTTCTCAAACATTAATCAAGTCAACAAAATATCTAAATGGTGATCAAGCACTTAGAAACATTAGGCAAAGAGTAAAATAAGCACATATATATCATTAATCACAAAAAGAGAGAAGTAATCAAGAGTTAATCCATACAAGGGTTAAAAAATAATCCTAGAATAAAGTATTTAGCCTCTCATGTTCATCAAATCTATGAGAATATACATATACGTAGACAAAAACATAGAACAAGAGTAGATAAAGCAATATGGAGAGGAAAAATCAAGGAAAGAAGCCCAAATCTCTTCAAAGCTCCAAAACCTAGCTCAATCTCCACTAAGAGGCAAGCCCTAGCACAACAAAATACTACCAAATTCTCAAAGAAGTTAAGAATGGTGGCCATTTTCAAAATGGAGCCTTAAAATCTATATTTTTTTTTGACTTAGTGCTGCTGTGCGTATTGCTATTAGTAACTCAACCGCAATCAAACTATTTAGAGTTGCAATCGTTCATTTGCCTCTATTTAAAATTTGATTGCAGCCAAGATATAGTGGTATAAAGCTCATGTCTCCTCTATTTTCATCTGGCTACAACCAAGATATAGTGCATTGCAGCCAAGTTATAGCCTTGGGAAAATAATTTCTTCAACTTTAAATGATGTGTACTTCTATACTTTTGCTTCTATTTGTTTGCCTTTGATTACCATAACATATTTCTCAATCAACTATGATCCTCAAATGCTTCCAAAGCATCTTCAAAAGTGGCTTGAAACATGTAATTCTTCTACCAAGATGTACCTTGCAAAATAATAGACTCTATATGCCCATAACTAATAAGGATTAAAGCCAAAATATGCATAATTAAGCAATAATGTGTGACAAAAAAAACCATGCACATTTTCTTATTTTTAAGTACCCAAAACATGTACAAGTATACCAAAAAATGTATACAATCTAATGAATTTGTGTTGAAATGACATGAAATCCTCAATTTTATCAATAGCATGATTCATAACATGCCTATGCCTCCTGAGCATGTGAAGGTAGAGCTCAAGACCCATATGAACCCCAGTATCAGCTCCTTATGACCATCAAAAATGCAAAAATAGTAGGAGAGGCTGTGGGTGGCTTTGTTGTGTGGCTTGGTCATCTACTTTAGGTATACAAGTAGCAACAGAAGGCCACCACTCAAAAGAAGTCCCACAAAGTCCAAGCTCACTGCTTAAAAGAAGTCCCTGTTTAAGCCCGCCGCTCAGTCCAAGGTCGCCTCTTAGTCTAGGAAGAGGAAGCATCCTACACTCAATGACCAATCCAGGCATGAGTCAAGCTAACAAAAGAAGCTTGTTGATCAATTTGGTTGGAAGCGCCTCAAGGAATTTATTAATATGTTATTTGCTTTGAGGCGAAATGAAGACTATCTATCCAATTATCCCCTTTGAGCTTGAGGTTTTTGAACAACTAGGGCAAGATCATTTTTTACACCAAGAGATTGTTGATGAGGTCCTGAATAAGGAGATGGCAAGTACAACCTCCGCCAACATTTTTATCAGGTATTTCTTCAGCTGTTATTAAATAATTGGCTAGTTGGAACTTTGATTATATTTTGATATGTTGGTTTTGACATTTCTTGCACCTTTACTAGACACTCATACTCCCTTATGGCCTCTACAAGAAGCTCAAGTTCATTGGCATTGACTTTGTCACTAGCTAGAGTAAAGACATGAAGGAAGAGTTGATATAGTCTTATGCAAAGTTTCTGGTAAATAACTTGATTAGGAGGGTGCTAGGGAAAAAGGGGCATTCACTTCTTGGCGCTTTATATTCAAGGGTGGGTACATCAATAACTTGTCATAAATTAGTTATCTATCCTTCAACTGTTATTACTTACAATTAAATTAACCTCAGTTTGCATATATATATATATATATATATATATATATATATATATATATATATATATATATATATATATAATTTTTTATTAGCTCTTGTCAGTGCAGTGTACACCTTTTGGACTGAAAATAACCTTGAATGCCCCACTGGTGGCCGCTTCAAAAAACCTTCTAGTGGCTATATATGTGCTCATTCATTCAAATATACATTCGGTTGGCTATATATTACACTAATTTCATCTATTGTTTCCTTTTGGGTGTACGTAGTATTTTGAGGATGCTTATTGCATGATTTATAGACCGTCACAAATGGAAGAAGTGGTTGAAGAGTTGGCAACAACTTTAATTCTTCAATGGCCAACACTTTGAATGATTGTAAATACACACACATACACAAATCTATTTGTTTGTTTTAAATTTTTTGTTTTAATAGTGTGTATATATACACATAAATGAATGAAAATATATTCTAATTTGTTGTATTGTTGTATATATGAATAATTGTATTATATATTCCAATTCGTTTTGTACAAATGTATATGCAGGGGATATCAAAAGAAGAAATACCTCCCAATTCTTCTTTTTTTTTTAAAAAAAAATTAGCTTCTATAGATCATAGTTATTACTTACCAACTATTAATGTGAGACTATTATATATAATGCTAGCATTATCAAACATACGATAATTGTTTATGTGTGGCCCTTATTTATTATTATAGCATTACGCATATCATGGCCTCACCAAGTCTTAATACATAGTGGGTGTTCTATTAGAATCGTTATAATAGTTATTGAATACATTAGGTGCCAAACTGTTAAGTATCTACGCTGAGAATATATAGCACCTTCATACATAACTGTGGACAATTTTGAGAGAAGCATATGTATTTTCTTAGGTTCAAATGTTAAGATACGGATTCCTATTTATATACAAGAGAAGGAGACATGATAATCAAAACTAATAAAAGCTAATAAAGTTTAATAACTACTGATTAGCTACTAACTACTAATTAATAGAGAATATTTACAATAAATACACAATATTCCCACACTCCCCTTCAAGTTGGATCATAGATGTTAATCATGTCCAACTTGGTTATGCAACTTTCAAATGCAGGCTTGAGCAATCATTTTGTCAACACATCCATAGCTTGAAGATTTATCGGTAGATAACTAAGACATATGATCCCTTCTTCTACTTTTTCCCTAAAGAACAGTGATAAGTAAATTATTTGTATATTTATTTTTCCTTATATGATGATTTTTTGGATGATATTTGAGTTTAATTTAATGAATTTGGGTGTAATTGATAAATAAATAATGATTTTGGGATAAAATAGAATTTATCAAGAAGTACTAAATTTTAACCTTGTTTCAGTTTTCAGGCAATATGTGGAGCTCTAGATGTCAAATTGAGATGTTCTTTATATGGATAAAAAGCTAAGTAAACCCCCTACAACTTTTATGTTGACGCCAAAACCCAGTTCTGTCTTCAAAAATTTTGAATTTTGTTTAGAAGTTGAGAAATAGATTTGTCCAAGTCTGACCTTTGCCCACTAATTTGATCATTACTTGAGCTATAAATGTTGAAATGAGGAGCTCTCATATGCGTTTTCAAGCTAAGATCAAGATCTACAACTTTCATGAAGATAAAAAAGTGAGAATCCAACATATTGACTATCAAAATATGGCTGCAATCAAGAAGCATGGTTGCCACAATGTCAACATTAGCGGCTTAAAGTCAAGATTTATATCTAACAAGTGGAAATATTTGTACTTGATTCATCTATAAATTGAGGAGTGGAAGACACAAGGTGTAACCCCCTCACCGTAATCATATCCGAATTTCGAAATTTAAGTGATTTAGAGACCAATAAGATAAAATAACCATTTATGATCCCTCATTCAAGAGATGGGATATTTGAAAATCATTTCTAAAGCATACTTAATCCTGGTCTCACATTCACATGCGGATATAACTACCAGAGAAATCAGAGTACATAATAAATATCAAAGTGCGGAAACCAAAATCTCGGCAAAACCCCGGGTTACTTGCATAAATAACTTGGGTTTAAGATTTCCCAATTATGGGGATTACACAACCAAAATAATCATCTATATTCTTATGTACACTTGATACCCCAAATACAAAACTATGATAACCAACTACCACTTAGATTTCGGAGTAAGCCTAACTACTCCTGGTTGTCCGCTTCCCTTTCGAGCCACTCGCCATGTCTGAAAAGATTAGTCATATGGAAGGGGTGAGATTCTAAAGAATCCCAGTAGTAACTATAATTTCATACCACATGCAATCACAGAATATGCACACCAATCATCTCATACAGCAACACAAGTCACTCCACCCTCATCCCCTTTTACCGCCGGGAAGGCTTACGACCTTAACCCGAACCGTTGTTAGCGACTCAGGGACTATTGGCGTGGCAGTGCATACAAATAGCCACATGGCTCAAATACAGCCTTTCGGCTTTCACAAATGGCCTTCACAAATAGCCTTTCGGCCCACATATACACATATATCACACCCTAACCTCATCCCCTTTTACCGCTGGGAAGGCATACGACCTTCACCCGAACCGTTGTTAGCGACTCAGGGACTATTGGTACAGCGGTGCTTCCACAGTTTTCACAAAACTTGCAGCATACGATTTTCATTTCAAACAATGACATAATATACATACAATGTATCACACAAGGTATAAAGAAAGAGTCACTACCTGTATCCTTCCTGACTGGCTCTGGCACCTTAGCCTCATGAGGACGACAGATGTCAAATCCTATATCAATTAGGGACAACCAATCAATCTCTTTTCCATATGTACATTTCAATAATACTCTAAGTTGGTTATCATTTAGGACTCTTTGGTTGACTATTAGAGGCCTAAACATATGCCTAAAGGGTTGGAAGACACTACCCAAAAGACCCCTGACTCGAAGGCAAAACACCTATTTTTGACAGTCTCACTCGAGCACAAATGCTCTCACTCGAGCACGAGTACGGACATCACTCGAGCACAAGAGAGAGTGAGCCTGCGAGTGAGCACCCGAGAGCACACCCACAGCTCTCCAAGCACTGGATCACTCGAGCACAGCCATGTGTGCTCGAGCACACACCCCACACCCGCGAGTGAGAAAGCACACTCGTGCAACTTTCCCGCGAGCATCAACCCGAGAGCACCAACTCACACCAGAAGCACAAGCTCACTCGAGCACAACCCTCAGTGCTCGAGTGGAACGGCTATGCCCGCGAGTGTCAGAGCACACTCGTGGCATCAACCAGCGAGTGAGGGCCCGAAAGCAACCTCAACTCCGGACTCGCACCTTCACTCGAGCAGAACCATGCTCACTCGAGCATGTTCTTCGCTCACTCGAGCACAAGGCGATGCTCTCGAGCACAACCCATAAAGCCCAGATAACTCGAAGCACAACAGGGAAAAACTTGCATATCACTCGAGCATGTTCTTCCTCTGCTCGAGTGATGTGCATCAGAGACCAGAAACGCAGCCAAAAACCAGAAACTCCAGATGGTCAAATTCACTCCCAAAGGTTCCCCAAACTCTTCCCAATGCTCACACACACTAAGCACTAACTAGGGAACATATTGGCCACTTCAAAAACACCTCAAAAACCACTTTGACCACAATCATTCATTAAGGTTCCTAGGATACACTTTATCCAAATTTCCCCTAACACATTTCCAACATTCCAGATCTTATCCAACAATCAAATAACTCTACAATAACTCATTTTTAACATCAAACACCATGAAACTCCTAAAATCCACATTTGGTGCAATTTAGGGCAAATTTCCAGATTTGACTAAACTTAGCCAAAAATCATAAACAACATACTAAAATGCTCTAAATGCCTACCTCTTCTATTTGCTCAATTCAAAACCTTGATTCCTCAACTTTCAATTTCGGCCAAAATCCCAATCAACACCATTCAAGGCTCTACAATCATCACAATGTAGCTCTCATTGAGATGAACAATATTAGAGAAGAGATTTTGGGCAAAGGAGGATCACAACTTACCAAGATTCAAGCTTTTCTCTTTTCCTTTTCTTACTTGTCCAGCGAAACAATGGAGGAATAGGAGAGAGAGAGAGAAAATGAAGTGGAGGAGATGATGATGATGAAGATGTCACTCACCCTCCACACACACACACTCAACTGAACCAAGAGAGAGAAGAGGGGAAAAAGTGGTATTTTGTCTTCTAGTGCTTCATCCAATGGCCTCCATTAAGCCACATGTCATCACCTACTCAATTCCCTCTTTAAGCTCACCAAATCACAACACATAGGATTCCGACCCACGGTCAAGGAATCACAACCATTGATCTTAAATACCACATGTATTTATTCCCAAAACTTACATTATATTAATCATAATAGTGCTTAATTACACTAATTACAATGATTATCAGAGTTATCAGTCCTAATCACAAATCGGGATATTACACAAGGAGACACAATCTTAGAGTTTAATTTTATTCACTGTATTGTTTCTTGTATGCCTCCTTTTTAGAAGGCTTAAGTAGACCTCCTTCATAGATGGTGTAGGTTGCCACCTACATAGAAGGTTTTACCTCCGATAAGGAATGCTAGAATTTTCCATTTCCATGCAACTCGTAATATCCTGAAATTTAATAAAAGGTTAAATTTTCCAAAAAGAAAATTTAAATGGTGTTAGAGATTAATCTTGGGAATTAAAGGCCTATTTTCCTAAAAATTCTAGGAATAATAGTTAATGGTCATAATTTGGCTTGGGAGTTTCTGAGAAATTATTTTAAGGCTTTATGAAGTTAATTAAGGAAGAAAATCCTTAACAATTTATAAGGATTGACTTATGAATTGGATAATAAGTCAAATCATGGAATCTACTAAATTTAAGGGAAAAGGCATGGCCTAGTGTGTGTAATTAATAGGATAAAACTATACCTATGTATATATAAAAACATACACCCAGACACACACACACACACACACACACACCACACTTGGCATTTTATAAGAGCACATTAACAACTTCCATCTTGGATATAATTTTCTTCCATAATTGGAAATGCCTGGTCCACTTACAAACTCACACTTACACCTTCACGTAGACAAACACTCAACACCCCACACACACAATCACTTATTAATTTAAGCACTCCCTCACTCTCTATTGTTTCAAGTTGGCAGAGAAGAGAAAACAAGAGAAACAAACAAAAAAATACATAAAAGAGAAAGAGAGAGACATAGTGAGAGAGAGTGAAACCGGAGGAAGAAGATGATCGGAGAAAAGGAAGAAGGAAGGTTGGATTGCCACAAGCAACCATATAGTTTGGTATAGGTGAGTATCCTACACATTTATCTTTGTTTTCCCATTCGATTTGAATGATTTTCTGGGCTATTTGGGTGGCTGGAAGTGAGAAAATTCGCCAAAAAAATTATGTCAACCGATAAGTTTTAAACCAGAGATTGTATGTCAATTTTGGGTGGGATTTCTGGTCTCTTTGGTTCTGAAAGTAGATAATTAACCTCAAGACATATGTGTAAGAGAGTATAGAGTTAAAATTCATGAGGTTTAGAGTATAAATTCATGGTTGTATATTTGTTTCTTTACCTTGTTCTGGACACCGGAAAAACAAAGTATCTGCCAAAAAATTTTAGAAGCTTAAACTGAGGTTATAGGTGGAGTTTTTGTTTGGTTCTTTTTGGTATAGAAATTTTGGGATGTTTAGTAAGTGATGGAATCAAGAAGAGTATAATTTGGAGTGAAAATGAATGGGTTCTTGATTTTTAAACTCATTGTTAAAACTGATGTTTTTGAAAGCCAGTCAGTTTTATGTTGATTTTTGACCAGACAAAACTTATCCCATATTTATGAAATTTTACATAAAAGTAGTGGACATTCATAGATTTAAAATGAGTCCTAGAATGCATCATTTGGATATCTGTAGAGAAACTTATGACTTTTAAAAGATATGTCAAGAAACAGGGGAAAATTTGGAAGTCCAGGTTCTAGCAGTTTGGTTGTAATGTATTTTTTAATAATATAATCTTGTCCAATGGCCACAAAAATTTTCAAAAGAAAAGTATACATGCTAAGCTTTAAGTGGATATCTAATATGTGTTATTTGGATTAGTATATTAAGAGATATAAATTTTTGAAGTTAGTTGCTGTCAGATTATGTTTCTGGAAGTCAGAGTAGTTATGGCAAACGTTTGAAAAACTAAACCTTGACCAAAAATTATGAAACTTTCCATATTTAAAATAGACATTTAGAGCTTTAATTTGATAGGTAGAATATAATTTTTGGACTAGTAGATTAAAAGATATGGATTTTTGAAGTTAAGCCCTATTTTTGGAATGCAATCTGGAATAGTGGAAGGTTGGTGAATTTCTGGTAACAATATGGTTAAACTGGCTAGACTTAAGTGTTTTTATGTAAAAATAAACTTAAAGAGATTCACTTGGGCTTTGGAATCAGTCAATTTGGAATTTCTTGGAATTAATTATGAATTTCCAAAGTTGACTGAAAATTTTCCAGTTTCTGGAAATAGTGAAACTGCACCGTGCAAAATTGCACCATGCAAAAACTATTATAACTGCATTAGATAACCAGCAGAATTTGATTTAAAGGTAGCAATAGTATGAGTAATAATCAGTTACTTGAAACTCTAATTTTTACAGGAACTGGAAATAGCCCGAGCCGAAACAAGAGTATAGAACGAATATCAGAACTGCAAAAGGACTCATGTAGTAACTCTATCTTTCATAAACTATGTGAATATTTATATGCTTTGTATATGTCATCTTTTGTAATATGAATATAGTATTGCCTAGTAGGGCATTGTGCGAGGAGGCACATTTACTTGGTTGTGAGCAAGAACCCAACCGAGGTTTACGGATAATAGGGAAGTAGCCCTAACTCATGTGCACATGCTGTATAGTATGTGTTATTATGTTGCAATATATGGTGTATACTATATTTATCTGTCTTATTTTATATGATTGATTGCATGTTACCATTGAGATTCGCTTGAATCTCACTCTTTTTCAACATTTAAAAATATTCCAGCAGAAGGTACCAGCTCTAAGGGCAAAACTATAATTACTGGCGGTTGAGGGTCCAATTCAAGAAGAAGTGCAGTTGGTTATCTTCAGTTGTAAATTTTATTTCTTTTGGACTCTATATATATTTATCAAACCCTATAGGGATTTCTTGTAATGTAAACAAGCACTTATTATCAATATATTTTCGTTATTTCTATACGCCCTCTGAACTATGCATTTATTATTCTGCGAATATCAAAATGTTAAGGGGTTTGACACATATTGTAATTGTATCTTTATGTTTTAGAATTTAATAATTAGGGAAACTCAGGTATTAATCATGTGGAACAAATTGGATTAGAATAGATAGGTGATTCAATTTGAAATTTGTTAAATGAAATATGATCCTTAGGGTTTTTTCTCATAGTTGTTTTCTTATAAATAGCGTTCATATTTAATCATTTTTATTTTGTAATCTCCATCACCAACTAATCGATTGACTCAATAGAATTAAGATTACCAATTTTGGTACTTAATGATCAATCTTAGTGAGAACGATATTCTACTCACCTCTATATTACTTTTTTATGACAGTGTATACTTGTACTTTTTGATAAACCATTTACACACGTAACAAGTTTTTGGCACCGTTGCTGAGGATTGTTGTCATGAATATCAATACCAAGTAATTTCAATACTAATTTGATCTTCATATTACATTTATTTTTCTTTTTGGTGTCTTGTGTTTCTTTTTAGGCTTTTGCTTAATGTATGACCAGATCGAAGGAGATTGAACTACATCCTTTTGATTCTGAGATCAAGAGAACTTGTCGAAGAAATCGAAGAGTTCCAAAGTAGTCTACTTCAATCCTTAGCAATCCTATGGCAAATCAAGGGGAAGAAGCAACAGATACCAAAACACTCCATGACTATGCAACACCAACAGTCATGTGGATAATTTTTGGAATCAGAAAACCACCAGTAGCAGCCAATAATTTTGAAATCAAGTCCGCAATTATCTAGATGGTGCAAGTAAATTAGTTTGTAGTTTACCAATAGAAGATCCTAATACACACATAGCCAACTTCATAGAAATTTACGACACATTCAAGCATAATGGTGTTACTGATGATGTCATTAAACTTAAACTTTTCCTTTTTCACTCAGAGATAAGGCTAAGAGTTGGTTACACTTATTACCAGTGGGAAGCATAACTACATGGGATGTCTTGGCGCATAAATTTTTGCCAAAATACTTTCTTTTAGGAAAAACTTCTAAATTGAGGAATGAAATTGCCTCATTTACAGTGCATGAACTAGAAAGCCTCTATAAAGCCTGGGAAAGATACAAGGAGTT
The DNA here is from genome assembly GCA_963855925.1 of Inga laurina. Classification (NCBI taxonomy): domain Eukaryota; kingdom Viridiplantae; phylum Streptophyta; class Magnoliopsida; order Fabales; family Fabaceae; genus Inga; species Inga laurina. The sequence continues at coordinate 11,610,728 of OY979710.1, forward strand.
GCTAAGGAGATGTCCTCATCATGGGTTACCAGATTGGTGGCAATTGTAAACTTTATATAATGGGATGATGCATTCCTCTAAAATTTTTGTAAATTCTATAGCTAGAGGATCGTTAATGGGAAAAAGTCTAGATGATGCCTATAATCTACTTGATGAGATGGTAACTAATGCATACTAATGGCCTTTTGAATGTAACATTTCAAAGAAAGTACTTGGAGTGCACGAGCTGGTTGTCCTTACAACTTTGTTTTCTCAAGTTACATTTATATCCAAGTAAGTGAGTTCATTGACAAACCAAGAAAATGAAATTAGCAGTCCTACTAAAACTTGTGATCGATGTGGAGGACCTCATGTGAGTATGTAATGTCAAGAAGGACACCCATTCATGTCGGAGCAAGCTCATTACATCAGAAACTAAAGAAATGACCCATTCTCAAACACATATAATCCAAGTTGGCAAAACCATCCAAACTTTAGTTAGAGGAATAATCAAAATGTGTTTAAGCCATAAGGGAACTACCAGCAACAAGCTCTTCAACCACCAAATCCATCAAAGCAGAAAGTGAATGTGGAAGATGCACTGGCTCAACTAACCATGAATACGTCTCAATTCATCACTAGGACTGACGTAACACTCAAAAGCTAAGAAGCCTTAATAATGAACTTGAAGACCCAAATGGGCCAAATTCCAAATATGCTGAATTCTAGATAACCAGGAACTTTACCAAGTGATACTAAAAGAAACCCAAGAGAGCATATGAAGGCCGTTACAGTAAGGAGTAGGAAAGAATTGAATGATTCTATAATTAAAAAGAAGAATGACAGAGAAAAGAAAGAAAACAAAGAAGAACAAAAGGAGGAAGCACAGAAACCTAAAGAGGATGATGTGCTACTAGGAAGAATCAGCTTTCTATATAACCTTCCTCCATATGTACCACCAGTTCCATACCCTCAGAGATTTGTGAAGGCAAAGCTAGACAAGCAGTTTGAAAAGCTTCTAGAGGTTTTTAAAAAGTTACATATCAATATCACTTTTGCTTACGCCTTGCCCAAATGGCCAATTATGCAAAATTCATGAAGGATATTCTCTCAAATAAGCGTAAACTTGAGGAATTTGAGACAGTTGCACTTACTGAGGAGTGCAGTGCTATTCTACAAAAGAAATTATCACCAAAGTTGAAAGATCCAGGAAGCTTTTCCATACCATGAACCATAGGTCAATGTAACTTTGAAAGAGCACTTTGTAACCTAAGAGCAAGTGTAAATCTCATGTCTCTATCTGTCTATAGAAAATTAAGTCTTGAAGAAGTGAAGCCTACCACAATTTCATTACTTCTAACTAACTGATGAATAAAACATCCAGGGGAGTTTATTAGAAGTTCTTCTAGTGAATATGGATAAATTCATATTTCCAGCTGATTTCATAATACTCGACATGGAAGAAAACCAAGAAATTTCTATCATTCTTGTGAGGTCATTCCTAGCAACTAGGAGAACTCTTAATAGATGTGCAATAGGAAAAGTTAACTTTACAAGTTCAAGATAATCAAGTATCTTTCAACATTTTTAAGGCTTTGTTCCTTCCAAATGAAGGTGACACCTGTTATAGAGTAGATACAATGACTAGCTACACAAAATACGTTGTAAACAAGAAATTTGCATGGATCAACCATTAGCAATGAGAATGATAGATGTATCAAAATCTACTAATCGTGAAGTCTTGGAGTAGATTAGGTACCTTGAAGAAAATTCCCCAATTTTTATCAAAAAACCATTTGAAGATTTAGGAGAAAGGCTGAGTAAGATGGTACCATCAATATAAAAATAACTAGCACTGGAGTTGAAAACACTACCATCCCACTGAAAGTATGCTTATATGGGAGGAAATTCAACATTACTAGTGATCGTCCCTGCAACTCTTAGTCCCAATAAAGAAGAAAAGTTATTAAGAGTTCTAAGGGAGTATAAAATAGCATTTGGATGGTCAATAGCTTATATAAGAAGACTTAGTCCTTCAATTTGTATGCATAAGATCCTAATGGAAGATAACTACAAGCCATCAGTTGAGTATCAGAGAAGACTCAATCCGAATATGAAGAAAGTGGTGAGAAAGGAGGAAATAAAGTGGCTAGATGCTAGTATAATCTATCCAATCTCTGATAGTCAATAGATAAGTCCAATTCAAGTTGTGCTAAAGAAAGATGGAATGACAGTGGTGCTTAATGAGAAAAATGAATTGATTCCACAACAAACAGTGACTGGCTAGAAAGTGTGCATTGACTACAGAAAGCTTAATAAAGCTACTAGAAAAGATACTTCCCTCTACCATTTAAAGACCAGATGCTTGACAGACTAGTTAGGAAAGCCTATGATATTATTGTTTTCTAGATGGGTACACAGGATATGATCAAGTTATAATTGCATCGGAGGATTAAGAGAAAATAACTTTTACATGTTCATATAGTACATTTACCTTTAGAAAGATGTCATTTAGTTTATGTAATGCACTAGTAACATTTCAAAGGAGTATGATGATTTTGTAAATCATTTGGCAAACGGAGTAATGCCTTATGAACTTTCTATAGTGCAAAAGGAGAAGTTTCTAGTTGATGTAAGGCATTACCTTTAGGAAGATCCTTTCTTATATAAATAATGCTCAGATTGAATTATCAGGTGATGTGTTCCTGAAGAAGAAATGGCCAGTATCTTAAATCACTGCCATTCATCCCTATATGGTGGTCATTTTAGAGCAAATAGAACAGCTACTAAAGTCCTTCAATCTGGGTTTTACTAGTCTACACTCTTCAAGGACGCCAACAGAATTGTGACAACTTGTGAGAGATGTCAAAGGACAAGAAATATCTTAAAGGGACATGAACCCCTTAACTAACATCTTAGAAGTTGAGCTTTTTGATGTATGGGGGATCGATTTTATGAGGTCTTTTCCATCCTCATTTAGCAATCAGTTTATTTTAATAGCTGTTGATTATGTCTACAAGTGGGTTAAAGCAACTGTTTTTCCTACAAACGATTCTCGAGTGGTTGTGAAGTTTTTGAGGAAAAATATTTTTACAAGATTTGCAGTGCTAGAGCTATTATCAATTATGGAGGAAGGCATTTTTACAATCAACAGCTTCAATAAGTATTAGCTAAATATGGAGCATAAGGTTGCAACTCCATATCATCCATAAACTAGCGGGTAAGTGGAAACCTCAAACAGACAACTGAAATGGATCTTAGAGAAGACGGTAAATTCCAATTGAAAGGATTGGGAAAGGAAATTAGATGATGCACTTTGGGCTTATAGAACTGCCTTCAAGACACCAATTGGTACATCCTCATTTCAATTGGTCTACAGAAAATCATACCATCTTTCAGTAGAAATGGATCATAAAGCATATTGGGCAATAAAAGCCTTAAATTTTGACTTAAAGGCAGCTAGTGAGAAGAGACTTCTCCAACTCAATGAGCTTGAAGAATTTAGACAACAAGCTTATGAGAATGCCAAGTTATACAAGGAGAAGAAAAAATGTGGCATGACAAAAGAATTTTGAGGAGAAAGTTCACACCGGGATAAAAAGTGCTTTTATATAACTTAATGTTAAAGCTCTTTCTAGGAAAGCTGAGATCAAGATAGTTAGGACCTTTTACTATGATTCAAGTATGGCAATATTGAACCATGGAAATTCAAGATGGTGATTGAAAATTCAAAGTGAATAGGCACAGGCTAAAGGAATATAATGACAGTACATTGAACACTTTGAAAGATTTCATAACATTTGAGGAACCAACACGTAAGCTCTAAAAAAGAGTCAATTGGTTTGGTTTTTTGTCTAGCTAAAGACATTAAAGAAGGCCGGCTATTTGGGAGGCAACCCAAAACTTCTCTTCCTTATTCATTAATTTTTCTTTCCTATTCACTGAAGCACACTGCATGTGTGAAAAATTTTAGTTTTCATCATTTTCATTTTAAGCTAACTTGGAAGAATCTCTTGTAAATCTTAAAAATAGGTTATCCACTTTTCCCAAAGATGTGTTCAGGAATATCTATAGTTGTCGACTTGAAAGAATGAAAATATTCAAGCGTTTAGGCATTCCTAAGGATGTACACTGGATCATTAAAGCTAAGGTTCGTTTAGCGGGTGAGATTCATGAGTCATTTATTAAACCTATACCAGGAATGGGAAGAAGTTCTTACTCCAAAAATAGAAGAGCTAAAAGAATGAAGGTATGCCATAAATATGCAAGGTAGACATGTGATAAGTGTTGTAATAACAAAGGAATGGTTTCTATAAATCGAGAAGATAAAATTCAATTTATAAAGGATGGACTGAGTAAGGAGTCATTGGATAATATTATTCAAACTCTTGAGACACATCCTAGTGGTAATGTTCATGGTACTCTTCTTGATTTAATGAAATTATTTAATAAAGAAAAAGAGTGCTAGTATCTTGGGAATCTAACATTAAAAGACCCTATTTGCTAGTTTATAAGAAAATTAGATGGGAAGAAAATTCTAGATTTATAGAAAGCGTTTAAGTCATTACTGGACATAAAACCAGAGGAAGATGAGGTCCATAATCACAAATGTTGTTTATAATCATGCTTTTATCTAATCTGTTTTATCTTTTCAGTAACTTTTGACTTTCTTTACTCATTTTGTTTAATTTCTTCATGCAACATTATACCGGTCATTTATGGCAAAAAGTTTTTTCAAACTTCTTTGAAAAATGCATGACTTGCATGATCTTGTTGTCGCTGTTTTAGTAGTATAAATATGCACTCTTCCACTTATAAACACAAAATGTCCAAGAGTAAAGAAGAGACAAAGGGTATCACACTAAAATATAGATTTAAATTTATCTGCATTTTTAGTGAAATTGATTTGGGAAAGGATGGAGAGTTTTTAATTGCAACAAAAGAACTTAAAAATGCATTAGCTGTTAGAAATATCAGCTTTGTATACGGGGGAGGCATTAGAGCCTAAGGAGAAGTGCCACCATTTCTGTAGGCATTAAAGGAAGTAGGGGTTTGAGTGTAAGTGTGAAGGAGTTGGATGGTCATATCTTTTCTGTAGGATAAGAGTTACGGATTTCAAGCTTACCTAAAAGTATGGGACGTATGTTTTATCATGCTGAAGCTTTTATCACTCTACTCAATGGTTTGGAAATGTTGAATGGGATTTCTAGCATTGCATATTGGGCTAACCTAAACTTTCATAAAAAGCCATTAGGATTGTTAAATGTTAATGGTTTTTATGACGAACTGTTGTCTTTTTTTTGATCATGCTATATGGAAATAGGATTCATACCCCAAATGACTCACTACACCATAATTTCTGCACTAACTACTAATCAGTTGATTGATCAACTGCAAATCTATGAACCCAAACCAGATTTATTAGCCAAGCAAATAGGTTGGCAATCTTCAAACAACAATCAGAAGCAGAATCCAGATACCAATTTTCGGTTTTAACTTTCCTTAATCTATGGTTTTACTCTTAGCATTCTGGTTTACTTTATTATGCGTTTAGGTTTTCAAATAAAAACTTTCTCTAAGCTCTAAAAGACATTGAGGATAATGTCTGATTTAGGTTGGAGGAGGAGTAAAAAAAATTTAGGAGGAGGAGTAAAAAATGTTTAGTTAGTTAGTAAAATCATTAGATTCATGGGGTGTGCAAAGATTGTAGAGTAAAGAGTTATTCTTAACTCTTGAGATGCATTTTATTAGTTGCATGTTTTTGTTTCATCTTATGCAAAAAAAAAAAAAAATCTTGTTTAGGTGCTTTTTAATGATTTTAAGAAATATATAAGTTTTAAGTGTGGATCAATTGAATTTAGAGATTTCATAGCATGATTGAACAATTGATTGTTGGGATTGGCGATAAATTTTGAGATTGAATGAGCTGAGTTTGAAAGCCCCTAACAGTGAGCATTTTAGCCTATTTGATCAATAATGATTATTTTTCTTATGTTTGATATTCACCTATTAAGTTGTCACTATAGAACTTACTTTAAATCTGGTTGAGATTGCATTTCACATACACATTCAAAAATGAGAAAGGCAATCATTTTCTTTTTTTAGCTAGAGCTAAATAGTTAACCTTGCAATTATATCGTTGATAAGCCCCTTTGAGCCTAATTGATTATTTCTTTGTTCTCAACCTTTTAACATGTGTTTTAATGATATATCAAGTGCTTTTACCTAATTTGAAAGATTAGTAGAGCATTTGAAATTTTTGTGAAATAAGCTTTTGACAAGTGTGTGGGTGTATATATCATCAACTTTAGAGTTGTAAAATTAAAAAAAAAATAAAAAGAAAAGATATTGAGTATTCGAATTAAAATTGTGGGTTATTGTGATGAGATAAATTTATTCATAAGTTGGCCCATTTTTCAATTGCTCTATTAATTTCTTAAATGTAACCCTTCATATCATATTTTACATTCCTTTTACCTTAACCCCATCACAAACCTCAATAAGTCCTTTTTATTTGAATAATGCATGTGAATTAGGTAGTGGAGATTAAGATTTTTAACAAGCTTGTAGTAGTGCAATTTTTCCGGTTGATTTGAGCGAAACACTTACCCTTAAACACTTGAGAGATTGAGAGAATGAGTCATAATTACAAATTCAGTTCATTCATTTTCAAATAAAGTTACCAATTTATATTTTTGTTGATTCAAGAATGCTATGATCTCTTTATTCTTCAATTGTGTTCTTGCTTATGACTTGACACTTTTGAGTTTGTTGGAAGCGTAGTAAGAACTTATTAGTCACTTCTTATTGTCCGAGGACGTCCAAAAGTTAAGTGTCGGGGAATTTGATAAGTAAAATATTTGTATATTTATTTTCCTTTATATGATGATTTTTTGGATGATATTTGAGCTTAATTTAATAAATTTGGGTATAATTGATAAATAAATAATGATTTTGGCATAAAATAGAATTTATCAAAAAGTACTAAATTTTAACCCTATTTTAGTTTTCAAGCAATATCTGGAGTTCTAGATGTCGGATTGAGATTTTCTTTATATGGATAAAAAGCTAAGAAAAATCCTTACAACTTTTATGTTGATGCCAAAACCTAGTTCTGTCTTCAAGAGTTTTGAATTTTGCTTAAAAGTTGAGAACATGTATTTGTCCAAGTTTGACATTTGCCCACTAATTTAACCATAACTTGAGCTTCAAATGTTCAAATGAGGAGCTCTCACATACGTTTTCAAGCTAAGATCCAGATCTATAACTTTCATGAAGATAAAAATGTGAGAATTCACTATGCTGACTATCAAAATTTAATTGTAATCTAGAAGCATGGTTGCCACAAGGTCAACATTGGTGGCTTAAAGTCAAGATTCATACCTAACAAGAGGAAATCTTTGCACCTGATTCATCTAGAAATAAAGGAGTGGAAGACACAAAGAGACACGATCTTAGAGTTTAATTTCATGCATTGTATTATTTCTTACATGCCTCCTTAGAAGGCTTAAGTAGACCTCCTTCATGGATGGTATAGGTTGCCACCTATATGGAAGGTTTTACCTATGATAAGAAAGGCTAGATTTTTCTATTTCCATGAATCTTGTAGTTGTATCTTTATGGTTTAGAATTTAGTAATTACGTTTTGTACAATGTTTATGAAGTTTTCAATTTATTTTGGTTTTTTTTTTAAAATTTCATCATGAGCTAAATTTTCATTTTCCTAGGGTGATGATGTAGCTTACTAATGACGGATTGAATCTTAACTGATTAAATCTATTTTTAATTTTTCCTTCATGATTGAGTTTTAATTAAGGTGGGTAGTGGGAAAGACACTTTGTAACAGTTGCAGAGTGGTTTCAAAGGCTATGATTTGATTTGACATTCGGTTGATGAGATAGGTGGCGAGTAAGATGGCATCTCTCTAATAGAATTTGGGCACATTGCAAGTAAGCATTAGTGCTCAAGCAACGTCTAGAATATGTCGATTTGTATGCACAGCGATCATTTTGTTGAGACATGTTATCCCAAAAGCTTTTATAGATAATACCATGTGTTTGGACGAAGGTACTCATCAAGGTTTGGTTGAAATACTCCAAGCCATTGTCACTATGCAATACTTTTATGCTTGTATCGAGTTGTTCTTGATCATGGTGAAGACAGTCATGAACATAGAGGGAGCCTCAGACTTGTCTTTTAAGAGAAAAACCTAACAAAGGCAAGTATGGTCATCTATGAAGGAAATGAACAATTGGGTTTTAGTACGATTTGGAATACGAGAAAGTCACCACAAGTCACTGTGGATAGTAGTGAAAGGCTTAAAGGGTGTTTGTCGAGATCTAGGGTATGATGAGTTATGGTGTTTGGCTAATTCACATACCTCACATCTCATATCATTGCTAGTGTTTGGATAAAGAAATGGGAACATACAGGATAGATAATAGAAATTAGGATAACCCATTCTCTTATGCCATAACATGATATCTACATTTTTAGAGGTCGATACAAAATTGCATACACTTACTGTATGTTAGTGGCTCACTTCAATGTCATCAAGAAAGTATAGCCATCGCACTCTTTAGCACGACCAATTGTCATCTCTAATGTTAGGACCTAAAAATACAATAAGTGGGTAGAACATTGGCACAACAATTAGATTGCTTTGTCAATTGAATAGTAGACAATAAATTGCATGTATTCTAAATTTGGCACATCAAGGACTGATTCCAAAGTGATATATTTAGATATTTGGATACTCCCTTTCCTAGCGATTAAAGCAAGAGAATCATTTGCAATTTTAACTTTCAAGTTTCCAACACACGGAGCATAAGTAACAAACAATTGATGACAATTGGTGAGCTTGAAGGAAATTTCCTTTTTGAGCCAATAAAGCTAGCACTCGCTTACTGATGAATACCTCAGCTTTAGATTGAGAATTTGCATTTCTCATAAGGAGTCATTGGTGCAAAGTAATGATATGATTGCATACCAAATTTAGGAAGCTAAAACACACTGACATATGGACCATAAGCCATGACAACTGCTTTATGACTTCCATGGGTTTTTGTCCCAGCTTGATTCTGGCAGGACACAAGTTGAACAACTTGGGTACAAATATGAAGTACCCACACATAGAAAAATATAGTGTCAGATAGGAATCCCTCCATTATCGCTGGAAGGAGCTCACCCTCACAATATCTCAGACGCACACAGATGCTCACTCATTAGCTCTAATACCATGTGGATAATTTTGAGAGAAAATTATGTATTTTCTCAGGTTCAAATATTGAGACGCAGCTACCTATTTATATACAAGTGAAGAAGACATGATAATCAAAACTAGTAAAAGCTAATAAAGTCAAATAACTACTGATTAATTAATAACTACTAATTAATAAAAATATTTAAATTAAATACATAATATTCTCATAAGAACAGTTCGGAACTGTGATGTATATATGATAAAAAATAACCATGATGAAAGGCCAGTTTTATAATAGTGAATAGGTGACTTTTAAGATGACACTTTCAAGTGCAATTCGTAATAGAGAGTATACCGACAACATCATCAAGCTTTTATAAGTCAAGGTAATTGATTCCATACAAGGGTCATCCTTTAAAAGCATGTTTTTTTTTTAAGTAATTTTCTAGCGAGAAATAAATGCTGAGCTGCGTCATGCATACTATCTAAATATTGTTTGCAAGGGAGAGTGATAAACAAGTCTAAAATATGATTATTTCCTTAGTCTCATTTATAAGTCAAACTTGTATATTTACGTGTAAACTTCTAAATTATTTCCTTCGAATTATGTATTTTATCTAAAATCGCAGCCATTCCATGTTCCATATACAGTAACTTTTTTGTTTGATTAGTTAATATAAGATATATTTAACTAATTTGATTAAATTAAGGAAGTTAGTTAAGTTAGTTATTATGACATTTATTTTCCTAAACACCCTACTCATCTTCCGTAATTCCCTCATTCCCTCTCTTCCTTGATTATTATTGAGGGAGCATAATAAAGGTAAATTAGAAAAGAATTGATAAATATAAAAATTATGTTTTATATTTAAGATCAAAATTAACTTTTTAAATATATTTTATATTAAGGACTACATTATCATTTTTATCCGAAGATATCTATCTAAAAACACCAGCCGGGCACTCTAGTACAGAAACTGGTTCAAATAATAATGACGGATTTTATTTGCAACGTGCAAAGGGAATCTCCACAAGCAAAATAAAACAAACTAGACTTGGACAAATTGGCACTATTTCTAATCAATCAAATGAAATCAACCTCAACCTTTAGTTCCAAAAAAAAAAAAAAAAAACTAACAACTCATCATCTTCCTAATAAATTGAAGTCCTTTTGCTATCCTTCTTGCTTCAAAAATCTCTACCCGCCATGATGATGCTCCTACCGACATTCTTTCAGAACCTAGTGGATTCCATAAACCAGTGGGATGTTCACACCCTTCTGTTTCTTGCTCTCTGGAGCATTTTCTCAGTCACTTGGTACATATGGATCTTCTTCACCACCAAAGCCAACTCCAACCTACCTCCAGGTCCACCAGGCCTTCCCTTGTTCGGCAATCTTCTATCCCTTGATCCTGAGCTTCACAAATACTTCACCACATTATCTCAAACCTACGGTCCCATCTTTTCGCTCCGACTTGGCGCCACACACTGCGTCGTCGTGTCATCTCCTTCAATGGTGCGTGAAGTGCTCAAGGACAATGACGTCATTTTCGCCAACCATGACGTCTCTGTAATTGGGGCATAATGTCAAACATTATAACAAGGGGTTAAATTTAAACTTCAAAATCTAAGGAACTATATGCCATTTACCTTAATTATTTTGTTTGGGGTTTGTACATTTTAGCATAGAAGTTAAGGAAATTTTATACAAAGTTTCACTTTAATCCCTCAATTTTATAAAGTATCTTTGCAAACCTTTAAGTTAGACACCGTTTGCATTAAGCGATAACTTTTTGTGCCAATTATTATTATTTTTGAAAACTTAACTTAATATATCAACATTTGAGAATATTTTGTCAACATTTAAAATTTCAATGGGAGCAACTTTTGTTATCAGCATAGGGTTAGAAAACCATAAAATTACTTTATAAAATTAAGGATTTAAAAATGAAACTTTGTGTAAAGTTAAAGGATTAAAGTTGCATTTTTACTTACAAATTAACCAAAAAAAATATTTAAATAAATTTACTTATTCAAATAATATGGATTGTTAAAAAACTAATTTTACATGGGTATTTGTGTGCATCACTTTTAATAATTTCACAGTACAAGATCATTTTGCTTGAATTTTTCAAAATATTATTGACAAAACAAGTAATACTGATAATAAAATTTATCACATTATTGATATTTATTATTTCCTCCCTTTTTAATTATAACTGAAAATTTTGAAAATTACGGTGTCCTTTAATCCTTATATAACAGATTTTACAACAAAAATTAGGAGTAACTGATTTGTTTAAAATACCTCTAAATAAACGTACAAAAAGATTTGGCTCGATCTCCAGATAATATATCAGCAATCTTGTCTATGCAGAATGTTGTAAAAACAATTTTCTTTTCCTTTTAACTATTTATCCCTCGTAGGGATGGGGACCCTCTCCCACGACTCATTGTATTTTTGGCTATTCGGATATGGAACCCCCAATGTTCTCCATTACAAGTGTGTGGTACTAGTTTTAACTTTACTCCTTTTTTTTTTTTTTGGTTTTTATTACGAATGTTAGGCAATATAATTTTCATAATTAACTTCGATATGGACAGGATATGATGATAGTGGGGACAGACACATGCTCTAACACAATAGAATTCGCAATGGCTCATATAATAAACGAGCCAAAGGTGGTGAAAAGGGTTCAAGAAGAGTTAGATTTTGTAGTGGGAAAGAATAAACAAGGTTGAAGAGTCTCATATTCAGAAGTTACCATACTTACCTGCTGTCATGAAAGAAACACTAAGGTTACACCCTATTGTTGTTGGAAATTGTGCCCAAAGGGTCAATCATTGTTCTTTGAACATTATTAATTTAATGAAATTTCTCCATTCTGTTATCATATTATTTGCATGTTAACTGTGATAATTGTATCCTTGGATAAATCATAAAGATTGTCCTAAAATGTCCCTGATCGGTCATCTATGCGGGAGCAGAGATGAAAAAAGATCAGTATGACTTTGATAAGATATGAAGATACGAATCAAAATCTTAGGCACTGGTAAGAGTACAAGGTGCTGGACCGACCCACTATGAGAAAACTCCATGGATCAAGTCATAAGCTTTTCTCATATATAACCACGTCACAATGCCCTTTGACCTGAGGTCATCATGGATTCCTACATGAGAGTTGCTAAGTTTTGAACTAGTCAAAAGTCACTTTTGACCGGGTGATGATAAAGGCTACGATTGGGCTTGGTAGTTTTTAATCCAGAGGAATATGAATTATCAAGATGGAATTTGTCCCTCACATTAGTAGAGAGATATTACTAGGCCCCTCGATGAGTGAGTCTAAGAAATGTATAGCCATACTACGATGGAAAGGAGTTTCCATTTCTATTGTTAGACTACTCAGGAATCGAGAAAGTAATGGTTAGAAACAAGAAGATGACATTATCCATACCTCATCCTTGACGAATATATCGTGTGACAAAAGGGATGTAACATGGTTGTATGACAGGTTGCATCGTGTTAACGATCCTCATATGAATTGGGTAGTTGTAAAGTCTTGCTAGAAGCCACTTGCGACTTGTGGGTTAGTACAGTTATTGGCCCACTGTCAACTTCGTATGGGCCTACAGGGTCGCACACAAGAATGACCAAACACGAGATAATGTTTAATCTAGGGTGGATGAATTTTATATTTATATTTATATATATAATATAAAATTTGTTAATAATATTATATATATATATATATGTGTATTTTTGAAATACATATTTTATATGTGTGTGTGTGTGTGTGTGTGTGTATTATATGATATTATTATATTGTGCTAGTTTTAAATTTAATTTATTAAGATAAATTAAATTTAATAACTAACAAGATAGAGATATAGTATCTCAAATTTAATTTATAAAGATAACTTAAATCTAATGGCTCTTTATTTGAATTAAATAAATAGGTTAAATTAAAACTATTGGACAGATTTAATTTAAACTGAATTTATTTAATTAGCTCATCAATATAATTAATTGTTAATTAATTTCAAAATTAATAAAGATTAATTTTGAAATTCGAATATAACTCTTATAGGTTATAAACTTGATAGAGTAGATATACTAAAAAACGTATGAGAATTCAGAGCTGTAGGAGAAACCCTAGGAGATATTGGAGGTGCTAGCACGCAGTCTCTATTGGAGAGCATTTGTGTGGACACCGGAAGAGGGAGCAGACCTGACGTGTTGGCTTCTAGAGATCGAAAACCCTGAATTCGAAAAGGTATGAATATTTATAACTCGGTTTAAACGATGTTGATAGATCCACGATTAGGATCGGCGATAATTTTTAAACTTCTTCCGTTGTATCTTCCGATCCTAACAATTGTTACACTCTTAGTTCCTCATAGTCCAAGTGAAACCACCATTGTAGGAGACTACACAATCCCAAAAGGCTCTCGTGTGTTTGTGAACGCGTGGGCAATACATAGAAATCCTTCCGTTTGGGACAATCCTCTTGAATTTGATCCTTCAAGGTTCTTGGATGGTCAATATGATTACAAAGGGAATGACTTCAATTATTTACCATTTGGGTCTGGATGAAGAATATGTGTAGGGATGGCCATGGCAGAGAGGACTGTAAAAAACCTATTCTATCTGAGCCCAACTCAAAAATAATAAAAAAAATGAAAAAAAGAAACAATCTTCCTTAATCTTGTCACATCTAAATTAATAAGTAAATGACATTGATGATGATTGGATTATCTGAAATTTAAAAAATGATCATCATTGATGGCGATTGTCTTGAACTTGAGGTTTTGTAGTAAATGGAAACAAATTTCAAAATAATAATAATAAATAAAAAATGATCATTAAAATTAAGAAAAATATCTCTCATTTATGTTGATAGGTTTAAATTAGGAAATTACTTGTGGAAAAATAATAAAAATAAATTAAAAAAATCCCTCATTGATGGTGATTAGATCAAGTTAGGAAGTTTTATTAACAGAAAATACCAAAAAAAAATAAAAAAAAAACGAAAATTAAAAAAATCTCCTATTAATGGTGATTCGGTCAAGTTAGGTAGTTTTATTAACATGAAATACAAAAAAAATTCAAAAATAAAAGTTCAAAAAAGAAGGAGCATTTATGAAGAAAACCCTACCTTAAGACTATAAATAGGGGAGCAAGGGTTGAAGAAAGACACACAAAAAAAAAAAGGAGAATAAAGACACAAGAATTTTGAGGAGAGAAAGGAGGCAAGGTAGAGAGGTAATTTGAATTCTTATTTCATTGCTCGAACATAATTCTCAAGGAGGAGGGAAGTTCACCAATTGTTGTTCATTTACTTGCCTTACATTAATGGGTTTGTGGCTGAGTTTGCATGCTCCCTTTCTTTTACTTCTAATGATGTATGTTGTCTTGTGTGAGTGCTACACGTGACTAATCCCCCTTCACCATGCTTTCATGATGTTGCTCTCATCTTTATGCCTACCTCATTTAGAGCAACGTGCTCCCATGTGCATGAATTATATGACTTTTGATGTATGCTGGGGTTGCCAAATATAATGAATCAGGTGGCTTACAAGGGTAAGGATGAATGGTATGCATGTGTTGGCTTTTTTCACATTCTGGGTATTATTGTTGATGTTCTAATAATATGTTGACATCTCACCTTCTTGTGTGTATAGCTTACAAGGATAAAAAATATGCATAAGTCTCCTTATTTTTAGCTTCCTATCCTTTTAACTTGTGTTGTTTTTTCTTCTTTTCTCTTTATCCCTTTCTTAGGTTCTCTTTAAAGAAAGAAAAAAAAATATTTTAACACATTTTTATAAATGAAAATAAAATGGAAAAACTCTCTTTCATGAAAAATAAAGAAATTGCTTTCATAAATAAAAAATGTTTTAAAAAAAAATTAAAAAATACAAACAAACAAAAATTATTTTTCTCAAATAAGTGAAATGAAATTTTCTAAACAAATCCAACCAAGTGACACGTCTTTCTATACCCCGAACTACGTGGGCTTTGATCCCTCTAAAGGTTACGTAAGCCCTAGGCTCTCTTCCTAGGTCAAGTCCAACTTTGTAAAGAAATATATTTCCTCCATTATTTTTATTTTTATTAGTCTTACTTTATTTCTTTTTTTAAATATTATTTTTTATATCTTTTTAGGTAATTATAATAAAATTAAAGGTCATATTCATTTTTAAATAATTAGCTTAGGGTAACCATTCTTATGAATGGGTATTGTGGGGTGCCTAACACCTTCCCTACGCACATTTGACTGCTGAACCCTAAATGGTTTTTGTAGATCAATTTCATTTTCAAAAAGGTTTCCAAAATTATCCTTTTTCAAAATTTTGGTGACGGCTCCTTATTTTCCAAATTTCGGCTGTTACAGCTTGGCGACTCCACTGGGGACGGTTTGAGATCAAGCCCATTTAAGTTAAGTGTTTAAAAATAATATGGCCTCAATTTTTTTAATTATCCTTTTTTTTTTATTTTTTTTTATTAAATCCTTTATTCATTCATTTATTTATTCTTTTTCTCTCTCTATCTCGTGATTTGCTTAGCAGATCAGGGTTGGGTAGAACTTAGGCCACAGGTTGGTATGCTTTTCACATATACTGAACACATACACTATTTTCCTCACACACATTTTGGGCCCTATACCCTGGTCTATGAGCTCCTTAGGTGAGCGGAAGTTTCTAGTAGTCTCCCTATGGGGTTTTCAGAACCCCCTGAGGTTACTGTGAAGACTTCATCCTTGTTGTTACTCATTTGGTGAGGTTGATCCCTGTGGGGTTTTTAGAACCCCTGAAGGTCAATTTCATTAAATGGGGTCTCCAACTTTACGATGGGGGTAGTTAGGAAACCTTTATCTATGAGAATTAGAATCATCTTGAAACCATTACACCTATTAGTGGAAATTATCGACCTACCTAATTAATTAGCACTTGCCTTTCTTAGGAGAGATACCCCAAACCTAAGGTTATTCCTAAAATAGGACACTGGAGGGTATCTATTTATTTATTATTGATAGTATTATTTGTCATACATGCATAATCAAATAAACCCCTAGGATTAAGCGGCTAATTGTCACTTCACTTAAGGATGTATCTAGCATCACTCCTTATATAGATATATCACAAGGAAGGTGTAAGAATTAGATAGCTAACCTTAGTCTAAGGGTTTATGACCCTAAAAAACTATGATCTCACTGCATCCATCATGTTAGAAAATATCTCAATGAGAGATAACCCTTTTAGGGCTCGTAAGGCATCATTACGTCATTCATAGGCCTTTTAGCTTTATTTGATATGGGCCTTGGACAGAATCATCATTTTTAAAACCCTTAGCCGTGTGATGGCCTGGGCCATTCGCAGGTTAATGGGCATTTCATTCTCTTTATGAGGTAATGGATCTCTTGAGGAGGTGTAGTTCATTTTCTCAATGTCCATAACCCATATCAAAACATGAAGTATAAGTCATCACTCTTTTATGTCTCATGAGGCATCTTTACATCATTATTGGCCTTTTAGCTTCATTTGATATAGGCCTTGGACATAATCATCAGTTTTAAAACCCTTAGCTATGTCATGGCCTGGGCCATTCGCAGGTTAATGGGCACTTCATTATCCCTATGAAGTAATGGATCTCTTGATGAGATGGAGTTCTTTTTCTCAATGTCCATCACCCATATCAAAATTAGAAGTACAAGTCATCACTCTTTTATGTCTCATAAGGTATACTTGCATCATCATTAGCATTTAGCTTTATTTGTTTTGGGCCTTGGATATAATCATCAGTTTTTAAAACCCTTAGCCAAGTGATGGCCTGGCCCATTCGCAGGTTAATGGGCAGTTCATTATCCCTATGAGGTAATGGATCTCTTGAGGAAGTGGAGTTCTTTTTCTCAATGTTCATCACTCATAGCAAAACTCAAAGTACATGCCATCACTCTTTTATGTCTCATGTGTAATGACCCAATTTGCTCAAGTTTTTATATTTACCAATTTTTACTATATTCTAATTTTCAAAGTTATATTATGAAATTTTTTTAATTTTTTTATATTTGCTTATTTTTATTTTATACATTCTTATTTTTATATTTATGTTATCATTTTGCAGTTAAAGGATATGTGATGGGAACTCTTGAAGTGCATTGATACGTAATATATGGATAATCTAAAACGAAAGCATTGGAGAATATTGTAAAATTTTTTATTAATTGATTTTCTTTTAGAATTCAAAACATTATAAGATAATTTTTTTATTGTGAGAGTGTTCAAGTTATTAATTTCTTTTAAATTGTATGATGTTTATTTATAATGTATTGAATTTTGAATCCTATAAGTATAAGTTTTTTATTTAATATTATTATCTTGCTATTATTAATGATTATATTGTGTCTTATATAATAAATATTAATAGTAAAAATAAATAAAAATAAATAATAAAATAACTATATGTTGGAAATTGTGCCCTTATGGCTAATCATTATATTTTGAACATTTTTAATTTAATGAAATTTCTCCATTCTATCATCATATTATTTGTATGTTAACTGTGAAAATTGTATCCTTGTATAAATCATAAAGATTGTCTTAAAATGTCCCTGGTCGGTCATCTATGCGGGAGCAAAGATGAAACAAGACTAGTATGACTTTGATAAGATATGGAGATACAAATCAAAGTCTTGGTCACTTATAAGAGTACAAGGTGTTGGACCGACCCACTATGAGAAAACTATGTGGATCAAGTCATAAGCTTTTCTCATATATAACCACGTCACAATGCCCTTTGATCTGACGTGATCATGGATTCCTATATGAGAGTTGCTAAGCTTTGAACTAGTCAAAGTCACTTTTGACCGAGAGAGGATAAAGGCTACGATCAGGCTTGGTGTTTTTTTTTTCATGCACAGGAATATGAATGATCAAGATGGAATTTGTCCCTCACATTAGTAGAGAGATATTACTGGGCCCCTCGATGAGTGAGTCTAAGAAATGTATGGCCATACTACGATGGAAAGGGGTTTCCATTTCTATTGTCAGACTACTCAAGAATCGAGAAAGTAATGGTCAGAAACAAGAGGACGACATTATCCATGCCTCATCCTTGATCGATATATCGTGTGACAAAAGGGACGTGACATGGTTGTATGACAAGTTACATCGTGTTAACGCTCCTCATATGAATTGGGTAGTTATAATGTCTTGCTAGAGGCCGCTTGTGACTTATGGGTTAGTATAGTTATTGACCCACTGCCAACTTCGTATGGGCCTACAGGGTTGCACACAAGACTGGCCCAACACGAGATAATGTTTAATCTAGGGTGGATGAATTTTATATTTATATATATATTATATATATAATATAAAATTCATTAATAATATTATATATATATATATATGTATGTATTTACGAAATACATGTTTTATATATATGTGTATATATATATTATGATATTATTATATTGTGTTAGTTCTAAATTTAATTTTATTAAGATAAATTAGATTTAATAACTAACATGATAGAGATATAGTATCTTGGATTTAATTTATGAAGATAAATTAAATCAATGGCTCTTTATTTGGATTAAATAAATTGGTTAAATTAAAACTATTGGGCAGATTTAATTTAAATTGAATTTATTTAATTAGCTCGTCAAGATAATTAATTGTTAATTAATTTCAAAATTAATAAAGATTAATTTTGAAATTCACATATAGTCCTCATAGGTTATAAACTTAATAGAGAAGATATACTCATACACGAATGATAATTTAGAGCTGTAAGGGAAACCCTATGAGACATTTGGAGGTGCTAGCATATAGTCTGTGTTGGAGAGCATTTGTGTAGATACCGGTAGAGGGAGTGGATCTGACGTGTTGACTCCTAGAGATTGAAAACCCTGAATTAAAATGTATGAATCTTTCTAACTTGGTTTAAACACCGTTGATAGATCCTCAATTAGGATCAACAAAAATTTTAAAATTCTTCCGCTGTGCTTATTGATCCTAACAGTGGCATTAGAGCTAGATCAATTGTGCGTTTAAATTGAGTTTATGTTCTTATACATGTGATATATATGGGATATATATATATATGCTTATAAGAAGACGATCGAATATGTATCTAATTTAGTTTTCAGTTTTAAGAAAGTCGAATTGTATGCAATCTGTTGCGTATTGTATGTGATATTGAAATATGTTTCGGTTTTGAGAAACTCGAACCTATGCGATTTGTTACTGTGTCACAAATTTTGTTTTGGATTGGATTTGAAATTGGAATTCTCATTGTTCTTTGTTTCAAATCGGTTGAAGATCACGACGTACGGACACGTTAAGGTCTTTAATCGAATTTAGGGATCCGAAATCTTAGAGAAGAATCAGGTCTAAGTTCGGATCTCGATTTAGGTTGTAGGGATACGAAACTATGGGGAAGACAATTTGGATTAGAAAAGTTCTGGGCCATTTTTTGAAACTGAGCCGAAATCTTATGAATTGGACTGAAACAAATATTTTAAAAATTAGGCCAGAAATGTTTAAATATTTTAAATTTTCAAATATTTCTTTTAAAAGGAATGTGCCTTTTTCACGACATGACTACCTGTTCATAGCACGATATAACCTAATCACTACATTTATTGCTTTTCATATTGTATGAACTCTTACTTGTTGTGGTTTATTCTTCATACTTGTTTGGGTATGGTGAACAACATGACTTTAGATTTTTATAAAGGGTTGTAATATTTAAATATGGCCTGCGTGCTGTGCCTTCCTCTAAATACTCTCAATATACATTCTCTTCTCATCTCACTCCACTCGAATGTTTAAACGAGATTTCTCTCAATGTATTTCTTTTCTTATTTAGAGAAGTCCTCTCATTGGCTTAGGAGGATTTTAGGTTAGGTAAGCTATGTTGTGTCACATTTAAATTTTGCTTTTGATTAGATCATTGCATGAATACTTTTACATTTATATGTATTTATCTATATGAGATACGACCATGATTACATTCATGTAAACAAAACTAATTAATTGAGCCTTCTAAATCAAATCTTAAGTCATAATGCCGTCAATTAATGAATACTTGACAAAACCTAGATCGCTCAATTGTGGAAACCACCAAAGTGGATGCTTTGAATTATCTTGATGAGACAAGAGTGAGTACTGATGCTACTCACAATGTTAATTATTGTTTTGACTTAATTGAGATTAACAAAATGGTTTTGGATCTCAAGGCATTAGATGGGATTAAACATGCCAGATCATATGATGATCGAATCCCATAAACATCTAAGAGTTATATGTGATGTAATTAGTAAATAGGTTACCTACATAAATAACTTGAATTTAAGCATCTTGCCAAAGTGGACTTAAGTTTAGGCCAAATATGGATCTTAGCCTACTAATTATTATATTGAGGGTTGTTAATTTAGTGGGAGATTACTAACTAACTTTGCATATTTTAATTGTAGAATCATGTCGACTAGTAATACTGCTACATTATCGTTGCGATTGATCCTTGGGAAGGACAAACTTAATGGGAAAAACTTTCTTGACTGGTTCAAGAACTTGAGAATTGTTCTCAAGCAGGAAAGAAAGGCTTATGTCCTAGATCAACCCATTCCTGAGGAGCCTGCAGCTAATACTCCAAGAGTTTAAAGAGATGCTTACACGAAGCATAATGATGACTCTGTACATATAAGTTGCCTGATGCTTGCCACTATGGTTTCAGAGCTCCAAAGAGATCTGGAACTTATAGAGGCTCATGAGATGATTGTCCATCTCAAGGAAATTTTTTAGCAACAGGTAAGGCAAGAAAGGTATGAGACCACAAAGGCCTTATATTCCTGCAAGATGGCTGAAGGTGCATCATTTAGTACTAAGTGTTAAAGATGAAAGGCTATATTGATCACCTTGAGAGGCTTGGATTTCCTATAAGCCAGGAGTTAGCTACGGATTTGATCCTGAACTTACTCTCGGAGAGTTATGACCAGTTTGTCATGAACTACAACATGAACAACATGGAGAAATCAATTTCTGAGCTACATGGGATGCTCAAAACTGCTGAGCAAAGCATTAAGAAAAAGCCCAGTACTTTTTTGATGGTTCAGAAAGGAATGGGTATGAAAAAGAAAGGGAAGGGCAAATAGAAGGGTAATGGCTCAGGTGGTAAGACCAAAGAGTCAAACAAGCTCAAAACCAAGCTTACACCCAAGAAGGCAAAGCCTCTAAAGGAAGGAGTCTGCTACTTCTACAATGAACCCGGTCATTGGAAGAGGAATTGTAAACTCTACCTCGAAGATCTAAAAAAAAACAAGAAGGATAGCAGTGTTATCGCTTTAGGTATTTATGTTATAGACATTCAGTTTTCTACTTCCTCTACATGGGTGTTTGATATTGCATGTGGTTCTCACATTTGTACAAATGTGCAGGGTTTAAAGGACAGTAGAAATTTGAAGAAGAGCGAGGTGGACCTACGAGTTGGAAATAGAGCAAGAGTTGCTACTTTAGCCATAGGCACTTATGAATTAGTTCTACCTAGTGGACTTTTGTTAGTTTTGAACAATTGCTATTATGTTCCTATTTTGAGTAGTAACATTGTTTATCTTTCTTATTTGGATAAGGAAGGTTATACTTCTATTACTAGGAATGATAAATGTTCTATTTATTGTAATGACATTTTCTATGCTGATGGTGATTTGCATGTTGGTCATTATATATTAAATTTGGAACATCTTAATAATGGGAATATCTATAACGTAACTACTAAAAGGATAAAATCAAATGATTTGAATCTGACCTACCTATGGCATTATTTTCTAGGCCATATAAATGAGAAACACATTTCCAAACTCCATAAAGATGGATTTCTTAACTCATTTGATTTTGAATCATATAATACATGCAAATCTTGCTTATTAGGAAAGATGACAAAGGCACCTTTTACTGGGCATAGTGAGAGGGCCACTGAATTATTGGGCCTCACACATACAGAGGTATGTGGTGTAACACCCTGCCTTTAATCACGTAATTATAATTCGATATTAGGTAATTAAATTAAATTAGAAACCGTCAAATAATTCAAAACCCATAAAATGTTCCCTTTAGTAGTAGGGTTTTTACGAAATTTTCAAAACTTTACTCTTCTTCCGGTCTCAAGTTCAATTATCGAATATAATCACCTGTGCAGTTTATCTACATTTATGTATGACAGAGTGTATAACCAAAATCCCGGCAACCCCCGGGTTCATCTATATACACATAGAGTTCTATCACCTGATTAGGGGATTACAAAACCAAGTATTCCAACTATTTACAACTCAAAACGTTATACAGTAATCTCTTGTCCAAAATGAACAGCCAACATAATCCATACTATGTCCCTAGGAGACTCTAACCACTCCGGGTCACGCGCTTCTCCTTGGAGCCACTCGCCCTGTCTGAAAGGTTAGTTCAAGGAAAGAATGAGATTCAAAAGAATCCCAGTAGTAACAAAACATTTATACCACATATAAGCACACAACATGTAAGAAAATCATCAACAGCAGCAGCATATATCACACTCCACCCTCATCCCCTTTCTCCGCCGGGGAGGCACACTGCCTAAACCTGAACCGTTGCTAGCTACTCAGGGACTATTGGCGTGGCAGTGCTTAAACATAGCCTTATAGCTCATACAGCTATTCGGCTCTCACCAATGGCCCGTCGGCCTCACAAATAGCCTTTCGGCTCACATATCACATATCTCACACTTCATCCTCATCCCCTTTCTCCGCCGGGGAGGCACACTGCCTAAACCCGAACCGTTGTTAGCTACTCAGGGACTATCGGAATGACAGTGCTAACACAAATCCACAAAGATCGCAGCATACGAACCCATTTCCAATCAACGATAAAACACACATGCAATGCATCATATTTGGTACAAAAGAAAAGTCACTACCTGATCCTTTCCTAAAGGTTGCTGGCACAGTAGGCTCACGAGGATAGCAGATGTCAAATCCTATAATCAAATAGGGACATTTGGTTAATTTCCTTTTCCAAGTTCTTAATTCAATAACACTCTAAGTTGGTATTCATTTGGACTCTTTAGATGGCCATTAAATGCCTAAACATATGCCTAAAGGGTTGGGTTAACTATCCCCAAAGATCTCCCTTTAGAAAGCTAAACATTGATTTTTGGACTCTTCACTCGAGCACAGAAGGCCGTGCTCGAGCATGACCCCTTTTCTCACTCGAGCACACATGCGAGTGAGACGCAGGAAGTGCTTGCCCGAGAGCAACTCCCGCGACAAACCTACACTCTCACTCGAGCACAAGAGGCTGTGCTCGAGCAGAGACCTCAGACGCACTCGAGCACCACGGAAGTGAGGCCTGCGAGTGACAACCCGAGAGCATCTCTCAACATCTTCCTCCACCTTCACTCGAGCACAAACACCTGTGCTCGAGCACTGATCCTCAGTGCTCGCGAGCACAAGGAAGTGAGGTCCCGCGAGTGTCCACCCGAGAGCAACCCAACTCCCAGGCAACAGAGTCACTCGAGCACAAACTCCAGTGCTCGAGTGATCTCCCGATGCTTGCTCCCAATACTCGCGAGTGCCAGCGCACTCTTGGCAACCACCCACGAGTGATCACCCGAGACGCTCACCCCCAGTGATTTCATGCACCCTCACTCGAGCACAAACATGCTCACTCGAGCACGTTCATCCTGTGCTCGAGTGAGTTCTTCCCTCACTCGAGAAATCCTGACAGATGCCCAAAACGCTGAACTGATATGGTTTTCCCAGAATTTACCAATTGATTACCAATGGTGTTAGATCTCATGTTTTGATGATAACAAAAGAATGGTTTGAAAAGGAAATGCTTAATAATCAAGCTTGAACTAAGTAATGACAGGAATAAGCTTTACTTGAGGTAAGCTTGGAAGTAATGAAGAGAGGCCAAGAGATAAAGCTGAGAATCTTGATCAGAAGCAAGTTTCTTAAGGCATTACTCGAGGCGGTACTCGAGTAATGAGACAAAACTTGAAGTAATCAAAGACAACTTCCAGTAACCAGGCAACGTTACTCGAGGAGCTACTCGAGTAACAGTGTAAAAGTTTTCAGGATGCCATTGATACTCGAGGAGCTACTCGAGTAACCCTGTTTCTAAAAATGTGCAGCTCTCGGCATTTAGTACTACTGCAACATTACTCGAGGAGCTACTCGAGTAATCATGTGAAAAACTTCCAGTTGCCTTCAGGTTGCCAACGATACTCGAGGCACTACTCGAGTAACTCTGTTTCTGAAAAGATGGAGCTCTCGGCACTTTGTACCACTGCAACATTACTCGAGTAGCTACTCGAGTAACGCATAAAGGTAAGTAAAAAAACTTCAAGGTGGTACCCGATTAACTTGATATTTCTTTATTTCATGTTCCTCGAGTCCTTACTCCAGTATGCATATATATTTAAGTGGATTCCTCGAGTAAGTACCCGAGTATGCAAAATGTTTTCAAGATAAACTTCAAGTCAGTACCCGAGTAAGTCATTGACAAAAAGCACAGTTACTCGAGGTGGTACCCGAGTAACCTATGGAACAATGAGTGCATTACTCGAGTATGTACTCGAGTAATGAGGTAAGTGCTCTCGGCATTGAAATCCTGCAACATTACCCGAGTAGAGCATCGAGTAACCAAAATTTTATTTCAAGTTTTACTCGAGTTGGTACCCGAGTAACTCATAAAGTTGTGAGTGCATTACTCGAGTAGGTACCCGAGTAAACATGTATTTCCAAAGGTTTGAAAATTGGTTATTCCAGGCACTACCCGAGTAATCTTATGTTTATTCATTAACCTGCAATTGATCAAAGATTTTCCGAGGTTACTCGAGTATGTACTCGAGTAACATTCAAGCAATACTCGAGGAGGTACTCGAGTAAGCTTACCCAGAAATTCTGAAATCATTCAAACGTTCATAGATTTGTTTCCTATATGATTAATCTTTCATTGTATTAGTATTCTTAGTATATTTACAGATAAACAATGAAGAAAACACTTCAAGAGATTGAAGTCAAAAGAAACGTTCAAATGCCAACCACCGCCAACGGATATTTTTCAAAAACTTGAAAAGTCAATAGTGGCTGCGCACTCTCCAACGGACGAAAGAAAATGTTCCAACGGTCATCACCAACATATCTATATATATGGGAACATCCAAACAGAGGAATAACAACAAGCACACACACAAACATATTATCAAGTTTATTGCTCTGTTATCACATTGAAATTGTATTTCTATGCTTCAGTGATTCTTATTCACTCTGTAAGAGAGATATTTCGTTCAAACTCAATATTTGTTATTGAGATAACTTAAGGTTGTGGAACCTTGAGTTGGGATTGAATTGCAACTTGTAAGGGGGAGCGAGTGTCCAGGTATAGGAACTTGCTTGTACTGAGGTGCCAAGAACCCACTGAATCTTGGAAGTTATAGTGAAACTCTCAGAGAAGATCTGAGGACTGGACGTAGGTCAAAGTGGTTGTGACCGAACCAGTATAACTCCCGGTGCACACTTCGGTGATATTTCTCCTTACTCATTACTGTTTTTAATTCCTCTGCTAAAGTTTTATATTTCCGACGAAGTTTTAGTATCACCCAATTCACCCCCCCTCTTGGGTGAAACGCTTGTTCTAACATTTGGTATCAGAGCGTAGGTCTTCTTGTTAAGGTATAACAACCTAAGAAGGATCCAATGGCAAGCATGGGTGAAGGAATTCTTCCCGACGGAGCATCCATCACTAGACATCCCGGTTTCAGTGGAGAACACTTTTCATTTTGGAAAGCAAAATTCAGAGTGTTCGTGATGGCTACCGAATATGGGCTATGGGATGTAATTGAGAGTGGAAATTATCAACCTACAAAGATTGTAGATTCTCAGAAAATTCCTAAGACACCAGCGGAATATGATGAGAATGACAAGAAACTTATCACTCTCAACAGCAAGGCAATTCTGATGTTACAAAGTGCCTTAAGCCAAAGTGAATACTTCAGAATCTGCACACTTCCAACAGCAAAGGAAATGTGGGAAGCTCTGGAAATAGCTCATGAAGGGACTTCGGGAATAAAGGAGAATCGCATCAACACTTTGGTCACTGAATTCGATCTACTTCGAATGAAATCAGGTGAATCAATTTCTGAATTTGAACTTAGATATACTCATCTTGTTAATCAACTTGCAGCACTTGGGAAATCTTATGATCAACATACCCAAGTACGAAAGATTTTGAATATTCTTTCTAAAGAGTGGGAGGCCAAAGTCACTGTGATAGAAGAAGCAAAAGGAGAATCAATGAGATCAGTTGCTTCTCTATTTGGAAGTCTTTCTGAATATGAAAGCAAACTAAAGTTCAAACGGGAACTAGATGACATCGGTGACAAGAAAAAGAAAGGTCTAGCACTAAAAGCAAAAGAAGAAAATCAAGATGAGAATGAAGAGTTCGACGATGACGAAATGGGTCTAATCATAAAACGATTCAGAAAGTTCTACAAGAAAGGACAAGGATTCAAACACTTTCAAAAAGGTGGAACTAGCAACAAAGATCACATCATTTGCTATGAATGTGAAAAACCAGGACATATCAAATCAGAATGTCCAGAACTGAATCAAAAGAGCAAAGAAAAGAGAAAAGGCAAATTCTTCAACAAAAAGAAGGCCTTCGTATCCGCTATATGGGGTGATAGCTCTTCTGACGAAGAAAGTGATGAGGAAGAAGTAGCTAACATATGCCTCGTTGCTCAAGAAGAAACAGAAAGAGAGGTAAATGATTCTGAACCTACCTATGATGAATTACTTTCCGAATATAATGCTTTGCATTCTGAATTCATCAAAGTAGTTAAAGAATTGATTGTTTACAAAAAGAAAAACAAAGATCATGAAACTGAACTTAAAGAAAAGATTTGTGAAAATTGTTCATCTCTGAAAAAGAAAAACATTGATCTTACAAAAACTCTTGAAAAATTTACACAAGGTAGTGAGATGCTAAATGTTATTTTAAAAGCTCAATGATTTGTAAATGATCGATCTGGAATTGGATACGATCCAAAGTCAGATAAAAGGAAAGGTAGAAAGAAAGCAGGGGGTAAGTCATATTTGAATTATTTCCAGCATTCTGTGCATACATCAAATCCTTTTACATTTTGTAACTACTGTAATAGAAAAGGCCATTATACTTCTTCATGCATTCATAAGAAGAAAGGAACGATAGGAACCTACAAATGGGTACCTAAAGGTTCATATATCCAGAAAATTATTTGTACTAATCCAAAAGGACCCAAAAAGATGTGGGTACCTAAGACCTAGTCATTCGATTGCAGGAATGTCTCAAAGCATCCAAAAATAACAAGTGGTATATTGATAGTGGATGCTCTAGACATATGACCGGTGATTTCGAAAGTTTTACCAAATTGCAACCTAAAGAAGGTGGAGAGGTAAAATTTGGAGGAAATCAAACCGGAAGAATAGCAGGAATTGGTGAAATCAAAAATGACAAAGGAATACAAGTCAAAGATGTATATTATGTTGAAGGCTTGTGTCATAATTTGCTGAGCGTAAGTCAAAGTGCAGATAAAGACAACTGGGTATTATTTGACTCAGAAGAATGCTTAATTATCAACAAGAATGACTTACAACTTGATAAGAAGAATATCAAGGCTAAGCTCAGAGCAAAAAGGGAAGGTAACTGCTACACTCTAGATATTAGTAAAAATGAATCTGAAATTTGTTTCCTGAGTAATACTGATGAAAGTTGGTTATGGCATAAGAGATTGGCTCATGTTAATATGCATCAATTAGGCAAACTACTCAAAAAGGATTTAGTTCTTGGATTGCCCAAAGTGACTTTCAAAAATGATTTGATTTGTGATGCATGTCAAAAGGGTAAACAAACTAAATCATCTTTTAAATTGAAAAATGAGATTTCAACAAATAGACCACTACAACTATTGCATATGGATTTAGTTGGTCCAGCAAGAGTAAAGAGTCTTGGTGGCAACTTATATTCATTGGTCATTGTTGATGATTTCTCTAGATTTACATGGGTTATCTTTCTATCATCAAAAGATGAAACGTTTGAAGAATTTATTGTTTTTGCTAAGAAAGTGCAAAATGAGAAAGGTATGTCCATTGCAGGTATTAGGACCGACCATGGCGGAGAATTTGAAAATCAAGCATTTGAAGAGTATTGTGACACTAATGGGATTGATCACAATTTCTCTGCTCCAAGGACGCCTCAACAAAATGGAGTTGTAGAACGCAAGAATAGAGTGCTTACAGAAATGGCTAGAGCAATGTTGAATGAAAAGAATGTGTCTCAAGTATTTTGGGCTGATGCCATGTGTACAGCATGCTACATTTCAAATAGAGCCTATATCAGAACAAAACTTAGTAAGACACCATACGAGTTGTACAAAGGAAGAAAGCCAAACATTGCTCATCTACACATCTTCGGCTGTAAGTGTTTCATTCATAATAATGGTAAAGATAATTTAGGAAAATTTGATTCTAAATCTGATGAAGGAATTTTCCTAGGATACTCTAACCGAAGTAAAGCATATAGAGTTTTCAATAAATGAACATGTGTTGTTGAAGAATCAATTCATATTGTATTTGATGAATTTGAATCCTCTGACAAAACCATTGATGAAGAACAAGAAATTGTTTTAAATCAAGAAAAAGATCAATCTATTTCTAAGTCTCTTATTCCAGAGGTTGATGAAACTAAGGAAGAAGAGCAATCCCTAGGTCAACCTAGAGCTTGGAGATACAATAAAAGTCATCCCCTAGATCAAGTCATAGGAGATGTGAATGAAGGGATCAAAACTAGACATAGAATTTTCAATGAAGTAAGTTTTTCTGCATTCATTTCTGAGATTGAACCTTCTAACATTGATGAAGCCTTATCAGACAATGATTGGGTTATAGCAATGCAAGAAGAACTAAATCAATTTGAGAGAAATCAAGTTTGGGATTTGGTGCCCCGACCCAAAGATCATCCGATCATTGGTACTAAATGGGTATTCAAGAACAAACTTGATGAATCTGCAATTATTGTCAGAAACAAGGCAAGATTGGTG
Source organism: Inga laurina (assembly GCA_963855925.1). Taxonomy (NCBI): domain Eukaryota; kingdom Viridiplantae; phylum Streptophyta; class Magnoliopsida; order Fabales; family Fabaceae; genus Inga; species Inga laurina. Next base: position 11,640,025 of record OY979710.1, read on the forward strand.
GCCAAAGGCTATAATCAGGAAGAAGGAATTGATTATGAGGAAACGTATGCTCCAGTGGCTAGATTGGAAGCTATACGTGTACTCTTAGCCTTTGCATGCATCAAAGGATTCAAACTCTATCAAATGGATGTAAAGAGTGCCTTTCTAAATGGTTACATCATGGAAGAAGTGTATGTAGAACAACCTCCAGGCTTTGAGGATGTTACTAAACCTGACCATGTTTTCAAACTCAAAAAGGCTTTATACGGTTTAAAACAAGCTCCTAGAGCATGGTATGAAAGGCTCAGTAAGTTTCTCATCGATCAAGGTTTTGTACGAGGAAAAGTTGATACAACACTCTTTATAAAACGAAAACACAATGATATTTTAATTGTTCAAATATATGTTGATCACATTGTTTTCGGTGCTACTAATGAATCTCTATGTAAGGAATTTTCTGAGATAATGCAGGGAGAATTTGAGATGTCAATGATGGGAGAATTGAATTTCTTTCTTGGTCTACAAATCAAACAAAGAAAGAATGGAATCTTCATATCTCAAACAAAGTATTTAAAAGAGCTATTGAAGAAGTATGGAATGGATGAAGCAAATGGGACAGATACGCCTATGAGTTCAACTACATTGCTTGATGATGATGTCAAAGGTAAAGACTACAACATAACAAAGTATAGATGAATGATTGGATCATTACTCTACCTCACGGCAAGTAGACCAGACATCCAATTTAGTGTTGGCATATGTGCAAGATATCAATCAGCACCAAAAGAATCACATGCTGAAACAGTCAAACGAATTTTTAGATACCTTGCTGACACACCCGAACTGGGTCTGTGGTATCCCAAAGGAAGAAGTGAATATCTTGTTGCATATTCAGATTCGGATCATGGAGGATACAAAACAGACAGAAAGAGCACCAGTGGACAAGGACAATTTCTTGGCGGATCTCTTGTATCGTGGTTCAGCAAGAAACAAAATACAGTGTCTCTTTCGTCAACGGAAGCCGAATATGTTGCAGTCTCAAGTTGTTGTGCACAAGTGATATGGTTAAAACAACAACTACAAGATCTTGGTATTTATCTCAAGGAAATACCAATCTATTGTGACAATACAAGTACGATAAGCTTGGCAAAGAATCCAGTTCAACACTCTAGAACCAAGCATATCGATGTCAGGCATCACTTCATCAGAGACCATGTACAGAAGAAAGATGTGAAAGTGATATTCATTCCTACTCATCTTCAACTAGCAGATATCTTCACAAAACCCCTTGCAAAAGATCAATTTCTATACATTAGAAGAGAATTGGGAATGGTAAATCCCAATGAGTTATAAGTAATTTCAGCATTTCATAATATTAGATGAAGTCACTTGTTAAAGTTTTGATGATTACTAACTTAAGCATCGGAGTATATAGAAATTTGTTTTGCAGGAAGGTTGAAACTCTGTTTTGTGAAATAAAAACAGAGGTGATCAGAGGACATATTTACTGGAGTACCAACTTGAAGTTTTGGCTATCTGAGAAACATTACCCGAGGAGTAACTTGAGGTAAAGTAGCATGTTACTCGAGTATGTACTCGAGTAATGGACACCAAAACTGGAAGTAACGGATCAAGTTACTTGATTTTCAAACATAACGGCTCAGGTTTCGAAGAAATGAAGAGTCAGAAGTCAAAAATATGGTTACCCGAGGCGTGTCTCGAGTAAACTTGAATGTTACTCGAGTAAGGCCTCGAGTAAAGTCGGAGTCCAGATTTTCAAATTGATGAAAAATGACTCAAATCTGTTCAGAATGGGTTATAAATGATCGAGGGAACATCCATGGATAGTTACTATATTATTCATGCCAGGTACGCAATTTAAATGAATTATTTTTGAATTTTTCTGTATGATCACTCGAGGAAGGCCTCGAGTAACCTTGAATGTTACTCGAGTACGGCCTCGAGTAATGTCGGGTGTTAGGTCTTTATCTTGCGCGAACTCGGTCATTTTCACAAAATCACCTCGAGTAAATCACTATACACCCTTTCAAAAACTTTTCCCAATTGATTCCTTGCCTCATTTCCGTCAAAACCCAACTGATTTCAAGTCCAAAAACTTCCTATTTTGTTCAAAATCTTTCTGCCCTAATCTCGCGTCAGTAACTCTGTTTTTCTGTGATTCTTGATTTTTTTTGTGGTTCAAGATGGTTAGAACCAAAAATCTCAACTTCACTGATTCCTCTGATTCACAACAAAACCCTGATCCCCTTCCTCCTCCTCCAACGAAGAGAAGGAAGTTAATTCCAAGATCAAAAGCCAAAATCCCTCTTAAACCTCAATCACCACCGAAAGCAAAAGGGATTGTACTCAATGAGCCTATTGTCACTAGGGCTCAATCCAAGAAGAGTACCTCAACCGGAAGAGGGAAGAGTACCAAATCTCCCTCACCTCCTCACTCTGATTCCTCTACACCCTCTTTCACTCCTAAGCCACTCAAGAAGCCAAAGTATGACAAAAATGTGGCTAAGGCAATGGCTGGGATCATTGACCAAATGGAGAAGGGTCAATCTTCCAAGAAGTCCAAGATTCCAGAAGCAGAAATCACTTCCCCTCCAAAGGGATTTAATGTGGGCAAACTGGAGGAGTCTCCCAAATACTTAACTCAATTCTCCAGAAGGAAAGTGTGTAAGACACACTATGTGGATCTCAAGCTACTTCAAGAGGTAGTGAAGCACGATCTTAGTCCTTATCTAGATCCTTTTATGCCTTGGTTGTCAATTAGATTACCTTTTTGCACAAAGATAGTCACTCATTTCTATTGCAACCTAGAGATAATAGATGAACCTAACCGAACTTCAGTAGAGGAAGAGATGACCACAACTGTGAGAGGTCAAGAAATTTTGATTTCACCTTCCAAAATCAACTTGTGGTTAGGAATAGAGAACCCCCCTGATGATATATATTCTGAACTTGAGCCAAATCAGATTTTCACTATCCTAAAGCCCGGTGAGTTAGTTGGCCCCCTAAACTTTAAACCGAGTGATATGTGTGATCACCATAGGGTCCTTTGGTACATATACTCTAGGTCCCTAGTAAACAAAGCCAACAACTACACCCACTTCTCGGATAGGGACTTTAGGTGGTTTGCTTCACTGCTTCTGAAGGAGCAAAAAGATCTGGGTGAATACATTTTCTCGGAGATGAAGAGGTACAAGGTGGAAGGGAAGGCTACTACTCCAATGCCATATCCTCAAATTGTGTCTCTTATCTTAAAAGAGAACAAAATATGGTACTTGGATAGTAAGGAGCCAATTGAGAGGATGGTCCCAGTAGGGAGGAACCAGATTGGTAAATTAAACATCGACATCCCTCTTAAAGGCCCACTGGAGTCTGGGTCCAAGAAGAAGCGAAAGACTACTGAGGCAGAGACCAGTAGAATGGATGACACTCAGTCATCGGCTCCAGCTGCTACCACTTCTTCACCATCCTTCCTAAATGCCACTCTCCAGCACTTTATGGAGAATATGCTCAGAGGGTTCCATGTGGATATTTCCAATACAAACGCCGAGTTGATCACCAACACTAACTTCAAGATGGGGGAGTTGGTTGAAAGAATCGACAAGAGGCATGAGGAATTGGTTGAGAGAATAGACAGAAGACATGAGGAGTTGCTAGCAGAGCAACGTGCCCAGGGAGAGACACTGAGATTGATATTGGCACGCTTGGGCTCTTTGGGTCCCGGACCTTCAGCCGGTCCCTCCTCTTCTGCACCACCACCTCCTTCTGTAGATCCTCCTTCTGACACTCCTATCCGTGAGGATGAACCATCTACCCCTCTGGGTTCTGATCCACTTGAGCCCCAAGGCAAAGAAATTCTATTCACAGTGGATGATCCTGAAACCCATGAGACCACTCACATTACCATTGATGATTCACCTCCCAAACCTCAACCAGAAACTGATCCTAAACCAACTCCATCACCTGCTCCCACAGAGGAAATCTCTTCTTCCACATCCTCCTCTGAACATCTTACTCCCACGGCTGAGACCACCCCAGAGAACCAGACCACTCCAGAAGCTGAAACTACTATGGTTGTCTTCCAACCTTCTCCTCTCCAGCCTAGAGATGACATTGTTATCCCACCTCTCAATCTTCCTGAACCTGAGTCATCCAGTTCTTTTGATAGTTCAGATGGTGGTGGGTTGGTCTTCCCAGTAAAACCCATTTCCGTGGTCAAACCTCCTAGCCCTCCACCTCATTGATGACGCCAAAAAGGGGGAGAAGAGCTTGAAGTGATTTTGTGAATGTGTCCTAGTTCATTTTGGGGTATGTTCATTTTGGGGTATTTGGGTGTACATGGGACTTTAGGGAGCATTTTGTTTTCATTTTGTTTTATCTTGTAATTTGAAAGCTTTTAAGATTAATGCAAGTGTGTTATGATTTCATTTTAAGTTCATCTTTAGCTTTGAATTATAATACATGTTTTGGACTAATGAAGTTATTATGTATGCAAGGTATATGATATGAATTCAAACTTAATATGACATATTTATAATTGAAAATTCAATTTGAAAAACCATGTTCAAAATCACCAAGTTTTGTCATCATCAAAAAGGGGGAGAATGTTAGATCTCATGTTTTGATGATAACAAAAGAATGGTTTGAAAAGGAAATGCTTAATAATCAAGCTTGAACTAAGTAATGACAGGAATAAGCTTTACTTGAGGTAAGCTTGGAAGTAATGAATAGAGGCCAAGAGATAAAGCTGAGAATCTTGATCAGAAGCAAGTTTCTTAAGGCATTACTCGAGGCGGTACTCGAGTAATGAGACAAAACTTGAAGTAATCAAAGACAACTTCCAGTAACCAGGCAACGTTACTCGAGGAGCTACTCGAGTAACAGTGTAAAAGTTTTCAGGATGCCATTGATACTCGAGGAGCTACTCGAGTAACCCTGTTTCTAAAAATGTGCAGCTCTCGGCATTTAGTACTACTGCAACATTACTCGAGGAGCTACTCGAGTAATCATGTGAAAAACTTCCAGTTGCCATCAGGTTGCCAACGATACTCGAGGCGCTACTCAAGTAACTCTGTTTCTGAAAAGATGGAGCTCTCGGCACTTTGTACCACTGCAACATTACTCGAGTAGCTACTCGAGTAACGCATAAAGGTAAGTAAAAAAACTTCAAGGTGGTACCCGATTAACTTGATATTTCTTTATTTCATGTTCCTCGAGTCCTTACTCCAGTATGCATATATATTTAAGTGGATTCCTCGAGTAAGTACCCGAGTATGCAAAATGTTTTCAAGATAAACTTCAAGTCAGTACCCGAGTAAGTCATTGACAAAAAGCACAGTTACTCGAGGTGGTACCCGAGTAACCTATGGAACAATGAGTGCATTACTCGAGTATGTACTCGAGTAATGAGGTAAGTGCTCTCGGCATTGAAATCCTGCAACATTACCCGAGTAGAGCATCGAGTAACCAAAATTTTATTTCAAGTTTTACTCGAGTTGGTACCCGAGTAACTCATAAAGTTGTGAGTGCATTACTCGAGTAGGTACCCGAGTAAACATGTATTTCCAAAGGTTTGAAAATTGGTTATTCCAGGCACTACCCGAGTAATCTTATGTTTATTCATTAACCTGCAATTGATCAAAGATTTTCCGAGGTTACTCGAGTATGTACTCGAGTAACATTCAAGCAATACTCGAGGAGGTACTCGAGTAAGCTTACCCAGAAATTCTGAAATCATTCAAACGTTCATAGATTTGTTTCCTATATGATTAATCTTTCATTGTATTAGTATTCTTAGTATATTTACAGATAAACAATGAAGAAAACACTTCAAGAGATTGAAGTCAAAAGAAACGTTCAAATGCCAACCACCGCCAACGGATATTTTTCAAAAACTTGAAAAGTCAATAGTGGCTGCGCACTCTCCAACGGACGAAAGAAAATGTTCCAACGGTCATCACCAACATATCTATATATATGGGAACATCCAAACAGAGGAATAACAACAAGCACACACACAAACATATTATCAAGTTTATTGCTCTGTTATCACATTGAAATTGTATTTCTATGCTTCAGTGATTCTTATTCACTCTGTAAGAGAGATATTTCGTTCAAACTCAATATTTGTTATTGAGATAACTTAAGGTTGTGGAACCTTGAGTTGGGATTGAATTGCAACTTGTAAGGGGGAGCAAGTGTCCAAGTATAGGAACTTGCTTGTACTGAGGTGCCAAGAACCCACTGAATCTTGGAAGTTATAGTGAAACTCTCAGAGAAGATCTGAGGACTGGACGTAGGTCAAAGTGGTTGTGACCGAACCAGTATAACTCCCGGTGCACACTTCGGTGATATTTCTCCTTACTCATTACTGTTTTTAATTCCTCTGCTAAAGTTTTATATTTCCGACGAAGTTTTAGTATCACCCAATTCACCCCCCCTCTTGGGTGAAACGCTTGTTCTAACAAATGGTCCTAAAACTCATACCATAACTCATTCTCACTTATTTCAACACAAGGAACCCATTGGTAACCACAAACAACCCAAATCCAACCCATTCAACACATTCTCACACTAAATCATAAATCCACCAAAACCACAACTTAACACATTTCCCTTATTCAACTTCAAATCAACTTCTAATCACTCCCAAGTGTCAAAACTGACCAAAGAACAGTGACCCACTAATCAAAGCCTACCCTTTAATTAACATCATAATTAGGTCAAATTTCCAGAATTCTCATTGATTAGGCAAACATCTTGACATATATATCAAAATGCATCACAAACCTACCTCTTTAACTTGCTGAAATCAACACCTTGATTCCACCAACTTTCAGATTTGTCCAACAATCATACACCACCAATGGAAATTCTGAAATCATAGAAGTCAAGCTCTCAACCTCTTGATCAACATTAATGAAGGGTACATAAGCATATAGGATCATTTACCTTAACAAAATTCAAACCCTTACTTTTCTCTTTCTTGCTTACTCGCCGGAAATGGAGGAATGGAGAGAGAGAGATGAGTTGGTGAGGTGATGATCATTCTTTCCTTCTTCCCATGCACAAACCGACTTGAGAGGGAGAGAGGGAAAGTTTGAAAACTTTGACTCATCCAATGGCCCTTTTCTTTCCACTTGTCATCATCTCCTTCCTCCTACCATGATCTCACAAAAATCTACATACACAAGATTCCACCCTTAGATCTTTCAATCTCAACCATTGATCTTGATTACTAAGGGGTTTTCTCATCAATAACTAACCAGACGGTTGGTAAATTTACCGTTTTACCCCTGATTAATACATTACTCATTAAATCATCACTAATGATCTTGATATCACATTACACAATATATATACTTCAAATATGCTTAATTAACATTAATTACATCATTTGAAGTTATTATCCCTTGATTACAATCCAGGATATTACATGTGGACCATTAAATACAGCTACCAGAGGTGGTTATGTCTACTTCATTACATTTATAGACGACTTTAGTAGATATGGCTATATCTATCAAATAAAACATTGTTCGCCGTTTAGCTTCCGCAAGCATACGGGTCGCAAGTAATAAAGTGATGAGTAAAGATCGTTCCCACGAGGACTACGACAAAAGAGAATTAACAAGTGCAATCATGTGTTCAATTAAGTTGAATGGATTCAATTGAAATCAATTAAGTTAAGCCAAAACATGTTGTTGTGTGGTAAAAAGAAGTTTCAAAAGATATTTTGATAAAAAATAAGAATTATTTAACAAAATTTTGATTCTTGAGAATTCAATCAATTCTAATAAGCCTAGGATTGTTCATCCCCTTTGTATTTCATAAACTTAATTCCTTTCCTTTCCACGAATACTTTCATGGGATATATATACATCAGTCTAAGGTTCACAAGCAATTGATTAAGCTCTCTCAAGTCATAACCAAACTTATATCCTCCATTAACATGAACAATCTCTTGCTGCAGTTAAGGGAGAATAATCATATAGTAACCACCTTAATTTGAAAATGCTAGGTTAATACCTCTATCTCTATGATACTAACAAACCATCTGTTTAGTTATTAAACTTCAAGTCTAGCATAATTCTACTAAAGTTCTACAAATAAGTTAGCTCTCTCAAGCTTAACTTAGATGAATAAATCGTCCACAGTGATGGCTAGTCACAAATAGCAGTGAAAACAGAGTAGAATCAACATATATATGCCATTAGACACTTAAAGATAGAAGGAATCAAGTTTAATCTATACAAAGGTTCATGAATAATCCTAGAATGAAAGTTTAGCTGCTCATGTTAACAAAATGAATATAGAAATACAAAGCATGAACTGCCATATCAGCACAAGAAAGAAGAAAGGGAAAGAAATCAGGATAACCAATGAAAACCAGCTCAAATCTCTGCAAAATCTCAAATCCCTACTTGATTTCCTTTGCTTTATGGTGAACTCAAGCTTAGAGGAGTGTCACAGCCACCTCCGTAGGTATTTCCGGATCAGATCCCCCTCTTTCAGCCTTAGGTTTCCTCTTTTATACCCACTGAATGTCAAAACGCATAGCATCTTTATTGAGGGTTGGCTGCGGCCAGTGAGCTTCTGTGCTTCCATTGGCCGCCGCCAACGGTTGTGCTGGCCGCGGCCAGTAAATTATTGACCACTGTTGGGCTGCGGCCCAAAGATGGTTGGCCGCAGCCAGTATGTTTCTGTGCTCCTTTAGGCTGCGGCCAACGCATTCACTGGCCACGGCCAACAATCTTGCAATGCTAATTTTTGTTCTTTCAAGCTTTGTTCTCATTTCTTCTTGCATTTCCCTAGCACTGTGGTTGGCTTCAACTTCATTTCACCTTCTTTTCATTGAATTTGGCTTTCTCTGGTTCCAGCTATGACTCAATCTTTATCCTTTCAATGCAAAGAACTCACAAAAAATCTTATTTTGGTAAGCATAATAGATATTTCGTGTATTTCCCCTACATTTACACTCTTTCTATGTCAAGAATGTATAGAATACATTTCCTCTATTTTAATACTCTCAAATGCCTACTAGTACATGAAAATACGACAGAAATAAGAGGAAATGTGCAATTCTTACAAGAAATTCATGAGGTTAACAGACCCCCAAACTTAAACTTTTGCTCATCCTTGAGTAAAACCAGTTAAGTGACAAGAGCTAGATTGATTAATCCCAATTGTAATCCTTATGCATAATAAACCTCCTCATTGAACACTCATGATGTCATGCTCAATAGGAAACCCAACAACATATAAGGGGTGCTTGGTTCACAGTTTAAGGGCAAACTTCCCAACATTTTTCTGAATGTGAGTGTGTGATGAGAGTTGAAAAACAATCTTCCTACAGTTGTCAAGATCAAATGCAACACTTTGAGATGTATAAATAACCTCAATATATGATCTTAATCCTTCTACCTTCTCCTTTCTCTTCATGTATCTAACATTCCTCATACTCTTAACATCAATAGGACTTCAGGGTTTTGTTGAATTACTTATTATCACTAATGCAGCTAACACAAGTTTCAGCATGAGGTAATATAGATGGACTAGATTAATACTCAATCAATCAAAGAAATGTACACAAGAGAACACTCAGGGATTTAAGTGTTTAGCTCTCACAAATATAGGGAATTTCGCTCAATACTACCTAGATTAGGTCCTACCTTAGGCTTGTAGAAACTCTACTCTCTCCACCACTTTGTACTCCTAGACTCATGAATCAAGGGGACTTTTAAAAAGGGTTGTGATGTTGGAGATGGTCTCATAGAAGAAATAGTGATACAAGGACTATGCATGCACACTTGTATATAGTGACATCTTCATCATCATCTTCTTCTTCTTTTTTAGAATCAACATACATAAGAATAACATTTATTCAAACCACTATATTCATGATACTTCAATGCTATTTAAGTGCCAATCTAATGCAGAAGGGAAACATGCATAGTGCTTGATGTCAAATGCTATATTTTTGAACTGTGAAGGGCTCAAAGGGGTAGCAATGGATTAGTACAGAAGGTTTGTGTTTAGGTAGATGGTTTATAAATGAATGCCCCTATTATATTCATTAATCTGTTTGTACATGTGATTTTGAAAAAGAATTTAAACAAGTTCTAGAGGTACACTAGAATAAGTGGCACACACATACACTCATGAATGAAAATTTGGCTCAAAATCCTTCCATCAGAGGTTTTCTTTTCACATGCACATTCACCGAGATCAATTTAACATTAGCCTAATCCAAATGCATTAACTCAACTGATCCACATGTTAACTCTAATCCCATCATATTAGCTCAAAGATAATGCCAATCATTTTCTAAAAGTTAGTGAAATGTTAATTCGTTTCAAGAAATTCAAATACGAATTCAAAAGATCTTCATTGAAAATGGTTCATACATGTCAATTTGCTATAAAATCCCTTGCCAAAGCATTCAATTTATTTCCAACCCTCGTGCGCAATGTTAAATCGGGAAAGTATTGGGAATTAAGCTTTAAATTATGAACCAAACATTCATGAATATTCATTATTGTTTTCCTAGAAAGCATACAACTCAAGTAAAATCTAACTTGACTTTTACTCCAAGACAAGGCACAAAATATGTTTCCAAAATTTGAAATTCTTTGTCAGTGATCAACACATGCATTTGATCTATCAAATACCCCTAAACTTGAGGTAGACAGTGTCCACACTGTCACAGGGCACAAAGTGTACACATATCACCTGTAATGGAAAAAATGACACAGCAATCCATTGACATAATAGTGACAGATATAAGTGAGAAACACAATAGCAAGCTAAATCCTGAATCAGTCATTAATCAGAAAAATGTCAACAATATTCAATAAACAAAGTATAACCAATATTCAAATGAACAAAACAACAAGAAAATCCCAACAACAAAGAAATGCATAACTACTCCTCACCCCTGTCATCATTGGTATCTGCATCATCATCATCTCCATCCTCGCCTGCATCCTCATCATCCTCGCCGTCATCATCTTCGTCCTCACCATTATCACCATCACCGGCCTGAGCAGCAGCAGGTACATGTACAGCAAATAATTCTTCTAAATGGGTCAGGCGAGCACCGTGGTCCTGTAGATATGAGGCATTGGGCGGCAATAGCCTCAATGTGATGGATGGCCGTGAGGATCACATCTAAAGTAGCAGGAGACTGAGAAGAGGAAGGGGCACCAGATGGTTCACCCTGTTCCAGATGAGATAGAGAGTGTCCCCCACGTTCCCGAGGAGCCTGAGAGGGTCCTCCCTGTTCAAAAGCAGGGGCACTAGCTGATCGTTGAGATGCTGGAACTTGTTCATTCAGTTTTGGCTTGATGCTCAGGCAGTGAAACTTCTTGATAGGTTTGAATAGAACATCGGTGGCCATGGCAGAGACACCCATAGAAGAGCAGAAAGCAGAGATAAGGTATGGCAACATTAAACCACCAGTGTGCTCATGGATGTGGTCTCTGAGAGACTTATAAATCACAGCACCTATATCTACTGGTTCCTTGTTCATCAGTAGGTAAATAAGAAAGGCCTGATCCCGAGTAAGTCAGTTCCGGTTTGATAAAGGCCAGAAGTAATCCTTGCCAAAATGCAACCAAACCCGCGCTTCAACTGATAACTGAGTACGGGGCAAGTACTTCTAAGCCCCACCACGACTTTGCCAAGCCACCTCGCTATTGTAACCAGTAATCGAGAAATAGCATCTTCAGGAATGTCATCTTCATTGTCTAAGTGCTTCTGGTATCTGCATTCCTCGACCGCTGGGAGTAATGCAAACTGCCAGAAACTGGCCAAAGTGAAGTCAATGTTGACTCCCCGAATAGGAAACCGCCAAATCAGTCGCACACAAGCATTGGCATAGAACTCCTGAACAATCTGCAGATTCCCGTCGTTTTGGGTTCCATAAGCCTTTACAAGTGATAGGTCCAAGTGGCCAAATCATAAAAGGCATAAGAGATAGTGAATGGGAATTCACATTCTTGTAGTAGGAGTTGGTTACTGATCTTTGCTTTGGCCTCAGCGACGGCCCTTGGACTCGTTCGGTTAGCAACACGCTTAGCAGGCATTGTAGCTAGAGGAACAGACAAATAATACCCATATGCAAACAAACAGGACCCAAAATTAACACCAAAGCAAGGAAGAGAAGCCTATAAGCAACTTTGAAAATGAAAAAGCAGTTCCCCCAAACTTAACCTCTTACTACTGCCAACACATCACCCAATCATTCAAGTCTAACTCCTATCCTTGTTTCATAAAGGCCTTAAGACTGTGCCTGGGACCTCTAGCCAATATCAAAGCTACTGTTATAAGTCCAGTCTCACCCCAATTCCCATATCTTTGAAAAACTGATTTAATTTTAGAGAGAAATGCATTAAATTGATATATGGATGGATTAAAAATGGGCTTGGATATTTGGCTCTATACAAAACATAGTGTACACGAAATATTTTGGCCCAATATGACTTAGGAAGGCAATGCTAATCACTAAACTCATCTTCCCTGTTCAAAAATAAGCATGAATCAACATTTTATAGAATGGTTTGTGGTTAAAAATAGGGAGAAACAAAGTGCTCAAGGGACAGAAAACCACAATTACATAAAGATATAGTTTTTGGGGCAAAATTGTGTGACAAACCACAATGGGGAGCAGGGCAATATGAAAGCAATGATGGGCAAGGATATAAAAGTGCCATAATGGTATAGTATACGTAAATCCTGCCATATCCTTAAAGTTTTCAAGCCTACGCCCAAATACCTAACTCCAAACCTTACTAAACGACCCATAATGAAAGTAAAAGAGTGAGAAAGAGACTCTATTACCTCAAATGGCTGAAGAACCAACAACAAATCTATGAAATCAGAGACAAAAGAGGTCCTTTTGATGCCCTAGGTCGCAACCTTACAGCAGACGAGTGCAGAATGGGAGAGTAATGGGACAGCAACGGCAGGCAACGGAGATGGAGGAAGGGAAACTATAAGGGAGGTTAGGGATTTTAGGGGGAAAATGGGAGAGGCGTTGTGGGAGGGGAAGTCGAAACAGAGGGAATAAGAGAAGTAGGGAGTCGGCAGCTCTGGGAGAGGGAAATGAGAAATGAAAGAAGAGGAACAAGGTTTTTTTACCCTTACTGTCGCATGCGGGCCGGGGCCCAAAGATTCCCTGGCCGCGACCTACAACTGTCTGTGTAAAGGTTGGCCGCAACCAAAATCTCTCTGTGCATAGGTTGGCCACGACCTAAATCTGTCTGAGCCGCGGCCCACATTATGCTGGCTGCAGCCTAAATCTTTCTGTTTACTCATGGGCCGCAGCCAACATTGGCCTGGCCACAGCCAGTATTCTCAGTTCTATCAGCTAGCCTTTTTGCAACCTGAACACACCCATAATATACCATACTCTTCATCCTATGAACCTCATCACAGCATATTAGAATTAACTCACTTCCACCATACTTCCGCTTGAGATGCACACATTTTACAACCATTCACCACACATTTGCAAACAATACCTCATGATTGAAGTGCATTCATGATCGAAAATTTACTATGCATAACAGAATTTTGACCAGCTTAAGCACAGACAATGCACAGTGCCTTTCTAATTCATACTACAACCATAAATACATTTTTATCAAAGGTTAAAGAAGTGGATGATGGTCATCAACTCAAATCATAATCCTCTCAAATTAGGATCAAGCAAATTATGAGAATTTAGGAACTTTCCTGAAATATGCCTTTCCACAACCAAAATTCTCCACTTTTCCCTTGTACCAATCTTGCTTCTTTCTTTCTTTATTGGGGGCTCCTTTCCTACCTACGAAAGCAAAAGACCAAACATAAATCTACCAAAAACATACAAAACTGACAAAGATTGAGTTAAGAACTTGGGTTGCCTCCTAAGAAACGCTTAGTTTATAGTCTTTAGCTTGACTCTTCATGTTAATCATTCTTCATTAGATAGGGTGATAGTGGATACAAGCCTATCCACATCTCCTCCCCAATAATGCTTCAATCGTTGACCATTAACTTTGAACTGCTCCCCATCTTGAACTTCTAGCTCTACAACACCTTTGTCAAAGACTTGGACCACAGTGAAAGGTCCAGACCATCTAGACTTCAATTTACCCGGAAAGATCTTCAACTTAGAGTTGTAGAGGAGCACTCGTTGACCCGGCTCAAAAGATTTGGAGACAATCTTCTTGCCGTGCCACTGCTTTGTTTTCTCCTTGTAAAGCTTTGAACTTTCATAGGCATGAAAACATAATTCTTCAAGTTCATTAAGCTGCAAAAGCCTCTTGTTACCCACCTCTTTTTCATCAAAATTCAACTTTTTAATAGCCCAATAAGCATTGTGCTCCAACTTCACAGGAAGATGACAAGCTTTCCCAAAAACCAACTGGTAAGGAGACATACCGATAGGTGTCTTGTACGCAATGCGATAAGCCCATAATGCATCATCTAACTTCATGGACCAATCCTTTTGAGTGATACCCACAGTTTTCTTAAGGATTTTCTTGATTTCTCTATTGGAAATCTCAGCTTGACCATTTGTTTAAGGATGGTAAGCTAAAGATACCTTGTGCTTTACTCCATATTTCTTCAAAAGAGTTTTAAATTGATGGTTGCAAAAGTGGGTGCCTCCATCACTAAAAATAGCCCTTGAAGCACCGAAATGAGTAAAAATGTGCTTTTTCATGAATTTGACCACCACTTTAGCATCATTAGTTAGGGAAGCAATGGCCTCAACTCATTTAGACACATAATCAACCACTACCAGAATGTATTGATTGTTGAAGGATTTAGGGAAAGGTCCCATGAAGTCAATCCCCCACACATCAAATAATTCAACTTCCAACATGTTGTTGAGTGGCATTTAATTCTTCCTAGAGATATTACCAACCCTTTGATAGAGCAAATTCATAAGCATCCTTGAACAAAGATGGCCAGAAGAATCTAGATTGTAAGACTTTTGTAGCAGTCTTATTACAACCAAAGTGTCCACCATATTCAGATGAATGGCAACACTTCAACACTTCTTGTTGCTCACCTTCTAGAACACATCTTTAAATCAATTGATCAGCACAATAGTGAAGTAGGAAGGGTTCTTCCTAATGATAGAACTTGACATCATGTAAGAACTTCTTCCGTTGGTGATAACTCAAGTCTTTAGAAATAATTCCACTCACAAGGTAATTGACTATGCCGGCATACCAAGGAGTTTTAGAATAACACACCAAAAAGAGTTGCTCACCCAAAAAAGTTTCATGAATGGGTAAATCTCCATCATGTTGAGCTTCAGTACTCAACCTAGACAGGTGGTCGGCAACTTGATTTTCGGAACCTCTTCTATCCACAATCTCAAGATCAAATTCTTGCAAGAGCAAAACCCATCGAATTAACCTTGCTTTAGAGTCTTTCTTACCAAAGAGATACCTAAGTGCGGAATAATCGGTATGAACAACCACCTTGGCACCAATCAAGTAAGGCTAAAACATGGCAAATGCATACAATACGGCCAAAAGTTCTTTCTCAGTGGTAGTATAGTTTTCTTGAGCATTATCTAGCATCTTTCTTGCATAGTACATAGGATGGAAGACTTTATCCTTTTTTTGCCCAAGCACAGCTCCCACGGCATAATCGCTAGCATCACACATCACTATAAAGGGTAAACTCCAATCCGGAGCCATAATAATAAGAGCGGTTACAAGTCCTCTTTTCAACTCTTCAAAAGCTTTCAAGTATGCATTATCAAACTTGAACTCTGCATCTTTCTCAAGTAAGGCATAGAGCGGCTTAGTGATTTTGGAGAAATCCTTTATGAACCATCTATAGAATCCGGCATGGCCCAAAAAACTTCTCAAACCTTTAACATTTATAGGAGGAGGAAGTTGTTCAATCCCCTCTATCTTTGCCCAGTCAACTTCCAAACTGTACTTGGAGACACGATGGCCTAACACAATGCCTTCTCTTACCATAAAGTGGCATTTCTCCCAATTGAGCACAAGATTAGTGTCTTCACACCGCTTCAAGACTCGAGTTAAGTTCGCTAAGCATTCTTCAAATGAATCACCGAACACGGTGAAGTCGTCCATGAACACTTCTATGGTGTGCTCTATCATATTCGCAAAGATAGCCACCATATACCATTGGAATATAGCTGGTGCATTACAAAGACCAAAAGGCATGCGCTTGAAAGCGAAGGTACCATATGGGCATGTAAATATGGTCTTCTCTTGATCTTCCAGAGCTATTGCTATTTGGTTGTACCCCGAATAACCATCAAGAAAGCAAAATAATTCCCTTCCAGCTAGTTTGTCTAACATTTGATCAATGAAAGGCAGTGGGAAGTGGTCTTTGTGAGTAGCCGTATTGAGCTTATGATAATCCATGCACACGCTCCATCCGGTCACTGTGCGAGTGGGAATGAGTTCATTGTGGGTGTTAGCCATTACAGTCATACCGCCCTTTTTAGGGACGCATTGGACTGGGCTCACCTAAGAACTATTCGAAATAGGATATACAATGCCAGCATCGACCCATTTAAGAAGCTCCTTCTTTACTACCTCCTTCATAATGGGGTTGAGTCTTCTTTGACGTTCAATGGAAGGCTTATGATTTTCTTCCAAAAAGATCTTGTGCATGCATATAGAGGGGCTAATGCCCTTGATATCTGTAATTGTCTACCTAATAGCCCTTTTATGAGCTTTTAAGACTTCAACTAATTGCTCCTCTTGTTGAATAGTGAGATTCGAAGCAATAATCACCGAAAGAGTATTGTTGGAACCCAGATAAGCATATTGCAAATGAGATGGCAATTCCTTTAGTTCAAGTGAAGGTGGTTCCTCTAAAGAAGATTTCAACTTTGGTCTATCAGTTGAACCCAAATCAAGTGACTCAAATGGTATCCTCCTTTTAGAATAAGAAGCAGTTGCATCCATAGTAGCCTTGCATTCCACTACATCCAAACCCTTAGAATCAACATCAAGAAGAGCGGCTTCAAGTGGGTCTTCAATAATAGAGGTCTCACTTGTGTGACAAGACCAATCATATCAAGGAAGAAACATTTTTCATGCATATGAGGAGTCTTCATCAATTGATTTATATTAAAGGTAACTTGTTCATCGGCTACCCTTAAAGTCAACTCACCTTTCTCCATATCTATCAAAGTTCTAGCCGTAGCTAAAAATGGCCTTCCTAGTAGCAAAGGCATTTCTCTATGCGGATCAAAGTCAAGTACAATAAAATCAGCCTGAAATATGAACTTATCAACCTTGACTAAGACATCTTCAATAATCCCTTTCGGATAAGACAAGCTTCTATCGGCCAATTGCAAAGTAACCATGGTAGGTCTAGCATTACCTAATCCCAACTTGTTGAACACAGATAAAGGCATAAGATTGACACTAGAGCCAAGATCACATAAGCCATTCCCTAAGAATTAACCCCCAACATGACAAGGTATAGAGAAGCTCCCAGGATCCTTCAACTTAGGTGGAAGCTGCTTGATAACATCAATGAAGCTTTTAGTGATGACCACCATCTCAAACTCATTAAATCTTCTTTTCTTTGAGAGGACATCTTTCATAAACTTGGCATATTTAGGCATTTGCTCTAAGGCTTCCGCAAAGGGAATGTTGATATGAAATTGCTTGAACATCTAAATGAACTTCTTGAATTGCCCATCTTCTTGATGTTTCTTGAGCCTTTATGGAAAAGGGGGTCATGGGACATATGGTGGAGGAGAAGTATTAATCTTTCTCTTCTTCTCTTCCATATTTTCAGGAGCAATGGGCTTGCTGGACACCACCTCATCTAGAGTCAATTCAGTTTGCTTCATCTTCTTGTTTTCCTCTTCTTCGCCCACAATCTCTTCAACAACCTCTTTATCAAGGTTAAGATCTTCCACAATATGATCCTTTGGCTTTGTTGTAACTTTACCCATACTTGGGACATCGGGTAAAGTCTTGCCGCTTTGGAGAGTAAGAGCCTTGCATTCTTCTTTACCATCTCATTTAGGATTGGGAATATTATCACTTGGAAGATGATTTCTTGGTTAAGCACTCAAATGAGAAGCAATTTAGCCCATTTATATCTCAAGGTTCTTGATGGCCGTGTCATGAAGAGAAACTGTGCTAACTAGGCCTTCTTGACCTTTGATAAGTTACCTCAAGAGTTTATTTCTTTCAGAATCACCCTCTTATGGCTTTTATGGTTATTCAAAACCCGGTGGACACATTGGATTAATAGAATAAGCATAGTGATTAATTGGATTCTCACTAGGTCCATTCCCCCAAGAGAAGTTAGGATGATCCCTCATACCCTTGTTGTAGGTATTAGAGTAAGGGTTGCCATATGGATACCTTTGATTATTGTTCAAATAACTCGCCGACTCCATAGTATGATAACATTCTTCATAGGAGTGGGCTTTTCCTCATATTTCACAAGAAGGACTTGGAGCTTGGATAGCATTCACTTGCTTGGAAGTATTTTTCTCCATTTTTAACTCGAGTTGATCAAATCGCTTGGCAAGTGCTTCAAGTTGAGCAGCAATTTCTTTGGACACATTGGAACTACTAGAAGGATTTGGTTCCTTATATGTTCTATAGCTAGAACGTGATTTTTCAAATTGTTGCAAAGAACTAGAGGCAATGTCCTCATACAACTATGAGATATCACAAAATCTCATCTTGCCAATTCTACTATTAGAGGCATTATTGAGCATATTGGAAGTGGGCCATCCAATCCAACCGTAAAGGCTTCGAGCAAAACATAGGTCTTCTGTTCATGGTTGGGGCAACTACGCCATAGCTCCTTGAATCTCTCCCATACTTCATGAAAGAGTTCTCCAGGCTATTGTTGAAAACGCAAGAGTTTAGCTCTTTGAACTGCCCGTCTACCCCTTAGAATGAACCTTGCCTTGAATTTAGATGTCATTTCATCCCAAGTAGTGATGGAGTTAGGAGGTAAAGCGGTAAACCAAGCTCTTTCCTTCTTATCAAGTGATAGAGGGAAGAGTTGCAATTTGAGTGCATCCGAAGTTACTCCTTGAAACTTGTAAGTTCTCACACACTTGTACAAAGCGTGTCAAATGGTCTATAGGGTATTCATTCGGAGTTCCTAAAAACAAGCCAATCATTTGGAGCATTTGAAGCATAATCAGCTTTAACTCAAAATTCTGAGCTTGAATAACAGGAAACTGGATGTTAAATTGATAAGTGGAGTTTTCTTGCTCCATGTATTCATCCAATGTGTGCTCTAAGTCATCATCATTAGGATTGGCCATATTGTAATATGGATGAGGCTGAGGCGGTGGTCTCGATTGCTCTGGTGCCAGAAAAGGTTCAGGTCCTTGGAAAGGTTGCACTTGAGGTGGAGTCTATGGTTCAGTTTCAAAGTCTTCAAAAAAATATTCTTCGACAACACCGTCAAGAATGATCTCCAAATCAGCTTGCATACAAAGCTCAAATACCTACAAGTCAAAAATCCAAAAACGAGTATCAAACTTATCACAAATAATGACTAAAAAAATACAAACAAGAAAGTGAGTTATGGCTATAACTATACTTAAAAACAAAACAAATTAAGAAAGTAAAACAAGAAAAGAAGAGAAGTGTTCAAGTGTAATCAAGCACACAATTACACCAATTAACTCAAGACACTTTAGTTAATAGTCCCCGGCAACGGTGCCAAAAAATTTTTCGCCGTTTAGCTTTCGCAAGTATACGGGTCACAAGTAATAAAGTAATGAGTAAAGATCGTTCCCACGAGGACTACGACAAAAGCGAATTAATGAGTGTAATCACGTGTTCAATTAAGTTGAATGGATTCAATTGAAATCAGTTAAGTTGAGAAAAAACATGTTGTGTGGGAAAAAGAAGTTTTAAAAGATATTTTGATAAACACTAAGAATTACTAAACAAAACTTTGATTCTTGTGAATTCAATCAAATCTAATAAGCCTAGGATTGTTCATCCCCTTTGTATTTCATAAACTTAATTCCTTTCCTTTCCATGAATACTTTCATAGGATATATATACGTCAGTCTAAGGTTCACAAGGAATTGATTAAGCTCTCTCAAGTCATAACCAAAATTATATCCTCCATTAACAAGAACAATCTCTTGCTGCAGTTAAGGGAGAATAATCATTTAGTAACCACCTTAATTTGACAATGCTAGATTAATAACTATATCTCTATGTTACTAACAAACCATCTGTTTAGTTCTTAAACTTCAAGTCTAGCATAATTCTACTAAATTTCAATAAATAAGTTAGCTCTCTTAAGCTTAACTTGATGAATAAATCATCCACAGTGATGGCCAGTCACGAAGAGTAGTGAAAACAGAGTAGAATCAACATATATATGCCATTAGACACTTAAAGATAGAAGGAATCAAGTTTAATCCATATAAAGGTTTATGAACAATCCTAGAATGAAAGTTTAGCTACTCATATTAATGAAATAAATGCAGAAATACAAAGCATGAACTGCCATATCAGCACAAGGAAGAAGAAAGGGAAAGAAATCAGGATAACCAATGAAAACTAGCTCAAATCTCTACAAAATCTCCAATCCCCACTTGATTTCCTTTGCTTTATGGCGAACTCAAGCTTAGAGGAGTGTCACAGCCGGCTCCGTAGGTATTTCCAATCAGATCCCTCTCTTTCAGCCTTAGGTTTCCTCTTTTATACCCACTAGATGTCAAAACGCATAGCACCTTTATCGAGAGTTGGCCGCGCCCAAGGGTTATGTTGGCCGTGGCCAGTGAGCTTCTATGCTTCCATTGGCCACGGCCAAGGGTTGTGCTGGCCACGGCCAGTAACTTACTGACCACTGTTAGGCTGCGGCCCAAAGATGGTTGGTCGTGGCCAGTATGTTTCTGTGCTCCTTGGGGCCGCAGCCAACGCATTCACTGGCCGCGGCCAATAATCTTGCAATGCCAATTTTTGTTCTTTCAAGCTCTGTTCTAATTTCTTCTTGCATTTTCCTGGCACTGTGGATGGCTTCAACTTCATTTCACCTTCTTTTCATTGAATTTGGCTTTCTCTGGTTCCAGCTATGACTGAATCTTTATCCTTTCAACATAAAGAACTCACAAAAAATCTTAGTTTGGTAAGCATAATAGATATTTCACATATTTCCCCCACATTTACACTCTTTCTGTGCCAAGCATGTATAGAATACATTTCCTCTATTTTAATACTCTCAAATGCCCACTAGTACATGAAAATGCGACAGAATTAAGATAAAATGTGCAATTCTGACAAGAAATTCATGAGGTGAACAAACATAAATTTGAATCTTTTGAAATGTTCAAAATATTCCAAAATGAAGTACAAAACCAACTTGAAAAAATAATTAAAGCACTTCGATCTGATCGAGGTGGTGACTATTTGAGCCAAGAGTTCATTGACCATCTTAAGAGGTGTGGGATAATCTCACAATTGACTCCTC
Source organism: Inga laurina (assembly GCA_963855925.1). Lineage (NCBI taxonomy): Eukaryota > Viridiplantae > Streptophyta > Magnoliopsida > Fabales > Fabaceae > Inga > Inga laurina. Next base: position 11,661,490 of record OY979710.1, read on the forward strand.
CAAGAATACCACAATAGAATGGCATTTTTGGATTGAGGAATCAAACACTATTAGATATGGTTCGATATATGATAAGTCAAATAGATCTTCCACCGTCCTTTTGGGGACATGCTCTAGAGACAGCTACATTCACACTAAATCGTGTTCCATCTAAGGCAATTGAAAAGACACCATATGAGATATGGACTGCAAAGACACCAAGTTTATCTTTTCTCAAGATTTAGAGATGTGAGGTATATGTTAAGCAACAAGCCTCTGATAAATTAGCACCTAGATCCTCAAAGTGCCTCTTCATAGGATATCCTAAGAAACAAAAGGATACTATGTCTACAATGCCACCGATAACAAAGTGTTTGTTATTCAAAATGGTAAGTTTCTAGAAAAAGAGTTTGTCTCTAAAATAACCAGAGAGAGCAAGGTATATCTTGAAGAAATTTGAAAGTCACAATATAGTACAGAACCACATATGGAAATTAGAGAATACTCACAACAAGTTACTGAGCTCCCAAGTAACACAAAGTCCATAAAGATCTTATAGGACATGGCATCAGCCATAGAGATATGAATTTCTGATTACTGAAGGTTGTGACGTGTTGCTCATTAAGCAAAATAAGCCGACCACCTATTGAGAAGCCATAGTGGGACCAAACTCTAAGAAATGGCTAAATGCCATGAATTCTAAAATGCAATCCATGTACGACAATCAGGTATGGACCTTAATCGATCCACCTGAAGGTGTAAAAACCATAAGATGTAAATGGGTTTTCAAGGAGAAAACTGAAATGGATGGAAATATAAATGTCTTTAAGGCACGATTGGTTGCAAAAGGATTCACTCAAACTCATAATGTAGACTATGATGAAACCTTTTCCCTAGTTACAATGGCCAAATCAATCAGAATCCTTCTTCCTATTGCAAGATATTATGACTATGAAATATGGTATATGGACGTCAAAACAGCCTTCCTTAATGGAAAGCTGCTTAAGGATATGTATATGACACAACCTGAAGGTTTTGTGCGTCCAGAGGACTCTAGTAAGTTTGCAAGCTTCAAAGATCCATTTATGGATTGAAGCAAGCATCTTGAAGCTGGAATCATCGTTTTGATGAAGTAGTCAAAGAGTTTAGATTCATTCAAGACATCGATGAACCTTGTATTTACAAGAAGGTTAGTGGGAGCATAGTTGTATTTCTAGTGCTTTATGTAGATAACATTCTACTAATTGGAAACGACATTCCTACCTTGCAGATTGTCAAGTCTTAGTTAGGAAAGTCCTTTTCAATGAAAGACTTAGGTGAAGCCATCTATATCCTAGGGATAAGGATCTATAGGGATAGATCCAAAAGACTAATAGGCCTAAGTCAGAGCACATATATAGACAAGATACTGCATAGGTTCAGTATGTAGGATTCAAAAAGAGGTTACATGCCCATGTCTCATGGCATCTATCTTAGTGGGAATATTTGACATGTGAAGTTATGCCTGACCGAGTCATTTATCGATAGGAGGAATAGCTCATATACAAGAATATCACATTCTTAAAAGTTGTTTGGAAAAGATTATCTCCTGGAAGAGCAACATGGGAAATGGAAGAAGATATGCAGAAATGTTACCCAGAGTTATGGCTATGTATATGTAGTAAATTTTGAGGATGAAATTTATTTAAGTATGGGATAATTGTAACACCCCAAAATTTTATTCACTAAATATATTCTAATTCTTGGAAATATTTAATGAAATAAAGTGGTGAATTTTGGAGAATGTGAATGGTGCTGCCAGTGAGATTTTTTGTGAGGCAGTGAGTTTGTCATGTAGTTTTGGATGATCAAATGATGGTAAAAAATTATGTGATTTTACAAGATGAAATTAGACATCCTAAGCTTTAATTTGATGGTTAATAGGTAATTTCTGGAATTGTATACAAAAAGTTATGTATTTTTGAAGTTTACCCAGTGAAACTGGAAAATTTCTGGAACAACGTCCAAAGATTTGAATTCTGGGAATTATGAGCCTCCAATTGGCTAAAGACTATATTTTTCCTTGAAACTATACTCAATAAGGGTTATGTAGCCTTTAGAATCACTCCAATTCAATGTCTACAAATTAAGTTATAATTTTTCAAAATTTGGGCAGAAAATCTGCCAGAATTTCCAATTAATCCGAAAATTAAGGGAAATTATGTCATAAAGTTGGAATATTATATAAAAATCATTTCCCTTCTTCTTCCTCCATGAAAACCGATGTCCAACCTAAAATATAGAGAGAGAGTGAGTTTGTGAATTTTTAGAGAGGAGGAGAAATTTTATCAAGTAAGCTTGATTTCTTCGGTGAATTAGCTCCTAACTTATGTAATCCTTCCTCCAAGCTTCTCTTCTATGTGAATTAAGGTGTTTGTGAAGCAAAGTTTAGTTTTTGGAAGCTAGGGTTTTCAGCCAAGGAAGGAAGCAAAGGTAACTTCCTAAACTTCAAATATTGGTTGTTCTAGCTATTGTGGATTATTTAATCGATGAATTTCTGTTGGATTTGCTTTGATTGTAAAATTTGGGAAAGGGTGTGCCCTATGCATTATGCTACTAAAATTGAGCCTAAATGGTGGTTTTAACGTAATTAAATAGTAAATATGTAATTAGGAGTAAAAAGGAAGAAGTCTGGAGAGTTAGAATGGAAAAACCCTAACTTCTATTGGAGAATCTTATGATTTGGCTAGTGCTATTTAGAGGGGTTATAGTTGAATTTTTGATGATCTGATTAGTCCATTAAGTTCAAGAGGGAAAATTAGGTGGGGTTACACTTGATCACTTTTCCAAAAAAGCCTTAAAAAGCATAATTACCAAAACGCCCATGAAACCCTGAAATAGGGGTTGCCAGGGGCATTTTGCTCTTTTGGCAGTGAATTTGGTAATTTCAAGTTTGAAAATGGATTCCTTGAGGGAAAATATGTAAGAATAGCTAAGGTTAAAATTTTAGAAAAAGTACAATTGGACCGGGTAAGTTAAGGCCGGGCGGGGCCCATAGGGCATTTTGGTAAATTTTCATAATAGACTCATATAACCACTAAAAAACTATGGAAGTACCTAGAATAGTACATAAATGGGCTTGAACCTAATTTTTGTACAATTGAAATTTTAGGACCAAGTTGAGAGCCCAGTCATTGGCACGCATTATGAGGCATAAGTTTTGAGGAGAAAAGGGTTAAGGTAGTAACTATTATCTCTCATACACTATGTGATAATTGATATGTTTTGTGTTACTGTATTCTGTGATATGAACGCATGACTAGGGCACATTACCTGGCTGTGGTCTGGGACCTAGCTAAGGTACACTGGCATTACCTATCTGTAGTCAGGGACTCAACTAAGGTATATGTAGGGGTTTCCACTGGGCAATTGGCCCTGAGCTTCGTGTACACATACGGTGTGATGCGAATTTTGATTTTACATTATATAGTGCATTTCATATTTAAATTCTCGCATTTTATATGATTGATCGTATGTTGCTACTGGGATTCTTTGGAATTTCACCCCTTTTTATAACAAAAATGTCTCAGCGGAAACCAGCGGCTTTAAAGGCAAGGTTGTAGATATGGGGAATTATCCCGAGGCAAAGATATTGGTTATATATGTAGTGTTATTTTGGGCATTTTGTATACATTTGTGAATATCTTCAAACCCTGCGGGGGAAACCTGTGCTGTAATCAAGTACCTTGATCAATATATCAAAATATTTATGCTATTCCTGTGCAGCTTACCAAACTATGCTATTCCTGTGCAGCTTACCAAACTGCGTGCAAACACTCTGAAAATGGTAAAAATAAGATAAAGGCATTATATCATTCATTCATACATACTTAACATAATCAAGTAAAGCAACATAGCAAATCAATACACTGCATAAATATCACATACATGAAAAATAAGTAAGTTTACTACCTTTTGTCTTCGAATCCCCTATATTAGTACCTTTCCTTCCAACCATTGAAGGTTCTTCTTCTTTGTCACCTCAAGGCCCTAGATATATAGCCACATTATTAGAGCCATGACAATTGAGTGTCTAATAGGCTACTTTAGCCTCTAGGACTTGACTTTATTATTTGACCCATACTTAGCTCAAATTACCTTAAATGTCATAATTTCGTGGGTCCACCTAATCTGCCAGATTTTTCATTGAATTTTAAAAAATCATAATTAAACCTAGAAAACTCCTATTATAGTGGTTCAAAGTCATATGTGACCCTCATTAAATCTACTTTAATGGAAAAAAAAATTAACTATTGCCAATTACAGAGCTAAATTTCCCAGAATTATTGAACAACACAATTGGTCCAGAAAACGTTCCATATTCAATGCCTAACTTCAAAAATTCATATATCACAATTTACAAACCCAAATGACAAATTTTATATATCAAATTAAAGCTTAGGATGTCTACTTCGAATCAAAAAATTTTCATGGCCATTGGATAAGATTTCATTATCAAAAAATGCATCACAAACTGACTGCTTCCAGAAAATAAAATCGGCAGCACTTGAACATAACTTCCAAAATCATCGTAAATCATCATTTAACTATAAACACATGATTAAACCTAAAAATCACCCCTTGGCTGAAATATGAATAGTGCCCCACCCCTATGAAAACCCATCCAAACAACAAGTCAATCGGTTCAAAAGGAAGCCTACGCTTACTACTACGTGTTTTCACAATAGGTTTACTAATCCAGCAGTACTCTAGATGGCGAGACGACACCAAACAAATCCAAATGAAAATATGAAACCATAAAAAAAGTAGCTTGGAATGAGTAGAAGAAGTTTTGTAAAAAATATTTTGAGAGAAAACGCCCATTCAAAAGTGAAATCGACTCCAAACCTTAAGAACGTTCACTATTCTTCCATTCTCTCTACTCTAACAATTTTTCTTGATTTTGGGCAGCTGCATGAAAATTTAAGGCCATTAATGAGTCTTAAAAGTTGTCAGTCACATGTCAAACCTTGTGGTGCCATTTGTTCAGTAATCCAATGATTCGATGACACATGTCACTTGCTTTAATAAAGTGGGTCCCACCTCTTTTCTCAAGCCTTTACCCATCCAATTTGTTAGGGATAGTGAGGGTCTAATGGTCCCCCCCCCCCCCCGCTCCCTGGGTTTGGTGTTTGAGAAAGTTAGTCGAGTGACCGGACCGAAGACAAGCGGATTTCCCTTACTCAGGTGACATGATGTCTCCTATAAGTGTGCCAACACAAAACACAAAAGCAAGGGTCATCTTGAGGGACACATGTTACCTTCTTATCAAGCCAACACAAAATGCACTTGGTACTTTGTCATGATCAGAGGACACTTGTCACTCTCTTTTGGTGCCACCACAACAGCTATGTCATCATTAGCTATCATGACTAACTTTATTAAAGCTACTTTAATAAAGTTACTTTATTGTTGTCTACTTGGGTTTCACTCAGGAGTTACTTAAAATTACTTCACGTATATTGAGGTCTGCCAAATGATGCTAGGTCAGAGTATATGTGTATGGGCCCCACATGGCACCACACACCAATGTCTAGTCTAAACATGTAGGGTACACATGTCTACCCTAAAAATGCCATGTGTACTGATATACAAGAATACTTTATTCAATTAACTTGTCTTGCACCTCGAGACATAGTTGGGTGGCATCTTTCTACCAACCAAATGGTATCATATATGTGTCTTGTGCACATTTGTACCGACACTTTATTCATACTACCTACAAATACCAAGCCCTCTGCTCGGTAGGGCCAAATCACATAATCCCTGAGAGTTTTTCTATCTCCCATCATCCTTGGGACTCTTCCCAAACTGGGCTAGTAGTCCACCTTATTTAGGCTTATTGTCTAGCCTTTAGTCCCAACATTTAGGATATTAGAATTTTCTCCCCATTCAATAAATTTTGTCCTTAAAATTTGAACATCTATACCTTGGGGATCATCTTAGACACTTAATCTATCCATCACATGGGCAACTCAATAAGCAGGACACACAATATTTTTTTTCAATTTATCTCTTTCATATACAAGCTCACCGAGCATCCAACACCAATCATCATACTTTCAATCACATCTCAAATAATATTTAACAATCACCATACGATATTTTCATTCATTTAGTATATAGTATGTAGCCTTCAGACATAGGACCCATTAGTCTATTATCACAACGCTTGGTTTCTCAGGCCACACAACCTCTTTAGGACTCTACCCGGATCACACTGTGTGTATAACAGACCTTAGAGTCTCTTCTGGACTCTGCCTGGAACATAATATCATGCCCAACAGTATCTTCAAGACTCTACCCGGATCACATTGTATACATATCAAGCCTAACACTCATTTTACTACCACAACACTAGATATTCTGGTCTTACAAGCCAGGGAATCACCCCTATACTATAGGCATTTTGGGGCTTACTGTCTTGGGTACAACCTGTTACAATCTGATTGTTTTGCCAGCCTCAAGGTATACTCTAGACATACTGGTCTAATGTCACTGCACTAGGCAACAACCACAACACTAGCCACATAAGTCTTATAGCTCAAGGCCTCTGCCCCATGCAAATTTGTAGACAATGTCTTATTGCCTCGAGCCTTCTCTTGCAACAATTCTCAAATACATCACATTTTTTCTACCTAAGGACTTGCTTGTCCATTAGGTCTTATGGCCTCAAGACATACAATCCATCATCATTACTGAATACATATCAAATCTAGCTACCTAGAACACACAGTCCATTAGGTATTCTGAATTCATTACAGGCCCCATCTCTTGCTACTCAACCCATTCATACTCTTATGTAATGTTCATGAAGCATGCAAACAACCATCCAACCACAATCGTCCAGTAAGCATCATATATCAAAACAAATCATATGGCCTCGAGTGTCCACCCAAGCAATAGGCCTCGGGCGACTGTTCGTGCATAATATACAAATCACATGGCCTGAGTGTCCACCCGCGCAATAGGCTTTGGGCGAATGCTCGTGCATAACAAATATCTCCATGGCCTGGGTGTCCACCTGTGTAATAAGGCCCAAGCGACCACCTTACAAATTATGAATGTTCATCAGGTCTTACTGCCTTAGGAATTACCCCTGTGCCATAGGCATTACGGGACTTACAGCCTCAGGCCTCTGCTCTTCAGGTCTAACTACCTAAGGACACACTGGCCCAATAGGTTTTATTACCCACCATATATTCATAGCACGAATATATCCAATAGTAAACACATACATGTAGAACTATTAAAAAAGATATAAGAGCAAGAGTTGTTTTCCTTCATATATTCTTCCTTAATTTCCTTCCTCATCTTTCTTTGTTCAAACGGCACTAGAGCACTCAATGGCAATTTACCAGGTGATACAAACTCCACTTTGAAGGTAACTTATTAGATGGAAGATTCATTACAATACACTACTGTTGAGAGTCAATGTTTCCGTAGCTCTACTCTACGATTCGATGTCATGGCGGTTTCACTCCATGGTTTGTCGTCCCAGTGGTTGCACACTCTGATTCCACATCATGGTGGCTCCACGCTATGGTACTGTACTCGGTGCTTCACTCAGTCACCTGACTAGTCAGTCCCTCTAATTAGAAACCTTTGTAGGTAGCCCTTTCTGATCAAATCTCCCCGTAGGTAGCATTTTCATATCAGAAGTCTTTGTAGGTAGCCCTCTCATATCAGAATCCTCCGTAAGTAGCTCTTTTTGGTTAGTTGTCTCTGAATGGAAGTACTATTGTAATGGGAATCTAGATCTTATAAGGTCCCTCTTCTTTAATAGTTATGTACTCTACTTTCTATAATTATGTCATGTCATTTGGGGTTATTCTGTATGGACTTCAATATCGGTCCTACTCCAAGCATAATTCTACTTCCCATACCGGGTAACCTACCCATGTCATACAAGGAATTTTGGAAGCCACTAGTACGTTATATTCTCTGTATCAACCATGACACCACAATCTGTAGCCTTCCTTATTCTATCCATCACTCTATTCCATCATAGAACAAATTCTCATTCGTTATTGCTAAGGGAATATTATATGATTAAGATCTTTCCCTATGCTAGATCAACAACTAGAAACCTTGAGAAACCTCATACACATTTCAGTACTACATTCTAGTATCTAAAGCCACTCAGGCTATTTCAAATTCCTGGAGAATCAATTCAACTATTGCATTTGGTTCTCAGGCTATAGTTTAACTCTTAGAACCTTAACATTACTTGAGCTGAAAAATTAGGCTTTCTCAATTATACCTAATAGGTGCACTAAGGATCAAAATCAATAGCACCTATTCTAACCTTCACGGTTTTTGGGTAATACCCTTAAAATATTACTGAAGGTTTTACATTATCCACAAGGTTCAAACTTCTTTCATGAAATAAAACAATAGTGCAACATGATTCTCATTTCGACCTAAGCACTGTTTCATCTTAGATCTGATCCAAACCTATCATCAACCTTCAGTATCATCATATTGGATCCTCAAGGATAGATATACGGCATGAGCACCACTCATCATGCATCACTGTATACCATATCTACATACCTTTCACCCTACGGGTTACTAAAGATCATTACTTAGCATGAAGAAACCTCAAAACAATTACTATGCCTCAAGTTTCCATAACTTCATTAGATGAACTTTCATAGCAGTACTCACTATAATAGAAATGGTTCAAATCAAGGATCAATACTTACTTCATCATCTCCATGCCTTTAATCATTCTTTAGGTCATCTAAGAACTTCGAGTAAGATTTCCAAACCATTAAACACAAGGTTTCAGATTCCTAAGGTACTTCCCAGGGGTCACCCATCCCAAGATTACTCTTGCTTGAGCACACTTAACCACGGAGTTCTAATTGTATTCAGGGCATTAGTGCTTGTACCGACCCGTATATCTCTGAGCATCGGTATTCCACATATACCTCGATCCCAATATTCCATGTTATCCTGCCCATAAATGCTAGATATTGTCCCCTCAGGGAAACATAAGCAATATCAGCTTCTTGGTATAGACCCTCTATGTGTTCTCATAACACAGAGGAAAAATCTGGGTCATACTCTAACTCAATATCAGGAGCCTTAGAGTTAGCAATATAATCTAAATCCTGTGCTTTCACTTCTATCCTTAAGGTCTCATTGTCATTATCTCTAGTAGAGGAATGCTCATTAGGACTAGGCACTGCTAACATCCCTATCAAGTAAAGTCACTTCCTCTATATAGACCGTTACCCCTTCCTTCAATAAGCTAATTAATAGATAGGGGTGGTCTAATTCCTTAGGTTCCCTGGCTATCTGTAACTCCCAGTTACGGTAGTACTAATAGAGAATCACTATACTATTCATATTAGCAGAGAATGTAACCTATAGTCAGAACCCTTTACTCTGACTAGACCTGTATCTCTGACTAGACAATTCTAATGCCAGAATCATTGCTCTGATACCACCAAATGTAACACCTTAGTTATAATATCATTCTGATGAGTCTTTCATAGAGAATCTGAACTACTAAGTGATATGTCTTGATAAAAAATTTCAAATCCCAACTCCAATACAGGATTTGAACCTGTACTTTAAGGGCGTTTTTTGAATAACTTGAAACTTTTCGAAGATTATTCACCATGGTTCCCTACTCATTATGACCCATCTTTCCTTCATTCTCTTTATTATCTTAATCAGAGTGATTCTTTGCTCATTTTTATATGCGAAAGGTTTCTTAACTAATAGGCTTGTACCGTGCGATTACCCATTTTTAATTCAATTATCGCGCTTGGATAATTAATTTATTCATCAAGCGGATTGTACAGTTAACATTGCAAATATATTAATTTACATAACAGACAAGTACATGGATACTTCTTCTCTTCTTTATTGCAACTTCTTTCCTAGTACAGCGTCTTACACTCCTCTTTTGTGCTTAGCCGCCTATATGGTTGGTAGGGGAGAGAGATTCTGGGGAATCTCAGTAGTAAATATTACAGACAATACATGTAAGATGAATGCTAGTGCATGATATGCTTGCCTTACATAGGCTTACGTCACATAATGATATTCTGCATGCTCAATATTTCGTGCAACATACTTATGGCCATATCAAAAGCAGAAATAGAGCTTTATTTATACATACCTGATTCACATAATCAAGTAAAGCAATATAGCAAATCAATACACTGCATAAATATCACATACATGTAAGTAAATAAGTTTACTTCCTTTTCCAACCATTGAAGTTGCTTCTCTTTATCACCTTATGGCCCTAGATATATAGTCACATTATTAGAGCCATGAAAATTGAGAGCCTAATAGGCTACTTTAGCCTCTAGGACTTGATTTTATTATTTGGACCCATACTTGGCTCAAATTACCTTAAATGCCATAATTTCGTAGGTCCACCAAAGCTGCCATTTTTTTCACCCAACTTTGAAAAATCATAACTAAATATATAAAAATCCAATTGCAGTGGTTCAAAGTCCTATGTGACCCTCATTAAGTCTACTTTAATTAAAAAATATTAACCACTACCAATTATAGGGCTAAATTTCCCAGAATCATCGAACAACACAACTAGTCCAGAAAATGTTCCAGATTCAATGCCTAACTTCAAAAATTCATATCTCACAATTTACAAACCCAAATGACACATATTATATATCAAATTAAAGCTTAGGATGTCTACTTCAAATATGAAAACTTTCATGGCAATTGGACAAGATTTGATAATTCAAAAACTCATTACAAATTGACTGCCTCCAGAAAATGAAATCTAGCAACACTTGAACATAACTTCCAAAATCATCATAAATCATCATTTAACTATAAACACATGATTAAACCATGATTAAACCTCAAAAATACCCCTTGGCTGAAATATGAACAGTACCCCACCCCCATGAAAAATTTTCCAAACAACAAACCAATCAGTTCAAAAGGAAACTTACGCTTACCTCTATGCATTTCCACAACCGGTTTGAAAATCTAGTAGTACTCCAGCCAGCGAGATGGCATGAAACACCTCCAAATAAAAATCCAAAATTGTAGAAACGTAGCTTGGAATGATTAGAAGAAGGTTTGTGAAGATTATTTTGATAGAAAATGCTGATTTAGATATGAAATCGGCTCCAGAGCTCAAGAACATTCACTATTCATCCTTTCTCTCTCCTCTAACAATTTTTATTGATTTAATCTAATTTTTTCCTTATTTTTGGGCAGCTGCACAAAAATTTAAGGCCCTTAATGAGTCTTAAAAGTTATCCGCCACGTGTCAAAACCTTGTGGTGCCATTTGTCCGTTAATCCAATGATTCGATGACACATGTCACTTGCTTTAATAAAGTGGGTCCTGCCTCTTTTCTCGGGCCTTTAGTCGTCCAATTTGTCACGGATAGTGAGGGTTTGATGGTTTTCCCTTAGCTCCCAGGGTTTGGTGTTTGAGAAAGTTGGTCAAGTGACCGGATTAAAGATAAGCGGATTTCCCTAACTCAAGTGATATGTGGCGCCCCATAAGTGTGCCAACACATACAAAAGGAAAAAGTAAGGGTTACCATGAGGAACACATGTCACCTTCCTATCAAGCCAACACAAAAGGCACTTGGTTCTTTATCATGATGAGATGACACTTGTCACTTTCTTTTGGTGCCACCATAAAAGTATGTAATCATTAGCTATCATGACTAACTTTATTAAAGCTACTTTAATAAAGTTACTTTATCGATGTCTACTAGGGTTTTACTCAGAAGTTACTCGAAATTGATTCATGTATATCTAGGCCCGCCAAATGATAGCGGCAGGTGTATGTGTTTGGGCTCTACATGGCACCACACATTGGCGTCTACTCTAAAAACGCAAGATACACATGTCTACCCTAACAATGCCATGTGTACTGACATACCGGCATACTTTACTCCATTAATTTGTCCCATACTCGAGGCATAGTTGGGTGGCATCTTTCTACCAACCAAATGGCATCGTGTATATGTCCTGTGCATATCTACATCGACACTTTATTCACACTGCCTACAAATACTGAGCCCTCTGCTCGGTAGGGCCAAATCACATAGTCCTTGAGAGTTTTTCTATCTCCTATTATTCTTGAGAGTCTTCCCAAACTGGGCTTAGTAGTTCACCTTATTTAGACTTATTTTCTAGCCTTTAGTCCCAAAATTTGGGATATTACAAGTATTGCTATTAACAACTTAAATATCAATATTGATGACTTTTGCTTGAGAAATGTAAAAAAAATACCCCGTTTACAATCTTAGTATTGTTATTAACAACTCATGATCATATTGATAACTTTTGCTTGAAAAATTCAAAAAAAAAATATATATTAAGCCTCCATTTACAACTTTAGTATCGCTATTAACAACTCAAGTATCTATATTGACAATTTTTGCTCAAAAAATTCAAAAAGATATATATATTAGGCCACCGAAGCTCTAGTCGCTGGCGCTAGAGCTCTGGCGGCTCGGTTGAGGATTTTTTATTTTTTTAAAAAACACTAAAGGTAGTTAAGTAATTTTTCAAAGTTTGCAATATTTCAAAATTCCAAAATAGTCTTATTGGAATTATTGAAATTCAACATACTTATTTGTCTTTTATCAATTTTGATGGTATTTTTCTATCTTTTTCCTTTAAAAATACTCCGTATGCAGGCACCCCCATAAGTTCACCTTACAAGAGCGTTTATACTAAGAATTGCCCTCATAGGTTACACACAGAATTTAGATTTTTTTTTTCGGGATCAAAGACATACAGGATTTAGATTATGTTTCTGAAAATGTAAGGACTAATGGATTTAATGGTTGAAAGTTAAGAGACTACAGGCTGAAAGAATTAAACTTTAAAGGCTGAGTTGTAATTTAGTGAAAACTACAATCACTAAATGTTTAAAATTTGCATTGGAACTTCAATGTACTTTCTTATCTCTATCACAAGAATAAAAGAATGTAGATATCTTATATAATTTGAATGATTTAAACTTCAACAATATTTTTCAGACAAAAAAAAAATTCAACAATATTTGAATATTGCCTTGTAGATGCAGTGTTACTATTAACCATTAACTATTAATCCTAATATCTCCATATCTTGTAGACTAAATTGCACAACTTCAAATACATCTTATTATATTAAGGACAATAGGTAGTACAATATAAACAAATACAACTATCAAAGGACATGTATTATTGAATTTCCGATATTATTATATGGGAAAAAGATACTTAAATATCACTTGAACTTCAAAATCCTAAATTGGTTTTATTGACAATAAAAGTAATGAGATTGACAAAAATAGTATAGCAATTGACAACTCAGGTTTTTGGGAAATCTTTGATTTGGGATTTTGAAGTTCAAGTGGTATTTATTTATCTTTTTCCCTTATTATATTGAAAATTGCATAACCAATTATGAGATAGTGTAGCCAATTATAAATATGATTAAAAAATTGATAGGCATAGAGCAACTATCCATTGAAAAAATTGATAGGCATAGAGCAACTCTCCATTGTATCTGGATCTTTTGGTTTAAGATCATAGACCTTTAGACATCATTTGCACTAACAAGTTGAGCATCAACACTTAAAACATTGCTCGAGACCACCATAATATTGTCTACAAGGATAATAAAATTATGCCTAGATTATTTTCTACTGTATAAGTTCTTTTCTAGCTCCCCTTCCCTTTTGTTTTTAATGTTTTTAGAAATACTCTGCATCCTTTTTCTTTTGGTACTCTGTTATTTTTTTAAGCTTATTAATATCACTCTGACTTTCATTGAAAAAAAGATAGGCTAGCTACTATAATTACTATGCTAAGTAAATGTAGGAAATAAATATGGGTAAACAATCATCCATTATATGATGTTATTTCTTAATTGCATCTAACACCTTAATTTTATTTGTGGTCCTTAAAGTATTTTTTTAGGTACAATTTTATCCGTAAAGTTTTTTTTTTGTGTAATAGTGCCCTCACAAAAAAAAATTACTTCAAAGCAATAAGTGTTATTGAAGAAGATACTCTAAGGGAAAAATTGCACCAAATAATTATTTTAGGATGATGAGTGCTACTGAAAAAATACTTTAGCATAACAAATACACCTTAACAAACTTCTTGGGAGTTAACTGCGATGGCAAATTTGCATCTGAAAATTACTTTAAGGGAAAGTTTGCATTTGAAAAATATTTTAAGGACAGAATTGCACCTAAAAACTACTTTATGGGTAAAATTGCACCTAACAATATTTAAAAGGCAAAAGACTAATAAAATTAGAGTACTGGATGCACATGAGAAGTAACATCATGGTGTTGAATGCTACTTTACCCAATAAATAGGATTGGAAGTAGGCTAGGCCCCTATTAAGAATAGGGCTTACGACCTAGTCTACTTTGAATCTAGCTGAACCTATATAGTAAATAGGTAAGGTGTAGGCGTAAGCTCATACCTATTTAGAAAAATAGATTAGACATACTTTCATAAGGCATAGCCAGCAAGCCTTAGGGCTAAGCAAGTAGCCCACTATATGGTGGGCCCACTCAGGCCTATTTGTTTTTTTTATTTACAATATTATATATAATATAATATACAGAGCATCCTAATTAAATCATTCTGGAATAACAAAACTTAAATTCAAGCCTGCACTTTTAACAAATTCCTAATAAGGCATGAGGCCTGATTAGAAATTTCAAAATGTTGTTAAAAGACTATAATACCTCTATTTAATTTCAAAAAAATGAAGACTTTTAATTGTAAATTTCCATATACTTTTAACCCTAACGTCACTCCTTTAAATCATTGGGATCTCAATTTTTAGTCAATTTGCAACAACATTGAAGGGACTTGATTTCTCACTTTCTATATCACCCTATCCAGAAAATCTCATTCTTGTCTCATTTTAAGGAGAGGTACGGAAGTCGGAGCCTCCAGCCCAATCGTAAGTAACTATATGCCTAACTCCATTAAAAATAGGTTTTTTAAACACAACAAGGCAAAACAGCTTCAAGAAATCAATGTCCGCTTGAAGAATTTGCGTAAGCGTCAGTTTTAGCAAAATACATTATTGATCTCATCTACTGTTTAAATATGTGATAAATTGAAGGAATCATGGCATATTGCAGGTATCTCGGGATTCAGAGGCTAAAAATTGTGATTCACTGCATAGACAAAAGTCATAAACTTCTATCGATCAATTCTCTCATAAATGTCAAACTCCAAAATTCGTAGTTCAACTATCAGTTAGGTTTTTTAAACCCTAGAAGTCTCTACAACAAGTATAGATGAGGAAGAAGAGGACAACAGTTAAACCCTAGAAGTCACTACAACAAGTATAGATGAGGAAGAAGAGGACAGCAGTGAACAAGCAAGTGACGACCATTGAAGGCGTAAGCAAGCTTGATTTTTCTTTTTCTGTGGCTCAAAATCCCCAATTCCCCTGACTCTTTTCTCTTTTTTTAATCAAAATGATGATTTAGTTTGCTAAGAACATTTTGATGGGATGCTCATTCATAATTTTAACTATTAAGGGTATTTTTGTCTTTTAACAATATTGACAAATCCCTAATTAGACCTTAGCTTGATTAGAAATTTGTTGAATGTGTAGGCCTGAATTTAAATTTTTGTATTTCAAAAGGATTTAATTTGGATTTTTCCTATAATATATCTTAATCAATTTTATAAATTATTAATAAAATTACTAACCTATCCTTAACCCTAAATTTCATGTACATCATTCATCTCTACCTTTCTTCTCTTCTATCACTCAATATGACAATGCTTGCTCACTCTCTCTCCTCTTATTATGTTGTTCGTTGAAGCATAATAATTGTTACAAGTTTATTTGAGTGATGCCCAAATGAAATATTTTTTCTCAGTAGGAAGAGTTTGTTCCCATTCATTCAGGAAAAATAAATTTGGTAAAATCCAGTTTTATATACCACTTGTTGTGTTTAATTTATTTTAAAAAATATATCTTCTTAGTCAACAGATAATTGATTTTTCTTATTCCTACTTTGCTCGGACGATTGTTGTCATTGGGCATTTTTTCTTTTACACTAGTGGAAAATCACTTTTAAGACCGGTTAAAAACGACATTTTAGACTAGTTCTGAATGAAGTATTGATACAGCTGGTCTTAAAAGTCTGATACTTTTAGACCAATTAAGGAATCGGTCTTAAAAAAAAGTTTTAAGATCAGTTATTTATAAAACCAGTCTAAAAATAATTATTTTTAGACCGATTATTGAAGAAACCAATCTAAAAAGTTGAACTTTTTAGACCAGTTTTTGAAATAACAGGTCTAAAAAGTTTGAATTTTTAGACCGATTATCTAAAAAACCGGTCTTAAAGTACTTTAAGATTGGTTTTTTAGACAACCAGTCTTAAATGTACTTTTTAAACTGGTTGTGGAAAGAACTGGTCTAAAAAGTTGATTTTTTTAAAAAAATTGTTCTGTTAAAAGCATTTACCCAGCAAGCCATTTCCCCTGTTAAATCATTTCACTCAGCAAGCAGTCATTTCAACGACATCCAAATAAATTCTTCTCTTACACATTATAACTAACATCTAATAAGATCAGCATTGTCCTTCATTTTCCAATTAGATGAAAGATTCTTAAGAGACAGAAGGAATAATAATCAACCTAAGCTCCACATGTGAGAGACTCAAAACTCATTGGAACAAAACTCAACTCCCTTGTGCTTAAACAGTGCTGGCCAAAACAAGAGCAAGGAAAACAACCATGAATATACTTACAATCATAGACAGAATCATAAAATTATCGCCAAAATTAAATACTTTATACACACTCTTCTCAGGCGACCCAAACTAATTGAAATGGAAACAAAGTTTATCATCATCATCAACACTTATTCATTATGGCCAAAATACTTTATACTCACTCTTCTTAGGCTGATGATCACTAGCTGGCTTCGGAGCATCTACACTAAAACACCTCATATCCTTCATTTTCCTGTGACAACATAAAAAAGAAGTAATTTTATATATACCAATAACAATATACATAATTCAAATATAGTTCATGAAAATTATTTTAGCTAACTAACTTTCAAAGTAGTTTTATAAAGGGATATTCTCCCATATCCCTTCATGATGATCGTTTCTTGTGTCGTGTTCATTGTTTGCTTCATCTTCTTCATTCAATTTTGGTAGAACCCTAGAAAAAGAAAGAGTCTCAAGAAGATCAATCATTGAACGACTTTCCTGATTAATGTCAACGACCTTTTTTCCTTGGAAAGCTACAGACTACATTTTATTTGCCTGATCGGAAATATAGATCACTTGTTTCGCTTGATATGCCATAATAAAATGTTTATCTCCAAAACTTCTACTAATCAGATCAACTAATGTAAATCCCAACTAATCAATCATCACACCATTGTTGACATCAACCCACTCGCATTTGAAAATGAGAAATTTAATTTTAACATAATCAACCACCCAAATCTCTTCTTCATGGATTATGATGTTTAGGAAGCAAAATTCAAATGTTAAGAGGGGCTAGGGTTAGGCCAAGAAGGGAACAACCAAAGAGAAGCAAAGGTGGCTTCCTAAACTCGAAATTATTGTTGTTCTGACTGCTGTGGTTAATTTAATCGGTGAATTTCTGGTTCATTTGCTATGGTTGTGAAATTTGGTAAACGTTGAACCCTAGGCATTACGCTGCCAAAATTGGGTCTAAATAGTAGTTATAACATAATTAAATAGTTAATAAAATGATTAGTAGTAGAAAGGAGCAAGTCTGCAAAGTCATAATTAGAAAACCCCAATTTTTTTTGAAGTTTCCTAAGTCTTGGTCAGTTTTATTTGAAGGGGTTAGAGCTAGATTTTTAATAATCTAATGATCCCATTGCGTTCAGGAGGAAAAATTAGGAGGGGTTACAGTTTAACATTTTTCCAAAAAAAAACCCTAAAAATCATAATGACTAAAACACCCCTGAAACCATAAGTTAGGGGCTGTCAATGGCATTTTTATCTTTTTACAGTGATTTTCATAATTCCAAGGCTAGAAACGGATTCCTTGGGTGAAAACAAGTCAAATTTTCAGAAAAAATACGATCGGACTAGGCATATGTGGCCAGGTCGGGTCCCAGGGGTATTTTGGTAATTTTTCAATATAGACTCATATAACCACTAGAAACACTAAGGAAGTGTCTAAAGTAGTACATGAATGAGTTTTAACCTAATTCTTATATATTTGGAAATTTAGGATTGGACAGTAGCCCGAGCCGGACACATAATGTTCGAGTGATAGAAAGGTACAAGAGAAGGACTCAGAGACCAGAGGTAAAGAACTTACCTTATTTGCATGTATTTGAGATCTCTGCTTGTATAGTGATGTATGTGATTGCTTTACTAGATTGTGTAGAGCATAATTGAATAATGAAGCCTTGTTTCTGTTTATGTTGTGGCCATAGTTAAGTTGTATGAAACATTGAGCATGCAGAAATGTCATTATGGAGCATACATCTAGTAAAAGCAAATATGTCATACACATAACATCTATCATGCATGCATTATGGTATCTATTTCCTAGTGAGATTCTCTCGATTCTCACCCTCCCCTACCAACAATTTAGACAGGTGAAAATAGGAGGTGTACCGAAAGCAGAGAAGAGAACCATGCAGGAGGAATGCAGTAGAGGAATGAAAATGGGACGATATCTCCGTTTCATTGTAACGGGTTTAGATATCCTAGTAGCCTTATACAGCGACATTGATTGTAATTATCATGTACAATCCCAACAGGGAATTTCCATAATCGAGAACTTTTTATCAATATAGTAATGTTATTCCTGTGTTGCCTACCAAACTGCATATTATTTTTTGCAAATACTCTAAAAAAAAGTGAAATAAAATAAGGGTACGACAATTTGGAGGTACAGACTTTTAAACATATTTTTAAGCTGATATTTAAGGCATCAGGCCTTTTGAAGGCTCGAACCTCAGTTTATAAAAAAAAGCTATATATACAGGCTCAATCTTTATATCTCTATTACAAACTTAGACATATTTAGATAATATCTAACTTACCCTATTTCCACCCCTATATAAATATTATCACTTTTAAATATTTAAAGACATCTTAACTTTTTTAAGATATTTATGAATAATGATTATCTCCTTCAAAAAAAATATCTAATTCAAACTCCCCAATACAAAAACTTTCATCATTGGTGACATAACTAAAATGTTCATAAATTTATTAAAACATTTATTCACAATTTGATTTTTGGGAAATGTAAGACCCCGTCTTACATACCACTTACCATTAACCTTAATCAGAGTAGCCTTTACGCAGTTCGATGAGCACTATAGGAATAGCGTAAATATACTGATATATTGATACAATGGCTTGATTATATTACCGGTTTCCCCATAAGGTTTGATAATATATA
The DNA here is from genome assembly GCA_963855925.1 of Inga laurina. Lineage (NCBI taxonomy): Eukaryota > Viridiplantae > Streptophyta > Magnoliopsida > Fabales > Fabaceae > Inga > Inga laurina. Next base: position 11,680,925 of record OY979710.1, read on the forward strand.
CAAATTATCCAAAATATTCACAAATAGACTACATATAACCAAACAGCTTCGAACTCAGGATCCGCACCCTTTAATCTCCTGTGTTTACTGCTTTGCCCTTAGAGCCACTAGCTTCTGCTGGAATATTTATTTATTTGAAAAGGGTTAAGATTCAAACGAATCTTAGTAGTAACATTCAATCAACCATATAAAATGCAAAAATTAAATATACAATACACCATATAATATAAAATAAAAATTCATATTATATCGTGTGTGTGCATAATACTCAAGGCCAAAAGAGTGTTTGGATCCCCCTACTTGTCCGTGTACCTCTGTTGGGTCCCTAACCATAGCTAAGTAATGTGCCCTTAGCACATGTTCATATCACAAAATATACCAGCATACAACATATCAAAAGTCACATAGTGTATGAGAGATAAAGTTACTACCTTAGCCCTTTTTTTATCCTTAAATAAACTCCTCGAACTTCATGTCACAGCTTGGCTATCAATCGGGTCCTAAAATTCTAAATGTACAAGAATTAGGTTAAAACCCATTTATGTACCACTTTCGAGACTTTCAAAGTTTTTTTATGGTTATATTAATCTATATTGAAAATTTTCCAAAATGCCCCTGTAGACCCAGCCTAGCCCTGATATACCTGGTCTGATCGTACTTTTTTCAAAATTTTGACCCAAGCTATACCGACATACTTTTACCCAAGGAATCCATTTCCGGCCTCAGTTTTAGCAAAATCATTGCCAAATGATAGTTTTGCCCTTGACAACCCCTAATTAGGGTTTCAGGGGCGTTTTGGTCATTTCACTTTCTAGGGCTTTTTCTGAAAAAGTGTTCAATATAAACCCCACCTAATTTTCCCTCCTAAATAAAATCGAATCATTAAATTATTAAATATCCAACTCTAACCCTTCCATCCTTTCTTGGCCAAAACTTAGGGAAATAAGAGGGAAAATTGGGGGTTTTGAATTCTAACATCACAAACTTACTCCTTTGCACTCCTAATCACTTAATTAACCATTTAAACACTTAATTACATAAAATTTGAGGAAATTTTGGTAGCATAAACCCTTAAGGTTATCACTTCCCCAAACCTACAAATCAGAGCAAACCAACACTAATCCACCGATAACTTTAACAACAACAACCACAGCAACAAGAATTTGAGGATTTTGAAGTTACCTTTGTATTTCTTCTTCCTTTCTCTCTTGCTCGAACCTCCTCCCCTCTCAAACCCTGAATTTTGTTCGCTAAACACACCAAATCATGGAGAAGAGGAGCTTAGGGAAGAGATTACACAAGTTAGGATCTAAATCACAAGAAAAAATCACAACTTAACTTGAGATTTTCTCTTCTCTCTCTAGAAACCCTTGAAGCTCTCTCTCTCTCTCTCTCTCTCTCCCCTCTCTTGTGGTTGGCCTTAGAAATGAAGGGAAGAGGAAGGGAAATCAGATTTTATAAAATATCCCATTTTCCCTTGCTGTCTTTAATTACCAAAAATCCAATATTTGAACTTTTGTGTGCACAACTTTATCTACATGTAATTTTATGTCATAAAGCCTAATTGGATTGTACCTAATCCTTCTCTCTCTTGTTAGCCCGTATTCACGACTAGGGGGTCCTTCCATCAGCCCAAATGACTTTTCCCATTTATCGCATAATTTCAAAATTGCTATCACATGTTTTTCTTTCATTTTTGGATTAATGACAATTCTTGTAGATTTTCTGCCCAAACTTTGAAAAATCATCACTTAATTTGTAGACATCGAATTGGACTGATTCCAAAGGCTATGAAATCGTTATTGAGTCTAGTTTCAAGAAAAAATATAGCTTTTGGCCAATTGGAAGTTCACAATTCTCAGAATTTAAGTTTTGGACACTGTTTCAGAAAATAGACAATTTTCCTAGGCTAAATTCAAAAATTCATAACTTTTTGCATACATCTTCAAAAATTACCTATTATCTATCAAATTAAAGCTCATGATGTCTACTTTTATCTCGTAAAAGTTCACAATTTTTAGACATCATTTGGTCATCCAAAACCATATAATAATGTCATTGCCTCACAAGAAATTTTCACTGACAGCAAATCTTCATTCCTGGGACTCTTGCTAAACTGGGACTTAGCAGTCCACTTGATTTAGACTTATTCTCAAGCTTCTAATCCCAAAATTTGGGATATTATAGGAGATATCTTTAATTTTTTGTATTTTAACACTCCCTCTATTACTGTTTATGGAAAAAAAGTATCACTTATACCTTGTTTCTATTTATAAGAAACATTTACAGGTTGTTTCAAAAAATATTTTTGTTGATTTCCTATTGCAACCTCATTTAATTACTCACATCACCAATATTATTGTATTTAATTCCCACACATTCTCTATCCACCACACATTCTGTAATACGTCGAATGTTGGGATTGGAGGCTTGGGAATAAGCTTAAATTAAGCAGACTGCTAAGCCCTGATTTAGTAGATGTCTCAAATATATTTTCTAATATTCCTTATATCTTTGGGGCATTAAAGAAAATAAAATGATGAAATTTCCTGCGAGGTAGTAAGAATGTCTTGAGATTTTGGATGATCAAATGATGTCCAAAAATTATGATATTTTACAGGGTGAAAGTAGACATCTTAAACTTTAAATTGATAGATCATATGACTCATTTGAAGATGCATACAAAGAGTTATGAATTTTTAAATTTGGCCCAGCAAAATTGATTATTTTCTGGAGTAGCGGTCAAAGAAATTAAATCTGGGAATGATGTGCTTCCAACTAGCTAAATTCTATATTTTTCCTTAAAATTAGACTCAATAAGGGTTCTATAGGCTTTGGAATCACTCCAATTCAATTATCAAAACATCAACCTCAGTTGAACCAGAAAATCACTTTCCTCAATTCCACGGAGTTTCATCAACTCCAACACAAGTTCAAGTATCTCTGCCAGCCTAAAGTACACTAGTCACCTAGGTCTTAGGGCCTTTAAACACACAAGTCCAGTATGACATCACTGGCATGTAATATCATACTGCCTAGGATTTCCCACCCAACATCTAGGTTCATCATGATAGCTAGAACCTTACTATCATATACCTTGGAAATCATTTTCTTCTGTTCTCCAATCAGACCCATCATCCTCCATATAGGATCTGGTGGATTATCATTCATTACCTCCACCTCCAGGTCTACACATCAAATTCTCGGGTGAACCATACTGATTCACCACATCCACATCACAGATCATGTATACACACATCCCTTAAACTCATATATCCACAATAGCAGGGACATTAATGTGTATACCACAACCAATCACAAATCATCGCCTATTTCTTAGGCCAAACCAAGGGAACTATCCTAGCAAAATCCAACTTTTCCAGGAACTACAGCTCTATTACCACAAATGTAACTCCCTCCGTAATTATATCGAAAATATGCGATTAAGATGAATTAGAGACTGTCGGATAAACAAAACTTATTTCAGTTCCCCATCCTTTAGATAGGTTTTTCACAAATACGTTTTAAAATCTAATACTCCTGGTCTCATATTCACATTTTGAATACAATTACTTCGCATGGATAAATCAAATTTAGTATATATCAGAGTGTACAACATATTTCCAGCAATCTCGGGGTTATACCTTCACTAAAGATTCATAGGGCACATTCGCCCATTACAATTTCTCAAATAAGGGATTACATAATTCCATCTCGAATACATAACCATACACTCATCCAAACATATATAGTAATCCCAACCCATATTGATAACCAACTACCAAATCTATATCTCGAAGGAGTCCTCACCGCCCTTGGTTGCTTACTCCCTCATCGAGCCGCTTGTCCTATCTAAATTGTTGGAGGGGAGGGTGAGATTCGAGAGAATCTCAGTAGGAAAATAGTACCAATATGCATGCAAGATAAATGTTTAATGCATGACATGCTTGCTTTATATAGCTCATGATCAAACAATGACAAATCTGTAAGCTCAACATTTTGAACAACATATTTATGGCCATAGCATATATTGAAACAGAAATTCAATCATTCATATACATTTCACATAATCAAGCAAAGAAATAACATGCATCAACACACCAACATAAATATCAAATACATGCAGGAGAGGTAAATTCCCTACCTTAACCCTTTTACGCCTCGAAACGTGTGCCTCGTAAAGCGTGCCAATAACTGGGCTTACAACTTGGTCCTACAATTCCAAATATGCAATTTAGACACTTTCATAGTTTTTCTGGGGATTATATGAGCCTATTATGAAAATTTACTAAAATGCCCCCAGGACCCGGCTCGGCCTGGCCGTACCCAGTCCGACTATACTTTTCCCAAAACTTTGACATGGGTTATTCTAACATATTTTTACCCAAGAAATCCATTTCCAAACTCAAAATTATCAAATTCAATGTCAAATTACAAAATTATCCTTGACAGCCCTACTTTAACTGTTTCAGGGGCGTTTTCGTAATTATGCTTTTTCGGCCTTTTCTGAAAAAGTGACCAACTGTAACCCCACCTAATTTTCCCTCCTGAACTCAATGGAACCATCAAATCATTGAAAATTCAACCCTAAGGCCCATTTACAACCCTGACTGAAATATATGGGTTTTCTAGAGAAAATCAGGATTTTGCGATTTCAACTCCGAAACGCATTCCTTTCTACTTCTAACCACTTATTAACTATTACATTAGATTACAACTACCATTTAGTACCAATTTGGGCAGCATAACCCTTAGGCCAACCCATTTCCAAAAATTAAAATCAATGACAATCTGATGAAATTTCACCGATTAAATTGTTCACAACAGCCAGAATAGTCAATATACAAGAGTTTGGAAGTTACCTCAAGCTCCCACTAGCTTTTCCACAATATGGCTGAAACCCCTAGCTCCTCCAAACCAAAATATGAGCTTTACAACCTTCAAGAATACCGAATAAAAGCTTAGGAGTCGAGTTATACGCGTTATGAGCTAAATCGTCGGAGGAATCGGCTTACCTTGTGAGATTTCTTCCCTTTCTCTCTCTAGAATTTCTCTCACTTTCTCTCTCTATTTCATCTGTTCTTCACGTCAAAAATAAGAAGAAGATGAAGATAGAAATGTTTAATACCCCATGCTTATGTCATCTCCTTAATTGCTTATGTCATAATTCCCGTTTTCGGATTTTTCAAAAATTCTGGCAAATTTTTTGCCCAAATTTTAAAAAATCATAACTAATTCTAGAAAAATTGAATTATAGTGATTATAAAGCCTATAGAACCCTTATTGAGTTTAGTTTTAAGGAAAAATATATAATTTAGCCAATTGGAACACATCATTCCCAAATTTAATTTCTTTGACCGCTACTCCAGAACATAATCAATTTCGCTGGGTCAAATTCAAAAATTCATAACTCTTTGTATATAGCTTCAAATGAGTTATATGACCTATCAATCTAAAGCTTAGGATGTCTACTTTCACTCTATAGTATATCATATTATTGGACATCATTTGGTCATCCAAAATCCTAAGACATTCTCACTGCCTCACAGGAAATTTCACTGTAAGCATAATCACTTCCTTCAAAATTCACCATTTTATTTTCTTTAATCCCCCAAAGACATAAGGAACAAACCGAATTGGAAAAAAACCAAAATAAACCAGAAAAAAATCAAGTCCTTCTCAAACTTGAAGGACCAAAACCAAAACTTTCAAACTTAAGGGACTAAGGGTCAAACTTCAGGAACCAAAACCATTGATTTTAAACTTGAAGGACCAAAACCAAAATTAGATCAAACTTTAGAGACCAAAAGTTATATTAACCCTTAGAAAATAGATTTGAGACATCTACTAAATCGGAGCGTAGCAGTCTGCTTAATTTAGGCCTATTCTCAAGCCTCCATTCCAAAATTCAGGATATTACACATTGAAAAATGTCCATGGGTCCCACATGATGCCTCATCTATTCCCTTCTCTCCCCATCATGTCCCCACCCCGTTGTCTTATGCTTTTTTTTTATGGTTCATTTGTCTTATTCTAACTAAGAGTCTGGTTGGTGTAAAATGGCAAGAGCAAGAGATATACAATATTTTTTTTCCAAAACATATATTTTTAAACTTTAGGTTGCTAAAACATAGTTGCCTACAAAAAAAATGTTGGTAAAAAAATTAATTCTAATTTTTGCAATATATTATTATTTAGTTAAAAAAAACTTAAGATTTTTGTTATTTTGTAATTTATATAAATTTTATCTATTAAACAATATCTAATTAAGTGTTTCTTAGTATTTACAAATTTTTCTCAATAATATATCAATTATCAAATTATATACATGTAATAGAAACTCATGTCCTTTTCAGTAATTTTTCAACTAAACTTGCTTTTCAGATAATCATTCAAACAAGTTTCAGTTTGAAAAAAGTCACTTCTGTCACTTCAATCCAAACACAAATCATATTTATAATCTGATTTTTATCATATCTTAAGTTGGCAAAAGTCAAATTGAAAAAAAAAATCACTTCTGCCACCACAAATCCAAATAGGCCCTATATCTTCCCTGTGGATTGTTGTAGGAAGTGATAACATTATCAATTTGATTTGAACATATAAAAACAAAATTTAATAAGAATCTCTATTCATTTAGAACATTATGAGTTTATTCTTTGGAAAATTACCATCAATATTGAAACTTAAAGGAAAATGTGATTTCAAAGATGTTATTGTCTTAATTAATATCTAATTATTATTAAAAGTTGAAATAAGAGTTATTGTCATATTAGTATGCTGATTAATATACCAACTAATAATATTCATAAACCTCCTTTTATATTTTCTAAAAATCTATAATGCATTTGAACGATAATGAATTTCTTTCTTTTTTTTTTCAGGTCTAATTGGTTGGTCATGCGATAATTATTATCATTCATGAAAATAAAAGCCAATTTATTTTTAAAGTTGACGATATTATTTTGAAGTATTTTTAATATCTCGATTAATATCCCAATTGTAACTATTGTTATATTAATGTCCCAAGTATTAATTAATATATGAAAAATTCATTTTCAACCATTGTAGGAATATCTATTCATGCTTTGGTTGCTTATAAAGTTAATTAATATAATTTATAAAAATCAAAGGGCAATTTAATTTTTAAGTTGTTAATGTCTCAATCAATAGCAAATTGTTATTAAAAATTGAAATAAGATTTATTATCATATTAATATCCCAATTAATATATCAATTGATAATATTTGACAAACTTCCTTTTTGATATTTACCAAAATCTATAATGCATCTAAAAAATAATGAATTTCTTTTTTTTAAGTCATATTGGTTGCTCGTGGGATTATTATCACCATACATGAAAATCAAAGGCCAATTTATTTTTAAAGTTGATGATAATAGTTTGGAATATTTTTTTAATATACATATTTTATAATGAATTCATAAATTCATGAATTATATAATATTTCTCAAACGTGTGAATATACTAAAAAAATAAACATTGTAGATCATGCTAGCTACTTTGATTACGATATTCAATCATATTTACTATCTTCACCGAGCCAGCTGTGGAGGATGTTTCAAATTACATTTTGGATTAGAAAATTAAAATGGCAAAAAAAATCTTGTAGATTAAGGAAATCAAAGTCCAATGCTGATATGATCAATGGCCATCACACAAATATAAAGGTAAATTCTAAGAAAATAATACACCCTAAGATATTCCCTACATAAAGGTTGGTAGAGCCTAGCATGGATAGATAATGGAAGGTCACTTGTAAGCACGATATTCATGAGAAGTCCACCATGATCGTACTGGCAACAATACCCTTATTCCTGTTGTTATGTTTAAATGAATAAATACCAGGATGCTCGTAGTTGTGCAAAGCCATGAATAGCACCATCACATAAGCTTTTGAAAATAGTCAAACCTAACAAATCATAGAAATCAACAAATCAAATTATCAAAAGTTGAAATGACAAAATAATCAAACTGACCATGTATCCTCTTCATTTTCACTCACTACAGTACAACAATTTGATCTTCTTATGGGAGCTTAGTATAATCAGAATATGCCTAGTATACAGAGAAGTCCCAAAACACACAAGAAAGAGTTTCCACTTGTACATAGGGAAAAAATCAAATTATGGTCCAATTGATTGAGCAAATATTAATGAATATAGATTTTGATAAGTTAGAAATAAATTGCAAAATTAAAATAGGCACGCAAGTCTCCACAAAATATATACTTGACATAGCCATCTGAGGATAAAATCCTAAGGCTTTCACAAGAGATGCCTTAGCCAGACGATCTGCACCTCTACCTTCTAATCCGCCGTAGGATACTGCGTATTTCAAGCATCAAACCTTTGTCCCTATGCTCTTCACCGCACACCCAAGAGTAAGGGTACATGCCTTCAATGAATCATTTTCTTCTGACTCTAATGTCTCATGTACGCTTCAGCCAATGAATATGGATGTTATATATAATAGAGTTGTGGATTAACGAAAATCGGAATCAACTCCATGAATATTTCTAGGATGGAAAAAAAAGGAATCACTAATTATGGGGAATTGATGGAGTCATATTTTTCGCAGTCTATATTCCCTTTTTCAGGAAATTATAAAATAAAGCAAATTCAGGAATTTAATAATTATCAAATTATTTTCAAACATGATTGATTGACAAATCAAATATGAACAAACATGCATTATGGGAATTAGGAAATATTATGAAATAATGATTAAGATCATGCATTTCATTTCTCAAGAAACTAGGTATTCCAAGTTTTTAAGGATCATGTTGATGGAGTATCTAGTAATTAAGCTATACCAACAAGCTCACACCTAACGAGTTGATTAGCTCATTTAATTCGTGTGTTAAATGAATATGTATGGTTTGTTTGATTCAATTTTTGTTAAAGAAAGCCTAAACTTAAACTCCTTGAGTATCTAAGTCCTTTCCTCAATAAAACTAATTTTTGTTGATTTTACCGACATTGGCTACAATTTAATTTTAATGCGGATGGCTTGGAAGGATATTTAATGAATTTTGCTGACTCACTGATTATTGATTTGATCTTACTATGGTTACCTTTCTTTCTTTCTTTTTTTTGCTTTTGGAGAAAGAATGTTTGTTTAGGGAGAGAAAAACAAGAAGGGATCGATTATTAGGGTTTTATCAAAGATGTACAAGTAATGGCTTATGCTTCATTTTCTTTGACTATGTTTATACCTTTCAAAATAATACTCAATCACTGTCATCCCTTATCATTATATTTTCACTAAAATATGATTATTCACTCTTACATACTAAAGAACCATAACCATAATTTAAATGTACAGTAAGAATTATATATTGATTTTAAAATTATGTACTTATTGTAACACCTTACTTCTACAATCGATCTAATGAATTTTACGTAGTGAATTTGAATCATGAAGTAATATTCATTTAAAAAGTTCTTTCAATTCCCAACCTCAGGATAGGATTCAACCCTTAGGGCTCGTTTGGTTAGATTGCATTGCACATATGCGATGGTAATCTTGATTGCATTACCATTGGTGGCCTGTTTGGTTGGGCTTATTAATGGTAATGTAGATTACAATTGTAAAATAGATTGCATATTTTATGGTAATCTCCATTCATAGGGGGACCCCTATGAAAACTCATTGCAGGCTTGTAATCATTGATGAAATCTCAATTTTAACCCTACTAATATAATAAAAAGACAATATACACCCTCAATAGAACAAAACATCAAAATTTATATTCATTTTTTTTGCCTTTCAAAAGCAAAAGCCCTAACGTGAGCGCAGAACATCGAAAAATGCCAGATTCTGTCTTCAGAAAAAAAAATCCCAGTAAAAAATGCCAGATTCTGTCTTCAGAAAAAAAATCCCAGTCAATCGATTCTTGGATCTGTCTTCAGGACAGTACGAAAAATGCCAGATTCTGTCCGGGCCCAGAAAGGACGGCTTCCACATAATAGAATGTAAGCAATTACACCGATGCTCCACATGTCTGCTTCAGTACCATAAGATCTATGCAAAACTTCAGGAGCCACATAGTATGCACTCCCCATAATATCATCCAACCTGGGAATCGATTGACTGGGATCAGCTTCTCTTATGTGGATTTAACTTGCTTATTCTTGTTTGAGTTATGCACTGACGCTGTGATTTGGGGTGAGGAAGGAGATGATTGGTGATGGAGGTTTTTTTTATGTTTAAGGGGTATTTTAGACCTTTTATAATTCAATTTAAATATTAAAAAAAAAAATTTCTCCACATCTTATTATTAAACAACCAAACATGATGATGGTAATCATTATTGCATTGCACCCCATTGCTTTGCAGTCCATTGCATTACCAGAAGGGTTTGCAATTGAACCAAACGGGCCCTTAGTTGAGTGGGATTTTAAGAAAATTTCAACACTTTTCAAAAATGAACGTAAAGTGGTTCGTAACTCATCTTTTCTTAATTCTTTGTATTATCTTAATCAGAGTGATTCTTTGCTCATTTTTATGTGCGGAAGGTTTCTTAACAAATAGGCTCGTACCGTGCGATTACCCATTTCTAATTCAACTACTGTGCTTAGGATAATCGACTTGTCCATCATGCAATGATATAAAAGTAATCACTCAATGTTTATAACACAAAGGTTCAACGTGTAAATAATTCTTCTCCTTCGTTGCTACTTCTTCTCCTAGCACAACGTCCTACACTTCTCTTCAGTGCTCCACTGCTTATATGGTTGGTGAGGGAGAGTGAGATTCAAGAGAATCCTAGTAGCGAACAGTGCTAACAAATGCATACAAGAAATGCTTTGTGCATGACATGCTTGCTTACATAAATTCATGCCAACATAATGACATATATGCATGCTCAATCTTCAACACATTACACTAAAGGCCATAGTATAAGTAAAACAGAGTTCCACTCATTCACATATGCTTCATACAATTCATCAAAACAATTAACACATCAATACACAAGCACACATATCAAGTTATGTATGTAAGTTAGGAAAGTTCCCTGCCTTTTGTCTTCAAGTTCCCTCCTTGTACCTTCTCGTCCAACGATTGAAGCTTCTTGGAAATTCTTTAACTTTTCTTCTTTCTTGACTTCTCATGACCCTAGATAAATGGTGATATTATTAGAGCCATGACAAATAAATGTCACTTGGGCTACTTTAGCCTCTAAGACTTGACTTTATTCTTTTGGACCATACTTGTCCCAAATTTTAATAACCCAAGACATCTTGGTTGGTTATCCTTAAAGTTAACACATTAGGCCCAATGGGTATTTAATGAGCCCACACTAACTTTATGGGCTTTACTTAACCATTGAAGTTTAAATTAATTACTAATTGCCCTTACTTTCTTATTTTCGCCTAATTACCAAAAATCTGCCAAAATTTTCAATAATCTTTGAAATTTCATAACTGATTGTACCGATGTCTAATTGTGATGATTCCAAAAGCTATGTGACCCCTAATCAATCTAGATTCAAGGAACAATATACCTATTAAACTTTTGGAAGCACATCAATACAATATCTCACTTAATTGATCACTACCCCCAGAATTTGCCAGTTTTCCAGACCAAACTTTGAAAATTCATTATTAATTCTACCAAAATCCAAATGGGTTGGTTCTAAGTTCTATAAAAATCTATCTAAGTCCTCTTTCAATGAAAAATATTATAGAGTCCCAATTATAACCACATAGTTCCTAAAAATTTGTCAAACTCAAACTGTTATAGATTTCTTTCCAGATTCAAGGTCAAATTTTGAAAAATCATAACTTTCAATCCACTAGTCCAAATGGCTTATAGTACCTATCAAATTAAAGCTTTAAATGTATACTTTAATCTTGTCAAGTTCATAGCAGTTGGAGTAAGTTTGACTGATCAAAAACAAGTTGCAAGTTCTTTGTCTCCAGAAAAAGAAATTCAGGCAGACTTGAACATAACTTCCAAAATCATCATAAATCATCATTTAACCATAAACACATGATTAAACCTTAAAAATACCCCTTTGCAAAAATATGAACAGTACTCCACCCCCATTAACCTCATTCAAACAACAAATCAATCGGTTCAAAATGAAGCCTAAGCTTACCTCTACGCGTTTTTGCAACCGGTTGACTATCCAGCAGTACTCCGGCAAGTGAGATGGCACCAAACACCTCTGATCAAGAATCTGAAACTATAGAAATGTTGCTCTCACTAAGAGGAACAATATTACAGAAGACTCCAGGAGCTAGAAACGTCTAATCAAAGGTGAAATCAGTTCAGAACTCCGAGATTTTCACTATCCATCCGCCTTCTCTCCTCTTCCATTTTCTTGTGTTTTTTTTTTCTGATTTTCCTCTTCTCTCTACATATTTGGATGAAATTCTAATAAAAAGGGGAAGGAAGGTGTTGAATTTTGCCCAGTGTCTCATTCTTTGATCTCAAGATGCCAAGTGTCTAGTGATTGAATCATAAGATGCCAAGTGTCTTCTTTTATCTTGATTTCTCTCTCTCTCTTTGGGCGTTCTTTCATGTCAGGGGAAGGAGAGGCCTGATGAATTTCCCTGACTCTAGGGTACAGTGCTCCAAAAAATTTAATTGGTCGACCGGACAGGGGAGCAGTCAATTCCCTTGACTTTAGTGCCATGTGTCACTGTCTTGGAATGCCAACCAAAAAGGCAAGATGGACACCTCATGATGAAGGGACAAGTGTCACCTTCCAATTATGCCAACAAAAAAGTATGAATAGTGTTTTTCATGATAATGTGTACTTTGATGACAAGTATGTTAGATCTCATGTTTTTATAATAACAAAGAATATTATGAAAAAGATTTAATTAATAAATAAGTTTGAGCAAAGTAATAACAGGGAAAAGCATCACTTGAAGTAAGCATTGGAGTAATGAAGAAAGGCCAAGAGAAAAAGCTGAGAAACTTGATGAGAAGTAAGTTTTCTAAGGCATTACTCGAGTATGAACTCGAGTAATGAGACAAAACTTGAAGTAACCAGAGATACCTTCGAGTAACCTGCCAACGTTACTCGAGTAAGTACTCGAGTAATAGTGTCAATGTTTTCAAGTTGCTCTCGGCCTTCCAATGTTACTCGAGTAACCAGGTAAATTATTTAGAGTTGCTCTTGGCCTGCCAACGTTACTCGAGTAGCTACTCGAGTAACCAGGTAAAAGTTTTCAAGTTACTCTCGGCCTGCCAATGATACTCGAGTATGTACTTGAGTTACTCTGTTTCAGAAAATGTGTTGCTCTCGGCATTTTGTACCATGCCAACGTTACTCGAGTAACTCACTGTGGTAAGCAAAAACCTGAAGGTAGTACTCGAATAACTTGATCTATTTTTATCTTACTTCACTCGAGGTTCTACTCAAGTATGCAGGTATTTAATGACTCTTTTTAAGTGGATTACTCGAGTATGTACTCGAGTATTCAGAGTTATTTTTTGAAGAAAAACTTCAAGTCATTACCCGAGTAAGCTATGAACATAAATTGAGTTTACTCGAGTATGTACTCGAGTAACAAGGTAATCAAACTTGAAGTGCTCTCGGCCTTGAAATCCTGCCAACATTACTGGAGTAAAGCATCGAGTAACCTAAAGTTTATTCAAAGGTATACTCGAGTTGGTATCCAAGTAACCTATCAATAAAAGAATGCAATACTCGAGTAGATACCCGAGTAAACCAGTAATTCCAAAGGTTTGATATTTTGTTTATTCCATGCACTACCCAAGTAATGTTATATTTGTTTGTTGACTTGCAATTCATGAAAGTTTTCCCGATGATACTCGAGTATGTACTCGAGTAACCTTTAATGAATACTCGAGTAGCTACTCGAGTATGCAAACCCAGAAATTCAGAAATCATTCCAACATTCATTGTTTTGTTTCCTATTTGATTAACCTTCCATTATATTAGTATTCTTAGCATATCCACAGATAAACAATGAAGAGATCTTACCAAATAAGGAAAGTCAAATGCAACGTTCAAATGTCACCGACCGCCACCTACCACAAACGTATATCTTTCAAATACTGGAAAAGTCAATAGTGGTTGCGCACGCTCTAACGGGTATGAAGAAATATGTTCCAGCAATCATTACCAACGTATCTATATATATGGGAACCTCCAAACAGAGAAGAACAAGAACACACACACAAACGTATCATCAAGTTCATTACTTTGTTTTACATTATACTTGTAATTCTATGCTTCAGTGATTCTTATTCACTCTGTGAGAGAGATATTTCATTCAAACTCAATATTTATTATTGAGGTAACTTAAGGTTGTGGAACCTTGAGTTGGGGATTAGATTACAACTTGTAAGGGGGAGCGAGTGTTCAGGCGAAGGAACTTGCTTATACTGAGGTGCCAAGAATCCACTGAATCTTGGAAGTTATAGTAAAACTCTTAGAGAAGCTCTGAGGACTGGACGTAGGTCAAAGTGGTTGTGACCGAACCAGTATAACTCTCGGTGCACACTTCGGTGATATTTCTCCTTACTCCTTATTGCTTTATATTCACCGTCAAGTTTTTATTTGCAACGAAATTTTAGTATCACCCAATTCACCCCCCCTCTTGGGTGAAACGCTTGTTCTAACAAAGTATCACCTTCTTATTCATCCAACACAAAAGTTGAGTCATCATTACTCATCATGACTTACTTTATTAAAGCTACTTTAATAAAGTTGCTTTATCGGTATTTGCTCGAATTTCACTCGGTACTTACTCAGAATTGCGTCACATGTATCAGAGCCCGCAAGATGACGCCAGGTCTAAGTATGTGTGTAGGCCCCACATGGCACCACCTACAGGTGACTTTTGTAATATCGCAAATTTTGGGATCGGAGGCTAGAGACTAAGCCTGAAATAAGTGAACTATTAAGCCCCAGTTTAGTAAGTGTCCCAAATTTACTCCCTAATATTTCTTATGAATAGGGGTATTAAAGGGAATAAAATAGTGAATTAAAGAATATAGGAAATTTATTGAAGTTGTAAGAGCATGCCGTTTCATTGCTTCAAGTGAGGCAGTGGGTTTGTCATGTGGTTTTGGTAGACCACATGATGAGCCAAAATTATGAAATTTTATAGGATGAAAGTAGATATCCTAATATTTAATTTGATAGGTACATGAATCAACTAGAACTATATACAAAAAGTTATGAATTTTTGAATTTAGTCCAAAAAAACTAGAAAGTTTCTGGAGCAGCATCCAAACAATTTAATTTTGGGACTTTTATGCTTCCAATTGGAAAAATTCTATATTTTTTCTTGAAACTAGATTCAATAATGGTTCTATAGCCTTTAGAATCACTCCAATTTGATGTTTACAAATTTAGTTATAATTTTTCAAAGTTTAGGCAGAAAATCTGCCAGAATTTAGTAAAACTCCAAAATTGGGAAAATTAATTAATTAAATTATGGGATATTATTAAAACATCATCCTCTTCCTTCCAGCCCCAAAATTGACATCCAAGTGTAAAAAATAGAGAGAGAGAGAGGAGAGAGAAGGAAAAGAAAACTCACAAGGTAGGTCGATTTCTTTGATGAATTTGTTCCTATCGTATATAATCCTTCTCCTAAGCTTCTCTTCTACATGATTTAAGGTAGTTGAAGCTCAAATTTTGGTGTTACAAAGGCTAGGGTTTTGGCCACACTAAGGAGAGCCAGAAGGAGCTTAAGGTAACCTCTAAAACTTTAAAATATTGCTTGTTCTGGCTGCATGAATAGTTTAATCGGTGAAATTCTATCGAATTGGCTTTGATTCTAAATTTAGAAAATATGGTGTCCTAGGCATTATGCTGCCAAAATTGAGCCTAAATGGTAGTTATAATGTAATTAAACGGTTAATAAAGTGGTTAGGAGTATAAAGAAGTCTGTGGAGTCAAAACTCGGAAACCCCAACTTTTTCCAGGGAATCTTCATTTTCTGCCTGGGCTATTTCTAGAGGGGTTAGGGCTGGATTTTTTATGTTTTGATGATTCCATTGTGTTCAGGAGGAAAATTAGGTGGGGTCACAGTTGAACACTTTCTCAGAAAAGCCCTAAAAAGTATAATGACGAAAACGCCCTTGAACCCTGAAATAGGAACTGTCAAAGGCATTATAGTTTTTTGGTAGTGAATTTAGTAATTTTGAGTCTGGAAATGGATTCCTTGGGTGAACATATGTCAGAATAGCCCATGTCAAAATTTTGGGAAAACTATGGCCGGGTTAGGCCAGGTCCTTGAGGGTATTTTGGTAAATTTTTACAATAGACTCCTATAACCACTATGGAATTCCTAAAATGGTACATGAATGGGTTTTGACCTAATTCTTGCACATTTGACATTTTATGACCTAGTTGAGAGCCCAGGTTGCTAGCATGTAGATCGAGTCACAAAGTTCGATGAGCCTCCTTAAGGATCAAAAAGGTTTAAGGTAGGAAACTTACCTCTCCTACATGTATTGGATATTTGTGCTGGTGTATTGATACATGTTATTGCTTTTCTTGATTATGTGAAATATATATGAATGATTGAAACTCTGTTTTTATTTATATTATGGCCATAAGTATGTTGTTTCAAACATTGAGCACGTAGATATGTCATTGTGTTAGCATGAGTTTATGTAATGCAAGCATGTCATGCATTACGCACTTATCTTGCATGCATATTGGTATATATTTCCTACTAAGATTCTCTCAATTCTCACCCTCCCTTACCAACAATTTAGATAGGTAGAAGCAGAAGAAAGTGGCTCTCAAGGTAAAGATGTAAGTTCCGGCCACATACACTCCCTGTTCAGACTAGGAAGATGAGTTGGTTACCTGTAAACTTTGAACTATTTTAAAGGTCTGTAATCTTATGTATAACCCTATTGGGAATTTCTGTATTATAATCAAGCATATTGTATCAATAATATCAGTATATTTCTGCAATTCATGTTGTGCCCACCAAACCACGCATTAATAGTCCGCTGCAAGTTAATATAAGATAAGGGTGTGGCAACTTTCCTAAAAACGCAGGGTATACCCGTCAACCCTACAAAATGTCATGTGCACACCTACGCCAGCATATTTTGCTCAACCAATCAGTCCCATACGTCATGACATAGATGGGTGGCATCTTTTTACCGACCCAATGACACCGTATATGTGTCCTATGCATATATGCACCAACACTTTAATCATACTATTTATGAATACTGGGCCATCTACCCGGTAGGGCCGGATTACATAGTCCCTAAGAGTCTTTCTAACTCTCGACATTCTTGGGACTCTTCCCAAACTGGGCTTAGTCATCTGCCTGATATAGGCTTATCCTCAAGTTTCTATGCTCAAAATTTGAGATATTACACTTGTTATATTTTAATTCGAATTAACAAAATAATTATAAAAATTTTAAAAAGCTTAAAAGAATCCATATTTAAAGATTTCATTGCCTAAGTGTATCTATGTCTTTTAACATGTGCAATTCATTACCAACTATATCCAAATATCTTCTATTTTCTATTTTGCTTGTCAAATTAGACATGTCAACCCATACTCAGGATATGTAACTCTATCCAATTATATGCAACATATTTTTTAACTATCTATAAAATTTTTTTTCATTATAAGACATTTGCTCGTAACTTGAAGAGGCAGGATAATCAAGACTTTAGAAATATTATGTGAATCACAAGGATGTTTGCACCCTGTGCATTGCTCGAAATGCACATTAAATGTGAGAAAATGAATAGTATACATCCTTTGAATTTCTTTAACATATATCTATATATATAAAAGAATGTCTGATTAATTTAATTACAGATTGGAACAAAATAATTGTTGATCATAATTTTTTTAATAACATTGCACTAATATCTTCCTTTTTTTTATTATAGAAAAAACTTGTATACTTAACTCTATAGGCTTAAGGCTCCTCTTTTCAATCAAATCAATATATGTGGATTCTTTTATAAATTCATATTTTATAAAAAAAAAATTATTATCCTTAAAATTTCCTTGTCCTGGTTTGATTGGACAAAAAATAGTAAACATATAAACTTATCTAAGACTTTTCCTCAATATATAATTATGCTGATGCTAGTAAAAAAAATAAAAGTAAAAAAGTCCTATCATAAATGATATTGGCGGTTTTAATTTTGTTGGATAATAAAATTCAAATGAGTTTTAAATTAGAATGTGGGGAGACTAAAGGAGAGAATATAGGTGCATGTTTGGATTAGCGGTAGAAGCTGCTTTCTTAACGTGATTTCGGTATATGAGGTAAGTATGTAAGAGAAATTTTATCTCAACTTTCATGAGCGTGCTTTTACAACGCTAACTCAAACAGCCCCTATAAGGTTTGACTAAGCGTAATTTAGTATTTCAAATTAATATTTTAAAAATTTGGTCCTTATAAATAATTAGATTTTTTAAAGATCCTTTATGATTAATATTATTTTATGTGCCCTTCTCCCTAATTTTTCCTTAAATTTATTGTTCATATTTGATGAATTTTGATTTGATGTGAATTATTTTCTTATCTATATAATCAATTTCTTCCCATATAATTTCTTTATTTCTTATCAATATAATGAAATTCTTCCCATCTAAGTTTTCTATTTAATATTTAATAGGGAAAACTCATTTGTAGGTATCTATACTTTTACAAATTTAATCACTACAAAAAAAAATGGCAATTCGTAGCGGTGCATTTATAGTAGTCAAAACAAACCGCTACAAATGTGAGTATTTGTAGCGATTTTGATCAAAATCGCTACAAATCTGCAACAAGCTACCTTGCACCTAGTGGCACGCGGGTTAGGGAACAGACTTTATATCAGTTTACAATGTATAACTACTACAAAATTTGGCACTAAGTTGGCGCCAAATTTACCACGGTTCATTTGTAGCAGTTCATAAATATTAACCACTACAAATTTGGCGCCAAGCAATGGTGCGAAGCTGGTGCAACTATTGTGGCGATTATTTTATAGCAATTATAATCAAAATAACCACTACAGAATGCAAAAAGCCACATATTTGTAGCGTTTAACCTTAACCGCTACAAAGTGGGTGACAAATTTGTAGCGGTTAAAGCTTATAACCGCTAACCAATACAAAATAGAGAGGGTCTGCAGGTTTCCAATGGTTATATGTACCACTACAAATGTTCACAATAGTCGAGATAGGGTTTGTGGATTTGTAGTGGTTTTTATTAAAACCGCCACTAATCCGGGCGCTATTAAAGCCCCGTGCCCCCTCCAATTCCTCATTTTGCCATTTTGATTTCTCACGCACCCTTTGAGATTTTCCTTTAGATCAGAGGTTCTGCTGAAGCTTTTGACAAAATTTGCTACGTGAGGTTAGCAAAGTTAAGTGCTTTATTTCTTTTTTTGGCTATTATTTTATAATTTTGATATATAAATTGTGCTAATATATATTTTTTTATAGGTATATATATTATGATTTCTGAGTGAGACAAAGGGAAGGGGAAGGATGCTAAACTTCCCCCTAAACCTATTTTGTAGGGGAGCAACAGCAGAGGGGGTAGTGGGAGAGGCGGCAGCAGAGGGCAACGTGGGGGTAGGCATGCCCCCATGCTTTCGTAGGGGTCGACCTCACCGCAGTAGCCACAGGAGGTGGCCCCACCACAGCTGCCCCTCTAGGAGATGAGCACACAATAAACGGCCCCACAGGAGGCGACCTCTCCAGAGCTACATGTTCAGCCCAAGGGTAAGATCAATTTCAAGGATCTGGACGAGAATGAGGAATTGACATCCTGATTCCTCTTATTGAGATGGAGCGGTTCCTGGATGAGGAAGACGTGAGGGACCAGAATAACCTACGGTGGTTGTCTGCCCTATCGATGGGGTTTAAGGTGCAGGTTCAAAGTAAATTTAATTATTATTTTAATAAATTTAATGTTGAAATTCTATAGGTTAATTTTTAAAAAAAAATTTAAATAACATATGTGGTAAATTGTGCGGATGAGTAAGGGAACATTTAAACGAGGAGGCTGTACATAGCCGATCTTAATAGCATAAACTGAAGCCTATGTGTGGTAGTTCCGTGAAATAAGGCTAAAGACCAGCCGAACGAGAATGGCATTCACCTCTTCAACCGCTTCCTAAACGAGCTGGGCTCGAATTACATGCGGTTCCCCATCCACTTTGGGACGTAGAAGAACGTTCCCAAGAGTAGAAGGATTTGGCGTGGGACGACGCCGTAAAGGTAAATAATATTATTTAATTATATTATATATTTTATAATTAATTTTATTCAATTAATACTTTTTTAAACGTATCATTTGTAAGTAAATGTATTTAATTATTTTTTATTCAATTGCATTACAGCTTAGGTTTAACCCGGAAGAGGTACAAGCTGATGAAGATGAGAGGCGACTAGAGGAATAGGAGGAATCATCTCTTCCACAGTATGAATAAGGATGGGATGATACCTCTGCAGCAGCTAATCAAGAATATCCCAGACGACATCCCATCGAACGACGGGGCGAGTTTTATCTAGTATAGAAGGAGCACAAAAGGGCAGGTAATTTATTTATAATTTTAATTTTAATAAAATTTTCATAATGTTTATGTTTTTAATAATTATAATTGTTTTATATTTTTTTAAATAGTTTTAATATTGTTTATCTTATGCAAGCTCTTTCGTAGAGGAATACCAGGTGCCGAGGGCAACAAAAACATTAACTGTCACTTACAGCAAGCTGGTAATTTATTTATAATTATAATTTTAATATAATTTTCTTAATGTTTATGTTTTTTAATAATTATAATTGTTCATAATACTAATTTATTGTTTGATTCTTTTAGGAGAGGAAGGCTCACCAGGAGAACCTCCAGACAGACTACAGAGAGATATTCACTATCACCTATAGACACTGTGTTGGGACTCCGACCTCTCAACAAAAGAAGAGGCCATTGTAAGTTAATTTATTGTTATATGTTTTTAGATACAACAGTCGTAGGCTGAGCTGCGAGAGAATCAGACCTAGGAGTCACAGGGGTCTGTGGACCCCACTGTGCCATTGAAAGCGGATCTGGGTCCAGTTGAGCACCCTGGACACGTGCAGGGTCAGGGGATAAGCGCCAGACCTAGTATGGTCCACAATAGGAGTGCCACCTCTGAGTCTGGCAGCTCTCATGCGCAGATGTTCGGGGTCAAACATTCAAGGGATGACTCTATTAACGAGCTCCGTTCGGAGGTTGCCAGGACACATGCTACGATAGCCCATCAGATGCAACAAATGTAGCAGCAGGCCGATTTCTACTACGCTCAACATATACAATGGCGGGATATCATGAACAATATGCTGGAGCAGTCGTGGAGCCCCCTGTTCCCTAACAAGGACCATTCACAGGTCCCCCTATCCCTAGGTTCATCATCTAGCTACTAACTACTGCCAAAGATGATGGTGCGGTTTACTCTACTCAGTACCATGAACCCACTCCCCCTGAGGGAGGACCTGATGATCAGCGTCATGATTCTGCCCCTCCGGATAGCTAATTTATGTTTTTAGTTAGCTTTAGGAAAATTATATTTTTCTTTTTAACATCTGTAAACAAATTTTGATATTTATATTTTCATTAATGCTATATTCATCTTTCGTTTACAACTCACAAAAAAATTTAAAAAAAAAATATTATTTATAGCGGTTGTAACAAAACAACCGCTACAAACTATGCAAAGAATGAATATTTATAGCGGTTAAGCATACTAAACTGCTACAAATAGAAACTACATATTACTTTGTAGCGGTTCCAGGTTATAACCGCTACAAAATACAAAATAAAAAATTTGAAATATAACCAATAGTCAAGACACTTTGTAGCAGATTTCACAACTACAACTACTACAAACTGTCAATTTGAAATTTGAATATTTTAAATCCTACCTTATACATTTGTAGTGGTTATACAGTACAACCGCTAGAAAATGATTTGCACACTAGTAGCGGTTTCTTAACTAGAACCGCTACAAATTAAAAATTTGAAATTTGAATGTGTTATTTCCCACCAATGGTCATAGACATTAGTAGCGGTTGTTTTCACATAACTGCTATAAAAAGTCAAACATTTGAAATTTGAATTTCATATCTTGCCAACAGTCCTCTTTTTTGTAGCGGTTTATTTAACTATAACTGCTATAACCTTATATTTAGTAGCGATTATGGTAGCGATTTTAGAACCTCTACAAATTGTTTAACGTTAGAGGATTTGAATATAAGCTTTTATGCACCCGTCATTTCGTATTCACTCATCTTCTTTGCTAAATTTTTTCACTAGATATGGATAAGTCATGGATCAAGTTGCCACGCAATTTTCCAAAATATTTGTACGAATTAAACAATTTCTTGGATTTCGCCTACTATCACGCCAGTTGTAATGGTAAGATTGTTTGTCTATGTTAGAGATGCAAGTTCAAGAAGTGGCATGCATGACAAGTTGTCAATGAACATTTGCTTGTGAAGCCTTTCTCGGAAGACTATACGTTCTGGGGAGTTCATGATGAAAAACACGATATGAGATATGATGATGTTGTTCCTCAAAGTTCACAAGTAGGAGTTTAACTAGATGAAGATGATCCTATTAATGATGTTGTGCATAATACGTTTGGTTTTCAAGGCGACAACTTCAATGAAGAAGTGCAAGGTTCAGAGTTGGTATTCTTGAGGAATGAAGCAACTTAGTATATTTTTGGCTTAATCGACGAAGCAAATCATCCTTTATATCAAGGTTGTTAAAAATACTCAAAATTATATTTCTTGATCAAATTATATCATATCAAGTGCTTGTGTGGAGTCACAGATAAGGGAATGTTGATGTTGCTGGAATTATTACAAGATGCATTCCCCGACGTGGAGATTCCCACATCATTCTACGAGACCAAGAAGATTTTTAACAGATTGGGCTTAAACTACCAAAAAATTGATGCATGCCTAACGATTGTATGTTGTATTAGGGAGATGATGCTAGCTGGGAGATTTGTAAGTGATGTCACATATTGAGGTATAAGACAATTGGAAGGGGAAAAAACAAAAGAAGAAACCTGCAAAGATTCATATATACGTCCCTTTGAAGCCGCGCTTACAAAGATTGTTTATGTCATTCAAAAAGGCGGAGCACATGAGGTGGCATGAAGTTGATAAGAATGAAGATTGTAAATTAAGACATCCCCGGGATGCAAACACCTAGAAACCGTTCGACAAAGACTTTGCATCTTTCATGGTTGACCCTAGAAATGTCTTGCTTGCTTTGGCAACTGACAGTTTCAATCTATTTGAGAATCTTAGCATATGTTACAATATTTAGCCAATAGTCTTAGTTCCCTACAACTTACCCTTTGGGTATGTATGAAACAAAGCTCCTTCATTTTGTCTATGATCATTCCAGGTAAAAAGATACCAAGTAATGATATCGATGTGTATATCCAACCACTTATTACAGAATTGCTTAACCTATGGAATGTCGGCATTAAGACCTATGACCCATATAAGAAGGCATTGTTTAATTTCTGTGCAGCCTTGATGTGGATGATTAGTAACTTTCCTAGCCTAGGAATATTATCTGGGTGAATATGCATACTGGGTCGGTGTGTCCAACTTACAATTTTGACTCTGACGCAGTACACCTTTCCTACTGCCGAAAGTGGTACTTCATGGTGCATCGCAGATTTCTTGATGGAAAGCACAAGTTTATATTGCAACAGAATAATTTCAATGGGAAACTAGAAAAAAATGGACCACCTTAGACTTTATCCGATGCAAATATCTTATAGCAGCTTGAGGATGTTGAATTTGAGTTAGGAAAAAGTGACGATGCAGCAAAATTAGGTTGAAAGACGAGCAGGACTTCTGCTTTTATGCCTCAGCAATAGAGGAAGATAAGTATTTCTTCACTCTTCCATATTGGAAATCTAATTTACTTCGTCAAAGTCTTGATATCATGCACATAGAAAACAATGTATGCAACAATGTGCTATATACGCTACTTAACGAACCTAGCAAGTTAAAAGATCATCTTTAAACAAGGAAATATTTGTGTGTCATGGGAGTTTGAGACAATGCGTGGCTAGATGAGCATGACAAATTTCAACCGGCAAAGATTACCCTCACAAAACCGAACAAGGAAGTCTTCCTTACGACGTTGAAGAAAATAAAAGTTCATGATGGGTATTCAAGCAATATTTCATGATTTATTGACATGTAGGCTTGAAAGGTTGCCGACCTAAAGAGTCATGACTCACATGTTCTAGTACAACAGTTACTCCTGCTAGCTATAAAGAATGCACTTCCTCTAGATGTGTCTATCATTTTGGTGGAGCTTTGCTCTTTCTTTCGGAAGTTGTGTTCCAAAGTTTTGATCATTGAGGAGCTCGATCAGCTGCAATCCAAAATCATTCTTATGCTTTGTCATTTATAGATGATCTTTCTTCGTTCCTTTTTCACTATGATGGTTGACCTTATAGCCTACCTTGTTTATGAAACAAAGCTCACTGGCTCAATTCAATATCAATGGATGCATCCTATTGAGAGGTACTCATTATTAGTTCCTATGTTTGCTAGTCACCCTTTTCAACATTTAGTATCATTTTTCCTTCTTTACTTTATAGGCTTCTTGGGAAATTGAAATCTTTTGTAAGGAATAAGGCATGGCCAGGAGGTTTTATACTTGAAGGTTATATAGAGGATGAGGTCCTATATTTCTATTCAAGGTACTTTGATGACATTGAGACGGCTTTCAACCGATTGCCTCATGTAGACGATTGTCCTGAACCTGCTCCAACATCAGGAGAGTTGTTAATCCCTCATGTTGGTAAACTAGTTGAAGGAATTGAGAACTTCAAATAACGGCAACTGAGAAGTTGCAAGCACATAAACATGTCTTGATTAATTGTACTTAAGTTGAACCCTTCCTTCAATAAGAATTGTACACTCATATGTTATTCTATATTTTTCATAACACTTTGTACTTACATTTCATGTTCACCTTCCCATGATTAATTACAGGGAATTCAGAAGTCATGTGAAGCGTCAACTCAGAATCCGTACACAAACATCCTCTGAAGTTAACAAAAAGGTCCATAGAGAATTTCCAAGCTTGTTTACGCGTAAAATACTAAATAACCACAACTCATACTTACCAGATTTCAGAGCTCTCACAATTGGCCCTCTTGACCATACAGAAAGGTTTACAGCATACAATGTTAATGGTTTCAAGTTTTGCACGGTTTTACGAGATCAAGGATTGTAAACTCAAAATTCGGGTGTTTATGGCACCTTTGGGACAAGAAGTTATGCGAGCAGCAGTGATGCCAACATGCAATTCGGAGGCATCTATTACTATGGAAAGCTTCTTGATGTTGTCGAACTAAATTACCAAGACTGTTTCACCATGATGTTGTTCAAGTGTTTGTAGGCCAATATCACTACTTCTCGAGGACTCATAATTGACAACTTAGGCATCACATCAGTAAATTTCTCACAGCCAGTTCACACTGGTCATTCTAAAGATGATGAACCGTATATTCTTGCCTCAGAGGTACACCAAGTTTATTATGTCGAGGACGAGGAGCACAAAGATTGGCACATAGTGGTTCATTTAAAGCCTTGAGACCTTTACAACATGGGTGATGATAATAACATCTCCTACGAGAGTGAGTCATTTCAGCCCACCAAATTTGAAAACTCCTTCCCTGAAGGCAATGACAATTTACCTATAGTTCGGTGCATTTTTCTTAAGTTCACATAATTTAAATTTAATTTTCGTACAAAATAATACCCCTCTAATAATTTCTTCATACAATTTTTGTAGGGATGGTGATGAAGAAAGATTAAACAAATTATTTTTTTTGTTCTTGTAAACCTAATGTATATTTTTATTAGAAAAATTCATAATGATATTTGTAGCGTTATATAACAGCTACAGAATCAATAAAAACCGCTACAAATTTAACAACCATTACAAAGAATGTCACAATAACCGCTACAAAAATAAATAGCTACAACACTTGTCACATTAACCTCTACAAGTGCTACATAGATCCCTATAAATACCCCCACCATACCTCACTTTAAACACTCCCCCATTTCTTTCAATCCTTCCTCTCTTTCGTTTTCTCTCATTTACAAATTTTTTTCTAAGAGTTGAGAGGTTGAACAAGGTGATCAAATATGGTAAAAAGTTTTTTAATTCTTTCATTTCAACATTTTTTCCCTAAAATAATATTTAATCTCACTATTTTTCTTTTTTTACAGATATTGAAGGACATTTTCTCATTGTTTCCTATGTTCCTTACATAATGATAACCACAATGTAGAAAATAACATAACAATTTCTTATTACCTACATATCCTCAATAATATTACCAATATAAAGTTTATACTTATCCAACTTAATTTAATCATTCTTTTTAAATAATAACTACTATAAGCTAAACTACTTAAACAATAAACTATTCAATCCAACATTATAAAAATGGGGACAGCTAATTGTATAATTTTTTTTAAAATTTCACAACATTTTGTAGCAATTTCAAGAACTACAATAGCTACAAATTTAAAAATAAAATGGGATTAAATTTCTAGCACTACTTCTAAAAATTCATATGATATTAGTAGCATTCACAAACCGCTACTGACTCTTGGCTTCATTTTTTTAAAAAAATACTATTTCAATTTAGTAGCGGTTTTAGAACCGTTACAAAAAATGGAGCTAATTTTTCATTTTTCATTTCCTGCCACATAAAATTGTGGCGCCAACAATTGTAGCAGTTATAAAACTGCTACAATGTTGACAGATAATGTGTTTTCAACATGAGAATCTTGTATAAGTTGGAGTAAACCACTACAAATATAGTAGCAGTTTTGTTGTGTAATACCCCAAAATTTGATTAAGGGATTATGACTTCAAAGGTGAGTATGATTATCGTTAAATCAACACTTTTGGAGAATGTGATATAAGTTGTGACTCGGATGTGTGGTGTTTCGTACCCAAACCCTGTATTTAAGTTCAATTATGGATCAACATCTAAATTGAATGAAAATAAGGGGGAGGGCGTATGTATGGTGAAATGGATGAGTAAAGTTACCGACCAATTGGTCAGTTACCGAAGAGGAAACTTATTGGTAACTTAAAAATCCATGGTTAGGATTGATTTGTGTAGGAGATCAAAGGGTGGAATCATGTGTGTGTATGCCTATATTTGCTCATGAAAGATGGAGCAAGAATGTGACACTTGACACTTTGTGAACCCTTGGATCTTGGTCAATTTTTCAAACTCTTCCCTCTCTACTCTCCTCTTCTAAGGTTGGCTAAGAGGCCATTTTGAGCCCAAACAATTGATATAATTCTCTCTCTCCTTCATTCTCCATGGACGTTCAACTCTCGAGAGGAAAGAGAAATGGAAAGGTGAGTTTTTGGTTGGTTTAATGTCCTCTTATGCTCAAATCATCTTTTTTTACTATTGTTCCTAGTGATGAGAGCTTCATTGCTATGGTTTTAGATTTGTGAAAGAAGGTGTTTGAGTTCTTGAATAAATTGGAAAGTGGAGGAATCAAGAAGCAAGTTTGGGGAAGAGGAAGAGGTGAGTATTTGATGTCTTTTAATCTAAGTTTTGTGACTTTTGATTGAGTTTTGTGATTTGTGGAATTTTTCCCTGATTTTGTGTAATTTCAAAATGGTGGAATTGAATGGTGTAAGGTGGTGCAATTGGTGTTATGTTGTGGCATTTGGTTATTGGAATTGGTTTGAAACTTTGATTGGAAAGGAATTGCAATGTTAAGGTTTGTGTATGGCATTATGTTGACATGTTGTAATCACTATGGAATATGTCAATGTGATATGAATTTGGTTGTTTTAGTGTTTCCAATAGATTGCTTGTGAAAATTTGTGTGGGGGGAGTGTTTGTTGTGAAATTGGAACCATTGGGAATAAAGGTGCAAAAACTGAAATTCTGTCCATTGAAACTCTTTGCTGGGTAGTTTGTTTGCACTGACATTTTGAATAGGCAAATGGTGTCTAAAAATTATGAAACTTTCCAGTCTTAAATTTCACATGTCAAGCTTCAAAATGAACATATAATTCATGTCATATCGTTTTGTGAGCTAGGAGTTATGATTTTCTAAAGTTTGGGATTAAAACTGGAATATGTTTTGGAGCAGTGTTGGATTTTGTGTAATTCTGTATTTCTGTGGTGATTTCTCGTAATGGTTCATATTTGTAACCCCCTTCATGATTAAGGCCGAGATTAGTTCGTAAAAACATAATTAATGTGGAATTAGAGACCGTAGGTGATTTTGGGACTTAAACAAAATCAAACTTCCCAAAATCATGGCTTACAAAAACTTTTACAAAATATGCTCATGACGGTCTCATATTCACATTTCAATACTAAATGGCCTATACAAGTTGATTTCATTAACAATTATCAGAGTATAAACAAATTCCCGACACACTCGGGTTCCATTCATTACTAAGAGATTTACAAAGGCTCAAAGCCCACGATTCAATACCCTTAACTTGGGGATTACACAAAACTATACTATCAATCCCAACATACACAATTGTTTCCCAAAATTATCCCAAAAGATATACATATATGATAACCAATAAAACCAAATATACTTCTAAACCGGAGCACTATCCGCTCTTCGTCGCCCGCTTTCCCTTTGATCCTTCTGCCCTGTCTAAAACATGGTTTTTGGGAGAGTGAGATTCTAAGGAATCCCCATAGTAACAAATCAATCATATAATGTACAATAATAGTGCATGTAAGCAAATCATTAACCACAACAAGCAACTACAACGGCAATTACAACGGCAATGGTTAGTATGACACATGTCATCCCTTACGATTGCTCACGCTGAATTGCTCACGTTGCATTGCATCACAGCAATCCACACAATACATTTCACCACAGCTGGGATTCATATAATGCGTTTCATACACAAGTCATACCGGCAAAATACACACAGCCCACGGCTGGATTCACAAACGCCGCCCCACGGGTTGGATTCACAATATCCATGACGATTACGACGGCAGTTCAACGGCCGACCTAGAGATGACCACCGTCAATTCCTACACGGCTCACGCTGACCTGCTCACGCCGTAATGGAACATGGCACATATTTCACAAATTCAACGATAAGTTATGCATGCCAAAACATCATACAGGATATAAGAGAAAAGTCACTACCTTGATCCTTCCGTGCGTGTCCTAGCGCCGGTCTCTCCCGAGGAAGGCAAATATCAAATCCTATATTCATAATTAGGGACGAAGGGTTATATTCTATTCCAAGACTTAATTAACTTGAAACACTTAGTTTTGGTTATCATAATTGACTCTTAAGAGGCCCCAAATGCCTCTAATAAAAGCCCTAAAAGGTTGGGAAACAATAGGTTAAAGATCCCCTTTCGATAACATAAAGTGCCAAAACACAGGGTTGGGCCGCGGCCCAAACATGGTCAGAAGGCCTTGGGC
Source organism: Inga laurina (assembly GCA_963855925.1). Taxonomy (NCBI): domain Eukaryota; kingdom Viridiplantae; phylum Streptophyta; class Magnoliopsida; order Fabales; family Fabaceae; genus Inga; species Inga laurina. The sequence goes on from OY979710.1 coordinate 11,710,424, forward strand.
TGCGGCCCGCCACTCGTGGGCCGCGGCCCAAAACAGGCCAGAAAGGTTTGGGCCGCGGCCCAGAAGTTTCCTGACTCTGGGCTGAACTTCGAAAAACCATAACTAATTCTAGAAAAATAGAAACGAGGTGATTCCAAAGCCAAATGAAAGTTATATGAGTCCTCTTGCAAGGAAAAATATAGCCCTTCACTGTAAATCACTACACAAATACATAATCACCAAAAACTAACCACTACTCCAAAACAGAGTTCTGTTTCAATCCTAAACTTTGGACAATCATAACTCACAGAATACCAAACGAAATGACATAAAATATAAGTCCATTTTGAAGCTTGGGATGTGAACTTTAAGACTGGAAAGTTTCAGAATTTTCCAATATCATTTGGTCACTCAAATCGCTCGTCCAAACTTACTGCGAAAAACAGAGCTCAAACTAGACAACTTTCCAACTTTTCCCAAGTGATTTTAATGAACCCAAAATCAATAACCAAGCTCATTCCCACACAAAATCACTCAAGGAATTCAATGGGAATGCCAAAATCACCAAAATCCTATTCCATTATCATGCTTTGGTTTTGGGTAACATTAAACACTAAACTTTCAAAATCTCCAAACTTAACAATTTCCAACCCAAACAATTCTATCTATCCAAAATGCATTCCAAACATACAAATTTCATACCAAACACATACCAAACTCCTAATGGCCCTCATTTTCGAAAATGACCCCAAAATTCCAGAAAATTCAAAGTATTTCAAATGGTATGAAACTTAGATAGAAAGATAGGGCTCACTCACCTTATCAACTTCTCTAAAGAGAGTTCTTGATTCACCACTTATCAAAATTTCGTGTGGCCACAAACCACAACCAATGGACAAGCTACAACCATAGAAATGTAGCTCTTAACTCAAGGATCAACTTTAATGAAGAACATTTTTCCATTAGAGGCCATTAAAAGGGTCAAATGGCTTACCTTTTACCAAGCTTCTTCCTCTTCTTCTGCAGAAATGGCTGACGAGAGAGAGAGAGCAAGAGAGAGAGAGAGAGAGGACGTGAGAGATGAGAGGGAGGAGGTGTGAAAATAAAATAATGATACTCCCTCCATGATTTCCAGCCGAAAGAGAGGAGAGGAATGAGAGAGAATTGATTATTTTAATCAATTTTGACTTACACACATGCACTCTCCCCCACACCCTCTATTGCCACATGTCAAATTGCTATTGGCTCTCACCAAATAAGTCACCAATTAACTTATCTAACCTCTCCATTAACCATTTAAATCACACATCTCATTTTCTCTTAGTTAGTAATTAATTTCTCCATTAATTACCACTTATGGCCAATAATTCCCATTATTCCAATTTTTCAATAGTTATGACATATTAATCAATATTGCCATAAAACACATAATAATCCTAATTAAATTCATAATTATCCATAATAATCATGATTAACCCATAATCAAAAATTGGGATATTACAATATTTTTCCTCTGAAGAGGACTTAAATGACTTTCAATAGGCTTTAGAATCACCTCATTTTGATTTTTCTAGAATTAGTGATGAATTTCTCAAGTTTCTTTGGCTGCAACCAAAAGTTCTTGGCTGTAACGCAAAACTTTTTGGGCAGTCGTTGGCCGCAGCCAAAAAATCTTGGTTGCAGCCAAAAAGTTTCTGTGCTTTTTTTTGCCGTAGCCAGAGATTCCTTGGCTGCAGCCAACACCTATTTTCAGCACTTTGTGATTTTAAAAAGTGGTTTCTAACCTAGTACTGCCCAATCCCGCCCAATCCCTTTAGGCATGTGTTTAGGCTTTGAGTAGCTACATAACAGTCGTGAATGATAACCAACTTAAGCATTTGAAAGTTAAGGAATTAGAAAAAGGATTAACCCTATGTCCTTGTTTTGGTTATAGGGTTTGATGTTTGCCATAACGTGAGTAGCCTATGCTGGAGCATACGTGGAAAGAACAAGGGTAGGGAACTTATCTCTCCTACATTTATTTGATATTTGTGTTGATGTATTGATGCATGTTATTACTTTGCTTGATTATGTGAAACATATTGAATGATTGACGCTCTGTTTTTGTTTATGCTATGTCCATAAGTATGTTGTTTGAAACATTGAGCTTGCAGATATGTCATTATGTGAGCATGAGTTAGGTAATGAAAGCATGTCATGCAGTAAACACTTATCTTGCATGCATATTGGTATTATTTTCCTACTGAGATTCTCTTGAATCTCACCCTCCCCTATCAACAATTTAGACAGGGCAAGAGGCTCGAGTAGGGGACAAGCAACCAGGAGTGGTAAAGACTCCTTTAGGATGTAGATTTGGTAGTTGGTTATCAGTTATGAATTGGAATAACTGTATATGTTTGGGATGTGTATTTGGATATGTGGATGTGTATATGTTCAAATGAGTAATTGGTTATGTGCTCGAGATGGATTTGTGTAATCCCCTGTTTGGGAAATTATAATGGGCGAATGTGCCCTGTAAATCCTTAGTAAAGGTATGAACTCAGGATTACCGGGATTATTATATTGTGCACTCTGATATGTTATGAATATGATTTATCTTCGCGAGGTAATTTTATTTGAAATATGAATATGAGACCAGGTGTATTAGATTTCGAAAGGTATTTATGAAACCCCTATCTTAAGGATGGGGACTTGAAATGAGTTTTGTTTATCCGAAGGTCTCTAATTTATTTTAATCACGTATTTTGAATAATAATTATGGAGGGGGTTACATGTTGCTTGAGTAACGGTTATTTATAACTGTCACAAAAATATTTGCAACAGAGGATTTTATAGTGGTTTTGTCAACCGCTACAAATATAGTTTATAGCAGTTAAAACGACTACAAATTCACCTTTTTAACCTCTACTAAATTGCACTTTTTTTTTGTAGTGAATTTGGTACCTGCATGTTTTCTTCTCTTAATTAAATCATTAATTTACTTTGTTAACACCGTTAGCTCTTTCAACTTTGCATTGCTAGCTACTGTACAAGGGTTAACAATGCTAACAAAGTAAAATTGAAGTATTTAATTAGGAGAGAAAACACACAGATACCAAATTAAAAATTGAAAAAATATATATAAATACACGTAAATGAGTTTTTTTCTAGATATCTCTAACTTTAAAGAGTAAAATGATCAATTATTTATTATATCAGTAAAATACATTGACCTCCCTTTTGCTTACCTTAAACCACATAAACATCTTTTGAAATCAAAATATATATTGTATAAATCTCCTTTTTAGTTTTGAAATTCAACATTTATCTACCAACAATTTTTACTTTTAAATCATAATATTGACTTATCATTTTGACTCCAATGCCTCTCCCTAACATAAATATTACTTAGTAATCATTTAATCATAAGGTTATCAACCCCGGATCAGATCGGCCGATTTGACCTGAAAACCGATGAACTTGCCATCTAACTAGTCAGGTCTAGCCATCAACCCAGGTCAGAATTTTTTTATTTAAAAGAAATTTTAATTCTTTGTTATTTTATTCATAACTTCATATTAATAACCCCGCAATCTTTACTTCCTCACTAGTTTGTGCAATACCCCAAATTTTATTCCCCAATATGCCTTATAAACATTTGTAGCATTTAGTGAAATGAAAGGGTGAATTTTGGAGAATGGGATTATGTGCCATTGAATGATCAAATGATGTTTAAAAATTATAAAATTTTACAGGATGAAAGTAGATATCCTAAGCTTTAATTTGATAGGTATGGGTAATTTTTTGAGTTGTATACAAAAAGTTATGTATTTTTGAAGTTTACCCAGTGAAACTGGAAAGTTTCTAGAATAGCATCCGAAGATGGAATTTCTAGGAATTGTGTACTTCCATTTGGATAAAGGCTATATTTGTTCTTAAAGCTAGACTCGATAAGAGTTCTATAGCCTTTGGAATCACTCCAATTTGATGTCTACAAATTTAGTTATGATTTTTCAAAGTTTGCATAGAAAATCTGCCAGAATTTGCTTGAATCCAAAGTTTAGGAAATTACATAATTTTGTAATTATGACATATGCATAATATTAAAACATCATCCTCCTCCTCTCATCAACCATTTTCGATGTTCTTGGTAGCAAAAATAGAGAGAGAGAGAGTTGAGAGGATTCTAGAGAGAGAAGGAGAAGAAATTCACAAGGTATGTCGATTTCTTCAATGAATTAGTTCTTAACGTGTATAACCCTTATCCTAAACTTCTTCTCTATGTAATTTAAGGTTTGTGAAGCTCAAATTTTGCTATCTAAGAGGCTAGGGTTTTGGGCCACATCAGAGAAAAGCCAGAGGAAGAAAAAGGTAACTTCCAAACCTTCGAATATTGATTGTTCTGGTTACTGTGAGTAGTTTAATCAGTGGAATTTTGTAGCAAAATGTTTTGCAATCATATATAGAGCTAGTAATGAGTTTTAATCGTGGGCCGAACCCGAAAAAATGGACAGTTTAGGTTCTACAAAGCTGAGATTGTTTTGATGCAGTTTTTTTTTTTTTTTTTTGCCCAAACCCATATGGGCTCAACCTGTGGCAAGTTGGATTGATTTTATTTATTTTATTTTCTAAAAAAAATCTGTAACTTCTCTAAGGGTTTATTTGGTGTGAGGGATTTGGAGGGGAGGGGAGGGGAGGGAAATTTTTTACAAGTTGAATTTTAAAAGATTGAAAAAGTGGGGTAATAATATTTTAATAAAGAGAATATTTAAGATAAAAGAGTAAGAAAAATTAATTAAAAAATTTTTAACCCCGCTTCTTTAATTTTTTTAAATTCAACTCAAAAAAATTTTCCCTCCGCCCACTTTCCCTCCCCTCCCCTCAGACCAAACATAATGTAAATGTATTGTGTAACTTAACACCATTAAAATCAACTAATATTGATTGTATTGATTGTTAATGATGGCTTTTGGATTTATGTTTATTTTGTAATATATAGACTTGTGATGAGTGCTTTAGGAGGAATCTACTGGTTGGGTAGAAAGAAAAAGATAAAAAAAAGAATAAGTCAACTTTTTGAATGGTTAACTTTTATACAAAATAACAAACTTTATAATTGGATTAGTGGATCCTTTTTTCATTCATTCATTGAATGATAAATCACTACAAGTGATGAAGATACATTATTTAAATAACGAAAAATCCAATATTTCAAAATTGTATCTAGAATAATTGGAAAAGTAGAAACAAGACAGGATATAATTTGATCATTATGAGCAAATCCAAAATCTTTATAGACAGAACCAATCAGTAGTTCCCTGCCATAGATCGAATGGAATCCTATACATAAATCATATAAATGTAATATTTGAAACTTTGAATTTGATGTTTTATTATCACTGTATGATTTTGTAATGTTGTTTTTAATTTTTTTTATGGTTTAGGTTTATAGAAAAAAATTTCAATATAACGTTTAAAAAAAGTTTGAAAAGCGTAGCATAATTTTTTTTTTTTAAAAAAAATAATATGGGTCAGACAACCTAACCCGCTAACCCAGAGGTTATGGGTTGGGTTGTCTAAATGTTGACCCATATTGATACGGTTCATTTTGGCTCGAACTCATATGATTCCAACCCATGACAGGTTAACCTGAACCCAGTAGTCCAGCCCATATTACCTGGCTCTACACACACACACACGCACGCACGCACGCACGCACGCACGCACGCACGCACGCACGTGTGTGTGTGTGTGTCTATACACATATGTACGTACACACATATATATTCAATTAAAGTATAAATTATAAAATGATATAATTCTAAGAATAGTGTATTAATATATTATAATTTAAAATTTTTAAATATATTTCATTAAACATATGTTTGTTAAGAAATTACTCAAATTTTCAATAAGTTGTTAATATTTTTTACATAAAAATTATTTAAATTTTTTTTGAATTCAGTAAAAATATTAAATAGATCATTAATAAATATTAACGTTAGAAGATAAATTAGAGATTAGTTATATAATGAGGGGTAAATTAGTAAGTAATATTTATTCTAATATACTTCTAGAATATTTTTTTAAAAAAATATTTCTTAATGATACTAATAGTTTGAATTAAAATATATGTTTTCAAAATAAAGTGTAAATCTATGTAATTAAGATAAAATATAGAAGTGGTTAGGTATTTCCCCTTTATTATTGTGATATTTCAAACCAATATTCTTATTCTTAGTATTTATAGAACGAAAATAAAATAAAACAAAACAAAATTGATTTAGATATATTACTAACGGCGTTTGTTAAGATACACGCATAATCTGGCTTCACTATAGTTACTCCCCAAAATGTTCAAATTTATTTTTTCAAACCCATGTTCTTGTTACCATTATATTTTGACAAAAATTCGATAATTAACCCTAACGAGCCATATATTTATATGAAAATCATGTCGTTGTTATATTTTTGTTGGAATTAATAAAATAATAATAATAATATAGAAAATGAATGAAAATTTTCTGTTTGACGAATTTATCGCCAAAGTATCTAGGTATTTGAGGGTGCAACTCATTTTTCGGCTATATGAGCCTAGTTGGTATAAGTGAAGGGGAGAGAAGGTGCGGAGAGAAAAACTTTTTAAATTAAATTTTAAAAATTTAAAGAAGTATCCTTACAAATTTTTAATTAAGTATTGTTATTCTTTTATTTTATATTTTATCTTTATTAAAAAAAATTAATCACATTTCTTTAATTTTTTTTTAAATTTTACTCATAAAATTTTTTACTGGCCCTAGATCCCTCGTACCACACCCCTATATCTAATAATTTGCCCCTCAATAGGTGAAATAATTGAAAATATGGTATCCAAGAGGTTGAGATACTTTTGACCAATAAATGTTTCAATGAAGAATTTTTAGACAATTTTTCATAAAAATAAAAGTGATATTGGATAAGTTTTGTTTTCGTCATAGATACCCTTTTTTTCTATTTTGCCGCTTTTACTCTTGCTCATAAATTCGTAAACTCGTGTCGTATGGACGCGTACTCGCAGCTAAACTTTTCATATGACTTTTCTGTAGACTTGAGAGTTGAGACCTTCACTATAAAACGCGGCCGCCTCTTGATCCTGTTTGACGCCTGAAACTGAAAAATCAAAAAAAAAAAAAAAAAAAATCCCTTCTTCCTGCAGAATTCAGATACACATTTCAGAAATTTATGATCAGAGGAAGGTTCTTCTCTTCAATCGCAGGCCGATTTTCCTGAGATTCCATTCCCCAGGTTGAAAATTTCTGGAACTAGGGTTTTATCATTTTCCACAATTTTTTATTCTTTTGAATTTGGATAAAGATGTCCCAGCTCAAGACCGTCTCACACATTGACGACATTCCATCCACTCCCGGAAAATTCAAGTCCGACAAATCTCCATACATTCATCGCCTCAGGATCTACTCTACGCTTTCGAAACTCACAGTTTGGTCTTCCTTTTTCTTAATCGTCGTCCTTTTCTTCGTATTTCTCTCCCGTACTACTTCTCCGGCCGCCGCCCACAACCGCCGTGCCCTTGGTGACTCATGGGGCGGACCCGATTGGGAAAAGCGGGTAAGTAAATCGGCGCGTCGGAGTACTGCTTCTGGTTTCACTGTGCTTGTTACTGGTGCGGCTGGTTTTGTCGGCACTCACGTGTCTCTGGCGTTGAAGCGGCGTGGTGATGGTGTCCTTGGGCTTGATAATTTCAACCGTTACTATGATCCGAACCTCAAACGCGCTCGCCAGAAGCTTCTTGATCGTGCCGGCGTCTTCATCGTCGAGGGAGATATTAATGATTCGGTGCTTCTTCACAAGCTTTTCGATGTTGTGATGTTTACCCATGTCATGCACCTGGCTGCTCAGGCCGGTGTACGGTACGCGATGCAGAATCCTAATTCTTATGTTCACAGCAACATCGCTGGGTTTGTGAATCTTCTTGAAGTGTGCAAATCAGCCAATCCGCAACCTGCAATCGTGTGGGCGTCTTCTAGCTCTGTCTATGGGCTTAATTCCAAGGTACCTTTCTCGGAAAAGGACAGAACAGATCAACCGGCTAGTCTGTATGCTGCCACTAAGAAAGCCGGTGAAGAAATTGCACATACTTACAATCACATATATGGTCTTTCAATTACTGGTTTGCGGTTTTTCACTGTATATGGTCCTTGGGGTCGTCCTGATATGGCCTATTTCTTCTTCACCAAAGATATTCTTAAAGGAAAGCAGATTACAATTTTTGAGGCTCCTGGTCATGGAACAGTTGCGAGAGATTTTACCTACATTGATGATATTGTGAAAGGCTGTTTGGGGGCCTTGGATACAGCCAAGAAAAGTACTGGTAGTGGTGGGAAGAAGAAGGGGACTGCACAGTTTAGAATTTTTAACCTGGGTAACACTTCACCAGTGCCTGTAAGTGAGCTTGTAAGAATATTGGAGAAGCTTCTAAAAGTTAAGGCTAAGAAGAAAGTGTTACCGATGCCTAGGAATGGTGATGTTAAATTCACACATGCTAATATTAGCTTGGCACACAGTGAGCTTGGCTATAGGCCTACCACTAATCTGGAGACAGGACTCAGGAAGTTCGTACAATGGTATCTGGAGTTCTCTTCGGGGTCTAAGAAGAAGAGTTCTTGGTGATTTTTTCATCTCGTTTTTTTTTTCCTGTTATTTTTTTCACACATCTTTTTGTCTATGTACTCCTTTGGAATCTCTTGCATGTGCTCTTCCTTGTGCCTTCTACAAAGGAGATGTTATACCTGCAGTGTATTGTTTTCCTGTTGAAAAGAATATGATTGCAGGCTTACGGTTGTATTAAGGAAGAACTAGGATATTGGTAAATGCTCTTCACTTAGTATTTTACTTTGTTTGCATCTTATGCTGTGTTGGTATTTTAGGTTAACCATTGTACAATTTTATTGAGAGATCATACTAATATTCCTTATTTGTGGAACCTGTTTTTTCTTGTAAGCCTTCGTTTCTGACCATTTTTCTAGGAATTTTGATAATTCATATTTGTTTGTACTTACGGGTTCAATTTGATGTTCATTACTATTTGGTTTGAATGCTGCAAACTGTGTCTTCTGCTTCCTTTTCTTAGGGTGATGAATTGCCTGTTTGCCTGCGTACTGATGCAAATATTGCAGCTAGAGTTGCACTTTTTTTCTTGAATCAATCTTATCTTAGTACATTTGAATCCTTTGGCATGAATATGTTTGATCAATCTGTTGATGAGTATGAACTTGTTCTGAGCCATACCCAATTCACTCAAATGAGGAGGAAGTTTTTAGATTTTGAGCTTGAAAAATGATATAAAAGTAGAAAATAAGTCTCCCACCAATGATGCCATTTGGTACTATACTTTAGTAATGGTTTACTCACCTTAATGTCGTTTGTTGGCTGCAATTTCTGGTTGATGAGTCAGTAACAAGTTAGGAAGAATGGATATCCAAAAAAGATGAGGCGAATTTGTAGTTTGGTTTATAAATGTGATAGAATAATGCACCAAAGCTAAAATGATTAGTTTTTAGTAGAGTACTCCATAGTAGTTCGAATTTAGCTGTACTGTATATCCAATTTTTCTAGGAGAATTACTATGAAATCCTAAAGAGGGTTTGGTTATAAAAAAGTCTCAGCTAACAAGTCACTTCTTTCACTAGAACTTATTCTTGCTTGCTCCTCACCTATTATTAAACTTTTAGATGATTGAATCCCTTCCTTGGGGCTATATATATAGTAATTCTCCCAATTTTTTTCTACTTAGTATAATTATCATTAATTTTTTTAATGGCTATTTTTAGATGGCAAAAATATAGGGGTTATATATATATATGATCATCAACTTGTCAGTTTTTATTTTGTGTTGTTTGGAAATGATGTTCCTTATGAAATGCTTGTGTCTTCCCTTCTAAATAAGTAAAATGTCGTTTGTTGGGTGAAAGATTGATTGGTGGGAGGCTATCATCATAACTACAAAACTTGTAATTAAAAAGGTGGTTGGGGAGGCTCTTACATTAGTTGTTGAACTTTGATTGTCGATTTGAGGCTTGCTTTAGGTTGCGGTCTTGCGGATGTTTGTCGATTAAGTTACGCGTTCCCTTTTACTCGGTCTAGTTCTTCTCTAGGCATATCTAGTCTATCACGGTGGCATCATTTGACCGCCATATTGTTATCTTTATTGCTTTTGCTGCTGCTCAAGAATATGTCATTTTAAATTATAAATTTATTTTTTGTATGTTGAATTAATTTGTATTCCGCATGCTAAATATCAGTCAATTAGTTTGTTGGGCCGGATTTAGTCTACCGATTTCTATGTTGACGGGGTCATATAACCAAATCTATAAAGAATGTTAAATTTTAAATTTTAAATAAATCATGGTGTAAAATACAGATGAGATTTTCTTAAAAGTATGTTCAACATCAATTGCTTTTTTGAAAAATAGAAGTAACTATGAATTTTAAAAATGACTGTAAATATACACACTGACTGTTAGTTGACTATTTGTTTGAATTTTTTTAGGGGTTAAAGAGTAAAAGTACACATGATATTTTTTTAAAAGTGCATCTAACACATGCTTTTTTAGGGGATAAAAGTAATTATAAATTTCAAAATATGTATGTATGTATGTATGTATGTATGTATGTATGTATGTATGTATGTATGACTATTTGGTTGACTTTTTTGACTAAAAATGGTGAGATGGATGATTAAGAAACAACAAGAAATAATAATTTGCTGGCTAGGTAAAGGAAATTAATTTCCACCTAATTCTATATCTTTGCCTTATCGGCTCAACACTTTATCTCCACCTAACCTTTTCTCTCCTCTCCCTCTCTCTTCCAAAAGAAGTGATAATTTGGAGATAAATGGTTAGGTGGAAATTAATTCCCCTTGCTATGTCAGTAAATTATTATTTCAAGTTGGAGAAATATTTATCTGCTCTAAGAGTACCTTGTCATGTGAACCTTGTCAAGTGAAAACATAACAACTTATATCAAAGAGTACCTTGTCATCTGAACCCTATCAAGTGAAAACATAACAACTCATATTATTTTAATCATAGTTGGTTAACGGCTCATATGAAAAAATTTAAATTTTATCTTGTTTTTAAGGAAAAAAAAATATTAATTTAAAAAAACTAAAACAAAATGATCAACCAATATTTTTCTTAAAAACAAGATAAAATTTAAAATTTTCATATGAGTCATCATCCAATTAAGATTAAAATGATATGAGTTGTTATATTTTTATTAAACGGAATTCAAATGACGTGGAAGTCAGAGTATGTAAGTATATCTTTCCAAGAGATTTCTTAATCATCCATGTCATCGTCAATGTCACCATTTTTAGTGAAAAGATTAAAACAATCAAATAATAGTCAATGTGTATTTTTACACCTATTTTAAAAGTTCAAATTTACTTTTTCCCCTAAAAAAAAGCATATGTGTTGGATGCACTTTTAGGAAAATCTTATATTTATTTTTGCACCTTAATTCTTAAAAAATTTAAACAAATAGTCAACTAACAGCCAATATATATATTTACAACTATTTAAAAAGTTTATAAGCGCACTTATTAAGAAAATCTCATTTGTATTTTTATAACTTAATCCTTAAAATAACTAATGTTATCTGACCCGGACTGGACCGGCCAAACCGGCCTGGAAACCGGCGACCCGGGCACTAAACCGGTCTAGGTCAATTTTTTTTTTTTTTATTTATTTTTCCTTTAGAATTTCATACTATAAACCTAAAATATTTTATTTCTCATCAGTTTGGTCCCGGTTTGACTCTGGTCTGACTCACTGACTCTTAACCCAATATCTCAACCGATTTACTGACCGATTCGAATTTAATTACCTTGAAAATAACAGTCTAGGCGTCCAAGGGAGTCCGCAATCGGTGCTCATAAAATCGAGGAGTGCGAACAACTAATGCTCATCTATTAACAAAGCTCAACCCCACTACCATGAACCAGTTTGATGAAAACCCAAATCTTCATATGGCCTAGACCGTTCAGACTTAGGGTTTTAAAATCTTTTTTTAAAAAAAAAAATTTATTTTTATCAGTATAAAATGTAAAATAGAAATAATTTCTTAACTATCATTTTTCAAAAATTATTTAAAAATATTTGTTACTATTGAAAAAATACTTTAAAGGGTTGGAATGGAAATAAAAAGATTTTGCTTGATCAAATTATAATTAATTGAAATGGGCAATCAAATCAGATTATGTTGTTGGTATTCTTTCATAAAATATTTAGGAGGCTTATTTTTAGTTTAAATTTAAATATAATTTTAAAATAATTGTAATATTTAATTTTTTGTGCATTTATATTCTAAAGTAGTTTTTTTGTGTATTCAGCACCATACTTTAGGATATTAGATGTTGCTTTACTAGAAAAATATTTTAAGGTGTTGTATTTTACTTAACCATTTTTTTTTATTTAATACACTTATATCTTTTATTTTATTTTTAAAAAAGTTTCCTTGTTCCAACAATTGATTGCGATGTTTATTTTTTCTAAGTATAAAGATGCTTAAAATAAAAAATTAAGATACCCAACAGCTTAAAAAGGGAAAATGAGAGATGATGTCCCCATGCTCAGAGCTCAAGAAATTGGCATTGTGGGCAGTTGAAAAAAAATGCAATAAGTGCTTTGACAAACTTAAAATATTCACAAATTTAAAGCTTGTATTGTGAGACGGAGAGAGTACTTTATTTGTTTAAAATCCAAATCCCATACATAGTAGTGGGAAAATGGGCTGGCCCGCGGGTTGTGGGCCAGCCCACGCGGGTTGCGGGTTGCAGGGGGCGGGTTGCACCAGCCCGCCCCCTTTGCGGGCTGGCAAAGCCGTTGGCCAGCCCGCCAAATTTTTTTTTTTTTAATTTTTAATATTTTTCTCTTTCACTCGCTCATATCGCACTTCTTTTCTTTTATATATTTGTGTTAAGAAATCAATTTCATTCTTACTTTCCTTTTTTTCACCTATTTACATCATAAAACTATATAAATACATCTCTTTTTAATTTAATAATAGTATAATAAATAAATATAATATGAAAATAAGTGTCAAATAAAAGGTATGAGGAATTAATTAAACACATCATCAAAGAAAATGAGATAACGGACCAAAGATATTTGAGAAAAAAATAAAAATAAAAATAAAAAAAAATTATGTGGGCTGGCCAGCGTCAGCCCGCGGCCCGTTTAGCTCGTTTTTAATCGGGCCGCCATTTCGGCAGCCCAAACCTGTTTAAAATTGTCGGGTTGGCGGGCCAACTCGAATTACCAGCTCTACCCATACACACATAATAATTGATTTACAAGTGTTCTCCCAAAGACTACTAAAAGAGGTTTTTTACATAATAAAATGCAAAAATGCTAAATTGTGCAGGTTAAGGATTCGGTCTTGAAAAGCTCTGCTACGGTGTCTAGCTAGGCCATTTCGTTGTGATCGACGAGGATGGTGGGAGAGTCTCTGTCACCCATTGCATCAGAGGAGAAGAGTGATCTCTTGGTTCGTGCTTTGCAACAAGAGATAAGAGAGGATCTATGAATGTAAATGTTAATAAGAGTGTATCATCTCAGAGAAATGGAATAAGTGTAATAAAAGGTGAGAGGAAGGAGAAGGAGTTCCAGTTGAAAACAAAAATATAGGAGGGTGGAAAGGGATCTAATATAGAGGGGATACTAGTGTGGGACATGAAAGTGATGAATGGAATTTGTGGTGGAAACAAAACTTAAGGGGCATGAAGGAAGGCATATTGAATTGCATAGTAAGGATTTGATGGACCCTAGAGATAGTAGGAAAGAAATGTGTGGTAGGGGGGACATGGAGTTAGGAGTGCAGTTCATACATGATGAAGATGATGAAATAGAGAGCACTGGAGTGAATGCGGAGGGGAAACTGTTACCCCTTTACTTGCAACTAATAATTGATCCTGAAGGTAGATTCCAAACAAATCTATTAACCATGAAGATTTTAGTTTGGTTGGCAAATCTACTTTTGATCGCATTAAAAGAGTGTGGCAAGAACCTAAGAAGATGAAGGAGATTAATAAAACGCTACTAATTCTCATTCTGAAGGTTGAGAAACCTAGAAGGTCAATGAGTTTAGGCCCATAACTTTGTATAATGTTTTATACAAGGGATTGTCAAAGCTGTTAGTAAATAGACTAAAAGGAATGATGGACAAACTAGTATCCCCTTTTCAAACAAGTTTTGTCCTAAGAAGAAATACTTAAGACAACATCATTATTGCAAAGGAAATTATTCATTCCATGAACAGAATGCAAGGGAAGAAGGTGTTTATGGTTGTAAACATTAATTTGGAAAAGGTTTATGATAGAATGTCATGGAAGTTTATATAGAAAGCCTTAATAGAAATTGGGTTTGAGGAAAATGTGATAAAAGTGATTATGATGTGTATTAGTACAACGATAATGAGTATTATGTGGAATTGAGCAAAGAAGGATGAGTTTGTACCAAGTAGACGCCGGTGGAAAAATCACTTTTTGGACCGAGTAAAAATGATTTTTTAGACCGGTTCTGGATGAGGTCTTAATATAGCCGGTCTAAAAAGTAAAAATACTTTTTAGACCGGTTAAGTAACCAATCTTAAAAATCACTTTTTAGATTTAAGACCTCATTTCATAGCAACCGGTCTAAAAAGTTCTCTTTGTTTTTTTATACAGCCATCATGTTTATACATTTCCCACTTGATATTCCTTCCTCTAAACCACCATCCAAGCTAGCAATGAACATATATAAAAGAACTCATGTATTCTTTTTATTTTTAACTGAAATTCTATAACGATAATAATAGAACCTCACAAGTTTTACAGAAAATCAACAGGAAGAAAAATTCCTCAGTATATACAGAATCTCACAAGTTTTAAAGAATGTATGCATAATTTTGAACAAGAATAAAAAATACATACATGAAAAGAGATTGAGGTCAGATATTAGTCCTTATGAAAGTTAAAGATTAAATATAGCTCACACACCTGATAAGAAATAAGTACACTCTTTATCTTTTTACATACACTTGGGCAATGTATTAGTTAGAATTTGAAAATTGGGAGATACTCATACTACCAAAATAATGGTCTAGTGTAGAGCCGGGAATACAGGCTGGCCCCTTTAGGCCCATTTACTAAAAAGTACAATATTTTTTATGCCATCGGCCTTACAGGGCTGACCCTTCACGGGCTCGGATCTAAATGGGCTTAAACTCATTTTAATTCAAAAAAATTTCATTTTCAATTTTTACAATTTATTTATTATTTTGCTTTAAATTGAGATACATTATTTTTAAAACTCATAAATTTTTAGTTAAAATAATCATCTAATGTCCAAATTAGCCTATTTTTTAAAGTTTAAATTAATAAACCATTGTAGAAAATAAAAAAAATCAAAAAATTAATAAGTGTTTGCCTATTATTAATACTCTATTAGGTACTTAGGTGTTTCTCATATTGATAATTTGATATAATGATATTATATTTATTAATTTATTTAAAAAAATATTAAACAGGCCTAAAAGGGCAGGCCCTTAGGGCTGCAGGGCCCGCCTTACAGGGCCGGCCATTTTAGGCCCGCTTCTTTTTTTAGCCTCTAAATCATAAGCCCGGCCCTTGAAGGGCTCAGGCCTAAACGGACCGGCCCGACAGGCTCGACCCGAATTCCCGGCTCTAGTCCAGTGTCTCAACATAATGGTGAATCATGGAGAGAGTCTCCAATTCATTATCATCCTGATCAATACAGAAGTTGAAGTACAGCTCCACAAAGTTGCAAAGCCTTGGAGTGCGAATAAGAATTTGCGAACTCAGCTCCCGAATCACCTTGCCCAATAAAGCATGTATAATTTCAGAACAATGAATAGGCTAAGCATATTAAAGCAGTGGCATTATTACATGGTTATAGGACTTTCAGTACAGAATTGAGAATCAATCTTGATGCCCCAAATGAAATCCAAAATGCATGCATGTAACTTTCTATACCATTTATAACTATTGGCATGCATACTGAATCCAACACAAGACAAGACATTCAACTACACTAATTGCGCATATATTACAATCAGCAACAATGTATATACAGCTAACACTTGTATCTTACAAAGCATAGGAATTAGGAAACCACGTACATGAGTCACTTAGATCATGTAGCAGCAAAGCTGGACAGATTTCACAAAGTTTAGCTTGTTCATAAAAATTTTGAGTTAATTCAGTAAATAAATTCAACATTCATGCAATTAATTCAACTGAATGCAACACTTTATAGTTCATACATTGAAATGCAACTTGTGATAGCAAAGAGTTCAAAAATTACAGCATAAGTAATATGTGTTAGCACAACATTGGATTGAAATTCACTAATAAACAAGTTTTTACCAAATAAACAAGTAGTTAGTTAATTTCATATATACATATACTTGAACAAAGGGAATTGCTTACAACTACCTAGTCAAAGCAAAAGCAAAAGCCACCCTTTTCTTTTCTTGTGATGATGATGATGATATTCATTCATACACGACATATACTACACACTACATTCAAACAAGAAGACATCAGGTTCAAAAAATTGTCAACACAGAAAACCAAAAACGTTAACCACAGAACACAACCAAAATAGAAGTCAAACCACTAAAACAGAACTTAGAATGGTATAAATCCAATTTCAAATTCTCTAAAATATTTAAATGAGGCAAGGAGTGAAGAGGTGGTTGGAACAAAAACTAGAACAATAACTCAAGAAGAAATACTAACCCGATTGAAGACCAATGAGTGAGCTTTTAGCCAAAGTCACAGCAGTGACGGGGGTTCAAATGATGCGCTCAAATTCAAGGCACCAACTAAGGGAAGTCATGGCAGAGGAGCATGGTCATGGCGGAGGAGGAGCCTGATGATGATACAGAATTGCGACAGTGGCACACAACAACAGTGGTGGCAATGACGGAGGAGCAATGAGTGAAACAGGAGTGGGGCGACACGGTGGAGTTTAGAACAAGCGACAGATCAGAGCTAACATGAAGAGTAATGGCGACAAGAAGAGAGGATTCAGAGAGCATGAGATTCAATTTTGGGGCGAGGAAGAAAAGAGTTTTGAGAAAGAGTTAAATTTAAGGCAAATCTTTTGAGACCAGTTTCAAACAAAATAAGGTCTAAAAGATACATCTTTTAGACCGGTTAATTCAAACATTAGGTCTTAAAAGGAAGAAAAATATATTATTTTTATTTCTGCATCTTTTAAACCGGTCATAAGAAACAACCGGTCTAAAATGCTTTATCTTTTAGACCAGTTATTATTGACAACCGGTCAAAAAAGTTTCAAAATTTTTTACTTTTAGTTAGTTTTATCTTTTTAGACCGATTGTTTGGATAACCAGTCTAAATAATATATTTTAGACCTCATATTTTAGGAACCGGTCTCAAATTTTCTTTATAATTACAAAACTGCCACCGATCATACTTTTTAGACCTTATCCGCAATAACCGGTCTAAATGTTGCGGTCTAAATAGGCTATTTTATACTAGTGAGAGGATTACGCCAAGGGGATCCATTATCCCAATGCTTGTTTGTTTTTGGAATAGATAAGCTATCCCATATGATTGCAGATTGTGTAAAGAGAAAACAGTGGTGTCCTGTCAGAATGGGAAGAAGGGGGACTACTATTTGGCATCTACTATTTGCTTATGATCTTTTATTGTTCTATGAAGCAACTAAGGACCAAATCAGTAATGTTATGGGCGTGTTGGAGGATTTTGGAAGTATTTTGGGATAGAAGATAAATACCCTAGAAGACAAGTATTTTCTTCTCTAAAAACACAAATAAGGGCTTGCAGAAGGAAATATGGGATATTTCTGAGTTTAGAAGAATGGAAGACTTGGGGAGATATATAAAAGCATACATCACAAAAGGATGAAGTGGTAGAGGTAAATTCCAATTTATTTTAGACAAAATGCAGAATAAACTAAGTGGTGGGAAGAAACAGACTTTATCTTTAGCTGGTAGACTTACTCTTGTGGAGTCGGTCACCAACCAAATGGTCGTGTATCACATGCAGCATTGTCATATTCCAGCTAGAGTAAAGCAACAGACGATCAAGATGCAAAGAGAATTTATATGGGGTATGGAAGATGGAAAGAAAAAATTCCAACTGTGAGCTGGGATTTATTGTGCTCACCTCAGGAGAGAAAAGGGTACAGCTTGAAAGATCTTGGGGCCATGAATGATGCGTTGTTAGGAAGGATTGGATGGAACATTCTTGCAAAACCAGATAGCTTCTGCTCTTTAGTTTTGAGAGGCAAGTATGGTATGGGAATGGTGGGTTAGTAGGGAAGTTATTATTAGAGACTCAAATTCAAAAATACGGAAGAATATTGGGCGGTTGTGGATTAGTCTGACTGAGAACGTTCATTAGGAAGTATGAGTAGACATAATGTCAAATTTTGGACAGACAGGTGGATGGATGATGGGTCTAGAATGGTTGAACACTGTGCAGTTCAATTGCAGGAGGAAAATAAACAGTGGGTTGTTAGGGAGATGGGAAGCCCTGATGGGGAGTGGAACTTTCAAAGATTAAGTGACGTAGTTTCTGAAAAAGGGAAGGAATTAGTAACAGCAATACCCCTCCATGCGATGCTTTTGGTTCAGATAAGATTAAATAGGGGATGAATCTACAAAAATAATTATGTGGTGGCTGAAATGTATACAAAGCTAATGGAAGTAAAAAGGCCAAAAGATAGGAGCTAGAGGCAAGCTTGGAATTGGAAGGGTCCCCGAAGAATACAAACCTTCTTGTGATTAGCACTGCATAACAAACTACTAACAGCAGAAAGAAGAAGTAAGATAATGGGGCACTCGGCCTTATGTTTCAGAGATGATGGGGAGGTTGAATCTCTTGCCCAACTACGAAGTGATTGTGGAGAGAACTAAGCAAAGTGAATGATGATGCATATTTTTATCACTTGTCTGGTTTGGAATGGTTGAAAAGTAATCCAGGCAGTAGAAGTGAGGAATGGAAGGTAATATTTGAAGTGGCATGTTGGAAGTTGTGGTCTCGGAGAAATTTGAATTTGAGTATGTTTGAGGAAACGTTCCAAGTACCGGAGGAGGTAAAGCACTCAGTTATGAACTATGTACGTGAAATTCTAGCGGTGAACCAAAAATGTGGAGGTGGGGGACGAAGGAGAACTATAAAGAACATAAGCTGGGCAGAACCGAAGGAAGGGTGGGTTAAACTGAATGTAGATAGAGCATGTAGAAAGCAAGCTGGTTGAGCTAGACGTGTGGGGACTTGCTTCGTGGTAGCGATGGTCTCTGGATCAAGGGCTTCTCTAGGAAACTTGGCAATTGTTCTGCCATCAAAGGAAAACTCTGGGGTGCAGTGACTTGCTTAAAGATGGCTCAGGAAGCATACAGCATTTAATAGTGGAAAGCGACTTTTCTGCCCTTTGTAAGTATGCTTGATAGACTGATAAATGGTGAGGCTGTTGATAGCAATATTTTGAAGCTTGTATAGATGGAATTAACTGGTATTGCACAGGTAAAAATTCAGCATGTATATAGAGAGGGGAATACTTGTGCTGATCTTTTAGCTAATATAGGTTTTGACCAGGAAGATCTGGTGTTGATGTATGATGAACCACCGATGAAACTTAGGCATTGCTTCGACAGAGAGTTTGTTACCCACGCTCAGTTTTGATTTAATGAATTGGGCTTGAGCCCCGTATTATTACAAAAAAAAAACCTTTGATAAATTTAAAATAAAATTTATATTTTAGGACATACTCATTTATAAATTTAAAACTTTTATCTTAAGACTGAGGGAGTGCTTTACTTGTTTAAAATCCAAATCCTATACACACATATAATATCGATTTACAAGTGTAACCCCTAAAGATTACTGAAAGAGATTTCTCGATATATTCAAATGCGATTTTAGTTTTCGTAAAAAAGAAAAGTGACCATTTAGTTGATTATCTTGTATAATTGTTATTGGAAGTACATATTGAAGGGCTCTCTATCTTTCCTGGTAGAAAAATAAAGGGAAAATCCCTTATAAAGAAGGAAAATTACGGAAAAAGAACTTTAAAATCATTTTCTGGGAAATACCTTATTTAAGATTTTATAATTTCAAAAACTTTTTTTCTATCATTTCCTCTATAAAGAACTTTTAAAATACTAAAAGATAAAAAGATGCTCCCAATATTCATAATATTATAGAAGTGTAAGAGTTTGATTTATTCTTTTAGACATCAAAAGGAAATGACATAAGTGCCCTTGCCTTCTCCCTGTTACAGTGTTACTTCTCTCTTCCTCTTCTCTCTCCCCAAGTGACATTTACCTGCGACCAAACCAGTGGTGATAAGTGTTTTTTCACGCATGGCAGCCATCTCCACCACTCGACCTAATGCGAGCCCACCTTCTTCACATCTCCACTCTCCACCACGCATGGCGGCCATTTTTGGATCCAGCTTCCCTCCCTTACCCTTCCCATACACAAAACTACACCGTTTTTTGTGTAAAATGGGAGCAGTGATCCACTTTTTTTTTTTTTTTTTTTGTAAAATAATATTCTGGGTCCTAAAGTATTTTTATCAGTAGCAGCTAATATTCTAAAACAATTTTTTATACAGTATGTAGAATAAAATAATTTTTACGTAGCACCCAATATCTAACAAGCTGCACCCTAAAATATTTTTTCAATAACAATTCAAATCCTAAACTATATTTAAACGCATCCATCACTCAGTATCCTAAATTTAGGGTGTTCATTACAACAAGCAAAACATTTTAGAGGCTACTTATTGCAGCTTGAAAAATAATTTAAGGTGCTAAATGTGGTTTAGAAGCTGCTCGTTGCAACTAAAATAGTTATGGATACAGTTTGTCAGATATTGAGTACTACCGAAAAATTATTTTATTCTAAATAGTACACAAAAAATTATTTTAGAACGTTGGCTGCTACCGAAAAAAATACTTCAAAACCCTGAATATTATTTTACAAAAAAAAAAAGGATCACTCCTCCCATTTTACATAGTTTTGTGTAGAGGAGGAGTAAAGGACGGGAAGAGTAAGGGAGGAAAGCTGGATCCGCCATTTTTCTTGCGTCTAATGATGCTGTTGGATTATGTAATTATCCATTTAGTTGAATATGATCCATTAGATTGTTAGCTGCTACCAAGTTTCAATTGAAGCTTTCAATATTTTTTTTATACTGATCAATGGGTTTGGGTTCGATAGACGCAATCAAAATGGATCCTGGTCTAGTAATTTGTCATGTATTTTATCCAGGCGCGACAAGAATGAAATCTGAAGTTGGTAAAACACTAGTGAGAGTGGTTATTTTCAAATCCGAATTTGATAAAATCAAATTTGAAGTTGGTAATATTATATTAAGTCTAGAAAATTATCCATGCCTCTTCTCTCATTTTCACATGCGTATAATTTAAAATGACGAGTTGTAAGTTTCGTATCCGAAAATCAAATTCAAAGTTGGTAATGTCATATCAAATCTAAGAATTAATCCACGTTTGTTTTCTCATTTTTACAAGTATTTATTTTGAAATGGTGAATTATAAATTTCATATTCGAATTTGGTAAAATCAAAACTGAAGTTAATAATCTCATATCAAGTATATGAATTAATCCGTGTCTATTTTCTCATTTTCACAAGTGTTTAATTTAAAATGGTGAGTTGTAAGTTTCATATTCGAACTGGGTAAGTTGGTAATCACATATAAAGTCTAGGAATTAATTCATGCCTATTTTATTATTTTCACAAGTGTTTAATTTGAAATAGTGAGTTGTGAATTTCATATCTAAACTTGGTAAAATGAAATCTGAAGTTGATAGTCGAATATCAAGTATAGAAATTAATCTATGTCTGTTTTCTTATTTTTCACAAGTGTTTAATTTGAAATGGTGAGTTATGAATTTCATATCCGAGCTTGGTAAAATGAAATCCGAAGTTACTAATCTCATATCAAGTATAAGAATTAAACCATGTTTGTTTTCTCATTTTTCACCATTGTTTAATTTGAAATAGTGACTTGTGAATTTCATATTACAACTTGGTAAAATAAAATCCGAAATTGGTAATCTCATATCAAGTATAAGGATTAATCCAGGTCTGTTTTCTCATTTTTACAAGTGTTTAATTTGAAATGGTGAGTTGTTATTTTCAAACCTGTATTTGGTAAAATCAAATCCGAAGTTGGTAATATCATATCAAGGCTAAGAATTAATACATGCTTGTTTTGTCATTTTCACAAATATTTTATTTGAAATGGTGAGTTGTGAATTTCATATCTCGAACTTGATAAAATCAAATCTGAAGTTGGTAATCCCATATCAAGTTTAGGAATTAATCCATGCCTATTTTCTTATTTTCACAATTGTTTAATTTGAAATAGTAAGTTGTAAATTTCATATCCAAACTTGATAAAATGAAATCTGAAGTCGGTAATATCATATCAAGTTTTGGAATTATGCAACTAAAACCCAATGTCTTCTCTGGTTTTAAAAACTTAAAGGGATATTTCTGGCATTTCCTTTTGATTTCAAAAAGGACAAATTAGACTCACACGCCTCTTTGGTATTATGAATATTGAGATCACCTTTCTATTTTTTAGTATTTTTAAAGTTATTTTTCCAATATTTTCCCAAAAATAAATCCCTCTGTTTCCTTTCGTAAGAAAATTTTGGAAGCTTACTTTTTTATTTATAAGAAATAAAAAAAAGGATTAACGAAAATGTGCAAAAGCTCTATTTGCCTCTGTTAGCCTCTTCCTTTTTGTATATGGCGTCACCACTCGCTTTGGCAACATCCACTATTTCGGAACTTAATTTGAAAGCCATATTTCAACCCGAACATTTTCGGGATGCCCCTAATGACCAATGAATGGTAAGTGCTTTTCCTTGTATGAATCCTATTTCAATGGAAACTTGATGAGTGGATCCACCTATATATCTTGCTTTTACTGCTATATCGGGAGTTACTCCACGTATTGCTTGACGTAAAACAGATAGTAGATTTGTTGAATCTTTTACATGGATAGATAGATAACTTGATAAGCCAATTATTTTTTTCCACGTTTTAAAATAATTGCTTTTCCTTTCATATGAAATGAAAAAAAGAATGATAAATAAGTAATGGTGTTTTTATTCCTTATAAAAAGAAAGGTTATGACTTAGGACACAACCAACACCCTTAGCTATTTAGTAGAGCAGTATCACCCCTAAAACAATAGAACCCTAACATTGTTAACTTGTGATTTTTATCCCTCCTTCTATTATTCTAACATCACAAGTTAACTTCTTTTGATTTTTATCCCTCCTATTATTCTAACATCACAAATGAGCTCGCAGTTCCATCACAACATAAACCGCCTCCGTATCTATTTGTTCTGGGCATGGAAAACTCACACATATTATCCTAGATAGAGTGAGAGAGCGAAAATGGAAAGGAATGAAAGTGGGTCGGTCTGGCCCAACAATAACCCATATGATGTTTGCTGACGACCTTGTTCTTTTTGCAGAGGCGGATATCCCTCAGATTGAAGTCATTTTGAATTGTTTGCAGGAATTTGGAGAGATGTCGGGGCATAAAGTGAGTAAGGAAAAAACTCAAATTTTCTTTTCTCCAAATGTGACAATGCAACACAGAAGAGAGATTTGCAGGATCAGCCAATTCAAACAGGTAGAGGAAATAGGGAGATATCTTGGTGCAAATATTACCTTTCCCAGGAAAAGGAAAGAAAGATTCAATGCAGTAGTGAACAAAGTGAAGAAAAGGCTCAGCGGATGGAAAGCAGCTAGCTTATCTCTAGCAGGAAGAATCACATTGGTCAAATCGGTAACCAGTACGATTCCCCTATACCACATGCAACATGAAAGAATTCCCCAAGGTGTGGGTGAAAGTATAGAAAGAGCACAAAGAAGATTTATTTGGGGCGAACAAGGGGAGAGCAGGAAATGGCATGCACTATCATGGCAAACAATGTGCAAGGAAAAAGGAGACGGGGGGATGGGAATTAAATCATTGCACTGTATGAATGAAGCTTTCATCCTAAAGTTGCTCTGGAGGATGAATACGGAACATAGTGCGATGTGGGTAAGTGTATTACAAGGAAAATATGGACGTGGGCTAGGTAGAGGAGAAGAGATGCAGGTTAAAGCAGGGGATTCAAACCTGTGGAAAGGAATATGTAAGATGTGGGCTCAGTTCCAAGAAAACGTAAGGATGGAGGTAAGAAATGGAAATGAAACAAGGGTGTGGTTTGACAAGTGGGTGGAAGGATGTGAGGCCCTCATATCATATGTCCCGGATAGCACTGAGATTCAGAAAGAAATGAGAGTAAAGGAATTAATTGAAGATCAGAATAGGTGGAATACTCAACAATTGGTCCAGTTGTTACCAGAAAGTGTGATACAAAAAATATCAAACCTCCCTATTCCTAATGGGGAAAATGACGAAGATAGTCTGGTATGGCAGCTAACAGGAAATGGACTCTTCTCAACAGCAAGTGCATATAAAATGTTAAGAGGAAATGGAGAAGTAACTATAAGTCGAGTTTGGAAACACATCTGGAAGTTAAAGGTGCCAGAACGGGTTCGAGTATTTATGTGGCAGACTAATCACGGCCGGCTTCCCACAAGTTCAATAACAGCAAGGTGGAGAATGGAGGAGCCGAGATGCAAAAGGTGCGGAGCAGATAGAGAGGACCAGATCCATGCACTAAGAGATTGTCCCCAGGCAAGACAGATATGGACGAAACTGGTACCGAATCATAAGAGGAGAATGTTCTATGAGTGTGAAGAAGCAGAATGGTTGGAATTTAATATAATAACCAGGGGAAGCTCTGAAGAAGTTTTATTATGGCCGGAAATTTACGCTGTTGGGTGTTGGTATAACTGGAAATGGAGGAATAAGGAGCTTCATGAGTCAGAATTCCAGAGGCCGAAGAATCCAGAGCAGATTGTGAAAAGGTTCCTGCAGAATTACAAGAACAAATGGACAGGAGGGATGAATCATCTCGAGAACCAGGAAACTATTTTGGTAAAATGGAAAAAGCCACCAACGGGATGGTGTAAACTTAACGTGGACGGCATGACGACGCATCAAAGTTATTCTGGATGTGGCGGAGTAATTAGAGGAGATTGTGGGGAGTGGCTTGGAGGATTTTCAAAAAAGCTACCAAAATGTACAAGCCAAGCAGCAGAAACCTGGGCGATTTGTGAAGGGATGCAGATATGCTGGGAGATGGGATTTCGGAAAGTGGAGGTTGAATGTGATGCAGAGATAGTGGTGAAAAATTTAAACCAGAGGAACAGTATAGTGGGAGGCTTCTTGCCTTCCAGTAAGATTCTCAGCATGTTGGAGCGAGATTGGCAAATTTCCATCCATCATATATACCGTGAAAGTAATAGTTGTGCTGATATTATGGCAAAATTGTGCGTGGTACTAGGTGAAGAACAAAGGTTTTGGAAGGAACCACCGGAGGAAGTCAGAGAAGCATTGGATGCTGATATAGTCGAAACTTTATACCCACGTAGGGTCATTGTGTAATTCTGGGGTTTGTCCCTTCTGTCACCAAAAAAAAAAAAAA
Organism: Inga laurina; assembly: GCA_963855925.1. Classification (NCBI taxonomy): domain Eukaryota; kingdom Viridiplantae; phylum Streptophyta; class Magnoliopsida; order Fabales; family Fabaceae; genus Inga; species Inga laurina. Next base: position 11,736,032 of record OY979710.1, read on the forward strand.
AACCGCCATGGTATCCTGGCAAGCACCCTTTATGGATATCACGTTAGGGGATATCACAGTCCAAAAATTAAGTTTCTATGGTATCCTGGGCTTGGGAGGATACCGTAGCTGTTTATGTTTTGATGGAACACTGTAGGTGTTGAGCTGGATGAAAGGAAGAAAGAAGCGAGCTCTCATTTGTGAGCTTAGAAAAATAGGAGTAAGGATAAAAATCAAAATAAGTTAACAATGTTAACACTCATTTAGAATAGCTTATTTTTTAACAATAAATGTTTATAAATCGTGATTCACGGTATACGAGGTAAACATGTGAGAAAAGTTTTATCTCAGCTTGCGTAATAAAAACTTATATCTAAAAAATAAGTGTTCCCAAACATACACTTAATAGTATGTTACTCTGTTAGTTTGGGGGTGGCATTGATCCCTTTTCATATATTAGGAACAAAATTACACCAGTATTTATTTTAAGATGCTCATTGCTCCTCCAAAAATAATGGAGGATGATAACCACAAAAAGAAAGAGACAAAGGGGAGAATACAAAACAAAACAAAAAACGTGAAGCACAACATCTTCATGAAACGTTTGGTATGAAGAGCTTTGTTATCATGAACGACATTAATTTGGTTTGCTCCCATCCCGTTCTAACTAAAACTGAATGATGTCGACACTAGTTAAAAAAAAAAAAAAAAAAAGGATTGATATATATCAAGCATCAGCAGTAAAATGCGGTAAATCATACCTTAACAGTAGCTCATATTATGCCAATGAAAAGATAAATAAAAATACAAATAAGTGAAGCTAGTTCAATGTCTGAATCCTCATCACATGCCCCTCAGCCCCCACATGAATCCTCAAAAGCTTGGAAGATCGAAACAAACCGCAACATCCTCTAAGCAACCAGAGTGCTGGCGGTTGTTGATTCACTGCAAATTTCAAACCACATTAAAAAAGAACACACATTTGTAAGCCATGAATAATCTGTATTGCAGCTCAAACAATTATACAAGTATACAACCTACTAATAGGATTTTCAATTGAAATCAAGGACTATTGAACACATAATCAATTACCAATATATCAATATATAATGTAAAAACTACAATAAGCCAAACTTATGTAAGCCATGAAAAGTGCTTCTCGAAAGAGCACAGAGGCATCTATGAATGTACATCCGCCCTGAAATTCACTAGAAATAACCACTTGGCCGTTCCATTAACAGCCCTTGTAGGGAAAAAGCTTTATGACAATATTTTATAATAACATGACGGAAATGTTAAGAATTATAACATTTTCCAATCCTAGAAAACTAGGTAACAAGCATATTAGTATTACAAAGGACATGTTCAAAGTTACCAAAGTGAATGAGAACCAATTTAAAGCAATTCAACTTGCTTTCATTAGAACTTTGGGTCTATGGAACATTTTAGAATCTGAAACACTCTAGAAGCTAGAAATACTCAAAACTTGTAACTGATTAAAGTACTTTAACTATGAGGTCCTTGACATATGCCAAGGTGAAACAAATTAAATCCACATTTGTCAAATAGAAAGCACCATTAAGCCCATTCATAAGAAAAAATCGGTTGAATACTTATAGTTGAATCTAAGTTCCCACAAAGTGTGGCAGCGTCATATACTCTATAACATCACATTCACATAATTTGAATTCTGGATCAATTAAAAGAAAATACGACATAGTCATGTTGGGTGTTCGCCTAAACCTTCTTTGATAAATGTAAAGTTCGCAGTATGTACAATGACATGTCTCATTTCAGAACAGATAACTCCCTAATGGACAGGCCGTCGTATCTTAATGAGAAAGAAGATGAACCATTCAAAAAGGAAATCTGGCGTTGAGTTTTGCATATCCTAGAAATTTTAAAGATGATATTAAAAACAGAAACACGGACACACGAGCGCACACACAAATGGGTTGCAGAGTGCTTACTATTTCCATACTGGTGGGAGCTTCTTAGTTTTCTTGTAATAGCGAGCAAGTCGGTGAATTCTGCTTTCGACCAGAATTAACCTGAACTTGGAATCCTTGTCCTTCCTGTTTCTCTCAAGATGCTTACGAATAGAAACTGCCTTCTTGATCAAATGATAAAGATCCTCGGGAATTTCTGGCGCAAGTCCTGAAAACCAAAAGCGAAACTTTTTCGTTACCATCATACAGACATGAATATATATACCCGCGCGCGAGCGGACAGCGAAGTTCATAGAGAAATAGTATAATACCATGGGCTTTGAGAATGCGCAAGATTTTGTTGCCAGTGACACTCTTCACCTGCGCAATACCGTGAGAATCTCGGAGAATGACACCAATCTGCGACGGAGTCAAACCCTTCTTCGCGAATTTGCAGATATTATCTTCAACCTATATAAAGCAGAAATTGTAAGCATTGAAGAAGAAATTACATGAAGTTAATCACCGATAGATTTGAAGTGGGTTTACATCTTGTGCAGAGATCTTGAGCCAGCTATGCGGCGTTCTCTTATAGGGCAACGCCGAAGCTGAGATACCTTTACTGCAACACAAAACCAGAACAAAAGCAAATCAGAAAAACATGTTTTACCGTAAAACAGAGGAAATTGATGGAGAAAATAGAACTGTACGAACCCACGGCTGTGCATACGACCCATCTTCTCTGGGCTAAGCGGCCTTCAAACCCTGCTTGGAAATGCTCTGCTCAGTAGAGATGACAGAACGCTCACTAAACCCTAGCAACCTCTAGATGCGTCCGCATTTCAGCCTCATGGGACTGATGAGAAACAAAATTCTCATCACCCCAAAACGAAGTAGTTTCACTTAATAGAGTGGTATTTGTGTGGCCCCACCGCCCGGGGGTGGTTTGGTTCGTTAAAAGTTAATTTTGGCTCCCTTTTTTTAAAAAAAAAAACATATAACATTATGAAGTATTCTTCAATAACATCTAATATCTTAAATAATTTTTGATATACTGATCACTCTTAAATATTTTTTTAGTAATAATTATTATCTAGCAAATTACACTCTAAAGTATTGTTTCAGTAATACCCAGTATCACAAATTAATTTTTAACTCACTCAGCACCTTAAATAATTTTCCAACAATAACTATTGTCTAGCAAACTGCACTTTAAAGTATTTTTTTAGTAACACCAGTATCATTAATTAATTTTTAACTCATTCAGCACCTTAAATAACTTTTTAATAATATCCAGTATCCCAAAATAATTTTTTTTTTCATATAATCCCCTAAAATATTTTTTTATCACTACTCTATATCGTAAGTTTAGATTATTCGTTGCAATTAAAAAAATATTTTACTATACTGAATGCAAAAAACATTATTATATGATATTGAGTGGTACTGAAAAAATACTTCAGGGTGCTACATTTTTTTTAGAAAAAAAAGGACCCAATCCCCCTCCTTTTTTTGACCCAAAACGGCTCTATTAAATGAAACTACGTCCATTTTTGTGATAAGAATTTTGTTTCTCATCAGTCTAATGAGTCTGGAATGCGGACGCGGATATCCCTTTAATATAATAAATCTGCATGATCAGGAGCCAAGCCAAGCCATATTTTTTTCGGCTTTTGACTCATTTTACTGTTCATATGAACAGTGTCACTCACATTTGGCTTCGTGCCCAACAATCATACAACTTGCATTTGAAATTTGAAATTCCCTCCTGCATCTCCCAAACGCTCTCTCTTTCCCCTTCTCTTTCTTTCTCAGTACTAAAAGCTCAAATAGATCATTTGATAAAAAAAAAAAAAAAAAGAAAGAAAGCTGAAATAGCTCATCGCTCTCCTTTTAGGCCAGTTAGCTGCTAAATCTGCTCGCCTTTCCCCCTTAAAAACACTTCACTTCAATCGCTTTCTCCATTCTCTTCAATCCTTATGTTTCACTCTGTTTCTTTCTCCATTCCCGCAAGATTTGAAATTGAAAGCCGACCCGCAAGATCTAAAAGCAATCGCTGGGTTTCAAGCTTTCTCTGCGAACTTCGGCTTGAGGTAGAAGACTCGGTGTCCATGGCCAAGACTGCTCATCAGGCTTCTTGTGGTGAGTTCGCGCCGCCACGGTTTTTCTGTCCCTCAGAGTCGCTCAAAGTCGCGAGAAAGCCATTGTTGCAGTGGATTCTGATAGCTCAAAGAAAGTTGCCGATTCTTTTGGTCAGCAAACTTCAATCTACAGAGGCATTACAAGGTACCTATAAATCTCATATCAGCAAACTTTCCCCATGATTTTGTAGTGAAAAATCAAATGCTCTCGCCAATGATTTTTTTTTTATTTTTTAAATTTTATTTTTTAAAAATCGTGATTTTGGGCTTGCCCGTGCATCATTTGATGGTGCCCCATCTACTATTTTTTGGATAACATGTTCTCTTATCATTCAATGGTTACTTTTTCTACTAACAGAAGAATTCCAAGTAAACTGAGAATTAGAAATCTTCTGTTAGCAGCATCTTTGACTTGAGTTTTACCATAATGCTTATGTGGCAGTTTTTCATAGCATTTGCAGTATAATCAATCCCATTATTTCCAAAAGATTTAGTCTAAATATGTTTCCTCATTTATCTATCATTGATCTATTGATTTATAGCTATTCTGCTGAGCATATATTGCGTTGTGATACCTATCTTTTTATGCTTACCAAGGATTATGTGATGACTCAATGGTACCGTGCTCCTGAACTATGTGGCTCTTTTTTCTCCAAGGTTTGTGAAACTAATATGATTTTATTTTTTGATTCCATTAAGATTGTGTTCCTGAACTATGTGGCTCTTTTTAGCTATTTCTTGATTCCATTAGAATTGTGCTAGAGGGCAAGACATAGGATTGCTCTTATAGCAGTTGTGTTGATGGAAAAGCTTGGTAGTTAGCAAGAGATGTACGTTCTTTGAGGTTTCCACATCTTGAAAGTAAGATAAATGCTTTTGCCTCTTAATTATTTAATAGTCTTATGTAACTTAGTCATATGAAACAAATGCTCCAGCTAATATATTTGCATTTAGGGAGTGGCTTGATGAGCAGACACTTACTCTTGCTAAACCTGGCATTGGGATAGTCTTTGCTGTCAAGATGCTTAAACAAGATGGCTTCCTGGGACACAATGAATGGTTGGTGAGTGTCTGTTAGTGGTTAGTAGGGCTTATTTACAAGAACAACTTTGCTCCAGGCCTAGATAATAATTTAGATGTTTTTTATCATTTGATGCCGTCACTAATTAGTCTTGTGCTTTAGACGGAGATAAATTTTTAGGGACAGGTGCATCATCCTAACATTGTGAAATTGATTGGCTACTGCTTGGAGGATGAGCACCGTGCTTTTGGTATATGAGTTTTTGACCAAAGGCAGCTTGGAAAATCATTTATTTGGAAGTGGTAAGTTGTTAAATTTTCCTTCGATTATGGGCATTTCAAGTTTTTATGTGGGATGATGTTATGTAGTACCCTAGAGATTCCAACTTTCAGCTATCTATTGTTTTTGGAATAGGGACATTTCATGTTGAACCACTTTCTTGGAGTAACCGCATGAAAATTGCCCTTGGTGCTGCCAAGGCTCTTGCATTTCTTCATAGTGACAGAGTAAAGCTATCTGATTTTGGTTTGGCAAGGGCTGGGCCATCGGATGATGAGATCCATGTCTCTACAAGGGTCATGGGAACCTTTGGCTATGCTACTCCTGAGTATATAGCCACAGGTATCTTTTATATTGATGAGTAGTTCGTAAATTATGATCACTTTAGATGGTCATATCTTTTTTTTCTCCTTATTTAATCCTCTCTCTGTGGTTTCTGTTCTTCATTTGGCATATTGGATATCATTTTGCATAACCACCTTCATTAATCAAGATTAGTTTTTTCTGCATTTAAACTATGCATTTAGTAGCTTTTGATTTTGTTCTATGGCTTTCCCTTTCAATGAAGCTTAGCAGGATTGTAAGAAAACTCATGCTTTTGTTGGTGGCAATTTGATGAGCAGAACCAATTTCATATCTTGATTAATGTTAAGCATTTTTTAAAGTTCTTCAAGTGAACAATTGTTTTTGGACCCGTTTACTAATTTCAATGGGTAGATTTATTATTTGCTATCACAGATTCAATGAAAAATCAAATCTTGCTTCTAAAACTCCCAGAATGATTAAACAGTGAGGTGTTTTTGGGGGTTCTTTTTCCATATTTGTAGGTAGAGAATGTGTTAATGGGGTGAAGGGGAGAAAGAAGGTGGTGGCGATGAAGAGAAAGGGCAGTAGTGAGTATGAAGAAGAGAGGGCTTTTGGGTCCTTTCTCTTGTCTGAAAGATAGGGTGTTTTGAGTCTTGATGTATTCATGGTAATTTCCTTTGTTTGCTTTATATTTTAGTTAAACTTTTGGTAGAAGGTGTTGCAGTAGGGATTTCTTTTGTTAAATGAGTTAAAAATCTCATGAGGAATCTCATAGGTATTTATCTTGTGCTCTAACTAAAATTATGAAATAAAAAATTAAATTTCAATCCAGATGATTAAACTAAGTGCAAAGCATGTTTTTCCCCTTAAACCCCCTTTTCGATATTATGATCAGTATTGGCTAAGTTGTTGAGATGGTATGGCTTTTGTTTGTTGCCTTTGCTACAAAAGAAGTGACTCTGGAATAGACACCTTTTATTGTATGTTATTGTAGAAGCATAGGGGTTTAGTAAGAATTGAAGTTAATCTGTTCAAAAAGACTTGAAGTTAATGACTTGCAACTTTTTTCACTATGTAACAGGAAAAACAAAGGAAAGCTTTATTAGTGTCATTAATTGCCAATGAACACTATTGCTTGCTTATCGCAGAACAAAGTTTTGCATAGGGTATTTGAGAATGAACAACAGTGGAAAGGAGAAATACTTGAAATTTGGAGGATATATCTACTACATATCTCTACACTTTTTGTGTGTTTGGTAGGAACATGGAGAGAATTAGTTTTGGAAACATATATATTCATATTGCTACTTTCATTCTACTATGTACTACTCCATTCTGGATTTTTATCTTCCTTGCTGTTAACTTTGGTAATGACAATGTTGGAGAGACTCTAATAGTTATTCAAATTATTCTTTCCATGGTTTGTTGTATGGTGGCTTTTGGAGGATCCCAATGAGAGAAATGTTCGATTTCATTCATGTGAAATGCATTATAGAATTTATTATTAGAGATAAGTGGTTAGCATTGTGTTGGTTCATAATGTGTCACATTTTAACTAAGACACATTTTGTGATGTATGTGGTAATTTCTTTTTTAGCATTTTTATGACATTTTAGTTAATATTAATTTTTGAATGCGTTGTGCGTAGTTTATGTCATTGGAACTAATTTATGCATGATTGAATACATTGGGAATATTGATTACACTTAGCTAATTCATCTCGCGCATCGCGCGGGGAGTTAGTGCTTTTTAAGCATTAAAATACCACAGACAAAAAAAATTGACGTCGTTTTCACATTTGCAATATCTTTTTGACTTTTTAATATAGTTTTTTAACATGTTAAATTTTTTTGTTTAATTTTTAGATTAGTCATCCGATCTTATTTATAAAAGCTCGTTAACTAAATTATGCAATTTAAGAAAGTGGTTAAAATTAGTTAAATACAATAAATATATCTGAAATAAACTTTTCTTTTTAAGTATGCCATTATTTATAATAGGAAAGTAAGAGAGAGAAATAGAATAAATATAGCTATCATCAACCTTTTGATTAATGCAATATATATAATTAATGAGGGGAAAAAATAGAAAAAACGTATTAAATACTTAGATAACTCTTTTCGGGCTTTTATACAAAGATCAAAACAATTCAAATTTTATGTTCTTATTAAAACAAACAAACCGGAGGAGTATGAGATGATAATACAATAATAGTAGCTTGTAAGAGATAGGATGAGGGAGGATCCAATCTCCTTTTTATTTGCTTCTTTTTGTTAAACTTAATAATTCGAATCTAACAAGGTGGATAAAATTTGACAAATAAAATGTACTATTTCAACATTGAGCCTATAAGTCACTTGTAGAAAAAAAAAAGTTGGTTCAAAATATAAATTATTTATAGAGTAATTAAGGATATTTTGTCTCAAAGGGGAAAAAAGAAAATTAATGACATTTTCTCAATTTTTCCTTATTTAATTTCTATTAGAGAGAGATATCAAAAAATTATTTGTAGAGTAGAGAGAGACAAAAAATTTAAAAAGGATAAACGTAAAAAATTTTATCAATTTAATACATTTCTTACATACCGTGTATAAATATATAATTATACATGTGTGTATTTATGGGTTATAATTAAACTAACAGGTAAATTATGGACTTATGGTTGTAATATAACAAATTTTTATGAATTTAAATTTTTACCAACAACCTTTTTTGTTGATGTGTTAAGCTACCTCACTCCTCTAAAGAGGTAAATACAAAAGTGCACTTGTTATTGTAAGTATTTAAATAAAGAGGGGAGGTGATGTCGATTTCCTTCTCTGCTAGGGTTTTCTTCCCTCTTCTAGGGTTCCGTTCGGGGTCGTCAAGATGCTGATTACTACTCCTCAGAGGGTCTCTTATCCCATTCCAATGGAGGTCTTTGAGTGTGTCCCTACAGTATGGCCTCCGCCTGTTCTAATTATGCATATGTTCTCTAAAGGCGATAAGCAGGAAGGTAGCGACAATTGACGAGTGGAGGCTTCTACTTCACGAAATGTTATGGTAAACTCTGATGATGATCTTTGATGGGTGCCTCTAAGGCTTTCAGCGATGATTAATGAGTTGAGGTGGGGGCACTCCAAAATTGAGATCGGAAGGACGATACTGGCGGAGAAATTGCTGAGTGAGAGGAGTGGCTTTTCTATTGGTGATCTTGAGGGTTTTGGTCTTTCTCCTAGGGTTTCTTCTATTGCATCGTCAAGCTAAGAGCCAAATATATTTGCTTGAGCCTCTGGCCTTCAAGGTCTTTTCTCCCTTTCTGGTGAAGCCTTTTGGGTGTTTTATTATGGAATGGCCTTTTAATGTCCCAATGCCAAATGGGTTCTCAGATGGTGGAGGTCAGAGAGGCAGGGTGGATGGACGTCTAAAGGCTTGTAATCATTGATTTTGTGTGACAACATCCAATTATGATCTCTAATGGGTACCACAAGGACTCTTGGTGGTGTTGTATGGTTCAAAGTGGTGGGTGCTATGATGAAATCTCAGAGGAATGGACAACGTCACCAAGTAAGTCGATGAGTGGAATTTGGGGTTTTATAGTTGATGCTAAGAAACCAAAGGTTTGTTCACTAAAACTATTTAAAATCATTATTATTAGTTTTCGGAACTATTTTTATTGTCAACTGTTTAAGAAGCATAACCCCAATCGCATATTTATTCACCTTCGATGAGCTACATGCTTGATTGAGATTTCAATAAATTCTTCTTTTCTTCTACGAGTCATGCGCACTGAGGTTATTGGATTATTCAAAGCTTAAAGTTTTTCCACCAATGTTTAGTGATTGTGTTTTGAGCATGATAATGTGACTCAATTTGTTGATAGATATAATATGTTGAGTACTAATAATGCCTAGAAGGTTTTATACCCATTGAGAATAGGTTAATTAGGCAATATTGGGAGGCTCTTTGTATTTATTCTCAGGGAAGAACAAATTATAAGAACAAATTAGTGAGGAAGGTTGTTGGGTGGAGAAAAGTAGGAGTGGATGATGAGCATGCTAAAAATTAGGCCACAATGTCCTTTTTTAAAAATAATTCTGAATGATTTAAGGGACTTGACTACAGGAGGGAGAAAACGTATATTGTTGGCCTGAATTGTAATGTATGGTTGATAATTGACTTTTTAAGAATCATCAAATTCAATCTAATTAGTGAGCCTATACACATTGTTTTTAGTTGGCTAAACATGTGCATGTTCAGTGGGAATGTCAACACTGTTCATCTTAAGGCTAGACATGTGCCTGTTCAGTGGGTATGACAACATTGTTGATAGGGAGATGTAATATGAATGTTGTAGAATTGGCAATTAAGGTAGAATTAGAAGAGAAAGAGAGGATTGAAGAAGGAGTAGAAGATATTAGAGAGAAAAGGGGAGGGAGAGAGAGAAAGAGAGAAAAGGAACGGATATGCTTTGTTATTCACATTGCAAAAAGATCTAATTACAATAGGTAGGAACCTCTATTTATAGGCTTATACACAACCTTTCTAACTAACTAACAACTCTAATTTCCTAACTAACAGATTTAATAGCCCTTACCCTAACGATTATATCTCTTAACTGACTCTAACAAACTTTTAAATCTTTATTATGCTTTCATATCAATACCCCCTTCCCAAAAACATCCTTGCCCTCAAGGATGGATGACAACAACAAGATACAAAACTGGACCTCAAAAATACAAATTTGATAGACTGATGAAATTGCATTAGTTCTATGATCAACTTTTCCTGCTGCACTCCTCACTTCTATCCTTTCTTCCTACTTAGAGAGTATATTCTTCCAAAGATCATTGAAATTAGTTCTCCCTTGAACCAACTCAGAACCAAGCATCTTGTAGCAAAAACAACCAAAATAACCCAACTAGAAAATGATCTTGTAGGCTTGTTAAGTAAAATCCATGACAGCAAAAAACTTGGGCCTAATTCCTAAAAAATAAAGCCCAATTGCCCCTGAATTTCAAAAGAGTTCCGCCCTCCCGAGAATATGCAAACCAGCTGTGAAGGGATAGGGATTTTTGACTTTTCAAACTGTATACTGTTCATGATGGAACCCAGCTGTAAACCAACAAGAGAAATAGTGCCAGGAACAAAATAAATACAAACAAGTTATCCCTTTGACATTTCCAACAGAAGTTTTTATAGCCACATAAATTCTTGTTCAAAGCACTCCCTGTCTCGCCACATAGCTTCTTCAAATGTCTTTGAAATATATCCACTAACGTTCAATTCTATTTTTGTCGTGTCTTATTTTTCGATGATTATTGCTTCTTTATTTGGCCCAAGCATACTAGACATATGCTAAAGAGCCAAGAATTTGTAGAGGTTGCTTTCCAAGAGTTCCCAAAACACGCATAGATTCAGAGTGAGCAGTACCTTCAATTGTGTGGAAAGAGATGCAGGGATGTTCTATTTCTATATCATTCTTTGCTTCCTATTCTTAAACTATCGATTCTAGGTCTTCATCATCATCTTCAAGAAGAACCAAGTGCAACTGCATCTTTAGTCGCTACACATACTTGTGATCATAAGAGAATTGTTCATGACAGAAGAAGCACAAGTTTTTCTCACGATACGCTGCTTCTTCCTTTGTTGTAACCACTTTTACTGGCCGAACAATGATTCTTTGCTGAAAAGTTGATTCTTTTGTCATCTCGGCCACATCTCGCATTGTTCAGAGTTTGAGATTTTTGTCGCCAGTTGTTTCTTGAACAACCAAAGGTTCTTGTTCCTCTGGTTTTTGTTTGACAGAAGCTTCTTGGGTCTCGATCTTGATAAACAAAGGTGTTCGGTTCTGGCTTTGATCTTCCATAGCCTTCTTTGCTTTCTCGGCTTGCCTATGCAAGAATATCTCTTGAGTTCTTACAAGCAATCGGGCTTGGTGCATGGTTCTTGGTCAAAACAACCGTATGGAGTCAGCAATTTCCTCCTTCAATTCTCCCACATACGCCTCTACCAAATATGACTCCAACAAATCCAACTTTGCAACTATCGAATTGAACTTAATGATAAATTCTTGTAAAGTTCCAGTTTGATGCAAGTGGGTCAAGTCGATCATGTTGAATTGGGTTGGTCTTTGATAACCCAATCTACCATTGCCTCTTTCTTGACTTTCTTGAATTCCATGGCGCCTATTCAGTGGGTTTCTTTGTGTCGCCACTGTTAAGGCTCACATTTCTTGTGTGAGAGTTTCTACATTTTGCTACATCCTACGTTTGATTTCTTTTGTGAGAGCTTCCAAATTCTGCTACATCCTACATTGAACTAATTGCAGTTCTTCTCTGAAACCTTGAACAGTGCCATGAAGGTCATCAACTGTTGCAAACCTTTACTCAATCGCTTGTAGTCTCTCTTTCATAAGTCTTGAATTTTCTTGAGATCTTGTTTCTACCATTTAGCACAGGAGTGAAGAGTGGAGAGCCAATAACCTGAGCCAAGGACCGAAAATCTCTTATACCACTGATTGGGAGATGTAATCTGAATATTGTAGAATTGGGGATTAGGGTAGACAGGGGTAGAATCAGAAGAGAAAGAGAGGATTGAAGAAGAAGAATTAGAAGAGATTAGCGAGAATTGAATAGAGAGAAAGAAGGAACGGATATGCTTCTGTTATTCATATTACAAAAAGACCTGATTACAATAGGTAGGAGCCTCTATTTATAGGCTTATACACAGCCCTTCTAACTAACTAACAACTCTAATTTCCTAACTAACAGATTTAATAGCCCTTGGCCTAACGACTATATCTCTTAACTGACTCTAACAAACTTTTAAATCTTTAATATGCTTACATATCAATTGCTCACTATTGGGTTGGAGTTGTAATTCTATCCTCTATTGTCAAATCAATTGTACTTTATTTGTTATTAATATGACTGTTGCCTTCTTTGAGTATTCTATTGTTTCAAAGAAATTTATCAAAAACCATTCTTGTTTATGGATTCCCATCGAAGCAGATTTGGTAGCATGATGGATTGCCAAAGCTTCATTAAATGGTCATGCCCTTTGGATTGGGTTCCTGGACCTTGCGCTTTGAGCGTCTAGCATTTAGGTTGTTTCTTCTGATCGTGCTTTATGTTTTCTTCACATTGAAGACCTTTTATTGGATTGTGTTTCTAGTTTTAATTTCGTTGTTTGAAGTTATTTTGTGCTTTCATTTTGCTAGTTGTTTCTTTTTACTTCTAAGACATTGTAATTTCTATTAATTTCTGGAAAAAAAGTTGTTGTTGATTTCGATATAATTAATTTCTCTGCTGGCAAAAAAAAATAAATAAAAAGGGAAAAAACAGAAAGCTCATTGCAGCGGGCAAAAATTTGGTCACCGTGTATTACTGTTTAGACTTGTTCGGATAACTATGCATTTAGAATTTTCACCTTGATTAATTTTGATAGGTCATTTTTTTCCTCTTCTGTCCCTTTATTTTAATTATTATTCATGAATTTCAAGATTGAGATATCACATTTGAGTTCTTCAATATTATAGAACGAATCACAGGCATGCAATTGATGTTTGATACTTTCAGAAATAAAGCCCTCTCTCTCTTCTCATTTTCCACATTGCCCCAAAATATACACATAATTTAAATAATGACCTTGCATATATGTATGTTTAGAGGTCGCCAAAGACCGTAACTCCTTCGGCAAGGGCTCGCCTAACCCCATAGCTCTGCTGCTGCTTGTTCATTATAGACCAAGCAGCTCTGTAATGATTTCTTGAACTTTGCTGCTGCTCTACTCTATTTTATTAACTATATTACTACTTGTGTTGCTACTTTGTAATGGTAAGCGGACCCTTATTAAGTATGTGCTTCTTGCCAACCTATTGCGTTTTTACAAGCATGTCACCTCTCAGCTTAGCTTCCCACTACTTCATTCTACTCAACTCGTAGCTTGAACCAGCCATCACTCCAACTAATGCTTCAGAAATTTGGCATTATTCGGCCCTTACCTTTAATGTCTTTTAGACAAACCAAATTGCCTACTTTTACTTCCTACGGAAGCTTTCAACCAGGATTGTTCAATAGGGTGGCCCATGTCCTCTGGGAGACATGCTACAACACCCACATGTGTTGTCAAACTCCTGCAAATGCACCGTAATCCTAGTCACGTTCAAGGACGCTATCCTTAAGAGCTATTCTGCGACCAACTACTGACTGGAAGCGGTACTCCCCAAGATAAAACGGATTCTTCCTGTAGACACAGGGCAAACAAAACAGCAAAACGAAAACAACTATAAGGCAGAGAGAATAGAGGAATGTCAGAGAGGAAGAGAGGGCTCGAGATGTCAGAGCTCGGTGCCTGAACCTCTTGCAGGCAGTGCCTTTTATAGGCCTCCAAGCATCTGAACGTTGGGCAACGTTTTAATTCGCATAAACACCATTAAACCGCCGGTTACACAATAATCAAACCACATGATGAGGCCATTTCTGAACATTGAAGGACCAGATATGTTTGGCAATTAAAATATCCGTTTAGCAATTTAAAATCCGACCCATGACCTCTGTAACGGAAATACTAATGCTTCAAAATTCAGATGCCTCAAAACTGGGTTTTTCCGGTAAGCTATTTTCACAAAAATAAATTGTAGATTTTTTCAAAAAAAACATTTGATAAGAAGTGCCCAGTCCGCATTTAATTCACGCACAGGGGGGGAAATCGCCGGATTTCCACTATGTTTGCCTCTTGGTGGCCCTTTGTTGTACACGTGAGCCCACTCTTCCTCTTGGCCCATTTACTAGCCCAACTTCACAAGGTGTAATATATGCACTAGCATTCTCTCTTTCCTAAGCAATGTGGGACTTGTTCCATTTGACACACCCACATGTAGCTTGTATATCCAACAATCACCCACATGTGTCAAAAGGAACGCCTTTAGCTTAGTTGCACACACGGGTATAACCATTGTATCTAATGGTCCTTTGAACTTAAAACTAGACCTAGATAGTTAACACTTAGTACACAGAGGTGTTGGTAGTCCTATGAACTTAAAACCAACAACTCTTAGGTGTATACTAGAGGTATTAAAATTCAGGTTATACCCCCACATTTTGCTGTTAACGCGGTTTTGTACATTAAGATGGCCATGCGCGTGCCTGGTTCATAACGAATGCTCTAGAGATTTTGCCACGATCTCATAGGAGTGGCCCCACTCCACATTCATAGAGGTGATTTCATTAAATGTACCTGCAATGAGCACACCATTCCGTAGAATTATGAAATCATTAAGAGCTTTGCTCATCCTCACCCAAATGCATTCTAGCACATTCTCGGCATCATAGGAAGGGACTAAAAATTTACTTTAGTGCTAGCAGAACTAACTCACGACTTGTTCTTACCCATTGAACCTCCTTCATGGGATCACCAATCACAGAGGTTGGGTTGCCATCGCTGTTAATTTCTTATCGGCTTAAGTCTCATTCCCCTCGATGAATCAAGGATTTGTTTCCTTCACAGGGGTTTTGTAAACAGATCCGCAAGGTTCACAGCTGACCTTATATAATCGATTGAGATTACACCATCTTTGAGCAGCTGCCTTATTATATTATGTCTCAATCGAATATGTCTACTTTTACCATTAAAGGTTTTATTTTTAGCCGTAGTTATCGCAGATTGGCTATCACAATGTAAAGACACTGATGGTGTTGGTTTTTCACCTAGTAGGATATTCGCCAAGAAGTTTTTCAACCACTCAGCCTCAGTACAAGTCAACTCCATAGCTATAAACTCAGAATCCCTTGAGGAACTAGTTAAAATAGTTTGTTTGACTGACTTCCACGTTATGGTACCACCACCAAGAGTGAACATATAGCCACTAGTGGATTTGCTCTCCTCTGAATTTGAGATCCAGTTAGCATCACTGTATCCTTCCAATACAGCGGGAAATCTACTATAATGAATACCATAATTCATGGTACCTCTCAAGTATCTCAATACTCTTACCAGAGCCTTCCAATGCTCATTGCTTGGACAATGAGTATACCTGCTCAATCTACACACAGCATATGTTATGTCTGGCCTGGTATAATTCATTAAATGCAACAAACTCCCAATAATCTGTGCATATTTAGATTGAGCAATTGGTTCTCCTCTATTTTTCTTTAAATGCACATTAGGATCATAAGGAGTGTTCATAGGAGACTCACCAAACAACTCAAACTTTCTTAGGATTTTCTCAATGTAATGTTCCTGAGAAAGTATGATACCATTATCATTCCTTATGATCTTTACACCCAAAATCACTTTTGCTTCACCCAAATCTTTCATATCAAAATTAGAAGACAGAAAATGTTTTGTCTCAAGCACAACATCCATGCTAGTACCAAAGATAAGCATGTCATCCACATACAAACAAATAATCACACAATCATTATTTACAAGTTTTGTATAAACACATCTTTCTACCTCAACAGTAGAGAAACCGCCACTTAACAAAACTTGATCCATTTTTTCATGCCATTATTTAGGCGCTTGTTTCAAACCATACAAGGATTTAACAAGTTTGTAAACTTTATTTTCTTGCCTAGGAATAATACACCCTTCAGGTTGCACCAAATAAATCTCCTCTTCTAAATCACCATTTAAAAAGCTGTTTTAACATCCATTTGATGAATGAAAAGCTTATGAATAGAAGCTAAGGCAATTAGGATTCTAACCGAAGAAATCCTAGTTACAGGAGAAAAAGTGTCAAAATAATCAACATTTTCTTTTTGAGTATACCCTTTTGCTACTAATCTAGCTTTGTATTTTTCAATAGTTCCATCAGGAAAATACTTTTTCCTAAAAACCCATTTACAACCAATAGGCTTTGCTCCTGGAGGCAAGTCTACCAAAACCCATGTTTTATTTTGATTTAAAGAATCAATTTTAGCTCTTATTGCTTCTTTTCAAAAAGATTTATCTGAAGAAGAAATAGCTTTATAAAAATTTTTGGGTTCATCTTGCACCAAATAAGTATAGAAATCATCTCCGAAAGAAGTTTGTTTTCTTTGTCTTTTACTTCTTCTTAAATCTTCAACCAAAACTTCATTTGAATTTTGTTCAGAAGGAACAGAGGAATTTTCAACTCTTTTAGGAATATGCTCAACCTTTAAAGGAAATATATTTTCAAAAAACTCTGCATCTTTTGTTTCAACAATTGTGTTATGATCTAAAACATCGCTTTTTAAAACCAAAAAATGATAAGCGGCACTTTGTTGAGCATATCCAATAAACATGCAATCAGAGGTTTTAGAACCAATTTTCCTCTTTTTAACATCAGGTAGTAAAACTTTAGCAAGACACCCCCACACTTTCAAATACTGAAGATTAGGCACAAAACCTTTCCATAACTCATAAGGTGTCTTTTTAGTTTTCTTGTTAGGTATTCTGTTTTGTAAAAAACAAGCAGATAACAAGGCTTCACCCCACAGGTTATTAGGTGCTGCAGAACTTACAAGTAAAGCATTCATCATTTCTTTTAAAGTTCTATTTTTCCTTTCTGCAACACCATTAGATTCAGGTGAATAAGGAGGAGTTACTTCATGAATTATCCCTTCTTTTTCGCAAAAGCTATTTAATAATAAATATTCTCCTCCTCTATCTGACCTGACCCTTTTAATCTTTTTATCTAATTGATTTTCTACTTCTGCCTTGTACAAAAGAAATTTTTCAAAAGCATCATCTTTATTTCTCATCAAATATACTTTGGTATATTTTGAAAAATCGTCAATAAAGGTAATATAATACCTTTTACCACCTCTAGTCTCAGTTTGCTTTAAATCTCCCAAATCAGAATGAATTAAAGCTAACAACTCAGTTTCTCTTTAAGTAGAAAAATGTGGTTTTTTAGCTTGTTTAGTTTCTGCACAAACTTCACACTTTTGAAAATCATCTTTAGTTTTAGAAATCAACCCTAGATTTTGTAGCCTCTTAATATAAGATTTATGAACATGTCCTAATCTAGCATGCCACATATCATAGGAATCAATCAAGTAAGCAGAAGAAGATACATTCTCATTCATTTTAGAAACACTAAGAACAAACAATCCCTTATTACAATAGCCCTTCCCAATAAGAACATTGTTCTTAGTCATGACAATCTTGTCAGATTCAAAACATACCCTAACCCCAGCTTTCCCAAGCAATGCCACAGAGACTAAGTTAGCTCTGACCTCTGGTACATATAGCACGTCATTCAGTGCCAAGGTCTTTCCAGATGTGAGCTTCAATACCACCCTCCCTTTTCCATGAACCTTAGCAGTTCGGGAGTCAGCCAGATAAACATGGTCTTCCCCTTCTTCAAAGGAGGTAAACATCTCTTTGTTTGTACAGATGTGCCTGGTAGCTCCTGAGTCTACCACCCATTTCTTCACATCAGAGACAAGAAGGGCTTGTGACACCACAACAACAATGATTTCTTCATCACTGCTGTCATCTCCTTCAACCAAATTCACATTTGGCTTAAGAGGATTTTCACCCCTTTGAGAGTTATCTCCCTTAGCCCTTTTCCTGCACTATGCTGCATAATGACCTGGTTTTCCACAGACAAAACAATTGCCCTTTTTCTTCTTGGGGTTAGAGTCTTTGGGCTTGCAGTAAGGTTTCTTATTTTTATTATTTTTGTTTTTGGGATCGTACCTCTTGTTGTGCGGCTTTTCCTCAACTAGGTTTGCTTTAGCAGCCATTTCCTTGCCCTTTACAGCTTGTATTGCCTTTCTGTTGGTATCTTTAATGATGATATGAGTGATCAGATCATTCAAGGACAACTGTTTCTGTTTGTGTTTCAGTTGTTGTTTGTAGTCATTCCATGAATCTGGCAGCTTTTCGATCAGTACACCGGCCACGAACTCATCTGGCAAATTGATCTTCTCAGCCTTGAGCTCCTCATTCAGCTTATGGTACTCGTTGATCTGGAGCTTGATGTCTTTTTCATCTGTCATCTCCCACTTGTAAAAGTTTCCTATCACGAACCTCTTTTTTTCAGCATCCTCAGCAGTATACTTGAGGATAAGTGATCCCCATATCTCACTTGCTTCTTTATAGACATGGTACACATTGAACAGATCGTTAGATAAAGTAGTAATAAGAGTGTGTCTACAAACCTTGTTGGCATAGGCCCAAACATCCTTCTAGGCTTGGTTAGCATCTGGGGATGGTGCAGACTGTGTAAGCGCATCAGCAACTCGATGCATGTCAAGAACATTGTAGACACGTTCCTGCCAGCGTCTGAAGTTCTTCCCCTCAAACTATTCAATCTTGGAAATGTCTGGAAACTGCCTGGGTATAGGCACCGCCATCGGAATAGGACCAAAACCAGCATTCTTGACTCCGGGAGCAGCAGCACTGTCAAGTTGAGCACCAGCTCCGGAACCAGTAGGAGGAGCAGAAACAGAAGCCATTGTAGCTCTTAAGATTGTTGTCGAACTCCTGCAAATGTACCGTAATCCGAGTCACGTTCAAGGACACTGTCCTTAAGAGCTATTCTGTGACCAATGGCTGACTGGAAGCGGCACTCCCCAGGATAAAACGGATTCTTCCTGTAGACACAGGGCGAACAGAACAACAAAACGAAAACAACTATAAGGCAGAGAGAACAGAGGAATGTCAGAGAGGAAGAGAGGGCTCGAGATGTCAGAGCTCGGTGCCTAAACCTTTTGCAGGAAGTGCCTTTTATAGGCCTCCATGCATCTGAACGTTGGGCAACATTTTAATTCGCATAAAAACCATTAAACCACCGGTTACACAATAATTAAACCATATGATGAGGCCGTTTCTGGACATTGAAGGACCAGATACGTTTGGCAATTAAAATATCCGTTTGGAAATTTAAAATCCAACCCATGACCTCTGTAACGGAAATACTGATGCTTCAAAATTCAGATGCCTCAAAATTGGGTTCTTCCGGTAAGCTATTTTCACAAAAATAAATTGTAGATTTTTTCAAAAAAACATTTGATAAAAAGTGCCCAGTCCGCATTTAATTCACGCGCAAGGGGGGAAATCGCCGGATTTCCACTACGTTTGCCTCTTGGTGGCCCTTTGATGTGCGCGCGAGCCCACTCTTCCTCTTGGCCCATTTACTAGCCCAACTTCACAAGGTGTAATATATACACTAGCATTCTCTCTTTCCCAAGTAATGTGGGACTTGTTCCATTTGACACACCCACATGTAGCTTGTATCTCTAACAACATGTTTGTTCTTGCTCATACATCCAATTCCCCGTCGGCATTATTGGCAGTGTTGGGTTGTTCTCTTTTTGCTAGTTGCGAGTTCTTTTAACTTTGGTTACTTTTCTGTTTATTACAGTCACAGATATAAAAAATAATAGGCTCCAGAATAATTGCTCTGGTCCTGTGTGTTACTATTTATAAATTCAATAGACAAATAATACAGTGACACCTGTCCTATCTGTGGACTATTCTAGAAATGTTAGGGTACAAGTCATTTAAATAATTCTACATTTTAACAATTACTATTAAATCCCTCCTTTACTTCAGACCTCCTTTCTCTTCTTCTTCTTCTCTGTTTCTCTCTCATACTATTGATGTTGCTGCAACCTCTTTGCTGGAGTAACAGTGACTCCTATTTTGTCTCAAAGATAACAAAACTTTGCATGGTGAAGTGGTTTAGTGAGACAATCGGCAATCTGAAGATCTGTGGAACATATTGCACACTGAGGGACTTGGATAGGATTTGATCTCGGATAAAGTGCACATCTATTTCAATATGCTTGGTTCTGGCATGGAGAATTGGATTTGAGGCAAGTGAGGCAACACTGGTATTATCACACCATATTATAGGTATCCTCTTGATTTTGAGCTTGAGTTCACTCATCAAGGATGTAATCCATTTAAGTTCAGCAGCTGTGTTGGATAAAGACCGATATTCTGATTCAGTGCTAGACTTTGCTACCACAAGTTGTTTCTTGGATGACCATGTCACAAGTGAATCACCAAGAAACACACAGTAGCCTCCTACAGATCGTCTATCATCAGGGCAAGAGGCCCAATCAGCATCAGAGTATGCCACTAGATCCAGCAGTGTGGAAGGTTTAATATGTAAGCCATAATGTGTGGTTCCTCTCAAATATCGCAACACTCTCTTTACTACCTTCCAATGTTCAGTTGTAGGTTGTGAGAGGAATTGACTCAGTTTCCCAATGCTAAAGGAAATGTCTGGTCTTGTATTGCATAGATATTGCAGAGCACCAACTGTACTTCTATATTCAGAAGGATTAGATAAAGGTTCTCCTGAATGAGCAGAAAGAGATTTATGAGCAGCCATAAGAGTAGGACATGGAGAGGCTTTACTCATGTGGAATCGGTCTAGGAGATCACCAATGTATTTTCCTTGTGAGAGATAGAGACCAGTCCTATATCGATAAGCTTCTATTCCCAAAAAATAATGTAGAGAGCCGAGGTCTTTCAATGAGAAAATATTATGCAGTCTTGCAGAGAAGCATTTTAAGCTATATGCATAGCTGCCAGTGACTAAGATATCGTCCACATAAATAAGAATCATAAGAATCTGGGTTTGATCAGAATAGATGAATAGTGAGACATCACTCTTTGAGTTGGTGAATCCCCAACTTAAGAGTACCCTTCTGAGTCGGTCAAACCAAGCCCTTGGTGCTTGTTTGAGACCATAAAGAGCCTTAGACAATTTGCATACATAGTGAGGCTTAGAGGGATCAACAAAGCCTTTCGGTTGTTCCATGTATACAAGTTCAGATAGAAAACCATTGAGAAACGTGTTGTTGATATCCAATTGCTTAATTTCCCAATTTAGAGCAACAGCAATAGTCAAAATAATTCTGATGGTAGGAGATTTAACTACTGGACTGAAAGTATCGTAAAAGTCAATACCTTCAGTTTGCTAAAACCCTTTTGCAACAAGTCTTGCCTTTCTCTTGGCAAGAGATCCATCAGGATTGAACTTAGGTTTGAAAAGCCATTTGTTCAAGTCACAGATATAAAAAATAACTCAAACCCTTGCAGGGTTAGATGCTGAATACACCCCCATTGTCGTCATGCTGTCTGAAAAGGAGAACATGAGTTGGTCTGATCTCCAATCCAAATTGCTCACCTACGAATCACGAATGGAACAACTGCAAAGTGATTCACAAATGTCCCTGTCCACTGCATTTGCAAATCTCTCCTTTCAGCAGCGTAACCCAAATCACCATCGTCCATCAAATGGGCGTGGCAGAGGAGGTCATCGAGGCAGAAATAGAGGAGGCCGCTCCTATAACCACAATGGGTGACAACAAGATAAGGACAAGTTATTTTGTCACTTGTGTCATAAGACTAGGCATGAGGTGAAAAATTGCTTTCACCGATATGATAAGAACTACAAGGGACCCACCTATAATGAACATGCTTCTGCCTATGTTGCCACACCAGAAACCACTACCGACCCTGCCTGGTATCTCGACACTAGAGCTACACACCATGTAACACACTCTTCAGATAATGTTGAGCCAAACGTGTCTTCAGGTATAAAAACTCTCTCAGTAGGAAATGGATCTTCTATCGGTGTTATGTATACTGGAAACTCAAAATTGCTATGTGATAACCCATCTAACTCACTGATGCTCAATAATGTCCTTGTTGCACCACGTATAGCTAAGAATCTGATCAGTGGTTATAAACTTACTAATGACAATTCTGATGTATTTGTTGAAATTCACTCACATGGTTGCCTTGTGAAGGACAAGAAGCAGCATAAGGTTTTGTTGCAAGGAGATGCTACTCAAGGATCAACTCCAGGATTATACAAGATTGAAAATGTTGTGGTTCCTGCTAATCCTAGTACTAGTTCTGTTTATCGTTTCAATACCTCTAAGCGAGATAGAAAATGTTCACCAACTGTCTTTCTTTCTACCTTAGACTCCTGGCATAGGAGATTAGGACATCCTAGTAGAGAAGTGTTACGTAAGGCTCTTATTAATTCTGATTGTAATGTCTCCTCTGATATTAATGAAGAATTTTCTTTTTGTGAATCTTGTCAACTTGGAAAGTCTCATAACCTTCCTTTTACATCCTCTCAATCTCATGCTGGACATTCTTTGGATCTGATTCATACAGACCTTTGGGGACCATCCCTTGTAAAATCTGTTGCTGGCTACCAATACTATATCAGTTTCTTGGATGATCACAGCAGGCACACATGGGTTTATCCACTGAAAAACCAAAGATGAAGCACTTTCAGCCTTTAAACACTTCAAAGGCATGGTAGAAAATCAACTAGACAAAAAAATTAAAGTGGTTCAAAGTGATTGGGGTGGAAAATTTCGAGTTTTTCAACCCATTCTTGATGAACATAGGATTATTTTCCGTCACTCTTATCCACACACCTTTGCTCAAAATGGTAGAGTTAAGCGCAAGCACAAGCACATAGTAGAAATGGGACTTACTTTGCTGGCCAATGCTAAAATGCCTTTGTCCTATTGGTGGGAAGCCTTCTCCACTACGTTTACCTCATTAATAGACTGCCTACTGCAACTCTACAGCATCTCTCACCAATTGAAGTTCTTTTTAACAAGAAACCAGATTACAAAGGCTGCAAAATTTTTGGTTGTGCTTGCTTTCCTTGCCTAAGTCCCTATAATCAGAATAAACTCCAATTTCGCAATACTAAGTGTGTTTTTCTCGGCTATAGTGGCTCTCACAAAGGATACAAATGTCTTAGCTCTACAGGTCGAATCTATATTTCTCGTCATGTTGTTTTTAATGAAGATGACTATCCATTTGCTTTTGGTTTTCTGAATTTCAGGCAGAACCCACATGAAGAACTGGTGCATTTTTCTGCTGTTTCTCCACCGACTGATAGCACTAGCTCTCACTCGATAACTATTCCTCTTAATACAATAGACATGGCCAAATCAAAATCATCAAGTGAAGAACAAGAATTCCCTGCACTTCCTCCCTCAGGTGAGGAAGAATCTGAGTCCTTGTCCGCTGGGTCAAGCACACCAACAGTATCATCTTCACCTCACACTTCTGATCGCACACCAACAGTAACATCCTCACCTCACTCTTCTGATCCGTTGTTGAGTCCATACTCTCATTGCAATGAAGTGATCATTGATTCTACCAGCAATCCCTTGCTCTCCAGTGTTGCGATAGTCCCATCTTCCTTGCCTACTGAGATTTCACAATCGTCTCAATCTAGCTGTAATATTCATCCAATGCAAACTAGAAGCAAAAAGGGTATCGTCAAGCCCAAAACTCCATATATTGGGCTCACTCAGGTATCAAAAATGGTTCCTCTCACTGCCACTGCAGCCTTGACTCAACCGTTGTGGAGACATGCTATGATAGAAGAATTTGCAGCCTTACAGAAAACCAGACCTGGACCCTTGTTCCTAGACCACCAAAGCAAACTGTGGTAGAGAACAAATGGCTTTTCAAACCTAAGTTCAATCCTGATGGATCTCTTGCCAAGAGAAAGGCAAGACTTGTTGCAAAAGGCTCCAAAATAATAGGCTCCAGAAACCTGGCTCTGATACCAAGTCACAGATATAAAAAATAATAGGCGCTAGAATAATTGCTCTGGTCCTGTGTGTTACTATTTATAAATTCAATAGACAACTAATACAGTGACACCTGTCCTATCTGTGGACTATTCTAGAAATGTTAGGGTACAGGTCATTTACATAATTCTACATTTTAACAATTACTATTAACTATTACGTATAGCCTTAGTTTTATCCTTTTGCTATCGTATTGGGCTGCTGGGTTATTTTTCTGGTCTTGTAGTGCAGCCCTTTTGTAGTGTAATCGTTTTACCTTATGTTTAATGAAGTTGAACTAATTATTAAAAAAAAAAAAAAAAGACATGGTTTACTGACCCAAATGTCTCCTTTTGTGAAGGAGTTGACAAGTTTAAACTCGTGCGTGTAGCAACGTATATTTAGATATGTTTGTGTGCGTCAAATTAGTTTAAAAAATTATGTTTAGAGGTCTAAAGAATGATTCTTCCTAGTGTATGAAGGATAAGATGAGATAAGGAAATATCCAAATATCAAACATCCTAATATACCTAATCCTAAGGGGGGAAACCCCGTATAACGCTTTAAAGTGTTTCTTCCAGATCCCTCTTCAATAATTCTTTTTCTCCAAAAATAGGTCCAAATTTGACAACTAAAATACTTCATTTGCCAATACATTTTAGGGGAAATCCCATATAAATCTACTTAAAATAGGAAAATTTTAAATCAGATTGGTAAATTCAACAAATCCTTAATTAAGTCACTAACCCAATTTAGGATTTTAAAATATGGCCAAAATGACTTTAATGTCATCTCCTCTTAAAAAAGTTTCATTACTATGTAGCTTATATTTTTTAATATATAATAAAATAAAATATGATTCACTGCGTCAAAAGAATTGTTCATGTTCTACAAGGATTATCAAAAATAGTTCAAGGGGAAAAACAGTGTCGACTACATCCAACTTCAAGGTCAAGAACTTCTACATCCAACATTGCTCCCTTCAATTGATATCATCACTCAACTTCTTTTGCCTCTCTTCGTTATTTTGTTGATTCCTGGGATTTGGTTTAACTGGTTAGGGTATGAGATTTCTTTTTCAAGAGGTAGGTATCAGAACTGGTTATAAGGGAGATCCCCAATCGTGCTTGTGATGTTGAGGATAAGAAAAAAGGGTATTAAGATCGTGAAGGAGAACTAGGGCAAATGTGTTACGCCGTTTTTGCATGACTCCGCTATTGATGCTGTTTTCTTTTTATTTTTCCCCTTAAATTAATATTGATTATCCCTACAAAACACGGAAAAAGTCCTATATATATATATAAGAAAACATAAGTTACATAGAAAAATTTAAGAGGATAGAGGAGAGGACATTAAAGTCATTTTAACCATATTTTGAAATCCTAAACTGGGTTAATAACTCAATTAAAGTTTTGTTGAATTTACCAGTAGAGCAGGGAAATCGAACCAAGCCCGTTTAAGCCCGAGCCCGTCAAGGACCGGGCTTATGAGTTAGAGCCCAGAAGAAGACGGACCTAAAAGGGTCAACCCTCTACAGCCCTGCAGGGCCAATTCTTGTAGGCCGGTTTAATCTTTTATTTTTTTTTTCAACTAGGCACAAGGCAAACTCTAAGTTGAAATTTGTCCTTGGATATTTGTTGGATTCATACTTGATTTTCCATCCTCTTGGTATTATGTTACTACTATTATTTTTTTTTTTTCCTTTTTTTATGTGTACGCCAAAATCCAAATCAGATATTCTGGTATTATTTACTTCTGAAACTTGTGGAATTATTTGATTGTAAATGTGTACTTGTTTGATTGGTTGTGGACATTAATTATGTTTTAGTTTTAGGTCTTAGTATTTGTGTTTTATTAAACTTAGATAATATTTATGTTTTAAATTAATTTTGATGATATTTATATTTTAAATTATGTATTTTAGTCTTTAGGCGAATACAAAACAAAAAAAAAGTTATGGTAAAAAAAATTTTAAACGGGCTTGAGGCCCGCGAACTTCACCTAAATGGGTAGGGCCATTGATTTCACTGCCTTTTTTGGACTCAGGCCCAAACAGGCCAGACCACTTAGACCCGAGCCCATCAAGGGCCAGCCCTGCAGAGTCGGGCGGGCCCATTTTCCCAGCGCTATTTACCAGCCTGATTTTGAATTTCCCTATTTTAAACAGCTTTATATGGGATTTTCCCTACATTTTAATCAACCAAGTACAATTTATATTGATTCTCTAGCAAAACACCACTTTCTTGAAGAAACTCACCTTCACAGGGTATCAGCATAGCACCACATATAATATTAAGATTTGTCTCTTTTTTTGTCATCTTTCACTCAATGGAAGGAAACTCACACGACACCTACAGAGAGTCAAACAACAACCTCATGCTTAAGTAAGACTTAAGGAGACGCCAAGTGTTGATTGAGCAAACGGCTCCGACAATAAAATCTATGTCCCAATAAGCCTACTAAATACACCATTCCCATTTATCGCATCCAATATTGAGATCAAACTTTGACAATTAAGCATCCCCTAACAGATCCAAGCACCTTCTTAGAAGAATTAAAGCTCACATTTCAAGTATCTAATGGAATACTCTATCCTCATTGAAATATATTACAAAACTCAATCATTGTTCACTACTACAGTCTACAGCCACATCCAGTCCCTTTGTTCCTTAGGTCAAGATCTTACCTAGCAGAATCTTTCACCTTTACCCTTCCTACACATTATTGGACTTTGCATGCCCTCTTTACCACTAGTCTAGAGTGATTGCCAATATGGGAATAGGATCGATGTATTTGACCAACAAACCATAAGGCTTTCGCACACATCACCAGTCATAGTTGTTTATGGAGTATGTTTATAATGGACTGATTAAAGCACAAAAAACAGAAAGGGCTTTCTGAAATAAGTCCCTATTAAATTTCAAACATGGTGGACACAAAGTACCCTTGCCCGAGGCACAGACAGCACACACCATGCCCGCACCAAATGAATAGGCCAAGCCATGGCTCTGCCTCTGGTGTTAACCAACCACTGTACTATGCACCATGAAATTGTGGCGCTGTACTATGCGATACGAGACAACTAACCATCTACACTACTAAGACACAATGATTTGAGCAGATCAGCCTCCTTAGACTGAAGCAAGGATTTCTTCAGAAACAGTTCAAAACAAACTTTTACAGAAACACTATTAGAAAAAAGCAGAATATTACAAATTGTATAAGAAAGCAAATCAAAGTTTCGTGTTATCCAAATTTATAAATAATGGAGGTCATTAGAGTATTAGACGGAGATTATCTTGGTTACATGCCACAGGCTGCTCATGATATCAATTGAAAAAAGCAGCAACATTTTGAGAATACAAGCAGCAATCAACTCACCTGAATTACCATGAGATATGTTATCTTAGTGGCTGTTGATGCTAAACTCCCAATTAGTCATTTTTAAGTACAGCATTTTCTATTCTAGTTTTCCCTTAACAAAAGCTGCTTGCAACTCAACCACGAGTCACAAAAATAAAATAAAAGGCCTCACAAAGCATCCTAAAATGGTTGAAGTTAAGACATCATTAACAGAACAATGTGCTGTATCAAGCACACCAGAATAAGATTAAACCGAGACATACCAAGAGTCATGAAATTTACAATCACAACAAGAGAATGATAGAAAATTCTATCCATCAATTACTGCCTCATTGCACACTTGCACTTACCTCAAAATTCAAAAACAGGTCTGAAATTACAATGATAGGGAATAAAATTGTAACAAAGGGCATTATTGGAACAGCACAGTTGAGGGGGTATTATTGTAATATCAAGTAATTGACTCTATACCTCCATGTTAAATGCATAGAAAGGTACTGAGAAGACTTATCAAATGACATAAAAGTTTTTCCTCCCAGCTGCTTTCTCTTTCTTGCTCTCTCCTTCCTCTTAAATTTATCCCCTCAAATTCCAATCTTTCTCATTGGGATAGCGGATGCAATGAAATATCAAGTTGTAATGAGAAAAATTCTGATAGATGATGGGTGAACATGATAAAGGGATTCAAACAGCAGTGGATCAGAGAATTTTGTCAGAAGAGCAGTGATCCAGTGGCTGGCTCTTGGCCATAGTAGACATCAATGAAGCACAAGCTTCAGTGATGGAGATCAAAGATCAATTCCATTTAATACTCAACTAGAGAGATGGACATTTCCAAATGGCATCGAATTTAGTCATGTATCATAAGAAAAACAAGCTCCACTAATTCACTGACAGTGATTCATTCCAATTTACAAGACGAAAATCAAGCAAAATGTGAAGATTCTTGATTACCAAAAGTCATTTGATAGTTTTGCTTATTACAAAGTTTTGTCAGAAGAATAAAAATTAAGCTATCACCTAGCTGGGCTGGAATTAGAGCATGAAGTGAAGTGAGGCTGTTCAATACAAACAGTCAAAAGCCTTGTCAGAAACTAGCAGATTAGCCTCAAACCACAGGAGATATATGTGCAATCGTATAGAACAATATTTGGTTAGGTACTTTTTCTGCATTTTCCAATATCAAAAGGAAGAATTGGATTTTCACAAGGAATTGATGGGAAACGTAGGCAGGACCTGAAGTAGATCATGGGCGTTAAAACCAGTGAATTTGGCTATTGAGCCTATGGATATGAAGGAGGTACTTCAAAGGACACTGTAACAGTTTTGGCTGTTGAACTGCCATCATCTAGAGGAGCAGAAGGTGGTGCCCTTGATAAAAACTTTGATGGAGTTAGTTGGTGTCACTCAAGAACTAATTTCATACATTAATATATTCTTTTATACACAGGGCCTACTGCCTAGGATTTCCATTTTTGTTCTTTTTTGTTTTTTTTGGTTGCAAGAGGCAAAAAATAGGAAATCAAGGATTGGCATACTTCAATAAGAATAGAGAACAAAAGCTGTGTTTGGATTGTAATAATATGGTTTCACATATTATCTAACGCTGGTTGATTAGAAGTACTGGTACGCAATGTAGTAAAAGGCAATTCAAAGTTAGTGTTAAGGTAAACTCAGTGCTCTGAGGTCAATCAAGCACTATGATTTTACTTTCTAAGTCCTCTCATCTTAGTATTTCTTCATATCAATATATCTGTAAAAGTTGCGAAAAACCACAAAGTTTTCACAAGCCATGAACAGTGTGCCTTATCTCAAATTTCCTACAAATACATGAGAACTGCTCTTGTTAACTGTAAATAGTTGTTTTGACAGAGTTTTAGCTCAACATTTTGATCAATGGTGCTTTAGGGGGAGTCCGGACAGGGAATATAATTGTAATGAAGAGCACTACAGTCATGATAGAATTATGATGGTATTATTATTATTATTATTATTATTATTATAATAGCAAGCACTTGGTTCTATACTAAAGGATCTCATCAAGTTTGAGTTTGAAAATGATGGTTCTTTTCAATTAATTCAATCCGTTCAATTGATTTTAAACGATCTCAGATCTGTTCATCCAAACCAATTGAAGGACTAAGATTTCTCAAACTGACTATTGTTCCATCTAAATTGAGAGAATCCAGACTAGTTAAAAGCATAGGAAGGTATCAGAAAATATTAATCTTATGGCATAATGAAGGTTTTTCTCCCAGCTACTCTGTCTTTCTTGCATTCTTCTCCTTCTATTTATCCCCTACATATTTTCCTCTAAAATTCCAAACACCATCATATATAGGAAGAACGGAGTATTCAGAAATTTGCTGAATCATTACTTCATCAATCCAGATAGCTAAAACTTAAAGCACGCACGCACACACATAGAATATGTCAGATTTCATACAAATCCAAAATAAAGGCAGACAATTGAAGAACCGAGAGCCACCATTTCCATAAACCACCTACATTAGCTACATGACATAAATATGGCGGCCAAAATATTCAAGATAAGGGGGGAGAAAAGAAAAGAAAAAGATATCAGCATAGTTTGGTGAATTCGTCCACTACATGTAAAAATTTGGAAGAAAAAAAAAAGCGCCAAACCAGTAACAGCAAACATCTCGAATGCACGACAAGAACACCCAACAAAGGAAGGGAATATATAAACAAGATGCAGCCAATTACTCGATAAAAAGATTAAAAGAGCAGAAAAGCCATATGCTGAAGCATCTCACTTAGCCACCATTCTGGCAATGAAATCCTCATAACGGATCTTGCCATCGGGACCAACATCGACTTCCTTGATCCACTCATCAAACTCAGCGGGCTCGAGCTTCTCGCCAATGCTGGTGAGGATGTGCTTGAGCTCCGAGACGGAGACAAATCCGGTGTTGTCCTTGTCAAGAACCTTGAAGGCATCGCGAAGTTGTTTGTCGAAAGGCTCGGCCTTCATGTGCTTGGCCATGAGATCAAGAAATCGAGGGAAGTCGAAGGGGGCGGAGAGTTTTTCTTCGGCGATGATGGCTTTGAGTTGTGCTTGGGTGGGGTTTCCACCGAGAGAGCGCATGAGGATGCCGAGCTCGGAAGGGGCGATCCGACCGTCGTTGTCAGTGTCGAAGAGAGTGAAAGCTTCCTTCATGGAACCAACCTGGTCGTCGCTCAGATCTTTACCCATTTGATTGGATTTCGGGTTTGGACGGTTCTCGTTTCTCTTTCTGAGATGCTAATGCT
Organism: Inga laurina; assembly: GCA_963855925.1. Lineage (NCBI taxonomy): Eukaryota > Viridiplantae > Streptophyta > Magnoliopsida > Fabales > Fabaceae > Inga > Inga laurina. Next base: position 11,766,849 of record OY979710.1, read on the forward strand.
TCGTGCGATGCCGGTGAAGAAGATGGTAGCTAAAGAAGTGCCTCGTCTTTTGCACTCCTCCCAAAAATGGCTGGTCTTCTTTCCTTGGATCTCCTCAGCGCGAAAGCCAAAACGACGTCGTTTAGGGCCCATCGGTCGGAGGAAGAATATTGAATTTTAAATATACAGTAAAATTATAAGCAATTTTTTTACGCATGTGTTTGTCTTGTTATATGTCGATGTGTGTTTGGATTAGTTTTTTAGAATAATTTTTATGATTTATAAGGTAAATATATGAGAGAAATTTCGTCTTAGATTATGTAAACCTAAGTTTAAAACCTAGATTTGGAAAGTGGGATTAAAAATTTTTAATTATTTTTTCTTACTCTTTTATCTTATGTATTCTCTTTATTAAAATTTTATTACTCTACTTCTTCAATCTTTTAAAATCCAACTCATAAAAATTTTCCCTCACTTCCCTTCCTCTCCAAATCCTTCACACCAAACAGACACTAGTGTGTTTGGTTTGAGGGAAGGGGAGGGGTGGGAGAGAATAAGAGGGTGGGTAAATTATCCTTTTGGATTGAAGGAATTTAAATTTTAAGCATGAATCCAAAATTTAAAAAGAATGAGAAAGTAAATTTTGGGCGGAAACCCAAAATTTAAAAAAAATGAGAGAGTAAATTTTATACTTCTTTTATCCAAAATTATAATTTTCCCATCTTCCCCTCCTCTCCCCTCCCTCCCCAACTCTCCCCTCAAACCAAACACACCCTAATATATGACCGCTCTACATTTGTAACAATTGGAAAAGATAATTATTTTAAGGTAAGAGACACTTAAATATCATTTAAATTTTAAAATTTTAAATTAATAATTTTCTAAAAATTGGAGTTATTAATTGTTATATTTTTTTGTCAATCTTATTATTTTTATTATCAATAAAACCAATTTAAAATTTTAAAATCCAAATGACTGATAGGTATTTTTTTTTTCCATTTTTTTAAGTAACATCTTCAAAATGATTTTTTTTTTTTTTTTTTTTTTTTTTTTTGGGTGATAAGAGTCACAAAAATGAAAAGATTCTCACGCCAAGTTGGGGAAACAGGCTTGAGGCTTGTCGTATGATTAATAATTATGGAGTAGGGAAAAGAAAGGTATGATCATATAGAGTAGGTTTGATAATAGAGAAAGGGCTAAGATCGAGGTGAATATTGCAGGCAAATGTCTTTTTTTGCCATTATTGCAGGCAAATGTCGGATCATTGGGAATTGCAATCCATATGCAATCCATATTTTTTTAAAAAAAATTAATTTGACAATAAAGTGATTAGTAAAAGTCTTTTCTTTAAAGGGAAGAATTATCCAAAAATATTTTTGGGGTAAATTAATTATTGGTTGTTATCAAGTGTGCAAGCGATCTTCCGTGTGTGTAAACGATTTTCCGTTTTATGCAAACCGTCTTCCGTGTGTGTAAAAATCTTCTATATAAATGTGCAAACAATCTTCCGTTGTGTGCACAATATCTTCCGTTATATGCAATAGATCTTCCATGGTAGCATTCAACAATTAATTTACCAAAAAAGTATTTATTAGCAATTCTCCCTTTTATCAATTGGGTTAACGTTAGAAGGCAATTTTATCTAAAAAGTTTTCTAAGGGACAATATTTTTCTGGAAGTATAAAAAAAAGAGTAATCTTGTTATTGTCGTTATCTCTATTAATTTTGATCATTAATTAACCAAATTTATTAAGCTAGCAATCCATATGTCATATGTTTCATTTTTGTTAAGATGCAAATTTGTTCCGAAAATTTTAAATCTAACTTTGAAAAAAAAATGAAGTAAATGACACATGGATTTCCGAGGCAAATTTGCACCTTAACAAAAATGACATGATGACATGTGAACTATCGGCTCAACATATTTGATCAACTAACAATAACAAATAACTGGGACAACGAGGGCAAAAGTGCTCCCTTTTTTACATTTTCAAGGAAAACTTGCCTGTAGTGCTCGAAATTTGGAAAATATGGAGTCGCCACCAAAATTTTGAAGAAGGATAATTTTGGAAACCTTTTTCTGAAAAAAGAAACCTGATAGAGTCCGGGAGTCGATTATGTCTGGGGAAGGTGTTAGACACCGCACAGCACTCGTCCATAAAAACAGTTACTACAAGTCAATTATTTAAAAATGAATATGACCTTTAATTTTATTATAATTATTCAAATAAAAAAGAAAATTTACAAAAATAAATGAAATGAAAACTAAAGAAAAAATGAATATTTATTTACAAAAAAATAAGAAAAAAATATATTTATTTACAAAATCAGACTTGACCTAAAAAGAACGTACCCTTTAAAGGGATTAAAGTCTACGTAGTATGAGAATAGAAATGCATGTCACTTTGTTCATGTTTTTTAAGGAAAAAGTTCCTTTAATTTATTAGAGAAAATGATTTTTTATTTGTTTGGTATTTTTTATTTTATGAAAAAATCTTTTCTATTTTTTATTGAATAAAAGAAATGTTTTTGGAAAGCTTTTGGACTAAACTTCCAGAGGAGATTCCCATTATCACTCACGAAAGAATAATCAATTTTTATTTGAAGAGACTATAAAAACCTCACACGATAGAAATCCCTTTTAAAAGCAATTTCATTAATTTTGATAAAAAGAAAAACTTTCTTCTTTGTTATTTTCATTTATGAAAATGGGTTAGAATCATTTTTCTTTTTTCCCTTAGGAAAATGAATCTGGGGGCCCATATAATTTCTCTTGATTTTGAATTAAGTCCCTAAAGTTTTTTTTTCCTTTTTATCAGGTCCTTTAACTTTTCACTGTTACATTTTTTAGTCCTTGCCGTCAAATTGATAATGACGTCATTAAACAATTCAATTAAGAAACCCAAACATCTCTTTCACTAATTAGGTTGAGCCCCTATGCTTGAGTTGAGCCTCCGGTGCTCCTCCATCTTTATACTCTCAAAGTTCCCTCTTCCTTTTTTTTCAATGGAATCACTTTGTTTCCCCTCTCCATCCCTATCATACCACCAAGCCATAGATTTTATATAAACTATAAACTATAAAAAACAAAGAGATCAGAAAAAAGAACCTTTCAAACTCAAATTCAAGATTTGGCTCCTTTTTTACCCGAGGTATCATATGATTGTAGGAAGCTAGTAATCTACTACTCGGTGCACACACAGAAACACAAAACAATGTTTCCCTTGGAATCTCTCTTCTCAATACAAAACGCATCAATCTCTACCTGATATTTTCAAGTCAAACTTTCTCGCTTTCCTCTTTCTTTAAATATCCAAAGCACTCATAAGTCATAACCACCCTATAAAAACACAGAGGCCGCCATAGTTAGGAACCTAAGCAAGAAAGAAGACAATAGCCCATATTATTTCATGCACCAAACAGGAAATAGGAAAAACAGAGAGAGAGAGAGAGAGAGAGAGAGAGCTAAATAGAAATGTTCAGACTTGTAGACTCAGGTCGCTCTGGTTGAGTTGGCAATTTTCTCCTCATAAGTGTCTTGAAATCATCTAATGGAGTCCTCGCTGCAAGAAAGAAAAAAACACAACACAAACCCATTAAAAGTTACCAAAAACTCTGAAAAATTTTCAACAAATCCAGAAGCATGGCTAAAAAATTAGAACTTTCGTGTTCATGTGTTTATACTTTAAAAAGAAGAAATCGCATAGGCACCGCACAGCACTCGTTCAATAAATTTTGTCCCCGAAATTTGTTACACATCTTGGGGCATAAACTTAGGAAATCGCTTCTTCATATTCGCTTTTGCTTCGCAAGTTGCTTCTCTTAGAGACATTCCCTTCCATATCACCTTCACATACGGTGTACCATGGAGTCGCACTATCTCTTTGATGCATATCTCAACCAGCTTATCAGGAGAATAACTAGCATTAATTGGTGTGAAATGCGCTGATTTCATGAGTCGATCAACAATTACCTAGATCACATCATAGTTTCTGATCCTGGGTAAACCCACTACTAGAAACAAGGTCACACTCTCCCACTTCCATTCTAGAATTTCTGGACTCTGAAGCAATCCTGAAGGTCTCTGGTGTTCAATCTTCACCTTTTGACAGGTAAGACACCGCGCCACAAACTTAGTCACATCACTTTTCAACCCTGGCCACTAATACATAGATTTTATGTTATGATACATCTTGGTCATACCTAGATGAAGAGTATAATGACTCTTATGAGCCTCATCCAGAATCTTCTGTCTCAAGTTAGCGTTCAGTGGAACATAGATTCTCTTTGGTAATGAACTAGTCCACTAGGTGACAAATCATAATCCTGAGCCCGTCCTTGCTCAACCATAGATCGGATAGACTGGGTTCGATCATCTTGCATCTAAGCCTCTTTAATTCCAGTCCTCAGGTCATTCTCCCCTTAGACCACACCATAACTGGCACACAGGATATCATTGGAGAGATTGAAATCCCGAAAATCCTCAATCAGTTTCACCTCTTGAATCATCATTGCTGTAACAAGCATCGTCTTTCGACTAAGAGTATCCGCAATGACATTGGCTTTACCCGGATGATATTTGATCCTCAGGTTGTAATCTTTAAGCAACTCCATCCAGCGGCGCTGTCTCATATTTAACTCTTTCTGATTATATAGATATTTGAGACTCTTGTGGTTGCAGTACAATTCCACTATCACATCATATAGGTAATGACGCCAAATCTTCAATGCAAACACAATTACCGCAAGCTCTAGATCATGAGTGAGATAATTCATCTCATGCAGCTTAAGCTATAGAGAAACATAGGCCACCACACGCCCTTGCTGCATCAGGATATACCTTAACCCCTGCTTACTCGTATCACTATACACGACATAAACCTCACTGGGATCAGGTATAATCAACACTGGTGCCATAGTCAATTCCTCCTTCAACTCAGCAAAACAGTTTTCACAATACTCATCCCACACAAACGGCTAATCCTTTCTCATGAGCTTGGTCATCGGCAAGGCAATCTGCAAGAAATTCTGAATGAACCTCCGATAATAACCAGCAAGACCCAAAAAACTGTGAATCTCAGAAATAGTTTCTGGCTTCTTCCAGTTAAGTACTACTTCCACCTTACTGGAATCCACAAAGATCCCTTCACGTGAGATAACATGGCCAATAAATTTCACTTCTGTAAGCCAGAACTCACACTTACTCAATTTGGTATAGAGCTGCTTTTCACACAATGTCTCAAGCACAATTTTCAAATGATGATCATACCCTTCTCTACTCTTAGAGTATATCAGGATGTCATTGATGAACACCACAACAAATTGATCAAGGTACTGTTGAAAGACATGGTTCATGTAACGCCCCAATTTGTGATTAAGGGTTAATGATAATTGTTGAGGATAATTATCGAATTAAAGTGAAATAATTATGTGTTTTGGTGGCAATATTAATTTATATGTCATAATTGATGGAAAATTTAAAGGATGGAATTATTGGCTCTAAGTTGGTGATTAATGGGGAAATTAATTACTAACTAAAAGAAAAATGAGAAGTGTGAGTAAATGGCTAATGGAATGCTTAGAGTAACTAATTAGTTACTTAAATTTATGAGAACCAATGACAAAGGGACACTTGGCAATAAGAGATGATGAGTGTAGGCATTGGAAAAGTAAAAAAGGGGGCATATTTTATTGATTTTTCTCTCTCTCCTTCCTCTCATTCGGCTGACATGGTATGGGGGAGGGAGTGTTATCATTTCTTCTTTATCCTCACTTATCTCTCTCTCGTCGGACACCATTGGAGCAAGAAAAGGGAAGGAAGAAAAGCTTCAAAAAGGTAAGGGAAATGTCTCCAAATGCTCAAACTTCCTTCTCTAATATTGATCTTTGAATGAATAGCTTCATTGTGATGGTTGTAATGTGTTTATTGGTGTTAGTTTGTGACCTCAAGAGATTGTGAAAGTTGGAGAATTGAAAAGTCACTTTGAAAAAGTTAAAGAGGTAAGTGAAACATATCTACCCATCTAAGTTTTGTGCCATTTGAGGTAGCTTTGAATTTCTGGGATTTATTGGCCATTTTCGAAAATGAGCGTCATTGGTCATTTGGCATGTTAAAGGTATAGAAATGGTATATTTGGAATGTGTATAGATAGATAGGATTGATTGGGAAAGAAATGAGTGAGATTGGAAAGTTTAGAAAGTTAGTGTTTAGTGTGGCCATGGACCAAAGCATGCTAATGTAGTGGAAATTAGGTTGTTTAAATGGTTTTATTGGATTCTTTGAGTGTTTTAGTGTAAGGAATAGGCTTGATTGTTGATTTTGGAGCCATTGGTCAATTTGGTAGAAAATTGGAAATGCTGCCATTGAAAGTCTATTCTGGGCAGTCTGTTTGTATTGGTGTTTTGATTGACCAAATGATTTCAGAAAATTGTGAAACTTTCTATTCTTAAATTTCACATCCCAAGATTCAAAATGGACATATATTTTGTGTAATTTAGTTCAGTATTCTGTGAGTTATGGTTGTTCAAAGTTTAGGATTGAAACAAAACTTTGTTTTGGGGTAGTGATGTGTTTTGAGTAATTCTGGGATTTGTATGGTGATTTACAGTATTGGTTCATATTTTTCCTATGAATAGGACTAAAATAGATTTCAATGGGCTTTGGGATCACCTCATTTCGATTTTTCTATAATTAGTTATGAATTTCTGAAGTTGCCTTGGTTGCAACAGAAAAGTTTTGGCTGTAGCACAAAAGTTTCTGTGTGTGTTTTGGCCGTAGCCAGAAAACTTCTGTGCGTGTTTTGGCCGTAGCCAGAAACCTTCTGTGCGTGTTTTGGCCACAGCCAGAGGTTTCTTGGCTGCAGCAAACCCCCTGTTTTCATCACCTTGGGATTTTGAAAAGTGGTTTCCAACCCAGTGTTTCCCAATCCTTTAGGGCCTTTATTAGAGCCAATTGTAGCTTCTTAAGGGACTTTAATGATAACCAAAACTAAGTGTTTTGAAGTCATTTGAGTATTGGAATAAGTAATAACCTATCGTCCTTAATGATTATAGGATTTGATATTTGCCCAGAACATAGAAGGCATACACCTGAATAAGAACAGAAAGAACAAGGTAGTGACACTTTATCCTATATCATGTGTATTACATTGCTTGTTTGCATTAGTCATCGATTACAGTGAAAGTGAAGGGGACGTGGCGAAAGCCCAGACTCGATTACAGTAAAAGTGAAGGATACATGGCGAAAGCCCGGACTCGAATATAGATAAAGTGAAGGGGGCGGGCGTAAGCCCGACCTCGTATATAGTGAAGGGAACGTGGCGAAAGCCCGGTCTCGAATATTGATTGCTGCATTGTGATATATGTGACTTGCTTTGTATATATGCATCATATAAATAAACTGTTGCTACTGGGATTCTCTAGAATCTCATTCTTTTCAAATAACATTTTTAGACAGGGCAAGTGGATCGAAAAGCAAGCAAGTGGATAAGGGCGATTAGGGCTGCCAACGGTAGTCTTAGTTAGATATTTTGGTTTTATATCGAATTGGTTATCATTTTGGATCAATGTAAATATATTGTATAGATCATAGTACTATAGTTTTGTGTAATCCCCGGTATGGATACTGAGATGGGTGATGATGCCATGAACATTATTTTGGATTAAATGTTATTATCTCGGGTGAACGTCGGGAATTGTGCTGATACTCTGATATTGTATATGTAACAGACCAAATAGGCCATTTGTTTTAATGAATGAAATGAATGGAGATTCAGTTGTACTGTTTTCGCAAAAAGTTTTTAATTGTTCTGGATTTCTCATTCAATTATTAAATATGATTAAACACTAATCCCGGCCTGATTATCGAAGGGGGTTACAGTTCATGTAATCCATGAATACCACAGGTGTATTAGTTAACACGAAGGGCATCATCAAAAACTCATAATGCTCGTATCTCATTCTGAAAGCAGTCTTTGGTACATCTTCCGCTGTCACATGCAGTTGATGATAACCCAACCTTAGATCAATTTTAGAGAATACACAAGAACCAGACAATTGGTCTAAAAGGTCATCGATTCTCAGAAGTGGATACTTGTTCTTAACAGTGACTTTGTTAAGTTCTCTGTAGTCAATACAAAGCCTCAAGCTTCCATTTTTCTTTTTCACAAACAACACTGGAGCTCCCCATGGCGAAATACTGGGTCTAATAAACCTTTTTCAAGCAAAATTTTCAATTTTCTTCTTCAACTCCACCATTTCATTTGGGGCCATACGGTATGGGGCTTTAGATATAGAACCATCTCCAGGTACAATCTCAATTGGGAACTGCACTTCCCTTTCCGGAGGCAATCTGCTAATATTATCCGGAAATACTTCAAGGAACTCTCTTACTACGGGTATACTTTCTAGAGTTTCCTCTATCTCACATTGTACAGAAAAGAACACTATATATCCCTGGCATCCCTTCTCAAGATATTTCTCAGCTTTAGCCATTGAAAGGAAATTCAAACTAGCATTCACATCATTCTCCCTATATGCAGTACGATAAATTATCTTCTTATTACCACAATCAAGCAGCATATTATTCACTGTCAGCCAGTAAATACCCAAAATAACTTCTAGTTATTGAAGCGGCAAGCAAATCAAATCAACCATGGACTCAAGTCCCTCAACAACTATCACACAGTTTAGACAGGCTTCGGCCGTCACAGCCTTGACACCTATTGGTGTCGACAGAACCAAATCAAACGGCAATTTGTGCACATGCAATCTCAAGCGCTTTACACAGTCATAGGCAATAAAAGAATGACTTGCACCCGAATCAAATAAAGCTTGTAACTCGTTACTATTGAGAAGTATTTTACCTTATATTAGTTCAGGGGACTTCCGGGCCTCCTCATGTGTCATCGTGAACACTCGACCCTGATTCCTAGGTCTTTGCTCTGCCGACTGTCGTGGGCATTGAGTAGAAATGTGACCCGTCTGTTTGCAATTGAAGCAAATCCTTGCCCTGTGTAGGTTCTGCAAGGATGATATTTCCTACACTAAGGGCATACTATTCCCACTGGAGGTTTCTAATTACTACGATCCTCTGATTGGTAGGCCTTCTTGCTACTACCCCCAAATAAGAACCCTTGTCCCTTCCGCTTCTGAGAAGTATTTGCCTTACTAGGCTCATTACGACCGTCCTTACCCTTAGTCGAGTACAACTCTCTTAGATTGTTCTCAACTATTCTGCACTCTTCCACCGCCTTATTGAAGTCGGTAAATATATGAGTGGCTAACCTCTTCCTCAGCTCATGCCTCAACCCCTGGATAAGCATATCAGAACTCCATTCTTCGTTATCCATAAGTCGGAGGTAGGAAGAGTATCGAGATAGCTGGATGAAATAAGATAAGTATTCATCAAAGCTCTCTGTATCACCCTGCTTGATGGCTAGGAATTCGGATTCCTTTTCAAGTCTCACCGACTTAGGGAAGTACTTCTGGTTAAACTTTTCTTGAAACACCTCCCAAGTCAGTGGTACATTTCGGCTCCACAGTGTCATGGTGATATTCCACTACCATTGGTCTGCATCCCCTTCTAGTTTGTATATTGTCAGCTTCGCCTTCACCTTCGTTGAATACTTGAGGACTTCAAAGATCTTTTCTAAATGGTTCAACCAATCCTTAACAGCTTGGGGTTCAAATCTCCCTCTGGACACCAGAGGCATGTGCTTGCAAAACTTCAAGACCCAAAATTATAGATCTCTACCCTCCCGAATTGGTACCCCTTGTGATTCTTGATTAGGTACCGTGCGAGATGCGGACTCTCAAGATCGATTGGATCCCTCAGCTGTCTCCTCATGACGAGTCTCTACTGGGGTCTCCTCTTGAGTCTCCTCACGCGTAAACTAGACCCTTTCCTCATTACGCTTGGCCCTTTCTTCCCTGAGCTCTTCCCTTAGCTCAGCAATCATGTCTCTTTGCTCTTTGATTAGGTGCATCATCTCTAGCATTGGATCAGGTGGATTGTCATTTAATTCTTCCACCTCTGGATCCACTGGTTTGAGTCTAGGGTGAACCATTTTGTACTTTAACTTTACAAATGATTCACCACGTCAGTACCGTAGCAAATGTATACACATGGTCCTTAAAACTTATACATATCCACAAACAGCAGAAATACTCATATGTATACAACAAACAATCTTAAGTCATCATTTATGACTAAGGCAACAAACTATGGCAACTATCCCAGCAAATCCTACCCTAACCAGGAACTACAGCTCTGATACCAACAAATGTAACCCTTTTCTCATCCAAAGGACGAGATTAAGTTTACAAATACGTGACTATGTGAAATTAGAGACCATACGATGATTTCGGGCTTGTTCAAATTAAACTTCCCAAACTAGGTTTACAAAAACCTGTTCAACAACGGTCTCATATTCATATTTCAAATACACAAACGGCTTGTATAGTACGATTTTATTCATAAATATCAAAGTACAATGTAAATTCCCAACACACTAGGGTTCTATAAATCAATACAGGTTTTACAGGGCACATATGCCCATAATCAGTTTCCCATTCTAGGGGATTACACAATTACTATTCTATAATCTAAAATATCATGTACAATTATCCAGAATGATAACCAAAATCCAAAATCAACTCCTATCCTGGAGATCTATCCGCCCTTCGTCACCTGTTTCTCTTTAGAACCAAGAGCCCTGTCTGAAATTTTGTTTAGGAGAGTAAGATTTTAAGGTTCCCCGTAGTGTCAAATCACTCATAGTATGCACAACCACAAAGCATGAAAGCAAATCATCACACAACACATAGTAGCTACAGTGTCAGTTACAGCGGCAAGGGCAAGTGTGACCTACGTCATCCTTATGTCTACTAATGCTAAAGTGCTCACGTTGTACTTTACATCACATGTTCATATCACATACATCATCATAACTGGGATCCATATAAAATATACATTACATCAAGCCACATTGCATATTCTCAAAACAGGAATCCACGATTCCACAGCACAACCTCGGCAATTACAATGGCAGATATAATGGCAGGGGTAGGTGTGATAATCATCATCCCCTATGACTGATCATACTGAACTGTTCATGCTGTAATACACTACGGCAGATAACACATTCACAAGATCACAATGATAAGTTATGCATACCAAGTTTTATACACAAAATGAGAGGAAAGTCACTACCTTGGTCTTTCCGTGCGTGCTCTAGCACTGGTCTCTTCCCGAGTAGGGAAAATATCGAATCCTATAATTCATGATTAGGGACGAAGGGTTATTCTCTATTCCGATACTTAAATGACTTCACAACACTTATATTGGTTATCATTAATATCCTTTAGAAAGCTACAATTCCCTCTAATAAAAGCCCTAAAGGGTTGGAACAACTATTCCAAAGATCTTCTTTTATAAGTGAAAGTACAGATTTTTCACTGTTTCACTCTAGTGAAGAAGATCTCACTTGAGTTATGATGAACTTGCACTCGAGCATAAAAGCTCACTCGTGCGAGTGCTAGACAGTAAGCACAGACAGACACCAAAAATGCCCACAACACTCGAGCATAAAGGTCAACACTTGAGTGATAGCCAAATGCTCACTTGAGTCCTACAAAGTGATTACTCGAGAGCATAAAGGAATGATAGAAACAAGAAAAGATCATTGCACTCAAGAATGAATTCAATCACTCGAGTGATAGTCAAATGCTCACTTGATTTCCACAAAGTGAGGTACAGGAAGTACTCACCCGAGAGAATAAGGAACTTTCAAAGGAGAACATCACTCAAGCAGGGACTTGCACTCGAATGATGACTTACACTCGCGAGTTCTAAGATGCACTCTTGAGAAAATAGTTGCGGGTGAGAACCTGAGATGTGAGTTCATAGTATCAAATACACCTGCACTAGAGTGAGACAAGGTTCACCCAAGTGAGAACCCACTTCACTCGCAAGTGAGACAATACTCTAGCTTTTTGTAAGGAAGTGTATCAGAAAAAATGAAGGAAAACGAATATGCAATGCCGCACTTGAGTGAGAACTTGCATCACTCGAGTCATGCATATGAGAAGCCAAAAACGCAGCAAAACTGACAGCATTTTTCCAACTTTTACCTAAGTGTTTCCAATGATCCCAAATTCTTAACCAAGGCTACTCCCACATAAATTTGCATAAGGAATCAAATGGAAACATCAAAACTACCAATTTCCTATTCCATTATTATGCTTTGTTTTAGGCTACATTCAATACAAAAATCCCAAAATCTTCAAACTTGACATTTCAAATACAAACCAATTCTATCTATTCCAAACACACTACAAGAAACCATTTCCATAACCATATCATGCCATACTCTTTAAGACCTTAATTTTCAAAAATAAGGCCAAAAATCCCAGAAATTCCAAGCTTTATCAAATGGCACAAGACATAGATAGAATGGTCTCTTTTACTCACCTTAACGACTTTCTCAAAGGTGCTCCTTGATTCTTCAACTCTTAGATTTCCTTGAGTGCTCAAATAAACTCCATTGGACAATCTAGAATCATAGGATCGAAACTTTCAATTGAAGGAACAATATTAAAGAAAGGAGTTTTGGCATTTGAGGTCATCTAAAGGGTCAAATAGCTTACTTTGATCAAGAGTTCTTCCTCTTTCCTTGGGCAACAATAGCTATCGAACAAGAGAGAGAAAATGAGAGGGAAGAGTGTGAGGAAGGAGTTGAAATGATGATTCTTCTCCTCACTTTGCTTCTTCAGCGAAAACCAAGGGAGGGAAAGAGAGAGAACTGATAAAAAAAATTAGTTTGACTTTCTCTGCGCTCTTACCTTTTCTCCACTTGCCACATGTTTACTTCTCATTGGTTTTCATAAAATAAGTAACCAATTAGTTACTCTAACCACTCCATTAGCCATTTAGTCACACATTCCAATTCTCCTTAGTTAGTAATTAATTTCTTCATTAATAACTGACTAATTAACCGACAATTTTTCCTTCTTCCAATTTTTCCCTGATTTTTGGCACATTTACCGAAATTTCCACAAAACACATAACAAATCAATCTTAAATTCACAAATTATTCTCAATAATTATCATTAGCCCTTAATCAAAATTGGGGCAATTTCATATAGGATTCAAGATAAGGACTCAAATCAAATTTTAATACTTCTTGTAAAACTTTGAGATCAATGTAATGCATCTTACAAACTTTTCTCTGGGAGTAAAGTTCTTTAAACTTCTGAGATTCTTCTAGTTTCTTGACGTTGAACTCCTTCGGAGGAAATGTAATTTCTTCTTCTTTCTCTCCTTCTCCTTTGTTTAATGGCGATTTTGGACCCTTGGATATTTATCCTTGCTTCCCTCCTTTGGATTGATAGGCCTCATCCAACATACTTGCCATTGCTTTGGCAAGTTTGGCATCATACTTGGACACCTTTGTACTTTTCCCAGTCTATGAGGGAGTATCAGATGAATCTGAGGAAGGTGTGGATAAATTTGTGGCATCCTTGCCTTTACCTGGAGGTGTTTCCTTATTTGTTTTAGCCCTCGTGACCATAAGTTCTTTGATTTCAACCCCGTTTGCTTTGGGTTTTTCTTGAACCTTTGGCTTGGATTTGGATTTTGTTAAAAAAATTTTGCTTCTTGGTTGGAAGAGGCTTGGAGGATTTTTTAGACCCAGATGAATATTTAGGAGGATCATTACGGGTTGTTTTGGTTCTTACCATTGTGTATTGAAACACAAAACTTGATTTCTCTAGTTGAGGAGTACCAACTGTAACCCCCTGCCATAATTAATATTCGGATTATGCAATAAAGTGAAATAGAGACCAATAAGAAACAAATAACATTTTACAAACCCATCTACCAGACGGGGTTTTCACGAATACCTTTCGAAATCATTCATAACCTGGTCTCACATTCACATTTCCGAATACAATTACTACACAAAGATAAATCACATTCAAGATAACCAACTACCATCTTCAATCCCGAAGAAGTCTTCATCGCCCTTAGCTACTCGCTATATCCTTGATCTACTACCCTATCTGAAAGGTTAGTAGGGGAGGGTGAGATTCGAGAGAATCTCAGTAGGATAACAATATCAATATGCATGTACGATAAATGTTTAATGCATGACATGCTTGCATCACACAACTCATAATAACACAATGACAATTTGCAAGCTCAATGCTTCAAACAATATACCTATGGCCATAGCATAAATTGAAACATAGCTTCAAATTACACACAATTATGCAAAGCTAAGACATGCATCAACACATTAACACATATATCAAATACAAGCAGAAGAGATATGTTTCCTACACTCTTTCCACGTAAGCTCCAACTCCAGCTGCTCACGAACAAAACGACCATCGAACCACAACCAGGGCGAACATCAAACCCTATAACCAAACAAGGACATAGGGTTAAATCCCTTTTCCAATTCTTTAAATCTCAAACACTTAAGTTGGTTATCATTCACGACCTTTAGGTGGCTAATCAAAGCCCAAACATATGTCTAAAGGCTTGGGAAACACTTGACCAAAGATCACCTTTTTAAAAGTCCAAATGATGATTTTTGGGGGTAGGCCGCGGCCCACAATCCTTGGGCTGTGGCCCAGAATCCATGGGCTGCGGCCCAAAAATGCTCAGCAACGCTCAGAAACATTTGAACTACGGCCCAGAATCCTTGGGCTGCGTCCTAGAAAATCCAGTTTCTTGGCTGAACTTTCAAAAATCATAACTAATTCCACAAAAATCGAAATAAGGTGATCCCAAAGCCAAATGAAAGCTATTCAAGTCCTTTACACAGGAAAAATATTGGTCTTTACCAGAAATCACCACACAAATCCAGATTTACACAAAATCCAACATTGCTCCAAAACAGAATCCAGTTTCGACCTCAAACTTTAGGCAAACAGATATCCCAGTTCACAAAACGAAATGGCACAAATTATATGTCTATTTTGAAGCTTGGGATGTGAACTTTAAGATTGGAAAGTTTCATAATTTTCTGACTTCATTTGCCCAGTCAAAACGTCCACATAACAAGACTGCCCAATACAGACTTACACTGGACAGAATTTCCAGTTTTTCAACAATGATTCCAATGGTTCCCAAATTCATACCAAATACCATTTTCACATAAATTTGCACAAGGAATCCATTGGAAACACCAAATTAACCAAATTCACATTACATTGACATGTTTTGCCAATAATCATAACATGTCTTCACAAAACCACAATACCAACTCTACATTACAATCTCTTTCCATTTCAAATTCAAAACCAATTTCAATGATCAAATACCACAACATGGCACCATTTCCAACATAAAACACAATCCAATTATCCAATCAAAAATCACATGAAAATCAGGGCAAAATTCGAAATTTACAAGGCTTAACCAATAATCACAAAACTTAGGTCAAAATGCTTCAAATACTCACCTCTTCCTCTTTCCCAAACCAATTCTTTGATTCCTCATCTTTCCAATTTTCCTCAAGCCATCAAACACCTTCAATCAAGAATCTAAAACCATAGAGATGAAGCTCTTATCACTATGAACAACATTAATGAAGAGTGTTTGAACATTAGAGGACAAGAACAAGGCCAAAACATCACCTTTCTCTTCCTCTTTCCTTCCCAAGCTTGGCGAAAATGGAGGTTTTGGAGAGAGAGAGATGAGATGAAGAAGAGATCAGATTTTTGGAGAAAAAAGGGTTACTTGGACGACCAAATAGAGAGGAGAGGAGAGAGGGAAAGCTTTGAACATTTGACCCAAATCCAAGGGTCCACAATTTACCACTTGTCAAGATCTTGTTCCTTCCAGCCATGAGTTCACATGAGCACACCACATGAGATTCCACCCTTTAATCTATTACACAAATCAATCCTAACCATTGATCTTGAAGTTACCAATGAGTTTCCTCTTCAGTAACCAATCAATTGGTCAGTAACTTTACCGTTTTGCCCCTGGTTATGGCAATTCCTCTTGAATCACCATCAAATATATTTTCTCATTTGTTTACACCATACATATGCCCTTCCCCTTATTTTCATTCAATTTAGATGTTAATCCATAATTGAACTCAAATACAGGGTCTTGGCGCTGCTCACAGCACATACGAATAATATCGGGTGCCAACTCACACCATAATCTCCAAAAGGGTTTATTTATCACTAACCACATCCACTTTTGGAGTCATTATCTCTTAATCACAATTTGGGATTTTGCTAAACCGGGGCTTAGCAATCCACTAATCTCAGGCTTATTCTCTAAGCTCAAGTCTCAAAATTCGGGGTATTACACCAACTGTCACTGACTAGGGCAAGAGATCAGAGAGATTTAGGACATTTTTCAGGGTAAGAATTAAGGGGTTTTAGTCGAATTCTAGTGGGTAAGTGTTTGTGAGAAATTTTTGAGAGAACACTATAAGAATCACTGGAAGAGATTTTGTGAAAATGATAGAGTGCCAACAGATATAGCTATTGGGCCCGACATCACTCAAGTGGTCACTTGAGTGATCTTGACGAATCACTTGAGTGATCATGCCAAAAAAAATAAACATGATGTAATTTTAAAACATACCTGGCATGAGTGATATTGTAATTACCCATGTATATTCCCTTTATGATTTGAAGTCACTTGATGGCAGATTTGAGTGGAAACTTGATTGATTTGCAGTTTGCACTAATGACCTTTCGGGGGCTCACTCGAGTAATTCTAAGATATCACTCGAGTGAGCAATCTCTTCAAATTCTGACTATACAGATTCATTCGTTGTGCCCTTTTATTTGAATCTAATTTGATTTAATGCTCACTGCCTTGATTTTCATGTTATCACTCTAGTGATCACTGATGCTTATCATCACTTCCAATTATCACTCAAGTGATCTAATGATCACTTGAACTTGTCACTTGAGTGATGTGGTACTCTGTTTGTTAGTGCAAGCATTTCACCCAAGAGGGGGGTGAATTGGGTGATACCAGAAATTTTGTTGGGTATAAGAAAATTGACAGAATATTTAAAGCAGTTGAGAGCAAAGAGAAATATCACCGAAGTGTACACCGAGAGTTATACTGGTTCAACCACAACCACTTTGACTTACGTCCAGTCCTCAGAGCATCTCTGAGAGTTTCACTATATTCTCCAAGATTCAGTGGGTTCTTGGTACCTCAGTACATAGCAAGTTCCTTCACTTGGACACTCGCTCCCCCTTACACGTTGTAATCAAATCCCCAACTCAAGGTTCCACAACCTTAAGTTGTCTCAATAACAAATATTGAATTTGTAATGAAAAACTATCTCACAGAGCAAATATATAATTACTGAAGTACAATGAATGAATATAAGAAAACAGAGCACAAAGAGTATGTTGATCGATGTGTGATTGCTTATTCTCAGTTGTTGTTCTCTGCTATTTGAATGCTCCATATATATAGATGATTTGTAGTGTCCGTTGGAAGTATTTCAAATATGTCCGTTAGAGTCACGCAGCAACGGTTGACCATTCTTCTAATTTGAAAACTATCCGTTTGCGGTAGGCAGCGGTAGGTGAGCGTTCAGACCTTTTATTTTACTTTTCACTTCTAGCATGATCTCTTCATTGTTTCTCTGTAAATATACTTAGGATACTAATACAGTGAATGGTTAATCATATAGAAAACAATTCAATAAACATTGGATTAAATATATGTTTTCTGGATTTCATTACTCGAGTGGCTACTCGAGTGATCATGCTCATTACTCGAGTAGTCCCTCAAGTAAACCTATAAAAAACATGGCAGAGAGTAATTCAACATTTTTCATAAAATATTACTCGGGTAAGACATGGAGTAAGATACATCACAAACCTTGAAAATACCTGATTACTCGAGTGGTTACTCGAGTGACCATGCCTTTTCTTCACAAGTTACTCGAGTGAGCCCTCAAGTAAATTTCAAATAAGTTTCCAGATTACTCGATTACTCCCTCAAGTAATAGCATCAAATTCTTGGCCGAGAGTACCTATTCTTTGCTTACCTGATTACTCGAGTGATCCCTTGAGTAATGCTTTAAATAACTCTGCAGATTACTCGAGTGCTCCCTCGAGTAATGCCTTTTTCTCACCTGGTTACTTGAGTGGCTACTCAAGTAAATTGTTGCATTTCTTAGCCGAGAGCTACTGGAAGATTTTCTCCCTGGTTACTCGAGTGGCTACTCGAGTAAATTGTTGCATTTCTTGGCCGAAAGCTACTAGAAGATTTTCTCCCTGGGTACTCGAGTGGCTACTAAAGTAATACATTTTCTCAAGTGTTACTCGAGTGGTTACTCGAGTAATGTTTCATATACCTTTGTAGATTACTTGAGTGGCCCCTCGAGTAACTTCTTCCAAATTTTGGCAGTGCCTCTCTGGAACATTTTCACCAACATTACTCGAGTGATCACTTGAGTAACATGTTCCATTACTCGAGTGCTCACTTGAGTAACATGTTCCATTACTCGAGTGCTCACTCGAGTCAACATAGACAAAAACTGCCAGTGAGGTTTTTTCTTTGCTCTTTTTCTCAGATCTTCTTCATTACTCCAATGCTTACTTCAAGTAATGTTTTGTCTGCCATTTATTTACTTTGTTCAAATTCATCTATTTGTTATCATATCCTCTTTTATCATTAGTCCAATCTTTGTTATCATCAAAACATATAGGATCTAACATTGTTAACCTCTGCTTTGCTTAACATATAACAGAGTATCAAAGTCCTGCAAAAACAAATTACTAGATACTCCGATGCTTAAATCAGTAATCATCAAAACATAATCAAATTATATTTTCTAACATAAAACAACTTACAATTCGTTAAGATTTACCATTCCTGATTCTCTTCTTACATATAAAATGTAACGCCCCAAATTTTATTCACCAATATACATTGTAATTATTGGAAATATTCAATAAAATGGTGAATATTCATGAACTTGAAATTTATGAAGTCAGTAAATTTTCATTTTCATGAGGATTGGGCTAGAATAAATTATGAAATAAATTCTTGGATTTCCAAAAAGCTAAATATTGAGGCCCAAAATAGAGAAATAGTAAAGAATAATATTTGGCCTAATATTAAAGTTAATTTTGGTCAAGGAAAAGAATAAAAGGAATTTATTCAAAAACGTAGTGGCAAAATTACTATTTTGCCAACAAAGCATCAAACAAATTATTTTTCAATTAATTGAAGTTAAATTCAATTAATTAAGAAAAATAAAGAGGAAATATATATTTGGAATATTTTGGTCAAATAAATATGGATTTATGAGAAAATTGGCACACATGTTTAAATTGGACCAAAATGTGACATAAGTGTATAGTAATTAAAGCATGTGTGATGAAGCTATTTGAGACCCAAAAGTGGACTATAGGCATCACTTTTAATGGACCAAAGGAGGGAAATTCTAGTTACATTCTAATGGCACATTAAGACACAAGTTACATGTAGATAAAGTTGTGTACACAAAAGGCAAAATTCTGATAGTTTGGTAATTAAATAAATTAAGGGAAAAGGTAAGATATTTTTTAAAAACATTTCCCTTCATCCTCTTCCCTCATTTCAGCCGACCAACCAAGGGAGAAAGGGGAGAGAGAGAGCTTGAAATTCTAGAGAGAAGGAAGAGAGAAATCTCAAAGTAAGTTGTGATTTCTCTCATGATTTAGCTTCTAACTTGTGAAATTCCTTCTCTAAACTTCTCTTCTCCTGATTTGGTATGTTTAGAAAACAAAAATCAAGGTTTGAGGAGGTGTAGGGTTTTGGTTAGGAGAGAGAACAAGAAATCTATAGGTAACTTCACAAACCTCAAATTCTTGATGCTATTGTTGTTGTTGTTGAAGTTGATGGTGGTTTTATGGTTTGTTCGTTGTGAATTGTAAATTTGGAAAGTGTTAACCTTAATGGGTTATGCTGCCCATATTTCCTCAAATCTTAGATATTAGGTGTTTGAATGATTAATCAAGTGATTAGGAGTGAAAAGGAGCAAGCTTTCAGAATTGAAAATCAAAAACTGCATTTTCCCTTTTTATGCCCTAAGTTTTAGCCAGAGCAAGAACAGGAGATAAGAGCTAGTGGTTATATGTAGTTTTTATTTTTGGATATTTTGGACAAACTTGTAAATATTATCAAACCTTACGGGCATGATTTCTGTATGTAAACAAGTATTTTTATCAGCATAATTATGTTGTTTTTGTATGCTTGTGGAACTATACCTTTATTACTCTACACATATCGAAATGTTAATGGGTGTAGATATAAAAATTAATCTTTTGTGAGGGGTTTTGTGAAGATATTGTTGTTTGAAGATGAGTTAAGATGAATATCACTTTGACATCCTTCTTTTGAATATGGTCTCTGATGAAGTGATGTCTGACATTGATATGCTTGGTTCTGGAGTGTTGGACTAGATTCTTTGCTAAGTTTATCGTGGTGGTGTTGTCACAGTATATAGGTATCTCTTTCAAGTGTATACCAAGGTCTTGTAGTTGTTGGTTCAACTATAGTACTTGCGCACAATAACTTGACACCGCAACATATTCAGTTCTGTTGACATAGAGACACTGCATTTTGTTTCTTGCTAACCATGATACTAGTGAGCCTCCAAGAAATTGCCATTGCCCACTAGTACTCTTTCTGTCAATCTTGTAACCTCCATGATCAGAGTTTGAGTATACAAGTGGTATTAATTTCCTCTTTTAGGATACTAGATACCTAATTCTGCTGTATTAGCAAGATATCTAAAGATTCGTTTGACGGTTTCAGCATGTGATTCCTTTGGTGCTGATTGATATCTTGCACACATACCAACACTGAATTTGATATCAAGTCTTCTTGCAGTAAGATAGAGTAATGATCCAATCATTCCTATATATTTTATGATGTTATAATCTTTTCCTTTGACATCGTCATCAAACAACGTAGTTGAGCTCATAGGCATGTCGACTCTGTTTGCTTCATCCATCCCATATTTCTTCAATAGCTCCTTTACATATTTTGTTTAAGATATGAAAACCATTCTTTCTTTGTTTGATTTGAAAACCAAGAATGAAATTTAATTCTCTCATAATTGACATCTCAAACTCCCCCTACATTATCTCAAAAAATTCTTTACACAGACTTTCATTAGTAGCACCAAAAACAATATCATCAATGTATATTTGAACTATTAAAATATCATTTTTTTTCATTTAATAAAAAGTGCTGTATCAAATTTCCTCATACAAAACCTTAATCAATGAGGAATTTACTAAGTCTTTCATATCATGCTTTAGGAGCTTGTTTTAAACTGTATAATGCTTTTCTTAGTTTGAAAACATGGTCAGGCTTAGTTACATATTCAAAACTGGAGGTTGTTCTACATACACTTCTTCCATGATTTAGACATCTAAAAATGCACTCTTTACATCTATTTGATATAGTTTGAATCCCTTGATGCACACAAAGGCTAAGAGTACTTGTATAGCTTCTAATCTAGCCACTGGAGTATACATTTCCTCATAATCAATACCTTCTCCTTGATTATAGCCTTTGGCCACCAATCTTGCCTTGTTTTTGACAATGATTGTGGATTCATCAAGTTTGTTCTTGAATACCCATTTTGTGCCATGATTGGATGATCCTTAGGTTGAGGTATCAAATCCCAAACTTGATTTCTTTTAAATTGATTGAGTTCTTCTTGCATTGCTATAACTCAATCATTATTTGATAGGGCTTTGTCAATGCTAGAAGGTTCAATCTCAGAAATGAATGCAGAGAAACTAACTTCATTAAAAATTTTGTTTCTAGTTTTAACTCCCTCATTTACATCTCGTATGACTTGTTCTAGGGGGTGACTTTTGTTATATTTTCAAGCTCTAGGTTGTGGTTATTCTTCTTTATCAATTTGGTAAACCTCAGGATTGAAAGTTTAGGAATAGGTTGCTTATTCTCTTGATTTAATATTATTTCCTGCTCATTGTCAATAATTTTGTCAGAGGATTCAAATTTATCAAATACAACATGAATTGATTCTTCAACAATACAAGTTCATTTATTGAAAACTCTGTATGCTTTGCTTTGATTAGAACAACCTAGGAATATTCCTTCATCAATTTTAGAATCAAACTTTCCTAGGTTATCTTTACCATTATTATGAATAAAACACTTACAACTGAAGATGTGTAGATGAGCAAGGTTCAGCTTCCCTCCTTTGTATAGTTCGTACGGTGTCTTTCCTAGTTTTGTTTTGATGTAGGCTCTGTTTGAAATATAGCATGCCATACTTATTGTATCAGCCCAGAAAACTTGAGACACAGTCTTTTCATTTAGCATGTTTCTAGCCATTTCAGTGAGTACTCTATTTTTTTACTCTATGACGCCATTTTGTTGAGGTGTTCTTGGAGCAGAGAAGTTGTGATCAATGTCATTGGTGTCACAGTATTCTCCAAAGGCTTGATCCTTAAATTCTCCACCATGATCTACTATGATACCTGCAATGGACATACCTTTCTCATTTTTCACTTTCTTGGCAAAAAAAAAATAAATTCATTGAAGGTTTCATCCTTCGATGATAAGAAAATAGTCCATATAAATCTAGAGAAATCATCAATAATGACTAATGAATATAAGTTACCACCAAGACTTTTAACTCTTACTGGTCCAACTAAATCTATATGCAGCAGTTGAAGTGGTTTGTTAGTTGTGATTTCATTTTTTGATTTGAAAGAAGATTTTGTTTGTTTACCCTTATAACATGCACCATAAATCAAATCATTTTTTGAAATTTACTTTGGGTAAACCAATTACTAAATCCTTTTTGAGTAACTTGCCGAGTTGGTACATATTAACATAAGCCAGTCTCTTATGATATAACCGAATTTTAGAAAACAATTCTCAGAAATATTTTTACTAATATCAAGAGTATAGCAATTACCTTCCCTTTTTGTTTTAAGATTTGCTTTAAGATTTTTCTTCTCAAATTGTAAGTCCTTCTTGCTCACAATTAGACATTCTTCTGAGTCAAATATCACCCAATTGTCTTTATCTGTACTTTGACTCACGCTTAGTAGATTATGGCACAAGCCTTCAACGTAATATACGTCTTTGACTTGTATGCCTTTATCATTTTTTATTTCACCAATTTCTGCTATCTTTCCAGATTGATTTCCTCCAAATTTTACCTTTCAACCTTCCTTTGGTTGTAACGTAGTAAAACTTTAGAATCACCGGTAATATGTTGAGAGCATCCACTGTCTATATACCATTTGGTGCCTTTAGATGCTTTGGGTCCTTTTAGGTTAGTACACAATATTTTCTGAATATATGATCCTTTAGGTACCCATTTATAGGTTCCTATTTTTCCTTTCTTTTTATGAATGCATGATAAAGTGTAGTGACCTTTTCTATTACAGTCACTACAATGTGCACAAGGATTCGATATATGTACAGAATGCTAAAAATAATTTAAGTATGATTTGCCACCTATTTTTTTCTTCGTTTCCTTTTATCTAATTTTGAATCATATCCAATACCATATCGATCATTTATAAATCATTGGGCTTTTAAGATGACATTTAACATTTCACTACATTTGGTGAATTTTTCAAGAGTTCTAATGAGATCAGTGGTTTTCTTTTTCAAATAAGGATAATTTTCACAACTTTTTTTTGAAACTTCCTTGAGTTTTTCTTCAAGATTTTGTTTTTCTTTTTGAAAACAACTAGTTCTTTAACTACTTTCATGAATTCAAAATGTAAAGCATTATATTCATAAAGTAATTCATCATAGGTAGAATCAGAATCAATTACCTCATCCTCTTCCGTTTCTTCTTGAGCAACAAGACAAATATTGGCTACTTCTTCATCGCTATCTTACTTAGAGGAGCTGTCTCCCCATGTAGCGCATACAAAAGCTTTATTTTTGTTGAAGAATTTTTCTTTTCTCTTTTCTTTGTTCTTCTGAATTATTTCTGGACATTCTATCTTGATATGTTCTGGCTTTCCACATTCATAGCAAATAATGTGTTCTTTGGTTTCGCTTCTGCTACTAGTTCCTCCTTTCTAAAAATTTCTAAATCCTTGGCCCTTTTTATAAAGCTTCTTGAATCTTTTTATTATCAGTCCCATTTTGTCATCGTCAAAATCTTCATCATCTTCCTGAATTTCCTCCTTTACGTTTAGTGCAAGGCCTTTCTTCTTTTTGTCACCGATCTCTTCAAGTTCTCATTTGAACTTTAATTTGCTTTCATATTCAGAAAGACTTCCAAATAGAGAAGCAACAGATCGCATTGATTCACCTTTTGCTTCCTCGATTGTGGTAACCTTGGCTTCCCACTCTTTAGAGAGTATATTCAGTATCTTCCTCACTTTGGTATTCTGATCATAGAATTTCCCAAGTGCTGATGAGTATATCTAAGTTTAAATTTAGCTATTGACTCACATGATTTCATTTGAATTAGATCAAATTCAGTTACCAGAGTGTTGATTTGATTTTTTTTATTCTTAAAGTTCCTTCGTGGGCTATCTTCAAAGCTTGCCATATTTCTTTGGCCATTTGAAGTGTGTAAATCCTAAAGTACTTGTTTTGACTTGAAGCACTTTGGATCATCAGGATTGACTTGCTGTTGAGAGTAATGAGTTCTTGTCATTCTCATCGTACTCTATTAGTGTCTTAGGAACTTTTTGTGAATCTTCAATCTTTACAGGTACATGGTTCCCATATTTAATTACCTCT
The DNA here is from genome assembly GCA_963855925.1 of Inga laurina. Classification (NCBI taxonomy): domain Eukaryota; kingdom Viridiplantae; phylum Streptophyta; class Magnoliopsida; order Fabales; family Fabaceae; genus Inga; species Inga laurina. The sequence continues at coordinate 11,791,582 of OY979710.1, forward strand.
TGCAATCCATATTCAGTAGCCATTATGAATACTTTGAATTTTGCTTTCTAGAAAGAGAAGTATTCGCCATTGAACCATGGTAGTCTAGTGATAGAAGCTCCGTCAAGAAGTATTTGTTAGATCTCACATGTTTTGATGGTAACAAAGAATGGATGTGAAAAAGATTTGATAAAACATATAAGTTTGAACAAAGTAATGACAGAGCAAATCATCACTTGAAGTAAGCACTGGAGTAATGAAGAAAGGCCAAGAGAGAAAGCTAAGAAACTTCATCATTGGCAAAGTTTCTAAAGGGTTACTCGAGTAAGAACTCGAGTAATGAGACAGAAACTTGAAGTAATCAGAGCACAGAACCTCAAGTAACTCACGGCTAGATACATCACTCGAGGGGCGACTCGAGTAATTTGAAATAAAAAGAAGAGTTACTCGAGTCAACATTCCAGTAACCTGCCACAAGGAAATGAGTTACTCTTGGCCTGCCAACGTTACTCGAGTAATCAGAGAAATCACTTCCAGTTGCTCTTGGCCTGCCAACGTTACTTGAGTAAGTACTCGAGTAATCAGGAAAATCACTTCCAGTTGCTCTCAGCCTGCCAACGTTACTCGAGTTAGTACTCAAGTCCCCTGCTTCAAGAAATATGTTGCTCTCGGCACTCCAATCCTGCCAATATTACTCGATGAGCAACTCGAGTAAATCTCTATGGTAAACAAAACTTGAAGGTAACACTCGATTAATCTAAAATGTTATTATCATACTTCACTCGAGGCACCACTCAAGTATGCAGGTATTAAATTGTTCTATGTCAAATACTTGAATGAGATTACTCGAGTCAGTAATCGAGTAATCTGTAGAATTATTTACAATGCACTTGAAGTATCCACCCGAGTAAGCTATGCCGAAAATAGATGTTCACTCGAGGTGGTACTTGAGTAAACAGGTAAGCAAAACTTGAAGTGCTCTCGGCCTAAAATCCTGCCAACATTACTGGAGTAAAGCATCGAGTAACCTGTGAAGAAAATTATAGTATACTCCAGTAAGTACTAAAGTAAACAAGTATTTCCAAGGTTTGTAAATTTGTTTACTCCATGCACTACCCGAGTAATGTGATGTTCATTCATTCACTTGTTTTCTATCAATATTTTCACGAAGATACTCGAGTAATCAAACCCAGAAATTCAGAAATCATTCCAACGTTCATTGATTTGTTTCCTATATGATTAACATTTCATTGTATTAGTATTCTTAGTATATTCGCAGATAAAAAATGAAGAGATCTTACCAAATAAGGAAAGTCAAATGCAACGTTCAAACGCTACCTACCGCTACCTACCGCAAACGGATATTTTTCAAAAGCTAGAAAAGTCAACAGTGGCTGCGTACACTCTAACGGGCATGAAGAAAATGTTCCAACGGTCATTATCAACACATCTATATATATGGGAACATCCAAACAGAGATAACAACAAGAACACACACGAACACATTATCAAGTTCACACTCAATACTCTGTTTTACACATACTTGTGATTTTGTACTTCAGTTATTCTTATTCACTCTGTAAGAGAGATATTTCATTCAAACTCAATATTTGTTATTAAGGTAACTTAAGGTTGTGGAACCTTGAGTTAGGATTGGATTACAACTTGTAAGGGGGAGCGAGTGTCCAGGCGAAGGAACTTGCTTGTACCGAGGTGCCAAGAACCCACTGAATCTTGGAAATTATAGTGAAACTCTCAGAGAATCTCTGAGGACTGGACGTAGGTCAAAGTGGTTGTGGTCGAACCAGTATAACTCCTGGTGTACACTTTGGTGATATTTCTCCTTACTCTTTACTGCTTTATATTCACCGTCAAGGTTTATATTTGCAACGAAATTTTTTAGTATCACCCAATTCACCCCCCTCTTGGGTGAAACGCTTGCTCTAACAGTATTCCTTCACCCATGCTCGCCATTTGATCATTCTTAGGTTGTTATACCTAAACAAGAAGATCTATAATCTTATACCAAATGTTAGTGCAAGTGTTTCACTCAAAAGGGGGTGAATTGGGTGTTCACAAAATAATCGAATTATAAATAAAAACTTGAAGCATAGTCAAGAGCTAGAAGAGATATCACCAAAGTGCAGACCGGGAGTTATATTGGTTGGCCACAATCACTTTGACCTACATCCAGTCCTTAGAGTTCCTCTGAGAATTTCACTATATCTTCCAAGATTCACTGGGTTCTTGGCACCTCAGTATAAAGCAAGTTCTACTCCTAGATACTGGCTCCCCTTACATTATGTAAACCAATCCCCAACTCAAGGTTCCACAACCATAAGTTATCTTAATAACAATATTGAGTTTGTAATGAAAATATCTCTCACAGAGTAAATATATTAACAGTAAAGTACAAAAGAATGAATATGGGAAAACAAAGTACTATGAATGTATTGATTGATGTATGTTTGCATGTTTTTTAGTGTCTGTTCTAGGTTGAATGCTTCCATATATATAGATGAGTTGTGATAGTCGTTGGTAGCATTTCAACATGTCTGTTAGAGTTGCACAACTTCTATTGACCGTTCTTGATATTTGAAAAATAGCCTTTATAGTCGGTGGACGTTACGCTTCGTAACTTGACTTTTCTTTCTCTTGCATAATCTCTTTATTGTTTCCCTAAAAATATACTTATAATACTAATACAATAAAAGGCTAATCATATAGATAACAAATCAATAAAAAACATATGATAATCATGCAATATGGACTTCATCACTCGAGTAATCCCTTACAAATCTTAGCAGAGAGTCACTGGCTAATTTCTTATCTCATCACTCGAGTGGTCACTCGAGTGATCCTTGGTCATCACTAGAGTGATCACTTCGAGTGACACCTCTTAAATTCTGGTAGTGAGTTTCTGGACGTTTCAACACACATCACTCTAGTGGTCACTCGAGTAATAAAAGGTCCTCACTCGAGTGATCCCTTCTAAAATTAGCCAGAGAGTTTCAAAGCATTTTCTTACCTTATCACTCGAGTGGTCACTCTAGTGATGACCCTTCATCACTCGAGTGATCCCTTCTGAATTTTGCCAAAGACTCCTTTCTTGCTCAGCTGCTTCTTTTTTTTTTCTTCATCACTCGAGTGATGACTTTCTATGTTACCTTACATTTTGATCCTTTGTTTAAAACTCTTTTGTTTATTAACAAACACTTTTTGTAAGATCATTCCAATCTTTGTTATCATCAAAACATATGAGATCTAACAACTTTACAGTTTAACTTACATCTCATCTTTGGAGGAGTATGGGAGGCTCAACCCAATCCATGAAGGAGATGTTTGTGTTTCTTAATGGAATTTTTTAACGGTGATAGTATTTATTTAACGGCAAGGACTAACAAACATAACAATGTAAAGTTAAAGGAGCTAATAAAAAGAAGAAAAAAATAGCGTAGGGATCTGATTCAAAATCAAGAGAAACTGTAAGGACCTCCAGATTTATTGTCCTTTTTCCTTTTTATAAAGAAACCTTAGGTTAGATGGAGAGAGTGCTTGTTTGGAATAGTGATTGGAGTCTTCAAAAGCAGCTTTTCAAACATGATTTATGGTATATGAGGTAAGTATGTGAAAGGAGTATTGTCTCGACTTACGTGCATAAACACTTCTGGGATCCCCAATCGTGATCCCAAACATACTTGAAAATAACATATAGGTAATACATGTTCGAATAGTGAAAATAAGTGGTGGAAGCAAACTATCACATGTTAAGTCAATGAATGAAGGATGTGTACCTTCTTCATGGTCTAAGTAATACACAAATATCATTGGGCATGTCCTCGCAATATCAACAAGAAGAGAGTAGCATAAATATTGTTGGGGTACTGGAGTGAAAGAAATAAAAAGAAAGAGGGATGAGTGGTATAATCACATAAGACTAAAAAGATTAAGGGTGTGTTTTGATTAGCTTTTAGAGAATAGCTTCTAAAAAAAAGTGATAAAAGTGAGTTTAGATAATAGATTCTAGGGAAAAAATGATTTTGATAATATAGTAGTGTTTAGGTATTGTGATTAGAATCGCTTTTTTCATTCTCAAATTATTAAAAAAGACATTAGCTTTTGTGATAATTACATATAAAGGATAAGATAATATTTTGTGTATTATTTAACATGAAATTTTATAATAAATACCAAAAATGAAATAAAATTTTTATATGTATGAAATTATTCCATTTCTTAATTTTTAATTTCTTTATTCTTTTTAAATTTCTCTCTCTATATATTTTATTTTTATTTTTTTCCATTTTTATTTCCATATATGTAAAATGTTAGCTTTGAATTTTTTTTATTTCTTTCTTCCTGTTTTCCTTTTTTCTCTCTCTCCAGCACAAACATATTTCTGCAAAACAAAATTATGGTTTTGAGGAAAAGCTCAACAATTGCTGAAAAAAGGAAAGAGAGAGAAGAAGGAAGAGAAAAAAAGAGGAAAGAGAAAGGGGTGTTTGGGGGGGAGAGAAAAAAGTGAAAAAAAAGATGTTTCAAAACCATAGTTTTAAAGGAAAAAATATGAACTTTTTTCATGTGTTTAGGTAGTTTTCTACCAAACTATGGTTTTCATCCCAAAAAGTGCTTTTATAATGATATCCAAACACACATTAAATAGAAAAAATAATGAAAAGAATAGAGAGGAAAGATATAAGGAGGAAAAGAAGGGAAAAGAAAAACAAGATAAAATAATCCAAATCATATTGGATTGCTCCCTTTAACAATTAGTGTTATGACTCACAAAGATGACAATAATCACAAGAGCATATGCTTTTCTTAGGCATAAAGACGAAACAATAAAAATAGAAGAAAAAGAAAATGAAAAATAATAAGAAAACATATCAATTCAAATTTTATATTGGATTCACCCTCTAGCTATTAATGCTTAAAGCTTGCATATGTGGTAATCATCACAAAAACATAGGCTTTCCTTGGGTTTTTAAAAAAAGATAAGAAAAAGAAAATAGAAGAGAGAAGAAAAATGAAAAACAATAAGAAAATGAATTAATCCTCATTATATTGGATTCCTCCCTCTAGCCATTGGTATTGAAGCATCACATATGTAACAATAACCATAAGAGCATAGGTTTTCCTTGGGGGTATGAGGAAAAACAAAATAAAAAAGATGAATAATAAACTTCACTCTCCTCTTTTCTTTTATCTTTACTCTCCCAATTTTTTGTCATGTCTTGCTTCAACCCTTACTCCCCTATTTATAGTTTTAAGGTAGGGTTTTCTTCATAAATGCTCATTCTTTTTTGAATTTTTTTAGTATTTTATATTGATAAAACTACTTAACTTGATCCAATCAACATCAATGGGAGATTTTTTTTTTTAATTTTCATTTTTTCTTTGGTATTTTCTATTAATAAAACTTTTTAACTTGACCTAATCACCATCTATGGGAGATTTTTTTTAATCTTTTTATATTTTATATTAATAAAACCTCCTAACTTGGCCCAATCACCATCTATGGGAGATTTTTTTTTTTATCTTTTTATATTTTCTATTAATAAAACTTCCTAACTTGACCTAATCATCATCAATGAGATATTTTTTTATTTTTGTTTTTAATTTTTTTATTATATTTCCTACAATTAATTTCCTAATTTAAACTTATCTACATAAATGAAAAATATTTTTTTTTATGTATTTTTTTATATTTTCCCTACAAGCAATTTCCTAATTTAAACCTATTACGTGAATGAGAGATTTTTTTTTTTGTATTTTTTTAATTTCTATTTTTTCCCGCTCCATAATGACTTCACACTAAATTTCCTAATTCTAATATCAAATAATATCAATGAGATGAATTATTTTGAAATTTATTTCCATTTACTATAAAACCCGAAGTTCAAGACAATCATCATTGATGATCATTTTTCAAATTTCAATCACAATCCAATCACCATCAATATCATTTTCTTATTAATTTAGATGTGTCAAAATTAAGGTGGATTTTTTATTTTTTTTCATTTTTTTTTATTATTTTTGAGTTAGGCCCGGATAAAATAGGGGTGGTTACATTGCCCCTCGAAAAACTTTCAGGGTATAATTGCCCCTTGTTGAAAACTTTCAGAACAAAATTGCCCATTAGCCCTTATCAATTTGATTAAGAATTCTGAACAAGTCAATTGGCCTAAATTTTACATTTCCCCCCTCTTTACCTAATATGAGACATCATTTTAAGTTAAAAAACAACAGTCTGTTTTATTTGTGCCTTGATTTAATAACTTTGCTTTATAGGATTGTACATCATGCATACATAAATACTCCATTTATTTATGGATTAATAACTTTTTCATTTAAACGTTACTTTTTTTTTTAAAGTTATAAGTGAACATTTATATACATTTAGGGCTTGTTTGAGAAAGTAGTGGAAAAGCACGTTTACGCAAGTCGAGATAAAACTCCTCTTACAAACTTATCTCATATACAGTAAATCATGTTGAAAAAACAGTTTCTATCGTTAATCCAAACAAGCATTTAGGTGACTCTAAGTTAATCACAGTTAAATTATGGATCATTGAACCACTATATTGTCCACATATTAACTGCACACATTAAGTAATTTTTTTTTCTCAAGAAAGCAATATGTAATAAAAATTATTAAAATGAATACTACTTTATAAAAAAAATTAAAATGAATACTTTAGGAAAATCAACATATATTTTTTAGGGGAAAAGATAAAAAAAAATACAATCAAAATATATAAAAGATAAATAAAAACGGTGCACTTCAATAATTTTAAATGGACTGATTTAGAATTTTGAAATGTTAACAAAGATGAAAAATAACATAATTACCCTTAGTTTTTTTTTTTGTTTTTTTAAAAACAACTCAACACCCCTCGCTGATCGTCGGGAGCTTCGATGACGGGCCAGTGACCTTGCTAGCAACTAGCCAGTGGAGCTCCAGCGGTCTAATACATTTTGATTTAGTTTCTCAAGCAAAAGTAGTTAATTTGAGTACTTGAATTTTTAATAGCAATACTAAAATAGTAAATAGGATATTTGTTGAACATTTCCTAATGATAACTAATTTTGTTTCCCTATTAACTAGCCAGGTTTCCATATTGACTACATTAGTTTCAATATTGACTACTTTGTATGGTTACCGACAAAGTTCTTAATATATTTTTTGAATTTCCAAAATAAGAATAGTTAATACTGAAACTAAAGTAGTTAATACCTAAACAAAAGTAGTTATTAGAAATTTCTTAGCAAAAGGGACTCTATTTAGTATTGACTACTCTAGTTTTGGTATTAACTACTCTAATTTCCATATTAACTACTCTTATTTTAGAAATTCAAAAAATATATTAAGAACTTTGTCCTTAGCCAGGTAAAGTAGTCAATATGGAAACTTGAGTAGTTACTAAAGAAACAAAAGTAGTTATTAGAAAATATTCAACAAATACTTTGTTTACTACTTTAGTATCACCTTTAACTACTCATGTATCCATATTGACTACTTTTACCTGAGAAATTCAAAAAATATATATTAGACCACCAGAGCTCCGATGACCGGTTGTTGCCGTCAGAGCTTTGGCTGCTAGTCGCCAGTAAGGTCACCGAAGCTCCAGTGACCGACAAGGGGTTTTGAGGATTTTTTTAAAAAAAATTTAAAAAAACTAGAGGGTAATTATGTAATCTCCCATATTTTTCGACATTTTAAAATTTCAATACAGTCCATTTGAAATTATTGAAATTCACCACCCTTATTTATCTTTTATATATTTTTACCGTATTTTTCAATCTTTTCCCTAATTTATACAAATAACTAACTAAATTAATTTTGTTAATATATGTAAATTCGAAAAGTTATTTAGTGCACATTTAAAACTAGATGGATTAGCAATTTAATCCTATTCGAGGCATTGTGCACAAAATATGGGCACCTCTCCTAACGGGGATCCGAACCTTAGTTCCCTATATTGTGAGGAACTAACCTCTTTCGCTAGACCCAACCCCCGTTGGTGATTAGAGGGTGGTCATGTATTAAATGTGGATACCTCTCCTAATAGGAATTTGAACATTAGTTCACCATATTATAAGGAACTAATTTCTTTCACTTGACCCAACCTCTGTTGGTGATGGATGAGCAATTTTTGGACTAAAGAATAGTGTGAACTAAGTTGGGTTTTTCTGCTGGTTCACTACACATTTTGTGGAGAATGGATTGGGCTTGATCTTGGGCCAGGCCCTAGAAGAGTGCTCTGTCATTCCGCTTCTGATCTTTTTTTTTTTTTTTTTTACATGGCTTCTCAACCTCTGATTACGCTATTTATTATGAAATTTTGGGATGTTATCATGCTAGTCAACCTTAATTTCATAACACACAATTATTCAGTACGGGGAAAAGTACCTCCCTACTTTTAAATCGGAATATGCTGAATGAAAGTTGGAAAATTCTTAATTTTTGTTAAGTCAATATTCAATCAAGCAAGAAGGAAGAAGCCAGAAGCGAGAGTTTTGATTTTTTTACCAGTCAAGTTTTGCTACATTAGTAGTACTATTGGTATAACAAAAATAATACTAGTTCTGCTAGCTGTCCTTTCCAACACAGAACTAAAGACCTAGAGAGATCTAGTTGAGCCTTTCACCGCTAGATCAACTCTATATTGATCGCTTTGCTTTTAAATATATAAGCTAAATAACAAATTTATTTTAATCCTAAATATAATATCTCTATGTCTTTTATCTCTCATATTTATAATTTTTCTTAAAATATCCCTATCAATGACACGTAATAAGGGGTTTCCATCAATGACAGATGAAGTGCATACAATTAAATATGGTATCTTAAGGAAACTAAGATATGTGTTATAATTAACTAATTTTTTTTAATATACATAAATTAATTATCAACTCTTATATTAATTACAGGAGGAAATATATAATAGTCCATTGCATAATTTCAGTTTTCAAGGATAGCTGCAAGTCAGTAACAGTATAGGTTTTTTTTTTTTTTTGGAAAGAAAAATTGGATTTCAAAATTGAAATTAGATGAACCTAAAAGGGCCCTGTTCGCTCGCAGCCGAATGACTAATGCGATTAGTTAGTAACAATCACTATCTTGTAGCCAAAAAAAAAAAAAAAAAGCAGTTATCACTATCACACAATAAAACAAAACTCGCCATAACATGTTAAAACAAAACTGCAATACGGCCAACATTAAAACTAGAAAGCCTAAAAAAATATGGTAATGAATTAGTATTGATGCTAGCTAAGGAAAAAACCGGAATCAAACCTAAATTTTTTAGTCAAGATATGATAAGCCTGGGGTGAGTATTAGCAAGTACTCCCACCTATTTTTTTTATAAAAGCACAAAATTTGAATTATATTAGTTTTTTTTTTTATAAGAGCTTGGTAAGGGTTATCTTAACATTTAATGAGTCTTTTTCCTATTTTTATCTCTCATTAATTATATCTGTTACATTAATAAAAGATTAGTGATACCTATATTTATTATATTTCTTTCTCTTTGTTGCCCCTCATAAATAAGGACATACTTGAAAAACGTTTATTTCAGATGCACTTATTGTTTTAAATTAATTTTAATCATTTTCTTAAATAGCGTAATTCAATTATCAAGCTCTTATAAATAGGACTGGAGAGAGTAATTGTATCAAGACTTTCTTCACACAATAGATGACAAGCAGGAGGATGGAGGCAACATCAATAAGACTCAGAGTTATAAATCCAAAATAGAGAAGCCCTTGAACATTTGAGATGAAAGTCAGTGCTTGCAATTGTTTTAGTGTGTGTTCGGATTAGTTTTTGGAGAATAGCTTTTACGGTCTACGAGGTAATTATGTGAGAGGAGTTTTATTTCAATTTACGGAAAAGTACTTCTAAAACCATGTTTAGAAGGTTGCCAAATCCATAAAAATTCTTTTGCAAAGATTTGTTGTGACAAACGACCCCATGACAATAGTGTTTTGCTAATCTCTTGTATTTGTGCAACACAATACTCCAGCTTCCATCATTAGTGGGATTAGAGGAGTCAAAAGAAGGCATCAAACATGATTGTCTTATGTTTGTACATATCCTCTTACAACTATAAAATTCAATAGCCAATGACTTTGTATCCTAATAGTATAAAAGCTCTCCATAAATGAGAGGTCGCGGGTTTAACTCTGCTTAATAATATCAAACCATTAGTACATGCTCCTTTAATCCTTTAATTAAAATAACTATAAAATTCAATATACTTTTCTAATTATTCATATAATAATACTTTCACAACCATAAAAATTGAAAGATTTTTTTTTTTTTTTTAAAAAGCTTTTCAGTATTACTAGGCCATGTCATTCATTAGCACGGAAAAAAGTAATCCTAATGTTCTCAATATAAGACACAATTGATTTTTTTTTAGAGACATTAAAGAAACTAAATAAGTTAGATAATCATAGAATATGTTGTGTATCATTTGATTATATATCAGTTTATAAGTTAGACAAATTAGTTTGATATATAAAAGATAAATATAAATACTTTAAAATAATATATTTAACTTTTTTAATCTTTCTATAAAAATTAATTAGGTCTTATGTTAAGTTCGAGGGATATTATTAAGTTTGATGCAATAAAGTGATTTGTAAACAACAAATGAAGTTTTTTTACTTAAAAAGAAAAGAAGAAAATAAGAGCCCACACTGCTCTGATGTAAAAGTACAGTTGCTACAACCTTTATCCTTTTAAATTTGTCTTGTTTCTTCAAATGTCATTTTGAGGCCACCACAGATCATAAGTGAACTGCTCCAATATGTGAAAAGTAAAAAAAGAGTAATGAAAAAAAATGATGTTTTAGATTTATTAAAAATGTTGTAAAAGAGTATTGATGTAATTGAAGTATTGAGACTGTTGAGAAAGCAAAATGAAGTGAGTGGGATACAGATATATAAATAGAATTATTGTGTAATTTGTTGAGTAGTCATGATAGAAAATGGGAATCACAAGGAGACGAGAATGGTGGCGAGATTGTGAATAATGGCGCCAACAACGTTGAACTAGAAAGTTATAAGAGGCACCAATTTCAATTTTCAATTTGAATAGTATTGTGTTGTTCAACATCACAACGACTTTTTGAAGCATAAAGTGGCAATATATATATATATATATATATATATATATATATATATATATATATATATTTGGCCTTTTTGTTAGTTGTTACCACAAGTCAAGAATCTCCAATAAATAACTAATGGAGAAACAGGTCTTGTTGGGTGCTTTTCTCAGCATTGATGAAAATGATGGTCATTTACACTTGCATTCAAATTATGTTTCTTTATTTTCAATTTTATATATATTTGAAGATCTCTTTTACAATTCAAAGGCTTGCTGAATATCTAAAATTTTTGTCACTGACAGGCTGCCCAACTATCCATCATGCATGGATGAGTTTTCGAGCTCCAACTTGACATTCGTATGTTTTTAGATTGAATATTAAACAATTGCTTGCCATTAGACTTGTGCTATAATCCTCCAATTTAAGCTAAGATTAAAATTGCTTCCACTTCTTATCACCCCCCTTATATTAATTGAAGAGCTAAATAATTAATTTACAAGATTAAAGAAATTAATTAAATTAGTTTTTTAGTTAAATTGGTTATTTGTAAAAAATATATATTGATCTTTCTAAAATAACAATTTAATCATCATTTGCATTGAAACTACTTCCTCCGATCTTTAATATAAAACTCACTTAATTTTTTTAGAGAAATTAAATTAATTAATTAATTAAAAATATTTATATTTATCATTTTTCTAAATTAATTTGCCTGACTTATAAAATAATATATAAATAAATATTTCTATAATTAAATAATTTATTTTGCTTCATTGATCTCTCCAAACAAAATCAAGTGGTTCTTATATTGAGGAGCGGAAAGAGTACCTATTAATGGAAACTCTCTTACTATGTGTACTAATAGAGATTGTTTAAGGAAAAAGTTACAAATATAAGAGACAAAAACTATGTTTCTATATTTAAGATTAACGTAAATGCCTAACTAGCTCCAATATTTATAAGGGGAGGAAATATTATTTTTTGATATAGCATCTCCTCTTATCATTTTTGTGGGTAAGCTCTATAGAATATCTAACATTTTCATGTCACTTCTCCCTAAATTAACTATTTATAATTGCATGTTACTAAACCAAGTTTCTTTGCTATGAATTCCTTATAAATATTTGATTGGATTTATCAGGGATTACTCTGAAAATATTAATAAGGACTCCCTCTGGTCCTAAATATAAGTTAAATTTTTTTGGGTTAATGTGCAAATTTATTAATGAAGTTTTGTCCGAGAAGTGTCTAGTACAAATATCGTTTAGAAGGGGCAAAAATACCAATGAACAATTAAAAAGGGTAATCCATCACAAAAATTGTTAAATATGTACTAATGTCGTTAGGGGTTTCCTTCTCTTATAATTTAACGCCGTTAGTACGAATTAACGGTTTTTGTGGTGGATGCCCCTTTTTAATTGTTCATTGGTATTTTTTCCCCTTCTAAAAGATATTTGTGCCAGACGCTCCTCAGACAAAACTTCATTGGTAAATTTATACCTCAACCCTAAATGTTTTAGAACAGGGTCAATCTTTTTTTATAATTTATACTTCTATATAAATTTAAGAGAAAATGACACAAAAAGAACATTAAAAATAGTCAAAGACTATCAACACGCGTTTCCATTTCGATAATCAAAGAGTAATAAAGACGGAATTGCATAGGCATACAAAAAAAGTACAATTATATTGATAAAAGCATTCGTTTACAATCTCATCGTCATTCGTCAATGAAATACAGAAATACAATAAAAATTCTAATGTTGACAGGATTTCCCAAAATATCTTAAACATAAACTAATTATAACCATCAGCCTTGACCTTGCCTTGAGACACGTGCCAATCACTTCTCGGTGTCTACGCCTTTGCCTTCGTCCCATTGGCACCCGCTGAGATGTTTATTTTAAAAATAGGGTGAGATTCTGAAGAATCCCCGTAGAAACACACGATCGATATATAAAATGTGAAAATTAAATATGCAATGCACCATATTAGGCAAAAATGAAAGTTCGATTCGATTCACATGTAATTACCTCAACTTAGTCATCGACTACAGCTAGGATTTTTGATAGTGTACCTTAACAGAGTCATCGACCACAGCTAGGATTTTCGATATACCGTTGTTGGGCACCGAACCACAACTAGGTACTGTGCCTCTAGTACACAATCATATCATGAAATATAGTAACAAATACATACAATTATTCACATAGTGTATGAAAGATGGAAGTCCCTACCTCAAAGTCTTATCAATTCCTTTTTAATGTGCCTCGTAAAACAGGCATTATATGTCAATCATCGCCGGCCGATGGGAGTTAGGATTTTTAAAAAAAAATTATGTGTGAGGAAATGTGTGTTATTTCCTTTTGATTTTAAACAGGACATATAATGCCTAACACTATTATGGTATTATGAATATTCGAAACACATTTTCATTTTTTCCTATTTTTAAAGTTCTTCTTTGTTTTCCCCTAAATTAAATTCACTTTTTCTATTTTTACCCTCAGTTAATTATATAACACCCCTTATACATATTCATACTCTTAGCATGTGTTTTTAAAATTTTTCATAAAAAGGCTTGATATCACTCTTTTTGAACCTTAACCATGATAGAAAAGAGAGGGACCCACATATGTCTATCATCGATAATTAAAAGCTTTCTTACATCCATATGCATAAATATAATGGGCACACCCCTGTAACATACTAACATATATAGAATCATGGAAGCTTTGCTTTGGGCCTCTGGCCTATAGTTCATACATGTACGATTTAACTAAGTCCAAAGCATTAGTTCATACAAATACGATTTAACCAAGTCTAAAGCATAAACCATAAATAATAGTCTTAACTTTAGGCATTCAATATCTCAAATAAATTATAGGCTTTCGGCTGTCCACTACTGAAACATAACCAAAAGGAAACTAAATTAATAGTTTAGTGCAGCCCAAAGGATCAAAACATAAATGGCTAATTGTGACAATAAAGGTAATTCAAACAAATGACCAAACGAATATTCATAGTCGCAACCCCAGGCTTCTGGTGCCTTCCTAGTTGCGTTGCCCCTTAAGCTCTCTCATGATAAGCATTCAGAGTAATGGAGTAACAAAGTGAGACCACTGTCTCAGTGACACAATTCCTACCCACCTTACCTACCGATACCACCCATGAGGTGCCAGGTGAGACTACCAAGTAACAAATATAGGCAAGCCGTGGAACAATAGATATAATGCAAATAAACAAATATCATAGATGTAACATGCACTAGATGATTTAGTTAAGCATATTTCTTATTATTCAAAAACCCCTAACTATCCTTATATCCTCTTTATTTCCACTGAATGAACCCATGTACTAAGTTCAACCCATTTGACTAGTAACTCTCATGAGCTCTCCACAAGTGTAGTGTAGATCAGCTAAAGTCCTACAGAGCACACAAAAAGACTATAGGTTCCTTCAATAGAGAACATTGCCCTCGGGAATATTGCCCACTAGCCACTGGAGTGTCACGTCAAGGAGTATGATCCTATCAAAAGATGTCAACTATGTGTCCTCATAACACGTATACCATAATTCTCCACACAACCTCCCTCAACACATATAGTTCCTATCTTGGGTTATCATTTATCATCACACAATACGGACATCTTTAACCATATATCATCATATTATCAACATGAGGCAATCACATCAGTTCTCATTATTACACAGTATGGTATATCACAATAATTCTAGCATGCATATCATATATGCACAGAATAACAACAAACATCAATTTATACTAAGTCAATTGCTAGGGCGAAAATCACCATACTATTTGACGAGTAAGACCCTTATTGAAGTGAGGTGAGAGTTCATAAAATTCTACTCAAAACAACATGGTCAATCATATTCGTATACCATTATTTAGATTTTATCAGGCTTTAATGCCAATTACAAACAAACCCACAAGGCATAAATTTGACAATAAAAGGCTAGGGAAACATACCAGACCTAATAAGAACTACTCTCCCAAGTTATAGAGTTTTCTAAAAAATCTCACAAGTGAAATTGATAAGTAAGATGAGTAGAAACCACCTTAGCTATGTCTCTTGAGTTGCAATAGAGGAAAGTCGCTCTCTGACTCATGAATTGACTCTATAGAGTAACGGGAAACCTTAATTAATCCTTGATCACTTAACTACTCATAACTCATCCATTCAGTTGCTCAAAATTTCCCATGAATAAGCAACGATATATTGAAACTATGCTAGGTCTTAGAATCAAAGCTAATGGAGCATTAGTCTAAACTTATATAACGTCTTTGAGCAATCAATTTGGGGTTCTAACCCTTAAAACCAAGTTTCCAAGAAAAAACTCCAATGTTTTCAAGACTTGACCTAATTCCTCAAAAAGTTTAACATCGAAGAAGGAGGGGAGAATTTGGGATGAGAAGGGCTTACCCCCCAATTAAGAACCTTAGGGAGTTCTTCAAACGGAACCCTAGCAAAGTTCCAACTCCCCTGAGTTAGAATTCTAAAAAGAATGAGGTTGGGTAGGCCATCATTTATTCATAATTTTTGCGAACTCACTTTGGTGAGTAGATCACTCGCTGAAGCAAATATGAGTCACTTCTTCATCAAGGATAATTCGCTTTGTTGTGGATACCATTAGCCGAGGTGAATTGCATGAATTTTTTGCCCCAAATTTTAGGAT
The DNA here is from genome assembly GCA_963855925.1 of Inga laurina. NCBI lineage: Eukaryota > Viridiplantae > Streptophyta > Magnoliopsida > Fabales > Fabaceae > Inga > Inga laurina. Next base: position 11,807,379 of record OY979710.1, read on the forward strand.
GCTACAAATTACACGTCTCCCAATTTTTTCTCACCCATTCTCTATGATCTCTTGTTCCACACTCATTCCCTCTCACTTGTCATCTTCATTAAAAAAAGGTTGTATTTGAAAACAAAGCATTTCTTATGCTTTGTTACATTTAATCAAATTTAACAAATTTTTCTCTTTATATAATTCGATAATTTGTAACTTACATATAAGAATGAAAAGATAATTTAGTACTCTACAATTATAAATACATGACAAGATAGGAGTTGCTTTCATTGACTTGTACTTGGGAGGATATTGCTGTATGAGAGAGAGAGAGAGAGAGAGAGAGAGAGAGAGTCCAATATATAACCACCCCAAATATCATTCAAACCAGTGGTCCCTCTTTCATTTCCCACTTGAGATTTGTGAAGATGCCAAACCCGCTAGTAAAAGAGCCCTTCAATATTTGAGTTTGAGTTACATGAAGTTTTCAAGACTTAATACTTCACTTATTCTATTTCTATGGTAGAAAGAGAAGAATATTTTGATCCTATTTATAATGTACCTCATTAAATATTCTTATTAAAATTTGTATATGAATGCATTCTTTTATCATTTATTTATTATTATGAGAGTGTTTGGTATCGCTTTTGGGAGGCCCAATCACACGATTGGGACCCAATAAGCCCGATTGACACAATGGGTATATTTTTTTGAGTGTTTAGGATCCTGATTTATGAAAAGGACTTATGAGCGTTTAAGGAGCTTTTACCATAAACCACAATTTGGGGCTTATTACGATTGGCTTTTGAAAATTGGTTTGAGAAATTATACGGGACAAATAATCCAATTAATTATGTAATATTTTTTTATCAAATTATGTATTTTAGCACTACATTTTCTATCTTAAAATTTTTCACTTGTTTATAATATTAAATATCTTTTTTCTTACAATTATCATAAAAGTACTTGTGCAATCGCCAATCCAAACAAGTTTTGATTTTCCCAAAAGCACTTATGCAATTGCCAACCGAAACATTAATTATATTACATAATCTGATTTTTACCTAATCTTAAGTTTCCATAAGTTAGATTGCAAATAAGTTACTTTTCTCACCATTATTCCAAACACACACTATATTGACTTTATTCTCATAAAGTCATAAGGCATAATATATATTAGATAGTACTAAAGTTGGAAAATTGTTGAATTTTATTGCAGAATTAATGAAATTTAATGTTTTTCTTGATTTGTGCGAAATATGCTGAAATTGCTTTATAAATAGGATTAAAGGAGTAATAAATTTATTTTAAGTCTATGAATATAATTTTTAAAATATCAATTTTACATTTTCTAAAATTTTGTCTTTGTATGCATATCTTCAAACTTTGAATATAAATAAATAAATCTTCAAAATTTAAGTTATTTATAGATGAATAATAAAAAATTTATAATATGAGAATCAATTACATAAATGTAAAAATTTGCATAGTTTTATTGTAAAATCTTAAAGAACAGAAAGATAATTGACATAACTATTAAAATTTAGAAATTTCGTGTAATTTAGTGGTCTTTAATTATTAATAATATTAATACTCCAATATAAGTACGACATGAAAATGATGGTTCCTGTTGGCACAACTCATGTCTATGCTTGTCTTGCGTAATGCTGAGGACATAAGTGAATCAGTGTAATTAATTTTTATGCTCCGTAATGATGAGTAGGTGGTTCCATTTAAGGGCTGCTTCAGGTGCCATATTTTAATTTAGTTTTAAACAGAATCCAAGGCTACATACATAAAGTTATTAACCCAAATTGTAATTTGTTTTTGTTTTTACTGGTAAAAAAAATTGTTTTTTTTTTTTTTTTTTAAGTTGGGATTGTAATTGTATGCAGAGTTTGGCAAGTAAATCGGTGCTTACCAAGAGATTTTTCAAACTTGAAGAAGTTGAATTAATTTGAAACTTCAATGACTAATTTAAAACAACGAAACTAATTGGGCCTACCATTTTAATTTTGACAACAAATGCAACTTTTTTTTTTTTTTAAATTTTTGCAGGTTGTGGATGCATCAGAACAAAATGCCAATGTTGTGTCTTTTTTATGGTATAATGTTCTTGTTATTGCCAACTAGTAGGGAAACAGATATATCTCAATATCTTATGAGTAATATGTTTTATTTAGGGAAAGTTGCACCTAAATCCTAAGAGAAAATACGATAAAAAAGTTTCTTGAAATCTTAAATTTGTAGTGAAGTTTGGTGAGACATTTTTGTAATATATTCTAAATATTAAAATTTTAAAATAACCCTATTGATTAAATAGAGAGAGGAAATGGATGATTGTGTATTCATTAAGGGTATTTTGACTTTTTACATTTGAAATATATTGCGTAAATGTCGCATGAGACTTCACTGTAAATTTGAGATTTCAAAAGACTGTTCTGTCATATTTTCTCTTATTTGGGATTTAGGTGCAATTTTTTCTTTTATTTATTTATTTTTTAAATTATAGGTATATTAATTACTTTTTTTTTTTTTTTGATAAAAACGAAAGGGAGGCAGAAATCTTATGATGGACGAAGAAATTAGTCAAACCATGTGGAGGCCTGCCCATGTTCTGAGTAAGAGTCAGTCGGTCAGTGCCTAAGTTAGGTCGGAGGGGCGGTATGGAATGCTCTTCAAAGTTCAAACGAAGCATTAAATAAATGAATGATTACTTGTTTTATTATTATTTGTACCAAATCAATGATTAAATTATTCATCACTATATAATTGAATGATCCAAAATGAGGTTCCTTTATTATTATTTTTAATTTCTCCACCTATATCTAACATTACTAACAACCAATTAGAGGGGTTTATGAGAATATATCAAAGTTTAAACATGAGATCACTAATTAAGTTAGAATGAGTTACAATTAGTGGATGAACTTTATTTTCAAACTACTCTATTATTTGAATAAAACGACATTATAATTGTATCCAACTTGCATGAACCTTCCCTCTTGGATTACGAGTTTGTGGTAAATCATCTTTTGTCATCGTGCCTCCGCGATTTGCTCCGATGCTCATCCCAACAAGAAAGTTCAAACTTCAAAGGACATGGAAAGTTCCAACCTTTTCTCTTTCCTTTTCCTGTAAAAAAGAAAAAGAAAAATAACCCTCCATGAAAAAAGGGCCCTTTTTCACTCTTTAAAAAATAATTAACAATATTTTTCTCGCTAGGTGCTCGTTCTTACACTCAATTCACATCTTGGTTGATGACATAATCATGGGTTATAATGTATGTTAATCTTCAGGGGACCTGTTGATGAATCATGGAACCGAGAACATTGTAACACCTTCCATTTCAAATTTGATTTTTAATGGAAATTTGTCTGATAGTCTTTAAGTCTGGGATTAAATATTTTTATGATTTGTTTGGAAGTAGTGAGAGATAAAGTGAGAAGCACTAAATAAGGAATGGGCATATGATGAAAAATGCTAAACAATGCGTTTGTGTCACCCCCATACGGTAAATCCACTTTTCATTTTCCCCCCAAAAAAACCTGTTCAGATATCTGTAGTATGAATATGAACCTGTCTGTCTGTCTGTCACCAACCCATGAAGTTAAATCAATTCTTAATGCTCCTTGTCTCATGATGCTTCTCTTATTTTCCCATTCCGAAACCGAAGAAAAATTCAAACAACAACAAACAACAAAGTCATACTGGGTGACCAACAAAACAACACACTGCTATGGCTGTCTTTGTTTGAGCTTCTGCTTGAAGAGGCTAAAGTAAACTTCTTTTTTGCTCCAGAATCAGACATGGATTCTGTTCATTTCCTCCTGGCTTCCGTGCTTCTTCTGTTGCTTGCATTTCATAGCCTGCAACCTGTTCGAGGAAATGCCGAGCTGAGAGCTTTGATGGAATTAAAGTCATCTCTGGATCCAGAGGGCATGGTTCTTGGTTCTTGGACCAGTGATGGTGAGCCGTGTAGTGGTTTGTTTGAAGGAATAGCATGCAACGAGCATAGAAAAGTGGCCAACATTTCGTTGCAGGGAAAGGGGCTCTCTGGATGGCTCTCTCCAGCTGTGGCTGAACTCAAATGTTTGTCTGGTTTATTCCTTCACTACAACAATCTCTCTGGGGCGATCCCCAGAGAGATTTCAAATCTCACTGATTTGGTTGAACTCTATCTTGACTTTAATAATCTAACTGGAAATATACCTTCTGAGCTCGGCCTCATGCCTAATCTCCAAGGTTAGTATATTGTGTACAGTACTTTTGCCATAGATTACGTATCAGTTTGGCCTTCTCTCTTCCCCAGAGAATTCAGTGGCATGTTAGTGTAGATCATACGTATCATCGTAAAGGGTAAAAACTTCATTACTTAATCCTGATCTCCATGAGTTCCATTAAGTTGGAGACTTAAAGAAGGAGAATTTTGATGTTTGCAACTAGTAATAGCGAGAACTTAGTTCCGTTCTGTGTATCATATTCCAGTGATCACAGATATCTACTATTTTATGGATTTATCCCACGTTTCAACTTATATACGGTTTATTTGATCCCACTTGATCCTTGTAGTCCTTGGAATTTTGCATTCAGCTGAAAAACTGATACAAATCTGAGTCCTATACTTGATAAAGATAACCTGAATTAGAAATTAATGATATGTGGAAGTCTCACATGTCTTCTTCCATGAACCTCACATAAATTCTGGTATGATTAGCTTGAAATTGTGTGCTTTTGGTTTTGTGCTCTGCATGCTAAACTTAGTTCAATCGGTCTGGATGCTCTTTAGTGCTGCAGTTAGGATATAACCAGCTTGTGGGAACAATACCAAAAGAGATGGGCTCCTTGAAGCAGCTTACTGCCTTAGAATTACAATGTAACAAATTAAGTGGTACAATTCCGCTCAGCTTGGGGAATTTGGAGAAGCTAAGGATGCTAAATCTGAGCTTTAACAGCTTCAATGGTTCAATCCCTGCAACACTTGCTGATCTTGAAATGTTGCAAGTTCTTGATATTCGAAACAATTCTCTATCAGGAAGGGTTCCATCTGGTATGCCTCAATCCTTTTTTGCTTGTATCAAAATTTCTCCTGGTTAAATACATTCTGCCTTCTTTCTATCCTTAAACTTGTCTTCTTGTCTCTCTTTAGGGTTAATATCATTGTTGGTTCGTACAATTTGATTGAATTTTGGTTTTGGTACCTATAGTTTCATAAGAATTTGGTCTGAGTTTAAGTATAGGGACTAAAAACAAAACTTGTTAGAGGTATAGGAATCACTCGTTAAATTCAAACCAAATCTTTATAAAACTATAGGGACCAAAATTAACGATTTGAAATTATAAAGACTAACAACGATATTAACCCTTCATTTGATCTCTATGCATACTGATTGATATTTTGAAAACTGAATGAAGCTTTGAAGACATTGAGGGATGGATTCCAAGGTGCAAATAACCTGGATTTATGTGGACAAGGGTTTTCTAGTTTGAAAGCTTGCAGCAATGATCCAACCTTAGACTCTAGCCAGATTGACAACTCAAATCCAACCAGAGAAGGTGTTCCTGCAAAGGAATTTCCTGAACCCGCGAATGTTCGGTTGCATTGTAACCAGACCCATTGCTCAAAATCAAGAATGTTTCCTCAAGCACTCATTGCAGCAAGTGTTATAACTACCATAATCACATTCATATGCGTTGGACTTTTTACCTTTATCAAATACCGACGCCAAAAGCAAAGAATTACAAATTCATCAGAATCTTCTGAAGGGAAACTTAGTCCTGATCAGCCGAAAGAACTGTACAAAAGAAGTCCATCGCCGCTCGTTAATCTTAACTACTATAATGGATGGGATCCAAATTCAATGGCTGATGCTCAAAATGGAAACAGATTATCCCATGAGTATCTAAACCGTTATAGGTTTACTGTGGATGAGATTGAATCTGCCACACAGTACTTCTCTGAGACTAACTTATTAAGTAAGGGCAAATTATCAGCAGTTTACAAAGGAATCCTCAGGGATGGCTCACTTGTGGCTATAAGAAGCATTAATGTGACATGTTGTAAGACTGAGGAAGCTGAATTTGTAAATGGGTTGAACTTGGTGCTTTCATTGAGACATGAAAACCTAGTTAGGGTCAGAGGTTTCTGTTGCTCAGCAAGTAGAGGTGAATGTTTCCTTGTCTATGACTTTGCTCCTAAGGGTGATTTGTCTCAATACCTTGACTTGGAAGATGGAAGTGGTCAAGTTCTAGAGTGGTCCAAGAGGGTTTCTATCATTAAGGGAATTGCAAAAGGTTAGTATTTCTGACTACCATTATTCTCTATAGAACATTTTCCCCTGCAATTTCCCATCTGCAAACAGATTTTTCAATGTGCATTACCATTTCCCATTCACTTGCAAGCTAACTATTTGTTGGTTGAAAACTTATTCGTATGACTAGAAGAATTATAAATTAGGACTTGATGAGATTACTTTTTCTTTTTAAAAAAGGGGTCCAGTAAAAATGATGTTAGTCTGAAGCACCTAAAGAAACTTTGTCCCACTTAGTCAATACACTATGAAGGCGAAACTTTTATAGTCACACTTGAATATCAACAAACACTTCTTCTTCTTTTTTAATACTTTGACTAATGCTTTATAGTGAGCACTAAGTGGATCTTTGAAAATTTCATAGGTAATGATTGCATAACATGTGCTTTCTACGTTATCTTCCATGGTTCCCATGGAAACAAATGCAGTCCACCTCATAGTTGCATTTTCTTTTAAAATTGCGTCTAATGCTATATCATATTTAACTTTAGATGATACTTCTTTCTATCCTGAATATAAGAGCTGGTTGAAGGATTTACTCTGATCCTTTATACATTTTTTTTCCAAGTTACCCCTATTGATTATATATATAGATATATTGTAGGGTTTTCTATCAACGTGAGTAATAATTAAAAAGAGTATTTTAGCAAAATCAACACATATATATTTGTTATATATAACTAATTTAATTAATTTTCTTAATATTTGTAAATTGGATCAGGGTTTAATTTTGTCAATCAAGATTTAATTTTTTCTTGAAAGTTTTCGGATAGGAGAGCTCTGGGTGATCGAAATATTTTTTTGAATCAATATTGCTCTAGAAGTGCTAAAAATGTAGCAAAGTTGCCCTAACCATTAAAAAGCTAATTTGACCATTAATATTTTTGACAGCTAGGTTTTGACGGCTAACAATTCTAGGGTGCAATTGATTTAGAAAAAACTTACGAATACTCACTGCTCCTACGCAAAAACTTATAGGGCAAAATTGGACCTTAAGCCTGTATAAGTTAGGTATCTAGCTCTTATATTTAGAATTGGAACGAATATATGTATATTGACTCTAATTTTGCTATTCCCTTCTGATCAGGTATTGGATATCTGCACAGCAATGAAACGACCAAGCCTACAATGGTACACCAAAATATTTCGGTTGAAAAGGTTGTGCTTGACCATCAATTCAGCCCCTTGATTATGGATTCTGGCCTCCCAAAGCTTCTCGCAGACGATGCGGTTTTCTCAGCTCTGAAAGTAAGTGCAGCCATGGGATACTTGGCTCCTGAATACATCACTACTGGGAGATTCACTGAGAAAAGTGACGTATATGCATTTGGGGTTATAATCCTTCAAGTAGTTTCTGGGAAAACTGTTATAGGTAGTTCAATCAAGATGGCAGTTGAGTCTTTCAGATTTGAAGACTTTGTTGATTCAAATCTGAAGGGACGATATGCGAAATCTGAAGCAGCAATGATGGCGAAGCTCGCTGTGATGTGTACTCATGAGCTTCCTGATGAGAGGCCAACTATGGTGGAAGTGATTCAGGAGATGCATGCTTTTCCAGCTCAACATGCTTCTTGATGATTCATGTATTTTGCTTACTAATGGGAACTATAAGAGACGTTGAAACCTCTTCCAAATAAATGTAAATTTAAATGAAGTTCGCTTGTTTAATAGCACAAGCACAACTTAAGTTATAGTCATTTCCATCTATTTGGAAAGTTGATCTTAATTTTAAATATATAAGATATATTTATAATATTGATTATTCTTTTTCTAATTTACACTTATTAATACTCCTTTAACAATAATTAAGGAGGAGAGGGAATTGAGGAATTAAGGAAGATTATTAGAGTGATTTAGAAAATACATGCCATATTAAGTAATTTAACTAACTTCTTTAATTTAATCAAATTAGGTAAATAGTTATATATTAAGGATTGGAGAGAGTAGTTTCTTTTTTCTTATACCTCGAATCCAAGAGCTCTAAAGGTTATTTTCAAAAATTAATAGGAAAAATTACATCAAGGTCCCAATTAAGTAAAATAATATCATAAAAATCTTATAACTTATCAATTGGTGGCTCTTTAACTTATCAATGGTGTCTCTTTATCACAAAAAATAATAAACCAAAGACATTGAAACAAAGGTTAGCTAACATGGGTGATTCTTTAATCTTTGGGGCCACCACGATATCGCCCAGTCTCTTCAATGTCATGGGATTGTTTGGTGGGTTTTCTTATAGGATAACCCACCAAAACCTAGGATATGTCGCATTTCATATGCATCAACCCCACTGAAGAGTGTAAACGTCATTATTAGCTTGCACCAAACATTTATTACTTCTCTTATAAGAGTTCTCTGAATATTTAATAGGTTTTTTCAATCAAAACAAAGTTTAACTATCAAACTTAATGAATAACTAACGATTGGTGTGATAATAATAAAATACCTAATATATAAGAGAGGTTTTTGTAACATACGTTTTAATTTTAAAGGGATACTTGTAATTTATTAGATAAATAAGATGAGTGCTTAGTGTGTTTTACTCTTAATTTAGTGAATGTCTAAATTTGAAAGTCACACATTTTTTTGTAAGTTTAATGATATTCATTGGTAATGATGTAAGACCTATTTATTTAATTTGAGAAGATTAAGGAAGTTAAATAAGTTGATTATAACATATGTGATATGATCTCTTTAAAATACTCCTGCATAATATTAGAGTTTATATTAGTTTATAAGTTAGACAAACTAGTTTGAAATAAAATGATAAATATCAGAGATAATATGGAAAAAGGTCTTACATGTATGTAATGGCAGAACTTCCACAAGATTCAGATTGAATAAATACTAGCAGAGAGTCTTACAATAACGGATTACAACTGAAATGAATAATTGAATCCAAAAGAATTACATAAATACAGGCACAGAGTCTGGATAATGTTAAACATGAAGACTTTATCAGATAATGTTGTACAATTTTGAAATCTGCATTTGGAGGGCTCATAGAATTGGGAATGCCATCTTCCTTGTGGATTTTGAGTGTGGGTCTGAACGAAAGATGATAGGCTATTTGCAGTTTGGCTTAGGCACATTATTATCTTTTGTGTTAGTTGATGGGCTATTTGCATCTTGCTGGTCTTTTACAAATATCTTGTATTTGATTAACACACCTTAACTTTTAATACAACTACGAAGTGAAGCATTCCTACAATACAACGACTTTATGCCATAATGTCCTTGCTACTTCCTTATGTTATTTTTCTTGTTTTTCTTCATTCTTCAGGGGAGCTCTCTATTTATCTGAATTCTTCTGTGATCCTTACAAAATCTCTGCTTCCCCTGCCTGACAAATACCAGGGATTAACTGACATAGATAAGCATTATCGTCAAAGGTTTGTAGACATTTCAATGTTTTGTGTCCTTTTTCTACAGTTCTTTCTCTGATCATCATTTCTGAACTCATTGCCTTTTGTTAATTCTGAATTTCTAGGAAGTTTATGGACTGAAACTTGGCTAGCCCTTCAAAGTATTTCTTCCTGATGTTTATTGTGGTTAGGTATGCTGGTATGATTGCAAACACAGAGGTAGCTGATGTATTTCGTAAAAGAGCAAAGGTAGTGCATCTCTCATCAGAATACAACTGTTTGCAGTGGTTCACATCTTATTATTTTCTATGAATATCTGTATTAGATTATTAATCCTTTAGTTTAGATTTTGAGGGCTTACCATATTCAAGCCAACTTTTTTTTTTTTGTTTTTTTGGTGTAAATGCCAACAGCTACCTTCTGCTTTTAATGTCTCCATTGGATAATAACATGGGATACAATGTTAGGAGTTGGCGCTGCTAGATAGAATGTACTTACTGAAGGAATAAGTATATGGGAAGATAAACATGAAGAAAGGGAAGTTAATGCATAAAGTATTCATTCATTGTGTAACTAAATTACTGGCCTATTCTTATTTGGACTGCTAATCATAAAAAAGTTTGAATTCCATGTATTATGATAGCTGCCAAGTTGTCTGATGTCTGATTTGGTGAAATTCTCTATCACAAATAGCTATATTGAATATGGTTCTTGCTTTAATACTTTTGAAGTGTGAATGAAACTATATTAAAATCTATACATTTTACATCAAACAGAGGCATTAACCCCTATGCAAAAACTCACATTAGGAATAGGATACAAACAGATTTGGTCTGCAAGATAGAAACAAACCCAACCCTGAAGATTTTATATGTTTTACCTAACACCTTTGTTTACCTGTTCCTGCCTATGAACAAGTGTTTCCATTTTACTTTTAAATTATTTGCTAGTTTATGACAGATTTGCATATCATCAGGGAGTTCCTGAAAAAAAAAAAAAAAAAAAAAAAAAAAACTTTCGCTTGCCCAAAAGCATAAATCGCAGCACAAAACATAGCCATCCTAAGTTTATACAACAGCCTTTTCTTCCTTCTGGTTTGCACAAAAACATGTAACGTGGATAATCTTCAAGAACCAATATCATGAACCATTGTTTTTTTTTTTTTTTTTTTGAGATGTTAGCAGAGATAGAATGCCCAAGAAATAGATGACCACATGTTTTTGGATAAGCTTGACAAAAGTTGCAGAGGTCATCTTGCTTTAACTTAAAATGTTTAGGACAATCCTTAGTGGCTAATTCGCCATGGAAAATCAGCCAAGCAGTTATTGAATGTTTTGGCAGTATGTATCCACTCTAAACAATAGAACACTGGGGGACTCCAGAAGGGGTAGGATGAAAACTCAAATAACACTCCTGCAACTTCAATATTATTATACTGCAAGTAGATCTTTTTTTTTTTTTTTTTTTTTTTTTTTTTTTTTTTTTTTTGCATTCTTAATTTCGATTGCCATCAGGGGTGAAGAAATTAAATAAGATATTAATAGTTGATTTTCAACTGATTATTGCTTTTCACTCTGTGCATGAGCTAGTAAGTTCTATGCTTAAATTAATATAACTCTTTGCCTTTTTTAAGATTGTATCAGAGATACAGACAACAATGGACTACTTAGCGTTTGTTGAAGTTGAAACTCTAGTTTTGCAGGTTTGTTATATCCAGAGTATGAAAAATTGGGCCGGACCGATCGCTAATCCAACCGGTCCGGTGGTTGAACCGTTTGACCAGTTCAACATTTTTTTAATTAAAAAATTAATTTAAATAGTTTTTTATTAATTTTATTCAGAATTTCATATAAACAAACTTGAAATATTTATTTTCTTATTGGTCTAGCCCCGGGTTAGCTCCTGTTTAACTCTGATATAACTTCGGTTTGACCCACTGACCCTTAATCCAGTACCCCGACTAGTTTAGTGTCCGATCCAGTTTTCAGTACCTTGGTTATATCAACGTACCTTCAAGTTTATGTGGATTCTTTTATTTGATTTTAGTTTACCGCAGTAGACAATTGTTTCTGAAACAATGCAAAGTGCACAAGTTTTTCATTGACAGTTGTTGGTGTCCTAAAGCAACATGCATCATATAATTGTTTGATCTTCCTCTTCCTGTCATAATTTAACATAATACTTTTTCTTTTAAAATAATACTCCCTTTAGTCCTTTTTATGAGAAACTTTTTTCTTGAGTTTGCAAAACGAACTAGTGGTTAAGATTAATTACAAACAATAAATGAGTAAAAAATGTCATGCATTTTCCAAATATGTCCCTATTTATGAAAAGGGTATAGAAAAGAGAATGAATACAAAAAATGAGAGAGAATGAGTAATAAATAATTAAATGAAAGAGAATTAGTGGTGAATGGGGGATAATTAATATAAAGTTATGTATTTAATAGGGGTAGAGAAGGAAAAGGCAGTTTAAATTTTAAGACACAAAAAGAAAGTTGCTCATATTAAGGATCAGCCCCAAGAGAGAGCAAGTTGCTTACATTAAGGATCAGTCCCAAAAGAGAGAAAGTTGCTTATAAAAAGGACCAAAAGGAATAGTTATTAATAGCACTTAGTGCCCTTTTAGTGCCAAGGATCCATAATGTTAGCCTGTAAGGAATGTTAGCCTGTAAGGAGAACTGCATAGTGTGTATTCTCACACACACAAAGCACACATTTCAAGAGGTGGTATTTTAATTGCAATCAACAGGAAATTAGACTTCATCCTTAATGAAAATTAGGTTGTATATGATCACTTCTAGTCAGACCCTTCATCTCTTTCCTTAGATGTCGATGATGTGCCAAGCAAGGGGGAGGGGTAGGAGGAGGAGGACAATAATAGTGGTGATAGTTGAAAACCACTACGGCTTTTTTGTACTTTTTTTTTTTTAAAAAAAAACAACTATCACTTCACGGTTATTAGTGAACAACCATTACTAAATTAGGAGACATGTTCATGGTTATTAGCAAAGAACCGTTACTTATGTTAACCTTGACAATTTATAAGGACACATTTGGCTCTATAATGTAACCCTTTCCAGTCCAAAGGGCACATTCTGCTTGATAACCCGTAAAACCCTTTCCATTCCACATTTATTTAATTAACAAGAAATGATATTTAAAGGACGCGTTTAGCAAGGATGCATGGACACGTTTGAAGGAACTGACCTTTCTTGTTCGCTCTCTAGATTGAGAAGGTGCATTATTGGAGAAGGATGAACTTGATGATGCAGTTTTATCCTTCATCCTCATAACTTTTTTTTTTTGTTTATTCCCACTCATTTTCTTTCTTCTTTTTTTTTAATTTTTTTGTTTATATTATGGGTTCAATAATCAACTTCAAACATTATTAAAAAAAAAGTCAAATAAGTAACCGTTATTACATAAAACCTGTCAATTTTTAGAATACCATGTCTAATAGCTAATGGTTATTAAGAAAAAACCGTCACCATTTACAAAACCTTAACAATTGTGAGATGTAAAACCATGAACTTTTGTTCAAAGGTTCATTACGGTTGTAAATTAAGAACCGTAAAAAAATGTCACCTTTCATAAGGGTTCTATACTTATAACAGTAAGCAAGCTTTGTCAAGTCTTTTAAAAACCTTGCTATCCCGTGCCTCTTCAAATTCCCAAGTTATTACACTTAACACACTTATCTTTGATAGAACATTATCCACCTTCCTCCAAACCTCACAACTTCGGTTGACTTTTCTGGCCGTTGACAGTTGCTTTCAAGAGAATCACATCTTCCACTGCTTTTTTTGAACTTTAGTTTGATAGCACTCGAGTTGCTACAATTCCCCTAACTCACTTTTTCATTTTGGAGCCCTCGCTAGTTCGTATTATTTTGCATGCTCTGTTCTCCTTATTTTAAGATATGATTTCACTTCTACATTTTACATTCCCCATTTTGCATTCCGCATTCTCCTTATTTTTCACTTCGTCTTACCTAGCTAGGTTTTAACCTTAGTCGTACATCATGTTTTTTTGGAAAACACATTGCTCTATTCCCTGTGGTTGACTGAATGAGTTTTGTTTTCTAGTCAAAATGTCTAGTCCTACTCTTCTGGCACTGAGAATGCCTCTAGTTCTGAGAATGCCCCTCATATTGATGTTGTCTTGAGGAAAACAAGAAATGAGACCCTAGAAGAGGCATTAGAAGGAGCACAGGATATTGTAAGGAGGGACTGCTACCCCTTGACTTTTGTGAATGAAACAAATTATTTAAGGAAAAAATTTTATGTGACATGGAACAATGATGATCAAGCTCTTAAGCCGTCACACTGGTGTAACAGTAAAGACCAACATTTCTATCACGATGGGTAACTAGCGTTGGGTAGGAAGAAATTATGCAGACGCTATTTGGGATAATATGAGGGTAAGGTATATATGCCTACTAATTATTTGCTATGTATTTGTAAAAAAAAGCCAACTTGAATCAAGTGCTTTGTAATTTGCATATCATCTAGATGAAACTTCCAGGAAATATGTCCTCAATAAGGCTAGACAATCACTATGTACATTCTATCATGGATTGACGAAGGCGTATTTGCAAAATCTTGAAGAGGCTGATAAGACAGAAGTTCCTTAGGATCTTTGGTCCACTATCACACCAGATGATTGGGGAGAATTTGTCATCTCACGTCAGGACCCATCATTCCAGGTAATTGTTACTCAAATTCATAAGACCTACATGTATTTGTTTAATATTAACTAGAGTGTTGTGTATTTTTGTAGAAATTAAGTCGGGTGAATAGACAGAGGGTGAAGAGTAATAATTATCTCTACAAGGGAAGGCGAATGGGGTATACTCAGATTGCTCAAAGTTGGCTGTTGAGAGTTCATCAAGCACAGGAGAAATGATGGAACATGAGAATGAAATATTTTGAAGAATCCTTCTTTACAAGGAAATCCACCTTATTTTTATATATTTTATTAGTTTATATTTTGGTAGGCTGCAAGTTGATGTTTTTATTAATATTTTATTAAGCAAGTTGCTTATTTACTTAATAGGAAAGAAAAGGTAGAAGCAAGTGGGTTAAGTTACTTCATAGGGAAGTAAAGACAAGTTGCTATTTTTGGCAAGTTGGTTCAGTTAGCAAGTGGGCAATTGGGTTAAGTTACTTTATAGGAAGGAAAGGTTAGTCTATAAATAGGCATTGATGGCATTAGCAATGGGAGACTTTGCGGTTATAAATAAGAGAGTAAATATTGAAGTAAAAAAAAAGGGGGTGAGAGAAAAGAGACAAGGAATTGTTAGAGGTACTTGAAGCAAGTGAAATCTATTATTCATTTTTTTTTTGTTTTTCCTCATGCCCCCAAGGAAAGCCTATGCTCTTATGGTTGTTGTCATATGTAACCCTCTAACTTTAACCACGTAATTATAATTCGATAATGCATAATTACATCGGATTAGAGACCATCGGATGATTTAAACTCATTTTTAATTGCTGTCTCACAGCATGATTTTCACAAAATTTTTAAAAATCTTTTTCCCCGTCCTGGTCTCAATTTCAATATTGTTTGAATATAATTACCTATGCAATTAATATACATTCATTCATATAAGAGTGTATAACCAAATTCCCGCAACTCCCAGATTCTATACATATAAAACCTGAAGGTTTATAAGTATCCACTAGGGGATTACACAACCAAAATCGGATATAATATTCCTAATTCAAAATATACAGTAATCTCAAGGTCAAAATAAATAACCAACGTTTCCAATTCAACTATATACCCCCAAGGGTCCTAATTGCTCTGGGTTGGCCGCTTCTCCTTTGAGCCACACGCCCTGTCTGAAATGTTAGTCATAGGAAAGAATGAGATTCGAGAGAATCTCAATAGTAACAAACCACTCACACAATGCATAAATACAAAGCAAGTATATATCACAACCAGCGGCAGCAGCAACATCCCATGGATACATGGTTTTCACCACAAACGACAGCACTCACGGCTGTATACACAATACAACAACTCTCGCTGTAATCATCATCACGACAGCTTACGTTGTAATCACCATCACGACAGCTTACGCTGTAATCATAATAATGACAGCTTGAGCTGTAAACGACAGCTTACGTTGTAAACGACTGGTATCACCAGCTGTAATTGCAGCAGCATCAAAGAATCATCACAGAACAGTGATAACACACACATACAGAGCATTACACAACATATAAGAGAGAGAGAGTCACTACTTGATCCTTTCCTGACGCTCTTCGGCACTGCAGGCTCACGAGGATAGCAAATATCAAATCCTGTAACCAAGTTAGGGACAACCCGTCAATCTCTTTTCCAAGTTCTTATCTCTATAATACTTTAAGTTGGTTATCATTTGAACTCTTTAGGTGACTATTATGGGTCTAAATATATGCCTAAAGGGTTAGGAGAAACTACCCCGAAGACCCTCCTTCCTAGAAGAATTTCTGAATTTTGGGCTGGCTCACTCGGGTGAAAGGAGTCTCACTCGAGTGACACCCCCCACCAGCACTCGAGCACTAGCGAGTGAACTTCAGAAAGTGTTTGCCCGAGAGCCAACTTTGTTATATCATACACCCTCACTCGAGCACAAGAGGCTGTACTCGAGCAATAACCTTAGGTGTACTCGAGCACAAGGAAGTGAGACCCAGCGAGTGACTACCCGAGAGTGATCCATCCTTCCAACAACAAGTGCACTCGAGCACCAGCCCTAGTGCTTGAGTGACCTCCCTATGCTCGCGAGTACCCAAGCGCACTCCTGACAATCCGCCCACGAGTGATAACCCGAGACGCTCACCCATAACACTAAATGCACTCACACTCGAGCACGCCCATGCTCACTTGAGTAGGTTCATATTTCACTCGCAAGTCAGGAAGCATGCTCGCGGTTTCTGCCTGAAGACCTTCCCAACTGCCCAGAATTTCACATCGTGCTCGAGTAAGTTCCTCCCTCACTCGAGTGATGTCTATCAGATGCCAGAACGCAGCAACTAATATGATTTTCCAGAATTGACCAATTGAGCTCCAATGGTCCCTAAACTTATACCATTACTCATTCTCATCCAAAACTTCACAATACACCTATTGGTAACCCAAATAACCAAACTTTCACTCAAACAACACAATCTCAACTCTAATTCCCAAAATTACTCAAAACCACAATTTGTCAACTTCCTCTTCTTAAATCCAAACCATAACCATTGACATTAATACACTATTTATCATCTATTCCACTACATTACATCACTTAATTCATATCTTTTGACATCACAGGAAATCAGGGCATAAATCTAGAATTTACAAAACTAAACCAAAAGTCATCAAACTTCATCAAAAACTCACCTCTTAAACTTGCTAGAATCAGAACTTTGATTCTTCCACTTCCCAAACTCCCTCAAGATGCCACACACCACAAATCAAAAGTCTGAAAACATAGAAATAAAGTTCTTGACCTCTTGTACAACATTAATGAAAGACACTTGAGCATATGAGGGCATTAACTTACCAAAACTCAAGCTTTTCTCTTTCTCTTTCCTTAGCTTGTTCAGCGAAAATGGAGGAGGATGAGAGAGAAAGATGAGATATTGATGAAGATGATCACATTTCCATTCTTCCTATGCACTTAGCCGACTTGAGAGGGAGAGAGAATGAGTTTGAAAACTTTGACCTCATCCATGGTCCATATCTTGACACTTGGCACCATCTTGTTCTCCCTACTATGATTTTACATACATTTGCATGCACAAAATTTCACCTCTTGGTATTTCAATCTTAGCCATTAATCTTGATTACTACGGAGTTTTCTCATCAGTAGCTAACCGGTTGGTCAGTAAATTTACCATTTTACCCCTGATTATCACGATGCACAATATATACACTTCAAAAGTGCTCATTTAATACTAATTTCATCATAATTACATCACTTTATTAATCCTTGATTACAATCCAGGATATTACATCATACATGTGATGCTTCAACACCAATGGCTAGAGGGAGGAATCCAATTGATGAGGATTGATTCATTTTCTTATTGTTTTTCATTTTCCTTTATTTGATTGATCTTATGGTTGTCACAAATGCAAGTTTAAGCATCAATGGCTCGAGGGTATAATCAAATATAATTTTGATTGATCTATTTTATTTGTATTTGTTTCTTATTACACTCCTTCTCTTTTATCCATTTGTGAATGATAGCCTCTCCTTTTGGTTTATATATATACTCACCTTGATATTTTTCTCTCATTTGTTGTCTCTGTGACATCATCAACATGCTCTCTTCATTTTTAAAACCAGTGCTAAGCATCAAAATGTTTTTGTTATATGACACTTGCTAACACCATGGTTGCCACTGGATTTGGATGGGTATTTGGCATATAGAGTGTGAATGGTAATATAAGCTTGACCAATAACTCTCTTTTACTCTATAGAATATATTATGATATGCGATGGGTGAAAGTAGTTCGGTTATGGTTTTATTGGGATCAAATTGGTATATGTTTTCCTTCCATGTCCCCTTCCCTTATTTTATTATATGATTCCTTCACTTTGTCTCTTTTGTAGTAAGACTCAAAGTACCAAAGGTACATTCTCTCATTATATATACTATCAAATCCTCTGATATGAATAATATGTTGATCATGCGATTAATGCTTATGTTTTCCTGCTTACTAATAATTGGGAATCTACTTTTCTTATAAGTTAAACCTAAAAATAAAAATCTTTCTTTTGATCAAAATAAATAAAACTGATTTCAAAAGGGATTTAAGCCATGTGATGTTTTTAGAGCCTCCTCAAGCACAAATCGATTATTCTTCTATGTGAAATTATGGGAATCTTTTTAGAAAGTTTAATCCAAAGATCTTTCAAGAAATCATCTGTTCCTCAAATGAAAAGAATAAGAGTTGAGTTGTTTTCATAAAATAAAAAAAATAATCAAAAAATGTTTTCCTAAAAAATTAAATAAAAATTTTTTCTAAAAAAAAATACCAACAAAATGACACACCTTTTTACCCCTGAACTATGTGGGCTTTAATCCCTCTAAAGGGTACATGAGCCTTAGGTCAAGTCCGATTTTATAAATAAAACTATTTTCCCTTATTTTCCTTTTGTTTCCCTTTTGGTAAATAAACATCCTTTTTTCTATAGTTTTCATTTTATTCCTTTTTGTACATATTCTGTTTTATTTCTTTTTTGGGTAATTATAATAAAATTAAAGGTCATATTCATTTTTAAATAAATAACTTAGGAGAATTGTTATTATGAACGAGTGTTGTGGGGTGCCTAACACCTTCCCCACAAACAATCGACTTCTGAAACCTATTTAGTTTTCATTTTTTTTTAAAAAAATGTTTCCAAAATAACATTTTTTAAAATGTTGATTGTGCCTCTATATTTTCTAAATTTTAGGTGCTACTCAAGGCCTTAATAAACACAAATGAGCTAAAGGACTAATCCATGTACACCTGAAAGCCCACCACCTTATTTTCTCTTTTTGTACAAGAATTCACCTCCTTATTTCCTATATGAATAATCTCTCATCAAATCAACATCTACCATCCCCTCTCATATCAATACTCAAGAGATATAATCACAATGGGTTATTACATATCATTATCAATGCACAAGTTGTTAATACAATTTTTCCAATGTCATAAATCAATATCAATTTATATATATCACATCACTAACTATTTCTCAATGAAAATAAGTCCCACAAGACAATTTCATTAACAACTTAGTTTCATAGTCCATATCATAAACCAATAGCAAATTTATAATCCTATATAGTTAAAAATCAGTCACAAACATCATACAAGTATGCACAATAAAAGCAAAGTGGTTATTTCTCGCCAAAGTAAAGTATTACCACAATACTCTTAATCTAAGAGCTCAATCAAAAGCAATAATTCATCTACAACAATCAATTTACTGCACATTAATAACTCTTTAGGTTATTAGAACAATTAACTTAATTAGTTCAATGTTAAAAATTTAAAGTTTTGAATAAATTACTTAGAAATTCTAATTTCACACTAAAACACCAATTATTTATTTGAACATAAATTCAAATATTTTTCTTAACCTAAACAACTCATTTGAGTAATTGATTATCATCAATTTCATTCAATTGTAACAAATTCCCAATTTAAAATTTAGGGTTTTAAGTATAAAATTGTCAAATTATAAATCTTCACTTTATTCAACATTCTAAACCGATTAAAACTTTAAGAATACATCCAACAATCCAAATAAATCATTTAACCCAAATTTAATCGATAAGAATATCATATATGAAATAAATCTTAAACTTTTTACATAGAAAAATAATTTTAAATCTCCACAACAACTAAATGACAAAACTAAACCAATTAAAATTAGCTATTAATCATCCTCTATATTCTTATAGTCATATAGTAACAAAACTCAAAACTTGTCTAAAACCCTAATCCCAAAATATTTTCTAATTAGCAGAAATATACCATCATATGAAAGAGAAAATTATTTAAAACAATTTTTATGAAGAGAGTTTTGTTAGTAGAAGTGATTTTACCTATGAAAATAAGATGAGAATATAAACTTAGACTGGAAAAATGGCTAAAGAGACTACCGGAGAAGAAGAAGCACCACCTCGCGCGCGCGCGTACTCTCTGTCTCTCGTTCCTTTTTTGGATAGAAATTGGAAATTTTACAAAAAGGGGAAAACACTAGATTGTAGATCCGTTCAATGCTTGTTTAATGAGGCTAGAAATTCTTTTGCTTGACTGGTATGTTTTGTAAAGGAGAGTGCCTCATTAACTAGGCGATGAGGTTCTGCTATCTCTTAATTAAAGATCTGCCTATTTCTAGCTTCCCAAAGTTTTCCAGTGGAGAATTTTAACGGTTATGGACCACGAAGAGTTGCGGTTACCAGGTCTGAGATTTTCCTTAAACCATCTGTTGTAGGGTTTGCTGAAGAAAGGAGCTTGTAAGTGGGTAGGTACAATTAATTTCCAACAAGCCGTGGCTAATTTGCAGCCTCTAAAAACATGATCAAGATCCTCTATTCCATGCCTACAAATAGTGCATTGATCGCTGGCAGACATGTAACGTCTAGCTCGCTTCTTGTTGGTCACAAGTTTTTCACGCAGAGTGAGCCAGAGGAAGGTTTTGATTCTTTGTGACCCGGGCCATTTCCATGCTAGGGACCATTTAGGATCCACATCATTCCATTCATTTGCTTTGATGGAGTTATAAGCAACTTGATAATGTATCTCCCTAAAGTTGTGTATTTTCATATGCATTCATCCACATGCTCGGTCGATTTGGTGGAGGAATTTGACTTGTCCCAAAATCTCTGTCGATAATAATTGCTGAAAGTAATCCCAATTCCACTGACCTGCTTGAGAGATAAAATTACTAACATGCTTGGTTAAGTCATCTTCGCTAATGGAAGCGAAAGTCAAGAGATGGAGTGGTCCCACATCGCCAACCCAAGAATCTTTCCAAAACGTGGCTCTCCCACCATTCTTAATCTTCCAAAACAAGCCCAATTCCATATCACCCCAGATGTGCTCGAGGTTTCTCCATAGGTATGAAACACTTCTTGTTTTAATCTTGCCTTTATTCTGATCTGTCCAGCCATATTTAGCTCTCTTTATCTGGACCCTGAATACATTTGGTTGATTCACTATTGCAAAAAGCTAATTTCATAAAAAAAAATTGAGTTCATTGCTGAAAGGTCCTTAAGCCTACACTCTCTACTATATTCTTCTTTAGTTGATAGACTTTACTCCACTTTAGAAGATGGACACTCTTTTGTTGAGTAGTTGTACCTCAAATAAAATTCCTGATGAGGGTATGGATCCTAGCGCATGTATGTATCGGCAATTTGGTTGATTGCATGTCATACATGGGGATACTTGATAATACCAATTGTGCTAGTGTGATTCTACAAGCTAGGGACAAAGATTTCGCTTTCCACCCCGATAGCTTTCATTGTATTTTTTTCTTCAATATATTGGTATGTCTCTCTAGTAACTCTTCCCTGAATTAATGGCACCCCCAGGTATTTACTAAGCACAACCGTTTCCTGGTATCCCAAATTCTGGCATGTAGCATGTACATCTGGCACTGGGACATTTTTTGAAAAGAAAATCCAAGTCTTACCACCATTGACATTTTGTCTTGATAAATAACAAAATTTAGCTAATGCATTATTAATAATTTCAACTTGCGAGGCATCAGTGGTGCTAAAGAGAATCAAATCATCAGCGAAAAGAGGTGTAAGAGTGGAGGTCCCTTTCTCCCCATCTAATTGGTTTCCAGAGATTTTGCCTCACTTTGCTACAAATTGCTTGTGATAAGTGTTCGATACAAAAGACGAAGATATAGTTCTATAATAGGTCATCTTGACGAATTCCTCAGGAGGGCTTGAAACTACTAGATGGTGAGTTGTTTTAAAGCACTTGCATAGTGGCTGTAGAGACTCCCTTGAGGATTAAATGAATCAACATCTGTGGTATGTGGGCTTCGTATAGAGTGTCCTTAATGAATTCGCAATTGATTCGGTCAAAAGCTTTTCTAGCCCACTTTAATGGCGATCCACCCAACTCTTCATGATTTCTTCCTCATTGAATGGATTGCTTCTTGGGCTATGAATATGTTGTCAACAATGCTCCTGCCTTTAATGAAGTTGGATTGGTATGGAGTGCATAGAATGCGCATTACACACTTTAGCTGGTTAGCCACTATCTTTGTAATAAGCTTACACACAGTGGTACATAAGCTAATTGGCCTAAATTCTTTAATGTTTTGAGGGTGCTCTACTTTAGGAATTAGAGCAATGAGGGTCTGATTAAAGCTAGGATCCAGATCACCACCTTCAAACACTTGCTTGACTTCCTGAAAATGTGAGTCACCAACCATCTCCTATTAGGATTGAAAGAATAGAGCGAGTGAACCATCCACTTCCGGGGATTTAAGAGGTGACATGTCAAAAAGTGCTTTTTAAGTTTCATCTTTAGTAACTGGATTATTGAGAAAAGTGTTAGGATCGGGAGGCACAACGGAAGAATTTTAAAATTTATCACTGATCCTAATCAAGGATCTATCAACGGCGTTTAAACCAAGTTAGAAAGATTTGTACCTTTTTGAATTCAGGGTTTTCGATCTCTAGGAGCCAACACGTCAGGTCCGCTCCCTCTACCGGTATCCACACGAATACTTTCCAACAGAGACTGCGTGCTAGCGCCTCCAATATATCCTAGGATTTTCCTTGCGGCTCTGAATTCTCATACGTGTATGAGTATATTTGCTCTATCAAGTTTATAATCTATGAGGGTTAGATTCGAATTTCAAAATTAATCTTTATTAATTTTGAAATTAATTAACAATTAATTATCTTGATGAGCTAATTAAATAAATTCAGTTTAAATTAAATCTGTCCAACAGTTTTAATTTAACATATTTATTTAATTCAAATAAAGAGCCATTACATTTAAGTTATCTTCATAAATTAAATCTGAGATACTATATCTCTATCATGTTAATTATTAAATTTAATTTATCTTAATAAATTAAAATTAAAACTAGCACAATATAATAATATCATATAATACACACACACACACACACATATAACATGTTTTTTGAAAATACATATATATATAATATTATTAATGAATTTTATATTATATATATATATATATAATTCATGCACCATAGATTAAACATTATCTCACGTTGGGCCATTTTTGTGTGCGACCTTGTAGGCCTATACAAAGTTGGAAGTGGGCCAATAACTGTACTAACCCACAAGTCGCAAACGGCCTCTAGCAAGACATTACGCCTACCCAATTCATATGAGGATTGTTAGCACAATGCAACCTGTCATATAACCATGTCACGTCCCTTTTATCACACGATATATCGGTCAAGGATGAGGCATGGATAATGTCATCCTCTTATTCCTAACCATTACTTTCTCGATTCCAGAGTAGTCTGACAATAGAAATGGAAACTCCTTTCTATCTTAGTATGGCCATACATTTCTTAAATTCACTCATCAAGGAGCCCAGTAATATCTCTCTACTAATGTGAGGGACAAATTCCATCTTAATCATTCATATTCCTCTGCATGAAACATTACCAAGCCCAATCGTAGCCTTTATCATCACCCGGTTAAAAGTGACTTTTGACTAGTTCAAAGCTTAGCAACTCTCATGTAGGAATCCATGATGACCTCAGGTCAAAGGGCATTATGACGTGGTTATACATGAGAAAAGCTTATGACTTGATCTATGTAGCTTTCTCATAATGGGTCGGTCCAGCACTTTGTACTCTTACAAGTGCCTAAGTCTTTGATTTATATCTCCATATCTTATCAAAATCATACTGGTCTTGTTTCATCTCTGCTCCCGCATAGATGATTGACCAGGGACAGTTTAGGACAATCTTTATGATTTATCCAAGGATACAATTATCACAGTTAACATGCAAATAATATGATAACAGAATAGAGAAATATTAATAATGTTCAAAGTATAATGATTGGCCCTTTGAGCATAATTTCCAACAAAAAGAGATCCAAATGTTGGAGAGGGTAGGAAACAAACTTGTATGAGTGCATGTTCCCCCACTAGTGCCTTCAGGTGTATATAATTGTTGATAGTATTCAAGCGCTATGAATTTGAGCTTTTTTATCCAATTCCCACTCACCCTGATTATTTTTCAATATCAAAACTCTATTACGCCTTCTTCTATCAAGTGCCTTCGTGTGGAAATAGTGTGTGTTTCGATCTCATTCAAAAATCCATGTACTTCGGGACTTTTACATCTAGAGTATTTCTTCATGAAGGCACATATGCTCATACTCAGCTTTGAGCCTTTGATGGTACTCTTTGTGTCAAGGGGACATGTTGAAAAAGGATGGTTCTCCAGAGCTTGTTGCACCCTACTTAGCCTTGATCTAAGGGTTCTCTTTTGTCTTCCAATTTGCATAAATATTGTTTTGTTCCACGTGTCTGCCACTTGTGCAAAATTTTTGATGTTGTTTGCAACATTTCAAATGTGGGACCAAATATCTTTCACTAACATCTCAAAGATGGGGTGAAGGAGCCATTATGCAAGGAAAAGAAAGAGGCTCATGGTTTAGATTGTCTCTCCATTGGTTTGATAAGTAAAGGCCGATGGTCAACCTAAAGCTTTGGAAGATGCATGACTATAGTGTTGGGCTTTGCTTCCACCAATTTCTTGTTACTAATGGCTTGGTCCAGACTAACCAATAAGTCACCCCTTTACCATGTGAATTTCGGTCCAGAGTACCCCAGATCCACTAGGCCTCTTCATTATTAATAAAATCACAGAATTTGTGGCATCCAAATTGATGGTGAGTTGAACCACCTTTTCTCTCATCACAAGAAATTATGGCATTGAAATCTCCTACAAGGATCCATGGTATATTTTTGTCTACATTAAGACTACTCAAGTCATGCCAATGACGTTCTTTGACATGTAAAGAAGGGCTTGCATATATCGCTGTAAAAAATATTTTTTGGGAATAATTCCGTTCCTCCATTGCAACATGGATAAATTGCTGGTGGTTAACTAATATCGATAGTGCAACCCGATCTGACCACATAATCCATATACCACCTGAGAAACCTTGCGCCTATACTCAATGGTAATTTGGATAGCCGACCTTCCAAATAACCACATCACCTTTAGAACCAAAGATCCTTGGTTCTACGAGAGCAATAATATCAAGCTTATATCCCTAAAGAAGGGATTTCAAAACACAGTGAAACTTGCTTGAGGCCACCCCTTGGCAGTTCCAAATTAATATAGATTGATCCATTAAAGTTTAGTGTTCCATTTCAAATCTTTTAGAATCCGTGTCAGCATCAAGACCTGTTTTAGACGCTTCCAAAAAGGTTAACTCATCATATGAGGTTAGGGATGCTCTAAGAGCTTATGTTAAAGCTTTTGAGAGCTCTTCCGATTGTGATCCCACCTCCCCTTTAAACTTGGAATGAACCGTTTTGAATTTAACATATAGTTTCATTTTTAGGCCTCTTTTGATTGGGTTTTTTGAGCCGGCCTAGGGTATGAATTCTCCTTTCCCATTCATGTAGCCATTTTGGGCTTGAGTTCATTTGTCTTTGGGGCTCCTTCCCCAGGCTTTAGGGCTTTCCTTGGGTCTAGTAAAGCAACAACTGAATGGTTATTGGGGTCTAAAGATGTGTGGAGTTGGATGTTTTTGAAGGCTTGTGAGTTGAATATAGTATCTTTGGAGGGCTTACATAGGAGTCTTGGGGGGTCTAGCTAGTAGTTGCAAGTATGGCAACATTAATCTCCTTTGTAGCCGTTGACCTCTATATTGTATTTTGATTGCTTCTCTTGACATAATCCAAGGAAGGGTAGGTTGTCTTATCCTGGCAGCTGATGTCCTCTATTTTTCCTTCTTGGTGATTATTCAAAGTCTTTGATGTAGTTAGGAGGGATAAGCTATTTCTGTCATTTTTTTTAGTTAAGCAATTTGTCAAGTGTTTTTCCTATTGGCTCGGCCACGCCATCCCCAAGTAGGCAATTGCATCCACGCCCAAAGGGTTGATCCTCATGGTCTTGTACTTCACATGCCTATCCTTTCGCTGGATTCCTCATTGTTGTTTTATCGTTGGAATCAGAGTTAGGTTACTAGTCAGAGCACTTGAAGAAGATGTTTCTTGTTGTTGCTTTTGCACCTTAAGAGGATAAGTGGCTTCAAGATATCTGTATCTCCACATTGATAGAATATAGTTGGGAACCCCTCATACTCGACAAGTTGCATCACTCTGTCCAATCAAATTCTAGATACTAGAGGTTTCATAATAACAGAATTAAGGCAAGAAATAAAATAGAAACATAATGACTGAGAATTGCAAATTGTATTCCATGATTTGTGCAGTACATCTTTGTTCTATTTATAGGATATACAAGATCATCTCAACCCTACACCTATTATAGTGAAGGAATATTCTAGATTTTATTCTAGCATCATTTGCTGAGCTGTCATCTTTCTGTTATTTGGAGAGGATTGATTTTTATTGTGGTTAATACTCCCCTGCGAGTCAAACTGGAAAGGATGAACAGTGAGGCTCGAACGGAAAAAGGCAAACTTTGAGGAGGACAGAGACTTGGTAAAAATATCTACAATCTGGTCTTTAGCAGAGATATGGGTGATGCGAAGAGTCTTGGCAGCTAGATGTTTCCGAACAAAGTGATAGTCTAAGGCAATATGTTCTGCTCGGGAGTGGAAAACAGGATTGGCAGCTAGATATATAGCTCCCAAATTATCACAACACAATAAAGAGGGAATAGAGAGAAATATACCAAGTTCTTGTAACAACTGTTGAATCCAGATAACATCAAAAGTAATGGTAGCAAGAGCTTTGTACTCTGCCTATGTACTTGAGTGAGAAACAGAGGGCTGAAGTAATATGATGCGTAGCACTTGTGTCTAGATACCATAAAGCTTCACTGTCAGAGCCCAAATCAGAATAATGGGCCAAAATAGATGGTGGAGTAGAGGCCTGACAAGCAAGATTATATTGATTAAAAAATATTAGGGCTTCATGCCCGTACTTGTGACAAATTTGACAAGGAGAATCATCTGATTTATTGGAAAAGGATTGACGGCCTTGAGAGCGATTACCACCACGTTTGGTTCTGCCTCGTGAACTTCGACCACGATAACCTCCATTAAAACCTCTAAAATTTCCCCGTTGATTAAAGAAGCGACCACCTCTGTTATTTTAAGAACTACGAGAATGATGAGAAGGCATTTTCACAGTATTAACAACCAATTTAGAGGTGGCAGAAACAGAGTGTTGCTGATTTAGGCGAGTTTCAAAAACCAATAAGTGACTTAGCACTTCTTCAATCGATAGATGATGCCGCTAAGTAGTGAGTGAAGTCACAATTGGATCAAAATCCGATCCAAGACCAACAAGAAGATACATATTAAAATCGAGATCACTTATGGAATTTCCTGCTACTGCTAGAGAATCAGCAATTAAAATAGCATGACGGTGGTAAGCACTAATTGATTCACCCCTTTTTAAGATTTTTTAGTTGTTGATGTAACTGAACATATCGTGCTTGGGATTGCTGTGAAAACAGAGTCTCTAATGCAAGCCACATAGCTCTAGAATTTTTATGGCATATGACTTGTGGAATCAAGTTTTTAGATAAAGAAGCGATTAAAATTGACAATACAAGTTGATCTTTATCTAGAAATTCTAGATTTGGAAGGCCTGTAGGCAATTCTGACGGTGGTGCAATTCTTGTACCATCAATATATCCAAACAAATGCTGACCATAAAGATAAGGTAGCATTTGAGTGCGCCAAATCAAATAGTTTTCTTTATTAAGTTTAACAATAATAAAATGTGTAAAATTTGAAGGTGAAGCAGTAGTATTAGCTCCAGACGTTAAGGAATTAAGAGCACCGGAAGTTTCAGATGTTGCTTCCATCATTCTGACACTATTCCATTAGTTGATGCTCTAATACCATAACAGAATTAAGGCAAGAAATAAAACAGAAACATAATGACTGAGAATTGCAAATTGTATTGCATGATTTGTGCAATACATCTTTGTCCTATTTATAGGATATACAAAATCATTTCAACCGTACACGTATTATAGTGAAGGAACATTCTAGATTTTATTCTAACATCATTTGCTAAGCTGTCCTCTTTCTGTTATTTGGAGAGGATTGATTTTTACTATGGTTAATACATAAGGTCGATCTTAACGGCCAGCCTAGTGAAGCGAGCTTTATCGAGTCTATCAGTGTTGTAATTTATTTTTAATACTTGGCCAATCACTCCCCCAATTACACACAAGATGCTTTTATGATAGTGGTGATATGGCGAACCAAGGAGACGAATCCATCCAAATACCTACTTTATTTCCAGGTTGGATGAAGATAAAGAAGGGCTCCAAGGATGGAAGGTAAGGCAATGTATCACCTAAGAGTCGCCAAGCAAGGAATTATGATAATCTAGATCCTCATCGAACTTTACCATGTAACATCCTCCCTCTGGCTTTGTTAGTTTGATTCATCCCTTTGGTTTCCACATTGCCAAAACCTTGGTATACAATGTGTCTTGCCTTATGAAATGACAAAGGAGTTTGACAACAATTGCCCTCTTCATGCACTGGTGCATATATTCCTGCATCCTTTGAGAGAAAGTTATAGAGGGGACAAGACCATCCATTGCCACCGCAAAATCTTCTGGTTCAATATCAATTTCCTTTGGAGAATGATACTCAATGTTTGATGTCGGATCTCCTTTGTTTAGGAGTTTTTCCTTAAAAGTAGGTGCTCCTTGGTTTCATTCTTCATTCTTTTCTTTTTCAGTAGTTGTTTCTCCATCCCTTGATAGTATAGTTTCATCTTTCATAGCTTCTTTCCCAGTAGCATTATCAAGAAATAGCTGCTTCTGAATTCAAAACTTGCTCTATCTGCTCCATGTTCCTATCAGTGTCCATTTCAACTTTGTCGTCTTCATCAACTTTTTTCCTTACCTTCTTCATCGTGCGTTTGTTTTTTGCCAAAAGGGATCGTTCCCCCTAAGTCACCAGCACTACATCTAATGATTGTTCCATCGTTCATTTGAAAATCTCACACCTCACGCTCTCGCTCACACCCACACCCTTCGTGAAGAGGGGCGCGAAGAGTAGTGATGTGGCACTCATTTTGCCTCTGCCACAGTGGGCAATGGAGGTTATCTCACAGAAGATCCTCACGGCTGGAAATAGACCGGAGAGACGCTTGTTTTACTTCACTCTTATTTTACTTCTTTCTATATCTTTACCGACACCTCTCTTTCTTTCGTAAAATGAAATGACCGTTGGGAGTGGGGATATTTAACAAACGACTTAAGGGAAATTACAGTTAAAGATCCATGTTTTTCAATTTCCAGACATTTTTTTATTTTAATTTTTTAAATTTAATTATTTTAATCCATTCAGTTTATATAAATATATTTTTTGTTTTATTATTACTCTTTTAAATTTCTATTTTTTATGCTTATAATCATATTTTAAATAAACCCCTTTTTATTTTAATAATTACAAGATAAATTCATTCATCATAATTAATTATTTCTTAATTGTAATTAACTCCTAATATAAAAATTAGGATGTTATAGTTTACATGTGACCGTTAATTATTATCACGATGTGCATATCATAGGCTTACCAAGCTTAATTACAAAACGAGTGTTATTTTATAACTGTTATAATAAGTCTAGAATAAATAACGGTTCAAAATCATAATTTATCTATGTGGAACATATATAACACCTGTAGATATGATAGTTTAAAATCGTGATGTATGACAAATAATAATCGTCATGTATCACGATTTCTATAGCAGTGAGTAGGGATTAACATTTAACAATTGTTAGAAGAACACGATAGTAAGATACTCAATTCCTCAACTGTTTTTTTTTTTTTTTTTTGACATTGAATTCCTCAACTTATTTATAGTATATAAATAATTACCATATTCCATCTCAAGTATATCTGTTTTATAGCAAAGAACGTGGTTGCGAGCTTGTTCCACAAAATCTGCAATACTCACTTCAACGCTTTTAAAGGTTCATAGCATTTGGACGCTTCATCCGCCTCCTATAAGTCAACCCCCAACTGACTCTCTTCTCAAAAACCAAAAAAAAAAAGGGGCCGACTTTGTTAAGCTCTGCTTCCAATCCAACACATCATGTTATGTTAATTATTCTATCATACTTCCTCCTACTTATAATATAGGATATCTCAACTATATCACAGAAAATAAAAAATGATAGTTAAGTTATTTAATATATCTTAAAATATTTTTTTTTCTATTTTTACCTTTCTTAAGAAATTTATTTAATTGTATTGAGAATGTTGTTTTAGTTAGAGAGGGAGATATAATGAGTGGATAAAATTAAAAAGTGAGTATTAATCACATGATAAAATAGTAAAAAAAGCATTAATTAAAACTGGATGTGACTTATATATTTTAGATCATATATTCCTTCTAAAAATATCCTATATTGTAAGCGAGATCATGGATGGAGTATAAGCCTATTTTTGGCTATAACTCATGAATTGATATATCAACTTGTCCGTCAGAAAGCTGAGGACTATAACGGCGCAGAGATTTATCACATGCCATATAAAAAGGGACTCACTCTCGTGATATTCAAGCCGCCATCTACAAATATCTTTTTTTTTTTTTTGAACGAAACAAATATCTATCATTTAGAGCCACCTTTTATTCCTTTTTATTTTAACCACTCTCATCTTGAGGCTGCTCCACTAAAATTAAAGGACATACTCAAGTTCAGACTAATGTGTTGGGATTAACTTTTGGAGAATAGTTTTTACAATTTACGAAATAAGTATATGAGAGAAGTTTTATCTCAATTTATGAAAAAATATTTCTGAAACCATAATTTTAAAGGTAGGCAAACACACATTTGAACCCGTTATTATCATAAAGAGCATCAAAGCTTTCCCATCATGTATTCATTGCAATTGCGTGCGTTTTCAGGATTTTTTTTAATTTAAAACCTTTAGTTAAACTAGTATACCTTATTATTAGTTGAATTAAGTATTCTTTTTGTTTCACAATATAAGTAACTTATAACAGAATTCTTTAGTCCATAATACGAGTCACTTAGAAAGTAATTAATGTTTATTTATTAAGTTTGCCCATGTAATTAATGTCTAAATGTTATTCCTTGTATTTTTATCTCTCTTTCAAAACCTCATTATAGGTAAAGTTGGAAAAAAAAATTAATTTAAGAAGTATCTAATAAGTTAGTTATAATTTATTAATTCTAATAAATTAATTAAAATGACTTGCCGGAGTAATTAATGGTTTTGATTTATAGTATGTTTGGAAACACTGAAACAATGTGAAAACAGCCTAGTTTCTGAAGTTGAAAATTTTTTAATTCTAACGAATTTCTAAATATAGGTTCAAAGTCTCAATCATATATAAAAATGAACAACGAAACCAAAACGTGTTGGCATGGAAGTAAATCGACACACACAATCTTAACTGTGAGAACCTCATGAGTAAAGTACAAGTTGTGCCAAATGTTGTGTAATAAATGTTGGGCGGTGTGAGTGTATGTGCGGACGACAGTTAAAATGACACGTCACGCTTAAAACTGTCAACGCCTTGCCGATATATATGAGAGTTTGCTGTTCTTATCCTATGATGTGAGAGATCCTAAGATGCACATCATGACCTGTTTTTAGAAAGGGAAAAAAACAACGGATTAGCTTGTGCGATACTGTGTATCCAGTGATCTAGTGTCAACATCAAAGGTGTTCAATTCAAACACCAATTCTACAAAAATAATTTTTAATTTTTAATCTTCAAAAAATAAAAATTTATTATTATAAAATAATTATTATTATTATGAAAATATATAGGGGCCTGATTGTTTATCCTCCATCTAGTCTTTATTAGTATAAGGTACTAACACTAATTTTTGTGGAACAAAAAATGGCAGTTAAGTTATTAAAGTTTTTCTAAATTAGTAATTTTTTTTTTCAACTTTTCCTCTCTTTAAATGATGTGATTTAGTTTTTCTAACTTTGAAATTCAATCAATAACAAGGTAAAATGGGTAAAATGTAATTGATGAGGTGGTTGATGCCTTATACTTGGAATCAATAATTGCCTTTAGTCAATGTATTAAAAATCGAACTGAACCGGTCGGTTCAGACCGAAAACCGGTGAACAGGTTGCCGGACCGGTCCAGTTGAGGTCAAAAAACCGGGGTCTAACTGATCCGGTCTGAATCGGTCCGACCCGGGGTGAACCAGGATAAACCGGGGTGATCCTTGGTGATCCGTGGTGAACCGGTTTGCCCCTTATTTTATTTTATTTTTATTTTTTAAAATTTTTTATATCCCAAATGACGTCATTTTGTCTTTTTTTAAAATTATTTCTTTGAAATTTTTTGATTTGCAAGGAGTTTTAAAAGTATTGTGGAATATTTTTGTTGTTTTGCATTGGTTGGAGTAAAATCCTTATATACTTAATGATACTTTTGTGGGTATTAGGTTCACAAGGTTATATTTGACTATTGGTTGGAAAAAAAAAAGTCTTATGTAATTTTTTAAATGGTATGCATTAACATTTAAATTATATATATTTTTCAATTAACCCCGGTTTGACTCCCGGTCTGACCCCCGGGTTGACCCCGGTCTGAACCACTGACCCTTGACCCAGTGTCTCGACCTGTTCAATGTCTGACCCGATTTTCAGTACCTTACCTTTAATTAGTGTCTTATAATAAAAACCAGTGGAAGTATAAGCTAAATGTTTCATTAATTAACATTCCCTCTTATGCAAAATATGAGGTTAAAAATCGTGAAGTGGTCTAATTTTTATTAGTTAAAGTTTGGCCTTGTCTGATTATTTAATAAGGTTTTTCCAATTTTGCCACACACTCTCTCTCATTACTTTTTTCTTGCATTCATTATATTTCATCTATTTTTTCTATTTATTATCTCTCTCACTTATTTTCTTTATAAATAAGGCATATTTTGCATCGGCAAAAAAAAAGGGCATATTTTGAAAATATAGACATATTGCATTTTATTGTTTTTAAATGATTTTTTTATGAATGCAAATTGATCATTCTAATCCTATATTTTAAGTTGGAGGGAGTATTTTCTCTAGTCTCTAGTGTAAGAGCCAATGAAATGGTTTGTTTTAGTCTTAAATATAAGAATTCAATTTATTTTATTTTTTAAATTAATTTTTTTGAAACTATCCATCTTAAGTGTATATATAAAAAGAATTTATATAAAGGGTTAAGGGGCAAATTTACCAATGATATTTTAAGAAAAGAGCATCTAGTACAATTATCTTTTAGAAGGGACAAAAATACTAATGAACAATTAAAAATGGGCATCCACCAAAAAAACCATTAAATCCATACTAACGGCTTTAAATCATAAGAGAAGAAAACCCCTAATGGTGTTAGTACTGATTAACGGTTTTTGTGGTGGATGTCTCTTTTTAATTGTTCATTGATATTTTTGCCCCTTCTAAAAGATAATTATGCCAGATACTCTTTTCTTAAAACATCATTGATAGATTTACCCCTTAACCCTTATATAAATGAGAATAGTTCTCAATGCAAACAAAGAAATTTTAAATTCATACATTTTTATAAATAAAATAACTTATTAATTTTTCAAATTTTTATAAATTAGTTATCTCGCTCTTAAATTTAGATTTATAAAGAAAGAGTAATACATATATATATAAGAGTTAAGGAGTAAATTTATCAACAAAGTTTTAAGGAAGGAGCGCCTAGCACAATTATATTTTAAAGGGGGCAAAAATACACAGGGTTTTAAAAGTGAAGCATCCAGCACAAAACCGTTAAATTTGACCTAACACCGTTAGTGGTTTTCTTCTCTAATAATTTAATGGCGTTAGGTTAAATTTAACGGTTTTGTGCTGGATGCTCCACTTTTAAAACCTTATGTATATTTTTGCCCCCTTTAAAATATAATTGTGCCATACACTCCTTCCTTAAAACTTTGTTGGTAAATTTGCTTCTTAGCCCATAAAAAAAATATAACTGTCTGCTCAGCCAACTTAGCCAAGAACGCATAATGAAGAGATGAAGCTACCTTAATTAGAAGGATTAAGGTGCAAATTTATAAATAAAGTTTTATCCAAGGTGCGTTTGGCATAAATATATTTTAGAAGGGGCAAAAATACCAATGAACAATTAAAAGGGGTGCATCCAGAACAAAACCGTTAAATTTGACCTAACGACGTTAAATTATAAGAGAAGAAAATCCCTAACGGCGTTAGGTCAAATTTAACGGTTTTGTTTTGGATGCACCCTTTTTAATTATTCATTGATATTTTTGCCCATTTTAAAATATATTTATACTAGATACTCTTTGAATAAAACTTCATTAATAAATTTACACTTTAATTCTAATTAGAAAGAATGTGGGTCATATCCCTTAAAGAATTCATGTTTTTGTGTATCTAATAGAAAATGAAGAGTTTGGGGTTTGTGCCAAGATTGCGGGAATGAGAATAAATTATAACTAAAGTACCTTTGAAAACATAAAAAAAGAAAAAAGAAATGCAGGACCGAGGGTGAGGACTGAGGAAGGATAATACGATCATCTCTTTGACTCTTCACTAATAGAATCTAAAATCTTTGTATTATTTCCATGCGCTCCGCTCATCTCGGCGTTGATTTGAACAAGGAGAAATATTGTATTGTAATCATCACAAGTTTAAATAGAGAACTCAATTCTAAAATACTAGTATATTAAAAGAAAGAGTCCTTTAAGTTGTAAACCCATTGTACTTAATTATAGGATTTTTTGATGTAGGATTCATTGCATTGCCGTCCTCTTAAGAGTTGACGTCTACGGTAGCTTCACACTATGACATTTCACTTAACCTAAACCATATGTGAATAGCCCTTTTTGTGAATATTGGACTCTTAATGAAAAGACTAACATAATGATAATCACAAATATAAAGAGAGAGTCCAATTCCAAAAGACTAATCTATTGGAAGGAAAAGCCCTTGAATCACTATACTTGTGATATTTTTCGACATGAGACTCATTACAACTACATAAAGCTTCTAGATTGAATTTTTAATATACTACCTCTAGTTTTAAATATAAAAGTTAGATATAAGTAGTTCATTTTAGTTCTAAATATAAAATTTTAATCCACTTTGTCTTTCAAATTTACAATCCCTCAAATATCTCGATTGATTGCATATTGTAAGGGAATTTCCATCAAAGTGTAATTATAATGCAAATGATTAAGAGGGTGTTCGGACATCTTATAAAAAAAGCACTTTTAACACAAAACCATGGTTTTGTGCTAAAACATCCGAACACCCAAATAAAAGGGATAATCCCTTTTTGTATCAAAACCATGGTTTTGGGGAGAAGCTATTTTTTTGGGTTTTTGAATATGTGGGCCCCACTCTCTGATTCTTATTGGTCTTTTGCATGATGTGGGCCCCATGCTATATCTCTCTCATCTTTTTTTTTTCTTCCTATTTTGACGTTTTCTCTGCATGTATTTATTAATTTTTATTTTAGAATTTTCACATTTTAATGTTTTCTCTTATCTTTAATATAATATTTATTTATCTAATTTGATTATATTAGAAAATTTTGTTAAGTTAATTAACATTACATATAGACAACTTTATTTCATTTTTGGTATTAATTATGATCTTTAATGTTAAATAATGGGTTAAGATGCATACTTTTTAATGCCGTTAAGAGTTTTGTTCTCTTATAATTTAATGTCTTTAGGTCAAATTTAATGGTTTTGTTAAATTTACATCATTTTTAATTGTTCATTGTTATTTTTGCATTTTCTAGAACTTATTTGTACCAGATGCCCCTCAGAAAAAAAAAATTGACTGTTAAATTTGGACCTTAACCCTTAAATAATACATAAAATATAAGCTTATTCTTTATATGTAATTATCATAAAATTTAATGTCCTTTTTAATAATTTGATCATGAAAAGAGCTATTCTGATCAAAACATCCAAACACTCTCATTTTATCAAAATCACTTTTTCCCATAATCTATTCTCCTCATAATCTATTCTCCAAAAGCTATTCTCCATTTTTTCTCCAGAAGCTATTCTCCAAAAGTTAATAAGAACACACCCTAAAAGTGATATTCTAACGAAGCCAACACACATTTATTATAAATAACTAAGATAACTTATTTTTTAATATCAGTAAACTAGTTATTTAGCTCTTATAATACACTGATTTAACTATTTTTTAAAAAAAATAATTAATGACTAAAGTGATGACATGGTTTGATGCAGGCACATAAAGGTGTATATATGTCCGGTACATAAAGGGTAAAAAAAAAAAAAAAAAGTGCCACATGACACGGAACTTGACAAATCTCAAGTGGTTAAGACATTCTTCTTCTGCATGTAGTTGAAACATTTGAATTTTTTTTTTTCTTCCCTAATGACTTGAGGATTAATGGAAGTGAACATGTGAGGTTGGTTCCTTACCTCCTTTTGCTCATGTGATTACGAACGCGGTGACTTCAACCGTTACCAAAATCATATTTGACGCTAACGCTCATCGCTTCTTATCAAAATGGTCCCTCCATTTGACCATTCCATCTTCTAGACTCTTTGCCACTTTCTTTCTTATAGTGCAACTAGGGCAACTCTCTTCTATATCTTCATTTTTTTTCCTTTGAAAAAAAAACAAGATATTTTTCTTCACTTAATTTGTTCACCCAACTCAGCTAAACATAATTACTTAAATTATGATAAATTACATTCAATGCTTAATATAAAATCTAGTTTGTAGTGTATATTGCACTACAAAATAGATACTATTATATTACAGATATAAGATGCAGTGCAAATATTTGTTTTTTTTTTTTTTTGCATATATTTTAGGATGTTCTTGTTGTTATAACTTAAAAGTGTATTATAATATCTACTATGAAGCAAAATAAAAATAAAAAGGAAAAATTTTCATTGTCTAAAGGCACCTAAAATTTGTTTAAAAACCTATGGGCAATTTATTTTCAATGTAAGGTTTTTTTTTTTTCCATTGGTATACAACATATATTCAATTATTTGCAAAATATAAAGCATTTACATAGAGATGAAAATATGTTGAACACGACTGAAGAAGAGTTTCATATGTTCAATGACTTGGGTCCTTAGGACTCCCTCAAATCTAATTTATAAGAGTCAAATAACTAAATTATGTGATTTAAGAAAGTAACTAAAATTAGTTAAAAATAATAAGTATGTCTAAAATAATTGTTTTTTAAGTATGCCCTTATTTATATGGAGACAAGAAAGAGAGAGAATTAGAGTAAATATAATTATCATCAAAATTTTAATTAATGCAATGTATATAATTAATAAGGGTAAAAATTAAAAAAAAAAAGACTTATTAAATGTTCAAACAGCTATTGTCAGTAAAGTTATTAAACTCACAAGTTTAAATAAACTTGTAATAGTGACGTAAAATCGTATCATGTACTTGAATTGTAAACTCATAAAAGTTTACTTTTATCAATAAATAGATATTAATAGTTTATATTTAAATAATTAAAATAAAAAATAACAAAAATTCGATTTAAATATATGTTCAATCCAAATGAATGAAATTAAATCTATCAACATTCATAATTTATCATACTTAATAAAGAAATATCTATAAAATTTATGAGCATGACCAAATAGAAAAGATTAGTATGAGTATATATAAGAGTGAGTTATTATGATTTTAAAAGTTAAAAACATAAACAATAAACTCGATATGTAAACTCGCAAGTTTAATGAAATTTACAACCACTACGAATTTAAAAATGACTTGACACGATTTTTTAAACTAAAAAGGTAAGGATAGTAAATTTGGAGAGTTCATTCGTGAGTTTGACAAAAATAATTAGGGAAAATCCCTCAAAAAGAACCTTTAAATTGTTAAAAGACAGATACGTGCGCGGAAATATAATATCCCGTATCAGTGCGAGTACGTTAAGTGGAATATTAGAATTGAACGTAAAATGACAAATTTGTCCTCTGATGATGAAAGAAAAGAAGTTGATGACAAAAGAAGGTGACGCGAAACAGGGAGAGCGTCATCGCGCGGGAACGTATGTGGGAGGCGATACAAACAGAGGTATGTACTTCATTGGTCGACAATGTTCTTCCCCCTGTGCTCGAGCTGAAGCAAAACCATTTTCGTCTTCATTTGGGTGGGAAACTTTGCGGGGTATTTGGGTTTGAAGGACGTGAATGTTGAAGAGTGGTATGGCGAAAAATGCAGATGCTGCCTGAATCGGGGAGGAGGTTGGGATGGTTACTTTCAGGGTTGTGGTTGAAGAGAATAAATGGGGTGGATTTTTTAAGAAACGATTAATATGAAGTTGAAAAACCCTAATATAGATTTGTGAAAGATTGAGGTACTCATGTAGTTTTGTGTTTGTCAACTAACTAAGTGTTATTTATTTGTCACAGGAAGCGTAAAAAAATGGATGGTAATATTGGTTCAAGCCGTGCAAAGGAGTTGTTTTGTTATTTCCACGTAGGGGGGAAATTTGAACATAATAATGACGGTAAAGTTAAATATTTCGGAGGTAGTGTGAGGGTAAAGGTACTAAAAGATGGGATAAGAATGGAAGATTTAAGAGAAATTATATCAACATTGACAGGTTATGAAGGGAGCAGTTGGGACATTAAATACACAGTAATGTTTGATGAGACATTAATTGAGCTTGATAATGATAATGAAATTGAAAACCTTTTTCGGTTCAATGAAAGCAGTGCGCATGTGTTTGTAGCCAATATAGAGAATGGCAATGAATCCTTGCCAATGAATAATGCACATGTGTAAGTTAGTAATATTTTGTTCATTCCCAAGCTGATAATAAGTTATAAAGTGGTGTAATTGTTGTATGATAATAAGTTATCAAGTGTTGTAATTTTGTATGCAGGAGCCAGAGATTATTGGAACGGTCACCGGAAGCAGAGGTATCTCCCATGACACATGGCAATGATCTTGAGGCTGTGTCATTTGAAATTGGTGGTGGGTGTATAACTTATGAGACACATCAGACAAATTTGAGTGACACTAGCTATTTGAAATGGTCAGGATTAATTTCCGGGGTGGGGCAGCATTTTCCTCATGCCGATGCATTAAGAGAAGCCTTGTACAAGTATAGCATTGCACATAAGTTCATGTATAAATATGATAGGAATAGCAAGGACAAGATGTATGTCACGTGTAAAGTAGAGGGTTGTCCTTGGAAATTATGTGCGTCTGCAGTGGGCAGGACTTCTGGAATACTGTGTGTGACAAAATTCATCAAAGATCATGTTCATTCAGCTCAAGATCATTTGCAAGTGAGCGGCCATGGTGCAAGATCTACTTTGACATCATCAATAATAATTGACGAGATTAGGAATCACACCGAGAAGCGTCCAACTGAGATTATGAAGACAGTGCAAAGGGAGTATGGTGTGAAGCTAACATATAAACAGGCATATAGGGCAAAGGAAAAGGCAATGGAAGACATACATGGAAGACCGGAACAATCATACTTGTTAATCCCATGGATATGCCAAAGGTTGAAGGAAACTGATGCTAATACAGTTGCTGAATGGGTAGCAGATGGTTGCAGGTTTGAAAGAGTTTTCATTGCATATGGGTCATGTGTACAGGGTTTCATGGGGGGTGCAAGGCATGTACTATATGTTGATGGAACTCATTTAAGTGGGGCTTATAAGGGGACTCTACTTGCAGCTTCAGCGTATGATGCGGATAATGAGCTGTTGCCGTTTGCCATAGCAATTGTGAAGGGAGAGACACTGGACGATTGGACTTGGTTCATGCATATGATTAAAAGGATTGTTGGTTCTATGGACTTGACAATTGTGTCAGATCATCACAATGCCATAATAGGTGCTGTGGCAGCAATATTTGGAGGGCATCGTCATGCATTCTGTTATAGACATGTGAAGGAGAACTTCAGTGCAGAGATACTGAAAATAAACAGGGGCAAGAGAAAGACCAGTAACCGGTCAAAGGAGGATGGACTGATGCTTCTTGACAAGATTGCATATGCAAGGCGTGTTGATGAGTTTGATAAAGCAATGGAAAAGATGCGGGAGCACTGTCAAGAGTTATATGAATGGATTAACAATCATGGTGACGTTGATAGGTGGGCTCTTAGCAAGTTCCCATACAAACGATGGGATAACATAACAACCAATATCGCCGAGTCATTCAATGCATGGATGGTGAAGGAGAGGAAGTATAATGTAGCCCAATTAATTCACGCACATCGCGAGAAAGTAGCAAAGAAGATGCATGCCTCTTATGTGGCAATGAACAAGTGGAAGAATTGTGTTGGACCAAATATAGATGCAAAGGTTATGAAAAATGTGAGTGGATGTGAGCATATGTGGTGTGAAGATTATGGGCAGGGTAGATTCAGTGTGCATACAGTACGTGGAGACCATGGGGTTAACTTGCGATCACGACAATGTAGTTGTGGGGCATGGCAGATGAGTGGGATTCCATGCACACATGCGTGTGCAGCTGTCAAGGTTGTGCACGGCAACATCTACGATTATGTTGAGGATTGTTATAAGATAGAAGCTCAGCAACGGATCTACCAGCACAGCATGATTCCGGTTGTGACAATAGACATGCCGAACGTCAATGATTATAGGGATTATCACATGGAAAACATGTCCGAAGCTACGTTCCTCCACCCTCCAATCACAAGTCGACCTCCTGGAAGACCAAGAGTAAGGAGGCAGGAATCACAGTTCCAAAATAGAAAGATCTACCATTGTACACGGTGCCATGAAGCAGGACACACAAGAAGGACGTGCAAAAATCCCAACCCATGTTGAACTCTAATGATCATCTTTGATGCTTCATCTTTTATGTTGTATATATGTTTTCGTTTTACCCTTCAATGGTTTTTGGAATGAAGGGATGGGGTGCAGGGAAGCAGTTTTTATATGTAATGTATGCAGTGTCATGTCAGTGACAAAAAAACATTAAGAAGCAGTAAGATCTTAATGTTATGTTGTCACTGAAAGTTGAAAGTTTATGTAAGTATCCACTGCTTTTGTACACAAGTATAGTGTTGATTATGTATAGTTTGGCAACTATTTCTCAAGTTGTAATCAATGTAGAAATACAAATGTATAGTTTATCTGACTGCTCTGTATTATGTAGTTTTTATCAGTTGGTTGGAATGCTGGTGCTCTCATGTTGTAAGACATAGTTGACCCCAGCATCTATGGCACCAAAATATCATCACCTTATAAGACATACTGATATACTTGACCACACCAATGCCACCAAAAAGTTGTTCATTCATGTAACCCAATGTTAGTACACAATAAACTGGTGATATGTGTTAATGACCTTCTAACATACAGTTTACCACAGCAGATATGCCACAAAAAATTCTGCTAGAGCTTCTAAGACATACTTGACCACAGCATCTATACCACCATAAATATCTCCTATCAAGACCTTGTAAGACATACTTGACCATAGCATCTATGCCACCAAAAACATCTCCTATCATGACCTTCTAAGACATACTTGACCACAGCATGTATGCCACCAAAAACATCTCCTATCATGACCTTCTAAGACATACTTGACCACAGCATCTATGCCACCAAAAACATCTCCTATCATGACCTTCTAAGACATACTTGACCACAGCATCTATGCCACCAAAAACATCTCCTATCATGACCTTCTTACACAACTTTAAATCACATCAAATTTCTTCATGTAACCCAATCTGTTAATAACAAGAACACTTGATGTACCAATTTATATTTCAAAGACTTGTGGTAATACAATCTGCTATTTGATGCCGATGGGAAAAGCAGGCCCATGCCTAGTGATGCTACCGACTGTTTATTCAAACTTTCTTTGCTCACGAAAAGGTATGATCTTGTTATGAATATGATAAGAGTAAGTGATAACTCGAGTTTGATGGAATAGAAACTCGAGTTGTACGTATCACTGGAGGGTAACCAGCCAGTTATCGTGTGCAGGCGTGGAGAACTCGAGTTGGACATATCGCACTCCAGTGCGAAACTATGATCAGTCGACGTGTGAACTCGAGTTGGGCCATGAGCAACTCGAGTTGTGCGCATCACTGGAGGGTAACCAGCCAGTTATCGTGTGCAGGCGTGGAGAACTCGAGTTGGACATATCGCACTCCAGTGCGAAACTATGATCAGTCGACGTGTGGACTCGAGTTGGGCCATGAGCAACTCGAGTTGTGCGCATCACTGGAGGGTAACCAGCCAGTTATCGTGTGCAGGCGTGGAGAACTCGAGTTGGACATATCGCACTCCAGTGCGAAACTATGATCAGTCGACGTGTGGACTCGAGTTGGGCCATGAGCAACTCGAGTTGTGCGCATCACTGGAGGGTAACCAGCCAGTTATCGTGTGCAGGCGTGGAGAACTCGAGTTGGACATATCGCACTCCAGTGCGAAACTATGATCAGTCGACGTGTGGACTCGAGTTGGGCCATGAGCAACTCGAGTTGTGCGCATCACTGGAGGGTAACCAGCCAGTTATCGTGTGCAGGCGTGGAGAACTCGAGTTGGACATATCGCACTCCAGTGCGAAACTATGATCAGTCGACGTGTGGACTCGAGTTGGGCCATGAGCAACTCGAGTTGTGCGCATTACTGGAGGGTAACTGGAAAGTCACGAACCAAAAGGGAATACTAACTCGAGTGAATGAACTATAACTCGAGTTAATCAGGATTCCACGCTTTAATTCCCTCGAGTTAACTGACTAAATGAGCCCTCGAGTTAATCACTCCACTCGACCTCCGACTAAATGAGCCCTCGAGTTAACTGACGAGAAACGTACTATTAGGCAGTTGAGCTCTATGCAACCTTCAAATCCCGTTCAACCAACCGTGGCGTAACAGCTCCATTCCCCCTAACCCTCAGTGAGTCGAGAAGCAGAGTTTGGACTTGCCCTAGCATCGCACTTTCTCATTCTTCCATCTGGTGCAATGGTGCGAACAAAGGGCTCCGACAGTGGGAAGAAAGATTCTCGTGATTCACAGAAGCTGCCGTCGAAAGGGAGTAAGCCGTTGAACAAACCGAGGAAGACTCGGCCAAAAGTTCAGGATCGACTACCACCGGAACAACCGAGCAGGTCACAGGGGGTTGTGATAGCAGAATCACAGCAGAAATGGCCAAAAGTAGCCTCTCCCACTTCGAAGGAACTAGTCGTGTCAGTGCCTACAGAACATTTGGCCTCAACCTCCACAGAGAAAACAGAAGAAGACTTAGAGCGGAAGATAACAAAGATTGTGACTCAATTGGTTGATCA
The DNA here is from genome assembly GCA_963855925.1 of Inga laurina. Classification (NCBI taxonomy): domain Eukaryota; kingdom Viridiplantae; phylum Streptophyta; class Magnoliopsida; order Fabales; family Fabaceae; genus Inga; species Inga laurina. The sequence goes on from OY979710.1 coordinate 11,851,004, forward strand.
GACATTGCATGCACCCACAAAATCCAGATATGGTGGTGCATCAACTTCAAATCAAAAAGCAAAGTGTAATGTACCTCCTGAACTGGAGGATGAGCTTCTGGGACCACCACCAGGTTTCAATTCAGAGACACTAGAGCCTAATGATAAGAGCAGGTATGACGATGATTTCGCTCATAGATCATTCTGTCCTGTTGTTTATCTGGATCTAACACATATTAAGGACACACTCGCTTTAGATCTGTACCCTTGGTTTCAGTACTATGAACCTTGGTTGACCATCAAAACGTCATATAGTCCCTCTGTAGTGAGGCACTTCTACTGTAACTTGGAGGTGGTTGAGGTTTGTGATGAGGTGGGCGAACTGATAGAAGAAAGATTAGAGTCAACTGTTAGGGGCCAAAACATTCAACTATCTGCTGCATTGATTAACACTTACCTTGGCATAGACAATCCTCCAACAGGGCCTGTAAAAGAATTCAGTGATGTAGAAATATGTCAGATTCTGAATCCAATTGGTGGAAGTAAAACTTTAACTTTCAAACCTAGCTCCTTGAGTGATGTACATCGGATTGTGTGGTACATATACTCACGATCTATGGTCAACAAATAGAACAATTTCACTCACTTCGTGGGACAAGATTACCAGCTGATGGCCTCAATTGTGTCTAAGGAACAGAGGAACATAGGGCAACACATTTACAATGAAATAAACAGATACAGGAAGTCTTCCACAAGGAGTACCCCTCTACCGTTTCCCCAACTGATCTCTCACTTTCTGACGCTGCACAATATCTGGTACCTCGAACCTAATGAGCAAATTGTTCGTATTCCAAGGTTTGACAGCATTCACCTGAGCAGAATGAATATTAAGCTGCCAGTGGGTGCTTCTACAAGTATAACAATGAAGAAAAGGAAGGAGATGGAATCTGAGAGACCCAAAGTGGATGAGGGACAATCATCAAGAGCTGGGTCTCCTGGACCCCCACTCATGGCAGCCACAATTCAGACCTACATCCAGGATGCATTGAAAACAACCACAGACCACATAAAGGTCTCAAATGCCTATCTGGTCGAAATGGTTGACCATCAAGTCAAACGTCTGGTTATTGGCATTAATGAGAACTTCGAGAGGCTATTTCAAATGCAAGATGCTCATACTCAGCAGTTGAGGGAATTTAATCATCGCCTTGATACTTATGAAGCTGTCCTCAGAGAACACTTCAACTTTCCTCCTTCTGATATGCCGTCACAGTGTAATGCTGCACCTGTTCCATGTGGACCTGAATCTACAACTCCTGCAAACTTAGTCACTCAAAATGCTCCATGTCCTCCTACGTCATCCAATGTTATGTTGACACCCCCGGATCCTGCCACACTGTCAAAGGTTCCCATCCCTCAGGACCCACAAGCTATTCCACAATCCAGTTGTGAGCCCTCAGGCACCACTCCCATAGAGGACCCCATAAACGTTACATGCTCTGGCTCCCATGATCAAACCTCTGCCCCCATTGAACCTGCCACTGCAGTTACACCCTATACACCACCTTGTTGTACCACTGAGACAGACCCTATTCCACCGGTAGCTCCTCTTCGCAAGCCACCGTCTTCCTCTGCAACCTTGGAATTGTGTACGACATTTACCCTTCCAGATGACGACAACAAGGGGGAGACATGACCGTGAGACATATTCCTAGTATGAGCGACCGTAGAGAGCATTGCTTCTCTGTATAATGTCTTCTTCAATGTACCTCCTGAATGTGTTGCGTGGTGCCTGACGAATATATTTGTGGTTTGATTTTGCTGTAATTAAGTAACACAAACCTTAGTCTGTGCAAATTTTATAAGTTTTGTCATCATGAATACAGATCCTTTTAGTGGCACTGCTGCTGTGGTAAAGTATTTTTTGCGCTGCTCTCATGTAATTGCATGTTGTACCTCTCATTATGTGACTACTTAACTGGAGCGTGTTATTTTAAACGCAGGCTCGGTGCATGTTGACACCATACGTGCTCTGGATATAATATGACCTTCAGTTCAGTTCATTAATGTGCATAAATTAGTCCATACAAATTATATACGCGTGGCCATGACAAACACATTCACTTGTAAAACAAAACACAGTTCAAACACAAAACGGAAGGAAAAAAGACATGCAATACCACATAAACGTTACATGCAACAGAACAGACTGACATTACTAATTTCAGTTACGAATGCGAAGCACTCTGGTAAACGGCAATGAACCCACGACATCAAAAGGCGTACACCACAATCAACCAAGCAGCACAACCGCCACATTCCACCCACCACCACGAACAAAACTAAAACAGACGATAAAATAAAACGGCCACGCTTGGTCGTGCACTAAAAACTACAAATAGTCCGCACCCCCAATTATTTAGGCCGCAGGCAACAAAACAGTCTTGCAGGAACAAACACGAAAAAAGACATGGCTGACTTCCCACCAGACCACTCCAGACATAGAAGAACGACCAGCAACGATGACTCACCGCTTCTGAAGCTTCCGCAAACAATATTAATAGAACTGATGTGCTACATAGCATCATCAAGTTTGAAAGACTATTACCACTTCAAGAATTCATGCCGCATCCTAAGGATAGCAGGAAATTCAACAGAATTCTATAAGAACGTGCCTCTGGAGAACTATGATCATCTAGGATGGACAAGAAGCGAGCAACATATTCATTTCCTGCTGACATGTTTCCATAACGGTAATCCATTTAGTCTATTCATTAGAGGGCTTAAATACTACACCAGAACAGCAGATACAGGAGAGAAAGGACTGTCACAAATACGGGAGGCTGCAGTGCTAAACAACTGTGATGCAAGTTACTCATTTGCCATATTAGTCCTTGCAAAATGGAGTAAGTTTAACGACACACCAGAAGGGAACGAAGCAATACACAGACTTCAAGCCATTATCGACTCAGGCCAAATATCTTCAATTAAAGAGCGAGTGACACGACACCTACAATCAATGAACTGGGGACTGAACAGGAACATATTCGACCGTCCCAAACATAGATTCTGTGAGAACCAACCATGCCAGGCCGGATGCAGAAATTGCATATACGACACAGAAGTAAGCTGGCTCTACCATATTATGAACGAACCAGAAGGACCGAATGTTGAACCACAGCCGATTGAAGGAATCGACGCAGGGGAGGAGGAAGAAATTAATGAGGGAGTCGACAACGATGAAGACGTTAATCCAGATGCCTAGACGATGATAGTCCCCACGTTTTTTTTTAATTCTCGTCACATGCAGTTCACCAAAGAAATAATTTTAGAGTAAATGTTTCAAACAGTTCGTCCATGCGTCAGGTTTAACGACGTTCATATGGTTTATCTTTTTTTTTTCTACGGACTCCAAGTATGACCAATTACGTGTTGCTTTTTGCACATTACTTATGCACATTTAACAACAACAAACACAATCACCATCGGGTGACCCTCCAGTGATGAAGGCAACTCGAGTTGTTCATCTGGAAACTCGAGTGAGCTTCGTACGTCATCCACGAACGGCGGCGAGTGACCTTCTACGCAACTCGAGTTCGGTGCTGCTTCTCACTAGCACCGTCGGGTGACCCTCCAGTGATGACGGCAACTCGAGTTGTTCATCTGGAAACTCGAGTGAGCTTCGTACGTCATCCACGAACGGCGGCGAGTGACCTTCTATGCAACTCGAGTTCGGTGCCGCTTCTCACTAGCACCGTCGGGTGACCCTCCAGTGATGACGGCAACTCGAGTTGTTCATCTGGAAACTCGAGTGAGCTTCGTACGTCATCCACGAACGGCGGCGAGTGACCTTCTACGCAACTCGAGTTCGGTGCCGCTTCTCACTAGCACCGTCGGGTGACCCTCCAGTGATGACGGCAACTCGAGTTGTTCATCTGGAAACTCGAGTGCGCTTCGTAAGTCATCGAAGAACGGAGGCGAGTGACCTTCTACGCAACTCGAGTTCGGTGCCGCTTCTCACTATCACCATCGGGTTACCCTCCAGTGATGACGGCAACTCGAGTTGGTCATCCGGAAACTCGAGTGCGCTTCGTAAGTCATCGAAGAACGGAGGCGAGTGACCTTCTACGCAACTCGAGTTCGGTGCCGCTTCTCACTATCACCATCGGGTTACCCTCCAGTGATGACGACAACTCGAGTTGGTCATCCGGAAACTCGAGTGCGCTTCATAAGTCATCGAAGAACGGAGGCGAGTGACCTTCTACGCAACTCGAGTTCGGTGCCGCTTCTCACTATCACCATCGGGTTACCCTCCAGTGATGACGGCAACTCGAGTTGGTCATCCGGAAACTCGAGTGCGCTTCGTAAGTCATCGAAGAACGGAGGCGAGTGACCTTCTACGCAACTCGAGTTCGGTGCCGCTTCTCACTATCACCATCGGGTTACCCTCCAGTGATGACGACAACTCGAGTTGGTAATCGGACAACTCGAGTCCGTACTGCTAAGTCTTGATGCAAGCACTGTCTGGAAACCGTCCAATTATGCAAGTAACTCGAGTTGTAATCCTCAAGTCGAGTGGAGATACGGAAAGAAACGGAAGGCTCTAAACAATAAGTCGCTTGTTACCGTCCAGTGCTGATATCAACTCGACTGCTCAATGGCCATCAATTCAGAGACACCAAAGCACTATCTACGTAACATCAAGTTATGACCGCGCTATAATGTATATGCCTATGGATTTGTTGCCGCCAGAGATAATCAGAGTAATGGCAGTTGGAAAAGGAAGTGTCACACTTGGTTAGCAGGGTGTATTGACTGGACACAATCATTATGTAATGTGTGCATCATCATTGTTAACTATGGATTGTTAGCAGTGCTGATCAGATTATTGGCAGTTGGAAATGCAAGTGGCGCACGTGCGTAGAATGCTTATGTAATGTGTGCATCATTCAACCCTAAATTGCATATTATTCATTGTACCTCATTACATCATTCAACCTTATTCATTCTGTTAGGATATTAGTTCTCTTAAAAAAATTTTTAACCTGCCTCTGGCAAGGACATAGTTACATTGCGAAAGGGGAACACAGATATTGTTGGTGGCATACAAGTACGTTTTAGAAGGTAATGCTAGAGGAGTGAACTGGGAAACATTGCATCCCGCAATGGCAACATATATGTCATTAATGTACCTTAAATTGCATGTCCTGTCAGTGGACTCTACCGTACATAACTCTATGACGTTAACAGTACTTTACAATACTTTACATGGACAAGTGTTGACATTACTATATCGCGGGGACATAACCTAAGCACGTCTTTTGCTGGACTTTTGTCCAGAGGGAATGAGGGCCAGAGCTGTGTCCCGCAACAAATTCAGCGGATGATTAACTAACCACCACATAATGTCGCTCCGCAATTGCTGAATTTGTTCCTGCAAATAAGTAATTCCCTCAGTGTAAGGTTCAATAGAAACCATAATGGAAATCACAAGTAAATAACAATGCGTACAGAGGGAAATGTGGATCACTTACATTTTCGTAATGGAAATCACCTTCCGGGGTCCACTGGCTCAACCAAATAATAACATGAACACCACAGTCCCTCCTGTACTCTCACCCACATGAAAACGTAGTGTTACTTAACGAAACAATGCAAGCTAAATTGTAAGAGGCGAAAGTGAAGAAGCTTACAGATTATTCTGTTGCACAACAGGAGGCCACACAATATCTGACATCTTCTTCTTCCCAGCCAGATGCGGGTTAACAATGTGCACGATGTCAACGAACCTATCTCTCTGAAAAAAGAACATTTATGCGTCTTACGATGTGGGTCAACTGAAGTAAACCACCTCAACTACAGCAGTGGAGTCAGGTGAACTTACAATTAAGTTTAACACAAATATGTAATCATCTGTCACGCCACCCTTCCTCGTAGTCTTCTTGCTGCCTAGATCAGGCTTCATTGAGTCCAGCACGTAGAAGGTCATAGTCTTTGTCTCTAACGCAACACAGAACCAGTGGCCACGGACAAGTGCCGGACCCATAATCAACTCACACTCGCCTATATTGTAACCGACGGTTTTGGGAGAGAATTCTTTACTCACGGAAGACACTTTCCACCCTATTGGGTGACCTACCAACTTTGTCTGCATAAAAACACATAGTCCTGACTAATGTGCACATAATTTTGTCAAACTAAATGTTGTTCCACTACACAAGAAATGAGTAATTACCATGAACCATGCATCAAAAATATGGCGCTTCGGTTGTCCTCCCTCCAGCTTGAAGTGATACATTAAAGCCTTACACACAACGGACATCACCTACAGCAGCAAAGAAACCATTGCATAAACTACATATAATATTCACCATAACTTAATGAAACCATTCTCCACGTAAGCCATACATACCGTATTACTTAGTCTTTGAATTCCCCCTAGCGTATACAACTGGTCTCCACACAGTTCTTCATCCAAAATCTGAACCAACGGCCTACAAAAACATTTCAAATGCAATGCCAGTTAGTTCATCGCTTCCCGTGTTGTGGTAATATACTAACTACATAACAGTCATTCAATCACATGACGTTGATACTTACACTTCAGCCTCAGCACCTCTGGCCATTGTGGAAACTATGTTGAACAACGTTTTCTGATCATGCGTTGGCGTCTTCCTTTTTCGACTCCCATCCAACTGTATAAATGGACATGTCATCGCTTGGAGTGGCTGCCTCTTTGATCTCCGCAGCTGTTGAGGCCTCTGAATTGCATGGTCATCCGTGGGGACTTTTTCCGCCACCTCAGTTCCCTCTGCATCATCATCTTCGTCGTCATCAACATGATAAGGTTCTGCGTCTGCATCATCAGAATCTGAGTCTGAGTCGTGAGAAGCATCTGTCGCATCATCATCATCATCATCCTCATCTGTATGTTGCTCATCTACTGTCACACCAGGGCCGTCTTGTTGTGCTTTCTCCCTGGCCTCTCGTGTGAGCTGGACATTGAGTAGCTCCTGCGCCACCACGCTTACAAGTCTGTTTCGGTTTTCATCGATAACTTTCACCAACCGGGCATACACCTCCTTCAATTCCTACAGTGACAGCACAACTTAATTTGTCAATTACATTATTAAATCGTTTTTGCATTTTAAATTAGCTTCCACAGACACATACCGGGTCTAAATATGGCACATTATCTGTGTCCTCATTCCCTGCCCTAACTTCAGAGCCTTTTCCTTTATACAAAATTCCCATATTGCTCGTCCTCTCAGTCTTCACCATGTCGTTGATCTTTTCCTTTGTCCAGAATTCAATCGCTGTGGTGGACTGTTCGCGGACACTTTGTTTCAAAGGGAAAATTTCCCCAAAGAACAACTGCACCATAGAAAATATATGGATCATTATTTTCGGCTTGAATGATAGCTACACATTTAATGTAAACAGTGACATACCAGGAGTAAGTACAGGCAACCACCCACGTTGCTGCTCCCTTCCCTTTTCTTCTTCTCCCTGTACTCTTTCACATAATCACTCATTTCCTTCCACAAGTCTTTTATTATGTATGTTGCCCAGTCATAATGTTGAAAACCGTCCATTGTGCAGAACATAACCCTCAACATCCGGTCACTTATCAGCCCACTCGAGGTAGGGCATAACAAAGTCCCTAAACTGTAGAGCACAAACATAAACTCAAATTTATCGCCAGCTGTCCCAGATTTTATGCGCTTCAGAATGTCCGTATATTTCTTCCTCCCATACTCCCTCTTCAACCACTGATATCTTCTATTCGAATCCTCCACATCCACCTTCACCTCCTCCCCTGAATGAGGTATACCGAGCAACTTGTGCACATCTGATGCTTCTATTTCTTTTGTCTTCCCCCTAATCCTGAATTGATGTGTTGCTGGGTCATATGCTCTCAGCATGGACACAATCAGGTCACGGGGGAGTCGGTTCAATTGCACCTTCAATAGGTTCCCAAATCCTATTCTCTTAACCCTCTCCTTCAAATGTTCTTTACCGTTCACAAACTGCACCAACGATGTAAATCCTCCCAGTGAGCAGCGGGTATGAAATGGCAGTTCCTTTTTCCTCATCTCCCTTTTCGGCCGTCCTTCCATAGCTTTATCATTGTACTCCTTCTTCTTCGCCTCTGGCAACTCACGCCATGCCTTCCCTGCCGACTTACTTTCATCTGCCATCCTTCTCTTCTTCTCCCCTAACTTGGCCACATACTCGTTTCTAAACAGCATAAACCCACTCATCACTGGTTTAATCTGTTCACCATCGCCCTTTATTGCCTCGGACTTTTCACTTTCTTTCGTTACTTCTCTACTCTTGACACTTGTTGCCTTTACTTGTTCTGCCTTTGATGTCTCACCTTTGTGGCCCCCCATCTCCTTTTACCTGCACAAAATTCAGTTTACACTCATCAACTATGGATTTCAGCACATTTAATAACATTTTTATTCGTACATGACAAGTTAACGCATCTAAGCTATGTCATCGCAACTTCTCATACCATTTTCCAACCTTCCCATCACAACCACAACTATTGGAAATATCTATTTCCCCACAGTTAAAGTTAAATAAGGTCTCACAACTTATGGAGAAATATTCACAACTTCTGCATAAGGATTCACAAGTTCGTCTACGAATTTCACAATTTCCTCGCCTAAATTGACCTCTACACATATTTACCAACTTTTCATTACGCTTTCACAAACTCCGATAATGTTTTCACAGGATAACATTCGATTTTCAAATGTTATCTTAGGGCACTATCCATAACATTTTCACTACTGTGAAATCGGCGATTCCTATATCTACAAACCCTTTCGCAACTTCTACTCACATCCACAACTTCATATGCTGTTTCACAAGTTACCAACGTGTCATTACCGTTTTCACATATTCTTCTTTTGTGTTCACAACTTAACATGCAGTTTTCAGAGATTTTGTTTCACAACTTCACTTAAGCCATTCGCAAATTTATGTATAAGATTTTCACAACAATAAAATCACAATACGCTAGGTCTGAACACCCTGTCACAACTTCACAAATTGACGCGTTCATATGCTGTTTCAACGGTTTACAAATTTCAAAAGTTGCAATTCAAACTTCCCAACTTAGCAACTTATTTTCACAACTTCGCCTCAACGATTCCCAACTTCGCACCACTTCATAGCTTTTATCCACATTTCCCAAACTAATTTTAACCCAACGAATTTGAACCCCCATTCTAATCAAGTGGATAAGTTAAAATGAAATACAATTTTAAACACAACCACTTACCCAAGTTCAACACCGGAGCTCAAATTCGCAGCCGCAAACTGGTGCCTCTGCAACTGTCCAATGCCTTTCACCACAACCTCTTCTCGCCTTCGCTCCTCCTCAAATCCACCCCAAATTCGCCGCACAATGTCGCTGCTACTATCCTCTCTCAACGCCACGAAACCACACTCCACCAACGACAACGACCACGCTCGAAGAAGATGAAGAGTCTCGACAGAGTTTTCGCGCAATTTCGCCCTTCTTATTTCCTCAACGTTTTTCAATTTTAAAACTTCCAGGGTTACGCAGGTCATTTTGTCTACAATTTCAATATCCCAGATCAGGTACTCGCACTTTTGTGGAAATATGGAATTTCGGAACACCTTTCTGTCTTTTGCTATTTTAAAGGTTCTTTTTGAGGGATTTTCCCAAATAATTATTGGATTCTTACAAAAAGAATTAAGACAATTCAAATTTTAGGTTTTTATTAAAAAGATTGGATGGAGTATTTTGGATAATAAATATACCTTATATTAAAAATAAAAATAATAAATAAATATCATGTGAGTGTGAAAGGGCGGGGCAGGCCCGCACACAAAAGGCAAATGGAAACAAAAAGTGAAAATGTTTGGGGAACACGTTAAGAAGGAAATTTCCTAGAAAATGTGAACAGCATCAACCTCAAAACCAGACAATAATCTCACACGTCGGAACGACGCAGGTGATGTGTCACCGATTCGGTCATTCGCCTATAAATACCCCCAATACCTTCTCTCTACCTTCCTCAATATTGATCTTCACCAAGCACTCACAAATCCAAATTCAACTTTTCAGCAAATAAAAGAACTTCAGGAGACAAAAATGAAGCTCGCATGGTCCCCAGATTCTGCGTCAAAAGCATACCTCGATACTGTCAAAACTGTAAGCCTCCATAATTCTTGTGTATTGTATTGATCTGTTCTGTGATTCGTTCTCTGTTCTGTTTGTATATATTTCTCTGACTGTTTTCTTCAATTTTCTTCCCCGTTTGATTTCTCGCAGTGTCAGGTTTCCCGTGAATCAGGAGTGGCGGAGCTTGTGGCGGCGATGGCCGCCGGCTGGAATGCGCAGTTCATCGCGGAGACATGGATGCAAGGAGGAGCGATCGCAACGAGCATAGGGTTAGCGATAGCGAGATCGCACACCGGAGGGCGACACGTATGTGTGGTTCCCGACGAACAATCGGGATCGGAGTACGCGAAAATCGTTAGCGAAGCCGGCGTGTCGTCGTTGCCGGAGATTGTGGTGGGCGAGGCGGAGGAAGTGATGGAAGGTTTAGTAGGAATTGATTTCTTGGTGGTTGATTGTAGGCGGAAGGATTTCTCTAGAGTATTCAGATTGGCGAAATTGAGCGGTAAAGGAGGCGTTCTGGTGTGTAAGAACGCGTATTCGAGATCGGCTTCAAGATTTCGGTGGCGGAGCGTGGTTGATGAGGAATCGTCGCGGCGCGTGGTTCGGACTGTGTTTCTTCCAGTTGGGAAGGGACTGGACATGGCTCATGTTTCCGCCGCCGGCGGAGGTAATTACGGCATTAAGAGATGGATCAAGCATTTTGACCAGCGTTCAGGGGAACTACATGTTATCAGAAAATAATTCATTTTATTTATTTATTTTCAAATAACATTATTGCAAAATGGACCTATGTAGCTAGGCCCGAAAAAAAGGGCCTTTGTAGTTTGTAAATATATGTACATACAAATTTATAGTTGGACGATATTACAAATCAATTCCATTTGATAACCTTGATGTTTCCTCTTGTTTTTTTTCCTTTGTTAGGAGTGAGTGTGATGCTTTTTAATGACATTAAGGGCGTGTTTGGCCTGAGGGGAGGGGAGGGAAAGTGGGTAGAGGGAAAATTTTTTTGAATTGAATTTAAAAAAAATTAGAGAAGTGGGGTTAAAAATTTTTAATTAATTTTTTTTACTCTTTTATATTATATATTCTCTTTATTAAAATTTTATTATCTCACTTCTTCAATCTTTTAAAATTCAACTCATAAAAATTTTTCCTCCCCTCCCTTCCCCTCCAATTCCCTCACACCAAACAGACCCTAATAAAATTGAATCTTGTTTAGCCAAGTAATAAAAAATGCTCTTATCACTATGCTCAATTTTGAAAATGATTTCCCCAGAAAAATTATTTTTAGTTTGACACTTGAATTTTCTGAAAAAAAACGAATGTCTTGAGCCTGAAAGAATGTTTATCTAATTTTACCAATAAAACCTTGGAGAAGATTGCTATGAATGATCTTGATTTTTGTATAATCTACAATGAAGGATTTTTAACTTTAATTTTGTCAATGATAGATAACATGAATTTACATTGAAGGCTTCAAATCACTAAATTACCCGGCTGGCATTTACATGGCTGCCAAGTCGGTCAATTATCCACATGTTAGCCCAGTCAGCCAACAACTCATTTGGAGTTAACGATGTTATAACAATCAGAGGTGGATGGACTTAGCAAATCAAAGTATGAGAACCCAATTCAAAAGAAATAAACTATAGAAACCTGATCAAATTTGAAGTAAACCAGAAGGACTTGTGAATTAATTTTCCTTAGAAGAAACTTTGCTAAATTCTACCACTCTTTTTTTCAAAAAAAAAAAAAAAATCTACTACTCTGGTCTTATTTACAAGTCTTGTTTGAGAAAAAATTTTGTTTCCAGGGTAATAAATAAGAAGGTTATAATTTTGCCCTTATTAAAGATAGAGAGAGAAGAAAGAAATGAAAAATATCGATTATAAATGAGAATAAAATTTGAAAAAATGTAACAATTTAGTCTATAGACATAGTTAAATAACTTTTATTGGTATATGAAAATAAGGTAATTTGGACTTATAAATAGAATCATAGTTTAGGTGAGTTGGATCCTAATTAAGGACTCATCAGGGTCAAAACATGATGTCTCTAGACTCAAAGAAGGCTGATAAAGGTATTTATAGATTGCTCACCAATAAAACATTCATTTCAATGTATATTTTAAACCCATAACCTTTTGAATTATGAGCCATCTCATTGATATATAATTGAAACAATTTTTGTTGGCTAGTTGGGTTTACCCAGGAGAAAATTCTCAAACATGCAAAAACCAATGAAAACTATGCCCAGCTTTAATGTTTGATTTCCTTCAATAGAAAGATATATATTACTATATTTAAAAAAAAAAAAATACTCCCTCAATATATTGATCAGGCGATTGCAACATGTTTCATACATGTTAAGAAAGAATTGATACATTTTTAAATTTGTCAAAATGAAAAAAACATGCAAAAGATTTCAGTTTTACCCATGTAACTATTATCACTAAAAATATAACGACCAAATTGCTCTTTTTTTAGGAGGGTTCATTAAAAGAGCGGGGAGATAAAAATATCCAACAATTAGAAAATATTATATTACATTGTTAAGGACCAAAAGAAGCTTCTAAAACACAATTTATAATAATTAAGGACATGAAAGTGTGTATGCGAAGATGGCTCTAAAGCCTAATACCACAAAACTTCTCATGTAAGTGGAAGGTCGCATGATCAATCTTGCTAGTAAGTTATTATTGTTTGCGCTTTAACTCAATACATACATACATACATACATACATACATACATACATACATACATACATACATACATACATACATACAATAAAATGACTAATATACCCATATTTATTCTCCTCTTGTTCAATTTCCCCAGAGTAAATTTTAAAAAAAAAAGGCATAAGTGTTCGTTTATTAACACATTTTAGCTTGTAAGTAATTAAGTTAAAAATTCACCTACCAAGGTTGCTGCTTAGGTACAATTTACAATTGGTATCATATAGAATGATCTCTTTACCATAATTTATACAGGGGTATTATGTCTAATTTTAATTTAGCATGTTGGAAAACTAATCATGCAATTCTTATAGTTTACCTGTTTCTAATTTATGCTTCACTTTTTTTTACAACCCCCTACTGCTTAAATGTGTTTTAATGTTAATCCACATGCGATTATAATCCTTAGTGGCCTTAAAACCGTTTAAAGTTTTCATTTGTGGCAGTTAAGTGATGATGTGGTCACTAAATTTAAGGGAAAAGGACAGATTAGGGATCTTAGAAGCAACATAAGAACAATTTTTGTTGTACAACAAATAGAACCACAACTACAAGCAACTAGCTAAAGCATGCCATAGCAGGAATGCTCATCAAATATGAACCGTCAAGATTGAAAATTTTTATTTCAATTTTTTTACAATGATCATTTTAATAGGTACAAAATCTGAATTAAAAATCTATTTACTATATTTTTTGTTTAAAAAAATTATTTAAAAAGTATCATTTAAAATATTTTAAATATTGAGCATCCAGATCAGATATGGATGGTCCATATCATATCTGATGAGTTTGGGTGTTTATCACTCTTGATGAGTACCCAAATGAGATGAGCATCCAAACTAGGTCCATACCATGTTCTTAGCCAATACATATGCGACCTCATTGTTGGCGTCAGCTCTCCTTAATTCTTATACCATCTAGTGGGTTTTCCAACTCCTCCTTAATGCTATGCATATCTTGTTGGCAACAACACCTATAAAGAAAATAAATAATCCGAGTCACATCCCAGGGCATTGTCCTTAATGTTAGTTTAAATATTTCACCTAAGAGGGGGGTTGAATTGGGTAAAATTAAAAATTTTAAACTTAAATGCAAACTTAATGAAGATAATAGAGTCACAAGAATATCACCGAATATAGACACAGAAGATTTATACTAGTTTGGTCTAAGCCACTTAACCTACGTCCAATTCTCAAAATCCTTTTTGAGAGTTCCACTATTGTCCTAAGATTCATAAGGCTTTTGGTGCCTCAGTACAACCAAGTTTTTCTTCAAAGAACACTCACTCCCCTTTACACTTTACAAGCAATGGCTACACTCAAGGTCCTACTACCTTGAGTAACTTAATCGTAATAAATGATTCAGTAATGTCTCTCATAAGAATAAATGAATAATTACTGAAGTACAAAATCACACAGAGAAAGAGCTTAAGACTTAGCAATGAATGCAATAGTAAATTTTGCACAGAGAGTTGGTTGCTTCATCTTCAATGCTTTGCTATTTATAGTGTGATGGAAATTAATGACCATTGCTCTTTTGAATGTATTTGTTGTAAGTGTGTGGTCATTGCTTCTATTCGTTGAGTGTGTCAAATCATTCTTTGTGTCTTTTGAATTATATGTTGGAAACAAAGAGAGTTTGAAGAAGTTGAAGCTCGGAGCATTAGTGTTTGGGTGAAACCATGGTTTCAGAAGTCATTTTCCGCAAGCTAAAAAAAATTCCTCTCACATACTTATCTCATAAATCGTAAAAATTATTCTTCAAAAGCTAATCTAAACAAATTTTCTAAAAATAGTAAGAAGCAAAAAAAAAAAAAAAAAAGTTTAGATATGTTTCAGAAGTGCTTTTGCTAATCTTGTGTTAATCCTTGATTAAAAACATGTAATATGTTCAAACACTGATATAACAATGCATTAAAATAGTTAGAAGCAAAAAAAAAAAAAAAAAGTTTAGATATGATTTGAATGAGTATCAGGATTTCCAAGAGGGTGCTCTGTTTCTAAAACCACTTTACTCGAGTGATCTTCACTTTGGTCTTTTGAAAACAAAATAAATCACTTCTTGATCCACTGTGGTGATTTGAAAGTGATGAGCATAAATGAGGTCAATCACATGATCACTCGAGTGATCATATTTTATCTTAGTTTAAAGTAAAGCAGATGCCCACTAGGCTTACTATGGTGCAGTGAAAGTAATGCACTTTTCTCACATCACTTGAATGATCTCTTTCCAAATATATTGTGTACTACTTTGAGTCATTGTGGTGTTGTGTAAGTGATGCCAACATTTCAAGGTCACTCGAGTGATCTCTTTAAACTTAGTTTTAGAAAAACTTGATCACTTGGACAGATCACCATAATTTATAAAGAGTGATATGAAATTGAGCATATCACTCGAGTGGTCAGCTCTGAAATTCTTTTCACAAAACTAATCACTGCCTAACTTTACTGTGGTTAGGTAAGAGTGATGTCAAATTGAATATATCACTCTAGTGGTCAACTTTGAAATTCTTTTCACAAAAACTTATCACTGCCTACTTTCACTATGGTGAATTGAAAGTGATAAGATTTAGATTATATCACTCCAGTGGTCAATCGAGTGATCTATTTGAAAACTTATTTTGGAGATAAGATTACTATCAGAAGACACCACGGTGAAGTGGAAGTAATTATGAGATGATGTATCACTTGAATGGTCACTCTCATGTGATCTTCATTTAAGAAACTTGATCACTTCTAGTGGCTGTTGTGGTGGAATTCTTTTCAAAAATATATCACTTAAGTGATAAAGTTGAAGTTCGCAATTTGCTCGTTTTCATCAAGTGAAGTGGTAGTGGTGAGGTTTTAACATATCACTCGAGTGGTCATTTGACTGATTCATCAGTGTATGCTTAAAAACGTTTTCTAAAAATGTAAACCGGTGAAACTCCTGCAAATCACTTTCTTTAAGATCTGTTATCATCAAAATATAAAATCTAACACCTAAGAACTATTTTGCTACTACCGACAGATAAGAAGTTGCATTCTCCAGAATAAAACGTATCCTTCCTGTAAGAAGATGGTGAACGGAACAATAAAATATAATATAACTTAAGAGGTAGAAAATCAAAGGAAAGAAGAGCTCAAAAGCTCAAGAACCACGTATATTATCCTCTTGCAGAGACCTATTTATATAGACCAAAGGATCAAAGACGTTGGAAGCATGTTAACCATTAAATCAGCATAAAACCATTTAAACTATAAAGCAAACGAATTTCTGAACGTTGGTAGCCATGAAACACTTTAATAGGATCAGTTTTAAACGCCGCAAAATGAAGACCATTTAAGGCCATAAATATATAATCTTAGAAGCGAAAAATGAGTTAAGGAAAACCACCAACGTCCCATTCCATTCAATAAATTTTGATACACAAAGTTCGCTAATGAATTCAATGCTTTCAACGTCCAGACCTCATAGTAAAAGCTAGCCACGATAACATTAAAATTGATTGAAGAAATCAATTAATCACTCCGACATTTGATTCCCATGATTATGGCTAGAATATAATGCCTTATTTCATTGATCCCTTTAATTCCAGAATAATGTTTGAATTTTCACAAAAGCATATGAAAAAAGGTGCCCACTGCCCAATCCATTCTTAACTCATATATAGGGAGAGGGGAGATATCGCTGGATTTCAACCGGTGGTTTATTGTTGTGTGAATTCATTCCTCTTCTTAATCCATTTAAGAGTCCAATATTCGTTATTACTTGGACCCAAAATCCCAGACAAAGTGGGACTTATTTCTTATGACACACCCACTCATGATTTCCAACACTCATCTCCCATGGACAGATATGGTATTATGAATTCGGAGCTATTCTCCCAAATGAAATGAGCACCCAAACCAAACCAGGTCTGTACGACAGTCATTAAAGATTCAAGTTTACGATCATTTCGCACTCGCTTGAATCTTGAATCCCATGCAATCTTCAACTCCCATAAAATGCCCCAAAGCTCAGCGCTAGCTAGTGCTGCTACAACGTTCCAAATCAATCATGAAACCTCTCGGCAGCAACACCAAATAATTTCTTATAACTCTTTGCAGTGATGTCATCACCCCGAGAGCTGCTTCTGATAAGCACGCAAGGGTCCTAGCTTTGAATGCCGCAGGGGCTTCTTTGAAGACCCACATATTACATATATAAATTGAGTACTAAATATAAAACCTAATTGATTTTTTTAAGGAGATTAAGGGCTTGTTTGGTCTGAGGGCAGGGGAGGGAAAGTGGGTGGAGGGAAATTTTTTTTTATTTAAATTTAAAAAAATTAGAAAAGTGGGGTTAAAAATTTTTAATTAATTTTTCTTACTCTTTTATCTTATATATTCTTTTTATTAAAATTTTATTACCCCACTTCTTCAATCTCTTAAAATTCAACTCATAAAAATTTTCCCTCCCCTCCTTTCTCCTCCAAATCCCTCACACCAAACAGACCCTAAGGAAACTGATTAAATTATTTTAAAATATTTATATTTATTGTTTTTTCTCCAAATTAATTTATCTCACCTATAAACTAAAATATAATTTAATCATATACATTATATAATATGATTAAATAACTTTTTTAATTTTTTTAATTTTTCTAAATAAAAAAATTAATTAAATTTTATATTTAAGAACAGAAGTAGTACAAGCTAACTACACCGTCCTATAAGGCGGCACCGCAAAGCACGCCGGCCCTCAATATCCATGTCCTGACTCAAGTTCCACTATATCCAGCTGATTACATTTCTTTGATATACCCAACCACCGTCGTCCATCTTCCATCGATCCCAAGATTACGAACATAAGCGAAAAGGAAATTCCATTAAAAGCTTTTTGAAATATTTAAATCATAAATTTCGCTTCTAAATTTAACAAATTATAAATCAAATCACATGACTTAAATTGGGATTTAAAAATTTAGTGAATTTACCTATGTGCCACTGAATTATTAAAAAAGAAAACTCTCAAACACTGGGATCCTGTTGTGATAAGAATGAAACCAAAAAACTGAGAGAAAAGAAACTTAAGCAAGCAAAGTGATTCCACTATCAGCTGATATACAATAGATTCACAAGACAGAATCTGAAGCCCTGGTGCCAGTGAAAGAGCCTTCTTTGCAAGGGAATCCGTAGACCCATTATCTTCTCAACTAATATTTGTACTCTTTCAAGATCGATCCATTACCCAGACGAACCACTCCTTTGAAACTGGTCTCCTGAATGTTATTCCTTGAAAGTCTCTTCCTCTTGTGACTTATTGAAGCCAAGTGATAAATTTTGAAAGCATTGTACCTAGTGAAGGCACATCCTAAGAATTGCTAGACTTCTTATTTGGGGGTTTGCTTTCACATTGTGATTGGGACTGTCGTGATCGTAACTCGAGTTGGGAATGACAGTGTTGATGTTGTTCCAAAAATCAATAATCCTTAATGAGTAAGAGATTCCAATATAACTTGAAGAAGAGAAGAGATGGATGGAGAATGAGAGGAAGATAAAAAAAAAACGGAGATGAGAAGAGGACATATGGGTAAACATACCCAATTCTAAAATTATGAATTGAGTTTTTTGACTTGAATTATAATATGTTAAATTTAGAAGCCTAATTTAGGATTTTGATATTTTAAAAGGCTTTCAATGAGATTTTCCCTAAGCAAAAGGCATGCTACGTGGTCTCACGCTCCATATCACATAAGCCACATTTGAAAATATTAGTTAAATATCAAGGTTCTTTGCTGATGGAAAACAACATTGCTATGGATTGAAATGTTATCGTCACCTTAAAATTTAGAGAGTAAAAAACCAGGAATTCCATTGTTTTCGCAATTGAGCTTTTTGATTTTCAACTGTAATATCACATCTATCTGCCACAATATTTGTTAAAATAATAGGAGTTTAGTTGGAAAACTTTACCATTGAAGTCATAAATCGTGGGGGTTGAGATGGACAAAACATAAATCAAAAGCATTTTAGCCTTATCAAGCCACTAGTTTGGAGCTCAGTTGGAAAGCAGGGACATACACTTTTTATCCATGGCGTTGAGGATGTTAAGACTGTTGTTTAGGTGACATTGGGAAAAACCCCTCATTGTCAATTTTAGCATAGAAAAGGACCCGGGAAATTCTTAAAGCCCAATATCCTATTAATAGGAGGTAACAATCCCAATATCGATACTCTAATTTAGGTTCTTACTAATAAAATTATAAAATTTGCATTGAAAGACTTTTCCCAAACTTCCCCTTAGGTGTGTTTGGTTGAGGGTTTTTTTAGGTTAAGTGAGGGTTTGAAGCACTGTTTAGAGAATTGGATTGGACTGGACTGGACTATCGGACCTTCAGCTGGTCACTGAAGCAGGCCGAACATATGCATTGGACCATTTTTTTGAGGGAACCATTTTTAGCCGTCGTTTATCTATTTTTGATCCGGAAACCATTGTTAAGTTGGAAACCGGACCAGTTTTCAAAAACCAACCGATCCAATAAAAATACCACTTTGTTTTTTTGCTGCACTTTTTTTAAAAAAATAATTGATGCTCCAAAATAATAATAATAATAAAATGACATAAATTTTAGAGATGTTACTTTATTTTATTTATATTATATGTTACTAATTTTAATAATTTGGTTTGTTCCACACTATTTTATAAAGATACTTTTGAAGAACAAGGCAATGAGGTTCATCCTCAAACTAAGGATGAAATTGGAAACACTGGGATTGGAGTTGAAGGTCTTGACTTTGGGTCATTTTCTCAAAAAGATGATGATATTTACCACTATTGTCATATTTATAAATCCCTTTTAACTAAATCTCGTATACCAATGAGAGGTAGTTAACTCAATGATTATGAGGTAAATTTACAAGTATGCTCTCATTTATAAATGAGTACTTTTCAACTATGTCTTCTCTATCTATCTTTAGATTATTTCTTCATTTGTACAATAAATAAAGGTAAAATTGTTACAATCCCATTTATTACACTGAAAATTGGACTTATAAATATAATCAATTTTTTTTTTTTGTCAAAAAGGACTTATAAATAGGACCAAAGTGGTATAGTCCAAATGTCTTTTAAGAAACTTATACTTAAATCAATCAAGAGCATTCACTTCCTATGAAATTAGATTAAAGACTAATTGTAATATATACATTTTTTTAAAATTTAATTATTACATTACCGGTCCAATCGAATGGCTCGACCGTTCCAATCGGTTAAGCCATGACCCGCTGACTTTTCCGACTCAACATCCATTCCGCCTTATAAAACATTGAGTTGAAAATTAAAAAACCTTGTTTGGTTGGAATGAGGGGAGGTGAAAATTTTGTCTTGTAGTGCTCCTTTCTCTCTCTCAAACCCCAAATTTGGGGTATTTCCTAGGTGGTGCGAGAAAATTTGTAACTCATTTTAACTAAATTACCTATGATAATTTTTTGTTATCCCACATCTATCCTTATAATATAAAAATATTTTTTCCTCACACAGATACGCACTGTGTTCTTCTCGTCTTTTTGATGCAAATTCTTCTCGTCTTCTCGTCTTTTCTTCTCGTCATTTTTAATCATTCTCTTCTGTTCTCGTTACGATATATAGGATGAATTAATGGAAGTACGGCCCCTTTTCTCTCCTTTTCTTTTTTAGTCTTATCACCCCGCACGATATGATTTTCTATTCCATAATTGATGCAATTTAACTGAGAAATCAGATTAAGCTTCATGAAGAATTCTATTAATAAATTAAGAAATAATCATTTTATTAAAAAACAATTATAAAAGGAGGAAATATATAGATAAAACGAAAAGGGTATATCTGTCAAATTTATAATTAACTCTCTTCACTTAACCTTCTGAACCAAAAAAGAAATCAAATCTGACATACTATCATCTTAAACCAAGCAAAGCTCATACCTCTTCTAATTTAACTTTAATGAATTTCATCTAAGTTGAACCAAACACACCCTTAATGTTTTGGGTTGGCAAGATATCATTTCAAAATTTCGTGAGGACGTCAATTTTACAATAATAATAATTAAAAAAAAAAAATCATCGATGAAAGGCCATAACTGGAGGTATTCCGTGCTATGCTACGATTCAGCTACAGACACAAGGCAAGACATTGGTTGGGACAGCTTCATTGTGACACTTACACCTTGAGCACACTTTAAAGAGCATCTCAATTCCATCCAAAAATAGTATGGGAGCACCAAACAACAAAGACACTGACTCATGCAGCAGAACTGGCAGCAAACAAAAACTAATATTTTCTTATTATTAAATTCCCATGTAAAACTAAAGATAGTAAGATACCAACTCCATATATCCGTCTCCATGCACAAATGGACAATCCACAAGCGGAGCTTAAAACCAATTGATTTTGGAACCTATAGGACCATATAAGTGACAAAATACTCGTAGAAGACGCGAAAGGGAGGAACAAAGCTTCCTACAGTTCAGCCCCTAGCACGTCGATGATTGGTACTCCTGTCACTTTTACGGGTCCTTGTCCTCTCCTTAGTCACAGAAGAGCCTGCTTGATCTCTGAATTCAGGCATTGTACCCATGCAATTAGCGCCCTCCGTTGAAGGGAGGGCCCAGCCTCCCTGGCTGCCCTGCTCAATTTGCCTGCTACCGCTGGCTCCTACAACACCAAAGAGCGCACATTTACAATGCTTAATTGCATGTTCTTCTGGAGAAGAGAAAAATCCAAGCCAAAAATAAAAGAAATAGGAGAAGCCTTGAATTCCAAAATACCATGGACAAAACACTAAAATTTATATGCATGTGGACAAAATGAGATTTACTCAGAAGTTGTCCCACTAATAACAACACACTGAAGACAAACCATCCATAACATTGAGTGCAGAATGCATTTGTCGTCACCTTTACCATTATCCATTAATAAGGATTACCATCAAGAAAAATATATAAAAAAAAAAAAAGAGTTCCACAAAAGCCATTTCTCTGTGTACAAATTCCTGAACTAATTAAAGAGTAAGTGATTAACCATCCCATTCTTAAATGGCAGAATTTATGCTTACCAGCATTCCCTGCCCATCCTGGTAAATACTTTTGAGCCTTTCCTTGCCACGCTTCTTCAAAGCCAGAAAGCTCATCTACAAATTAACAGACTGAAACTTAAACTGGCACTTAAATAATAGAATAAAACAGCTATGGACATCACATCACATAATGAATGTAAATCTCATCCATCATATACCTTCATTTAAATTGTGCAGGGTCTGCGTAGAGTCTACCTTTCCATCAGAATTAAGTTTTCTTGTTAATGAATGTCCCTGCAAAGTACATCAGATAAAAATGAAATGGAGTGAAATTGGTAAGGATCACAGCTATTCTCTAAAGAAGCAGATAAAACTGAACCCCCAATAAATGAAGCAATAAAACACCTAAGAGAACTTCGTATAAATACCTTATTGTGAAGACCTCTGGAAACTCTGTGCTCAGCTTCCCTTGTGGCACTGTTAGCCTCCTTGCTCTCTTCAAAGGTCACCTAACCCACAATTAAGATGAAATGAGAAAAGTAAATAGCGCAAACTCAAAACTAGCTTACTCAATTTTCTGGATGCTTACTCCATCACTCCCAGACCTCCTTGTCTGGGATGAGGTATAATATGCTCCATCTGGCCCACCATAACTGACTGTTGAGCTCTGAAAGCAGAAGCTATGAGCTTGAGGCTGAGAGCCAAACTCCCTGAATCTGTTGAAATTGTTTCTAGACTGCAAATGGTGTCTTCTATTTCCTACAACATGAATAAAAAATCTCAGGCTACATTAAAACCGGGCTACCACTTTAGAAACATCGAAAACTGAAGAATCAACTGCTACTTGCAAAACACGTTTCACCTTCAGCTTCATCATCAGGATGCATAACATGCGGTTCGCTGTTTGCCTGACTATTTCTTGCCCTTTTTTCCTTTCCCTGCTCTGAAACTTCTTTTTCATCACCATCAGAGTCTAATTCCTCAATAATTGGCCCCCGTAAATTTCTAGCCGCTGGAGCTTGATGTTCAATATATCCAGATGGATGCATATCTGGAAAAAGATCTCTAGGGGGACCAAAGATACTAGACTCAAACATGCCTCCAAATGGGTGAGTGAAGAAGGGATCATCAAACGGGTTCCTGCCGCCAAAGAAGTTTGACATTAGACTGCCAGGAGGTCCGAAGTTTCCAAAGCCACCAAAAGGGCTTCCAAAATCGCCAAAAGGGCTACCGAAGTCAAACAAAGGATCCCGGCCACCTCGGCCTCTCTGCATTGTTTTGATAATAAAGTAATCCCTGTCCATATAAAGGGCAAACACTCCGCCTTAGAATATTAACCCATGAATAATATAGGAAAATAAAGAATAAAAAACATGAAACTAACAGAACCAAGACTCCAGATACGGAAGGTACCCAGACGTTAATTCCCAGGCTCTACTTCTACACTATAACAGGCAAAGACTTCCTTCAAAGACTAAACGCATCGTTGTCATAAGCACACCAGAAAAAAAAACTAATATCACAGCTACAATATACTTCTTTCTGACTTTAAGAATGATCAAAGCAAGGAAAAAAAATCTCCACCCCGGGGATCGACAAGGTATCTAAGTCGAGA
Source organism: Inga laurina (assembly GCA_963855925.1). NCBI lineage: Eukaryota > Viridiplantae > Streptophyta > Magnoliopsida > Fabales > Fabaceae > Inga > Inga laurina. The sequence goes on from OY979710.1 coordinate 11,874,520, forward strand.
TCATATTTTGTGGATGATAAAGCAATAAAGAAATGAATCTCATCAAACTCTTTCAACGATAAACCATAATTTACCCAAATAATAGGGTTTCAAACAAACCAACTATTCAATCAAATTATCACCACTACAAACAGAAGATATGTACGAAAGCCAACATAAGATCAAGGATAGCTGATCGCAGCAAATGAATAAACAAAATTCTCAAGAAGAATTCGCAAACCCGGATTATTGAGCAATTTATCACATTAAACAAGAACCCTAAGAACAGTATAGAGTTGAGAAAAATGGTGTACCTGAACGAGAAATAAGCAAAAGAAGATTACAGAATACGGCAAGAATTCCAGATCAAGGTCGAAGATGGGGTAGGGAAAAAACGAGAGAATAGCTATGCATTCATGAGAGAGCGAAGAGAATGTGGTGGCTATTCAAAAAAGAAAGGAATGTCGTGTGGTTTTTTTTTTTTTTTTTTTTTTTGCAATTTAATTTTTGAGCGTTTGGATGCTTCTAGCGTTCCCCAGACTACCCTGGAGCCGACAAGTGCGTGCCTTTATTTTCCCACATGTCGCAAGTTTAAAGCATCCATTATACATGGGCTTTTTAGCCCAATGGGCTGCCGAACGTACTCTGCTTTTGGGCAATATGGGCCAAACTCACTCAAAATGGCTATTGTAATACTTTTATTGGTTGTATCTTTCGTCCAAAACCCAACACCGAAAATGTTCATTCATTCATTATTATGTATAAAAAGAAGCTCATTCATTAATAGAATTTAAAAAAATATTTAATTAGTTTTCTTTCAAAAACAAAAAATTCAACATATATCACCTGTATATTTAAGAATATTATTTTATTGAATAATAAATAATTGTAATACATCAACAAATTGTCAATAATAATTTTAATTTTACATAATCTAAAATTAAAAAATTTAACCCAAATTAAATTTTAAATTTTTAAGTAACATAAATTAAATATAAATTTCAAATATTTCCATAACTCAACATTTAATTCAAATTGGAGAAAATTCTAATAAAATATCATTTGAATTTATGAAACCTCAAAAAGTCTATTAATACTTGTGAATGACAAAAAGGTGAGATGGTCAGAATTTGGAATTTTGAAGTTTATGCATTTTTACCAAAATGCCCCTAATATTTTTATTTAAAAAAATAAAAAATGCACCCTCCCCAGAGCACTACCACCGGCTGGTACCCTCCGGCCACCGAAGCTCTGACCACAGGACTTCGGTGGCTTCTTTCTTGGGGGAGGGGACTAATATTTTTTCCCTTAAGAAATGTGAAGCCAAGTGGTGGAGATGGGATTCAAACCCCTTCGCCTTAGTTGGTTCCAAAACCCTTAACTATTGGGTCACTAATATATATATATATATATATATGCATAAGAATATATATTTATAAAACATATAAAGGCGTAATGATATTTAACTAAAAGAGTAATGAGAATAATTAAAGGAGTAAGTATATTAATTAAATGAGTAATAATATTAACTAAAGGCGTAAACATATTGACTAAAGATACGTCCCTGTTTGAGTTAGTATTCAAGAAGTATGTTCACGCAAGCCAAGACAAAACTCCTCTCATATACTTATCTCGTACATCATAAATCACGTTGGAAAACTAAATGAGTAATGTTATTAACAAAAGGTGTAATGGTATAAACTAAATAAGTAATTATATTAATTAAAGGCGTAATAGTGTTAACTGCATATGTAATGCAAATGACTAAAGGCATAATGGCATTGACAAAAGGTATAAAGATATTAACTAAATGGGTAATGATACTAAAAGTGTACACATATTGATTAAAGGCATGATGTTATTAACTAAATGACTAATGATATTAATTAAAAGTGTAAACGTATTGACTAAAGGTGTAATGGTATTGACTAAATGAGTAATGATATTAACTAAATGAGTAATGTTTTTAACTAAAGGTGTAAACATATTGATTGAAGGTGTAATGGTAATGACTAAATGAATAATGATATTAACTAAATGCATAATGATGTTGACAAAATGGATAATCACATTGACTAAAAGTGTAAATGTTGCCTTAAGTCAATATCATTACACTTTTAGTTAATATCATTAATCATTTAATTTATATTATTATAATTTTAGTCAATACCATTATGCCTTTATATGTATTATACATTTATATTCTTATGCATATATATATCTAATGGTAAGCTTGGTGGCCCAATGGTTAAGGGTTTTGGAACCAACCAAGGTGAAGTGGGTTCAAATCCCACCTCCGCTGCTTGATTCCACATTTATACAAAAAAATAAAAAACAAAAGAAAAAGTCCCCTCGCCCAAAAAAGCAACCATTGGCCCCAGAGGCTAGAGGTTGAGGGCCCAGGGGTTAAGGCTTTTGGAACCAACTAAGCTGGAGTGGCTTCAAATCTCACTTCCACCACTTGACTCCACATTTTTTAGGAAAAAAAAAAAATAGTCCCCTCCCCCCAAAAAAGTAACCATCGGCACTAAAGTTTCGACAACGGGTGGCCAGAGGGTGCTAGCCGGCCTGCGTCGAAGCTCTAGCCATGCAAGCCAGCCATCAGGGGTGCTCCAGTGATGGTGCCTTTTTTCTTTTTTTAATTATAATATTAGGGGCATTTTGGTAAAAATGCACAAACTTCAAAATTTTCAATTCCTACCATATCACCTTTTTGTCATTTACAAGTGTTAACAAACTTTTTAGGATTTCACAAATTCAAATGATATTTTATTTGAATTTTCCCTTCAAATTACATAGTGGTTTGATGAATAATAAATATCAATATTATACCAAATCTTACAATTATTTTTCCCAATAAATCATTCTCCAGTTCATATCCAATCAATTCATTTTTTCTCAATCAGTGCATTGCAGTCTTGACCAACCTAGTTAAAATATTTAATATTAAGTGATAATAAAACTTTTACTGCCTTAAATTTGCCCCAGTACGGTTATCGGTTGGTCCTTGACATTCGATATTTATTGATTAAGTTTAAAAGATTTTATAATTATACATTATTAGTTTTTACGGTAATTCAAGGTCAAAAGTTTCATTATTTCTAATTTTAAAGTAATGTTATTTCAAAAATAATAATTTAATGAAAATATATCCCCAATAAATCATACCATTCACGTGAACTTTATATTTAGGGTAAATCTAAAAATTTAGAAGTATTATCAGTAACTAGTTTTAGTCAATTCTTTTAATTTTATATATATTTGCTCCCGTGTTTATGGTAATAATAGTACGTGAGGGAATACTATTTTAGTGCACTAGTGAGCACATCTATTTTAATGAAAAAAATTATAATGAGTTGGCCAAATTAAAAAAAAGAAAAGAATTATAATAAAGCAAAAGATATCCGGGAACTAGTATTTGCTTAAAATGCACGTTTATAAAAGGATATGCTGGTTAGGATCTTGTCGTCACATTTAATAACTTCACGTGTTATACGATCCAGATAAGAACTAAAATAATCTTGCACCATTGAAAGGGGGAGCGAGTTCCACATGTTATCATAAAATAGTCTTGTTTCATCATATAGCCTCAAGGGTCCGAGATCGATCATTGGGAAGTCCCTTTTATCCCGGAGCGACTCCAGATTAGTTGGTTCTCGAAGAGGCCGGATACTAGAGGCTTTCACGCAAAAAGAAAAAAGTCTTGTTTTGTACTGCCATTTCATACACTCATACTCATAAAAGTTAGTGAATATAATATTAGATTTGATTCTAAATATAATATCTTAATTAATATATTTTATATTATATATTTATCATATGTTAAATTAATTTTTCTAATTTACAAATTGATATATAATATAAGGTTACACAAAGGTATTTTAGAGAAATTATGTCACATTTGTTATAATTAACTAATTTATCTCATTTCTATAATTTATATCCTCAAATTAGTTAAGTAGTTCTTATGAGAGGGAATATCTTATATGTCAACACCCGTTTCCATTTCGATAATCGAAGAGTAATAAAGACGGAATTCAATGGGCATACAGAAAAGTACAATTATACTGATAAAAATATTTGTTTACAATTCTGATATCGTTCGTCAACGAAAAACAGAAAATACAACGGAAACTTAATATTTACAAATTTTACCAAAATATCACAAAATAGACTAATTATGACCACGATCTTGTCCTCGCCTCGAGACTCGTGCTGCTCACTTTCTGGCTCCTACATCTTTTCCCTTAGACCCATTGGTACCCGTTGAGATGTTTATTAAAAATAGGGTTAGATTCCGGAGAATCCCCGCAGAAACATGCTATCGTTCATAGAAAATGCGGAAAGTAAATATGATATATGCCATGTATGCACCAATTAATGAACATTATAAACATATCATCTGCATGTATACATGAGTAGGGCCTAACCCCACTATTTTGCACCGGTTGGACTCTCACCAACTCTAGTGTAAGTGCCTCTAACACTTTTGGCCTTTTTCTGGGCAAATCATGTTGATTAATAAAGCGCATTTACAAACATTGGCATCCACACAATCATATAACTATGTCATAGTATATGAAGGATAATGTCCCCACCTCAATGCTTTATAATCCTCTTTTTAATGGTGTCTCGCAAAGCGTGCTGTTCCGACGTCCGACTCGGTCCTAAAATATTAAATGTACCAGAAATAGGTCATAACCTATCCAAGTATCATTTTATACTCTTCCATAGTGTTTATTGTGGTTGTATTATTCTATGATGGAAATTTACAAAAATGCCCCCGGGAACCCAGCCCGGCCCCGCCGTACCCGGCCCGGTGGCACGTTTTCCCAAAATTTTGACTAAGGCTATTCTGATTTATTTTCGCCCAAGGAATCCATTTCCGGGCTCAAAATTATCAAATTCACTGTCAAATTACGAAAATACCCTTGACAGCCCCTATTTAGGGATTTCAGTGGCGTTTTCGTAATTATGCTTTTTCGGCCTCTACCGAAAAAGTGCACAACTGTAACACCACCTATTTTTGCCCACTGATTCCAATGGAACCATTTATTTCATGAAAATCCAACTCCTACTACCATTTCTGGTCTGACCAAAATATTGAAGGGAAAATAGAAAAATGTAGCGTTTTGTTTTATCTTCTAAAACTTGTACTTTTCCACTTCTAATCTTTGGTTAACTCATTTAGAAACTTTTTAATCATGATTTAAAGGATTTTGGGCAGCATAACCCCTTAGGGTTATGAATTTTCTAATTTTACAACTCAACCCAAAAATCACATAACCAAATAACAATCACCAATAACAACTTCCATACACTAAGAAGTTGAGGTTTTGGAGATTACCTCTTTGATCCTTGATGTTTCTCTCTCTAGGACGTCCTCTTTCTCTTCTCCTTGAGCTAAGAATTTGTCTTCAAGATCATAGATTCATGAAGAAGCATGGTTTAGAGAAGGATATAGGGGAAATGTTACAAGGAAAGCTTAAGAATCAACTCTTACCTTAAGATTTCTTCTTCCTCTTCCCTCTAACTCTTCAAAGTTTCTCCAAACTCTCTCCCTCTCTATGTTGAACAAAAATGCATGAAGGGAAGGGAAGAGAAAACCTTCATAAAAATGCTCCATTGATTCCAAACCATTGATCTCATCTAAGGTTGTTATAGTGACACATGTCAACCACCATACTTCCCTCCATGCTTGCACCATACCTCTTCACTTTATGCCATACTTTGACTTGCTTGCTTCATTTGATTTCCATTAGATTGGAACCAATTCTCCTTCTTCCTTGGCTAAAAACGTGCTCCCTCTTATGCTCCAACTAAATCAAATGTTCCTTCCATTTACTCAAGTCAATTGGTACAAGAGTTGGTTACGTAACCTTATGACATAAGTAAGGACTTACGACACAACAATTATTTCCATTATCTTGCATGTGGTGTTGACACTTGGTATCATTAGATTTTGACACTTGTCTTCTCCTCCTTCATCCCTTAATTTCTAAAATAATTAAGAGAAAAAGGAAGATTACTTTATTTCTTAAATTTTCGGAATAATGCCAATTCTGGCAGATTTTATGCCTTAACTTTGAAAAATCATAACTAATTTTGTAGACATCATTTTAATGCCATTCCAAAGCCTATGGAACCCTTATTGAGTCTAGTTTCAAGGAAAAATATGGAATTTTACTGACTAGGATCATATCGTTCCCAGATTTTCAATCTTTGACCGCTGCTCCAGAAATTAGTCAATTTTGCTGGACAAACTTCAAAAATTCATAATTCTCAATACATAAGTCAAAATGGCTTATAATACCTATCAAATTAAAGCTTAGGCTGTCTTCTTTCACCTTGTAAAATTTCATAATTTTTGGTTATCATATGGTCTTCCAAAACTATATGACAATTCCACTTTCTCGTAGGCGATTTCACTGAAACCACTATTCCACTTTCAATTTTCAATATTTAATTCCTTTGGCCTTAAATATTCACCATTTCATTGAATATATAAAATAATTACAATATATTCTTGGTGAATAAAATTTGGGGTGTTACATTATATGCAGCTTGGTTAGAAAATATTTACGCAATAAAATAGTTCAAACATGTAATAATTTTCTATATTGGGTGTGCAGTGAAATATTTAAAAAAAATTGATTCTTTTTATTATCTTTCAATATATGACTATATGTATGGTTTCAAGTTTCAACTGATCTTAACCTTCTATTTGCACTCTATCCTTGTCACCTGAGGCGTGGGCAAATTTTTAGTGTTATTTTACTTACAAATTTTTATAATTTTATAATTTTATTTTATGTATAAATTTGGACAAAATTTTAATGTATACATTCATGAACATGTTTTTTCTTTGATACATTATTCATGAACATGTTTTAATGAATACAAAATGAATGAAATGCATAAATTTATTGGTCCATGAACAACTTTAAAAATGGCACAGGCTAGTAGAAATAATTAAAGAGTAATATTCATTGAATAAAGAGATATAATTAATAGGTTGGCAAAACAAAAAACAAAAAAACAGAGATATAAATAATAGAACTTTTTAATGAACAAATAATTGAATTTCACGTTAAAAAATAGGATTTATATACAAATTTATTTCAAAAGTCTTTGCTCACGAATGCTAGATATGTGGAAGTTTTTTTATTCAATGTGGCCCTATCACTGAATAAAAAACCTAATTTTGACCTTTAGTTAAGTTTGAATATTAGCATAAAAATAAAAAATAGAAGAAACAATACATTAAATGATGAGTTAGGCAATTGAGATAAAAAAAACGGGGACCATATTCTTGCCTCTCTTTTCATTTTTCTTAATTTGATGCTCTCTTTTACCTCTAGATCAAAACCAAATTTTATGATATAAGTTAAGTGTAACGCCCTTACCTTGTTTTAACCTTTTTTCAGAGTATTCATGGAAAATGATATGCGGTTTAGTGGGCAACATAGGAATAACATGAATATACTAATAATAAGTGCATGATTACATAAATTCCCCATAGGGGTTCATACATGATCATTACCATCAACATAGCCATACAGGGCTACTTGGGTATCTAAACTCATCCCAATAAAACAGAGACATCTTCTTGTCTTCATTCCATCATTGCAATCCCCTCATATGGTTCTCTGCATTGTTCTCAGCATATCTTCTGTCTTCTCATGTCTAAATTGTTGGTATGGGAAGATGAGATTCGAGAGAATCTTAGTAGAAAAACAATACCAATATGCATGTACAATAAATGTTTAATATATGACATACTTGCATCACATAACTCATACTCACACAATGACAAATCTGTAAGCTCAATGCTTCGAACAATATACTTATGGCCATAGCATAAATTGTAACATAGCTTCAAATCATTCATACATGTTCACATAATCAAGCAAAGCAATAACATGCATCAACACACTAATACAAATATTAAATACATGCAGGAGAGGTAAGTTCCCTACCTTAACCTTTTTCGTCACGAGATGTGTGCCTCGTAAAGTGTGCCAACAGCTCGGGCTCCATATTCGATCCTACAATGCCAAAGGTACCGTTCAGACACTCCCATAGTGTTTCTGGGGGTTATATGAGCCTATTATGAAAATTTACTAAAATGCCTCCGGGGACCTGGCCCGGCCTTGACGTACCCCTCCGGCTGTACTTTTCCTAAAATTCTATTCTGCGCTATCCTGACATATTTTCGCCCAAGAAATCCATTTTCGGACTCAGAATTATCAAATTCAATGTTGAATTACAACATTACACTTGGCAGCCCCACTTTAAGGGTTTCAGGGGTGTTTTCGTAATTATGCTTTTTCGGGCTTTTCCGAAAAAGTGACCAACTGTAACCCCATCTAATTTTCGTTCTTGAACTCAACGGAACTATCAAATCATTGAAAATCCATCTCTAACCCCTCTAAACTATCCTTGGCCGAAATTCTCAATTCCCCGGGAAAAATTGGGGTTTTTCGATTTCGGGTCCGCAGACGTGTTTGTTTCTACTCCTAACCACTTTATTAACCATTATATTATGTTACAACTAACATTAAGACCCAATTTGGGTAGCATAACCCCTAGGCCATATCATTTCCAAACTTTAAAACCAATGGCAATCTGGTGAAATTTCACCAATTAAATTGCTCACAGCAGTCAGAATAAGCAATATACGAAAGTTTGGAAGTTACCTCAAGCTCCCACTAGCTTTTTCTCAAGGTGGCTGAAAACCCTAGCCTTAGAATTTAAGACCGGAAAGTTTTAGAATTTTTAGACATCATTTGCCTATTCAAAACGTCAACACAAACAGACTGCTTAATAAGAAGTTTCAATGGATAGAATTTCCCAACTTTCCATTTAATGTTTCAAACCAATTCCAATGACCAAATAACACAACATGACATCAATTGCACCACATCACACCATCCAATTTCAACATTTTGAAATTATGCAAAATCATGGCAAAATTCACAATTCTCATCATCTTCTCCAGAAGTGTTCATTTATCACTACTCACATCCACTTTTGAAGTCATTTATTCTTAACCGAAATTTGGAATCTGGCTAAACCAGGGCCTAGCAATCCACTTATTTCAGACTTATTCTCTAGCCTCAAATCTCAAAATTCAGGGTATTACATTTCTCCCCCATTCAATAAATTTCGTTCTCAAAATTTGTCGCACCACTTAATCTACAAACTACGGACGCTTCTTCATGACAGCTTTCATTTCACAAATCATTTCATATTGGGACGGTCCCTTCTAGACCACCCACCCAAATAATATGCCACAAATTTGATTCTCGCAAGAATCTGAAACAATGAATGCAACCTAGTTGCCACAAACTGCAATCGACCCATTTCACGATTGCCACACAAACACAATCACCATACATTTGCCAAATAAATGCAATCGCCTCTACGTACGATCGTCACAGCACATTATCATCACATATCACAATATCTGGAGGCTCTAAATCATGAGCCATATCATAAGATCTTGGCAGTTGGGAGGCATTGGCCACCACTTTGCTCAACTCAATAAAGTTACTCCTTTCGGGAGTAACCTTAAAGCACCACAAACTCACTTCACATAATGACAACCTCTGTTGTATACACAAGTACTTCAGCTCTCGCTGTTTGCACATATACCTCGGCTTCCCACCGTTTACCACATTCATAACATTATCACATCGTCGTATCAACTTTCACGATGTTACCCTTACCCGTACACCCACCAATGGCTCCGCGAGTGGTAACCGGGACTTTTGGGTCTCAACCACAATATCATATTTCCGTATCAACTTCCACATTGTTACCCTCACCCGTATACCCACCAGTGACTCCGCTAGTGGTAACCAGAACTTTTGGGTATTACACAGTATCCACAGCAGATTCATATTGATGCGTGACTCGCAATCGCAAGTCACAAGACGATAGCGCTCCCGGCTGTATACACAATGATACGTGATGATTGTCACAAGTGATAGCTCCAAAGCTGTATCTAGCTACCACAATTATGCATGACTCATAAGTCACAAGACAACAGCTTTTGCTGTATAATGACAGCTCTCATGGCCATGGTGTAATAATAACCTCAATTACCGCTGTATGCACAGAAATGACAGTTTGCGCTGTATAACGACAGCCTTCACTGTATAACGATAGCTTTTACGGCCATAGTGCAATAACGACCTCAATCACCACTGTATGCACAGAAACGACAGCTTGCGCTGTATAATGGCATCTTACGCTGTATAACGACAGCTTTTACTGTATAACAATAGCTCTTATGGCCATGGTGCAATAACGACCGCAATTACCACTGTATGCACAGAAATGACAACTTGCGATGTATAACGATAGCGTTTTCTGTATAATGACAACTATCCTAGCTGCATTCACATAGCTTCCACAACAACACACGTAGCATATCTTCTGTCTTCTCCTGTCTAAATTGTTGGTAAGGGAAGGTGAGATTTGAGAGAATGTCAGTAGGAAAACAATACCAATATGCATGTACGATAAATGTTTAATGTATGACATACTTGTATCACATAACTCATACTCACACAATGACAAATCTGTAAGCTCAATGCTTCGAACAATATACTTATGGCCATAACATAAATTGAAACATAGCTTCAAATCATTCATACATATTCACATAATCAAGCAAAGTAATAATATGCATCAACACACTAATACAAATATAAAATGCATGCAGGAGAGGTAAGTTCCCTACCTTAACCTTTTTCGTCACGAGATGTGTGCCTCGTAAAGCGTGCCAACAGCTCGGGCTCCATATTTGTTCCTACAATGCCAAAGGTACCGTTCAGACACTCATATAGTGTTTCTAGGGGTTATATGACCCTATTATGAAAATTTACTACCTCGAGGACCCCGCCTGGCCCTGCCGTACCCCTCCGGCTGTACTTTTTCCAAAATTCTATCATGGGCTATCCTGACATATTTTCGTCCAAGGAATCCATTTCCGGACTTAGAATTATCAAATTCAATGTCAAATTATAACATTACGCTTGTCAACCCCACTTTAAGGGTTTCAGGGGCGTTTTCGTATATATGTTTTTTTGGGCTTTTCCGAAAAAGTGACTAACTGTAACCCTATCTAATTTTCGTTCTTGAACTCAACGGAATCATCAAATCATTGAAAATCCATCTCTAACCCCTCCAAACTATCCTTGGCCGAAATTCTCAATTCCCCAGGAAAAATTGGGGTTTTTTGGTTTCGGTTCCGCAGACGTGTTTCTTTCTACTCCTAACTACTTTATTAATCATTACATTATGTTACAACTAACATTAAGACCCAATTTAGGCATCATAACCCTTAGGCCATATCATTTCCAAACTCTAAAACCAATGGCAATGCGGCGAAATTTCACCGATTAAATTTCCCACAGCAGCTAGAATAAGCAATATACGAAAGTTTGGAAGTTACCTCAAGCTCCCACTAGCTTTTTCTCAAGGTGGCTGAAAACCCTAGCCTTAGAACACCCAAATTTGTGCTCCAAAAACCTTGAAGAACATAGAAGAATAGCTTAGGAGAGTAGTTATACGCGTTAGGTAAGGATTTACCGAAGAAATCGACTTACCGTACAAGTTCTCTTCTCCTTCTCTCTCTAGAATTTCTCACAACTTATCTCTCATGCTGCAGCTAAATGGAACGGTTTTGGGTTGATGGAAGAGGTGGATGATGATTTAATATAATATAATATTATTTTCTAATTATTTACTAAATTTCCAACAATTTCAGATTTTTACAAAATTCTGGCAGATGTCTGTCCAAACTTTGAAAAATTATAACTAATTCTAGAAAAATTGAAATTAGGTGATTCCAAAGCCAAATAAAAGCTATTTACGTCCTCTTCACTAGAAAAATATAGATCATTACCAGAAATCACCACACAATTCCAGAATTACACAAAATTCACTACTGCCCCAAAACAGAGTCCGGTTTCGACATCAAAATTTGGATAACCAGAACTCCCAACTCACAAAACGAAATGACACAATTTATATGTCTATTTTCAAGTTTGGAATGTGGACTTTAAGATTGGAAAGTTTCATAATTTTTAGACATCATTTTCCTATTCATAAAATCAACACAAACAGACTGCCTAGTAAGAAGTTTCAATGGATAGAATTTCCTAACTTTCCATTTAAATTTTCAAACCAATTCCAATGACCAAATAACACAACATAACATCAATTGCACCATATCACACCATCCAATTCCACCATTTTGAAATTATACAAAATCATGGCAAAATTCACAATTCTTATCATCTTCTCCAAAAGTGTTCATTTATCACTAATCGCATCCATTTTTGGAATCATTTACCCTTAACCGAACTTTGGAATCCGGCTAAACCAGGCTTAGCAATCCACTTATTTTAGGCTTATTGTCTAGCCTCAAATCTCAAAATTTGGGGTATTATATTAAAGGAAATAGAATTAATATTAAGTGTAATTAATATTATGTATATTATTGGACTATTTTATTAGCAGCTAGTTAGTATACCATAGGCCTATATAAAGGCCACATGATATTTAGTTTGTGTGTTGTGGGTGTGGCATAATGCCCAACTAATTATTGTATGTATTGTTGTTTAGATTAATAATAGTTCTCAATTCTGTTCACATGGTACCAGAGTCCCAGGTTGGGGGTGGCCCAATTGAGTTTTCAGCCCACGCATTCTTCCTTGTTTGGAGTCCATTCTAGGTCAGTTTTTTCTTGGTTATTGGTAATACCCAACTAAGAGAAAGGCCTCTCATCGTCATCTCTTTCGTACGAGTCGTAGAATCAAGAAAGGAACCTAGAGTTTTCATTCAACAAATCGTGTTCCACTGTGACGCTTAGATCTTCATCAACATTCTTATCTCTCCAGCACAATTGCAAAAGCAAGATTAGCAATCTTGCCATCCTCTGAATTGCGCTAATACCCTTTTAGACCGATCAACAATTCCAATTGGAGACGTTGCTCCCTCCTTCGTCAAGCTTTAATCACGTCGATATACTTTCAGAAAAGATTAAGCATACCAACAAGGACAATGTAGGAACCTTATATCAACGATTCTTTATAGATTCAGTGTTTTAACGAAGATCTGTCAGTCCAATTTTGAATATCCATCACCACACCTATTGAGTTCTTAATGCAAATCCTCATATATATCTACATATTTCCTTTTTTGATCGATCTCCTCTCCTTCTCATTCTCGGATTACAATATGGGTAAAGATGATGAAGTTTCTTTATATGATTTACCAACAATTGATTTCTCAGACCCATTGTATTGGCATGCTTCTAACATGCAAGCAAAGACTCTTATGTCTCAAGTGCTACGAGGATAAAAAAATTATAAGTTTTGGAGTCTATCTATGTGAATTGCAAGAATAAGCTTAGAATAATCGATGGTACCTACACCTAAGAGGAACAACCATCAACCTTTCGTGATTTGTAGGACTGATGCAATTCAGTCAGTCTTTCTTGATTGATTAATTCCGTAGACAAGTAGATTGCTACTGGGATTGTGCTTTCTAATAGTGCTCAATTTGTTTGGTTAGAACTCAAAGAGCATTTTCATAAAGCATATGGGACTTGTATTTTTTCACTTCATAAAACTATTAGTAGATTGACCTAGGGAGCCATGAATATGTCTAAGTACTTCACCAAGCTTAGGGACCTTTGGGATGAATATGATTCTCTTGTCCCATTCCCCAGCTGCCATTGTTCAACTACTCAAGAGTATACAATAGTCATTTAGCAACATCGTGTTTTACAATTCCTTATGGGACTTAATTATAGCCATCACTATGCAAGAACACAAATACTCCTTTAAACTCCTTTGCCAACTATCTATCACGCATACTCCATTAACTCTCAAGATGAATCACAAAGGATTATTTCTCATCGTTCTAATGGGGCACCAAATGGGGTTACTATGACCACTATAGGTGGCTAAATTGGTTGAGGAAGAGCAAGAGGAAGGATATTGCAGGATTAGTGCTCGTACTATAATAGGCAGGGTCATAAAAGAGACAACTACAACCAACTAATAAGGTTTCCCTCAACTTTCAAGGGGAAAACCTCTCAAGAATCCTTCTATAACATCACTACAAGGACGTCTTATTCTCAATATCAGCAACTATCCTTTTATACTGATGCATCATCCATTCAACTTCCCATTACCAAAGCACAATATAAGCGAATCTTGTAGATTCTTAAACAAGATTTTAGTGACATAGTTGTTGGCATTACTGATTACATTGAAGAAAGCATACCAAGTCAAATTACTACCATAACTTTTTTATCATCTAAATTACATTAGTTAATTGACTTAGGTGCAACATGTCATGTAGCTAGTAGCCTAGGGATGTTAGATTTTGTCAAAACGTATTCAGGACCATCTAGAAAGATGAAGATGCCAATTGTTGAACAAATGAGTATTACACATACAGGCACCATTAAATTTTTTGATGATATTGTTTTGATTGATGTATTTTATGCCCCTGGATGCTACTTTGACATAATCTCTATTTCTAGGCTTCTAAAGATAATAAATCTATTGTGTTGTTCTATCCAGAGTTTTGTATCATGCAAGAAATCTCCAATGGGAGGGCAATAGTGATTGATAGATTGTCTAGTGGTCTACATCTAGTTGACAGAAATAAGGCTTTTGAATACTGTTTTGAATGTTAATCATAGCCAATATGCTAAGTTGAATCAGAATATTTGGCATCAACGATTAGGACATGCTTTTATAGAGAAAATTAGAAACTTAAATTTGATTAGGACTGATTTTCCTCATTTTTGTATTGAACAAAGTGATGTATGCCCACATGCAAAACAAACTAGGTTACCTTTTCCATCTAGCCAATCTAAACTTAGACATTGTTTTAAGCTCATTCATGTTAATGTAGGGATCCCTATAGGGAACCAACTTATAAAGGACATATATATTTCTTAACAGTTGTTGATGATTTTGTTAGTACAAGCATTTCACTCAAGAGGGGGTGAATTGGGTGATTAAAAAAATTTAAACTAATGATGATAATTAACAGAAATTAAATCAAAGTTGAGAGTTAGAGGAGTATCACCGAAGTGTACACCAGAGATTTATACTAGTTTAGTCACAACCTCTTTGACCTATGTCCAGTCCTCAAATTGCTTCTGAGATTTTCACTATAGCTTCTAAGATTCAATGGGTTTTTGGCACCTCAGTATACTGCAATTTCCTTTTTTGGACACTCGCTCCCCTTTACACAATGTAAACCAATACCCGACTTAAGGTCCTACTACCTTAAGTAATCTCAAGAAAATGTGTTGAGTTTTTTTTTATGAATTTCTCTCTCAAAGAGCAAATGTATAATCACTGACATACAAAGTACAAAGAGAATAATAATCAATGTAAAACAGAGCACTTAAGGCAGACTTGAATGATTTCTCAGTTTGGTAGTTGATCTGCTTTGAATGCTCCATATTTATAGTTTGAGTGAAGCAAATAACTGTTGTAAGTATTTCATTTGTCCGTTAGAGTACCGTTACTTCCTCTGAATTTCACTATAGCTTCCATCAATGGGTTTTTGGCACCTCAGTACACTGCAAGTTCCTTCTTCGGACACTCGCTTCCCCTTACACAATGTAAACTAATACCCGACTTACGGACTCACTACCTTAAGTAATCTCAAGAAAATATGTTGATTTTTTTTATGAATTTCTCTCTTAAAGAGTAAATGTATAATCACTGACATACAGAGTAAAAAGAGAATAATAATCAATGTAAAATAGAGCACTTAAGGTAGACTTGAATGATTCCATAGTTTGGTAGTTGATCGAATTTGAATGCTTTATATTTATAGTTTGAGTGAAGTAAACGACCGTTGTGAGTATTTCATTTGTTTGTTAGAGTACCGTTGCTTCCTTTGAACATTCCTTGTGTGTGGTAAACTAGCCGTTAGAGAAGAGAGAATGTCTTCGTTCAAATACCGCTCGCATTAAATGCTTCTGACACAAAATCACTTTTTTATATCCTTACTTGATCTCTTCATTTTTGACCTGAGAAAGCTTTTTACACTAATGAAATGAGATATTAGACTGAAAGATAATAATCAATCATATGATCATTCAATGATTTCTGGAAATTAGCTAAAGGTGTTCTATTTTTTTTGGAAACCATCACTCGAGTGATCTTGACTTAGCAATTTTAAAATATAAAGATATTGGATGGATCACTTAAGTGTTGTGCTAGTGATCCATGAATAATATCACTTGAGTGATCTGCATTAGATCACTCGAGTGCTCTATTAGTGATGCTACAAACTGTATCACTCGAGTGATCACTTAAGTGATCTGTAATAGATCACTTGATGGATCACTCGAGTGCTCTGCTAGTGATCTTCACCTTGTTATATTACTCGAGTGCTCTACTAGTGATCTAAAAAATGGGATCACTCGAGTTGTCACTTGAATGATTTAACCTTTGAAAATTTTCAATAGAGATCACTTTCAGAATCACTCCAGTGTCACACCCCACCCTCATTCTCTTTCACCGTCGGGGATGCACACAGTCCTCACTCGAACCGATGTTAGCTACCAGAGGACTCTTGGCGTGGCGGTGTACTCAAAGGAATATAATCCCCCCTTGGGATTTTCTTTCACCTCCCCACGACTTGAACTCTCAACCTAGGGTTAAGAATAAGAGTTTGGTAAGACGTGGTACCACGTCTTAATCTTACCCCAGGTTGAGAGTTTGACTCATGGGGAGGCGAAAGAAAATCCCAAGGGGGGATTATATTCCTTTGAGTACACCGTCATGCCAAGAGTCCTTTGGTAGCTAACAACGGTTCGGGTGAGGGCTGTGTGCATCCCTGACGGTGAAAAAGGATGAGGGTGGGGTGTGACATCCAGTGCTATATTGGTGATGCCTTTTATCTCATTACTTGAGTGATCTACAGTCATTACTCTCAAAACTTGACATAGAGCATCGCTGGAACAGAGCACATTTTAACACTTCATCACTTGAGTGGTCACTCGAGTGATGGCACTGTATGCTTCAGAAAACCTTTCCTGATTGTTCAAAAACTTTTTGTTTATCATCAAAATCTTTTGTATTATCTTTTTAAACATTTTTTCATTATCATAATCTTTTGTATTATCTTCTCAAACCTTTTGTTATCATTAAAACATGAGGTCTGACATTCTCCCCCTTTTTGATGACGAAAAAACTTGTTGGTTTTTGAAAAGAGCATGTCAAAGGATTTTACAAAATCATATTAAACTTGAATTTGAAAATGATAAGACTACATACTTCAATACAGATTAATATGATATTATAACGACTTCAATTTCACATACAAAAGTTAATATCATTGATAAACCTAATAACTTTGTAGCATGTTTATAAAACAGTAATCATAACATAAGTACATCAAGATATAACATAGATACTCCCAAAAACCCCCCATACACCCAAGCTATATCATTTATAAAAATAGTGTATACTCATTAAATCACTATCCAGTCCTTCTCCCCTTTTTTGGCATCATCAGAAAGGGTGGACTAAGCAGGATAGTCAGGGCTAGAGTTAGGTAAGGAAGGATTAATGGCTGTAATAGGAGTAGCTGAGATAGGAGAGGATGCATATCATGTGTATCACCTCCTTGAGCAACAAAGGTGGCTGAATAAGATAGAATGAGCTCTGGAAGGTGAAGAACAGAGACCTGTATTAGATCTTGAGGATCAGGAACATACAGGGGAGTGTGCTAAGGTGGCGAAGGTGGTGGCTAAAGAGAGGATGTAACCACTAATTCCTCAGTATCATCAGAATGCTGAGAGTGATGAAAAGTAATTCCTCAGTATCATCAAAATGCTGAGAGTGATGAAAAGGAGACTGAGGAAGTGACTCTGTAGCTATAGGTGAGGCGACTGGTATGACTTTATAGCAGGTTGTACTGGAGTACGTTCATTTAGGGTGATGTCAATTTGTATGGAAGGTATGGGATTGGCCATGGTGAACAAAATATTGCTCGGTGAGGGATCAGAGACTGGAGCTGAGGCTGGTATAGATACAGTAGGAATGGAGGAGCTCAGTGTCAAAGCATTAACCTTCTCATGAAGAGACCTGAGAAGGTTGGTATCTTAATCAGTGTGTTCGTCTGAGCCTCCTGCTAAGCCAACACTACTCAATTGTACTTGTTCATGTGCTCAACCATTTCTTTCATCTTATAGTTCATGTGAGTTATAAGTTTTACATTCATATTGGCAATGTCTACATAAAAACCTTGAAGCACTTCCTTCAAGTAATTTTGTATTGTAGAGCCAAAAGAAGGAAGGGGCTATGGTAGTGGCATGGGCAGAGGATAGAGTACCATCCATCCTACTAGTCTCAGCATCAAATGTCTTCTTCTTCTTCAGAGTAGAATGCATAGAATGCTTCAGAGGCAGCTCTATCCCTAACTTCCCTATCTGGTTTCTTCCTACCGGCAACAACCTCTCAACTAGTTCATTCACCTTTAAGTACCATATCTTGTTGGCTTTGAGGAAGAGGGAGATCAACTGTGGATATGGCATTGGTGTAGTGCGGGTACCAGAGAACCTATATTTCTTGATCTCTAAAAAGATCAATTCCCCTAAATTTCTCTTCTATTTCATCAATATAGAAGCCAAAAGCCCATAATCTCTATTGATGAGGAGGGTAAAGCTGTTGGATTTTTTTATTATGGCTCTAGAATATATGTACCTAAGGACTCTGGGTAGATTACACATGTCCCCTGGGTTGAAAGTCAGTGACCCTACTCTCTCACGGACCTTAGGATGCTGAAGATCTGGTTCGGTGTAAGCTTGGTAGGGGTATCCTGTGGTGGCTTAGTGATTCCTAGTCACTTGTTGATCTTAGAAGCAGAGATAAGTAATTTCTTTCCTCTTACTTTTGTTTCCAACTCCTCTCCTATAACAAAACCTCCCTCAGAACAATCTTCAACTGACTTAAGGTTGTAGTAGAAGTGCATGACTACCTTGGCACAATAGGGTAAGTACAGAGACAACCAAGGCATGTAATGTCCTAGGTTCTCACTCAGATCAATTTTGATTGCTTCAAATAAACCTTTTAAATCCATATAATACATCTTACACATTTTTCTCTGGGAGAAGTACTCTGTGAATTTCTTCAAAGCCTCAAGTTTGTCTGAGTTGAAGCCCTTGGGAGGTGTTGTGATGTCTTCTTCCTCCTCCTTATTTTCTCCTTCCTCAGATTCCTTTATTTGTATAGGCTATGATTGAGCAGGTTTAGAAGAAGATCCAAGCTTAGGTTTTGACTTCAATACTTCTTCAAGCATTGTAGCCATAACTTTGCTAACCTAAGCACTGTATTTAGCCTCTTGTCTATCCTTCTTAGTCCAATAAGGAGTGTCAGAGTCAGAGTCTGAAGGTGGAGGGCTAGGAGGGGCTTTGGATTTTCCTTTCCCTAAAGGTATTAAAGCCTTTGTCTTTGATCTAGTAGCCATTAGTTCTTGAATGATTACACCCTTTAGTTTGGGTAGTGGCTCCAAAGGAGATTGATTTAACACTTTTGGTGAAGGATGTTTTGGAGACTTGGACTTCGGTGTGGATGATTTCTTCTATTTCTTTGATGGGGGAGGAGATAGAGACTCAAAAGATCAACCCTGAGTGATCTTTGTTCTTGCTATGGAGGATTGAGCACACTAACTTTGAGATTTTCCCTTTGAAAGTTGCATCAACCAAAGGTTAAGGCAGCAAATTCTGAAGTTTTTATGACATTTTTTAGTATGGAAATTGGTAGGTTTTCAGCTGAAATAAGTGGGTAAGATTATAGGAAAAGTTGTAGACAAAGTACTGGGAGAGTCACTGGAAGTGATTTGGTGAAAATGACACTATATAAACTACTGTTCCTGACATCACTCAGTGATCTTGGCACATCACTCGAGTGGTTACTCAAGCGATCATGCCTAATAGCTATAAAACTTAAGCAATTTAAACCATACCTGACATGAATAATCTAGTAATTACTCATAAGTGATTCCTTCATGAGTGGTAGGATCTAGATCGTAAGTTAAAGTAATAATTTGGTTGAATTTTCCACTGCACAGATGATCACTCGAATGGTCACTCGAGTGATTTTGGTGGATCACTCGAGTGATCTATCCTTCCAGATTCCAACTCTGCATTTCTAACCGTTATGCTGTTTCAATTTGAATCTTTTGAACTTCTCAGACTCTTCATCTCATCATTTGAGTGGTTACTCGAGTAATGTTCTTTATCACTAGTTGACATCACTCAAGTGATGTCATAGTAATGATCACTGCAAGACATCACTCGAGTGATGTCGTGGTGATCATCTCCTCTATTCACCTTTATTTCTCTTAGCATTGAGTAGGGCATTTTGACATAGTCCTGCAAAACAAACTTCTAGATGCTCAAATGCTTAAGTTAGTTAAATTATCATCAAAACATAATTAAATTACTTTTATAAACATGAAAATACTTACAATTCATTAGGATTTACCATTCCCAATTCTCTTCATATAAATAAAAATTGATCTTTCACTAGAGGTTTTGTGAAATTATTAGTTATTTGAAGGTGGGTAGGAATGAATACCACTTTGACATCCTTCTTTTAAACATGATCTCTAATGAAGTGGTGTCTCAGATCAATGTGCTTGGTTCTAGAGTGTTGAACTGGATTCTTTGCCAAACTTATCGTGCTGGTATTGTCACAATAGATAGGTATCTCTCTTAAGTAGATGCCAAGGTCTTGAAGTTGTTGCTTTAGCCAAAGCACTTGAGCACATCAACTTGAATCAGCAAGATATTCAGCTTCCATTGATGATAGAGATATTATGTTCTGTTTCTTCCTAAACCAAGATACTAATGAACTTATAAGAAATTGACATTGTCCACTGGTGCTTTTTTGTCTATTTTATATCATCCATGGTCAGAATCTAAATGTGCAACCAGGTACTTATTTCTTCCCTTAAGATACCAGATGCCAAACTCAGATATGTCGGCAAGATATCTGAAGACTCTTTTAACCATCTCAGCATGCGATTCCTTTGGAGCTGACTAATATCTTGCACACATTTCAACACTGAATTGGATATCAAGTCTACTTGTCGGAGATAGAGTAAGTAACTAATATTTCCTCTATATTTAGTGATGTTATAATCTTCTCCTTTTACATCAGCATCAACTAGTATGGTTGAGCTTATAGGTGTGTATGCTCCATTTCCCTAATCCATTCCGTACTTCTTCAGTAGCTCTTTTAGATACTTTGTTTGGGATAGAAAGATCCCGTTCTTCCTTTGTTTGATTTGTAAACCAAGGAAGAATGTCAGTTCCCCTATCATTGATATCTCAAACTCACCCTACATTGTTTCAGAGAATTCTTTGTACAAAAGATCAGTAGTAGCACTGAAAATGATATCATCAACATATATTTGAACTATTAAACTATCATTTCATTTTCATTTTATAAATAATGTTATGCCAACTCTTCCTCTAACAAAACCTTGATCAATAAGAAACTTGCCAAGTCTTTCATACCAAGCTCTTGGAGCTTGTTTCATACCATAAAGAGCTTTCTTTAGTTTGAAGACATGATCAGGTTTAGCCACATTCTCAAATCCTAGAGGTTGTTTCACATATACTTCTTCCATAATATATCCATTTAAAAATGCACTTTTCACATCCATTTGATAGAGTTTAAATCCCTTGATACACGTAAAGGCTAAGAGTATTCGTATGGCTTCCAATCTTGTTACTGGAGCATATGTTTCCTCATAATCAATACCTTCTTGATTATAACTTTTGGCCACCAATCTTTCCATGTTTCTGACAATGATTGCGGATTCATCAAGTTTGTTTTTGAAAAAACATTAAGTGCCAATAACTGGGTGATCTTTAGGCCTAGGTACCAAATCCCAAACTTCATTTCTTAAAAAATTGATTGAGTTCTTTTTGCATTGCTATCACCCAATCATTGTCTAATAGGGCTTCATCAATGTTTGAAGGTTTAAGCTCAGATATAAATGCAGAGAAACTAACTTCATTTAAAGTTTTCTTTCTAGTTTTTAATCCTTCACTTACTTCTCCTATGACTTAGTCTAGGGGATGACTCTTATTATACTTCCAAGCTTTAGGTTGACTCTGCACAGAAGGTACGTTTTTATTTTCAATTTTCTCAACATCAGGATTGGAGGAAATAGGAGTAACCTAATTATTTTCTTGAGAAATAACCATTTCATATTCATTGTCAATGGTTTTGTCAGTGGATTCATTTTCATCAAATACAACATGGATTAATTCTTCAACAATATATGTCCTTTTATTAAAAACTCTATAAGTTTTACTTTGATTTGAATAACCTAGGAATATTCCTTCATCAACTTTAGAATCAAATTTTCCTAGGGTATCTTTACCATTATTATGAATGAAACACTTACAATCGAAGATGTGCAAATAAGCAATGTTTGGCTTTCTTCCTTTGTATGCTTGTACAGAGTTATTCCAAGTTTTGATATAATATAAGCTCTGTTTGAGATATAACAAGCAGTGCTCATTGCATCAGTCCAGAAAACTTGGGACATGTTCTTTTCATTCAACATAGCTCTGGCCATCTTTGGAAGCACTTTGTTCTTTCTTTCTACAAATCCATTTTGTTATGGTGTCCTTAGTGCAGAAAAATTATGATCATTGTCATTGGTGTCACAATATTCTCCAAAGGCCTGATTCTCAAATTCACCTCTGTGGTTTTTTCTTATACCTGCAATGCACATACCTTTCTCATTTTGCACTTTTTTGGAAAATACAATAAATTCACTGAAGGTTTCATCTTTTGAGGATAAGAAAATAGTCCATGTAAATCTAGAGAAATCATCAACAATGACCAATGAGTATAAATTACCACCAAGAATTTTAACTCTTAGCAGTCCAACTAATTCCATATGAAGTAGTTGAAGTGGTCTGATTGTTGTGATTTCTTTTTTGGATTTAAAAGATGACTTTGTTTGTTTACCCTTTTGACATGCATCACATACTATATCCTTTTTAAAATTTAATTTGGGTAATCCAATAACTAAGTCACTTTTAAGTAACTTGCCTAGTTGTTATATTGATGTGAGCCAGTCTTTTATACCATAACCAACTTTCATCAGTGTTACTTAGGAAGCAATTTTCAAAAATATTTTTGCTCATATCAAAGGTACAAAAATTACCTTCTCTTGTTGCTCTGATTTTTGCTTTGAGATTCTTCTCTATTTGTAAATCCTTCTTAGTCATAAGTAATCATTCTTCTGAATCAAATATCACCTAATTGCCTTTATTTATTCTTTGATTCACACTCAGTAGATTATGATATAGTCCTTCGACATACTATACACCTTTTACTTGAATTCCCTTATTGCCTTTAACCTCTCCTATTCCTGGTATCTTGCCAGACTGGTTCCTCCAAATTTTAGTTTTCTACCTGTTAGCCTCTAATGTCGAGAAGTTTTCTCGGTCACCTATCATATGTCGAGAGCATCTACCATCTATGTACCATTTATTGGTTCTGGATGCTCTGAGACATACCTATAGTAAAAAATAGTTAAGTTTTAAGTACCCATATCTTTTTGGGTCCTTTTAGGTTAATGTAAATCACTTTCTATACATATGATCATTTAGGCACCCAATTATAGGTTCCTATTCTGCCCTTCTTTCTATGAAAACATGATGAGGTATAGTGACTCTTTCTATTACAGAAATTTCAATTTGCAAAAGGATTTGATATATGCATAAAATGCTGAGAATAATTCAAATAAGTTTTACCTCCTATTTTCTTCCTTCCTTTCTTTTTGTCTATTTTTGGAATCATATCCAATACCAAATCGATCATTTACAAAACATTGGGCTTTCAAAATGGCATTTAGTATCTTACTGCCTTTAGTGAATTTTTTGAGTGTTTTAGTGAGATCGGCATTTTTCTTTTGAAAAACAGAATAGTTTTCACAATTCTTTTTAGAAACAGAAAGTTCTTTGAGAACTTTAATCTTCTTTTTGTAGGAAACTAATTCTTTAATAAATTTAGAATGTAAAGCATTATATTCAGAATGTAATTCATCAGAGGTAGGATCAGAATCAATTACCTCTTCTTCTACTTGAGCAACCAAACAGATATTGGCTATTTCTTCTTCATCATTATCATCATCTGAGGAGCTATCTCCCCATATTGCTAATACAAAGGCCTTTTTTATTAAAGAACTTGTCTTTTTTCTTTTCTTTGTTCTTCTAAAGTTCCAGGCATTTAGACTTGATATCTCCTGCTTTCCGCATTCATAACAAATTATATGTTCTTTAGTTTCCTTTCGGTTACTGGTTCCTCCTTTCTGAAAGTTTTTGAATCCCTGACCTTTCTTGTAGAGCTTCTTGTATCTTTTTACTATTAGCCCCATTTTGTCCTCATCAAGGTCTTCCTCATCTTCTTGAGCCTTTCAATCCTTTATCACTTCAATGGTAGGCTCTTCTTTTTCTTGTCATCGATTTCTTCTAGTTCGCTTTTGAACTTTAGTTTGCTCTCATATTCAGAAAGACTTTCAAACAGAGAAGCTATAGATTACATTGATTTAACTTTAGCTTCATTAATTGATGTGACTTTGGCCTCCCACTCTTTAGAGAAGATGTTCAGAATCTTTCTTACTTGGGTATTATGATCATAGAACTTCCCGAGTGCACCAATTTAATTTACTAGATGTGTATGTCTGAGTTCAAACTCAGCTATTGACTCTCCAGATTTCATTCAGAGCATATCAAATTCTATAATGGGTGTATTGATCTGGTTTTGTTTTATACCTGAAGTTCTCTCGTGGGCTATTTCCAAGGCTTGCCACATTTCCTTTGTAGTTCGAAGTATGCAAATCCTGAAATACTCCTTTTGACTTAAAGCACTTTAGATCATCAGGATTGCTTTGTTGTCAAGAGTCATAAGCTTTTTTTTCATTGTCATTGAATTCTGCCAGAGACTTTAGAACTAGTTGTCCTTCTACAATTTTTATGGGTATATAATTCCCATTTTGAATAACCTCCCAAAGTCCATATTCTGTAGCCATAATGAATACTTTAAACTTTGCTTTCCAAAAAGAGAAGTGTTCTCCATTAAAGACTAGAGGTCTAGTAATCGAAGCTCTGTTAGGAAGAATTCCTACACCCATACTTGCCATAAGATCCTTCTTAGGTTGTTATACCTAAATAAGAAGACCTACACTCTAATACCAAATATTAGTACAGGCATTTCACCTAAAAGGGGCGTGAATTGGGTGATTAAAAAAATTTAAACTAACGATTATAATTAATAGAAATTAAATCAAAGTTGAGAGTTAAAGAATATCACCGAAGTGTACATTAGAGATTTATACTATTTCGGTCATAAACTCTTTGACCTACATCTAGTCCTTAGATTGCTTCTAAGATTTTCACTATAGCTTTCAAGATTCAGTAGGTTCTTTGCATATCAGTACATTGCAAGTTCCTTCTCCAGACACTCGCTTCCCCTTACACAATGTAAACCAATAACCGACTTAAGGTCCTACTACCTTAAGTAATCTCAAGAAAATGTGTTGAGTTTTTATGAATTTCTCTTTCAAAGAGTAAATGTATAATCACTGATGTACAGAGTAAAAGGAGAATAATAATCAATGTAAAATAGAGCACTTAAGGCAAACTTGAATGATTTTACAGTTTAGTAGTTGATCCACTTTGAATGCTTCATATTTATAGTTTGAGTGAAGTAAACAACCATTATGAGTATTTCATTTTTCCTTTAGAGTACCATTGTTTCCTCTAAAAATTCCTTATGTGTGGTAAAGTAGCCGTTAGAGCAGAGAGAATGTCTTCGTTCAAATACCGCTCGCATTAAATGCTTATGGCACAAAATCAATTTTTCATATCTTTACTTGATCTCTTCGTTTTTCACCTAAGAAAGCTTTATCACTAATGAAATGAGCTATTAAATTGAAAGAGATTCAAATATAATCAATTATATGATTATTCAGTGATTTTTGGAAATTAGCTAAAAGTGCTTTGTTTTTCTAGAAACCATCACTGGAGTGATCACTCGAGTGATCTTGACTCAACAATTTTAAAATGTAAAGATCACTAGATGGATCACTCAAGTATTGTGCTAGTGATCCATAAATAGCATCACTCGAGTGATTTGTAATGGATCACTTAATGGATTACTTGAGTACTTTGCTAGTGATCCTATAAGCTCCATCACTCGAGTAATCTATAATAGATCACTTGATGGATCACTGAGTGTTTTGCTAGTGATCTTTAACTTGTTATATCACTTGAGTGGTCACTTGAGTGATCTGACTTTTAGAAAATTTGCAATAGTAGATCACTTTCAAAACCACTCCAGCGCTGTGTTAGTAATGCCTTTTATTTGATCACTCGAGTGATCTAGGGTCATTACTCGAGTGATACCTTTCGAAACTTGACGGAGAGCATCACCAAATAGAGCATATTTTAACACTTCATAACTCAAGTAGTCACTTGAGTGATGGCACTATATGCTTCAGAAAACTTTCCCTGATTATTCAAAAACCTTTTGTTTATCATCAAAATCTTTTGTATTATCTTTTCAAGTCTTTTGTTATCATCAAAACATAGGATCTAACAGATTTTTCTTGATGCGTATGGATTTTCTTGATGATGAATAAAAATGAAGGTTCACAATACCTCAAGAATTTTATTGCATATGCACATACACAATTTTCAGCATCCATCAAAACTGTTCGAAGTGATAATGGGCTTAAGTTTACCAATTACTAACCTTACAAATTATTTTCATACTAAGGGTATTCTCCATCACTTGTCTTGCTCATATACCCCATAGCAAAACAGAGTGATATAATGTAAACATCGACACCTTCTTGAGGTGGCTAGATGTCATTTTTTCCACTCTAGAGTGCGGATTAAATTTTAGGGGGAGGGTGTTAAGACAACAACCTTTTATTAATCGAATGCCCTCTAAGGTTTTGCAAAATTGTACTCCTTTTGAACTTTTATTTGGATATCCTGCTGACTTGTCTTTGTTAAAGGTATTTGGTTGCCTAACCTTTGCTATTACTTTACAGGTTCATGATAAATTTCAATCTATAGCTTAACCATATATTTTTCTTAGGTATCCTCCTAACCAAAAGGGATACTTGCTTTATAATTTTCACATTAAGACTTTTATTGTCTCAAGACATGTCTTTTTTCATGAAAATTGTTTTCCCTTTAAATATACTTTGGGCATTAGTTAAGGGACAGATCCCAATATTGTGATTGATCCTTTTAAGAATGAGACAAACACACATGACCCTATCTTAATTAGACAGGAAAATAGCCAGCATGAGCAATTACATTAGGACAATGACACTAAGGTAATTAATAATAATAAGGGAAATTTACATGCAGAACTTGAAATTAGTAGGCCAACATGAGCTAAAAGGAATCCTACATGGATGAAAGATTATGCATGTGCTAGTAAACTTTCGCATAAATTAATAATTGGTTACGCATGTGCTATACATTATTGTACTACTGAAACTACAGGCAAGTGAAAGGTACAACACCTTATACAGTCCCATCTATCATATTTGAATATTTCACTTGATTATAAAGCTATCCTTTTTGGTATTGATGCTAATGTAGAGCCAAGTAGCTTTGAGAAGATAGTGTAGAATCCCAAGTGGATTGAGGCAATGAAGGTCGAAATACTAGCCTTGGAAGAGAATGGAACATGGAAACTAGTAAACCTCCCGAAAGGTAAGAGATCCATAGTTTATAGGTGGGTATACAAGGTGAAATATGATTCTAATGGTAATGTTGAGCGTTTTAAGGCAAGATTAGTTACCAAGGGGTATAGACAACGAGAAGGGATATATTATTTTGAAACTTTTTCTCCAGTTGTTAAAATGGAAATGGTAAGGATAATACTTACTCTTGCTATGATGCATGGTTGGGAATTGTTTCAAATGGACGTATATAATGTTAGAACCGGTTGACACCCAAGAGGGAGTGAATTAGGTGTAAGATAAGATTTAAGAACTTTGAAAATCTTTTCACATCTTAGTGAAAGCAATAAATACGATAGTAATGAATCATAAATAAACAGTCAGTTATTTAAATAATATATGCTGGAAATATAAGAACTTAAGGAAGAGAATATGCAAATTGTGATTTTTACTAGTTCGGTCCAATCAACGTGACCTATGTCCAGTCCCCATACTCCACTAGAGATTTTCAATCCACTATCTTCTTGTTTAATCCAGGCACAAGAGAAACATCTACAATCCTACAAGTTTAGCTTGGCACTTGTAAAGGTTTTTACAATTCTCTCACCAAGTTACTCCCCCTTACACACCATAAGGATACAATCGAGTTACTCCCCCTTACACACCGTAAGGATACAACCTTGATGATAAATGATTACAATCAATCTTCTCTCTCAAAAGTAAATAAGATGAATACTGAAGTACAATAAAAATAATTTCTATCTGTAAGGTAAATTATATCAAGGCTAGAAAAATAGAGAGTATTCAGGTTGAAGTGGATGATTCATGATGTTAGCATTTTGCCGTAGTTGCTCTCTTTTTTTTTACGCTTTAAATGTTCTTCTATTTATAGTTGATGAAGATTGATTACCGTTGAGCTTTTCTTCTTCCCATTGAGGCTTTCAAAATATGACCGTTGAAATAGCCGTTGGAAGTTTCTAACAAAAATGTCCTTTTTCCAATTTGTGTGTCAATCCTTATTTGATCACCTGAAAAATGCTTAATCACTAATATAATGAAGTGTTAGAGTGCTTAGAAGCAAGAAGAATGAGTTATACAATCATTCTAATTATTTTTAGAAGTTACAAAGAATTGTTTTGTTTTCCTGGAAAAACATCACTGGATGGATCACTCGAGTATTGTGCTAGTAATACAAAAATGGCATCACTTGAGTGATCGCTCGAGTGATTTAAATAGATCACTTGATGTATCACTCGAGTGCTCTGTTAGTGATATTGTTTGATGCATCACTCGAGTCATCTCAAGTCATAACTCGAGTGGTCACTCTAGTGATGTGCTCATTTTGAATCCAAATATAACAAATGACCTATTATTAGAAAGCTCTTGTAGTCAACATTCCAATGCAAAAAGAATCATCTCTAAATTCATTGTATTCTAAAAGTTATGATCCAAATAGTGTCTATTGTTCTAGATAGTGTTTGAAATTTTGAGTGTCAACTTTCAGAAGGCATACCACTTCGAATATAACTCCAAATTTGACATATGATCTATTCATAGAAATCTCTTGAAGTCTAGTTTCATATGAATCAATTTTCATCTCAATAGGAGTTGGGATTGGCGGGCACAGCAGAAGAATTTAAAATTGCAAAATTTTACCAATCACAATTGTGGATTATCAAAGGCGTTTAAATCGAGTAGTAAGAATTGTACCTCTTATGTGTTTTTTTACTTTTTCAATCTCTAGGAGCTAACACCTTATATCAGCCCCGTCTACCGGTATCTACACGAATACAACTCCAACACGGATAGCGTGCTAGCGCCTCCAATGTCTCTTGTCTCCCTAGGGTTTTCTTGTGGCTCCTTATTTTCTCATCCGTGCTCTAATTAACCTGCCTCCTTAATTTTTATAACTAATAAGGGCTATCTTAGATCTTCAAAATTAATCTTAATTATTTTGAAATCAATTAACACTTAATTGTTTTGATGAGTTAATTAAATAAATTCAGTTTAATTAAATCTTTCCAATAGTTTTAATTTAACCTATTTATTTAATCCGAATTAAAAGCCTATGGAATTATATTTAATTTATCTTTATAAATTAAATCTGAGTACTAACCCACAAGTCGCAAGCTATAATATCTCGAAAAGTGATTAAGGGCTAATGACTTCAAAAGTGAATGTAATTATTATTGAATGAACACTTTTGAAGAATATGATGTGAAATTCGATTTGAATGTGTTATGATCAGTGCCCAAATCCTGCATTTAAGCTTAATTGTGTGATAAAGCTTAAAATGAACCCTGATAGTAGGGGAAGGCGCATGAATGAAAAATGGGATGATATAAATGTGTTTGTTGGTGGTTTAGTAAGAATTGCCATAATCAGGGGCAAAACGGGAAAAAGGAAAGTTACCGACCAATTGATCAGTTACTAAGGAGGAAACTCATTGGTAACTTAAAGATCAATAGTTAGAATTGATTGTCAATTGATCCAGAGGGAGGAATTGCATGTGTATGTGCTCATGGATAATATCTTAAAATTTTGACATGTGGCATTGCATGAGCCTTGGATGATGGTCAAAGTTTCAAACTTCATTCACTCTCTCCTTTCCTTTCCCAAAGTCGGCCAAGAAGGCCTTTTTGTAATATCCCAAATTTTGAGATTGAGGCTAGAGAGTAAGCCTGAAATAAGTGGACTGCTAAACCCCAGTTAGGAAGAGCCCAAATTTATTCCTTAATGATTCTTATATCCTTGGGGTATTAAAGAAAGTAAAATGGAGGAATTGTCTTGTGTATTGTGGTGCAATTGATGTCATGTTGTGTTATTTGGCCATTGGAATTAGTTTTGAATGTGAAATGGAAGTGTCTAAATGATATATTTGGAATTGTGGGACCGAGTTGAGAGTCTGAGGGATTGACACGTAAATCGAGGCACATTATTTGAGGATCAGGGAAGGCGATTAAGGTAGGGAACTTACCTCTTTTGCATGTATTTGATATTTGTGTTGGTGTATTGATGCATATTATTGCTTTGCTTGATTATGTGAAACATATATGAATAATTAAAGCTCTGTTTCTGTCTATGCTATGGCCATAAATATGTTGTTTGAAACAGTGAGCACGCAGATATGTCATTGTGTGAGCACGAGTTAGTGTAAAGCAAGCATGTCATGCATTAAACATTTATCTTGCATGCATATTGGTACTGTTTTTAAACTAAGATTCTCTCGAATCACACCCTCCCCTACCAACAATTAAGACAAAGCAAGAGCTCGAGGAGGGGACAAGCAACCAAGGCAGCGAAGATTCCTTCGGGATGTAGATTTGATAGTTGGTTATCAGTTATGGATTGAGATAACTGTATATGTTTGGGATGTGTATTTGGATATTTGGATGTGTATATGTTCAAATGAGTAATTGGTTGTATATTTGAAATCGATTTGTGTAATCCCCTATTTGAGAAATTGTAAGGGGCGAATGTGCCCTGAAAATCCTTAATAAAGGTATGAACCCAGGGTTGGCCGAGAATTATATTGTGTGCTTTGATATATAAATGTGATTAGCTACGCTGTGTGTAATTATATTCGAAATATGAATATGAGACCAGGTATATTAGATTTTAAAAGGTAATTGTGAAAACACTATCTTATGGATGGGGAATTGAAATGAGTTTTGTTTATCCGACGGTCTCTAATTCATTTTAATCATATATTTTGAATAATAATTATGGAGGGGGTTACACTTTTGGAGTTTAAAAACTTATCTTCATTATTTTCATCTTCTCTCTCATTAGCCTCCATTGTCTTTCCAAGCTAAGGAAGAAAGAGAAAGTGAAAGGTGTAATATCCTGAATTGTAATTAAGGGCTAATGACTTCAAGAGTGATGTAACTATTAATGAATAAACACTTTTGAAGGATATGATGTGCATTGTGGTATGAATATGTTGAAGATGGTTTAATGAACGTTGTGATAATCAGGGGCAAAATAGTAAATTACCGACCAATTAGTCAGTTACCGAAGAGGAAACTCATAGGTAACTTGAGATCAATGGCTAGGATTGAAAGAGCAAGAGGCGGAATCCTACGTGTGTGAGTTTATGTGAATCCATAGTAGGGAGAATGAGATTGAGACACATGGCATGATAAGGACCATTGGATCAAAAGTCAAATTTTTAACATATTTTCTCTTCTCTCTCCCTCAAAAGTTGGTTTGAGCATGGAAAAAGGGGAAAATTCAGATCATCATTATTGGCTCTTCATTTCTCTCCCATTGTCCTCCATTTTCGCACAAGAGAAGGAAGAAAGAGAAAATCAAAGGTGAGATTTTGACATCTTTGTTGGCCTCTAATGCTCTAGGTCTCTTTATTAATGTCAACCACCTTGATGAGAGCTTCATCTTAATGGTTTTAGAATTTTGAAATGTGGTGTTTTGGTGTTTGAACAAATTTAGAAGTTGGAGAATTAAAGATTTGGTTTTAGTAAATTGAAGAGGTAAGCATTTGTAACATTTTGGTATATTTGTTGTGACTTTTGGTTAAGTTTTGTAAATTCTTGAATTTTGCCCTGAATATGGTATCCATTTGGAATGTAGGAATTTGATAGAGTCTTGTGGTTAAATTGGTAGCCTATTGTGTCTTTGAGTTACTAGGATTGGTTTGGAAATGGGAAGTGGAAGTTTTGATGATTGAGTGTTTTGGGTGTAATGTAGAGACCCAAGAGCAAAATTGTTGTTAGGATGTGATCTTAAGTGTTTTAAGGTTACCAATAGGTTCCTTATGGAATTTTAGGTGGGAATGAACTTTGGTATAAGTTTTAAGACCATTGGAGACAGATTGGGCAAGTCTGGAAAGTTATATCAGTTATTGTGATTTGGCTTCTGATAAGCCTCACTCGAGTGAGGTAGGGTCTCACTTGAGTGCAGCATGATATTTTCCTTTCTCTTCAACGTATCAATAGAGTTCACAGGTAGAAATCGAGAGTGCACTTCTTCACTTGTGAGTGATAAGGGTTTCCACTTGAGTACGTAGGGTATCACTCGAGTGCATGTGCATGTAGCACTATGGACCTGTGTCTCAGGTTCACACTCGCAGGCAAGTTATTAGGAGTGTACGAGGGCACTCGCAGGTATTGTGTGGTCACTCGGGTGCTAAGGCTAGTGCTCAAGTGCACTTGTCACTTTGGGATTTTAGTTGCTCTCGGGTTGTCACTTTCTGTATTTCACTCAATGGGACTCGGGTGAATATGTGTCCTCACTCGAGTGCCAAGGATGGTGCTCGGGTGAATTAGCTATTCCAAGGTGTGTTGGTGCTCTCGGGTACGCACTTTCTGCGTCTCACTTGTTGGGACTTGAGTGCGATTAGGGACATCACTCGAGTAAGGTTTTCTTCACTCAAGTGACTCAGCCAAAAATCAATGCTTTAGCTTCCAAAAAGGGATCTTCAGGGTAGTGTTCCCCAACCTTTAGGCATGTGTCTAGGCTTCTAATAGTCACCTAAAGAGTTCAAACGATATCCAACTTTGAGTATTATGGGATTAAGAATTTAGAAAAGAAATTGATATGTTGTCCCTAATCTTGGTTATAGGGTTTGACATCTGCTGTACTCGTGAGCCCACTGTGCCGAGGAATGTTAGGAATGAACAAGGTAATGACTCTTTCTTTTGTACTGTGTATAGAACATTATATGTATGTTGTCATGTATTGAGATAGTATGTGATGATTTGAGCATAGTGATTACAGCGTAAGCTGTTGCATTGAGCATAGTGACTACAGCGTAAGCTGTCACATTGAGCATAGAGATTACAACGAAAGCTGTCGCATTGTGTATACAGCCGTGAGTGCTATCGTGTGTGGTGTGAGCCATGCATCATTGTGTTGCTGCTAAACATAATCTTACATGCTATGTGTTTATATATTGTATGAGTGATTTATTACTACTGGGATTCTCTTGAATCTCATTCTTTCCATTGACTAACCTTTAGACAGGGCAGGTGGCTCCAAGGAGAACGGACAACGAGGAGCGGCTAGGACCTTGTAGGTATTTTTTTTGGGATGTAAATACTATTTTGGAATGGTATTGTAACCCTTTATATGGGAAACATTAAACCCTTAGTGAGTGAATCCCAGGAGTTACCAGGACTTTATTATACACTCTGATATGTTTGAATGCAACTAACTGCACAAGTAATTATATTCAAAACTTGAAAATTGAGACTAGAGAAGGGATGGAGTTTTGAAAGAATTTGTGAAAACCCTCCCATAAGGAAGGGATTGTAAATGACTTTTGATGATTATTGGTCTCTATTTCATTTTAATTACATATTTCAAATCATAATTACGGTTTTAAGGCAGGGGTTACATTTTTTGTATCAAAGCTGTAGTTCCTGGTAAGGGTAGAGTTTGCTAGGATAGCTCCCTTAGTTCTTTGCCTTTGTGATAGAAGATAGTTATTGTAATACCCAAAATTTTGAGACCTGAGGCTAGAGAATAAGCCTGAGATAAGTAGACTGCTAAGCCCCAGTTTAGCAAGATCCCAAATTGTGATTAAGAGATAATGACTCCAAAAGTGGATGTTGTTAGTGATGAAGAAACCCCTTTGGAGATTATGGTGTGATTTGGCACCCGATGTGATTCGTATGTGTTGTGAGCAGCGCCAAAATCCTGTATTTAAGTTCAATTATGGATTAACATCTAAATTGACTTAAAATAGAGGGGAGGGCACATTGTGGAAGAAAAGGAATGATATGGTGTGTTTGGTGGTGATTCAAGAGGAATTGTCGTAATCAGGGGCAAAACGGTAAAGTTACCGACCAATTGGTCAATTATCGAAGAGGAAACTCATTGGTAACTTCAAGATCAATGGTTAGGATTGATTTGTGCAAGAGATCAAAGGGTGAAATCCCATGTATGTGTGCCTTGGTGAGCTCATGGAGGTGTGACAAGATCTGGACACTTGGTACAATGTAAGCCCTTGGATTGGTCAAAAGTGTCAACACCTCTTCCCTCTTTCCTCTCCCATTTAGGTCAGTCTTGGGGGCCTTTGAACTCCAAAATCTGATCTCTTTCTCTCTCCACCAAAGCTCCCATGGTCATCCAAGGCAAGGGAAGAAAGAGAAATGCAAAGGTGAGTTTTTGGTTGTCTTAATGTCCTCTAATGCTCAAATACCCTTCTTTAAAGTTGTTCATAATGATGAGAGCTTCATTGCTATGGTTTTAAATTTGTGAGAGAAGGTGTTTGAGAGCTTGAAGAATTTGGGAAGTGGAGGAATCAAAGAATTGGCATTGGGAAGAGGAAGAGGTGAGTATTTGATGACTATTAACCTAACTATTATGGTTATTGGTTGAGTATTGTGAATTGAGAATTTTGCCCTGATTTTATGGTATTTTCTTGTGGAATGTGAATGGTGGAATTGGATGTTGTTTTGTGTTGAAAATGGTGTCATGTTGTGGTATTTAATCATTGGAATTGGTTTGAATTGGATTGGACACAATCGTTGCAAAACTGGAAATTCCGTCCAGTGTGAATTCTGTCTAGGCAGTCTGGTTGTGTGGATTTTGGACTGGGCAAATAATGTCATAAAATTATAAAACTTTCCAGACTTAAAGTTCACATCCCAAGCTTCAAAATGGACATATAATTTGTGCCATTTCGTTTTGTGAACTGGGATTTATGTTTGCCCAAAGTTTGAGGTCGAAACTAGATTTGATTCTGGAGCAGTAGTGCATTTTGGGGAATTCTGTATTTTTGTGGTGATTTCCAGTAATGGCTCATATTTTTCCTATGAAGGGGACTTAAATAGCTTTCATTTGGCTTTGGAATCACCTTATTTCAATATTTGTGGAATTAGTTATGAGTTTCCTAAGTTGCCTTGGCTGCAGCAGAAAATCCTGGCTGCAGCGCAAAAGTTTCTGTGCACGTTTTGGCCGCAGCCAGAAACCTTCTGTGCGCGTTTTGATTTTGAAAAGTGATTTCCAACCTAGTACGTCCCAATCCTTTCAAGCTTTTGTTGAGCTTATTATTGGACACTTAAGGGACTCAAATGACAACCAACTTTAAGTGATATGAAAGTAAGAGTTTAGAATAGAAAATAACCCTATGTCCTTGCTTTGATTATAGGGTTGATGTTCGCCCTGAACGTGGTTTGATATTCGTTCTGATCGTGAGTAAGTGGGGCTGAAGCATACGTGGAAAGAGTGTAGGGAACATATCTATTCTGCTTGTATTTGATATATGTGTTAGTGTGTTGGTGCATGTCTTAGCTTTGCATGATTATGTGTAATTTGAAGCTATGTTTCAATTTATGCTATAGCCATTAGTATGTTGTTTGAAGCATTGAGCTTACAAATTGTCATTGTGTTAGCATGAGTTATGTGATGCAAGCATGTCATGTATTAAACATCTATCATACATGTATATTGATATTGTTTCCTACTAAGATTCTCTTGAATCTCACCCTCCCCTACTAACCTTTCAGATAGGGTAGTGGATCGAGGATAGAACAAGCAGCCAAGGGCGATGAGGACTCCTTCGGGTCGTCATTCTGATAGTTGGTTATCATAGTTGGGAGTATTGTGTATTGGATATTTGTATATGTGGATGAGGATTTAATTATGTGTATTTAAGGTGAGATTTGTGTAATCCCCGTATGAGAACTTGTATATGGGCGTATTGCCCTTTGTAAACCCTTTTGTAAGGATGTGAACCCGGGATTATCGGGATTATTATATTGTGCACTCTGATTTATATATTGAATGCGATTATCTGCGTGAAGTGATTGTATTCAAAATGTGAATATGAGACCAGGTTAACTAGATTTCAAAAGTTATTTGTGAAAATCCCGTCTGGTATATGGGTTTGTAAATGTTATTTAATTCTTATTGGTCTCTATTTCACTTTAATCGCGTATTTCGGATATAATTACGGTAGGTGGTTACAATTATGATTGGTTATGGTATACACTTTTGTGATTGTGGATATATATGAGATTTGTGGACAATATGTATACATTATCTGTGAAACTGACGAAGTGAATAATTTATAGAATAAAGAAAACAAAGGGTCATCCCAGAGTACAACAGGTAGACCTAGAGGTAAAGGTGGTCAATGATAATCCACCAGATCCTATGCGAGAGTTAATGAGTCTAATAAAAGATCAGCGAGACATGATCACTGAGCTGAGAGAAGAGCTCAGAATTGAAAGAGCAAACATAGAGAAGATCAGGGTCCGTCTACTGAGGAAGAGACCCAAGAAGAAACTATTGAAGGGTCAGTAAGACCGCTCGAATCCCCACCTCATACTGTTCTGAATCAAAAATCACATGGAGTTCCAGTTAGAAAGGAAAGGGATCTTCGGTTTTGGGTCTCAAGATTCTGCAAGCATCTACCTCCAGTGTTCAGAGGTAGATTTGATCCTCAAGCAGCCGAGGACTGTTGAATCGGCTTGAGAAAATCTTTGAGGTTCTGGGATGCCCGTCTGGGGTGAAGGCATGCCTGGCAGTTTACAAGTTAAAAGGGGATGCGAATTGTTGGTGGAGGAATGTCTCCCTCACTTTATGTAGCAGAAATGTGCCGTTGACTTAGGAATTGTTCCAGCAAGAATTTAATGAGAAATATTTTCCTAAATCGGTGCTGCTCGAGAAGGAAAATGACTTCCTGAACATCAAATAAGGGGACATGGAGACCTTTGACCACTACATGTCTTGTTTCATCCGTTTATCTCGGTATTCTTCCTATCTTCGACATATGGACAATGAAGAGTAGAGTTCAGACATGCTCATCCGTGCTTTAACGCGGGAGATGAAAAAGAGATTAGTCACTCATCTATTTAATAAGTTCAACAAGGCAATTGAAGAGTTCCGAATCACAGAAAATAACTTGAGAGAGTTGTATCCGTCTAAGGCTGTTGGTAGTCATAGTGAACCCAGTAAGGGTAATGCTTCTCAGAAGCGAAAAGGCCGAAGATTTTCTCCATCAAAGGGCAGTGGTAAAAAGCCCTACCAGTTTGGGAGTCGTGATTAGCCGAGAACTCCTTTTACACCGTGGATTTGTCCTCGTCGTAACCAACCACATCATGGCAAGACTTGTGAGGGTCAGGTGATATGTTTTAATTGTAAGCAGATTGGCCATATTGCTACTGAATGCAAACAGCCCCAACTAGAGCAAAGACCACAAACTCAGGGCCAAATATTTGTTATGACTCACGAGGAGGCCTGAAAATCCCCCGATTTGATGTGAGGTAAAGTCCTTCTTAAGGGCTATTCATTACAAGCATTGTTTGACGCGGGTGCAAGTCACTCTTTCATTGCTTATGATTATGTGAGGCGCCTGGGATTGCACGTGCATCAATTGCCATTTGATGTCCTCTTGAGCTCAACTCATCTTTTATAATCTTGTTCACAGTGATGAGAGTTTCATTGCTATGGTTTTAGATTTTTGAAAGGTGATGTTTGAGTACTTGAAGAAAATTTGGAAGTTGAGAAATCAAGAAACCAACCTTGGGAAGAGAAAGAGGTAAGAAAGAGCTCTCTAGTGATATATTCATTATGATCATTGGTTAAGTTTTAAAATTTGTGGATTTTACCCTGATTTTAGTGTAATTTTGGAATGAATGATTTTCATAGTGTATTATGTTAGATTTGGTGTCATATTGTGTCTTTGGGTCATTGGAATTTATTTGGAACCTTGGAAGGAGAATTAATGCATTTGGGTAATGTGTAGTGATGTGGTGTCCCAAAGTAAAAACTTATTGTTAGAATGTGATTTTGGATGTTTTGGGCTTTCCATTGAGTTCCTTGTGTAAAATTGTGTGGGAGTAGTATTGGATAAGAATTATGGGATCATTGGAAGCATATTAGTTAAAGTTTGGGAAATTCTGTCACCTGTTGCGTTTTAGCTTCTAATAAGCCTCACTCGAGTGATATAGGGTCTCACTCAAGTGATATAGGGTCTCACTCAAGTGCAGCATTATGTATTCTCATTTCCTTTAAGTATCAGTTGTACTCCCACGTAAAGAAAGCAGAAGTGCATTGTTTCACTTGCAAGTGATATGGGTCCTCACTTGAGTGTATCTTGTCTTACTCGAGTGTGCATGTGTTTTGCACTATAAGGTCGGATCTCGGGTTATCACTCGTAGCTATTTTTCAAGAGTGTGTCTTAACACCCACAAGTGTTGTGCCATCACCCGAGTGCCAGAGCTAGTGCTCAAGTACACTTCTCATTCTAGGGTTTTTCTTTCCTCTCGACTAGTCACTTTCTGTGCTTCACTTGGTAGGACTTGGGTGAGTATGAGGCTACCACTTGAGTGCTGAGTTCAGGACTTGAGTGCTATGATCATTTTTTGTCTCAGTTGTTGCTCTCGGTTAAGCACTCACACTAGTGAACCGTCCTCACTCAAGTGCAAGTTGTCTGATCACTCGAGTGCGTCATCTATCACTCGAGTGCATAAGTTAAAAATTAGTGTTTTCACTTCTGCGAGGGGGTTTTGGTTAAGTTTTTCCTAACCCTTTAGGCATGTGTTTAGGCATCTAGTAGCCACCTAAAGAGTTCAAATGATAACCAACTTTAAGTATTATGAAAGTGAGACTTTGGAATAGAGAATAACTTGTTGTTCTTGATTTTGGTTTATAGGGTTTAATATTTGCCCTGTTCGTGAGCCATCTGTGCCATAGCACGCTCAGAAAGAACAAGGTAGTGACTCCTTCTTTTATACTATATGTGATACATTGTATATTTGATTTATCACTATTTGTGAGTCCTTCACCTGCAGCCCATCGGTTGTTCCAGTGGAGATACGGGGGATGTGACTGTATGGAAGCTGTAAGGCTATATGTGAATGCCAAAAATCTATTTGTGAATCCTTTACCTACGGCTATTGGTGGTTTCAATGGAAGGACCGTACCTTCGAGGCGGTGAGATACGGGGGATAAGACTTTATGATTATGTACATATGTGACAGCTGGTATGTTGTGTTTCATGCAGCTATACTGCTGGAAGATGTCATTGCATGATTTGTGATTATGTATGGTATAAGTGATTTGTTACTACTAGAATTCTTTTGAATCTCATTCTTTCTATCGACTAACCTTCATACAGGGCAAGTGGCTCTAAGGGGAAAAAGATGACCAAGGGCGGCTAGGATTTCCGTAGAGATGTAATCTTGGTTGTTGGTTATCAACTTTTGAATGGGATTACTGTATATACATTTGGGATGTAAATGTTAATATGATTTTGTGTAATCCCCTATAAGGGAAACTGTAAACCCTTAGTAATATATATGAAACCCGGGGGTTGCCGGGATTTTTGTTGCACACTCTAATATATAAATGTGATTTAAACTATGTAGGGTAGTTATATTCGAAATGTGAATATAAGACCAGGCTAAACGGATTTCGAAAGAAATTTATAATAACACTATCTCAAGGATGGGATTAAAAACAAAATTTTATCAACCGTTGGTCTCTAATTCATCTTAACTCTGTATTTTTGAATTATAATTAATGTTTATAAGTCACGGGGTTACATTTATGGTATCAGAATTGTAGTTCCTACCAAGGGTAGAAATTGCTAGGATAGTTCCCTTAATTGGACTTGGTTATAGAAGACGATTTATAATAGTTGCTGTGTATACACATGTATGTCTGTATTGTGGATATATAGATGAGATTTGTAGACATATGTGTATACCTATTTATGATAATTGATGTGGTGAGCTATTTGTAGAATGAAGAAAACAAAGGGTCGTCCCAGAGTATAGCAAGTAGACTTAGAGGTAGAGGTGGTCAATGACAATCCACCGAATCCTATATAGGAGATGATAAGTCTGATTCGAGATCAGAGGGATATGATTACTGAGATGAGAGAAGAGGTTAAAGTAGAAAAGGCAAGACATAATGAG
Organism: Inga laurina; assembly: GCA_963855925.1. Taxonomy (NCBI): domain Eukaryota; kingdom Viridiplantae; phylum Streptophyta; class Magnoliopsida; order Fabales; family Fabaceae; genus Inga; species Inga laurina. The sequence goes on from OY979710.1 coordinate 11,915,184, forward strand.
GGTTGGGATCAATCCACATAGGAGGAGACCTGAGAGGAGAGACTCAAAGGGAAGAAACTGCAAAAGAGTGGCACGACCATAGAATCACCTCCTGATATTGAACCCAACCAAGAATCATATGGGGTTCTAATTAGCGAAGAGAGAGATTTGCAATACTAGGTCTCAAAGTTCTACAAACAGCTACCTCCAGTATTCAGAGGGAGATTCAATCCCCAAGAAACCAAAGACTAGTTGAATAGGCTGGAGAAAATCTTTGAAGTCCTTGAGTGCCCGACTGAAGTGAAGCTATGCCTGGCAATATACAAGCTAGAGGGAGATGCGGATCGTTGGTGGCATAACATCTCCCTAACATTGCGGGACAGAAATGTGCCACTAACCTGGAAATTATTCCAACAACAATTCAATGAGAAATACTTTCCCAAATCTTAGCGATTTGAGAAGGAGACTGAATTCCTCTCTATCAAGCAGGGTGATTCGGAGTCTTTCGATGATTATCTGTCTCGTTTCATTCAGCTGTTCAAGTATTCCTTATATCTACAGAAAATAGATGACGAGGAATGGAGTTCGGATATGTTGATACGTGGGCTGAGGTGAGAATTGAGAAAGAGGATAGCCACCCACCAGTTCACCAAATCTAACAAAGCGGTGGAAGAATGCAGAATCACCAAAAACAATTTTAGAGATTTGTATCCGACCAAGGGTATTGGTAGCCACAACGAACCCAGTAAGGGTAAAAAGCCCTACCAGTCCAAAGAGCGTGAGCCTCAGAGATTTGCAACAAAGTGGGTATTTCCCCATTTTGATAAACCGCATTATGGCAAAACCTATTAAGGCCAAGTAATTTGTTTTAACTGTAAGCAACTGGGGCATATTTCTAGAGATTGTCGGCGGTCGCTAGCAGAGCAAAGACCGAGGACTCAGGGTAGGGTATTCGCTATGACCCATGAGGAAGCTCAAAAGTCCTCTGATTTGATCCAAGGTAACATTCTCCTTGATGGTAATATTTGCAAGCATTGTTCGACTCGGGTGCAAGTCACTCCTTTATTTCTTATGATTGTGTGAGATGCTTGGGATTGTATTTGCATATATTGTCATTCGATTTGGTTGTGTCGACACCTATGGGTGTCAAGCCAGTAACTGCGAAAGCATGTTTGAATTGTGTTATAGCTGTGGAAGGGCTTGAGTCCATTATGGATTTGATTTGTCTGCTACTATATCAATTAGAAGTCATTTTTGGTTTTGATTAGTTAACAGCAAATAATATGTATCTTGCTTTATGAAATGTCGATGATATGAATGCCCGTTTGAATTTTCTCTCAACGGCCAAAGCTGAGAAATATCTAGAGAAGGGTTGCCAGGGGTATATGGTGTTCTTTTCTGTGCAGGGAGAGACTGAAGAAACTCTTGGTAGTATACCCATGGTAAATGAATTTCCTGAGGTATTTCCAGATGATCTTAGCCGATTACCTTTGGAAAGGGAAGTTTAGTTCCCAATCGAGATTGTGCCTGGAGCTAGTTTGATATCAAAGGCCCCATACCGTATGGCCCCAAATGACATGGTGGAGTTAAAGAAGTAGATTGAAGACTTGCTTGAGAAAGGGTTCATTAGACCCAGTGTGTCGCCTTGGAGAGCTCCAGTGTTATTTGTTAAAAAGAAAGACGGGAGTCTACGCTTGTGTGTTGACTATAGAGCATTGAATAAGATTACTGTCAAGAATAAGTTCCCTCTCCCAAGAATTGATATCCTTTTAGATTAATTATCTGGTTCGTGTGTGTTTTCAAAGATTGATCTAAGGTCGAGATATCATCATATGTGCGTGAAAGTAGAGGATGTACCAAGGCTGCTTTTAGGACAAGATATGGACATTATGAGTTCTTGGTGATGCCATTTAGGCTAACCAATGCACCTACGGTATTCATGGATTATGAATTAGTGTTTGTGTTTATTGACGACATTTTGATATACTCCAAGAGTAGGGAGGAACATGAAAATCATTTGAGGATTGTGTTGAATATATTACGTGAGAAGCAGCTTTATGCCAAATTGAGTAAATGTGAGTTTTGGCTGTCAGAAGTAAAATTTCTAGGCCATGTTATCTCACAAAAAGGGGTCTCTGTGGATTATAGTAAGATGGAAGCAGTACTGGACTGGAAGAGGCCAGAAAATATTGTTGAGATACGCAGTTTTCTGGGTCTTATTGGTTACTACTAGAGATTCATCCAAAATTTCTCTCGTATTGCTTTGCTGATGATCAAGCTCATGAGGAAGGATCAGTCATTTGTGTAGAATGAGTGTTGTGAAAATTGCTTTGTGGAGCTGAAGGAGAGGTTGACTACAGCACCTGTGTTAATTATACCTGATCCTAACTTGACTTATGTTGTGTATAGTGATGCGAGTAAGCAAGGATTATGGTGTGTCCTTATGTAGCAAGGACGTGTGGTGGCCTACGCCACTCGACAGCTCAAACCTCATGAAATGAATTATCCCACCTATGATCTGGAGTTTGCGGCAATTGTGTTTACTTTAAAAATTTGGCGGCATTATTTGTGTGATGTGATGATAGAACTATACTGTGACCACAAGAATCTCAAGTATTTATATGACCAGAAATAATTGAATATGAGACAACGTTGTTGGATGGAGTTACTAAAAGACTACAACCTGGAAATCAAATACCATCCGGGTAAGGCAAATGTAGTCGTGGATGCTCTTAGTTGAAAGACGGTGCTTATAGCAACAATAATGATACAAGAGGGGAAGTTGATAGAAGACTTTCGAGATCTAAATTTTTCGAACCATATCGTCTGTGCCAATTATAGTGTTTCCCAAGGGGAAAGTGATTCGAGAGCTGAAATTGAAGAAGCTCAAAGGCAAGATGATCGAATATAAAGAATTCGAGCTAGAATCGAACGGGGAGAAGCTTAGGACTATGATTTGTCACATAGTGGATTAGTTCGTTACCAGAAAAGAATTTGTGTTCTACTTAAAGCAGAATTGAGGCCAAAGATTCTTGATGAGGCATATAAGAGCTGGTATACTCTTCATCCTAGTATGACTAAAATGTACCATAGTTTGAAGTCTGTGTATTAGTAGCTGGGATTGAAGAGTGATGTGATGAAATATGTGGCACGGTGACTTACTTGACAGAGGGTTAAGATAGAGCACCAGAGACCGTCAGGTTTATTGCAGAGTCCTGAGATTCTGGAATGGAAATGGGAAAGTATGACCATGGACGTTGTTGTGGGATTGCCCAGGATCAGGAACTATGATGCGATCTGGGTGATTGTAGACCGGTTAACAAAGTTGGCATACTTCATACTGATCAATGCTAGTTACTCTCCGGACAAACTGGCTGAGATTTACATTCGAGAGATTGTGAAACTCCATGGCACACTGAAGAACATCATTTCCGACCGAGATCCCGGATTCACTTCGAGATTCTAGAGGGCTTTGCATGAAGCTCTAGGTACTCAATTGAGGTTCAGTACGGCTTATCATATATAGATGGACGGATAGTCATAGAGGACTATTCAGATGCTAAAGGATATGCTACGAGCATGTGTCCTCGACTTTAAAGGGAATTGGGATTACTTTCTTCCACTCGCTGAGTTTGCTTACATAAATAGCTACCATACAAGCATCCAGATGGCTCTATATGAAGCGTTGTATGGGAGGAAGTGCCAATCACCCTTGTGCTGGAATGAGTTATCTGAGAGGAAGCTTTATGGGCCGTATCTTGTTGATTAAACCTCAATATAGATTTGAATCATTTAAAAGAGGCTCCTTGCAACGCAGAGTCAACAAAAAAGCTACACTTATAAGAGGAGAAGGCCTCTAGAGTTTGAGATTGGTGACTATGTGTTTCTGAGAGTATCTCTGGTCACTGGCATCGAGAGAGCTATCAAGCAAAAGAAGCTGAGCCCGAGTTTGAGAATCGGGCCTGTTGCTTATTGAGTAGCCTTACCCCCAAACTTGATCAGGCTCCACGATATGTTTCATGTTTCCCAACTGAAGAAGTACCAATTGGATCCATCTCACATTGTTGAGCATAAGGAGGTTGACCTACAAGACAACTTCACCTATGCTGTTGAGCCAGAGCAAATCATTGATAGAGAAGAACGATGGTTCAAACACTGAAGCATTCCATATGTCAAAGTGATCTGGAAGGGAATGACTCAGAGAGAAGCAATTTAGGAAGTAAAAGCAGAGATGCGAAGACGTTATCCAGAGTTTATGGCTCAAGTTGTGTAACAAATTACGGGGGGAGAAATGTAATATCCCATAAAGTGATTAAGGGCTAATGACTTCAAAAGTGAATGTAATTATTGTTGAATGAATACTTTTGAAGAACATGATGTGAAATTCGATTTGAATGCATTATGATCAGTGCCCAAATCCTGTATTTAAGCTTAATTGTGTGATAAAGCTTAAAATGAACCCTAATGGTAGGGGAAGGCGCATGAATAAAAAATAGGATGATATAAATGTGTTTGTTGGTGGTTCAGTAAGAATTGCCATAATCAGGTGGCAAAACGGGAAGAAGGAAAGTTACCAACCAATTGGTCAGTTACCGAGATGGAAACTCATTGTAACTTAAAGATCAATGGTTAGGATTGATTGTTAATTGATCAAGAGGGAGGAATTGCATGTGTATGTGCTCATGGATAATGTCTTAAGATTTTGACATGTGGTATTGTATGAGCATTGGATGATGGTCAAAGTATCAAACTTCATTCCCTTTCTCCTCTCTTCTCCCACAGTCGGCCAAAAAGGCCTTTTGGAGTCCAAAAACTGATTTTCATCATTTTCATCTTCTCTCCTATTAGCCTCCATTGTCGTTCCAAGCTAAGGAAGAACGAGAAAGTGAAAGGTAAGATTTTGGGTGGTTTAATGTCCTCTTTAGCTCAACTCATCTTTTATAATCTTGTTCATGGTGCTGAGAGTTTCATTACTATGGTTTTAGATTTTTGAAAGGTGGTATTTGAGTACTTGAAGAAAAGTTGGAAGTTGAGGAATCAATAAATCAACCTTGGGAAGAGAAAGAGGTAAGAAAGAGCTCACTCGAGTGAGCCGTCCTCACTCGAGTACAAGTTGTCTCATCACTCGAGTGCGTCATCTATAAAAATCATTGTTTTCACTTCCACAAGGGGGTCTTGGTCAAATTTTTTCTAACCCTTTAGGCATGTGTTTAGGCTTCTAGTAGCCACCTAAAGAGTTCAAATGATAACCAAATTTAATTGTTATAAAAGTAAGACTTTGGAATAGAGAATAACTTGTCGTCCTTGATTTTGGTTTATAGGGTTTAATATTTGCCCTGTTCGTGAGCCATCAGTGCCGGAGTAAGCTCGGAAAGAACAAGGTAGTGAGTCTTTCTCTTAAACTATATGTGATATATTGTATGTTTGATTTATCACTATTTGTGAGTCCTTCACCTGTAACCCATCGGTGGTTCCGGTGGGAGGACCGTACCTGCGGGGCGATGGAGATACCAGGGATATGACTGTGTAGAAGCCATAAGGCTATTTGTGAATTCTTCACCTGCGGCCATCGGTGGTTCCAATGGGAAGATCGTACCTTCAGGGTGGTAGAGATACGGGGGATGAGACTATGTGATTATGTGTATATGTGACAGCTGGTATGCTATGTTTCATGCTGCTATACTGTTGGATGATGTCATTGCATTATTTGTGATTATATATGGTATAAGTGATTTGTTACTATTGGGATTCTTTTGAATCTCATTCTTTCCATCGACTAACCTTCAAACAGGGCAAGTGGCTCCAAGGGGAAAGAAACGACTCAGGGCGGCTAGGACTTCCGTAGAGATGTAATCTTAGTTGTTGGTTATCAACTTTTAAATGAGATTACTGTATATACATTTAGGATGTAAATGTTAGTATGATTTTGTGTAATCCCCTATAAGGGAAATTATAAACCCTTAGTGATATATATGAAACCCGGGGGTTGCCGGGATTTTTGCTGCACACTCTAATATATAAATGTGATTTAAACTGTGCAGGGTAGTTATATTCGAAATGTTAATAGGAGACCAAGCTAAACCGATTTCAAAAGAAATTTATAAAAATCCTATCTCAAGGATGGGATTAAAAATGAAATTTTATCAGCCGTTGGTTCTAATTCATCTTAACTCCGTATTTTTGAATTATAATTACTGTTTATAAGTCTGGGGTTTACACAAGCGGCCTCTAGCAAGGCATTACGACCTCTCAATCATATAAGGATTGTTAGCACGATGCAACCTATCGTAGAACCATGTCACGTCCTTTTTGTCACCCGATATTTGGGCCAATGATAAGGCACAGATAATGTCATCCTACTATTCATAACCATTACTTTCTTGATTCCTGAGTAGTCTGACAATAGAAATGGAAACTCTTTTCATCGTAGTATGGCCATACATTTCTCAAACTCACTCATTGAGGGGCCCAGTAATATCTCTCTACTGATGTAAGGGATAAATTCCATCTTGACCATTCACATTCCTCTGCATGAAATCCACCAAGCTCGATTGTAGCCTTTATAATCACCCGGTCAAAGGTGACTTTTGACTAGGTTAGAGCTTAGAGACTCTAATATAGGAATCCTTGATGATCTCAGGCCGAAAGGCATAGTGACACAGTTATATATGAGATAAGTTTATGACTTAATCCATGCAGCTTTTATATAGTGGGTTAGTCCAGCACCTTGTACTCTTACAAGTGCTTAAGACTTTGATTCATATCTCTATACCTAATCAAAGTCATACTGGTTTCATTTCATCTTTCCTTCCGCATAGATGACAAACCAGGGACATTTAGGATAACCTTTATGATTTATCCAAAGATACAAATATCACAGTGAATATGCAAATAAAATGATAACAAAATAGAGAGATTTATTAAATAATAATGTTCAAAGTACAATGATTGGGCCCTAGCACATAATTTTCAATAATTGGATGTGTATTTTGAGAGATATGTCCAAAATAATGAACTCAATCTTGATTTTGGTGTCTATGTGACTTATTGGAAGTATGGTTTTATATGAAATAAGTGTTAGCTCAATCGGATATGTAGTTGGAGAGATATATCCAAAATACCGAACATTTATCATGCTGAACAAAAATAGAGCACCAAAATAGGTGATCACTAGCACATCACTTGAGTGATGCTGCCAGTGATGAGGATCACTCAAGTGATTATCTCCGGAGATGTCATAACTTCCATCTAAGTCATTTTAGTTTTAAATTGACCCATTCTAACTCCATTTGACCATAGAGACCTCCAATATCACTTCTATAAGCTTGTATCTTGATATTCCCATTGGATCTTGCAAGTTCTTCTTTCATTAATCTCTTTCTTCTTAATTTTTCTCTTGATGATTATCACACCCCGTAATCCTACCACCCTGCGGCATACGGCCTTTGGCGTGGTCCTCCCACGTGCTCCCATAGACATGTGGGCCGCAACGTGCGACTCACAATGATATAATCCCACACCTTGGGATTTTCTCTTGCCTTCCCACGTCTCGAATCATTACCCTGGGGGTAAGTGTAAGAGTTTGGCAAGAGGTGGTACCATTGAGCTAGCTACCACCTCTCACCAGCTAGCTCAATGGTACCACCTCTAGCCAAACTCTTATACTTACCCCCAAGGTAAGGGTTCGAGACATGGGGAGGTGAGAGAAAATTCCAAGGGATGGAATTATATCCTTATGAGTTGCATGTTATGGCCCACGTGTCTCTGGGAGCACAGGGAGGACCACGTCAAAGGCTGTATGCCACAGGGTGGTGGGATTACGGGGTGTGACAATGATCATTTTCCATAATCCAACTAGGTGGCTTCTTTATTTTCTTGACTATCTTCAATCTTCCTCTTTCTTCTTCCTCTTGATCATTCTCAACACTCCAACTCAATTGCTTCTTTTTATGATATGATGAAAGTTCTTCTTTCTTCAATCTTTTTATTCTTTATCTTGATCATTCTTCGTAGTTGACCTCGACATCTTCTTTCTTTGCTTGACTAATCTACAAGATATTTCACATTAAATATAGTAGTTAGTCAATGTAGGAGATAAGTATATTATGTAAAATTTTTGCTCTTAATATTTGGCATCTATATTTGACATTATCAAAATGAATCACATCTAACATATAATGCATTTCTTCAAGGTGATTTAAATGAGGAACTGTATATGAGGGTTCCTTAAGGATTTGGTAATATTGGAAATAAAGTTTGCAGACTTACCAAATCTTTGCATGACTCAACCAGGCATCGCAGCAATGGAATGCTAAACTTACTGAAGCCTTATTAGAAGGGGTTTTAGACAGAGCAAGTGTCAACACCCATTTCCATTTTGATATGCGCAGGGCAAGAATGAACAAGTTCCATAGGCAAACAGAAAAGTACAGTTATACTGATAATAAGTATTTGTTTACAGACAGATATTAACAGAGCAAAATTCACTAATAATTACAAATATATACAGAATATCCCAAAATATTCCAAGTACAGGCTAAATGTAACCACCAACTGTGTCTCGAGAAACTTGCCCGTCAGTTTCCCGAAACTATGTTCTTGCCTTTTGAACCGCTGGCACCCGCTGAGACATTTGGTTTAGAAAAAGGGGTAAGATTCCAAGGAATCTCAGTAGAAACATACGATCAACATATAAAATGCGAAAATTAAATATGCAATGCACCGTATCAAGTAAAATGAAAATTCATATCATCCGTGTGTGTACACAAACCCCTGCATGTACCTCAACCGAGTCCTTGACTACAGTTAGGTAAAACCAGTGTACCTCAGCTAGGTCCTAGACCACAGCTAGGTAATGTGCCTCCAACACGTGTTCAGATCACACAATACAGTAACATGCATCATACAAATAGTCACATAGTATATGAGAGATAGTAGTCCCTACCTTAACTTCTTTCCTGTCTCAAAGGGTCCCCTCGTAAAACGTGTCAACTATAGGCGTCCAACTCGGTCCTAAAACGTCAAACATACAAGAAATAGGTCATAACCTATCCAAGTATTATTTTAGACACTTCCATAGTGTTTCTTGTGGTTATATTAGCCTATGGTGAAAATTTACCAAAATGCCCCCGGGACCCCGGCCCCGCCGTACCCGGCCCGATGGCACGTTTTTCTAAATTTTTGACTAGGGCTATCCTGACGTATTTCCATCCAAGAAATCCATTTCTGGACTCAAAATTACCAAATTCAATTTCAAATTACAAAATTGCCCTTGGCAGCCCTACTTTTAGGGTTTTAGGGGCGTTTCCGTAATTATGTTTTCTCAGCCTTTTCTGAAAAAGTGCCCAATTGTAACCCCACCTATTTTCGCCCACTGAATCCAATGGAATCATCAAATCATTGAAAATCCAACTCTAAGACCCATTTACAATGCTGACCGAAATATATAGGCTTTAAGGGGAAAATTGGGGTTTTTCGGTTTCGGCTCCGTAAACACGTTCCTTTCTACTCCTAACCACTTTATTGACTATTCCATTAGGTTACAACTACCATTTAGTACCAATTTGGGAAGCATAACAGCCCCACATACCCATTTCCAAAAATTAAAACCAATGGCAATCCGGCGAAATTTCACCGATTAAATTGCCCACAGCAGCTAAAATAGTCAATACACAAGAGTTTGGAAGTTACCTCAAGCTCCAACAAGCTTTTCCCAAAAATGGTTGAAACCCTAACCTTTAGAGAACAGATTTTTGAGCCTCCAAACCCTAAAGAACAAAGAGGAGTAGCTTAGAGTCGGAGTTATACGCGTTAGGAGTGAAATCGTCGGAGAAATCGGCTTACCTTGTGATTTTTCTTCTTTCTCTCTCTCTAAACTCTCTCAACCTTCTCTCTCTATGGTTCAGGTCTGTTGAGCACGAAAATGGCTGAAGAGGATGATGATATATTTATTTATCATATGTTTTACAATATTTTATTTATTTGTTTTATTTTCCAAAATTTCAAAAATAAACTTATGTACATAAATCCTTATGTACATATAACCATGCTCATTAAGCCCAATCAATATTTCCTTATTTATGCCACATGTAGGAGACACCTAGGGGTCCCTCCCTATGGTCTCAATTGGCTTCACAACTTGTCCAGGTTATGTATACACGTAAAGTCTCAATTTTGGTCAAAATTGCACTTTTTGCTCAAATTTTCCATAAATTCATATTAAATTGACCAAAATATTCTAAATATATTTTTAACCTTTATTTTCCTTAATTAATTGAAATTAACTTCAATTAATTGGAAAATAATTTATTTTGTGCTATTTTGGCAAAATTACGATTTTGCCATTACCTTTCTAATTCAATTTCTTCTCTTATTTTTCTTTCACCAATTTTCATCTATTTTTGGACCAAATATTTTTTATAATATTCCTTCATTTTTGGACCTTAATATTGGGATTTTTAAATTACCCAAATTAATTCCATAATTATTTTTGCCCAATTTCCCATGAAATTGAACATTTATAAATTCATAAATTCCAAATTCATGAATATTCACCATTTTATTGAATTTCCCAAATAATTACAATATATTTGGTGAATATAAAATTTGGGGTGTTACAGTAAGTATGATTATTTACTATTTATTAAGGAGTCTTGCTTTGACATGACTTTAGTATTGGCATATGTGGATGATCTAGTGATCACTAGTAGTAACATAGAACAGATAAATGAAGTAAAGGAAGATCTACATCATAAATTCAAAATCAAAGACTTAGGTCAACTTAGATATTTCCCTGGAATAGAGGTATTAAGAACTGAGAAAGGAATAATACTAAATCAAAGAAAGTATGATCTTGACATATTCCAAAGAATGAGAGAGACGATCCATTATTGAAGAACCAAATGTCTACAGAAGATTGATTGGTAGGTTATCTTATCTTCTAATAACCAAACCTGACATAAGCTTTATTGTGCAGGGATTAAGTCAGTACATGCAAGCTCCGAGGAGGTCATATATTCAAGCTGCATAAAGAGTTGTGAGATATCTCAAGACAACACCAAGACTAGGGATTCTCCTCTCGGCCGCAGGGAAGAACCAGCTACAATGCTATGTTGATTCCGATTGGGGAACCTGATCGGACCCTAGGAGATTGGTCACAGGTTACATAGTGAAGTTTGGAGGGTCACCAATCTCCTGGAAATCAAATAATCAAAATATTGTCTCTAAATCTTCTGTTGAGGCAGAATACTTGGAGCTACCACATCTTGAAGTAGTTTGGCTTACAAGGCTACTAAGGGATTTAAATGTAAAAGGATTGGAGCCTATAAGTGTTTTTTGTGACAGCAGAACTGCTATCCACATTACCAACAATCCAATCTTTCATGAAAGAACTAAACACCTCAAAATAGATTGTCACTTTGTGAGATATAAGCTGCAGCAAGGAATCATCAATCTGCAACATATAGGGAGCAAGGACCAACAAGCCGACATATTCACCAAAGGACTTGGCAAGGAGAGTCAGGAGAGAATCATGAGCAAGTTGGGAACTATAAATCTGTATAGCCCCCAAGTTGAAGGGGATGTTAAGTGAAATAGAATTAATATTATGTGTAATTAATATTATGTATATTATTGGGCTATTTTTATTAGCAGGTAGTTTAAGTTAGTAAACCATAGGCCTATACAAAGGCCACTTGATAGTTTAGTGTGTGTGGCATAATGCCCAACTAATTATTGTATGGATTGTTGTTCAGATTAATAACATTTCTCAGTTATATTCACAATATATATATATATATATATATATATATATATATATATATATATATTATAAGAAATATCTCTACCATCATTCATTACTTTTAGAATCATTTAAATTCAATATATGACTATATGAGTATGGTTTCAAGTTTCAACTGATCTTAACCTTCTAGTTGCACTCTATCCTTGTCACCTAAGGCGTACGCAAATTTTTATAATTTTATTTTATGTATAAATTTGGACAAAATTTTAATGTATTCATTCATGAACATGTTTTTTCTTTGATACATTATTCATGAACATGTTTTAATGAATAAAAAATGAATTATGAAAAAAAAAAAGGGATACAAAATGAATGAAATGAATAAATTTATTGGTTCATCACAACTTTAAAAATAGCTCAAGCTAGTAGTAATAATTAAAGAGTAATATTCATTGAATAAAGAGATATAATTAATAGGTTGGCAAAAAAAGAGATATAATTAATAGAGCTTTTTACTGAACAAATAATTGAATTTCACGTTAAGAAATAGGGTTCATGTGCAAATTTATTCCAAAAGTCTTCACTCACGAGTGCTAGATATCTGGAAGTTCTTTTATTCAATGCAACCCTGCCACTAGTTAAAAAAGTTAATTTTAACTATTAGTTAAGTTTGAATATTAGCATAAAAATAAAAAAAAAAATAAAAGAAATAATACAATGAATGATGAGTTAGACAATTGAGAGAGAGAAAAGGGGACCATATTCTTGCCTTTCTTTTCATTTTCCTTAATTTGATGCTCTCTTTTACCTCTAGATCAAAACCAAATTTTATGATATATAGATATATATATATATATATATATATATATATATATATATATATATATATATATATATATATATATATATATATATATATATATATATATATATTGTAATACCCGAATTTTGAGATCGGAAGCTTGTGGATAAGCCTGAATTAAGTGGACTGCTAAGCTCTAGTTTAGTAGGTGTTTCATGTAACCCCCTCACCGTAATTACATCCGGATTACGAAATTTAAGTGAAATAGAGACCAATAAAAACAAAATAACCATTTATGATCCCTCATCCAAGAGATGGGATATTTCAAATTTAGTTCTAAAACATACTTAATCTTGGTCTCACATTCACGTGCGGATATAACTACTTGAGAAAACAAATCACATAAACAATATCAGAGTGCGGAAACCAAAATCCCGGCAAAACCCCGGGTTCATCTACATATAATTGTATCATAGGTTTGCAAGTTCCCAAAATGGGGATTACATATCCAAAAATATTCATTTACATTCTCATGTACACTTGGTAATCCCAAAACCAAAATAAGGATAACCAACTACCACTAAGTCTTAGAGTAATCCTAACTACTCCTGGTTGTCCGCTTTCCTGTCGAGCCACTTGCCCTGTCTGAAAAGGTTAGTCATATGGAAAGAGTGAGATTCTAAAGAATCTCAGTAGTAACAACAATTTTATACCACATTGGATACAATGGGAAAAAATATGTGGGGTTACAGTTGATCACTTTTTCGATAGAGGTCGAAAAAGCATAATTACGAAAACGCCCCTAAAATCCCTAAATTGGGACTGTCAAGGGTATTTTCATAATTTGACACTGAATTTGGTGATTTCAATCTCGAAAATGGATTTCTTAGACGAAAATACGTCAGGATAGCCCTAGTCAAAATTTTGGAAAAACGTGCCATCGGGCCGGGTACGGCCAAGCCAGACTTGGGTCCCGGGGGCATTTTGATAAATTTTCACCATAGACTAATATAACCACCAGAAACACTATGGAAGTGTCTAAACTGTACATTTGACCTTCTAGGACCGAGTAGAGAGCCCGAGGGATTGGCACACAAATCGAGGCATATTATTCATAGATCGGGGAAGGGCGATTAATGTTGGGAACTTACCTCCCCTGATGTATTGATATTTGTGTTGGTGTATTGATGCATGTTAATGCTTGCTTGATTTTGTGAAACATATATGAATAATTGAAGCTCTGTTTCTGTTTATGCTATGGCCATACGCATGTTGTTTAAAACATTGAGCACGCAGATATGTCATTGTGTGAGCATGAGTTATGTAATGCAAGCACGTCATGCATTAAGCACTTATCTTGCATGCATATTGGCATTTCTTTCCTACTGAGATTCCCCAGAATCTCACCCTCTCCTACCAACAATTTAGACAAGAGAAGACAGAATGTATGCTGAGAACAAAGAAAAGAATCGTATGAGGGAATTGCAGTGGTGGAATGAAGACTGGAAGATGTCTCCATTTCACTAAGACGGGTGTAGACATCCACGTAGCGTTGCGAGGCTATATTAATTGTAATTATCAAGTACGAACCCCTATGAGGAATTTCCGTAATCGTGCACATAATATCAGTATGTTTATGCTATTCCTGTATTACCCACTAAACTGCGTATCATTTTCCGCAAATATTCTGAAATAGGTTAAAATAAAATGAGGTGTGATATTTTGGTATCAGAGCCAAAAACGGTTCTGGATGTGACCAAAGTGGTTCTGGAAGAGCTTAAGTGATTCTAACCGTGGCAGTTCTGGCAACTGGATAGTATACTGATATGATGTGTTTGTATAGTAATAGGAACCGTGAGCGGTTTTAGTTTAAGCAGTTCGAGCGAAGAACAAGAGGGATCACTCTTGTTGGTGAACCAGGGTACCCCTAGTCAAAGTATTTTTGAGGAGCAACAGTCTGTAGAGACAAGGATACCATGGGAACCGGTTCGTGATGGAGCGGTATCAGGACAGTAACGGTGGTGTCAGGGAATAGGGGTATCAGGGTACTTAGAGGTGATATCAGTACCCAGATGGAAGTATTGGTAGTATTGGTGCACCTGAAGATGGTATCAGGATGATGCCAACGGTATCAGAATAGTGTCAGCAGTATCAGAGGACATCATGAGCAGTTCGAGTGAGCTTATGATCATGATTAGCAGTGACAACAAGACAGTAAACCAGCATGTTCCAGATAAAGGTATAACATATATTAAGAAATATCTCTACCATCATTCATTATTTTTAGAATCATTTAAATACGCTCCAAATTTTGAAAAAAAAAAAACCTCCAAACTTATTTATAATTAAATTTAATTTTCGTTTATTTCTTATATATAACCAAAACTTATACTGAGGGTTGAAAAAACTAATAACCGAAATTACATAATTGTGCCAGAGAAGCAATGTTGAAACTAATGGAGTGAACGAGGCATGTCTTATACGTAAAAAGAAAATGGCAATAAACAAGTAGGACCAAAATTATTTTTTGATCAATTAGTAGGGCCAAAATTAAATGACCAACAAATGTATAAGAAAATTATTAAGCCATCAATGGTGTGTGTGTATAAGTTTGAGTACCGAGTAATAAGATTTAAAAATTATGAAGAGGATATTTGGTATTAGGCAATTATATGAGTTCAAAATGTAGAATCTAAGGAACCAAAGGAGAAATCCTTGTGTAAGAACTAAGAGCACCATTCAATCTATTTATGCTTGGAGATACACTAAAATCAAAAGTAATTGGGGACCTATTTGTTTCTCATTTTAGAGAAAGTTTTTTTTTTTAAAAAAAAAACCTGTTTGTCATTTTTTAGCTAGTTGTTTTTTTAATAATAACTTGTTTTTTAAAAAAATAAATAAATATTTTCTTCTTTTTTGTTTTTCTATTTCTATTTTGGAAAAATGAAGAAACTATTTCTTCTCGGTTAAAAGGTTTGACTCCGCCACCTGTCTATCCTCGAAATCATATTATTGGTGCTAACTGTCACCGCATCACGATAGGTGATGACCCCTGCCATATCACCACCAAACAAATTATATAAAGTAAGTGAATCAAACAATTCTTTTCCTTTTTTTTATTATCTAAGCTGATGTTATTAGAACAGTTATTTCAAAAAAAAAAATTTATGGGTTTTTAATTTTTTTTCAAATGTGATCTTTTAGAACAACAATCCAAACAATTTTTTTTATTTTTTTGTTATCAAAATTTTTTTTATAAAACTGTTTGAAAAAAAAAAATAGAAAATAGAAACAAACAGGCTCTAACATTCTCGGGCTTTTGGTATCATCATGTCAATATCAAGCTCAAACTGGAAATCTTACTCAAAGGTGGTGGGTGGCGTTTCCGCAAGAACAACTAACCATTGACAAAGTGGTTAGTCCATGAGGATCAGTTTAGAAGATTCTTTTTTTTTTTTTGAGTGAAAAGAAGATATATGTATTTTGTTTCTATAGATGAAATTTACAATTTTATTTAAAAATAATGAAACCCATAAAGCAAGCTTGAGCAGTTGACTATATTAAAGCATGACATATATTCCTAGCTTGATAAAATCTAGGAGAATGAGGAAGGTAATATTAAAGGACCATTTCATATCTTTTTATTGCCGCAGCATCAAGTCAAAGAGGGACAATTATTTGCGGCTAGCTAGCCCTATTTCACAAGTGCATCACTGCTACATGCATCCAAAGGGGCTCTCAATGTAAAAGCATGCATGGTTTTTCTCAATCACTGCACATTGGCTATTTTAATGCTCCTCTTTGTCCTAAATATAGAATTTGGATAGGGAGGTTAGTTTAATTCTAAATATAATATCTCAATCTACTTTATTTCTAAGAATTTATAATTTTTCTCTAAAATATTGATATTGATATAGGGGGTTTCCATCAATGAGTAGTTCTGATGCTTATTTGTTATATTGTTATTTTGAAAGAAAATGTAAAATTTTGAAAGAAAATGTAAGGTAAACTTAAGAAATATAAAAATTACTTAATTGATTTTTCATATTTGTTTATTTTCTTATTTTAACTTTTGTACGCAGCTAGAAATCTCCTTAATTCATTTGAATAATTAAGGATATTCAATTTTTTTTAAAAAATAAACTATGTCAAAAAATAGTACAGTCCATCCAATAACAAGTAATTTTATATAATTTTATATATAGTTATATATTGCTGCTGCTGCAGCACCATCATCTATTATTCCCTTTTGATATTGATACATTGATGATGGAAAAAATATGATTGATAATTTGATAGTTATTTTTAGGAATGTACTTTATCCCAAGTCGAATAAATAATATAAATCATGTTTTTCAACAGATGTTTTTGTTTAGGATATAAGCCATGTTAATTGATGTATTAATGTTATTTCTTTATTGGGTTAATATAACTTTTGGTCCTTGAAGTTTGATCCAATTTTGGTTTTGGTCCCTGAAGTTTGAAATCTGTGGTTTTGGTCCCTGAAGTTTCACCCGATTTTGGTTTTGGTCCCTGAAGTTTGAAATCGGTGGTTTTGGTCCCTGAAGTTTCACCCGATTTTGGTTTTGGTCCCTCAAGTTTGAAAAGGACTTGGCGACCCAATTAAAAAACCCGACCCGACCCAAAAAAAAAAACCAAGTCCTTTTCAAACTTGAGGGACCAAAACCAAAATCAGGTAAAACTTCAGGGATCAAAACCACGGATTTCAAACTTCAGGGACCAAAACCAAAATTGGATGAAACTTCAGGGATCAAAACCACCGATTTCAAACTTGAGGGACCAAAACCAAAATTAGATCAAACTTCAGGGACCAAAAGTTATATTAACCCTTCTTTATTTTATCTTTGGTATCAATTATTCTCTCCAGTCCTTAATATATGATCTATTTTGTAACTTAATTTAAATTATAAAGTAAATTTTATATTAAAGATCGATAGAAGTAGATTGATGGGATATAATTTAATGCGATAAATAAGGATAGTTGTGGAAAATAATGTATTTTTTCCTTAAAAACTTAACAAGTTTTTCAACTTTTGATTCTTCTTTTTCTTGTTTCCTTCATGTGTGAAGCTATTTGAAATATACTCTATACGGTACGATGTTCAATACAAAGTGTTTACAATCCAACCGGCACATGTATTTTAATTTGTTTTATTCCTAAACTTGTTAAAAAGTGTCTAAGATTTTTCTTTGATCCTTTGTTAACTAAAAGAATGTAAACTCGATTAATAAAAAAGTAAGGGATCCTCTTATTAAAAGAAAAAAGTACAGACTCCACCCAATTAAATTAAAACACGACTTCAAGAAAACTTATTAAAGCAATTATTGAGGGCTTGTTTGGTATGAGGGGAGGGGAGGGTCTAACCCCCTTCACGACATAGGCCGAGATTTACATTCATAAAACGTGATTAGGTTCAGTTAGAGACCATAATACCGTTTGAGACTTAATAAAGTATTCCCTTTCTCAAAACCGGACTTGAAAAAAACTTTTCTAAAATATATTCAACAATGGTCTCACACCAACAATCAACACACATATGGCCTGTATAATTCGATTCCATTTATATATATCAGAGTGCAATGTAAACTCCCGACACACTCGAGTTCCATTTAATAAATAAGGGTTCTACAAGGCACAATGCCCATAATTCATTTCCCTTATCTAGGAGATTACACAAACTATACCACAAATCCAATATATACAATCATTTCCCAACAAAATATCCAAAATAAACTATGATAACCAAAACCAAAATAGACTCCTAGCTCGAAGCTTCAATTGCCCTTCGTCACATACTTTTCCTTTGATCCTTCGGCCATGTCTAAAAATTGTTTTTGGGAGAGTGAGATTCTAAGGAATCCCCGTAGAAACAAATCACTCATAGTATGTACAACATCAGAGCATAAAAGTAAATCATCTATACAACACACAACAATCACAACAATAGTTGCAACGACGGAGGTAGGTATCATGGGCATCGCCCCCTACGACGGCTCATGCTAAACTGCTTGTTGTATTGTACATCCACATGAATATATCACATATATCACCACAGTTGGGACCTATATAAAACATTTCCCAACACGCAGCCCCATGGGCTAGATACTCAAACAGGAATCCATGATTCCATAATGCAGCCTCAGCACTTACAACGGCAAATACAATGGCCGGGGTAGTTATCATGAGCATTGCCCCTACAACGGCTCACGTTGTAATGCGATATGGCTGATAACACATTCACAATGATAAACATGCATATCAAGTATCATACACAATATGAGAGAAGAGTCACTACTTTGGTCATTCTGGGCGTATTCTGGCACCGGTCTCTCCCGAGTATGGCAAATATCAAATCCTAGAATCATAATTAAGGACAAAGAGTTATACTCTATTCCAAGACTTAATTCACTTTATAACACTTACATTTGATTATCATAATTGACCCTTAAGAGGCTACAAATGCCTCTAATAAAAGCCATAAAAAGTTGGGAAACAATAGGTTGAAGATCACTTTTCAAAAACTCAAAGTTCTGGAACACAGGTTGGCCGAGGCCAGCCCACCCTTGGGCCACAGCCAAAATATAGTCAGAAGGTTACTGGCCGCGGCCAGCCACCATGGGCCACGGCCAGAATCAGGACAGAAAGGTTTGGGCCGTGGCTAGCCACCTTGAGTCACGGCCAAGAAATTCCCTGATTCTTAGCTGAACTTCCAAAAATCATAACTAATTTTATCAAAATCGAAATGAGGTGATTTCAAAGCCAAATAAAAGGTATTTAAGTCCTCTTTACTAGAAAAATATGGACCATAACTAGAAATCACCAAAAAATTCCAGAATTACACAAAACTCAACACTGCTCCAAAACAGAGTTCAGTTTTTGTCTCAAACTTTGGCAAAGCATAACTCTTAGTTAACAAAACGAAATGACATGAATTATATGTCCATTTTAAAGCATGGGATGTGAAATTTAAGACTGAAAAGTTTTATAATTTTTTAACACCATTTGGTCATTCAAACATTTCGTGCAAACTGACTGCCCAGAACAGAATTCACACTTGACAGATTTCTAATTTTCTACCAAAGTGTCCAATGACTCCAAAATCAATAACCAAACATATTCTCATACAATTTCTCACAAGGAACACAATGGCAACCTCAAAATGACCAAAATCACAACCCATCACTATGCCTTGTTTTGACTAATATACAAAATCAAACACAAAGTTGTCAAACTTTACTTTTAAGCTTCAATTCAATTTTATTTATTCAAAACACCAAACAATGTACCATTTCCATGAAAAAAACAAATCATACTCTCCATGACCCTAATTCACAAAAATTAGGGCAAAATTTCCAGAAATTCAAGGCCCAACCAATGGCCATAAAACTTATATAAAAATGAAGCTTTCACTCACCTCAACACTTTCCCAAAATAGTTCCTTGGTTCTCCAACTTCTAGATTTCCTTGTGTGCTTAAAACACCATTAATGAAAAATCTAAAACCATAGGATAAAAGCTCTTAACAAGATGAACAACTTTAAAGAAAGAGATTTTGGCATTCAAGGTCAAGATCTTACCTAAATCTTGAGCTTTCCTTTTATCTTTCTTCCTTCAAAAATGGCGCACAAGAGCTCGAGAGAGGGAGAGAGAGTGTGTGTGTGTGTGATGATGAAGATGAGGGTGAGGTGCAGAATTTCTGCCCCCTAGTCATTCCATACGCATGAGAGAGAGAGAGAGAGAGAGAGGAAAGAGAGGAAATGAATAAAAAATGGTACTTTAACTTTTCTTCTCATCTTTCTTCATCATCAAGAGACACTTGTCCACATCTTATGCATTCTCATAAAGTAAGTAACAACTTGGTTGCTCTAAACACTCCATTAGCCATTTAATTACATATCTTATTTCTCTTTAGTTAGTAATTAATCTCTCCATTAATCATTAACTTATGGCCATTCTTCAATTTCTCATTGATTATGGCATATTATTTAAAATTGCCGCATAATACATAATTAAATTCTTTTCCTCTTCTTTATGCACCATTTACCCCTACTTTAACCCAAATAATTATTTGTCACATAATTATGCTAAAATACAGGGTGTTGGGCATTTCCAATAATAATTCGGATCTCAAATCCATTTTGATTCACAAAATTATTCACAATAATCGTCATTAGCCCTTAATTAAAATTTGAGGCGTTATAGAGGGAAAATGGGCGAAGGGAAAATTTTTTTGAGATCAATTTTAAAAAAGAAAAAAGTGGGGTATAAAGTTTTTAATTAAGTTTTCTTACTCTTTAATTTTACATTTTATCTATATTAAAATTTTATAACCCCACTTCTCTAATTTTCTTAAATCCAACTCATAAAAATTTTCCCTCCCCTCCTTTCTCCTCCAAATCCCTCATACCAAACATACCAGGGTTCAATATTAGGCACTAGAGGGAATATTAATTAGAGATGGAGAAAGTGGGAGTACTATTTTTATAAATTAAGAAAAACAAACATTTACATTTGCACTCTATGTAACACGTGAGATAAATATAATTCAATGTTAAATGAAAAGAAACTCTTATAATCCTCCAACCTAAAGAGAAAATCATAAAAAGAAAATAATATATATAGTCACATGTAGAAATAAACTACATCACCTAAAATTGAGGGATGTCTTGGTGGAAGAGGGATTTTTCCATATGCATGTGCATGAAATATAGACCTAGCTAATATTATAGTAAGAGATTAAGGTTAAACACTACAAATCCAATTAGATGTCACATAGCAATTTCTATTGTCCTAGAAGAGGATATATGTATAAAAATGAAGTTATTCGGGTATTATTTGATATATTAATACACCAATAAATTTTATTTTCTAAGGATTCATATATAACTAATATACCCAAACGAACCCATTTCTTAATAAGGGAGAATTGCTAAAAAAAGATTTTATTGATAACTTATTTGTTAAATGGGACCTGGGAAGATATCTTGCACATGGAGGGAAGATATCTACACACGGAGGGAAGATTTTTGCACATGTAGGGAATATTTCTACACACGTATAAGGAAGAATTTTGCACACAAGGAAGATCATCTGCACACAAGGGAAGATATTCTGCACACGTGAAAGATAATCTGCACGCGAAGGTCCCATTTAGCAAATAAGTTACCAATGAGGGATTTTTTCACAATATTCCCTCTTAATAAACGGGTTTTATAAGATTTTCAAAATATGATTAATGATTGATTGATTGATGATTGATAATTAAAAGTAGTTTGTATCATTAAAATAATAATTGTATATAAGGTCTTCACCTCAATAATCCCCAAGTGTTTGACGCAAATCAACCCCTAAAAAAGATTTTTTTTTTTTTTTGGTTTCGTTTTCATTATGAGTTGATTAATAGCTAAGGCCTAAGGATATTCAGTTTCTTAAGAAGCACCTTACGTAACAAAATTAAGAAAATATTTTAGAAGACGCATTCTAATTAGGATGAGAGATAACACGGCGTACGAGTTTATAATATTGAATGAATCTCTCATGTTTTACATTCTAACTGGTCTCTTGTCGTTTGAGATAGTTTATTTTTAAATAATAAGTGCTTATAAATCATGATTTACAGTATACAAAACAAATATGTAAGATAAATTTTATTCCAATTTACTTAATAAATACTTATTCTTTGAAAATAAGCTAATCTAAATATGCTTTTAACTTATCATATGAATAAAAATTTGAATATGTAA
Source organism: Inga laurina (assembly GCA_963855925.1). Classification (NCBI taxonomy): domain Eukaryota; kingdom Viridiplantae; phylum Streptophyta; class Magnoliopsida; order Fabales; family Fabaceae; genus Inga; species Inga laurina. Next base: position 11,937,472 of record OY979710.1, read on the forward strand.
CTCAAATAGTAAACTTAAAAGAGTTTGTTTTATCAATAAATAACTTTTAAAAATATATAATTAAATAATTAAAATATAAAAATGACAATAATTTTGTTTTAAAATATTTCAAATTAAATCTAAATAAATAAAATCAAATATATCAATATTAATAATTTATCATACTAGCTAAAAAAATTTCTATGACGTTCATATATAAGTTCATTAAGCATGGTCAAGTCAATTATGACTTTAAGAGCAAGTTGACACTAATTTTATAAGCTAAAAACTTAATAATGGCAAGTAAGGTTGAACTAGCGAGGTCAACTAAGTTTGCAGCTAGTATGAATTTAAGAAATAGTTAATACAATTTTATAAGGTAGAAACATAAATATGATAAATTCAGCAAGTGAACTCATAAATTTAACAACAATAATCAGAGATATTCTCACCAAATACTCCTTCCGGTCATTTTTATAAACAATTTTCTTTTTCTCGGGGATGATCCTTAATATAAGCAACTTTTTTCGCATCTCAAAATTTAAATTACTTTATACCCCTATTAAATACATATATTTATATTAATTATCCCTCACTCATCACTAATTCTTTTTCATTTAATTATTTACTATACATTCTCTCTCATATTTCTCCTATATTCTTTTCATAAATAAGAACATATTTAAAAAAAAAACATGATATTTTTGATATAACTATTATTTTTAACTAATCATAATTATCAGTTCGTTTTACATAATTAAAAAAATTATTTATAAAAAAAAAAGGAGGGAGTATTTATAACGGGGCAAAATCTGAAGACTGAGGTGGCTAGACGTGGGAGACGTGAATGGATGTGGTTGGTGGATTAAGGAAACAGCACCAAAGATGGCAATAAATGTGGGTTGGTTGAAGGCTGCATAATTGGTATTGGAAGAGTTAATGTGTCATTAAATGCCCCAACCTACTTACCCATTCATGCATTTACTTCACACTTGACACTTCTCCTTTCATTTCACATCCCCTCGTTCATCACACCTCCTTCTCATTTAATGCTCTCTCTCTTCTTCCTCCCACCCCTTTGATCCGCAATTGTTTTTAACTTCTGTTCCTATTTACTACCACTCCGATGTTATTATAAGTTCAACTTGTCAAAATTTTTTTTATCATAAATCTAAATTTTTTTGAATATTATTAATAATTGTTTTTTAATTTTAACCCAATTTAATTGATCAGAGAAAATGTATTAATACAATCTCTTTTTTAACACCCATTATTAAGTAAGGGCAAATTTGGAAAATCAAATCAATTTAAGACATAATAAATGTCTTAACTTCCATTTCTTGATATATAGTACTAAGATTTAGTTAAATTGAGCTTATAATAAGAATCAAAGTGGTCCTTCGTCCCCCTCTTATATCCTGCTAATAACAAGCTTTAAGGACTGTTTGGTATAAGAGATTTGGAGGGGAAAGGAAGGGAAGGAAAATTTTAATGACTTGAATTTAAAAAAAATTAGAAAAATGTGGTTGGAATTTTTTAATTAATTTTTCTTATGATTTTACTTTATATCTTGTCTTTATTAAAATTTTATAACCACAATTCTTTAATTTTTTTAAATTCAATTCTTAAAAATTTTTCCTCGGCCCTTCCCCTGCATTTCCCTCTTGCCAAACAAAAGGTTAATGTTTATCACCGCAATAAGATCTACACTATTCATATACAATTTTACTGGTTCATATTTAATGTTGTCAAGTAATAATTTTAAATAAAAAATTATTTTTTAAATAATTTGACAATTAAAGAATTATTTTTATTTTAGATTTGTATACATTTAAATAATTATTCTTTAAAAAAATATAACTAAAAATAAATATTAACCGCTCTTATCTAATATGGACATTTCATGTTTCACTGCTTATCAAAAGTAATACTCTCTCTAATTCACAATATAAGACATTTTTTAAAAAAAAAACTTGATTTAAAATATAAGTCACTTGAAAGATAATTAATAATCATTTTTCAGTTTTCTCTATATAATTAACACTCATTTTTAATTTTGGCTCTTTTTTAAATTTTCAAACACATTTTTTAATAAAGGTAAAAGTGAATTTTTTTTATTTAAGACATATTTAATGAATCAAGTCAATTAACTGTTACTTCTTATTTCTTATAAATTAATTAAAATGTCCTACACGGTGGACAGGTGAGAGTAACGACTAAAATTCAATCCTATGTCATGTAAATGTAATACAATGATTATTAACGTAAACTCAAGCTCTAGCCATTTATTACTCCATTAGGATTAACACCTACGTAATCCCCGTTTCAAAGAATAGAATTTTTTGTGCAAATACAATTTTAGCCGTTCGTGTCAAATATTTTCAAATAATGACTTTTAAATAAAAAATATTTTTTTTTCAAAAATTGACATTTAAAATTAATCCAAATGCATGCTGACAAAGAGTCACGCCATCAGTTATGGCATTGTTTCTCTTAAAATTAGTAAATGATGAGTATATAAATTAATGGCTATGATTAAAAAAACTATAAGGATCAAATAAAAAATTATAAGAACCTAATTAAAAATGAGATGAAATGATAAGAAATTACATATTTCTTTCCTAAACGTTTTTAAGTATACTGAAGCATGTAAAAAATTTTGTGCTATGACAAATACAATTTTTAAATGGGTTAAACAGGGAGAAACGTCAGTAAACAAAATCAACTGGCAAAAGTTTTGCTAAAACAAATCCCCTGGCAAAAGAGATGAAATCGTAGCTTGTAAGTTAAAGAAAGAGTGAGGAAGATGCAAGGGGGAGGACGAGAGGGCAAAGGAACGATCTTCTTAATTTGGATTCTTTAACGTAAATAGAGATAGACAATAAAATAGTTTATCTCTTAAAGTAATAATAAAAAAGAGTTAAGATGCCGTTTTAATCTAAAGTTTTTATTTCAAAAGTGTTAAAAAAGAGTCATGTTATCACTTAACATTAAAAAAAGTAAATGGTCGATGCAATTTTTTAAGGAGTCAATGTTGGGTTTTTGATAAGGGTTAAAGATGAATTTTATCTTAAAAGTAGTCACTTAGGAGCATTAGATATTCGGAAGTTTTTTGAAAAGTAATTTTGCTCCAAATATGTTAACAAAGGAGTAAATTCGCTTTAATAATTAAAAAATTAACCCTAACTATTAATATTTTAATTTAACAATAATGAGTAAAATTTTTATGCTTTGATTATTTCTAAGATAAAATTACTTATTGAAAAACTTTTGAATACTTATGACTTATGAGTAATTTCTTTTGAGGAAAAATTATATCTTAACCCTTTTAATAATTTAGGTACTTTTCCTTTGTTTTAACACTCTTGAGCTGATATTGAAACAAACCATATTAATCCAACAAAAATTCCAGATACCCTTAACTTCTATGCAAAATTTTCTAGGATAAAATTTGAGCTTAACCCTAAAAAATGAGAGTATCCAAGATAGTATATTAATATTAGTATTATTTTTATTTTTGGTTGTTGCCTTTTCTGTATTTCTTTTATTCAAGAAACAATTTACTGGTCACTCATTTATGGGAAGATTCTCCTTCGCACGCAGTTTTCAGACAATAAATACAAGCCGACGACATATAACCAAGTAAGAGCATTAAATAACAAATCAAAAGGCTGAGAAAAAAAAATGAAAAGGCCTTACAGAGAGGGATGCAACAAGAAAATAAAAGAGATAGAGATAATACCCAGAAGACGGTTGGGTTGATTTTGAAAAAAGCTAGTGAGCTTTTCGCTCAGCGTTTTGGTCTTCCACAGGGCCACCAACAGGAAACGGAAAAAGGAGCCAGAAACGGTCCTTACAGAGCACAAAACCAGGTTGAAGATGGGCTATGAATCTCAAGATTTGACCCTCACTTTGGTGTAAATCGCACATATGGCTTCTTCTTCTTCTTCTTCGTCTTCGTCTTCTTTGTCCAAATCTCCTCCTCCACCTCCTCGCCATTCCCCACAATTCACCCCTGTGAGTAAGATACTGCGTTTTCCCATTGCCGACTCTGTTTGTTTCTGGGAAAATCATGGAAGCTGTTTGGGTTAAATCTTTGTTCTGGTTTGACGCTGTTATTTTTGGTTCCGGGTTTTTTTTTTTTTTTGGACTGCAGATTCAGGAAGAGCTGGAAGCTGAGTACAGTGAGGGGCGAAGCCAGAGCAGGGGAACTCCGAGCGTTTGTACGGATTTCGTTTCAACTCCGAAGCACCATATCCCGACGCCGCTCCATCAGAGTGAGAAGAGTAGTGGAAAAACCAATAATCGGAAACGGACTGAGTTTGAGAGCTCCGTCGACGGAAAAGATGGCTCCGTTTTGTGCAACAAGTGCCGGCCGAACGCTCGAGAGAAAATTTCCGTCGTTCCTTTCGATAACAACGGACCAAACAAGCACTCGTCGTTGTTGGCGAGTCCGAATGGGATTTTCAAGTCTATATTCTTCACGTTGACGCGGAAGAGCCCCAAGCCCGCGGAGGCTCCGTCGACGACGACGACGAGGGAGGAGCAGTGGAAAATCGCGGTGGCGGAGCTATCTCACAAGCTGATTCAGGCAACTCGAAAGAGGGACGAGGCGCTTCTAGACGCTTCCAGGCTCAAACATTCGGTTCTTGAATTAGAGAAGAAACTCAACAAACTAGAGCTGTATTGTCTCAATTTGAAATCTGGACTAGAAGAATGTAGCAACACTTCGCCTTATAGAATCGAGAATCCTCAAAATTCCCGTCAAATCAGCCACCAAAACACCGTCGTCGAACTCTTCTTGGTCACTGTCTCTGAAGCTCGGTCATCGGTAAGGCTTCTCAGCCGTTCTCTCACTATGCAACTCCGGCACATGGGACCCAAAGTGCACGAGAGAATCTCCGTTCTTCTTCAACCTTACGATATAAAAATCTCATCCGCGAAGAATCCCAGAAGCTTGCTCTTCTACCTAGAGGCACTCTTGAACAAAGCTTTCTTTGAGGACTTTGAATCTGCCGGATTCCAAAAGAACTCATCAAATCGCATACTGAACCCCATGGAACGATGCGAGGCAAACTTCACATCTTACAACATGCTTCATGGATTAACCTGGGAGGAAGTATTGAACAAAGGAACAAGGCATTTCAGTGAAGAGTTCAGCAGATTCTGTGATAGAAAAATGAGTGACATTGTAGCAATGTTGGGTTGGAACAGAGCTTGGCCGGAGCCATTATTGCAAGCTTTCTTTGTTGCGTCCAAGAGTGTGTGGATGGTACACCTATTGGCTAACTCGGTGCATCCTAGCTTGACAATTTTCAGAGTTGACAAAAATGCGAGGTTTGAATCAGTGTACATGGAAGACATGGGAGGAGACAGAGCTCTCAAGTTGGAGCCAAGCATGGTTCGAATAATGGTGGCTCCTGGGTTTTATGTCTATGGAAGTGTAGTGAAATGCAAGGTTCTTTGCAGGTACTTAAGCAGCAACAAAGGTTTAGATCCATCATCTCCTTGAAAAAAAGCTTTTAATGTTTTCATATATATACATTATGATGAAATTTGTGTGATATAGAAACTGTTGAATCTGTTTCCTGTTGCTACTGTTTTGGCTGGCTGTTATATTGATGTGTTATATTGGGTGGGGCGTGAGGTGGTGTAAGGAAACTTTTGTAAATCCAGAATCTTAGATCAAAGAGCCAGCAGTTTGGTTTTTTTTTTTTTTTTTCCTGTTCTCTGCTTATTTCGTATTGTGTTGGTTCTTTTGCACTTTTTCATCTTGTTGCATTGATTGATATTGACACTCTTTTTTTTTTGGTTTATGTCCTTATAGCTTTAACTTTAAGTTTTGGTATTTGAAGAGGTAAACTGATATATTTTTTAATTAAATATAGGGACTATCGTAGTGTAATCAAATTTGAATTCAAAAATTAAAAAAGAAAATCTTATTGTACTAATTAAGATAAAGATATTAAGATAAATATGTTGATCATTAATAAACATATAATTGATTATTGAGAAACATAATATATTTAATGAATAGACTGAAATATATTTTATTAATCATTCTCTACAAATTTTTATATGTTCTTTATATCCTCGAATAAAAAAAAATTGAATATATATTTAAAATTCTATATATTTTTTTTTTATATTTATAGGAATTTGTTATCAATAGCTGAAAATAGAGTTAATAACTTCGATCTTAGTTGCTGTCAATTATATATTTCCTAAAAGTTCGTTAGCTACCTCATTTTATTCTAGGATTCTTCTTTTTCCGTAGGTCATTTATGACGAGCGGGAAGAGCTCGAGCAGTAATTAAGGGACTAAAACGTACGAGTCAAAATTATAATCACCAAATATTGTATCAACCATAATTAAAAAAAAAAATAGGCTTTTCTTTTCACTTCAAATAGGTGAAGCTTTTTAGGTTGTGTCTTGGGTAGCAAGCTGCACGATTAAGTTGCAGTGGTCATGGTTATGTTAATTTTGATGTTGAAGTTTAATTTTTTTTTATAATTTGATTCATAACTTTTTTGGAAAAAAATAACATGAGCATTTAAAGATGAAATCTTTTGGCATTCATGAATAAAATTGTATATCAAATATCAAAATAGTACCCGTATTTACTTTCTTTTTTGTCTTCCCTTATAAAAATTATCTCTTATTCTTATCAAGTTATTTAGGTTTTCATTACTTTTATAATAGGAAAAATCCCAAATAAAACCATTTGAAAATACAAAACCCTAAAAAGTCTATTAATACTTTAAAAAGATTTAAAGGTACCAAGTACTAAATTAGGTTTTTTAAGTTTTGACATATTTATCATTTTACTCCTCAAATTATTTTTAAAAATAATAGTGGTGCCCCTGCCGGAGCACAACTGCCGCCCTGCCACGACCCCCGATGACCGGAGCTCCGGCCACCGGTGGCAAAAGCTCCGGCATGCGGGATTTTTTTGGTGGGAAAGGGATTTTTTTTTTTTTTGAAAAAAATTGGATGAGAAATGGTAAGAAGTGGGATTGACCCCATCCCACTCCTTTAGTAAAGGAGTATGGCGGCCATTGGGCCACCAAAACTCTTTTAATATATATATATATATATGCATTATTAAATATGTATAATATGATTAAAGGCGTAGTAGTTTTGACAAAGTCAGTAATGACTTTGACAAATTTAGTAATGAAAATAAAAAAATTCGTAATGGTATTAACTAAATCGTTTGCTGATGAAACTTGACTTGCATGTTTTCATTAGCATTTTTGCACAAAACGCTTTTGTCAAAACCATTACAACTTTTGTTAAAATAATTAATAAACTTGTCAATTTCATTACTGAATTTGTTAAAATTCTTTTATTTATATTATGAATGTTTTCATGTTGGAATCTTATAATGGGATTGTCAAAACTATTACAATTCTTATCAAAATCATTACTAAACTTGTCAATCTCATAACTAAATTTGTTAAAATCATTTTATTTATATTATGAATGTTTTCATAAAAAAAATCTCATAATGGGATTGTCACAAAAATGATATTTTTCATGTTTTATAATATTTCTCAATTTTAGATTCTAAGAATGCATTAAGTTAGGAGTAATTTTTTTAAAAAAAAATATTAATAGCATTTTAGAAAAATAGTAGATTAATTTTACAAAATTTAGTGTTATTTAGTTATTTCTTTATTTTTTTTAAAGAAATTGTCTTTGTGACAAGTAATATGAAAGCACAGAATATCTCAATACACGTACACATGTACATATGTACGTAGACCTGATTCCATAGCTCACTAGCATTTCGAAACGAATTATTCCAGTTCTATTTATAAATAACTTTCCTTTTTATAGGGTTGGTCTCTTTTATAAGCAACTTTCACTTTTTGTCTGAAAATATAAGCTTCTTTTTCCTATTTTACCCTTATTATATACTCATTCTCTCTCATATTTTATACTCATTATCTCTCATACTTTTTTATCTATTCTCTCTCCTACACTATTTTCATAAAATAGGGCATATATGAAAAAAAAAATATGACATTTTTGACATACTTATTGTTTTTAACTACTAGCTCATTTTACGCAATTAAGAAAAAATTTGCTTATAAATAAAACCGGAGGGAGTATTATGTTAAGAAACAATATTGGGTTAATATGCAAAAATACACATGTGATTTTCCTCAAAGTGCACCCAACAACAAATGCTTTTTTTAGGTGCAACAGTGACTATGTGGTTACAAAATAGGTGCAAAACTACCCTTTGATCATTATTTTGACTTTTTGACCCTAAAAGTGATGGCGTGTACGATGACATGGACGCTGGAGTGACATTCTAGAAAAAAAACTTGCTGACTGGTGAAGCTTTGCAATTAATATTACCCACATTTCACTATTTCAGTATCACCTTCGCTGAAGTAGGTTCAAATATGAATGCAAAGTGCTTAACTCACTCAGCAGAGCTGCTACCCTAAAAAACATATTGACTGTTTAATTTTTTCTCAACCCTAGATTCCCAATATTATTAAATTAAAATCATTATAATACATATATTATATTACTAATTTTTATTAAATTATATGATTTATTAAGAAAATTTGATTTTCAGCAAGTTTTTTTTTTAAGAATGTCAGTCCAGTGTCCATATCATCGTGCACGTCATCACTTTCAGGATAAAAAAGTCAAACTAACAGTCAAAGGGTAGTTTTGCACCTATTTTGTAACCACATAATCACTGTTGTACCTAAAAAAAAACATTTTGTGTTTGGTGCACTTTGAAGAAAATCACATGTGTAGTTTTGCATATAAACCCAACAATATTTAGTCCCTAGGGGATTGGATGATTTTTTATTCCAAATTTTTGAAGAGAAATTTTTAAATATGAAAAAAATACCTGTCACGATTAACTTCAATAGAAAAATATTTTCTTATTTTCTTATAAAAGTTATTAATTTATTCAAAAAAAATTAAGTGAAATTATTGACAGTTTATAAATAATGTAAGTTTTTATATTTTATATTGGTACATTACTTGAAAAGCAATGATATTTTATTCTTATCTGATTAAAAAACTTGCTTGGAGTTCTGTTTCCGAGGCTGTGAGAGCTTATTTGCAACCCACAACATGAATGGCTTGTTTGCCATGCCTGCATTCAAAAACTTTTTTCAATCATGATTTTTGTGGTATGAAATAAATTTATGAGAGTAGTTTTATCATGATTTATATGTACGAAGTTATAAACGGTGATTTCAAACAAGCATGAAATGGATGAAAGTGAGATTAAAATGATGTAATCTTGTGAATAATAAGTAGCCTAATTATAACGATTTATTTATTTATTTTTGGGCAAAGTTAGACTAAATCTATACTCATTGCCATATTGAATTACATGTATGGAACTATTTCTTATGAAATCCAAAATGTAAGAGGTATAGAAAAGGTTTGTTCGGATTAGTGTTAGAAAAACACGTTTATGTAAGTGAAAATTAAAACTCATTTCATATACTTACATCATATATTATAAAATCATAATAGAGAAGAAGCTTTTATCAATAATCTTCGCGATAAAACAAAAGCTAAAGTAAGGACTAAGGGGTGAGGTGCCATATATGCAAATGCCAGTTCCTTGCTTTCCCGTACAAGGCTGAGCAGCATGATGTTGCCGGGCCGATTGTGGCAGTCGCAACGCAACACAACAGCACGGCCAACCGTATGCTCTTCCCTCACTGAATTGGGAGCGTCTGAATATCCTTTGAGCTCCTCTCTCCACGAGTCCATCAACTCTTGGGAGAATCACGATAAAGTTCTTACAATATAAATTAAATTTATTATGGTTAGAATTTTTATTACGGTTAAGATGTAGGGTATGTTTGTTTTGGTGATTGGATAAGTAACTTATTTTTACTTAAATTTATGGAATCTTAAGATTAGAAAAAAGTTAGATTGGGTAAAATGATGAGTGTTTGGATTAGCGATTGGATAAGTAACTTATGTAAAAGTGGATGATGTTTGGTTTGACTTTTGTATAAGTGGCTTTTGTATTAATTAAGAGAAAAAATTGTAAAAATTATGAAAAATGAAAAAATGAAGGGATAATTGTGAAAAAACTCCTCATTGGCAACTTAATTGTCAATGGGACCTGGGAAGATATCTACACACGGAGGGATTTTTTCACAATTTTCTCAAAAATTAACTTTGAAAATTTGGTAATGGTACAATTGTAATAAAATTATATCAAATTCTAATTTAAATTGGTACACTCTAAAAATTTTTTCTATTATGCACCTCAAGCTTAAATCTTTAAAATTATATCAAACTCTAATTTAAATATTAAATCCTAACTCATATTTTCACATAGCTCAAAATCTAACAAAATAAACCGATTAAAACCTCAATAATACCTCTAATAATCCAAATAAATTATTTAAACTAAATTTAATGGGTAAAAACACTATATAGAAACTAATTTATGACATGTTTATAAAAAAAATTGATTATAAAATCATAAAACAATTAAATAATAAATCTAAACTGATTAAAATTAATTATTAATTATTCTCTACATTTCTACAGTCATATATTAACAAAACTCAAAACTTGCCTAAACTCTTATCCTAAAGTATTCTCTAATTAGCAGAAGATTACTATCTAAAGAAAGAGAAAATTATTTAGAACATTTTTCATAAAAGAAGTTTTGTGATTAGAAGTGATTTTGAGCACCTCATTGATCCCCAAAAATATGAAGATACTCCTATCAATATTATTTTATACATACACAAGTACATAAGCTCCAATAAGCTTCATTTTGAGGCTTATGACTTTTTTCACCTTAAAGTCAATCATCGAAACAAACACTCATTTTATACTTTTTACTGTTTAAGTCTGTTTGCGCCACTGTTTAAGTCCGATTGGGTGCCCAATCGGTAAAATAAACAAGCACGTAATTTTTATCCGCAAGTAATTACTCAGGAGCCATACTCCCTTGTATGTTAGCCGCAACATTTGAATCATTTCTTACGGTCAAAATAAGTTTAATACTCTTTCCTTTTTTTTTTTGCCAACAGTTTAATACTCTTTCTGATACTTAATATAAGACATATTTATTTAATTTGATTAGATTAAGGAAGTTAGTTAAGTTAGTTAATATAATACGTATTTTCTAAAACACCCTAATCATCTTCTTTCAATACTATAGATTTTGGGATTTATAATGCTTAATACATAATGGTTACAACTAATAAACGTTATGTATGTTGAGATGAAGGTCGCATAAGGATATATAGCGTTTAAACCTAACGGTTAATTATATGCACCGTCATATTTTGTGAGGAAGAATTCATGAAAACACAAAAATAATAATTGTAGCTAATAACTATAATTTATTTATTGACAAAATTGTAGACAATAACTGTAATTTATTTATTGACAAAAATGACGGTTCTTAAGAAAACTTACAAATAATTCATATTCCAACACTTATATCAACAAAGACAAAACATAATGATCTTTAGAAACAACCATCATCTAACTATTTCATAACTCTTCGTAACATTTGGACCTTCAATGTCATAACTCATAACCCTTCATAATCCCATTAGACTTTCATAAGTCATAACTCATAATCCTTCGTAATCCGTTAAACTTCTATTTAAACTTAACTATTTCTTGACTCTTGCGATTCTTACTACTTTTATTTATCGGCCTCCTTCTTCTCTCCTTCATCATGTTAACATTCTAGGGAATTCTACCCCCACCGCCACGCTCTCCTCCACCACCACTTCCTCCTCATGGCCTGTTGGTGCCACATATGGTGTAACACCCCAAATTTTATTCACCAAGAGTATATTGTGATTATTTTATATATTCAATGAAATGGTGAATATTTAAGGCCAGAGGAATTAAATATTGAAAATTGAAAGTTGAATAGTGTTTTTAGTGAAATCACCTACGAGGCAGTGAGTTTGTAATGTAGTTTTGGAAGACCAAATGATGATACAAAATTATGAAATTTTACAAGGTGAAAATAGACATCCTAAGCTTTAATTTGATAGGTCATATAAATCAATTGAAGCTATGTACAAAAAGATGTATTTTTGAATTTAGTCCAGAAAATCTGGAAAGTCTCTGGAGCAACGGTGAAAGATTGAAAATCTAGGAATGATCTGCTCGCAGCTAGTAAAATTTTATACTTTTTTTCTTGAAACTAGACTCAATAAGGGTTCCATAACCTTTGGAATCACTTTGAAACGATGTCTAAAAAATTAGGTATGATTTTTTAAAGTTAGGGCAGAAAATATGCCAGAATTGGTATTATTCCGAAAATTGAAAATAAAAGCTGTTAGAAATAATGGAATTAAAGATGTCAAGTGTCATTATCATATGAAGAGGGAATTAGATTATGATTTATGAAGATCGGCACATGTCCAATTGCATTAAAATAATGCTACATGAACATGGTAATTATGAGAAGGATGGAGGGAAAAATTGATTTCCAAGAGCACATGCCTAATTACTACATGAACATAGTCATGATAATAATGGTACACTACATGTATGCAAGGTTGATTGTATACTACATGATGGCATGGACATAGTGATCATGATAAGTAAAGGTAAGGGAATAGCTTGAGTGAAGGGTGGATGAACTTGAGTGTTTGCTGGAGTATGAAGTTGGTTTAGTTGGAAGAACACTTGGTTTGGTTGGAGCAAGAGGGGAAGCACGTTTTTTTGGCCAACAAAGGGAGAAGAGAAGTGGTTCAAATCTAAATGGAAGCTAATGGAGTAAGTGTGTCATAATATGAAGGAGGTCTGGGTGGAAGCATGGCTTGTAACAAGTGTCACCACAAGATTTGATCTTGGAAAATCAAGAGCTAAGAGAAGAGATGAGGCATGATAATTAAAACACATTTCATCTTCCTCTTCCTTTCCTCATTTTCTTCCAACATAGAGAAAGAAGAGAGAGAGAGAGAGAGAGCTTGAAGAAGACTTGGGTGCTAGAGAGAAGGAAGAAGAGAAAGTTAAGGTAAGACATTGTTCTTAAGCATTTTCTTTATAAGCTTCCATGAAAAACCTTCTCTAAACTTTTCTCTTCATGAAATCCATGATTTTGAAGACACATTATTAGCTCAAAAAGAGAGGGAGGAGGCGCCTAGAGGGAGAGGATCTAAGAAGCTCAAGAGGTAGCTACACCAAACTTAAATCTAAACTAGTATGAAGTGTTTATGCTGATTGTTGTTTGGTTTTGTGATTTTTTGTCAAGTTGTGAATTTGGAAAGCCCTAATCCTAAGGGGTTATGCTGCCTAAATTTCTTTGAAGCATGGTTAAGATGTGTTTAAACGAGTTAATAATGGATTAGAAGTGAAAAAGTACAAGTTTTGGAAGCTAAAACACAAAACTCAATTTTTCCATTTTTTCCTAATATTTCGGCCATCACTGTTCTGGGGGAAGGAGCTGGATTTTCATGAAATGGATCATTCCATTGGATTCAGTGGGCAAAAATAGATGGGGTTACAGTTGGTCACTTTTTCGGAAAAGACTGAAAAAGCATAATTACGAAAACGACCCTAAAACCCTAAATCAAGGCTGTCAAGGGTATTTTTGTAATTTGACAGTGAATTTGGTGATTTTGAGCCTGGAAATGGATTTCTTGAGTGAAAATACGTTAGAATAGCCCTAGTTAAAATTTTGAAAAAACATGCCATCAGGCCAGGTGCGGCGGGGCCGGGCAGGGGTCGCGGGGGCATTATAGTAAATTTTCATCATAGACTAATATAACCACAAGAAACACTATGGAAGATTCTAAAATGATACTTGGATAGTTTATGACATATTTCTTGTACATTTAATATTTTAGAACCGAGTCAGAAGCCGGAAGTGACACATTTTACGAGACACACTAAAAACGGGTTAAAAGAACTTTGAGGTAGGGACTACCATCCTTCATACACTATATGAATAACTGTATGTATGTGTTACTATATTTCGTGATATGATTGCGTACTAAAGGCACAATACCTAGTTGTGGTTCGGTGCCCAACAAAGGTATATCGGAAAATCCTAGTTGATGTTCGATGCCAAGCCAAGATATATTGAAATTCCTAGTTGTAGTCAATGACTCAGCTGAGGTAATTATATGTGAATCGAATTGAACTTTCATTTTTACCTAATATGGTGCGTTGCATTTTTAATTTTCACATTTTATATGTCGATCATATGTCTCTACGGGGATTCTTCACATAAAATTTAGCAAGTTCATTAGCTAGCTCGGCACGTTGCTTTTGGCCTTGTTAAATTTCACAATTCATCCTTTCTTATTCCATCTCACAGTAAGTTTCCTCCCCTCTCTCTTAATTTACTTTTTAGACCTCCTTCATGACAACAAAACCCTTCCTTAATGCTCTTTTCTCTTGTGACATCTTGTCATTCGGTGCAATAGATGGATTAGTGTAGGGGGCAGAGGCATTGTCTATGACGGAGGGGGTGACGTGGTTAGTTCCCATGAAGAGACACAATTATATATAGGTCACCAATTACATTATCACTTATATACATTAACAGTTGCCATTGATTCTGCCCCACTATGCCTGGAATATCTTGATCCATGCCAAATTACATAGTCACTTGATGTGGAAGGTAATGATGTTCTATTATATATATAGAGGATATCAACTAGCTCAAAAATTCTCACTTGAAGAGTCTTATATCCATACATCACGGTTATTATATAAAAATCATCATGTATTATAAATGTTCACGATTCTTATTTATAAATCGTTATTTATGTGCTTAATACATAACGGTTGTCGGTGTGAGACAATTATTAATTTTTATTAAAAGGCACGATTCTTATATACAAACCGTTATATATGTTACTGAATAAATAACAGTTGTAAAATGAGACGGTTATATATTGTCAACACCCGTTTCCATTTCGATAATTGAAGAGTAATAAAGACAGAATTTCATGAGCATACAGAAAAGTACATATATACTGATAATAGTATTCGTTTACAATCCTAAAGTCTTTCGTCGACAAAATACAAAATACAGCGGAAACTTCAATATATACAGGATTCCCCAAAATATCTTAAGCATAAGCTAATTATAACCACCGACTTTGACCTTACCTCGAGACACATGCCAATCACTTCCCGGCGTCCACGCCTTTGCTTGTTGATCTATTAACACCCGCTGAGATGTTTGTTTAGAAAAAAGGGGTGAGATTCCAAGGAATCCCAACAAAAACATGTTATTGTTAATAGAAAATGCGAAAAGTAAATATGATATGCGTCATGTATGCACCAATTAATGAATAATATAAACACATCATCTACATGTATACATGAGTAGGGTCTTTTTTTTTGGACAAATACATGAGTAGGGTCCAACCCCACTAATCTACACCGGTTGGATTTTCACCAACTCCCAGTCTAAGTGCCCCTGGCACTAATTGCCCCTCTCTAAGCAAAACATATTGATTAATAAAGTACATTTACAAACAATGGCATCCACACAATCATATAACTATGACATGATGTATGAAGGATAATGTCCCTACCTCAAAATTCTGTCTACCCCTTTTTAGTGTGCCTCGTAAAACGTGTCACTTCCGGCTTCAAACTCAGTCTTAAACTATTAAATGTACAAGAAATAGGTTATAACGTATCCAAGTATCATTTTAAACACTTCCATAATATTTCTTGTGGTTACATTAGTCTATGGTGAAAATTTACCAAAATGCCCCTGAGATGCCGGCCCGACCTAGCCGTACCCGGCATGATGGCACGTTTTTCCAAAATCTTGACTAGGGCTATCCAGACATATTTTCACCCAAGGAATCCATTTTCAGGGTTGAAATTATCAAATTTAGTGTCAAATTATAAAATTGCCCTTGACAGCCCCGTTTTTATGGTTTTAGGAGCGTTTTCGTAATTATGCTTTTTTGAGCTTTTCTAAAAAAGTAAAAACTGTAACCCCACCTATTTTTGTCTCCTGAATCCAGTGGAACCATCTATTTCATGAAAATCCAATTCCTTCCTCAGATCTGACCTTGGCCAAAACATAGGTTAAGAAAAAGGAAAAATTGCTCTTTTGTGTTTTAGCTTCCAAAGTTTGTACATTTTCACTTCTAATCCCATATTAACTCATTTAAACACATTCTAACCATGATTCAAAGAAATTTAGGCAGTATAACCCCTTAGGGTTAGGACTTTTCTATATTTACAAATTTGACAAAAATCACCAAATCAACCATACACTTCAACAATAACAACATACTTGTATGGATTTGAGTTTTGTGAAGTTACTCTTGAGTTCTTGGATTTTCTCTCTCTAGGCGTCCTCTCCTATCTCTCCTCAAAATGTCTCTTCAAAACCATGGATTCCATGAAGGAGAAACTTTTAGAGAAGGTTTTCATGGAAGATTACAAAGAAAATGCTTAAGAGATCAATACTTACCTTAAGTCTCTTCTTCCTTCTCTCTAGAACTCCAAAGTTCTTCAAGCTCTCTCTCTCTCTATCTTCTTTCTCTTATTGCTGGCCGAAAATATGAAGGGAAGAGGAAGGAAGAGTGTTTAATAAAACACCTCTAATCACCCTTAACCACATAATCTCATCAAAGTATCTTATGGTGACACTTGTCACAATCCTTATCTCCTTCACATTTATGTCATAATTGCTCCATTAGCATTGAACTAATTTCCTCCCCGTTTTGGTTAGCATAAAACTGTAACCCCTTCAACCTAAGAGCGAGATTTACGTTCAAGATATGTAATTATGTTGATTTAGAGACCACAGGATAAATTAAAACTTATTAAAACTTTCTTTTCCCAAACTAGGCATCATACACAACATGAGAGAAAAGTCACTACCTTGTTCTTTCCTCACGTGCTCTAGCACCGGTCTATCGCGAGTAGGGCAAATGTTGAATCCTATAATTCATAATTAGGAATGAAGTGTTATTTTCTATTCCAATACTTGAATGACTTCAAAACACTTAGATTTGGTTATCATTAAAGTCCCTTAAGTGGCTACTAGAAGCCCAAACAAATACCTAAAAGGTTAGGGAGTACTATCTCAAAGGCCACCCTATGATAGCAAAAAGTTCTGATTTTTGGGTGTTGGCCACGGCCAAGAATCTTTGGCTGTTGTCCATAAGCACAAAAATACAGAATTACATGAAATCCCAAACTGCTCCAAAATTGCTTCCAATTTCAATCCCAAAATTTGGAAAATCATAACTCCTAGCTCACAAATCAAAATAACATAAATTATATGTCCATTTAGAAGCTTGACATGTGAACTTTAAGACTGGAAAGTTTTAGAATTTTTCATCACCGTTTACCCATTCAAAACATCCATGCAAACTGATTGCCTGCACAGGGTTCTCACTAACCAAAACTTGCAACTTTTAAACCTAAGTTTCCAATAGTTCAAAATTCACATCCAACACTACTCCCACACAATTTTCCACATGGAACACAATGCCAACCTCAAAATGACTAAAATCATAACCTATCAACATGTCCTATTTTGACCAATACACAAAACCAAACACAAATTGCCAAACCCAACCTTCAATGATTCAATTCACTTTTATCAATCCAAAACACATATCAAGGCATCAATTCCATGACAACAACATGCCAAATACACAATGACCCTAATTTTTGAAAATAGGGCAAAAATTCCAGAATTTCAAGACTAAATCAAATGGCCACAAAGCTCATCAAAGTGTTCATCTTACTCATCTTAACAACTTTCTCAAAGGTGTTCCTTGGTTCTCCAACCTCTAGATTTCCTTGTGTGCTCAAAACACCACAAATGGAAAATCTAAAACCATAGGATGAAAGCTCTTAACAAGATGAACAAATTTAAAGAAGGGGATTTGGCATTCAAGGTCAAAATCTTACCTTAATCTCAAGCTTTTCTTTTCTCTTTCTACCTTTTGTTGGACGAAAATGGAGAGAGCAAGAGAGAGAAAGTGTGTGATGATGAAGATGAAGATGAGGTCTAATTTTCCCCTTTTTCCCATGCTTAAACGAAATAGAGAGAGGGAAAGGGAAGAGAAAAGGATTAAAATATAATTACTTGATTTTTCCCATCAACCACTCTTCATCCAATGGTGCCACATATCATAATCTCATTGTTTCTCATAAAGTAAGTAACCATTTGGTTACTCTAACTAGCTCCATTAACCATTTAGTCACACTCCTCATTTCTTATAGTTAGTAATTAATTTCTTCATTAATCACTGACTAATTGATCAATAAATTTTCCATTCTTCCAAATTTTCCCTTGGTTATGGCACATTCACAAAAATCGCCATATAACACATATTGTAATTCTTTCTCCTTTCTCCATGTGCCATCTCCCTCTTATTTTAGCCCAATAATTACTTTGCCACATAATTATGCTAAATACAGGGTGTTGGGCATTTTTAATAATTAATTCGGATATCAAATCAACTTTAATTCACAAACTCATTCTCAATAAATGCAATTAGCCCTTAATCAAAATTTGGGGCATTACAAAAAACATCCCCCCTAATGCTCTCCCTAACCAAATAGGTTTCCTCTAACTAATCCAACCATGCACTCAAGTAGTGTACCATTATCATAATTACTATGTCCAAGTAGCATTATTTTAATACAATTAGACATGTGTTCATCTTCATAACTCATAAACTAATCCCTTCACCATATGATAATGACACTTGGCTTGTTTAATCCCAAAAATCATTTTTCCCTCCATTTTTCTTGTGCTAGGCGAAATTTACAAGAGAAAGGGAAATAAAATTGTCTCAACATTTCCATAATTCAATTAAATAGATTATGCATAATTCCTTCTAATTTCACAACTCTTGATTTATTTCAAATATACATTCCCCTTTATTTTCCTTAATTAATTGAAATTTAAATTCAATTAAATGGAAAATAATTAATCTTGGGCTAAATTAACAAAATTATGATTTTTCTGTTACCTTTGTAATTTAATTCCTTTCTTGAATTAATTTGCCCATTTTCTCATGAATATTCACCATTTTATTGAATTTCTCGAATAATTACAATATATTCGGTGAATATAAAATTCAAGGTGTTACAGTTTTCCCCCACTTAATTAAATTTCATCCCTGAAATTTGCTACACTTATACATTCATAAATTCTGGGTAACGTTTCTTCATACTCTCTTCTGCTTCCCATGTAGCTTCTATGGGTGGTAACCCCTTTCTAGATGATCTTGACGAACAAAATGCTCTTGTTTTTTAGTTGCTTTTCCTAACAAACGATGATTCTGTCAGGAATGACTTAGTAAGTCAAATCTTCGTGCATTGCCACATCTTCATACTCTATTATGTGTTCTGGATCAGGTTGATACCTTTCCTCTAGGAAACACGGAAAACATCATGTTGCTGCTCAAATTCGGCGGCAAAGTGATATGGTATGCTATAGGCCTAATCTTCTCTAAGATCTCAAACGGACCAATATACCTTGGTTGCAGCTTCTTTGCTTTCAATGCTCTGCCAATACCCGTAACAGGTGATGTAATATCCCAATTTCTGATTAAGGGATAATTATGATTATTAATGATAATTATGGATTTATTGGAATTATTATGTATTTTATGACTATTTTAATTAATGTCATAATTAGTGGAAATTAGAAATATTGGTGCATGTGAGTGGTATTTAAGATCAAGGGTTGTGATTCCTTGACCGTGGGTTGGAATCCTATGTGTTGTGATGTGGTGAGCTCATTGAGGGAATGAAGGAGATGCTGACATGTGGCATTTTGGTGGCCATTGGATATGAGCACATGAGGACAAAGGACAACTTTTTGCTCCTCCTCTCCATTTCTTTCTCTCTCTCGTGCTCTCTCTCTCTTTTCTCTCTCTCTTTCGCTGAACAAGGAAGAAGGAAGGAAGAAAAGTTTGATCTTTGGGTAGGTAAATCATCTCCATTGCTCAAACACCATTCTTAAATGTTGATCCTTGAATCATGGGCTTCATTTTGGTGTGTATAGTGTGGCCATTTGGTGCTGATTTGTGCTACACGAAAATTTGGAAAGTGGTGGATCAAAGAGTCTCTTTGGAGAAGTTGATAAGGTGAGTAAGATCAATCTATCTATCTATGTTTCATACCATTTGAAGTAGTTTATAAATTCTGGAAATTTTGGCTTGAATCTGAAAATTGGATGCCACTGTTCATTTGGTATGTTTATGGCATGAGAATGGCACTTTGGAATGAGTTTATGTTAGATAGATTGATTAGAGATTGAATTATGATGTTAGGATGAAATGGGAATTTTGATGAAATTGTTGCCCAAAACCCAAATCATGATAATGGAGTAAGATTTTGATGATTCTGAGTATTCCATTGAGTTTATGGGGTGTTTTTGTGTGGGAATGGCTTTGGGTTAAGTTTTATGGCCATAGGAATCAATTGGGCAAAGGTTAAGGAGAGTGCCTCTGTTCTGCGTTTTCTGCTAACTGAGGGATTCACTCGAGCAGGGAGGGGTCTGCTCGAGTGAAGGATGAACATCACCCGAGCAGAGATGGGTCTGCTCGAGTGAGGGATGAATATCACCCGAGCAGAGATGGGTCTACTCGAGTGCGGAAGTGCAATTCTCGTTTCTTGCTTTCTGTGTTCTTATTGCACTCTCTGGGTCATAGCAAGCAGAGCCTCACTCGCGAGTGAGGGATGAACATCACTCGAGTGAGGATTTTGTGCTCGAGTGATGAGTGTAGTTGACACCTAAGGGCTTGCTTCTCGGGTTGTCACTTGCGAGTAGGTGCACGGGTGTGCCTTCTCACTCGCGGGTATGGGCACCGTGCTCGAGTGAGCCGTGTGTGCTCGAGTGAGCTTGTGCTTCTAGTGTGGGATGGTGCTCTCGGGTGTGTGCTTTCTGTCTCACTTCCTCTTGTGCTTGAGGTGAATTTCGTACCTATGCTCGAGTGAGGATTTTGTGCTCGAGTGATTTGTTTCCTTGAAAGGTGTTGTGCTCTCGGGCAAGTGCTTCCTGTCCTCACTCTCTCTTGTGCCCGAGTAATGTCCGTACCATCACTCGAGTGAAGCCGTTTTCACTCGAGTGTCCGTACATCTGTGCTCGAGCATGGTCATCTGTGCTCGAGTGAAACCGTGTAAAATCTCAGTTTTGTGCTTCCAAAAGGGGATCTTTGGGATAGTTCTTCCTACCCTTTAGGAGTGTTGTTAGGGGTATTTAATGACTCCAAAAGAGCAATAATGATAACCAATTGAGCATTATAAAGTGAATTAAGTCTTGGAATAGAGAATGACTCTTCGTCCCTAATTGTGAAAATAGGATTTGATATTTGCCCGACGCGGGAGAGACCGGTGCCAAGGAACGCCCGGGAGAACTCAGGTAGTGACTTTTCTCTCATATCTTGTATGATGTTTTGGTATGCATATCTTATCATTGAACTTGTGAAATGTGTGCCATGGTCCATTACGGCGCGAGCAGGTCAGCGTGAGCCGTATAGGGAGTGACAGTGGTCATCTCTAGGTCGGCCGCTGGACTGCCGTCGTAATCGACATGGATCTTTGTGAATCCGACCCGTGGGGGCGGCGTATGTGAAAACCAGCCGTGGGCTGTGTGTGTGTACCTTGCCTATGTGGCTTGCGAATATGATATGCTTTATATGGATCCCAGCTGTGGTGAATTATACTGTGTTGACTGTTGTGATGCAATACAGCGTGAGCAATTCAGCGTGAGCAATCGTCAGGGATGACATGTGTCATACTAACCATTGCCGCTGCAACTGCCGTTGTAGTTGCTTGTGTGGATGATGATTTGATTACATGCATTATTGTTGTACATTATATGATTGACTTGTTACTACGGGGATTCTTTAGAATCTCACTCTCCCAAAATTAAACCTTTTAGACAGGGCTGAAGGATCGAGTGGCAAGCGGGCGACGAAGAGTAGTTAGAGCTCCTGTTTAGGAGTATATTTTGGAAGTTATGGTTATCATTGTATATTTTGGACTTGTAGTTGTAGATTTTGTGTAATCCCCAAGTTAAGGGTATTGAATTGTGGCTTTGTGCCTTTGTAAATCCCTTATCTAATGAATGGAACCCAAGTGAGTCGGGAATTTATTTGCACTCTGATATTTGTAAATGGAACCCACCTGTTCAGGCCAGTATTATTTGTATTGAGAACTTGAGACCATTGTGATTTAGTTTTGAAAAATGTTTTTACAAATCCGATTTTTGGGCAAATGAATATCTTATTAAGTCCCAATTTCATTATGGTCTCTAATTACAACTTAATTATGAGTTTAAGAACTAAATCCCGGCCAAAGGTGGGAAGGGGGTTACATTTGTGGTATCAGAGCTGTAGTTCCTGGCAAGGTGAGCATTTGCTAGGATAGCTCCTTAGTTGACCTTAATCCTTTGAGTTTAGGGTAGCTTAATGATTGATAAGTGCTTGTTGAGTATACACATGAGCATTTCTGCTAATTGTGGATTGAGATGAATACTATGGATTATGTGTATACATTGACTAAGGTACTAACATGGTGAATCATTGTAGAGTAAAGGACAACATGGTTCGCCCTAGAGGCAGACAAGGGGATCCAGATGTGGAGGAGTTGAATGACAATCCTCCTGACCCAATGCGAGAGATGATGGATCTCGTGCGTGAACAAAGAGATATGATCCGTGAGCTGAGAGAAGAGCTCCGGGAGGAAAGGGCCAAACATAATGAGGAAAGGGCCCAGTCGACTCGTGAGGAGACTCAAGCAGAGACTCATCATGAGGAGACAGCAGAGGGGTCCAATCGATCCCATGAATCCCTACCTCACACGGTGCCTAATCAAGAGTCTCAAGGGGTACTGGTTCGTGAGGGAAGAGGCTTACAATACTGGGTCTCTGAGTTTTGCAAGCATATGCCTCCAGTGTTCAGGGGGAGGTTTGAGCCCCAAGTTGCTGAAGATTGGTTGACTCGCCTAGAGAAGATCTTTGAGGTCCTCGAGTGCTCTACGGAGGTAAAGGCGAAGCTAGCTGTGTATAAGCTAGAGGGGGACGCCGACCGGTGGTGGCGGAATATCGCCATGTCACTTCGAAGCCGGAATGTGCCATTGACTTGGGAAGTGTTCCAAGAAAAATTTAACGAGAAGTACTTCCCCAAGTCCATGAGGTTGGAGAAAGAGTCTGAGTTCTTGGCTATCAGGCAGGGAGATACAGAGAGTTTTGATGAGTATCTTTCCCGTTTTGTCCGATTATCTCGGTACTCTACGCATCTCCGGGAAAAGGATGATGAGGAGTGGAGCTCTGATATGCTTATCAGGGGCTTGAGGCGAGAACTGAAGAAGAGATTAGCCTCTCACCTATTTACTGACTTCAACAAGGCGGTGGAGCAGTGTAGGATTGTTGAGAACAATCTGAGGGATTGGTACCCAACTAAGGGGAAAGACAGTCGCAGTGAGCCTAGCAAGGCTAACACGTCCCAGAAGCGTAAGGGACAAGGATCCTCATATGGGGGTGGTAACAAGAAGCCCTACCAGCCTGGTGGTCATAGTGACCAGAGACCTCCAGCAGGACCGGTGTGCAATCAGTGCAGAAAGTATCATCCGGGAAAAACTTGTGCTGGGGAGGTGATTTGCTTCAACTGCAAGCAAGTGGGTCACATCTCTACTAAGTGCCCAAGACAGCCGGCAGAGCAAAGGCCCAGGAACCAGGGTCGAGTGTTCGCCATGACGCATGAGGAGGCCCGGAAGTCACCAGAGTTGATCCAAGGTAAAATTCTTCTCGGTGATAATGAGTTAAATGCTTTGTTTGATTCGGGTGCAAGTCATTCGTTCATAGCTTATGACTGTGTAAAGCGTCTGGGATTGCATGTGCATAGACTACCATTTGATTTGGTTGTGTCGACGCCAATGGGTGTCAAGGCCGTGGCGGCCGAAGCCTGCTTAAATTGTGTAATAGTTGTTGAGGGTTGGGAGTCTACAGTTGATTTGATCTGCTTGCCACTCCAACAACTAGAAGTCATTTTGGGTTTTGATTGGTTAAGAGCAAATGATGTACTGCTTGATTGTGGTAATAAGAGGATAACCTTTCGTAATGCACGGCTAGAGAACAATTTGAATGCCAGTTTGAACTTGCTTTCAACGGCTAAAGCAGAAAGAAATCTTGAGAAGGGATGCCAAGGGTATATGGTGTTCTTCTCTGTTCAGGGAGAATCAAGTGAAACTCTAGAGAGTATACCTGTGGTAAATGAATTCCCTGAGGTATTTCCAGAAGATCTTAGCGGATTACCTCCGGAAAGGGAAGTAGAATTCCCAATTGAGATTGTGCCTGGAGCTGGTTCGATATCGAAAGCCCCATATCGTATGGCCCCTAACGAGATGGCGGAGTTGAAGAAGCAAATTGAAGAATTGCTTGAGAAAGGGTTTATCCGACCCAGTGTATCGCCGTGGGGAGCTCCAGTGTTGTTTGTGAAAAAGAAAGATGGAAGCTTGAGGCTTTGCATCGACTATCGAGAACTTAACAAGGTAACTGTTAAGAACAAGTATCCTCTCCCAAGAATTGACGACCTGTTAGATCAATTGTCTGGCTCGTGTGTATTCTCCAAGATTGATCTAAGGTCGGGGTATCATCAGTTGCGTGTGAAGGCGGTGGATGTTCCGAAAACTGCTTTCAGAACGAGATACGGGCACTATGAGTTCCTTGTGATGCCCTTCGGTTTGACGAATGCACCGGCAGTGTTCATGGATTATATGAATCGCATCTTCCGACAGTATCTTGACCAGTTTGTGGTTGTGTTTATTGACGACATCTTGATCTATTCCAAGAGTAGGGAGGATCATGAGCAACACTTGAGAATTGTGTTGAGAATATTGCGAGAAAAGCAACTCTATGCCAAACTGAGTAAGTGTGAGTTTTGGCTTACGGAAGTGAAGTTCCTTGGCCACGTGATCTCACGAGATGGGGTATCAGTGGATCCCAGTAAGGTGGAAGCAGTACTTGATTGGAAAAGACCAGAAACTGTTTCTGAGATTCGCAGCTTTCTGGGTCTTGCTGGTTATTACCGGAGGTTCATTCAGAACTTCTCGCGTATTGCATTGCCGATGACCAAGCTCACGAGGAAGGATCAACCGTTTTTGTGGGATGAATGTTGTGAGCGGAGTTTCACTGAGCTGAAGGAGAGATTGACTACGGCACCAGTGTTGATTATACCTGATCCCAGTGAGGCTTACGTCGTGTACAGTGATGCGAGTAAGCAGGGGTTAGGGTGTGTCCTGATGCAGCAGGGACGTGTGGTGGCCTATGCCTCTCGACAGCTGAAACCGCATGAGATGAACTACCCCACTCATGATCTGAAGCTTGCGGCAATAGTGTTTGCATTGAAAATTTGGCGTCATTACCTGTACGGTGTGACTGTGGAATTGTACTGCGACCACAAAAGTCTCAAATATCTGTATGATCAGAAAGAGTTGAACATGAGACAGCGTCGGTGGATGGAGTTGCTGAAAGATTATAACCTGGAGATCAAATATCATCCGGGTAAGGCTAATGTCGTCGCGGATGCTTTGAGTCGGAAGGCGGTGCTAGCGGCAACAATGATGATCCAGGAATGGAAACTGATAGAGGATTTTCGGGATTTGAATCTCTCGAAGGAAATCCTATGTGCCAGTTATGGTGTGGTCCAAGGGGGGAATGACCTGAGGACTGAAATTGAAGAGGCTCAAATGCATGATGAGCTAGCCCAGTCGATCCTGGATGTAGAGTGTACTTACTCTTATGTACTTCTTCTGGGATTTGTTGTTCAGTTCTAGTTGCGGTGGAACAAAAATCCACTTCTTGTACCTAACTAATCCTTTAGGTGACAAGTCGTATTCTTGGGTTTCGCCTCTATCAATGATACTTATGATAGATAGTGCTTCATCATCATGCAATTAGGCTTCTTCAATTGCTGCACTCATATCGTTTTATATTTGGCTAACCCCACTGCATAACAGAATCTGACTAGACAAGTTTAAGTCTTTGAAATCCTCGATTAGTTTCTACTCATAGATCATCATGGTTGCCACCTACACTGTTTTCCATCTTAATGCATCAACGATGACATTAGCCTTACCGAGATGATACTTGATTTCTAGATTGTAGTCTTTCAGCAACTCCATCCATCTGCGATGTCTCATGTTGAGTTCTTTATGATCATACAAATACATCAAGCTCTCATGGTCGCAGTACAATTCTACAGTCTCACCAGAGAGATAGTGTCTCCAGATCTTCAAAGCAAACACAATTGCCACCAACTCAAGATTGTGGGTGGGAGAGTTCAATTCATGAGGTTTCAGTTGACACGATGCATATGCCACTACTCGGCCATGCTGCATCATACGCATCCCAATCCATGCCCACTGGCATCTGTATAAACAAGATACGAAAACTGAAGATCTGGGATCGTTAACACTGGTAATGTAGTTAACCTTTGATTCAACTTCAGGAAGCTCTTTTAACAATTCTCATCCCACATAAAATGTTGAGCTTTCAACATCAATTTTGTCAACGGTAATGCAATTCTGGAGAAATTCTATATAAACCTTTGGTAATAACTGGCTAGACCCAAAAAACTACGTACTTCAAATACCGTCTCTGGTCTCTTTCAGTTCAGTACTGCTTCCACCTTACTAGGATCAACAGAGGCCCCTTGTTGTGAGACAATGTGGCCCAGAAAATTTACCTTTAAAAGTCAGAATTCACACTTGCTCATCTTGACATAGACTTACCTATCTTGTAATATGTTTAGCCCAGTTCTTAGATGCTGTTCGTGTTCAGCCTTACTCAGTGAATACACCAGTATATCATAGATAAAGACTACTACGAAATGGTCCAAGTACGGACAGAAAATTTGATTCATGTAATCCATGAACACAGCAGGTGCATTGGTCAGCCCAAATGACATAACTAGGAACTCATAATGCCCATATCTGGTTCTAAAACCAGTATTTGATACATCTTCTACTTTTATCCTTAACTGGTGGTATCCCGATCGCAAATTGATCTTTAAGAATACACAGGAACTAGACAACTGATAGATTAAATAGTCAATTCTAGGGAGCAGATACTTGTTCTTAACGATCACCTTATTCAACTCTCGGTAATCAATACAGAGACACAGGCTTCCATCTTTCTTTATGAAAAGCACTAGAGCACCCCAGGGTGATACGTTGGGTCATATGAACCATTTCTCAAGTAGTTCCTCGATTTGCTTCTTTAGCTCCGCCATTTCACTTGGAGCCATACGGTATGGGGTTTTGGAAATTGGACCCGCTCCAGACCTTAAATCAATCGAGAACTCCACTTTTATATCTGGAGGTAATCCATCGACATCCTCCAGAAAAACATCAAGAAACTCGCTCACTACAGGGATACTTTCCAAGGCTACACCAGCCTCTGATTGCATAGAGCAAAATGCCATATACCCCTGACAACCTTTCTATAGATATCTCTCAACCTTAGCCGTGGAAAGAAGGTTAAGAGTGATTTATGTGTCAGCTTGTGGTTGTGGATTCAGATATATGACTCTCTTATGTTTACAATCCAACAACACACCGTTCACTGTCAACTAGTCAATCCCCAAAATTATTTCCAATCCTTGCAGTGGCAAACAAATAAGATGTACGATCGATTCATACCCCTCAGCATTTACTACGCAATTTAGACAAACGTCGGCCGTCACAATTCGTGCACCTATAGGTATAGATATAACCAAATCGTATGGGGGATTTATGCATAGGTAAACATAACCGTCTCATACAGTCGTATACAATGAATGAATGGCTTGCACCAGAATTATACATAACATGCACTAAAATGCCATTCAGAGAAATCATACCTTGAATTAGCTCTGGAGACTTTCTAGCTTCTTCTTGTGTCGATGTGTAGACCCTGCCTGAAACTCTAGGTCTAGTCTCCTCCTGCTGTTGCTTTTATGGACAATCCCTAGCCATATGTCATTACTTGTTGTGAACATAACAGACAAGTGGTTTACTGGGATTAGCTTTTAGTGGTGCACCATTACAAGCCCTGCCAGGATGGAATGGTTTACGATAAAACCAACATGTTCGACTTTCCAAGGATCCTTGGCCTCCACGGCCTCCCGTCTAATTCAGCCTCTTCGTAGTTCCCCCAGAAGATTCACCCTATTCTTTCCTCTTCTGTGGTGAGTTACCACTTCCAGAAGTACCTTTATTCCCAGTCTGTGTTGCCCAGTTTGACATGTGCTTCTTAATGTATCGGCATTCCTTTGTCGCTTTGCTGAATTCCGTAAAATGTTGAGAAATCAGCCTCTCTTTGAACTAGGGTCTTAACCCTTCAATCATCATATCCGCGTTTTGCTCTTCATTGTCATTCAGCTTGTGATATGACGAGTATCGTGACAATCAGATATACCGGGCCAAATAATCATCAAATCTCTCCGGTCTTGTTGTTTGATACTAAGGAATTCTTTCTCCTTTTCTCTTATGATAGTCGGGGGGAAATATTTCTCGTTGAACTTTTCCTGGAATAATTCCCATGTGATAAGAACATTCATTCCCTTCAGGATAAGATCTATGCCATTCCACCAGCGATCAGCATAACCTTTCAGCTTGTATATAGCTAATTAGGCGTTCACTTCATCTGGGCATTACAACATATCAAATATCTTGTCCAAACGAGCTAACCAGTCTTCTGCTTGTTGAGGATCGAACTTCCCCCTAAACATAGGCGGCTGTTGTTTACTAATCTGCTCAGCCAAGTTTGAATATCCACCTCAGGCTCAGGTATATCACCCTCTGGTGGAGGTTCCTCATGTATTTCTTCATAATTTCCCAACATAAAATCATCCATATGATTCTTCAGGTGATCTTGCCTTTGCTGTACTCCCTGAAGGTTAGTTCTTATTTCATTCATTGTTTATTGCTGTTGTTCTAACATATCCAGTATTCACTGCAGATAGGGTCAGGCCTTGGTTCATCCTCATTGTTACCATGTCTACCATGCCCTCGGCCTCGACCTCTACCTCAGCCCCTACCGCGGCCTCTATCACCTTTTCCTAGTTGTACCATTTCCATAATTCACTCTACATGAAATTAGAGAAGAGTAAATTTTGATACAAGAGCAAGGGGATTTTATCATTTCATAATAATCAGGGTACAAATATGTCATACATAACACATAACAACTATTTACAGAACACATTTCGACCTCTTTTTAGTATGTCTTATAAAACGTGTCGCTTCCGGCTTCCAACTCAGTCCTAAAATATTAAATGTACAAGAAATAAGTCATAACCTATCCAAGTATCATTTTAGACACTTCTATAGTGTTTCTTGTGGTTATATTAGTTTATGGGAAAATTTATCAAAATGCCCCTCGAACCACGACCCGGCCCCATTATATTCGGCCCGATGGCACGTTTTCCCAAAATTTTGATTAAGGCTATCTTGATATATTTTCGCCCAAGGAATCCATTTTTGGGGTCAAAATTATCAAATTTAGTGTCAAATTATGAAATTGCCCTTGACAACCCTGTTTTTAAGGTTTTAAGGGTGTTTTCGTAATTATGCTTTTTTGAGCTTTTTTGAAAAAGTGACCAACTCACCTATTTTTGCCTCCTGAATCCAGTGGAACCATCTATTACATGAAAATCCAATTCCTTCCCCCAGATCTGATCTTGGTTGAAACATAGATCAAGAAAAAAGAAAAATCTCTCTTTTGTGTTTTAGCTTCCAAAGCTTGTACCTTTTCATTTCTAATCCCTTATTAACTCATTTAAACACATTCTAATCATGATTCAAAGAAATTTAGGAAGCATAACCCCTTAGGGTTAGGACTTTTCCAAATTTACAAACTTGAAAAAAAATCACCAAATACAACCATATATTGCATCTTTCCGTCCCAATGCATTTAAACCCGTCCCAGTGAAACGGAAACATCTTTTCGTCTTGGTTCCACCACTGCATTCCTCCCATATAGTTCTCTTCTCTGCTTTTAATACACCTCTTATTTTCACCTGTCTAATTTATTGGTAGGGGAGGGTGAGATTCGAGAGAATCTCAGTAGGAAAACAGTACCAATATGCATATAAGATAAGTGCTTAATGCATGACATGGTTGCATTACATAAACTCATGCTAACACAATGACATATCTGCGTGCTCAATGTTTCAAACAACATACTTATGGCCATAGCATAAATAGAAACAGAGCTTCAATCATTCATATATGTTTCACATAATCAAGCAAAGCAATAACATGCATCAATACACCAGCACAAATATCAAATACATGTAGGAGAGGTAAGTTCCCTATCTTATTCGCCCTTCCCTAATCTTCGAATAATGTGCCTCGCAATGTGTGCATAAACTGGCTCTTAACTTGGTCCTAAAATGTCAAATGTACAAGAATTAGGTTAAAACTCAATCATGTACCATTTTAGGCACTTCCATAGTGTTTATTGTGATTATATTAGCCTGCTGTGAAAATTTACCCAAATGCCTTCGGGACACTGGCCCGTCCCTGCCGTACCCAATTCGGCTGTACTTTTTCTACAATTTTGATTGGGGCTATTCTAACATATTTTCGCCCAAGAAATCCATTTCCTGACTCAAAACTTTCAAATTCATTGCCAAATTATGAAACTACCCTTGGCAGCCCCACTTTTTGGGTTTCATGGGTGTTTTAGTAATTATGTTTTTTTTGGGCTTTTTTGAAAAAGTGACTAACTATAACCCCACCTAACTATCCCTCCAAAACTCAATGGAATCATCAAATCATTGAAAATCCACTTTATTAACTATTACATTAGGTTACAACTACCGTTTGGACCCAATTTCGGCAGTATAACCCCTAGGCCAACCCATTTCCAAAAATCAAAGCTAAAGACAATCCGGCAAAATTTCACCGATTAAATTGTGTACAGCAGTCAGAATAAGAAATATACGAAAGTTTGGAAGTTAACTTAAGCTCCCACTAACTTTTCTCGACTTGGCTAAAAACTCTAAGCTCCCAAGACTGAAATTTGAGCTTCAAAAACTTAATCCATATAGAAGAATAGCTTAGGAGTGGAGTTAGACATGTTAGGTAGAGATTTACCAAAGAAATTACTTACCTTTACAAGCTTTTTCCTCTCCTTCTCTCTCTAAAAATATCAACTTTTCTCTCTCTCTAAAACTGAAAAAGACGCCAGTTATGGCTGTAGGAGGAAGGAGGAATATGCTTTTATCATGTTAGCTTATGTCATCATCTAATTATTTAACAATTTCCCAATTTTTGGATTTTTACAAAATTCTAGTAGATTTTCTGCCTAAACTTTGAAAAATCATAACGAATTCTAGAAAAATCGAATTAAAGTGATTCCAGAGGATATGGAACCTTTATTGAGTCTAGTTTCAAGGAAAAATATATAATTTTGCTAGTTGGAAGTATATCATTCCCATATTTTTAGTTTGTGGAAGCTGTTTCAGAAACTTTCCAGTTTTTCTGGGCTAACTTCAAAAATTCATATCTTTTTGCATATAACTTCAAATAATTCATATGACCTATAAAATTAAAGCTCATGATGTCTACTTTAATCCTGTAAGATTTCATAATTTTTACTTATCATTTGGTCATACAAAATCAAATGACAAGCTCATTACCTCATAAAAAATTTCACTAGAAGCATAATCATATTCTCCAAAATTCATTATTTTACTTTCTTAATACCTCAAATATATAAGAAACATTAGGGAATAGATTTGGGGCACCTGTTAAACCGGGGCTTAGGAGTCCACTTAATTCAGGCTTATTCCTAAGCCTTTGATCCCAAAATTTGGGATATTACATATTATATTATAACCGTTATAATAGGTTCGGAATAATAACAGTTTGGAATTGTAATGTATCTACAATGAGCTTTTATAGTGCTCGCATGTATGACAGTTCGGATCTGTGATATATGACACTTAATAACTGTCATATATCGCGAATTCTGTAGTAGTTTTTATTCCCTTCTTTCTTCTGCTCATTGATTATGATTGAGGGAGCATCAATAGGGGTAAATTAGAAAAATATTGATAAATATAAAAACTATGTTTTATATTTAGAATAAAGATTAACTCCCTAAATGTGTCTTATAATAAAGGCTGGAGGAGTAAATATTTAAACTTACTTCTTTCTTCTTTTCTTCTTTTTTTGACAAAAGCGTTTCTAAATGTAAGTAACAGCACATTAATTTTTTTGGGGATAAAGACAAAATAATTTATATTAAAAGATAAGTTAGAGTACAAAATGAGAAATAGAACAAAGACATTGACTATATAAAGAAACGGAAAAATTCCTATGACAAGTCCTAGTAGAAACAAAGGAAAAATGTTGCGTTTTGTGAAAGATGTCATGCCAAATAGGTCCTAAAGGAGAAGAACCAAGTTGTTTAGGAACAAGTAGACGCTTTGTTGGCAATGATGAATTCCAGGGAATCACAATCCGAGGAGATATTAGCCCCAAATATCAAGCTTAGCGCTACGCGAATCCTGTGAAAGTTGAACAAAGAAGGGCTAACACGTATTTGGAGATCCTTTGAAACAAATGTTAGATATTTTAATATATTATTATTATTAGTTATTATTAATTAGATAATTAATTAAAATACCTTGAGTGTGGCCCGTCAATCAGATTTAGGCTTAATTCAAGATTAGGGTTATATATTAATGTAATTGTTCTGATGGTGAAAAATATAAGGTTGAGTTTACGGCCAATTGAGACGAGCGTTGGAAAACCCAGCTGCTCTTTGAGGTTTCCTAACTGGTGACGACTCTTAACTCAGTTGCTATCGCTGTGCCTCACAACCAGTCAGAAAGATACCTGACAATTATCTTTTGTCTTCAATCCTTTTTGCAGCTTTCTTTCATCAGGATTTGTGAGTTCTCTATCCGATCAAAGTTTATCAATGACAAGAGATAATTCTTATAAGTCTTTTGCTATTGTTACAGGAAAATTCATGTACTCTGATTTGTGATTTATTTGTGTATCCATGAATTTTGTCCTATATGTGGTATTAGAGCCACACTCTCATATCCTTTGCATTCTTTTCTTTGATCGAGGTTCATCTAAATGTGAAATTAATGATTGTACCGTAGTAATTTTTACGCAGGTTCCATCTCTTAGATCAGATATCACAATTTATCTCAATTTCGATTTTGAATCAAATAAGTTAATGTGACAGAAATTTATTTTTAACAAATTGATTATTACATTAAATCACTTTCGGGTTTAGGGATGAGAGGGTGATTAATTTCATCCAAGGAATCATCACTGCCTTCAGACTTGAAGAATCCGATTCTGGCTATTTCAGAGAATTTTGAACAAACCTAAATCTTCGAATACATGACTTATCGATGGCTTTGGGAATATCTGATTAACATATATGGGTTCCCCCATTTTGGTTCAGAGCGTTTTAATTGACTAAGGCATGTATTTTCAATTGCTTTGAATCTGGGTTTTCAAAACTATTTCTTAATTTCACTCTTGAACCGATATGTATGTTCTCTTGTATCTGGGTTTTAATTGATTGGTTCATCGATCTTAGATTTCATACATTTGAGTTATCGGGCAAGAGCGACTTGAGAAGAACTCTTTGTTCTTTATGGTTTCCGTCTCTCTCTCTGTTATCAAAACATCTGAGGGTCTGAAATCACGTCTATGGTTTGATTTCTTGCCTTATTTTTTGTTTTTGATTCGTTACTGCCATGCTGTGAATGTCGTTGGTCTGTGAACCCTTGATTGCACCGTCGGTTCTTCATCGGACAGTCGAAGAACCCAACGTTCTCTGTTTTGATTTAAATCTCATATTTGGTTTTGATTATCTTGTTTATATGCGAGCTTGTTGTCTAAGATCCCATTCTCACATGTTTTTTGAGTTCATCGGTATCAAAAGACATCACCTTTTGGAGCTCGGGATTGTCAGAGAAGCTACCTGGAATTGTGGGTAGCGACGGACTCACTTGGGTCCTTTCTAGGTTGCGAATTGGGTCTTAAGGATCTGCATCATTTTGGTAAGAAGGGTGAAATGCCGCCATTTTCACTCCATCTGGACAGGATCTCCTCGCCCACGTGAAACGGTGTCGTTTAGCTTGGCCAAGTGAATTGCACATTTTACTTATTCTGGAGAAGGGCTATGCGATTTTGGGCCATTTGAACGCTGGGCCAAGGCCTTTTTGGGCTAATGATTTTTTTTAAAAAAACTTTCAGACGCGTTTTTGGGCTTGTGCTTCTAGGCTTGAGCATGTTGTTCTTATTTTATTTTATTTTGGTCTGGGCCGATATCATTAATAAATCCAACTGGGCTGAAACGAAATAAGATTTTGGACTTCATTTTTTTAAATATTAATTGCGTTTCTGGGCCGAGACTCTTCTAGACTTTTTAAATTTAATTGACAGTGAAGCTTTTGC
Source organism: Inga laurina (assembly GCA_963855925.1). Lineage (NCBI taxonomy): Eukaryota > Viridiplantae > Streptophyta > Magnoliopsida > Fabales > Fabaceae > Inga > Inga laurina. Next base: position 11,971,877 of record OY979710.1, read on the forward strand.
AACATTATAGACCCTGTTATGTCTTTTATGTTTTGGACTATGGATTTTTAATTTCCAAAAATGGTTTTTGGATTGAATAGACATTTTGTTCTGTGTTAATTAAATTAACTTATGTTTTACGTGTAATTTTGATTATATTAGATTAAGTTGTTTAAATTAATGAAAAGAGTTAGTTTTGGCAACTTTCATATTTTGGAAAATTGGCAAAAATATTTTTGACCTGTTATTTAATTGCCTAAATATTTGGATAATTCATTTTGGGCAATTATCTAACTATTCTAATTTTAGAAAAAATTAATTTAAATTAAAATATGACAAAATTAATTCTTTAAACAATTTTGGATACATAAAACAGTGGGAGGGTCTTAAATTAATCTCTTCATCAAGATGTGCATGTATTAGATTTATTTTGAATGCACAAAATAATGGGAGAATTTATTTAAGATGATTATTTAATCATATTTTTTCATTAAATTAATAATTTAAATTCTCATTAAGGGTTTGTGCATATTTGGAATTTAAAGGCACATGGTTGGTATTTGTGATTAACATGCATCTTGGGGAATAGCCACATCATCCTCTATTGTATGTGTATATAATCACTTATGTAATTTTAAAATATCAACTCTATTTAATGGGTAATATTAATTTAATCAAAGTGAGAGGATTGTATTTAGTTACTTATATTGATTAAATTAATTGGTTAAGTCTTCCATGAAGTTGTGCATATACAGAATTTAAGTTTATATAATTGATATTTATGATTAACTTGTATGCTAGAGTAGTAGCTACAACGCCCTCGTACAACATGCATAAATAATCATATATGGATTTTAAAAATATAAATCTTCAGAAGTTCATTAAATTAATTAATTAGGATTCCTATTGACATTGTGTATATATGATACTTAAATTGTATATATTTGATATTAGTGATTAGCATACATATTTTGTTTAAGGATACAACATCCTTATGCACATGTTGCATGCATATTTAATCACACAAGGTTTTACGATATCAATTATGATTATATGTATAATTAATATACACAATGGTGTGATATCTTAGTGATGCGTATGTAGAATCGAGGTGTGGCCACAACATCTTCATTAGGCACATATACTCTGTTTTGTTCTAATGAACAAAATACATCACGTAAAGATTTAAAGACATCAATTATAATTAAATGTGTGGTTATAATTAATCTTTACCCATAGGTACATAATTATAATCATAATTTTAATTAGGGTGTAATGGAACAACATTATATTTTCTAAGTAGCCCATAGGTATTATGGGATATAACAGCATTCCAATTTCACCAATTTGAGATAAATTCATGTTATACTAATATCTTTGCTCACATGTAGACTTTAGTGATACGAATTTATAATTGTATGGTATACATTGGTAAACATAAACCTATATGCGATGGTTGCTTGCCTCTTATAGTAATTTTGTAAGCATGATTTAATTTTAACTTTACAACATGATTGTCATCTGTTCAATTATTTAGTTTGAAATAATTTATTAGAGACAATTAATCCTATAAGGAGAACTCCTACCATTAGGATACAATTGACATTAAGAAAAGTTCTTGTATTTATATTACTAGCGTGAGAAATGAGATAACATTATTGTCTCAATAAAATAATCTCAATTAAAAGCACGTTATTATAAGTACATAAAGAATTGAACAAAGTCAATGGTTGTTATAGGATGAAGGACAGATTGAGAAATTCTCATAAATATTGCATTGTTTTGTTGACTATTAAGTGATTCTTCATAATAGGGTAAGTTATTTTCATTTATCTTTTGGTAAAACAGATCCTCAGTTTATCATCTCATGAGTTATTACTCCTTTTCATGAATACATGCATGCATGGATTAAGTATTTATTGGAAATGTACGTATATATAAGTTTTGCTCCTTTTTGGAAAAGCATGAGATTTTAAATGAGAGCTATCAAGCTACCAACCCAAAGGCCATAAAGTAATATGCATATAAAGTTTAATCTATCTATTATTAGAGACTTAATTGAAGGCAATAATGGATATACACTTACTATTTGTTATGTTTTAATAGATGAAATAGCTCATCCTGCTTTCAGTTGACTCTTCAAATACCTGAACATGTTTTGCTTTATAATTAAGTTGTGTCATCTGATGTTTTTAGAGTATATAAAGCAGAAGTGGGTAATTTAATCCGGTAAATAGATTAATATAGTGAAGTCAATTAGAAAGGATGGATGACATGATGGGTACATGACTGGGGACAGTAACTTAACTTGTATGTTTTTATCTTAAGGAATGCACTCAAGACAATTATATATCTTAGATGAGTTTCCAACAAAATTGTGTTTAAACCCTTTTAAAATCTGAAAGTTGGAAGCTCAATTTATATTTAGAATTGTCTTATAAATGGAAGAATGTGAAAGGAAAACATCTCAGAGATTAAGACTACATATTTTGGTTAAAATGCAGAGAGATCTTGGGGATTCAAATGAGCTGTCCATTTCATTTTAGAAGTTGTGTAGTAATTTTAAAATGCCAAATTATTAAGAAATGACATGATTAGTGGGAGTGATTAAACTCATTAAGGATGATCACACACAACAGATTGTAACCTCTAATCATAATGGAACATTGGTTTCATATGATACTTTCCTCGTTGAGATAAATGTGAAACATAATGAAGTTCTAAAATTCTCAATTGGTAAAGCGTGAAATAAGAATTATCAACATCAAGGACTTTATCAATTATTAGGAAAAGTATCCCAAAACAAACAAGGGATATTCCAAATTGATAGATAGTGCTCTTATATATAACTTCAATCTATTAGCAAATTAGGTTAAGACCAATGACAATACAAATCTGGCAATTGCTACCAACTATACATTATGTACTTCAAGCTAAGTAATCTTACTAGAGCATAAATTATGAGAGTGACCTTAAATTCCATTGGCATCTTTCCATTATAGTAACAAGGAGACATCTGTGTGAATTGAAAGGAATTAAAACTCGAACCAGGTATTGAACCAATCAAGATAGTGGGTTGAGGGTCAGTGGGTCAGATCAAAGTCAAACCATGGTCAAACTTGGGAGGAATAAAAAATTAAAAAATAATTTTACACTAAATAATAAATATTCATCCTAACAAAATATTAATAGATATATGATAACTAAATATTTCCACTACATCTTACTAAAAAAAATCCCTAAAATCCTTTAATCACGACCGCCGAAGGGACATGATCCATGTCAAAAAAATTTCAGTCAATCAAGATCTTTTTAAAGATAACTAGTACAATACAATCTCAGTAGGTGTGAGTTCTGAACTACTTTTGATTTTATTTTATTAAAATTTATTATGATGGGAAACAATTGGTGCTATAGGCTAAACTCTTCACGTGACTGCTTCAGTGCTTCTATTCTTTCTATGCAACATTCACCCTTCCTATCTTTTGAGTTCCTATCAATCTTCCATAGTTTTTATTCTTCTTCCTCCTTTCCACTGCTAAGTCATCACTCTTTGCATCTTCCTAGTAGTCTCCCACCACTTTCTCTGATGTGTCTCCCTTTCTTCTTCAGCCTGTACCATCTCTTACCGCTTGTAGTTCTTGAAACCATCCTCAATCACAAGTTTCCTTATATTTTTACTCTTCCATTTATCACAAGATTTCTTACTTACACCTCACATCTAGATTATCTCTAAAAAAAATATTCGAGTCCATGACGATATATGTTGCTCTTTCCTTTCTACTTCAACCTCCGTCGCTGATTTGGATCATCTCTATTTTTTTTCCTTTATCTAAAGTCTGAACCGTGTAACTCGGCAACCCAGCAGGTTAGCTGAGTTACTCCCGCCGATTCCCACAGATTTAGACCGAGTCCTGTTGAGTCAGTCCCTCCCGAGTTCCCCTATCAACCGGACCAGACAAGTGGCCAGGTCCCCGATTTCCAGGTCAACCTGGCCAATCCGGTCCGGTCTAGGTTTTAATACCATGGTAAATTGAAAGAAAGGTCACATAAACATTGAGGAGAATTTAATTAGCAAAATTGAGAAACCGTCCTTACACGCATGTCTCACATTAACGGTAAATAAGGTGTTATGATGCAATTACATACATGATAATGTTGAAAGTATCATAGTTTTGTTTATATCACTAGAATACTGGGGGTTGAATCATCTATATTGAAAAAAATGATGACTCACTCATTGCTTGTGAATTTTGACATAAGGTGTGGCACATGACTAAATCACCATTATTCAAATTTGTGAAATAACTAGGTTAAGTGTAGTATTCTTTTAGAATACATAGAGAGACTATGCTCAAAGTACTTGAGAATGTCATAAGTACCCTATAATGAAAGGTATTTGAACATTTATGGATAGATGATGGTTGTTGTATTTAACATCTATTATGAGAATATAATTTAACTGTCTATATGTCTCTAATATCATTGTATTTTGATCCTTCTAATTTAATTTCCCAAGTGCAGGCTTGCTTGAACGTGCACACAAACAAGTAATGCCATTGCAAGGGAACTTTAGGAGGATTATCAAACATATTCTTGCTTGAATAATAATTGAAAAGATGTAAGTCATGAAGTACATTACAGAATGTACATTAAGCCTCATGCTCTACATAAGGAGAATGCTTAGCTTTGTTTAGTTTCATATGATGTGTTAACTATAAAATAGTTAATATTATGATGCATCTTTCCATTTATTGAACAAAATGCAACATGAAGGAACATAAGATTGCTAAGTAGTCACTGATTGCTTAGTTCCACCATGAATTACTTAACCTAGTCATTCTTTGAGGCAAGTGATAACATTTCCGATTGAAGAGTTTCATCATGTGGTTTTAAATTAAATTAAACCCATTAAGGGTGTTGTGTGACCATAAAATCAATAGGTCATAAACACATAAAGTATATATTCTTAAATGAATTGCATGCATTTAGAGACATTGAAGGATCAAATACCTTATTTGTGAGATGGATCACATTGAGTGATTTAAATAAGGTATTGTTAAATGATGAAATTCAAGTTGGAGTTTGTTGTCTCATATTGGTACCTAATCATCGAGATTGACAAACATTCAAGTAGGAACCGAATAAACATGTAAAGTTTATTCATTAAGTTTTAACCCATTAAGTAAGGGTGCTGCTACGTAATACATGGAAGATAATACTCGACTTAAAAGGAGTTATTACCATGATTCTTGCAATATAGCCTTAATTAATCTGAGCAGGGAAAGTGATATAGAGTTACCGACCAAGTGGGAGAATGTTAGATATTTTAATATATTATAATTATTATTAGTTATTATTAATTAGTCGATTAATTAAAATATCCTGAGTGTGGCCCGTAAGTCAGATTTAGGCTCAATTCAAGATTAGGGTTATTGGCTATTAATGTGATTTTTCTGATAGTGGAAAATACATGATTGAGTTTATGGCCAATTGAAACGAGCGTTAGAAAACCTAGCTGCTCATTGAGGTTCCCTGATTGGTGACGGCTCTTAACCCAATTGTCATCGCTATGCCTCATAGCCAATCAGAAAGAGACCTGGTAATTATCTTTTATCTTCAATCCCTTTTTGCAGCTCTTTTTCATCAGGATTTGTAAGTTCTCTATCTAATCAAAGCTTAGCAATGACAAGAGGTAATTCTTATAAGTCTTCCGCTATTGATACAGGAAAATTCATGTACTCTAATTTGTGATTTATTTGTGTATCCATGAATTTTGTCCTACAACAAATGGTACTCCCTCTAATCTTTAATATAAGATCTAACTGAGGAGTTGATGTTAGTCTTAAATGTAAGACTTATTTCACAAGTTTATCAGTCTTCTCGTAAATGAACCCTATTGATAGTCCCTCTGTAACCCCCTGCCGTAATTAATATTCGGATTACACAATTAAAGTGAAATAGAGACCAATAAGAAAGAAAACTATTTCAAAATCCCATCTTCATGATAGGTTTTTCACAAATAACTTTTGAAATATAATACACCTGGTCTCACATTCACATTCCGAATACAATTACTACACAAAGATAAATCACATTCAATATATCAGAGTACGCAATGTAATAATTCCGGCAATTCCGGATTCCATTTATTAACTCAAGCTTTATAGGGCACATTCGCCCATTACAAGCCCTCATATGGGGATTACACAAATCCTCTTAAATACATATACAAATATCCAATAACTCATTTCAAATATATAACCAAATATACTCTTCCATATGTACACATCCAAATCCAAAATCCCATCTAGGATGATAACCAACTACCAGAATGACAACCCGAAGAAAGTCCTCATCGCCCTTAGCTGCATGCTATATCCTTGATCTACTACCCTGTCTGAAAGGTTAGTAGGGGAGGGTGAGATTCGAGAGAATCTCAGTAGGAAAAAAATACCAAAATGCATGTATGATATGTGTTTAATGCATGACATGCTTGCAATACATATCTCATGCTCACATAATGACATATCTACGTGCTCAATGTTTCAACAACATGCTCATGGCCATAGCATAACTAGAAACAGAGCTACAATCATTCATACATATTTCACATAATCAAGCAAAGCAATACATGCATCATCACATTAACACAATATCATATACAGGCAAAAGAGGTAAGTTCCCTACACTCTTTCCACGTATGCTCCAGTTCCGGCTGCTCACGATCAGGGCGAACACCAAATCCTATAGCCAAATAAGGACATAGGGTTAAATCCCTTTTCCAATTCTTTAACTCTCAAACACTTAAGCTGGTTATCATTCACGACCTTTAGGTGGCTAATCAAAGCCCAAACATATGCCTAAAGGCTTGGGAAACACTTGACCAAAGATCACCTTTTAAAAGTCTAAATGCTGATTTTTGGGGGTGGGCCGCGGCCCAAGAATCCACTGGCTGCGGCCCAAAATTGCCCAGAAACGCTCAGAAACATTTGGTTTGCGGCCCAGAATCCACGAGCTGCGGCCCAAAACTGCTCAGAAACGCTCAGAAACATTTGGGCTGCGGCCCAGAAAATCCAGTTTCTTGGCTGAACTTCCAAAAATCATAATTAATTCCAAAAAAATCGAAATGAGGTGATCTCAAAGCCAAATGAAAGCTTTTCAAGTCCTCTACACAGGAAAAATATTGGCCAATACTAGAAATCACCATACAAATACAGAATTCCCAAAAATTCAAGACTGTCCCAAAACAGAATCCATTTTCGACCACAAACTTTGGACAGCTATAACTCCCAGTTCTCAAAACGAAATGGCACACATTATATGTCCATTTTGAACCTTGGGAGGTGAACTTTAAGACTGGAAAGTTTCAGAATTTTCTAACATCATTTGCCCATTCAAAACGGCAACACAAACAGACTGCCCAGACAGAACTTCCAATTGACAGTTTTTCAAGTTTTGCACAATGATTCCAATGGTTCCCAAATTCACATCAAACATCATTCTCACACAAAATTTCACAAGGAATCTATTGGAAATACCAAATCAACCAAATTCACATTACTTTGACATGTTTTAACAATAAGTGCAACATGTCACACAATATCACATTTCAACTCAACATTGCACAACTTTCCATCTCAAGTTCCCAAATCAATTCCAATGACCAAATTACACAACAAAACACCATTTTCAACATAAAACACATGACAATTCATGCATTTCACAATTCCACCAAAATCAGGGCAAAAACCAAAATTCACAATACTCATCCACAAATCACAAAACTTAGATCAAAAGGCTTCAAATACTCACATCTTCCTCTTTCCCAAACCAATTCTTTGATTCTCCATCTTTCCAATTTTGCTCCAGCAACAAAACACCTCCAATCAAGAATCTAAAACCATAGAGATGAAGCTCTCATCACTATGAACAACTTTATAGAAGGACATTAGAGCATTAGAGGACCATAAACCAACCAAAATCTCACCTCTAATTTTCTCTTTCTTCCCTTAAGCATGGCGCCATGGAGAATGAAGGAGAGAGAGATGAAGATGAAAATGATGAAGAGAGGATCAGTTTTGGCCACTAAAACCGACCAAAAAGAAGGAGAGGAGAGAGGAATGGAGGTTTGACACTTTGACCAATCCAAGGGCTCACAAAGTGCCAAGTGTCACCATCTTGACAAACCTCACATGAGCTCACATAAGCTCACACACATGTGATTCCACCCCTTGATCTCTTGCACAAATCAATCCTAACCATTGATCTTGAAGTTACCAATGAGTTTCCTCTTCGGTAACTGACCAATTGGTCAGTAACTTTACCGTTTTGCCCCTGATTATGGTAATCTCTCTTGGATCACCACCAAATTCATTTTCTTATTCATTTATACCATACATACGCCCTTCCCCTTATTTTTATTCAATTTAGATGTTAATCCATAATTGAACTCAAATACAGGGTTTTGGCGCTGCTCACAGCACATACTAATCACATCGGGTGCCAACTCACACCATAATCTCCAAAACGGTTCATTTATCACTAACCACTTCCACTTTTGGAGTCATTAACCCTTAATCACAATTTGGGATCTTGCTAAACCGGGGCTTAGCAATCCACTAATCTCAGGCTTATTCTCTAGCCTCAAGTCTCAAAATTCGGGGTATTACACCCTCAACAATAATAAAGTATGAGAGGTAGAAATGGAATTAAGAAGAATGAGTAAGGTGTTTTAGAAGGAAAAGCTTACTCTCATGATAAATCCTTAATATAAGACATATTTACCCAATTTGATTTAGATTAAGGAAGTTAATTGATATGACATGAATTTTCTAAAACACTCTAGTCATCCTCCTTAATTCCCTCATTCCCTCTTCTCCTTTATTATTATTGAGGGAATATCAATAAAGATAAATTGAAAAAATATTGATAAATATGATAAATATATCTTATATTTATTATCAAGATCAACTCCCAAATGTATTTTATATTAAGGACCGGAGATAATATCATATTAACTAATTTAACTAACATCATTAATCTATTTAAATTAGTTAATTAAATTTTATATTAAAGACCAAATAAGAAGGAATACTATGGCAGTGAATTAATCTATCTTTCGCATGTTTCAAAAGGACAACAGTCCAATCATTTGTCAGTATACATATGCAGCGAACAAACTGGACGCTGGCACACTTGCTCTTTGACAAGATTACTGCAAAAACAAGGCTTGAGAAAGACAATGATCCTTATATTTGCCTCACGAGTGTAGCCGGAGATCAAATCTTTTGCCAAGGTTCATCCAAACAGTTTCTGACCTGCAAATACTCATTTACATGATTAAATAAATTTAAGAGTCTCGTGCTCAAGTTTCAAATTAATTTATTGTAATTGACATTTTTTTATAATTATATTTAAAACGATATTTATAAATTATAGTAATTCATTGTTAAGAAAACTTGTTTGAAAACCTAACAGTATTAATTAATTCTCAGGGTTCAATGTCATTTTCCATTAACTCTTCAACCTTACGCAACATATGGCCCTCAAAATAATCACTTTCATTAACTACCCTTCAATCCATTCAACGTGGTCCTAAATATAATCACTTTCAATCATCTTTTAAATTATTCTGCTATATTACTCATTCCCCCCAAATTCTCACCTCCTTTTAAAACATAAGCGTATATAACTAGGAAAAAAATTACAGTGTCCATTTATTATTGAAATAAAAAACCATTTTTATATAATTATCTAATTTAATACATAATAAGTTCAAAGAAATAAATTATTTATTTTTACATTGATATCACATCAACAAATAGTATATGAATAATAAAAAATTATTAGCCTGCTACTAATCTCTATATTGATCATCATAATAAACTATACAGTACAGTATTAAATTTAAAATATATGACAACAATTTTAGTAAAAAATTCAGCTAAGAAGGTAATAAATTAAAGGGCGAATGTACAAAAATACCCATCTATATATTCGGCATGTACGTTTGGCACCATATACAATCCTTTGTTGTAAAATACCTATGATCATTAAAAAAGGGACACAAATGCTAGCTTTGATAATAAAGGCAAACATCCATTAATTTATGGCTTTGTGAGACCCACTTTAATAATTTTTACATAATTATTTTAAGGGTGAATGTGCAAAAATATCCATCTACATATCTCACATGTGTGTCTTGCACTATATACAATCTTGGATGCAAAAATATCTATGATCATTAAAAAAGGGGACAAAATGCTAGCTTCGTTAATGAAGGCAAATGTTCGTTAATTTTTTGCCCCGTTATTGAAGGGAAAAGTTTCGATGATGGACTATGAAAAGGCATTTGGAGGGAGCGGGTAACATAAAGGCAGTGACTATGCGGGTGGTCGGAGAAAGTCACTGCCGGTTTGAAGGTGGGGCTCTGGTTTGGAGGGGGGAGAGAGAGGAGGGTAAGAGGGAGAGGGATACCAAAAGAAAGAGAGGACGAGAATTTTTTAAATAATTATTTAAAAATTATTAAAGTAGGACTCACAAAATAAGAAATTAATGGATGTTTGCCTTCATTAATGGAGCTGACATTTTTGTCCCATTTTTTTAATGATCATAGATATTTTTGCTCCCCAAGGATTATATATAGTGCCAAACGCATATGGGTAATTTTGCATCTTCACCCATAAAAATGATTATTTAAAAATTATTAAAGCAGGGCTCATCAAACAAAAACTTAACGAATGTTTACCTTCATCAATTAAACTGGCATTTTTATCTCATTTTTTAAAAATCATAGATATTTTTACGTCTAAAGATTGTATATGGTGCTAGACACAAATGTGAAATATGTAGATAAGTATTTTGTACAATTGCCCTAAATTTAAAAAAAAAAAAAAAGAAGTGAAACTGCTAATCTCATTCGGTTCTCGAAGCTTCCCAAGCACTCTATCAAACGGTCGAAAATTATTGCTCATAATAAAAAATAATGAAATTTCAGCAAGAGAATAAATAAGTGTTTTTCGCATAAGTTGAGATAAAATTTCTCTCACATACTTACTTCGTATACCGTAAACCATGATTTAAAAGTACTTATAAGTAAAAAATAAGCTACCACAAACAAGCACTAAAAGAATTATCTTAACCCGTCAAACATATATATAAAATGAAAGTTATTGTTGAAGCTAAGTTTGACATAATAAAACATCAACTAATTATAGGGGAAATTCCAGATAACTACAAGGAAAAATACAAAAGGACAGAAAGGTTGGGTGAAAATCAAAAATCCCAAATCAGTTGCTCATGAGGAATCTGGCATTTCATATATTTGCAAAATGACCTCCTTGCCCTCCTAAAAAGGGAAAGGAAACAGACAAAAACGGAGGGAGGGAGACAAAAAGGAAGAGGCGAGATTCAACGTTGATGTGCGTGCAGGAGTAAACAGAGAAAAACGGAGGGAGGGAGACAAAGGAAGAGCAGATTCAAAACGGAGGTGCGTGCGCCGGCCATTCTCGGACTGACGAGCGCCGGCCATTCTTGGACTGCGTTCGGGAGTAAACAGAGAAAAACGGAGGGAGGGAGACAAAGGAAGAGGAGATTCAAAACGGAGGTGCGTGCGCCGGCCATTCTCGGACTGACGAGCGCCGGCCATTCTCGGACTGCGTGCGGGAGTAAACAGAGAAAAACGGAGGGAGGGAGACAAAGGAAGAGGAGATTCAAAACAGAGGTGCGTGCGCCGGCCATTCTCGGACTGACGAGCGCCGGCCATTCTCAGACTGACGAGCGCCGGCTGAGGGGAACGAGGAGAGAGCAGATCGGACTGACGGTGCTGACGGGAACGAAGGTCCGGCGAGGATTTTTCAAATTCTGCTTAACGGTAGAGTGGATTTTAATATAATGTTCTGTGCCAGGATTTTAATATAATGTTCTGCGGTAGATAGTTACTAGAGTATTTTTCAAGGTCCGGCGAGCTTTTGTAGAGCGAGACTGTCGAGTTTGACACACTGAACCGACGGCCGAGAGGTTTTATGTGAGAGTCCTTTGCTGGTATAAATAGGAAGCACCTGGTATACATTGTTTGGTCCATTTTTCTCTCTGCTACTGCTTTTAAAAACTTCAAATGGACAAGTGCCCCTAAAATTTTGTTCGATGCACTGGCTCCCACCCCTAAAAAATTTCAAAACCGGAACTTGTGGAAAAGGTATTCCCAGTTTCTAGATGATTCACTGGACAAGTGGTTAATAAAGTTAGTGTATGGCTAGCACATTAACCACTGTTAACCACTTGTGTCATTGACTGTTTCTAAAAGTAGAAAAAACCTTGGAGTTACCTTTAGTAATCCCCTTGAAGAAAGAGAAATAGCAAACTTCACCCATATGTTATTGTCATTAATTTACTTCATATATTTTCAGGCATATGTTGATTTCTTTTGATTAATAGTGAGAGGATGTTGTTAATAAAGAAGATGATGTTGTTAATAGTGAGAGAGATGTTGTTTTCTGGCATATGTTGATTTCTTTTGATTAATAGTGAGAGGGATGTTGTTAATAAAGAAGGTGATGTTGTTAATAGTCTGAGAGATGTTGTTTTCTGGCATATGTTGATTTGTTTTGATTAATAGTGAGAGGGATGTTGTTAATAGTGAAGGTGATGTTGTTAATAGTGAGAGAGATGTTGTTTTCAGGCATAACAAAGAACTAAACATTTGTTTTCAGGCAGTTATTCCTGTAGTGACAGAAATAGGAATTAGATCGATGGCCATGAGGTTTGAATGTGTTTATGAATATGACTAATTTGATTGAGTGTAACATTGTAGAGGTTTGTATTCTCATGCATAGAGTTGATTGGATTGTATAATTGGATACATGTTTGGTTGAGGGTCTATTTTGTTAAGGCTCCTGTACTTGGTTGTTGAAAGTTGTGTTGCAGCAAAACATGGTGGTTGAAGAAGGGCAGGATTTGGATGAACAAGGGAACAAGGAGGTGGGAAAAGGGCAGACAACAAAAGCATTGAACAATGGCTTAGCGTTGTTTAAAAAAGAGTTTCTCAACAAATTAAAGGGGAAAAAAGATGATAAATGTGTTCTACCCTTCAATGATGCGCTAGAAGCATGGAGAGCATTAAGTGACCGGGAGAGAAAGGAATATTGTGAGAAGGCAAAATATACTCAGAATGAAAAGAAAGCAATAATGGAAAAGAAGACTACAAAGAGGAAAATACCTTTTATCACACGTTCCTCAATCCGGCAATTTAAGCAATTGGCTGACTTCATAAGCAAAGACACAAGTCTGAAGGATAGGGTTGAGAGATTAGGTTTCGGGAAGTTGCTTGAGGTTGGAGGTTGCAATCGGTTACCGAAAGATCTTATTGCGTCAATGGTCCGGTCATATGATCCACCAACTCACCAATTCCGAATTAGGGGAAAGACAAGGGAAATTTCAGCGGTTGACGTGCACCAATTACTCGGTGTGCCGCACGGAGGTGAACTTATTTGTGGTGATGTGGATGATGATGACCCAGTGTACACAAAGCTAAAGAGTGAGTATTCAAAACGGCTATATAGCAAGATTTTTGAGGCCATTATTGGGGGGAGAGAGAATGATCATTTTGAGCTCTTGTTCATGTTGTACACACTTGGAACGTTTCTAGCTCCTACTGCAAGTCCAAAGGTCAGTTATTGGGTACTGAAGGTGATGAGTGCGACCATAAAGGGCTTTGAGAAATTTGATTGGGCGACCTTCATAATTCAAGAGTTGTGGAAAGAGATGGAAGACTATGTTAGAGCTGTTAGGAAGAACAAGACTACCAACACGAATGTCGGTGGATGCGTGTACTTATTGTTGGTACGTATTTATATATCTTTTCCAATTTATATGCTTCAATTGCCAATTGTTGTAGCTGAAAATATGTGATTGAATGGACAGCTATATTTCGGTGAGCACTTCACAATGGTGACAACTGAGAGACACCAATATGGTGATGCTATAAAGTATTGGACTGAGGAGAGATTTAAAGAAATGGTTAAATTAGAGAGGGAAAGCAATATGGGCATACTATTTGGAGGAACGGGCTCCCAAACATATGTGCAGCCAGAGGACAACATAGGAATTGACCATTTGGACCAGGTATTTGTATCTAACTTCCCGTAGTTGTACGTTACAAACAAACTCCTAACATTGACATTTCATTTCTCGTGATTAGGACCTGAAAGATATGTATAGAAGATTGACGAGGGTCATTGCTGAGGAGTTGATAAAAGTCCAAGTGAAGAGAGGGGGGCAGGAAAAGATCAATGGACAAGAAGATCACAAGAAGGAAATGGACCCTCATGCACACCATGTTCATAACGTTGTTGCTGCTAAAGTAGAAGAAAATTATGAGGAGGAAGAGAAGGCCTCTGAAGGTGATTTTGGTGATTCTCCCATTAGCGTATCAGATAGTGGAGCAAAAGGAGGGGACGCTGTGGAGGACGAAGAGGTTGGCATGGGTCAAGTGTTGCGCAGATCATGTCGGGTTAGAAAAGAGAAGAAAATAGAATCCCCGTATGTTATGCCTAAGGAAATTAAGCGGAAAAAGAAGGAAGTGGACGACAAGGAAAGGTTTTTCCATATAATTTCCCAGCTCTCTCCAAGCATAGGTGGAGATAAGTGAGTGATCGACGTTTGCCTTACCTGTCATTTGTTTTTTAGACCAATTGAATAATGTTTTGTAACCTTTGTTTTGTTGTTGCCTTGTTATTGAATGTAATGATAGGGAAATGGTGACCATGTGTGACGAATATGTCACTCGAGAAGAGCTATACTCTTTAGGTGGGATTCATAAGGTGAACAATCGGGTAAGTAAGACCAAATGTAGATGATAAGCTGTATATTGTTTAGTAAATGGCAAATGTTTGATTATGTCATTCTGGACTGCAGGTGGTGTCGCTTGTTTGCAAGACTTTGATGGCAGATATGAAGGAACAAGGACTCATTAAGAGGCACATTTTTGATGCCGACTTTATGGTCAGTAAATTATGATATGAGGAAATAAGGGGATGTGCCTGTTTTTTATTGATACTAATATGTATATTTTGTAGGCGCTTGTTGTCGGCAAAGGTAAGAATTGGAGACCCTCAGATTACAAGGGTCACTTACTGCCGGAGCGAATAGGCTATAATATAGCGGATTGTGAAGTGGTTATTGGCCCCGTACTTGTGCGTGAACATTGGTTTTGTGTAGCCTTAGAGCCGAAAACCATGAATTTCTTTGTTCTGGACTCTATGCAACCAACAGTTGAAAAGAAAAAAACAAAGAAAAATAGCATATTCGAAAATCCCCAAGACTACGCAGTGGAGACATGTGTACTGTGCTTTTTCACTTACTGTTTCCTTTAATTTAATATGTTCAGACCACAACTCCACTGATGTTATTATTTTTTTCGGGTTCAGCGGGACAGGTTTTATGATATACTTCAATTTGTCAGTCACAATCGGCATGGCAAGAATCCAAAGGCTGATATCATTCGGGCGCCTATACCACAGCAAAATAATTTGTATGTCTTACCTATACCACATCAAAATAATCTGTATACCACAGTGGGACAAGTTGACTTTTTTCACTTGTGTTATCAAGGAAGTGACTGTTGTTTGCAATTATAGGAAAGACTGTGGCGTCCACGTGTTGATATGGTTGTTTCAATGGAGCCCAAATGTGACACTCGATTACACAAATGTATGTACTTTTGCATGTCAACTTTACATGTGCACTCAACTTTGCATGAGCACTTTACTTTTCATGAAAATGTTCTCTACTTTTGATGCATACTTCATTTTCTGTAGGATCAAGTAACACAGTACAGGAAGGATATTTTATGGTGGCTGGTCAATCATCCTCGAAATTCATCTCGTGTTGACGCTCTTAGTCTGTTGGCTAACCCACCCACTAAACGACAACGGGTTACACAGTAGACTTTAGTCATATTGTCTGCCACAATAGGAACATGTTGGCATATACCTTTTTGTTGTGGGGAACGTTATTTTCTGAAAAGCATGATAGTAGTGTGCACATGTTGTGCCTTTTTGTCCCCCAGTTTGGACGCTACTTTGCTGCCATTGAAAGGACAATGTGATGACGTGTCGCATGTTTGTTAATTATTTGAATTTTTTGTCTCACCTGATGTACATTTGTTATTAACACCAGCAACCCGTACATTAACACCGCAAACCTCTTAAACAACATCACATGGCGAGTTTACAAACAGCATTACATTCGTTATTAACATCATTACATTCGTTATTAACATTTGCTTCCTACTATTAACATTGATATTAACATCGTTATTAACATCATAACATTCGTTATTAACATCATTACAATCGTTATTGACATCATTACATTCGTTATTAACATTTGCTTCCTGCTATTAACATTGTTATTAACATCGTTATTAACATCATAACATTCGTTATTAACATCATTACAATCGTTATTGACATCATTACATTCGTTATTAACATTTGCTTCCTGCTATTAACATTGTTATTAACATCGTTATTAACATCATAACATTCGTTATTAACATCATTACAATCGTTATTGACATCATTACATTCGTTATTAACATTTGCTTCCTGCTATTAACATTGTTATTAACATCGTTATTAACATCATAACATTCGTTATTAACATCATTACAATCGTTATTGACATCATTACATTCGTTATTAACATTTGCTTCCTGCTATTAACATTGTTATTAACATCGTTATTAACATCATTACAATCGTTATTAACATCATTACAATCGTTATTAACATCATTACATTCGTTATTAACATCATTTAATAACATCGGTACATTTGCTGCCTGCTATTAACATCATTACATCCGTTATATGCGCTAATTAACAGCGTCCAATGAACAGGTTAGGACGGCGTCATGTATATTACAAACACAACTTATATGCGCGTAATAACATCTTTCCTTTCGCTGTTAACGACTATGCCTCGCCGATTCACATCTCCGAATAACAAGTTTGGACGACGTCACGTAGATGGGAAAACACAACTTGTGTCTGCGTAATAACATCTTTGCTTTCATTGCTAACGACATTCGGGCGCCTATTCACGACTATTCTTCTCTTTATTAACAACTTTATATTTAGTATTAACAACATTATTTCGTTCATTAACATCTTCCGAACAACAAATGTGAACTTTTTAGCATCGTTGGCTTAACGCAACACCTTTCACATATTCCATACACACGGACAACAGAAGATGTGTGAAGGAACAAGTTTGCAACAAAACATGTTACCCGCATAATAACACCATTTCCCTCTATAATAACAACATGGTTAAGTGGATTAACACCATTATATATGTATCAGTTCCTGACAGATCACAATCTGCATAATTACATTTCTAAACCATATAAAGCCCAAAAACTAGTTACACACTGCCCCTTGTACACGTTGACATATTTCATGACAAGGGAACATTATCTCTGGACTAGTACATAATGTTTCCTTGTCACAAACACTGGATTACATAAAACACTAATTAAAGTAACTACCTACTGGAGTACACAATTCACACCAACCCATCTCCCAAAAAAACCATGAGTGGGTTGACAGCACCTTTACAAAAGCATAATCAAAAAGTTTCACTTCACAATATTGCAACTCCTTCATGTTGACAGTTTCACTTCATCCAATATCAGGCTGGGTTTGAATTTTTGCATGTCCTTCTTGTGTGACCGGCTTCATGGCAACTTGCACAGTGGTATATCTTCTTGTTTTGGAATTGCGATTCACGCCTTTTGGTTCTTGGCCTACCTGAAGGTCGGCTGGTCCTTGGGGGCAACAAAAAAGTTTGACCTGCAAAATTGTCCAACATATAGTTGTTTGTGTCAGGTTTGTTGATTGTCACAATTGGAACCATACTACGGCTATAAATCTGTTCTTGGGATGTGATTTTGTAGCATTCTTCAACGTACTCATACACATTGGCATGAACATGCTTTATGGCTGCACAAGCATGTGCACAAGGGATCCCCGACATTTGCCACACTTGACAACTGCAAAGACGTAAACAAAGATCAACACTTAATGCTCCATATTTTGTATGAACACAAAGGGTACCCCTACCATAATTTTCAGGGGACATATGTTCAGCATGAGCAACATTTTGCTTCAGCATTGACTCTATGTTGGGGCCTATCCCATTTTTCCACTTACTCATTGCCATACTAGATGCATACATCTTCTTGGCAACCTTCTCACGATGTTCATGAATAAGTTGGGCCACATTGTGTTTCCTCTCCTTCACCATCCACGCGTTAAATGATTCAGCAATGTTAGTAGTTATGTTATCCCATCTTCGGAAGGGGAACTTGCTCAATGCCCATTTATCAATATCCCCTTGCTGATTCAGCCACTCATACATCTCTGGATAGCAATTTTGCATGTAGTCCATTGCCTTATTGAAATCGGCATCCAACCTTGCATATGCAATATTATCAAGCAACCGTAATGCATCTTCCTTTGAACACCCACTAGTCTTCCTCTTGCCTCTATTTACTTTCAGCAATTCTGAACTAAAATTCTCCTTCACATGCCTATAACAATAAGCATGTCTTTCCCCCCCAAAAATTGTCCTCACCGCCCCTTTAATTGCATTGTGACGGTCAGACACGATTGTTAATTCAATGGACCCAACTATGTCTTTTATCTTGTGTAAAAACCATGACCAATCCTCTAATGTCTCCCCCTTCACAATAGCGATTGCAAAGGGCAACATTTCATTGTCCGCATCATACGCAGAAGCAGAAAGCATCGTTCCCTTGTATGGTCCAGACAAGTGGGTGCCATCAATGTATAGCACATGTCTAGCACCAGTCACGAATCCGTCAATACAGCAACCATATGCAATAAATACCCGCTCAAATATGTTATTCACGCTTGCTTCCCATTCAGCAACAGTCCTCTCATCTGCTTCCTTCAATCGGTCACAAATCCAAGGTATCAACATATACGAATCTTGAGGTCTTCCTTGTATGTCTTCCATGGCTTTTTCCTTCGCCCGGTATGCTTGCTTATACGTAAGAGTTACACCATATTCTGTTTGCAACGTCTTTCTTATTTCATTTGGACGTTTGTCAATGTGATTTCTCACCTCATCAACTATAATTGACGATGTCAAGTTAGATCTTCCAGCATGACTAACCTGAAGATTGTCTTGCGTACTATGAAAATGTTCATCTCTGAATGTCGTTACCCGTAGTAATGGGCTGGTCTTACCAATAGCATTTGCTGTTACCCTCCAAGGACATCCAAAAATCTTACATTTAACTGAAATGCTGTCCTTGCTATTTCTCACAAATTCAAACTCAAACTTGTGTGCTATGCTGTACTTGTACAACGCCTTCTTAAAAGCTTCTGCATGTGCAAAACTCTGCATGACTCCTGAAAGTAATCCCCTCCATTTCGTACAGTTCAACTCCGGCATTGGTGTAGGTGCACTCTCTACTCCACAGGGCAACCTATTACATCCTCCACCAATTTCAGCAGTCAAACAAGCAGCAACACTTTCATAATTGACTGGTTCATAATCATTTTCCACAATGCTTCGACACTGAGTGGATGACAGTTGTGACAGTCCCAGCACATCTTCAGCCCTGCAGTGAATAACAACTGCAGTTCGTTAATAACCAACAAGAGCTTCATAAATAACAACTATAAAAATTACAAAATTTTACACTTACATGTCTGCCTCAACTGATATATCTGACACATTATCATTCCCTTTTTTTGCTATATACACATGCCCACTCCTTTCATTATAGTTATACAAGTTCTTCACTTCACCATCATCATTTAAATCTATTAGTGTCTTCTCATCAAAGCTCACTGTATATTTCATCTCACACATGTTACAATCAATCCCAAGCCATGATGATATCATCAACCTCAAATCTTTTAGTGTTATCAGCTGTTTTAGCCACTTCGCCTTCACATAACCTCCAACATATTGAATTTTACCTTCATCATTACACACTAATTTGCCTCCAACATGAAAATAACAAAATAGTTCCTTCAAAGACGATGAACCTTCATTACATGTCATTTTGCATGCTTACCTGAAAATAAAAATAATTACATTAAAGTTACACCACTCTTTATAATCTCACCTACCACCTACAATTTACAACAATACTATATGTTTTAACATCTCCATCCTCACTGTTAACAACACCCACAAATCTTTACCCTGCATGTCCTATTAACAACAACATAATGATCTTTAACATCTCGATAATCACTGTTAACAACACCCAAAAATCATCACCCTCTATCTCATATTAACAACAACATAATGTACTTTTACATCTCCATGTTCATAAATAACAACACTCTGCCCATGTCGTCACTCTGCCTCTATTATTATCACCCACTCAATAGGTCTTTACATCTTCATACTCACTAATAACACCACCCTCACCCACGTTACTATCCATCGCAACACCACCTTTCCCCTGATTCAACACCCATCCCGTCAGTACTCACAGTAAACAAAAATGGCACAAGCTTCATCAATCACTCAACAAAACGCAATCTAATCCATCGCACAACCATCAAAATTGTTCCATAACCTTAAAGCCACTACTTTTATGTCAGATCATCTAACACCCCCTTACCCATAATGCGTCCGCTTCGATTACGTACATCGCAACCAAAAACGACATAAACATTTTTCAATCAACGTTCAAGAAACACAGCGTAATCATCATTTCTCTCTCAGATTTGCTTACCCGTGGCTTGCCTCTGATTTCCGTAGCTTTTCGTCGTCTGTCGTCACTTTTTGGCGCCACAACGCTGGATATTGCTTATGCTCACGTGAAATGCCAGATTCCTAAAGAGCCAGATTCTGAAAAGTCACTTTAGGAGGGCAAGGAGGTCATTTTGCAAATATATGAAATGCCAGATTCCTCATGAGCAACTGATTTGGGATTTTTGATTTTCACCCAACCTTTCTGTCCTTTTGTATTTTTCCTTGTAGTTATCTGGAATTTTCCCCTAATTATATATGGATAAATAACTGCAATGGAGTTGAAATAGAGGAAATTAACTACAAAAAAAGTAATATTATGGGCTATATTAATAAATGACTACAATAAAAAGAGCTAAGCAAACACATTGCTTATTTGAATAGGATATGTTCTATAGGGTCGTCTCTCTGAGCCCTCGAAAACAATAACACTCAACAATTATTACAATGTTCGGACTCAAAATTACTTCTCTTGGTTTTTTATTTAGTGTGTGTTTGTATTAATATTTGAAGAATAGTTTTTACGATTTATGAAGTAAGTATGTGAAAAGAGTTTTGTCTCAGTTCACAGAAAAGAGGTTCTGAAACCACAGTTTCAGAGTGATAAATCCTGAATTTAATATATTTTATCCCACCTTTTTTATTTATTTTGGGATTATTTTAGGTTAATTTGTATATATTAGATAATATTTGGATTGTCAGTCAATTTTAGGAGATAATATAAATTTGAATTGATTATGATATTATTGAGCTTAAATTATTAATATTTTGATTGTCATATTATGATTCAATAATATTTTTAAATATATGATAGATTATAATTTTATTTGATTGCCTGAAACGGATTTTGAAGACGGCTGGAAGTCTATTATTCGACGCCCCATCATTGTCTAAATCTCTCTTCTATTGTCTCCTACAAATTGTTGCCACGCCACCTTCAATGCCATTGACCAATTCCATTCATTCCTCTATCATTCCCACACGGGCCCACCACCATTCCCTCAATATCCATTAAATCTCCATCATTCCCTATCATTCATCCAATGGCCACTGGAGGCATGAAGGAGCTTGAGGGGAAAATTTTATGGAGACTTAAAGTTTATTTTGGGAGATAATTTGGGAGGAATATGGAAGAAGTTAGAGTCTAAGAGTTTAGATTTGAAGATCATAAAAGAGTGTCTTTCTTTTTATCTTTTTAATTTAAGACTTAAGATTATTTAAATTTAAATAATTTTAAGTTGTATTTCTTGAGAACAATCTAGTTTTAGGTAATAGACATATATTTTTTTGAATTGAATTGATATTTTGAATTAATTTGTACTTGAGATATTTGTTATAATTTTTGTTTACAAACCTTTGAATTGTCAATTGAATTATTAATTGATTTTTCATTATTAATTTAATTGTTAATTTGGTTTATTCTCCTGATTGTTTAATTGGATTGATTAATTGTTTAGTTGTTCAATTAGACAATTGTAAATAAGATTTCAAAAATTATTTTGAAATTAATCGTGATTGGTTTTTAATGAATTTAATTAGCCACCACTTATTTCATTATGGATTCTCTAGTGGACTAAGTATTATTGAGCTTGAGGGTTTCCCATATTTCAATTAGGTGATTAAACTTATTAATTCCAATCTTTTATCAATCTCCCTCTAATCTAATAAATTGGTATCGACTAAGAAAGTTAACTCCATGTGAATCCTAAGTTGTTTCATTCATCATCATAACTAAATTAAATCTTTATTGTTTATCTTGCTTTCTAATCAATCTTTTGCTTAGGATTTTAATTCCTCTTTCATATAAAAAAACCCCCCAAAAATTACATTTAAATTCATATAGATTAGTTTCACTCTCATATAGGTTTTAGAGTCAATTGCATTAGTGCATTTGGTTAGTCTAATTGCATTGAGATAGTAGAGTTTTGCATTTTAGTTTAGGTTTATTTCATTGCATTTTCATCACCTTAATTCAACCTAAAGAAAAATGTATAGATTACCCCTTGAGAGAATGACATAGGTTGCCACTATATTATATTTATAGTTGATCTTAGTTTAATTGATTGCTCCCTGACAATAGTGCCAAAATTGATGAGTTACCCAAACATGCACTTAATTTAAATTTAAATGTCTAACGTGAAAAATTTACTTAACTATCAAACTCAAATATAAAAGCAAATATCTGGAATATATATATATATATATATATATATATATATATATATATATATATATATATATATATATATATATATATATATATATAAAGCAAATAAGTGAGGCAAAATGACATATACTACTATGATGCATCTCCACAATTTGCATGCTTTCACTTTCTAACTAATTAATATGAACAAAAATGAGATCTTGATGGATTAAAATAAAATATTTATTTCCACTCTAAATGAGTTAGATAATTAATTTGTTAAGATTAATGAAATTATTTGTAAAATATATGTTGATTTCTGTACAATAACCCCTTTAATCATTTCATCGCACACTACCTCATTAATAGAAACTCTTCCAATAATAGGGATAGTTTAGAAACAATTATAAATTTAGGAGATAAAATGTATTAATATTTTATATTTAAGATTAAAACAAGCTCTCAAGTACCTCTTATATATAAAAGTAGAAAACAATATGTGTAACACCCCAAATTTTATTCACCAAAAATATATTATAATTATTTGAATAATTCAATAAAATGGTGAATATTCATGAATTTGGATCTTGTGAATTTTGAAATATTCATATTCATAAGGAAATGTGCAAATTAATTCAAAAATTGAATTAAATTACAAAGGGGATAGCAAAATCATAATTTTGCCAATTTAGCCCAAGATTAATTATTTTCCAATTAATTTGAATTAACTCCAATTAATCAAGGAAAATAAAGGAAAATGCATAATGTGATTATTCTTGGTGGAATAAATCAAGAATTGTGAAATTAAGGGGGATTATACATAATTCAATTATGTGATTATGGAATGAGTGACAAATAATTTTTCTTCCCTTCCCCTCATAATTTTCATCCAATACATGTAAAAATAAGGGAAAATGTTAGTCAAATCCAATTGGACCTAAATAATGACAAGGGATGGCATAAAGTTAAGGAAGCATGGCTTAAAGCAAAAGAGTATGGTGGGAGGTATGGTGTACATGAGAGGTGGAGGAATCTCAACCATTGGCTTGATCAAGGGTTAGGAAGGAAGATAACAAGTTAGTACATATTTTCCCTTCCTCCTTCATGCACGTCACGCACAAGCCATAAAGAAAAGATAAAAAAAGTGAGTTTGTGGAGCTCTTGAAGCTAGAGAGAAAGAGGAAGAAAAATCAAGGTAAGAGCTTATGTTCCAAGGTGATTTAAGCTTCTTATTTTGTGTAGTTCATTCTCTAATCTCTTATTCTTCATGGAAATCATGGATTAGCAAGCTAATCTTCAAGGTTGAGAAGAGAGAGAGGACATCCTAGAGAGAGAGACATCAAAGATCAAGAGGTAATCTCCAAAAATCTCAACTTCTTAGTGTATTGAAGTTGTTGTTGGTGATTATTGTTTGGTTTTGTGATTTTTGGATTGAGTTGTAAAATTAGAAAAGCCATGACCCTAAGGGGTTATGCTGCGCAAAATCCTTTAAATCATGGTTAAGAAGTGTTTAAATAAGTTAATCAAGGATTAGAAATGGAAAAGTACAAGTTTTGGGAGCTAAAACACAAAGCTTCATTTTTCTATTTTTCTCTCAATATTTCGGCCAGACCAGATCTGGTAGTAGGAGTTGGATTTTCATGAAATAAATGGTTCCATTGGACTCAGTGGGCAAAAATAGGTGGGGTTACAGTTGGGCACTTTTTCGGTAGAGGCTAAAAAAAGCATAATTACGAAAACACCACTGAAATAACTAAATAGGGGATGTCAAGGGTATTTTCGTAATTTGACAATGAATTTGGTGATTTCGAGCCCGGAAATGGATTCCTTGGGCAAAAATAAGTCATAATAGCTTTAGTCAAAATTTTGGGAAAACGTGCCATTGGGTTGGGTACGGCGGGGTCAGGCAGGGTTCCCCAGGGCATTTTTGTAAATTTTCACCATAGATTAATATAACTACAATAAACACTATGGAATAGTCTAAAATGATACTTTGATAGGTTATGACCTATTTCTGGTACATTTAATATTTTAGGACCGAGTCGGACGCTGGGACAACACGCTTTACGAGACATTATTAAATAGGGGATATTAAAGCTTTGAAGTAGGGACATTATCCTTCATATACTATGCTATAAGTTATTTGACTGTGTGGATGCCATTGTTTTGTAAATGCATTTTATTAATCAACATGATTTGCCTAGAAAGGGGTAGTTAGTGCCAGAGGTGCACTTACACTGGGAGTTGGCAGAAGTCCAACCGGTGTAGATTGTGGGGCTGGGCCCTACTCATGTATACATGATGATGGTAATGTGTTTATATTGTTCATTAATTTGTGCATACCTTGACGCATGTCATATTTACTTTTCGCATTTTCTATGAACGATATTATGTCTCTACGGGGATTCTTTGGAATCTCACCATATTTTTAAATAAACAGCTCAGCGGGTACCAGTGGGCCAAAGGAAAACGATGTAGACACCAGTAAGTGAGCGGCATGTGTCTCGAGGCGCAGACAAGATCGTGGTCTTAATTAGTTTATTTTGTGATATATTGGTGAAAATTGTAAATATTAAAACTTCCGTTGTATTTTCTGTTTCCGTCAACGACCAATATCGGAATTGTAAACGAACGACGTTGGAATCGTAAACGAATATTTTTATCAATATAATTGTACTTTTCTGTATGCCCATTAAATTTTATCTTTATTACTCTTCGATTATCAAAATGAAAATGGGTGTTGACAATATGTTATCAAGCTTTTAAGTTCATGTATGTGCGGTAGTGTTGAGTGTTTTTTTTCCCATATAAAAACACGAAAATGGTCATTATTGCCCGAGTTAATAGAAGAATGAAGCGAGGGGTCAATTTTGGCAGACAAAGACAAGCAATTTAATTCCTATCATTTTTTTTTTGCCGGAAATTTAATTACTATCATATTAAATACCTCAAGAAACTCGTTAAATGAGGCCAAGAGCTTGCACATGAGGTCTACAGTACAGACGTCATATTTTAAGTTAGTGTTTGAAAAACTATGAAATCATAGTTTTAGAAGCTAATTTTTTTATAAACTAAGATAAAAAGCTTTTTTATATATTTATCTTATAAACTGTAAAAATTGTTCTCCAAAATTTAATTTAAACGCACGTTAACAAGAAAAGCATATAAGGACTCCAATGTTAAGAGAGAGAATATATAAATAATATAATAATGAGAACAAAGTCTCAAAAAAAATAACATAATCACAAAAATATTTTAACTACATATAATCAGCATGTAATAACAAATTGTAATATAAGAATTAAAATAACTATAGATTTATTCTTCTTACTTGTTTTTAAGACTTTTTAATTATTATTATATTCTTTTAACTCTATCGTTTTGAATTATTACCCGCACCCACACAACAGTTGCAATGACTTTAATTATTGGGTCAAATGTTTATTTTGCCCCATAAGTTGTTATCGAGGGATGATTTTATTTCAAAAATTTTTTTGGGACAATTTTGGTTAACTAATAATTAAAATTAATTGAAATAATAGCTATGAAAAAATTGCTCACTTTTTAAAATTTTTGGGGTAAAATTGCCTCTCGGTGAAAATTTCTGAGGCAAAATAGACCTTTAACCCTTAATTATTTGATATTAACCTAAAAACATATAATCCCTTCTTTGCCCTCCTTTCTTGTTTCTTCCAAGTTCTCCAAGTTTAAAGCTTGTTTGATAAGGTAAACTTCCATTAAAATAATATTTAAACATGTCAATTACAAATTATATGTTGATTAATTTAAGCCGCATGGGGTACAAGGTGAGGGGGGGGGGGGACACCCTTATATAATGGATCCAATTTGTTCTGAATACACCACAATTTTATCACACACACACACACATAATTTTTTACCTGACAATTTTATCACATATTAAAGGATCTTCTCTATATTTTCTTCATCAAAATAGCCTACTAATGCATGGTGATTGCAATTTAATTGATTATTTAAACAAATCAACGAAAAACACATAAATTGAAATTTGAAATAGTGACGCCTTTTTCTCAATTGTAAAGTACTAACACATTCTTATTTGCTGGCTGATTTGGAGAGATCGAAATGAGCTTGTCCACTCAAATTCTTGTACAGGTCTCAATACTGTGTTGGCAAGGGCCGAGGTAATAATGGGTACCATGACCAAAGCTACTGCTAAACTTAAGGGGGTGAACTTAACTGATAATCTAAGGAGGTCAAATCCCCATCATGTTCCTTCTTGTAGAAGACAAACGATTGTTGAGACGGATGGAGCATTTTCCTACAAGAGCCGACACCTCGCGTGTGGGGGTGTAATAAAGGATTCACAAGGGCATTTAGTGGAGGGATTTATGTTGCGGCTCAGTACTGGTGATGCTTTGACTGCTGAAATTTGGGGTTGCCTTATGGGCATGAAAAGAGCTTGGGATGGGGGGTTCAGAGATGTGTTGGTTAGGTGTGATTCCTACGAGGTTATTGATCTACTTCAAAATGAGATCCCCGATATGCATGAAGAATGGCAGTTGCTTTCAGAGATTAAAGCAATGTTGGAACGGAGCTGGAATGTAGAGTTCCAATATATTGACAGAGACGATAATAGTATGGCAGACTCGTTAGCCAAACATGCACTGAGTTCTTCTCATGGACTTCAAATTATGCCAGCAGACGCAATCTTCTCGGTTTTGCATACGGATGACCCGGGATAGCTTGCTAATATTGGTTTCTCTTGCTGTATTTTGAATTTCCAGTATATCAAAAAAAAAAAAAAAAGTACTAACACATTATTTATATGCATTTTCAGGGGAAGAAACCTGGCACAATAATTATATAGTAAGTGGTTTTGGTTATGAATATATTGATAATATTGTTTAACAAATTAATAATGTAAGTATTCGAAAAAAGAAAAGAAAAAAAGGGGTAATTTACTAATTTATAATTCCAAATTTGATCTTTTTACAGGGGATGTCTCTAATTTCCCTTGTAATAAGAAGATCTAGCCCTGACCTGATCGCCGTAAGCCAGGAAGCAAGCTCAGGTTCTGTTCTGGCTAAGACGTTAATTTGCATGAAATTCCAGCCCACAATTGAACGTTCCAACGATTATTTTATTCGGATTTGGTTTTTTGATCTTCGTGCCAAACGCCTGCAACAGAAATCCAAATCAAAAGACAGTTGGAGCAGGGAAAAAGGTCTTTGACGCACACTGGGATCGGTGGTGGGGCCCACCATCTCTCTGAAAATTTTCCTCCCCGCCCCGCCGGTCCCTTTGAACGTCGTCGAATCACTCACTTAACGAGAAATGCTTCTGGGAGAATTTTTCACGCCAATATTTCTCCATTTCTCTCTTCGTTTTTCTTCTTCAATCAATTTAACTTTATGATTGAAGGAGCTCTTATTTTTTTCGTGTATATTTTATCTTCCAGACAAGACACCCTTTTCCTCTCGCTTAAATTCTTAATCAGGCCAACGTTAGTTCACTATCTCTCCTCGCTTAATCGACGAAGAGGCAAACAGAAGCATCATGTCTATGTCGGATTCCGAATCCTCGTCTTGTGGCCGCGACTACAAAAATTTCAGACAAGTCACTCGTGAACGTAAGCCTCTTCCACATTACTATTTTTCTTCGTCAAATTCTAATTGTCATGATATAATTTTTATGATTCATACGTTTGTCTCTGATCAATTTAGAAGAACCACGATTTTGAATATCTACAATGTGGCTAAGAATCGTTATTTGTTTCTCTTTTCTCTTTAGCAGCAGTTACATACCAAAAAAAAAAAAAAATAGAATTAGGAAACTTTTGAACTAAATTCATTCATTGATGGAAAATTTGAGAGTTATCATGTCAAACATTCTGAACCATAGGATGCATGCATTGAGGGTGTCATCCACCTAACCTTGGAAGTGAAGAAGATGGAAAACGGAGACCTTAGAGAACACGACTCTCCAACCTGGGTTCCAATAAACACTGTCAAAAAACTTCCTAGAATAGTATAACTATCAAAAGGCCTGGAATTTGAGTAAGTAAACATTATACCTGTTGAACCCATATATGTTAATTAGGTTCAAGAATTACAGTCATCAAGAACTGCTTAAAATTTTAGCTGTATAGTACTCATTGTTGATCCCTCCCTCTCGGGTCTGACTTTCTAGTACAAATGTTCATTTGGGATTTTAGAATTATACTTCTGCAAGCATCAATAGCAATAATCAATTCTATCATCATGGCATCACTTCAAGAACAAGGAAGACATTTTGAGATTGGTAAGACAGTGGGAATTTGATCTTTGGAACATAATCTTAAATTGAGACTTGAGATTACATAAATGGCAAAACCTGGAATTAAACAACACCAGCAGCAAGCCTTATCTAGTTAGTGAAGTGAACACTTAAATCAATGATAACAAAAATGTCTCCCCCATGAGGTTTTACTTTTAAGGTCATAAAAGTCAGAAAACTTTGGTGGCAGAAGTTTTGGATGTCCAAAGTAAGGCATTCTCTATGGTGAAACTTGCTGGTCACAAATTACGCAAATCTCTATCCCTAATGCTTATGTTGCATGGTTCTTTGATTCTTAGACTAGAAGCCATTTAAATTTTACACTACTCAGCCGCTAGATACCTCGGCGTAGGCTGTTTGGTACTCTTCTGGTGAATGTTGATTTTTCCAGTTATTTTGGAGCACTTTCCCAAATGTCAATTCTATGATTTTAGGAGGATTATGTAAGGCAAGGCTCTTTAGTGGTATGCAATATATGTTGTTATTGTTAATAATGGTTGGAGAGAAAATGCTAGAGCTTTCAGGAATTTCTTCTTGCCGTGGCCTATTTTATGGACAGATTGGGCTTCTTATCTCTTTATGGTCTTCACCTAATTATTTTATTGAGGTGTCCACGGGCTTCAATTAATTTATAAGGATTGTTGTCCGCTTGGGCTTTTCTAGGTTTTTGTCTTTGTTTTTGGTTCCTTTGAGGTGGATATCTCTCCTCTGCTCTGGTGCTTCATGCCTTTTCTTCTCTCATGCTTCTCGTTCCTTTACCCAGAAAAACATATAAATAAATAAAAAGAAGGAAAAGCCTAAGCTGACACAGAATAATTCAAATTGTCATCCTATATTGTTTCTTAGAAAGTTTAGAGACAAATCTATTCCTGTACATGACGTGTATTTCTTTACTACAAGAATATCCCTCGCCTCATTGAAATAAATTTTGAAGAGTTGAAGTGTCTGCCTTTAGAGAGATGTCATTATGCTAGCTTTTATAAGTATAGCATCTTTTTTT
The DNA here is from genome assembly GCA_963855925.1 of Inga laurina. Lineage (NCBI taxonomy): Eukaryota > Viridiplantae > Streptophyta > Magnoliopsida > Fabales > Fabaceae > Inga > Inga laurina. Next base: position 12,002,106 of record OY979710.1, read on the forward strand.
TTTTTTTTTGTGCCTTTTAAGAATTACAATAATCCATTGATACTAGAGAATATTAGGCCTTGAACATTTACTTTCTTATCAGATAATTTTATATGATTTCTCTTTTAACTGAATTTCTCTCCAGGATTGTTATATGAAATGCTTAAGTCATCAAAAACAGGAGACTCAAAATCAACTTGGAAGGTATTTGATGCCATTTCTTTCTCTAATGAATTCACCCTTGATGTTTGTAATTTTTTTCTGGATATACGAGCACAAACTTTTTGTCTGTTCAGATTAAATGTAACTACTTCTATTCTAGGAAGTTTAGCACATTATTCCCAGTTTCATGACAATGTTGATGAACATACGTGAGACAGATTTGAAGATGATGATTTTTTTTAGCAGTTAATTTCAGTGTGAATTGCTCTTTTCAATCATGGGATCAAACCACTATCTCACAGATCGTTAGCTTTCTTTTTGGATGAGATTGTTATGGGATTTCTGTGATTTGTCTCCTGTTGTTTATCAAATTTTAAGGCAGAATCCATGTTTATTGATTCTAGCGTATTTATAATTTTGGACTCTTGGACATGGATAATTGATTAATGTTTGATGAGACTAATGAAGCTGAAAGAAAAATAAATATCAAGAACCAATGGATATGGATCATATTAGCAGATAGATCAGGAGATTGATATTCCCTCTAGTCCTTAATGTAAGACTTATTCAACTAGTTTAATTACATTAATGAAATTAGTTAAGTTAGTTAATATGATGTTTTTTTCCTAAAACATCATAACCATTTTCCTTAATTCCCTCAATCTCTCTCTTACTTTTTTATTGTTGAGAGAGCATTAATAGGGGTAAATTAAGAAAAAACTGACAAATATGGGAAATAAGTTTTACATTTAAAATCAAGATCAATTCCCCAATTAGTTCCTTTATTAAGGACCAGAGGAGTACTTCATTATCCTTTGTGGAAGTACAACGTCACTGTGGTGGGCAGTTCATATAACTCCTTGCTGTCATTTGGAATATTTTTCAAATAGAATTCTGCTATGGAGGGCTTGACTTCCTTAGAATTCAAGACTCTTCTTCACCTTGGATCGTCTTGAGATAGATATTATTATCCTATATGTGCAATGGTTGCCTGTTTGCAGGTACTGATCATGGACAAACTCACTGTAAAGATAATGTCTCACTCATGCAAGATGGCTGATATCACAGATGAAGGTGTTTCATGTAAGAATCACCAAATTGATCTCTGAGGAGTTATCTTTCTATCCCAGGGGATCAAATTCATGCCCTTGAATCCTTTCCCTGATTTTTTTTATTTCTTTGTCATAATGTTTGATTACTTTATTCTCTAATGTTCCAACAGAAAAGTGAAGTAGTTTATACTCTTAATAGTTCACATGGATATAAAGATATTCGGGTGCATAAATATTTCTGTTTTCACTATATTACAATATATAGTTTTGCTGTTCTTCTGTAGTGGTTGAAGATTTGTACAAGCGAAGACAGGCATTCCCTACCATGGATGCAATATACTTCATTCAGCCAACCAAAGAGAAGTAATTTATCCTTCCTCTTCTCCTGGACAGTTGGTCGTATGTTTGTGTGTGGTGTATTCTAAACACACACAGACATGCACTGTATGTAAACATTCTACCAAATCGGTCACTGTGAATAATACATTTACTTCTATTATTTAGTAGTAAAGTGCTTTATTTTGATTTTTCTTGTATATTATATGCAACACATGGTATGACCAGTTACTTGTCTTATCATTCTTTCACGAATTGTCCACTTGTCTCTCTTCTAAATACATGTAAACATGTAAATTGTTAAAAATGAAAAATATGCTGAATTCTAATGACTTAGAGTTTCATTTAGTATTGAAGGAGTAGTTAATCTAGCCGTCATTTTCTGTAGAATTGATGCATAATTATTGATTTTTTCTGTTTTCAGTGTTATTATATTTTTGTCAGATATGTCTGGAAAGGCGCCCTTGTACAGGAAGTATGTGATGATCAATTTATCATCTTCAATCTTTGATTTTGTTTTGTGTTTCATTTATCGATTCCAAGCTGTGTTTTCTGTGTTCTTGTAGGGCATTTGTTTTCTTCAGTTCACCTATTTCTAAGGAATTGGTTATGAACATTAAGAAAGATACAATGGTGTTGCCTCGCATAAGTGCACTGAGAGAGGTTAAGATTATTTGTTTACAAACTCAATTCACTTAAGTTAATAATGTTTTCCAAAACAATTCCATCTTTTTCCTATTGTGAAATTTCTCTCTTTTTGAATGACACTCTAAGCAGATGAATTTGGAGTATTTTGCCATAGACAGCCAGGTATTTGAGTGTTTTTTATTTTTCTTATTGCATATCATACATGTTTTATTCCCCCCTTAGTTACCATATCTCTATTATCCACACTTTGAGGTGTGTGATTTTGATATGTTAATGCAGGGTTTCATCACAAACCATGATAGAGCCTTAGAGGATCTGTTTGGAAATGAGGAGAATAATTATAAAGGTGTTGCATGTTTGAATGAGATGGCTACTCGGATTGCTACAGTTTTTGCTTCATTAAGAGTACGTAGTCAATACCACCTCTCTTCGTTGATATAAGATCTCGTTCATAGTGTAAATTACACTATGAACGAGATCTTATATTAAAGACCAATGGTAGTATGTTCTTTGTAAGAAAATAAAATTAATAATTGTACTCAATGCTCAGTAAAAGTAGAAGCACATGATTATAGAGAAGTTTTCTGAGGCACATAAATATTTTTCTAGGAATACCCTTTTGTTCGCTACCGTGCTGCCAAGTCCCTAGATGCAACCACAATGACTACTTTCCGTGATCTAATTCCTACGAAGCTTGCTGCTGGTGTCTGGGACTGCCTTATGAAATATAAAACAACTGTTCCTAACTTCCCTCAGACTGAGACTTGCGAGTTGCTCATCCTTGATAGATCAATTGATCAGGTTTCTGACCCCCATAAGTTTTATGAACGACTTGTACTATCTCGGGTCCTTAATATAAAAGTTGGTTGACTAATTTGGGTAAATCAAGGAAATTAGTTATGTGAGTTGTTTGTAACCAATATAGGTTGATTTTCCTAAAATACCATCATTCATCATGATAACCCTTGAATAGAAACTCCTTAATGTATGCAATCAATAGGATACTTCAGGGAAAAATTATAAATTTGGGAGACAAAGCGATTGAGATCTTATACTTAGTACCAAATTAAATCCCTAACTATCTCTTATATTAAGGACCGGAGAGTAGTATTCTTCCAACACCATCATATTGATTATAATGAGCAGTATAAATATCTGGTCTTGTAGATTGCTCCTGTAATCCATGAATGGACGTATGATGCCATTTGCCGTGATTTACTGAATTTGGAGGGAAATAAGTACGTTCATGAGGTAGTATTATACTCATTCTTTTGCATTTTTCTCAGAATTTTTTGTGCTTGTGTTTTCGTTCGGATATAAAGACGGAGTTCTGCACTTTATTTATTTTAGGTTCCTGGCAAGAATGGCGGGCCACCTGAGAAGAAAGAGGTTCTTTTGGAAGACCATGATCCAATATGGCTTGAGCTTCGCCATGCACATATTGCAGATGTAGGTACAGTTCTTCTGTTTCTGACTTCAACCAATATGAATACCTTTTGATATTTTGATGGCCTTGTCAGGCTAGTGAGCGTTTGCATGAGAAAATGACCAACTTCGTTTCAAAGAATAAAGCTGCACAAATCCAACATGGTTCCAGGTAAGTTATAATTTCCTAGGAATAGGTTTTCTAAAACACTCCAATCATCTTCTTTAACTTCCTCCATGTCTACTTGCTTGATTATTGTTAAGGGTATCAATGGGGGTAAATTAGGAAAATATTGACAAATATGGTAAACAGGTCTTACATTTCTTCGGACCATGATCAATTTCCCAATTAGCTTCATATTAAGGACTGGAGGGAGTGATGGTTTTAGTCAATGTATGACAGAAAGCCTTTTTCAAGTTTCTTTTAGAGCTTTATGACTTGAGAATATGAGCCATTTTAGAAAAGATAGTACTTGCTTGTCGGTGTTGAGTCTTTGATTTAAAAAGGTATTTTCTGAAATATTTAAGCCTTCATCTGGAAATGAAGCAAATGTATGTTTATTTATTTATTTATTTACAGAGATACTATTATGAGAGATTAACTTAATTGCATTTCATTTGCAGAGATACTGGTGACATGTCATTGTATGACTTACAAAAGATGGTTGAAGCACTTCCGAAATATAGCGAACAAATGGACAAACTATCCCTCCACGTAGAAGTTAGTGGATTACAATGAGAACATTTTTTTTATGGTTGTATGATACGCTCTGTAGTAATAATATGTGCTGTATTATTCACAGTTATGTAGAACATTCTCCAACTGCAGGTGAGACTAAACTGACACAACATTTTGATTTTATGGTGTGAATTTCAAAGCAAACTATTTTGACTGGAGTGAATATGTCAAATTTAAAGTATTATTCCAGAATATGGGCGCCTCTGTCAATCCAAAGTTTGGGCCCCCCCCCCCCCCCCCAACTGGTGATGCTAATATAGAACTAATAGATGTTATCTGTTATTATATGTGTACTTTTCATTGCTCCTGTTATGATACTTACTGATTCATGACCAAATAAATAGCGCATTGGTGCATGAATGAAATTCAGCTAGTTAGTTACTTCTCTTTTAAGGAATTGACTTTGGACATAGTTTGAGAATTACTGAAGCAGTGTATTATGGGACCATATCTTTACAAGATGATGAGTTTTGTTTTTTGTTACAGATTGCAGGTAAAATTAACAGAATTATTAGGGAGTTGGGGCTCCGGGAACTTGGGCAGATGGAGCAAGATCTAGTTTTTGGAGATGCAGGAACAAAAGATGTGATCAAATTCTTAACTGCTAATGAGGTTAAAAAAAATATACCTTCTACCTGTCATTGAATATATATATATATATAGCTATTAAAGACGAGATACAAGTTGTGAAACGCAACTTTTGTATATCATTTATATGAAAATCAAGTACCATCTTTATGCAGGATAGGACTCGCGAGAATAAGTTACGCTTGTTAATGATTCTTGCAGCCATTTATCCTGAGAAATTTGAAGGAGAAAAGGGTCTCAATCTGATGAAGGTGTGGTTGCTCTGCTATTGGCTGCAAAATCTAATGCTATGGTTGAAAGTGAAAGTTGAAACCATATTACTCCTCCGGTCCTAAATATGGAACCTAGTTTGTAGTGTAATTTGCACTATAAGCTAGGTCCTATATTTAGGACCGGAGAGATAGTACCATGCAACTAAATCTAGCTATATTACTGTTTTAACTCCAATAAAGCATTGTTCATTTATGGGACAAGGAATGAATTTACTCTTACTGATGTGATTCTTGACACCGTTTTTGATATTATGCAATGTTAAGACCTTTCAAATCCGTTTCATGATTTTAGGTGGCAGGATTGACAAGGGAGGATATGACTGCTGTAAACAATTTGAAGTTGCTAGGGACACAACCAGAAGCCACAACAAAAAGTTCAACTGCTTCTTTCTCTTTCATGTTTGATATCCATAAGGCAAAGGTACTACTTTCTAGTTTTATATGTGTAATTTTCTAGTATGACTCTTTATATCTCAAAGTTATATATTCAAGCCGTCAGAAAAAGAAGAAGCGTGCGGCAAGAATAGACCGACCTGGTGAAACAGAGACATGGCAGCTATTACGGTTTTACCCCATAATAGAGGTACAAATTAAGTGGATTTACTATCATATAACATTAATACAATAATACTACCTCTTGGCTTTAATATAAGAGCTAGTTGGGAATTGGATTTGATTCTAAATATAATACCTCAATCTACTTTTTCTCCCAAATTTATAATTTTTTTTAAAGTATCCCTATTCATTGCACATATTAAAAAGTTTCTATCCAGGTAATCATGATCAAAGATGATGTTTTAGAAAAACCAAACCTATATTTATTATAAATAACTAACAATATAACAAACTCTATCTGTTCAAATTTGTCAACTACTTCTTATATTAAAGCCCGAGGTAGTGTGTGTGTATGTAACTCTAATATTGAATGATGATGTCATCACTCAGGAGCTTGTAGAAAAGCTAAGCAAAAATGATTTGTCAAAGGAAGACTATCCATGTTTGAATGATCCAAGTCCAACATTTCACAATACATATTTTGCAGGGTCCTTGACCCACGATCAACATCCACACTCTAAGAGATCAAGACGCACACCGTCTTGGGCTCGATCTCGAGGCTCTGATGATGGATATTCAAGGTTCTATTCCTTTTTTCCCTACATTATTGCAAACCCCAAGTAATCTCATAGTTACTTCTTATTACACCATTTTGCCACCCTTTGTTACCAGATTTGTGTAGACTTACACACTAGCTTGCTTTAGTGGCACACACCTCTTACTCGTTTAAGTTTCATTTGTGGCCAGCGATTCATCACTTAGGCGATTATCCAGCGATTTCATCAAAATGGGGCAACGTATTTTTGTGTTTATTGTTGGTGGAGCTACAAGATCTGAGGTTTGACACGTGATTTTACTTAATTACCAATTTACAAATCTCTTTACCTTGTTTCAGTTAGTCTGGTCTGAGTGAGCCATTGTTTTAATCTCCAGCTCAGGGCTTGCCACAAGCTTACTGGTAAGCTGAAGCGAGAAGTTGTTCTGGGCTCGTCAAGTATTGATGATCCTGCACAGTTCATTATGGTAAAAAAAATTCCAACTTTTTATTTTCCTGCAAAGGCAAACTTTATCCAGTTTTGCTGACCAAGTAATTGCATGATGTCATACATGCTAATTTTTTTTTCCTTTTATAGAAATTGAAGACGCTATCATCAGAACAGGAGCTCTCAGTAGATGATCTTGAGATGTGACGTTGCAAGACTTGGGAATTGGAAGATGATGAGCTTGTACTTTCTTACAGCTGAGTCATATATCTATGAATGGACCTATGGTTCAGCCAAACCACTCCTGAATCACAATCCAGCAATTAGAGAGCCACGTTTTTTTTAAAATCCAGTCTGGTCTGTATGCCAAGGCCCTCATTTTGTAATTTGTACAGCTGACATATCACTTCAGGTCTAAATTTCATTATCTTTAATATTTTTCATTGAAATTCCATTGTAATCAGTATATATTTATATCCATAAATTACTAATGTTTTGAAACCTGGCTGGTCCGGTCCGGTTCAGTGGCCGGTCCGAGTTTTAGAACCTTGTAAATTACTGAAAGACATGAACCGTGTGATTTTGAGATCTAGTTGTTTTTAATATTAGTAATTATTACTACCTCTGGTCATTAATATAAGAGCTAGTTAGGGGATTAGATTTGATCCTAAATATAAAATCTCAAATCATTTTGCCTCCCAAATTTATAATTTTTTTTTCTAAATTATCGTTATTGATTGCACATATTAAAAGAGTTTTATCTGAGGATAGTCATAATTAAAAAGAGTATTTCAAGGAAATCTACTCATATTTGTTACAAATAACTAATTTAATTAATTTTCTTAATCTACTCAAATTAGTTAAATAGTTCTTATATTAAGGATTAGTACTAACTGAAACATGATTTCTTCATATTGACATGATTCTAAAATGGTTTAAGATAATTGATGCTTAGCTCACAAGCCATTGTTAAACATAAGATAAAACCGCCAAAAGTTAAAGCTGACTTTATATATATATATATATATATATATATAGTGATTTCCATGGTCCATGGTTTCTGAAAACTCGTGTTGTTCCGTGGGCAATGTCCAAAACATTCTGTGTAACACACATCAAACCGTTGTAAGACATGAGATTAGACTAAAAAAACACAAAAAGAAAAAGGTATAATCAATCAAACAGATTACAGGATTATCTGAAAGATAATAAAATGATTAAAAGTTGAATACCCACTTGGGTTCATCATATTTCTCTTGATCTTTATGCATTTTTTTACACTAATTATAGCCTCATCTTTAAAGGTTTCTCTTGATCTTTATTCATTTTTTTGAGTTAGCATTTGAGAAACATGTTTACATAAGTAGAGACAAAACTCTTTTCATATATATTAAAAAACAGCTTCTACAGCTAACCCAAACAGACACTAACAAATGCTAAACCAACTTCTCCACCTTCAGCCTAAATTTCTGACCTTTATGACAACTTTCCTCATATGCAACAGTTTCCTCCATTCAGTTTGTTCCGTTTCTGGGTATTCCTGTGGCACCCCTCCATTCATAAAATAGAGAAATACCCAGAAAGAACAATCCTGAATTTCTAACTTGGAAGCATTCCAAATTAGCTCATGAATAGAAACCTGAACAAGAACACAGTCAAAAGTTGTTTTGTTTTTGTCTGTAGTGGTTTCTGTCCCTTGAGACACAGCTTCAATGATATATATAATATGCCAAGGCATTAATCTCTATTTGCAAACACTGTCAGTGGCACAATTAGTGCCTTAACATAATGGAGATTTTCACATGTCTCAGTTAAACCACAAATTTTAAAACCAGAATGATCTGTCAATAATGACATTTATAAATTCCATGGTTGATTTCCCCACATTCTGCTGATAATTCTGTCAACTTCTGGTAAAAAAATAGCAATAGGAAGCAATTTTATATATATATATATATGCGTGTGTGTAATAATATAAAGAAAGGAAGAAAGTGGTTGATGAATTATGGTATATTTGCCCCCACAAAACCACCCAAAAGCAAAAAAACTCAAAACCCAAAATCCACTGCCTCCCCATTACAGAAAATGAGAAGCCCCCACTAATCATTCTGTAGAGGATTGCAAAGTCCTTTTCTCAGAGGCTTTTTAATCATTATGGGCAATCAATTCCAGATGAAAGCATATCCCTCAAACCAGATCTGTTTGAATAAGAACATAAATTCTTAAAACGCCTACATTTAAACTTTGCTTTTCTCTTTTTGCCAGAATCAGCCTACACATTATATATACATGAAACATCAAATATGGTTTAGAAGAATGGCCTTCACTCCTCAATACTCCTCTTGTCCTTTTTATAATATACAAATAATTAAATTACGCAGATTAAGAAATTACCCTTTTTTTTTTTGGACAAAGAAATTGCCCGTTTAGAAACAAGAAAAATATGATATCGCTACATAAGAAAGTGCCTAATTATGTCTCAGGTATATGGGTTTCCGTGCTTTGCATACATTATCACAAAAAGGTCATTTTATTCGTGTTTTAGAAATAATACTATCACTTGTTATAAATTTTATATTATTATTGATATTAATGGATTGGTTTTGGGTCACAAATCTTTGTTGGCAACATATGATCATGTGATATGCATGTGATTCATCTTCCATTGACTATTGTATTTTCCCCCTTTTGATGTTCAGCATTGACTAATCTTTGTCATTAGTTGCCACCAAATTCTAATAATTACACTCAAATTAAGAGAAGGATCACGAACTTTATTGAACTATGAAGTAACGAAGCTTTTGAAAATTACTCAAATTTTTAAGCTTAGTTTTCAAATTATACAAGTTTTTGAAGAAAATTAAAACCGTAAATGGTTGAAAATTGAACTCCTTAATTTTATTTACTTATACCACAAACGATAAGAAAGAACTAGACTAAATTTTACATTGCCCTTTCGAACTTGAAATTAGGTGTTAATGGGGGGGGGGGGGACTACCATTACTACAAATTTGAGCATTTATAACACTTAATACATAATGGTTACAGTTAATAAATGATAGGTATGTCAAGGCGGAAGTCGTGTAAGGATATATAACAGTTAATTATGTGCACTGTCATTTATTGTTAGGTGGAATTCGCTAAAACACAAAAATAACGGTTGTAGCTAATAATCGTCATTTATTTAGTGACAAAAATGATGGTTCTTAAGAAACAACCATAATATAACACTTACAAACGATTTATCTTCCAACACTTATATCAACAAAGATAAAACATAATGGTCTTGAGAAATAATCGTCATCTAACTATTTCATAACCCTTCAAAACATTCGGACCTTCAATGTCATAACTCATAACCCTTTATAATCCCGTTAGACATTCATAAGTCATAATTCATAATCCTTCGTAATTCATTAGACCTCTATTTAAACTCAACTATTCCTTGACCATTGTGATTCTTACTACTTTTATTTATCGACCTCCTCTTTCTCTCCTTTATCATGTTAAGGTCCCAAAGAACTTCGCCTCTGCCGCCACCCCCTCCTCAACCACCTCCTACTCCTTAAGGCTTGTTGGTGGCAACAAATGGCTCAAATATTGAGGATCCTAACCATGTCGCCCCCTCCGATATAGCCAGCGCCTCCGCCCCTTCCGCCAATCCATCTATTACGCCGAATGACTAGATGGCACAAGTGAAAAGAGCACTGGGGAAGGGTCTTGTTATCATGAACGAGGTCCAAAAAGAAAATTAAGAAAGAGGAGAGGAAACTCACTGTGAGATAAAATAAGAAAGGACAAAATATGAATCTAACAAGTTCATTAGCTATCTTGGCGCGTTGCTTTTGGCCTTGTTAGATTTTACAATTAGTCCTTTCTTGTTCTATCTCACAATAGTAAGTTTCTTCCCCTCTCTTCTTAATTTGCTTTTTGGAAGCTCCTTTATGACAACAGGACCCTTCCCTAGTACTCTTTTCTCTGGTGTCATCTCTTCATTCGGACCAATAGATGGATTGGCGGAAGGGTGGAGGTGCTGGCTATTACGAAGGGGTGACGTGGTTAGGATTCTCAATATAAATATATAACAGTTATTAAGTAAAACCCGTCACTTAATAGAAGACAATGCAAATAAATAACGGTTCTAAATTAATAAACGTTTAAGTTAATAATAAATTAAAAAAACAAATTGTCAAATACATAACAATTATTAAGAATTAACATTACCATTTATAAAAGGAAGGACTAAAGGTCTTGTCCACGCAAACTATAAACTCCATCATATGGTTGGAGTTTACAAGTGAGAGTCAGGATGCATGGACCAATACTTTAAGAAACTTATCTCTCTCATTCGCTTTTGGAAGTTTGAACGAGAAGGTGGACAAGTTACTGCAGAAGAAAAAATCTGAATACACATCAGATTCTTAAAATATCTCCATAACCTTTTTTACTTTAAGTTTATTTATTTACTTTGTCTTTTTTTTTTTTTTTGTAAATTGGTGGTTGCATAATCAACCACCAATTTTTTTTTTTAAAAAAAGGTATATACATTACAGTTATTAAGTAGCAACCGTTACTTATTAGATAATCATGCAAATACATAACAGTTGTACTTTGTAACCATCATATATTGTCTCACAAGATAAATGGTTCTTACTGTAAAATCTTCATGAAACATTAGATAAACAAAAAAATGATTTGTCTTCCAACTTCATATCAACAAAACAACATTACATTTTCTCTTAAATAATCGTCAACTAAATAGTTCCAACATTTCCCCTTCCTGATGCTAATGATGAGAATACTCTGTGCTTCTTCATTCTTTGATGATCAGCACTAGAATGAAGTACCATTTCATTACTCACCATTGCATGTGATTGCTCCTCTTCAACCTCCAACATGTGCAGTGATGGTTCAAACCTGTCACTTCCAATCTACATAAACTCCTCATTTCCTTATTTTATTATACTATTTCTTCTTCTTCCTCCTATGTTCTTTCAATCACCAACATGAAACGCCATGCTGAAGACTTACTAGAAAATCCACGTCGTCATCCTCCTCCTCCACCTCCTTCTCCTCCTTCACAACCTCTACCACCTCCTTCTCCCCCTTTTCCTCCTCTACAACCTCTGCCTTCGCCACAAGTGGAGGCAATGATACAGCATGCAGAATGCATTGACCATGCTGTGAAGAAGCTAGCTAGATATTTGTCGAATATGAACATGAAAGCCAATCTCATTTTTAATGAGTATGAGATTGGCCACCAGGATCCTGATATACTCTCAGATGATTCAGGTCACTCATCTGGTGATGAGGATGATCTTTTTTGTTTTATTTTTATAAAATATAAAAATGTAATTATCTGCGCACTAACTGCCCAAACAAATTTAAAAAATAATAACATACCTCATTGTTATTAACTAATAACCGTGATATATGTATCTATTAAAATAATGACTCAACATTAAAACAATGACATAACTCATGGTTATTAATAAAGAACTGTAATAAATATAATCAAATAAATAACAATTTTATTGATACAACCGTTATGTAAAGTCTTAGTCTCGACAACCCAAAAAGCCCTACCCTTCCTCTTTTATTTAAACATCTAAAAAGGAATACACTTGCCACTTAGTCTATTCGAACAAAACCCGCCAACATCTCGTAACCCTACTACTCCTGTTATCTTTTTTGGCTATCGAGAGTCGTTGTCAATCAAGCCCTACCATAAAAAACCTTCATCTTACTGCTTAGTGACAGATGCTCTAGTGAATACCTTCACACTTATCTCAATGACTAATAAGCGAGTTGGTTTCTCTTGCTTTAACTCACGTTTTTGTCATTCGTGAGTTCTAGCTAGGTCACATTCCTTTGATGCTCTATTCTACTTAGTCGATTGAGGTGCCTTTGTGAAGTCACGACATGATAAAGCATTCAAGGTGACATTAACTTGCTTTTATGAAGTGATATTTTTATGAAAGCCTATTATTGCTCTGATCGAAGGTTCATTTCCTATTACAAGAAGTTGTCAACTCGTTACTTTGACTAAAGGTTATACATCTCCTTTCTTGGAACTATCCATATCTCTGGAAGTTACTTCATAAAGTTTAATAGTGATGTGATGAATAAACTAATTTAGTTTTACCGATGAGAGTCATACATGAACAAGCTTTGTGAATAAACTAGTTCAAATATATCAAGAGTCATATATGAACAAGCTCTGTCAATAAATTAGTTCAAGTGACATATTGAATTGCTTTTGTGAAGTTATGTTTTTTTTTTGGAAATCCCATATTGCTTTGACTGAGGGTTCCTCTCCTGTTTTTCTATTGGGCAGGTGGCACCAAGTTAAAAGCTATGAAATTCAACATTATGATCAGTCCTAGACTCTTCAATACGAGAGTTTCTAAGCTATTTGGTCTCTTCTCTATATATATAATAAAGTAGTACTTCCCATATCGAGTAGGCATACAATTTGGATGGATCAAGATTTTCTAGGCTTTGTGACTAGAATCAATCGTACTCCTGATCTATATATATAATAATGTATGTGTTCACCTATACCTGGGAAAGGAAGATGGGGAAAAACAAATATCTCTATTAGAAACGGTGCATGGGTCCTGCAAACCCTTGAGTTCAAGGATTTGGATACCCCTCTGACTCTTTTGATAGAGGTATATGTTTTTTCCCCAGAGTCCTTTGCTTACCAAAGGTTAGTTCCTATAAAGAGACACAATTATATATAGGTCACATGTTATATTATCACTTATATACGTCAATAGTTGCCATTGATTCTCCCCATAAAGCTTGGAATGTTTTGATCCATGCCAAATTGTATGACCACTTTATGTGGAAGGTATTATTGTTATCTTATATATATATATATATATATATATAGAGGATATCAACTAGCTCAGAAACTCTCATTTGAAGAATCTTATATCCATTCATAATGGTTATTATATAAAACCCTTCATGTATTATAAATGTTCATGATTTTTATTTATATACTGTTTTTTATGTACTTAATACATAACGGTTGTCTACATGAAACCGTTATTAATTTTTATTAAAAATCACGGTTCTTAGACACAAACCGTTATGTATGTTACTGAATAAATAATAGTTGTAAAATGAGACCGTTATGTATCATGTGAGCATTATCATATATTATAATGGTTGTTTACACATATCCGTTAATTATTATCATAGTAATGGGCAGATCATGGCCTTACCAAATCTCAATACATAATGAGTGTTATATTATAACCATTATAATATATCTGGAATAAACAATGGTTCGGAATTTCAATGTATCTACCCCGAGCATTTATAGCACCTGCATATATGACGGGTCGAAACCGTGATATTATAGCAATTAATAACAGTTATATATCACGATTTCTACAGTAGCGTATAATTATTCAAAGCTAAAAAATTATGAGTTAGAACCCCCATAAAATTATATATGTGCCATTAATTTATTCATAATAAATTGTTATTATAAATTCCCAAGTGTTTCTTAAATTCTCACTATATAAGCAATAACTGGAAGAGAAAGAGTCCATTCTAAGAGTCAACATCATCCTTCCATAGCAGTAGATCATAGTGTAGAAAGTAGGTTTCAAATTCATTTCATCTCATGGCTTGAATCGTAATCAAGAATGATTCAACTAATACACTATGCATGAAAGCTTGCATATTCGTAATTCATCTCCTTTTTTATGATTTTATTTTTGTCCATTTCTACCCTCAATCAATTGCAATACATTGATGCATATTACACCATCCCAATCCATAATATAAAACATATTTAGGGAATTGATCTTGATTTTAAATATAAGGCATATTTTTTATATTTGTCAATTTTTTCCTAATTTACCCCTATTGATGCTTCTTTAACGATAATCAAAGAGGAAAGGGAATGAGGGAATTAAGGAAGACTATTAGGATGTTTTAGAAAATACATATCATATTAACTAACTTAACTATCTTTCTTAATCTAATCAAACTAGATAAATATCTCTCATTAAAGACCGAAGGGAATATTAAAAAAATTATTTTTATCAATAAAATATTATTATTCAAAAAATTTGTTTCTCAACTTTTTTATTATATTCTCATTTCAAAAATGAAATTACTTTTTGTCCCTTTATAATTTTTTTCCGTAAAATAAAAGTTTAACTGAATTGTGTTTCAATAATTCGCCATGGTCAGGGTATGCCTCCAGGTTCAAAGAAATTATATAGGTACTTATAAATGGTCCACCAATATGTTAGCTGCTATCCACTCATATAGCGTCCAACTCACAATTTCATACTTAAAAGAAAACTTAAAGTAGGTGTTTGGTGTTAATTGATGAGCCAGACTGCCCAAACAGCCTCAACTTGAAAAAACTGTTATTAAAGAATATATTATTTTGAGTTTCCAATATATATATTGCCTTCTTGTGCTAATAATGGTTAGTTATGATGAATAATACTTTATGGTTTAATTTTCATTTGCTTGTCATACAACCTTTACATTACTGAGTTTTCATCTCATTCAAACCAAACCAAACCAAAAGATACTAAACTTATTTATTCAGTTAAACTGCTTATAATTAACTACTTATGTATAGAAGGTGTCAATATTGGCATATTCAACTCATTCAGTTATATTAAATTTTTAACATAGCGGGCATTTAATTATTTATTATTATATATACACCCAGCACGTGAGAGAGACCGGAAATATATTTCTTATAAGACGGTCAAGATACTCCTTCAAATTTACTCAACTAGAACTTAAAAAATTCCTCAACTAAGACATAAAAAACGGTACACAGATTATAATATGAGCTTAATGAAAATATTATATTGATCAACTTTCAGGAACCACACAATGTGAGCTTTGAAATAATTAAAAATATATATTTGTGCGTACACTTTTCTGCAGTGAACTTGAATTTCGCTAAAAAGGGTTAAAAGGAACAATGATTCTGACCATAGAAGTTGGCAACTATACAATAATATAATTTTATCTATATGTATAGGGGTATATATTAATGGTGGGCAATTGATAAAAGGACCACAAGATCAAATGCTTGTCTATATGGACAAAGTGGCAATGTACTATTGAAATCAAGTTGAGGCGGGAAAAAAAAAATACATAGAGAAGACTTGTTTTTGTCTTCATGTTTTTGAAGTAGTTACATTTCTGAGTTAAAAAAAGGTACTCCCTCCTATTTTTAATATAAGATTCATTTTATAGTTTAATTTTTTATTAAAATGGATCTTATATTAAGGATCAAAGGTATGTAGTACAATATAATAGTGACAGCATGTATATAAAACCACAAGAAAAGCAGTTTAGTCGTATCTTATACAATAAAACCTGTCACGTACGTTGTGGAATATGTGGGACATCATGCTCAAACCATATAGTAAATTACTCGGACATTTGTGACAACGATGGACTGGTGGCTGTGGCTGAAGAACTCTCTCTCCCTCTCTCTCTCTCTCTCCCTCTCTCTCTCTCTATATATATATATATAAAAGGATTTAATTAATCAATGGCCTTATTGTACATAATGACTTGAAAACTCTTTTATAAATAGAAGGTCGGGGTTTGATCCGCTTATATCCTTAAGCTGTTAATGTTTCCGGTTACAACTAGCTGATGTGATAAGCGAAGAACAACAACCAATCACCAAGTAATCTCATGATGGTCGCAAACATTGTACTCATTTGGTTTTACCAATTCAATTCCCATTCAATATATATTTATAGTTCGCATCATCTTCGTTCTTGTTAGCATTTTGAGGAGAATGCGGCAAAGGATCTCAAAATTTCTCAATCATCTAAACTACTTTTGTTTTAGATAGTTGAGATTTCTTTATCTGATATACCTATTGCAACGTGATTTATCATCCAAATGGTATTCACCAAATTGCTCATTGCAATTCATGAAAATAGGATACAATTTTTTTTTTCTTTTGCAATAATTCACACGCTGATTATATATTCTATTAGCAAAAGGTTTGAACTTGCAATCTCACATTTAAGAAAGCCTTAAGAGAGGTGTTTGGTGTCAGTTTAACTAAAATGCCCCCACAGATAGAACACTAATTGACAGTTAGGAAATTACTCATCTGATCCTAAATGTAATATCCATTTATCTTATTTGACATGATCTTTTTAAAATACTTCTGTGTAACATTACATTGTATATCTACTTATAAGTGAAGCAAATTAGTTTTAAAAAAATGATAAATATTAGAGATAAAACAGAAAAATGTCTTACATTTAGGACCACATTTACTCCCAAACATATAGGTTCTACATTTAGGATTGGTGGGGTATTATATTGGGAAAATTCCACTTAAATGCCATTTCAAATTTCAAAACCCCAAAGAGTCTATTAAGATATGGAAATGACAAAAAGGTAAGAAGGAACTAATTTGGGATTTTAAAGTGTTGGTAATTTTTTCATAATGTCCCTCAATTTTTTAAATTAAAAAAAAAAAGGAAAGGACACCCCTCGCTAGAGCACAACTGTCAGCTGGCCGCCACAGCTCCAACACCAATAGATGCTTTTTGGGGGGTTTATTGTTTTAGAAAAAAATGAGGAGTCAAGGGGTGAGAATGAGATTTGCACATACCCCCTGGTCCTCCCAAAGGCATGGTGACCATGGGGCCACCAAGCTCTTTTGATATATATATATATATATGTGTGTGTGTGCGCGCGCGCACGTGCGCAGGGGGCGAGCAAAAGAATATATGTGTATAATACAAATAAATGCATAATTATATTTGGCTAAATAACTAATGAAAATTACTAAAGGCGTAATTGTATTAATTAGAAGCATAATGATTCTCACTAAATGAATAATGTTATTAACTAAAGGCATAAATATATTGACTAAATGCGTAATGGTATTCACTAAATGAGTAATGGTAGTAACTAAAATCGTGATGGTATTCACTAAATGAGTTATGTTATTAACTAAATGAGTAATATTATTAACTAAAGGCATAATAGTATTAACTATATGAGTAATGATATTCACTAAATGAGTAATGTTATTAACTAAAAAAGAGTAATAATTTATGCTCTTAGTCAACACCTTTATGCCTCTAGTTAATATCATTACACTTTTAGTCAATACTGTTACGCCTTTAGTCAATACCATTACACATTTAGTTAGTGACATTACTCATTTAGTGAATATCATTACACCTTAAGACATTTTCATTACTCATTTAGTTAATATTATTACACATTTAATCAATACCATTAATTGTTGAGTAAATATCTTTACGCCTTTAGTAAATATTATTACTCTTTTTAGTGAATATCATTACATCTTTAGTCAATACTATTACACATTTAGTTAATAACATTACTCATTTAATGAATATTATTACACCTTTAGTCAATACTATTATACCTTTAGTTATTTCTATTACTCATTTAGTTAAATATCATTACACCTTTATTTATATTATACACATATATTCTTATGCATGTATAAATCAAAAGGCCTTGGTGGTTGAATGATCACCATGCCTTTTGGAGGGACGCGGTCCCGAGGGATCTCACCCTCACCCCTTGGCTCCTCATTTAAACCCCCCCCAAAAACAACACCACTGGCACTAGAGCTCCGATAGCCAAAAGGTGCAGGCCAACAGGCATATATTCGACGATCGACCAATGGTGGTGCTCCGACGAGGGGTGCCCTTTCTTTTTTTTTTTTTTTTAATTTTAAAAGTTAAGGGGTATTATGGTAAAATTACCAACACTTTTAAATCCCAAATTAGTCACTTTTCTGTCATTTCTATGTCTTAACATACTTTTTTTAAAGTTGAAATGGTATTTAAGTGGAATTTTTCCAATTATAATATTGTAATTATGTGCTCTAAAAACTAAAATAAATGAAATTAAAAAATATATAATTAATACTGTCTAAATGTAATCTGAAATGTTCATTATAATTTTAAGCAACAATTGCAAATATTATCTCATATTTTGATGTTTGAATTTTGAAGTGTATGATGCTTTCAAAATTCAAAATTTTGGGTAAATTATTGTGCCATAAGTTCATGTTGTACATACATATCTCTAATAAAAAGAATCAGTGCTTCCCAGTCAACATCTTTAATTTCATGTAATTATCATTACATAGTACAACAATATTTCCTTAATAGTAAAAGGTGAAAAGCTTGAAACATTTCAATTTGTAGGGTAAGAAATAAATCAACAATAGTCATTAAATTCAATACTAAGTTGTTCACGAGTTAATTACTTTTTAATTAATGGACACACACACACAATATTATATATATATGTATGTATGTATGTATGTATGTATGTATACACAGTCCCTCCAGTTCAAACTATATGGCGCCTTTTAGAAGGAATTTCCGGCCTATAATATAATTCACCTAGAGATTCACTCTTAATTACGATTTGCAATGTTACTCCTACTTATTAGTGATATCCATTGGATACAGATCAGAAAGAACGAAAAAGTGATACATATTTGAATAGGGGCAATAATGAAAAACAGTTACTCCTTTCCGTCGTTATCATCGGACCAACTAATTGAGACGTATCGATAAAAAAAGCTAAGAGTATTAATTTTATCATAAAATTTAAGAGATTTCTAATATTACTCTTATTAACCATAATAACCTCCAATATCATATAAATTTTTACTCTGTCACTACAATTATTAAATAGAGGCATAGATGAAAATAAATATTTAATATTTTGAAACTATCAAAACATCTTATAAAAAGAACCAAAAATATCTTCTAAAAGACATTGGTAAAAGTTACACAGAGTGAGTATATATATTTTGGAGCGGAAGGAGGAAAAAAAAAAAAATATATATATATATATATAATGAACTCGGCAGACGGCAGGCCTTATTAGTGGATTTAGTTAATGTAAACGGTTAAAGGCTTGTTTGGTTTAACGTTTTCTTAAAAAATAAGTTCTTATTACGTAAGTCTAGATTAAACTTCTCTCACATATTTATCTCATATACCGTGAATCATGATTTATAAATATTTATTATCCAAAAATAAATTATTCCAAACCAACATTAAATTAAAAAGAGGCATATGGTGGTTGCTTGATAAGGGCAACATTCCAAAGCTTGAAGTCAGCAAATGAACAGAGAAGACATCATTTGAATGAGGAGAAAGCAGGACGAGACAGACACACAGTTGTGTGAGGATTGAGAGAGAATGTCATTAAATTTTGTGAAAGAATAACAGAACATGATATGAAATGAATGATTACTACGTACTAAGATTACTTAGGTTGAAGCAACCATTCATTCATTTATTCTTATCTTTCTGTGAAGCATCAACGGCTCAATGTGCTACCCTACTACTAGCTCCTGCTTCGAGAAAACGACATCCAAATTCAAATTCAAATTCAAATTAATACAAATTTTTGTTCTTCTTGTACTAAAATCACTCATAATTCATCATGGGGAGCCCATTATAAGAGCTAATGTTCTTATCTTTGTATAAATAATTTATAAAAAATTAATATGTACAGTAAATCCTTATAATTTTACTTCACTTTTAATTAAGTCATTGTAATTTTTTCTTCTTTTTACTTTTTACTAGGCGTTTGTTAATATATATAAGAGAAACGGTTTTAATAGTTTGTGACATGACTCTCACTCTCCATTCATCTGGATCAATTTTGCAATAGCGATCTAAATAAAATCAAAAATCAATCAAATTATAGATTATATATAGATTCAAGGAGCTAGACAATAAAAAGCATAATACTTTTTATTTTTATGTTAACAATCAATAAATTTTATTTCATCATTCTAAAAAATTTCTTTGTTTTGTATTTTGTGGCAACTTACATATTACATAGTTAGCATCCACATAAATTATAATTAACACATTATGAGTATAAAGACTAATGATTATAACTAAAAAACACTATAAAAACCAAATAAAAAGAAAAAAAATTATCAGGATTGATTTAAAATTAGGTAAAACTCTAAAGACCGACGAATTAATTTTCCCAATAACTTATACAAAGTGGAAGATATGATACATACTAATTAGTAAAAACTGATGAAAAGTTCTTATTTAAAAATTTTAACAGTCATAAAGACTTAAATTCAAGCACTAATACTCTCTATGTAGAAAATCCTGCAAAGTACCGATACCTTCCTTGTATAAAAACATGACAGGTCTTCTTGCTAATAAAATTTCCATACAAATACTTTTCACCAATTTTTCCTTCTAATTATTGGTATATGAATAAATTATTGGTTCAATAATCATTCTAATTTTAATATTTAAATGATTGTAAATCTTTTTGGTTGAATGAAAATTTAAATAGAAAATGACATGAAAAATCAAACAATTAACATAGAGGAGGCCCTAAGAATTTAAGTTGAAACAAGTAGAGGAAAGTTAAGAGTAGAGATGAAGAAGAATAAAAATATCTCAAAAAACAGAGCATAGAAATAGGTGAAGATTCTTGTTGTTGTTGTTGTATAAAGAAGAAAGTGTCGTCCTATACTAATCATTATAATTGCCTTTCCCTTTTTATGCCTTTAAACCCTAACAAGTTATAGAAGTGGACCGCATACCATACTGGTAGAGAGAGAGAGAGAGAGAGAGAGAGAGAGAGAGAGAGAGAGAGAGAGTGAGTGAGAGAGGAGAAGAAGATGATGATGGGGTCACTAGTTGGTGAGCAGTCAGCTTTGTTAAGCCCTCACCGACAATGATTTCTCTGTCTCTTCATACTATTATGAATCTCCAATCTCTACTTCATATCATAATAATAATACAATTACTATTACTATTACTATTACTAGTACTATACTCTCTCTCTCTCTCTACTTTTCTACCCAAAAAGCCAAACACTCCTCCACTTAATTTAATCTTTAACCTTTTCACTGTTTGCAAAATGCAATTTGGTGGGTCACTCTTAATTTGAAGCCTATCTTCATCACAAGCAGTATATATTCTTCTTTAACACACCTTCCTTCCTAGATATGTATCCTCTGATTTTTGGGGTTACATTTATGAGTCACCTAGCAAGCTTTATTTTTATATATAATCAATCCTTCTCATCTTTATTATGGGAACATCTTGCATGTTTCATGATATTAACATGTTTTTGTTTAAATTATTAATTTTTTCTCTACCTAATGTTCCTAACTAATTATAAAACTGCTTAATTAATTAATCCAATCACACTAACTAATGACTTGTATTGATGGTAATTTTGAGTTTTTACAAGAGATAACTAATTTAAACTAGTTTTCTTAATTTATGTAAATTAGTTAATTGGAGTTTATAAAAAGGACTAAGAGGTAGTATTTTATATAGTTTAATACTACTTATGATACACTAAAAACTTAGTTTAGGTGCAAAAGTACACATGAAATTTTCAAAATGGTATAAAAATACCTCGGCCATTAAGTCAACTAACGTTGATTGTTTAGCAAACATGTAGGTCAAAAAATGGTGTAAAAATACACATAAAGTTTTCAAAATGATGCAAAAATGTCATGACCGCTAGAAACTTCATATATATTTTTGTACCATTTTGAAAACATCATGTATATTTTTCCAACTTTATAGGTAAATTTACATTTTAACCTTTAATTTATTTGTTAAAGTATATCTTATATTAAGAACATGAGGTAGTATTACGTAGAAAATGTTGGTTTCTACTTTCTATGGAAAGAATTGATGATATTTTGAAGGAAATGAAAGAGAGACAGAGGTTTCCATAATTGGCAAGCCCTGTTTTGCTTTGGAGAGGACAATGGCGGGTGACTAAATTGAAGGCTGAAGCATCTTTTTCTATAAAATTAAAGGAAACGAATAGGAGAGGATCTATATCAATACCTACATGTATAATTGCCTCGTGAGGACCATGAGTACGCTATCAATTCCCCTATATTTCCTACTTTAATTTTTTAAAAAGAAAGAATTTACAAGGTGGTCATAATTAGAGAATAGCAAAAAGTGTATATTTTGTTTTACAACATATTATTCTTTTTCTGGAATCATATGAAGCATTCAAGTTCTTGCAACTTTCATCAGCAGTAGCTTACGATTTACAGAACTTTCTCCATTTTATTGAGTCTGCATGAAGAGCGTAAACCAGCTTTGGAAAGTTTCTTTCTTTCTTTCAATTAGAGACAAATTAAGCTCTACCTAAAAGCTGATTTTGATTGAACAAAACTCTTTAAACCGATGCATGCAAAATACACACACACACACACACACACACACACACTTGTTTTGCAATATGTTACAAGTTGAGAAGCAGGAAACATGATCAAGATGACGACGACATTGACTTGAAACACAGAAAGCTGATTGCCTTTGGAGAGGGAAAGAAAGAAGACTTGGTCAACCTTACGGCACGGCGTAGAATCATGTGAGGACAGTTTTCCCAGAGAGACATAAATTTCAAACATTCTAAAACAAGGTAGGTAGGCATCTGCATGCATCCCACTATGGACCAAAATTTTTAAATTTCTCAGAGTTAAAGCAAAGCTTTCCCATATAAATCTGAAATCTGCATGCATAAAGATATTAACTGAAGCAGCTTTGGCCATTCAACAAGTCAATTCACTAGTACCTTTCTTTGTCCAACAATCTCTCTTATTCTAACTTTACACACCCACACACACATACACACACAGATATAGATTTAGATATACCCTTTAAACTTTAAAACCATTTTATGGTGACAGATGGAAATCAAGTTGGTCAAATCATGAAGCTGATGAAGCAAATTCAATCTCCACCAATGTCCCAAAATCCTCTCAGTGAACAAATACAGGAGGAGGACCAAAAAACAGGACCAAAGCCAAGAAGAAGGCAAAAGGGTAGTGGAAAGAATTGGATGGATCCTAAGATTAAATTCCCTAAGTGATTGAACCAGAAGACAAAAAAACAAAAAATGTTACACTGAGGATGTATCTACAAGAACCTGATTCAACACATCATCCTCACCATTTTGCAAGCTAAGTAATACCTCAGCGTCTCTGTCTTCATCACTGGAAAAATCCCTCCTTTCTAGTTTGGAATGAGCAGCAATGAACATAATCTTCTGTGCTCTATCCAATGCGATCCGAGATGGTCGACCATGCCCACAAACCCATCTCAACAAAGACAAATTATTGCACTTGATTCCACAAGAAGTTGCATGAAGGAATATTAACCTCACTGCAATTTTCCCCAGAGACTTAAACTCTGTGAGATATGTCTCCCACACAAGCCTGCTGCTTTGTGGATTGGCAATCCTCATCTTCCCTGTAATAGGATCCCTCTCCTTCATCTGTACGGCTCTGGCGTAAACCGGGTCGAGCCCTTCTGTCCTCCATTTCATGAGCTCCATTAATGCAATGTGAGCTTCTTCCCCAGAAACAAGTCTGGTTATGAGCTTGTTCACATCTTTCTCTTGCTCAGGCTTCAAGCATTTGAATGGGGGAAGGAACTTACCACTCGTGTCCCTCACCAGATAAAGAGGGTCAAGTATATAAGCAGCAGCCCAGGCAGGGTGATAATTCTTGTTGAAACGCCTCTCAATCACATTGTTCACTGATTCTTTTTCTTCTTCTGCAATATTATGGAATTTGGAGGACCAGTTCTTAACTCTGGCTCTTAGTTCATCCCAAAGTGGAAGACACCGCCCAACCAATGGTCTCTCTGTTTCAATCTCATGAGCCATATCCTTCACCAACTTCACCAACGAGTGCATTGCCTCCAACTCGTTCCAAAAACTCGCATCACGAATCATATTCTCAATATCTCTCAGAGTTGGATCTTCCATGGATAACAACTTGAAAGATTCATCTAACAGAATCAACTGTAACGCCCGGCTCGAACTTAATATATCCTCCATCATTATATACACAAGCCTCAAGTTGAAATCTTTTGAAAACTCTGATCTTGATGATGATGGTGGTGGTGGTGATGTTGCTCGTAGTAACCAGGCGTGTCCGTACTCTTGAATTTGATATTTGTGGAAACTATTCCGAATCTGAGACCTGTGATTCACAAAACTCGCCAGCTTCACACAATTCCCTGTGACATTCTTAAACAAGTGAAGCTCCTTGTTGAAATCCTTAATCAAAGAATTGAAACCTTGGTACTGACAAGAAAGATTAACCATCCAATGATTCTGATTCTCTAAATTCTTCAAAGCCTTGGACTTGAACTTGTCTGCAACTATCCCAACACACTGTTGTGGGACGCTGCCATTAATGCCAGTGATTGTCTCCCACAAAACTTCCTCTGCATATTTAGAAGAACAAGAGCCAGTAAAGAACACAGCTTTTCTGTACAAACTTGTCCCATTGGGGAGATTCACGCTCAAATTCACCACATTCTCTTGATAATTTTTGAGAATATTATTATTATTGCCTTTCCATCCATCAGACGCTATTTGAAAGAACATAGCATCTCTGATTCTTGCTTCACACTCTGCTTTTAGTTCTCTATATTTGGAGTCCAATCTAGAACCGGTGAGTTCTGTACGAGGAATCGCTGGCAAACCCACCTGGTTAAGGAAAGCTTTAAACTTTGGATGCTCCAAGCTGGAAAAAGACACAGACCCACTAGTCTCATAAACCCAATCAGCGAGATGATCAATTGCGCTTTCGATTTGGGTCTTGGAAAGAATTGGTGCTTGAGAAGTTTTAGGACTCTTGAGCTTCTTAACACTATCTTCCAACATAGCCAAAGCTCCCAAATCATCCTTCCCACCCGACAACATCAAATGTTGTTGATGTTGTTGTCTGGCTGTAACCAACGATGTTGGCGTGGCGGCTGCTGACGACGTTGCCGATGCCGGGAGGTGGTCACCACCACCACCGAGGAACCTTGACGGATTTACGACGGCGAGCGGCTGAACTTGATACGGCGTCGTTGCAGCAGAAGAGGAGGTTCTCTTGCGGTGGTTGCGGTGGTGGCGAACGGAGGAAGAAGGCGGCGAAGAAGACAAAACCGGCGAAGTGGGAGAAATAGAGGAGATGGGTTTTGCTACAGAATTGAAATTTGGGCAAGTTCCACGCTTGAGATGCTCTGAGGCGGTGCGAGAAGGATTGGAGGCGGAGAAAACGGCGTCGCATAGAGAACATCTCAGCTTCACCGCCTTGGGAAGCCCTGTTTCAGTGTTGTGAACCAGCATGGGTTCAAGGTGTGTCCAATACCAAGCCCCTTTACCTTTCATTGCCTTGGCTCGAACCATGACCAGACCTTCATAACGCTTGTTCGCTGCTTTCGCCGTAAGCTCGTCGGCCGACGGTGAGTCCATCGCCGGAGGAGTAGTAGTAGTAGTCGTGTTTGTGGTGGTAGCCATTGCTTTTTATATTCGCCAGATACCCAAAAGGAATGTTTTGATTTTTCTTTTTCTTGTTTTTTAGTTTACGAAGGATTTGATAACATATTCATCATCTTCGTGGTCTCTCTGAGATTCACTGGTTATATCGAAACAGGGGTGAACATGGTGCATTGACCGGGAAATACTGGGGGCGACGGCCGGAATTTGAATTTCCGGTGGGTTTCCATGGTGGAGATAGGTGAACTGATGAGGATTTTCAGGAGATTTCGACGGATTTTGGGAATGAGATGGAGGAAGAAGAATGGGAGTGGTGTGATTTTAGTATGAACATGAACAAAGGAAATTTTTCATGAGTCTATATGACTAAGACTTCCATGAGAGAGAGTGGTGATTTGAGAGAGGAAGGGGCACTTAGTCTGAGAGAGAAAGTTGACGCGCTTTTACGTGATGAAGATCTGCGCGTGGGGAACATTTGTCAGTAAGAGCCTAAGAGGTACAACGAGGAAAGGTTGGAAGTCAGTCCCACGTAAGAACGTGGAAGACGAGGATGGTCGCCACCTCCTGCTGATTGGAAAGTGGATTGCACGCGTCACCATGGGCATTCGTTTTTGGCATACGCAGATACGCTTATTCATGTTTTGTGGTTTTTCAATATTTTATATTTTTTATTGTTGTAAAAAAATAATATTATAACATTATAAATAAAAGCGCTCTTTATTAATCATAATCGCCACATGTGAATCTCCCTATTTGTGAATCATGTGTGGTTATGTTTTAAAAAATATAAATATATATATATATATATATATATAATATAAAATAGCTATGCTAGTTTTCATAATTTTAAATTTATAATGTTGGTAATAATTTTTAAAATTATTATTTTAAAAAATTTTAAATTCAAAAACAAATTATATTCAAATTTTTATTTTAAAATTATATTACAAGTTAGACCTTTCATCATTTAATTATTTTCTTTCTATGTCTTGTCCATACTCTTCGGTCTTCACACTATGTAGGCAAATGTTTTCTTTCGGCAAAAGTGATAAATAAAGAGTTAAAGGCCATGTAAGGCTAACAACTAGTATAAATATAAAGTTTAAAAATTCAGTGTGTGTGTTGACCAAAAAAAAAAAAAAATCAAGTCTAAAAATTGAAGGAAAAAAAAAACAAATTTAAAACATTATGGTCTTTTATTGTAATTTAAAGGTTTCCTTTGCCAAAAACACCCTAGCTGAAGACCCTTCGATCTCCCGTGAGTAGCTAGATTTCGTTAGCCAACCAATGGCAAGCTATTTTCTTTTCCCAACAACTTTTTTTAAAAAAATAAATTTATTTTTTAAATAATTTAATCATAACAATTGAAAATTCCTAATAAAGATGTGGAATTCCTTAACTTCATCATTATTGAAAAAAAACCTAATCTTACTTAAAAGTTGATTTACTTTGAACTTGGACTAGATTGCCAGTAACTAATTAAAGATACAACTACTAATAATGCTTAAGATAGGTATAAAATTTCCTTGACCTACCTAGTTTAAAAGCTCTAATATCACTTGTCAATTAACCTACTTTAAATTTAGACTAAATTATTGGTAACTAAAATTATGACCAGTGAAAATGTCTAAGATAAACATAAGTATACAATTTCTTTAACTATACTGTTGAAAAGTTTTATACCCATTTTAAGCATTTTTAGTAGTCATATTTTCAATTACCAACAATTTTGTCCAAATTTGAAATAATTCAATTAAGGCTTTAATGGTAAAGTTAGAGAGTTACACTTACACTAGGCATTTTCAACGGTCATGACCAAAAAATTTAAAAATATTCAAAAAAAGGGTTTTTGGGCAAAGAAAAAATTTCTAAATTACAATCAAGGATCAATATTTTTTAAAGGGAAAAAGGCAAAAAAAGAAATTTAAAATTGTAAAATTCTAAATCAAGTATTTCTAAAAAAAAAATGAGTTACGAAGTATTTCTCAAGTTTTGTCATACCCTTATTAACTTTTGGTAATAAACCTGATTTTGGATTTTGTAATTCTAAAGTTTTTTTTATATCTTTTTTATTTTTTTAAATTAGATTTTACTATTTTGAGGGTTTAAATTATAATTGTCAGCTTTACATAGTCCTTTTTTATCAATTTAATTTTTTGTCTACTTATTTCCCGTTTATAGAATTTTTATTTTATTTATAATAAAATTTGTTATATTTTTATGATTAGCTTTTTGGATTTCGAATAGACTAACGCTGAGATTTTGCAGAAAATTTCTATAAATGTAATGCATATTCAATATCAGCCGAGACTTCAAATACATCAAATAAATTACTGTTAGTACAACATTCAAATTATGCATACGTGTTTTTAATTTCCTTTTGTGGTTTTTTTCCTTGCGATATATTGAGTTAATAAGGACACATCAAAATGTAAAAGGAACATAAAAACTATATTTAATTAAGTATATGCTAGACATGAAGCAAAAATTGATAAAAAATGCTATTACTTTTAACATAAAAAGTTTGCTTTATGTTTGCACACATTTATAATTTATTCTTTAGCTCTCTTTTTATTTTGAGTGAACTATATTTATTTTATGTGATTTCATTGGCCATCGAGTTGTCTTTGTTCAATTTTTCGTTATTACTTTCTTGTATATTATATTTGTCTTCTTTTAAAGTTCTACGGCAAAAGGATCTCAAAAAGAAGCATTGTTGTTTTAAATTAAAATAAAAATGAACATCAAAATGTTAAACTAAAACAGTCTATTGCTATTAAAAAATTCCATTTTAAATTTCATTACTCTCTTGCTATTCTAAAACTAAAACAACGTTCACATTTGAACACATCATAATTTATTTTTTGAAAAACCTTTCTAACTTTTCAGTTATAATTAAAAAAAAAACAACTTATTAGGGAAAGTCACATTCAGGTCCCAACAACCAAAAATATATAAAAAAAGCCTTGTATAAATTCCCCTATCAGAAAATTCCCTAGAGACTGCAGTGATATAGATTTGAAATGTAAAATCACCTTATTGCCCTTATTGATTAAAAAAGGAAAAGAGAAGCAGAAGAGCTTGTTAATGACAACTTTATGACTTATCAATGGTAAGAAGGTAATTTCATATTTGAAATCCATATCATTCAAATCCATAGGAAGTTTTCAGACAAGGGAATCTACACAAAGATTTTTTTTGATATTTTTTCTAATCCTGAGAACTTGAGTGCGATTTTTCCTATTTAATTTATAAAGTAAAATTTTGCAAAAGAAAATAAAAAATTAGTTTTATAATTTGAAAACATGAAATGTGACTTTTTTTCTGGTGAGGAAAATGTGACCATTTTTTAGTTGAAATAGTGGGCTATCTTATAGTAATTTTTATTTGAAAAATGCCAGAGTGTAGGGACATCATTATAGCTTCAAGTTTTAGTAAACTACTAATCATATGATATTTTATCACCAAAACAGCAAGCTAATCACTTTGAGACACTTATATAGAAACATCATTACTGTTTTTGTTTGTTAATATATGAGTAGAACCATAAATTCTAAAGTCCAAATCAATATTTGTTTGGTACATCAATATCCCCAAAAATCCAATCTCACTTGATAATAAGTTTAGGTGAAAGTTTGTCACCAGAATTACAAATTACTGAATTAATGCCATTAACTTTTAGTGGTACCCTTGCACTATTCCGCATTAATTTCCTTGTCATCATATCAGTTTTGAATTATGCATTGTGAAACATCTCAAAGAGCATGTATAACTGTAGGGCTCTACCTTATCTCATATATATATATATATATATATATATATATATATATATATATATATAAAATAAGACACAGGTGAATATGTATTAGGTTATTCACGTTTTACCCCAACCCAAAATCTAGATTGATAAAATTTTGGATAAAAATAATTGGCTGCTGGCTTGGTTAAACTCAAGTTTGGCTAGGCATGATTAATTCAGGTGGTAAAAATAATGGCACATGTAAAAGTAACATTTATATACTTAAACCTTATTTACTGAGAAAGATTAAAATTTAGAGATATACCTCTTGTATTGTTGCAATTTTCTTTAGTCAGGATGAAATTCAAACTTTTAGATGGGTTAAATTGCAAACTTTTAATCCTTATCTTTTTTACATCTCCAATCAGAGACTTTATGTGGGATTGGGTTATCCAAATTATCTTAACATTTTATGCATAATTGAATCACATCAATGTCGACACATATAAGGAGAATTTGCTCAAGAGTCTCTTCGTCATTCTAAACCTAATGACACTTTAGAAAATGATATTTAATCACTGCTTCCATCCTTTTCAATCCCTCTCTCTACAAAACTGACGTTTTATTAATTTCTCATTTTCTAGCCCCTAATATACCAACTTTACTTGCATATTTCTCTAATCCTATTTATAGGACCTCAGAGAATGAAGGTTTATTTTAGTCATATTTATAAGTTATATCATTAAATTTTTTATATGAATGAATAATTTTACCTTTAATTTATTATTATATTGACTTTATTTTTATGAGATAGATTGTATATTAAATAAAGGTAAAGTTGACAAGTTATTAAATTTTAAGGCAGGGTTAATGGAGTTTAAGACTTTTCTTAGTTAGTGTGAAATTAGTAATGTTTTCATTTTATATAATTGATCTTTTCATAGAAATTAAAAATTAAAAAAAAAAACAAACAAACCAAATTAAGTACATTTTTCATTAAATACCATAGTTTTCTATTTATGTGATCATGTTAAATATATAATCATTTGTTTTGAATTTATTTTATAAAAAATTTAAGTGGGTTAAATCCCAAAAATTTATCAAAGCTACAACATGCCTAAACTTAAATAATGTTTATAATTATACTTATAAATTATCTATTAACAGGATCTTTACATAAGTAAATAAAATTTAAACCTATACTCTAATGAGTTATAAGTCACATTATTATTAATTGGACCAATCTTCATCTTAACTTCTTAAGTATGATTTTTGACTCAATGGATCATCAACAAAAACAATTAAATGGATATACTATTAGAACATGAAAACAAAAATTTGTTGACGGATCATAAGGGTTGGCTTAAAGTTTAAAACTTCATGGAGAGTGGGGTAACATTACTGTATACAATAATTAGCTACTACTTCATCATGTTCTTAATATAAGATTCAGTTAACTTTTTGGAGAAATTAAGGAAGTTAGATAAATTATTTTAAAGTATTTATAATTATCTTGTAGGAAAAAAATTATATTTATCATTTTAATTTCTCTATACTAATTTTCTTAACATATAAATTGATATATAATCTAATGATATACAATGTATGTTATAATTAAGTAATTTATTTAATTTCCTTAGTCTTGCTAAAGAAATCAATTGAGCCTCATATTAAGAACTAGAGAGAGTATATGATATTGTTTGATTAAATTTAAGTGTTATTATGCTTAATTTTTGGAAGATTTCTAAACACATACTCCCACGATTCTTAATATAAGTTCTATTTAACTAATTTGATTAATTAATAAAATTAGTTAAATTAATTAATATAATTTTTTTTTCTAAAACATCGTAATTATCTTTCTTAATTCCATCCCCTCCTCTTGTACTTATTATTGTTGAAAGAGTATCAATAGAGCTAATTTGGAAAAGATTGATAAATACTCCTCTAGTCCTACTTATAGGACAGAGAGAGAAGCTTTTTATGTCCTATTTTTAAGGCAAATCATTCAAATTTTGAGGTAAATGTGCAATTTAATCATTCACTTATTATTATATTGACTTTGTTTTTATGTGGTATTATGTATATTAAAATAGAAGTAGAGTTAAAAAATTGTTGAATTTTATGGCAGATTTAATAAAGTTTAAGGTTTTCCTTGATCTATGTGAAAAAATGTTGTAAGTACCTTAATACTCCTTTAGTCTTATTTACAAAGCAGAGAAAAAAGCTTTTTTAGTTCTATTTGTAAGGTATCTCGTTAAAGTTTTAAGATGAATGTACAATTTAACCCTTTACTTATTATTATATTGATTTTGTTTATATTTTATACTCCCTTTTGTCCTTTTTATAAAGAACAACTACCAAAATCATGCGGTTTAAAATGTTAATTAATTAAGAGTAATAAATATGTACCTTCCTTTCGAATTATACCCCTATCAATAGAGATAGTATGTGAGAGATAATATGTAAGCATTTATTGCATAGAGATAATAAGTAATATATATTTAATGGGGGCAAAAATGGAAAGACTAGTTTAAAATTTTAGACAAAAGGGATTTATTCTTTATATTAAGGATTATCTTTATGAGAGAAAATGTTCTTTATAAAATCGACCGAAGGGAGTATTATATATATTAAAAAGGGATAGAATTGGAAAGTTGTTGAATTTTAATGCAGAATTAATGAGATTTAAGATTTTTCTTAGTTTATGTGTAAAAGATGTTGGAAGTGCCATATAAATAGAACCAGAAGAGTATAGGTCTTACATTCAGGACCAATATCAACTACCCAATTAAATCCTACATTAAAGATCAGTGGAGTAGGAATATTGTCACACCATTATCTTATTTTGACTTGCAGCAAAATATTAAAGTGTGGTTCGGTGGGCAACACAGGAATAACATAATTATACTGATAATATGTGTATGATTACAAAAATTCCCCATAGGGGTTCGTACATGATAATCACCATCAATGTAGCCGCATAGGGCTACTTGGGTGTCTAAACCCGTCTTAGTGAAACGGAGACATCTTCCCGTCTTCGTTCCACCACTGCAATTCTCTCATATAGTTCCATTTTCTGATCTCTGCGTACCTTCCGTATTCACCTGTCTAAATTGTTGGTAGGGGAGGGTGAGATTCGAGAGAATCTCAGTAGGGAACAGTTCCAATATGCAAGCATGATAAGTTCTTAATGCATGATATGTTTGCATTACATAAACTCATGCTAACACAATGACATATATGTGTGCTCAATGTTTCAAACAACATACTTATGGTCATAGCATAAATAGAAATAGAGATTTAATCATTCATATATGTTTCACATAATCAATCAAAGCAATAACATGCATCAATACATTAACACAAATACCAAATACACGCATGAGAGGTAAGTTCCCTACCTTAAGCCTTTTTCTCCTCAATTTGCGTGCCAACCCCTCGGGCTCTCTGCTTAGTCCTAAAATGTTAAATGTATAATTTAGACACTTATATAGTGTTTCTGGTAGTTATGAGTTTATATTAAAAAAAATTACCAACACGGCCCTGGGGACCGGGCCAGGCCCGAGCGTACTTTTTTCGAAATTTTGACCTGGGCTATTCTAACATATTTTTGATCAAGGAATCCATTTCCGGCCTCAGAATTACCAATTCACTACCAAAAGACCAGAATGCCCATGGCAGCCCCTATTTCAGGGTTTCAGGGGCGTTTTGGTAATTATGCCTTTTAGAGCTTTTCTGGAAAAGTGTTCAACTGTAACCCCATCTAATTTTCCCTCCTAAACTCAATAGAATCATCAAATCATCAAAAATCCAACTCTAACCCCCTGAACCAGCACTAAATGAAATCTAAAATTCTTCAGGGAAAATTGGGGTTTTCCAAATTTGACTCTGCAGACTTGCTCTTTTTTACTCCCAATCACTTTATTAATTATTTAATTACTTTAAAACCACCATTTGGACTCAATTTTGGCAATATAACACCTAAGGTTCAACGTTTCCAAAATTTATAACCAGCAAATTAATCACAATTTCACCTATTAAATTAACCCCAGTAGCATATCAACAAGAAATTAAAGCTTAGGAAGTCATCTTTTGCTCCTTCTTGCTTTCCCTCTTGTTGGCCGAAAACCCTAGCTCCCACAAACTCCAAATTCTTGCTTCAAACACCTTAAATCATGTAGAAGAGAAGCTTAGAGGAGGGATTACGCAAATTATGAGCTAATTCACCGAAGAAATCAAGCTCACCTGACCAAATTGCTCCTCCTTCTCTCTCTAGAAATCTCTCATCCTCTCTCTCTCTCCCCCCCCCCTTTTTGCAAAATGGCGTTTGATATGGGAGGAAGAGGATGAAGGGATATATTTTTTTTTTATAATATCTTACTTTATCTCCTTTTATTTACTTAAGTAACCAAAATTCTAAAAATTGCACTTTTGTGTACATAGACTTTTCCCTATGTAATTGTATCATAACATGTAATAAATATTCCCCTCTTCTTGGCCCATCAAAATGACGTCTAAGGGTCTATTAGAACAGCAAAAATGGGCTGATGGATTTATCCCAAAATTACAATGTTGTCATCACATTTTTTCCCTTCATTTTCGAACTTGTGACATTTCTGGCAGATTTTCTTCTCAAACTTTGAAAAATCGTAATAAATCTGTAGACATCGTATTGGAGTGATTCTAAAGGATATAGAACCCTTATTGAGTCTAGTTTTTTTAAAAAAAAAAAAATATTTTTATCCAATTGGAAGCACAAAATTCCCAAAATTTAAGTTTTTGCATATTGTTCAAGGAAATCCATAGGTCTTCTGGGCTAACTTAAAAAAATTCATAACTCTTTATATATAGCTTCAAATGATTCATATGACTATCAATTAAAGCTTAGGATGTTTACTTTCATCTTGTAAAATTTTATAATTTTTTGTCATCATTTAGTTATCTAAAACCACATGACAAACTCACTGTCTCACTTGAAGCAATGAAACGACATGCTCTTACAACTTCAATAAATTCCCTTTTTGTATACAAATTTTTTATACTCTTTAATTCACTATTTGATTCCCTTTAATACCCCTAAGGTATAAGAAACATTAGGGAATAAATTTGGGACATCTGTAAACCAGGACTTAGCATTTCACTTACTTCAAGCTTATTCTCTAGCCTCCGATCCCAGAATTCGGGATATTACAAATATAATTCTATTTTTTTATAAGGTTTGAACCATCTATCTTACATAAAGAAAGTTGAATTTCTTCTACTTAATTAAGCCCATCATAATTGGTAAATAAACTACTCTATCCGATCATTTTTATAAGTAACTTTCTTTCTCCTAGTGCTGATCCTTAATATAAGCAACTTTTTTCTTTTATCTCAAAATTTAAACTACTTTTTCCTTTTCTACCCCTATTAAACATATATCTTTATATTAATTATCCTCCACTCATCACTAGTTCTTTTTCATTTAATCATTTATTCTCTCTCTGTCTCTCTTACTTTTGACTTATGCTCTCTCTCTTTTGACCTTTTCATAAATAGGGTATATTTGAAAAAAAAAAAGACATTTTTAATATATTTATCTTTTTAACTAATTTTAACAATAAGATCATTTTGTGCAATTACAAAAAAAAATTGTTTATAAAAAAAATTGGAGAGAGTACTTTTAACTAAAAGATAGAATAATAATTTAATGTGAAGGGTCCATGAGTTAAGTTAAATGTGGACAAATGGTCAACCTGACCAAAGAAGTCAATAACCGTATGCAACAACTGTCACCCACCATCCCATGTTATTTATTCCTTTTCTTCAATCATTATTATTATTACTAAAATAAATTAAACACAGGAATAACCTTTCACTAATTGGTTATTCTAAATCACAATTTCAAATGTGCATTACTTTAATACTTCCTCATTATTTCGCCCCCTTTTTCTTGAACCCAAGGCTTCGAAAATCTAAAAGAAAGGAAAATAATAATTAATAATAATAAATGAAGATCTGCAGACTGGAAGACAAACTGCAAGGTCTTTAGAGGAAAAATAAGCAAATGGACAATGTTCGTCTTCTCTCTAAAATAGGTTTCGCTAGTTTTTGCATTGCCACGTGCTCTTCTTCACTTAACTAACAACCATCTCAATTTATATGGTTTTTATGATATTAAATCTTTACATGAGAATATTTTTTTTTATTGCTTTTTCTTTATTTTTTATCCATGCTGGAATATATTAGTTCATCCTTAGTGGATTATCATGGAGTGGCATGGTTCATAAAAATAATATCCTTTTATGGTCTAATAGTTTTATATATTCTCATGTAACCGTGCACTTAATAGTTACATCTATTCTTATATGATTATACGTATGCTATATATAAGATGTGGGGTTAAGGGAGGAAACAATATGAATATAACACATAGAATAATATGTTCTCCTCACTCTAAAAGGATCCTCTTATAAGAGTATTCCCTTTTCTTTCTCTTTATGGTATATTTGTTGTATAACGTGATTGAGGTCCGTATCAATGATCTAGTTTTATGTGGGCACTTCAGGAAGTCAATCGGACTCCAAATGCACTCGAAATTATTACAATCCAAAAAAAAAAAAAGTGTATTATAAGCATATCTAGAAAGAGGGAAAAAGTGGTGATAAAGGGGGGAAAAGGAAAGAGAGGAAGAGAAAAGATTGCAAGTGTGATTATATGAATTAAATTGAGAACTTACTCATCACTTAATCAGCAATCAGAAATTTAACGAATAAATTTTGGAATGTAGTTGGACTTTTTAAAAACCTCATCAAAAATTGATCTAAGTGGAACCAAGCCAAAATGTATGATATTTAATTCAGAGCATTCACTATGTTAAACATGGGAACCCATACTGTAACATCCCAAATTTTATATTCACCAAATACATTGTAATTATTTGGGGAAAAAATAATATATAATTATTGGGATTATGTTGTGTCAAGTGTCATTAATCCAAGACAAGGATTAAATAAAATTGAGTGGAAATGTATGACACAAATTGAAAGAAGATAAGACCAAGTACACAGGTGATGTCGTAACTCATTAAACTGTCATTTATTAAATAAGGTAAAATGAGAGATAATATTAAGCCTTTTCATCTCATTTCTCTTTCTCATTTACGTTGGGAAATAAAGAGAGGAGAAAAAGGAAGAGTCATATTTGGTGGTGGATAAGATTAAGTACAAGTGTGTCATAAAGATCCCAATTTTTGGATAAAGTTAATTAAGAGAGAGTGGGAGATATTATTAAACATGAGGCTTCATATCTTCCCACCCCATTTGGACGTCTAAGAGTAAGAGAAAGAGGAGAGGAAACGTGTCTTGGAGTCTTGAGAAGTTTGAGAGCACAAGGGAGCTTGAAGAAGCAAAATCAAAGGTAAGAGTTGTGAAATTCACATGTTCTTGCCTCTAAATTTATGAGCAACCCTCTCTATCATTTAATCCTTCTTGAAACATACATATAGCAGGAGAAAAATCAAGGGAAATAAGGAGTGAGGTAGGACGAAATTGGAGTCTAGAGAGAGCAATCAAAGGTAAATTCATAAACCTTACTCTCTTAGGTTGTGTTGTTGATGTAATTGGATTGTTGACATGTTGGTTAAGTTTGTAAATTTGAAAATTCTTAACCCTAAGGGGTTATGTTGCCCATATTTATTTAAATCATGGGAATTATGTGTTTAAATGGCTTAATAATGGATTATAAGTGGAAAGGAGTAAGCTTTAAAGGTTAAAACACAGAAGTGCAATTTTCCCTTTTCTTGAGCCATATTTTGGTCAATACTATTTTGCGGGAAGGAGTTGGATTTTCAATGATTTGATAATTCTATTGAGTTTAGGAGGGAAAATTAGGTGGAGTTACAGTTGGTCACTTTTTCAGAAAAGGCTGAAAAAGCATAATTACGAAAACGCCCCTAAACCCTAAATCGGGGCTTTCAAGGGTATTTTCGTAATTTGACATTGAATTTGGTGATTTTGAGCCAGGAAATGAATTCCTTGGGTAAAAATATGTTAGGATAGCCCTAGTCAAATTTTGGAAAAACATACCATTGGGCCGGGGTCCCAAGGGTATTTTGGTAAATTTTCACCATAGACTAATATAACCACAAGAAACGCTATGGAAGAGTCTAAAATGATACTCATATAGGTTATGACCTATTTCTTGTACATTTAATATTTTAGGAGTCACATTTAAAAAGGGGGTTATAAAGCTGAGGTAGGAACATTATCCTTCATACATCATGCCATAGTTATATGATTGTGTGGTTGCCATTGTTTAAATGTACTTTATTAATCAACATGTTTTGCCCAAAGAGGGGCCAATTGTAACCCCCTGACGGTAATTATATCCGGATTAGGAAATCTGAGTGAAATAGAGACCAATAAGACAAAAAATCATTTTTATAATCACTCATCTCCAAGAGATGGGGTTAATAAACCAAACATTTAAAATAGAATTCCTCTGGTCTCACATTCACTTTCAAATACAATTACCTGTGTAGTTATATCACATAATGAATATCAGAGTGCGTAACTAAAATCCCGGCAACCCCAGGTTACTTGTATATATAGAATGGGTTTAAAGGTTTCCCAAAATGGGGATTACATGACCAAAAAATCATATTTACATCTCATATATAAAGTAATCCCAAAATTCAAAATCCAAAACAGATAACCAACGGTCCAAACTCCAGTATGTCCCTACTAGCCCTAACCACTCCTGGTTGGCCGCTTATCCTTGAAACCACTCGCCCTGTCTGAAAATGTTAGTCATTTGGAAAGAGTGAGATTCTAAAGAATCCCAGTAGTAACAAATCATTCATACCACACGTAATCACATAGCATGTAAATAAATCACCACATAACCGCAACTCAAATTACACTCCACCCTCATCCCCTTTTACCGCTGGGAAGGCACACCCTCCTAACCCGAACCGTTGTTAGCGACTCAGGGACTGTTGGTATGGCAATGCATACGAATAGCCTTACGGCTTACATATTCACATATATCACACCCTAACCTTATCCCATTTTACCGCTGGGAAGGCTCACAGCCCTTACCCGAACTATTATTAGCGACTCAGGGACTATTGGTATAGCGGCGCTTTCACAATTTCACAAATCTTGCAGCATTCAAATCCATCATAAACAAATAATATAGCACACATACAATGTATCACATAAGGTATAAAGAAAGAGTCACTACCTGTATCTTTCCTGACTTTCTTTGGTTCCACAGGCTCACGAGGGTGACAGATATCAAATCCTATACCAAATTAGGGACAACCAATCAATTTCTTTTTCAAGTGTATATTTTCATAATACTCTAAGTTGGTTATCATTTAGGACTCTTTAGGTGAATATTAGAGGCCTAAACATATGTCTAAAGGGTTGGAAGAACTACCCTAAAAACCCCTTTTTCGAAAGGTAAAACGTGATTTTAGGTTGGCTCACTCAAGTGAAGATGACCTCACTTGAGTGATGAGACACTCGTGCCCGAGTGAGAACGGCTCTCACTTGCGAGTGTTTGACAGTGAGCAACCATCATGGCCAGAAAGTGCTCACCGCACTCGAGCACATAGCTTTGCACTCGGGTGATGACTCCAAACTCACTAGAGTCACCGAAAGTGCAAGACAAGAAGTGAGAACCCGAGAGCACAAGCAGCAACGGAAGGACAAGCTCACTCGAGCATACCCCCCAGTGCTCGGGTGAGAGGCCTGTACTTGTGAGTGTTAGATCACACTCTTGAGTATTGGCCAGCGAGTGACAACCCGAGAGTGACCCTAACCTTGGACTCACGCCATCACTCAAGCAATCCCTTGCTCACTCGAGTGACCATCAACTTCACTCGCGGTTACAGAAGTGCACTCGAGCTCCACTCATAGAACCCAGGCAAAACTCAAAGCAGAAAAGGGAAAATACACGCAGCACTCAAGCATGATCTTCCCTCACTCGAGTGTTGTGCATCAGAGACCAGAAACGCAGCAAATGACAGAAATTTCCCAGATGGTCAAAACCAATCTCAATGGTTTCCAAACTTCTCACAAAGCTCATACACACTTAACCATGCCTAAAGAACACATTGGCAACTTCCAAAACACCCAAATATCATTCTAACCACAATCTATGCCCTTTGGTCTCTATGACACACCATATTCCCAAATTCACTCAAATCACTTCCAACATCAAAATCATATCAGATACCTAAAGAATTTCATAATGAACTAATCCAAACATTAATCACTATGAAATTCACACATTCCAAAATGGCCATAAAATAGGGAAAATTTCTATAATTTACCAAATTTATCCAAAAATCACAAATAATATATCAAAATGCATCAAATCCTTACCTCTTCAACTTGCCAAATCCAAAATCTTGATTCTCAAACTTTCAAAATTCTTCAACACACAAACCACCACCTTTCAAGATTTTGAAACCATCACAATGGAGCTCTCAATGAGATGCACAACATTAGGGAAGAGGATTTGAGCTTAAGAGGATCACAACTCACCCAAAATCAAAGCTTTCCTCCCCTCTTTTCTTGCTTGAGCGCCGGAAATGGAGAAAGAAGAGAGAGAGATATGGTGAGGTGATGAGAAAGATGATGATGAAGTGGTGATCTTTTCCCTTGGCCATACTCCACCGAAAATGAGAGAGAAAAGAGAGAAAAGTGGACTTTTGTCCTTTTGTGCCATATCCCATGGTTCACACTATGTCACATGTCATCATCCTACACACTCTTACATGAGCTCACATAGATGCAAAGCATGGGATTCCGACCCATGGTAAATAGATCTCAACCCTTGATCTCTAATCACCAAATACACATATATCAAATTTTTCATCATATTTCTCTAAAAGTGTTTAATTACACTAGTTACAATCAATATCAGAGTCATTAGCCCGTAATCCCAAATTGAGATATTACACCAATAGTGCCAGAGGCACTTACACTGGAGTTGGTGAGAACCCAATTAGTGCAGAATAGTGGGGCTGGGCCCTACTCATGTATACATGGAGATGGTGTGTTTATATTGTTCAATAATTGGTTCATACATAGTGCATATCATATTTACTTTTCGTATTGTCTATGAATGATAGCATATTTCTATTGGGATTCTTTGGAATCTCACCCTATTTTTAAATAAACATCTCAGCGGGTGCCAGTGAGTCAAAGGGCAAAGGCGTTGACGTCGGAAAGTG
Source organism: Inga laurina (assembly GCA_963855925.1). Taxonomy (NCBI): domain Eukaryota; kingdom Viridiplantae; phylum Streptophyta; class Magnoliopsida; order Fabales; family Fabaceae; genus Inga; species Inga laurina. The sequence continues at coordinate 12,043,149 of OY979710.1, forward strand.
ATTGGCACGTGTCGCACAACAAAGACAGGATCGTGGTTATAATTAGTATATGTTTAGATATTTTGGAGAATTTTGTAAATATTAAGTTTCCGCTGTATTTTCTATATTTCATTAACGAACGACGACGGGATTATTAACGAATATTTTATCAGTATAATTGTACTTTTCTGTATGCCCATGGAATTCCATCTTTATTACTTTTCAGATATCAAAATGGAAACATGTGTTGACATTTTTGGTATCAGAGCTAATAAGCAGTTCTGGCATTATCAGAAATGTATACTGATAAGGTTTTGTTTGCATGGCAACAACATATCATGGATATTCAAAGAGAACTGTTGATCGACTACTTCGGTAACTGTGGTATATGGATATGTTACACAGCACGGAAGAGCGTACCGGTGCTGCCAGTAACTGACCGCAGTCGAGACTTGAGACTCAGCCAAGATTTGAGGTAGGTGAGTCAGGATAGCCGCTAGCATACGATCCAGAGGAGGACCCTATTGAGGTTAGTTCGAGCGAGCGATTCTTGAGGGTTGAGGCATACATGTACCATACAACCTGTAGCCGAACGAGGAGCTAGCTGATTACATGTGGATTAAGATGAGGCGGGTGAGACAGGAGTTTGCTGACCCAAATGATTACTACTTGTTGTACCTATATTCCGTCGAGTAGCTGTATAGTCGATGACACCTGTTGGATATTAACTTACCAGACTTGACTTGGATTCTCACTACCATGAGCTTCTTTTCGGATACCGCTTTTTGGAACCGGAAGAAGAATAGCATCGTCGAGGAGGGTCCCAACAGTGACTTTTTGGAGTTTATGGACTACATCAACATGTACACGAGGGAGTACCTAGATGGGAAATAGTGATGTGGGACCGACCCATATTTTGTGTGACCAGGAGGTATCGGCACGTATTTTAAGGCTAGAGCAGCCATAGGACATCGATAAACAGAAGGAATTTTAGCTGGAAGATGTATTTTAGGGAGGGTACCGAGAAAGTTATAAATTAATATTTTGGTTATGTAATGAACAATATGTCATGTACAGTAGTATTTAGGACATGTGATGTTTCTATTTCTCTGTACTACTGTAAATAGTTATGATATACTATGTATGATATATTTGTACCCTGACTTTTTATGAAATGACAACAATACCCTTGCTTTTGTATCAAAATTTACTCTTCTTTAAATTCTATGTAGAGTAAATTATGGAAATGATACAACCAGAAGGTGATAGAGGCTATGGTAGAGGTCGAGGTAATGGTCGAGGCCGAGGGCATGGTAGACTAGGTAACAATGAGGGTGAACCAAGGCCTGACTATATCCAACAGCAAATACTGGATATGTTAAAGCAATAGCAGCAGACGATGAACGAAATAAGAGTTAACCCCCAGGGAGTACAGCAAAGGCAGGATCACCTGGAGAACAGTATGGATGAGTTCATGTGGGGGAATTACGAAGAAATACATGAGGAATCTCCACTAGAAAATTTACCACCAGAGCCGGAGGTGGATATTTAGATGTGGCTGAGCATATTCAGTAAATAGTAGCCACCTATGTTCAAAGGAAAATTTGATCCTCAATAAGTGAAAAACTGGTTAGCTCGTTTGGATAAGATTTTTTATATGTTGCAATGTCTAAATGAGGTGAAAGATCGGTTAGCCATATATAAGCTGGAAGGTGATGCTAATCGCTGGTGGAAAGGCATAGACCTCATCCTGAAGGGGAAGAATATTCCTATCACCTGGGAACTATTCCAAGAAAAGTTCAATGAGAAGTACTTTCCCCCGACTGTCAAGAGAGAGAAAGAGAAATAATTCCTCTGCATCAAGCAGCAAGACCAGGAGAGTTTTGATGACTATCCGGCCAGGTATATTTGACTGTCGCGCTACTCGTCATATGCCAAGCTGAATGATAATGAGGAGTGGAATGCAGATATGATGATCGAAAGGCTAAGACATGAGTTTAAGGATAGGCTGATTTTGCAACACTTCACGGAATTCAGCAAAGCGGTAGAGGAGTGCCGATATATTGAGAAACACATTTCGAACTGGGCGACACAGACTACAAATAAAGGGGCTTCTGAAAGTGGTAGCTTAGCGCAGAAGTGAAAGGATCAGAGTGGATATTTTGGAGGAGATCCTAAGAGGCCAAATCAGACGGGAGGCTATAGAGGCCAAAGATCCGAGGGAAGTCGCACATGTTGGTTTTGTAGTAAACTATTCTATCCTGGTAGGGCTTGTAATGGTAAACCATTGAAAGTAGATCCCAATAAACCACCTGTCTGTTTTTTTTTTGCAATAAGACGGGGTATATGGCCAGGGATTGTCCACAAAAGTAGTAGCCAGAGGAGACGAGACCTAGAGCTTCAAGCAGCGTTTACACACTGACACAAGAAGAAGCCAGAAAGTTTCCAGAGCTAATTCAAGGTACGATTTCTCTGAACGGCAATCTAGTGCATGTTATGTATGATTCTGGTACAAGCCATTCATTCATTGCATATGACTACGTGAGACGGTTACAATTACTTGTGCGTAAATCCCCGTATGATTTGGTCATATCCAAACCTATGGGTGTATGAGTTGTGATGGCCAACGTTTGCCTGAATTGCGTGGTAAAGGTTGAGGGGCGCGAATCAACCGTAAATTTGATCTATTTACTACTGCAAGGGTTGGAAGTAATTTTGGGGATTGATTGGCTAACAGCAAATGGTATGTTGTTGGATTGTAAACAAAAGAGAGTTTTATATCTGAATCCACATCCCCAAGCTGACACCAAAATCACTCTTAACCTTCTATCTGCGGCTAAGGTTGAGAGATATCTACGAAAGGGTTGTTAGGGTATATGGTATTTTACACTATGTAAACAGAGGCTGGTGTAGCCTTGGAAAGTATCCCTATAGTATCCCTGATGTTTTTTCGGAGGGTGTCAGTGGATTACCTCTAGATAGGGAAGTGGAGTTTTTGATTGATTTGAGGCTTGGAGCATGTCCAATTTCTAAAACCCCATACCGAATAGCCCTAAGCAAGATGGCGAAGCTAAAGAAGCAGATTAAGGAACTACTTGAGAAAGAGTTCATACGGCCCAGTATATCACCCTGGGATGCTTCAGTGCTTTTTGTAAAGAAGAAATACGAAAGCTTGCGTCTCTGTATCAATTACCAAGAGCTGAACAAGGTGACCGTTAAGAACAAGTATCCGCTCCCTATAATTGATGATTTGCTAGATCAGTTGTATGGTTCCTGTGTATTCTCAAAGATCAATTTGTGATCGGGATACCATCAGTTAAGAGTCAAAGTAGAAGATATATCGAAGACTGCTTTCAAGACCAGATATGGGCATTACGAGTTTCTAGTGATATTGTTTGGGCTGACCAATGCACCTGCTATGTTCATGGACTACATGAATTGAATCTTTCATCCGTACTTAGACCAGTTCATTGTAGTCTTTATCGATGATATACTAGTGTACTCACGGAGTGAGGCTAAACACAAACGACATCTGAGAACTGTGTTGAACGATTACGGGATAGGCAACTCTATGCCAAGCTGAGTAAGTGTGAATTCTGGCTTTTAGAGGTAAAGTTTATGGGCCACGTTGTTTCATAACAAGGGGTGGTTGTGTATCCTAGTAAGGTGAAAGCAGTACTGAACTGGAAGAGACCAAAGACTGTATTTGAAATACACAGTTTTCTGGGTCTAGCTGGCTATTACCAAAGATTTATACAGAAATTCTCCAGAATTGTATTACCGTTGACGAAATTGACTCGGAAGGCTCAACATTTTGTGTGGGATGAGAATTGTGAAAAGAGCTTCATAGAGTTAAAGCAGAGGTTAACCATAACACCAGTATTAACGATCCTAGATCTGCAGTTTTCATATGTTGTTTATACATATGCCAGTGGGCACGGATTGGGATGCATATTGATGCAGCATGGCTGAGTAGTGGCATATGCATCCAGATAGCTGAAACCTCATGAATTGAACTATCCCACCCATGATCTTAAGTTAGCGGTAATCATGTTTTCTTTGAAAATCTAGAGACATTATCTCTATGGTGAGACCGTAGAGCTGTACTGTGACCACAAGAGTTTGAAATACTTGTACGATCATAAAGAACTTAATATGAGGCAACGCAGATGGATGTAGTTGTTGAAGGATTACAACCTCAAAATCAAGTATCATCCCGATAAGGCTAATATCATCGCTGATGCATCAAGCTGGAAATTAGTGCAGGTGGCAGCCATGATGATCTATGAGCAGAAACTGATCGAGGATTTCAAAGACCTAAATCTATCTAGTTAGATTCTGTTAGGCAGTGGGGTCAACCAGATATACCATGATCTGAGGGTGGCAATTGAAGAAGCCCAACGACATGATGATGAAGCGCTATCTATCAGAGGTATGATTGATAAGGGCGAGACTCAGGATTATGACTTGTTACTCAGCGAGCTAGTCAGGTACAAGAAGCGGATTTACGTTCCACCAAGACTAGAACTGAAACGACAAATCCTGGAGGAGGCGCATAAGAGTAAGTATACTCTGCATCCAGGAGCTACAAAGATGTACGATGACTTAAAGGCTCAATACTATTGGCCAAGAATGAAAAGAGAAGTGACTGAGTTCGTTGCTCGTTGCTTGACATGTCAGAAAGTAAAAAGTTGATCATCAATGACCATTGGGGCTTTTGACGAATCATAAGATACTTGAGTGGAAGTGGGAAAGCATTACTATGGATTTTGTGACAGGACTGCCTAAGGTCAGAAACCATGACGATATATGGGTGATAGTTGATAGATTCACAAAGACAGCCCACTTCCTTCCAATTAGCATTCACTATTATCCTGATAGACTGATAGAGATCTACATTAAGGAGATTGTGAGATTACAAGGTACTCAGAAGAATATTATCTCTGATCGAGATCCATGATTCACTTCCAAGTTTTAGAAGGCGGTACATGAAGCGTTGGGTAGCAAGCTCCAATTCAATATGGTATATCATCCTCAAACTGATAGGCAGACACAACAAACGATCCAAACCCTTGAGGAGATGCTAAGGGCATGTGTGCTTGATTTTAAAGGTAGCTGGGACAAATTCCTTCCATTGGCTGAGTTTGCCTACAACAACAGTTATCATTCAAGCATCCAGATGGCTCTGTATGAGGTGCTCTACGGGAGGAAGTGTCAATCGCCTATATGCTGGACTGAGTTCTCTGAGAAGGAATTGCTAGGGCTAGATCTTATTGATTAGACAACGGAGTAGATAAAGTTGATCAAGCAGAGATTTCTTGCTGCTCAGAGCCAATAGAAAAGTTATGCAGATAGGAGGCAAAAACGTCTAGAATTTGAAGTCGGTGACCATCTATTCATGAAAGCATCACCTATTACGGGCATTGGCAAAGCATTGAAAGCAAAGAAGCTGCAATCAAGATACATTGGCTTGTTCGAGATCTTAAAGAAGATTGGGCCCGTAGCGTACCGTATCACTTTGCCATCAAGTTTGAAGAGGCTACACGATGTTTTCCATGTTTCCCAAATAAAAAAGTATCAACCTGATCCAGAACACGTAATAGAGTATGAAGATGTGGAAATGCGTGAAGATTTGACTTACGAAGTCATGCCCTACCAAATCATTGATCAGCAGGAAAAGTAACTCAAAACAAAGAGCATTATGTTCGTCAAAGTTGTCTAGAAAGGGTTATCATCAAAGTAGGGGAGAGCTGTAACACCCCAAATTTTATATTCACCAAATAATTTATAATTATTTGCAAAAAAAATAATATATAATTATTGGGATTATGTTGTGCCAAGTGTCATTAATCTAAGCCAAGGATTAAATAAAATTGAGTGGAAATGTATGACACAAATTGGAAGAAGATAAGACCAAGTACAAAGGTGATGTCGTAACTCATTAAACTGCCATTTATTAAATAAGGTAAAATGAGAGATAATATTAAGCCTTTTCATCTCATTTCTCTTTCTCATTTACGTTGGGAAATAAAGAGAGGAGAAAAAGGAAGAGTCATATTTGGTGGTGGATAAGATTAAGTACAAGTGTGTCATAAAGATCCCAATTTTTGGATAAAGTTAATTAAGAGAGAGTGGGATATATTATTAAACATGAGGCTTCATATCTTCCCACCCCATTTGGACGCCTAAGAGTAAGAGAAAGAGGAGAGGAAAAGTGTCTTGGAGACTTGAGAAGTTTGAGAGCACAAGGGAGCTTGAAGAAGCAAAATCAAAGGTAACGGTTGTGAAATTCACATGTTCTTGCCTCTAAATTCATGAGCAACCCTCTCTATCATTTAATTCTTCTTGAAACGTACATATGGCAGGAGGAAAATCAAGGGAAAGAAGGAGTGAGGTAGGACGAAATCAAAGGTAAATTCATAAACCTTACTCTCTTAAGTTGTGTTGTTGATGTAATTGGATTGTTGACATGTTGGATAAGTTTGTAAATTTGGAAAGTCTTAAACCTAAGGGGTTATGATTCCCAAATTTCTTTAAATCATAAGTAGTATGTGTTTAAATGGCTTAATAATGGATTAGAAGTGAAAAGGAGTGAGCTTTAAAGGTTAAAACACAAAAGAGCCATTTTCCCTTTTCTTGAGCCATATTTCAGTCAGTACTGTTATGGGGGAAGGAGTTGGATTTACAATGATTTGATGATTCCATTAAGAACAGGAGGGAAACTTAGGTGGGGTTACAGTTGGTCACTTTTTCGAAAAAGGCCGAAAAAGTATAATTACGAAAACGCCCCTAAAACCCTATGTAACCCCCTCACCGTAATCATATCCGAATTTCGAAATTTAAGTGAATTAGAGACCAATAAGATAAAATCACAATTTATAATCCGACCTCCAAGAGATGGGGTATTTAAAAAAATCAGTTATAAAGTATACTTAATCCTGGTCTCACATTCACGTGCGGATATAACTACCAGAGAAATCAGAGTACATAATAAATATCAAAGTGCGGAAACCAAAATCCCGGCAAACCCCGGGTTACTTACATAAATAACTTGGGTTTAAGATTTCCCAATTATGGGGATTACACAACCAAAATAATCGTTTACATTATTATGTACAATTGTCAATCCCACATCCAAAACTATGATAACCAACTACCACTTAGATTTCGGAGTAAGCCTAACTACTCCTGGTTGTCCGCTTCCCTTTCGAGCCACTCGCCCTGTCTGAAAAGGTTAGTCATATGGAAGGGGTGAGATTCTAAAGAATCCCAGTAGTAACAACAATTTCATACCACATGCAATCACAGAATATGCACACCAATCATCTCATACAGCAACACAAGTCACTCCACCCTCATCCCCTTTTACCGCCGGGAAGGCATACGACCTTAACCCGAACCGTTGTTAGCGACTCAGGGACTATTGGCGTGGCAGTGCATACAAATAGCCACACGGCTCAAATATAGCCTTTCGGCTTTCACAATGGCCCGTCGGCCTTCACAAATAGCCTTTCGGCTCACAATTAGCCTTTCGGCCCACATATACACATAGGTCACACCCTAACCTCATCCCCTTTTACCGCCGGGAAGGCATACGACCTTCACCCGAACCGTTGTTAGCGACTCAGGGACTATTGGTATAGCGGTGCTTCCACAGTTTTCACAAAACTTGCAGCATACGATTTTCATTTCAAAAACAATGACATAATATACATACAATGTATCACACAAGGTATAAAGAAAGAGTCACTACATGTATCCTTCCTGACTGGCTCTGGCACCTTAGCCTCACGAGGACGACAGATGTCAAATCCTATATCAATTAGGGACAACCAATCAATCTCTTTTCCATATCTACATTTCAATAATACTCTAAGTTGGTTATCATTTAGGACTCTTTAGATGACTATTAGAGGCCTAAACATATGCCTAAAGGGTTGGAAGACACTACCCAAAAGACCCCTTACTCGAAGGCAAAACACAGATTTTTGGTCATCTCACTCGAGCACAGATGCTCTCACTCGAGCACGAGTACGGACATCACTCGAGCACAACAGAAAGTGAGACTGCGAGTGAGCACCCGAGAGCGCACACACACAGCTCTCCAAGCACAGGATCACTCGAGCACAGCCATGTGTGCTCGAGCACACACCCCATTCTCGCGAGTGAGAAAGCACACTCGTGCAACTTTCCCGCGAGCATCAACCCGAGAGCACCAACTCACACCAGAAGCACAAGCTCACTCGAGCACGACCCTCAGTGCTCGAGTGAAACGGCTATGCCCGCGAGTGTCAGAGCACACTCTTGGCATCAACCAGCGAGTGAGGTCCCGAAAGCAACCTCAACTCCAGACTCGCACCTTCACTCGAGCAGAACCATGCTCACTCGAGCATGTTCTTCGCTCACTCGAGCACAAGGCGATGCTCTCGAGCACAACCCATAAAACCCAGATAACTCCAAGCACAACAGGGAAAAACTTGCATATCACTCGAGCACGTTCTTCCTCTGCTCGAGTGATGTGCATCAGAGACCAGAAACGCAGCCAAAAACCAGAAACTCCAGATGGTCAAATTCACTCCCAAAGGTTCCCCAAACTCTTCCCAATGCTCACACACACTAAGCACTAACTAGGGAACATATTGGCCACTTCAAAAACACCTCAAAAACCAATTTAACCACAATCATTCATTAAGGTCTCAATGACACATCATATCCAAATTCCCTTAACACCTTTTTAACATTCCAAATTACATCAAATGATCATATATCTCCAAACTAAATCATTTTCAATCATCAATCATAATGATCTTCACATTTCCAGAAATAGGCATATTTAGGGCAAAAATTCCAGATTTGACCAACTTAGCCAAAAATCACTAGCAATACATTAAAATGCACTAAATGCCTACCTCTTCTCCTTGCCCACTCAAGAACCTTGATTCCTCAACTTTCCACTTTCGACCAACTCACAAATCACCACTTCTCAAGATTCTACAATCATCACAATGTAGCTCTCATTGAGATGAACAAGATTATAGAAGAGGTTTGGAGCAAAGGAGAATCACAACTTACCAAGATTCAAGCTTTTCTTCCCCTCTTTCTTGCTTATCCAGCGAAAAATGGAGGAAGGAGAGGAGAGAGAGAAATGGGAGGAGGATGATGATAGAGAAGAAGCACCTCTCTCTTGCACACACACACTCAACCGAATAGAGAGAGAGAGAAAAGAAAAAGTGCTATTTTGTCTTCTAGTGCTTCATCCAATGGCCACTCACATGCCACTTGTCATCATCTACTCAATTCCCTCTTTAAGCTCACCAAATCACAACACATAGGATTCCGACCCACGGTCAAGGAATCACAACCATTGATCTTAAATACCACATGTATTTATTCCTAAAACTTACATTACATTAATCATAATAGTGCTTAATTACACTAATTACAATGATTATCAGAGTTATCAGTCCTAATCACAAATCAGGATATTACAATTCTCCCCTCGTCAAATAAATTTCGTCCTCGAAATTTGCTACACCACTTGAGCCATAAACTCCGGATATCGCCTTCGCATATCTTCTTCCATTTCCCAAGTTGCTTCCCGCTGTGTCATACCCTTCCAGATCACCTTCACATAAAGGATACTCCGGTGTCTGAGCCGACGTTCTTCTCGTTCAATTATCTGCTCTGGCTCCACCGCATACGTGAAGTTATCTCGCAACTCCACATTCTCATACTCAACGACATGAGATGGATCTGGTTGGTACTTCTTCAATTGGGAAACATGAAATACATCATGAAGTCTGCTCAAGTTCGGAGGTAAGGCTACTCGGTATGCAACAGGCCCAATCCTATCAAGGATCTCAAAAGGACCTATATACCTTGGGCTTAACTTCTTTCGCTTTATAGCTCGCCCAATGCCGGTGACAGGAAATACTCTCAGGAATACATGATCACCGACCTCGAATTCTAGAGGCCTTCTCCTCTTGTCTGCATAACTCTTTTGCCAACTCTGAGCTGCAAGAAGCCTCTTACGAATGATTCGAATCTGAGCTGAGGTTTGATCCACAAGATCCGGCCCATAGAGTTTCCTCTCGGACAACTCATTCCAACACAATGGCGATTGGCATTTTCTTCCATACAATGCCTCATACGGCGCCATCTGAATGCTCGCATGATAACTATTGTTGTAGGCGAACTCCGCAAGTGGAAGAAAACGATCCCAACTCCCTTTGAAGTCAAGAACACATGCCCGCAACATATCCTCTAAGGTCTGAATAGTCCTCTCTGACTGTCCGTCCGTCTGAGGATGATAGGCTGTACTGAATCTCAACTGAGTACCCAGTGCCTCATGCAATGCCTTCCAAAATCTCGAAGTGAAACGAGGATCTCGATCGGAGATGATATTCTTTGATACACCATGGAGTTTCACAATTTCACGAACATAAATCTCTGCTAGCTTGTCCGGCGAGTAACTAGCATTGATCGGTAAGAAGTGTGCTGACTTCGTTAACCGGTCCACGATGACCCAGATCGCGTCATAATTTCTGATCTTGGGTAATCCCACAACAAGATCCATGGTTACACTTTCCCATTTCCATTCCGGAATTTCAGGACTCTGCAACAAACCAGGCGGTCTTTGGTGTTCAATCTTCACCTTCTGACATGTGAGACACCTTGCCACATATTTCTTCACATCACTCTTCATTCCCGGCCACCAATACACAGATTTCAAACCATGATACATTTTGGTCATACCCGGATGAAGAGTATACCGGCTCTTATGTGCCTCCTCTAAGATCTTCTGTCTCAAATCCGCCTTTAGTGGAACGCACACTCTTTTCTGATAGCGAACCAATCCACGAGGCGACACATCATAGCCCTGAGCTTCTCCACGCTCTATTCTAGACAGGTTACGCTGTATCCAGTCATCTTGCCTCTGAGCTTCTTCAATCTCAGCTCTCAAGTCACTTTCCCCTTGGGAAATATTATAGTTGGCACAGATGATCTGGTTCGCCAGATTCATATCACGAAAGTCAGCAATCAATTTCTCCTCATGTATCATCATAGCTGCCACAACCACAGCCTTTCGACTAAGAGCATCAACGACTACATTCGCCTTACCCGGATGATATTTTATTTCCAGGTTGTAGTCCTTAAGCAACTCCATCCAGCGCCGTTGTCTCATATTCAATTCTTTCTGATCATACAGATATTTGAGACTCTTGTGGTCGCAGTACAGTTCCACAGTCACACCATACAAATAATGCCTCCAAATCTTCAAGGCAAACACAATAGCCGCAAGCTCCAGATCATGAGTGGGATAGTTCAATTCATGAGGTCTGAGCTGTCGAGAGGCATAGGCCACCACACGTCCCTGCTGCATAAGGACACACCCTAATCCCTGCCCACTGGCATTAGAATACACAACGTATGTCAAACTGGGATCGGGCAAAATCAACACAGGTGCCGTAGTCAACCTCTCCTTCAGCTCCACAAAGCAATTTTCACATTTCTCATCCCACACAAACGGTTGATCCTTTCTCGTGAGCTTGGTCATTGGCAACGCAATACGGGAGAAATTCTGAATGAATCTCCGATAATAACCTGCAAGACCCAGAAAACTGCGTACCTCTGCCACAGATTCTGGCCTCTTCCAGTTCAGTACTGCTTCCACTTTACTAGGATCCACAGCGACCCCACCTTACGAAATAACATGGCCTAAGAATTTCACTTCTGATAGCCAAAACTCGCACTTACTCAACTTAGCATAGAGTTGCTTTTCACGCAATATATTCAACACAATTCTCAAATGATGCTCATGCTCTTCTCTACTCTTAGAGTATATCAAAATATTGTCGATAAATACCACAACAAACTGATCTAGGTATTGCCGAAAAATACGGTTCATGTAATCCATGAATACTGCAGGCGCATTGGTCAACCCAAATGGCATCACCAAAAATTCATAATGACCATACCTAGTCCGGAAAGCAGTTTTCGGAACATCTTCCGCTTTCACCCGCAGTTGATGATACCCCGACCTTAGATCAATCTTGGAGAATACACACGAGCCAGATAATTGATCTAACAAGTCATCAATTCTAGGGAGAGGGTACTTATTCTTGACGGTAATCTTATTCAACTCTCGATAGTCGATACACAAACGAAGACTCCCGTCTTTCTTTTTCACAAACAAAACTGGAGCACCCCAAGGCGACACACTGGGTCTGATAAACCCTTTCTCAAGCAAATCCTCAATCTGCTTTTTCAACTCCGCCATTTCATTTGGAGCCATACGATATGGGGCTTTGGATATCGAACCCGCTCCAGACATAATGTCAAACGGAAACTGAACTTCCCTTTCCGGAGGTAATCCACTTAAGTCATCCGGAAAAACCTCAGGGAATTCATTCACTATGGGTATACTATTCAAAGTTTCACTGGTTTCTCCTTGTACTGAAAAGAAAACCATATACCCTTGACAACCCTTCTGCAAATATCTCTCAGCCTTAGTCGTCGAAAGGAAATTCAAATCAATATTTCCATCCTCATTATTCTGAGAAACAGGATATACAATCCTCTTGTTCCCACAATCTAACAACACATTGTTAGCTCTCAACCAATCAAATCCCAAAATGATTTCTAATTGGCAGAGCGGTAGACAAATCAGATCTATCACCGACTCACGACCCTCTACGGTTATAACACAATTCAAGCAGGCATCCGTAGTTACAGCCTTTACACCCATCGATGTTGACACAATCAATTCGAATGGTAACTTATACACATTCATACCCAGACGCTTTACACAATCATACGCAATAAATGAGTGACTTGCACCCGAGTCAAACAATGCTTGCAATACAAATCCATTAAGAAGAATTGTACCTTGTATCAGCTCTGGGGATTTCCGGGCTTCCTCATGAGTCATAGCAAATACTCTGCCCTGAGTCCTCGGTCTCTGCTCCGCTTGCGGTCATTGGCAATCTCTAGAAAGATGTCCGGGTTGCTTACAATTAAAGCAGATCATCTCACCCTGACAGTTCTTGCCATAATGTGACTGATTACAGCGAGGACATTTCCGCTCAATCCCCGATCTCTGGGGTTCATGATCTCTGGGCTGGTAGGGCTTCTTACCACTGCCCTTATACGAAAATGACGATCCCGAGCCCTTCCGCTTCTGAGGAGCACCGCTCTTACTGGGCTCACTATAACCACCAGTAGTCTTAGCCGGATACAACTCTTTCAGATTACTCTCTGTGATCCGACACTCTTCAACGGCCTTGTTGAACTTAGAGAACTGATGGGTGGCTATTCTCTTCCTCATATCACGCCTCAAGCCCCGAATAAGCAAGTCTGAGCTCAACTCTTCGTCATCCCTCTTCTGAAGATAAGAGGAGTATCGGGACAACCGGGTGAATCGGGACAAATATTCATCAAATGACTCCGTGTCCCCTTGCTTGATATTCAAGAACTCGGTCTCCTTCTCAAGCCTCACCGACTTGGGAAAGTATTTCTCATCGAAGTGCTGCTGAAACACTTCCCAGGTCAATGGTATATTCTTGCTCTTCAATGATAGAGCAATATTCCGCCACCAGCGGTCTGCATCACCCTCAAGCTTGTACACCGCCAGCTTGGCTTTCACTTCCGAGGGACATTCTAGAACCTCGAATATCTTCTCAAGATGGTTCAACCAGTCTTCCGCCGCCTGAGGATCAAATTTCCCTCTGAATGCCGGAGGTAGGTGTTTACAAAATCTAGAGACCCAAAACTGAAGATATCTTTCCTCATTGACCGACTTCCCATGCGGCCTTCGATTTTCCTCAGTATGAGGAGGCGATTCAAGTGGTCGTGCCGACCCTTCAGCAGTATCCTCTAGTCTAGTCTCCTCTCGGGTTTCCCCTCGAGTTCCTTCTTGAGTAGACTGGCCTCTACCCTCATTGTTCTTTGCTTTCTCCGCTCGAAGCTCTTCCCTAAGCTCCGCAATCATATCCCTTTGATCCCTTATCAAGCCCATCAATTCTTGCATAGGATCCGGTGGATTGTCATTGACCAACTCCACCTCGGGATCTACTTGTTGTCCTCTAGGGCGACCTTTCGTTGTTCTTCTCATTCTACAAAGAACTCACCCATTAATCCAACAATTATGGTATACACATATCTACAGAGCTCATATATCCACAATTATAACTCAAAGATGTGTATACGAGCAAACATTCAGAATTAATCCTCTATCATTAAGTTCGCACTATGGGAGCTATCCTAGCAAACTCTACCCTTGCCAGGAACTGCAGCTCTGATACCAAAAATGTAACCCCCTCACCGTAATCATATCCGAATTTCAAAATTTAAGTGAATTAGAGACCAATAAGATAAAATCACAATTTATAATCCGACCTCCAAGAGATGGGGTATTTAAAAAAAATCAGTTATAAAGTATACTTAATCCTGGTCTCACATTCACGTGCGGATATAACTACCAGAGAAATCAGAGTACATAATAAATATCAAAGTGCGGAAACCAAAATCCCGGTAAACCCCGGGTTACTTACATAAATAACTTGGGTTTAAGATTTCCCAATTATGGGGATTACACAACCAAAATAATCGTTTACATTATTATGTACAATTGTCAATCCCACATCCAAAACTATGATAACCAACTACCACTTAGATTTCGGAGTAAGCCTAACTACTCCTGGTTATCCGCTTCCCTTTCGAGCCACTCGCCCTGTCTGAAAAGGTTAGTCATATGGAAGGGGTGAGATTCTAAAGAATCCCAGTAGTAACAACAATTTCATACCACATGCAATCACAGAATATGCACACCAATCATCTCATACAGCAACACAAGTCACTCCACCCTCATCCCCTTTTACCGCCGGGAAGGCATACGACCTTAACCCGAACCGTTGTTAGCGACTCAGGGACTATTGGCGTGGCAGTGCATACAAATAGCCACACGGCTCAAATATAGCCTTTCGGCTTTCACAATGGCCCGTCGGCCTTCACAAATAGCCTTTCGGCTCACAATTAGCCTTTCGGCCCACATATACACATAGGTCACACCCTAACCTCATCCCCTTTTACCGCCGGGAAGGCATACGACCTTCACCCGAACCGTTGTTAGCGACTCAGGGACTATTGGTATAGCGGTGCTTCCACAGTTTTCACAAAACTTGCAGCATACGATTTTCATTTCAAAAACAATGACATAATATACATACAATGTATCACACAAGGTATAAAGAAAGAGTCACTACATGTATCCTTCCTGACTGGCTCTGGCACCTTAGCCTCACGAGGACGACAGATGTCAAATCCTATATCAATTAGGGACAACCAATCAATCTCTTTTCCATATCTACATTTCAATAATACTCTAAGTTGGTTATCATTTAGGACTCTTTAGATGACTATTAGAGGCCTAAACATATGCCTAAAGGGTTGGAAGACACTACCCAAAAGACCCCTTACTCGAAGGCAAAACACAGATTTTTGGTCATCTCACTCGAGCACAGATGCTCTCACTCGAGCACGAGTACGGACATCACTCGAGCACAACAGAAAGTGAGACTGCGAGTGAGCACCCGAGAGCACACACACAGCTCTCCAAGCACAGGATCACTCGAGCACAGCCATGTGTGCTCGAGCACACACCCCATTCTCGCGAGTGAGAAAGCACACTCGTGCAACTTTCCCGCGAGCATCAACCCGAGAGCACCAACTCACACCAGAAGCACAAGCTCACTCGAGCACGACCCTCAGTGCTCGAGTGAAACGGCTATGCCCGCGAGTGTCAGAGCACACTCTTGGCATCAACCAGCGAGTGAGGTCCCGAAAGCAACCTCAACTCCAGACTCGCACCTTCACTCGAGCAGAACCATGCTCACTCGAGCATGTTCTTCGCTCACTCGAGCACAAGGCGATGCTCTCGAGCACAACCCATAAAACCCAGATAACTCCAAGCACAACAGGGAAAAACTTGCATATCACTCGAGCACGTTCTTCCTCTGCTCGAGTGATGTGCATCAGAGACCAGAAACGCAGCCAAAAACCAGAAACTCCAGATGGTCAAATTCACTCCCAAAGGTTCCCCAAACTCTTCCCAATGCTCACACACACTAAGCACTAACTAGGGAACATATTGGCCACTTCAAAAACACCTCAAAAACCAATTTAACCACAATCATTCATTAAGGTCTCAATGACACACCATATCCAAATTCCCTTAACACCTTTTTAACATTCCAAATTACATCAAATGATCATATATCTCCAAACTAAATCATTTTCAATCATCAATCATAATGATCTTCACATTTCCAGAAATAGGCATATTTAGGGCAAAAATTCCAGATTTGACCAACTTAGCCAAAAATCACTAGCAATACATTAAAATGCACTAAATGCCTACCTCTTCTCCTTGCCCACTCAAGAACCTTGATTCCTCAACTTTCCACTTTCGACCAACTCACAAATCACCACTTCTCAAGATTCTACAATCATCACAATGTAGCTCTCATTGAGATGAACAAGATTATAGAAGAGGTTTGGAGCAAAGGAGAATCACAACTTACCAAGATTCAAGCTTTTCTTCCCCTCTTTCTTGCTTATCCAGCGAAAAATGGAGGAAGGAGAGGAGAGAGAGAAATGGGAGGAGGATGATGATAGAGAAGAAGCACCTCTCTCTTGCACACACACACTCAACCGAATAGAGAGAGAGAGAAAAGAAAAAGTGCTATTTTGTCTTCTAGTGCTTCATCCAATGGCCACTCACATGCCACTTGTCATCATCTACTCAATTCCCTCTTTAAGCTCACCAAATCACAACACATAGGATTCCGACCCACGGTCAAGGAATCACAACCATTGATCTTAAATACCACATGTATTTATTCCCAAAACTTACATTACATTAATCATAATAGTGCTTAATTACACTAATTACAATGATTATCAGAGTTATCAGTCCTAATTACAAATCGGGATATTACACCCTAAATCGGGGCTATCAAGGGTATTTTCATAATTTTACACTGAATTTGGTGATTTTGAGCCCGGGAATGGATTCCTTGGGTGAAAATACGTCAAGATAGCCCTAGTGAAAATTTTGAGAAAATGTACCATCAGGCCGGGTACGACACGGCCGGGTCGGAGTCCCGGGGGTATTTTGGTAAAATTTTACCATAGACTAATATAATCACAAGAAATACTATGAAAGAGTCTAAAATGATACTCGATAGGTTATGACCTATTTCTTGTAAATTTAATATTTTAGGACCGAGTCGGAGGCCCGACACGACACGTTTTACGAGTCACATTTAAAAAGGGGGTTATAAGGCTTTGAGGTAGGAACATTATCCTTCATACATCATGCCGTAGTTATATGATTGTGTGGTTGCCATTGTTGTAAATGTATTTTATTAATCAATATGTTTTGCCCAGAGAGGGGCCAATAGTGCCAGAGGCACTTACACTAGAGTTGGTGAGAACCCAATCAGTGTAGAATAGTGGGGCTGGGCCCTACTCATGTATACATGCATATGGTGTGTTTATATTGTTCAATAATTGGTGCATACATGACGCATACCATATTTACTTTTCGCACTTTTTATGAATGATAGCATGTTTCTACTAGGATTCTTTGGAATCTCACCCTATTTTTAAATAAACATCTCAGCGGCTGCCAGTGGGTCAAAGGGTAAAGGCGTTGATGCTGGGAAGTGATTGGCATATGTCGCAAGGCAAGGATAGGATCGTGGTTATAATTAGTTTATATTTAGATATTTTGGAGAATTCTGTAAATATTAAGTTTTCGCTGTATTTTCTGTATTTCGTTGATGAACGACGACGGGATTGTAAACGAATATTTTATCAGTATAATTGTACTTTTCTGTATGCCCATGAAATTCCGTCTTTATTACTCTTCAAATATCAAAATGGAAACGGGTGTTGACACATACCACTGAATAATACATAAATGTTATTGATCAAAAGTTAACTATACAATAGGTTCAATATTTATATACACAGGAGGCCCATTCAACGGCCTAACATACTAAAGACTGAACAACTTAATAATACACGTGTCTAACTAACTAATACAATTTACAACACTCTCCCTCAAGTTAGGAATTGTGTAACCACACGTTCCTAACTATCTTAAATTGTATTGACATTGAGGACCTCCAAGCCCTTTTGTTAGAATATTTACCAATTGCTCTGAAAACCTCAAATATCCAAAAGTAATAACTTTCCTCAATAATTTCTCACACACAAAGTGACAATCAACCTTAATATGCTTTGTCCGCTCATAAAAAACTGAATTGGTTGCAATATGAATTACAACTTTATTATCACAATAAACCTATGCTGGCTCAATATTTTACACATGCAACTCTTTCATTAAATCAACAAGAAAAACCAACTCAAAGACGACCATTCCTAGGGCCCTATATTTAGCCTCTGCTAAGGACTTGGAAACCATGTTTTGCTTTCTTGATTTCTAACAAATCAAAGAGTCTCCTAGCTTTACTAAAAACATAGTAACCAATCTTTTTGTGTTAGGGCAGCTGGCATGATCTGAGTCACAATAGTACTCCATAGTCATTGAAATTGCTGCCGATAGAAAAATGCCATGTCCTAGACAGTTCTTTAAGTATGTAACTAGCCTTAGTGTTGCAGCCATGTGGGAATCCTTTAGAAACTGCATAAATTGACTCAGCACTTGCACAGTGAAAGCAATATCAGGTCTATTCAATGTTAAATACAATAATTTACCGATTAGCTTTCTATAAGGTCTTGGGTCTTGGAGGAAGTGATCCTCTTTAGTCTTCTCTCCATTGAGTTAATCTTCCTTAATCTCCTCTGTAGTAAGCTTGAGATATTGCTCATAAAGAGTAGTATAAGTTTCTGAATCATTAATTAATGTTTGATCAATTAGTTCCATTGCATGTTTTCTTTGGTTAAGAAATATGCCTTGAGTAGACCTTAAAACTTTAAGGCCCAAAAAAAACTTTGAAGTTCGTAGATCCTTAATTCTAAATTTAATGTGCAAATACCTTTTGACTTTATTAATAACATGAATACTGTTTCCAGTTATCAGTAAATCATCCACATAAGCTAAAATAAATACAATATTAAAACCTGTCCTTTTTTGAAATAAGGCATAATCGTGTTTACTCTGGGAAAACCCACCCTTTACCAAGGATTGTGTCAATTTTTCATTCCACTGCCTCAAGGCATGTTTGAGGCCATAGAGAGACTTTTCCAACTTGTACACGCCATAACCATACTCCCCCTTTTATTGATAACCTGGTGACAATGTCAACATCCGTTTCCATTTCAATAATCGAAGAGTAATAAAGACGGAATTTCATGGGCATACAGAAAATCATATATATACTGATAACAGCATTCGTTTACAATCCCAAAGTCGTTCGTAGACAAAATTAGAATACAGCGGAAACTTCAATATATACAAGTTTCCCCAAAATATCTTAAGCATAAACTAATTCCAACCACCGTCTTTAACCTTTCCTTAAGACATGTGCCAATCACTTCTCGACGTCTACGCCTTTGCCTTTCATCCCACTGGCACCCGCTGAGATGTTTGTTTTAGAAAAAGGGGTGAGATTCCAAGGAATCCCAGTAGAAACATGCTATCGTTCATAGAAAATGTGAAAAGTAAATATGCTATGTGTCATGCATGCACCAATTAATGAACAATATAAGCACATTATCTACATGTATATATGAGTAGGGCCCATCCCTACTGATCTGCATCGGTTGGATTCTCACCAACTCCTAGTGTAAATGCCCTTGGCACTAATTGCCCCTCTCTAAATAAAACATGTTGATTAATAAAGTACATTTACAAATAATGGCATCCACACAATCATATAACTATAGCATGATGTATCAATGTCCCTACCTCAGTTCTTTCAACCCCTTTTTAGTGTGCCTCGTAAAACATCTCTTCCGACTTCCAACTCGATCCTAAAATATTAAATGTACAAGAAATAAGTCATAACCTATCCAAGTATTATTTTAGACTCTTCCATAGCGTTTCTTATGGTTATATTAGTCTATGATAAAATTTTACCAAAATGCCCCAGAGACTCCGGCTCGGCCCGGCCCAGTTGTACCCGGCCCGATAGCACATTTTCTCAAAATTTTGACTAGGCTATCCTGATGTATTTTCACCCAATGAATCCATTTTATGGCTCAAAATCACCAAATTTAGTGCCAAATTATGAAAATACTCTTAACAGCCCTGATTTAGGGTTTTAGGGGCGTTTTCATAATTATGCTTTTTTCTGCCTTTTCAGAAAAAAGTGACCAACTGTAACCCCACTTATTTTTACCTCCTGAATCCAATGGAACCATCAATTTAATGAAAATCCAACCTCTACCCCTAGATCTGACCTTGGCCGAAACATAGGTCAAGAAAAAGGAAAAATTGGACTTTTGTGTTTTAGCTTCCAAAGCTTGTACCTTTTCACTTATAATCCCTTATTAACTCATTTAAACACATTCTAATCATTATTTAAAGAAATTTGGGCAGCATAACCCCTTAAGATTAAGACTTTCCAAATTTACAACTTCACCAAAAATCACCAAATCAACCACAACCTTCAACAACAACATCATACAAGAATAGATTTAAGGTTTGTGAGGTTACCTCTTAAGATCTTGAGTCCTTTCTCTCTCTAGACGTCATCTCCTCTCTCTCTTTGAGCTCAACACATGTCTTCAAGATCATGGATTCCATGAAGAAGATAGGTTCAGAGAAGGTTTTCATGGAAGATCACAAGAAAACTCTTAAGAAATCTCACTTATCTTAAACTTCTTCTTCTCTCTAGAACTTGAGAGCTCTCTCTCTCTCTCTCTCTCTCCTCTTCTTGTGTTGGACAAAAATAAGGAAGGGAAGAGGAAGGAAGAGTGCTTCATAAAATATCTCCCTTCATCCTACACCACATGATTTTCATCGAGGCATATGATGGTGACACTTGTCACAATCCACACCTCCTTCATACTTGTGTCATAATTGCTCCATTAGGCTTCCATTAGCATTGAACTAATTTCCTCTTCCTTTTGGTTAGCATAAAACCATCCCCCCTTATGTGTTTCCTAACCAAATGAGTTTTCTCCAACTAATCCAACCATGCACTCAAGTAGTGTACCATTATCATCATTAATCATGATTACTATGTCCATGTAGAATTATTCTAAGGCAATTAGACATGTGTTCATTTTCATAAATCATATACTAATCCCCTTACCATATGATAATGACACTTGGCATGTTTATGAGCCAAATAATTATTTATCCCTCCTATTTCTTTATTTCACAATTTATACAATCACCATTACATCTTTCTTTTTCAAATTCGCAACAATTAGCAATTTTGGTAGATTTTCTGACCAAACTTTAAAAAATCATAAATAAATTTGTACACATCTTTTTAGAGTGATTCCAAAGGCTATGGAACCCTTATTGAGTCTAGTTTCAAGAAAAATTATGGATTTTAGCCAATTGGAAGCACATCATTCCCAATTTTCATTTCTTTGACCACTGCTTTAGAGACTTTCCAGATTTTCTGAGCTAACTTCAAAAATCTATAACTCTTTGTACATAGCTTCAATTGATTCATATGACCTATCAAATTAAAGCTTAGGATGTCTACTTTCATCTTGTAAAATATCATAATTTTTTATCATCATTTGTTCTTCCAAAACAACATGACAAACTCACTATCTCGCAGGGATTTCACTGAAAACACTGTTCACCTTTCAATTTTCAATATTTAATTCCTATAGCCTTAAATATTCACCATTTTATTAAATATATAAAATAATCACAATATATTCTTGGTGAATAAAATTTGGTGTAAAATAAACAATCTCATATATACCTTCTCATGGAGGTCTCCTTGCAAGAAATCGTTATCCACATCTATATGCTACAATGACCAATTATGAATGGTAGCAAGAGAAAGTGTCACACCCTTATTTTAATTTCACCTTTACCAGAGTATTTACGGAAAATGATATATTGTTCAGTGGACGACACATGAATAGTATAAATATACTGATAATATATGCATGATTACAGAAATTCCCCATAGGAGTTTGTCAACACCCATTTCCATTTCGATAATCGAAGAATAATAAAGACGGAATTCAATGAGCATACAGAACGGTACAGTTATACTAATAAAAATATTTATTTACAATACCGATATCGTTCATCAACGAAATACAAAAAATACCGCGGAAACTTAATATTTACAGGATAACCCAAAATATCTAAGGCACAAACTAATTATAACCACTATATTGCCCTCGCCTTAAGACATGAGCTGATTACTTCTCGGCATCCACGCCTTTGCCCTTCGATCCACTGGCGCCAGATGATATATTTGTTTTTGAAAAAGGGTGAGATTCTGAAGAATTCCCATAGAGACATACGATCGACATATAAAATGTGAAAATTAAATATGCAATGCACTGTATTAGGCAAAAATGAAAGTTCAATTCGATTCATATAGATTTACCTCAGCTGAGTTACCGGCTATAGCTAGGATTTCTGATAATATACCTCAACTGAGTCATCGGCCACAGCTAGGTTTTTCTGATATACCGTTGTTGGGTAGCGAACCGCAACTAGGAACTGTGCCTCTAGCACGCAATCATATCACAAAATATAGTAACAAATACATATAATTATTCACATAGTGTATAAAAGATGGTAGTCCTTACCTCGAAGTTTGTTAAACCTCTTTTTCAGTGGCGTTTCCGGCGTCCGACTCAGTTCTAAAATATTAAATGTACCATAAATATGTCATAACCTATCCAAGTATCATTTTAGACTCTTCTATAGTGTTTCTTATGGTTATATTAGTCTATAATGAAATTTTACCAAAATACCCTCGGGACCCCAGCCCGGCCTCGCCGTACCCGACCGATGGCATGTTTTTCCAAAATCTTGACTAAGACTATTCTGATGTATTTTCGCCCAAGGAATCCATTTCTGGGCTCGAAATCACCAAATTCACTATCAAATTATGAAATACCCTTGACAGCCCCTATTTAAGGATTTCAGTGGCGTTTTCGTAATATGCTTTTTCAGCCTCTACCGAAAAAGTGACCAATTGTAACCCCACCTATTTTTGCCCACTCAATCCAATGGAACCATTTATTTCATGAAAATCCAACTTTTAACACCAGTTCTGGTTCTAGCCAAAAGTTGAACGAAAAATAAACAAAATGGAGTTTTGTGTTTTAGCTTCCAAAACTTGTACTTTTCCACTTATAATCCTTGGTTAACTCATTTAAATACTTCTTAATCATGATTTATGCAAATTTGGGCAGCATAACCCCATAGGTTTATAGCTTTTCAAATTTACAAAACCAACAACAAACCACCAAACAACTCAAGAATCACAACAACAACATCAATACACTAAGAAGTTGAGGTTTTGGAGATTACCTCCTGATTCTTGGTGTTTCTTTCTCTAGGAAGTCCTTCCTCTCTCTCCTCAACCTTGAAGATTAGCTTGATAAACCATGATTTTCATGAAGAACAAGAGATTAAAGGATGAACTACACAAGATAGGAAGCTTAATCACTTGAACAACAAGTTCTTACCTTAGATCTTGCTTCCTCTTGCTCTCTAAACCTCCAAAGGACTCACAAGCTCACTCTCTCTCTTTTGCTCTTGCCTTGGCCGAAATGTGCTTGAAAGAGGAAGGAGAAAGTGTTTAGTAATTTGTCTTCTCCCTTCCTAGCCCTTGATCTCATCAAGGCATGAGATTGCACCACCTATCATGCACTATTCCTCCTCCCATACCTTCTACTTTATACCATACTTTATATCATACTCCTTCATCATGCCTTCTACTTTATGTCATACTCCTTCACTTATCATTACCATCATGCACATGTCTTCACTTGGTGTACACTCCACCTTTGTCATTATTGAAAGGTTCATGTAGCATTTGACTTGGGCTTCTTGGAATTAAACTTTCCCTCTCATTTCCATGTGTTGGCTGAAATTTTAGGGAGGAGAAGAGAAAAATGTTTTTCATAAATTCCATAATTCATATAATTGTATTATGTATAATCCCCTATAATTTCACAATTTTTGATTTATTCCATCAAGAATAATCCATTTGTACATTCTTATTTATTTCCCTTGATTAATTGAAAATAACTTCAATTAATTAGAAAAATAATTAATCTTGGGTTAAATTGGCAAAATTGTGATTTTCGATCACCTTAGCAATTTAATTAAATTCTTGAATTAATTTGCCCATTTCCTTATGAATATGAATATTTCAAAATTCACAAGGTTCGAATTCATGAATATTCACCATTTTATTGAATTTCTCAAATAATTACAATGTATATTTGGTGAATAAAATTTAAGGTGTTACTGGAAATTGATACACGGTTCGATGGGCAACACATGAATAACATAAATATACTGATAATATATGCATGATTACAGAATTCCCCATAGGAGTTCATGCATAATAATTACAAACATTGTAGCTGTACAAGGCTTTAGGGTATCTAAACCCGTTCTAGTGAAATAGAGACATCTTTCCATCTTCATTCCACCACTGCATTCCTCCCGTGTAGTTCTCTTCTCTGCTTTCAATACACCTATTGTTTTCACCTATCTAATGTGTTGGTAGGGGAGGGTGAGATTCAAGAGAATCTCAGTAAGAAACATACCATAATGCATGCATGATAGATGCTATGTGTATGACATGTTAGCTTTATCTAGATGCATACCCCATGATGACATTTCTGCATGCTCAATGTTTCATGTAACAAAACTATGGCCACAGTGAAAACAGAAACAGAGCTTCATTTATTCAAATAT
Organism: Inga laurina; assembly: GCA_963855925.1. Lineage (NCBI taxonomy): Eukaryota > Viridiplantae > Streptophyta > Magnoliopsida > Fabales > Fabaceae > Inga > Inga laurina. The sequence continues at coordinate 12,068,026 of OY979710.1, forward strand.
GCTGTACACAATCAAGTAAAGAAATCATATACATCACTACACAAGCAAAGATATCAAATACATGCAAGTAAGGTAAGTCCCCTACCTCAAGCTTTTCTCCTCAATTTGCGTGCCAGCAACTCAGGCTCTCAACTCCGTCCTACAATTCCAAATGTACCATTTAGACACTTCCATAGTATTTCTGGGGGTTTTATGAGTCTATTGTGAAAATTTATCAAAATGCCCTCATGACCCTAACCTGGCCCAGCCGTACCCGATCCGACTGTACTTTTCTCGAAATTTTTACATGGTCTATTCTAAAACATTTCAGCCCAAGGAATCCATTTCCGTACTCAGAATTATCAAATTCAATGTAAAGTGACAAAATTACCCTTAGCAGCCCCGTTTTAAGGGTTTCAGGGGTTTTTCGTAATTATGTTTTTTCAGGCTTTTTCGAAAAAGTGATGAACGGTAACCCCACCTAATTTTTCCCCCTGAACTCAATATCAAATCATTGAAAATCTAACTCAAAAACCCTAATTTTTCCTTGAAAATTTCAGGATTTAGCCAGTGCTAGATGGACCTTTTTATTGTCACACCCCGCACTTCCCCCACACGAAACCCTAATCCCAAGGCATACAGGCAGACTATGGGCATGAACTCACAAAGATATCCACCCCCTCCCAACTCAAGGGTGTTTCTCTCGCCTCCCCGGACTTGAACTCTCCACCTGGAGGCATAAGTAACAAATCCATACTAAGTCTGGTACCATTGAGCTACCTAGGATTTGAAGGAATCAGAAGAAGCACCAGAGATTCAGACACAACTTTATGAATCTTTAACAGCAAGAGCAAAGAATGATGAAAATCGAAGAGGAAGATCAAATCCTAAAGCGAAGGAGAAGACTCACGCAACCAAAGGAAAACTAAAGAACTTCAATAACGGGTTGGACTTCTCAAATGACCTGACTCAGCAAACTAGAAGGAATGGACCTTACAATCATGTCTCTGGTACTATGTTAAACATGGGAGACCATACCACTAAATAATACAAAAATATTATTGATAAAAATTAACTGTACAATAGGTCCAATATTTATATACAAGGGAGGCCCATTCAACAGCCTAAAATGCCAAAGACTAAACAACTTAATAATACACATGTCAAACTAACTAATACAATTTACAGCACACTTTGTAAATATCAAGATAATATGTGAGCTTTACAGATTAATTACCACAATCTTTTGCGTCACATTCTCTCCAACGCTATGAATGCATAAGATTTTTTAAAGGGTTAAGGTGCAAAAATACACATGTGATTTTCCTCAAAGTGCACCCAACACCAAATGTTTTTTTTAGGTGCAAAAGTGACTATGTGGTTTGAAAATAGGTGCAAAACTACCTTTTGACCGTTAGTTTGACTTTTGTATCCAGAAAGTGATGACGTATACGATGACATGGACACTAGAGTGACATTCTGGAAAAAAAACTTGCTGACTGGTGAAGCTTTGCAATTAATATTGCCCACATTTCACTATTTCAATACCACTTTCGCTGAAGTAGATTCAAATCTGAATGCAAAATGCTTAATTCACTCAGCAGAGCTGCTACCCTAAAAAACATACTGATTGCTCAATTTTTCCCAACCCTAGATTCCCAATATTATTAAATTAAAATCATTATAATACATATATTATATTACTATTTTTTATTAAATTATATGATTTATTAGGAAAATTTGATTTTCATTGCCCAGTCAGCAAGTTTTTTTTCCAGAATGTCACTCCAGCGTCCATGTCATTGTACACGTCATCACTTTCAAGATAAAAAAGTCAAACTAACGGTCAAACAGTCAAACTAACGGTCAAAGAGTAGTTTTGCACCTATTTTAAAACCACATAGTCACTTTTGCACTTAAAAAAAGCATTTGGTGTTGGGTGCACTTTGAGGAAAATCACATGTGTATTTTTGCACCTTAACCCTTTTTTAAAAGACAAAAACTTTTGTATATTGTCTGATCTCTCTCTTCTTAATTTTTAACTACTTCTCTAATTTTATTTATAAGCAGAGTACAAAAAACCGGACCGGACCAGCCGGTTCGACCGGTTGAACCAGGAACCAATCCTTGGTTCAATCGGGTTTGATCAGTAAACCGATCAGACCGGTCGAACCGGTCAAAACCGATTAAAACCAGTGGTTCAACCGGTTGACCCGGTTTCTTTCTTTTTTTAAAAAAAAATTCCAAATTTTTATTTTGTGTTTTTTGAGGGCAAAATGGAAAGTTGAAGACTAAAATGAAGAGGAAAATAGATAAAGAAAGAAGAAATCTAAAAAAATGAAGAAAAAAATTATTTAAAAAGATATAATAACTTTAGGAAATGAGATATCTTTATATAAGTATATGTATTATAACTAATACTAATAGATTTTAAACATTTTTTTTTCTAAAACTATTTATTTTTATTTATAGAAGTTTAAAAATATATTAATATATATTATCACTAATAAATTATAATATTTTAATATGACCGGTTCAACTACCGGTTAGACCCCGGTTGACCCATTAACCCTTAAACCTGTGCTGTGACCGGTTCATTGCCCGGTCTGGTTTTTCGTTCCTTGTTTATAAGTTATAGTCTATTTCAAAATAAAAATAAATAAATCTTATTAACCATATATTAAAATTTAATAACTTTTCAACTTTACCCTTATATAATATAGGGACAATTACATTCAAGTTTCACATAAGATAAAGAATAAAGAAATGGTCCCTGAAGTTGTCAATGGACGTCTCTCAACTTGTCAATGAACGCCCATCGACTTGTCATTAACAACTTTAGAAACTCTTTCTCCTTTTTTTTTCTTTTATGTGGGACTTGAATATAATTGTCCTTATAATATACACCCTAAAACATCTACACAATAATACATGAAAAATAAATTGTACTATATCTATATGAAAAATTATTAATGTGATTTATAAACATAGGACATAAATTTTTCTTTTTCTACCTTATAAATAGAACTAAATGAGTATATGAGCTCTCTCTTGCTTGGTAAGCAAAATTGTGAAATATACAAACGGTAATTGAATAGTCAAACCTCCTCATTTTTAACTTTTTAGTAAAAAAAAAAATCCATTTTAGTTGCCAAAGCCATTGAATTCATCAACACGTGGTTGGTAATTGTATTTATTACCATAATCACCTAAGCTCTAACCTCACACCCCCCCCCCTTTTTAATAAAATTAATGTGTAAGACCATATAATTTTATTTCATTTTTTATTAGGCTTTGTTGTTTTTTCCTATTTGCATTGGATCCTTACAGTTTGCTCAATTGTAGGTATTAGTCCTTATACTTATAAATTGTTATTTTATAAGAGAGATAACATTAGGGGCCGACGATGTGGCTCTCACTCATCATACATTTGGATTAGCTTTACCACATAGTTTTATCTGGTTTACTATGTATTATTGAACCTTTTTGCACAATTATTTTATCTCTAATTCTCGAATCCCAACTATATTTTTGTCGCCTTATGACATTTTGATTGATATTGTAGGTAAAAAAAAAAAAATCTTAATTATTTTCCCAGCTTAACGTTCAAATCATCATCACAAAAGATTCTATGATATCATCTTATATATATATATATATATATATTTACAGTTTAGTAAATATAATTTTTAGTTAACAATTTTTCAACTATAGCGTAGAGTTTAAGTTACACTACTCATTACTTGTAAATAAATGTTACATTCTATACTCCTCCTATTATTTAGTAGTTATTTTTAAAGAAAAGTGTTTTTTATTTACGTATCCTTTTAGAATTTACTGTTCAAAAATCATTTTAGAATTTCAAAACAATATTTATTACTATTTTTTCAACTATGTTCTAATCTCACAGACTTTAAACATCCCAAGTAGCATTGCTTATTAAAATACATTAACTGTAAATATATTGAGAAAGTTAAAAGAAATTGTATACTAATTATATTTCTTGATATGTATGCTAAAACCTTAAATGACAGATAAAGAGAAATGAAAGGAGTATTGAACATAATTATGTCTCATGATTCAATTACAAAGATCATAATTATCAACAAATCATCTAGGGGCTGTTTTGTAACAAGGGGAGGGGAGGAAAAAAAATTTTGAGTTAGATTTAAAAAAAAAAATAAAGATGTGTGGTTAAAAGTTTTAAATTAATTTTTCTTACTACTCTTTTATTAAGCTTCTTCTCTTTATTAAAATTTTGTAACCTGATTTCCTCAATTTTTCAAATTTAACTTATAAAAATTCTCACTCCCCTTCTCTCCAAATCCCTTGTACCAAAAAAATCCCTAATGGCAATGAAAATTGTGATGGAAATTAGTTTTAAAAAAAGCGTGGTTGAACCTCATATTTGGATGTAGATTTGAAGAGTAGAATTTGAATAAACATTTAAACCTTATGGATTATGAAAGAAAATAATTCTTAAATACCTTTTACATTTTGTAGATTTAAAGATCAAGGACCTAAATAAAACTGCCTTAAACTTTATTTAGGAATTCAATGTAGGGTGCTCTTGATCATAAAAACACCAAGAGAAAGTAGTTACTACATAAGAGAGATGACAGTAACAATAAAATTGTAAGGGCTTGTTTGGATTCCTGTTATAATCAATTATTAGAGTCAAAATCATGGTTTTCTTGAAATATATCCAAATGACCGTTTACATGTCAAAATTAATTATGAACTCAAAACCAAACATCTCTTGAATCGAAGTGAGGGAGGGATCATTAAAGATATAAATGTAATCAAGAGGACTGAAATGATTGAGAAAGAAAAGGGGAAATGATGTGTTTGGATCTGGGTGTGCAAAGAGATGGTGTTAGTATTTTTGTGAGGGTTCTATGATTGAGAGGCTGATATTTCTGAGAACTGAGATGATACTTTAGGGGGAAAAGGAGTCATAGAAAGTGTAAGAAAAGCTCATTTGTAGTTTCTTTCTGCTCACTTTTATAAAGTGGTTCAACAAAAAAGCAAGCATGGGCCAATTCAAATAATAAGTAGCTATCTGGCCAGATAAAACCCACATCATTTTGCCCTGGGGTCACATATATTCTGGTGTTCCTGATTCTGTTCTAGATTCATTTACATTGAATGAATTATTTGATTATATAACTTTGAAGATAGATAGAGAAAAAAAGTTGAAAAAAGGGCTTAGTTTCATGTGCATTTTCTTTAGTAAGAATTATTATTCTTTTTCCTTGAACACACCTAATATATATATATATATATATTCGCTAAGCATGTATTTTCTTATTAGAATGGATCATACATTAATTCTTCATGTTATCAAAAACTAATCTCTTCTGATAAACCCACATTGTTGGGATACGACTAATATTATTGAAGAAGATCCACCGACTTATATTGGGCCACATGTACATGCTGATTCGGGTTTTTATCCCAACATTAGTGGGCCTAAAAAGCGTCCATGATGAATGGTCTAAGGGATATGACCCTTGACCAATGCTAAGTTCAATAATGAGGATTAGGGCCATTGCCAAGAGCTTGAAGGACCCAAAAGTTTGATATGGCCCAACAATTAATGGGCCTTGGAGTTCTCACAATGAAGCCACTAGGCCTCATGTTTGCTCTGATCTTGTGCATATATACCCTCATTTGATGAATGAATGAGAAAACAGTTTCTGCTAGCATTATTTCTTTTATGATTAAACAAATCTTGTCATACATGTATTGACCAAAAGAAAAAAATTCTTCAACGGAATATTAAATTTTTCCCTACAACATACCAACGCAACACTTACTTCTGCATGGAAATCAAAGCATAGTCTAGTCTTAAATGTAAAAACCAGCCGAAAAGTTTGTGAGAATTCAAAATATTACCATAGCTCAATTTTCTTTATCTCACGTTTTTTAATACAAACTACTCGTATGTGTGCATACATGACACATTGCTATTGGTAGTTAACGATATAAATGACTAAAAGTATGAATTTTTTAAAAAAAGAAAAAACAACCCACATTTTTACAAATAACTACTTTAACTGATTTTATTATTCTATATGAATTAATTGTCTAACTCCTAGATTTATGATGAGATGGTGTAATAAAATTCTTACCAGGGAGGTCATTTCTAATTAGCATGATTACTTACCAAAGGAGGAACGCTTACTCCATTTCAGAATCAACAAACTGCACAGATGATGCAAAGAAAGAAAACTCCCGAACTCATGAGACTTGGCAAAGAAAGAAATTCCCCCTTTTGCTAAAACCATATTACAGTTTGTTAAACACTGTTCTACTTATTACACAACACCCCACTAACAGAGACATACACATCTTACACGAAATTACATATTCCAATGGGTCATCATTCGTCAATGGCACGTATCAACAGGTATGGTACACTCTGAAACCACCAAGGCCATGGTTGCTGTCTCTCTGTTACTCATATTTCTTATCTTCCCTTCCAGTCTGCTCAGCGCCATTTTTTGTCTCCTTCAACTAAATCAAATCATCAAGTACTAGTTAGGGAAGACCAAACGCAGTAAAAAAGAATAATCACTGCAGAATATTATAATATGTTAGCCTGTAAATCTAGGTATATCGAGCTTAGGTACTCCCTTCGGTCCTAAATATAAGATAAAGTTGGCTTTTTTGGAGAGATTAAGGAAGCTAATTAAATTACTTTAGAGTATTTATATTTTTATTTTTTTCTCCAAATTAATTAGTTTGACTAATAAACTGATATATAATCTAATGATACATAACATATGATATGATTAAGTAACTTATTTGAATTCCTTAATTTCTCCAAAAAAAAAGTCAACTTTGTCTTATATTTAGGACCAGAGGAAGTATAAAATAAGGGTTTTCTTTTTTTTTTTTAACAAAATTTACAATGCAAAAACGGAAACTTCACCTTCCGAATCATGTTCTTCTGGTACCTATAACCCTGTGAAATAAAGTAAAACAAGTTTAGACGTTGAAAGAAAATTATGCAGCTTTAAATGTATTGCAAGGAAATTCCAGGATCTTGGTATAACCTTGTCGGTTCCATAGATGTAATCACAGTAAGTGAAAACTGAAGCGAAGTTGCTTTGGCTTTGTCCTCCAACGTAATGATGGTAATCATGATGCTCTGCGCCAGCATAAAGGGGAATATATTTTGTGGGGCTCCAGGGTATGTCGTACCTAGCAAGAAGATAACCAACAAGAAAAGCACAAATGAGCCATTTCTGCGAGAGTACCCAAAATTATCTCTATCAGGTGTGTATAGGTGTAACTTTTGCATGTACTGTATAACTACCCACAAAATATTCTACAAAAGTAGTGGGAACAGTGGTGAGGAATAATCATTACTTATCAATTCTGCTTCAGCTTTGCAATCATACTGTATTTTTCAAATTAAAGTTACCAGAAAGATTTTCAACAGAGAAACTTAGTTACGTCATAATTTCTCAAAGTTTTCCCTGCACAAATTAGTTACATGGAATGCAATTTGACTTCTAGCTGTCCTGGCTAATATCCGCATACAATTTTCCTCCTAATGGGCTTCTTTACAATAGCTTCGCATCCTAATAAACTGCAAAGGACCCATAATTTCATAATGCAGGTTTGTTCTTCAGTACCAAACTTTGACCTGCCACAACAAGTCTTCATTTGTTCACAAGTTGACAACAGAATGATGCTAGGAGACAAATTTGCTCAAACTGCTCACCAGATTTCTAATGTTAGAAGTGACAACTTACAAGCAAATTGCTGTTTGAACCAAGTTGTCATCAAATATTGTATTTTGCCTCCCCACACAGTAAAAAACTTGTGAGGACCTTCATTAATAATCAACTAAAGCGATATGGAGTTAGAACGGAACATAGATGGGGTGATGAAGAAGCAAACAGAAGTGAGAGCAAGCAGACAAATTCAATGATACTCTTGTAAGGCAGTTAGTTAAACTTGAGAAAACAGTGGAAATAACTCCAGAAAAGTATTCTCGAACTTCTTATTCATTCCACTGCCAAGAGACGTTTAATATATTCTATTCCAAGGGGAAAAAAATGACAATGACAGAGGCATTATAAGAAATCACAGGGCAACAGGGGAAAAACATTTTGACATTAATTTTATTTAATGCTTAGTTTTAACTTCGAGACAGAAGGGCCAGAGTCATGTTAGAGACGAGCTTCGATTAATCAGATCCATCAGCCTCCACTTCACTCTCGCTCCGAAGTCCCATTAACAGAGGATTATTTTCCTGATGGAGGAACTAACAGGGGAAAGCACTAAGCAACTCCTTGATCTGTCTATTTCACCATAACCACAAGGGTTCCAATCTTTGCCAGCACAATAATACTTGACAGCCAATTTATCAATAGAAAATAGAAAATTATTTTTAACTTTCAATTTTAAGAAAATCTTTCAAGCATTGGCAGAATGTGGCCAAGAAGAGAAGCACAACAACGCATTAAAAAGAGTAATAACCGAGAAGGATAAAAGTCTGTCAAACTGAATGGAGGCCCCATTAGCTCCCCATCATTACAAGCGAGCCACTATTAGAGATCCTTGAAATCCAAAGTACTTTACATGTAATTTTATTGATGAAAAGAAACAGATGATAACGAAAATTTTAAAGTAGGCACGTTCAGAGGAAATCAAGTAAAGCAGAAAAGGACGTTAATAAAGTGAGAGAGTGAGAGATTGTAGCATGCATTACCCGCTGTGAGTGTCAATCGCTTCAATCTGTCGTAATGCTATCCACAACCAAAATGTAATCATATGCCCAGGAATCATAGCTGGGCCGAGGAAAGAAGGAATTCCAAGGATCAATATCTCCAACCAATGGGCATATGGTGCCGCGAAGCCAATTGGAGCTGAATATTCATGGTGAACTCGGTGAATCTTCTCGTACCCCCACTTTCCGTGCAGAAGCCTATGAAACCAGTAATTGGTATAATCCTCGATCAAAAAATACATCACCAGCTGTGCAAAAATTTCCCAACCTGACGGCAATGGCAACCCCGTCCGGACTCCAATCATCTAACAATAAATAAAAAGAGCAATTAAATTCGGAAAAATAAACTTCGTTGCACACTGTAATAGCAAATCTAAATGAACAAAGCACAATATCCCAATTTCAGGTTCAGGCTTTGTCTTTAGAATTTGGAAGGAATTTAGATGGACTCAAAAGTGACTTTACTCATTGCATGAAAGTTTAATAATAGTTCAAACTCCGAATATATGCCCAACTGGATATCGCTAGTCAACGGATCTCATTTCGATTGCAGATGCCAAGTGAATTACGGCATATTAGAATTTTCAAAGTAAAAAAACAAAACACAGGGAAACGAATAATGTGAACAGAAATTGTCCAATCAATCAAGAAGTGAGAAAGAATTGACAATCGACACAATCAGATTTGAAGAAACTCAAATCTGGCAGCAAAAATATCGAAGCAGTCCGGGAGCTTACCTTGACAGCAGGATAAGAAACGAGCTGCAGAGGCCCAACGACGAGGAAAAACAAGCGCATAACCTCCTTGTAGCACCTGAACATTTCTGGGAATGACAGTCTCACCTTGGGCTGAATCTTGTACTTGTCCAAGCCGCCAAAACGCTTGACCTCCAAGAAAATCATAGGGAGAGGGACGACGGAGAATATGAGGAAGAGGAAAAGAATGTTATGGCAATAAAGGAAGTAATCGGACTTCGTAGCGGAGTAATTGAACCAAAGAGTCTCAGCGATGGTGAGATTCCGGCCGAGAGCGGCCTGAGCCTCAGGCGGAGAATGGTAAGGCAGCATTGGAGGAGGAGGTGAAGAAGATGGCCACCGAAACCCTAGGATTGCCGGCCGGTGAAAAAAGGCGGGTGAGGTAGCACCTCCAAAGGACGAAGAGAGGAAGGGAACTGAGTGGAGAGCAGGGTAATGTGTGGGGACTATGGAGAGGTTTTTGGCGGATGCAGATACGAATTTATGTCTTGGGATTAGATTTTAAAAATTAATTTTTATAATTTATGAAATAAATATATAAAAAAAATTTTATCTCAACTTATAAAAATAAATTTTGAAACCTTAGGTTACCAAACACGTAATAAGCGAAGAGGCTGATTTATATTGCGGGAATTGTTTTTTTCAAACCTCACTTTCCGGTACGTCGGCATAATTTATTTACTCCGGGAGAACCTCCTGTATAGATATTCAAAAAGTTTGATCCGTGAACGAAAACAGTTCCATGGTAGTCCCTCCCGTTCCCAAGATAATGACACCAGTGTTTTTTTGTGCATTTGGTTAAAAATATATATGAGATTTTATTAAAAGTGTTTCCAATGCCAAATGTTTTTTTTGAGGATCAAAGTAATTATAAATTTTTAAAATATGTGTAAAAATATATATTGACTATTATTTTTTTTCTTTTTTTTTTTAGTAGCACCCTATTGGGTGCGGGCCGGGATTGAACCCGGATGTTGAGGCACTGAGGCCTCATGCCTTACCAACTACGCCACATGCGCTAGGCTATATTGACTATTAGTTGATTGTTTGTTTAAATGTTTTAAAGGTTAAGCTGTAAAAATACACATGTGATTTTTATAAAAACGCAACCAACTCAAATGTTTTTTGAGATGCAAAAATAATTATAAACTTCTAAAATATATGTAAAAATACAAGGTGGCCGTTTGTTTGAATCTTTTGATTGAAAATGATGACATGGAGGATAATTAGATGATTGAGAAACAATTTGAAGAGAAATACTTACATACTACAGAAGTACCACGTTATATGAACTATGTCTAAGTTGTAAGTATTTTAACTATTTAAGTTTATTTATTTATATTTATAATAATAATTTTATAAAATATTAAACACAGACTATTAGTTTTTTTAATCTAAGGAAAGGAGAAAGAGGAAAATGAAAGACCATACCTTATGATGTAAACCTATTAGCAACAGTAACAATAACCTCACAAACTCAAAGCTTCCTGCCCTTTTTTTATGATCAATGGGTAAAAATACCCATAAACTTTTTTTAAATGTGCATCCAACATTATAAACTTTACTTAGGTGTAAAACTACCTATAAACTTTAATAAATAGAGCAAAAATACTACCATAGTTAATCTTTACAAACAGGCGTTAATTTTTTTTTTTTGAAAGAATTACATTGTAGTCCGAAGAAAAGAAATATACGAAGAAATGGTCCCAAAAAATTCTGAAATTACTCTCAAGTCCCATGGAACCATTGTATAATAAATTCAAGTTGGGAAAAGACATAAACACCCTTAAGAATTGGGCAAAAAAGCAGTGTGTGTGGAGCTTCCATCCTCATTTGAAATTCAATCCCTAAAGGCGACATCTTTGGGCAACGAAAGGTAGGACCGTGTTCAGCGGTGTTCGTGGGTTCTTTGCAGTGAGGTTCGGCGGCCGGCGGTCGAGTAAAGCAAGTGTGATCTTCCGTCATTCATGGGCAAGCTGTGGTGAGGTTCATCTAGCAGTTGCAGCGAGGTTTGTCTCTCTCCCCAAAACTTCTGCAAACAATGGCCCTTGAGGCATATAGAGAGTGATTGTGAAGGAGTTTTCAATTCATGGGTTCTTCTTTTTCCCTGCAATTTCATTCGTCCCTTCTTAGGTACTCCTTATTTCATTCCCTTGTTGTCTTCTTTGTTTCCTTTTATTTCCCTTTTTGGGTACTTTTGTTTTTATTTTCTTGTCATCTGTTTAATTAATCTCTAAATTTGTAATTTCTAGGTCTGCGAGTGCAAAGAAGATATCGGGTTAGGTGTTAATGTGTCAAGTTGTTTCTCATTGTTAAGTAGCAATCGTTATGGATTCATCTTTTGAAGGTAAACTTGCGTGTGTCGTTGGTTTAATTTGGTTTTTCGTTTAAACTTGTGTGATTGGATTTGTATGTATGAATTTATTATTTTGCGTTATAATCGGGATTTGACATTATGGCTTAGCTATTGGTGTTTAACCATATTGCTGCAGCATTTTTTGATTTCTGGAAGTGGTTCAAGATCTGTTGTAATTTCCTAGTTTCCAAATTTCTTCTCAGAGACAATTTTTAAAAGATTTTATATGATTTTCAACTTTGTCAAGCCAGTATACTTCCTTTCTTTACCCATCGGTGCACACAAAATTTTCAAAATCTCTTGTCAACTCCATGATTGTAACATGTCTGAAGCACCCTGGGACTTGGATATCTCACAGATAAGTTCTCTTTTTTCTTCCATACTCAACTTGCTGCATCTAGATGGATGATGCGATTAGAGTACAAGTAATATACTGCTTTTACTTGCATGATACAAAATGGAAAACCAAAATGAAAAAATATTGCAATCTAAACAAAATCCATAGCCAAAAGCATTATTTATTTGAAATTAATAAATAGAAAGTGGATTCTTTAAAAGAATTAAATACCAATTGCATTGCAATTGCTTGAACTTGTTCTTCAGGAAGGCATTTATCATCCTCAAGAATCTCAAATAGTTCTCCCTGCCAATGAAGAAATAAAACTAGCAATTCTTAGTATCCATAATAACCCTGTTAGTCATCAACTAGTTGCACATACTGGTGTACAACTCAATGAGCAGCTGTTTTAGAATTGAAAGCCAGTGTCACTAATAGTCAACAGGCCATTGAAATAAATGATTGAAGATGTGTACTTGTGCAAATTATGTGACAACACAAAACTCTTTCGGGCTTTCAAAGGAATCATGCATTTGAATAATATTTTCATGCTTAAACTTTCTTAAGATCTGCAAAAGTTAACACACCTTAAAAAAATAGATGATAAACTTAAGTATTCGGCAAAATGAGAAGGATTCATACAATTCATAAAAATAACTTCAACAAGTGAATAGAACTAGCATAGGCCAACATATTTTTGCACTTCAATAACTATATGTTCACATAGACTATAACCCTTTTATTCCAAGGAACTTTTTGAGAAATGGCGTCAACAAACCATACTGATGTAAATGACTGTGTTTTGAAACTAACCTAGGGGCTAATTTTGATTAAGCCTAAGGGCTTCGTGCTGTTTATCTCTCGTCATTTATGCTCGCAAGTAACGGATTGAATCAGTTATCTGTGCATTTTGGTTGACATGTCTTTTATATTTTTTTTATGTAAGTAATACTTTTAATTGAAGTAAAAGCCTAGTTCTTTGTTATTTTGAACTTTATTCCACGACCAACACTAAAGTGTTGTCCTTTATTTATTTATTTATTTGCTTTTTCAAACTTCACAAGTTCACTTCTGTTATTATGTGTAAGTTATTACATATCTCGTTCATACTTGCAAGAAGTGCTCGTTAGCCATCACGAACACTCTGAACTTAGCTTTCCAGAATGAAAAATGTTCTCCAATAAAACCAGGAGGTCTAGTGATTGAAGCTCCGTCTGGAAGAATGTTTTCACCCATTGTTACCATTTATCGGATCCTTCTCAAGCTGTTAGGCTCTTTAGAGAAGACCGGGCTCTGATACCAAATGAAAGAGGCAATCTTCACCCAAGAGGGGGTGAATTGGGTGATGTGCTAAATTTTTCGCTTGATGTGGTGATATGAAAATATTTGTAGACAGAGTAGAGTTGAGAAGATTATGACATAGAAAGTTATACTGGTTCGGCCTAAAAACCAGGCCTTCGTCCAGTCCTCAGAAATCAAGACCTACTGAGATTTTCACTATGCTTCCAAGATTTAATGGGCTCTCAGAATGCCACAAAACAACAATTGTCCTCGAATGGACTACGAGCAGAAATATTCTCACACTAAGAAATTTCTCTCCCCCTTACAACAAGTCCTAAGTGCAGAAAAACAACCTATGACCTTTCTCACTTGCTTACGTATACAAGTCTTACGAGCAGCAACGTTCTCTACTGCTTGTATCTTATAAGTCTTATGAGTGGAAGGTTTTGCTAGGAATTCTCTCAACTGCTTCTCTCGTAAGGATATCTACCCTCTCAAGGTCCCAATACCTTGAGATCAAATGAAAATAGAATTTGAAATATATATAGACTCTCTAACAGAGCAAGTATGATAAACACTGAAGAGCAATATGAATACAGAGAAAATATGAATAACGAGACTCATGAATTTGCTTGTGAATTCTTGTGCTTCATTATTTTTGATGATCTCTGGAACTCTGTATATATAGACGTTCGGTTTTGCCCGTTTGAATAATGATCATTGTGGAGCGGGGCATTTTACTGTGGAATGGCATGCGTTCGTTTAAAATCTTCAAACGCGGTAGGTACGTTTTTGTAATGATATTGTCTGCCGTTGTTTGACTTCCTTCGAGTCTGTTTATTTCAAACGTTCATTCTCCTGTATCACACTTATAATACATTTAAAATAATTTTAAATAATAATAATAAGTGATGATAAGATAAATAAATATCATTAAACCATATTCGGATTGAACGCTGTAAGACTGGTGCATTTTGTCTTCTGGCAGAGTATTACTCGAGCATGGATAGGCTCACTCGAGTGAACTCACAAATTTTCTCCTTGTTCTTCAGTTTTATACTTGCACTTCCATATGATTTCAGAGAGTTCATTTTCTCACTCTCGAGTGATGTGGGGCCTCACTCGAGCACAACTCCTTCTGCTCGAGTGGCCTTGTTCTTTACACTAAGTGGCCTGTCTCTGGACAACACTCGCATACCATTTTAGCAAGAGTGTGATTTTGCACTCGTAGGCGATGTGGGCCCTCACTCGAGTACACATACTCCTGGTCGAGTGAGAAGAATATTCTCATGTAATATACTCTTGTTATCAGTACTTGCATAAGGATTTGAGAGAGTTGAATTTCTCACTCGTGAGTGCTGATGTGTCACTTGGGCATACTTGTGCTTCTCTGACCTTCATGACTCTCGGCCAAACACTTGCAGTCCCTCACTCGCTAGTGCTCGAGTGTTGGTTACAATGCTCGAGTGCATCAATACGGATGACAGGAATTGCTCTCGGCAAAACACTTGCAGTCCCTCACTTGCATATGCTCGAGTGAGAAAGAGCCAGATGCTCAAGTGTTGTCTCCAGTGCTCAAGTGCATCAATAAAAATGACAGTAGTTTGCTCTCGGGCAAACACTTTCTGTCTAACACTCACATCTGCTCGAGTGCAAAAGAGCTCCATGCTCGAGTGATAGCTCTGTTGCTCGAGTGCATCAGTTAAATTTGACAGCAGATATTACAAAACTTTGCCATATGCATTTGGTAACTTTGTAATCATTCTTTAGACTTATAAAACCATGCTTTGCATACAATTACCTTTTGTTATCATCAAAACTTGGGATCTAACAAATATAGGCTCCTTGACTCGTCAATGGAGGCACCATAAGTTGTCAGTGGAGGCCCCCTACGTTGTCAATTTACCCTGATGGAGTTGTTAATACATTTATGTTGTTATGAAGAGTTGTCAACGGAGGCCCAATGACTTGTTAGTGTAGGCTCCTTGACTTGTCATTGGAGGCACCACGAGTTGTCAGTGGAGACCCTTTGACTTGTTAATGTACCTTGATGGAGTTGTTAATACATTTATGTTGTTATGAAGAGTTGTCAATGAATGCCATATGACTTGTCAATGGAGCCTCATTGACTTGTCAATGAAGGCACCAAGAGTTGTCAGTAGAGGCTGTATCATTGTACAAGCAAGAACATCAAATATGTATATCTGTAGCACTCACGTTAACTAATGAAAATAACTCTGTAATTAATAAATATTCAGAACATCTCAAGTACAAGTTTGAAGTTGCTCAAACCTTTGGTTGTCAATGGAGGCCTCTGGAGTTGTCGGTGGAGGTTTCTTGACTTGTCAAGAGAACGACATTAAGTTGTCAATAGATACCCTGTGACTTGTCAATGGAGCCTCCTTGGGTTGTCAATAGAGGCCCCTAAAGTTGTCAATGGAGGTTCATTGATTTGTCAAGGGAAGCCCATTTAGTTGTCAATGGACACCCTATAATTTGTCAATAGAGCCTCCTTAACTTGTTAATGTAGGCACTTGAACTTGTGCATTGCATGAAATCTAATAAGTTGTTAGTAGAGGCTCCATTAAGTTGTCAGTAGAGGCCCTGTGACTTATTAATGGAGGTTTATTGACTTGTCAATAAAGGCTCCTCCACTTGTCAATGGACACCCATTGACAACTACATCCAAGCTCAATGACTTGTCACCGGAGGCTCCTGAAGTTGTCAACGAAGTCTCCTAGACTTGTCAATGGAGTCTCTTACAGTTGTCAATAGAGTCAAACAATTTGCAAGGAAGAGCATCATATGTGCATTACATAACTTTAGCACTAACGTTAACTTATGAAAATGACTATGTAATCCATAATTACAGCAAACGTCTTAAGTACAACTTGTTTGAAGTTGATCATAACAAAAAACATCACATCTATGCAATGTCACCGCACTTAATCATTACAAAAAAGTAACCATATTTACAATGAGTGTGCACATGGTTATTACAATCCCCTAATATGTTGTCCATACAATCATATGTCAATCCAAGTCATGGTGTACTACGACAAAGTTATCCAACTTTCATTTCAACGACGGGTCTCTACTGTTTTACACATAAATAATTGATTCCGAGACCACCGCTAAGTCCTTTCAGTAGATGCATTATCCTAAGTACAAGAGTTCTTCGGGAAAAGCCTATAACAGACCAACACAAGAACAATACAAAGTCAGTACAATATGCTACTTAATTCAATAAAAATAAATATCCACTATTTAATAACAAATTTCCTCAGATTCAAGGTTATCACTATACCACTAATAGCATGCCAAATCAAGAATGTGTGGTCTAAAATGAACAAATATTGAATGCCCACTCAGATTCTTAAACATACTTGAACAACAACTTTTTTATTGAAGAGTGCTCTGAGAAAGCTTGCTGCATTGCCATCCCAAGAGGAAGTTTTGTATCAAATATGGTCTGTGCTAGTTTTAACATTTCTTGTAGCTCATTTTTAGATTTTCTCAAGGTGTCTATACAAAGTTCCCTATAATAAGGGAGTGAAACAATTGAATATTCAGATTTGAAAACAGTCATCAATAGAATGAGGAACTTCAATTTGCAGTTATGATGCAAAATAAATCATTCTGGCCAACCATTAGTTACAACATCTTCAGGATAATTTTTTTTAATACGACAACATGTTGATCAAGAAATATACTAAGAGAATCAGATTGTGTCCGATGCTTACTGTAGTTTTCAATATTCTGGTTCATAAAGCTTTTATATCAATTCATGTATGATAATTTTTAGTTATCTACTGTCATTTATAAGTTCTTATTAGTTGATGCTACTATGCTTGTATCAAGGGACTTGAGATCACATAATCATGGATCTCACTTCTTATTTATGTTGTTCTTATTTGATCTATGAAACAAAAATATGAAACTAGAGTTATTCAAAACTGGAAATTTCAGAATTCTATAGTAAACAACACCCTGCTTTGAGGGAATTTTTTTGCATTTTGTCCTAAAAAATAATTAAGAAGTAGATTGAGATAAAGGATGAAAAATATGGAAGTAAAAGCAAAAAAAAACCTCTTAAAGAAGACATTCAGCAAAAGAAAAGACAATTGAAAGTTAGCATGCATGATTTTAGAGAAGACCCCATTATTTGGACCTTATGTGAACACCACAGTATGTAATACCCCGAATTTTAAAACTCAACGCTAGAGAATAAGCCTGAGATTAGTGGATTGCTAAGCCCCAGTTTAGCAAGATCCCAAATTGTGATTAAGGGTTAATGACTTCAAAAGTGGATGTGGTTAGTGTAATATCCCAATTTTTGATTAAGGGATAATTATGATTATTAATGATAATTATGAATTTATTGGAATTATTAAGTGTTTTATGACTATATTAATTAATGTCATAATTAGTGGAAATTGGAAATATTAGTGCATATGTGTGGTATTTAAAATCAAGGGAGGTGATTCCTTGACCGTGGGTCGGAATCCAGTGTATTTAGCTTGTGTGAGCTCATTGTGGGAATGAATGAGATGCTGACAAGTGGCATTGTGAGAGTTGTTGGATGAAGGCCACAAGAGGACAAAAGATTGCTTTTCCTCTTTCACTCCATCCCTCCATTTCTCTCTCTCGTTTCTCTCTCCTCTCTTCCTCCATTTCCGGCGGAAGTTTTAGGCAAGAAAGAGAAAGAGGAACTTGTGATTTTGGGTAAGTAAATGATCTTCTTTGCTCAAACACCATTCATAAATGTTGATCCTTGAATCATGGGCTTCATTTTGGTGTGTATAGTGTGGCCATTTGATGCTAATTTGTGCTACACGAAAATTTGGAAAGTGGTGAATCAAAGAGTGTCTTTGGAAAAGTGAAAGAGGTAAGGGAACTCAATCTATCTATCTAAGTTTCATGCCATTTGGAATAGTTTATAAATTCTGGGAATTTTATCCTAATCATGAAAATGAGTGTCACTGTTCATTTGGTATGTTTATGGCATGAGAATGGCATTTTGAAATGAGTTTATGTTAGATAGATAGATTAGAGATTGAAATATGATGTTAGGATGAAATGGGAATTTTGATGAAATTATTGCCCAAAACCCAAACCATGATAATGGAGTAGGATTTTGATGATTCTGAGTATTCCATTGAATTTGTTGGGTGTTTTTGGTGTGGGAATGGCTTTGGGTTAAGTTTTATGGCCATAGGAATCAATTGGGCAAGGGTTGAGGAGAGTGCCTCTGTTCTGCGTTTTCTGCTATCTGAGGTACTCACTCGAGCAGACAGGGGTGTGCTCGAGTGAAGTATGAACATCACCCGAGCAGAAGGGGTCTGCTCGAGTGAGGGATGAAGGTCACCCGAGCAGGGATGAACTCTGCTCGAGTACTGAGTGGTTTTTCCCTTTTGATGCTTCGAGTGGTCTGGGTTTTTATGAGCCATGCTCGAGCACATCGCTTTGTGCTCGAGTGAGGGAAGAACGTGCTCGAGTGAGCTTGGGGCTGCTCGAGTGATGGTGTGAGTCCAGAATGAAGGGTTGCTTTCTGGTCTTTACTCGCGGGCTGATTGCCACGAGTGTGCTCTGACACTCGCGAGCATTGCCTTCTCACTCGAGCACTGGGTGTCTGCTCGAGTGAGCTGGTGCTTCAGGTGAGAGTTGTGCTTTCGGGTTGATGCTCGCGGGAAAGTTGCACGAGTGTGCCTTCTCACTCGCGGGTGTGAGGTGTGTGCTAGAGCACATATGGCTGTGCTCGAGTGATCTTGTGCTTGGAGAGCTTAGTGTGCTCTCGGGTTCTCACTTCTTGGACTTCTCTCGAGGGTGCTCGAGTGAGGCATTTAGCCTTGTGCTCGAGTGAGGATTTTGTGCCCGAGTGAGCCAGTTCCTGAAAGTTTCTTTGTGCTCTCGGGTGAGCACTCGCGGTCTCACTCTCTCTTGTGCTCGAGTGCTGTCCGTACCAATGCTCGAGTGAGAGCATTTGTGCTCGAGTGTCCGTACAATCTGTGCTCGAGCATGGTTATCTGTGCTCGAGTGAAACCGTGAAAAATCTCAGTTTTGTGCTTCCAAAAGGGGATCTTTGGGATAGTTCTTCCTACCCTTTAGGAGTGTTATTAAGGGTATTTAGTGACTCTAAAAGAGCAATAATGATAACCAATTAAGTATTATGAAGTGAATTAAGTCTTGGAATAGAGAATAACTCTTCGTCCCTAATTGTGAAAATAGGATTTGATATTTGCCTTCCTCGGGAGAGACCGGCGCTAGGACACGTCCGGAAGAACTCAGGTAGTGACTTTTCTCTCATATCTTGTATGATGTTTTGGTATGCATATCTTATCATTGAACTTGTGAAATGTGTGCCATGGTCCATTACGGCGCGAGCAGGTCAGCGTGAGCCGTATAGGGAGTGACAGTGGTCATCTCTAGGTCGGCCGTTGGACTGCCGTCGTAATTGACATGGATCTTTGTGAATCCGACCCGTGTGGGCGGCGTATGTGAAAACCAGCCGTGGGCTGTGTGTGTGTATCTTGCCTATGTGGCTTGCGAATATGATATGCTTTATATGGATCCTAGCTGTGGTGAATTATACTGTGTTGACTGTTGTGATGCAATACAGCGTGAGCAATTCAGCGTGAGCAATCGTCAGGGATGACATGTGTCATACTAACCATTGCCGCTGCAACTGCCGTTGTAGTTGCTTGTGTGAATGATGATTTGACTACATGCATTATTGTTGTACATTATATGATTGACTTGTTACTACGGGGATTCTTTAGAATCTCACTCTCCCAAAATTAAACCTTTTAGACAGGGCCGAAGGATCGAGAGGCAAGCGGGCGACGAAGAGTAGTTAGAGCTCCTGTTTAGGAGTGTATTTTGGAATTAATGGTTATCATTGTAGATTTTGGAATTGTATATATAGATTTTGTGTAATCCCCAAGTTAAGGGTATTGAATTGTGGCTTTGTGCCTTTGTAAATCCCTTATCTAATGAATGGAACCCGAGTGAGTCGGGAATTTATTTGCACTCTGATATTTGTAAATGGAATCCACCTGTTCAGGCCAGTACTATTTTGTATTGAGAACTTGAGACCATTGTGAATAAGTTTTGAAAAATGTTTTTGCAAATCCGATTTTTTTTGGGCAAATGAGTATCTTATGAAGTCTCAATTTCATTATGGTCTCTAATTACAACTTAATTATGAGTTTAAGAACTTAATCTCGGCCTAAGGTGGGAAGGGGGTTACAGTTAGTGATAAATAACCCTTTTGGAGAATATGTTGTGATTTGGCACTTGAATGTGATTCGAATGTGTTATGATCAGTGCCGAAACCTTGTATTTTAGCTCAATTTTGGATTAACATCTAAATTGACTTAAAATAGAGGGAGGGCACATATTGTGGCTAAATGGAAAGAGGCGAAGTATTTTTGGTGATTTATTGAGAATTGCCAGAATAAGGGGCAAAATGGTAAAGTTACCGGCCAATTGATCGGTTACCTAAGAGGAAACTCATTGGTAACTTCAAGCTCAATGGTTGTGATTGATTTTTATGAAATCAAAGGGTGGAATCATGTGTGTATGTGCCTATGTGAGCTCATAGAGGATGTTGCAAGATGTTGACATGTGGCACTTTATGGACCCTTGGATCTTGGTCAAATGTTCAACTCATTTTCTCTCCTCTCTTCCCTTTTAGGTTGGCCAAGATCATTTGAGCAGCCCAAAAATATGATTCATCTCTCTCTCTCTCCTCTCATTTCCATGGACGTGCAAGCTTGGAGGAAGAAAGAGAAAGCTTAAGGTGAGATTTTAGCTTGTTTGGTGACCTCTTTAGCTCTAATCATCTTCTTTAATATTGTTCATAGTGATGAGAGCTTCATCTCTATGGTTTTAGATTCTTGAAAGAAGGTGTTTGATTGCTTGAGGAAAAGTGGAAAGATGAAGAATCAAGGAATTGGTTTGGGAAAGAGGAAGAGGTGAGTATTTGATGACTTTTGACCTAACTATTGTGGTTATTGGTTGAGTGTTGTGAATTGTGAATTTTGTCCTGATTTTGTGGTATTTTCGTGTGGAATGACATGGTGACACTTGCCAACCACCATACTTCCCTCCATACTTCCACCCATACTCCCTTCATAATTTCTCCCTTTGACTTCCCTTAACATTGAACTAGCCTTCTCCCTTTGTTAGCTTTTAAAAAAAAAATGTGCTCCTCCTTCTCATGCTCCAACTAAACCATTGCTCTTTCAACTAGACCAATTCTTGCACTCAAGGTAGCATACCATTTCATCATTATTTGTCAATGTAACATTATTTTAATGCAATTTGACATGTGCTCATACAAATCCATTATAATTTAATCCCCTCCTTATATGATCATGACACTTGGCATTTTAATTCCATTAATCAATTTTTGACACATTTTATTTTTAATTTTCGGAATAATGCCAATTCTTGCAGATTTTATACCCTAACTTTGAAAAATTATAAATAAATTTGTAGACATCATTTTGGAGTGATTTCAAAGGCTATGGAACCCTTATTGAGTCTAGTTTCAAGAAAAAAATATGAAATTTTACTATCTGGGATCATATTATTCCCAGATTTTCAATCTTTGACCCCTGCTCCAGAAACTTTTCAGATTTTCTGGGCTAACTTCAAAAATTCATATCTTTTTGTATATAGCTTCAATTGATTTATATGACCTATAAAATTAAAGCTTAGCATTTCTACTTTCACCCTATAAAATTTCATAATTTTTTCTCATCATTTGTTCTTCTAAAACCACATGATAAACTCACTGTCTCGCTGGCAATTTCACTAAAAACACCATTCAACTTTCAATTTTCAATATTTAATTCCTTTGGCCTTAAATATTCATCATTTTATTGAATATATAAAATAATCACAATATAATTTTGATGAATAAAATTTGGGGTGTTACACTAAACTTCCTCCATTATCTCTTGTATTCATAATTTAAAAATAATTGAAATTAAAATTAAAGCCGCCCATCATTATCATATCTTTTTGGGTAAAGGTGCAAGTTTACCTATCAATTTTTATCAAAAGTGTACTCAACACCATAAACTATTTTTAAGTGCAAAAGTATCTATAAATATTCAGAATGGGAGCAAAAGTAACATCACCATTAAAATAAGTTAACCAGAGTTACTTTTTGTAGTGGGACCCATAATATTATTATGAAAGTGCCAAAATACCCTTAAGGAAAAAGACAACCCTCTCCATCCCAGCCTCCCCTGCATCCTCTGATCCATCAATACTTCCAGAACAACGATCACCATGAAATTCAAACCGGAATCATCATTGAACATTAACCAGATTTTACAAATAAAAAAATTGCTGGAGAACACGTTCAACAAGGTGAAGGTCTACTGCCATGGTTTAAGAAAATTCTTAACAAATGCCAAATACAATGAAAAAGGCTAAAAAAGCATGAATCAGTGGAAGATGTAATCTAGCTAGAAGCTTATCAGAAATATTACAAAACCATATCCAAGTGAAGCCATCATAACATAAGGCAAAAAAAGCCAAAAGCATCTAACCTTGAAGGGATAATACCGAACAAACAAGAATGAACTCTAAAGCCACATATCTCGTTTATAGCGAGAAACACGCTCAACAAGCCACCGATTACATACCAAGATTCGAAGGCAAAAATCAAGGCATAGAGAGCCTACCGTCGGTCCAAGTCAAAAGTCGTGGTTGCTCCGAAGTACATCACTGGGGTTCTTAAATCTAAATCACCACTGTGGTGAAGATTTGAAGGGATGAGTCTCAGATTTGCAAGCCATTATGTCTGCGACGGAGTGAGAGGCAGAAGTCACAACTTAGATCTCGTCGTCGTTGTCATCATCTTCTGTTGTCTCTGATCTGGATCGGAGGACGGCATAAAGGATTTCCTTCCGTCCTAGATCGTCGTCGAAGGTCAAAGGAGACTCCCAAAATCAGAAAATGGCGGGGCTGCTCTCTGGTCCTTATTAGGTGATTGCCGTCAAATTCTGTCGTCACTCTAGAGGCTCAAGCTTAGATCAAGGGTGGTTTTTCAATTGGGGTATTTTGGTATCTTCATAACAAAAGTGTGGACCCCACCACACCAATAACAGTCGTTTGCTCATTTTAACGGTGTAGTCACCTTTGTTCTGATTTTAAATGTTTATAGGTACTTTTGTATCTAAAAGAAGTTAATGGTGGTGAGTGCACTTTTGGTAAAAGTTAATGGATAAATTTGCCCTTTTACCCTATCTTTTTTTCCACCAAATTTCATATTCATGTAATCAATGCATTAATTAATTAATAATGATTAAACTCATAATTTTTAATATTTTTTCATCAAGTTCCATATTTATTTAGTCAATGGATCATTTAGATATAATAAGTTATTTCTATTTTTTTAAAAATTTCATTAACTGTAAATGAGTTTTCTTAACACACATAAATTTTCTTCTAAAATGAAAACAAATCGTATAAATTTTCTTCGTATAACATGTATAATAAATTATAAAATATCTTGAGTTTTGTTAAAATTATATTATTTTATTTTTAATTAAAATTTTTGTTGATTTTTAAGAAATTATAATTTTTTTACAAAAGTTAAAGAATGTGTACTTTTTTTCAAAACTTTTGTTTAATTTAGTGAAATTTAAAATTTTGTATTAGTTTTAAAATAAAATGTAGAGGGAATACAAAAGATTTGGTTGGGGGCATTTTATTATTTTCAATTATATATTTTTACATTCAATCCTTCTAAATAATTACAATTTTTATAGTCTTTATCAATAAATATTTTTTTTCCAGGTCCTTCACTCTAATTTTTTTTAACTCAAAATCAAAAGAAAAACAAAAAATCCTCAAATCTGGAAAAAGAAAACGGAAATTTAGATTTAGAAAACCAGAAGCTACATCAGAAGAAAACAGAGAATATAGAAGAGGAGTTCGCCACTTACCGGAAAACTCTTCACAAATTTGTTATGTGAAGCACGCCCATTTCTTCTGTCTAACTAATAATAGATATGGGCGTGCTTCACGGAACAAATTTGTGAAGAGTTTTTCAGTAGGTGGACTTCCCTTCTTTTGTCTTCTTTATTTTCTTCTACTACATCTTCTAACTTTCTGAACCAAAAATTTCCATTTGCTTTTTTGGACTTGAGGATTTTTGGGTTTCACTTTTGATTTTGAATTTATAGTTTATGATGAATTTCTTTGCTCATATATTTATATTTGATTTATGGGTTCTTAATGTTTGTTGACTTTTCGTTTTATTTGATCTTTTGGTGCTTGTTGGCGGCATCCCAAATATGAAATAAATTTAAAAAAAAAAAAAACATGTGGCTCTTGGGGCATTCTTTTCCCCCTTGAAAAACTTCATGGTACCCATAGTTCTTCCATAAAAACTTCTAAGGTAAAAATATCCTTTGACTCAAGTGATGTGGATGTCACGTGGGTATGTCATCTTAACATAGCCGGTCAACTAACGGTTGACTGTTTAGATCCGTTAGGTAAGGGCAATATTGCCCTGTCTTTGAACTTCAATGGTAAAGTTGCCCTCTCGAAAACTTCCTGGTGTCTAGTGCCCATTCATGGAAATTTCCAAAGCATTTTAGCCCTTTAACCCAAAACAAAGCATGCCACCTTAGCACTTTCATTGTTGGCTTGTTGCTAGAGCTTCGACAGTAGTAACCCATACCAGTAATCAAGATTTTTGTGGTAAAGTTGGCTAATGAAGTGTGTAAATATCTTAAACACTGGCCTTTCAGATTAAGTTATCAAAGTATGAAATTTGCTAAAACATGTTGTCATTTGCTAAATGGGTATGGTGAATAATTAATATAGTATAGTAAATAGATAATGAAGCGTAAAATGGATTTTTGTTATACTTCATTAGTTATTTACTTCACTTGATTAGCAAATATCAATATATTTTAGCAGATGCTGCATTCGGATAATTAATCTAAAAGTCATTGTTTTAAGATATTTATTACACTGCAGTTGTTTACTACGATCATTAGTCACCTTATCACAAAACGTCCCAACCGCGGAAGACTATCGATATTAGAGTTCCAGCAGGGGACATGAGGTGTTGAGGTGGCTTTTTCAGATTTTTTTTTTTTTTAAAAATAAAAGTGAGAGACCGTATGGTAAAAAGCAAGGTTCATGAATCCGGATCGGGAACTAAACCGATTGGGGTACTGAGTTAAAGGTTAGTGGGTCAGATCGGGGCCAAATCAATGAGAAATTAAAGATTTTAGGCTTATTAATATGAAATTCTAAAGAAAATCTAAATTTAAAAAAAAAAAAAAAAAAAAACAGTGACCCGGACCGGACCCCGAACTGAACCGGTTTCCGGACTAGACCAATCAATTCGATCCGAGTTCATGAACATGGGTAAAAAGAATGCAACATTTCCAAATTTCATTTTAATACATGCGGATTGATTTCGAATTATTAAAATTGGAGACATTGATTTATTTTTTGAAATTTCAAAAACATTTTTCTGAAATTATTCTTTTATAATTTTTAAAATGATATATTTATTTAGAAATATTTAAAAATAGAATATTGATTTTTTTTTTACTGAACACCTATTAAAATAAGTAAAAAATATTTAAAAACTATAATACCAGAAAAAAAAAAAAAAAAATTAATTCTAAACCATCAATGTATAATATCGGATAGTTTATATTTCGATGTGCCACCTATGCTCATATAGGAAAGAACATGAGGTCCCCAAAGAAATTTTAACTTTTTAAGTTCCAAAAGAAATTTAATTCAATAGAACCAAAGTAACAATGTGACACAGCGGAGTAGGGGTGTTCATGATGCCTAAGTGCCCGTAATGTTAGCCCAAACCCGATAAAAAAATGCCAAGTCCGGCCCTAAAAACTACACCCATAAATCATTTAGGTATCTTTTGATAGGCCCAAATGCCGAGCTGAGCTAGGCATCGGGCAAAGTGTGCTACTCTACCTATTTGGCCTTGCACAAAATGTGTATATAATTATATTTAAAAATACTCCCTCCGGTCCTAAATATAGGACATAGTTTGTAGTGCAAATTGCACTACAAACTATGTCCTATATTTAGGACTGGAGGTAGTATATATATATATATATATATATTGTTTATATAATTAAACAAGTATTTATTTACCATTCAATTAGAATTTAATAAATAAACATATTTTGTATTCACTAAACATATAGGCATATTTCATACACATATGTTAAGAAGTGGGTAAATTGAGTTTTTGAAAAGTAAATTATTATCAAATAATGAGAAAAAAATCTCTATTGAATTAATTTGTTTTATTGGCTTATGAATCGAATCTAAGTAATAAAATTTTAAAAGGATTATGACATAAAATAAATTTTTGAAATACCAAACTATACATTTTTTCTGTATTATTATTACTTAATATTTCATTATTTTTCAATTTTTGGGAGATTTTCAGGCATACAAGCCCGTCTCGCCCAGTCCAACCCGAAATTACTCAAGCTTTCATCAAGCAGGGCCGAACAGCCTCTTGCCTACCAACCAGGCCATTGGCATTTGTGCCTGTATTGTATTCAGAGTTCAGACCCATCGTAATACTCCTACAACTATAATTTTCATAAAAGGATTATCAAAAGAGTTATCAATTTTTATTTGAGAAAATATGTTTAAAAGATAGTTGAATTTTTTAATTTTTAAACTAGGTCATTAAATTTAATCAATCCTAAATTAGGTCATATGTCTTAAAATAGAATTTTAGAATTTGGTAATTTTACCTCATACCCCTCATTTAATTCTCTCTCCTAATCACTATCTCTTCCTGCTACAAACACAGTAAATCATTTTAACATCAACATTAATTGACCGAATATTACAAAATCAAAAATTCAATCAACATTACAACGGAAAAACTTATGGGCACAAGCATATGACTCTTTCTAAATCTAACATCTTCATTGCAAGCTTTAAATGGCAACAATTTATCTTAGTCTCTTGAAAAATTAAATTTGGCAACCATATATAAATTCGGCTTTGATGCTTGAAAATTATGATTTGGTGGCCTAAATTATGATTTGGCTAAAAGGAGGTGAGCTGTGTGTTTCTGGTACTACCTCAAAATTCTGGAAATCAATTTTTTTATGATGACGAACTATCAATGATCAACCAAATGAAAAAACATACACTTCTCAAGGGTCTTCTTAGGTTCTGATCTGCTGACAGATTTCTTTTTCCCTATTCATCTTATGTAGGCCTAAAAGTGCTGCTCATGTAATTTGATTGACGGAATTGACAATTTAATGCATATATGGTTGGAGGGATCTGCATTTGAAATCACTATTAATTGTTATATTTTTAATGAAATTAGAGGTCGTTATTCTCTATATTTGGTTTCTATTTTGAGGTTTCTTCCCACTGATTTGCCTCCAAAGATATAGAACACTTTCAGTTCCTGTTTTAGAAGAATTCTTTCCATCATATTAGGGGGAAGAGATAGTTCGTTCATGATTTCAAACAATGCTCTAACCTACTCATTCAGCAAACATTTTTTCCTTTGACGCTTGTCTCCAATGATGAAATCTATTTCCTTACTGTGGATAGTTGTGTATAGATAGAAGATTTTGATTTGATGGGGATGTGCTTCGAAATATTCGTGAATTTAGATTGACAAATGTGTACAAGAATAATAGAAATTAAGGGAATTTTAAGCGTGTTGTTAAATACACTTAATGAATAATGAGCAATATTTAAGGAGGAGGTGTAAATGCACGTCATATGTGAAGTTCTGAAAAGTGGAGGAAAGGAAAGGTGGATGGGAGGGGAGAGAGGTACGGGTAAGAAGAGAAAATCAAATTAAAGACGAAAAGATAAAATTATCAAATTCTAAAATCGTATTTTAGGACATCCAACATAATTTATAATTTTTTGAATTTAACGACCTAATTTAGAATATGAGTAATTTAACTATCTTTTAAAGGGATTTTACCTTTTTAGTTTTCTTTTTTTCAAGATATGGATCAATTTTTATTTTTCAATAGAATAAAGAGATTCGTTAAATGTTTAATGGCAGACTCATATTTTGTGTCAACACCCGTTTCCATTTTAATAATTGAAGAGTAATAAAGACAGAATTTTATGGGCATACAGAAAAGTACAATTATATTGATAAAACTATTCGTTTACAATACCAATAATGTTCGTCAACGAAATACATAAGATACAACGGAAACTTAATATTTATAAATTTCTTCAAAATATCCAAAATATAGACTAAATATAACCACTAATTTGTCCTCGCCTCGAGACACGTGCCGCTCACTTTCTGGCATCTACGTCCTTGCCCTTTGACCCACTGGTACCCGCTGATGTGTTTATTTAAAAATAGGGTGAGATTCCAAAGAACTCCAGTAGAAACATACTATCGTTCATAGAGAATGCGAAAAGTAAATATGACATGCGCCAAGGTATGCACTAACTAATGAACAATTTAAACATATCATCGTCATGTATACATGAGTAGGGCCCAGCCCCTCAATCTATACTGGTTGGACTTCTGCCAACTCCCAATGTAAGTGCATATCTGGCATTAACTTCTCATTTCTAGGTAAATCATGTTGATTAATAAAGTGCATTTACAAACAATGGCATCCACACAATCACATAACTATGGCATAATGTATGAAAGATGATGTCCCTATCTCAAAGCTTTATAACTCTCTGCTTAGATGCGTCTTGTAAAACGTGTCGTTCCGGCTTTTAACTCGGTCCTAAAATATTAAATATACAAGAAATAAGTCATAACCTATTTAAATATCATTTTAGACTCTTCCATAGTGTTTCTATTGGTTATATTAGTCTATGGTAAAAATTCACCTAAATGCCCCCAGGACCCTGGCTCGGCCCCGCCGTACCCAGTCGATGACATGTTTTTTCAAAATTTTGACTAAGGCCATTCTAACGTATTTTCATCCAAAGAATCCATTTCCGGGCTCGAAATCACCAAATTCACCGTTAAATTATGAAAATACCCTTGATTCAATGGCGTTTTCGTAATTATGCTTTTTCGGCCTCTACTGAAAAAGTGTCCAATTGTAACCCCACCTATTTTTGTCCACATAATCCAATGGAATCATTTATTTCATGAAAATCCAACTCCTAACCCCAATTTTGGTTCTGGCCGAAATTCAAGAAAAAATTGAAAAAATAGAGTTTTGTGTTTTAGCTTCCAAAACTTATACTTTTCCACTTTAAATCCCTTATTGACTTATTTAAACACATCTTAACCATGATTCAAAGGAATTTGGGCAACATAACCCCTTAGGGTTATAGCTTCTCCAACTTTTCAACTCAACAAAGAAACTTGAAAAGTCAAGAAACAACAACAACAACACCACAAGAAAGCAAGTTCATGAAGTTATCTTCTTTGGCTTCTTGGTTTCCTCTTACTCTAGGCTCCTCCTCCCTCTCTTCTTGACCTCAAAGTATGTCTTCACCACCATGGATTCATGAGAAACAAGAGTTTAGAGAAGGATTCTAAGGAAATTCTATAAGAAAAACCAAAGAAACCATACTTACCTTAACCTCTTCTTCTTCCTTCTTTCTAACTCTTGAAGTTTCTCCAAGTTCACTCTCTCTCTCTTTTGTCTTTGCTTTGGCCGAAATGTGTCCAAGAGGAGGGAGAAAATGTGTTTTGGCATTTGAGTTTTCTTGCCTCTTAGACCTTGATCTCATCAAGGGTTGATATTTCAACACTTGTCACAAGCATACATCCACCCATACCTCCTTCCTATTTACCCATGATTTCTCCACTTAATTCCCATTGGCATTGTACAGATTTTTCTCCCTTGATTAGGCAAGAAAACCGTCCCCCTCTCCTCTTACAAGACAAGTAAGTTCTCTTCCATGCAATCAAGTTTATCTCTTCCTTTACTCAAGCTTTTCCCATCATGCACTTTGATAAGTAAAATATTTGCATATTTATTTTCCCTTATATGATGATTTTATGGACGATATTTGAGATTAATATAATACATTTGGATGTAATTAATAAATAAATAATGTTTTTGGAATAAATAGTATTTAAAAAATAAAAATGGAAGTACTGTAGCAATGCCAGTACTATAGCGGTTCACTGTAGCAGTTGACAGATCACTGTAACAGATGCCGGATACTGTAGTTGTTTGCCGACATGCACTGTAGCAGCCGCCAGATCACTATAGCACGCGGTTTTTCCCTATAAATAGATATCAAGGCCAAGCTCAAGGAGGGGAGAAGGGGAAGAGAATTAGAGGTCCTTCTCTGACAGAGATATTTTCTCTAACAGTTCTAAATAAATTATGTTATTTTCTAGATTTAATTTCACGCATTGTATTACTTTTTGCATGCCTCCATCTTGGAAGGCTTAGGATTATATTACATTTTGCATGCCTCTATTTTGGAAGGCTTAGGATTGTATCACATTTTACATACCGCCTACATGGAAGGTTTTACCTCCTAAATGGACGGCTAGATTTCTCCATTTTTCATGCATCTTTTGGTTGTATGTTTATGTTTAAGAACTTAATATTCAAGTTTTATGCAGTATTTATGAGGATTTCATTCTAATTTTATATAATGTCAATTTATTTTAGTTTTGTTTTTAATTTCATCATGTGCTAAACTTTCATTTCCCTAGGGTGATGACGTAGCTTACTAATGACGAATTGAATATTTACTTATTAAATCTAGTTTTAATTTATCCTTCATGATTGATTTTTAATTATTATTCTTAATGCTTTTGATTGATTGTCCATTTTTTGAATGATTTCAATATGCATGTTGAGACCGAAAGGAGATGCATGTGTGTAGATCCTATAATTAAAACCATAACTTGCATATGAAATAGGAATATTTTCATATGAGTTGTGTAGTCTTGCTGAGTTCCATAAATCTTAATGCATAATTAATTGCTTAAATTCATATAGGAATATATTGGATTAGCAATTAATTATAGAATTGCTTGACCTTAGAAGAGGCTAGCAATTAAATTAAGGAAACTCGACTATCAATCGTGTGGAATAAATTGGGCTAGAATAGATAAGTGATTTAATCCATAATTTGTTAAGTGAAATCTGACCCCTAGGACTTTTTCTCATAATTGTTTCATATCATTTACATTCATATTTAATCATATTTTATTTTGTACTCTCAATCACCAACAAATCGATCGACTGAATAGAGTTAAAATTACTCATTTTGGTATTTAGTAATCAATTCTCGTGGGAAAGATATTCTATCCACTTCTATATTACTTGATTACGACAGTGTACACTTATACTATTTAATTGATCATTCACACACGTAACACACTTCACCATACTTCTATGTTGTGTACACTCCACCTTTGTCATCATTGAAATGTTCATGTAGCATAGCCATCATAACTTTATTCATGTAACATGTGATCATGAAATTGAATTTTTTCCCCTTATCTTCATGGTTGGACGAAATTAGAGAAAGGAGAAGAGAAGAAAAATTGCTTTTCACTAATTCCATATTCACATAATTGAATTATGTATAATTCCCCCTAATTTCACAATTCTTGATTTATTTTACCAAGAATAATCCAATTATACATTATCAAATTAATATGATTTAAAAATATATATGAAAACTATTTTTTTTTATTTATAAATAAACATTACATTTGTATATTTAAAATTTACCTTGATTATAGTTTCTTGTAAAAATTAATTTGTAAGTTGTTATAGTTTAACATAATCTTTAATCAAATTATTGTAGTGTTTTTTTTTTTTGGTGAAAAGTCATTGTAGTTTTTTATTGGGTAGTTCCCTCTCTTGTAGGCTCTAGCTCACACAGTCACATATAATTTAATTTGTTAATTAGAGCCGATGTAAATGCTGATTAAACAACATTTAAGTTGTTAAAAAATACTCCCACTAGTTTAGAATATAAGAACCAAATACCTACTTTACATTTATCAAGAAGTTAGTTAAAATTAGTTAAAAATAATAAATATGTAGATATTTACTTTCTTTTTTTAATATACCCTTATTTATTAAAAGAATAAGTTAGAGACATAACAAATAAGAAAAAAAAAAGAAAGAGAATGTAGCAGAGAATAATGATGAAAAAGAGTGTGGCAAATTTGGAAAAAGAAACATTAAATACATAGGCAAAAGTAAAGTGGGTCTTATAAAATAAATCACACACCCCACAAGTTGTGCTCTTATATTTTGAACCAAGGGGGTATAAAATAAAGAGGTATACAAGAGTACTTGGTCTAATAGTGGACTAACTAGACTACAAAATGGGTGAAATGGGCTTGAATCTCACCTTATCCGAAAAGACTCTGGAGAGGTATTCTAGTCGCAAAGCTTTAATCCAAATTAATTGGTTGTTTGAATATATGATAATATGATCTAGTAGTTGGCAAAAAAGAAAGAAAAAAAGAAAAGAAAATATGATCCAGGATAAGTGACTAATAGTGGGTGGCCCAAAAGGTTATAAAAAAAAATTCAAACTAAAGAGGTAGTTTAAGAGTAAAATGATGAAATAAAATTTATTGGCCAAAATAAAAACTCTTATACTCATAATTATTGTCTCTTTTCGTATTCATATAATACTCTATATAATATATAATCTGGTTGATTTTAACTTTATTTATATCTATGGGTCAAAATTGATCGATATATGTTAAGTAAGACTCTTACAAATCAATAGATTATGATTATGGGGACTAATTCTTATAATTAAGGAAACTATAAATATTCAATAAAAAATACATGCAGGTGAAAATATAAAGAATCCGCATATTAAATTTTCCTAATTAGTTTATTGAAATATTTTCATTCGAATGGTACCTCTAAAATCAGAATATTCTCTAAATTTAGCATATGGAGGTTAAAAAAACATGTTAGTGTGTGTTTGGGTGGGTGATTTGCACCACCAAAGGTGTGATTGCAGGGCTAAAAGCAATTTTAGGCAGCTTTTGACTTTTTTGGTATGTTTGGGACCATGATTTGGTATATGGGTTGAGTTTTTGATAATTATCTAAATTTAGGTTTACGTAAATCGAGATAAATTTTTTTTCACACACTTATTTCATAAATTATAAAAAATATTCTCAAAAATTAATCCAAACACATACTATACAGATTAATTTTTGAAGCTACCTTTTGTGGCTAATTTATGCGATTGGCTTCTTTCTTGTGGATTGGGCATTAATTACCATTTAAAAAACCTCACCAACCCTCTGTTTTTCTCTCCCTTCTCAGTCTTATCTCTTCTGCAATAACGCAAGCTGCAATATTTTACTCCATCAAAATCTCTACAATTTGTATCATTTCTAATTTATACAATTTTTGTTGTTATTTAATTATGTATTTTATCTTTACCAAATTGTCTAAGTTAATATTCTCTTCGGTCCTAATTATAAGATAAAGTTAATTTTTTTGGAGAAATTAAGGAAGCCAATTAAATCACTTTAGAGTATTTATATTTTTAGTATCCTTAGATTATATACCAGTTTGTTAGTCAAATTAATTAGTTTGAAGAAAAAAATAAAAATAAAAATATTCTAAAGTGATTTAATTGGCTTCTTTAATTTCTCCAAAAAAATCAACTTTATCTTATAATTAGGACCGGATGGAGTAATTTTCAACTATTTAGGTCAGGCAGGGAAGATTAATTAATACCTTTTAGGCGGGAAAAACTTTAAGCAACACTAGACATAGTTGTGCATACCTAATAAAGAAATGACGCTATGCTCCATATTCCTCTTCTGATTCTTTACTTTTCTTTGGTTTAATTAATAAAACTTTAATTCTGCCATTGCCGTTAATTTTCGTCAGGCTGAAGTCGGGAATATAGGATATGTAGATCAACGTGCCCTGATAAATTGTGATAGGCGATCTTCCTCCCAAATGAATTATGTTCATGACTTAATTGAAAACCAAATTATACGGGACATATGATACACTTAGGTATGTAATATTATTTCATTAAATTATGTATTTTTTATTGTCAAATTTCCCAACTTTAAATTTTATAAATTTTTTATAATTTTTAATTTAATTTCTCTCTTACCATTGTCATAAAAACCATTTATGCTAAAGCCAATCCGAAAGAGTTCTACTTTTGTAAAATTCACTTATATAACCGTCAATCCAAACATAAATCATATTACATAATCTGACTTTTACTCAAAAATAATATTATAAAAAGTCAGATTAAAAAAAAATCACTTTTATAATTATTATTCCAAACACACACTTAACCTGAAATAAAAATAAAAAGGGGTAGAGTTAGGAATTATAGTCCGCACTTGGATCTCTGAAGCTCGGCCTCAATCATTGAGGGCCCAAAGTTGGCCCTACGTGTCTTGAGCTCTTTTATTTTAATTATAATATGAAATATTTTTTTTAAGAAAAATTGTCCATAGATACCTCATTGTAAACTTATTTATCAAATGAGATCTTCAGTTACAAATAATCTTCCCCGTATGCAAAATATATTCTCTTGTGTTCAAACAATCTTCCCTTGTATTCAATATATCTTCCCTATGTGACCTCCCTTATATTTGAACAATCTTTTTTTGTGTGCAAAAGATCTTCCTCATATCCCATTTAACAAATAATAAGTTTCTTTTTTTTTTTGATACTACAAGAATCCCAAACTTAGCCCATCAGCCTAGCGTTTGGCCGTTGCATGTCTGACTGTATAATCCCTGTGAGACCTGTAGGTGGGAAGGAGAACGCATAGAATCCTGGGAAAACGCTCAGCCCCTCTTTGGCTAGATAGTCAGCAGCAGCATTGCATGCCCGATTAACATATTGAACGCGAACTTCCCAATCCCGACCCAAGAGTGCCTGAATTTCAGCAACTATTCCAACATCCTCGTGGTCCTCATGCACCATAGCTGAACACAGATCACGCGCCTCAGTAGAATCAGTCTCCAGTACTAGCTTTCTGTAGCCCAAATCCCAGGCAGTTTTAAGCCCATGCAAGCAGCTCCACAACTCTGCAGTGAGTGCATCCCCCCTATCCAGGCGGCATAAAAACCCGTGGAGAAAGTCTCCATTCCTATTGCGGATTAGGCCCCCACAAGCCGTAGACGATGAAGTGTGGGCGAAGGCACCATCGACATTACATTTGGCCCATCCATCTTCCGGCGGCTCCCAGTGATGAGGAGGGTTCTGTTTCTTGATGCCAGGCAGATTCACCCCAGCAAGTCTTTTTTGAGTGTTCCTCATAGACTCCAACAAGCACCTAGCCTGAGCCAATATAACTTCAGTCGGGATAAGCCTGCTTTCGAAAATAAATAAATTCCGTCTTCTCCAAAGCAACCAGAGGATCATAGTGAATAAATCTCCCCAATTCAAGCCATCATCATTCTTGTGCCGTATGTTCCACCAAAACCATTCGACAAAGGTCATAGAGCAGAATCGCGACCATCTAGAAGGGTGAACGACATCCTTCCATAATTTCTTAATGCTACTGCAATCCCGGAAAACATGTAGCAGGTCCTCACAGCAAGAGCTACATAAGGCACATTTTCCATCACCACCCAATCCGCGTTTAAGTCGATTTTCGTTGGTGAGTAGACGTTGCTTGGCAGCGAGCCATGCAGAGGAACGGCAACGTTGTGGGACCCCTAGTTTCCATATTTTCTCCCATTGCTGGGGGGCCACGGTAGTCACAGTAGTAAGCTTATCATAGGCAGACTTGACTGAGAACTCTCCAGATTTGTCCCATCGCCATCTGGCATGTGTTCCATCATTATTAAGCTCAATGCCAGCATTGACCGTATCCCAAACTGATTTTATACCCTTCCAAACGTTAGAACCACATCTTTTTGTGTTGATTCGTGGGAGGATATCCTCACCGCAACGATACTTATCACGTACTACTCTGACCCAGAGGGCATCCCTATTTTTCACCAACTTCCATCCCAATTTCATTAGAAGGGCATGATTATGGAATTTTGCATGACGTAATCCCAATCCACCTCGTTGTTTTGGCCTACAGACAGAATCCCATGCAACCAGTGGTATTTTCCGTTTCTCGTCGGTATACCCCCAAAGAAATTCCCTATTACACCTGTCCAAAACCTCAAGGTTGGTTTTGGTTAAGAGGGATGTTTGCATAACGTAGGTTGGGATGGCCGATGAGACAGAGGAGATCAATGTGGAACGTCCAGCAAGTGAGAACATATTGTTCCTCCATTTAGACAATCTTGTCTTAACCTTGTCAATAGTAGCTTGAAATGACTCCTTGGTGACACGTTTGTGATGCAGTTGGACCCCCAGGTATTTACCTAGATCCGCAGTAAGAGGGAAGCCCAAAATAGCACTCAACTCAGCACACCTAGAATGATTCATATTAGATGAGAATAAGACACGTGTCTTAGAGGAACTTACTCTAAGCCCAGAAGCAGTGCAGAAAATATCCAAACACTCTTTAATCATAGTAGCTTGGTGAGCAGACGCCTCAGAAAAGAGAATAATGTCATCAGCAAAGAAAAGATGAGTGATCGGGGGCCCATGCTTCGTGAGACGAATGGGCGCCCACTCTTGGTGATTGAGTTTTTCTTGAATTAGATGAGCGAGTTTCTCCATACAGATAACAAATAGATATGGTGAGATAGGGTCACCCTGGCGAACACCTCTGGATGGACAGAACACGTCTGCTTTGGAGCCATTCCATAAGAGCTGCGATTCTGAGGTGTTGACAGAACAGTAGATGACATCAATCAGATATTGAGGAAGCTTCAGTTCCTTAAGGCACTCAATAAGAAAATTCCAATTCACCCGATCATATGCTTTCTCCAAATCAATCTTGATTGCCATAAATCCTTTTTTTCCCTTCATAGACCTCATGGTATGAACCACTTCTTGTGCCACCACAATGTTGTCTGAACTATGTCTGCCTGGGATAAAACTGCACTGGTTTGGGGAAATGATATGTGACATACAGGGTCTCAACCTATTTGTAACAATTTTTGTAACAATCTTGTAAATAACATTACAAAGACTTATAGGTCTTAGGTCTCGAAAAGTCTCTGGGGGATCTTTCTTTGGGATGAGAACAATTAAAGTCCCATTAATATCCCGGATCTCTTGGGGATTCTTGAAAATATTCTTGATGTGTCTGACGACACTAGGCCCAACATTGTCCCATTGGTGCTGATAGAAAAGAGCATTCAACCCATCAGGCCCGGGTGACTTCAAGGGACCCATACCAAAAACAGCCTCTTTAATCTCCTCCGCAGTAACGTCACGAGCACAACTTTGCAGAAGGTGGTCTTCAATAGCCGGGTAAGTAAGGGAACAAGGAATCGCATCACGAACCGGAGTGTCTTCATTGAACAGATGCTTGAAGTAGTCGGTAGCACATCTTTTAATTTCCTCTATATCATAACACCAACCCCCTTGTTCAAGATAAATAGCATCAACCCTATTTGACTTCTTTCTACCATTTGCACGACTGTGAAATACCTTGGTGTTACGGTCGCCAAAAACGTTCCACTCTGTCCTTGCTTTTTGTGTCCACAATAATGCCTCCTGTGGAAGCACATCTTCGAGCTCTCTCCACAGTTCTACTTGGAGATTCTTATAGTATGCGGTGCATCCTCCTCTACTTATCGCTCTTGTCACCCCGTCCAGCCGACGCATGAGTTTAGCTTTACGACGGTCAATACTTCCAAAGACTGTTTTGTTCCATCTAATGCATGCTTCTGCAAATTGCTTTATATTATCATTCCACTGCAGTGCCTCATCCCAAGTTTCTTTCACAAACGTGTTAAAGTTCTCATGCAGAACCCAGGGGGCAATGAAACGGAATGGCCGCTGGGGTATACAAAAATTCAATTCTGGGTCAGTACAGAGTAGGAGGGGGCGATGATCAGATTTATAGAACGGAAGATGAGACACTCGAGCATTAGGAAACAAGTCCAACCATCCCTCATTTGCTAGTACCCGATCCAGCCGTGCCTCAGACTGCGCTCGTTGCCATGTAAAAGTGGGACCTACAAATCCTAAGTCACATACGTTGTTTTTGTCAACCCATTGGCAAAATTCCCTATCTGTTCGAGTATGGTTCATGGCTCCCGACCTACGCTCTGAGTTCAAGAGGGTTGCATTAAAGTCCCCACCTACAATCCATGGTCCACTCCGATAATTGGCTAATAAATTCAACTCCTCCCATAGCTGCCGTCTGATGACCATGTTCGGACTTGCATATACCACTGTTAAGAACCAAGTGTCATACCTACAACTTGTAATTGCAAGATGAATAAATTGACGATGATGACTAATCACTTCCACCTTCTGAAGTCCATCAGTCCATAAGCACCAAATGCCCCCACTGAATCCTTCAGATGGGATATAGGTATGGTGAGGAAATCCCAACTTCCCAATCTTCTTCTCTGTAGTCTCAGCTGATGCTCGAGTTTCTAGTAGAGCTAAAAAATCTAAATGAAAGTGTTTTTTGATTTCCTGTACTAGGCTGGGAAACGTCTTCGAGCCCGTACCTCGTGAGTTCCATAACATAACATTCATGGGGAAACCACAACAGGAGATAGTGATGATTTCCTGTCCTTCACCTGGACAATATCCTGCGGAGCCTGTATTATTTGGGTTTCTGTCTCATGATCAGGGGGATCCTCTAGCATCGCCTCTCCAGACAGCTCCACCGGGTGATTAACTTTAGTTGATAGTGGCCCATCGTCATGAGATTCCAAATTCATATTATTTTGTCCACTATGATCCCAACTCGAGCCCGTTAGCTGCTCCACTGAGTTCGTTTCTGGCCTTAAAACTGCAAAGGAGTTCTTATTCTCCAATGTCGCTCCTGTATGTCGTATGGCGTCATTCCGTGCGGGGTCCCTTTTAGACAATAATTTATTCTCCTTACCACGTGGTTTCGCCTTTATCACATTTTTCCGTTTGGATCCAACTGGTACCCACTCAGTATTACTATTCTTTAATACCATATTTAGATCCTTTTCCACAGCCGTGATTGAACGTGATTCCATATCCCTTAATTTTGAAGTTTGACCTTTGTGCAATCCCGGAATTTTCGCCACCGCTTTGTCCATTTCCTGCTTCCGAAAATTACGCTGCTTGATACCCCTTTCCATATCAGCCCCTTTCGAATCCCAGCTGTTAACTACTTTCCGGAAATCACGCCTAACTAGCATCTGAGGACCGAGATGCCCATTGGAAGCCGGAGCAGCCTTCACGGTCATCGGAACCTGTGATTGAACATCATCGCGTATCCCCTCCGTTGGCTCTTCCAGATCCTTTTTTGCAGGTTCCTCCGCTGTATTCTCCAACCTAGTCTCAGTACAGATATCAAGCAGCGGGCATGTGTTCATCTCATGTCCATACTTCCCACATTCAAAGCACACCTGATGAAGCCCCTCGTAAACGATCTGTTTATCCTCTCCAAACACCGTGAATGTTGGCAGTAACGGCTTTTGAAGATCAAGTTCAACACATATACGTGCAAACCCTCCTTTGTCATAGATAGATGTCGAACGATCCACTTTGAGCGTTTTGCCGATCATGTTGCCAATAATCCAGAGTGATTCAACATTATAATACTCCATCGGCAAGTCAGGTATACGCACCCAGGCAGCAATCCTCCTCTGTGTGTCGGCTCGCCATGGATTGAAATTCGGACGCCAGCGCTGAACCAGCAAATAGTGATCATCTATCATCCATGGCCCTTCATAATACGCGTAATCCCGATCCTCTCTATTAGTAAAGGATACAATGTAGTAATCATTATTCAGGGGCACAACCTTTAGTGGATCCCGTGGCTTCCACATCCTTTTAACCCTATCAATCAATATTGGCTTCGGTTTAGCATTACCTAGCAGCTTGATAATAAGTGAGTTCATCCATGGTTGGCACCAGGCTGTGTATTGTTCCATTGACACCTGCAGGGAAGGATACTTCCCTTTCCCCCTATCGCTACTGCCATCATCCTCATCTGTGCTTTCAAGGTCATCATCAGCAGCCCTCCCCTCCATGCCTGCATTCTTCTGTGTGAAAAATTTCTTCCAACCGCTCACGATATCATCCGTTTCATCATGCGACACCAGAAATCCCCCACACCCTGGAGAAAGGAGTTTTTCCTTATATGATCGATGGTAACCCCGACGCTCCTGCCCTACATCCTCACGTCCTCTCCCCTCGCCTCTAGCTGTGGTATTCTGAGAGCTACCGAACACAAACCCTCCACTCGTGTTTCCCTGACCCCCATACGTCTGCTTATCGCTCCCTCCTCCACCATCCCCATCACCCACATTCCTCCCGTCACCACCCATTCCCTCACTTGTTCCATCGCCTTTCGCTCTCCCTCTTGCTCTCACTCTTACTCTCGCTCTCTCCATTAGCTAATAAAATAATAAGTTTCTAATGAGGCCTTTATGCACAATTCTTTTTTTTTTTGTTTTTTTGGACCTGTATATTATGAAAAATTTTGAAGCGTAATTAATTACTCATGACTATTTTTATTTTATCTCATTTTTGCCGCGGCATTGGTTAACAATAAAAAACTCCATAGCTTTTAAAATTTTCAAATAAACAGTAACAGAACATGAATGTTGACTATTACAGAATTTGGATTGAAATTTTTTTTAAAAAAATAAAATGCATACTTAAAATAAAAAAGTTTAGATAATTATAAATGTATAATGAAACTAAAAAATATAAATACCTTTATTATTTACCAGATAAATACCTCCATTAGGTAATTAATGTTAACTGGTCTTAGTACACAAAAAAACACTCAACAAACTCATCTTTAAAAAAATATAAAATTAAAGAACTGAAAATACATTTAATATTTAATGTAAATTTAAAGGAAGAAACAAAAAATTTAGCCCCATGCCAATCTACTTAAAAGGCACGTGTAGGGGTGGAAATAGGCCAAGACCCCTAATATGGACTATGAGGTTTATGCCTATTGTCAAACCTATTTAGTTGCATAGGTTAGGCCTAATTTTACAAGATCTGGCTTACAAACCTATCGGTCTAACTTATTTAACTTTTTAAAATTTATACTATTATATAAGTATATATAATATCATCTAAATAATTTTATAAATTATTTTTATATAAGTTATTTATCTTTACCTTAATCATAAGTTTCACATCATATTTTTAGTACATTCAACTCTTGTTTTCACATCAATCATTTACCCCTATCTTTCTTTGATCGCTCGAGATGACAATGCTAACTCACTCTTGCTCCTCTAATTTGTGTCGTCCACTAAAGCATAATAATTGCTATGAGTTTATTTTAGTACCAAATGAAATATTATAATATTAATAGGAGGAGTTTGTCCTAATTTATGTGAGAAAAATAAAAGAGGTAAAATACAGTTTTACATATTGCTTGTTATGCTTTGTCAATTTTAGAAAATATATCTCATTAATCAACAGACGATTAGTATTTCTTATTTCTACTTGCTTGGACAAATATTGTTACTAGACATTCTTTTCTTTTCCTTACTAAGCCTTTATATTATAATGAGAATAAATATCACGCTTATAGGACATAATATGAGATAGTAAATAAGCGTGAATGATTATATATGAATTTAGAGACACAGGCTTTAAAGATTATTTAATGGCTTATATTTTAAGTAGGTCTCTAAACATGCTTCAGGTTTTGTCAGGCCATTTAAAGGCCCAAGCTCAGGCTTTAAATTTTTGTCGTAGGCCTGGTCATATTTAGGTAAAGCCTAATTTATTTCCACATCTACAAATGTGAACGTGGTGGTCCTCACTTAAAAAAAGGGAAAATCACTCTCATATACTAAGGAACAGACATATTTACAGAAAAGTCCCAG
The DNA here is from genome assembly GCA_963855925.1 of Inga laurina. NCBI lineage: Eukaryota > Viridiplantae > Streptophyta > Magnoliopsida > Fabales > Fabaceae > Inga > Inga laurina. Next base: position 12,110,353 of record OY979710.1, read on the forward strand.
GAAAAAGTCAAATATCAAAAAAGTCCCTAGGGACTTTTCTGATATTAGTTCCCAAAGTAAAATGACACAAATGCCCCTTTTGTAATTTAAACTCTTCTCTATTCAAACCAAATTCCCAAATCGCGTTCAGAGGCATTTCAAAAAGGAGTTTGCCATGCCTCTCTATCGTCGATGGTTCGATCGTTTGGCCTTCTTTCTCCGTCGCTGGTGGTGGGGTCCCTGTAGCATCCGTCGCTCCTCCGCTCTGAGAGTCCAATGCTGCTCAGATTGAAGTTGCCACTGCCGTCCATCATTGCTGGTCTATCTCCAGTCGCGGTCCGTCGGTGCTCCTCTCGCAGTAGACTGCAGCTCCATCTCTGGTTTTCAAGTCCTAGTGGCGTCCGTCACCCCTCATCTCCGAGTGTCCGTAGCTGCTCTGATGGAAGTTGCCATTACTGCATGTCATTGCTGTTCGGCCTCTAGTCCCGGTCCATCGGTGCTCCTCTCGTAGTTGGCTTCTGTCACTGCTTTCATCCCAGTCAGTGTCTGTCGCTACTGTGAGTGTTAGTATATGTTGAATTACTCATGAAATTTTAAAAGTTTGCATAGTCATATTGTGTAAATCGTTGGATTTGTTGCTGTGAGTGCAAAAAATCATTGTCATTACTGGAGGCAAGAGGCTATCATTTTTAGGTCGAACATATATTCTTTCATTTTTTCTTTTTGTCTTGTTTTGGGTTTTGTTTCCTGTCACTTGTTGCTGTATACTATTATTTTGAGGATCGTTTACTATTTGTTGCTAATGATTTCTCACATACATTTTCTTTTGGTTCTTGTAGGTGAATATGATTGTATATCTAGGATTTCATAGTTTTTATTAACCTGATTACTCGTATTGAGTTTCCTGAAAGGTTATTTATGTATTGCTTTTTCTTTTGTTGTTGCATGGTCTTGCATTAAAGGCATTGTGTCATTGTCATCATGCTTTCCTCTTTGAGAAAATGATTTATGACAAGAATTAGGAGCATGCTTTCTAACCCTTGATTATGTGTATCAATTGCTTAGATCTTGGTGGCCGTTACATATATGATCCATGTTTTTCTACTAATGATCACAGATTATGTGTATATTTGTGGTAGTTTTGGATCACTGAAAATCTATATATATTTCGCAGTACCTTTTGGGGTTCTAATTTTGCTAAAAAAATGGATCTTTCGTTGCTGAGATCTTAAACTGTTGCTATCAGTTCATTGCTGAATTTTGTACCTATTTTTGATTATGTGGTTAGGCTTCTTACTTCTGGTATGTTTAAAATGTGATCAACAAAGATATTGAAGATAAGTAGTTATGACATTATGCTGTATTCGTTTGCATTATGAGAATTTAAATCATACTTCATTATGTTTTAAATACCATTACAAGGAATGACTTTGTTGGTGGTTTTCTGATTTGATGATATCGTGATATCTTTTCTTTTGTCAAGCATGATAAGTAGTAATGGTAGGTGATTGCACTAGTAATTATGTTTCAAGTTAAGAAGAAAATGCCAAACAAAAGAAAAGGAAAGATAAAGACGAAGAGAGGCAGCCATAAGTGTCTGCGTATATATTGTTCACACAAGAGTATTACCAGAACAAGAAGAAAAAGAATAAGCAAAAAAGGCCTTTTAAAGAGGAGAGTCAGTCGATAAAAGAAGCTTGGAACGCTCTGAAAGATGACGAGAAGGAGACATATAGGGTGTGGGCGAAGAAATTAAGAACACTGGCAAAAGGGAAAAAATATGTGGTTTCATTCTTGACTCGCTATGCCTCTAACTAGTTAATGAAAGTGTGTTGGATACCAAGACAATGCGTTTTGTAATATCCCAAATTTTGAGAGTTGAAGCTAGAGAATAAGCCTAAATTAAGTGGACTACTAAGCCTCAGTTTAGTAGATGTCCCAAATCTATTCTCTAATGTTCCTTATATCTTTGAGGCATTAAAGAAAATAAAATGGTAAATTTTGAAGGAAGTGATTATGCTTCCAGTGAAATTTTCTGAGGTAGTGAGCTTGTCATGTGATTTTGAATGATCAAATGATGAGAAAAAATTATGAAATTTTACAGGATGAAAGTAGCCATCCTAAGCTTTAATTTGATACATCATATGACTCAATTAGAGCTATGTACAAAAAGATATGAATTTTTGAAGTCAGCACAGAAAATTATGAAATTTCTGGAATAGTATGCAAAGATTGAAATTCTGGGAATTTTGTGATTCCATCTAGAAAAATTCTATATTTTTCCTTCACACTAGACTCAATAAGGGTTCTATAGGCTTTAGAATCACTTCATTTCGATTTTTCTATAATTAGTTATGATTTTTCAAAGTTTAGGTAGAAATCTGTCAGAATTTTGTAAAATCTGAATTTTGGAAAAATGGTGTAATAAAGTAAAATGATATAAAACAATTTCTCATCTCCTTCCTCCTCATAACCTGATGTGAAATTCAGTTTTAGAGAGAGAGAAGAGTTGAGATTTTTAGAGAGAGAATGAGAGGAAAAAGCTTATAAAGGTAAGTGATTCCTTCGGTAAATCGGTTCCTAATGCGTATAACTCCACTCCTAAGCTATTCTTCTATGTGATTCAAGGGTTGGAAGCTCAAATTTTCTTGTTGAAGTGAGCTAGGGTTCAGCCAAGTCAAGGAAAATTAAGTGGGAGCTTGAGGTAACTTCCAAACCTTCGTATATTGACTATTCTAGCTGCTGTGGGCAATTTAATCGGGGAAATTTCACCGGATTGCCATTGGTTTTAATTTTTGGAAATGGGTTGGCCTAGAGTTTATGCTGCCCAAGTTGGTACTAAATGGTAGTTGTAACCTAATGGAATAGTCAATAAAGTGGTTAGGAGTAGAAAGAAACGTGTTTACGGAGCCAAAACCGAAAAACCCTAATTTTTCCTAAATGCCAATAATTTTCAACCAGCTCTAGAAATGGGACTTAGAGTTGGATTTTCAATGATTTGATGATTCCATTGAGTTCAGGAGGGAAAATTAGGTGGGGTTACAGTTGGGCATTTTTTCGGAAAAGGCCGAAAATGCATATTACGAAAACGCCCTTGACCCTTAAGGTGGGGTTGTCAAGGGTATTTTTGTAATTTGCATTGAATTTGATAATTCCACATTTCGAAATGGATTCCTTGGGCAGAAATATGTCAGGATAACCCATGTTAGAATTTCGGGAGAAGTACAGTCGGACCGAGTACAGAGGGGTCGGGCCGGGCCCCTGGAGGTATTTTAGTAATTTTTCAAGATAGACTCATATAACCCCCAAAACACTATGGAAGTGTCTAAATAGTACATTTGCCATTGTAGGATCGCATATGGAGTCCTGAGATGTTTGCACGTAGATCGAGGCACATGTTTCGAGGCGGATAAGGGTTAAGGTAGGGGGCTTACCTTACTTGCATGTATTTGATATCTTTGCTTGTGTAATGATGTATGTGATTGTTGTACTTGATTGTGTAAACCATATTTGAATAAATGAAGCTCTGTTTCTGCTTTCGTTGTGGCCATAGTCTTGTTGTATGAAACATTGAGCATGCAGAAATGTCATTATAGGGCATACATCTAGATAAAGCTAACATGTCATACACATAGCATCAATCATGCATGCATTATGGTATCTGTTTCCTACTGAGATTCTCTCGAATCTCACCCTCCCCTACTAACAATTTAGACAGGAGAAGACAAAAGATATGTTGAGAGCAAATAAGGGAATCGTGCGAGGGGATCACAGTAGTAGAACGAAGATGAGAAGATGTCTCTGTTTCACTGTGATCGGTTTAGATACCCTAGAGTCCTGTGCGGCTACACTAATTGTAATTATCAAGTATGAATCCCTAAAAGGAATTTTCGTAATCATGTACATATTATTAGTATAGTTATATTATTCTTGTGTTACCCACTGAACCGTATATCATTTTCCACGAATACTCTGGTAAAGGTGAAATTAAAATAAGGGCGTGACACGTTTCTATGCCCTTGACTCACTGGTTGACTGACACATTCAAGATCACAAAAGAAGGAAGAAGATGCACTTTTACCGGGTGAGAAGACAACTAAAAAGAAGAGATTGAGACAAAAGCAATAAGAAGAATTTTATGCCAAGGACCAGTTGGTAAGTCAATATGTAAGCACTCCAACTTAAGTTTATGCATTATTTTAAATGTTGTCATTGTTGTGTTGTGTCATGACAAAAGTAATTTCTTTATGCAGAGAGATTGCATCGTTAGCGTACTTCGAAGAGTTAAACCTGAATTATTTGGCAAAGGAAGAGAAATACCTAATTATGTCAACAGGCCAAACGTGCATGTCCAATGTGATACATTAGTATTACTTTTTTTTGTTTCTCATGACTTTGAAATGGTCAGTTGTCTGTTTGATATCGTTTGTTTAACTGTACAACTATGCATGTTTCATTCTGTTTGCAGTGATTCTTGTGGTGTCTATGTTCTTTCATGGTTATACGGTTGGGATGGCTTTGTACAGGACAAAGGGGGTTATACGATGCCTAAGTTGTCTCCTGACCAAATTCGGCAGATGAAGGTCAATTTGTTATAATGGCTTGTGACATATGAGAAGAATCAACATGCCCAAAAGATGTTGTCCATCGTAGTTGGCAAGAAACAAATGAAGAGGAAGAGAGACAAGTAGCATTTGGGATGTTATTTTGCACGCAACGCGTTATATTATGTAGATATGTTGCTTTTTTATGGGCCCTTTGAGAACCTTATGTCCTGTGTGGGAAATGCTAGTTGTAGGAAGGACAATCATGCAATGCTTTTTGTTTACTTCCGTGTGTAGGTGACAAATTCATATTTACAACTTCTTTAAGCAATTTGATAACGACATAAGCCTTGTTGTACAAGTGATTACGTTAAGTATGGAAAATATTCTGTTTACAACTCTTAAAGCGTGTATTCGCAACAGGTTGTGTCTTTTACAACCTCCCATGCCTTTCAGCTTGAAAGGTTATTTTCTCACATTAAGTATGGAAAATATTCTGTTTGCAACTCTTAGAGTCCGTTTGGTATGGTGGAATTATGGGTGGTGGAAATGGAATTAAGCCTCAATTTCATCAGATTGCTTGTTTGGTATAATGGAATTGGAAATTTTACCAATTCCATATGGAAGTCAAAATGCCTCAATTCCACCAAAATGGGTTCCATATGAAAAGCTAAGATTTGTAATTCCATCTTACCATTTCCCATGTTGCCCTCTCTGAATTATCACCACCATGATTCGGCCACCACCGCCTGACGGCAACCTCCACCAACCGACGATGAAGACCTTCGGCAACCTATGACATCGACCTCCGGTGACTAACAACGGCAATCTTCGACGAACCCCTCATCAGATTTAAAGTAGTGGTGGAGTTTGACGGTGAGCCGAAGTCGACAAAGAAGGCAAATCGATGTCTTGTAGGACCATTGTGCACGATGACTTTGTCTTTGATTTCTTCGGCTTCATCACTATCACCAACGGTAAGATTGTGTTTGTCTTCAGCTATTCATCAAATTCTCTAACCAGATCTACAACTTTGTTCATCATAATATGTTCATGGATTTTGCAAATTTGTGTTCAAGTTTTACTTTGATTTGGCTTTTATGATTTGTATTTCCCAGATTTGTGTTCAAGTTTTACAGATTTGTGTTTCAATTTCTGAGCTTTTGGTCCTCATTTTGATTGCTTGAGGTATGGTTAGGTGGGGGGTCGGAAGTTATGGTAGAGGAAGGAAGAGGGTGATTTTTAGGAAAAAAAAGTATATGGGCATTTTGGTCTTTTTAGATAAAAATGAGGTCTCATTTCCATGTCATACCAGACATACTTTTAAACCCCATTTCCATATCCATATCTATTTTCATCAAAATCAATCCCAATATACCAAACGGGTCCTTAAAGTGTTTATTAACAACATGCTGAGTACGTTTTACAACCTCCCACACGTTTCAGCTTGAAACGATGTTTGCTCACGTTAAGTATGACAAATGTGTTGTTTACAACTCTTAAAGAGTTTATTAACAACATGTTAAGTATGTTCTACAACCTCCCACACGTTTCAGCTTGTAATGATGTTTGCTCATGTTAAGTATGACAAATGTGCTGTTTACAACTTGTAAAGTGTTTATTAACAACTTGTTGAGTGCGTTTTACAACTTGATGGTGTGCCCAATTGCTTGTGCTTCACCACAACGAAGCAAAAGAGAAATCACGTCAAAAATAGGCCCTTCTGACTAGGGGTGTTCAGGATCAGGACGGGATCAGAAAATGCCATTCCCGATCCTGATCTCGATCCCGAGAAGGGTTCGGGAATGATTTTCATTCCAGATCCCAATCCCGAAAATTTCCTGATCCCAAAAATCGAGAAATTTCGGGATCGGGATTGGGAATTTCCCGATCCCGGATTTGCTTTTTTTTAAAAAAATCTCTATATTGAATTTTTTGTTGTATTTCCTTTAGTCTAGCATAAATATATAATTTGTCTAATATCATATTGTACCAAATAAGTCTAATATAAATATATAGTTATTCCAATACATGCTTAAAGTTTTTGACTCAGCTGCAAAAAGAATAAAAACAAGAAAAAAAATAGAATTATTTAATAAATAATAAATAAAATTAACTAAATAAACTAAAAGAATAGATATTACTTTAAGGGTGTTAAGGATTTTCACATTTTATTTTATATTTGGTCTTATTTTCTTAAATATTTTTAAAAAAATATACATGTGTATATATATATATATATATATATTTTTTCGGGATCGGGAAGTCCCATTCCCGATCCCGACTTTTTCCTGATCCCGAAATTTTCGGGACGGGATTTTCCCGTCCTGATTTGCTTGGGATCGGGACGGGAAGGGACGGGAAGGCCGGGACGGGAAATTTGTGAACACCCCTACTTCTGACCTTGTTCGCTTTTGTTATGCCCTAGCGAAGCAGAAGCAAAAGCACCTCATATCCGTTTTATAACACTTAAAGCGTGTATTCACAACAGGTTTAGTGTGTTTTACAACCTCCCACACGTTTCTCTTTCACACGATGTTTCACACGTTAAGTATGACAAATGGTATGTTTACAACTCTTAAAGCGTGTATTCACAACATGTTGAGTGTGTTTTACAACATGTTGAGTGTGTTTCTGCTTTACAACTTGTTTTTTCATGTTTAATATGGCAAATGGTATGTTTACAACTTCTAAAGTGTGTATTCACAACATGATTAGTGTGCTTTACAACCTCCCACACGTTTCTACTTTACAACTTATTTTCTCATGTTAAGTATGGCAAATGGCATGTCTACAACTCCTAAAGTGTGTATTCACAACATGATTAGTGTGTTTTACAACCTCCCACACATTTCTTCTTTACAACTTGTTTTCTCATGTTAAGTATGGAAAATGGTATGTTTACAACTCCTAAATCGTGTATTCGCAACATGATTAGTGTGTTTTACAACCTCCCACACGTTTTTGCTTTACAACTTGTTTTCTCATATTAAGTATGGAAAATGGTATGTTTACAACTCCTAAAGTGTGTATTCACAACATGATTAGTATGTTTTACAACCTCCCACACGTTTCTTCTTTACAACTTGTTTTCTCATGTTAAGTATGACAAATGGTATGTTTACAACTCCTAAATTGTGTATCCGCAACATGATTAGTGTGTTTTACAACCTCCCACACATTTCTTCTTTACAACTTGTTTTCTCATGTTAAGTATGGAAAATGGTATGTTTACAACTCCTAAATCGTGTATTCACAACATTATTAGTGTGTTTTACAACCTCCCATAGGTTTTTGCTTTACAACTTGTTTTTTCATATTAAGTATGGCAAATGGTATGTTTACAACTTCTAAAGTATGTATTCACAACATGACTTACACTTCTTACTCTTCCATTTGACCATTCATTGTTGGGACTTTATTCTCATTATCACTATCCTCTTCAATGTACACATGACTATATTGTTCATTATATTTCATTAAATGATCCACCCCTTCATCGTCCACAAAATCCACAAATGTTGATGTATCAAGGGAAAATTTGAATTTCAATTGAAATTCATTATTTTCATTTTCCGTTATAGATGATCTGATTCGTTGCAATTCCTCATATGCTATGCCTTCCTTTACGCATCTTGTTCTTACCAAACCACCAACATATTGCATTTTATTTGCTCTACCATTTAAAAACTTCCCCCAACATGAATGAAACACAACAGATTCTTCCTCGAACGTGTTCCCATCTTTCATGACAATCTGCAATATGAACTTCATATTCACAACTTCCAAAGCAATATTAACAATTGTATATGCACATATTAACAACAGTTCTTTTACAATCATATCATCTTTTTGCAATCAAACAAAGCACAATTACATTTAATCACTCCCACTTTAAACAAAGACATACCACTGTTAGGTTACCAAATAACATGGCATTCTCTCTATTACATTGCGTAAAAACATAGCACAGGTTTTGTATTAACAACTACTAACGCATGAATTAAAAACACATTTATTTCCATATTAAGGTTTTCACAGCACCCCACCACCATGACAATCACAAACATTCCCATTTCAAACATACATCTTCCTCTAATGACCCAATTTGGGACTAAGGGCTAATTACACTAGCAGTGATGTAATTATTGTTGAATTCAATGTAAATGTGTTTTAATCAATGCCTAAGCCCTAAATTTATGCCTAAGTATGGATTAAAGTCTAAGTGGGTTGAAATATAGGGGAGGGCGCATAGTGATGTTATTGAAAGTGATTCAAGTAGAATTGCCATAATCAAGGGAAAAATTGTAAAGTTACTGACCAATTGGTCAGTCACCGAAGAGGAGACTCATTGGTAACCTAAAGATCAAGAGTTGTGAATTATTGACAAGTAATTCATGGGGTGGAATTCTATGCATTTGTGTGTATGTGAGATCATAGGGGAAAGCATAAGGCTTTGACACTTGGAGAATTGTGAACCGTTGGATTTGGTCAAATGTTCAAACTCTTTCACTCTTTTCTCTCTCCTTCCAAGTCGGCTAAATGAGTGAGGGAAGGCCAAAAATATGCTTCTTCATCAACATCTCATTCTCTCTCTCATCATTCTCTATTTTCGCATAAGAGAAGGAAGAAAGAGAAGAGTAAAGGTAAGATTTTGACTTGCTAGATGCCTTCTAATGCTCAAGTGCTCTTCTTTAATATTTTTCCTAGTGTTGAGGGATTCATTGCCATGGTTTCAAAATTTTGAAAGGTGGTGTTTTGGTGTTTGAACAAATTTGGAAGTTGGAAAATCAAGGATTTGGTCTTAGCAGGTTGAAGAAGTGAGCATTTGTGACATTTTGATGCATAAGTTGTGATTCTTGGTTAAGTTTTGATATTTGTAGAATTTTGCCCTGATTTCATAAGAATTGGAAATGGATGAATTAGATGTGGTAATGTGAGGAAAATGGTATTAGGATGTGTTATTGTGTCATTGGTTTTGACTGGAATTTGAAAGGGAAAAGATTAGTCATTGGTGGTTGTGTGTAATGTATTGATCCAAGACAAAAAATTGTCGTTAGGAGGTGATTTTGGATGTTTTGAGGTTACTAATAGGTTCCTTGTGAGATTTTATATGGGAATGAACTCTGGTATAAGTTTTGGAATCATTGGAAGCAAATTGGTTCAGTTTAGGAAATTCTGTCAGTTGCTGCGATTTGGCTTCTGATAAGCCTCACTCGAGTGAGGAAGGGTATCACTCGAGTGCAGCATGATATTTTCCTTTTCTTTAGCATTTTGGTTAAGTTCTCAGGCAAAGCTCAAGAGTGCACTTCTGCACTTTCGGGTGATATAGGTCATCACTCGAGTGACCCATGTCTCACTCGAGTGCAAAGGTGTTCTGGGGTATAAAGCCGTGTCTTGGGTTAACACTTGCAAGCCATTTTCTAAGAGTGCGACTTGACACTCGTAAGTGTTGTGTTATCACTCGAGTGTTAAGGGTAGAGCCCGAGTGAGCTTCCCCCTCTAAAGATTTCTGTGCTCTCGGGTAGATACTTTATGTGCCTCACTTTGTGGGACTCGAGTGAGCATTTGGCTATCACTCGAGTGTTGTGTCTTGTAATCGAGTAAAATGAGCACTTTTTGTTTCTATTGTTGCTCTCTGTCAGGCACTCGGGAGTGTGAGCTATCTTCACTCGAGTGCCAGTCATCCATCGCTCGAGTGAGGCCATCTTCACTCAAGTGAGTCAGCCAAAAATCAATATTTTTCTTTTGAAAGAGGGATCTTTGGGGTAGTTCTTCCAACCCTTTTTGGCATATGGGTAGGCATCTAGTAGCCACCTAAAGAGTTTAAATGATAACCAACTTTAAGAATTATGGAAACAAAAAGAGATTGATCCGTTGTCCTTAATCTTGGTTATAGGGTTTGACATTTTCCCTGGTCGTGAACGAACTATACCGGAGCAAGTCAGGAAAGAACAAGGTAGTGACTCTTTCTCTTATACTATGTATAAAGTATTGTATGTATGTTTGTCATGCATTGAGATACATTGTGATACATTGTGATGCTTTGAGATTATGACGAAAGTTGTCATAGTGATTACAGCGTAAGCTGTTGCATTGAGATCACAACGAAAGCGGACGCATAGTGTTTACAACCATGAGTGCTGTCGTATGTAGCATGAGCCATATATCATTGTGATGCTGCTAAACATGATCGTATATGCTATGTGTTTATACACTGTATGAGTGACTTATTACTACTAGGATTCTCTTGAATCTCATTATTTCTATTGACTAATCTTTAAACAGGGGAAGTGGTTCCAAGGGGAAGCAAACGACCAGGAGCGGCTAGAACCTTGTAGCGATAATTGCTTTTGGGTTATTGGTTATCCATTTGGATCTGGGATTACTGTATATTATTTTTGGGATGTAAATAATATTTTGGAACAGTATTGTAATCCCCTATATGGGAACTTTTAACCCTTAGTGAATGAATGAATCCCAGGATTTACCGGGACTTTGTTATACACTCTGATATATTTGAGCAGGGGTGTTCAAAGTGTCCCAGTCCCGGTTGTCCCGGCCCGGTCCCGAACATTTTGTCCCAGGAATTTCCCGTCCCGGCTGAGACCGGGACCGGGATCTAAAAAACCCGGGATCGGGACCAGGATCACACATTGTGATCTCGGGAATTCCTGGTCCCAGTTTTTTTCCCTTAAAAAATAAGTTATTCTTTTATATTTGTATTTTGTACCCCATAAATTAAGTTATCATTTGATAAAATGTATATCACATATTTAGTTAGAGTTAAATCGCATATATCGTGATACTAATCCTAGCTATATATATATAAAGATAATAACAAAAATGATGAATGTGATAATAATAATATATTATTCTTCAATTCTAGCTCAATTTGTGTGATTTTTATGACCTTATTAGGTGTTAAATAATCACTTCAAACACTAGATTATAAAAAATTTAACTAATAAAATTATATTATTGAAACCGGGAATTCTCGATCCTGGTCCCAGTCCCGGTTATATCGGGAATTTCCCAGGACAGGGACCAGGAATGAATTCCCAGTCCCGGCTACCCCCGGGACAGGAACCGGGAATGGGTGCTCCCAGTCCCGTCCTGGGATTTAAACACCCCTATATTTGAGTGCGACTAACTGCACATATAATTATATTCGAAACTTGAAAATTGAGACCAGGGAAGGGATGAAGTTTTAAAAGAATTTGTGCAATCCCTACTGAAAGGAAGGGATTAGAAATGAAATTTAATTATTCATTAGTCTCTGATTCATTTAAATTAAGCATTTTTGAATCTTAATTACGGATTTCAAGGCAAGGGGTTACATTCTTGATATCAGAGCTGTAGTGCCTGGCAAGGGTAGAGTTTGCTAGGATAGTTCCCTTAGTTCCTTGCCTTTGTGATAGAAGATGATCATGTTTGGTTATTATATACACATGTATGCTTTGTGATTGTGGATATATATGAGAATTATAGACAATGTGTATACATTATCTGTGAAATTGACATAGTGAATGATTTGTAGAATGAAAAAGACAAAGGGTCCTCCCAGAGTTCAACAAGTAGACCCGAAGGTGGAGGTAGTCAATGTCAATCCACCAAATCCAATGCGAGAATTAATGGGTCTAATAAAGGATCAGCGAGACATGATCACTAAGCTGAGAGTGGAGCTCAGAATTGAAAGAGGAAAAAATAGAGCAGATCAGGGTCCGTCTGCTCAGGAGGAGACCTAAGAAGAGACTCGACATGAGGAAACTACTGAAGGGTCAGCAAGATCACTAGAATTCCCACCTCATACTGCCCTGAATCAGGAATCACATGGGGTACCTTTTAAAGAGGAAAGGGATCTTTAGTTCTGGGTCTCAAAATTTTGCAAGCATCTGCCTCCAGTGTTTTAAGGTAGATTTGATCCTCAAGTAGCCGAAGACTGGTTAAACCGGCTGGAGAAAATCTTTGAGGTTCTTGAGTGCCCGTCTGATGTGAAAGCATGATTGGCGGTGTATAAACTCGAGGGAGATGATGATCGTTGGTGGTGGAATATCACCCTAACATTGAGGAGCAGAAATGTGCCATTGACCTCGGAGGTGTTTCAACAGCAATTCAACGAGAAGTACTTCCCTAAGTCAGTGCGGCTAGAGAAAGAAACTGAATTTCTCTCCATAAAGCAAGGGGACACGGAGACCTTCGATGATTATTTGTCCCATTTCATCTGTTTATCCCGATATTCCACGTATCTGCAAAAAATGGATGATGAGGAATGGAATTCTAATATGCTCATCCGTGGTTTGAGACAGGAGATGAAGAAGCGGCTAGTCACCCACCAATTTACTGAGTTCAACAAGGCAGTTGAAGAATGCAGAATCACATAAAACAATTTGAGAGAGTGGTATCCTGCCAAAGCTACCAGCAACCGTAGTGAATTCAGTAAGGGTAATGCTTCATAAAAGTAGAAGGTCCAAGGATTCTCTCCGTCCAAGGGCAGTGACAAAAAGCCCTATCAGTCTGGGAGTCGTGATCAGTAGAGAACACCTACTTTGGGGACATGCCCTCGTTGTAACAAGCCACATCAGGGCAGGACTTGTGAGCATCGGGTGATATGCTTTAACTGTAATCAGATTGGGCATACTTCTATTGAATGTAAATAGCCACGGCTGGAGCAGAGACCGAGGACTCATAGCCAAGTATTTGTTGTAACCCCCTTCAACATCAAGGCCGAGATTAAGTTCATAAATACTTAATTATGTAGAATTAGAGACCATAAAATGATTTGGGACTTAATAAAAGTAAATTTCCTAAAATTAGGGTTTTCAAAATCTTTTCTAAACCTTTTCACAATGGTTTCATATCCATAATTCAAATATCACAAATGACGTGTACAATTCAATTCCATTTATAAATATCAAAATATACAGTAAATTCCCGACACACTCGGGTTCCATTAATCGAATAAGGGTCTACAAGGCACAAATGCCCATAATCAGTTTTCCCTTATCTAGGGGATTACACAAAATTATCCAAAATACATACAACTATGATAACCAATATCCAAAATAAAACCCCTTACCGGAGCTTCATCCACTCTTTGTCACCTACTTTCCTTTAGATCCTTCGGCCCTGTCTAAAAATTTGTTTTTAGGAGAGTGAGATTCTAAGGAATCCCCTTAGTAACAAATCACTCATAGTATGCACAACCACAAAGCATGAAAGAAAATCATCACACAACACATAACAACTACAACGGCAGTTACAACGGCAAGGGCAGGTGTGACGTGCGTCACCCTTACGTTTGCCTATGCTGTATTGCACATTCACATGTTCATATCACATATATCACCACAGCTAGGATCCATATAAAATATTTCACATACACACAGCCACACTGGCTGGATAATCAAACAGGAATCCACGATTCCACAACGCAGCCTCAGCAATTACAATGGTAGATACAACGGCAGGGGTAGGTGTGATAACCATCACCCCCTACTACTGCTCATGCTGTAATGCCTTACGGCCGATAACACCTACACATGTTCGTAATGGCCTCATACCAAAGAATTTTCACAACACACAATGAAAAATCATGCATACCAAGCATCATACACAACATGAGAGAAAAGTCACTACCTTGATCCTTCCGGGCGTGCTCTGGCACCGGTCTCTCCCGAATAGGGCAAATGTCAAATCCTATAATTCACAATTAAAGACAAAGTGTTATACTCTTTTCTAATACTTAAATGACTTCATATCACTTAAATTCGTTATCATTTATGCTCTTTAAGAAGCTACGAATGTCTCTAACAAAAGCCCTAAAGGGTTGGAAGAACTATCCCAAAGATCCCCTTTTGGAAGCTCAAGCATTGGTTTTTCACTATTGTACTCGATCGGAGAAGGCCTCACTCGAGTGATGAGGGACTTTACAATCGAGCACAAAGGTTAACACTCGAGTGATACGCTCACTCTCACCTGAGTCTCCCAAAGTGAGGTTCAGGAAGTGCTCACCCAGAGCACAAGAAACTTTCAGGAGGAAATATCACTCGAGCATGGACCTTGGAACTCGAGTGATGGCTTAACACCCGCGAGTGCTAAGACACACTTTTGAGAAGTTGGCTACGAGTGACAACCCGAGACGTGAGCTCATGGTGTCAAATGCACCTTCACTCTAGTGGACCAAGGCTCACTCGAGTGAGAACCCACAACACCCGCAAGTGAGACAACACTTTTGGATTTTGAACATGGAAGCACAACAGAAACACTGAGGGAAAAATGAAAGTATCATGCTTCACTCGAGTGAGACCCCATGTTACTCGAGTGATCCATACCAGAACCCAAAAAATACAGAAAAACATACAGCACTCCCAGATTTTACCCAAGTGTTTCCAATGATCCCAAATCCTCAACCAAAGCTATCCCCCCATAATTTCACCTAAGGAATAACATGGAAGCATCAAATTTACCAAATTTCTATTCTATTATCATGCTTTGGTCTTAAGCCACAATCAATGCAAATTTCCAAAATCTCTAAAACTAATATTTCAACCTCTATTTCATTTCTATCTATCCAACACTCATACCAAAACACCATTTACCATAACAATAACATGCCAACTACCAATGACCCTAATTTTCAAAAATAAGGTCAAAAATCCTAGAAATTCCAAGTTTCATCAAATGGCATAAAACATAGATAGAATAGTTTGTTTCACTTACCTCTTCAACTTTTCCAAAGAGGTTTCTTGATTCTCCAATTACCAAATTTTCTTGATGCCACAAATCACCACCAATGGAGAAACTAGAACCATGAAAATGAAGCTCTCAAGCCAAGGAGCGAGATTAATGAAATGAGTTTTGACATTAGAGGTCATTTTCTTACCTTAAATTCAAGCTTTTCCTTTCTTTTTCTTGGGCAACAATGGTGCCAGAATTAAGAGAGAAGAGAGAGATGAAGAGAGGTTGAAGAAGATGGTGCAATGATCATTTCCCCCTACCCATACATGCTTAGCCAAAATGGAGGGAAGAAGAGAGAGAGAGAATCATATTAAAATGCCCTTTGACTTTCTCACACACTTAACCATCATTTCCTCTTGACATGTGTCGTAATCTCATTGGCTCTCCTCAAATAAGTAACTAATAAGTTACTCTAACCACTCCATTAGCCTTTTAGTTACACATCCCATTTTTTTAGTTAATAATTAATTTCCCCATTAATCACTGACTAATTAACCAATAATTACATTCTTTCAATTTTTCCATCAATTATGATATATTAATTAAAATTGCCACAAAACACATAATAATTCCAATTTAAATTCACAAATATCCATAATAATCCTCATTAGCCCTTAATCAAAAATCAGGGCATTATAATTCTCCCCCCGTTCAATAAATTTTGCCCTTGAAATTTGTTACACATTATCAGGCATAAACTCAGGAAATCGCTTCTTCATGTCCGCTTCCACCTCCCAAGTTGCTTCTCTTTGAGACATTCCCTTCCAGACCACCTTCACAAACGGTAAGCTCTAATGCCTGAGCCACCGCTCTTCTTGATCAATGATACGCTCTGGCTCTACCGCATAAGTGAAGTTATCTTGTAACTCAACCTCTTCATACTCAATAACATGGTCAGGGTTTGGTTGGTACTTCTTGAGTTGTGAGACATGGAACACATCATAAGTGAAGTTATCTTGTAACTGTGGAAGGACACAATTATGTTATTGATTTAATTTACGTGCCGCTCCATCAATTAGAAGTCACTATGGGTTTTGATTGGTTGACGGCAAATAATATGTTGCTTGACTGTGGGAACAAGAGGATTATGTATTCTACACCTTGGAGTGCTAAGAATGTGAATGCTAGTTTGAACTTCCTTTCAACAGCCAAAGCTAAGAAGTGTTTGAAGAAGGGTTGCCAATGGTATATGGTATTCTTCTCTGTGCAAAGGGGAGACCAGTGAAACTTTGAGTAGTATACCCATGGTAAATGAATTTCCTGAGGTATTTCCAGATGATTTAAGTGGATTACCTCTGAAAAAGGAAGTTCAATTTCTGATTGAGATTGTGCCCGGAGCTGGTTCGATATCTTAGGCCCCGTACCGAATGGCCCCAAATGAAATGACGGAGTTAAAGAAGCAGATTAAGGATTTTCTTTAAAAAGGGTTTATTAGACTCAGTGTGTCACCGTGGCACTCCAGTTTTGTTTGTTAAAAAGAAAGACGGTAGTCTTCGTTTGTGTGTTGACTATAGAGAATTGAATAAGATTACTGTTAAGAACAAGTACCCTCTTCCCAGAATCGATGACCTTTTAGATCAACTATATGGTTCGTATGTATTTTTGAAGATTGATCTAAGGTCGGGATATCATCAACTGTGGGTGAAATCGGAAGATGTTTCGAAGACTGCTTTCAGGACCAGGTATGGGCACTACGAGTTTTTGGTAATACCCTTTGGCCTAACCAATGCACCTGCGGTATTCATGGATTATATGAACCGTGTCTTTCGACAGTATCTGGATCAATTTGTTATTGTATTTATTGATGATATTCTGATATACTCGAAGAGTAGAGAGGAGCATGAGCATCATTTAAGGATTGTGTTGAACATCTTGCATGAGAAGCAACTCTATGCGAAATTGAGTAAATACGAGTTTTGGCTGCCAGAAGTAAAATTCTTAGGCCATGTTATCTCTCAAGAAGGGGTCTCTATGGATCCCAGAAAAGTGGAAGCAGTACTGGACTGGAAGAAGCCAGAAACTATTGTTAAAGTACGCAGTTTTCTAGGTCTTGCTGGTTACTACCAGAGATTCATTTAGAATTTCTCCTGTATTGCCCTGCCTATGACCAAGCTCATGAGGAAGGATCAGCCATTTGTGTAGGATGAACATTGTAAAAATTGCTTTGTGGAGTTGAAGAAGATATTGACTACGGCTCCTGTGTTGATTTTACCTGATCCCAGCTTGACCTACGTTGTGTATAATGATGCGAGTAAGCAGGGATTAGGGTGTGTCCTGATATAGCAAGGACGTGTGGTGGCCTATGCCTCTCGATAGCTCAAACCTTATGAAATGAATTATTCCACTCATGATCTGGAGCTTGCGGCTATTGTGTTTACTTTGAAGATTTTGCGGCATTATTTGTATAGTGTGACGGTAGAACTGTATTGCGACCACAAGAGTCTCAAGTATTTATATGACAAAAAAGAATTGAATATGAGACAACGTCGTTGGATGGAATTGCTTAAAGACTACAACCTGAAAATTAAATATCATCCGGATAAGGCAAATGTAGTCGCGGATGCTTTTAGCCGAAAGGCGATTCTTGTAACAGCAATGATGATTCAAGAGGGGAAGTTAATAGCGGATTTTCATGAATTGAATTTGTCAAACCAGATCCTCTGTGCCAACTATACTGTTTCCCAAGGGGAAAGTGACCTGAGAGCTGAAATTGAAGAAGCTCAGAGGCAAGATGGTTGGATACAGCTTAATGTGGCTAGAATCGAATGGGGAGAAGCTCAAGGCTATGATCTATCGTCTAGTGGATTAGTTTGTTACTAGAAAAGAATTTATGTTCCACTTAAAGCATAATTGAGGCAAAAGATCTTAGATGAAGATCATAAGAGCCGGTACACTCTTCATCCTGGTATGACCAAGATATATCATAACTTGAAATCTGTGTATTAATGGCCAGGAATGAAGAGTGACGTGACAAAATTTGTGACGAGGTGTGTCACTTGCCAGAGGATAAAGATCGAGCACCAGAGACCCCCAGGTTTACTACAAAATCCTGAGATTCCGAAGTGGAAATAGGAAAGTGTGACCATGGACCTTGTTGTTGGATTACCTAGGATAAGGAATTATGATGTGATCTGGGTAATAGTTGACCGGTTAACGAAGTCAGCACTCTTCCTACCGATTAATGCTAGTTACTCTCTGGACAAGCTAGCAAAGATTTATATTTGTGAGATTATGAAGCTTTATGGCACACCGAAGAATATCATTTCTGACTGGGATCCCCGTTTCACCTTTAGATTTTGGAGGATAATGCATGAGGCACTGGGTACTCGGTTGAGATTCAGTACGGCCTACCATCCCCAGAAGGATGGATAGTCAGAGAGAACTATTCAAATGCTGGAGGATATGTTGCGAGCATATGTCCTTGATTTTAGAGGGAATTGGGATTGCTTTCTTCCACTTGTGAAATTGGCCTACAACAATAGCTATCATGCAAGCATTCAAAAGGCGCCGTATGAAGCGTTATATGGGAGGAAGTGCCAATCACCCTTGTGCTGGAATGAGCTATCTAAGAGGAAGCTTTATGGGCCGAATCTTGTTGATCAAACCTCAACACAGATTAAAATTATTCGAAAGAGGCTCCTTACAGTGCAGAGTTGACAGAAAAGCTATGCTGACAAGAGGAGATGACCCCTTGAGTTTGAGGTTGGTGACCATGTCTTTTTGAGAGTATCACCAGTCACTGGCACCAGGAGAGCTATCAAGCAGAAGAAGCTAAGCCTAAGGTATATAGGTCCTTTTGAAATCTTTGAGAGGATTGGACCTGTTGCATATTGAGTAGCCCTACCCCTGAACTTGAGCAGGCTCCATAATGTGTTTCACCTTTCCCAACTGAAGAAATACCAACCAGATCCATCTCATATTGTTGAGTACGAAGAAGTTGAATTACAAGATAACTTCACATATGCGGTAGAGCTAGAGCAGATCAATGATCGAGGGGAATGACGGCTCAGACACCGAAATATTCTGTACGTGAAGGTGATCTAGAAGGGAATGACGTAGAGAGAAGCGACCTGGGAAGTAAAATCAGACATGCGAAGATGATATCTAGAGTTTATGGCTCGAGTTTTGTAACAAATTTTGAGGACGAAATTTATTTTACGGAGGGAGAATTGTAATGACCTAATTTGGGATTAAAGGCTAATCATGCTAGTATAGATGTAATTATTGTTGAATTCAATATGAATATGTTTTAATCAATGCCTAAGCCTTATATTTTGCCTAAGTGTGGATTAAAGTCTAAGTGGGTTGAAATATAGGGGAGAATGCATAGTGATGTTATTGGCAGTAATTCGAGTGGAATTATCATAATCAGGGGCAAAATGGTAAAGTTACTGACCAATTGGTGAGTCACCGAAGAGGAGACTCATTGGTAACCTAAAGATCAAGGGTTGTGAATTATTGACAAGTAATTCATGGGGTGGAATTCTATGCATATGTGTGTATATGAGATCATAGGGGAAAGCATAAGGCTTTGACACTTGGAGAATTGTGGACCATTGAATTTAGTTAAATGTTCAAACTCTTTTACTCTCTTCTCTCTCCCTCTAAGTCGCCTAAATGAGTTAGGGAAGACCAAAAATCTACTTCTTCATCAATATCTCATTCTCTCTCTCATCATTCTCCATTTTCGCATAAGAGGAGGAAGAAAGAGAATAGTAAAGGTAAGATTTTGACTTGCTAGATGCCTTCTAATGCTCAAGTGCTCTTCTTTAAGTGGGTTGAAATATAGGGAAGAACGCATAGTGATGTTATTAGAAGTAATTCAAGTCGAATTGCCATAATCAAGGGCAAAATGGTAAAGTTACTGACCAATTGGTCAGTCACCGAAGAGGAGACTCATTGATAACCTAAAGATCAAGAGTTGTGAATTATTGACAAGTAATTCATGGGGTGGAATTCTATGCATTTGTGTGTATGTGAGATCATAGTGGAAAGCATAAGGCTTTAACACTTGGAGAATTGTGGACCGTTGGATTTGGTCAAATGTTCAAACTCTTTCACTCTTTTCTCTCTCCTTCCAAGTCGGCTAAATAAGTGAGGGAAGGCCAAAAATATGCTTCTTCATCAACATCTCATTCTCTCTCTCATCATTCTCCATTTTCGCATAAGAGGAGGAAGAAAGAGAAGAGTAAAGGTAAGATTTTGACTTGCTAGATGCCTTCTAATGCTCAAGTTCTCTTCTTTAATATTTTTCCTAGTGTTGAGGGATTCATTGCCATGGTTTCAAAATTTTGAAAGGTGGTGTTTTGGTGTTTGAACAAATTTAGAAGTTGGAAAATCAAGGATTTGGTCTTAGCAGGTTGAAGAAGTGAGCATTTGTGACATTTTGATGCATAAGTTGTGATTCTTGGTAAAGTTTTGATATTTGTAGAATTTTGCCCTGATTTCATAAGAATTGGAAATGGATGAATTAGATGTGGTAATGTGAGGAAAATGGTATTAGGATGTGTTATTGTGTCATTGGTTTTGACTGGAATTTGAAAGGGAAAAGATTAGTCATTGGTGGTTGTGTGTAATGTATTGATCCAAGACAAAAAATTTTCGTTAGGAGGTGATTTTGGGTGTTTTGAGGTTACTAATAGGTTCCTTGTGAGATTTTATATGGGAATGAACTCTGGTATAAGTTTTGGAACCATTGGAAGCAAATTGGTTCAGTTTAGGAAATTCTGTCAGTTGCTGCGATTTGGCTTCTGATAAGCCTCACTCGAGTGAGGAAGGGTATCACTCGAGTGTAGCATGATATTTTCCTTTTCTTTAGCGTTTTGGTTAAGTTCTTAGGCAAAGCTCAAGAGTGCACTTCTGCACTTTCGGATGATATAGGTCATCACTCGAGTGACCCATGTCTCACTCGAGTGCAAAGGTGTTCTGGGGTATAAAGCCGTGTCTTGGGTTAACACTTGCAAGCCATTTTCTAAGAGTATGACTTGACACTCGTAAGTGTTGTGTTATCACTCGAGTGTTAAGGGTAGAGCCCGAGTGAGCTTCCCCCTCTAAAGATTTCTATGCTCTCGGGTAGATACTTTATGTGCCTCACTTTGTGAGACTCGAGTGAGCATTTGGCTATCACTCGAGTGTTGTGTCATGTAATCGAGTAAAACGAGCACTTTCTGTTTTTGTTGTTGCTCTCTATCAGGCACTCGCGAGTGTGAGCTATCTTCACTCGAGTGCCAGTCATCCATCACTTGAGTGAAGCCATCTTCACTCAAGTAAGTCAGCCAAAAATCAATATTTTTCTTCTGAAAGAGGAATCTTTGGGGTAGTTCTTCCAACCCTTTTCGGCATATGGGTAGGCATCTAGTAGCCACCTAAAGAGTTTAAATGATAACCAACTTTAAGAATTATGGAAACAAGAACTGTGAAAAGAGATTGATCCGTTGTCCTTAATCTTGGTTATAGGGTTCGACATTTGCCCTGGTCGTGAACGAACTATGCCAGAGCAAGTCATGAAAGAACAAGGTAGTGACTCTTTCTCTTATACTATGTATAAAGCATTGTATGTATGTTTGTCATGCATTGAGATACAATGTGATACATTGTGATGCTTTGAGATTACGACGAATGCTGTCATAGTGATTACAGCGTAAGCTATTGCATTGAGATGGCAGCGAAAGCTGACGTATAGTGTTTACAACCATAAGTGTTGTCGTATGTGGCGTGAGCCATATATCATTGTGATGCTGCTAAACATGATCGTATATGCTATGTGTTTATACACTGTATGAGTGACTTGTTATTATTGGGATTCTCTTGAATCTCATTATTTCCATTGACTAATCTTTAGACAGGGCAAGTGTTTCCTACGAGAAGCGAACGACTAGGAGCGGCTACAACCTTATAGGGATAATTGCTTTTGGGTTGTTGTTTATCCATTTGGATCTGGAATTACTGTATATTAATTTTGGGATGTAAATAATATTTTGGAACGGTATTGTAATCCCCTATATGGGAACTTTTAACCCTTAGTGAATGAATGAATTATAGGATTTGTCGGGACTTTGTTATACACTCTGAAATATTTGAGTGCGACTAACTGCACAAGTAATTATATTCGAAACTTGAAAATTGAGACTAAGGAAGGGATGAAGTTTTGAAAGAATTTGTGTAAACCCTCGGTAGGGATTAGAAATGAAATTTAATTATTTAATGGTCTCTGATTCGTTTAAATTAAGCATTTTTGAATGATAATTACGGATTTCAAGGCAGGGGTTACACTTCCTCTATTACCTTTCCCAAAAACAGAGCACTATGACACTCAACCTCATTTTCTGTATTAACAATACAATTGTTATATTAACAACTACTACTGCATGAATTAATAACAATTTGTGTTTTTTCCATATCAACCTTTTCACATCACCCTACCACTATGAGAATCAACCAATCTCACTTCAAACATACCACTTCCTCTGTTACCTTTCCAAAAAACAAAGCACTATAACATCCAACCTCATTTTCTGTATTAACAACTACAACAATTATATTAACAACTACAACTGCGCCAATTAACAACAATTTAATTTTTTTTCCATATCATCGTTTTCACAGCACCCCACCAACATGACAATCAACCATTCCCATTTTAAACTTATCACTTCCTCTGTAACTTCCCAAAAAACAGAGCACCATAACATTAACACTATCCAACCTCATTGAAACCCCAACTACAATGCTCAAGATCATATCTTTACCAAAATCATGTCATTACTTATCTACCTCCTACCACTTTGTCCACTATTGACCCCAAGAACTAACATATCACCAACCCTCAATCTCACTTCATCTAACGTTCACATAGAACAAAAAAAAAATTCAGTTTGATGTTCTACCTTTGTACCAGTAGGTGAAGCTTGCAAATTCGATCTTTTGCTAAGAACTTCAACACTACACTTGATCCCTTCAATGTTACAATTTCAATCCATCCCTTTTGCCTTGTTTCTTTGTCTCATTAGTGGGAAACGTTGTGCCTTCCCTCCTTTTTCTGAACCTTCGATTTTTACAATTATAATAGGGGCATGCGTGTCATTTTACTTTAGAAAATAATATCAAAAAAGTCTTTAGAGACTTTTCTGATATTTGAATTTTTTCTGGAATTTTTCTGTGAATATGTCTATTCCTTAGAATCTGAGAGCGATTTTCCCAAAAAAAAAAAATACACTTGTTCTTCAATGTCTTTTTTTTCCCCTTTCGTTGTCACTTAGGCATGGTCACAAATCATAGTAGTATAATAAATAGGTTGGAAGGATTGCCAAAATTTTATAAAATAATAAATAAATTAATAAAAGACACATTTCACAAATTCTTTTACTCTTCTTACCCCCTATCGTCGTCCTCACCAGTGTACTCAGACTCAAATTGAATTGATTAGTCCGGTCCGAAACCGTCAGATCGGTTCAGTTTGAGTTTTTTATTTTTTTAAAAAAAAATCAATTTTTTTTTTAAATTTATTTTTTAGAATTTCATATTAATAATCTTAAAATCTTCCATTTCTCATCCATTTAATTTCAGTTTAGCTCCAATCTGATTCACTGAACCTTTTTCCAATACCGATTTAGTGAACAATCCAGATTTGATTAGGTTGGTGCTCACACGCGAACCATCCCTGTGTGTAACTCCTTCAACGGCCACACCTTCCATTCTCACTTTTCTTGTTTCCTTTCCACCCACACTTTAACCTTCTCTTCTTCTTCTTCTTCATGCCTCAACGAACTCTTCGCCGCCGTGCCCCGGCTAACTCCGGCCGGAGAAGTAAGCCTCCGCATCATCCATCACCTTCCCCTCGTGAACGGACTCCTTCGCGCTCCTCCAACAAGTCAAAGCCCGTCAAGATTCTGAAGCGGTCCTCATCGGCGCCTTCACTTCTCTGCGATTCCTCCTCCGCCGACGAGGATCACGACCTCTATTACGATTTCTGGCACCAAGGCTCACTTTTCCGACCTCAAACTTTTTCCGCCGCGTTTGCGTCTTCTCCTTCCGTCTCAGCTCCTTCCCCTCAGAATTACGAGGTACGGAATCCAAATTCTGCCATTGCTATTATTTTCTGATTTTCTTGCTTCTATTTGTGTTTTAATCGTTTTTTATTAAAAAAATTATAAAACACTAAAACGGTCGAACAATTGGGTGAGGAAATATATATTATAAATACTAAAAATAAAATCAGAATACAAATTCCAGATAGAAATGTCCAAAATATTTTGGACTCTCTCCTGATTGTGACTGACCAATAATAAGTGTATGTTTGGAATAGTTTATTTTTAGATAATAAGTGCTTATAAATCGTGATTTATGGTATATAAGGTAAATATATAAGAGGAGTTTTATCTCGGCTTATATAATAAAGATTTATTCCCTCCGGTCCTAAATATAGAACATAGTTTCTAGTATAATTTATACTACAAACTATATCCTATATTTAGGACCGGAAGTAATATTTTTTAAGAAAAAACCAAACAAGACTCGATTCAATTCGTTTCACGCGTATCAATGGTAAAGTAAATTGACCGGCCGACCAAAATCAAATCGGATTCTAGACAAGTCGCTTGTTATTTTTCAATCCAATTTCTTGATTTCAATGATGAATTTCAACTTTAAACCTAATCTCCCACCCAGCGTTGAGCTCGATGATTTTAATTTGCTTCATAATAAACGTCTTGAAGGCGAGGATATATCCTTTTGTTCATAGGGGGGATCAATTGATCTGTCTTCTCTTCTCGTTCTATTCTATAAATAGAGGAACAGAACAAGAACCTTACTGGGCAACCCAAAGCCGAGTAGAGTAACAAACACCTCTCCAAGATCTAGAAATAGTATCTAATACCTTCCTTCACGAAATTGCTATGCTCCTTCATATTTGTATATTTAAAATTTACTTTGATTATGGTTTCTTGTAAAAATTAATTTGTAAGTTGTTATTGATGGCAAAAAAAAAAAAAAAAATTGTAAGTTGTTATAGTTTAACATGATCTTTAATCAACAACAACAACAAAGCCTTTATCCCACTAGGTGGGATCGGCTACATGGATCGCACGACGCCATTGTACTCTGTCAAAAACCATATTTTTTGGTATATTATTAATCAAAAGGTCTCTCTCTCTATGATTTCATTAAGCGTACGCTTCAGCCTTCCGCGATCTCGTTTTACAGGACTCCATACGGCTCGATCCACCCTCCTCACCGGTGCATTCAACGGCCTTCGTTGAACATATCCAAACCACCTCAAACAATTTTTTATCATTTTTCCTTCAATAGAGGCCACTCCAACTCGTTCACGTATATGATTATTACGAATCTTATCTTTTCTTATATGATCACACATCCATCTCAACATCCTCATCTTGGCCACCCTTATTTTATGCTCATGTAATCCATTTAAAGACCAACACTCGCTACCATAAAGCATTATTGGTCTTATAGCAGTGCGGTAGAACTTCTCTTTTACCTTATTAGGTACTTTCCGATCACAAATAACTCCAGTAGCTTTTCTCCATTTACACCATCCAGCTTGAATTCTGTGATTGACATCACCATCAATTTCACCACCTTGTTGTATAATTGATCCCAAATACCGAAATTTTGTCACTTGCAGAATGACTTGCCCTCCTAATTTAATTTCAACTTCATTTCGACCTTATCTCTTATCATACTTACAATACATATATTCAATGTTGCTCCTACTTAGACAAAAATCCTTCACTTCCAAAGTCCATCTCCACATGATCTTTAATCAAATTATTGTAATTTTTTTTGGGTGAAAAGTCATTGTATTTTTTCATTGGGTAGTTTCATCTCTTGTTGGCTTTAGCTCACACAGTCACATATAATTTAATTTGTTAATTAGGGCCGATGTAAATGCTGATTAAAAAACATATAAATTGTTAAATAAATACTATATCTGGTTCAAAATATTAGAGCCAAATACATACTTTACATTTATCAAGAAGTTAATTAAAAGTAGTTAAAAACAATAAATATGCAATATATCCTCTCTCTTTTTTCCAATATACCCTTATTTATTAAAGAAATAAGTAAGAGAGATAACAAATATAAAAAAAAGGAAGAAAGAGAATACAAGAGAGAAGAATGATGAGAGACTATGTAGAAAATTTGGGGAAAAAAAAAAGCATTAAATGCATTGACAAAAACAAAGTGAGTCTTATAAAAAAATCAGACCCCCTCACAAGTTTAACTCTTATATTTTAAACCAGATGGAGTTTAAAATAAAGAGGTACACAAGGGTACTTGGTCTAATAGTGGACCAACTAGACTATAAAATACGTGAAATGGGTTTGAATCTCATCTTATTCAAAAAGATACTAGAGAGGCATCCTAATTGCAAAGTTTTAATCCAAATTATTTGGTTGTTTGAATACATAATAATATGATCTAGAAGTTGGGAAAAAAAAAGGTAATATGATCTAGGAAAGGTGATGGATGCAGGGGGCCTAAAAGGTTATAAAAAACACAAACTAAATAGGTAGTTTAAAGTAAAATGATGAAATAAAATTTATTGGCCAAAATAAAAACTATTATACTCATAATTATTGTCTCTGTCATATTTATATAATACTCTATATAATATATAATCTGGTTGATTTTAATTTTATTTATATCCATGTGTCAAATTGATCGATATAGGTTAAGTAAGACCCACATTATATTGTTTCTCTTACAACTCAATAAATTATGACTATTGGGACTAATTCTTATAATTAAGGAAACTATAAATATTCAATAAAAAAAACTACATGCAGGTGAAAATATAAAGACTCGCATATTAATTTTTCATAATTAGTTTATTGAAATATTTTCATTTGAATTGTACCTCTAAAATCAGAATTTTCTCTAAATTTAGCACGTGGAAGTTGAGAAAACATGTTAGCCTGTAATAAAATTTAGTTTTTGTTAATAAAAAGAGGCAGAGTTGGGAATTATAGTCCGCACTTTGATCTTTGAAGCTCGGCCTCAGTCATTGAGGGCCCAAATTAGGCCCTACGTGTCTTGACTCTTGAGCTCTTTTATTTTAATTATAATATGAATTGTTTTTTTGACCTGTACATGAAAGATTTGAAGCATAACGGCATTGTTTAACAATAAAAAACTCAGTTGCTTTTAAAATTTTCAAATAAACAGTAATAGAATATGAATTTTGACTATTAAAGAATTTGGTTTGAAAATTTAAAAAAAATAAAATGCATACTTTAAAATAAAAAAGTTTACATAATTTTAAATTTATAATGAGACGAAAAAAATATAAATATCTTTATTTTTTGCCAGATAAATTCCTCCGTTAGTTAATTAATGTTAACTAGTCTTAGTACACAAAAAAAAAAAAACTTGTTAACTGGTCTTAAAAAAATAAAATTCTTAGAAGAATGAATAATACTGTAGTTTTTCAACAAAAAAAAAATACGGTAGGCACTCAACAACTCATCTATAAAAAATTCAAATTAAAAAACTGAAAATACATTTAACATTTAATGTAAATTTAAAGGAAGACACCAAAAGTTTAGCTCAATGCCAATCTACTTAAAGGGATGTGTAAGGGTGGAAATATGTCAACGTCACTAATAGGGGTTTATGAAGCTCAAGTTTATTGTCAGGCTTATTTAGATAAATAGGTTTGTTTTAATTTTTACTATTATATAAGTATATATAATATTATTTAAATAATTTTATAAATTATTTATAAATTTACCAATTTAATCTTATTTCTATTTTTTTTTTACCTTGACCTTAATTCTAAGTTTCACATCCTATTATCATTACACCCAACCCTTACTTTTATATCAATCTTTCACCCCTATCTCTTTTTGATCGCTCAAATGACAATACTAACTCACTCCCTCTCCCTTGATTTGTGTTATCCATTAAAGCATAATAATTGCCATAGATTTATTTTAATACCAAGTGAAATAGTAGGAAGAGTTTGTCCTAACTTATGTGGGAAAAATAAAAAAGGTAAGATTCATTTTTACATGCTGCTTGTTATACTTGGTCAATTTTAGAAAAGAGCAAGGTGCAAATTATCAATAAACAATATCATTATATGCATTCATAAGAACTATCTATTTTTTATTCACAAAGTAGCAATAATCAATTATTTTGATAGCAATATTAACAACGACGTTACCCATCCTTTGTTTTGATAGCAATAAACAATATCGCTAAATGCATCCATAAGTGACAATAAGATAATGTTGTTGTTAAAATTGCTATCAAAACAATTAATTATTGCTATTTTGTGAACCAAAAATAGATAGTTCTTATAGATGCATATAACGATATTGTTTATTGTTAAGTTTGCGCCTTCGCCCTTTAGAAAATATATCTCATTAGTCAACAGACGACTAGTTTTTCTTATTTCTACTTACTTAGACAATGTTGTCACTAGAGATTCTTTTCTTTTCCTTACTAGGCTTTTATATTATGATGAGAATAGATATTAGGATTTTAAGATATACTATGAGATTGTAAATAACTTGGCAAAAAAAAAAAAAGAGATTGTAAATGAACATGAATGATTATATATAAATTTAGACGCATAGACTTTAAATACTATTTAAAGGTCTACAGTTTAAGTAGGTATTTAAACAAATTTCAGACCTTTTGAAGGCCCAAACTCAAGTTTTAAATTTTTGTCGCGACCCAGATATATATATATATATATATATTTTTTTTTTTTTTTGTTGCCCACCCGGTTCACCGGAGCTTTACCCCAACTACATCCAGATTCTACCCGCGTCGCGTACCTGGCTATGATGGGAGAATCTCCCAATGGAAATTTTCTGCATACACAAGGCTCAAATCCGAGATCTTACTTAAACGGAACCAAACCGTTTATTACTTGGACCAACTAGGAGACTAACATATTTAAATAAAGTCTAACATATTTCCAACCCAAGCATGTGAACGTGATCTTCACTTGAAAAAAAAAATGCGAACATGTTCTTCAATGTCCTATTTTTTCTCCCTTTCGTTTTCACTCAGGCATGGTCATAAATCATGGTAGTATAATAAATAGGTAGGATTTGCTTGAATGTTATAAAATAAATAAATACTCCCTCTAATTCTAATTATAAGATAATGCTGGTTTTTTTAAAAAAATTAAGGAAGTTAATTAAATTATTTTAAAGTATTTTTATTTTTATTTTTTTTCTTCCAATTAATTAGCTTGACTAATAAATTAATATATAATATAAGGATATATAATATATTATATAATTAAGTAACTCATTTAATTTTTTTAATTTCTTAAAAAAAATAATTTTATCTTATAATTATGATAAAAATGAAGTAGTATATTAATAAAACATTTTTGATATGGAAATGCCACATTTCACAAATTCTTTTGTTCTCCTTGCCACCCTATTGTCGTCCTCACACGCGAAAAATCCCTATATGTAACTCCTTCAACTGCCACACGGCCACACCTTCCATTCTCACTTTTCTTGTTTCCTTTTCACCCACACTTTAACCTTCTCTTCTTCTTCTTCTTCTTCTTCATCATGCCTCAACGAACTCTTCGCCGCCGTGCCCTGGCTAACTCCGGCCGGAGACGTAAGCCTCCGCATCATCCATCACCTTCCCCTCGTGAACGGACTCCTTCGCGCTCCTCCAACAAGTCAAAGCCCGTCAAGATTCTGAAGCGGTCCTCATCGGCGCCTTCACTTCTCTGCGATTCCTCCTCCGCCGACGAGGATCCCGACCTCTATTACGATTTCTGGTACCAAGGCTCACTTTTCCGACCTCAGACTTTCTCCGCCGCGTTTGCGTCTTCTCCTTCCCTCTCAGCTCCCTCCCCTCAGAATTACGAGGTGCGGAATCCAAATTCAGCCATTGCTATTATTTTCTGATTTTCTTGCTTCTCCTTGTTTTTTAATCGTTTTTTATTAAAAAATTATATAACAATAAAACAGTTGAACAATTGGGTAAGAAAATAACTATTATAAATACTAAAAATAAAATAAGAATACAAATTCGAGATGATAGCAATGTCCAAAATATTCTGTACTCTTCGGCTTTTTTTGGATAGTCTTTGGACTCTCTTCTGATTGTCACTAACATACATTCAATTCAATTCACGCGTATCAATAGGAAAGTAAATTGACCGGCCGACCCAAAATCAAATCGGATTCTAGACAAGTCACTTGTTATTTTTCAATCCAATTTCTTGATTGCAATGATGAGTTTTAACTTTAAACCTAATCTCCCACCCAGCGTTGAGCTCGATGATTTTAATTTGCCTCATAATAAACGTCTTGAAAGCGAGGATATATGGTTTTGTTTATAGGAGGGATCAATTGATCTGTCTTCTCTTCTCGTTCTATTCTATAAATGGAGGAACAGAACAAGAACCTTACTGGGAAACCCAAAGCCGAGTAGAGTAACAAACACTTCTCTCCAAGATCCAGAAATAGTATCTAATTCCTTCCTTAATAGACACGAAATTGCTATGCTCCTTCATAATTGAGTTGAATTAATTTTTGGTCCGCTTTGGAGATGGAATTGCTTGTAGCTTTTAGGAGGATGAAATTAAGATTTAAGAAGAAATCTTCTTAATCAAGACGCAATTAAGGGATGTGGGGTAGATTGATTTCCATATTGGGGATGAACAAACCCCTGTAAATAGGTCATCTGGGTGTATGTCTTAACTCTTAATTCTTATCAATTAATTGATTAATTGTCTGTGATGATGCCTCCTGAGACAGAGTTTGATGGTATTGCAGAGGCAGGATTCCAGAAAAGAAGCTAAGGTGGTGGTAAGTGTAACTGTTGAAGGAAGTCCAGGACCAATCAGAACCATGGTTAAACTGGGTTCAACTGTGGACGACACAATTAATCTTGTAGTTACCAAGTACAGTGAGGAAGGAAGAACACCAAAGATTGATCCTAAAGCTGCAGCTTCATTTCAATTGTATGACTCCCATTTCAGCCTCCAAGGTAAGAAGAGAAAATGCTTCTAACATTTCCACTGTAAATTACTTACCACAATCCTTTGTTGGTGGGTCTGGTCTGGGCTTCCTTAATTAATTACCAGAAACTTGTTTCGTTGGTTAGGTTTGGAGAAATCAGAACTCATTGGGGATGTAGGTAGTAGAAGCTTTTTCTTGCGCAAGAGTAATAATGAATCTCCATTTAGTTCATTTCGTTCAGAGACTGCCATTGATTTAGGCCAAGAAGGCTCTGCTCCTTGCAAACCACCACAACCTTCACAGCCATTGTTATTCCCTTGTTTCAAGATTAACAAATTAGCTAGAAGAGCTTGGCGGATCTGCAAGCTGGTGCTTTGCTCCTAATGAAGTAAGTCCATTTATTTTGATTCGATTAACTTAATTATGACACTCCAAAGCAACCATTTTATCTGTTGCTTTAATCTTTATCCTCCATGATCGATGACCTTTCCTTTTTGGATTCATTGCTTGTTCATTTTGAATAAGTAAACTGTAAATAGATGGGTAGGATATATAAAGGAGGAATTGTTTTCCTCATTGGTGGGGTAGTCCTCAATTGCTTTAAACAAGTATGCTTGTATTTGTGGCATTCAAGAATGGAAATTCAAGAAAGCTAATAGCTCATTGAGGTACTCATCTTATAGTTATTTATGTATTGTCGGAACTCAGTATTTGCTTTTACAGTTTTACTAATCGAATTTCATATTTGACTAAACATACTGTTGGAATTTTAACAGCAGAAATCTACCGAAAACAATATATAAATTTTTTGCATAATTTAGCTGTTTGAACAAAAATACAAATATATATATATATATATATATAATTATTCTTCCTTCACCTATTTGTTAATTTCAGGATAAAAGTAAGTTGGAAATTTAAGGATCAAAAGATTGAGCTAATTACTCAATTCTATTAAAGGATAAAAAATTTGGAAATCCAAAATAAGGAATAAAGGTCCTTTAGTGATTTAGCTCAATGGTTATCAAATTCTACTAGTATGCCCTTGTAGTAAAGCACACTTACAAATTAATGGTTATCCAATTGCAAGTAAGGAAATAAGAATATCAAACTATTAAAAGTCATAATATTTTTTATATGTTCAAGAGTTAACTTCAATTTTGCCCTTAAAGTTTTTGCATCTGTGATAAATTTTACCTTGAAAATATTAAAAATGGGGTAATAGAGATGACATTACTCTATTTTTAATATTTTAAGGGCGAAATTGATTAAAAAAATTAAAATACTCATTGCTTTTTACGCAAAACCTTATTTAGTCAAATTTGACTTTAACTCTAAGTTAAATGGAGAATTGTCTAAAAATACTTTGGGGGCAAATTAATTGCTGATTACTACCAAA
The DNA here is from genome assembly GCA_963855925.1 of Inga laurina. Classification (NCBI taxonomy): domain Eukaryota; kingdom Viridiplantae; phylum Streptophyta; class Magnoliopsida; order Fabales; family Fabaceae; genus Inga; species Inga laurina. The sequence goes on from OY979710.1 coordinate 12,142,983, forward strand.
TATGCAAGCTATCTTCTGTATATGCAAGCGATTTTCTGTTTTGTGCAAACCATTTTCTATGTATGTAAAAATATTTCATATAAATGTGCACACAATCTTTCATTGTGTGTAAAATATATTCCGTTATGTGTAACAGATCTTCCATAGTAGCATTCAACAATTAATTTGCTAAAAAGGTATTTATTTGCAATTCTCCCTAAGTTAAATTGTTTGTTTGCTTTTATAAATAAATGAATCTTACTTGCAAATTAGTAGTGATAAAATTATATAAATAAGAGAATGTGAGTATCAAATCATGAGAATTCATTGAATCTGTAACAAGTTACATTTTTCATTTTCATAAATAAACGAATCTCACTTGAAAATTAGTTGCTATGAAGCTGAAAATTAAGGAATAACAATATCAACCCATTGACAAGATCTTTGGTCCTTATTTTGATATTTTCAAATCTTTTAACTTATAAACTAATATATAATCTAATGATACAATAAATATTTTAGAGGGATCATATAATATATGATATAATTAAGTAATTTATTTAGCTTCTTTAATCTCCTCAAATTAGATGAATAGATCTTATATTTAAGATCCAAATATTCCAATATTTTGGTATCATTGCGCCACTTCTCACCCAAGTTTATATATGTATATGTGTGTGCGCATATAAAAGTCTCTGGGGAAGAAAACTAGTCTCTCCAAAATGCTCGTTATTCACGAAATAGAAATTAAAGAAAGTGTATAGGAATGGATTTGAATTTGGTACCCTCCATGAATGAAATGCATCATATACATTTCCTATTTAATATAAGAGTTAGTTAACTAATTTAGTTAGATTAAAAAAAATAATTATGTTAGTTATTTAAAATACTTACACACACACATATTAATTTTTCTAAAATATCATCTTTCATTATGATTATCATTAGATAGAAACTCTAGTATGTGTAATCAATAAGGATATTTTAAGAAAAAAACGTAAATTTAAGAGACAAAGTGAATTGAATTCTTATATTTAGGACCAAATCAAAACCCCATCTAGCTCTTATATCTAATATTGGAGGTAATATTAATTAATTTATTAATACACTGCACATTTTTCAAAGGAAGAGTTATAAGCAATGCTCCAAGATAGAACGAATGAAGAGAAATATTTATATATTTCAGGAACGTCACCTCATCTGTACTCTAACTAATTAAAATATAACAAATCATCTCATTTTAATTCCACATGGTTGATAAGTCATTTTAAGAAATTAAAATTTTATGATTTTAAAAAATTAAACTTGATAATTTAGAAAAACAAAAAAATGCAATTCCCTCCCTTGAGTTGTATTTTTCAAAATCATAAAATTTGAATTTCTCTGGATGACTCATCAATCATTTGAGATTAAAATAAGATGAATTATTATATTTTAATTTGTTAGAATACAGATGAGGTGACACTTTTAGAGTATGTAAGTATTCCTCCAAATGAAATAATGTGGGATCAAATGAGAATAATAAGAACTAAGAGCTTGTTATATAAAGTCCTTGGCGAAAAAAAAAAACAACTTGTTATATAAAGACCGAATGCGATAACTTTTGTGGCCTAAAAATATGAAAATTAATTTGATGGGAAAGATAAACAAATCCCCAAAAGAAATTAACCTAAAAATATGAAAATTAATTTGATGGGCAAGATAAACAAATCCCCAAAAGAAATTAAGTGTAGATTTGCAAGAAACTATTAAATGAATAGTTTTCAACATGAAACCAAACACATATTAAGAGAAGAACTCATTTGATTGAGTAGTTGCAGTTTATGAGAACGAATATTTCTTTTTAGTTTGGCTTAAGTTCCATTAAAAATAAGCAAAAAATGAAAAAAAATAAATGAAGATAAGAAATTATAGGTTTTGATATTATGTAAAATATTTGATTAACGAAAGAACGACTAGTTTTTTTTTTTCCGACCTGAAAAAGAACAACTTAGCTGATTAGATGATACTTGCATTTTTTTGTCTTTTTTCTGAATATTTAAAAGGATCTTAAATTTTATGAATAATTGACTATGAAATAGTAGCTTATAATTTATTAATTGGTGGCGGCCAAGTGGGCGGTGATTAAACACATTTTTTAATTTATATTGTATATATCCTATAATAAATGCTATATTGTCTAAAGTTATAGTGAAAAAAGTCACATCAATGGCCAAAAAAAAGAAAAAAGTCACATCATAATCACATGTCTTTGTTATAAGGATGTTTCATGTAGGCCCTTTTAAATGTTTTTTTAAAAAAAATATTAATTTTGACCAGTTTTTTTAAGCTGGGCGATTTATATTTGACCAAAAAACTAAGTTTAATTAAATCATCTAAAAAGTATGGTTGAATTAAGTGAAAGTAATAAGATATCTCTTAAAACAAAAGAGTTTGAACATTGTAAACAGAAAAAACCATGTTGAAAATCTCTTTTATTATTAGGTCTAACAGTATTCAAATTAAGATTAATAAAGGTATCATATAGACACATAAATAAAGTAATGGTGTAACAAACAATGCTTCTGTAACATTATGGTACAACGAGAGGCTTGTGTTATCTTTTATAGAAGGAGAAAAAATAAAAGATATGTCTCCTATATATTTATTTATTTATTTATTTTATTTAATCTTATGTGAGTGTTTAACCCAAAACATTGATAAACATTTATATTTGAGTTTAGTTAACCAAGCACCTACAAAAGTAAAAAGGATAAACTAATATGATGTTTAATATTATCAATTAATTGATATTGAGAGTATCGTCTAGCCAAACCAAGAGGTTACCCATAGAATAACTTGTTTTATTTATAAATTCCAAACTCTCAAGTTTGTTTGATCACCAACTGTGGATTGGCCTTTCTTTTTCGGTTTTTGTTTTGGGAAAAAAGCACTTAAATATCACTTAAACTTTAAAATCCTAAATTGATTTTAATAACAAGAAGAGTAATAAAATTGATAAAAAAGATATAACAATTAACACCTTAGGATTTTATAAAATCACAAATTTAAGATTTTAAAATTCAAATAATATTGAGTATCTTTTTCCCTTTTATTTCCCCCCCTCAATCTCAACTGGTTCCTAGCTTTTCAATTTTTACTTTTCCAGCGTAAAGGGACAAATCAGTTAAGTGCCCATCTGGATTGACAGTGAAAATTAATTTTCTGTATTATTATGAGATGAGTTTTATCTCGCAATACATAAATTGTTTTTGTTTTAAGCTAAACCAAACACCCCCTAAACTGGTTGTTTATTTCTATTTCTAACGTAGGATTCAGTTAGGTTGATACAAATATTAGCTCATAACTCATATATTACATACTAGTCATCGGTCGTCAGAAAAGTCAAAATCTGTAATATATCAGATATTGCTGTAGTAATAACCAAAAAACAAAAAAACAAAAAAAAAAACAAAAAAAAAAACCTTGGATTTCACAATCAAGAAGAAAGGCGATATGAGGAATAACCAGCATTAGCAAACCAAATCAGAGAAGCTCATAGTTACCATTAGCTAATTAAAAAAATTCTGAAAGGAAATCAACCACAGAAAGTATGCTATCTAGTTCCAGTAGGCTTCAATGACAAAAACAAGAAAAAGCAGCCCCACAGATAAAAGGCTATATAAAATTGGTTTTATTTTTTGTCAGCAGAAAATATAAATTCAGGTGGGATATATAATATATTACCCTGAAGAAAGAGGCATATTAATGTCAGTGGTCATGTTCCTGATATCAGAAGGCAATGCAGACCAATTATCAGAAGGGAAGGAAGGTGGAGATGAGAGGATAGGTATTGGATCAGCAGCAGACAAAGGAACAAAGGTTGTCGATACAACCTCATGTTTCTGTTTCTTTGTCTTCACATCATGCTGGTTTCCCGCCAGAAAACTGCCAACCACAACCTGATACATAAAAACAATCAGTTTGGAAAGAATAATCAGGATCACAGGTTTTGATTGTTGATTCATGTTTACTCAGAGATTGTTCCTGCCTGGTTCAGCTCTGGCTCTAAGCTTTTAAAGAGAGAGGTCTGAAAAAGAATTGAAATCCTCTCCACGGAAGAGAAATAGAGAAGCTGTGAACTTTAAAAAAGAAACAAAGGAAGGGAAAAAAGAGAGAAAGAGTCCTGACAACCCTATTAGCGTTAGCCCCTTTAATTGAGCTAGAAATGCGGGCCAACCCTCGGGCATGGTGGTGCGAGTTGCATTTAGCCAGCCTGAGCCCACTACTTTTGGGTGGGTTGGTGGAGACCCAACCCGTATTACCAGCTCAACTAGCTCTAAGCATAAGGTCAGGAGGGTTGAGTAGAAAAGCCTTTTTATTAGGTTTGAATTGACCCTTGCACACTGAATCTGAATCAATTCTATCATTCATGGACCCAAAAAACAAAGAAAGAAAGAGGTATAGAAAATATGGAAAGAGAAAAAAAATACCTGCACAGGACTTGCTGCTACCAAAAAACCAGCTACACTACCCCCAATGACACGTCCCTCTGGACTCACTAAAGAAACGCTCATGCCACCCGATCTGCTTCGTGTTCCTGCACTTTCATTCGGCATGAATGAGCCAGATAATGACAAAATTTCAAACTGTCCCTGTGGAGAACAACAGCAAAAAAGATGGGATTTTCACTTGTGATAGAAAGCAGTGGTTTCAGAAAGCTAAAGAAAATATGATACTATGCTACTACTACTTTTTTTTCTTCGAAAAGATAAACTTTCATATGATTACAGAAGGATGGAAAGCAACATGTTGAGTTCAAGTTTTCATAAGTTTGAATGACAATGTTGGAGGTTAAATTGATGGAGATTGAAGCAGCAAAGAAACGATTTTAACAAGTATGTATGTCCAAAGACAACATAATGTGAAGTCATTGAAAAAGTGTTCAGCAAATTACTTGAAAAGATAAGTTTAGAAAGGCACTAAATACTTCAAAGAAAAGAAATAAAATTTTCTTCCTCGATCATCTATTTCTGGACAGCACTAAATACTTCAATCTCCAAAGAAATAATGGTTTCACTCTCATATTATTGACAAAATATATTTTAAAACAACAAACAATTAAAAAACTCAAAACAGATTCCACTTATCTTCATTGAAATATAGATCATCAGATTACTTGGGGGGAAAAAATAGTACGGTACCTCATATGTCAGTGTACCCCCAAAAGAATCAGCCTGCTGAAGCATGACACTTGATATGACTCCAGTTGCAGAAAGAATGCATATAGCTCGCGGCCCCTGCTGGGAAAATGATATTATCTTCATAGTGATGTCCTGAGACAACCAAAGGTAGAGTGGATGTCACTGCACATACCCAGTTTCAGTTATCACGGAAAGAAAATGAATATAAATACACCAATGAAAATTACTTAGACAAATTTAGCAATTTCTCTTTCTCTTTCTCTCCGATGTCATTTTACTAGATCACCTCTCTTTTAATAATACATGAAAAAGCAAAGCATGTAATGTTGGATGTGTAGTAATCTAAGAAGTGATCAAGTTCTACAGGGTCTAATAAGGAAAGATTTGAAGGGCCAGATGAGAGAATAGAATGAATATTAAAAAAATGAATATGAAAACTTAGAATTGCAGAACAGAAACTCAACATAGTGGGTTAGAATGTCTGATGCTTACCTCCCCAGAATTAATGGTAATGATATGAGGTGTAAAATTAGTACCAACGGGGCCTGCAGCCCATTCACCTAAAAGAAGTGTGTTTTAAATAATTAATCACAACTGATAATGGCAATATCCCCATCAAAACGAAAATAAAACCAAAAGAAAAAAAAATCTCAGCTTCTAAATATGGCATTTCTCCATAAGCGAAATAAAGCATGAACGGTGATACATCAGAGACAATCTATAAATGATAACACAGCAATTGGAATGATATCTCAGACCCAAGCAAGTATAACAGATGGACTTATAATGATTTCTTTTTACGCGCAAGAGCTAAGCAATTACTTTTCATAACTAAGGATTCACAACAGCCCTTTCTTTCAAATGCTTTTCGTCCTCATCCTTTTTATCAAAATTTGATTTCCTTGTACAGAGGACAGCAATCTTATGAGTACCACAGTTTCAGGAAGACAAGTGCTATTGTGATATTCAATCAACAAAGGCCATAATTGTTCTTTGTTCCTTCAAATATTTGCAATATTGCAACTCACTGCTTTAACATTCTGTATCAGATGTGTCCATAAATGCTACATCAGATTCACTGATAACCTTCAAATTATAAGTCACAAATTATTAATTCAAAAACACTGCTCTAATAAACAAAATATCAAAAGCTTCCTATTCCAGAATAATTCTAGCAATTATTTTACTCGAATGATTTAGAAAATGCTATCCAACTTAGTGCTAAATTTGAACCAATAAGTGTTTATGTAAGTTGTAATGATGTTTACAAACATATATATAGACAAAGTTGATAATGCATTTGGTCGATTGCTTAAGATTATCAGAATTAAAAGTTATGCAAAAGATGACCAGGGAATTCTAGGAGAAATTCTTTTAACAAGAGGCAACCAAAAATTTTAGAAAGAGAAATTTATCAGATTACCATCTCATATACAGATTATTACTCTTATCATGTTTAAACTAATTACATTTTATACCTCTATTCTTTTTCCAATTGGATAGAAAAGCAAGCTCACAATTTTTGGCAGGCATTTTTTTAATTTAAATCTCAGTAAACTATTCATTATGCTCAAACAAATAAAGAAAAATCAGAGAACTATACGCTAATTATCCATATCGATCTTAATATCTAGTAAATTGTATGAGAAACAAGGACAATGAACTGCATTAGCTGACTATTGAGCAGCAAGCAATGTGAGAAGACCAAAATAGAAGCTGAGTCAACTTAGACTCATCGACAGCTCAAGTAAGATTTTAGAGTAAACCTAATCAAAAGAAGCTTCAGATTTTAGGATTGAACTTCGAACATTCAAATGACATTTGTATCAGAAGATTCCACCAGCTAAGCTAATTCACTTTTCAGGAAAAAAGGGGGATCCATTCAGATTTGAGAGGTCCCACAATCCTCAATGTTCTTTCTCAGAGCTGGAAGGTCGTCTATTTCTCCACTACAAAAATTATATAGATCTCTGCTTCACAGGTACAGTGTATATTACTTACACTCAAATGAGCACATGGCAACAAGATCCATTACCTAAATTTTCAACTTCGAATTTGGCTTTGTGTACTGAGCTAGCAGAGCGCACTTTACCGCGTTTCCCCACCGCGAAATCGATTACTGCCGGCGGAGCCGACGACGGAGATAGAGCCATCGTCATCACTGACGCGTCTGGTCCGTACTTCCTCGGCCGACCCCTCTTTTTCTTCATCGGCATCGTTGTCATAGCAACTGGTTGAGGTGGCGGAACAATCCCTTGAGGCGTCGGTGCCGTTGATCCCCCGGCGGAAGACGGGCCTTCAGTCCTCAGAGCTACATGGTAGTTGGACGGAGCATCTGATCGGACCACCGTGACCCCACTATTAACGACATCCCTGACCTCCATACTTCAAAGATGAAAATCCTTCTACCTGAAACCTCACAATATCATCCCATTTTCTTTTCTTTCACTTCAGACTCAGTCACTACTGTATCCACTGTTTTTCAGAAGGGAAACAGTTTGGAACATAAATATCAATATGACCCAGAAATTTCAAGATCTCTCACAGCTTGATAGAGGATGAGGAAGTCTTCAACTTTGCACCAGTCCGAACAATTTTTTTTTTTTAACAGTAAAAAAAGGAAAAAAAAGGGAGCTCTAACAAGAAGAAAATGAGTGTTTAAGAGCAACAATACAAGTAGAATGAGAGAAAAATATCAATTAAATTTTAAAATTCTAAATTAGTCTTTTGATAAAAATTTGTATTGTCAATTTTATTATTCTTATTGTCAGCAGGATTTTAAAATTCAAATGATATTTTTTTGAGAGAATTACACTTAAAGTCCTAAGGAAGAAAATAAATGAATAAATGAGATATGATTACATAAGTATAAGCATTATAACTAATACTAATAGATTTTAAGCATTTTTTTCTAAAAATATTCATTTTTATCTATAGAAGTTCAAAAATATATTAATATATATTATCACTAATAAATTATAATATTTTAATATGACCAGTTTAACTACTGGTTAGACCTCAGTTGACCCATTAATCCTTAAACCTGTATTGTGACCGGTTCATTGCTCGATCTGGTTTTTCGTTCCTTGATTATTTGTGAACGGGTGGACTTGCTTTATAAATTATTATATATTATTATTATTATTAAAATGGAAATAATTACTTGGTTTTGGTAGGGATCTGGTGGAGAAATGATATAAAATAAAATATTATAAAAGTTGGTGGAAGGGTATCATTTTTCTTCTCAATATACTGATTGATTATTAAATTATTAATTGAATATTATGAAAGAATGTATTTATGTATGGGCAAAAGGAAAATAAAATGGCAACCACAAATGTTGATGAAAATGATGCCCATTTAATTGAAATGAATGAAAGTTGTAAAATAGTATATCACTAGAATAGGTTGCTTATGCATAAGGAAACAGTCTGGGAAAGGAAATATGTATGGCTCAAATTGAAAAATAAGAGAAATAAATTTTTTAAAAAAAGAAAATGAATTAGATTCAAGCATTATCAAACTTAATTTAGGTAGTTATCTCATAAGTGTTTTCTGCATTCAAACTATAATGCCCCAATTTGTGATTAAAGGTTAAGGATAATTATCGAATTAAAGTGAAATAATTATGTGTTTTGGTGGCAATATTAATTTATATGTCATAATTGATGGAAAATTTAAAGAATGGAATTATTGGCTCTAAGTTGGTGATTAATGGGGAAATTAATTACTAATTAAAAGAAAAGTTAGAAGTGTGATTAAATGGCTAATGGATGCATTAGAGAAGCTAATTGGTGACTAAGTGTGTGAGAGCCAATAATAAGTGGACATGTGGCAAGCATGGGTGAGAGAGAGGTTAAGGGAAAAAGTCAATGGGTGTATTTTATTGTTTCTTCTCTCTCTTCCCTTTCCCATTTACGATGAATAAGGGGGAAGAAAAGCTTCAAAAGGTAAGAGGAAATGTCTCCAAATGCTCAAACTTCCTTATCTAATATTGATCCTTGATTGAAGAGCTTCATTTTGATAGTTGTAATGTGTTTATTGGTGTTAGTTTGTGACCTCAAGAGATTGTAAAAGTTGGAGAATTGAAAAGTCACTTTGAGAAAGTTAAAGAGGTAAGTGAAACATATCTACTCATCTAAGTTTTGTGCCATTTGAGGTAGCTTTGAATTTCTGGGATTTATTGGCCATTTTCAAAAATGAGTGTCATTGGTCATTTGGCATGTTAAAGGTATAGAAATGGTATATTTGGAATGCATATGGATAGATAGGATTGATTGGGAAAGAAATGAGTGAGATTGGAAAATTTGGAAAGTTAATGTTTAGTGTGGCCATGGACCAAAGCATGCTAATGTAGTGGAAATTAGGTTGTTTAAATCGTTTTATTGGATTCCTTGAGTGTTTTAGTGTAAGGAATATGCTTGATTGTTGATTTTGGAGCCATTGGACACTTTGGTAGAAAATTGGAAATGCTGCCATTGAAAGTCTATTCTAGGCAGTCTGTTTGTATTGGTGTTTTGAATGACCAAATAGTATCTAAAAATTATGAAGCTTTCCAGTCTTAAAGTTCACATCTCAAGCTTCAAAATGGATATGTATTTGATGTCATTTCAATTTTTGGGCTAGGAGTTATGATTGTCCAAAGTTTGATGTTAAATCTAAGAACAATTATGGAACAATGTGGACATTTCTTAAATTCTGTATTTGTGTGGTGATTTCCAGTATTGGTCCATATTTTTCTGGTAAAGAGCACTTAAATAGCTTTCAATGGGCTTTGGGATCACCTCATTTCGATTTTTCTAGAATTAGTTATGAATTTCCGAAGTTGCCTTGGCTGCAGCAAAAAATCTTGGCTGCAGCGCAAAAGTTTCTGTGCACGTTTTGGCCGCAGCCAGAAATTCTTGGTTGCAGCCAGAATCTTTCTGTGCTGTTTTTTGCCCCAGCCAGAGGTTTCTTGGCTGCAGCCAACCCCCTGTTTTCAGCACCTTGGGATTTTGAAAAGTGGTTTCCAACCCAGTGTTTCCCAATCCTTTAGGGCTTTTATTAGAGCCAATTGTAGCTTCTTAAGGGTCATTATTGATAACCAAAACCAAGTGTTAAAGAGTCAATTGAGTATTGGAATAGAGAATAATGCTTCGTCCTTAATTATGACTTTAGGATTTGATATCTGCTCGGAGCATAGAAGGCATGTGCCTGCTCAAGGAAGGAAAGACAAAGGTAGTGACACTTTATCCTATATCATGTATATTACATTGTTTGTTTGCATTAGTCATCGATTATAGTGAAAGTGAAGGGGACGTGGCGAAAGCCCGGACTCGATTACAATGAAAGTGAAGGGGACGTGGCGAAAGCCCGGACTCGAATATAGATAAAGTAAAGGGGGCGTGGCGTAAGCCCGACCTCGTATATAGTGAAGGGAATGTGGCGAAAGCCTGATCTTGAATATTGATTGCTGGATTGTGATATATGTGACTTGCTTTGTATATATGCATCATATAAATAAACTGTTGCTACTGGGATTCTCTAGAATCTCATTCTTTCCAAATAACATTTTTTAGACAGGGCAAGTGGATCGAAAAGCAAGCAAGTGGATAAGGGCGATTAGGGCTGCCAGCGGTAGTCTTAGTTAGATATTTTGGTTTTATATCGAATTGGTTATCATTTTGGATCAATGTAAATATATTGTCATAGTACTATAGTTTTGTGTAATCCCCGGTATGGATACTGAGATGGGCGATGATGCCCCGAACAATATTTTGGATTAAATGTTATTATCCTGGGTGAACGTCGGGAATTGTGCTGATACTCTGATATTGTATATGTAACAGACCAAACAGGCTATTTGTTTTAATGAAAGAAATGAATGGAGATCCAGTTGTACAGTTTCCAAAAAAAAAATTTTTAATTGTTCCGGATTTCTCATTCGAATATTAAATGTGATTAAACACTAATCCCGGCCTGATTATCGAAGGGGGTTACATAAACAAACTCAAATTCAAGATCTCACATTTAAAGTTTAAACAACTAAAACCTATTCTACCATGACCAACGTGGATTAGTAGGACTTGTGCTTTCTAGTTGCTTCATTAATTAAGAAACCCCCTTTTTTGGGTAAGAAAGGGGCATAAGCCCATCTTATTATTCAATCATAGCTATAAGTCTTGGGCATCCAATACACGATTTATCTCTATATAGAATATATTGTAAATCAACCAGAGGCTTTCACAAAATTCACATGCTAGCACTCTAAGTTAAACTCCAATTAGCTAATCAGTCAACACTTAAAATCTCCTCTCTAAGAGTATATTCCACTCTTATGTCCCAGTCATCATTTGTAATATCCCGATTTGTGATTAGAGCTAATGACTATGAGAATTTTTGTAATTAGTGTAAGTAAGCACTATTGGGATTAATATAATGTGAATCTTGGAATAAATATATGTGGTATTTAAGATCAAGGGTTGAGATTCATTTTATGGGTCGGAATCCTATGTTTGGTGTCTATGTGAGCTCATAGTGGAAGTGGATGAGATGGTGACATGTGGCATAGTGGAGGCCTTTGGATGAAGCACATGAAGACAAAATTGCACTTTTCTCTCTCTTTTCTCTCTTTGTCCGATGGGAGTATGGGCAAAGGAAGTGTACACACTTCATCATCATCATTTCATCTCCTAATCTCTCTCTCCTCCATAGTTTCTAGCGCCCAAGCTTGGAAAGAGAAGAAGAAAAGCTTGAATCTTGGTGAGTTATGATCCTCTAATGCCCTAATCCTCTTCTCTAATGTTGTGTGTCTCATTGAGAACTCCATTATGGTGGTTGTAGAATCTTGAATAGTGTTGATTTAGGTGTTGATTCGAAATTGAAAGTTGGAGAATCAAGATTCTGAATTTGGCAAAGTAAAGAGGTAGGCATTTAGAGCATTTTGATAGGTTGCTTGTGATTTTTTGACAAGTTTGGTAAAATCTGGAAATTTTCCCTAGTTTGTACCAAATATGATTTTAGGAATTTCAGTATGTTTGATATTGGAAATGATTTATTGTGGAAATATATGAGCATTTGATTTAGTTTGGAATGTTAGAAATGTGTTAAGGGAAATGGGATACTTGTTGTGATAGAGACATAAGAGCATGATTGTGGTCAAATTAGTTTTGGAGTGTTTTTGAAGTGGCCAATGTGTTCCCTAGTTAGTGCCAAGTGGGTGTGAGCTTTTGGTAGAATTTGGGAACCATTTGGGAGTGAAATTGACCATCTAGTGTTTGCTGAGATAATCTGCGTTTTTGGTCTCTGATGCACAACACTCGAGCACGGGATGATCATGCTCGAGTGATGTGAGAATTTTCCCTTTTCTGCTTGAGTGTTAGTTGGGGTTCTTTGAAGTAATCTCGAGTGCTCTTCTTCGTTCTCAAGTGAGGGAAGAACATGCTTGAGTGAGCTTGGGTCTGTTCGAGTGATGGTGTAAGCCCAGCGTAAGGGTTGCTCTCGAGTTGTCACTCGCGGGTAAGGTGCTCGAGTGTGTCTTCTCACTCGCGGGTATGAGGCGTTCACTCGAGTGATATGGCTGTGCTCGAGTGATCCTGATCCTTGAGAGCTTGTGTGCTCTTGGGTCCTCACTTCCTAGACTTCACTCGCGGGTGCTCGAGTGAGGCATTTGGCCTTCACTCGGGTGAGGTTCAGCGTGCTCGAGTGAGCCGATTCCTGAAAGCTTCTTGTGCTCTCGGGTGTTCACTCGCTGTCTCTCACTCTCTTGTGCTCGAGTGCTGTCCGTACCAATACTCGAGTGAGAGCTTCTGTGCTTGAGTGAGATGACCAAAATCCAGTGTTTTGCCTTCGAAAAAGGGGTCTTTGGGGTAGTGTCTTCCAACCCTTTGGCATATGTTTAGACCTCTAGTGGTCACCTAAGGAGTCCTAAATGATAACCAACTTAGAGTATTATTGAAATATATATATGGAAAAGAGATTGATTGGTTGTCCCTAATTTGAATATAGGATTTGATATCTGTCGCCCTCGTGAGACCACGATACCGGAGCCAGTCAGGAAAGATACAGGTAGTGACTCTTTCTTTATATCCTATGTGATACATTGTATGTGTGCTATATCATTGTGATGAAATGGATTTCGTATGCTGCAAGTTTTGTGAGAATTGTGTGAAGCACCACTATACCAATAGTCCCTGAGTCGCTAACAACGGTTCGGGTAAGGGTTGTATGCCTTCCCGGCGGTAAAAGGGGATGAGGTTAGGGTGTGTATATGTGATTATATGGGCCGAAAGGCTATTTGTGAAGGCCGACGGGCCATTTGTGAAAGCCGAAAGGCTATATGTGAGCCGTAAGGCTATTCATATGCACTGCCACACCAATAGTCCTTGAGTCACTAACAACAGTTCGGGTTAGGACGGTGTGCCTTCCCGACAGTAAAAGGGGATGAGGGTGGAGTGTGATTTGTATTGCTGATATGAGATGATTTGTTTACATATTATGTGATTGCATGTGGTATGAAAAAGTTATTACTACTGGGATTCTTTAGAATCTCACTCTTTCGAAATGACTAACCTTTTCAGACAGGGTGAGTGGCTCGAAAGGGAAGCGGACAACCAGGAGTAGTTAGGATTACTCTGAGACTTAGTGGTAGTTGGTTATCTTCGTTTTGGATTTGGGGTTACCAAATGTATATGAGATGTAAATGAATATTTTGGATATGTAATCCCCATTTTGGGAACTTGTAAACCCATTATATTTATGAAGCCCGGGGTTTTGTCGGGATTTTAGTTTCTGCACTCTGATATTTCTTATGTGATTTGATTTCTCAAGTAGTTATATCCGCTCGTGAATGTGAGACCATCAATGAATATGTTTTGGAACTGATATTCGTAATACCCCATCTCTTTGAGGTGGGATTATAAATTGTTATTTCATCCTATTGGTCTCTATTCCACTTAAATTTTGTATTCCGGATATAATTATGGTAAGGGGGTTACATCATTCACCAACCTTTGAATCTGTTTAAGAAATCTGTTTTTTGCTGATCTATTTACAATAGAATCAGCCTATAGCTTTACAACTATTACAATACAATCAGCCAAAACCTCCCACAATTTTCTTGTAATTGCTGTACATATACCAATATTAATCATAATCCACCCAAATACTCACCCTTATCACCTTTGATCAATCCACCACACCCAACTCTTCCAAGCCGTCCCTTCGCCACCCCATCTATATTGAGCTTAACCCATCTATTTTCATGTGGCTTCCATTTCACCACTTTCCAAAATCTTACTCCTCCTCTAATATCCTTCCCATGCGCATCTATTATAGACTCAACATATTTCCATATTACAACAACATTAATGTCTTTTTTGCAAAATCTATATCAAGCAATATTTTATTTCTCCAATACTAGAGAAACCAACATGTCACCCCAAATATCATCCCCCAATCAAGCCTTCCATCTACTATCTTAATAGATTTCAAGTTATTCACAAACCAGTCTCTACATTGCAAATCAAAGAAATTAGGAATATGCATACCTGCAGCAAGTTGACCCTATATTCTTCTTGATTTGCCACAATCCCTTAAAACATGCAAGACATCCTCATCCTTCTCATTGCATCTACAACTTACTGGTGATCCTTTCCCTACTCCACTCCTTCTTACAGAGATTTTTAACCTATCTATATCAATCATCCACAAATAGGTTTAAATGCGCCTAAGGCCTTTCCAGTTCCATATTAACTTCCAAAGTACCTCTCCTCCATTTCTCACAATTCCTTCTAATTGATCATACATTTGAGCTGAACTAAACTCCATAGCTCCTGATCCTATCCATTTAACTTCATCTACGCCATCCTCTTCATATGGTGGCAACAATGCCTTAATGATTTTTAGCACATCTTTCAGCAACAACTCCACCAACCCATCTAGCCTCCATTTCCCTTCATCTAAGTACTCCTAAATATTTTTCTCCAAATATTCATGTTGAGGCCTCATAACATATCTCTCTATTAATGGAGCACCTTTGTCAACCTACGTATCCATCCAGAATCTCACCTTCCTTCCATTGTTTACCTCCCATCCTACGTTCTTAATAATCTATTGTCCATAACTCTCCTAACTTCTTCCATAAAACAGAATCATATTGTCTTATAATACAACCCTCAGTTAAAACTACTGCTCTCGTATATTTACTTATCAACACATTGGAACATAATTTATGAGGCTTTGAAATTATGTCCCAACCTATCTTACATAGCATTGCTTTATTCAAACTTTTAAGCTATTTTAAGCCAAACCCCTTTTCTCCTTTGATTTACATATTGTATCCCAATTAAAATATTGTGCATTGTCCTCTTATCGCTCCCTCCTCCCTAAATGAAGTTCCTTTGTATCTTCTCAATTTCATTACATACTCTCATTGGGATTCTTCATGAAGCATATTGTATACTAGGATTTGTGGAGTAACTATTTGCACCAATGTTAACCTCCCTGCAAATGAGAGATTATTGGCTTTCCATCTACTTATTTTCTTTTGCACTTTATCCAGTAAAAATTGGCATTTTCCTTTAGTTCTTTTACCATAAGAATTATAAGAACCAAGGTATCTTCCTAACTCTTCTGTTTGTTGAAAACCACAGCACTCTATTAATTCTTTCCTTTTAGCCTCAGTCACATTCCTAGAAAACATGATCACTATTTTCTGCTTATTAACTTTCTGCTCTTTCATTTCCCCAACATTTCTCAATACATTTCATCACATTTTCCAATTGCTCCATCTTTGCTTCACAAAATGGAAGCAGATCATCTGCAAACAACAAGGGGGAAATTGGAAGTCATTTTCCCCTCATACTCAAAGGCCTCCACCCACTACTTTCAACCTCATCTATGATATGTGTTAACTTTTTTATACCTAATACGGATAGATATAGAGACAATGGGTGCCCTTACCTCACTTTTCTTTATGGCTCAAAACATTCCAACTTAGCTTCATTCCATAATAACTGCATGGACACAGTCTCAATGTATGCCGTGGAAATCTTTATAAGTTCTTTTGACAGCCTGTTTTCTTCCAACACATTCTTTAGGAATTCCCAACTCATGCTATCATATGCCTTCTGTAGCTGTAGCTAACAAAATCTTTTTTTGTCGCATTCCCAATCTATACCTAAAGTTTCTCCCCTATTTTCTCTATTTCCAGGGTGATTCTTTCCCTTCTTTCTAGGGAGTCTTGGTCAACAGCATTACACAGGGAAATTGGAAGAAAACTTCATTTGTAAGTAATTTCTCTTTGGTTTCTTGTCTTGCTACTCTTAAGTGTTCCCCATCCCCATAATTCATTTATGTGTTTTCATTCTTCCTTGCATGCCACTCTTTCATATGTGCCTTTTACTTGTCTTTGTGTTTTACTTATAATGACTTTCCCTAGATAACAAGATATAAAGAATAATCTATGATACTTTGTCACTTCAATCCACTTTGTCTTCATAAAAATGAGTGTCCTAGGAAAATCAATAGATATTTGGAGAGGCAAGCAAGACTATGCTATTAATCATATTTGAATTTGAATAAGATGAATGTATAATGATTGCAGTTGTTTTTCTTTTCCATCAATTTTGGTTATTGCTGTTTTGGATTATAGTTTACATTATTCATGCTAGTGTTCTCTATCTAGATTGAAAGAAGCATTTTTGTGTTTTACTTGCCTATTTGTTAAGAGCATATGTTTGATAGGCCAGTTTTGTTGATTATGGATGTTAAGTTCATTTGGTGTTGAGAATAGGGAGCCATGTTGAGTTTGAGGTTAAGATTTTTCTATTTTATGTTACAAGCTTTGAGCGTCCTATCTAAATGGTAAATAGGAGCAGAGAAATGAAAAGAGAAGCCTAAGTTTCATATTCAAATAGGCTTGTTTATGGTTGAATAAAATTTTTGCCTTCTGGCAAGTCCACCATCTCCCATGTTCCAAATGCTTATTCCTCATATGTGACATCCTCAAAGGCCTTTACCCACTACTTCCAACCTCATCCATTATAATGCGTGTTAACCTCTTCATTAATATGAATAGATATGGAGACACCAAGTCCCCTTGCCTCACTCCTCTTAATGGCTCAAAGCATTCCGACTTAGCTTCATTCCATAATAACTGCATGGACGTCGTCTCAAAGCATAATGTGGCAATCTCTATCTTTTAGTAGCTTGATTTCTTCCAACACCTTCTTTAAAAATTCCCAACTCATGTGATCATATGCCTTCTCTAGGTCTATCTTAATTGCCATATATCCTTTACACCCTCCCACTTTACCCATATAATGCATAATTTCTCTAGCCACAATTATGTTATCTTATATACACCTTCCTGGCACGAAACTAGTCTAAAACAGAGATTCAAGTTTAAGTAGCAATGGTTTGAGGCGGTTCACTACAATTTTCAAAATCACTTTTTACAAAACATTACAAAGTGATATCGATCTTAGATTGTTAACCGCTTCTACCTTACCTATCTTGGTAATTATGACAATTAGAGTCTTGTTCACCTCTTGCAATCTGCTTAGGCTTAGCCATATTTCTTGCACTTAATCTGAGACTCTACCTCCAAACACTTCCGAACTTTTATGATAGAAAATGGCAAGAAACATGTCCTCCTCTGGGGCCTTGAATGCTCCAATATTAAACACAGCCTACTTGATTTTCTCTTTACTTATTCCCCTTATTAACCTGCTTTCCTCTCCCTCGATTTGATACCACTAATGCCCGGTAACAAACCATTCTCTCTGCAACACTTCTTCTTTAAACAGCTTGCAGTAATGTCTCTTAACCATATTAATCAATTCCTCTTCATCTTCAACCTATCTTCTTTCCTCATTCTTTAACATGAGTTTTACTTTTTCTCCTTCTATTTTTAAATGGTAATACTTAGTATTACGATAACTATTTCTCAACCATTCCCCTCTAGCTTTTTGGAACTAATAAATCTCATCTTGTTTCAGCACTTCTAACAATGCATTCCTCATATCAACCTCAAGTTCTTTTAGAAATACATTTAAACCCATAACAAGTTTCTTTTGAATGTCTCCCATTCTTGCCATAAGCCTCCTTTTTCTCAACTTTATGAATCCAAATACCTCACTATTCCATTTTTTTCAGCGATTCTTTCAAATATTCTAAAGCCACATACAC
The DNA here is from genome assembly GCA_963855925.1 of Inga laurina. NCBI lineage: Eukaryota > Viridiplantae > Streptophyta > Magnoliopsida > Fabales > Fabaceae > Inga > Inga laurina. Next base: position 12,161,315 of record OY979710.1, read on the forward strand.
CTCACAATCTTCCCTCCATTTCTCCTTTAGCATATTCCTAAAATTCTCATGCATAATCCACATGGCCTCAAATCTAGATGGCCTCAAATGAGACGGTGGAAATCCCATTTGAAACTCAAACAATAGTAGGTGTGATCTAAATATATCCTAGCTAAAACTTTGGCTATCATGTTTGGAAATTGTTGTTGCCACCTAATGTTACGTAGCCCATGATGTAGCATTTGTACACCCTTTCTCTTGCTTCCCATTAAGGCCATTTCCATGTAAACAAAGGCCCTTTAGCTTCAATGTCAACAAGTGCACATTCCTGAATATAATATCTGAATACATTACGTCTACTTAAATTTACATAAGCTCCACCTTGTTGCTCTATTGGTATGGCAATTCATTGAAATCACCCACTAACAACTAAGGGCCCCCCACTTCAACTACCACTCTCTTCAAACAACTCCCTAGATCCCCTTATTTACTGCTTGAGTATTAGCATACACAACCGTACAAAACTACATTTCCACGCCTTCTCTTATTTGAAATTGAAGAAAGTGATTTTCCCTCTCAATTACTTTAACTAGCATACCCTCCTCCTTCCAATAAAACCAAATCCCTCTAGAAAAACCCATTGCTTCCACTTTGACCTAGTACTTCAATCCCAATTCCTTCAGTACCTATTCCTACTAACCTCAATTCAACCAATGCTATAAACTCGGGACTTTTTAGTCTCATCAAATTTCTTCACATTAAGGCGAACTGCTTACTAGTAGCAACTCTACAATTCCAAAATAAAATAGACATTAACAAAGAAAGCAAGAAGTAGTGATCATCTCACCTCTAATTTCTCCAATACCAATAACAATCTGAATTCTTCCACAATCTTTTCTGCCTCCCCACTCTATCTCTCTAACATACCCGAATATTGCCCAGACCATCAATATCATATTGCTCACCCAACATTTAACAACCATTGCACCCATTAGAATAGACAATATTCTCTCATGCCCCTGTCCTCATCTCCATGTCCTTCATATAAACAATCTTTCTTTTCTCAAACACTTACCCATTCTGCCTTTCTACTATATTTTCATCCATTCTGTTATTAGCCTCAAAATAATCTCCAATCTTTTGCCTTCCTTTATTAGATACATCCTTCACAACTCCTATTTTTTGACTCCTTTATTTTTCTTTACAATTGTCTACCCCTTCCCATTTGTAACATCATGAAGAGGCCTCCTTCTACCTACTTCATTCACACCAATATTCTTTCTTACATCTTGCATCATTGTCCCCTGTGCATCTCCATTCACATTGCCCTCAGTTTTCAGCACTTCAAACATATTACCATCTACAACTTGTTTAGTAGAAGGTTTCCCTCTCCATCCTCTTCTAACTTTTTGAACAACACGCCATCGATCATCCCTATCAACCCCTTCTAATAAACCTTCCACTGGTACTACCTTATTGTTCCTCCTCTCGTGATCATCTTTATTCATACTTTGCCTTGCCTGATTCACCTCAAACCCTTTCTTGTAACATTCCTTCATGTTATAAGTGTAAATGGTTTATTAAAAAAGTGCAAGTGTACACTATCATAAACAAGTAATATAGAGGTGAGTAGAGTATCATTCCCACGAGGATTGATCAATAAATACCAAAATTGGTAATCTTAATTCTATTTAGTTAATCGATTAGTTGGTGATTGAGAGTACAAAATAAAAATGATTGAATATGAATGTAATTGATATGAAAACAACTATGAAAAAAAGCCCTTAGGATCATATTTCACTTAACAAATTTTGAATTGAATCACCTATCTATTCTAGTCCAATTTATTCCACATGATTGATAGTAGAGTTTCTCTAATTTAATTACTAGCCTCTTCCAAAGTTGAGCAATTCTATAATTAATTGCTAATCCAATATATCCCTATATGAATTAAAATAATTAATCATGCATTAAGATTTATAGAACTCGTTAAGACTACATAACATGTATGAATATATTCCTATTTCATATGCATATTATGGTTTTAATTATAGGATCTACACATATGCATCTCCTTCCGGTCTCAACATACATATTGAAATCATTCAAAAGATGGCCAATCAATTGAAAGTACTAAGAACAATAATCAAAACTCAATCATGAAGGAAAAATTAAAACTAGATTTAATAAGTTAATATTCAATCTGTCATTAGTAAGCTACATCATCACCCTAGGAAATTGAAAATTTAGCTCATGATGAAATTAAAAACAAAATCAAAATAAATTGAAAACTTCATAAACATTGCATAAAACTTAATTATTAAATTCTAAAACATCAAGATACAACTACAAGATACATGAAAATGAAAAAATCTAGCCTTCCTTATATGAGGTAAAACATTTCATGTAGTTGGCCACCTATACCATCCACGAATGAGGTCTACTTAAGCTTTCCAAGAAGGAGGCATACAAGCAACAATACAATGCATGAAATTAAATTCTAAGATTGTGTCTCCTTGTCTCTTCCACTTCTCTATTTATACATGAATGGGGTACAGAGATTTCCACTTGTTAGGTATGAATCTTGACTTTAAGCCACCAATGTTGACCTTATAGCAACCATGCTTCTTGATTGCAGCTGAATTTTGATAGTCAAAACGGTGGATTCTCACATTTTTATCTTCGTGAAAGTTGCAAATATAGATCTTAGCTTGAAAATGCATGTGAGAGCTCCTCGTTTCAACATTTGAAGGTCAAGTCATGATCAAATTAGTGAGCAAAGGTCAGACTTGGACAACCTCACACTCTCAAATTCTAAGCAAAATTTGAAACTCTTGAATATAGAACTGGGTTTTGGCCTCAACATAAAAATTGTAGGGATTTTTTTTTAGCTTTTTATCCATATAAAGAACATTCCAATCCGACATCTAGAGCTTCATCTATTGCCTGAAAACTGAAACAAGGTTGAAATTTAGTATTTTCCCATAAATTCTATTTTATACCAAAATCATTTATTTATCAGTTACACCCAAATTCATTAAATTAAGCTCAAATATTATCCAAAAAATCATCATGTAAGGGAAAATAAATATGTAAATATTTTACTTATCACTTACATGCTTGAGTATCCCACAATTTAAGCATAATAAGCTCATGTTTTCATACTCAATAGGAAATATGTAACCCCCATCGATAATCAAGCCGAGATTAGTGTTTAAGGGAGTTTAATAATCAAATGAGAAATCCGGAACAATTAAAAACTTTTTAAAACACCTGTACAAATGGATCTCCATTCATTTCATTCATTAAAACAAATGGCCTGTTTGGTCTGTTACATATACAATATCAGAGTAAACACAATTCCCGACGTTCACCTAGGATAATAACAGTAATCCAAAGGTTTATACAAGGCATCATTACCCATCTCAGTATCCATACCGGGGATTACACAAAACTATACCACTACAATTCTATTCAATATGTATACATTTATCCAAAATGATAACCAGTTCAATATAAAACCAAAATATATAGCTAAGACTACCGCTGACAGTCCTAATCATCCTTTGCCACTTGCTTGCTTTTCGATCCACTTGCCCTGTCTAAAAATGTTATTTGGAAAGAATGAGATTCTAGAGAATCCCAGTAGCAACAGTTTATTTATATGATGCATATATACAAAGCAAGTCACATATATCACAATGCAGCAATCAATATTCGAGACCGGGCTTTCGCCATGTTCCCTTCACTATATACGAGGTCGGGCTTACGCCACGCCCCATCACTTTATCAGTATTCGAGTCCGGGCTTTCGCCACATCCCCTTCACTTTCACTGTAATCAAGTCCGGGCTTTCGCCACGTCCCCTTCACTTTCACTGTAATCGAGTCCGGGCTTTTGCCACGTCCTCTTCACTTTCACTGTATTCAATGACTAATGCAAACAAGCAATGCAATACACATGATATAGGATAAAGTGTCACTACCTTTGTCTTTCCTTCCTTGAGCAGGCACAGGCCTTCTATACTCCGGGCAGATATCAAATCCTAAAGTCATAATTAAGGACGAAGCATTATTCTCTATTCCAATACTCAATTAACTCTTCAACACTTAGATTTGGTTATCAATAATGACCCTTAAGAAGCCACAAATGCCTCTAATAAAACCCTTAAAAGGTTGGGAAACAATAGGGTGAAGATCTCTTTTCAAAAACTTAAAGTGATGGAACACAGGGGTTGGCCGTGGCCAAAATATGGTCAGAAGGCCACTGGCCTCGGCCAGCCACCCATGGGCCGTGGCCAAGAAATTTCCTGATTCTTGGCTGAACTTCAAAAAATCATATCTAATTGTAGAAAAATAGAAACGGAGTGATTCCAAATCCAAATGAAATTTATTTAAGTCCTCTTTCAAGGAAAAATATGGCTCATAATTGCAAATCATCACAAAAATACAGAATCACCCAAAACTCAACACTACTCCAGAACAGAGTTCTGTTTCCATCCCCAAACTTTGGACAACCATATCTCCCAGAATACTAAACGAAATGACACAAAATATATATCCATTTCGAAGCTTTGGATGTGAACTTTAAGACTGGAAAGTTTCATAATTTTCTGAAATCATTTGGTCATTCAAAACGCCAATACAAACAGACTGCCCATAATAGACTTCACATTGACAGCATTTTCCAACTTTTCTACCAAAGTGTCCAATGATTCCAAAATCATTAACCAAACATATTCCCATAAAATTTTCCACAAGGAACAAAATGGTAACCTCAAAATGACCAAATTCACAATCTAACCACATGCCTTGTTTTGACCAATACACCAAAACCAACACAAAGTTCCCAAACTTTACTTTTAATGATTTAAACCAATCCATTTATCCAAAAGACATCACAATATACCATTTCCATGATCACAACATGCCAAACTCACGAAGACTCTAATTTTCGAAAATAGGGCAGAAAATTCCAGAAAATCAATGCTCAACCAACAACCACAATATATATATATATATATATATCAAAAGGGAGTTAACACTCACCTCTTTCACTTTGCCAAAGAGATTTCTTGATTCTTCAACTTTCACAATCTCTTGAGGTCACAAACTAACACCAATGAACAAATTACAACTATCAAAATGAAGCTCTTCATTCAAGGATCAATATTAGAGAAGGAAGTTTGAGCAATGGAAGCCATTTTCCTTACCTTTTCAAAGCTTTTCTTCCTTCCCTTTGCTGCAAAAATGGGGCCAGAAAATGGAGAGAGAAGAGAGATGGAGTGAGGAGTAGTGAAGAAGAAGAACAAATGATGACAATACTCCCTCCATACTTCTGCAGCGCACAAGAGGGAAGAGAGGAGAGAGTCTTTAATCCCATTTGACTTTTCTTTATCTTCCTCTCACACCCACTTTGCCACATGTCATTTTCCTATTAACTCTCACACACTGAGTCACCAATTAAACTCTCTAATCCTTCCATTAGCCATTTGATCACACTTCTCATTTTTCTTTTAGTTAGTAATTAATTTCCCCATTCCAACTTAGAGCCAATAATTCCATCCTTTAAATTTTCCATCAATTATGACATATAAATTAATATTGTCACAAATATACATTAATTTCACTTTAATTTGATAATTATTCTCAATAATTATCATTAGGCCTTAATCGAAAATTGGGGCGTTACAAAATATCTCACCATCAAAGGAATAGTGAGGAAGTAACGGTTTGGTCAAGTCAATTTCTATGCAAACTCTTACAAATCTTCCCCGCTTCCTCCTTGCAGTAGGTCTGTTGACCTTCAAAACTCGTCCCATCTCACTCCCTATATTATAAAAGCACCTTCTTATCACATAGATCCATGGATATTGTAATGCCCCAATTTTTGATTAAGGCCTAATTACAATTATTGTGAATGATTATGTGGATTAATGTGGATTTGAGATCCGGATTAAGTATTGAGAATGCCCAACACCTTGTATTTTAGCATAATTATGTGATGAAATAATTATTGGGCTAAATATAGGAGTAAATGGCGCATGAAAGAAGGAAAAGAATGTGGAAATTAATTATGTGGCAATATTAATTAATATGCCATACTTAGTGGAAAATTGAAAGAATTGCTCTAAATTAGTGATTAATAGGAGAAATTAATTACTAACTAAGAGAAATGAGAAGTGTAACTAAGTGGCTAATGGAGTTATTAGAGTAACCAAGTGGTTAATTACTTTATGAGAACCAATGAGAGTTTGACAAGTGGCGAGCTTATATCATGAGAGAGGGCTTTGGAAAGTCAAAAGCCCATTATTTTATTATTCTTTCCCTCTCTCCTCGCCCTCATTTTGTTGAATAAGCAAGAGAGAGTGTAAGAGATCATCATTTTCACCATTTTCTCTCTCTCTCCAAGCTCTCATTTCTGCAACCATTAAAGAAGAAGAAAGAGAAAGAAGTTTTTGTAAGGTAAGCCTCATTTGACCTTGAAAATGGCTTCTAATGCCAAAATACTCTTCTATAAAGTTGTTCCTTGTGTTGAGAGCTTTAATTTCATGGTTTTAGATTTGTCATTTGGTGGTGTTTAAGCTCTCACAAAATTATGGACTTGGGTGAATCAAGGAACTTCTTTGAGAAAGTTGTTGAGGTAAGTGAAAGCTTCATTTTCATATAAGTTTTGTGGCCATTGGTTGGGCCTTGAATTTCTAGAAAATTTGCCCTAATTTTCATGATTTAAGGTTTTGGGGGAGTATGGTATGTTATTGTTATGGAAATGGTGCCTTGTTTAGTGTTTTGAAGTGATAGAATTGCATTGAAGCTTAAAAGTGAAGTTTGGCCACTTTGTTTTGGTTTTTGTGCATTGGGCAAAATAAGGCATGTCAATAGGTTGTGATTTTGGTCATTTTGAGGTTATCATTGTGTTCCTTGTGAGAAATTGTATGGGAATACGTTTGGTTATTGATTTTGGAGTCATTGAACACTTTGGTAGAAAAGTTGGAAAATCTGTCTTGTGTGAACTCTGTCTGGGCAGTCAGTTTTCATGCACGTTTTAAATGACCAAATGGTGTTGGAAAATTCTGAAACTTTCCAGTCTTAAAGTTCACATCCCAAGCTTCAAAATGGATAGATAATTCATGTCATTTTGTTTTGTGAACTGAGAGTTATGCTTTGCCAAAGTTTGGGATGGAAACTAGACTCTGTTTTGGGGCAGTGGTGGATTTTGTGTAATTCTAGAATAGTGTGATAATTTCTAGTAATAGTCCATATTTTTCCTATAAATAGGACTTAAATAGATTTCATTTGGTTTTGGAATCACCTCATTTTGATTTTTCTAGAATTAGTTATGATTTTTGGAGGTTCAGCCAGGAAACAGAATTTTCTTAGCCACGGCCAGAGGTTATGAACCGCGGCCCAAGACCTTCTGTGCATCCATTGGCCGCAGCCCATGGGTAGGCTGGCTAAGGCCAAACCCCAAAAATCAGCATTTTGGACTTTTAAAATGTGAACTTTGGTCAAATATTTCCCAAGCCTTTAGGCATGTGTTTAGGCTTTGATTAGCCACCTAAAGGTTATGAATGGTAACCAACTTTAAGTGTTATGAAAATGAGAATTTGGAAAAGAGAATGATCCTATGTCCTTGATTTGGTTATAAGGTTGGGTATTCGCCCTGATCATGGTTAGATATCCGCTCGAATCGTGAGTAGCCGATGCTGGAGCATACGTGGAAAGAATAAGTGTAGGGAACTTACTTCTCCTGCATGTATTGATATTTGTGTTTGTGTATTGATGCATGTTATTGCTTTGCTTGATTATGTGAAACATATATGAATGATTGAAGCTCTGTTTCTATTTATGCTATGGCCATGAGTATGTTGTTGAAACATTGAGCATGCGGATATATCATTATTTGAGCACGAGTTATTGTGATGCAAGCATGTTATGCATTAAACACTTTTATTGCATACATATTGGTATCTGTTTCCTACTGGGATTCTTTAGAATCTCATCCTCCACTACCAACATTTTAGACAGGGAAGGTAGAATGAGGATGGAGCAAGCATCTAAGGGCGACGAGGACTCCTTCAGGTTGTCATTTTGGTAGTTGGTTATCATGGTAGTTGGGATTATGTATAATTGGATATTGGATGTATATGTGCTTGGATGTATATTAGGTTATTTGGTTATGTATTGGAGATGGATTTGTGTAATCCCCGTTAAGGAATTGTAATGGGCAAATGTGCCCTATGAATCTTTAGTAAATGTATCAATTCAGGATTGCCAGGATTATTATTGTGCACTTTGATATTTATATGAATGTGATTTATCTTCACGAGGTAATTGTATTCGAAATATGATTGTAAGACCAGGTTAAAATGTATTTATAAAAACCCTATCTTAAGGATGGGAATGTAAATGAGTTTTGATTATTATTGGTCTCTATTTCATTTTAATCACGTATTTTGGATAATAATTACGGAAGGGGGTTATAGATATGATAAGTAACCACACCTAAACAGCCACCTTATCAATCACCTCCTTCCTCATATTGAAACCAAGCTTCCATCGTATAACCACCAGATAAGAATCTACCACCAACCATGGCCCTTCAGTTAAGGCTCGATCATAATCCTCCTTGCTTTGAAAATCAACTAGGAAGTAGTCCATATCAATGTCCACTACTTCCACCTTCCCTTTCTTTACCCATAGTTGTTCAATCCTTAGCCCCAAAAATCTCAGACTCACCGTCTTTAGAAGTAACTTCACTATCAGAATCTGGTTAAATGGTAATGCTAACCTGTTCCTCTACCTTTCTTCTAAAACTATGTTCGAACACAAAAGATTTGTCCTATCCACATGAATGTCATAACTAATACTCTCAATTGAGTCAAATCCAGTATCAACCTCGAATTCCTCCTCTACGCACCACCACAAGCCTTTGGATTTCTGATTGATCAAGAAGTCTTGATAAAATTTCGCTCCAGTTGCATCACTAGCTACCTCCTCCCTGTTCTCCATCCACAACTCCCTCCTCGGATTCAAAGATATCTCCCCCGAGAATTCACCTCCCTCTCCTTAAGCTTCCATTTACTTTGACCCAGCACATCCACCTCTTCAGTCGACAGATCCCCATTTCCTTCCATTCTCAGCTAATTACAAACCAAATCCTTCCACTCTTTGTTTCTCTTGCAATTTACTGATTGTAGTGAGTGAACTCAAAACACTCTTTCACCTTCGTCGCAGTAGGCAACAGAGTTCACTCACGACCACCGTGACAAAGGACAGTAGAAGGCTCGATGACATAAACCGCAGCAGAGCCTTATAAAATCGCCTTTACCAAGTTTCATTTTGATACAAATCTTCTTTTTTAAGTTAGAAACCCTTTTTTCAATTAATAAGTGAAATATAGATTATAAGGCAAGGCATTCATAAAGTTTGCACCACTTGTTAAGGAACAAACCCTCAAAAGGGGTCTTTTCTTTCGGTCTTTTTTTTTTTTTGGACAAACTTTCGGTCTTTTTTTGCTTCTGCCAAACGCCTTTTTTTAACCCTTTTGAAAAAATAAAATGTCTTTGTCTTGTCTAACTATTGTCTTTGTGATGAAAGCACTAAACCGGACAATATCCGGTGCTATGCACTAGGACTTTACATGTAATTATAGTTAAATATTCAACTACATCTATTTTAAATAAGGTTTTCTGTGAGAGAAAAATATAAATAATCATATCTAGACATTAATTACAGGAACAAAATTTTTGAATAAGCACTAATTAATCTTGAAGTGATTTATAACATAAACTAGTATAGGGAATTAAACATGAAAAATAAGACTTTGAATAATTCAAAAGTCAAAACAAATCCCATTAATTCTTAATTGTTTCAGTTAATTTTTTGTTCAAATAATAGTATTACCAATTTACTCATGGAATTGTTTGGCAATTTGGCTTTGGCTAGATTCAATTTTTTCCTCAAGGAAATTTTTTTATAGCTACTGAAATGTTAAAAATAAAGCCCTATTGTCAAATCCACCGTCATGACTTTATTCCCTATGTTCATAAATATAAAAACTAGTAGGGGAATTGTTTTGATCTTAAATATAAAGCCTTAATCTGCTCTGTCTCTCAAATTTATAATTTTTCTTAAATCTCCCTATTTCTTGCACAGATTGAGGGAGTAATTTTCAATACAAGTGATTAAAAGGTGTAATTAAAGAAAATCAATACTTTATTTATAAATAACATATTTAACTAATTTTTTTAATATCTATAAATAAGTCATCTAATTCTTATATTTATAATTGGATGGTGTATCTCATTAGTTCCAATATGTTAATCAGGACTCAATATTAAAAAAAAAAAAAAAGAAGGCTAAATTAGGGTGATACAAGATTGAAATAAAAGGTGTACTTGAAGAAAATCAATAATTTATTTATAAATAACATATTTAACTAATTTTTTTAATGTCTATAAATTAGTCATCTAATTCTTATATTTATAATGGGAGGGTGCATCTCATTAGTTCCAATATTTTAATCAGGACTCAAGATTAAAAAAAAGGCTAAATTAGGGTGATACAAGATTGATAAGTTTTATTTGCTTCTTGGTTCTTCTTGATGAATAATTTGGACAGAAATAATTAAAGGAGAATCCCTTAAAAAAGAATTTGGAAATTGAAAAATGATAAATCAGGTTTTTTTACCAAAATTTGATTAGAAAATTTTGAAACTTGATAAGCATTTCCTAATTTTTTTTTTTTTTGAAAAATACCTGATTTATCATTTTCTAATTTTCAAATTATTTTTAAAGGATTCTCTCAATAATTAATCTAAATGGACTTTTTCCTGACACTGGTCAAAAGTCAGTCTTTTCAACCAGGAACAACATTTTCATAGTTATGAAATAAATTAGTTCACTAAATTACAGGGTTATGAAAACCGGACCGGACCGGCCGGTCCGGCCCGGTAACCGGCGAACCGGCCGGTTGGCCGGTCCGGTTCCCGGTCCGGTTTTCATTTTTAAAAAAAAAAATTTTTTTAAAAAAAAATTTTCCTTTAGAATTTCATACTATAAGTCTAAAATCTTCAATTTCTCACCGGTTTGGTCCCGGTTTAGCTCCGGTTTGGTCCCGGTTTGACCCACTGACCCTTAACCCAGTACTCCGACCGGTTCAATGACCGGTCCGAGTTTTAATACCTTGCTAAATTAGAAAGGAATAAAGAATTTCGTTCTGTTTCTTTCTTCCTTGTTTTTTTTTTTTTTTTTTTTTTTTGGGTTTGGTTGCCACTGGCCAACAGTATATTCGTTCTCTTTCATAAAAACGAAAAGACATGCAAATGAAGTAATGGCCCGAAAATAATTACTTTCCAGCAAAATATACCTACACAGAGGTAGGGACTAAATTGTCCAGGATTAAAGTGTCGAGAATAGAACAAGAAAATACTGTTTTCAGTACAAGAAAAAGCAAAAAGAAATAAAAGTTTTGTAATATTGAGGATTTTTTTTGGGCCAATAGTGCTGCAGATCTTAGTCACTTAGAATGTTCTCCTTGGGACGATCTTAAAGCCCATTTGTGTCTTGAGTTTATAAGATAGCAGACCTTTTTGTTTAAAGGTCGGCTTGTCCAATGTTGAAAATAAGGTCACTGCGGCCCAAATTCATGCTAAGCCCAAGCCCAATCTTCCAAGGTTCTCCCCTCAGGTCCTTATTTTAAGGAATCCCGCATGTTTCATGATATAACATGTTTTCTTCAAAACATTTGTTATAAAAATGAGAAAATACAAGAGATGTCAAGCAAGAGATGAAGAGAGAATTAGAGAGAAAGATGGAGCAATATTTTATTCTACATAGCCAACATATATTCCTAACCTCCTTTGAGGTCTCATCTTTGTGCGTTGTGGTGGAGCAATAGGAACAAATACCGCACATCCAAAAATTCTAAGATGGGAAATATTCGGCTTCTGACCAAAAGCCAATTGTAATGGGGAGAATTCATGATAACTTGTTGGCCTGATGCGTATAATTGTTTCCGCATGTAAAATTGCATGCCCCCAAGCTGATATGGGAAGCTTTGTTCTCAAAAGCATTGATCTAGCTATCAATTGGAGGCGTTTAATGAACGATTCTGCTAGACCATTTTGAGTGTGGTCATGAGCAACAGATTTTTCTACTGTTATTCCAGTTGCCATGCAATAATTATTAAAAGCTTGAGATGAAAACTCGCTAGCATTATCAAGATGAATTGTCTTAATTGTATGATCTGGAAATTGTGCTCTTAGGCTAATTATTTGAGCGAGTAATCTAGCAAATGCTAAATTACGTGTTAACAACAAACACACATGTGACCATCTAGTAGATGCATCTATTAAAACCATAAAATATCTAAATGGTCCACATGGTAGATGAATAGACCCACATATGTCCCCTTGGATACGCTCTAGAAAAATAGGGGATTCAAGCCCAACTTTTGTCAAAGAAGGTCTTGTAATTAATTTGCCTTGAGAAACAAGCAGCACATGGAAAATCTTTAAATTGAAGAATCTTCTGGCTCTTCAATGGATGTCCGTGTGAATTTTCAATAATTCTTCGCATCATAGTTGATCCGGGATGGCCTAACCGATCATGCCAAACAATAAATATATTTTTATCAACAAACTTCTGGTTCACTGTAGCATTTGTTTCAATTGTACTAATATTTGTATAGTACAAACCAGAAGATAATGTTGGTACTTTTTCTAGGACACATTTTTCACCAAATCTAGTAATTTTAATTTGTAAATATTCCATATTCTTCTCATTTATAGTCTCAATATGATACCCATTTTGGCGGATATCCTTAAAACTCAATAAATTTCTGAGAGACTTGGAGGGATATAAAGCATCGTTAATAACAAATTTCGTTCCTTTGGGTAATATTATAATTACTCTTCCAGAGCCTTCAATTAATTTTATATTAACCGCTATGGTATTGATGCTTGCACTACTTCTTGTTAGATGTGAGAAATATTTTTTATCTCTAAGTATGGTGTGTGTTGTAGCACTATCTACGAGACATATATCTCCATTCTTGTGTCCAATGATCAAAACATCCATAATCTTCACCAAAAGAAAAGAAAAATGCATTAAAACAAATTCAAAAATACATGATGAGCAATAATATCCTTATTACATATGAAAAGGGGAGATGAAAGTAAAGCATAAACTAAATTAAAAAAAAACCATAAATTAAAACATTTTTATTGTTCTTCCAACCAAACTCATCTAATTATGATTCTCAAAAAAATCAGCCACCTCCAAGTGTGCCATATCATCGAGGCCATTAATACCATCTATAACACCCCAAATTTTATTCACCAAAAATATATTGTAATTATTTGAATAATTCAATAAAATGGTGAATATTCATGAATTTGGATCTTGTGAATTTTGAATATTCATATTCATAAGGAAATGGGCAAATTAATTCAAAAATTGAATTAAATTACAAAGGGGATAACAAAATCATAATTTTGCTAATTTAGCCCAAGATTAATTATTTTCCAATTAATTGGAGTTAATTTCAATTAATCAAGAAAAATAAGGGAAAATGCATAAAAGGGATTATTCTCGGTGGAATAAAATCAAGAATTTGGGGAATTAGGGGGAATTATACATAGCTCAATTAGATAAATTGTGGAATATATGAAAAACATTTTTCTCCTCTACCTTCCCTCAAATTCGTTTAACACATGGAAAGAAGAGGGAAATTGTAAATTCAAGAAGCAAGATGAAGGTGATGCTGACAAAACTACATGCACAACTCAATGATAGCAAAGTTGGAGTGCACACAAAAGGGGAGTATGGTGAATGCATGAAGAGAAGCTTGAGTGTAAGAGTGGAATACTTGAGTGATTGGAAGAGAACACTTGATTATATGTAAAAGAAGCTAACTTGTCTTGTAAGAGAGGATGAGAGGGACGGATTTTTAGGAGGAAGAAAAGGAAGCAATTGAATTAAATTAATGGCAAGACAATGGAGAAATTATGAGGAAGAGAAGAGTGTGACAAGTGTGACATTAAAAGCCCTTAATCAAATCAATGGATAGGAAGATGGAAGATCAAAATAATAAAACATACTCCTTCCTCTTTTCAAGTCACCATTCGGCCAAGACATAGAAAAGAGAGAGAGAGAAGAGAGAGCTTGAGAAATAGAGAGAAGAGGAGAGCTCAAGGAAGAAGAAGCTAAGAGACACTTTGAGATCAAGAAGAAAGGGAGGAGGAGCCTAGATTAAGAGGAAACCAAGAAGCCAAAGAGGGTAACTTCATGAACTTACCTTCTTGAGTTGTTGTTGATAATTATTGTTTGGTTTTTATGATTTTTTAGTTGAGTTGTAAAATTAGAAAAGCCATAACCCTAAGGGTTTATGCTGCCCAAAATCCTTTAAATCATGTTTAAGAAGTGTTTAAATAAGTTAATCAAGGATTAGAAGTGGAAAAGTACAAGTTTTGGGAGCTAAAACACAAAACCTCATTTTTTCCATTTTTCCCTAATATTTCGGCCAGGACCAGAACTGGCAGTAGGAGTTGGATTTTCATGAAATAAATGGTTCCATTGGAATCAGTGGGCAAAAATAGGTGGGGTTACAGTTGGGCACTTTTTCGGTAGAGGCCGAAAAAGCATAATTACGAAAACGCCACTGAAATCACTAAATAGGGGTTGTCAAGGGTATTTTCATAATTTGACAGTGAATTTGGTAATTTCGAACCTAAAAATGGATTCCTTGGGCAAAAATATGTCAGAATAGCCTTAGTCAAAAATTTGGAAAAACATGCTATCGGGCCGGGTACGGTCGGGCCGGGAAGGGTTTCCGGGGGCATTTTTGTAAATTTTCACCATAGACTAATATAACCACAATAAACACTATGGAAGAGTCTAAAATGATACTTGGATAGGTTATGACCTATTTCTGGTACATTTAATATTTTAGGACCGATTTGGAGGCCGAATACGACACGTTCTTCGAGACACATTTAAAAAGGGGATATTAAAGCTTTGAGGTAGGGACATTATCCTTCATACACTATGCCATAAGTTATGTGATTGTGTGGAAGCCATTGTTTCGTAAATGCACTTTATTAATCAACATGATTTGCCTAGAGAGGGGCAGTTAGTGCCATAGATGCACTTACACTAGGAGTTGGCAGAAGTCCAACCGGTGTAGATTGTGGGGCTAGGCCCTACTCATGTATACATGACGATGATGTGTTTATATTGTTCATTAATTTGTACATACCTTGGCGCATGTCATATTTACTTTTCGCATTTTCTATGAACAATATTATGTCTCTACGGGAATTCTTCGGAATCTGATCCTATTTTTAAATAAACACCTCAGCGGGTACCAGTGGGCCAAAGGGAAAAGACGTAGACTCCGGTAAGTGAGCGGCACGTGTCTCGAGGCGCAGACAAGATCGTGGTCATAATTAGTCTATTTTGGGATATTTTGGTGAAATTTGTAAATATTAAGACTTCCGCTGTATTTTGCGTTTCCGTCGACGAACAATATCAGAATTGTAAATGAACGACGTTGGGATCGTAAACGAATATTTTTATCAGTATAATTGTACTTTTCTGTATGCCCATTGAATTTTGTCTTTATTACTCTTCGATTATCAAAATGGAAACGGGTGTTGACACCATCTAGCTCACTGACACCATTATTCTTGTGTCCCTCAACATTATCATCTTGAAAAATCAAATTTGTTTCCACATTGTTCGCACTCCTTTTCATAGAGGCTTGATAAAGTTTTGCTAGATGCTCAGGCGTACGATAGGTACGTGACCAGTGCCCCTTCATACCACACCGATAACATTGATTCTCAACAACTTTTGAAGAACCACTCTTATCATTTTTCTGCCCTTCATTATATTTCTTCTTCTAGTGGGTATTAGGATTATAATTATTACTTTCACCTCCATGATAACGGTAATTACCACGTCCCCTACCACGACTACGGCCACGGCCACAGCCACGATCACGACCACGACCATGAGCATGGTAATTATTACGTACACTCACATTCGCTTCAGGGAATGGAGCAGATCCAGTGGGATGATTTTCATGATTTTTCATCAATAGCTCGTTGTTTTGTTCGGCTACCAAAAGGCATGAGATTAATTCATAATACTTTTTAAAATCTTTCTCTCAATATTGCTGCTGCAGGAGCATATTTGAAGCATGAAAGGTAGAAAAAGTTTTCTCTAATAAGTCCTCATCAGTTATTTTCTCACCACATAATTTCAATTGAGAACTTATTTTGAAAACTACTAAATTGTATTCACTTACAGTTTTAAAATCTTGTAGCCTAAGGTGTATCCATTCATAACGAGCTCGAGGCAAAATCACTATTTTTTTGTGATCATACCTTTCCTTCAAATTAGTCCACAATTCTAATGGATCTTTTACCATTAGGTATTCAGCTTTCAGTCCTTCATGGAGATGGTGGCGAAGAAAAATCATGGCCTTGGCCTTATATTGACTAGTTTCTTCATTTTCTGGTAAAATAGCCTTTCCTAAACCCTTAGCATCTAGATGGATTTCAGTGTCTAAGATCCAGGATAGATAATTCTTTCCCGTGATATCAAGAGCTATAAACTCGAGTTTGGCAAGGTTGGCCATGATTCAAATTTGGTTAGAGAATCGTGCTGATAACGTATTATAAAAATGGGAAAATACAAGAGATGTCAAGCAAGAAATGAAGAGAGACGAAGAGAGAACTAAAAAGAAAGATGGAGCAATATCTTATTCATTTGGATGCCAACAAAGTGTAGTACATAGTGCTCTATTTATAGGCCCTCATCCACAACTAAGAATTACACAAAGTAAATGGAAAACTTTAATTCTCATGAGTGCACATATTGTAACCTTTGAGTTGTGGGCATGAAAACTCCTAAAAATCATTCATTAGAGAGGTTATGGAATGTAGAAAATGAAAGGTCAAGAGTTGGGAGCTCATGGACATCCATCTTAATTAGTATTTTACAACAACATTAATTTTTTACACCTAATATCCTTTAATAATTATAAAACTTCTTAACTAATCAAACAAATTCATCTAATTAATGACTTTTATTATGATAATTGTGATATTTTACAAGAAATAACTAATTTTAACTAACTTGTTAATTTATATAGAGTTGTTATTTGATGTTTATAATAAGGATAAAAGGGAGCATAATATATCCTTGAAATATATCTTAATTGCAATTATTTTAGATTCACATTGATTTATGCCTTACATCATGAGATGTATGTGAAAATTATTTTTTATGACACAATGATGAGTATATGAAGCCTTCCCATACTTTTCAAATTCTCAATTTCCAATCCATGATTCCTAAAACAAATGGAGCCAAAGTCCTTCAAACCCAATTCACATTAAACACCTCATTGCATTCCTTTAATGTCTTTTTATGCATGAGTTGAGTCCAAACTATGGACGCAAGAGCTAATTCTTCTAAAACTTAGTAGCATAAAGTCTTTTTTTTTCATAAATAAAAAGGTTAAGAGATAAAAGCACCTATAAACTTTTATTTTATTTTTTTGGCCTGCACCTATAAACTTATGCTAAAAGAGCGCTCAACATCATAATTTTTTTTTTTGAATGTAAAAATATCTATAAAATTTTTAAAATGGGGCAAAAATATAATTTCTATTTACGAAGTTAAACTTCTGTCACCTTTTATATTGAGATGGAGAAAGAGAGGGAGGGAGGACGGATGAGGACAAGGAAGAAAGAATGTGTAAGGAAATTTTTTCATTAAAATAATTATTTAAAAATAATAATGTGGGGCCCACATATAATAAGTGACCGAATTTTAACTTTGTTTTTTTATATACATTGAACTCCGTTAAGATAAATGGTTTTTTTACCTTATTTAAAAAAATTCATAAGCATTTTTACATCCAAAAAACGAAAAACTTATAGTGTTAAGTGCGCTTTTGATAAAAAATTATGAGTATTTTTAACCTCTTAACCCTTAAATAAAAACCTATGAGTTTGATATCACTTATAGACCAAGGCTAATAGGACTAGTCCCCTTCATTTTTTCTAAAAAATAGAGGAACTAAGCGCGGGTGATATGTGTGTGTGTTATTTTTTTTCTAAATCAGGGTGATCCAAGATTGATAGGTTTTATTTGCTTCTTGGTTCTTCTTGATGAATAATTTGGACAGAAATAATTAATCTAAATGGACTTTTTCCTGACACTGGTCAAAAGTCGGTCTTTTCGACAAAGAACAACATTTTCATAATTATGAAATAAATTAGTTCACTAAATTAGGAAGAAATAAAGAATTTCGTTCCCTTTCTTTCTTTCTTTCTTTGTTTTGCTTTTTGTTTTTTTGTTTTCTGCATTCCTTTTTGTTTGGTTGCCAACAATATATTCGTTCTCTTCGTGAAAAATGAAATGACATGCAAATGAAGCAATGGCCCAAAAATAATTACTTTCCATCAAAATATACCTACACAGAAGTAGGGACTAATTTGTCCAGGATTGAAGGGTCGAGAATAGACCAAGAAAATAATGTTTTCAGCACAAGAAAAAGCAAAAAGAAATAAAATTTTTGTTATATTGAGGATTTTTTTTTTTCTTTTTGGGGGGCCAATAGTGCTGAAGATCATAGTCACTTAGAAGTTAGATGCTCACCTTGGGACGATCTTAAAGCCCATTTGTGGCTTGAGTTCATAAGATCAGAGTCTTTTTTGTTGAAAGGTCTTTCCTTTATGGGCTTCTGCAATGTTGAAAATTAAGTCATAGCAACCCAAATCCATGTTACGCCCAAGCCCAATCTTCCAAGGTCCCCTCACGTCCTTATTTTAAGGACTCCGGCATGTTTCATAATATAACAAGTTTTCTTCAAAATTGCATAGGGACATTGACTTTTAGGATTCCAGTAGAAATTAGGATTTGTTCCATCTACTACAGCAGAATTGCTTACTTTACTCACTGGTCTCTAAATCTGTAAGCAACAGAATCTTTACAAGGTTGTTGCTTATACAGATTCCTTTGAGATCTATCATCTGATAATGAGATATGGGGGTCATAATCACCAGCTGAGATCAGAGATTAATGCCATCAGGGACTTATTATACTGTGAGTGGGATATTGAGCTTTGCTATGTGCTGAGACATCATTAGGTGAATCCAAGCACGCTCAACAATTAGAGGAGAACTTCGTCATTTTGCAAGTGCCACCTCTTGAATGTAATGACTATATGGCCCAAGACTTTAACTCATTGGCCTAATGTCATTTATCTCTAACACTTTCTTGGCCGTTTGTAATATAAAAAAAAAAAAAAAAAATTTCTTCAAAACATTAATTTTTTACACCTAATATCCTTAATAATTATAAAACTTCTTAGCCAATCAACCAAATTCATCTAATTAATGACTTTTATTAATGATAATTGTGATATTTTATAAATAACTAATTTTAAACGAACTTATTAATTTATATAAATTTGTTATTTGACGTTTATAATGGGGTTAAGGAGCAGATTTACCAATAAAGTTTTAAGGAATAAGTGTATGGCACAATTATGTTTTAAATGAGGTAAAAATACATATAAGGAATTAAAATTGGAGCATCCAGCACAAATCCGTTAAATTTGATCTAACGCCGTTAGGGGTTTTGTGCTTATAATTTAACTTTTTTAGGTCAAATTTAATGAATTTGTGCTGGATGCTCTACTTTTAATTTTTTATGTGTATTTTTACCCCTTTAAAATATTATTGTGTCAAACACTCCTTCCGTAAAATTTTAAAGGTAAATTTACTCCTTAAACCTTTATAATAAGGATAGGAGGGAGCATAATATCCTTGAAATATATCTTAATCGATATTATTTTAGATCCATATTGATATATGCCTTACATCACGAGATGTATCTGAAAATTATTGTTTATGACACGATCATGAGTATATGAAGCCTTCCTATACTATTCAAATTCTCAATTTTCAATTCATGATTCCTAAAACAAATGGAGCCAATGTCCTCTAACCCGATTAACATTGAACACCTCATTTAATTCATTTAATGTCTTTTTATGAATGAGTTGAGTCCGTACTATCTATAGAAGATATAATGGACGCAGCATGAAATAAAGTAAAGGACTTGTCCCTTTAATTTTTTTCTAAAAAGTAAAGGAACTATGTGTGTGTTATTTTTTTTTCTAATAAATAAAATAAAGTAAAGCACGACATGTAAAGGAATATATGAGTAGGAAACCCCCCAACTTCGGCATCACATTGGGGGAATCTTGTTTAGAAAATTGGGAATCTTGTATTATCCATAACCATCGCATGAAATCGCACCCCAGTTGGCTCTTATTAGCTCACATTTCATAGAGTATTTTAATTCTTCATTATGTATTTTTATATTAAGATATCTCTGTTTTATATTTATAACAGGAGAAAATAACTATTTCTTTAAAAGAAAAATTAAAGACTACATTTTTGAAACCAAGTAAAGGTGTTTGTAGAAGTTGCTGAGAGGGAGTATTTGTTTTAGGGAAAACCCCTGAAAAGAACTTTAAAAGTATTAAATGACAAATAGGTGCTCTCAATATTTATAATATCAGAAAGATGTGAGGATCTGATTGTCCTTTTTAAAATTAAATGAAAATGATAGAAATGTCCCTCTATTGCTCTGTGTTTAAAAAAAAATGCTCGAGTGGTCAATTTTAAATAGAAAGTTATGAAATTCATATTAGAACTTGTTAAACGCTTATCAAGTATATGAATTAATATATCCTTAACTTGTCATTGTTGAAAGTGGTCAGTTTTAAACGGGAAGTTATGAAATTCATATGTGAACTTGTTAAACATTTATTAGAACTTATTAAACCCTTATGGCGCCTTCTTAGCTTCTTTTCTAATAAAGGGCGCCTGCAATGACAATGTGTAAAGACTAAAGTGAGAATTAACAAAAAAAGGATTAGGAAGAGACAGGAATGAGGAAGTTGCCTGAAAAATGATATGATGATATAAAGCCCCCACCCACATCTATCTCCTTTGAAAAATACCATTTTCTGCTAAAAACACCAAATTAACTATCATTAGTGCGCGCCTCCTAAGCTTTTCCCATATTTCCTTTTCATCTCTCTTTTTCATTCTTTCAATCACAATATCCGTGCAAATAATATGACCAATGACATTGGTTCTTTTTATTTAAAACAATTAGTTTTAATACCATTTTTCTTGATATACTCATCTGATTCTATTTAGAAGGTAGAGTTTTGATTAAAATATACTTTTAGCCCTTTTAGTTTAGGTGATATTTTATTTTAGTCA
Source organism: Inga laurina (assembly GCA_963855925.1). NCBI lineage: Eukaryota > Viridiplantae > Streptophyta > Magnoliopsida > Fabales > Fabaceae > Inga > Inga laurina. The sequence continues at coordinate 12,182,614 of OY979710.1, forward strand.
TTTAAAAAGTGTGTTTTTAGGTTTTTTTTAGTTAACAATGTTAGTTTTACTTACGGCACATTTAAAATGTTAACAAGTCTAAATTTTAATTTTTTTAATATAATTAATTTTGTATTTTAATTTAAAGATCAACCTTTTGGAAAGACATGCCAACATTCTAAATTTACTAATTCAACATTTTCCATTAATAATGTTAACTTAAAATAACTAAAAATATACTTTTTTTAGTTAAGGGACTAAAATAGAAACTCGTTTAAAATTAAAGGGCCAAAGTTATACTTTGACCGAATGTTTATTTTGATTATATTTATAAGTGGTACCATTAAACTTCCTACATAAATATATAATTATGTCATTCATGTATTATTATTATATTGAATGTGTTTTTATGAGTATATTATATATTAAATAGGGATAAAATTAAAAAATTATTAAATTTTAATATATGAGTAACGAGGTTTAAAGGTTTTTTCTTGGTTTATTTTCGGGCATTCCAATTGTTTGGGCGGTAACATCATCCCCATAAATGAGATCATCCAAATTGACTGAATTGAGGCAGTGGTTATCCCCAAAACCCACTTGCAATTTTAAAAATATCTGCTCCCTAACTTCACTTTCTTTAAGAAAACTAAGCCGCCTCCCATCATTTGACTCTTTCAATATTTGTTGATTTGTTCCCCTTCCTTCACCTTTGCTTCCTCCCCCGCCACATTTACGTACACTTGACCCCATTACATCACATTTAACTTTAATTTAAATTTTGTGGAGCCTCCATTTCAAATTTTTCTAATAGTTTTCTAATAGAACTAGATGAAGATCTAATTTCTATGATATTTTTGTATGAGTATTTTATTAGTGGTAATTTTCTCATATTAGTATCTTCAAACGCAAGATCCCGTATCCTAGTGGAGGCCAAACGACCCCACCAGATCCCATATAAAAACCCCACAAGTGTAAATTGATAGATAGACAAGGACCAAGGAGGAAACCCCAAAACAAAAAAAAAAGTAAAATTTTTTAAAGAATATTGGAAAGCTCTGCAATAATAGTAGTGAGAAAGTGATTAAATATATACAAATATGAGTTGCGTGCGGTATAAAGGCCCCAATGGATACGCCCCCAACCAAACCTGTCCCTGTCACTAAAAATCCATCCCATGCTCATCACAATCTGTCCACTCACTAACCACCTCTTTCCCAATCCAAAGTCTGTCTCACACATAACATAAGGCATTTACAAATATAAGTGGCAACTTTCCCCACAAGCCCCTCCAGCTGTATTCCCTCCAACGCCCTATTTTTGGTTCCACCAACCCAACTAACAATAACAACTACTACTACTATTACTGCATCACCCACCAGATTCCCACCTCACCTTTGCTTTTTATGTACACTAGCCCACACCCTGAAGCAAAGAATTTAGTATCTTCTGTGTTGTATTATTAACAAAAGTTGCCCATATCTTGCACGCGTCTAAATTCCCTTCCCTGTGCTTTTTCTTTAGGAACATGATTTGATCAGTCCTAAATTGAACAAGTTCCTTCTCACGAGGCTGCCCAGAGATAACAGCACTGTCCCACCAACTCCTGCTTCTTGGTCATCTTCCTTTTCTTGTTTTGTCTGGTGATGTGACGAGGGTAATTCTTTCACTTTCAAATTACTTTGCCCAATTTTGTGTCTCACTGATTCTATGATTTTGGGATCAGGTGGGTTTCCTCTTGCGTCCGTTACATAGAAAACATTTGCTGCCGTCTCCATTACGGTGGATATCTCAGCCCTCGTCACGTTCAGGCCGTTCTCTCGGAATGTTCTCATCACCTCTGCCAGAAGCCCCTGCCTGTCTTCTGTGCATAATTCTAGTCTAATACCCTGTGATTAAGCAATTGCCGTTAAACTCAAAGTACATAATCAACTTTACACGTAAGAAAGATGTTTTTCGCTTTTGTTTTGTTTTTTTTACCTCAGATGCCCTTCTTTCCACGGCAGCCTGTATGCACTGGATTACACGTTGACGCTCTGGTTCTGAACTTATTGGAGTGCCGTCTTTATGTCTGATGTAAAATTCCTGAAGTGACAATTTAAACAGCGTTAAGTGCATCAACCAAGCAACACCAATTTTGAGGATGAATGTCATTGTTAGTCTTTACATTGATTGAATTTTCATCTTAGTTCTTATAATTTCAAATCATTGGTTTTTTCGACCATAATCAAAAAGTATAGTAATAATCATTAAACTCAAACTAAATCTTTATAAAATTATAGGGATAAAAATCAAATATTCGAAACTATAGGAACAAAATGAAAATTCAATCAAACTATAAGGATTAATAATGGTATTAACCTAAATTATCATTATCAGCTAATTGATTAGTTATGACAAAATTTAAGAAACATGAGCATTTGTTTACCTGGTTTGCTTGATCCCCAGTTGTGGTGATAGTCGCGTGAAAAACAACATATTCCATGTCCGTCAAGTTGCAAACAACATCGAAAAGAAGCTTTCTGCGATCCTTGCACTGAATGCTCACAACAGAATAGCCCCTTTCAGCCCAATTCTGAACGGTGACTACTGGAATATGGGAACTATTTGCCTTGAAGATGGGAATCCTTTGGTAATCACGGTCGGCAAACATCAGTTGATGCAGCCTTCTTTCAGTGTGTATGGGAGCCATCGATACTGAAGTTGTCGCACTCCTAATGTCATTGTCTCCCTTCAATACATTCCTTAGTCGTGCTTCAATTCCATTAATTTTCTGAGAGTCCTCAATGGTGGACCCCGAATTGCAGTCTCTGACGTAGATAAGGGATGCGATTCGGCCATTGTGAGTCCAGACCTTAGCCTCTACCACATCACATTGTAGGTCGGATAGTACTGCAAATACCTCTGAAAGAAGACCAACACGATCTGTTCCCGTTAACTCCAATGCGGTGAGACCGTTTGAAATATTGGTTCTCCCATGATGAATGCTTCCAAGTGACTATTTTTAACAGACAAAACAAAGGGTTTTTATAATATTAAATATGTGACGAATTCTGGTAAGTTACAAAGCAATTAATTCAATTTTCATAAAATTAAATACCTGTTCCATATATCTTAAAACGCTCTCATCAGTTAGCTTGTTTCCGTTTTGATCAGTAACATGGAAAACTGTCGATCAAGTAATCATAAATAATTAGTGGTTACGCCAGAGTGTAGCATTTTAGCAGGGATGAAGATGAGGAAAATAGCTTACCATCCATGAACCATTTGCCATCTGAAGATACGTATGCCTTTTTAATGGACAGGTTCAGATCTGTAAGCACTTGTACGGCATCCAAGAGAATACCATGTCTTCTAGCGCTATCGAACTGTGGAATTCGATCAAACAAGAGATTATTAGTTTTATAGTTGACTCGAAGATTAAAATTTCTCGAATTAGGAAAGATTTTCCTTCAAGGTTACCTTGACCAGAGTCGTTGTGGAGCAGACACCATTGTCGATCACAACCCTGTTTCGCAAGAAAGGTCAAAGTCAGTGAAATTACTTTTTTACTTCCAGATTTCAAGTTTGCTACCCAAAAAAAAAAAATGTTCGATGTCAAAAAAGGCAGGAAGGCTACACACGATAATAAAAGTCAGAATAATGCTTAAATATTGACGTTGAACAAATCAGGTTTAAAAGTCGGTGGGAATAGAAAGGTTCCATTCATTTCTGTTAATGATTTTTTTTTTTTTTTTAAGTTTTTGTCCATCATCCTGTTCACACTAATTAGTAATCTGAATTAGGAAATTTAATATTTAATAATCATAAATTATTATGATCATAATAAACGAAGGAAAGCAGGATGAGGTTCAAGCTATAGATCAAAGCCGAAACACATTATCGCTAAAGGAATGAAATCATACGAAATATGAAGCAGCAATGGCACTTTCTGTTTTGCTGGAAAGATCTTTTTTCGGAGCAAAAGAAATCAAAGCATAAAAGCATGAAAGATTCGGAAAACTATGTCGAATATTTCCTAAAAAAATAAAAAAGGCAGCGAGAATTCCAGTTTGAAGGCACTCAAACACAAGGAGCATAAATATCAGGTAAAAAAACACATCAAACAATCAAATTCAATGAATCCGCACAAATACAACAAGCTCCAGAAATTCACGGCACAAATCGCACATTCACAGCCTGGAATCAGGTAGAAATGGGGAAAAAAAACACAAAAAGCAGGATTCATCCCAACAAATAAAGGAGGAGGAAGGATAATAGACGGACCTGGGAGAGCTCATCCGTATTACGAGCTTCTCGTATTCGTCAGCACTGGCATACCGCTCCATGTTTGCGGCAACTTCAAGAGAATTTGCCTCCAATCTTGATGATCACAACGAATAAGAGTTAACCACAACACGAAGAACAGCTGTTATAAACCTGTCTGCCTTAACAATCAGCAGTAATTCAAAGAAACAGAGGAAGACAAAACGCCAGCTCTGCCACGAAAATCACCGCCACCACGACGACTTCTGTGAGAAGAATGCCAAAGAAGACTAGAAGATTCCGTCTCTTATTGACAATTCTTCGACAAAATCGCCATAAATCACTGCTATCAAACTCTTACCTCCAAATCCGCGTTGGGAGTGTGCAGGAGTTGCTCTCTCTCTAAATATATATCTCTATTTCTTTGGGCCAGCGCGGAACACGCTTCTTGTTGTTTGCTCTGTGTCTCTGAAACAACCGCATTAATATATATTTATTCAAAATTCGAAATATATTCCTTTTTTTTCCCTTACTATTTTAATTAATTAATTAAGAAGAAATCAAATCATGCCTCTTCGCGTGAGACGCTGGGGCGCGGGAAGTCGGGCTGCCCGAGCTGACCCAACTGCCATTCTCTCTGGATCTAACAATGCTGGGTGTTCAAGTGAAAAAAGCCTGACACGTGTCAGGGGATCCTCGGTCTGGGTCGTTTCCGGTCCAGCTCGGACGACTCGTCGGATTACTTTGCTTCTCCAACACTCCATTGGAGAGAGTAAGTGAGAGGGAGCGTTTGTTTGATGGACGACGGAGATTGGCCCACGTCATAGGGTCGGACCTTTCGGTCCCATCTAGCTAACTTGGCAATTAAGGTCCGATTTGCCGACTTCAATTATAACCAAACCACCTCCCCACCAATTCCTAACTTTACCGCCCCTAGAGTTAATGATAAAAATTTATACCAATAATAATAGTAGGAGTAACCTTTTATGTAGAAGCAAGTGAATGATTTATAAAATTATTAAAAAACTCAATTTGATTATGCAGTAGTTAATGCCTTATTGGGGGTGAGGGAGGAGGGGTTTAGTTGGGGTTATATTTTGAGATTACCTAACTTTCCAAATCATTGGGGACGATTAGTTATCGGACAGTGTGGGTAGGGGGGAGTGGTGGGGGTAACTTTTTTGTCTAGACACAAGGAGTTGATTGGAAGGGAAGGGAAGTTAAAAGATGGGATAAAATTAAACAGTTAGTTATGATGAAGAGCCAGCGTACCAATAGAGGGATTATATGTTTATTATATTATTCTTGGTGTTACTCTTCTCTTTCTTATTGTAAAATACTCCCTCTTGTACTTTTTATAAATAATTTTTATATTTATTATATAAAACGAACTAATAATTAAGATTAGTTAAAAATAATAAGTGTATCAAAAATGTTCTGTTTCTTTTAAATATGCCTCTATTTATGAAAAGAGCATAAAAGAAAGAATGAGTAATAAATATGAGAGAGTATGAGTATAAAATATGAGAGAGAATATAAATGAGTAAATGAAAGAGAATTAGTGGTAAGTGGGGGTAATTAACAAAAAAAATGTGTATTTAATAGGGGTAGAAAATGAAAAAGTAGTTTAAATATTGAGACATAAGGAAAAAGTTGCTTATAAAAAAACTAACTTCAATAGAGAGAAAGCCACTTATAAAAAGGGCTGGAGGGAGTTTATATGTCATACTTCTTCTAGTACATAATACAAGTCACTTTTGTTGGCCTAAAGAAAAAGTCACTTTTAGATTTTAGCAGGATTTTTTAGTCTATAATACTTCCTTCGGTCCTAATTAAAAAATAATATTTGAGAGTTGATCTTGGTCCTAATTATAGGATAAATGTTTAATTTTTGTCAATTTCTTCCCAAAATACCCCATATTAATACTTTCTTAATAATAATTAAACACAATAATAATTTAATAAGAGTATATCAGAAATTGTTGAAGGAGATTGACAACGCCGGATTGTGTGAGTTTGGAGAAGTCGTGTGTAAGGCAGGAGAGGTATAAGAAAAAACAGAGAATTAACGTAATTGAATGTCATTTTAAATTTTAAATAAGGGTATTTTAGGACAATAAATATAATTAACTAATTTAACCATTATCCTTAATTTCTCTAAAGTTAAGTAAATATGTCATATAATTAGAACCGAAGGGAGTATAAATTATTTGGAGAGTAATTATTTCTTATTTGTCAATTTTACCATGTAATTAATATTTAAATGTGACTTTTTATATTTTTTTTTCATCCTTCAAGGTCTTAATTAATATGGGTAAAGCCGTATTTCTCTCTCTCATTTTATGGTTCTAATTAATTAGCTAAAGTAATTTATATTATGGACTAGACGAAATATGTAAAATACTATTACTCCCCCTATACCAAATATATGTCACGTCTAATTAGTTTACATGTATCGATAAAATAGTTAATATCATTAAATTTATCATAAAATTTAAGTGATTTATGATATTACGCTTATTAACTATATTAAATTCTAACATCATATTAATTCTTATTATCTCATACTATCTTTATTTAGCATGGTTATATATGGAAAAAAATGTATATACCACTCTTTAATGCTCCATTCATCCCTTATTATAAAATACAAATAACCAAATTTTATGGTTCAAGAAATTCGGTAAAATTAGTTAAAAATAATAAATATATAAGAAAATAATAATGAGAGAAATATTGAAAGATGATGCATGGAAAAAATTAAATAGAGGTGTAAAATTGGTAATGATGCATTTAATACTTAGAAAACTCTAAAGTATAACCGATAAAAAGTGACTGAGGATTAGGGAGCACTTCTTAAAATTAGTAAATGCCTTATAAAAATTCCAGCAAAAAAAAAATGCCTTATAAAAAATTAAGAATATCTTCTGAAGGTGCCTTATAATAGAAATTAAATGCAGTATTGATCTCACATGAATGAATGAAATTGGTTAAAATTAGTTAATTGCAGAGAAAATCACTGACAAGTCCCAAGGACCCAAAAAAACCACAAAAGAGTATCAATCCAAAATCCCAAATGTGAATAATTGGGAATATGAAATGATTAAATTGCCCCCAATGACTAAATAGAGAAAGAGAAAACGGAAAAAGCTACGGTGCTGCAGGTCATGGAGTAGCAACAAGTGGGGTGCGGGGAGCAGGTGCCGCGGCTTTCTGTGGGGGGTTGAGTGGAGGCAGCTTTGGGGCCTTGAGCAAAGCAAGAAGTAGCCAAAAGGTCCAAGATGATGAACACACGAAAAGTAGCAAATGCCATGGCAAGATCTAAAAATGAAACAAAGAGAAGAAAGAAAAAAAATGGAAGACAAGAAAATATGAGAGATGAGTGGACTATGTGCTAGGGGCTAGGTAAGTAATGCTAATATTTTGCTAAAGATATGATATTGACCATTAAAGTTGGGGTTTTACTGTGATTGGGTAGTATGAATAAAATTGTGTTTTATTTTTAGGCAAGGAAACAGAGGAATTGCTTTATTTTAAATGGGAATGGTTGAATATGATGAAGGTTTATTTGCTTACAAAACGTTGATATGAGATAAAAAAAAAAGTGTTGTTGATAAGTGCAGTTGTAATTATTAATATGACTGTTGTAATTATTAATATAAAGTATATGTTGCAGATTGTGACAGGTGGGACATGTGAAAATCTGAAATGTTAAAATAAGTTTGTCAAAATGAATCATGCAATCGTGAATATATGCATTAGGACTTGTAAAAATAGTTGTAAGCTCTTGCCAAAATTGGCACATGTAGTTGTGAAATTTCAAAACTCCTCGAAGGAGGGAAATGACTAATCAAGGTATGAGAAAGATGTTGTCAAAATCAATCAAGTTATGAAAATAAACAAAACCAATTATTAAAATTGCCATATGCAATTGTGAAAGTTGGGACTTGTAAAACTTGTAATTTCACTCAGACATGAAAAAGAAGTTATCAAAATGATTTATCAAGTTGTGAAAATAGGTAAAACCGGTTATTGAAATTGTCACATATAGTTATGAAAGTTGGAACCTGGGAAACTTGTAATTTCACGCATGTATGAAAAAGTTGTCAAAATTATTCATTAAGTTGTGAAAATAGGTAAAATCAATTATTAAATTATTAAGGGTAACATAATCGTTTCACATTCTCAATTATTCACAAAAAAATTCTTAATGGTTTTTTTTTTATTTGAAAATTTGGATTGAAATTTTTTTTATGAATTTTTTGGATTTTTGGATCCTGTAAGTGATTTTCCCTTAATTGTATTGGGTGATGTAATGTTGAGGCGGCAAAAAACACGTAATGGTAGCGTATGGAGGGAGGTGGCAGGTAGAGAAAGGCGGTGGTTGGGTCAGATGGTCTCCCATGTAGGGCGCATCCACGCCTTGCCTCAGCACCAATTTTAAACTAGCCTATCACAAACATTACTTGCAAGTGCATGTTGTTTGAACTTTTCCCAAAGGCTTTTACAACTTGCCATAGTTGGAAGAATAGTCGTTGATCGAAGTAACGATTAAAATCTATAAAACTAATTTTTTAATTGTGATTAGTAATATTATTTATGATTTTAAATATAAGATAAAGTTAATTTCTTTTTGGAGAGGTTAAGGAAGTTAAATAAATTACTTAATCATATCATATGTTATGTATCCTTAGATTATATATTAATTTATTAATTAAACTAATTAGTTTGAATAAAAAAATAAAAATATAAATACTCTAAAATAATTTAATTAGTTTCCTTAATTTTTCCAAAAATGTCAATTTTATCTTATAATTAGGATCAGAAGGAGTATATGAGATAAGAATATGTGAGAAATTTTATCTCCTTTTACGTAAATATTTCTTCTTGTCCTATTTATAAGCAACTTTTTCTTTGATCACGTAAAATAAATTGGTAATTAAAAGCAATAAATGTGTCAAAAATATCATATTTTTTTCCATATATGCCCCTATTTTTTTAAAAGAGTATAGGAGAGATAATATATAACAAGTATGAGAGATAATAATTATAAAATATGAGAGAGAATGAGCATTTAATAAGGATAAAATAGGAAAAAGAAAGTTATATTTTAAGACAAAAAGTGAAAGTTACTTATAAAAAATATCAGTCCTATAAGAGAGAAAGTTGCTTATAAATAAGACCGAAGGGAGTAAGTACTTTTGAGGATTCCAAACGTAATTCTAAATAAGTACTAAGTGCTCGTTTGATTGAAATTTTCAAAAGCAATTTTTCAATCATGATTTACAAAATACGAAATAAATACATGAAAAAATTTTTATCTTAACTTACATACATAAATACTTATAAATCATTCAAAAACTCATTCAAAGAACTTTAAATCAGTAGACAATGATTTAATTGGCAGTGGCGTCATATCGTTAATGGGTGTGTTTGGAAAAACGATTGTCAATTGAGCTTGTTTCAATTGGGCTTGTTGTAATATTACTTTTGATAAAAGCTAAATTATGTAATGTGATTTGTGTTTGGATTGGCGATTGTCAATTGGGCTTTTGCAAAAATAAAAAATTGGGTGTGTTTAGAACAGCGATTGTCAATTGGGCTTTTGTGATATGATAAAAGAGAAATGTAATTAAAAGGCACCCAATATTGACAGATCAACGCAATCAATCGCTCATACTCATTTACTTCATTATTTATAAGAGATATAAGTCGAGACTGGTCATCTTCCTCCACCATGTCAGGTAAGTGTTGATTACTCGAACTTGCCATTGATTATGTACCCTGAGTGTGATTAAAAATTCAAGTATGAGTAATTGAATGAAAAAAAACTCCTAATAAGAACTCAATAGCATATAATAACTAGCATAACATAGTTTACACAAAGCATAATGTCATGAAGTCAAATGAAACATAGTTTAGGTACATCTACGATTCATAAATCATAAACTCCAACCACGGAACCACGAACTCCATGTTTCGTTTACAGAGTGACATGAAAGTCTCCCGATGAGTCTTATTCTCGATTAGCTTGATACAGCGGTGACGAAAGCTCTTATCACGTATGACTTCCTCAATGCCAAGCAGTTCACTCATAGCAGAATTAACACTAACATCTTTAATAGCATCTAATGTTGCCGCTCTGTCCTTGGATGCATTTGCCATTCAAGTAACTGCATCAGCGATTTGTCTTGAAGCTGGCATTTTCTGCTTCTTTCTCTGCCCAGACCCTTCACCCATCTTCCGCTTACCCCGACTTCCTGACTCAGTACCACCATTTGATGGCGTGCTAGTTGTTAAGTCAATGCTTGCTAGCTCATCCGTCACTCCGGTACTAGGCATGGGTTAGCACTAAACATGTCATCTTCACTGTAACCTGAGCCTTCCTCTTCATCCATAGTGGGTCGATACACATCCTCCTCCTCATCCTCCTGCTATGTCTGAGGCTGTGTGAAAGAGGGTACAAGTACATCTTCGCCGCTTGCCATCGCATCCTTGAAGATTATTCTCAATTCATTCTCGAACTTAAGGCTTGTGTGCCTAAACTTTCTATATGATGGCTTCTCCTGCATGCAAACAAGAAACCAAAAAACAATTACTTCACCAAAACTAATCACTTATGAGGGAAAAAATTGAAAGGAATAAGTTACAACAGTATTGTTTTACCTGTAGTTTTCGCTGCCACCACTCATTTGTTGCCATGACTTTTTTCGTCACATGGTCTATGCCCACCCCAGTCTCTTTGATTAAAGAATCCCAAGTCTTGAAATCCTTTTTCAGGATATCTAACATATTCTTCAATTTCTTTCTGTCATAATCTTTTCCAGTCTTCGCATTAAACTTAGAGACAATAATTCCCCACGTTTTCTTTGAAAATGACTGCCCTCGACGTTCTTTTTTATATACTTGCTCAATGCAGGCATTGACAAAAATCTCCGTTGTTTCATCATCCCAAACAGCTTTATCCATATTTCTATACCACTATTTCAACACTATTTCCACCGCAAACAAATAAAAATTAAAACAACTATTGGAGCAAATGACAGTGAGCATCACAATTGTTTGATTCTTAACATGAATTAATATGAAGGCTAAAACACAACGTCATTAATAGGAATTAATATGAAGGCTAAACCACCCAAGAGTGATGAAGAAGGTGAGAGAAGAGATAGAAAGAGTGGTGGGGAAAAATGTGATAAAGACTCTTTCCGAGACATTGGAGAAGCGTGGGGTAAAGATATAACTCTTTTCTTAAATTGTTTTCTTCACTAGTACATAAATCCTCATTTCTCACCAACAAATTTTTGTATGTGTACTGCACTAACAATTGGTTTCTCTGATAATATGAATTAAATAGTTTTGTAATGGTACTTCACATTCTGGCAGTTGGATGTTAAAATAATATATAGTGGAGGAATTGACTTGGACCAAGGGAATGGTCAAGCTCTCGCATATCTGCTGAAAAAATTTGAGACCGAGGGAAAGCACCCTATGAATACACTTCTCTGTGGTGACTCTGGAAATGATGCCGAGTTATTCAGCATTCCTGGAGTCTATGGTGTCATGGTTGGTGGTTCAATTTATTCAATTTGTTTATTGCTATAATTTTCCTAATGCTGTTAGTTTGGATTTGTCATTGACAACATCGTTTGCTAACTTAGTCCATTTTCATTCATTATGCAGGTGAGCGATGCCCAAGAAGAATTATTACAATGATGAAGAACGAGAACAACTTTTATATGGTGTTTAGTGCGCGGCTGTGCATCATAACTCAAATGACTATTTGTGTTGTTAACTTGAACTCAGAAGATAATATGCAACAGAAACCATTCTCTTACTAACATCATTCACTACTATTGTTCAAACAACACCAGAATACTAAAATGCATTTTCCAACATTCCTTGTATCCTCATCAATGCCTCTGTTCCTAATCTTCCATGTTTCCAACTCTCGCGTGTCTGTCGTCTCATTCCCTCTGTTCCTATTGTTCTCTTTTTCCATCTTTCCCATCTCTTCTATCTCATTCCCTTAGTTCCTATTCTTCTCTATTTCCCTCTGTCGCAGGTCTTCTAGCTCATACTCTGTTCCTATTCTTCTCTATTTCCCTCTGTCGCACCTCATATACTCATACTCTGTTCCTATTCTTGTCTATTTCCCTTTGTCGCAGCTCTTCTACCTCATTCCCTCTGTTCCTATTATTCTCTATTTCCCTCTTTCGAAACAATGTACATACCTAAAATACAAAGCATGAAGTTGGCGTTCGAAGCATGAGCACATTTATTTCTAGTTAACACAAGAAGCTAAACAAGGCAAGCACCAGATCACGTCGACGAAGCAGATCGACGACAGGGACAGTTAAACAGAAATGAAACAAGATTAAGGTTAAATGAAGGTAAAAACCTCAGCAGCCGAACAGATCCACGCCGACGGAAAGATCTACAACCAGAGCACCTTCAACTGGAGATGGCGACTTCAACGCCAGCCAAGCAAAAAAAGATCGCCGCCACCAGATCGACCACACCCAGAGTCAGGCCCGACGAAAACCACCGAGCAATGAAGTTTCCCACTTCAATGGAAGCTATTTGGAGCTTCTGGTGCTGCAACCGAAGACCACCGAGAGGAAGACCTACACCCGAGACACGGCAGAGCACCGATTTTAACAGCATGCCGGAAAATGGGACACCACTATTCAGACCTTCTCGAGCTGCAGCAGCCGCCACCGCGAGTTGGAGTTCTTCGTCGAAATGAAGAATGGGAGACTGGTTCTCATAACGAGCAAGAGAGAACGAGGGCACTAGGTAGGTAAAAAATTTAAAACGCATTAAATGCGTTTTAACGGTAATTTTGCTTGATTGGCCAAAAAAAAAACGGTAACATCATTGGGCTTTTGATAAAAGCTTCAGCATTTAGCTTTTAACAAACGTGGATGTACAGTGTCAATTTTCTCAAAAGTTCAATCCCTAATCTAATCAACCAAACATGAAAAAAAAAAAAGCATTGCCAGTAGTTGGGCTTTTGAAGCTCCAATTGGGCTTAAGGCCATCCAAAAGTTGCAACCAAACACACACAATAACTCGAGATCAGGCTAGGCAACTTTCCCAACCAAAGAGTTATTACATTCAGGCTAAGAAACCAGACCTCACAAGGGATCAGACTGCTGATCTCTATTCTAATTTGGTTTTGCATTCCATGACTTACAGTGATACGATAATGTTTATAACTCCTTTCCTCCCTTATTATAAACTCTAAATGAGCGTATCTCTAAAAATATACCATTTTGATCTTATTTATAAGTCCCTTTTAACTAATTCTCACATACCAAAAAGAGTTAGTTAACTCATTAATTATGGGCTAAATTTCTAGTTTTATCCTTATCTATGATTGATTCCAAAAATCTACATGAATAAATTCTTTTTGTTTATTGCAATTAATAGGGGTAAAAAAGTACAAATTGCATTTATTACTCTGAAAATGGACTTATAAATAGGACCAAAATTTTTGATCAAAGAGGACTTATAAATAGGACCAGATTGATAAGTTTTATTTTAGTTTGGTCTAAATATTTATTGCGCCTTTTCAGCATTTCCCCTAGATAATGTATATTATACTTGTTGTTTCTTTCACTTATTCTCTTTATAAATAAAAATATAATTGTAAAAAAAATCCATATTTATTGATTTTAATGAATTTTAACTGTTTTCTTAAAACTTGTAATAAGAGATGGAGATAGTATTTTTCCCCCCTTAATCGATGGGGGGTTTATTTTTTTCTCAAAAAAATGTAAATTATTAACAATTCAAAAAAGGGGGGAAATAATAAAAGGGAATGGGCAATCAATAATCAATTAAACATAATATAATATAATAAAGAGTGGGTTTTAAATAATGGATAGAGGGCGAAGACAAAATGGGATGCAACTACGGCCTTAAAGAGTGGGAAAGCAGCTGTTTTAAAAGCATCAGGTGTGTTATGGCACATAGAAGGTGGACCACGTTTTAATTTGGTGATTTTCAACCCTTTTTATTCAAAAAAAATCGGTGATTTTGGACATTGGATTTTTTTTTTTCTTTTAAAAAACAAGGGAACATATTGAGCTTAGGCGGGCGATTCAACCATACCTCGCATCCAAGTGTTCCCACCATAGTTTCGTATTAACATTATAGACTTAGATCTGCATACATTTATGAATTGTAAATAGTTGGCAAAAAAAAAATTGTGAATTATAAATAATAATAATTGATACATTTCTATATTTTAAATACATTAGAAAATATAATGATTGAATATGAATATAAAAACATAATAAATGGAATCAAAATCAAAAGAATAAGAATCATTCTATAGTCTCATTTGAAGAATCGTTATGTAATTCTACCTCTTGTGTTTAATATAATATCCAAATTGCATTATAAATTGGAAATTATATTAAGGATCGGAATTAACTATTTTTGTTAATTTATTTTTTAACTTGAAAAGTGAGGTTAACTTAATTAACCCTGATAATTTACATAACTAAGTTCCTAACTATACTTAAGTGATTGTGTGAACTAATTTGTTTCAAATAATTTTATATAAATAGAGTGAAATACGTGAGATGAATTTTGTCTCTTAAAATATAAAAACACTTATTTTAAGTCATCACAAACAGCGTCTAACATTAATCCCTTCAAAAGCAAAACGTTTGCTTTCATGCCCACATGGCAAACACTCGGGGTGATGTGGCATACATGTAAGCAGCCACATGGAGGTGACAATACCTCCCAAGAGGATCCGAGGGTTGAATTACAACCTCCTGTTTTAAATATAGGACATAATTTGTAGTATAAATTGTACTATAAACTTTGTCATATATTTAGGACCGGAGGGAGTACCTAACTAGTCAATAATATATTTTAAATTTTATTTTTATTATTGTTGTTATTTTGATTTGATGACAACGCTTACCATGATGATGTTGGGTCTTGGGTTTTCACAAATCTGTGAACATAGTCAAATTAGTCATGAAAGATTGCTCATGAGTTTTTAACATGCTAGTAAACCGATTTGAATGGTCGACTATAATTAAGTGTCTGTTTGAGTTGGTGGTAAAAGTTGCTTTTCTACAATAATTTAAGAAGTACGAGGTAAATATAAGAGAAGAGTTTTGTCTCAACTTGTGTGAACGTACTTCCTAAAAGAAACCCAAACAGACCCTAACTCTTTTCTTTTCAAATTTTGGTTTGCGATTTAAGAATTTAATTTGCAGTTAAATTGTTTAAATCCAAATTCTTTCATTTATTAATTCTAGTTAAGTGAATTGATGAGAATAAATTGAAAAATTTGTTAGAAAATGAATTTAAAGGTTTTGTTGTTGTTGTTGTTCTTAGAAAATGAATTTAGATCTTGACATTCCATTTATAAGAGAATAATCCTTGGTTTGATTTATGAATTGCTATACCAATGAGACTATGAATAATTGGAGGCAAAAATTGAGGAAAAGTCAATTATGCTTACACAATATATTATTTTTGTTTGTTTATATTTAGTTCATCCTGAGTTTATATATTTATAAGTGGGGAACCAATAGCGATAAAGTAATATGGGGAAAAATATGTGCAATATAATACATCCTTTTACATGAGAATGAAAAATTAGGAGGAAATAAAATAGGAGGAAAGAAAATGGAAAGAAGAGAAATCTAGAGAGAATATATAATCCCCTCTCTTGCTTGGATAGACAAGAGAAAATAGGAGAAAAGAAAATGAGCAAATATCAAAATGACTAAAGTATCCTTATCCTTGTATCAAAATGTATCTTGTCTAAAATGAGATTAAATTTTAAGGATTTAATTACAAGCCATAATTTTAAGAAAAAATAATGTGGTTAAGTAAGAGTATATAAATATATTTAAATTAAATTTTCACAAAAAATATTTATTTGTATATCATAGGAGATGATTTTTAAATACTTTTAGACCAATATATGAATTTATGAGCTTAAGAAAATTTAATAAAATAAGTTTAAAAAGATAGAGGAAATGAGCTAGTAAAAATACTTAAATTAACATTTTATGAAATAAAAAAGGGGGCAAGGGATAGCAATCAAACACGGCATTAAATTTAAAACTAACACCCATTACCTCCAAAATAAAACCCACGCCCAGAATTCTCTGCTTTTGTTTTATTATTCTTCTTTATCCTCCAATTTTAGCATGATATTAGAGAGAAAAAGGGACAGAAATGGAAAACCCATTTTCTCCTCTAAATCTCTCTAAATTTAGAGAAAAGAGTTGGGGATAAAATGGGACGTGCCCCCGTCCCATTTTCTCCCCAACTTTTCTTTTCTTTCACTTTTCGTCAATCATCCAAAAAGCAAAAAGCCATCTCTCTCCTCATTTTTCTCTCTGATTTTCTTTCTTCCCTCCTTTTCTCCTCATCCAAGCAAGGAGGAAGCTATGAGTTGCTTGAAGTATATGGAGAAGGACGAGTCGGAGCAGTTCAAAGGGCTTATTATGCATAGTACACTAGAAAATGAGCAACTCTCAAGTCTATACTTCTCTAAAAACCCAAACGAATCTCTTCTTCCATTAGTGTATTTGCCATGTGAGATAACAGAGTCCACTACTTTGATTCCATTTGTATGGGGCAATATAATGATTTCGAAAGATTTATGGTCGTGCCTTCCATTTTTCATGTAAAAAGAGTGGTTAATATCAATATTCTGAAACCCGGATCGGTCACTAGACCGGTCGGGGTACTGAGTTAAGGGTTAGTGGGTCAGATCGGAGTCAAATCGAAGCTAAACCGGGACTAAATCGGTGAGAGATTGAATATTTTAGAATTATTAATATGAAATTATAAGAAAAAATATTAAAAAATCAATTAAAAAAAAAAAGGTGAAACGGACCGGTCACCGGACCGGACCGGTTTATGGTCCGGTTCACCGGTTCCCAGGTTGGACCGACCGGTCCGATCCGGGTTCCAAAACAGTGGTTAATATAAGGCCTAATTTTGTTTCGAAAATTTATGTTAAGAGTTATGAGTATTTGGAAGTGTTTTTTTTTTATATCAATTTGTTAAAAATAAAGCAATGAGATTTAATTTTTGGGAGAATTACAATGAGGTCCCAAGGAAGGAAAAAAATGAAAAAATGGTCACATTAACAACTCCAGAAGCCTGTATTGACAACTTGTTAACAACTCCAGGAGTCTGTATTAACAACTCCATGGGACCATTTTTTCATTTCTCTTCTTCCTTGGGACCTTAGTGTAATTCTCCCTTATTTTTTTTATGAAATATGTAGAAAATGCCTTACACATCATGCTAGATAAATTTAGTTAGAAGGACATTACTATATTTAGTAGCGGAACAAGCTGTGATGGTTGATCGTAATTATAAGACCCTTTATAAAATTATAGAAATGATTTAATGATGTTTTTATAAATGCCTCTAAGCTCTAACTAATGAATGACTAAAATCTCATGTCCCAATTCGTTCGAACAAAAATCATTAACTTATAAGAGGTATTTTAGGTGACTACCATACTCACATACAACTACGTACCCTACCTTTGAAGTATTGTTTAAAAAATAAAAATAAGTTCTTATTAAAAGATCTTCCAAATAACAATAGATAATAGTCATTATTATCTCCGGTCATTAATATAAAACATATTTACTTAGTTTGATTAGATTAAAGAAGTTGGTTAAATTAGTTAATATGAGATATATTTTCTAAAATACCTTAATCATCTTTCTTAATTCCCTCATTCCTCCTCCTCTTTGATTATTATTTTGATAGAGCATCAATATGAGTAAATTAGGAAGAGATTGACAAATATAAAAATTATGTCTTATATTTAAGTTCAAGATTAACTTTTCAAATATGTCCTCTATTAAGAACCGAAGAGAGAATATGAAGTGAACCTGAAAGGCAATTTTAGCACTTTGGATGAGATTACTCAAGTGGAGGAGTTCCCAAAACCAAAGATGTAGCTTCAAGAAGTTAAAGCTTGTTTTTGGAGCCCAAAACACCATATTAAAGGCTTGAAGCATAAACGTACGCTTGGAAGAGGCAAGTTGGGCCATAGTCTTGTGTATTTTATCCCAATCAAAGGACATAGACCCTATAGCCCAATCTGCCTCCTCCAAGCGTACGTTTATGTTTTGAGGCATTTAATATGGTGTTTTGGGCTCCAAAAACATATTTTAACTTTTTGAATCTGCATCTTTTGTTTTGGGAACTTCTCCATTTGAGCAATCTCATGCAAAGTGATGAAATTACCCTTCAGGTTCACATCAGTATATTACTTCATGTTACACACACATATTGAAGTGTATTATTTTACATTAATTTGAAAATAATGAAAATAATGACCATACCAAGAGAACAAAACCTAACAAGCCTTTGTTTCACTTGGGACAATTTTATGTCACTCTCGTTGAAGAGAACATGGTCCCATTTGTACAAGGAGAGAAAAAAGAAAGAATACCACGCCCTCGGCCTCGGTGCTGGATAGGGTCAGGCCTTGGTTCTCCCTCGTTGGTACCATGTCTACCACGCTCTCGGCCTCGACCTCTACCTCGGCCTCTACCGCCTTCTCCTGGTTGTACCATCTCCATAATTCTCTCTACATGAAATTAGAGAAGAGTAAATTTTGATACAAGAGCAAGGGCAACTTTGTCATTTCATAAATAGTCAGGGTACAAGTATATCATACATAGCATACACAACTATTTAAAGTAGCTACATAGAAACAAAACATCAGATAACCTATAAACTATTGTACATGACATATTGTTCCTTACTACATTACATTTTCCTATCTGTACCCTCCTCAAAATACCGACTCTGGCTAAATCATTTTTGTCTGTCGGTTCCGCCTGTCTGCCCTTATCTCATAATATGTACCGGTCAGCTCCGGTCACCCAAAATATACCACGTGTGTCCCACGTCAACCTAGATACATATATTTCGATACGAGGGTGTTCACGTGATCTAGGAACTCCCAAAAGTTCCTTCTCGGACCTCTCTCTACAATATCATTCTTCTGTCTGTTCCAGTACGCTATATCTGGAAAGAAGCCCATAGTAGTATATACCCAAACCTCATTCGTGAAACTGACTCCCATATCCTCCTGAAGCCTATACATCGTTCTCACACCTACCAAGAACATAAGATACTGATTGCGGGGAGTGTCATAGTCCCGTACCGCTCGAATATATTGGCCCTGCAGATAGTGCCACAACTCGAGGTTCGACTGTAGGTTATACGGCACCTGCACCGGCTCTGCCCGAGACTCACGGTCGCTCGACTCGTCCTCGAGGATCTCCTCTGGATCATCATCTGGATCTCACTTTGGATCCTCCTCAGATTCCTCATCGGGATACTGTCGGTCTCTCCTACCTGAGACTGCCCTGGAGAAGCCGGCCTAGGTTCTGGTCCATAAACAGGTAGCTGCGGCACACTCTTTCGTGCCGTCCGCCTCATATAAATGCCTCTAGATCCAAAGTACTCGATGAAAAGCCGCCCGTCTGGTATCCGCTACTCTATAGGGCTCTGGTTGACATACACCTCTGACCCGTCAAATGGTACACTCGAACTAGTCATGGGCTCACTCGAACTGCTCATGATGTCCTGTCGCTATGCAAACAAAACTGTATCAGTATACCATTCTGATAATGTCAGAATTGCTTATTAGCTCTTATACCAAAAATGTCAACACTCGTTTTCATTTTGATATGCGCAGGGCAATAATGAACAAGTTCCATAGGCAAACAGAAACGTATAGTTATACTGATAATAAGTATTTGTTTACAAACAGTCATTAACAGAGCAGACATCGATAATAATAACAAATATATACAGTATGTTCCAAAACCATTTCACATATAGACTATATACAACCACTATATTCATCTTAGGAAATGTGCCCGTCAGTTTCCCTTCTCTGCATCCTTGGCTTTCGAGCCATTGGCACCCGCTGAGGCATTTGGATTAGAAAAAGGGGTGAGATTCCAAGGAATCTCAGTAGAAACATACGATCAACATATAAAATGCGAAAATTAAATATGCAATGCACCGTATCTAGTAAAATAAAAACTCATATCATCTGTGTGTGTACACAAAATTCAGGGCCAACTAACCCGTTGAAACCCCTACATGTACCTCAGCTGAGTCCTTGACTATATCTAGGTAAGACTAGTGTATCTCAGCTAGGTCCTAGACCACAGCTAGGTAATGTGCCTCCAGCACATGTTCATATCACAAAATACAGTAACACGCATCATACAAATATTCACATAGTATATGAGAGATAGTAGTTCCAACCTCAAAGTTCTATCGACCCCTTTTTGTGTGCCTCGTGAAACGTGTCGATTTTCGACTCCCGATTCGGTCCTAAAGTATTAAATATACAAGAAATAAGTCATTACCTATCCAAGTATCATTTTAGACACTTCCATAGTGTTTCTTGTGGTTATATTAGCCTGTGGTGAAACCAAAATGCCCCCGGGACCCCGACCCAGCCCCGCCGTACCCGGTCTGATGGCACATTTTCCCAAATTTTTGACTAGGGCTATCCTGACGTATTTTCGTTCAAGGAATCCATTTCCGGACTCAACTATATTTAGCAGCGGAACAAGATGTGATGGTTGATCCTAATTATAAGACCCATTATAAAATTATAGAAATGATTTAATGATGTTTTTATATATGCCTCTAAGCTCTAACTAAGAGGTATTTTACGTGATACAACCTTAATATTCATTCTAATCCCAAAAATGTTCTATATATATATATATATATTATTGTCACACATACACAATATAGAGTGTTTCTCCAAATATATATATGGTCAAACTTATATCTGTTCCTAACTTAGAGAATCTGTAGACAAATTCGAACAGAGCATATGTATTGATTAATGATGAAGTTTCCTTTGAACTTTTCTCCTATATATGTTTGGATAGAGAAAAAATTAGGGGGGAAAGAACACTAGGAGATAAAACTCCTAAAAATAATAAATTTTCTTACCATTTTAGGAAGTTTTCATTCCTAATATTACCTTCCTCTATTTTTTTTCTCATTTTTCTCTCCATTTAAATATAGAGTTCATGGCATATATATATAAATATGTAAGGCAAGGCACTGCCAACATATGCTACCTTAGCATAGAGAAAAGAGTTGGAAGCAGAAAATG
Organism: Inga laurina; assembly: GCA_963855925.1. Taxonomy (NCBI): domain Eukaryota; kingdom Viridiplantae; phylum Streptophyta; class Magnoliopsida; order Fabales; family Fabaceae; genus Inga; species Inga laurina. Next base: position 12,204,017 of record OY979710.1, read on the forward strand.
GGGAAAGGGAAACAAACAGAGAGAATAAAAAAACATAAAGAGATAAGAGGCTATTGTTTAATTCCATAGTCTGTTTTTATGCTCCTAGAAAAGTCCTCTAGCTAGAGTAATTTTTCAGAACAATTTTTGGAAACACACATGAAACCTTGTTATAACTGACCATTTTGGTGACCCTAAATTGGGTCACTTGTGTGATTAGAGGCTATTGATTGTGCTTTCTTAGAATCTTACTCCCAATTTATCCTAAACACAAACACCAACAACATCATCAAACTCTTGTAAAATAATAACTTACATATTGGATGATAAAACTTTTCAAAAAGGTAATTAAATTACATAAAGAAGTAGGGATTAGTACAAGAAGTCGAAGAATCAACACAAGCTTGTAGCATACTTTAATTAGGTTGATTCTCATTGTTGATTCCGAGTTAGGTTTAAAAGTGAGGTTAGTTATGGCTTTAATGCATTTAATCAGAATAAAGGGAAGGTTAGAAATTCTAGATTCGTACGATCTAGGAATTTCAATTTTTGATGTGGGAGGAATATTTAAAACATGAATATTGCAAAGCATTCTAACATCAAATCTAGGAAGGAAGGAAAGAATAACTATATGTGGAGTGAGATTTTAACTGCAACGCCATCTAAAAGATTTAAATTATAATTGATGGCTTAAAGGTGACCCATCCACTCTAATGTGTGTTGGATTAGTTTTTCGGAAGTGTTTACGATATACGAAATTAATATGTGAGATAAGTTTTGTCTTAATCAATATGTAAAATAGTAATATTTTTAAAACTATAGTTTAGGGATTTTTCAAACACGCATTAATAGACTCAAACTCAAAGAAGCTTAGGGTTAGAATTCAATGTAGCCAGATCCACCCTAACACTATAACTGAAATATTAGGCATTCAAGAAGGCCTATCAATTTAATTTGTTGAAAAGGAAAACACATTAAAGTCAATATCTTATACAATTCGATTGTAAAATGAGTTTTGTCTCGTCATAATATTACGTATTTTATTTACAATTTCACAGTGAGCTCTGTATTTCATCAGCTGGATTATTAATTTTCTTCAAACCTACAGTTTCAATTAAAGATGGAGAATTGATAGAATAGAATCATCTGTTAGGGGAAAAAAAGAATACTAGAGTATAATAGAATCTTCTATCTAACCCTCAGCTTTTGATTCTCTTTTTTTTTTTTTTTTAAAGTCATAAACAGGTGTGCCTTTTTATGATTTTGTTTTTCATTTTCATAAAAAGAATACAATAATAAAACGCATGGAAAGTGGCTCTAACAAATTATTATAAAATTTTTTGGGGTGGGAAGTGAGGTGCACCAGTTGGCTTTGTCGAGGAGATACGTAAATTTTTATTTATTTATATTATTAAAAAATCAAGACAACAAGCTTAAACATACTTAGATGGCAAGGTATTGGAACAGTATATATATGTTATATGTATTGCCTGTGACCTGTTGCAATTTCTTTTTTTCCCCTTTTTTCTTTTTTCCTCTTACCCCAACATTACACACACACATATTATTTATATTGCATGGGGTTTGCCGGTTTGGTGAATAAATCAAATTATTCATTTTTTCTTTTTGCTTTTATAAAAATGTATTTTTAATATGTATTATTGCATGTAATCTGAGGAATGAACTATATTGTTCTTATTGATTCTCCAACTCGTATTTCGTATCGCGATTATCTATATTCAACTCTTATGACTAATATTTGAGATAACTGACATAAAAATATATTTATAGTCATCTTTAAAGAAATTATTCCGGTATAGTGACTACCAAACTCACATACAACTACGTACCCTACCTTTGAAGTATTATTTAATATTTGAGATAATTGATATAAAAATGTCTTTATAGTTAATTAGTCACCTTCAAAGAAATTATTCTGGTATGGTGACTACCATACTCACATACAACTACGTACCCTACCTTTGAAGTATTGTTTAAAAAATAAAAATAAGTTCTTATTACACGATCTTCCAAATAACAATAGATAATAGTCATTATTATCTCCGGTTCTTAATATAAAACATATTTACTTAGTTTGATTAGATTAAAGAAGTTGGTTAAATTAGTTAATATGAGATATATTTTCTAAAATACCCTAATCATCTTCCTTAATTCCCTCATTCCCCCTCCTATTTGATTATTGTTTATAGAGCATCAATATGAGTAAATTAGGAAGAGATTGACAAATGTAAAAAATATGTCTTATATTTAAGGTCAAGATTAACTTTCCAAATATGTCATCTATTAAGAACCGGAGAGAGAATATGATGTGAACCTGAAAGGCAATTTCAACACTTTGGATGAGATAACTCAAGTGGAGGAGTTCCCAAAACCAAAGATGTAGCTTCAAGAAGTTAAAGCTTGTTTTTGGAGCCCAAAACACCATATTAAAGGCTTGAAGCATAAACGTACTCTTGGAAGAGGCAAGTTGGGCCATAGTCTTGTGTATTTTGGCCCAATCAAAGGACGTAGACCCTATAGCTCAATTTGCCTCCTCCAAGCGTACGTTTATGTTTCAGTCATTTAATATGGTGTTTTGGGCTCCAAAAACATATTTTAACTTCTTGAATCTGCATCTTTTGTTTTGAAAACTTCTCCATTTGAGCAATCTCATGCAAAGTAACGAAATTACCCTTCGGGTTCACATCAGTATATTACTTCATGTCACACACACATATTGAAGTGTATTATTTTGCATTAATTTCCTTAACACGAAGGGCATAGAAATATGAAAATAATGACCATACCAAGAGACAAAACCTAACATGCCTTTGTTTCACTTGGGACAATTTTAAGTCACTCTCGTTACAAAGAACATAATAGTCCTGTAAGCCCTGATAGATGAACATATTGTTGGGCTTGGTGCCACGTTTGTTTCATTAATGGGTTCACCCTTGGTTGTGGTCCAATCGAGGTGCTGAGAGAGGCATCTCAATTTGGAGTCCTATCCTTGGATTGTGAGTGAGCCTAATCCCTTTCCTAAAATTCTTGTATCAAAAACAAAAAATTTCATGCATAACTAAGTACATCCATCCAAAAAAAAAAAAATCAAAATTGATTAATATAAACCAACATCGTAGCATTTATTAAGAACCAAAGAGAGAATATGATGTGCAGTATTCACTTGTCGTACTGTATGCACTGGTCACTATATGCACTATTCACTGTGTGCACCATCTATTCTTTGCACTATATCACAAGTAAATAATTCATTCTGTGAGGCTACAGCTATGGAGATGCTCATGCCTCTACTCGACCTTGTTGCATTAAAACACATCCCAATCCATGCCTACTTGTATCTGTGTAGACCATAAAGCTCGACTGTGGATCTGGGATTTTTATCACTGGTGTTGTTGAGAGGTATTCGCCACCATTCTGCCCTACTACACTAGGGTTCATCCCAATTCCAGTTCACATGTGTCACCACAAACTACAAAGGTTGTGTGACTGTTAACCATACAAGTCATCATACTGTACACCACGCAGGGTTTAATACTATACACCACACTGGATGTAATATTGTACATCACTCAAGGTGTAATACTGTTCATCACATATACTGTAACACTATTGACCATCAAGGCCATATTATGTTTTGGGATGATCAACAATGGTGCGAACAGCAACCCCTCCTGTTAGTTTTGAAATTGCACCTAGATTCATCACACTTCTACTGCCCACTCTGAGGTTCATCTCCTCATATGAGCTTTAATAATGTCAGGATGATTTAATAGGAGTCCTACAAGAACCTCCCATGACACCTGACGGCACCCACAATCTATATTCCTCTGTGCCCACTCTTTGCCCGATTCAACTTGAATCATTCTGATCCATATAAACTCTTATCTCAAGAAAACCCATTCAATGTGGAATTCATTACAATACCCCATCGTTGAGGACCAACGTTTCCGTAGCTCTACTCTACGATTAGACTTCATGGCGGCTACACTCTAGGGTTCGTCGTCACAGTGGCTGTAATACCCTAAATTTTGGGATTGGAGGCTTGGGAATAAGCCTAAATTAAGTGGACTGCTAAACCCCGGTTTAGTAGATGTCCCAAATCTATTCTCTAATGTTTCTTATATCTTTGAGGTATTAAGAAAGTAAAATGGTGAATTTTGGAGAATATAATTATGTTTTGGTAAAATCGCCTATGAGGTAGTCCCAAATTTTAGGATTGGAGGCTTGGGAATAAGCCTAAATTAAGTGGACTGCTAAGCCCCGATTTAATAGATGTCTCAAATCTATTCTCTAATGTTTCTTATATCTTTGGGGTATTAAGAAAGTAAAATGGCGAATTTTGAAGAATATAATTATGTTTTTGGTAAAATCGCCTATGAGGCAGTGAGCTTATCATAAGGTTTTGAAAGCCAAAATGATAAGAAAAAATTATGAAATTTTACAGGATTAAAGTAGACATCCTAAGCTTTAATTTGATAGGTCATATGAATCAATTAGAGCTATACACAAAAAGATATAAATTTTTGAAGTCAGCACAGAAAAACTGTAAAATTTCTGGAACAATATGCAAAGATTGAAATTCTGGGAATCTTGTGATTCCATTAAGCAAAAGTCTATATTTTTCCTTGAAACTAGACTCATATAACCCCCAGAAACACTATGGAAGTGTCTAAATGGTATATGTGGAATTGTAGGACCGAGCTGAGAGCCCGAGTTACTGGCACGCAAATCGAGGAGAAAAGTTGGAGGTATGGGACTTACCTTACTTACATGTATTTGATATCTTTGCTTGTGTAGTGATGTATGTGATTGCTTTACTTGATTGTGTAGAGCATACTTGAATAAATGAAGCTCTGTTTCTGTTTTCGCTGTGGCCTTAGTTTTGTTACATGAAACATTGAGCATGCAGAAATGTCATTATGGGGCATACATCTAGATAAAGCTAACATGTCATACACATAGCATCAATCATGCATGCATTATGGTATCTGTTTCCTACTGAGATTCTCTTGAATCTCACCCTCGCCTACCAACAATTCAGACAGGAGATGACAGAAGATATGCAAACAACAATGCAAAGTACCGTACGAGGGGATTACAGTAGTGGAACGAAAACGGAAAGAAGTCTCTGTTCACTGGGATGAGTTTAAACACCCTAGTAGCCTTGTGCGGCTACCTTAATCGTAAGTATCATGTACAAAGCCCTATGGGGAATTCATGTAATCATGCACATATTATTAGTATAGTTATGCTATTCCTATGTTGCCTACCGAACCACATATCATTTTCGGCGAAGACTCTGGTAAAGGTGAAATAAAGATAAGCGCGTGACACCCACTAACCTTTAACCCAGTACCCCGACCGGTTCAATACCCGGTCCGAGTTTTAATACCTTAACTAAGAAAACCAGTTTAAAACTTAATCTTCTAGGAGTCACAAGGCCTTCGATTTTTCAGTTCACTATTCTTGAGAAATGAGAATCCTCAACGGAAATTCTTCAAAACGTTATTGGCGTGAAATCCGAGAGGGACAAATTCCTTAGTGTAAAATTGAATAAAGATGATCATGGAAAAAATTAAATAGAGGTGTAAAATTGGTAATGATGCATTTAATACTTAGAAAACTCTACAGTATAACCAATAAAAAGTGACTGAGGATTAAGGAGCACTTCTTAACATTAGTAAATGCCTTATAAAAATTCCGGCAAAAAAAATGCCTTATAAAAAATTAAGACTCCTAAAGGTGCCTTATAATAGAAATTAAATGCAGTATTTATCTCACATGAATGAATAAACGTAGTTAAAATTAGTTAATTGCAGGGAAAATCACTGACAAGTACCAAGGACCCAAAAAAACCACAAAAGAGTCTCAATCCAAAATCCCAAATGTGAATAATTGGGAATATGAAATGACTAAATTGCCCCCAATGACTAAATAAAGAAAGAGAAAACGGAGAAAGCTACGATGTTGCAGATCATGGAGTAGCAACAAGTGGGGTGCGGGGAGCAGGTGCAGCGGCTTTCGGTGGGGGGGTTGAGTACGGGCAGCTTCAGGGGCTTAAGCAAAGTAAGAAGTAGCCAAAAGGTCCAAGATGATGAACACACAAAGAGCAGCAAATGCCATGGTAAGATCTGAAAATGAAATAGATAGAAGAAAGAAAAAAATGAAAGACGATAAACTATGAGAGATGAGTGGACTATGTGCTAGGGACTAGGTAAGTAATGCTAATATTTTGCTAAAGATATGATATTGACCATTAAAGTTGGGGTTTCACTGTGATTGGGTAGTATGAATAAAATTGTGCTTTATTTTTGGGCAAGGAAATAGAGGAATTGCTCTATTTTAAATGGGAATGGTTGAATATGATGAAGGTTGGTTTCTTACAAAACGCTGATATGAGATAAAAAAAAGTGTTGTTGATAAGTGCACTTGTAATTGTTAATATGATTGTTGCAATTGTTAATATAAAGTGTATGTTGCATATTGTGACATGTGGGACATGTGAAAATATGAAATGTTAAAATAAGTTTGTCAAAATAAATCATGCAGTTGTGAATATATGCATTAGGATTTGTAAAAACAGTTGTAAGCTCTTGCCAAAATTGACATATGTAGTTGTGAAATTTCAAAACTCCTCGAGGGAGGGAAATGACTAATCAAGGTATGAGAAAGATATTGTCAAAACGAATTAAGTTGTGAAAATAGACAAAACCAATTATTAAAATTGTCATATGTAATTGTGAAAGTTGGGACTTGTAAAACTTGTAATTTCACTCAGACATGAAAAAGAAATTGTCAAAATGATTTATCAAGTTGTGAAAATAGGCAAAATCGGTTGTTGAAATTGTCATATGTAGTTGTGAAAGTTGGAACTTGTGAAACTTGTAATTTCACGTATGTATGAAAAAGTTGTCAAAATTACTCATCAAGTTGTAAAAATAGGCAAAATTAATTGTTAAATTATTAAGGACAATATAATCGTTTCACATTCTCAATTAATCACAAAAAATTCCTAATGACTTTTTTTATTTGAAAATTTGGATTGAGATTTTCTTATGATTTTTTTGGATTTTTGGATCCTGTAAGTGATTTTCCCTTAATTGTATTGGGTGATGTAATGTTGAGGCGGCAGAAAACACGTAGTGGTAGCGTATGGAGGGAGGTGGCAGGTAGAGAAAGGCAGTGGTTGGGTCAGATGGTGTCCCATGTAGGGCGCATCCACGCCTTGCCTCAGCACCAATTTTTTTTTTTGATACATAGATGGCCAAGTTACCTTGGAGAGTTCATACAATCAAAAAACCATTACACATCAAAAGATTGAGTATAGTCATTCCGCATAATAGGAATACAACCAGAATGGGGAACGGGTATAATGACCAATCACTGAACTAAGTTCTGAGCGTCCCTTGCCAAGTAATCTACACACCTGATTGAATCCCTTGGTGCATAGCGAAGTTCAACGTCCCATTCCGAGTACAGCAAATCCCGAATTGTATTGATCTCAAATCGGAGAGGATGATTTAGACCAGTATCCTGCATAACCAAATGGTATGTCTCGAGAGAATCTGTGTAAGCAACAACCCTCTGAAATTCATATTGTTTGCATAGCTGTAGGCCTTGGGATAAGGCCAGAAGCTCAGCAGTAGTCGGCGGAGCGAATCCAAGCCTACCCTGGAAACCGAGGACCCATCTGCCTTGATGATCCCGAACAAGACCTCCACATGCTGCATTGTGGTGAACATCAACTGATCCATCTGTATCAAGACGCACGTATCCTTCTTGTGGCAATCTCCAGGAATGATCTTCTCCAGCCTCATAGCAAAAGATCTGATGCTTCACGGTGTCTGACACGGTAGACTCCATGATTTGATACAATCCCCTATGGATGAGTTCATTTGGTAGAGCGCGAACTCCTTTCATGACGCCTCTGCACCTGTTAATCTATAAAGTCCAACAAATGATACTAAATATCCGGACCCATGGCCAGCGATGAAAGCAAGACTTCCCTGGGGAGAGCGAGAAGTTGTCCTTAAGCTATACCTGCAAATTAGATCGAAAAAAACTAAATCGAGAGTTAGGAGCAATAAAATGTAACCACACTGATCTCGCAATCTCACAGTCACGAAGAATGTGTATAATGGTTTCTGGTTGATGATACTGAAAAGGACACTCCTCACTGATCGATAAACCTCTCATAGCTTTGAGTGAGTTAGTAGGCAGTCTCTCATGAATAATTTGCCAGAAGAACATCTTCACTTTCTCCAGAACAGGGAGTTTCCATAGTTTCTTCCACAGGGCCGAGCCATTCATATCCTGCTGGATAGAAATGAATTTATAAGCATCACGAGCACTGAATTTTCCATCCAAAGCACTTCTCCAGCAAAACGGATCATCTCCAATTTCACATGGAGGGGGAATCTTGATTATAGTGTTAATCACCCAGTCTGGGTGAAACTCCCTCCAATGTGAAATGTTCCATTCCCCATTGGGTAATATAAAATCCTTTACTTTTGCACATGAATTTAAGGAGTGGAAATTATGATCAACAAACTGAATCAGAGGCTCAGAAAGCAGAGTCCATAAATCCCACCAGACGTTGGTCGTAGTTCCACTGTGTAAATGTCTGCCAATTCCACTATAAAAAGTGTCCCAAACAGCAGCAATACTACGCCACACAGTGGACGAATTACTCTTCTTACACACTATGGGGTAATCACTATCACCGCACCCATACTTCCCTTTTAAACACCGGACCCAAAGGGCCTCCGGTTGAGTTAAGAGACCCCAACAAAGTTTCATAATGAAAGCAATATTTTGTTTCTTAAGGTCTCTAATACCTAATCCCCCTTCTTCTTTAGACTACTTAATTTGGTCCCAGGATATAAGATGCATCTTTTGCCCGTGGGAACCCTGATTCCATATGAAATTACGGCTAATTTTCTCCAACTCCTCTAAGGCGCCTTTGGGAAGTAGCATTGTCTGCATATGATAGCTCGGCAAAGCTGACAAGACCGCCTTAACCAAGACCGTCCTGCCTGCAATGGTCAAATATCGTCCCTTCCAACCTGTCAATCTCTTTTTTGCTCGCTGGATGATGGGAAGATAAACAGCTTTAGTACCCCTATTGTGTAGCATAGGTATCCCAAGATATTTGCCAAGATCACCTGTGATCCCTATTCCCAAAGAATGGCTTAGTTCAAGTGCCCTATTAAAATGAACATTGCGGGAAAAAAATGCCTTAGACTTGATCAGATTGATTCGATGTCCAGAGACTTGACAAAAGGCTAGCATAGTATCCCGCATAAGGTCAATCTGAGCTGTAGTAGCCTCTCCAAACAGAATAAGATCATCTGCAAAGAAGAGGTGTGATATTGGAGGAGTATGTCTATTGAACCGAAGACCCTTCCAGAGACCATCCCTGACTCCCTGGTTGATCAATTGACTACGTCGCTCCATACACAGCACAAATAAATAGGGACTGAGCGGGTCACCCTGACTAACTCCCCGGGTAGGTTTGAACTCAGGCAACTCTGATCCATTCCAGAGGATCCTCATGGACACCAAGGAGGTACATGCCATGATGAGGTGAACCAATTCATCTCGTAACCCAACACAAACAAGGGTGGACTGCAGAAACTTCCAATCGATACGATCATAAGCTTTCTCCATGTCAACTTTGATTGCAACAACTCCTTTCTTCCGTCGTCTACTTCTCATAGTATGAATAGCTTCTTGCGCAATGATAACATTATCACTACTCTGACGACCTGTTATGAAGCTACATTGTTGGGGTTGCACCAAGTATTGCATTGCCTTCTACATTCTCTCCGCAATTATTTTAGTAATAAGCTTAAAAATGACATTGCAAAGAGAGATAGGACGAAAATCTTTCAAAGTCGTGGGGTAATCAACTTTAGGAATAAGGACAATGTTTGTATGGTTGATGTCCTTACCCTTCTCAGGTTGATGCCAAATTTCTCTAACCAAAGCACACACCTTGTCTCCAATGTGAGCCCATTGGGTGTGGAAGAAGTGTGCTTGAAGCCTATCCGGACCAGGAGCTTTAAACGCACCCATCAGAAAAGCAGCATTTTTATCTCAACATCCTCCACTTCTTTGTGAATTTGGACATCATCGTTTAGGTGTAAGGGGGGAAGTTGGCATACCATTGTGTGGAATCAGGTACCTGGCAATCCTTAGTGTACAAGTCAGAAAAGAACTTGGCAGCCATATCTCGTAATATGTGCAAGTCAGTAATCAAGTTTCCTTCATCATCTTGAAGAGCTTCAACACACTGCTTCTTTCGTTTAATCAGCGTAGACGTGTGGAAGAACTTGGTGTTCTTGTCCCCCCAAGAAAGCCACTTACACCGAGATTTCTGGTACCAGAGCAGCTCTTCCTGAGCACACAATTTGCTATATTCCTGCCAGAGTTGTTTTTCAAGTTTAAAAAGGCCATTAGATGAGTTATTTTGCCTAGCTCGATCTATGCCTTCTACCGGTGAAGGAGATGTCTTTTCCTTTTAGGAAGACTACCAAGCACATTGGAGTTCCACTTAACAGCTTCATCCTCAAAGACTAATCTACCCTGCTGCCAAGTTCTATTCTCCCAGGATTTGCAAACCACATCAGAAAAGCTATTTTCCGAGGCCCAGACAGGATGGTAACTAAACCGCCGCTTGTTGCTTTGGGTCAGAAAATTGTCTCCAGTGGATACAATCACAAGCCTATGATCAGATTTGTACCGAAGTTAGTGAAAGACCTTACCCCGCGGATGATTGAGCTCCCACTCGAGGTTGCCAAACACCCAATCCAGTCTTTCTTTCACCCCCTGCTTCTCCCATGTAAAACGGTCTCCAGTAATGGGTATCTCCAACAGGTCCAAACTATTGATACAATTAGAGAATTGTGCCATAGCCCGAAAAGAAGGAGCAGAACCTCCTACCTTGTCCGCAGGGGTCAAAAAGGCATTAAAATCCCCAATAATCATCCACGCTCCCTCCACCATTTGACCAAGTTCACCCAAAGAACACCATAAATTTTCTCTTTTACTTATCCCTGGTTCCCCATAGATAAAGGTAACAAGAAAGGAATCAACAGTTCGCTTATCAGACACCTTGCAATGAACCAATTGGGTGGTAGATGATAAGTAATCAATTTGAGTGTTACTATCATTCTATAAAATCCAAATGCCTCAGGCAAAACCAGTAGCCTCCAACCTAATCCAATTATTAAAACCCAATTTACGGGTGACAATATCCGCCTTATGAGTACTTATCCGGGTCTCAATCAATGCTAAAACATCAATATTATTAGAATGAACTAAATCTTTGATGATGCGGGGGAAAGTCCTGCCCCCCACACCTCTACAATTCCAAGAGGCAATAATCATGGAAATAATTAAATTAGGAAGGAGGAGGAGGAACTTACTAGTTGCCAATGCTTCCAGCAACTTGTGTTAATTGCTCCACCAATCCCTGCTGGTTACCCACTTCAAGTGCTGCTTCCATAAAATCATCACCTATGTCATCCTCTAAAGAATCAGACAATACATGTATAGAAGGAGTATTTGAAACAATACTCATGCTTTGCTCACATTTTTCTTTAATAAAAGCATCATTTAATTTAATATCCTTTCTTTGAGGGCCTTCTACTGGCTCTAATGGTTGGGGAGCAGATCCTTTATGCCGCTGAGATGTTAAAGTAGAGGTGGAAGCAATTTGGGTTAATGAACCACCCACAATAATATGTTCTCTGCGGCCCACATTTATTTTGGGAGGCCCATTTCGGCTTTTTCTCATATCCTGGCCCATTACAAGCCTTTCTCTATGCGTCTAGGCCTTGTCCCCTTGTCCTGGCCCATTAGTCATAGAAGGGCCCACACCAATTTGTTTATTCCTTTTTCCCTTTCCACTTTCTCTCCCCATGTGGGGTTCCTTATCCTTCCCTCCTCTATTATCTGATGCGCATCGAGTTTGAGGGAGCTCACCCACGTCATCATCATCTTCACTTCCATTCTGCGTTTCTGCACCGTGGCGTCCCATCACCATACCGTCATCTGGTTCGAGGGAGGCGAGGATGCTGAATCGCGATCTGTCTCTATCATTCCCCAGGTCGTCGGCTTGCCTGAGTTTCGATTTCTTCTCCGGCACACCTTTCTTCTCCGGTCTGCCATTGTCCCTTCTATTCGTCACCGTCACCCACTGTGAATTTTTCCCTGCTAAATATGCTCGTCTTCTACTCCCCACAAGCATCCACTCCCCAAAGACTTCATCAGATCTGGGTTTGACCGTCTGTGGCGTGGGTTGATTCCTTACATGCTCGCCGGACTGACTATGTTCATGAATAGGAGGTCCATTTTCCTTGTATGTCGAGAGGCATTGATCTTTGCGATGTCCATAGCGACCACAAGAGAAACATATAAGTCCCAGCCCCTCGTATTCCACTTGATAGGCTGAGTGAGCAGCAATTACCCTGGATACAAGTTTCTTCTGGAGGTTAAGCTCCACACAGATCCTTGCGTATTTTCCTCTCTCAATTTTCGCAGCCTCAGAGGTGATGGTTGATGGGGTAAGCATATCCACTTTGACTGTTCTTCCAATGTAATTGCCCAATCTGGTAATGAATTCTTTGTTGGAACATTGCATTAGGATATTGGGTATTCTGACCCAAGTGATAATCCGACCAAGTTGATTGTTGTATGGGTCAAAATAGGGGGACCATTTTTGAACCAAAATGGCATGTTGTTGCACCACCCATGGTCCTCCATATAGTACCTGCTGATAGAGCTGACCCCACCCCTCTCTCTGTAGGAATCGAACCAGGAAATAGTTATTAGGCATATCCACAAGATCAAAATGAGGAGTACGCCATATCCGTGTGAGATGTGCTTTTAGAGTGTAGACATTATATTTTTTCCCTAAGATAGTCAAAATCAAAGCAGGATTCCAGGGACGACACCATGTATTATACTCCTCGGCTGTAACAGGGACAACCGAATGGGTCTGCATAAGAGTCTTCACTTCCTCAGAGAGTTCTAGTAATTCCCATTCCATATTGATAGTGTCAGACAAAAGATCTTCTTCTTCTATACAATCACCTCCATTAGCAATACCATTAAACCCAAGAAGAGAATCCTTGTACGAAATAGAATTAGCCTGAGGTGTCTGTTGAATGGAACTTTCATGGTCCATGGAAATATCATTCACTGGTGGAGGTTCCATAGGCGTATCAGTGTCCATAGTAATGTGAGATGAATTGTTTCTTATCTTTTTGTTGCTACCACTGGCTTGGATATCGGAGGGCCGATCCGACGGAATGTTCCGGTGGTCATCCATGTTGAACGAAGTAAGGAAGGTCGAAGATGCACTATTCAGAAGAGAGCAAACTATTCACCAAAACTCAGAGCATAGCACCAATTTTAAACTAGCCTATCATAAACATTACTTGTAAGTGTATGTGTTGGTTTGGAATAGTTAATTTTTGGGTAATAAGTGTTTATAAATCGTGATTCATGGTATACGAGGTAAGTATGTGAGAAGAGTTTTATCTCGGCTTACGTAATAAGGACTTATTGTCCAGACTCGTTTGGAATAGCTTATTTTTAGGCAATAAGTGCTTATAAATCATGATTCACAGTATACGAGATAAGTATGTGAGAGGAGTTTTATCTCGGCTTGCGTAATAAGGACTTATTTTTTAAGAAATCGTGATCCCAAACATGCCTTTAAGTCCAATCAAACACACATTATGTTGTTTTAACTTTTCTCAAAGGTTTTTACAACTTGCCATAGTTGGAAGAATAGTCGTTGATTGAAATAACGATTAAAATCTATAAAAATAATTTTTAAATTATGATTTATAGTATTATTTATGATTTTAAATATAAGATAAAGTTAATTTCTTTTTGGAGAGATTAAGGAAGTTAAATAAGTTATTTAATCATATCATATGTTATGCATCCTTAAATTATATATTAATTTATTAGTTAAACAATTAGTTTGAAGAAAAAAAATAAAAATATAAACACTCTAAAGTAATTTAATTAGCTTCCTTAAGTTTTCCAAAAATATCAATTTTGTCTTACAATTAGGACTAGAGGGAGTATATGAGATAAGAATATGTGAGAAATTTTATCTCCTTTTACGTAAATACATCCTCTGATCCTATTTATAAGCAATTTTATCTTTGATTACGCAAAACGAACTGGTAATTAAAAGCAATACATGTGTCAAAAATGTCATATTTTTTTCCATATATGCCCATATTTATGAAAAGAGTATATGAGAGAGAATAGATAAAAAGTAAGAGAGATAATAATTATAAAATATGAGAGAGAATGAGCATTTAATAAGGATAAAATAGGAAAAAGAAAGTTACATTTTAAGACAAAAAGTGAAAGTTACTTATAAAAGATATCAGTCCTATGAGAGAGAAAGTTACTTATAAATAGGACCGAAAGAAGTAAGTACTTTTAAGGATTCCAAACGTAATTCTAAATAAGTACTAGGTGCTCGTTTGAAACTTTGAAGAGTTAGAGGGAAGAGGAAGAAGAAATCTTAAGGTAAGAGTTGAATCTTAAGCTTTCCTTGTAACATTTCCCCTAGATCCTTCTCTAAACCATGTTTCTTCATGAATCTATGATCTTGAAGACTCATTCTTAGCTCAAGGAGAAGAGAGAGAGGACGTCCTAGAGAGAGAGACACCAAGGATCAAGAAGTAATCTCTAAAATCTCAACTTCTTTGTGTATTGAAGTTGTTGTTGGTGATTGTTGTTTGGTTTTGTGATTTTTGGGTTGAGTTGTAAAATTAGAAAAGCCATGACCCTAAGGGGTTATGCTGCCCAAAATCCTTTAAATCATGTTTAAAAAGTGTTTAAATAAGTTAATCAAGGATTAGAAGTGGAAAAGTACAAGTTTTGGGAGATAAAACACAACTTCATTTTTTTCCATTTTCCCCTAATATTTCGGCCAGGACCAGAACTGGTAGTAGGAGTTGGATTTTCATGAAATAAATGGTTCCATTAGACTCAGTGGGTAAAAATAGGTGGGGTTACAGTTGGGCACTTTTTCGGTAGAGGCCGAAAAAGCATAATTACAAAAACGCCATTGAAATCACTAAATATGGGCTGTTAAGGGTATTTTCATAATTTGACAGTGAATTTGGTAATTTCGAGCCCGGAAGTGGATTCCTTGGGCGAAAATATATCAGAATAGCCTTAGTCAAATTTTTGGGAAAACGTGCCATCGGGCCAGGTACAGCAGGGCCGGGCCGTGTTCCTGGGGGCATTTTTTTAAATTTTCACCATATACTAATATAACCACAATAAATACTATGGAAGAGTCTAAAATGATACTTGGATAGGTTATGACCTATTTCTGGTACATTTACTATTTTAGGACTGATTTAGAGGCTGGATACGACATGTTCTTCGAGACACATTTAAAAAGGGGATATTAAAGCTTTCAGGTAGGGACATTATCCTTCATACACTATGCCATAAGTTATGTGATTGAGTGGATGCCAATGTTTGTAAATGCGCTTTATTAATTAACACGATTTGCCCAGAGAGAGGCCAGAAGTGTCAGAGGCACTTACACTGGAGTGGGTGAAAACCCAACTCACTACAAAAAAAACGTGATTTAGTAGCGGTTAAAAATGAGTATTAGTAGCGGTTCCAACCGCTACAAACTAAGTTAGTAGCGGTTATTTAAACCGCTACGAAATCGTACGTTGCAAGCCGTTTTGTAGCGGTTATTTAAAACCGCTACTCAATGAACAATAACCGCTACATATTTTGTAGCGGTTCATTTAAACCGCTAGAACACCCAGAGATATTTGTAGCGGTTATATAACCGCTACAAATATAAAAAATTATTATATTGAGAGCTAAAAAGAATTTTTTATTTTGTAGCAGTTAACGAACCGCTACTAATTTTGAATCTCATGAAATTAGTAGCGGTTTTGGAAAACCGCTACAAATTTTGAATTTCATGAAATTAGTAGCGGTTTTCCAAAACCGCTACTAATTTAATGAAATTCAAATTTAGCGCCAAAAAATTTAAATTTAGTCGTAAAAGGCGCGTTATTTAGTAGCGGTTTAATAACCGCTACAAATATTTAAATTTTTTTTTAAAAAAATACAATAATATTTTTCTGTTTTTTCAATATTATATTAAATAATTTATTTTCAATAGTTTAACTATTAATAAATAAAAAGGAAAAATGTAATTGAATAGGATTAGTATAAAATTTATATTAATAATATTATTAAGGATAGGTAGGTAATAAGGAATTATTATGTTTTATAATATAATGTAATTGTGTATGAAAAATAGATGAAAATGAGATACAGTTATGATATATCTAGAAAAAAAGATGATTAGAATAAATTTTATAGAAACGAAAGAAGTATTCTAAAAAAAAATAAAAATCTTGTTACCATATGTGATAAAATTATTCCGCTCCTCTACTCATACGAAAGAAGTTGTGAATGAGAGGAAATGAAAGAAAGGTAAGGTGAAAAGAAATTAGGGAGTGTTTGAAATGAGTTGTAGTAAGGGTATTTATAGGGATCCCCGTACTATTTGTAGCGGTTAATGTAGCGGTTATTAATTAGTAGCGGTTATGTATATTTTTGTAGCGGTTTATTATTCGTAGTGCTATTTGTAGCAGTTAATGTAGCGGTTATTATTTAGTAGCGGTTATTTATTAATTAGTAGCGGTTAAAAAACCGCTACTAATATTATTTTAATTTTTTTTTTACATTTTATTTTTAGAAATTTTTTGCATTTTTTTAAATTTGATCACTCATCGTCGCCATCCCTACAGAAATTTTGTAGAAAAATTATTGTTATTGATGTATTATTAAATTTAAAAAATGTAATTCAAATGACGTGGACTTAAAAAACTCACCGCAGTAGAGGTAAATTGTCATCGCCTTCAGGGAAGTAGTTTTCAAAATCAGTTGGCTGAAATGGCTCACTCTCGTAGATGATGTTATCGCCTTCACCCATGTCGTAAAGGTCTCTTGGCTTTAGATGAACGACCATGTGCCAATCTGTATGCCTCTCGTCCTCGACATAATAAACTTGATGTGCCTCTGAAGCTAGAATATACGGCTCATCATCTTGAGAAATACCAGTATGAATCGGCCGTGAGAAATTGACTGATGTGATCCCTAGGTCATCAGTTGTCAGTCCCCGAGAAGTAGTGGTATTTGCCCACAAACACTTGAACAGCGTCACGGTGAAACGGCCCTGATAATTAAGCTCGACCACATCAAGAAGCTTGCCATAGTAAGGGACGCCTCCGAACTGCATGTTGGCATCACTGCTGCTCGCATAACTCCTTGTCCCAAATGTGCCATAAACACCCGAATTCTGTGTTTGCAATCCTTGATCCCGTGAAACCGTGCAAAACTTAAAACTATTGACATTATATGCTGTAAACCGTTTTGCATGATCAAGAGGGCCGATTGCGAGAGCTCTGAAATCTGGTGAGTGTGGGTTGTGGTCATTTAGTATTCTGCGCGCAAACCAGCTCGGGAATTCTCTGTGGACCCTCCTATCAACTTCCGAGGATGTCTGTGTACGGATCCTGAGCTGACGCTTCACATGACTTCTGAATTCCCTGCAATTAATAATGAAAAGGCGTTAGTGAAATGAAAGTGAGAAATGTTACGAAAGATACAGATCGAATAACATGTGAGTGTACAATTCTTACCGTACAAAAGGTTCAACTTGAGTGCAATTAATCAAGACATGTCTATGTGCTTGGAACTTCTCAGTTGCCGTTAGTTTGAAGTTCTCAGTTGCTCCAACTGGTTTACCAACACGAGAGATAAATTCTCCTGATGTCGGCGCAGGTTCCGGACAATCGTCAACACGAGGCGGGCGGTTGAAAGCCGTCTCAAGATCATCAAAGTACCTTGAGCAAAAATATAGCACCTCATCCCCTATATAGCCTTCAGCTATAGAACCTTCTGGCCACGCCTTATTCCTCACGTAAGATTTTAATTTCCCAAGGAACCTACGAAGTACATAAGAGAAAATTGATATAAAATGATGAAAAGGACGACCAGCAAACATTAAATACGGACAATAAATGAAAGCACATATTTAAAATAAGTACCTCTCAATCGGATACATCCAACGATATTGTACTGGTCCAGCGAGCTTTGTTTCATGAACGAGGTGGACTGTGAGGTGAACCATCACAGTAAAAAAGGACGGAGGAAAGATCATCTCCAAGTGACAAAGCGTAAGAATGATTTTCGACTGCAGCTGATCGAGCTCCTCAACGATCAAAACCTTAGAACACAACTTCCGAAAGAAAGAACAAAGTTCCACCAAAACGATGGAAACATCGGGAGGAAGTGTATTCTTTATAGCCAGAGGGAGTAACTGCTGCATAAGAACATGTGAGTCGTGACTCTTCAGGCTAGCAACCTTTCGAGCCTGCAAGTCGACACATCGAGAAATGTTGCTTGAATACCCATCAGGAACTTTTAATTTCTTCAACGTCGCGAGGAACACATCCTTGTTCGGTTTTGTGAGGGTAAACTTTGCCGGTGTAAATCTGTCATGCTCATCTGGCCAAGCGTCTTCACGAACTCCCATGTCGCGTAAATCTTTCCTAGCTTGAAGGTGATCTTTTGTCTTGCCGGGTTCGTTAAGTAGCGTATACAGCACATTGTCGCAAACATTCTTTTCAATGTGCATTACATCAAGACTGTGGCGAAGTAAATTAGATCTCCAATACGGAAGCGTGAAGAAAGTACTTATCTTCTTCCACTGCTGAGGCGCCGAAGTCCTGCGCGTCTTTTGGTGAGTTTGTGCTGAATCGTCGCTTTTTCCAAACTCGAAGTCAACATGCTCAAGCTGCTGTAAGATATCTGTACCGGACAAAGTCTGAGGTGGTCCTCTTTTCTCTGGTTTCCCATTGAAGCGATTCCGTTGCAATCTGAACTTATGCGTTCCATCGAGAAACCTCCGATGCCCCATAAAGCACCACTTTCGGCTGTGGGGGAGGCGCAATGCGTCAGAGTCGAAATTGCAAGCTGGACACGCCGACCCAGTATGCACATTCCAACCAGATAATGTGCCAAGGCCAGGAAAGTCACTAATCGTCCACATCAAGGCTGCACGCATGTTGAACAAAGTCTTGCTGTGAGCGTCGTACGTCTCCAAGCCGACATTCCACAGGTCAAGCAATTCCGCAATAAGCGGTTGGAGATACACATCGATGTCATTGCCCGGTGCCTTTTTGCCTGGAATGATCATAGACATAATGAAAGAGCTTTGTTTCATACACATCCAGGGGGTAAGTTGTAGGGAACTAAGACTACCGGCCAAATGCTGTAACTTGTGCTAAGATTCCCGAAAGGATTGAAACCGTCGGTCGCCAACGCAAGCCGAAAATTTCTGGGGTCAGTCGCAAAATCTGGAAAGTCGTTGTCAAACGTTTTCCAAGCAGCTGCATCCCGCGGATGTCTTAATTTACCGTCTTCATTTTTATCAACGGCATGCCACCTCATGTGCTCAGCAGTTTTAGACGACATAAATAATCTTTGCAGACGAGGTTTCAAAGGGAAGTACCTGAGAATCTTTGCAGGTTTCTTCTTCTGCTTTTTCTCCTTCCGAATTGTCTTGTACCTCGATGTGTGACATCTCTTACACGTCTCCCTGCTGGAATCGTCTCCCCAATATAGCATACAATCATTTGGGCACGCATCAATCTTTTGATAATTCAACCCTAACCTGTTGATAATCTTCTTGGCCTCGTAGAAGGTTGTGGGAATCTCGGCGTCGGGGAATGCATCTTGTAATAAGTTGAGCAACATCGACATTCCCTTATCTGTGATCCCACACAAGCACTTGATATGATACAATTTGATCAAGAAAGATAATTTAGAATATCTGCGACAACCTTGATATAAAGGACGATCTGTCTCATCCATCAAGCTGAAAAAATCCCGAGCTGCTTCATTCCCCATAAAAGCCGGATCAGAGCCGTGCACTTCTTCGTTGAAGTTGTCGCCTTGAAATCCAAACGCATCACGCACAGCATCATTCACAGGATCATCTTCATCTACTTGAACGCCTACTTGAGAACTTCGAGGAAGAGCCTCGTCATATCTAATGCCGGCCTTCTCACCATGAACTGCCCAGAACGTATACTCCTCAGGGAAAGGCTTCACAAGCAAATGTTCCTTCACAACATTTCGTGCATGCCACTTCTTGAACTTGCATTTCTGACAGGGACAGACGATCTTGCCGTTACAGCTGGCGTGAGTGAATGCGAAATCTAAGAAACTGTTTAATCCATACAAATATTCAGGAGAATTGCGCGGCAACCTTATCCATGATTTATCCATAGCTACAAGTGAGAGAGAAGAAAGTATAGAGAAGAAGATGAGTGAGAAGATAATGATGAATGTTTAGAACCTTATATTCTGAAAATCCAACGTTTATAATTTTGTAGCGGTTATCAAACCGCTACACCAACCGCTACAGAAATTCCAACGTTTATAATTTTGTAGCGGTTATATATATAAAACCGCTACGAATATCCAAGCCGTTAATTGTTGGGACATTCAAAATGTACTTGTTCAGTATTAGTAGCGGTTACATATATAAAACCGCTACTAATATTAAAGCCGTTGGACATTAAATATAAAAATATTTTTCTAAGTTGTAGCGGTTATACATAACATAACCGCTACAAATGTGCACAAAGGTGGGAAATTTCAAAATTCAAATGATTTGAGTGTTTGTAGCGGTTATTAGTGCATAACCGCTACAAAGGTACATATTTGTAGCGGTTTATGAAGGTAAACCGCTACAAATATATATGTGTAGCGGTTATTATTTTATAACCGCTACGAAAATATATTTGTAGCGGTTATACACTAATAAAACCGCTACTAATATTAAAGCCGTTGGACATTAAATATAAAAATATTTTTCTAATTGGTAGCGGTTATACATAACATAACCGCTACAAACCTACATATTTGTAGCGGTTTCTGAAGTTAAACCGCTACAAATAGAGATATGTATGTTTGTAGCGGTTATTAGTTTATAACCGCTACAAATATATATGTTTGTAGCGGTTATACAATAATAACCGCTACAAACATACATATTTGTAGCAGTTTTAAGTTAAAACCGCTATAAATATAGATATACTTTATTTTTTTTTTAAATTTAGATATAAATTATTTCAACGCGATCTAATAATATAAATATAATTATATAAAACACAATAAGAAAATTCTGAAATAAAAACTCATAAATATTTACAAATGTTTAAACAAAAGAAAATGTCCTAAACTAAGGAGCTGGGGGCTGATCCTCTGGTGCTCCCTCAGGTGGGGCTCCCTCAGATGCTGCTGGATCGGGCCGCTGCGCAGAGTGAACCGCACCATCGTCATCAGCAGGAGGAGGAGCAGTAGGAGGAGGAGTAGTACTCGGGACGACGTAGCGAGGGACAGGGGGAACTGCTGGATGCTGCTCGTCCGGGAACAGGCGACTCCATGCTCCCTCGAGCATGGTGTTCGCGATCTCACGCCACTGCGTCTGCTGAGCGTACATCATATCTGCGTGCATCTGCAGCAGCTGCTGCTGCTGCGCCATCTGCTGCTGCGTCATCTCCAAATCTGACCGCAGCTGGTCAATAGACTCGTCCCTCCGACGTCTGACCCCTCTAGAGCTGCCAGCCTCAGAGGCGGCGCTCCTGCCGTAGACCATGCTGGGTCTGGCGCCTATCCCCATACCCCGCACGCGTCCGGGGTGCTCAGCCTGAGCCAGACCCACCTTCAAAGGAGCCGTCGGGTCCACTGACCCCTGTGACTCCTCAGGCTGGGTCTGTCGCAGCGCAGCCTGCGACAGCTGCATCCGCTCCTGCCATTTTATGAAACAATTAATAATTAGCATTTTTCATTATTAACTTGGTTTTATGAAAAATATAATACTAAAATTACTTACAATGGCCGCCTCTGCCTGTTGAGAGGTCGCAGTCCCGTCACGGTGTCTGTGTGTGATGGCGTACAGCTCCGCATAGTCTGTCTGACGGTTCTCCTGCTGTGCCCTCGTCTCCTGAAACAATTACAAAACAATTAGTATTATGAAATAATTAGCTAAAAGTAAGTGAAGCACTTGAAAGTTACCAGCTCGCTGTAGGTCATAGCAAAAGTCTTCGATCCTGCTGTGTGGTGGATCGTCTGCTGCGCCCGGATCTCGGCGTTCCTCCGAGCACGCTCCTGGAAAAAAAATTAAATGTATTATAATTTAAAATTAAATACAAATTAAATTGATATTATAATTTAATATTTAACAATTACAAAATTATATATCAAAAATCTAATAAATACATTACCTCGCTCCTCCTGAACTGGACGAAACGCGCCCAGTCGTTCGGCGGGACGCCGTCCGGGACGCTCTCCTGCAGCTGCTCCAGAGGCATCGTCCCGTCCCCATCCACACTATGGAAGAGACGGTTCCTCCTGTTCCTCCAGGCGTCGCCCATCTTCATGAGGGCGTACCTCTTCCGGTTGGCCCGGACGGCAAACCGCAGCTGAAAAAAATACATTTAAATATCAATAATTATAAAAACCATAATTTAAAAAAAATAATTAAATAGAATTAATTAAAAAAATATTAATTAAATAGTTTTAATTACCTGAACCACCTCCTCCCAAGCCTGGTCCTTCGGCCCCTTCGGAATGTGCCTCCACGTCGGGAAGTGAAGGGGGAACCGCATCCAATTCGATCCCAGGTCGCTCAGGAAGCGGTTGAGCAGGTGACCCCCATTGTGGATCGGCTGGTCAGTGCCCTCGTTCCACGGCACTATAACTCGCAGGGACCGGTCCATGCTGTTCAGACCGGTCACATCCAGCCTCCTCGTCGACACGTTCCCCTGCTCATCTGCACAGTTGACCGCACGTTAGATAAATTATAATTCAAAGTTAACATTTCAAATTTAAATAAATAACTTACTAAATTAAAAAAGTAATTTACCTTCGATCTGCACCTCAAACCCAGTGGACCGCGAAGACGACCCTCGTGGGTTGTTCTGCTCCCGAGCGTCCTCCTGATCGAGGAACTGCTCCATCTCCCTGAACCCACCAAGCGGGATCTCGAACTCCTCCTCATTGAGGAAGTCCTCAACGCTAATCTCTGGCCCCTCCACCTCAGGCACCTCTGGTGCGGTCGTCGCCTGTGGGATCGTCGGCGGTACCTGTGGGGGGATGAGCTGAGATGCCGCGGTAGCCCTGCCTGCGCGCTGCCCCCTCCCTCTGCCCCCTGCCCGGCTGCTGCCACCACCGTAAAGTCGGTCTGGGGACCTGAGGGGCCTTCCCCTTATCCTGTCCTGAAGCCATATCAACTGTACAAATTTAAAAAAAAAATATTAGTCCATTATTATGCAAAAATATAATAAAAATACAAAAATAAATAAAAATACGTGTTTTATACGTACCTCAAGTGCGAATACTGCGGAATACTGACCAAAAACTCCTATAGAGACGTCTGAACGCTCAAATCTCGAAGAAATCACTCAGAGAAATCTCAGGAAACAAAATGGGCAAACGGAGAAATGAAGGAGGAGGGGGGGTATAAATAGCCCAGATATTAGTAGCGGTTATTAAAATAACCGCTACTCTAACTGCTACAAATTTAATTATTTGTAGCGGTTTTACAATAACCGCTACAAATGTTCACAACGTTTGAAATTCTGTAGCGGTTATTGCTTAGAACCGCTACAAATGTCCGCTACAGATGTCTGGACTCTTTAAATTCTGTAGCGGTTATAGGGGCAATAACCGCTACAAACGTATGACTTTTGGTATTTTGTAGCGGTTATTGTCCCTATAACCGCTACAACATCCTGTGTTGGTATTTTGTAGCGGTTTTTGTGCATTAACTACTACAAAATAACCGCTACAAGTTTTGGCGGGAATTTCGCGCCAAATTTGTAGCGGTTTTTTTTAGTAAACCGCTACAAATAATCTTGCCGCTACAAATTTGTAGCGGTTTAGGTAAGAACCGCTACAAATACCATAATTTGTAGCGGTTTAATATAACCGCTACAATTCCACCGCTACAAAATACCTTTTTTTTTGTAGTGACTGGTGCAGAATAGTGGGGCTGGGCCTTACTCTTGTATACATGCAGATGATATGTTTATAATGTTCATTAATTGGTGCATACATGGCATATATCATATTTACTTTTCGCATTTTCTATGAACGATAGTATGTTTCTACTGGGATTCTCCGGAATCTCACCCTATTTTTAATAAACACCTCAGCGGGTACCAGTGGTCTAAAGGAAAAGATGTAGACGCCGGAAAGTGAGCGACACGTGTTTCGAAGCAAGAACAAGAACGTGGTCATAATTAGTCTATTTTGTGATATTTTGGTAAAAATTGTAAATAATAAAACTTCTTCTGTATTTTCTGTTTTCGTCGATGAACGATATCAGAATTGTAAACGAATATTTTTATAAGTATAATTGTACTTTTCTGTATGCCCATTGAATTCTATCTTTATTACTCTTCGATTATCGAAATGGAAACGGGTGTTGAGAACGTGGAGGTGACAAGGCCTCCCATGAGGATCCGAGGGTTGAAATACCAAACTAGTCAATAATATATTTTAAATTTTATTTTTATTATTGTTGTTATTTTGATTTGATGACAACGCTTACCATGATGATCTTAGGTCTTGGGTTTTCACAAATATGTGAACATAGTCAAATTAGTCACGAAGATTGCTCATGAGTTTTTAACATGCTAGTAAACCGATTTGAATGGTCAGCTATAATTAAGTGTCTGTTTGAGTTGGTGGTAAAAACTACTTTTCTAAAATGATTTACAGAGTACGAGGTAAATATATTAGAAGAGTTTTGCCTCGACTTGTGTGAACGTGCTTCCCAAAACAAACCCAAACAGACCCTAACTTTTTTCTTTTCAAATTTTGGTTTGCAATTTAAGAATTTAATTTGCAGTTAAATTGTTTAAATCCAAATTCTTTCTTTTATTAATTCTAGTTAAGTTAATTGATGAGAATAAATTGAAAAACTTGTTAGAAAATGAATTTAAAGTTTTTGTTGTTGTTGTTGTTCTTAGAAAATGAATTTAGATCTTGACATTCCATTTATAAGAGAATAATCCTTGGTTTGATTTATGAATTGCGATAACAATGAGAGTATGAATAATAGGAGGCAAAAATTGAGGAAAAGTAGTTGCTGTTAAAAATTTTATTCATAATAAAGACGTGACAATCTTTTTACAGAGAAAATATTTGTTCTTTGCAAATTTTGTGTACTCAAAGTACTAGTTCTCTTATTTATGTACTTTTCGCCAATAAAATTTTCAATGATAAATGTTTTCTCAATTTTTCATCCAAAGTATTTTAAATATAAATGGTGATGTCATGCACATGCAAGCAACCAACGTGGAGGTGAAAAGGCCTCTATTTTTATAAAAAAAAAAATGGATGACGAACACCAAAAATAAATAAATAAATAAAAAGAGCAATGAATCAATGTCATGAGTAGAGGGAACGACATTGCATTAGCATTAACGCACTTGATGGGCAAGTAAACTGGGATGGCCTCAATCATAACAAAGTTGAAAAACTCTATACGAAACGTGATTATTTATGTTTTTGATGAAACACACTAAAATCTGGATAAACTCCTTGCTGCCCTTTGGATACCACTAAAAGAGAAGCAAATGTAGTTGCTGATTGGGTTGTTAAGGCTTTAATACAGAGGTCGTGTCCTGTTGATTGGATTTGAAAACCTCCTTCTTAACTTAGGAAGTTATTGGTGATGGATGCTGCTTTTGTTGTTGATGATCATGAATGAAACTCTCTTTTATTACTTTTTGGGTTTTGTTTCGGACTTCTATTAGTTAGCTTTTGTTATGCTTGTTTTTTCTTACTTTTAGACATTGTGGTTGCTTGTTATTATGGTTTTAATGAATGAAGGTTATTGTTCTGGACAAAAAAAAAAAAAAAAAAAAACTCCTTGCTGCCCTTGAAAGCCATCTATATTAATTAATTAATCCTTATTTTTGTTTGTTTATATTTAATTAGTTCATCCTGAGTTTATATATTTATAAGTGGGGAACCAATAGGGATAAAGTAATATGGGGAAAAATATGTGTAATATAATACATCCTTTTACATGAGAATGAACGCTCTGCTTGGATGAGAAGAAAATTGGCAAGAAAGAAAATGGAAAGAAGAGAAATCTAAAGAGAATATATAATCCCCTCTCTTGCTTGGATAGACAAGAGAAAATAGGAGAAAAGAAAATGAGCAAATATCAAAATGACTAAAATATTCTTATCCTTATATCAAAATGTATCTTATCCAAAATGAGATTAAATTTTAAGGATTTAATTACAAGCAATAATTTTAAGAAAAAATAATGTGGTTAAGTAAGAGTATATAAATATATTTAAATTAAATTTTTACAAAAAAATATTTATTTGTATATCATAGGAGATGATTTAAATACTTTTAGGCCAATATATGAATTTATGAGGGTAAGAAAATTTAATAAAATAAGTCTAAAAAGATAGAGGAAATGATCTAGTAAAAAAACTTAAATTAACATTTTATGAAATAAAAAGGGGGCAAGAGATAGCAATCAAATACGGCATAAAATTTAAAACCAACACTCATACCCCCCA
The DNA here is from genome assembly GCA_963855925.1 of Inga laurina. Lineage (NCBI taxonomy): Eukaryota > Viridiplantae > Streptophyta > Magnoliopsida > Fabales > Fabaceae > Inga > Inga laurina. The sequence goes on from OY979710.1 coordinate 12,230,722, forward strand.
ATAAAAAAACTCACACCCAGAAATCTCTATTTTTGTTTTGTTATTCTTCTCTATCCTCCAATTTCAGCGTGACATTACAGAGAAAGAGGGGTAGAAAAGGAAAAACCATTTTCTCCTTCAAATCTCTCCAAATTTAGAGAGAAGAGTTGGGGAGAAAATGGGGCGTGCCTGCCCCTCACCCCCATTTTCTCCCCAACTTTTCTTTTTTTCCACTTTTCCTCAATCATCGAAGCAGCGAAAAACTATTTCTCTCCTCATTTTCCAGCTTGATTTTCTTTCTTCCCTCCTTTTCTCCTCATCCAAGCAAGAGGGAAGTTAGAGCTGCTTGAAGTATATGGGAGAAGGACAAGTCGGAGCAGTTCGAAGGGTTTATTATGCATAGTACAATAGAAAATGAGCAACTATCAAGCCTATACTTCTCTAAAAACCCAAATGAATCTCTTCTTCCATTAGTGTATTTGCCGTGTGAGATAACAGAGTCCACTACTTTGATTCCATTTGTATGGGGCAATATGATGATTTCGAAAGATTTATGATCGTGCCTTCCATTTTTTATGTAAAAAGAGTGGTTAATATAATGTCTAATTTTGTTTCCAAAATGTATATTATGAGTTATGAGTATTTGGAAGTTTTTTTTTAATATCAATTTGTTAAAAATATAGCAAAGAGATTTAATTTTTTTTGATGAAATATGTAGAAAATGCCTTACACATCATGCTAGATAAATTTAGTTAGTGTTCGTTTGGAATAACTTATTTTTAGACAATAAGTGCTTATAAATCGTGATTCACAGTATACGAGGTAAGTATGTGAGATGAGTTTTATCTCGGCTTGCGTAATAAGGACTTATTATCCAAAAATAAGCCCAACCAAACACACATTTAGAGGGACATTACTATATTTAGCAGCGAAACAAGATGTGATGGTTGATCCTAATTATAAGACCCATCATAAAATTATAGAAATGATTTAATGATGTTTTTATATATGCCTCTAAGCTCTAACTAAGAGGTATTTTAGGTGATACAACCTTAATATTCATTCTAATCCCAAAAATGTTCTCTATATATATATATATATATATATATTATTGTCACACATACACAATATAGAGTGTTTCTCCAAATATATGGTCAAACTTATATCTGTTCCTAACTTAGAGAATCTGTAGACAAATTCGAACAGAGCACATGTATTGATTAATGATGAAGTTTCCTTTGAACTTTTCTCCTATATATGTTTGGATAGAGAAAAAATTAGGGGGGGGGGGGAAGAACACTAGGAGATAAAACTCCTAAAAATAATAAATTTTCTTACCATTTTAGGAAGTTTTTATTCCTAATATTACCTTCCTCTGTTTTTCTTTTTTCATTTTTCTCTCCATTTAAATATAGAGTTCGTGGCATATATATAAATATGTAAGGCAAGGCACTGCCAACATATGCTACCTTAGCATAGAGAAAAAAGTTGGAAGCAGAAAATGGGGAAAGGGAAACAAACAGAGAGAATAAAAAAACATAAAGAGATAAGAGGCTTGTTTAATTCCATAGTCTGTTTTTATGCTCCTAGAAAAGTCCTCTAGCTAGAGTAATTTTTCAGAACAATTTTTGGAAACACACATGAAACCTTGTTATAACTGACCATTTTGGTGACCCTCAATTGGGTCACTTGTGTGATTAATTAGAGGCTAGTGATTGTGCTTTCTTAGCATCTTCCTCCCAATTTATCCTAAACACAAACACCAACAACATCATCAAACACGTACAAATCCCAATCAAAAGTCCCACAAACAAACCCACAAGCCCCATCCCAAGCTTGAAGGCAAAAACCACTCCTAGCGGCAGAGCCACTACATAAAACCCACCGACATTAGCGTACATTCCCAACCACGGCCGACCTGTTCCTCGTACTATGCCGCCACAAACCGCCAACGGAAAATTAACCACCTCCACCATAGCCATCACCAACATCATCTTCTTCACGCCCCTTATGATTCCCCTCTCATGGCTGAATAGTGGGCCCCACATTCCCCTCCCACACACCATCACCAACCTTCCCATCACCCCACACATCATGCCTAGTCCCAAAGAAACATAAGCCGATCGGTAAGCTTGGCTCGGCTGGTTCGCGCCGAGCTCGTTTGAGACTCGAATGGAAACACAAGTGGCTAGTGATAGCGCTACTGAGAAAAGCAAGTAGTCTAGGTTTAGCACGATGGTTAGCACAGAAACTGCTTGCTTAGGGTTATGTAAGTGGCCAGAGAGCAAGACAAAGATCTCATAACACCACCATTCTAGGCATGTGTTGAGACAACATGAAACACTAAGCTTTATGAGTCTAATCCAGTCCTTAATTCTCCGAATATTCCACCAACAACCTCCTCCTTCTGTTGTCCACCTGGTTTTATTTTCTTGTCTGTTTTCGAGGATTATAACGTAAACGGCCAGCAGAAACACCAGAATCAGATCAGTTATCCAAACCGCCATCGAGATTCCTTTCATCCCCATTGATCTTGAGAGGATTATGTTAATGGGTATGTGAAAGGAAAGTGCTATAACTGAACAAAACATAGTAGGAAGGACTATGTTTTGGGAGCTCAAGTAGGATTTTAAAGGACAAAGAAATGAGGTGGCTAGTAAATCAGGAAGGAGGTACAAGACAAAGTTCTTGGCCACAAGAGAAAAGTCCTTTTGTTGGCCAAAATATATTAAGATTTTATCAATGTTAAGCCACAAGAAAGAGATGGGAATTGTTACTGAAATCAATAACATGGTTGTCATGAGAAGGGTCTTGCGAAGGAGCTTGAAGTTTCTTGTTCCATAAGCTTGTCCACATATGGGTTCCATGGCGCCACATAGACCATTGAGGATGGAGAAGCCGGTGACGTTGGCGAAGGTGATGCCGAGGGCACCTCCGGCCAAGGTTAGGTCTCCGAGCCGGCCCAAAAATGCGGTGGTGATGGCTGTCTTGGCGAACCAAGCCAGATTCATGGCAACTAAAGGAAGGGTTATTCGGCTTTGAAGTTTCAACTCTGAAACTAGTGTCTCCATGAGACAAGACAGTTTCTTTGTTTCGTCATGTTGGCTGTGTTCTGATATACATGAAGCAGACATTTTTGCTGAGTTAATTTCCACATGAATCGGTTTAAGTATGAGTCACGAGTTGCGTGATATACTATAAGAATATAACATATATACAGCTCGTGACTAATTAGAAAAGGCCTTGTAATGTTTGTAAGTGCTGGGATTGGAGTACGGGGTCCTATATGAATTTGTTTAAATAAAAAAATTAATTAATTCCGATCCACAAACTCTTGTAAAATAATAACTTACATATTGGATGATAAAACTTTTCAAAAAGGTAATTAAATTACATAAAGAAGTAGGGAGTAGTACAAGAAGTCGAAGAATCAACACAAGCTTGTAGCATACTTTAATTAGGTTGATTCTCATTGTTGATTCCGAGTTAGGTTTAAAAGTGAGGTTAGTTATGGCTTTAATGCATTTAATCAGAATAAAGGGACGGTTAGAAATTCTAGATTCGTACGATCCAGGAACTTCAATTTTTGATGTGCGAGGAATATTTAAAACATGAATATTGCGCGCGCGCATATAGAGAGAGAGAGAGAGAGAATAGTTTTTTTTTTTTTTTGCCAGAGAGAGAGAGAGAGAATATTTTAAATGCAAAGCATTCTAACATCAAATCTAGGAAGGAAGGAAAGAATAACTATATGTGGAGTGAGATTTTAACTGCAACGCCATCTAAAAGATTTAAATTTTAATTGATGGCTTAAAGGTGACCCATCCACTCTAATGTGTGTTGGATTAGTTTTTCAGAAGTGTTTACAATATACGAAATTAGTATGTGAGATAAGTTTGATCTCAATCGTTGTGCAAAATAGTAATATTTTTAAAACTATAGTTTGGGGATTTTTCAAACACGCATTAATAGACGCAAACTCAAACAAGCTTAGGGTTAGAATTCGATGTAGCCAGATCCACCCTAACACTATAACTGAAATATTAGGCATTCAAGAAGGCCTATCTATTTAATTTGTTAAAAAGGAAAACACGTTAAAGTCAATATCTTATACAATTCGATTGTAAAATTTGTTTTGTCTCGTCAAAATATTACATATTTTATTTACAATTTCACAGTGAGCTCTGTATTTCATCGGCTGGATTATTAATTTTCTTCAAACCTACAGTTTCAATTAAAGATGGAGAATTGATAGAATAGAATCATCTGTTAGGGGGGAAAAAAGAATACTAGAATATAATAGAATCTTCTATCTAACCCTCAGCTTTTGATTCTCTGCTTTTTTTTTTAAAGTCATAAACAGGTGTGCCTTTTTATGATTTTTTTTTTCATTTTCATAAAAAGAATACAATAATAAAACGCATGGAAAGTGGCTCTAACAAATTATTATAAAATTTTTTGGGGTGTGCTTTGTCGAGGAGATACATAAATTTTTATTTATTTATATTATTAAAAAATCAAGACAACAAGCTTAAACATACTTAGATGGCAAGGTATTGGAACATTATATATATGTTATATGTATTGCCTGTGACCTGTTGCAATTTCTTTTTTCCCTTTTTTCTTTTTTCCTCTTACCCCAACATTACACACACACATATTATTTATATTGCATGGGGTTTGCCGGTTTGGTGAATAAATCATATTATTCATTTTTTCTATTTGCTTTTATAAAAACGTATTTTTAATATGTATTATTGCATGTAATCTGAGGAATGAACTATATTGTTCTTATTGATTCTGCAACTCATATTTCGTATCGCGATTATCTATATTCAACTCTTATGACTAATATTTGAGATAATTTACATAAAAATATATTTATAGTCATCTTTAAAGAAATTATTGTGGTATGGTGACTACCATACTCACATACAACTCCGTACCCTACCTTTGAAGTATTGTTTAAAAAATAAAAATAAGTTCTTATTACACGATCTTCCAAATAACAATAGATAATAGTCATTATTATCTCCTATCCTTAATATAAAACATATTTACTTAGTTTGATTAGATTAAAGAAGTTCGTTAAATTAGTTAATATGAGATATATTTTCTAAAATACCCTAATCATCTTTCTTAATTCTCTCGTTTTCCCTCCTCATTGATTATTGTTGATGGATCATCAATATGAGTAAATTAGAAAGAGATTGACAAATGTAAAAAATATGTCTTATGTTTAGGGTCAATATTAACTTTCCAAATATGTCCTATATTAAGAACCAAAGAGAAAATATGATGTGAACCTGAAAGGCAATTTCAGCACTTTGGAAGAGATTACTCAAGTGGAGGAGTTCCCAAAATCAAAGATGTAGCTTCAACAAGTTAAAGCTTGTTTTTGAAGCCCAAAACACCATATTAAAAGCTTGAAGCATAAACGTACGCTTGGAAGAGGCAAGTTTGGCCATAGTCTTGTGTATTTTGGCCCAATCAAAGGACGTAGACCCTATAGCCCAATCTGTCTCCTCCAAGCGTACGTATATGTTTCAGGCATTTAATATGGTGTTTTGGGCTCCAAAAACATGTTTTGACTTCTTGAATCTGTATCTTTTGTTTTGGGAACTTCTCCATTTGAGCAATCTCATGCAAAGTGACAAAATTACCCTTCAGGTTCACATCAGTATATTACTTCATGTTACACACACATATTGAAGTGTATTATTTTACATTAATTTCCTTAACACGAAGGGCATAGAAATATGAAAATAATGACCATACCAAGAGAACAAAACCTAACATGCCTTTGTTTCACTTGGGACAATTTTAAGTCACCCTCGTTAAAGAGAACATGGTCCCGTTTGTACAGGGAGATAAAAAAAAAAAAACAGAACATAGTCCCGTAAGCCCAGATAGATGAACATATTGCTGGGCTTGGTGCTACGGTTATTTCATTAATGGGTTTGCCCTTGGTTGTGGTCCAGTCGAAGCATTGGGAGAGGCATCCTAATTTGGAGTCTTGTCCTTAGATCGTGAGTGAGCCTAATCCCTTTTTCTAAAATTTTTGTATAAAAAGAAAAAAAAAATCTCATGCATAACTAAGTACATCCATCCAAGAAAAAAAAAATCAAAATTGAATAATATAAACCAACAACATCGTAGCATTTATGTCTTTTTTTTTTTCCTTTTCAAAACTCATCCACTCATTATATTCATAGAAAGTTCAAATTTACAACATTTGGTTCAGAAAAGACTCAAGAAAAGAGTTTAGTGTCATTGGACTATAAAAACCCAGACTAAAGTTACATCATGCTTGAACTACGTAGGGGCTTCTGAGGATATATTAACCTTTCCATAGCAGTTATCATATATTTTAATATACATATTTGGTTCATCATAATTCTCCCACTGTAATGATCATTCCTTAAAAATTGAGAATTTAGATTATCATCATTTTATTTTATTTTATTTTGGTGCATTTTGGAGCTCAAAGCTATGACTCATTTTTTTAATATTGAAAGCAAAATTGAACTATTCATTCAATTCACAATAGAAGTATGATATAACTATAGCAGGTAGTTAAAAATAGTAGTTAAAAGAGTTATATTTTTAAAAATGTAATTTTCTAAAAAATTCAAATATGCCCTCGTCAAAAATCAATACTGCAACAATTATAACAACAATAAGTACTTATAAATTCTAATTAATTATATATCAGGGAAAAATAAAGACAATATTAAATATTTTTAAATGAAATTTATATTTTTGATCATGACAAGAATGGGAAGAATAAAACTGAGGTCATCCTTACTGCAAATGCCAAGAAATGAAAGATAAGACATTTTTAATATGACTTAAATCCACTGAATTTTCCAAATTTTCCCTTTTAATAATGAATATTGACAAAAAAGATGTTATACATTTTCTCTCACCTACATTTTTTATTGGGGTAAAATTGGAAAGCAACCATAAATGACTCTCAAGCTGGATTTATATATAGGAATTTTTTTTTTTGAAAAATTAAACTTATAATAAGGACCAAAGTGGTAAATACTGCTTCTGATCCTTAATATAAAAGCCGATTGACTTTTTTTTAGATATATTAAGGAAGTTAAATAAATTACTTAATCATAGTATATCTTATAAATAATTAGATTATATATTAGTTTATAAGTCAAATAAATTAGTTTGAAAAAAAATGATAAATATAAATATTTTAATATAACTTAATTAACTTCCTTAATTTATCCTAAAAAATCAATTAGCTCTTATATTAAGAACCGGACGTAGTATTCTCTCTTATGAATTGTGAGAGAAGTGAATTAGGAGGTTAAGGGGCTGTTTGATATGAGGGTAGGGGAACAAAAGGAAGGGAAAATAAAAATTTTTTAAAGTTGAATTTAAAAGAATTGAAGAATTATCGTTATAAAATTTTAATGAAAAAAAAGAAAAAATATAAAAGAATATAACAAATTAATTAAAAAATTTTAATCCAACCCTTCTAATTTTTTAAAATTCAATTCATAAAAATTTTTCTAATCTCTCCCCATCCCATCAAATTACTCCTACAAAACAAGCAAGCCATAATGGAAATAATGGGAAGGTTAATGAAAGCGGCGACCAAAAAAATGATTCCCAATCAGAAGCCTCCAGTCACATGCGTACATAAATTTGTCGCTTTCTGAGAGGAATCTGACATTAAATTAATGTAATAATCCCAACCATTAACTTTAATTTAATCACTCCCCATGTGATCTTGAGTCTTCCCTCGAGACAATATATTGAATTTGGCGCTAACCACCTTCTCCCAAGTCCCAACTATATTTTCAACTTCAACCTTTTCATTTCCAAACTCTCACAAGTCATACTCATAAAACATAACCTTCATTATCAATATGCTTCATCCTTCTAATTGTAATTAATACTACTTCCGATTTTACACTACAAACTAGATTTTATATTAAATATAAGAGATTAAGAGTTATTAGTAATTAGTGTATATATATTCCATTTGTTTCTAAACATAAGGCTGTTTGAGAGTTTTGGGCTTTTGGTTGATCCAAAATATAAGGTTTCATCATACTCTCTTATATAAAGCATTAATTCTTGATTTCCTATAACACCCCTAATTATTGGGACCTTTTAATCTCTATGCATTAAATTTAAATAATCATTAATGTTAGTGGTTGTTTTGGAGAAGTGTCATAGTTTCTTTACACATTAATTACAAATAACCGTCTTAATTATTTTAGATTTATGAATTGGCTATAAAGACCTTGTATTTAGAATCAAGATGAAGTATGCATGAGTGTTGTGTGGATATTTGTGTACATGTGTAAATACTTACATAAGATATCGGGGTGCTCTATTGTTGTTTTAATGTTTTTGGTCGTTTCAAATTACCCTATTGTTTGAGTTCAATACTTATTTTAGGTTATTGTTTTTTCCCAAGCATACCCTCATTCAACTCTGCACCTCTATCTATCTCATTTTTTTATCAAAACAGAGCTACTCTAACGGTATAAGACCCTACTAGATCTCTATAGGTTTAAAGTTTGAGTCGAAAAGAAAACACTTATATTCAAAGGGGTAGCTAGAAATCCCAAGCTAAATTAATAGAATATAGAAAAAGAGCCAATGATTGGAAATAATATAAAAAATAATCACATTATTATGTGACCAGAAAAAAAAATTATATATCAGTCTCTCAATAAAACTATTGCATAAATAAGTGTCTCCAAGTCCATATGAAATAATTATTTTACATTAACTAATGATTTTATTATCATCATATGTTTGACCAAAAAAATTATCATCATATGCAAAACCTAAACAACAAAAGAATTAAAAAAGGACCGAAGATAAATTAATCATTAATGTGCCGAACTCAAAAATATAGTTATCATAAAAGAATTATACTATTACCGTTAATTAATGAGTAACTAATTATTTTATTTTTATAGAGTACTTCTTTGTCTTTCTCTCTCTAATTAATTAAATTTAGCGAAAGATTTTATTCAAATTTATTATCTTCAAGTTGAGGAAATTCAGATCTTTCTTCAGGAGCCTATACATGTTACTAGCTCGGACCCTACACATATGGGTCGTGATCCATCGAAAGTCAATGAGACATTTATTAATCACATATTTAAGACCCAATATTACGGGTTTTTACATATTTTTCTGGTTTTTTAATCAAAATTTATTCATTAATCCAAGCCCGAGGCAATATATAAATAATAATAGATCACATAAATATATTGGAGACCATGATTTCGATGTGGAATTACAAAACGACAGAACATGATAGTCACGTTCAAATCCAATGCATCTTTTGTTATATGCTGAATTTAAGGTCTTAATTAGTGGTGTAATTAATTCCTTATAACGACATAATAGTAGCTAGCATATCATTATGTGCTTTAATTACTCCCTCCCAATCTTTTTTATAAGAGTCCAAAATTACCTAGGTTCTTTTTATAAGAGCCTGACAAAAGTTTTCTAAACATTTAATGATTTTTTTTTTTTTCAATTTCACCCTAATTTATTATGTGAATTGCATTAATTAAAAGATTAGTGATACTTATTTACTTTATTTCTCTCCCTTACTTGCCCCTTATAAATAAGGAAAAACAAAGTTTGTTTCATGCATACTTATTATTTTTAACTAATTTTAACAATTTTCTTAAACTATGTAATTCAGTGATTGATCTCTTATAAATAGGACCGGAGGGAATAATTAATTAATTAATTAGGTTTAGATTAATTAGAGCCCGTGAACGCAACGTTGGTACGACTTTGAATGAATGGAAACCAAAGCTGGCTTCTGCTTGCAATTTCGAATACAGACAACTTGACGCTATCCTTTCGATCTTCTGAAAGTCTAAGCAGTATTGGTGGACGATGGACCCACTAATTAATTATTATTAATTAATAATAATTAATCAGGAATCTCTGTGGTTCAAATATCTCTATCACGTTCACTATAAGAGAAATTTAATGCTAACATCACCATTTAGGTCTGATTGTGGATCGAGTTTTTAATCTGTTAATGTCTTTATTCAGATAAAGTAAAGAAAACCGTTTGATTAGAGTTTTAATTAAGATGAGTTAAGATGAAACTTATAACTTTTTAAAAACTAAAATATAAAACGTGCATAAAATAGTAGAATATTTGCAAATTTGAATAGGATTATCTAGCATATTTCTCTGCATAGGATTATTATCTTAACTCAAGAGATCAATTTAATAAACTGCTTTATGCATAAGACACACACACACACACACACACACACACACACAAACACACAATTATTAATATTAGGTGAACAAAAATTCACAATACTTATTTCAATTTCGTGTTATATGTTAATTAACAACTTTATTGAATATTCATGTAGAACAATGACGTCATGAATTTTCAATCCTATTAATTAGGATACACTGTAACTTAGGGATCATCCAATTAATTATGGCTTTTCCTGCATAGAGAGAAATCCAACGTTGTAGGAACGTCGTCAGTTTAATGCATAAATTAAAGAACCTTGTATAGTGTCGAAAGGGGTTATACCCCTTGAACAAAAAAAAAAAAAAAACTTATGTCGTGTCTGAAGAAAGTTGAACAAAAAGTTGTCAATATTACAGCTGGGTCTATACTTAATTAACAGTCACCATGCATGCACTTTCAAAAGAAGAAACTTAGATAAATACAGTTTCACACAACATTGAACAAAGAAAAAAGCATTTACTTTCAGTTTTCAAACTTAAATAATCCTCTTGTAAAGGTTCTTAAATCACACATGAACTGTCTCTCGACCACTGAGACTCTTGGGTTGATAGTGTTAAACGAATATATATATATATATATATAAAATCAGAAGAAGTCAGAGATTAAAATTAATTAAGCTAGCCATATATGTAGACACTAGATAGTTACGTTATACAAAGATAGGAGGTCAATGTCAACAGTAGTAGATCATTAATTGAGGCTTTAGGGATATAGATCCCTGGTTTTGTCATCATGTGGGGAAAAAAATTAGGCCTTTAGATCTGTGATTGGGGCAAATGAACACTTGTAATTGGTTTTCATTGATGACTTTCTATGTCGTATTAACCTGTACCTCACATGATGCACAGATATATATATATATATATCTTAATTAATTTGTCTGCCAATCACTTAATCTGCTGCTATATATATATAATTAGGTGCATTTAAAATTGGAGTCAATGTGTGTGTGAACGCAGGAAAAAAGCAACGGAATTGACCCAAGGGTAGGAGAAAATGATATGGTAACGGTAAAACTAGCAATATACTAATAAGCTACTGTATTATTGCTTGTTGTTTATATATCTATCGGTATCTAACCTAGCTAAAAACCCTAGACTTTTTGAGAGAGAGAGAAGGGTTGGAATATAAATGTTTAATTTGATGAAGGCTTAAGATTATTCTGGATTAATTAAGCGTGAATACATTTAGAGAGAGAGATAAGTACAACAGAACATGACGGCAAAAAAAAAAAAAAAAAAAAACAGAACATGATTGTGTTTTGTGGCTAGTAGTAATTATAGGCATGGAAATTCACTGTTTTGCTTCCTCTCTCTCTCTCTCTCTCGCTCTCTATAGAAGAATGAAATACGTGCGTTCTCTATCTAGCTAGTCATGCCAAGCTGAAGCTGATTAGATATATATGAAGTTATGAGCAGAAGAGAGTGAAGAGAGTTTGAATTAATATATTAAACAATTAATTGGGTTTGAAGGGATAGAGCTGATGAAGTGAATTGAGGATAAGACTTGGAGTTGAAGGAAGCATGCCACAGGCAGAGAGAGAGAGAGAGAGAGAGAGAATCTTTGAGAGAGCATGGGTTTTAGGGCCGACAGGTAAGAGAATGGTGAATTGAGTCTGTCTCTCTGCCATTTTTCATCTTGTGTTGCTTTTGGAAGCCACATACATAGGAATATACAACTACTACCTTTAAGTTTTTTTTAACAAATTAAAATAAAGATATTTGAATATTTTTTTCCTCACAGAGTGTAGGGTTTTGTTTGGTTGAAACTAGAACTCAAACAAGCAGAATTATATATGTTCGATAAAAAAAAATCATATAACACTATGGTCAACTAACAGAGCAACTCTTGTTTCTTTAAAAAAATAATGGTGTGTTAAAGAATAGAAATTCAGAAGTGAGTAGGAAATTCATGAAAAGCACAACATGCATTTCTAGTTTGTATAGCTATCTTATTGAATTGCATTCAAGCATTGCTGATCTAATTAGGGTATCATTTTCAAAGGTGCTTTTTTACATATTCACATGAACTAACTCATACTTGAGAAGCAACTTACAAAGCTCACTCGGCTGGGACCAACTTTATTGGCTATAATCTAAAATTCTAAATAGAATTTTTTACTATATATATAAATCAAAGGGATAGAAAACCTTAACGTATGAATGAATATGATAGTAATAGAGAGAGAGGGAGGGAGGGAGGGAGAGAGAGGGAGAGGGGGGGGGGGGTATAGAGATTCGAGATATAGAGGAAGGTGGTGGCGTAAGTGTGGGTTCTCTGCTTGTCAGCGCTAACCTCGCGTCTTTTCCTCTCTTCTCTCTCCCCTCTCCACTCTGTATTATTCTCTCCCCGCCCCCCTTCCTCATATCCTCTTTAATATATTGATACTAAATATAACACTTAATTAGCTTTTTTTTAAATAATAAAGAAATTAAATAAGTTACTTAATTATATCATATATTACGTATGATTAAATTATATATCAGTTTATAAGTTAGATAAATTAATTTAGAGGAAAAAGATAAATATAAATACTTTAAAAGCAATGTAACCAGCTTTCTTAATTTTCCCGTAAATGTCAACTAAATCTTATATTTAAAACCGGAGGTAATACCTTATACCTTCCTTCCAGTTCCTATCTTCATTTTCCTAGCTACTACTCACTCTGGTCACTAGCTACCTTACTATAAAATGAAGAAAAAAAGATACTTAATTTATTAACTTTGTCTTAAAATAAAATATTTTGTTTTAAAATTTTATCATATTTAAGAATAAAGAGAAATATCAGTTCGACTTCAAGCATTCTCTTAATAATATTAAGGCTTATATTTAAGAACAAAAGGGTTTTTTTTTTTTAATAGTGGGGGTGGGTGAAATTGGGATTTTAGCAACAAGGGTGTAATTCAACCCTTGTTGGATAATATCATTTCATTAATTACAAATACAAATTTTCATTAATTACAAATACAATTTTCTCTCCTGTAACTGTGGATTTTCTTTGAAGCTCCAAGTTTTTTATTCTGCACGAGTACTGAAACATATTCAGATGACAGGGATGGATACCCGAAAGACACGGGGGATGAGACACGTGTCGTGTCAAGAGCCAGTGGACCTCAACCCTTGAAACTTAGACTTTGGGAATATATGGAATTTGCACAGACCACTCCAAACCCTGCATGTGGGTTTCATAGAAATTTGAACTCCCCACCTTACTTGACAGATACTTGACACGGTTCCGTTTTAATTATGCCAGCTATGACCTTCTTTTATAAAATCTCCCACACACACACACACACACACACACACACACACACAACAGCCACCTCTTCCTTAATTCCCATTTCAATTCCCAGCTAAACCACCAAAACAAAAAACAACATACCTTAAACCTCCCATATATATGCATATACATATATATGCTTATTACAACCTATGATCCATGTCACAACCAGCTGAAGTGTGCGTGTGCGTGTGGTCCTAAAACTGACGCACTCCTCATTAATGATATCTAGCTATATATTTTCAGTTCAAAATCACAGAAACATGTATTTGCCCATCAACATCAGTAAACTCTGTGTATCTGAAAATTAAGGTATTAAAACCCGGACCGGGTATTGAATCGGTCGGGATATTGGGTTAAGGGTCAGTGGGTCAAACCGGGGCCAAACCAGGGCCAAACCGGAGCTAAACCGGGACCAAACCGGTGAATAATTAAAAATTATAGGCTTATAGTATGAAATTCTAAAGGAAAAGGTTTAAAATTTTTTTTTTTTAAATTGGGACTCGGACAGGACCGGTCTAGTGACCGGTTCAGTAGGTTCCAGTCGGGTCCATGAACCCTGCTGAAAATACACCTATTAGGAAGATGTGGAAGTTACAGGCAATATATATATATATATATTTATATCTGAATTCTTTTTAGCTTCAAATAGAGTTGACACACACACACAGCTGGTGTAGTGGTTAGAATGATAAGAAAGTTTTAATGATGAAATGATAGATGGAGTTGCTTGCTGTGTGAGGAAGGTCAAAGCCTCCCATTGGCTAGAGATTGTAGTTTTGACTCAGTTTATGAGAGTTAATCTTGGAAAACTGAACGACGATAACCTTATTAAAGGGGCTTTTATATAAGCCTTTGGCTTTTTCCTGGTAAAGAAAATTGCTGCTTTATTTTCCTATCTAATTATCAATCAATCAATCATATATCAACAAAATAAAAGGAAAGTCAAAGCTTGACAACTCTCTACTTTGTTTTCATCTTTTTGCAATATGAATCATTAATACGCGATGATACACGGACACAATCTCTCAGCTTCATCAAACTGGCCTGGAGAGATATAAGGACAAAACTTGCTTACGTCTTCATGTCCAACTAAAAGACAAAACAACTCACTGAATTTCAAAAAATAGAAGAAGGGGAAGCATTTTTATTGTTGAAATATTGCTATAACAACACAAAGTTGGCCTAGTGATGTAAAGTCTCATTAGATCCCTCTTAGACTCGAAAATCCTAGAAGAGTCACATATTGGAAGGAACAATCATAAACACCGAACTCAAATACCAAATAATAATATAAAGAAAGTTCAACTTGTGTGTGGGTATTAGTGTGCATGAGGGAGCTAGAGAGAGCTGGTGGGGACCCTTCCACCGCCCATAAGCAAAACCAAAAATAATTTTTGGATCTTCTTTTTTGGCTGAACCAAACCCTAACCCCTCCAAGATTAGCCAGCTCCCTCTCTTTTTCTTTCTACTTACCGAAATAAAGAGAGAGAACCCTCCAAAACCTACCCCTAGCTCCTCTCTCTCTTTTCTGTTCAATCTCTTGTCCTTTCACTTTCTTCCCGTCAAATCGCTAAATGTGTTTCGTCTTTAGAGACCAGCTCAAGCAAATTCACTCCAACTTGTTACGTTCTTCACCAACTGAGGAATAGCTATATACTCAAGCCCAAGGTGAAAAATCAGAAGCTATATATATATATATATTATATAGCTCCTCCACTGTTTGTTTACTTTTGATTCATCAGAATTCGAATTCTGCAGTTATCGATCTGAAGAAGAAGTAAGTGATCTGTTTGAATTTATTAGAAATAAAAAAGAATTTCATTGATGGATCAAATTACAGCACATCCCCATTCTCTTCCTCCTCCATTTCACACAAGGGATCTTCATCATCCACACCATCAATTTCACTCTCTTCATCACCAAAACACAGAAGATGAGCAAAGCGGAAGCAGCGGCGGCCACAACCTCGCTCAGAAAAGGGATCGCGAAGAGAACAGCAACAGCGATGGCAAAGACATGGCGGCGGGGGCCTCCGGCGAGGGCGAGATCACGAGAAGACCCCGAGGACGGCCCGCCGGCTCCAAGAACAAGCCCAAGCCGCCCATCATCATCACGCGCGACAGCGCCAACGCGCTAAGGACACATGTCATGGAGGTCGCCGACGGCTGTGACATCGTCGAGAGCATCTCCAACTTCGCCCGCCGGCGGCAGAGAGGGGTTTGCATAATGAGTGGGACCGGGACTGTGACGAATGTTACTTTGAGGCAGCCAGCTTCTCCGGGAGCCGTCGTCACTCTCCACGGAAGGTTCGAGATATTGTCGCTGGCCGGATCATTCTTACCGCCGCCGGCTCCACCGGCAGCTTCAGGATTAACTATATATCTAGCTGGAGGACAAGGGCAAGTGGTCGGAGGAAGCGTGGTTGGGACACTAATAGCTTCAGGTCCGGTCGTGATCATGGCGGCGTCGTTTAGTAACGCCGCGTATGAGAGGCTTCCCTTGGAAGAAGATGATCCCTCCATGCCGATGCATGGTGAAGGTGGCGGTGGCGAAGGCGGAATCGGGTCGCCGGGCGGAGGCGGTCAACAGCAAGGAGGGCAGCTTTTAGGGGACGGAAATGCAACGGCTCCACTTTTCCATGGCTTGCCTCCAAATCTTCTGAATTCTATACAGATGCCATCGGAAGCGTTCTGGGCTGCCGGTCGGCCTCCATACTGATGAATGATGACGACGACAATCATTTGAGACATGGGACGCTAATTAGAGAAATATGGATCTAAGGTACGAGGAAACTGAGATGATTAATTTATTGCTTGCTTTCGTTTTAGCGTTTGTGTGCGAGTTTGACGGTAATTAATTAGATGGTATGTTTAGTCTATCAATTCCTACCTCCAATATCAATATTGAGACTGTAAATTGTGATTGTGATGATATTATTATGATATGATATAATCCTATGGGTGAGTTTGAAACTTGTCGTAGTACTAGTAGTTTTACTTGTAGGAGTAAGTAGTTGTCGGAAACACAAGAAGAAGAAGAAGATGGACGAAGAAAATAAGGTTATGATAATATTCTAGCCTAAGTAGTGTTGTGCGTTGATTTGTAAAACTTACTTCATCAGTTGTTGATCATTAATTCATTGAATGCAACTTCTCTCTCTCTATATATATCTTATAGTAGCTATCAGTTTCTCTGAGAGTATGAGTATATAGTAGTAGCACAAGAATGTGATGAAGGTAAATTCATGAGAGGAGTTATATAGGATATCGCTGTTTTTAATACCCTCATTGAAAGAAAGCGACAGTTTCGATGGTTATGGTTATATTATTTTACGGTCTGGTTATGTTTTTAGGGTTTAGTGTTAATTAAATCTCAAATGGTTCACACATGCATTGTCTGATCAAAGCTCCTTTCCGAGGCACTCACCAAACTAAAAGCTTTAGTTTTCATTAGAAAGCTTCCTTCTTTAACATAATTATAAGCTTTCGAGCCGTTATATGTATGTATGTTTATATGTACCCTCTGTCTCTCTCTCTCTATATATATATATTATATATACAAGAAGGTTGAAGTTGAAGGTGCTTTGCTTCAAAAAGCTGGCTTAGCTAACAGCAAATTAATCATATCCTTTTATACCCTAATACCACTCTGGTCTTATTTATAAGTCTTTTTTGAATAAAAAATTTAGTCATATTTATAAGTCCAATTTCAGTGTAGTAAATGAGATTGTGACAATTTTATCCCTATTTATTATACCAATGAAAAAATAATTTAAAGATAGATTTAAAAGAAAGAATTGAAAAATACTTATTCATAAATGTAGGTATAGTTGAAAATTTACCCTATAGTCATTGAGTTAACTATCTCTCCTTAGTATGTGAGATTTAGTTAAAATAGATTTATAAATAGGATTAGAGTGATAACTAGGTAGTTTAAGACCTCTGTCTTTTTTTTTCCCATCTTTATTGATGTAACATTTCTAGGTACTGCATGCATATATCTCTCAATGTCACTTGGTCAAACGATTTTATAATGAGAGACAGAGAGAGAGCCAACTGGTTTGTTCTCTGAAAAGAGAGAGAATCTGTTGCTTTAATGTCTTCAATTCGTTTTGCTGCGAATAGAATTAAGTTATATATATATATATATATATATATGTGGAGGTAGGTATGTTACCAACCTATTAGTCTTGGTTGGAAGCTAAAACCAAAATTTTGGTTCTTCATGTATATATGTTGCGGCTCTAACCATATTCTTTCCACTTCCCATGTTCTCTCTCAGTTTAATTAATTACTAGAGTATTATTTTTTACACCAAAAGTTGGAGCTTTTCTCTTCCCCTAGCCTTTTGCATCGGACCAAATAATCATATTCACTATTCTTATTAGAGAATCTTAGGTAAGTGTTCATTAATTTCTCATAAAATATCAACAAGTGTTGGTGGGAGAAGGGTGTCTTCATTGACTTTCCTTTTCATTCAATGTCTTTACTATTAGATCAACTTTTAATGGTTGAAATTTAATGATAGATATAAAAAATTACTATAATTTTAAATATAATAAAAATATATCATTAAATCCCAACCATTAAAATTTGATCCAACAGTAGAGACATTAAATGGGGGGTAAATGGAGAGGGAGGTCAATAGAGACACCCTTCTCCCAGTGTTGGTAGAGGCATCAAATCAACAGCTTAAGCATGAGATCTCAAGTCGCCTTTGAGAGAGTCATCTCTAACTTTAGGTCTAAATATGCTAGAATATGGTCAGCCATATCAAAAAAATAAATGTATCTAAAAAATATGGCAAGCAACAATTTGAAATTATGAGCCAAATTAACTTGTGAACTTCTACTTTTAACTGAAGTTTCATATCAATAAGCTACAAGACAATGGGATAAAATGTTGTCACTATAAGAAACTTGAGATTTAATTTGCAATTGATTTATGACTAACATTGGCGATAGTCAAAAATCCAAGAAAGCTATGATGCACCCATCCGTACTATGTTCATAGCAGATATCTGAAGGGAGAATTGTTATAAGGTCCCAAAGAAGAGATTTAATTATTAAAAAGTCTCAATGACAACTAAAAAGTACATAATAACAAGTTTTCAATGTAAAAAACGACAACACTTCATTTACTTGTCTTCGAGACTTTTTGGTAATTAAGTTTATTTCTTGGGACCTTATAATAATCCCCCCCCCCCCCCCGAAATTATTGTAAATCATATCCATCCCAAATTTCCTGGTTTTTAAATTGTTAGTAATATTTTGGCCAACAAAAATGTTAGTAATAGACTTGGTGACAGTGATTGGGTTATTCTTAAATAAGTTGTCCAATATTTATTAGATTAGTTAGTGGGAAGGTAATTGTGGAATATTTAGAAATCTAAAGCACTGTATAAAAAATGTTTATCACAAAACACGTATAGAAAACTTAATTGGTGCTTGAGAAAGTGTACGAAACTCATATATCATGGGGACAATTTTTACATTAGTGTCTTTAACTTTAACTAACAAGGGAACACATGGGGCAGGATTCTGCTAATCATTCTTGAACAAGACAAAAGATTCTTATCATTATACAAATTTTTTTAATTTTTGAAACAATTGGATATAGTAAAGCCTGCCTCCCATTGCTCCCTTAGACTCTGTCCTTTGTTCCTTCACAAGTTCTTCCTCTCATTTGACCACACTTCAGATTTACCTAAATATTTTAATTTTAATGGGAATAAACTTACATAAATTTTCTTACAAAGGTTTTTTCTAGTAAGAATGTGACTTATACTACCTCGGGACTATTTTATAAGCTTCAAATAATAAAATTAAGCAAATTAAAAATATTAGTTAAAATTGGTCCAAAACAACGAATATGTAAAAAATGCAACTTATTTTCCCAAAACACCCTTATTTATGGAAAGTGAGAGAGAGTGTATAAGAAAATAGATATGAGAAGGTCATAATTAATTAGGAAAAAAAATGAAAAAATGAATTAAATATTTAGACATCTTCCAAGTGTAGCTTATAAAGAAGACCAAACCCATTTTAAAAAAGCTTATAATAATCACAGGAGATAGTATTTTACAAAAACATGGATCCGAATTTTGTTGTTGATGTGATTTTGGACTTTGTTAACGAATAATATGTAAATATATTAATAATTGCTTTTTAAACTCTAAGACTTGTTCTAATATAATGAGCCTTCATAGCCTAATTCATTAAAACTTTTTGATACACGAAAAAAAAAAACAGAGATAAAATTTCCGGCATACATTTCAAAAATACCTTCACATTATAGTAACCCCATGTACTCCTCCAGTCATAAGAGGTAATCTAATTTGGAGATATTAGAGAAGTTAAATAAAGTACTTAATTATAACAAATTAGTTTGAAGAAAAATAAATAAATATAAGAGATAAAATGGAAAAATGTTTTACATTTGGGACAAACATCCACTCTAAACTAAGTCCTACATTTAGAATAAGAGAAGAAGTAGTAGTAGTAGTAGTAATATGAATTATTATTATTATTATTAACTATGTTAGTAATATCTTAATAAAATCATATCAAGATTAGAGAGGAGACTCCATTCAAAATTAATTACACCAGAGCACAGTAATGTTTAGTAGGCCTTCTTAAAAGGGGGGAAAAACCACCCAAGAAAATCACATGACAAAAAGTTAAAAAAAGAAAAAACTAATCTACAAGTCCTTATAATTTCATATGATTTTTATTAAGGTATACCACTTTGGTCCTATTTATAAATCCATTTTAACTAATTCTCATATACCAAAGAGAGTTAGTTAACTCATTAACTATGAGCTAAATTGTCAATTTCTCGCTTATCTATGATTGGTTCCAAAAGTCAACATGAATAAATTCCTTTTGTTTATTATAATTAATAGGGGTAAAAAAAGTACAAAATGTATTTACTATCCTGAAAATGGACTTATAAATATGACCAACTTTTTTTGTCAAAACAGACTTATAAATAGGATTAGAGTGGTAGCCTGGTAGGCAGTTTTTTTCCATTTTATCGAGTTCTTATAGTTTCACTTAATCTTTAAGGTTCTTACAGTTTTTTTTATCAGGTCCTTATAATTTTAATTAATGTTTAATCAAGATATAATAAAAAGGAAAAAAAACCCTTAGGACCTGATTAAAAATCAAGTGAAACTATAAAAATTTGCAAATTAAGTTTTTTTTTTAAAAAAAATGTATAAGAGAACACAGTACAGTCCTCAAAACATGATTTTGGAAGAAGCAACGTTTGGGCTGCTTTTGACAAAACATGGTTTTGACTCCGGCCCAATCAAATCTTTATTTCAAACATTCTTTTATATTTTGTGAATCCAACTATTCCAAAGGCTTTAACGTATCTTTTTCCCAATTTTTTTATGTTCTAAAAGGATTATAAAAAATAATTCAAGTGAAAAAAAAGGAAGCATGATACATACCAACTAAAAATTATTTAATTGATATTAAAGATCAATTAAAAATTTGATTTTTTTTTCAACCAAAAATCATTCAATTG
This sequence comes from Inga laurina, assembly GCA_963855925.1. Classification (NCBI taxonomy): domain Eukaryota; kingdom Viridiplantae; phylum Streptophyta; class Magnoliopsida; order Fabales; family Fabaceae; genus Inga; species Inga laurina. The sequence goes on from OY979710.1 coordinate 12,251,801, forward strand.
ATATTAAAGATACAAAAAAATAATTAAAAAAATTGATTTTTCTTAAAAAAATAATGTAGTTATTTTTATGAAGTGAGACAAAGGAAAAAGGAAAGGATAACAGTTGTCTACTTCAGTTTGCAAAAATCAGTTGAAATAAAAGCTACTTTTACCAACGTTAACCAAAATAAACTCTAAATAATTTTCCCTAATGCATAAATGTGAGTTTTTTAAACAATAATTTATTTTAATTTCACTTTTTTAACTTTTCCATTCTTTAATATGAATTATAAATATTAATTATTTGTTTCTATTAGAAAGGTGTGAAACTTTGACAACGATATTTTAGATAAAAATATTAAATGTACTTAAAATTTCATAAAATGCTTATTGAAATATAGAACTTTCCAAAAAAAACTTTATATATGGAATAAATATATTAAAATTTATAATTAATATATTTATTTTAAAAATATTTTTTATAGTGACATATATTATTATTTTTTTTAAAAAAAAATATGTTCATGTTAATAAAATGAACTCCTTGCTTAAAAATGTTGTAAGTTTTTGTTCTTACAATGATAATTAATATATTTAAATTATAGATGAATGATATTTTGTTTCATTAAATATTAAAGTCGATATATATATATATATATATATATATATATTAAAAAACATAAGTTACAAAGTAATGAAATTCTTTAAAGAGGAGAAAGGAGAGGACATTAAAGCTATTTAACCTACATTTTAAAATTCTAAATTAGGTTAATGACTCAATTAGGGATTTCTTAAATTTATCAACCTGATCTGGAATTGTCCTATTTTAAATACCTTTAGATGGGATTTCCCCTAATTTTTAGTACACTTAGTATCCTAGTATATTTTTTTTTACTCATACACATTATCTTTAGGGTCTATTTGACAGGAGGGAAACGGAGGGGAGGGAAAATTTTTAAGAGTTGGATTTAAAAAAATTGAAAAAGTTGGGTTATAAAATTATAGTAAAGATAATATATAAAATAAAAGAGTTAAAAATATTAATTAAACTTTCAACCCCACTTCTCTAATTTTTTAAAATTCAAGTCATAAAAATTTTCTCTCCCCTCCCCTCCAAATCTCTCATACCAAACAATCTCTTAGAGTACTCAGTGCTAGATACTGTATGCCACTAAAAAATTCTTTAGACCACTAATTGTACCAAAAATTAATTTAGGGTCTATTGAAAAGAATTTCAGGGTGATGGATGTGTTTTTATTTTTTTAAAAAAAAAAGTGCTCCCCTCAGTTTGTTTGCCCCCAAAACTAAGTAATTTTAAGAAAAAGGATGTGAGTAGATAAGAAAAGAAAAGGAAAAAAGCCTACTCCGTATTCAACAAAAGCATGGGTAGAGCCACAATGTACAATTGGAGGAGAAAAAAGCAGTTGAGAATTCATAATGCAACAAATGGGTTTTTAATGCAAAAGCCACGTTGCGTAATAAGGGGGGCTTGGATTGGTGGTAAAAGTGACTCTTATTGTATTGTATTTGACTTTTACAAATTAAGTTAGAATAAAAATTAGTTAGTGTATTATGATTTATGTTTAAATTAGCTTTTATAAAAAAAAACTAATTTAAAACTGAAACTTGTTTGAATAATTAATGAAAAAACAATTTTAGATATAAAATAACTGAAAATGACATAAATTTGTTGAGTATTGATATTTTGTCTATAAAAATTTATTAGGTCATTCTCAACAATTATATTTTTGATGTGGACCTTTTCCAAAATTTCCCTCAATTTTATTATTTAATCTTTTGCCCTTTAATCCTTTTACAAACATTAAATTATTGTGTTTTTTGGACTAATTTATCTTTTTTCATAATCATTGCTTTCTCTCTCCATAATGGGATCGGCGAAAGCACTAAATTTCAGCTAGTGATGCAATGTGGCTTTTGCATTAAAAGCCCATTAGTTGTAATGTGAATCCAAACATTCATTTAAACCTCAACATTTTTCTCCTCGAAAAGACAAAATCAGTTAAAATCTGTGTATCTCAATACAATGAGAATCCACAATACATTATACCAATTTTAATGGTGCTCCTCAAATATTCATTGATGCAACATAATGAGTGTGTTTGAATTAGTTATTAGATAAGTGACTTATTTTTACTTTGACTTATGAAATTTTAAGATTGGGAAAAAGTAAAATTGGGTAAAATGATTAATATTTGGATTGACGATTGGATAAGTGGCTTTTGTAAAAGTGAAAGATGTTTTGTTTGACTTTTGTATAAGTGGCTTTTGTAATATTTAAGAGAAAAAATTTTAAAAATTATGAAAAATGAAAAAATTAACTTTGAAAATTTGACAATGGTAAAATACATAATAAAATTACAATTAAAATGCGAATAAATTAGAAATTATACAAACTTAAAGTTTTTGATAAAGTAAAATATAACATAACTAATCAAATCAAAGATCACGTACAATTTGATCCTTGATGGTGTCATGAAGATGATTCATTTGGGTTGAATATGTCTGAGCATCATTTGTCGACGATGGCTTTTAATCTTGACTATTATCTACATCAACATTCTCATATTCAGCTTCCCTAAAATCCACATCAGTTTAGGAATTCATAAATTTATGACTTGTCAATATAGTTTTATGATAAAGGAATCTATATTGGGATTTTTAAATATTTTTTCTTGTATTTGGGAATTGAGTGAAATTTTCTTTATTAAATAAGGATAAAACTGAAAAGTTATTAAATATATTGACAAAATTTAAGAATTTTCGAGGGTGCATTTGATAGGGGAAAGAGACGAGAAACATATACACAAATTTTTGAAATAAATGTTGAAGGCAACAAAAATTTAAAATAAATGTAATAATTAATGGCCATGGGCTCAAAAGAAGCGGGGTGGCAGACAGCACACCTACCCTCAATGAATCCTATAACACCCTAAATTTTATATTCATCAAATATATTGTAATTATTTGAGAAATTCAATAAAATTGTGGATATTCATGAATTTGGAATTTATGAAATTCATAAATGTTCAATTTCATGGAAATTGGGCAAAAATAATTATGGAATTAATTTGGGTAATTTAAAAATCTCAATATTAAGGTCCAAAAATGAAGGAATATTAGAGAAAATATTTGGTCCAAAAATAGATGAAAATTGGTGAAAGAAAAATAAGAGAAGAAATTGGATTAGAAAGGTAATGACAAAATCGTAATTTTGCCAAAATAGTACAAAATAAATTATTTTCCAATTAATTGAAGTTAATTTCAATTAATTAAGGAAAATAAAGGTTAAAAATATATCTAGAATATTTTGGTCAATTTAATATGAATTTATGGAAAATTTGAGCAAAAAGTGTAATTTTGACCAAAATTGAGACTTTGCGTGTATACGTAACCGAAACAAGTTGTGAAGCCAATTGAGACCATAGGGAGGGACCCCTAGGTGTCTCCTACATGTGGCATAAAGAAGAAAATATTGGTTGGACATGATGGCATGGTTACGTGAATGTAGGAAGTTATGTACATAAAATTGGATTTTAGCAATTTTGGAAAATTAAACCAATTATTATAATATTATGAGATATTAGAATATAAGTCATCTTTCTCATTCAGCTGCTCATTCACGCACAGAAGCCTGAACCATAGAGAGAGAAGGTTGAGAGAGTTTAGAGAGAGAAATAGAAGAAAAATCACAAGGTAAGCCGATTTCTCCGACGATTTCGCTCCTAACGCGTATAACTCCGACTCTAAACTACTCCTCTTTGTTCTTTAAGGTTTGGAAAGCTCAAATTTGGTGTTTTGAAAGTTAGGGTTTCAGCCATCTTTGAGAAAAGCTAGTGAGAGCTTGAGGTAACTTCCAAACTCTTGTGTATTGACTATTTTAGCTGATGTGGGCAATTTAATCGGTGAAATTTCGCCGGATTGCCATTGGTTTTAATTTTTGGAAATGGGTATGTGGGGCTGTTATTCTGCCCAAATTGGTACTAAATGGTAGTTGTAACCTAATGGAATAGTCAATAAAGTGGTTAGGAGTAGAAAGGAACGTGTTTATGGAGCCGAAACCGAAAAACCCCAATGTTCCCCTTAAAACCTATATATTTCGGTCTGCATTGTAAATGGGTCTTAGAGTTGGATTTTCAATGATTTGATGATTCCATTGGATTCAGTGGGCAAAAATAGGTGGGGTTACAGTTGGGCACTTTTTCAGAAAAGGCTGAGAAAGCATAATTACGGAAACGCCCCTAAAACTCTAAAAGTAGGACTGCCAAGGGCAATTTCGTAATTTGACATTGAATTTGGTAATTTAAAGTCTGGAAATGGATTCCTTGGATGAAAATATGTCAGGATAGCCCTAGTCAAAAATTTGGGAAAACGTGCAATCGGGCCGGGTACGGCGGGGCCGGGCCGGGGTCCCGGGGGCATTTTGGTAAATTTTCACCATAGGCTAATATAACCACAAGAAACACTATGGAAGAGTCTAAAATGATACTTTGATAGGTTATGACATATTTCTTGTACATTTAATATTTTAGGATCGAATCGGGAGTCGAAAGTTGACACGATTTACCAGGCACACAGAAAGGGGTCGATAGAACTTCGAGGTAGGGACATTATCCTTCATACATCATGCCATAGTTTTTATGATTGTGTGGATGCCATTGTTTGTAAATGCGCTTTATTAATCAACATGTTTTGCCCAGAGAGGGGCCAGTAGTGCTAGAGGCACTTACACTGGAGTTGGCGGAAGACCAACCGGTGCAGATTAGTGGGGCTGGGCCCTACTCATGTATACATGCAGATGATATGTTTATATTGTTCATTAATTGATGCATACATGGCATATATCATATTTACTTTTCGCATTTTCTATGAACGATAGCATGTTTCTACTGGGATTCTTCAGAATCTCATCTCTTTTTCTAAACCAAACATCTCAGCGGGCGCCAGTGGATCAAAAGGCAAGAATGTAGACCAAGGGAAGTGACTGGCATGTGCCTCGAGGCAAATACAAAGTTTGTGGTTATAGATAGTCTATGTCTAAACTACTTTTGGATGTTTTGTAATAGTGGTGTATATTGTCGCATTCTGTATGGTTGAATTTGGACTGTAAACAAATACTTTTATCAGTATATATGTACTCTTCTGTATGCCTGTGGAACTTGGTCTCTAATACTCTGTGTATATCGAAATGGAAACGGGTGTTGACAAACCCTCCTCTTGTACCACGTGTCGATATGCTTTTTATTATATTTTTCCCGTACTGTTTTTTCCTAGCCAACTCTTGAGTTACAAGCCATAAGCTATATGCTCGTTTGGAACAGTGATTGGAATACTTAAAAGCAGTTTTTCAATTATAATTTATTGTATACAAGGTAAGTATATGAGAGGAGTTTTATCTCGATTTACGTAAAAAACAGCTTATAAGCAATTCTAACATCATAACAAATATGCCTGTAGGAAGCTTAAAAAAATAAGTCACTTTTGTAGAAAAGCCCAACGAACATATCGCCAAACCAAACATAACAAAAAATTGAAAACCAGTGTACAGTGTTTTTTTGTCCTCAAATTGCCCGCTTGACATGGACAAACGCCAAACCAAACATGCTAAATATTTGAGAGGCACCATAAATATTGGTATTATGTATAGTGGATTCCCATTGTATTGAGATACACAGATGTTAATTGATTTATATAATATTTTAATTTTATATGGGATATGTTGAGTCATTGACCTTAACCAAACATATTCTCAACTTGCCTCATGAAGTGCAATTATTTCTATATGATTTGATGAGGAAGCTCCTAAAGTTTGTTTTCCTGAATGCTCATAAGTGAATAAATATCTTGTTTGACATTTATCATTGTGTGGACCTGATAAAAACTCTGCATCTACATAACTAATCAATTGTGATCCAAATTCATTTGAATAAAGTAATCACATATCATTTATCCCTCGAATATATCAAAATATATATTTAATTCCATTTCAATGCCTTCTTGTTGAAAAAGAACTAAATCTTGCCAATAAATTTATAGCAAATGTAATATCATGTCATTTCGAAATTAGCAAGATATCTTAGTACATCTATAGTACTAATATGCGGTACTTATAGACCAAGAAGTTCTTCTTTTTTCTCTTGAAGGTGCAAAGGATCATCCTTCTTATCAATCAATCTCACAATCATTAGAGTAGATAATGGATGTGCTTTATCCATATATAATCGCTTTAATATTTTTTTAACATGAGGTGATTGAAGGAGAATTCCATTTGCTAAGTGTTCAATTTGTACTCTGAGGCAAAACTTTGTTCTTCTAAGATCTTTCATCTCAAATTCTTTCTTTAAACAATCAATAGTTTTTTGAAGCTCTTCAGTAGTTCCAATCACATTCAAATGATCCACATATATGTCGATTATCACAAACCCTAATCCATTTCCTTTTATGAAATCACATGGGTGATTGGATCATTTTTATAACATTCTTTTAACAAATATTCATTAAGACGATTTTATCACATTCTTCCATATTGTTTCAATCCATATAAGGATTTATGCAAATGAATTGCACAATTTTCTCAAGAATTCTTACATGCTTCTAGCAATTTAAATCCTTCAGGAACTTTCATATAAATTTCAGTATCTAAAGCATCATATAAGTAGGATGTAACAACATTCATTAGATGCATACCAAGTTTTATGCTCACTGCCAGACTAATTAAATATCTTAAAGTGATTGCATCCATTACAAAAGATAATATTTCTTTTCATAATTAATACCAGGTCTTTGTTAAAACCCTTGTGCTGCCAGTCATGCATTATATCAACGACCTCATTTTTCTCATTTCATTTTTGAACAAAGACCTATCCATACCCAGCGGGCTTTACACCATTTGATATTTGGATGACATGTCCAAAAACTTTATATTGTGAGAGTGAATTTAACTTTGCTTAAATTTTGTCTTTCCATTTTAACCAATCATTTCCATGTTTATGTAAGCGAAGGGGACGGTTTGTAATTAGTCTTGGCGGCCTTGTAAATGGTGTAATAATAAAATAAAATGTGATTTTCAATCAATTATATGCCAAAGTTTATTGTTTAACGGAAAAATATCCAACTTAGCCTGTTCCCAATTTTTTCTGGAATAATTATAACAAAGCACCGAGAGGAAATAATATTTATTTTATATGATCATAAAAATTGTAATTATTTAGAAGCGGTAAATATTAAAATATAAATTTAAAAATACTACATTGTCCCTAACTAAATCTCCTACATTAATTATAATACTATTAACAGGCAGAATTTGTTTATATACTTTTGTTATCTAGTCATTGGAGGGAAAAAAATACTAACCTCAAGAAAAGGCTGTGATATGAATGCTCACGAGTAGTTGTTCTTTTGACCTGAATCACAAGTGAGTATTAGAGCAATAATGCTTTAATAATCTTGATTTTGCTAAAAAATAGTACATTTTTGTAAAGTCAAACAAATTTGGAGTGAAAAATGTATTCAACCTTCAAGAATGTTAAAGACTAGAAGTGAAAGACTCAACCACATACGATAACTGAAGTTCGTACTTATTTATTATTATAATTTTATAAATAGATATTGGCGATAATACATATCGTTAGATATATTTAAAATCTTTTGAAGTTTTGAAATGACGTGTTAATCAATTTAGGTATATCTAATAATACCCATCTCAAAATATATATTGTTTGAGTATTAGAAAGTCACCTAGGGACCCGTTGAGACTAGAGATTAATGCAGTCAGAGATTTGCTCTACTCTGACTGGGACATTGAACTTCGCTATACACCGCGCCACACAATCAGGTGTGCTAATTACTTGGCCCGAGACGCTCAGAACTTGGTTTAGAAGATGGTTATCTTGCCAGTACCTCATTTAGGGTATATCCCTCTCATACAGGAGGACTTGCTTCAGTCGTTTTGACTTATTTTGATATTTAATATGTATTATTGTATCTATTCTCCAAGCTAGCTTGGCCACTTTATGTATCCAAAAAAAAAAAGTCACCTAGGGAATTGTTTGAGTATCACCGTTACCATTGGTTTCGATGTAACTTTTAGCCACCCTAAAATATCAACAACTTAGCTCCTTATATATAGTAGGACTGTGACCACCCAACCTTGGTCCACCAACTGCATATCAATTTATTTAATTTTAATGTTGTGAACACCCTATTTTTCATGCCCAACCAAACAAAAGTAACAAAAAAAAAAAAATAATAAAATGAAAAAAACAATAAAAGGATGTCTCTCTCTCTCTCTGCGCAAAGCGAATAATTGAGCACAATTTTTTTTTTTTTAAAAAGGTTTTTATGTCATGTTCCATTTCACTCTTGAATCTTCACTTTCACTTGCACCAATTAGTCTAAAAGTTTATCCTCACGTACAGACTATTTTACTCCTCCAAATACTCACTCTATATAACTTAATTACCTGAAACTGATCCCACCCTATATTTGTTAGTCTATCAACAACTTTTACCAGATTCATCAGTACCTTCCTTTATGACAACCATAATAAGTCAATGAAAAAATAACCAAAGTTCCCAATCATAAAGTGAAAACACAGCACAGTTCAGAAATTTGTAAATAAAGGAGAAGAGATATGATGGTTCTGACATAATCTCACAAGAGATAATCAAAATCTCTAAATAAAGGCTAACAACTTCAGAGAAATAGAAGAACTAATGCTGTACAGCATGTTGTGTGTGTGTGTGTGTGTGTCTCTCTCTCTCTCTATATATATATATATATTTTACATGATATAGTTATTTAGATGTTCTGAGAGAAACAAATCCTGTTCACATAGCTCATCAGAACAGTTTTCCTGAGATTAGGAAGCTTTGAACTAAGTTCAATGTTGCAAGTGTGAACGAATGTTAATACATTTTACCATCCTTATCGGGAAAAAAGAATAAAATAAGAACAGGGTAAGTAAAACTCAACTTCTGATGACAAAGAAGGATAAAAATAAAAAAGTTACAAGGGGATATCACAGATTTTCTCTTTTCTAGATAACAGATCTAAAGGACATCAAGACTTTTAGCCAAGATGTTCAAAGGTTTTGTGGATACAACATTGTTAGCAGCAGCACTTGTAGAAACGTAACAAAAATATAGTTAGAGTTGTGTCCGAAGGCACTATCCTCAGGAGATATTCCACAACCCTATAGTAAATTAGGAAACGGCATTCCCCAAGATAAAACGAACACTTCTTACATAAAGAAGGGTGACAAAATAACAGAAAGATCCCTTTCTACATAAAAAAGGATGACAGAACAGCAGAAAGATAAGGGTATAACTTAGAAGAAAAGAGAGAGGAGAGAAGCTCGGGGATAGAGCTCGGTTTCACTTAACCTTGGTGCTCTAACCTCAATTCTACTGACTTCACTCTATAGATTGCCTTTTATAAGTAGAAATCATGTGACCCTTAAGCAGCAATAATGATTATTAAAGATGTCTTAATGATAAATAAATCATGAGTTATAAAGACAAGAATTAATGATTATTTAATATAATAATCCTTTTAAATATCATTAAGACTGTCAATTAAAACACATTAAAGCTCCAACAGTCATATCCAACAACCAGTTCAAAGATCCCTCTTATTAGCTTATTTACCAGCTCAAGCTCACATTTTATTATATATTAGGGTATTTATAATCTTAAGTTATATGAGACTTCTTCGTTTGACGTACTCACATAATATTACAACAATCCCCCACATGTGTCAAAGGAAGCTCGTAGCTTCATAGTTCAGTTACACATATGGATATAATCATTGTATCTGGTGGCCTATTGAACTTAAAGCCAAATCTATACTGATAACACTTAGTACATAGATATATTAGTGGTCCTATGAACTTAAAACCAACACCTCTTGGGTGTATGCTAGTGGCATTAATAGTCATATTATACGCCAACATTTCCCATTGTTAGCTCCCAGTATTGGTGCTTTTTTGCACTTTAAAACGACCATACGCGTGTTCTAGTATTTAACAAATGCTCTAGAGATTTCGCCACAAAAATTCATCACAATCTCATAGGAGCATCCACACTCAGCATTCATAATGAGCACACCATACCAAGGGGGGTTACCGAACAAGGAGACCCTTGAACTTTGTTCTAATTTAGTAGTTGTGTTTTGATATTTGCCTCTTGTGTAGGCATATTAAGTTGGGTCTCACATTTTAATTTGTGCCTCATTTCAGGACATTTTTTAAGATCTCATAATAGAGAGTTCATTTATGTGGTGCCAATTAAACTTAGGTTGGCATGAACCCTCTAGTGATTGTAGAGGCCAGAGATGGTAATTCAGTTTTAACTAACATACCCGGGAATAGTGGTGGAAAAGGCCAGGATATGGTGGTGGAAAAGCTTGAAGAGAACTATCTGGGATTGAATGTAGAGATCACGAAAGAGGCATACACTTCGCTACCAGTCTCCTCCAAGTGAGACGAAAGTCCATTAGGTGCTTTCTCGATCACACCGGGCTAAGAGAAAGCAATGACTATGAGAAAAGACAAATTAATTCAAAAGACCCTATAATTTAATGTTTATAAATGTATTAAAGGGCAAACGATTAAATAATAAAATTGAGAGAAAATGTGGGAAAAGTCTCACATTAAAAATATAATTGGCAAGAATGACCTGATAATTTTTTATACATAGAGTCACAGAGTATTAGTACTTAGCAAATTTACATCATTTTCAGTCATTTTATATTTTAACTTACTTTTTTATTAATCATCTAAACAAGTTTTAGTTGTCAAACTAACTTTTTATTAAAGTCAATCCAAACATAAATTATATTACATTAACTGACTTTTTTTTTTTTATAAGCACAAGTATCCTCCTATTGGAGGCAATCTTGTTTGAAGTATTGTCGGATACTAAATGTAAGCACCTCTCTCATCAAGGATTTGAACCTTAGTTCACCACGTTGTGAGAAATAAGTCACTTCCGCTAAACCCAACCCTGTTGATTACACTAACTAACTTTTACTCTAACTTAAATTTACAAAAATCAGATATAATAAAAGTCACTTTTACCACTGATACTCCAAGCCCACCCTATTATATTAGTTGCCTTGTAAAATTTGCTCATAAAAAATTAATTAATTCATTTTTGTTTAAAAAGCAAAGAAAGATAGTATTTCCTTGCGATTCAACTTAAAGTTGCTCGCATCATTTACAATATAAACATTACTATGCATCTTTTAATGAAAAATCTTTTGGTCTCTTCGCAGAAACATTATGGTATCATCTGACAAGAGTGAATATGTGAATGAGTTAGCCTTTGTAAGCTATATCTCATGAGAAAACAAAGGTTCCACGGTCAACACTTATCAAGAATAGAATTTGGGCCATACAATACAAAGCATCATTAATCAACAAATCAATGCTTGTCTTTGTGATGAGCACCAATACATACATACTCTCCTGAAAGATATACAGAATTATCTCTAACCTTCCCACTAAAATTTCATATACAAATCAATTGAATTTACATACAAGCTAGACAGGATCAGGCCAACCTAAGAGAAACCACTCTAATTAAGTTAAAAATCAACTAATAATATTATGGCCATCCACTGATGACCGCCCAGCTACATCCAGCTCTCCTCTAAGTTGCCAAAAATTTCACCCACAACACTCAAAAATGCCTTCCTTCTTGTGTTACTTGTATTGATGAATACACATGAAATCCAAAATATTTTTCTACAACATTATCTTCATCACTTTTTAAGCCCACTTCAGTATGTTTCTACAAGACTATCTTTAAGCGCTTCATTTCAGCTTGGAAAGTTGGGCTGCCAACTAAGGTTCGGTGCGCGAGAGTCCTTATGTCTTCTCTTGAACAATCTCTTGAGATACGAACCAGCTCCCACACAGCGCCTCCAGTAATCATGTCCTTTGCATTCACTTCTGCATCACATTCAAACACAAGGATTTTCAGGGACTTCCTTCCATGAAGCTTCAGTTCTAGTCTGTTGGTAGAAACTTACCATGTTGTGCTAGGTGACAGAGTGCAAGTTCTACATGTCGCCTAATCGACGAGGCTTCATTATTGGCATTCTGCACAATCCATGGAAGAGCACCATCCTCAATGAGGAAAGACCTTCCAGTCTTCATTCCTGTAGATATATAATCGATGCATTAATGAAGCAGGACTAATAATTTTCTTCCACAACCAAAGTATGTCAACTATGATAAGTGAACTAGGAAAGTAATGCACTAATAAAGGAAGACATGAGAAACATGCCAAAGGTTGGGATATCCATGTCATCACATAAGATAGTAATCCATCATAAGAACTGCTTACCTTGAGTAGAAGCTCTTGACTCGCATTTCGCAAAGTTTGCTATCCCACGAGCAATCTGCGCATGGACATCAGGATGTCTGCATCTAATCATTCCGAGTAGAGCCTTTATACCACCTTCAGCCCTCAGCTTTGTTTGTAACTTATCTGTTTTTCACATTTCACAATACCAATCACTTGTCATTCTAAATATTTAAATATGTTGCATAAAGGATGGGTTCTGTTACATGTACAAAGACAGTAGAAGGGGAAAAAAATCTTTTAGAAGGCATTCCAAAAGCAGTTATAAACTGATAGTGCATGTTATTATATACTATAATTAGCAGAACGGGCAACCTCAATGAGTTTGTTGTCGATAGATTTGAATCCTACATCTATCTCAATATTATGGGTAACAAGTCAGGGAATTATAATACAATTTCTAATTGCAGTAAGAGCTTCAGATTTACAGTGCTGGCAGCTAACATAATCATAAGGCATTATAAGATCAGAAGTTTACCATTGCCACAGAGATTAGCGATAGCTCCAGCAACCATTCGTAGGGTCTGAGGGTCTTCAGCATTAGCTGCTGCCATTGACAACAAACTAATGCCCCCTTGTGCCATAATGAGTTCCTGGTTGGTTTCTGTTATGACACAGAATGAGTATGCAGATTGAGAGAAAAAACAAAATTGCATTGATAATCTAATCAAGGTTGTTTGGCTATGATTTCAGTTGAGAATTTCTACCATTCATTGCCAAATTTGCAATAGCACCTGCAGCAACTCTATGTATGATCTCATCTTGGGAGCTCTTAAGTAGCATAAGCAAGGACTTGAGACCACCTGCTTCTACAATCTTCTCCTGATTTGTTTCTACAACACCAGGGTGGAAAGAAGTTAATGCTAATGGATCTTATAACACGATGTCTATGAAGCAACAGATATAGTTTAGAAGGAGAGAATCCTACTTGTTTGATGCAACTTCATGTAATAAAGCAAGCCTAATATGTGATACATATTGTGCGGTGCGGCAAGAAGGTTTGAATGGAAGCAATGACAGTTTTAAATATCCTTTTGTGATTGTACTTGTCATTATTATTAATCAGAAAGACTGAGTTAACATATTCCATAGATTTGTTCGATTCTCATAAAATTAGCCAAACCACAAGACATATTAGCCAAGTTTTTTTCCTGCTTCCACACGTTACAGTCTTTCTCCTAGGAGAAGCAAAGATATGATTTTTTAACACAAGTAGGCAATATAGAAAACCTTCAGCTGCAAGATTTGCTACGACTTTTACAGCATGAATTCGCACATCAGCATCTTCTGCTTCAAGTAATGACAAAATCCGCTGCAACCCAACTGAGGAATATTTTTATCATTAGGAAAATCAAATTTCATTTAGGCACAGTAATATATTAACAAAATATGTCACATTGTAAATGCATGCGATGTGTAATGCTGCTACCTTGTTCAAAGAGCTTGGCTATTGAGGCCTTTTCACCATTACCAGAAGGTTGTTGTTGTTTAACTTGGGAGGAAAGAGAATCAGGACCACTATCATCTTTTGCAGATCCGTCTCTGTCAAGTTGTCGTCTTGTCTAAGATATAAATGCCAATACAAGTAATGAGCTCAGGTCAACAAATTTAGAGCTTTTTAGGAAAGCAAACGATATCAGGAACACAAGACGTGATGCAAAAACAGTCATTCTTTTACAGAAAACCTCTGAAATAACAACTGATAAACTAATTAACCCAAAAAAAAAAAAAGATCAACTATGGCATTGGTACAGTGTTGATATTACTTACCTCATCAGCCTCAATGCTCAACTGCAATAATTGACTTTGGAGTATTGCTATATCTCCTTGAAGTTTCTCTTTCTGACGTGCTTCATCTTCCAAGTTTTTATGAAGTTTTAAAATCTCCGACTTTCCTGAAGCCTATGACCATTATATCCAAGTGAACAGTAATCAAGACTCCAAATAGATAAAGAAAGAGCATGCAAAGAAGTCATAGATATTAGAGAAACATAAATATACCTCTGACTTTTTCAGTTCAGTGACTTGAATTTTGAGACTATTGACCTCCTCTTCAGCAGCTTTTCTTGAAAGAGTCTCTTTCTGAAGCAATTTTTTCAGATCAGCTACCTCCTCAGCAGACAGCTAAGAAATCAAGGGAGAAAAACAAGCATGTCAACCACTGACTTAACATGAAACGATGTTATTGGCCCAGAAAACATGAAACCCATGCTCAATTAGGAGAACAGGCCTAGTTACAAAGTGATATGGTTTGGAAAACCTCTTCCCCACAATTCAGATTCTTCCTTTAATCTGCAAAATATCTTGATCTTCTACTCTGCTAAGGAATCTATTTCTCACCCACTTGAGACCAAATACAGTATAATAAAAAGGACCAAACTCACATCAAGTTCTCCAATCACACATGACTGCATGTCATATTTTTTTCATATGGGTCAATACTTAAATGATAATAATTCAAAAATAGGACACGTGGTCATATGTGATTGGAGAATTTGACGAAATAGGTATAAGGAACTTGATCTAAGTATTTTCCTAATAAAAATTACTACCTCTCCACTTGACGTTGGATGAGAGTTCTCATTCTGCCGTTGCACCATCTGCTCTTCAAGCTTCTTAACTGCTTCCAAATAGTCTTTCTGATATTTTAATATTTCCTTCTGAGAATAAGGAAAAATGTCCATTTCATCAAGAAAGTATAACTCAACTGACATAAAACTTAACCACATTCCATGCACTCAAAGAACCCAAAACATACAAATTTATGATACAGATTTTGCCCCAAAAAGGGGGTGGGGGGGGGGGGGGAGAAACAAACCTCCAATGCATCAGTATACTGTTTCTCAGCCTCAGATATCTGACATTTTGCTTCTCTGCTTAACCTATCAATCTCATCCTCAAATGCCTTCTGCTGCCTCTCATGCTCCATACTGAGTTTGTCCAACTGTATGTCTAGCGTTCTAGATAAGCTTTTGTAATCAAATTCCTCCCTTAATTTTACCATGTTTTCCACCTTCATAGCCTACAAAGGGTACAAGTATTTAGCATCTTCATAATGATTACATCACACCCACTTTTATTTTATTATATGTAATATCTCCTTGAATAAACTGATGACTGTTACACAATCTCAATTATGGAGTTCAGTCTAATAGTCTATACATAACTCAGGACGTCAAAGCAACTAAAACAAAGAACATGGGACAGTTAGCAATAAAATCATCCAGAACTAACTTATTCATCAAAAGCAAAACCTCACTTATCAGATGTAGGTCATGGAAGTTGAGAGAATAAAGAAAACAAGTTATTGAATAAGCAACTTACCCTCTGACCAAACATTATAGTACTAGCAGTCTCTCCCCTATGACGTGGAGACGGACCAATAGTAATGACCAGTGAAGTTCTTGCTGTACCTGTTAAAGCTTTAGATGTCAGGAAACTCATACTGCAATCTACCACAAATCTGGTTTATGAAAACCAAACATGCCAAATCCTGTAATGCATATGCATTGCATCTGGCTAAAACGAGGGAAAAAATTATGCATTGCATAGTACCAATACCATAAATCAAGAATGAATTGACCGATTAAATTATTCATGAAACTTCTCACTCAAGACTTAACTTTGACTACAATGATCCAACAAAATGAAGCAATTTCAGATAAATTCACCACAAATGCTTTTATAAATAATTTTTAAATTTGCAAGTATTAACAGTGATTAGCTATCCATTCTTGAAAAGTTATAATATTGCTTGAAGCGTCCCGAGCTCCACCATTTATTACTCTTAACTACACATCAAATGCTTTCAACATAATTCATCAATTAACCATTAATCAAAAGTTTTATTCCAACAAATAAGACGCCACTGTAGGTGGTACAGTGCCATACAGTCAGAAAGCTAAGCTCAATCAACACAAAAGAGAATAAGAAAAATGATTTGGTCATTGTATTCAAATACTCTTACCTCCAAATGAATCACGCAGTAATCTAGTAAGCTTTGAGTCACGGAATGGCACATGTGCACTATTCTCTGCAAGAGCATTGATACACTTGCCCAATGCACTTAAGGACAGATTGATAGATTTAGCTTCCTCAAGTGTATGTCCTTCACTTCCTACCAAGAAAAATAATGAGAGTATAGAAGTTAAAGAAACTTCTTATCTCTGACATTTAACCAATGTTTATCACCAATGTTTATCTTAACTACAGAAGACAAAAAATATGTCAGACAAGTAAGCAGAAAGATACAGTATTGGAATATTAGGAGGCTGATAGGTCAAATGGAAAATAAATGCTAGTGCACATAAAGAAATATAACATTAGAGGAAAATGGAGAGAAATATCGCTCGTAGCCTCAAAGAATAGCTTCTGCTTTTACCAAGCTCACATATAAGAGAAGAAGATGGAGACATCACAAAATCTCCATCACTAAATATTCTAACCTGACTTGTCAATGCGCTCTGAGCCAGCAAGATCCACTACCACCAACTTGCCTTTCTGAACAACAGGTGGTTTTAATGATTTAATCATGTGTGAGTGATTGCCATTTTCACTCGAAAGACCTGAATCCCTTCCCTTGACAGATCTCTTTACATGCACCTATAAATCAAATTAAAAGCAAATCCCCAACAAGATAAAATATCAACACTTTTAAATATTGCACACTAACTCCTAGGAATGAAAGAGCACAATTATCACCCAAAATGATTTCTACCATAAGAATAGCATGACTTCGTGAAGATTCTGTATTCAATTTGGTGTTTGCAGCAAAGCGGTGGACCTCCCCTAATCTTAGCAGTTCTACAAAACTCTGCTGGTCCCTAATTTCAACTAGCTTAGCTCCTGGTAGTGAAACATCGCCAGTTTTGGGGTCTTCCATAATGGATATATTATCATTAGCAGGGTCTAGAAGATCTTGAATAGTCTCCATATAAAGCTGAACAGGAGCATCACAAGCCATAACATCGTATTAACAGAGGAAATATTTTATAATCATCTAAAGTCAAATTCATGACTTTCAAGATAGTTTAATCGGACAATTATACCCAAAAAAAAGTCATATCTATAACCAAAAGGCAAAGATAGTAATAATAGGCATAGCTACGGTTTTAGGAATTCTAGGCAGAGAAATTTCCAATTCAGGAATGAGATAGTAACCAAAAGAATGGCTAATGTTAATATAATGTGTGCGCTTGCATAGGCGTGTGCGCACAACTCTTTAAATAAGGTCCCCAATTGGAAATTTAATTACCAACAGTTCCTAATTCACAAATCTCTTAATTTTCATTATATGCCACATGCCTGTATATAGGACACTGAGATTGAATCAGTTTCCAAAGAGACAACTGCTAAAATATCCTCCATGGCGCGGACCATTATTCCACGAGCAGCAGTGTCTTCCTCCCCAAGTCGTCCAAGAGTATAAGTTTTACCAGTACCAGTCTGCCCATACGCCATGATTGTCCCATTGTAGCCATCCAGCACACTCTGTAGAAGATGAACTAACATATTTTAATAAAAGGAACTCCCCCGAGAAGAAAAAGCAGGGCTAATCCAACTCTTGTTTTCTAAATAGAAATAGCTCTTCTTAGCTTCTTTTTGTCGTAATACATCAATCAATTTTAGACAATAAATTCTAAAAACAATCGGCTATGCTCCAATCAATACCTTCCAAAATCAAGTGATCATCAATGCAATGCAAGATTAATCACAGAACACTTTATCATAAATACTGACCTCCACAACAGGCCTGGCCACAACTTCATAGACTCGCTTTTGTGAAGCAAATTCCGTGAGTACCTCATCAAATTCATAAGTTTCAGAATCCCAATTGTGCTTCCGAAGTTTTAACCTTTTGAGCTGCAATAAAGCTAGATTAGTGTGAATTACCCACCTAAGATCCATGCAAAGATATCCACAAGACCATATTTGTCAACAAAGAAAAGAGTCCAAGTTCTGAAACTGAATTAGAATACCTCTGGCTGGAGTTCTACACAGTCCGCGTAATCAGCATCAGCCACCATTTCCTCTGCATTTCGGGGTCTCAATCTAACTGCCACTCTCACTCTTCCAGGAACTTCAACCAAGCATGTTAGTGCCAAGTAAGACGACTAATTGAAAAATTCAATGAAATTTGCATGTGTTTTTACGTTTTGATCACTATTTATAACACGAGTCAGCACAGACGCCTCCCAGTTATCCTTGCAGAAAAATAAACATAGATTAACTACAATAGTTATAGGCGACTTCAAGTCCATTTGAACAACAAATATTACGCTTTTTCTTTTCTTTTGTTCTCCCCCAGTCTTACTTTGTTACAAGTCTAATGCTCTAACTACATTCTTTTCTTTCTTTTGTAAATAAAAATTTAATTTGGTTGGGCCAGACCAAGGTCATGTCATGTAGGTTTTACAGCTCAAAGAGTCCATCAAGAGGTCTAACCATCTTCATTGGGAACACTCTAACTACATTCATCACTTTGAAGAATTTAAATTTCCGATTGGCATTAATTTATCTGCTCAACTCATAACGCTATATCTTTGGCCCAAAAAAAGGAACTCAGTTATATCTTGTTAATCCCCGGAGATGGAATTTTTGGCCCTAGAAGCCATGTAAGCATTCCAAACTGGAATTTTGGCTGGTGATTAGACAACCTAGAACAGCTCATTTACTTTCAACCCCATATGACCATACAACTAGGGCGTAATTTATAATTATTGAATCAGGAAGCAATTACAAGAACGAACAAACGCCCAGAAATGGCCTAAGACGAAAGATCGCAAATTCCCAACCATGAAGTATACCAATTACCAATATTATACGCAAAGGCTAGCAGAGGGGAAAATGCAGGAACTGACCTCCAGCGTCGTCCTTGGAAGCTGCCGAAGCACCGCCGATGGTGCCGGTGCTATTCCGGCGTTGGCCATTAGAAGGCAATGGCTTTGACTTGACATGATTCTTGACGTTGGAGTTTGCAGAGAGAGGCCTGTCCGACTTGAGCGAGCTTCTGTAATTATGCGCGCCATTTCTAACATTACCACCACCAGAGGTGGCCATTGTCGCTCAAGCAACGAAATTCTAACAAGGTATAGCTAGAACCTTTAGAAAATTAGCAAAATTGGAAGAATGAGAGCGATGAAAGTGGAAATGCATAAACAGTAGAAACCGGGAATGACGCTGAAAAATCGTGAATCGTGCTTCAGAAAAATGCGAGTTCGTACTGCGTTTCGTAAACCCTTTCGTAACTTGCAGAGAGAGAAAAATGAGCGTGTGATTTGACTTTGGTGCTACACAGAAGAGAGAGAGAGAAGAGATTAATTGAAACAGAAGCTTTTTTGCTTTCTGCACGGAGGGACGGTCCTGTAATCAAATCGTGGGTCCGCATCGTCCTCTTTGCAAAAAAATTTTCAATTTTTATTACATTAAACTATTTAAAAGGACGAAAACTAAAAACCCATGAGATATAAAAAAATTGAACCCCATCGAATTAGGAGAAGATTTGAATTTAAAAGACCAAAGATAGAAATGAAAGCATAAACCGATACTTAATTTGAACTTCCACGGGGAGGGAGAGAGAGAGATGAAAGCATAAGCTTTGAACCGTGCCCTTGCTGGGCAGATGAAAGCATAAGCTACCAGAAACAAACAATACAGATTCAGAGGAATACAAGACGTGGGAATCAAGCATAATACGAGTTACCAGATTAAGATTACTTACATAATCCGACACTTAGCGTAAATTGCCATTTGCATACAAGTCGAATTTCGAGATCAACGTTTGTTTATTCTCAAGTGATGTGCGACATTACAGGAATTGTCAGTGTTCAAGTGAAATTGTCTTTTAGTGTCCTGTGCTGGAGTCAGCTAATTTGGATTATTAATATGGTTGCTGCATGTTGTACAAAACACGTGAAATAGGATTTGTACACTTCTTACACTTATTTATAATAACTCATTTTCCACGTACATATTTCTTAGTGGTTAAGAAAAACGTTAAAATCTTGTTAAATTTATTTTAAAATTTAATAATTTTTTTATTTTTTAAAATAGTTTCCATTACCCATTAGAATAAAATTTATATAATAAAAAATAAAAATAAAATTATATATTCATATGACAAATTTAACAAAATGAGTTATAAATAATATGCAAAAAAATTATCCATCTCTACGTTCTAAATAGGACTAGAGGGATATTAGGCAAGACCAAAAAGAAAGGCATTCTAGTTTTTTCTTCTATCACCCTAAAGTATTTTTAAAGAATACTCAATATTTTAAAATAATTTTTGATACATTTGCCACATTAAAGTATTTCTTCCCTAGTACACTGTATTCCAATGTAATTTACTAAATTTTTATTCTTAAAGTATTTTCTCAGCAGTAATGAACATTTTAATTTTAAGATGCTAGCGTGGTAATACCAAGATTTACTCTTTGATATTAGGTGCTATTTTAAAAGAAAAATATGTTAAGGTACTACTGGATCTGGATGTACAAAAACTTACTTTGAGATAATCAGTGCTGCTATAAAAGCACTTCAACACGCTGGGAAGATTTAACCCTCTTTAAAATTCATTGGAGGTCATTTTAAAGATTTAATTTACACTGTAGTAATTAAAAGCAACTTACATTGAAGGAATGTCTCTTTTGGTTTTATCCATTCATTCACTCTGGTCTAAAATATAAATTCTATCTCTGGTTTTAAATATAAGACCCAATTAACTTTTTTAGGGAGATTAAGGAAGCTTAATAAATTATTTTTAAAACATTTGTATTTATCATTTTTTCTCCAAATGAATCTAGGTAACTTATAAGATGATGTATAATTTAATTATATACAATATATACTATGATTAAATCATTCATTTAGCTTCCTTAATCAGTCAAAACAAGTCAATTGGATTTTATATTTAAGACCGGAAAGAGTACAAGTTATTTTTTCTAATTTTTTTCAATCCGAAATATAAGTTTTAATTGATAGTAATATATAGCCATCTAGATCATTAATTTTTTTTTCTTTATTTACATTGGTTAGCAATTAAATGTATTGTTCAAAAAAAAAAGTTATCAATTAAATGTGAGAGGGTGAATTCATACTATGAGAATTATACAACCTACTTTTAGTGAGAGTAAAATAAGAAATACTGCATTATCTCCCTCTGATATTTAATATAAGACATATTTAGAGAGTTAATTTTGGTTATAAATATAAAATATAGCTTTCATGTTTGTCAATATTATCCTAATTTATCCCTATTCATGTTCCTTCAATAATAATCAAGGAGGAGAGGAAATGAGAAAATAAAGGAAGTTGATTATGGTGTTTTAGAAAATATATGTCATATTAGCTAACTAAACTAACTTTCTTAATTTGATCAAATTAGGTAAATATGTCTTATATATATAATTATTTGAAAAAATTATTTACTTAACCTACTTTTAATTCCTTTCTTTTTATCATTGTGAAATTAGTTGAATGAAACTTATATTTTAAATCAGAGAGAGTGTAGAATTTTTGAATGGAATCGCAGGTATAAAATTAGTTTATTTTAAAAAAAAAATTAATTACATTTTAACATCATCAAAGTTTTTAGGGAGAGTTTCAATTAAGTTCCACCGGTCCAAATTTATTTCAGTCAACCCACATAACATTTTGAAATTTCAGTTAACCCCAAGGGTCAAAATAAAAATAAGTTTTATGGGTAAAAAGATAATAATGCCCCTTACTTTATTTTTTTAAGAAAAGGGTTTAATCAATGCCAAAGCTTCGACGACCAGTCACCAGCAGCTGCAATGCCAAAGTGGCCACTGTCGGCTGGTCAAAGCTCTGACCAACATAAATTAATGTGTTGTTCAGATGATGATTCCACTTTTTCATGAAGAGTTGAACACTTGCAAGTGAGACTTATTGAATTTGTGTTGTTCATTTGCAAGTGTCAAGCTCCTCATAAATAAGTGAAATAGGCATATGAACAACACAAATTAATAGGTTAACAAGAAAATATAAGATCATGAATAAATCCAATTTGTAAGTGTCAAACTCTTTATGAATAAGTGGATTATACACATGAACAACACAAATTGAACAAGTCTCATTTGTAAGTGTTTTACTATTTATGAACAAGTTGAGCAAACATATGAACAACACATTAATTTTCTGTGGTCGGAGCTCTAACCAACGTTGGTTATTTTGGCCTGGCGGTTGCCAGAGCTCCATCGACTATCAAACTTATTTTAAAAAAATAAAGCAAAGGGTATTATTTTCTTTTTACCCACAAAATTTATTTTTATTTTGTTCTTTGGGGTTGACTAATATTTATAATGTTATGGAAGTTGACTGAAATAAATTTGGTCTTGTGAACTTAGCTGAAATTCTCCCAAGTTTTTAACTAATGTCCCAAAGTCACATATTTCTTCTTTTAGGATATTTGCGGGTTATATGCGAAGATTTAGCATTGAATCTACAAACTCAAATATTAATTTATAAATGTTTTATACATTTATGAAAGTTTTCATAATATATTAAGAACAATAAAAATATTTTTTAACAAATCTTGTAAGCAGTTTTTGAGAGAGTATATAAATAAATAAGAAAATAAAAACAAAACCTTCAAATGTTACGCAGGAGTAAAACAAGGAGTGTGTTTGTCAGTAAGAGCATTCATGGAGAGTGTGAAATCAATTGTCAATATATATGGTAGTGATTGGTTCTTAAACTTCGTCTATGGGAGCCCGAACTTTGTTGCTCGTCGACATTTATGGACTAAGCTTCGGGAGCTATATTCTACCATTAATGGTCAATGGATTGTTTTTGGAGATTTTAATGCCATACCTAGCATAGGGGATCGAATGAGTAGACACCCACATGGGTCTAGTGGCATGGAGAAAGCATTTTATGATTGGGTAGTTGACAGTGAAGTTATTGATATCGGATTTAATGGGCCCAAATTAACGTGGAGTGGTAGGGGGCCACAACCGGATTGACTGAGTGTTTGTTAATGCTACATGGCATGAGAGCTTTCCAAATGCTTCAGTGCTTCATTTACCGAAATTTAATTCTGATCATTGCCCAATTTTATTGAGAACTAACATACAAGGGGCACGGAGAAATAACTAGAGACCTTTCAGGTTCTTTACACCTTGGGTTCTCCATAATGAGTTCTCGGAGTTTGTGAAGTCTAGTTGGAGGGTGGAGCAGAATTGGAACCATGCAGTGGGTGAGTTTTGTCAAAAGATTACGAGGTGAAATAGGGATGTCTTTGGTAATGTGGGGTGGAAAAAGGACAGACTGTATCGAAGACTTGCAGGAGTAAATAATACAATTGCTTCAATGGGATCCACAGCTAGACTAGAGGTATTACGGTGTAAATTGTGGGGGGAATTGGAGGAAATTCTTTTGCAGGAGGAATTAATGTGGGTACAATACTCAAGGGCTAAGTGGTTTGTGGATGGGAATCACAACACTAGATACTTTCACTCAGTAGCAAATGGTAGGTGCAAGAGGAATAAAATTGAGGCTCTAAAATTAGACAGCGGGCAGTGGTCATATGACGAGAATGGGATATGGAGATGGGTAGTAAGTTTTTTCAGACATTATTTTCAGAGGAGGGCACTATGTCTAACCCTTTGGTTTTTGGGTGTACATATCTGACTCTGGAAGAGGCCCAGTTAGAGGCTCTAGGACGATCGGTAGTAGATGAAGAGATCAAGTGTGCTTTGTTTGGAATGGGACCTTTGAAGGCACCTAGCCCAGATGGCTTAAATCCTTTGTTTTTTTCAAAGCCAATGGAACATTGTAGGGCAGTCAGTGATTAGCTTGGTAAGAGGAATTTTTGAAGAGCCTAGCAAGGTGGGAGCCATCAATAATACTCAAATTGTCCTCATCCCAAAGGTGGATCACCCACAAACCATTCATGATTTTCGGCCCATTAGCTTGTGTAATGTTGTTTACAAGATTGTAATGAAGATTATCTCGAACTGGCTAAAACCAGTTATGCCTTTGGTCGTAGCCCCAAATCAGTGTAGTTTTGTGCAAGGCCGTCAGAGTGCTAATAATATCATTCTAGCACAAGCGATTATTCATTTGATGCGTAGTTTGAAGAGGAAGCATGGGTTTATGGCAATTAAAATTGATCTAGAGAAAGCTTATGACTGCATTCGGTGGGAGTTTATTTTGACCGCTTAAAGGTTCTCAGGATTTCTGACTATATTCGTAAGGTGATTGAAGCTTGTGTTTCATCTCTCCAGATGAAGCTTTTATGGAATAGGTCAGCTACTACTGATTTCTTGCCTACCAGAGGGGTGAGACAAGGAGACCTACTTTCGCCCTACTTGTTCGTCTTGGCAATTGAATGATTGGGTCATATGGTTCAGGATGCTGTTAATAATGAAGTCTGGTGTCCTTTCAGGCTTAGTCAGAGAGGCATCCCTATTTCTCATCTATTCTTTGTTGATGACCTTATTTGGTTGCCGAGGCTGATATGAATCAAGCTGCTATTATTAAGGCCACTCTCAATGACTTTTGTGAAGCTTCGGGTCAGAAAATAAACTCGTCTAAATCTAGGATTTACTTTTCTAAAAATGTGAATCATGTTCATAGCAAGGAGATATGTGAGTTCTTGAATTTTACCCCCTGTTCTGATCTTGGCAAATACTTGGGTATGCCCTTGCTCCACAAAAAGGTGTCTCAGTCTACTTATAAGTTTATTCTAGACAAAACGGACTCTCACCTCTCTAGTTGGAAAGCTAATACTCTTTCCTTGGCTGGATGTCATACCTTGGTGTCTTGCGTGGTTTTGGCTATGCCTTCGTACGCCATGCAAACAGTGCCTCTACCTGTCCAGACTTGTAACAAAATTGATAAACGGTGTCGAGCTTTCTGTGGGGAGGTAGTTCTTCCTCGCATAACGTTCATCTGGTGTCTTGGAATAATGTTTGTGGCATAAAGAACCTGGTGGTTTGGGTCTTCATAAAGCTAGTATTCCGAATAATGCTTTTACGGTTAAACTTGGTAGGTCTTTGATTTCTCGGAGGGATTTGTTGTGGGTGCAGTTTCTTCTAGAGAAATACAAGGTAGATTCTGATGTGATCCCAGTAGTGGAAAAACATAGAGCCGAGTCTTGGACTTGAAAGGGCATAAGCATGAACTGGGAGGCAGTTCACTCTAGAGTAGGTTGGAGCATACGGAATGGTCTTAATACAAACTTTTGGAAGGACGTCTGGGTTCCTTACTTGGATTCCCTTCAGAATTTGGCCACTTGTATTTTACCTACAGATGTTCTCAATTGGTGGGTTGCAAACTTCTTGACGTCCACAGGAGTACGAGCATGGCATACATTTGGTCACTATCTTCTCGAGCAAGTCCTCAATGCCATACGAAGACAACATGTAGGTCATTCGGAGGGGTGTGATGTTGCAGTTTGGTGTTAGGCAGCAGATGGTCGTTTCTCAGTCAAGAACATATATGGTCAACTTGCTTGCCAGAATTCGTCCCAAAATGTTGCTCTGTGGCGATGTGTCTGGAAGCTATGACTCCCACAACGTTACCGTATATTTTTGTGGCTTTGTTGTCATGATAGGCTCCTCGCCAATATGTCATGTTGTGCTTGTGGGATGTAGTTTACTGCTTTATGTGATGTCTGTGGGTCGGAGCTAGAAACCTTATTGCATGCACTCAGGGATTGCCCTAGTGCTCATGGAGTTTAGGAGGCGATCTTGCCGAAGGGTGTTCATGGGCGATTTTTTGGTTTTGTAGAACATTAGCGTTGGATCAGCTGGTGTGTTCAACGTCGGGTTTCATTACGGGCAGTTGAGTTTTGCCTATGGTTTGTAGTACTCTGCTGTCATGTATGGCTTGGGCGGAATGATCGGGTTTTTAATAATAAGGGTTGGTGTACAAAGGAGATCTTGGCTCGGTCCCAGGCTTGTCTTTCTTGGGGTTTTCCTAAACTTCTTAGATGGTGAATAGAGACTAAGTCTTCAATGGTGTGGCAATCCCCTCCCAAAGGCTTGTTTAAGTATAATGTTGATGGGTCGTTCAATCCAAATAATGGGACCTGTACTTGCGGCAGGCTCGTACGGAATCATCTGGGGGTTTTCATGCATGGCTTCATGTTTAGAATGGGATATGGTTCTGTGATTACGGCTGAAGCATGGGGCATTTTGTGGGCTCTAAAGCTTGCTTGGGATAAGAACATCTGATCGTTGGTAATGGAGAGCGATAGTAGAGAAGTCTTGGCTCTGTTACGAACTGATGTGGCTAAGCACCCTGATTGCTCAATTTTCTTGGAATTTCGTGGACTGCTCAATAGGATTTGGAATGTAGATCTGGTTCATTGTGATCATGGAGCTAATTGTGTGGCCGATGCCCTGGCAGCTGATGCTTGGGGTATGGGTGGGGACTTTCAGGAGGTCACGGCCCCTTCGGAACATCCACGTTGGCTTATTCAACAGGATGTGGACGCTTTGGTGTTAGAGCCTTAGATGGCTGTCGGTCTTTTCTTCATAAAAAAAAAAAAATATACCAGTTTATGAAAGGACCAATATCGTATACAATGTTAGAGCAACAATTAGTAAGAATTAATCACTATTTCATATGAATATAATTTCTATGACTAATTTTTAACTACCACTAACTTTGATTTGCAGATAGAAGACTCATCATTTTGATGTCACACACATACGAAGACATGATTTGTGGCTAGCCGGCTGCACAAATAAAAAGGGTGACATCCCCACCGAACAAGCTAGAAAAGTAGCGGAATATTGTGTAAGTTGTTGATTATGCATATAATAAAGATTTACCTTTACTTAAATTATTCTTTTTTATAATAGCTACTATTGTTGAAATTGTTTTTGTGATAGTGCATAATGACGCAAGAGCAGCTAGAGTTGCTAGATTACATTGGTCATGACGATTTACTCAGTAAAGCTCTTAGAGTTCCTGAGTATATTGGTCATGTTCAAGGTACTAGTTTTGCAGTAACCCAAACATCTTACTTTGGATCCCAAAAGCGACCCAACAAAAATGACTTATTGCAACTAAAGGAGGAGGTTGCTGGCTACAAGCAGGAGATGAGTATTCACACGCGTTTGTTGGAAGAGCAAAATGTGTTATTGAAGGCTCAACTTGATGCCTTGCTCCAATCTAGGCCAGCAACTAGTCCAGTGTGTGACAGCACAAGTGCAAGGGATAGTTGCCCATCCACCCCTAAAGTCCATATTCCTTTGATAAATAATTTCCTTTATAGTTAACTTTTTCCCACGTTATACATTAGTGTACCTGCATATATTAATTATATGTTTTAAAGGGTGAATCGGAGTGCAAGTTGCATGTTGACAAGTCTTTCAAGCCTACAGTTGTTGTAAGTGTGACCTACAACACCGACAACGATATACTTCATAATTCACCGTTGCCCCCAAACACACTTCGAGTAAGGGTTGATGTATGCACAAACGATGATGCTACCTTACCAATCCCTTCTCAGGATAAACAGACAATGGTAAGAGAAGTTGTCGGTAATATTAGTATACTAATATAATTATATATATTGAGTTATGATAGATGATTTATAATAATTTTATATTGTACTTTTTAATATTTTAATGATTTAAGGATGTGACGTAAGGAAAATGACATTCAATGACGTATAATTTGAGAATTTCTATTATTAATGATGATTTTCTTTAAAATTATAATCACACTGTTTGAGTATTATAAAGATATTTTTTATCTAACATATCAAGTTTAAAAATCTTAAAAATCAAACTCCAAGATCATGACAAGTCAAAGCCACTTTTACTATTTTAGCTTTTAGAAAATTAAATTCAATGGCAAAATCATTAGTTTAAAAACAGTTTAATTTTATTGCAAAATCATTAGCGTTTTATTTTTTTGAAAAAATTGGGCTCGTATATACGTCTTTCCTCATTAGTACATGAGACAATATCAAATGCCAAAGCATCCCGACAAAACTAATTTTATTTTATATTGTTGTGCTGCTTTCTTTTTAACATTATTAAATTAACACTAAGAGTATTATAAAATTATGCATGGAGACACGTTTTGAAGTTTTTTCCCTATTAATTGAAATGATTAAGATGGAATTCCAAAGTCTTTGTAACAAGGAATAACACACTTTTTAGCTAGTTAAAGTTTTCTTAAAGTCACCTAATAGAGGATTGAGATTCTCTCCTTTACTTTCCAATTTATTCCCATCTTTTATTTCAAAACTATGTAGTTTTGGAGTAATAAAAAGCTAAAGAAGCCTCTCTGTTTTTCTGAAAGAAAGTCATCCATTACTGTAGAATTTTTTTTTAATAATATTCAATATCCTAAATTAATTTTGAGTATACACAGCGTCCTAAAATATATTTTTTTTTGTGACACCCAGTATTTAATCCCTATCATCTAAAAGTATTTTCTTAATAGCACCTAGTATCATAAGTTCTAAAAAAATATTTTACAGTAATGGATGACATTTTAAAAAAAGGAAAAGAAAAGGAATAAAGGCTTCCCTAGTTTTTTTAATCTAAAACTACATGGCTTTGAGTTAAAAAATGGGAGCGGATGGGAAAAATAAAAGGGAGAATCATAAGTCATAACCCCTGACTGAGGAGTACTATTTATTATTGCATACGCAAATCTAGGCTGCTCATAATAATAATAATAATAATAGCGCCCAGAATCTATAATTGTGTCACGAAAAAGAGATAAAGATGGAGCCCTCGAGATCAATATGAATGGGGATGTTCTTTGTTTTCAAATTGAAATGCCTTTGGAGGGACCTTTTCTTTCAATAGCTTGCCCGTTTGTTTCAGCGATTCGATTGCTTATAAGTTACTTTTTAATAGTGATTTACGGTATACGAAGTAAGTATGTGAGAGGGGTTGTGTCTTGATTTACGTAAAAAGCAACTTATAAGCAATCGTAACGCCCAAACAAACAGGCACTTATAATACTTTTTTCTATTAAGATTCTTCACATTTTTGTGAGATTATCCAACATCTTGCTACTTTGGACAAAAAAGGATGTATACATAGGACCTCAAACAAGGACAAGTTGTGCCCATTTACCTTTATCTAATTACACAGATTCCCTTTTTTCCCAAACTAAATAAGCAGATTCAAGGCCATAAAATTTAGTCAAGTTAGTAACAATGTTGTACATTTAAATTTTATTATGTCCAATTTCGGTGTTCATTGTAGCGGTGAGATCTACATCGTTCAAATATAATTTCAACAGTTCAAATTTAAAAATTTCGCCTAATGATTATCAAAACAATTTTAATTAAAAATTATTTTTTAAAAATGATAATTAAGAGATTACCCTTATTTTAGATTATACATACATTAAAACAATTTTTAAAATGAAATAAGAGTAAAAACAATTAAATTAAATCATCCAAATCTTAACTCTGATCAACCAGTCTTTTGTTATTCTCTACAAATCGCGTGCTTTGCTTGTTCCATCTCTGCCTTTTTAACTCAAATAAGATAGATTGAAATCTAAGTACCATCAAAGAGGGTAAAGGAGAATAGATCTTGGGTGAGAAATCTCCAGAGGTGGTACGAGGCAGAGATCTACAGGCATGGAGGATACTGAGGGCATTGATGAAGAGTGGTTTGTAGAGATCTGATAATCGGGCTTCGAATCCCGAAGGCGGAGGGAGTTTGATGGAGACTAAGAGTGGCCGCAAAGAGGAACCCTATATATGGTGGAGGTTCATCGATGTTAGCAACGATATGAATGAGTGGAGACCAAAGACCAAAGAGTATGAGGAAGAGGGAGAGCTTGGAGTCAAGCGATCGAAGAAGAGGTTCCAACTATAGGTTAATTTTTTTTATAATCTGACCTGAAAACAAAGTGAGGTCGATAGCAAGTGGGCATGTAACCTTCTCTTAATTGGGTCAACTATTACCATTCGTGTCTGTTAGGATTGGGTGACATTACTATGGGGTGACATTGCTTAAAAAAACAATTTCGAATGTCCAATTGTTCTTTGCAAAAACTTCAGAAGTAAAAATTCCCTTTAACCCATTAATGAATGATAACATTGGTAAAAGTGCATTTAATATTAAAATAACCCCATATAAGATCTTATAAAAGGAGACAAACTGTAACATCCCAAATTTTATTTACCAAGAATATATTATAATTATTATATATATTCAATGAAATGGTGAATATTTAAGGCCAAAAGAATTAAATATTGAAAATTGAAGGTTGAATAGTGTTTTTAGTGAAATCTCCTGCGAGGCAGTGAAATTGTCATATAGTTTTGGAAGACCAAATGATGACCAAAAATTATGAAATTTTATAGGGTGAAATTAGACATCCTAAGCTTTAATTTGATAGGTAATATGACTCAATTGAAGCTATGTACAAAAAGATATGAATTTTTGAAGTTGATCCAGAAAATCTGGAAAGTTTCTGGAGCAGCGATCAAAGATTGAAAATCTGGGAATAATATGATCCTATTAAGTAAAATCCCATATTTTTCCTTGAAAATAGACTCAATGAGGGTTCCATAGGCTTTGGAATCGCCTCGAAACGATGTCTACAAAATTAGTTATGATTTTTCAAAGTTAAGGCAGGAAATCTGCCAGAATTGGCATTATTCTGAAAATTTGAGAAATAAAGTAATCTTCCTTTTTCTCTTAATTATTTTAGAAATTAAGGGATGGAGGAGGAGAAGACAAGTGTCAAAATCCAATGAGACCAAATGTCAATACCACATGAAAGATTATGGAGATAATTGTTGTGTCATAAGTCCTTACTTATGTCATAAGGTTAGGTAGCCAACTTTTGCACCAATTGACTTGAGTAAATGGAAGAAACACTTGATTTAGTTGGAGCATAAGAGGGAGCACGTTTTTGGCCAACCAAGGGAGAAGGAAATGATAATTGAGGTTGAGTGTACACAAAAGGGAAGCATGGCAAGGTTGAGTGCACACAAAATGGAAGTATGGTGCAAGCATGGAGGCAAGTATGGTGGTTGATATGTGTCACCATAACAACCTTAGATGAGATCAATGGTTGGGAATCAAGGGAGCATTTTTATGAAGGCTTTCTCTTCCCTTCCCTTCATGCATTTTCGTTCAACATAGAGAGGGAGAGAGTTTGAAGAAACTTTGAAGAGTTAGAGGGAAGAGGAAGAAGAAATCTTAAGGTAAGAGTTGATTATTAAGCTTTCCTTGTAACATTTCCCCTAGATCCTTCTCTAAACCATGTTTCTTCATGAATCTATGATCTTGAAGACTCATTCTTAGCTCAAGGAGAAGAGAGAGAGGACATTTTAGAGAGAGAAACACCAAGGATCAAGAGGTAATCTCCAAAATCTCAACTTCTTTGTGTATTGAAGTTGTTGTTGGTGATTGTTGTTCGGTTTATGAGATTTTTGGTTAAGTTGTAAAATTGGAAAAGCCATAACCCTAAGGGGTTATGCTGCCCAAAATACTTTAAATCATGATTATGAAGTGTTTAAATGAGTTAATCAAGGATTAGAAGTGGAAAAGTACAAGTTTTGGAAGCTAAAACACAAAACTCCATTTTTCCAATTTTTGACCAATATTTTGGCCAGCACAGATCTGAGGGAAGGAGTTGGATTTTCATAAAATAAATGGTTCCATTGGACTCAGTGGGAAAAAATAGGTGGGGTTACAGTTGGGCACTTTTTCGATAGAGGCCGAAAAAGCATAATTACGAAAACGCCACTGAAATCACTAAATAGGGGCTGTCAAGGGTATTTTCGTAATTTGACCATGAATTTGGCGATTTCAAGCCCGGAAATGGATTCCTTGGGTGAAAATAAGTCAAAATAGCTTGGTCAAAATTTTGGGAAAACGTGCCATCGGGCCGGGTACGGCGGGGCCGGGCCAGGTTCCCGGGGGCATTTTTGTAAATTTTCACCATAGACTAATATAACCACAATAAACACTATGGAATAGTCTAAAATGATACTTGGATAGGTTATGACCTATTTCTGGTACATTTAATATTTTAGGACCGATTTGGAGGCCGGATACGACACGTTCTTCGAGGCACATTTAAAAAGGGGATATTAAAGCTTTGAGGTAGGGACATTATCCTTCATGCACTAAGCCATAAGTTATGTGATTGTGTGGATGCCATTGTTTTGTAAATACACCTTATTAATAACATGATTTGCCTAGAGAGAGACTGTTAGTGCCAGAGGTGCACTTACACTGGGAGTTGGCAGAAGTCCAACCGGTGTAGATTGTGGGGCTGGGCCCTACTCATGTATACATGACGATGATGTGTTTATATTGTTCATTAATTTGTGCATACCTTGGCGCATGACATATTTACTTTTCGCATTTTCTATGAACGATATTATGTCTCTACGGGGTTTCTTCGGAATCTCACCCTATTTTTAAATAAACACCTCAGCCGGTACCAGTGGACCAAAGGGAAAAGACGTAGATGCCGGAAAGTAAGTGGCACGTGTCCCGAGGCGCAGACAAGATCATGGTCTTAATTAGTCTATTTTGTGATATTGTGGGAAAATTTGTAAATATTAAAACTTCCGCTGTATTTTCTGTTTCCGTCGACGAACAATATCGGAATTGTAAACGAACGATGTTGGGGTCGTAACCGAATATTTTTATCAGTATAATTGTACTTTTCTGTATGCCCATTGAATTCCGTCTTTATTACTTTTTGATTATCGAAATGGAAACGGGTGTTGACACAAACCAATTTAAAAAATTTGACATTATAAATAAGGATGGAATGAGTAATTAGGATAATTTATTTCTTTTAGAAGTTGACTTATAATAAGAATCAAATTAAGTGTATTTTTGGTTTTATTTATAAAATACTTTTAATGGTTCATATAGATTAAAAATGTTATTAAAATAGTTAAGAGCCTTGATTGTTCAAAAATTATTATACCATTCTCAAATTATCTTTAATTAAAGTTATTAACCTGCACTCAAACATGCCACCCAAAAGAATAAAATAATGATGTAGAAATTTTTTAAAAATCAATCATAAATGCTTTACCAAACTTCACATTGTATGTCCTATTTTAAGGACCAATCAAAAAATTACTTTATAAAAAAAATCAAAAACTCATAAAAAAATGTCTTATATGAAGAATCAAAGGGAGCAGGAAAAAACATAGTGAAATCGAATACCCCAAAACCTTTTTTATTATTTCTTTTATGAATATCCCGTCTATACATAGTGGAATAATGTTTTATTATTGTTGTATTTCTTTTATGAATATACTTTTTATATTGACTTTGTAAATTGAGAGTACCGATCCAAAGACAATCCGTTGGTACATTTATAAATGTATTTTGAGCCATAACATCCATATAAATCCAAGTAAGCCACTGCAATTCAACTACCTAAACTTCTATAAGAAAAAAGGTTAAAACTCAAGACCATAAAAAATATATCGGACAATTTGATTCCCATACTTTTAAATTTTAACGCCATATTTGAATAGGAGAAGAAGTTTAGAGGGGGGAAAACATGAGAAGAAAAAAATGTGGGAACATTGAAATTTTTTGGGAAATTATAGTTAGGTCTCAAGTGAGAGAAAAAATAAAAAAATAGTTCATCAAAATCTTAAAATAAAAAAATGATATCAAGAACTTGTCAATGGTATCCCTGGTGTTGTCAATAATCCACACCTAGTGTTGTCAATGAAATCATTTTTTCATTTTGGGATTTTAAATGACCATTTTTTTATTTTGTTTGGGACTGACGGTAATTCTTCCATTTTTTTTTTTTTTTTTTGTCTAGATGAGGGAAGAAAAGAACCAACAAGCTATTAATTATAATAAAGTGGTAAACATCCTTATCCAGCAAGGACGATAACATAGTATTGAATCATAGAAAGTTTACTTATTAGAAGAGGCAAAAACATTTTACACTCTGAACTTAAAAAAAAATTATACGCATAATCAAATTTAAAAAAACACAAGTGAACAAAGCGTGTATTTAAATTAATTTTTGAAGAATAGTTTTTATAATTTACGAAATAAGCATGTGAGAAGAATTTTATCTCAATTTATAAAAAAAGACTTTTGAAAGCTCGGTTTGACGCTTACCCAAACATACAAAAGCGAAAGAGAAAAAAAGAGTTGAGGGAAATAAGGGACTCCGAGCACGTTTACTGATTTACCCCCAACTTTTCTCTTCACCGTATTGTTTTCTGTTTCCGGCCAACCTCATCGAGCGACCTGCACTGTCGTCTTCTCATTCTAAACAACTCCACCAAGTGCCTTCACAAATATGAAAAATATATTTCTTTCAATTTATTTTAAATAAATACAAGTATAAAAAAATATTTTTAAACATACATCATTTTGATTTTTTCTTTCAATATTTTATATTTGATTTTTACAATATATTTTTAAACGTACAAAATTATTTGATTTTAAAATATACAAATATGAAAATATATATTTTTAAATTTTTTTTATTTTAAAATATTTTGATAATGTTTATTTTTATATAGTTTTGTTATAAATGACGGCATGAGATGTAATCAATCCGATATAAGGATATGACTGTCATTGTGATCGACATTTGCCCATTCTATTTCTTCTATATTTTCTCTCCTTCATCAAATAAGAGGAGTGATAACATTGGACTTGTTTGATTCTTTTCTATATTTATATGTTCTTAGAACAATTCTGTAGAATAACTTTAAGCTAGTTTTGGAAGTAAAAAAAAAAAAAATGTATTTGAATCATTATTTTGGAAAACATAATTAAAATGGTGAAAGAATAGTTTATTTTATCAATATGACTTTCATTTATTAAAATACAATGTTCTCGGTCTTTTTTCCAATTTTGTAGGGGGAAAACTAAACATGGATATCGTACATGTTCTGTCTTTTTTTTTTTTTTTTAAAGGGAGAATTATAATTAGGTCCCGTCCAAGGAAAAAAATTGGTCCCTTGGGGTTGTTAGGCTCGCTCCTTGGGTTATTAATTCAGGCTCCTGAGGTTGTTAGTGGGACTAATTTTTCATTTTTTTCCCCTACAAGGGACCTAACTGTAATTCTCCCAAAAAAAAAAATTTCTGGTGTCCTAGAGCACATAATCAGAAACATATTTTCAAATAAGCTTTCTGTTTTTTTTTTTTTAAATGATTGATATAAAAATAGAAAATCAAGCAGACCATTATCTCTTCAGTTTTCTTTTTTATCTATTTTCTTTCCACCCAACTTTTTTTCTCCATCCAAACGGAGCAATAATTTTGGTAAAAAGGTTCTTAATTGAATAATTAAGTACTACTTTTGGTTATTTATATAAGATCTAGTCATATTTGTTCCTAAATTTAAGGTCTCAATCTATTTTGTCCCCCACATTTATTATTTTTTTCTAAATTATCCCTATTAACAACAAATGTCAAGAGAGTTTGCATCAAGAGGTAATTTCAATGTAAATAGTTTAAAAGTGTATTTTAGGAGAATATGTACACATTTTTTTTTTATAAATAACTAATTTAACTAATTTCTTTAATTTATTTAAATTAATTAAGCGGATCTTATATTAAAACCGGAGATAGTATTAACTTTCTAAAAATAAAGAAAGGGAACATATAGGTGGGAGATTGTACGTGGAGTAACATGCAAAGGGTATGAAAAGGAGGAATTAGATGGGAAATGAAGTGTGAATGAATAAATGGAGGAAGGCAAAGATGTTTATGAGCCATTTAGGAATTGTCGGAGGTTGCATCATAATCTCTTACCTAACGAAATAAATGTAGTAATCGCAAAGAATCAAACATTTGATTTGATTTAACACTCAATCCACTTGTTACATTTTTTTTAGTTATCATGTCCATTTTAATAACCAAAACCCCCTTGCTTATTCAAACATCTTTCCATTCAAATCTTTTCTTTTTCACTTATTTTTCTCCTATTAGGCCGGCTAGTCCATCATTGAAAATTAATTAGGGAGAAGAAATTTTCTAATATTATATTTTTAATGATAATAAGTACTATCCGGTCCTTAATATAAGATCCAGTTAATTTTTTTTTGGAGAGATTAAGAAAGCTAAATAAGCTAGTTAATCATAGAATATATTGTGTATTATTAGATTATATATTAATTTATAAATCAAACATATTAGTTTGATATAAAATGGATAAATATAAATACTTTAAAGTAATTTATTTAGTTTCTTAATCTCTCCAAAAAAAATCAATTAAGTCTTATATTAAGGACAAGATGTAGTAATTTATAGGAGTCAAGTTGAGTCACAACTAACTCAAATCAAGGTTGGGTTAGATCATACTCTTAGTGATTCTCCTCTGGCTTAAACATAAGACTTAGTTCGGGGATTGATTTTGATACTAAATGTAAGACACTTAACCATTTTATCTTTCAAATTTATCATTTCTTTTTAAATTAATTTGTCTAACTTATAAGTTTATATATAATTTAATGTTACACATAAGCATTTTAAAGAGACCACGTCACATATTATAATTAAGTAATTTATTTATGTTCCTTAATTTACCTAAATTAGATTAAATAGGTCTAATTACATTAAAACCTGAGTAATATTTTCTATACACAACACTCAAAAAGAATAAGCCTAGAATCATTTGAACTATTTGTCATTGGTTAACCGTGTATACTTTTTAATTGGTAAAGTTTGAATATGAAAGTTTATTTAAAAAGAATTGAACTCGTCCCAACTCCAGTTAAAAGGGCCCTTGTTAGTTATATGCTCCCTCTGTTGCTAAACGTGGAAACTAGTTAAGGAGTTTGTTTTAATTTTAAGGGTAAATATAACTTTTGCTCCCTAAAATTTGATTCGATTTTGATTTTGGTCCCTCAAGTTTACTCTGTTTATCACCATTAGTCCCTCAAGTTTGAAAGGACTTGGTGGCACCTTTGACGGCGTTAATTCGTCCATCATGGCATTAACGCTGTTAGGGTTAATATAACTTTTAATCCCTGAAGTTTGACTTGATTTTGTTTTAGTCCCTCAAATTTGAAATCGGTGGTTTTGGTCCCTCAAGTTTACTTCGTTTATAATTATTGGTTCCTCAAGTTTGAAAAGGACTTGGTGGTCAGGTTATGAAACCCAAACTAGACCAGTTGATTCGGCCCGAAAACCGACGAACTGGTCGGTAAACCAATTCGGTTCTGGAATTAACCTAGTTTAGCTTTTTTTTAAATCGATTTTTTTATTTTATTTATAATTTCATATTAATAACCTTGAAATTTTCACTTTCTCACTGGTTTAGTCCCAGTTTAGCTCTAGTCTAACCCACAGACCCTTGACCCAATACTCCGACTGGTTCAGTGACCAGTCTAGGCTTAATTACCTTGCTTGATGGTGCCTTTGATAACTTTAATCCTTGTGATGTAGCGCTAACACCGTTAAAACATCTTATGTGTCATGCCTTTTAAGACAGCTGATATGGAAAATATACTATAATATATTATATTGTGATGGAAAGAAAAGGAAAAAAGCGCATCAAAACGAAACGCATGAGCCTAAAAGGCATAACACATAAGCTATTTCTAGTTCATGTGTTTCGTTTTGATGCCCCTTTTTCCTTTTTTTTAGCACAATATAATATATTATAGTATATTTACCATATAGATATCATAAAAGGTATGACACATAAGCTATTTTAACAGTGTTAGCGCTACATCGGACAAATTAACGCCGTCAAAAGTGCCATCAAATCCTTTTCAAATTTGAGAGACAAACAATTATAAACGAAGTAAACTTATGAGACCAAAACCATCAATTTCAAATTTGAATGACCAAAACCAAAATCGAGTCAAATTTCAATGACCAAAAATTGTAGTAACCCTAACGGTGTTAGCGCCATGTCAGATGCATTAATGCTGTCAAAGGCGCCACCAAATCCTTTTTAAACTTAAGGGACTAACGATGATAAACAGAGTAAACTTGAGGGATCGAAACCATCAATTTCAAATTTGAGGGACCAAAACCAAAATCAAGTCAAACTTAAAGGACCAAAAGTTGTATTTACCTTAATTTTGAATATAAGACTTTAATTTATTTTATCTCCAAAATTTATGTTTTTCCCAACTATTGATTGTATATATTAAATAGGGTATTTTAATAAAAGTTTAAGGGGTAATTTTGCCTCAGAAGTTGTCATCAAGGGGCAATTTTGCCCCGGAAGTTTTCATAAAGCAATTTTGTCTTGGAAGTATCAAAAGTGAAGCAATTTTGTCATGGCCTTTATCTCAATTAATTTTAATCGTTAGTTGACAAAATATTTTGGATTGACAATCCACTATGCCATCCACTTTATTTTTGTTAAGATGTAAATTTGGCTGGAAGTTTTAAATCTAATGTTGAAAAAAATGAAGTAGATGACACATGAACTTTTAAGGTAAATTTACACCTTAACAAAAATGACGTGGATGACATGTGAACTACCAGCTCAACATATTTGGTCAATTAACGGTTAGAATTAATTGAGATAACAACTAGGGCAAAATCACTTCACTTTTAACACTTTTAGGGCAAAATTGCCCTACAAAAAACTTCCAAGATAAAATGGTCAATCGGTGACAACTTCTGGATAAAATTTCCCGTTAACCCTCTAATAAAACTAGCACACATTTATTATAGATAATGAATTTTCTAAATATCTAAAAATTAATTATCTAACTTTTTTATTTAGAACCGATGGGTACCACAGAGCCCAATGCTAAAATTAATGCAAAGAAGGATGGCATTTGAAAAGATAAACTGATGAAACACGTAAAATTTTGGAAATGATACCAAAAGCCTTATTTTAAAAATATCAAAATTGTCAATTTACTTTTAATAGAAAAAGAATGAGATTTGAAGATTGAAACCAAAAGGGCGCACATAAAACTGAACACAGGCGCAGAGATGCCAAAGCAAAGAAGGTGAGTGGGGTAGCAATCTGGTGGAAAAAATTATGAGTGCCAAACCCACACACACTCGCACACAACACAAAATAAGATGGACCTAATTTCAACACTGACAAAAGGTCAAATAATATAAAAGCACCCTCTCTGCAAAAAGCAAAGACCCAAAAACTTTATCATCTTTTTTTCTTCTGAAAAAAAGAAAGCTCATGAGAATGGAGAAGCAAATGCTGATTAGATATATTTGAGGATCTTATTGAACTCTCACACTTTCTCTCTTTTCTTCATCATGAAGACTCCTAATCAATACATTGTTGCATAAAGTTGAGTTGCTCCTAATCATTCAATAACCCATATGTACTCCTTAAATTCCCCAGCTCTGGCCTATCTCCATTAATATATTCACATGGAGGGCCTTCATCTTAATCAACACCAATCCCATGAAAAATGTCAATAATGCAATTCAATTCAAACAAACAAGAAATCAAGAACCTGTTTGTTATATATATGTATAGGTTTATTAGGGCTTGTGTGACAATTAGCTAGCTAGATATAATTTTTCAGTACTCTGTTCAAGAGTCAGAGGAACTTTAAATGAATAGAGGGTTTTGAGGGACAGGGGAAGCTTTCATAATAATGGAAGTAATAGAGCCCCCACAAGGCGTAGAAAATATGCAACAACTTTTTCACAATATCATGTTGCAAATTATGGACCACATTTTGATGCAAATTTAAGAAGGGGTCTGCTTGTTTCTTGGGTTGTGTCTCTGTTTTTAATTTTTCTCCTTTTCCCCTGTATTGATCATTCCCTCAGAAAAAGGGTATTTCAACTAACTGCTAAATTGAATTGAGTCACAGGAACCTGAAGTAATATGTTATTTATGATCTTTAGAGTCTCCTTCATGTTAATGTAAACTTACAAGAAAGTTTCAGATGCCTGATGAGTTGGTAGCAAGTTGCAACCCCAACACTTTATTTCAAGTCAACCAGATCTTTTGAGGCATGTGGGATAAGTTCTTGGTTGATGATGTTTCTCTCAAAAAGGGTGCTTCATAGTTGAGTACAGCTGAGTTCTTTTTTCACAGGCACCACAAAGATCCCTTTTTTAAATAAAAAAATAAAGATTCCAAGGTATTCTGGGATTTGTATGTGATAATAAAGTACTTATAAATTATGCAACTCAGCTTCTATTTAATTGTTTTTACATGAGGCCTATGGATAATTTTCTGAACAGAATAATGCACAGAATTCTAGTCATGGCACTAACCGTAAAATAGGGGGAAACGGGAGAGGCAGAAGAGGAAGCAACATCATGTTGGGATATTTTTGCAATCAAAGCTCATAAATGTTCATCTCTCATTTTCTAGAGAAATATCCATTCCTAATAATATTAATTTGGTAAAGAGTGTTTTGTTGGAATTTCCTTTTTCCCCCTTCTGGAAAATATTTCTTTTCATTTTTCTATTTCTTTTCAAGCTCTTACTTGCAACGAAAGGGAGTCTTAATTCTTCTTTTAAAAAAAGGTTGAATTATACAAAATTGTCCTAAAAACAGAATTTGTTGAGCCCCATAGAGTCAGAGATAAGCCCATGATAATTGGAT
The DNA here is from genome assembly GCA_963855925.1 of Inga laurina. Taxonomy (NCBI): domain Eukaryota; kingdom Viridiplantae; phylum Streptophyta; class Magnoliopsida; order Fabales; family Fabaceae; genus Inga; species Inga laurina. The sequence goes on from OY979710.1 coordinate 12,292,652, forward strand.
TGAAAGACCCAATATGGGTGTGAAAGTGATCCAGTCACACAAACCTGGGCTTCAAGGACCATGAAAACAGAGATAAGTGTAAGGCTTGGTAGGATCATTATAACCTTGGCTCTAACCTGTGCTTGCTTAACTTCTAATCCATGCAAGCTTGCAAATTACCAAATGGGAAAAGGCAAAAACAAAGGAACAAAAAAACAAAAATAAATGCTGAAATTCTTTTTCCCCTTGTAATTTATAGAGGCAGACACTAGTAGTCTGACGTCATCAAGCAAATGAGCGAAATCGAATCTACAACCTTCCACTTATTAAGAAGCTTTTAAATCACTGGATTACAAGCCCAGTGGCGCAGAAGCTAATTTTTATTTTCTTCAATCCCCTACATACATTTACTTAGGGGACGGATTTCAAAAGCTTCTGCCAAAAATTTTCAATATTTCTAGGGACACCAGTTCTACCGAAGGCCATATAAATAAAGGATGTCACAATTCACAAATATTGTGCATCTTTCGGGTGCTGCATTTCATCCACCTCCTAGTCTTTCCTCTTACTCCAAAGCATTACGAGAGAGAATCCCATCAGAGACATAATCACAGTCTGCAAGCAGAATTAACTAGTTATATTGCAACAGCCTAAGGAATTAAAAAGCTCAGAAACAAGATCGATCTTTTTTTTTTCTTTCAAATATGGATATTATCCTTGTTAACATCAGTTGCCCATTTTTTATTATGTTTTTTTTTTTTAATTTCATATGAGCTTGAGAGTCATTTCTATTGACATTCTTATTTTTTTTCCTTCTCACATATTATATGTGTCAAACATACCTTGATAGTCAAACAACAATACACTTATCAAACATGCCCTATACTGTTGATACATCAGGCCCTTTTATTTTGCACCATAATGAAGCAATCAGCCTTGCTGCCATGCTTCAGTAAAAATGTGCGTAGCAGATGCCAAACATGACAACATACAAGTTCATACAGCACAGGGCAGTAAATAAAGAAACCGAAAAGCAGCCACTTGATTAGCTCAGGCGATAAGAGTGGGAAAGGGTAAGGGTCTGGGGTTCAAACCATCCTTACATAGTTTATGTTGCTAACATATCTGAGTAGAAATAAAGAGCATATAAAGAGTAAAAAGCTTACAGATATTGCGGGAGGCACGCTCACTATTGGATCTGGGAAAAACTGATTAGCAAGAGCCAAGGCAAGGAGGCTACTTTGCATTCCTGCCATTGGATAAAGTAAAGAAGCTACATCAAATTAAATTGATCCTGGCAATTTATATATAACAGAAGATAAAAATCATACCTGTCTCAAATGAAATTGTCCTTTGCAATGCCTTCACATCAGGAGCATTATGGAAGAGAAGTCCACTAAATATAAAACCAGCTACAAAAGCTGCCGCATGAAAAGCAACAACCAGCAACAAGATAGTAACTCCAAAGGGGGACTTAACGGACTCAATGTTAATTGCAAGGGGTGCTCCAACACAGAGAGCTGTTACTATTACTGAGAGTGGAGGCAAAAATGGTCGTACAGCATTACATAAACGAGGAAAGAAGCTGTAAAAACAATTATGTAAGAAATCTAAAAACTCCAAAAGGAAATGATGTTTACATTAAAAAAATGATGATTCTAGAAACTTAAATAGGTCTGAAGTATTACCGATTCAGAAGCAGGCCTGCAGCAACTGGTGCCACCACAATCTGCGTGATGCTAGATACCATTCCTTTTACATCCACAGGCAATCTTTTTCCAATAAGCAACAATGATAAGAGTGGAGTGACAAAAACTGCTGAAGCAGTGGACAACGATGTCATGACTATGCTTAATGGTGCCATAGGTGGATCTGTTAGAAAAGTAGCATAATTGGATAGCTGAGCTCCACTAACACAAGACACAAGCATAATTCCGGCTCCTGATTCAATTTACACCCAAAGTTAGAAGGTGTAGCCTATCAGTTCTTTATATATATGAGGCATCAACCTCACCTACTGCCGTTGGCAAACCAAATACAGTTACTGACAGTATGCCAAATAGATAACCAAGAACAGGCTTCACAACAAATTGGCCAACATAACCAGCAACTATTGCTCCTGGTCTATTTAATGCTTCAAGGAAGTCTTTTTCACTTGAATTAACCCCAACAGCAAACATCAAAAACCCTAGTGCAGGAGCATAATATCTGAAAAGAAGTTACATGAGAATTTTAATGTTGGAATTACTTCAAAAGAAGTCAATTGGCTATAATGCATTTAGGACTCTGGGTATTAGTAGTTTGCACCATTATATTGGTTTTGCATTTGCAATATAAATAGATAAGGCATAAAAAATCTAGATGACAGCAAACAAAAGGATGAGAAGATAAAAAAGATTGAGAATTATTTACTTGAGCTTTTGTCGATGCAAAATATCTGACTAGTCAATATTTTCCAAGAAATTAAAAGGAAAAAAAATGCAAACAACTATGCAGTATAGTATCATATATTGATCAACTAATTCATCCAACGGCTTTACTAACCTTCTGGTAAACCATGTGAAGGAAGGGGGGTAGACTAGAGAAAGCAGTGTACTAGCAAGGACAACATGAGGCAAAAGTGAATTTGATTGCTTCAGAATCTTTAGAATTCCTGCTTGTTGCTCCACAATCTAAGAAAAGAAACACAATAACCACAAAGAAAGGTGATTGATACCTATTTGTTTTTGCATATATGTATGAAAAGAGCACCAAAACTTAACCTTTATTCTATAAAGAATTATGCATAATTTACTCTTAATCAAAGATCCTTCCTCTTTTTTTGGAGCTACTTTTCTGTTTAATGTCATAATCATCATGGATAACCTTAAAACGATATAAAAGCAAAAGCCAATATTATAACATCACCTTTTCTGGCATATGCATGAGCATGCGTGTCAATATTTGTCAACTTGTAAAAAGACTTAAACCTACATGATAAAGTAATGAATGCAGATGAACATAATCTTTAACTACATAAATTATGCCCATAACACTGATAGAAAATGAAAAAATAATGAAATTTTAAAGTATCCACGATATTATAAGATTTGTGCAAAAATATTTACTTCTTTCTCATACTCTACTGACAAATCTATTTTCGCTAATTTATGTTTGGACCTTCTGCTGCACTTTCTGGTAGTTTGGGGCAAAAGTGGCGAGACCCTTTTAGCTTGGAATTTCATTGGACTTTTAGAGGATATATGTAAGTGGACGATGCTTCTTAAATAACCTTGAAGTGTTAGATTTTATATACATGTTCCTCAATCCAATTCTATGCAATGTCATATTTCTTTCTACATTACCTCATTCGTTTCAACAATTACAACTCTAAAAAGGCAAAGCAAGAAGAAGAAAAAACCACAAATCTCCCTCTCCACTACTGGAAATATAATATCTGCAAATTGACCAAGAAAGAGGGCCCTACATTCACAGGGAAAGAGAAGAAAATAGAATATTGTCACGCTTGTACGGAGTATTTCTAACAAATATCTAAACATTTTTGTACACCATTTTACAGTATCCTCGAAATTATCAGACATGCCGACTTTATCATGTAACGATCTCCCTGGTGGTGGAGGCATAACGTATTTCTTTTGGTTTATTTAAATTCCAGGTGTTAAGCTACACACAATTAAGCATGACCAAGTTAAGTACAAGATTGTTTCCACAATGAAAATAAATCTGCTAATGAGCATGAAATAAATGCATCACAAAAGAAATCTAATTCAACAAACGGGAAAATGTTACAAAATTATAGTAGAATAACAGTCACATGAAGCAGGAAGAAGGTGAGGACTTACTGGAGGCGGGTCGGAATGGTAATCCGATGGTGAATCGGATTCGAGGGAACTCGAACACTGAAGCGGTGGACTCCTGAGGGGAAGCTTGGGGCTCCATACTGAAAACCAAACACAGCAAACACAAAATGAAAAAAATGCAAATACAGAAAGAAATAGCGAAGCCAAACGCAGGTAAAGAATCGCCGTACAAAAGTGTAGGGTCGGACGCCGGCGAGGCAGAGTGGGGTGAGTAGGAAGCGAGAAAGAGACATTGGAAGAAGAAGGAGTTCCATTTCGCGGCAAAATTGAGAGGCGAGGTTGCCCGAAGTAAAGCAACTGAGTGAGATTAGGGCAATTCTGAATTCGCCATAGATGTATTGGACTCGTGTTCATTCCGGTCACTGCCATGTCGTTTCGGTGGTGGAAGAACAAACTCCAAAACAAATAGTCCCAAACTAGTTTGTTCTGTTCCTTCGACGTTGGGTGGTTGACCGAATATAACTCAGTAATTTAATAGGACGTAATTTAATTTTGTGATTTAATAATGACAGTAGTAATTAATAGGGAAAATTCTAGAAAGATGCAAATAAAATTAGGAAAGGACAAAATGATATTGTTAATTTTTGAAATTCCAAATCAAATTGTCAGTAGGAATATAGGTTTAAAGTTTGTGATTAAAAGATAAAGATGTCTTAAGTTAAGTGGCAATGGAGGCAGGATATTTTGAACAATATAGGTAGGAAGGTGGTTGACGGTTTCTTGGCTAAATGAAGAAGAGGGGTTTCCACGGTGTTTAGACTTGAAAGTAGAAGAGGGAATTCGGGTCGGGCTGGCAGGTTGGGCCCGTCAGCCCGTTAAGAAAATCGGGTTCGGGCCTGGAAAAATCAGGCCCCAATGTAATCGGGCTAAACGGGTCAAGCCCGTTTAACCGTCGGGTTAAACGGGCTAACCCGCGAGTTAAACGGGTTAACCCGTTTAGCCCGATTACCCAAAAAAAAAAAAAAATTCCCTCTTCTCTTTTCGGTTCGCTCGCGCAGTCGCGCTCTCATTCTAAATCAGATTTCACTTTTCAGAAATCTTTCCTTTCCTCCTCTTGTCTGAACCCTAACGCTCCGCCCTCCGCAACTCCGCTCCCGTTCTTGATCTTCCTCTCCGGCTCGGCCCCGTCACCGTCACCCTTCCTCTCCGGCTCCGCTGGTTCGGCCTCCGCCTCTCCAAGTCTTGCTCTTCCTCTACGCCTTCTTTGCTCCGCCGCTCTGTGCTCTTGCATCGCAGTCTCGGTCTCCGTCTTGCTCTCCGCCGCCGCTCTGTGCTCTCCGCCGCCTCTCCCAGACTCCCTCCTCCTCTTTGACTCCGCGCCACCACCGCTGAGTTGGTCTCCCCCATCTCCGGATCTCCCTCTTCCCCTGGCGTCAGTGGCGTCTCTTAAACCAAACGGATTAGGCATGCTCATATGTCGTCTCTTCCAAGCCTCCCATCTGAACTGAAACCAAACCGGATTCTCTTCCTCTCGTGCTTGTGCAGTTGTGCTCGTCGCCTCTGTGACTGTAAGAGGTAATTTTTTTTTTTTGAAAATGCAAAATTTCATTATGTTAAAAGATTAAAATGGCACTTAGTTTATATGGAATGTAATGATTAAAAGAAAGAAGGAATTGTGCATATGTTTAAAATGTAATGATTAATATGCGGCCTTGTTGTGCAAAATTTCACAATCACAGTAATGATTAAAATGTATTGATTAATATGCGCCCTTGTTGTACTGTGATTGTGCATATGTTTTTCCAATTGATTGTTGTACTGTGACTGTGCATTTGTTGGTTAAGCTCAAATGCTCATTTGTTGAATTGCTGTGATTGTGCATTTGCTGGATGAAAATTTGAACTCTGTAGTTCTGTCTTTGCTGGATAAGTGGATTTGTTTTTCTAATTCCATTTTATACTATGATTGTGTATTTGTGGTTGTTGTTGGATTTTGTTTTCACTTTTGAATAATGCTTTTGTCCTTAAACAAATATGATAATACTTTTGTCGTTAAAAAAAGATGGCTACCATGGATGTTGACAATGTGGCCACACAATCCGAACAACCTACTGAACTTGAAGCTTCCACTGTACAAACACAACATAAAGATGCTCCTACTGTAAATAAAAGGGCGAGATGTACGACATCTGATGTTTGGAGATACTTTACAAAACTTGGCATAGTTGATGGTAAGGAAAAAGCCAAATGTAATGGGTGTGGAAAGCTATATGCTGTGGGAAGTAAGGATTGTGGGACTTCACACCTTCGGCGGCATATTGAAAATTGTAATGCACTCCCAAAATACAAGGATGTTGGTGCCATGATGATAGACCAATCAGGGATTGTTAGAGTTAGAAAGATTGACCACAACAAAGTTCGAGAACTCATTGCCTATGCCATCATTAAACATAATCTTCCCTATGCTTTTGTTGAGTATGAGGGAATTAGGGAGTTGCTCTCATATTTGAATCCTGATTATAAGAGTATTACAAGAAAAACTGTTGTGGTGGATGTATGGAATTTCTATCTTCATCAAAAGGACAACCTAAAGGCCAAACTAGCAATGAGTCCAAGTACAATATGTTTGACTTCTGATTGTTGGACAGCAATAACTACAGAAGGTTATCTTTGCTTGACTGCTCACTTTGTTGATGAGAAATGGAATTTGCACAGCAAAATACTTTCCTTTTCTAAGATGGAACCTCCTCACACGGGACTTGAATTGGCAAAAAGGGCGCATGAGATATTGATAGATTGGGGGATTGACAAGAAGGTTTTCTCTATCACGCTGGACAATGCTTCAGCAAATTTTCATATGCAAAGAATACTTAAAGAGAATTTGAATTTGAGTGGTAGCTTGATATGCAATGGAGAATTCTTTCATGTGAGATGTTCTGCCCACATCTTGAATCTCATAGTTCAAGATGGTTTGCGAGTAGCGGAAGGAGCTTTGAATAAAATTAGGAGCAGCATTATGTATGTACGGAAATCAGAGGCAAGGATGATAGAGTTCAAGAAAAGGGTTGAACAAGTTGGGGGAAGTGACACTTCTGTGGGACTAAGGTATGATGTCCCAACTAGATGGAATTCGACACATGCAATGTTTGAAAGTGCAATTAAATATCGTCGTGCTTTTGCTAGCTTGGCCTTGAATGACACAAATTACAATCATTGTCCAACAAATGAAGAGTGGTCAAGAGCAGAGGCTATGTGCACATTCTTGAAGCCTTTTGCTGTGATAACAAACTTGATATCTGGATCATCATATCCCACCTCTAACATGTATTTCACACAAATATCAAAGATTGAGTTGCTGCTAAAAGGACATTTGAAGAGTGAGGATTCTGTGATTCAGGATATGGCTCAGAGTATGCTTGACAAATTTGAAAAATATTGGACTGAATATAGTGTTATTCTTGCATTAGCCATTATCCTTGATCCTCGGATGAAGCTTGAAGTCATAAAGTTTACTTTTGCGAAATTAGATCCCATAAATGCTCATGAGAAGATTGAAAACGTTAGGAGTAAGTTGTACTATGTTTTCAATGAGTATAAAAATGTGGGATCATCTTCATCCGACACCCCAATTGGTGGAGCTGCTTCAAGCTCGAATTCCAACACGGTGTTTATCACAGAACCAATTCCTAGCCGTAACTCGAATGAAGTGGATGACTATGAAGTTTTTGATGTAAGTTTGAAATTCTTAAATAGTTTTTGTTTAGATTTAATTTGAATTTTCATTGTCACTATCCTCTGTTCATTTAATTTGACCTTTTTATTAATTTTTCAATGGTATAGGATTTTTTTTCATTTAAGTGTCAAGATGAGGCAACAATTGAAAGGTCTGAATTGGACTACCATTTGGAAGAAGCGATACTTGATAATAGATTGGCTACAAGATTTAATGTCTTGGATTATTGGAAAGCCAACTCAGCTCGATTTCCTTATCTTTCAAAGATGGCATGTGATATTCTTAGTATTCCAATTACTACCGTTGCCAGTGAATCAGCCTTTAGCATAGGATCTCGGGTTCTCACAAAGTATCGATCTTGTCTTCTTCCAGATAATGTTGAAGCTCTCATTTGCACACGAAATTGGCTTCTTGGTTTTCCATGGGATGGTAATATTTATAATCATATTTGTTCATTTATCTTTTTTAATATATCTATTTAATAAATCTTTTATGTTTATGTCATTACTTGTGGCAGAGGATTCTGAGATAGAGAAAAGGGAAACTGCTCCTGTCCCTATTTTTGCTGCTTCAGACAATGCTTCGAATATAGTGATTGCCGATTGAAGAATGACGAAGGAAGATTACAAGTTTTTGTTGTTGTTGTGAAGAATTAGCTCCAAAAAGATTATAACTTTCTTGCTAATTATTATTGTATTATATGACTTATATCCCTTATTCCCTTCGAATACACTTATGCCATGCCTTCATTGTCTTGCCTCAGAAACTTGGTGTTTTAATTTATTTAGAACTTGGTGTTTTAATTTATTTAGAGCTTGACATCAGCACTCTTGAGCTCTCTTGCCCAAATCTTGAGAAAGTAAATTTGGATGGCTGTGATCATTTGGAAAGAGCATCATTTAGTCCTGTAAGTGATATTTCTTCATGAATTACTTTAAATTTTGCTCTATATAACAAGCTATTGCATTCTTTGTCTATTTGATTTGATTGTCTATTATAAAAGGAGGATAAATATTTAATTTGCATGTATGAGCTTTAGCTTATATGAAGCTCCCTACTTGTTTGCTTTATTGTCTGCATTGTTACAACGCAAGTTTATAATGTGATATCGATATGGGAGATATCTGATGTTCGTTTCTAAAGGCTTGGGAGGGGGCTACTGCATAAGATGATAAGAATCAATTAATATATGGTAGTGTAATTTGCAGTAGCTAAAGACTAAGTACATGTTTTTGTGTGGCAAGCAATAAATTAAAGGTCCATTAGTCCAGTTTGTATAGCCCAAGTTCACAAAAAAAAAAAAAAACGAAAGGAAGTATAGCCCAAAAGCTAATGGAAGCATGCTGGGCAAAAAAAAAACGAAAGGAAGCATGCTGGGCAAAAAAAAAAAAACCACTGAATATATATAGCCCATTAGCCCAAAAGCCAAAAAAAAAAAAAATCGGGCTGGCGGGTTAGCCCGCCAGCCCGACTAATCGGGCTCGGGCTGCCCTATGGCAGCCCGTGTTATAATCGGGCTGGTTGAAGCCCGACCCGATTAGCCTCAACCCGCGTCGGGCTAGCCCGTCGGGCTCAGGCTGGCCCGAATTCCCTGTTCTACTTGAAAGGTGGTTGATGATGGTGGATGGTTGCTGGCTCAAAAAAGAAGAGGAAGGGAATGATGGTTTCTTTGTTGAACTTTGGTGGTGTTCTATTGAGTTGAAGATTGTTAATCGGAAGTTGTGAAATAAGAAAGTCAAATCGTTAATGTAAAATATAGTATTGTTAATATAGAGATATGTTTTGTTATTGGCCTCCGACTTATTTAATTTCACACTTTTCCCTGGGCATGTGTTGAATTGGCAGATATGAAGTTGTAAAACAAAAAAATTAAGTCATTAATATAAAATATGATGCTGTTAATATAGAGATATGTGTTGTTATTGCCCCCAACTTATTAATTTCACATTTTTCCCTGGGCATATGTTGGATTGTCATATGGGAAGTTGTGAAACAAAAAATTCAAGTAGTTAATGTAAAATATGATGTTGTTAATATAGAGACATAAATTATTATCCCAAAAAAAAACCTGTTAATGTCATGGCAAACATCAGGACATTTTTGTCTTTTGATCCCGCCTGTATTGTCACTTAACTTAGGGCATTTTTGCCTTTTAATAACAAATTTCAATCCCTAATTCTTGCTGACATTTTGATTTGGGATTTCGAAAATTAGCAGCACTATTTTATTCTTTCCCAATTTTGTTTAAATTTTTTTTGGAATTTTTCCTAATTAATATATTGAGTAATTTACCGTCGTCTTTTATTTGTATTACTCCTTTTTAGTCCTTCGTCCCTCACTTCCGATCACGTTTCAGCCACTTCGTTGTTTTTTACATGTACAGTGTACAGACTGCCATGCCGCATGTGCTTTACTCTGATTGCATCTCTTTAGCTAGTTACGTTTTGTTTTTGTTTTTTATTGATCAAATATTTTTCTTAAGAAAAATTAACGCATACTTTTTTTACAATTATTTTTAATAGAACCTAATTGAAAAGTTTATCTTACTCTTAAATATAAGACATGTTTCACATATTCGTCAACTTTTCTTACTTTACATTTATTAATACCCCTTCAATAATAATTAAGTAAAAGATGGATTGAGGGAATTAGGGGTGTTCACGATCCCGACCCAGATGGGATCGGGAGACCCCCATCCTAATCCCAATCTTTGTCTCATCTTGATTTGCCCAAGTCTGGGATGGGGTGATCGAGAAATGAAAATCTTGAACATCCTTAGAGGAAATTGAAGAAGATGATCATAAATTTATGATGTTTTAAAAAAAACATATCATGTTAACTAATTTTATTAAAATAATCAAATTAATTAATTAAATTTTATATTAAGAACTGAAAGAAGTATTAAATAATTATTACTGTATGTGTTACAATTACAAGTTAAAATGGAGAATTCTTCCCTAAAGAATGAAAGATAGAATTCGTCGTGGTGCTCTTCGTGAAATTAAGCCCATTAGCTTTTTAAAGAAAGCACCCTTGTTATGATTATAATTTTAACAGTTATGGGATAAATTTGTTTCAGAAGTTATCACTGAAGGGTAATTTTACCCCGGCCATTATGCTAGTTAATTTTCACTGTTAGTTAACCAAATATGCTAAGCGGATAATTCATATGTTATTCACGTCTTTTTTGTTAAAATGTAAATTAGTATTGTAAGTTTTAAATTTAACTTTGAAAAAAAATGAAGTAGATAACACATGGACTTTTAGGACAAATTTGCACCTTAACAAAAATGATGTGGATAACATGTGAACTGTCAATTCAACATATTTAGTCAACTAATGATCAAAACTAACTGGGATAACAACTATGATAAAATTGTTTCATTTTTTTACACTTTTAGGGCAAAATCGCCCCTCGAAAAACTTTCAGGGGCAAAATTGTCATTAACCCTAAGTTTAAAAGAAAAGTTCATCCTAAAAGACGAACATATTGATGGACAACCCCTTTAAATATATAAATCACGATTAACTAGTGATATTCTGAAGACTTGGGACTCAACACTCTCAATACGGGTATGTAAAAAGCCGGTGGTCCGTTTCAATCTAGTCTAACCTGAGTTGATCTAGTCCAATCCAATCCAAATAGTAACATGATGAAATCAAATCACATTGGACCACATTGACTGGTTAGGTTAGACCGAGTTCTGAACTAGTTGATCAAACCACTTGGACTTGTAATTTATATGTTAATTTTTTTTCATTTGATGTTGTTGGAGGCTTTTTAAGGATTTACAATTAGGTTTTATTGTTTTAGGATCATTCCTAAATGATTATGGGTTTTTTTTTTTTGTTTAATTAAGGGTTTCCCCTTTTGAAGTTTAGAGTGTTAAGGGCTTTCACCTTTCCCAATAAATGCGCTTCTCATAATTCTAACTTGTATCCTCTTCCTTACGGGGGGTAAGGCCACTTACCAACTTAACAAACAATTTGTTGGTTGATTATAGGTGTTTTTATTATCTTAATTGTGTTATAAGGTTTAAATCTTTTTTCCAACATATTTTTATTGTTGTTGAATGTTGTTGGAGATTCTTATGGATTTATGATATACTCCCTTTAGTCCTAAATGTCAGATTTAGTTAACTTTTTTAGAGAGATTAAAGAAGTTAAATAAATTACTTAACCATATTATATGTTGTGTTTCATTATATTATATATTAGCTTATAAGTCATACAAATTAGTTTGTAGAAAAAATTATAAAAATAAATATTTTAAAATAATTTATTTAACTTCCTTAATATCTCCAACAAAGTCAATTGAGTTTTATATTTGGGACTGAAGGTAGTATTAACTTTATATGATGAGTTTTATATTATTATAAGTATTTTTTATGGTCTTGTCGTGTGTACTAGGTTCAAATTTTGACTTCTAGAGAGGAAAAAAGATAATAAAAAATCAAATTTAGATCCTAGATTGGTCCAGGCAATCTACCAGACCTTGTCTAGTCTAGCCCGGCCTTGGATTTATGTTGGACCAGATTGGACCACGAGTTGTATAAGGACCTCTCCACCACAAGTTGTATAAGGATATCTCCCAACCAGATCTTGGGTTGATGTCAAACTTGGCATGGTTTGATCCATGCACATTGCAAATTCTCAACATGTTTCTTTTTTAATATTTACAAGGTTGAATTCTTAGGAAGGAGTAACATTTTTTTTTTGTTTTATTACGTGGTTAACTATTTTTTTTGAACATGAGCATGAATTAACTTATTTTTAAATTAATTTTGATGAAAATAATTTTATCTGGTGACCTTAAGTTGTTTTAATTGATTAGTAAGAGAGGAGTTGAATTTGCATTATGCCAATTTTTTTATTAAATTAAAAGAGCGAGCATTAACTATATGGGATTACAAGTATAATCAAATCTGCGATACGACCTCTCCTTTAAATGGAAGTTTTTATATCACTAAGGAACAAGGATATTAGTACGACACCAAACTTTTAAACTACAAAGGCTCACAAAAACTCTGTAAAAAACTAAATTTATGACTATGACTTATGTTTAGATTGAGAAAATTGATATTATTTAAACATGTTTTTATCATCACAATCACTTTTAAGTTTATGATTTAAAAAAACAGAATTTTATGTGTTTTGGATTATTATTATTATTGTTGTTGTTGTTGTTGTTGTTATTTTATTTTACTATTTTTCAAATATTAATTTAATTTAATAAATTATATATGATTTAAAATTAAGATAAAAAAATGCATGATATTCTAGCTCTTCTAAATAAGGTAAATACTGAATAAAATTATGCAAACAATCATAATTTAAAAACAATATAAAATATTAGATAATTACCTTGGTAATAATCTTACAATTAATTTAAGTCTGACCAAAAGATAATTATATCATAAAAATGAAATTAACTTATATTACTAGTATTATTTATTTCATATATCTATATATAATAAAAAATTTATAAAATATTATACTATTAATAAATTATAAACAATGCAACTCATCTTTAAAATTGGTATTTATTCTCTATCAAAAAAATTGGTATTTATTCACAACAAGCATATACATCCCGCTCTAGGCACGGGAATAGCGTGGGAGCATTGGATCGTGGGCATTGGCTTGGCTGATAAGAAATATTAACCTTTTCCACCTTGATACATGGGTACACATGACTTCTTCTTCTTTTTTTAAATGTCGGCACACATGATTTGCAATGAACTAAAACTAACCACATTATGTGCAGTCCAGCATACTAAATGACTCTGGGAAGATAATGTCTAAAAAAAAAGACACTTTGAAACTTCATACAAAAAGGGGAGTAACATTTTCAAAGTAGTCCCACCAAAAAATTGTTAGTCGCACTAATGATGATAAAAAAACACATGGCACCAAAAAAATACCTTCCAATTAAAAACAGTACAACTATATATTAGACAATCCACAAACATCATCTCATATTGGGCCAACATTACACAACCAAGCCTACAATCTAATAATGGGATGCAGCTGGCAAGGACACCACATGGTCGATTGAGCTGCTTGGAATTATTCCTTCAAACCATATCCCGTGTTTTTTTAGACCGTCAGCTTCAAAGCGTATCTGAAAAATTGCAGGCATTGAGCAGGCAAAAAAATGATCATACATTGAAAGGGAAACTGAAAAATATTTTGATCAGAGGCGATTATTTTGATATTTTTGAATGAACGAATGACAAGAGTTAGATTATGATTTAGTGTTAACACCAATAGAGTTACCATAAATATAAGCAAATTGGGGCAAATAGACGAACGGTGGTCGTAAAGGTAAGAATCAGATGATCCGACAATTTTAAATCCATATCATCTGTTACTTGCTCAGCTAATTTCGTCTATTGACAGCTCATCGCAAAAGGGCAACTCCTTTCCTAAAATTGTTCTGATGCATGATTGAAAGAGGGAATTTGCGAGAACGTAGATGACGACATTAATGATGGCTGGATCTGCCCTTAATTTCGTATATTGAAACATCTTCCAAAAAATGGTGAGTGGTTTCCTATAGTTTTTCATCCGATTAGTTAAAGAAACAGATTGTGTGAAAATTCCTTTTTTATCAATGTTCCTTTTGTTAGTTTAATTTTTTTCCAACTCCTTTCGTTAGCTTAAAAGAAAATTCTTAATGTGCTAATTTAGATAGCAAATTAAAAAAATTTCTCATAGGATTTACCTCACTCTCTATTGTTGTGCGACTAAAAGAATGAAAAAACCATCTCCCGTGCTTTTGAAAATGCACCATTAACCAAAATAAAAAACACATGATTTAAAGAACGAAGCACACTATATTTTAAGGTAATGACCTAAATAAAAATCATTCCATGCTATAAAACCACCAAAACATTCCAATGGTTAACTTCTGAGTGTGTGAATTTGGTGAAAAATTGCATTTCCAAAATGTTTCTATTCACAAAAGCTCCCATTAGTCCATATCTAATCCTCTGATTAGGGATATGAACATACGCAACATCAACAACAAAAATGTCCATACCCTTCTAGCTATATTCAATAAGATAATATATAATGCTCTGCAGTCCATATGTATATACAATTGGACATAAAGGATCTACCACAGGCACTATCATATCCTAAACAGCAAAATAGGCAACCATATAACAAATAGAGAGGAAGAGCCATCCATGATCAACTTCAACTATATAAGATTTGACCAAACAACAGTCTAGTAGCATTAGTCAATTAACACAGTACAGGGGCTCTTGCATTTATTAGTAAATAACAACCCTCAAAAAATGATAAACAACATGCATAACAAATAACTTGAGGAATCCACTAATGAATAAAAAAAACTATCCATACTCTCTGTGTAGTCAAAATACAGCATATTGTACCATCATAAGGTATGAACGTAGCAAGCATTGCAACTCACGTAGGCCGAAAACATAATCAGGGAAACACACTCTGTAACATCTATTGATTACAGCTTAGATCATAGGCATAACAGGGAGAGTATTCCACTCCTTGTATTTACTAATTTTGCCGATCCACTTTTAGAAAAATTGACTCATGGTATCGACCTTATTGCTTGGTGTAAAAATTAAAGACCTTTCTCAAACTACATTTGTTTAACCCCTCTTTGGCTGTGAAATGAAGAAACAAAGCCCGGTGGAAAGCTAAATATAAGAATATAGACTTATCGCACACCCCTGAGTAAAAGGTAAAGGCTCCAATTCAAAATACTTTTTGTTTTGCCAATTCTCCAATTCAAAATACTTGAATGTGGGATAAATGTGTATGAACAGTCCTATCGCACAATTCATGTGAAACATTAAATGTTTCAACCTAATATGACAGCCCATACCTTACCTCTAGCCTCAAAATTCGATATTTCACTGTCAGTGAAAACTTCCAAATTATATGAAAAATATAAATGGATTTACTTCTACCCTTGCATAAAATAGATTATCATTTACATTTTTAGTATTTATCAGAGTAACAAATTATAAAATGTACTATGTATAAATATTTACTATATCAATCTCAAATGCAGATTAAAAAAGGCATGTGATCAAATATTGAGGTGTTATAGGAGGTAATATAAGAGAGTGAAGTTAATTCCCTATTCTCATCATCCATGTAGCTTTGATCAATGAATAATTTTGGTTGTTTTGAAATTTGAATTTTAACAGAATAAAAAATATTACATAAAATATTGTTTTATTTGTAATTTTAATACATACAAATTAATATGTAGAATAAAATAAATTATCATTTAGACTTTTAGTATTTATCAGAGTAACAAATTATAAAATGTAGTATGTATAAATATTTTACTACATCAATCTTAAAATGCAAATAAAAAAAGTCATGTCATTAAATATTGAGGTTTTATAGGAGATAATATAAGAGAATGAAGTTAATTCCCCATTTTCATCGTCCCTATAGCTTTGTTCAGTGAATAAATGTGGTTGTTTTGAAATTTTAATTTTAACATAATACAAAATATTACATTAAATATTGTTTTATTTGTAATTTTAATACATACAAACTAATATGTAGAATAAAATAAATGATCATTTATACTTATAGTATTTATCAGAGTAACAAATTATAAAATGTAGTATATAAAAATATTTTATTATATCAATCTAAAAATGCAAATAAAAAAGTCATGTCATCAAATATTGAGGTTTTATATGAGGTAATATAAGAGAATGAAGTTAATTCCCCATTTTCATCATCCCTGTAGCTTTATTCAGTGAATAAATTTGGTTGTTTTGAATTTTTAATTTTAACAGAAAAAAATATTACATAAATGATTGATTTATTTGTAATGTTAAAATGTATAAACTCTTTGGCCAAAAAACAAGTACAAACTAATAAAATGTAGAATAAAATAAATTATCATTTAAAATTTTAGTATTTATCAGAGTAACAAATTATAAAATGTAATATGTATAAATATTTTACTATGTCAATGTCAAATGCAAATAAAAAAAGTCATGTGATCAAATATTGAGGTGTTATACGAGGTAATAAAAGAGAGTGAAGTTAATTTCCTATTTTCATCTTTGTATAAATATTGGTGTATTTTAAAGTAGATTTTGAACAAATTCAATGATTTGAATAAGGTAAAATGAAATTTCAGTGGCATAAACAAAATTATCTAAGGTGAATCCAATATATAATATTGCAGTTAATTATTAGCTTATTCTACCATGGACATCACTTGCCTTTCAAAAAATTAAAACCATTTGAGTCATTTTGATGTCTAATATGAGTGCAATTATGTAGCCTAAGAATTTAATGTTTGATTTGTACAAAATTGTGTGTTTTAATAGTTTCCACATTATATTTGGGGGGGCGGTTTAAGAAGAACACAATATCTTTCAATTTCATCACCTAGCAAAAAATTGCAGCATATATAGAACCACATAATACATTCAAAAATCCACAAAAAAAAAACCCAACATATTAGGACAGAAACACAACTCTTAACCATCTCATCCCTTAAGGTTGCGAAACACCTCTCTATAGACAACATTAATTGTCCTTGGGTTACTCCAATCACTACCTTCATCTAAGACAATCCTTAGACCTCCCCTACTCTTCACTCTTGACAAAGTGACATACAATTGACCATGAGTAAATACAGGCTTCATAAAAAAAAATCCAACATGACCCAACGATTGTCCCTGAATTTTATTAATGGTCATTGCAAATGAAATTGTGATGGGAAACTGTCGTCTTTTCATTTGAAATGGTAGCGAACCATTAGGGTGCGAACCATTCAACGTCACCGCTTCAATAACAGATTTACCAAGTTTAGTCACATGCAACTGAGTACCATTGCATAAACCTGCCGCTTGATCAATATTTTTGATAAGTATGATAGGACAACCAACCTTTAAAGTTAATTTATGCAGTGGCAATCCTGAGCACTTAATGGTGTTCAATAACTCTGGGGTATGTAGATCCCCAATGCAGTCATTATCTTGGCATGACTTACATATCGTATAACAACTAAGGTATTCCATTGCTTCCCCTGTTAACTTAGAACACATATACTCATTAATCTTATCAACGCTCTCAATGGTTGGAGCCAAAATAGCCCTTTCATTGAAATAACAACCATTCGTTAAATTCTCTTCCAAATTAGGATAAGTAGCATCTACAATTACTTTGATTAGATCTCCTTTATTTTTAACCAATAAAGTCAAAAGGATGTCAATCTTTGCAACGCCATCATGAGGCATCCCAATCTTACCATCACCAACGTCGAGTATCCATTCAGAAAATTCTTGTAATTCAACACGGTCTTCATGTGATGAAGACGCACGAAGACGCATGTTCTCCTTCAATGTAAATACCTTGTAGGCATTCCAAAGATAGGATATGTTTATGCATGCATCTATAATAGGCGCTCTCGAACCCTTAGGCATAACTAGAAGAATTTGACAGAAATCACTACCTATCAAACCATACTTCCAACCGAATGGTGAGCTTCATTGCATAATATCCTTCATCGTCCTATTAAAGGCTTCAATGCATAGCTTTTGGACTATTGGCGCTTCATCCCAAATGATCAACTTAGTTTGCCTAATTAATTGTGCTAACATCGAATTCTGTTTAATGTTACAAATAGAATCTTCATTTACCTGAATAGGGATTGCAAACCTAGAGTGAGCCGTCCTACCTTCTGGTGTAATATCCCAATTTTTGATTAAGGGAAAATCATGATTATTGTGGATGATTATGAATTTAAATTGAAATATTATGTGTTTTATGGCTATTTTAATTAATACGTCATAATTATTGAAAAATTGGAAGAATGGAATTATTGGCCATGAATTGGTAATTAATGGAGAAATTAATTACTAACCATGGGAAAAATGAGAAATGTGATTAAAATGGCTAATGGAGGAATTAGAGTAACTAATTTGGTTACTTACTTTATGAGAGCCAATAGATTTGAGACACTTGGCAAGCTTATATGATGATGGGAGTTGTTGGAAAAGTCAAATAACCATATTTTATTGTTTTCTCTCCCTCTCCCTCTCTCTTATGCGCATAGTGTAATATCCCAAAAAGTGATTAAGGGCTAATGACTTTAAAAGTGGATATAATTATTGTTGAATAAACACTTTTGGAGAATGTGTGATGGGAATTTGGATATTTTAATGATTCCAATGGCTTCCTTGTGAAAATTTATGTGGGAATGATGTTTGGTATGAAAATGGAACCATTGGAAGTTAAGATGCAAAATCTGAAATTCTGTCCAGTGAAACTCTATTCTGGGCAGTCTTCTCGTGTGGATGTTTTGACTAGGCAAATGAAGTCAGAAAATTATGAAACTTTCCAGTCTTAAAGTTCACATCCCAAGCTTCAAAATGGACATATAATTTGTGCCATTGCGTTTTGGGAAATGGGAGATATGACTGTCCAAAGTTTGAGGTCGAAAATGGACTCTGTTTTGGGGCAATGATGAAATTTGTGTAATTCTGGAATTTTGTGGTGATTTCTGGTAATGACTCATATTTTTCCTATAAAGAGGACTTAAATACCTTTCATTTGGCTTTGGGATCACCTCATTTCGATTTTTCTAGAATTAGTTATGATTTTTTAAAGTTTGGGCAGAAAATCTGCCAGAAAATCCGAAAATGGGAATTATGACATCATCT
This sequence comes from Inga laurina, assembly GCA_963855925.1. Taxonomy (NCBI): domain Eukaryota; kingdom Viridiplantae; phylum Streptophyta; class Magnoliopsida; order Fabales; family Fabaceae; genus Inga; species Inga laurina. The sequence continues at coordinate 12,311,856 of OY979710.1, forward strand.
CACTAAAAGATGACATCAGCATGGAATTAGATATATTCTCATCTTCTCCAGCTCATTTCTGTCGTGATGAACCAGCTGCACTAGTGAGAGAAAGTTGAGAGCTCTTAGAGAGAGAAAGAGGAGAAATCTCGCAAGGTAAGCCGATTTCTCCGACGATTTAGCTCCTAACGCGTATAACTCCGATTCTAAACTACTCCTCTTTGTTCTTTAAGGTTTGGAAAGCTCAAATTGGGTGTTTTAAAAGTTAGGGTTTGCTGCCATTTTTGGGAAAAGCTTGTTGGAGCTTGAGGTAACTTCCAAACCTTCGTATATTAACTATTCTGGCTGTTGTGGGCAATTTAATCGGTGAAATTTCGCCGGATTGCCATTGGTTTTAAATTTTGGAAAAGTGTATATCTAAGGGTTATGCTGCCCAATTTTAGTTCAAATGGTTGTTATAACTCAATTAGATTGTTAATAAAGTGGTTAGGAGTAGAAAGGAACGTGTTTACGGAGCCGAAATCGTAAAACCCCGATTTTTCCTGGAAAACACAATTATTTCGGCCAGGGATGTTTGAGGGCCTTAGAGTTGGATTTTCAATGATTTGATGATTCCATTGGATTCAGTGGGCAAAAATAGGTGGGGTTACAGTTGGGCACTTTTTCAGAAAAGGCTGAGAAAGCATAATTACGGAAACGCCCCTAAAACCCTAAAAGTAGGGCTGCTAAGGGCAATTTCGTAATTTGACATTGAATTTGATAATTCCGAGTCCGGAAATGGATTCCTTGGGCGGAAATATGTTAGGATAGCCCAGATTAGAATTTCGGGAAAAGTGCAACCGGACCGGGTACGGCGGGCCCGGGCCGGGTCCCCGGGGGTAGTTTTGTAAATTTTCATTATAGACTCATATAACCCCAAGTAACACTATGGAAGTGTCTAAATGGTGCATTTGGAATTGTAGGATTCGATATTTGCCGCCCTCGGGAGCCCGCAGTGCCAAGAAACGTCGGGAAAGGATCAGGTAGTGACTTTCTCTCTCTTATACTATGTATAATGCTCTGTATGTGTGTGTTATCATTGTTATGTGATGATTCTTTGATGCTGCTGCGATTACAGCTGGTGATAGCTGTCGTTTACAGCGCAAGCTGTCGTTTACAGCGCAAGCTGTCGTTATTGTGATTACAGCGTAAGCTGTCGTGATTATTATTACAGCGAGAGCTGTCGTATTGTGCATACAGCCGTGAGTGCTGTCGTTTGTGGTGAAAACCATGTATCTTTGAGATTGCTGCTGCTGTTGCTGGTTGTGATTTATATACATGCTTTGTGTTATGCATTGTATGAGTGGTTTGTTACTACTGGGATTCGCTCGAATCTCATTCTTTCCTATGACTAACCTTTCAGACAGGGCATGTGGCTCAAAGGAGAAGCGGCCAACCCGAAGCACTTAGGATCTTTAGTGATACTAAGGATTTTTTGAGATGTTGGTTATCTACTTTAAACTCGGGATTACTGGATATTTTGAATTAGGAATTTTATATTCGATTTTGGTTGTGTAATCCCCTAGTGGATACTTGTAACCTCTAGATTATATATATGTATAGAACCCGGGAGTTGCCGGGGATTTGGTTATACACTCTGTTATACATGAATGTAGATAAACTGTACAGGTAATTATATTCGAATTTTGAAATGGAGACCAGGAACAGGAAGAGATTTTGAATGTTTTGTGAAAACCCTACTACAAAGTAGGAGATTGAAATGAGTTTAAGTTATCCGATGGTCTCTAATCCGAATTAAATGTGCATTATCGAATTATAATTACGTGATTAAAGGCAGGGTGTTACATTTTGGTATCAGAGCTGTAGTTCCTGGCAAGGGTAGAGGTTGCTAGGATAGATCCCTTAGATAGTAGTAGGGATAGAAGATTATCTGTGAATGATTGTTGTGTATGCACATGTATGTTTTATTGACATGGATATATATATGAGTTTTGTGGCTATATGTGCATACTATCTCTGCTAAATTAATGGGGCAAGTTGTTTGTAGAATGAAGAAAACTAGAGGACGCCCCAATATTCCGCGTGTAGACCCAGAGGTGGAGGTCGTCAATGATAATCCACCAGATCCTATGCAAGAGCTGATGGGTCTAATCCGGGATCAAAGAGATATGATAACTGAGTTGAGAGAAGAGCTCAGAGCAGAGAAGGCGAAGAACAAGGAAGGTCCAGTTCAGTCCACTCCGGAGGAAACTCAAGGAGAAACCCGTCATGAGGACACTGCTGAAGGGTCAGCACGACCCCTGGAGTCCCCACCTCACATTGTCCCAAATCAAGAATCACATGGGATGCCGCTTAGAGAGGAAAGAGACCTTCAGTTTTGGGTCACCAGGTTCTGCAAGCATCTGCCTCCTGCGTTCAGAGGGAGATTTGACCCTCAAGCAGCCGAAGATTGGATGAACAGACTGGAGAAAATATTTGAGGTGCTTAATTGTCCGGATGAGGTGAAGCCACGACTGGCCGTTTACAAACTCGAAGGGGATGCAGACCGTTGGTGGCGGAATATCGCCCTAACCTTGAAGAGCAACAAGATGCCATTGACTTGGGAATTGTTTCAACAAGAATTCAACGAGAAGTATTTTCCCAAATCAGTGAGGCTCGAGAAGGAGACAGAATTCCTGAATATCAGGCAAGGGGACGCGGAAAGCTTCGATGATTACTTGTCCCGTTTTGTCCGATTGGCTCGATACTCCTCCTATCTCCGGTTCAAAGATGATGAAGAATGGAGTTCTGATATGCTCATTCGCGGTCTGAGGCGAGAGTTGAGGAAGCGCTTAGCTACTCATCAATTTACCAAGTTCAACAAGGCGGTTGAACAGTGCAGGATTACAGAGAACAACTTGAGAGATTTGTATCCTGCCAGAGCTACTAGCCACCGCAATGAACCTAATAAGGGTGCTACCTCACAAAAGCGAAAGGGGCAAGGATCTTCGTCTGGAAGTGGTAAAAAGCCCTACCAGTCTAGGAGCCGTGACCAGCAAAGAACATATTCTGGACCATGGATTTGTCGTCGGTGTAACCAACCACATCAAGGCAAAACTTGTGATGGCAAAATAATATGCTTCAATTGTAAGCGTGTGGGGCATACTTCTGCTGAATGCAAAGAGCCACGACCAGACCAGAGACCGAGGACACAGGGCCGAGTATTCACTATGACCCATGAGGAGGCTCGCAAATCTCCTGAGCTAATACAAGGTAAACTTCTACTTAATGGCCATCTGTTGCAAGTTTTATTTGACTCGGGTGCAAGTCACTCCTTCATTGCCTATGATTGCGTGAAGCGCCTGGGATTGCATGTGCACAAACTGCCATTTGAATTAGTAGTGTCAACTCCAATGGGTATTAAGGCCTTGACCACAGAAGCTTGTTTGAGTTGTGTCATAACTGTGGAAGGGCATCAATCTATTGTAGATTTGATATGTTTGCCTCTTAGTCAATTAGAAGTCATTTTGGGTTTTGATTGGTTAATGGCAAATAATATATTGCTTGATTGTGGAAACAAGAGGATAGTATATCCTGTATCTCAGAGGGTTGAAGATGTGGATGCTAGTATGAATTTTCTTTCGGCAGCCAAAGCTGAAAAGTATCTTGAAAAGGGTTGCCAGGGGTATGTAGTGTTTTTCTCTGTGCAAGGGGAAAATGGTGAAACCTTGAATAATATACCCGTGGTAAATGAATTCCCTGAGGTATTTCCGGACGATCTGAGCGGATTACCTCCAGAAAGGGAAGTTCAGTTCCCAATTAACATTATACCTGGAGCTGGTTCTATATCCAAGGCCCCATACCGCATGGCCCCAAACGAAATGGCGGAGTTAAAGAAACAAATAGAAGATTTGCTTGAGAAAGGGTTTATTAGACCCAGTGTGTCGCCTTGGGGAGCTCCAGTGTTGTTTGTAAAGAAGAAAGATGGGAGTCTTCTCTTGTGTATCGACTACAGAGAGCTGAATAAAGTTACTATAAAAAACAAGTACCCTCTTCCCCGAATTGATGACCTATTAGATCAACTCTCTGGTTCGTGTGTGTTTTCAAAGATTGATCTAAGGTCAGGGTATCATCAGCTGCGAGTGAAAGCAGAAGATATTTCAAAGACTGCTTTCAGGACCCGATATGGTCATTATGAGTTCTTGGTGATGCCATTTGGGCTAACCAATGCGCCTGCGGTTTTCATGGATTACATGAACCGTATCTTTCGGCAATATCTGGATCAGTTTGTTGTTGTGTTTATCGATGACATTTTGATATATTCCAAGAATAAGGATGAGCATGAGCATCATTTGAGAATCGTATTGAATATCTTGTGCGAGAAGCAATTATATGCTAAATTGAGCAAGTGCGAGTTTTGGCTATCAGAAGTGAAATTCTTAGGCCATGTTATCTCGCAAGAAGGGGTCTCTGTGGATCCCAGCAAAGTGGAAGCAGTACTGAACTGGAAGAGGCCAGAATCTGTGGCGGAAATACGCAGTTTTCTGGGTCTTGCTGGTTATTATCGGAGATTTATCCAAAATTTCTCCCGTATTGCATTACCAATGACCAAGCTCACGAGAAAAGATCAGCCGTTTGTGTGGGATGATAAATGTGAAAACTGTTTTGTGGAGCTGAAGGAGAGGTTGACGTTGGCACCTGTGTTGATTTTACCCGATCCCAGTTTGACATATGTTGTGTATTCTGATGCCAGTGGGCAGGGATTAGGGTGTGTCCTTATGCAGCAGGGACGTGTGGTGGCCTACGCCTCTCGACAGCTCAGACCTCATGAATTGAACTATCCCACTCATGATCTGGAGCTTGCGGCCATTGTGTTTGCTTTGAAGATTTGGCGTCACTACCTGTATGGTGTGACTGTGGAACTGTACTGCGACCATAAGAGTCTCAAATATCTGTATGATAAAAAAGAACTGAATATGAGACAGCGCCGCTGGATGGAATTGCTTAAGGACTACGACCTGGAAATAAAATATCATCCGGGTAAGGCAAATGTAGTCGTTGATGCTCTTAGCCGAAAGACTGTGCACGTTGCAGCTATGATGATACAAGAAAGGAAATTGATTGAAGATTTCCGTGATTTAAATTTGACAAACCAGATCATCTGTGCCAATTACACTGTTTCTCAAGAGGAGAGTGATCTAAGGGCGGAAATTGAAGAAGCTCAGAGTCAAGATGACTGGATACAGCGCAATCTGACTCGAATCGAACAGGGAGAAGTTTCAGGCTATGACATATCGCCTCGTGGATTGGTTCGTTACCAGAAAAGAGTTTTCATTCCACTTAAGGCAGAGTTGAGGCAGAAGATTCTGGATGAGGCACACAAGAGCCGATATACTCTTCATCCTGGTATGACCAAGATGTATCAGAATCTGAAATCGGTGTATTGGTGGCCGGGTTTGAAGAGTGACGTGACCAAATATGTTGCAAGGTGTCTCACTTGTCAGAAAGTGAAGATCGAGCACCAAAGACCGCCTGGTTTACTTCAGAGTCCTGAGATTCCAGAATGGAAATGGGAAAGCGTGACCATGGATTTGGTTGTGGGATTACCTAGGATCAGAAACTATGATGCGATCTGGGTAATTGTGGATCGGTTAACGAAGTCAGCCCACTTCATACCAATCAATGCTGGTTATTCTCCTGATAAACTAGCGGAGATTTATATCCGAGAGATTGTCAAACTTCATGGTGTTCCGAAAAACATCATTTCCGATCGAGACCCACGATTTACTTCAAAGTTTTGGAAAGCATTGCATGAAGCCTTAGGTACTCAACTGAGATTCAGTACGGCTTATCATCCTCAAACGGATGGACAATCTGAGAGAACAATTCAGACGCTGGAAGATATGTTGCGAGCTTGTGTTCTCGACTTTAAAGGAAGTTGGGATCGTTTCCTTCCACTGGCTGAGTTCGCTTACAACAATAGCTATCATGCGAGCATCCAAATGGCTCCGTATGAAGCGTTGTATGGAAGACGGTGTCAATCACCTTTATGCTGGAATGAATTATCCGAAAGGAAGCTTTATGGGCCAGATTTGGTTGATCAAACCTCAGCACAGATTCAGATTATTCGCAAGAGGTTGCTTACAGCGCAGAGTCGCCAGAAAAGCTACGCTGACAAGAGAAGACGGCCTCTAGAGTTTGAGGTTGGAGATCATATTTTCTTAAGAGTATCTCCTATCACCGGTGTTGGGCGAGCGATCAAGAGGAAGAAGCTAAGCCCTAGATACATAGGTCCTTTTGAAATCCTTGAGAGGATTGGGCCTGTAGCTTACCGAGTAGCTCTACCTCCGAGCTTGAGTAGACTCCATGACGTATTCCACGTTTCTCAATTGAAGAAGTACCAACCGGATCCGTCTCACATCATTGAGTATGAGGATGTTGAGCTTCAAGACAATTTCACATATGCAGTGGAGCCAGAGCAAGTCATTGACCGAGAAGAGTGACGGCTCAGACACAGGAGCATTCCATATGTGAAGGTGATCTGGAAGGGAATGACGCAAAGAGAGGCAACTTGGGAAGCGGAGGGAGATATGCGAAGACGATATCCGGAGTTTATGGCTCAAGTTGTGTAGCAATTTCGAGGACGAAATTTAATTTTCGAGGGGAGAAATGTAATATCCCAAAAAGTGATTAAGGGCTAATGACTTTAAAAGTGGATATAATTATTGTTGAATAAACACTTTTGGAGAATGTGTGATGGGAATTTGGATATTTTAATGATTCCAATGGCTTCCTTGTGAAAATTTATGTGGGAATGATGTTTGGTATGAAAATGGAACCATTGGAAGTTAAGATGCAAAATCTGAAATTCTGTCCAGTGAAACTCTATTCTGGGCAGTCTTCTCGTGTGGATGTTTTGACTAGGCAAATGAAGTCAGAAAATTATGAAACTTTCCAGTCTTAAAGTTCACATCCCAAGCTTCAAAATGGACATATAAGTTGTGCCATTTCGTTTTGGGAAATGGGAGATATGACTGTCCAAAGTTTGAGGTCGAAAATGGACTCTGTTTTGGGGCAATGATGAAATTTGTGTAATTCTGGAATTTTGTGGTGATTTCTGGTAATGGCTCATATTTTTCCTATAAAGAGGACTTAAATACCTTTCATTTGGCTTTGGGATCACCTCATTTCGATTTTTCTAGAATTAGTTATGATTTTTTAAAGTTTGGGCAGAAAATCTGCCAGAAAATCCGAAAATGGGAATTATGACATCATCTCACTAAAAGATGACATCAGCATGGAATTAGATATATTCTCATCTTCTCCAGCTCATTTCTGTCGTGATGAACCAGCTGCACTAGTGAGAGAAAGTTGAGAGCTCTTAGAGAGAGAAAGAGGAGAAATCTCTCAAGGTAAGCCGATTTCTCCGACGATTTAGCTCCTAACGCGTATAACTCCGATTCTAAACTATTCCTCTTTGTTCTTTAAGGTTTGGAAAGCTCAAATTGGGTGTTTTAAAAGTTAGGGTTTGCTGCCATTTTTGGGAAAAGCTTGTTGGAGCTTGAGGTAACTTCCAAACCTTCGTATATTAACTATTCTGGCTGTTGTGGGCAATTTAATCGGTGAAATTTCGCCGGATTGCCATTGGTTTTAAATTTTGGAAAAGTGTATATCTAAGGGTTATGCTGCCCAATTTTAGTTCAAATGGTTGTTATAACTCAATTAGATTGTTAATAAAGTGGTTAGGACTAGAAAGGAACGTGTTTACGGAGCCGAAATCGTAAAACCCCGATTTTTCCTGGAAAACACAATTATTTCGGCCAGGGATGTTTGAGGGCCTTAGAGTTGGATTTTCAATGATTTGATGATTCCATTGGATTCAGTGGGCAAAAATAGGTGGGGTTACAGTTGGGCACTTTTTCATAAAAGGCTGAGAAAGCATAATTACGGAAACGCCCCTAAAACCCTAAAAGTAGGGCTGCTAAGGGCAATTTCGTAATTTGACATTGAATTTGATAATTCCGAGTCCGGAAATGGATTCCTTGGGCGGAAATATGTTAGGATAGCCCAGATTAGAATTTCGGGAAAAGTGCAACCGGACCGGGTACGGCGGGCCCGGGCCGGGTCCCCGGGGGTAGTTTTGTAAATTTTCATTATAGACTCATATAACCCCAAGTAACACTATGGAAGTGTCTAAATGGTGCATTTGGAATTGTAGGATTCGATATTTGCCGCCCTCGGGAGCCCGCAGTGCCAAGAAACGTCGGGAAAGGATCAGGTAGTGACTTTCTCTCTCTTATACTATGTATAATGCTCTGTATGTGTGTGTTATCATTGTTATGTGATGATTCTTTGATGCTGCTGCGATTACAGCTGGTGATAGCTGTCGTTTACAGCGCAAGCTGTCGTTATTGTGATTACAGCGTAAGCTGTCGTGATTATTATTACAGCGAGAGCTGTCGTATTGTGCATACAGCCGTGAGTGCTGTCGTTTGTGGTGAAAACCATGTATCTTTGAGATTGCTGCTGCTGTTGCTGGTTGTGATTTATATACATGCTTTGTGTTATGCATTGTATGAGTGGTTTGTTACTACTGGGATTCGCTCGAATCTCATTCTTTCCTATGACTAACCTTTCAGACAGGGCATGTGGCTCAAAGGAGAAGCGGCCAACCCGAAGCACTTAGGATCTTTAGTGATACTAAGGATTTTTTGAGATGTTGGTTATCTACTTTAAACTCGGGATTACTGGATATTTTGAATTAGGAATTTTATATTCGATTTTGGTTGTGTAATCCCCTAGTGGATACTTGTAACCTCTAGATTATATATATGTATAGAACCCGGGAGTTGCCGGGGATTTGGTTATACACTCTGTTATACATGAATGTAGATAAACTGTACAGGTAATTATATTCGAATTTTGAAATGGAGACCAGGAACAGGAAGAGATTTTGAATGTTTTGTGAAAACCCTACTACAAAGTAGGAGATTGAAATGAGTTTAAGTTATCCGATGGTCTCTAATCCGAATTAAATGTGCATTATCGAATTATAATTACGTGATTAAAGGCAGGGTGTTACACATAGAATGGGCTAGGGGGCAGAATTTCTGTGCATCATCATCATCACTCTCATTTCTCTCTTCTCTCTCATTCTTGCTCTCTCTCTCTCTCTCTCTCTCTCTCTCTCGTTCACTATTGTTGAAGGCAAGGGAAAGAAGAAAGCTTGATCTTTGGGTAAGTAAATGCCTTCCTTTGCTCAAACTCCCTTCATTAAAGTTGATCCTTGAGTTAAGAGCAACATTTCTATGGTTGTAGTTTGTCCATTGGTTGTGGTTTGTGGCCACACAAAATTTTGGGAGGTGGTGAATCAAGAACTCCCTTTGAGAAAGTTGATAAGGTGAGTGAGACCTATCTATCTATCTATGTTTTATGCTAAATGGATTAACTTGGATTTTCTGGAATTCTTGGGCCATTTTTGAAAATGAGGGCCATAGAGACTTTGGTATATGTTTGATATGAAAATTGTATGTTGTAATGCATTGTGGATAGATAGATTTGATTGGGTTTGAAATTGTTAAGTTTGGAGATTTTGGAAGTTTAGTGTTTAATGTTACCCAAAACTAGAGCATGATAATGAAATAGGATTTTGGTGATTTTGACATTCCCATTGGATTCCTTGAGTGATTTTGTGTGGGAATAAGCTTGGTTGTTGATTTTGGGTTCATTTGGATCACTTGGGAAAATTTGGAAAGTTGTCTGGTTTGAGCTCTATTTTTCGCTGTCAGTTTGAACGAGCGTTTTGAATGACAAAATGGTGTTGGAAAATTATGAAACTTTCCAGTCTTAAATTTCACATCCCAAGCTTCAAAATGGACATAGATTTTGTGTCATTTCGTTTAGTATTCTAGGAGATATGATTGTCCAAAGTTTGGGATGGGAACAGAACTCTGTTTTGGAGTAGTGTTTAGTTTTTAGTGATTCTGTATTTGTGTAGTTATTTCCAGTGAGGAGCTATATTTTTCCTTGAAAGAGGACTTATATACCTTTCATTTGGCTTTGGAATCACTCCGTTTCGATTTTTCTACAATTAGTTATGGTTTTTCGAAGTTCAGCCAAGAGTCAGGAAATTTCTTGGCCGCGGCCCAAGCCTTTCTGGCCTGATTCTGGCCGCGACCCATGGTGGCTGGCCGCAGCCCACGACCTTCTGACCATATTTGAGCCGCAGCCAACCCCTGTGTTCCAGCACTTTGTGTTTTCGAAAAGTGACCTTTAACCTATTGTTTTCCAACCTTTTAGGGCTTTTATTAGAGGCATTTGGGGCCTCTTAAGAGTCCTAAATGATAACCAACTTAGTGTATTATGGAAATAAGTAATTGGAAAAGAGATTGATCAATTGTCCCTAATTTGGTATAGGATTTGATATCTGCCGAACGCGTGAGCCCACTGTGCCAAAGATTGTCAGGAAAGATACAGGTAGCGACTCCTCTCTTATACTTTATGTAAATGTATTGTATGTTTTCTTGTCATTCATTGTGTGGATGCTGCTGCTGCTGCTTTGTGATACCCTGTGCATTGAGATACCTTGTGGAGTTTTGTGATATATTGTGCTTTGAGATGCTTTGTAGTGCTTTGTGCTTCGTGTTGCTGCTACATAGTGTTCACCGCGAAAGCGGGCGTTGTGCATAGTGATTACAGCGGAAGCTGGCATAGTGCATTGTGATTACAGCCGTGAGTGCTGTCGTATATGGAGCGAGCCAGAGATCATTGTGAAGCTTCTAAACATGATGAACATACATGCTTTATGTTTATATATTGTATGAGTGACTTGTTACTACTGGGATTCTTTAGAATCTCACTCTTTCCATATGACTAACCTTTTCAGACAGGGCAAGTGGCTTGAAGGAGAAGTGACCAACCCGGAGTGGTTAGGACCTCTTAGGGACAACTAGGATTTTGGGATTGTTGGTTATCTATTGTAGATTTGGGATTACTGTAGATAAATTGTTCATAGTGAATTTTTGACTTGTAATCCCCATTTGGGAAAATAGTAAACCCATTCGATATATAGAGTAACCCGGGGGTTTGCCGGGATTTTAGTTTCTGCACTCTGATATTTCTTATGTGAATTGATTTCTCAAGTAGTTATATCCGCACGTGAATGTGAGACCCAGAATTATTACGTTTTGAACTGATTTTGAAATACCTCATCCCGAGTTGAGAGATTATAAATTGTTGATTTTATTTTATTGGTCTCTATTTCACTTAAATTTTGAAATTTGGATGTGATTACCGTGAAGGGGTTACATCTGGCAATAGTGTTACCGCAATCCCGCTAGATGCTACATTAAGGACAATATGACCTTGGCCTCTCAACGTTGAAGTCAATGTATTCCACAAAAATGTCTTCCCAGTACCACCATAACCATAAACAAAAAAATTCACTATTAGGATGATTGAGAACATTCATCACAGCATTGAAAATGATCTTCTGCTCCAAGTTTAGCAAACTAATGATATCTAAAGACTTCTCTTTCAACAGTGTTCGATCATAATTTAATTCTTGCAATAAAAGTTAATTAGTGACCACAAAAAAATAACTTGAGTTTCTTCATAAAAAAATTCTAGTCACAAAGTTAAAAAAAACATGCACGCCTAACAACAACATACCTCCATTTTCATGACCAGAAATTGACTCGTGATATATTGTTTCTTCTGATTCAGTCCTAAATGATAAACTTTGCATTTCAGCAGTAAAGTGTTTGCCTTGGTTTTGAACAGCGCATAACCTGGCACTCATACGTCTAAACCCATCTTTGCTAACTATAAAAATATAATTATGAATATACCAATCCCACAAACACAATAAATTTATGAAACTTACAAAAAAAGAACACCCCTAGGATTCAATACCTGTATATGCAACGTCCCCAAACCTTGAACATATATTCTGAGACACATTAGTAATATCCTGCAATTGTTTGACCTCTGGTGAATGCTTCCTTGACAACATATCAGTGCACCTCAGCTCATCATGCATCTGAGATGGAGCAGATTACTTCCAACTATATACACTTCTTCATCATTTCTGTTGTTCCCAGTTCCGACTACCATATTATTTCTTTGGGAATCTGATTGCTTTTGATGAACACTGATGTTGTTTGGGGACAAATCCAGGGATACATTCTCACTACCTTCTAATTTATTTTCTCTTGATCGCTGCCGCTTATAGGGATTCCTTGACTGAGTTCCGACAACATTCTCTTTTCCTTTCATGTTCCTAAATGATTCATAGACACCCTTCTCAAAATGATATAGACGTTTGACCACATACCCATTAATATGTATAAACTAAACTATACTCAAATAAAGATAAAACAACACATGAAATATAAAATTACAAAACCATGGCATACTAAGCAATATTTTATTTATTTTCAAAAGAAACTACACATGGGCGGCCCACTTCATCATTTTCTAGCATCACACCTATAAGTGTCAATTCCAAGTCACTTTCCCTCATGTCCTCATATGTGCGTCCTTATCTTAATATTTTACAATCTTCCTAATGTTTATTGATAAATGAATAATCTGGCAATAGCTTTTCCAATCTGAAAAGCTGAAATGTTGAAGGAAATTGTTACGGAGCAACCTTTTGTGGCCGTGTTGTTTCAATTTCTTTCAATTCTCTTTCTTGAATGGTGGAATCCAATAAAGTCAGAATGAAAGATTTACATTTAGAACTTTCTACTGTTAATGGGCCTAAGTTAGAATAAAATGTTGATGTTTTAAAGTGAGGTCTTGGACTCTTGAATGCTTATCCTTTCTTGGTCCTTTGCATTTAATTTACTTGTAGATCCGCATTGACCATATGGTGTACATAATCCAAATAATTTTTTTTTTTACATTTTGTGATTTTTTATCAATAAATAAATATGGATGTCCAAAATAGGGAGTGCGTGTGTGTTCGCGCCCACCTTTTTTTTCAAGTTAATTACTTCTTGAATTAACTCTGAGATACTCTTGTACAGATAGCTTCAGACATGACAAGAATTTTCCAGGTATGAAACTTTTATTTTATGCAATTCAATTTGCAAGCATTGAATTTATTGCAATAATTTTCCAATTTATTGAATTGATAGTGGTAGCATCTTTTTTTTATTGTTTCTAAAATAGCATCTTTTTTTTATTGTTTCTAAAATGAATCATTGTATTTATGCTCTTATAGACTAATAGTTCATACATTCACAGAACCACAGACTTCTAAAGCAACAAATATTATTTATGAGAGGGGAAATGAACTCAAGGTAGTGTGTGCACGTGTGCACCCACTCTTTTTTTTTTTCAAGTTGATTAATTCTTGAACTAACTCTGAGATGCTCTTGTGTGGATAGCTTCAGACATGACAAGGATTTTCCATGTATGAAACTTTTATTTTATGCAATTCAATTTGCATGCATTGTATTTTTTTTTTTTTTTGAAATCTGAAGTTGTTTATTCATTGCAATAATTTTCCAAATTTTTGAATTGATAGTGATAACATCTTTTTTTCATTGTTTTTGAAATGAATCATTGTCTTCAGCTCTTATAGCCTAATAGTTCCTGCATTCACAAAACCACAAACTCCTAAAGCAACAGATGTTATTCATGAGAGGGCAAACGTACTCAAGGTAATGTTTTTAAAAAAAAAATAAAATTTATGTTTATTTGAATTTAAATTGTCTAATTTTAATATAGTACTTTTCAAAACATTATTCAAATATTGTTATGCTTGTATAAAATTCATTTTTGCACTCTTATGAAGTTATTGTGTGCATTTTCACACACCAATCAATAAACATAAAGAGAACTAAAATACTAAACGAAAGCACAAACATTGCAACATAAAAATTAACCTCAAACCCATGAGTTACATAAATGATTACTAACATTGACAGCACCAAAAAGATTTAATACGTGCTTGTCAATATGGCATACAACCCTTACACACTACTGAAACAAAACAGACTTTTAACGACATTACAACTAAGGCAAAATAACACGCCACTTAACATTGGCATATCGTGACCCAAAATAAAATATGATAATTCAAACTTAAGTAAATACTTAATATGCATCATATGGACATGCACATCCCTACATCTTCTCCTTCTTAATACATTTCAGTGGCTTGGGTGATGCCTTGGTTGGGGAAAAAATCATATAATTCCCAGCATTTTCAGTTGAAACAACCACCTTCTTCCAGACTTGCTTCCTCTTGCCCCTCATAGTAGCTTTCTGAAACACATTAGATATAGGAATATCATCCAATTTAGGATTCTCATCAATAGCATCAGCATTCACCTCAGAGACTCCTAATACAACTTCTGGCACCACAACCTCTGTCTGCACATTATCCAACACCACACATGTCCGCTCTTGCTTGTAAAAAACAAATTTCAATCCCATCAACTTCCAACTGCATTTTTCATCATATATACAAAAATTGAAGACACATATATCTTCATACCTAACTTTAGACCAAATGATTCTGGTCAAGTTCCTGAGGGGGGCAAAACGAATTACACACCTCGCATTAGTTGAAAATAATTGTATTGTGTGTGATTAAAAAAACAAATTAGAAACCTTAGTGTCTGCATCATTAAATTCATTCATCAGATCTGAGCATTCAATATATCTAGCAACACTAATGCTTGAATTAGGATAATTTTTATTATACTTATTAAGTTTCAACCTTAGTCACATTTTCCTCCTAACCATATCATCCAGCTCATCAGGGAAATCATATGAATGATCCTCTTGATCCAGCTTAGCCTTCAACTTAGATGCAGACCTTTTAATGAGTTGACCAGCAAACTTGTCAAAAAAAAACAATAGATGCCTTCCTGGTCTCATCCATGACAGTATAATGGATCTTAAATCTACACCAAGCATGGATGAAGTTAAAAAAATGTTGTAAAACTTTCATATGTACTGGTTTTTATCACAAAAAATATTGTAACTTACTTTGCCTTAATAGAATGAGGAATTCTCTTGCACATCAAGCATATAAACTTGTTGGAGTTAACTTTTGGCTTGCTACCACACTTAGAACACCCTTCATACATCCAACCATAACGAGTATCTAGCTTAACCACCTCACAATAGATAAGGAAGAACGAATCTTGTTATACAACAAAATATCACAAATCCTTTAATAATCCAATTAACCTTCAAAACATCTCAAACCAACTGAAGTTCGTAAATCCAAGCATATACCAAATCATGTTCATCAATCTCAGAAATGTTGATCCTTGGATGAGAGCGAAGCATAGTGTAGGCAGATTGATTGGTGGATTGAGTACAACCGGATGTCAAAATAGTACTGATCATTGGAGAAGGAACCTCCTTCGTACTGAACAAATTAAGAACTTATAAGATGAAGAAAGACAACTAAACAATCAGAAAAACCAAAGAAACATATATAGAAAACCTCTGTGTGAAGTGCTTCACTTTTGGACACTTCTTATTGATCAAAATTTTGGTGGCATAAAATGAACTACAAACCTCAGCATGACCTGTATATATTAAGATAAGTTAAGTTACATTGAATTACATGACATTAATTTACATTAAATAGAAAGGTATGATACTGATAATATAGTTTTTCATTTACAATGAAAAATTACCTTCATCATCAAAACCTACTCTTGCAAGTTGAAGTATCATAACCATAGGAGCTTCAAGCTTGCTTAGATCAATCAAACGCACATTCAACGCACACTCATCATAGAGCATACAATTCACATATAGCCCCCTGCAAATAGAGTACATATTAATAAGTTCAATACCACAAAGCTTAGTGGATTCAAAAGACAAAAAAACCATTTAGATTTTGCCCACTCTTCATCAGCCAATGTCAACCGAATCCTATTTTTGGTTTCACCATTAACACGATATTCCTCCAATGATCCAATAGAGGTAATGTATCTAATAACATCTGCAAACGACATCACAGTGAATGTCATCTATGCCATTATATAAACAACACATAGTTTTAAAATATGTACATGTTACGAACCAATCAAGTAGTCCACTAGATGCTTTTCATCCACTTGCTTAATCTCAAAAATTGGGAAAAAAGTATAAGAATAGTAAGGAATCGCTCCTTCTAGTTCCTTCACATATGTTTGCTGCCCAAAGTTGATTCTGAATTAATGATTCATCGCCCTATACTCTTTGGTTTTAGGAACAACAACAAAATTAGCAAAGAAATATGTCTTCCCTTCCTCTAATAAGGATGAGTATTGAGGAAGTAGAGCCTTTGACATCACAGATGCTTGTATCTTGCAACCCTGAACAAAGCAACTCATATTACCAGCTAGGATTATTTAACATGACTGCTATAAATACAACAATTGTAACAATTGTTTAGGACTTCCTTACTAATTCGTTGGCCAGTAGCATAGAGATACAGAACACTTCAGCAGGGGCTTCCTTTTGATACACATTCCATTTCTGAATAACACGAGCCACAATCCTCCATCTATCTGTGTTGTTGTTCACTGACTCAATGAGGGCAACCTTTGCTATTGACATTTGGTATAATATAAAGCTAGAACTAATACAAACACAAGGTAAATAGAGATGGGTTGATGCATGTAACAACATATTGGCTAACTTTATATAAAACTTGCAAACTTCAGATTTGGCACCAAAACTATAACTCGTCATCCCTTTCCCGCCTCTCTGAATCTACTTCATCTCACTACATCAATATCATCTACCTCCAAGACCTGAAGCCCTACATTCTTAAGCCATTGATAACATGACACCATACCAGCACCTACAGAACCTACACTTATCTTTCTAACCACTGAATGTTAAGCAAATTACCAGTTAAATCTAAATTCTTGAGCCCTAGACTGATTGGACAGACACCTACAACATTGCCCACAACCCTTCAATGACTTTGAAAACTGTTAAAACATGACTTTCTGTCCACAAAAAAATAAAAAACTGTGGTGAAACAATATCTCTATGGCAAACCTACAATATAGAAATCATCACTATATAATTCAACTTCCATTTTCATTACCAAATCCACAAATCCTATTGACATTCGGTGCCAACTGTGTCAGTAAATGAGAAACTACCTTGGAAATCTTAAACAACTGTAGCAATAAAACAATTACACAGTATTAGATAGATCTGAATCTTTGATTGACTTACCCAACTTGAATCTATACTCTCTTACTTCTTACACTAAAAGCCATAACCAATTTTAAATAAAAACACATTGTCACACCTTATTAATATTAGTTCCATACCTAACGTCAAGATACAATTTCAGAATGTCACCTATATATGTATTTTACAATATCTAATCAATAAATCATATCACTCTATATAAAATCCCAGCACAACACTTCTTGATAGTTCCCAATACATCCCTGAGATTGTATAGATAAAATCTGCAGTCATATCTTTTAAACGTTAGAAACAGACATATATTACCATATCTAATGTTAGAATACAATTTCAGAATATCACCTATATATGTCTTCTAACAATATATAATCAAGGATTTTTAAAATCATCGTTTTATTTTAATATGCAATCTCAAATGCAAATAAAAAAATCATGTGATCAAATATTGAGGTTTTGAAGGAGGTGACATAGGTGATATAAGAGAGTTAAGTTAATTCCCCCCTTTCATCTTTCTATAAATATTATCTCAGGTGAAGTAAGGTTAAACTTTTTTTATGATGCTTATATCTTTTTATTGCTTAAAATACCTACTTCTTGATTGCTTTACAGTAGAATAAGTCATGGTATAGTCATGAAACCATTGCTATATTTGTAATATGGCACGTTGAACCATTTAGCACCAACTTTTCTTTACAATTTTTGATACACATGATTCTACTTTTGTTGTATATGGAGTAACAACATATAATTTGTCGCTATTTAAAATTTGTTCTGGATGTCATACTGATGATTTAACCATAAAAATCGTGATCAAATCTTGTGTTGATTGTAGGGGAAAACCATGGTCTGACTAAATTTTATATGGAGCTTGCCTTTATGCACAGATAAGGAATCAGGTATATAATATTGCATTTAATTATTAAAACTACTTGAATAATTCTGATGTCTAATATGAGTACATCTCTGTACCCTAAGAATTCAATGTTTGATTTGTAGTCAATTGGGTTCCTTACTATTTACAATAAAAACACACTAACACACTATCAATATTAGCTCCATACCTAACGTCAGAATACAATGTCAGAATATCAACCATTTATGACTTCTAACAATACCTAATCAATTATACATATCAATCCAGATAAAATCCACATTCAATTATACTTGATAGTTCCCAATACATTCCTAAGATTGTTTGGATAAAATCTTCATCCATACCTCTTACACACATATTACATGCATATATAGTATCCCTATGAAACCACCTATATCCCTCTCATACGATATTTTAATCTTTAACGAATACATATGTATATTTTGCCACCATGAGCACATTGAAAAGTTCACCTACAACATTCATAATGATCAACCTCTTTGCATTTAATTCCCAATGAAAATAATGCAACTTGAAACTCAAAATTCATTCAATATTTTGTTGGATTCTTGAGTTTGGCGTCCTTACATTTTCCTTTCCAAAGGGGAGTTGTTAAAAAACACATACATGACTTTAGAGACTAATGTAATTATGTATATAGCAACTGTTATGACAATTTGCATATAATTTAGATTGACTCCCTATACTCATACATAGAATGACTAATAAAATGATACACTTATAAATTGTTTTCACATTAACAATAACAAAATACATTGTTTCAGATGCTATCCCTCACTTTGACACATCTTTACATATGAACTCCCAGACGACAAAAACATTAGTACCCTCTATGATCAGGAACTAATATAAACTGCTTAAGGATCACAACATATCAGGAACCAACATAAACTGAATCTTTCTAAGCATCCTTTGCACTTCCCCATACAACTCTACATTTAAACAATGACACCTGCAATAGAAAATACTTAATAAAATGTAAAGGAAATATTAAAAAACATGGAAAACATATGGTAGTGGAGTTCCTTGTACCTCCGATTTTCAACTACAGATATAAGCTTGCAGTTGATCATCCCTTTGGCATGGATAACCTCTACAGGCTCGATCATATGAAGTACACCAATAACTTCTGATCCTCACAATATATCATTACATTTTGAATGAGCATTAAAATAAACACTAACCCAAGTAACTCATACCTCCAACACCATTTGAAGGAAAAGAGTCAGAAAGGATGAAAGCTGTGGGCAAAAGATATAACCTTCTTAGGATAACCCAAGCAATCTGACTCACCACCACCCTCCATCCTAAAATATACACAATCAACCTTTACCGACACTGTCCATTCGTGGTTGTTGGTGAAACGTCGTTTAGCCTTTGGATGTTCTCAATAAACAACCTCCGTTGCTTCTTCCCCAGGGCTTTTACCCCAATTGACAGACAAACCCATCACAGACCTTTTGAAAAAATTCCACAACAGGTGAAGACATATATATCATTATGTTTCAACTAAGCATTAAAATAAACACCAAGTAAACCATACCTCCAACGCCGTTTGTAGGAAAAGAGCCCGAAAGCAAGTATAGTACATACATCAGTTTGAAACAATGGTTGGATAATAGAGCAATGCTGACACTCACCTGCTGATACACCGAAAATCACTTTTGGATAAAAAACACCAAAGTAAGCAACTTAATGATAATTGAAGATGAAAGATGGGAAGTGAAAAAACACAAAGATTATAACTCGCTACCTGAACGATTTGAGAAACAAACCCATGACAAAACTTTTGAAACAATTCCATAAATGATGAAACCATATCAGCACCAACCTTTATATTCTACTTCATTATATTATATTCTTCACAAACATATGAGCTTACCTTCATATTGTTTACGTATCACAGCTAGACAGGTGTACACCAAAAGTGAGTTCAAGCACTTTAATGTGGTTGATTGTTGATTTGTCTATTCTATGAAAGATGTTTGAAATGGCTGGTAACGCAGGTTGCGGTCATTTTATTATATTAGCAATATAAAATATCTAAATAATGCAACTAACATATGACCAAAGTCTCTATTAGGAAAATATATCGACAAATATACAGCTCCTTATAACATGTTGATTGACATATATGTACTTTGTCATATATGCTTGTTTTCTGTTTTGTTTTTTTTTCAACAAAGGAACTAGTATTATATTAATAATAAATAGAAACTACACAATCTCAACCACAATAAACAGAGCAACTCTTGAAAGGAAATACGAATATATTCAACACATAAATAACAGAGTAGACATATAAAAAACTAGCAACTAAAAAGTCTCCAAAGTATAGAAAACATAACATTGTATAAGAAGAAACTTCACAAACATCCTTCGGCAATAGAGCCTGGAGCAGAGTTGGAGGTCTAGATGCCAAATCCAAAGGATAAGACCATTCCAATGAAGTTTTGGTAGTCCAATAACCTACCAAATTTGCTTTTATGGGAATCCACATATGATAATGGTTCATGATCAAGTTCCTTAAGACAAGAATATGCTCAAGGAGAACACCACCATTTATCATACTAGACGAAACATATTTAACATGCCAATTGATATAAAAATCATGATACCCGCCACACAATGAACAATATTTCCATACATACTGAACTGGCGCATGTCTAGCCTAAATAAGAATAGTGACGACAAACACACTGAATAGGCACATATCACGCCAAAATTGAACAGAGTATACAAACATACCGAACGTGTATAAGGTAATGATTCTTAACAAACCAGCTATTAACCATGCATAAGAATTTTGCATCACAATATAATGAATCTCCCTTCCATAGATCAAAGCCTGAACCCAAACAAAACCGTTCATAGCTAAAGATTCAAGAGCCCTATTTTCAACACTAAAATTGTTCCAATTTACTCTTCCCCCAATAGCTCCTTAGGTCGATCATTACCCAAAACCACATTAGAGTAAAAAAATTTAAACTTGAATAAACAACTAACCTTTGGAGTCATAGTACTCATCCTTGATATCTCAAGCTTCCTTTGTGCCACTGCCTTGGAAGAGCTTACACCAACAAAAGGCTCCAACTTTCTCCAAACAAATGATCTGGCAAAGGTTTCTGATTGCCTGAGGCCAAAGTTAACCCCTCCATCGATTGGGCCCAAAGCTTTCGTTTTATTCTATGGTCGGAGACATTTTGCCCTCAGAGTTCGCTAGAGCCTTTGTCGTTGATTGAGTCTGAATATGACCCTTCCGTGCCACTGGCGAAAACCTCTGCAACAGTTCGAGTAGCACTAATGACCCTGGAGGCAACCAACGGAGGTCACTATTTGAGGCCGTCTCCCCAATTTGAGAGCTCCAAGCCTTCACACATCGTCTATCGTACTTACCTTTTTCACCTTTGCCGACTGTCGCCTCACTTTTAGAGCAACGGAAGTCCAAAAATTAGGGGAAATGTTGGAGAGCTCTACTGGACGGGGAGAGACCACCACCCAACATGCCGGAACCAACATCTTGATAGAGCAAGAGGAAACCCTACTGCAGGGAAAGCAAACCCCAGTTTGAGGATTATTGAAGTGTTTCGCCTTTCTTTTGATTCTACTCCCCCTCACATATATGCTTGTTTTCAAAGATATAGGAAACTGTATATGATCATAAATTTGATATTTGATGCAAGTGTACATAAAATTGGAGAAACATGTACATATTTCAGTAATGCCCCGTAATCTGACCAATAATTAACAATTACTCCCTCCTCCATTAGAGTTGAGTTTAACAAAATGGACTAATCCAACCAAAGTTTGAATCCCTTATTAAAAGAGGTACTCATATTTAGTGATCAATAGTTCTTTAAATAGGATTACCACCTATATATAGGAAGATATCTGTACATATAGAAAAATTATTACTCCCTTTGATTTTTATTATAAGAAACATTCTAGAAGAAATATATGGTTCTTGTTATAAGTCACCAAGTATAATATTAATTACATCTTTTCAAAATTGCCCCTATTTAAAATCTTATATATTTTTAATCAAATCTATTTAAAATCTTATTTATTGTACCTTTTATGACTTCTTGAATGTAGTTCATAACATTAAATTTGGGTGAAATTGAAGTTTTATTTTCTTTTCACCAAGAAAAAATCGTAAGCACCACTCCTTGATTTTGATGAGATGGTCAAAACTTAGAAATGCCTAATAATAAGGATTAGTAGGAGAATATCTTAGAATTTCAAAAATTTCATATTCACTTTTTGGGAGTTTAATTATTTAATACTCCCTCCAATCCTATATATAAGTCAGATTCTTTCATATAGGGTTGGTCGTATTATAAGTAATAATTTGTGTTTGTCTAAAAATATTAGTGCATTTTTTCTATTTTTCCCCTTAATTACATGTTTATCTCATTTCTTTTTTTACTTATCATCTTTTCACTTAGCTTCATACAAAAGGGTATATTTGAAAAAAATTATTTTTTACATACTTATTATTTTTAAATAATTTTAATTAACATTTTGATCTATGTTATTTAGTTAGTTTTTATTTATATATACAACGGGAGGAGCACCCCTCCTAGGTCTATTTAGAGGGTTATTTACAAGGTTTAGGAACCCGGACCGAACCAGCCGGTCTGGCTTGAAAATCGGCAAATCAACTTGTAGACTGGTCCGGTCTAGGTTCCTATTTAATTTTTTTTTAATTTTCTTTAGAATTTCATACTAGTAAGCCTAAAATCTTCAATTTCTCACCGGTTTTGCCCCGGTTTAGCCCCAATATAACCTAGTACCCCGACCAGTTCAATACCCGGTCCGGGTTCATGAACCTTGGTTATTTATAAATATGGATGAAATAGTAGGAACCATCGGCCTACTGTTGTTCACGGTTTAGGGTCAGTCACTGCACTTTTATCCCCAACCAACTACTGCGTTAAAGTATATACTGCTGGGAGATTAGTAGAGCCGGAAATCGAACTGAACGTGTTAAAGGTCAGGCTTATGATTTAGAGGCTTTAGAAGGAGTCGAGTCTAAAGGGCCGACCTTTTTAGGCCTGTTTAATATTTGTTTAAAATAAATTAATATATGTAATATTATTATATCAAATTATTAATATAAGAGACACCTAAATACCTAATAGAGTATTAGTAATAGGCTAATGTTTATTAAATGGTTTGATTTATTTGGTTTTCTATAATGATTTATTCATTTAAACTTAAAAAAAATGCTAATTTAGACATTAGATAATTATTTTAACTAAAAATTTATGATTTTTAAAAATAATGTATATCAATTTAAAGCAAAATAATAAATAAATTATAAAACTTGAAAGTTAATTTTATTTGAATTCAAATGAGTTTAGGCCCGTTTAGGCTCGAGACTGTGAAGGGCTAGCCTTGTAAGGCAGGGCTTCAAAAATTGGGGGTTTCATAGGAACCGGGCCTAAATGGGCCTGCCAGTTTAGGCCCGAGCCCATGAAAGGCCAGCCTTACAGACCCATATTCCCAGCTATAGAGATTAGGTGATTAGTTAGTTATAAGAGTATTAATCACTTTATTAGTTGATGATCCTAAAGTCCACATATGGGGGTCTTATAGCATAGTTTAAGTGTGAAAGATGGTTGAGTCCTTGCCCTAAGGGGAAAATTAACATAGGTCTTGTATTCGTGTTTTCTCTTATCAGTGATCGTTTCATAATCTTTTCTCTCGTCTCAAAATCCTATCTTCACATTTGTATTAAAAAATGGATTATTTCTATTTAATATTTTATAAAGCTATTAATATAATATTTTATAATTTTTTTTATTTTGTTTGAATTGTAGTTTGAAATGTGTGGATTGGATTTTAATATTTTAAATTTATTTATGTTTATAATAATAATTTTTTAAAATTGTAAATCTAAGGGAGAATCCTTGAAAAAGAATTTGGAATTTGAGAAACGACAAATGAGTATTTTTTACCAAGAGTTGATTATAAAATGTAAAAATGTGATAAGGAATTCCCAACTTTTTTTTGGGAAATGACTGACTTGTCATTTCCTAATTTTCAGGTTTTTTTTTAAGGATTCTCCCTAAATATAAACTATCTATTTTTTAATCTAAAGAGGGATAAAGGGTTTTGAGAAGAAAATGAAAAGGAGGAAAATGAGAACCCAAAACTGACTTTGATCATCACTCCCAAGGAAGGGCGGATTAATTGTAGTTGTAATGGCCATTATTTAGTTAAATATGTTTTCTAAGTAAAGAACAAGGATT
This sequence comes from Inga laurina, assembly GCA_963855925.1. Classification (NCBI taxonomy): domain Eukaryota; kingdom Viridiplantae; phylum Streptophyta; class Magnoliopsida; order Fabales; family Fabaceae; genus Inga; species Inga laurina. The sequence goes on from OY979710.1 coordinate 12,336,156, forward strand.
AATACAACTTTTAGTTCTTACAGTTTACCCTTATTTTATTTTTAGTCCCTATAGTTTCAAACAAGAGACTTTTATCCCTAAAATTTTTCTCCATCTAAAACGTTGTTCCTTATAGTTTAATACGGACCTAAAGTTAAATCTAAAACAGGAGGGCATATTAACTAATCAGCATGTCACATTAGAAATATTAACGGTGTTAGTGGCATATAAGCAAACTTAATACCTTTAACTCCAAATTTAGATCCTCATTAAACTATAGGGATCAACGTTTTAGACAAAGAGAAACTTCTGGATCAAAACCACCTATTTGAAATTATAGGGACCAGAATCAAATAAGAGTAAATTATAAATACCAAAAGTTATATTAACCCATAAAACAATAAAAACAGACATATAGACACATCGTTTAATGGGGGGACAAACATAAACTATTGGGTTTAATTCATAGTGGGCTCTCTTGATGAAATGGGCCAAGCCTAATTCCTATATTTTATAGCTTCTGGCCCAGGAAACTTCTTCAGCCCCCTTGGCATTGCCTTTTTTGCACAAGTCGTTTCTAGCCTCCAACTGACACTGCTTGTTTCCTTCTTTACCCCTTTGTCGCTTTGTCTTCTAGCACGACATCCCTGATGATTTTAATTTTTCCATCATCCTTCACAACATCAAGTCACTAATACTATAACGAAAATACGTACAATAATTTTTTTTAATGTACTCTTTACAATACTTTTTTCAATTTTAAAATATTATTTTTTAATTTTATATTCACATATATTTATATTATTATTCATTTTTTCGACCGGATATTATTGTTCATTGAATACATCTAATTAAGTATTCTTAAAGTAGCTACCATCTTCTTCTATTTTCAATAATACATTAACTCTTTTTATTTTTATAATTATAATTTTCATATTTCTCTTAAAGCTATGAAATTATATACATATGATACACACACACACATTATAAAATTTATGTTATTTTTAGTCATGTTACATCTAAACCTATTTATTTAATATATTATCCAAATAAGTTTTATTTTATCAAACTAATTTTTTCTTATAAAAATTTATCTAAATATAAATCATAATATATTAATCAACGTTTACCTCTTTTTCAGTTCATAAAAGTTAATTATGATAAAATACACTTTTATAAAGGTGAATCCAAACAAATTTCGTTATGTTGCTGCTATGGACTCGGTTAAGTTAAGGCTTTATTCTACATGTCATTATAACATTGCAATTGGAGCATTACTAACTGATAGTGAAGTCTCTTTCTCGGGAAAAAAGGTTCTGCCTTATATTATACTCTATTCGATGTTTCTTCAATTTCAATGGGCTAATCACGTGCCTTTCTTTTTTTTTTTTTTTTTGCCATTAATCACGTGCCTTTCAAAATGATGGGAATGACATCAAAATTATTGCCTAGTCCTTCAAGCCACGCGCTTGCTTGCACTACTACTTACTTTTTTTTTTTTTTTTGCCATGTCTTGCACTGCTAGTTACACATTTATGATATGACCCTTTTACGCATTCATGCTTATATTTCCTTGTCTCTCTATAAATATAAATACACCCACACACACGTAAAATGCAAAAATTAACATTTTAATCCTTAAAATTTTGACTTAGTTATAACTCAGTCCTTACATTTTGATCCAGTTTAACTAAGTCCCTATAATTTTGACTTATTTGTAATTTAGTTATGAACTTTAATTCATTGCAATTCTGTTCCTATACTTTTAATTAACCATTTTATAATTTAACATTTTTCTTTCAAATTTTAGAAACTGAGTTACAGCCAGGTCAAAAGTATAAGAAGTGAGTTGTATATAGAGTCGAAATGTAGGGACTGAATTACAATTAAGTTAAAATTATAGAGATTAAAAGGTTAATTTTTCCTATAAAAATTGCTGAAAAATTTCTCACTACAAAATTTATTATCCACATAAAATTTGTTTAAAAGGACTTTGGTGCATTTTATCTTCCGTTGAAGCACTCTTGCCGTGTGCAACTTATCTTTGATTATATGCAAAACAGAAGGCAGACGGGTGTGCATTGCTAAAGATATGTTACATACTATTAATAAAGAATTGTACCTGCTCAAAAATCTAAGTTTTTAGTTCTTAGGTATTTTTGGACAACGAATTTTGGAGTGAGAGAATTTTTCAGCAACCCCCATACTCATAATATGTCATATTTCTTTCAGTCTTAAATATAAGATAGAGTTGATTTTTTTTAAAAATGTTAAAGAAACTAAATAACTTACTTAATTATATCATATATTGTGTATCTTTAGATTATATATTAGTTCATTAGTCAAACTAATTAGTTTCATAAAAAAAAAAAAAGAATAAAACTATAAATACTCTAAAGTAATTTAATTAGTTTTCTTAATCTCTCATAAAAAATTAACTTTATCTTATATTTAGGATCGGAGGGAGTAATAAAAAGGTGAAACTCCCAATAAAGGGGTGCCAACTCAAATTAAGGTGTCAAATTCGAATTAGTTGGACATGCGTCCAGAACAAGGGTACACGAAATCAATACTGTTGTTTATAACTTGGATTGGGACAACGGAAAACTGGCCTCATAAACCGCTTTTTAGGCCTGTCGTTATTCCAAGGAAATTAACAACTGTTGGCCAAAAAAAAGGAAACCAAGAATGATTCGAAATAATTTATTTGCTTTTTAATTTAATTTTGACATTTATTTTTGAGAGAATTCTTAAAAAAGAATTTGAAAATTGTAAGATAATAAATTAGGTATTTTTCAAAAAATAAGTCAAGAATTATTTATCAAATTTCGACATTTTCTAATTAACTCTCAGTAAAAAACCTGATTTATTACTTTACAATTTTAAAATTTTTTTAAAGGATTCTCCCTTTATTTTATGTTTAAACATCTCTTTTTCTTTCATTTTTTCCTTTCATTTTGTGTGTGTTTGTTTTGTTATATTTACTAATCTTCTAAAACATAAATAATAGTTTAATTATTTTCTCTTTATCTCGTTGTTGATGTTAAATGAAATTTGATAAATGAAATGCTGTTCACGAGTCACGACTCATAAATTACAGTTTTTCGTGCTCGTTTAGAATAGCTCATTTTTAGGTAATAAGTGTTTATAAATCGTGACTCACGGAATACGAGGTAAGTATGTGAAAAGAATTTTATCTCGGCTTGCGTAATAAGGACTTATTATCCAAAAATAAGCCCAAAGGGTTAGGAGAATCCTTTAAATTTTAATATTATATTTCAGGTCAAAATTTTAATATTACACATACATATAAATTTAACAAATATAGTGAAAAATGATGGATAAGGTATTATATTAAGTATAAATGTACGTTACTTGCATTCAAAGGGTTAGGAGAGTTGGTGAGAGGCAAAGGGTTTCTCTCTAGTGGTTCCTTAGTCGGCACCTGCGTTGGTGCTTTTCACAATGATACATTAAACCTCTGGCAACATCCATAGTGAAAGATGGCCAGGGAGGACGTTTATCTCTGCACAGGCAAGGAGAAGAATCATTCACTTTCCACGTCAATCACTTGCTCTGTTTATTAATGGGAATTCGTTGGTTCTGTTTTTGTTCCCTCTCTTTTCTCATTAAGGGCATTTGAGTCTTTTACTATTAAGAAGATAATGCCAGTTCAGGACAAGTCCCATTCAGCAAATATTAGATTAATGAGATATTTAATGGCAATTTTCCCTTATAATTAAGTGAATATAATGGTATAAAGAGAAGGAACTAAAAAAGTTACCAATTAAATAAGAGAAAAAGTTAAATTGAAAAAAAAAATCAAGATACTAAATTAAAATTAAATAATAACAAAAAAATTTAATTTAAATTCAAAACATAGATTTGGGATTAAATAATAAATTAGAATAAGCTTAAGTTGAAATAATCAATTGAATTCTGCTGGCAAAAAAAATCAATTGCAGGGGGACAAGATATTTGCAATTCCAGTTTCTCTTTAAATCACGTCCAACCAGGTGTGTGTTTGGATTAGTTTTTGAGAATAGCTTTTACGATTTACGAGGTAAATATGTAAGAAGAGTTTTATCTCGGGTTGCGTAAACCTAGATTTGGAAAATTCCCAAACACTCACCAGGTCAAGTCATTGCAAAATAATTTTTTTTTTTAAAATTTATCTTTTTTTAAAACCACATATTATGTCTCCAGAAGGGAAAAAAATTGCATCACACTTCAAATAGAGAGGTAAACTTTACAAAAACGTAATTAATACCTAATTAGTAGATTATGATTGTAATAAGTATCATACATTCTTAATAAAAAGTGTCTTACCACTTTAGTTCTTATTATACATATATTTTAATCAATTCTCACATACAAAAAAATAACAGCTAGGTGATTAAATGTACCTTAAATTGATAAATTTTATTAAACTTACCTTTGATAAAATTTTCTTATTATTATTATATATATATATATTCACAAATCATTCTCATATCTTGTCATCTTTCATTCTTTCTAATGAAAATTTAATAAAAGTAAACTTAATAAGTATCTAAGACAAAAAAATTTCTTTTGTAAATGGACTTGTGACGAACAGAGGAATAACATGAACGTGACTAATGAAAAAGAAGACCAAACACTTATTTGGAAGGTGCCCCATACGCGGTTATCGTTTGGGAAGCACATTGGGGGAGGCTAATCAATTTCACAATCATTAAGTAGTCTAATTTTTTTTAAAATTATTTTCTTTCATTTTTTCCGTTTTAAAAAGAAAAAGTTATCCTACGACATTCCAATTTTTCATTTTTTTTTTTTGGGCTTGATTTTTTTATTATTTAAATCTAGACGGTGGAGCTGGAGAGTAGACGAACCAATGAAACAAGACAACCGACAAATTGCGTCAAATATCCATACAACACATGCTTAGACATCACTCGCTCACTCTGAGGTTGTCCCACAGTGACACGTGTCCCCAACTACTTAAACGGCACCGTTTTGGGCCGAATCATTCCTTCATTATGAGAATTGTTGGTTGCTTGTGTGTGTTGTGGATGTGTTGTGCATCCACCATCTCCTTCATTTGTCTCTGAATCCCTCCTCCTTCCTCCGCGTTTTCCACGTTTTTGGTCGTCACATTATTGATTCTTCGTTCATGAACCTTTGATTGAACAAGTGTTTTTACACCGGTGATTTCAAGGAGGGTTCCGATTTTTCTCCCACCGGTTATTTCGGGCTTTGGCTTTTTCCGATGACCTATGATGAAGATGACGGTGGCGGCGATGAGGTCGTTCCGCAACTCACACTCCGAATCGAGAATGATGATAAAAACGGGGGATATGTCAAATTGAGGCCCGAACCGCAAGATTCTGAACCAGAGGGCTCGTTGAGTGAAGCGGCGACATGTTCTTTGTGGTATTGGGTTAAATTGGCGCTGTTTCTTGCATTCTTTGGCTTCTTGGCTGCTGCTGTTATCATATGGGTCGGACCCTTTTTCATGGATAAGGTTTGTCATCACGCACTCGCTCTCATCGTCGAGTTTTATTATCTCCCTTCCTTGAGCTGTCCTTGAATTTACAAGTTTAGGGGCTTGCTTTCTTCTCAAAGGTTTTGAGGCGGTTGGGTTATTTGGATCTCCTTGGAAATGGTGTTTACGATTCTTCTTCACCATTGGACATGGAGTAATTTCCTTTTAATGTTGCGAATTCATGCATCTTATCTTCTCTTGACCTAGTTCACGGGAAAAAAATTCTTGAAATAAACATGAAATGTGTAGAATCGAGGTGAAATTAATCTCAACTATGATTATTTGCGGCAAACAATTGTACTACTGGGACATCTTATTATATTTTTGTGTCCTTTTTTTGGGCCCTAGTTGTAAATTTGAACTTTGAATGTGCAACCTGATTAGTAACGTGATCTTTGTTTCAGGTGATTATACCAATAATTAATTGGGAGAGAAACACGTTCAGCAGTCCGGTGTTAATTGTTATGATATTTGTTTCCGTAGCATTCTTCCCAACGCTACTTTTACCATCTTCACCTTCTATGTGGATTGCTGGAATGAAATTTGGTTATGGTTTTGGGTTCTTGCTAATAATATCTGCTGCATCTATTGGTGTCTCACTCCCTTTTCTAATCGGCTCAATCTTCCATCATAAAATTCAAGTATGTGCCTTGATTTTATTTGCCATTTTCAGTTTCTAAAACACTATCTACATGTGATTTCCTCATCTGTACTAACTAGGATCCGACAATTCATGATTCTATATAGGGGTGGTTAGAAAAGTACCCAAAGAAAGCTTCTTTTCTAAGATCTGCAGGTGGAGGAAATTGGTTTCATCAATTTAGAGCAGTTGCTTTGATCAGGGTCTCTCCATTCCCTTACATACTCTACAATTACTGTGCCGTGGCAACAAATGTCAAATATGGACCTTATATAATGGGATCCTTGGTGGGGATCATACCAGAAATATTTGTTGCAATCTATACGTAATCTCTCTCTCTCTCTCTCTCTATATATATATATATATATATATCTGGCGGTCTGTAACTCGCACACTGTTGTTTCGTGTTTGTGCTATGATTTTTTTTTTTTTTGTGTTTTATCCTGTTAATAAATAATAGATGAGCAAATGTTGAATGTCTACTGTATGCATTTGAAAGTTGACGTGCACATTAAAGTAAAGGGTAACTCTATCTGTGCAATTTTGCAAGTTTATTCTTTACCATGAAGTTGTATTGTAGTTTTCCTGTTTGGCTTTGGCATGAATGTGTTTTCCCCTTATTAGTGTACTTGTATCATTATGCTTTTATATACTATTAGTATATTAATTGCTTTATTCAAGTGTCATGGTTTTAAAGCTTGGTTTAATTGATAGTCTAGATAACACCCCATCTTGGTTTTCTCTGTTTTCATGGTTCACCCCCCTTGAAATATGTTTTTTTCATGATCAGCATTCCAACGAAGACTGACTACTTAAAGTCTTAAACAGCCATTATGAAATATATCTAGAAATGATTTAGGGGTAGCTGAAACTTTAATGTGACAGTGAAAGTGAGATTGTCCTTTCACTTTGGTTGTAGTATCATGTGTCAGGTAGCAGGTTACTCTTACCTTTGACTTTATGCATCCTTATTGGTTTGATAACTTGGTGTCTTATGTTTGCTATAAAAATTTCACACTTTTCTCTTTGAAGCAATTGATCTTAATATGTAGACGTCTTCATCTCATATCCTTTGTTTCTACTGTTTCTTGAATTTGACCGTCAGGAATATATTTAGTTGGTGCATTGGTTGTTTTTTTTATGAAGAAAATGCATATTTTCTTTAGAGAAGATGTCCATAATTTTCTTTATACTGATTTAGATCATAATTACGAAGATAATCACTTGGGCCCAGCCAACTACCTTTTGTTCTTCCGATCCTCTTCATTTTTTGTTGTAAACACATCTTTATTGATTGAGGATTGAGAAGTACTTCTTTTGCTACCCATTATCTGGTAGAGTTCGTTCTCAAGAGCTACAAATAGCATAGGCTCTTATTTCTTTTTGTTTTGGGAAGGGATTGCTACTTGGAAACCAGTAGTCCAATACCTTTTGTCAATTCAATGATGTTCTTCTTTCTTCTTCTCTTACCTTCTTCAAAACTCTATCTATAACTCATCTTGACCAGCAATGGCATCTTCACTGTCATTTCTATGCTTTGTTATAGTTTCACCTCTCTCCACTCACCAAAGTAGATGCTTGCCTAAGCACTTTAGGCATTGAGGTGAAAGTCAGGCGCACTCCATGGCTAGTGCTTCTCACAGCATGAGAGGCACTGCATTCAATCAGGTGTATTCAGACAAGTGTTGAGTGACGAAGGCGCCTTTTCCATTGTTTTCGACTTGCGCTTTAGGCATCTCTGGGTTTATAATCAACAAATAAGAGTCAGCTTGTATGAACCTAGCCCAAAAATAAAATATGGAATGGCATTGAGAAGATTTAGGATATTACCAAACCCAACCTTAGATGCTTAGTGCAGCCTTAGAGATTTAAGAGAATAAAGTAAAATAATTACTCTTATTTTAACAGATTATTCATGTGCACTATTATTTTTCAAAATTTATTCAGACGTTAGTCCAAATTTACATGTATCACTTTAGCATCTTGTATCACTCATGTACACTTTTTTGCTCCTCTTGCCTGAAAACTTTCAAGTGTTACAGATGTCTAGTGCTTTAAATGATGACTTTGCTGTTGGGGGTGCCTTTCATTTAACTTCATATTTGCAAATATCCAATGTTAAACCTACAATTTGGTATTTCTGGTTAGGCATTTCAAATTTGTGCTTATTAGGATGGCAATTGATGATGCAGTGCATCAAACTGTATCGAACTCATTGTCTCCTTGACTTGCTGCAGGGGGATTTTCATACAGACTTTAGCTGATGCCTCACATGAAAAGCGCACCCTATCCGCCCTGCAAATTATCTTAAATTTTTCTGGCTTCTGCTTAACTGTGGCTGCAGCAGTCTTTTGCACAGTCTATGCTAAGAGGCGACTCAAACAGTTGCAAGAGGAAGATGAGGTTTTGTTGAAATAAATCCAGTAGTTTTTGAAGCTGGGTATCTCTCTTTTTTGCTACATGAACCAGTTACCATCTCATGTGCAAAGCTGGGTGAGGTTTTTGTACACACATTAAATAACTTCATCCAAGGGAAGGTTGGACATCAAGTGTACTAAAAGGGCAGAAGGTTGGTGGAAGACACCGGAGGTAACAAACTAACATGACATGGGATTTAGATTCTCTCAATCTCTTGAGATAGTGACAGGGTTCGTCATTCAAATGATTCCTACCTCCTCCACATCATATCTGTTTTTCCAAGTTGACACTGTCAATTTCTTAAGATATTAAAATCTCTCTTGACTTGACTAACACCAAGTGTAGCTAAGCATTCCCCATTTCTTTTGCCTCTATTCCACTTGTAAGAAATGTACTTTCTTGTTGGTGTTACTGATGTCATTGTATATGAATGAAAATCCCCATTTTAGATTGATTAACTTGGACTCGACGAAGTATTTTGAGTCGTCATTGAAAATTGAAAACGATAAGGTTGCCTTCTCCTCCCTCTCATTTCTTGGTCCTCTCCGTTGTTGTTTTTGGCGTTTACCAAAACGAAAAAGCAAGGAAGAACTTCTGACATATAGAGTCTGTCTGGCAAAGCGGTTGCCATGCCTCACCGCACGTTTTGCTTCAGAAAAGTGCTTCGGATATTTTTGCACCGTTTGGCAAAGCTTCAACATCCACTGCACTTCGAATCTCTCTTCCATCAATACAAATAATATATATATATATATATATATTTGAGTGACCATCGCATTACACGAGGGAAGAAGAAGATGCTCTGTTTGGCTGGAAGATGTTTTGGTCAAATTAGATTTGACCAGGGACTTCTGTACAAACTTCAAAAGTTTATAAGGAGGGATAAAATTGAAATTTGTTGAAATATTTTTAGGGTTAACTGTAATTTATGAAAAATTTGGGTCATATTCTGTGATTTTCCCGATCCCTTTTCTTCATTCACTTACAATTTTCATAAATTATGGGGTACTTTTATGTAATTTGATCTAGTCCTCAAATTAGTGCTTAATCATGTAATAGTGTCCCAAAAAATACATTAATATGACTTATTGTATTTTATCAAATTTTAATTTTAATTTAATTTTTCACTTCAGTTATCACAATATATACAAATAATATATATATGATTCATGCCCTTTTCAGTCATTTTGCATCTAAACGAGCTTTTCAAATTCTAATCCAAACAGGTTCAAGATTAGAAAAAAAGTCACTTCTGCCATCGCTAATCCAAACACAAATCACATTTACATTTTCACTTTTTTCCTTACCTTACTTTTTCAAAAGTTAGATGGTAAAAAAAGCCACTTCTCTACCGCTAATCCAAACGGGCACATAGTTCACAACTGCTGTAACTTCCCAGCCTGAAGTCTTGATTAATTATTTGCTTCTTGATTAATTATTTGCTTGTACTATATCTCAGTTATTTACATATGATCTTATAGATGCCTTATGTTATAAAATCATTTTCTTCACTTTTGTTTTACTGAGCGCCTGGAGGGCTCTGGTGTCTGCTCTGGCTTCATGTTTAAGCATCTCAACTTTCTTGTTCATGTGTAAACTTTGTAAATTAGGAAGCCGTGTGAATTAGGAAGAAATGGAGGGACTTGTCATGAATTACGTTTAGGGGGTGGGTTTTTTAACAGTCATGAACAAATGAACTCCATTTGTTTCATCCTCTAGTTCTCTTTTTAATATTTGGTGTTTTTATGATTTTATCTTGCATTTGGATTATTCAATTGGACATTGTAATACTTGTTTGATATTACTCCATCTGATTCTGAATGTAGCAGCCAGTGGATGACTTCTTTTTAATCCTAGATGTAAAATTTCAAATTACCTCCTTTTTTGCCAACTTAAAATTACCTCTATTGATTACATATATAATGCATATATTCAATAGAGATGGTTTTTGAAGTAAATAATTAGAAGGGATATTTTAGAGTAACTAAATTATTTGATATTTTCTAATTTATCTGAATTATTTTTTTTAATAAAACATTAAACTTCATTAAAAGAGAAATTGCATGCATTAAAATGAAGGCTGAATGAGTTTGGCCTAGAAACAAAAAGAAAACACACAGCAAGAACATGGGAAAAATACAGCAAAATATAATAATACCACAAAAGGAAAAACAAAAATAAAACAGAGTATTTCTATGCCAAGGAAAAACTAAGTGTGTGTTCGGGTATTAGCAAAACCATGATTTTAAAATCCTGTTTTCGTAAATCGAGACAAAACTCTTCTCACATACTTACCTCGTAAATCATAAAAACTATTTTTCAAAAGTTAATCTGAACACGCACTAAATAAAAAGTATTAAGAAAGAGAGATGTAATGGGCCGGATCCTCAAAGGACTTTGGTCAAGGTCATGCTTAACTCCCAAGTGAACAAAAAGAAGCCTTGAATCAGATCGAGGAGTTGATGAAGCACCAAACCCGTTTTTTTTTTTTAATATAACTGGACACAAAGACTCAATAAGAGATAATCTACTCCATGTCAAACGTTAATTGGAGCCATTCTTCATCCGAGAGCATCCAGGACGCACAAAGGCGTGTATGTTTTTGGTACAAAGGCGGTTGATCAAAGATAAAGAGCCCGTGATGCTATGGGCTTGTTGAGCCAGTCGATCTACTGCCAAATTATCTTCTGTGTCCACATGGTTAAAAAAAACCTGCTAGTCCCGACTTAAGAGGCTTCTCGCCTCCTCCACTATATCAATTGGGGGGGGGGGGGTTAGCATCACTTCCCCTGATGGTAAGATTAATAGCCTTAATACAGTCTGACACAAGGAGAATTTTCTTATGACCTTTCATCCAACAAAGGTGAAGCCCTTGAATGATTCCTATTACTTCCACTATAGCGGGGGGAAGCATGGTAAGTTTGCAGCTAGAACCCCATATCCAAGGATATTCTCTTGTGCGAGCCACTTCTCCACAGCCGCTCCTTCCATCTCGTAGTATCGGGCCATCAACCTCTAGTCTGACAAAGCCTTCTGGGAGGCTTGGATTGCCCGATGCTATACACGATCTTTGTCTATAGACTTCACACTTGTTCTGCAACTCTAGATTTGCACATGCTCTGTAGAAACTGGCCTGGGCATCTTTGTTTGTTATAGCAGCATCTGTCTCAAAACATTTGCTTCATCTAGACGTCCAAATGTCCCAACACATATAGCCGAACAGAGTTTGCTAGCTAACTTTCTGAGTGTGAGTCATTCCTGCTTGATGTTGTAGATTCCTCTTGACCCATTTTGCTCCCTACAAAGAAAAGAAAGTATTCCACATTTGGGTTGTGACAATATATTTCCATCGCTCCTTTGCTTTCCAACAGTCCCTTAGATGCATTGACGTCTCCTCCTGATTGTAGTCAAAGGGGCATCCTGGTGAACTCTAGAGACCTCTTCGTGCTTTAAGTTGTGCCGTGTGGATCCTGTTGTGAGTAAACATGAATGACTTTATCTTCTCTGGAACTTGCCATCCCCACAACTGTTTCCACAGAGACTCCCTTGCTTGCTGTGTACCTGCATGTCAAAAATGATATGCATTTTTAACTGAAAACTGTCCATCACTGGACTGGCCGGTTTCCAAAAGTGTTTATCCTCTCCTCCCTCCTCACGGGTTGGGTGTGCACATATGTGATAAATCTCAAATTTAATATATTTTATCTCACATTATTCATATATTTTGGTAACGATTTTATGCTATTTTGGATTTATTATGAAATATTTGAATCATTATCCAATATTAGGTAATAATATAAATCTGAATTAATTATAAGATTATTGGGCTTAAATTGTTAATATTTTGATTTCATATTTTGTGATTGAATGATATTTTCAAATATATGATAGATCACAATTTTATTTAATTCTTACAGGGCAAGGAAAAATATATTATTAAATCCTAAGGTATAGAATTAATCTGAGAAGTTTGAAGAAGATCTGATGGCTAAGTTTGAATGGGCTAATTAAATTCTAATTGGCTCAAATTCTATACCCAAAGCTCTCTCATTCCCTTATAAAAAATTAACTTAGCCGCATAGAATTAATGACGCTCGCATTGAGAGCCGAAGATATCTCACGCAACGCTAATTCGCAAAGGCGTGCTGGTTCTGCTCCCACCAATTCGTCATTCAAATAATCTTCCATTTAAGTGATCCAGCTGCCACACACTCACGGCTTCAATTCCATTATTTTATTTCATTCCCCTTTTTCATTCAAACAGCCACGCAAGATCCAAGTTATATATCCATCAATTGCTTTAACAATTCTTTTGATGCGGCGGGTAACTTGCTTGAAGTGTGAGAAGGGAAGTTCCATGGCAGTGTGAATTATTTGGGAGGTGACGTGGGAGGAACATGGAGGAAGCTAGAATTTAGGCTTATATTTAAAGATTATGAGGAAATGTCTTTTCTTTTATCTTTTTGATTCAAAACTTGAGATTATTTAGTTTTAAATGATTTTGAGTTGTAATAATTGAGAATAATATAGTTTTATATTGTAGATATATCTCTTTTGGATTAAATTAATATTTTGGAATATTTCGTGCTTGATACATTTGCTGAAATTTTTGTTTGCAAACATTTGAATCGTCAATTAAATTATTAATTGAGTTTTCATTATTAATTTAATTGTCAATTTGGTTTATCCTTTTGATTGTTTAATTGAGTTGGTTAATTGTCAAGTTGTTCAATTGAACAATTGAAAACAAGATTTCCAAAATTATTTTGAAATTAATCGTGATTGGTTTTTAATAAATTTAATTAACCATCACTTATTTTATTATGAGTTTTCTTGTGGAGTAAGTGTTTTGAGCTTGAATGTTTCCCATGTTTCGATTAGGTGATTTAATTTATTAATTCCAATTTTTCATCAATCTCCCTTTGGTCTAATAAATTGAATGGCTAAGAAAGCTAAATCCATGTTAATTCTAAGTTGTCCCCTTCATCATCATAATTGAATCAAATCTTTATTATTTGTCTTGTTTTCAATCAATCTTTTACTTAGGATTTTAATTCCCCTTTCATAAAACCCCCAAAAATTGCATTTGCATTCATTTAAATTAGTTTCATTCTCATATAGGTTTTAGAGTCATTTGCATCTTGCATTTAGTTATTTTAATTGCAATTAGGTAATAGAGTCTTGCATTTAGTTTAGGTCCATTCAATTGCATTTTTTATCACCTAAATTTAATTCTCGAGAAAATCCACAGATTGCTCCTTGGGAGAATGACCTAGGTTGCCATTATATTATTAGCAAGTTATCGTAGTTATTAATTGATTGCTTTAGCGATAGAAGTAAACGTCAATATAATGCAGCCAACAATGTGAGGTTGGAACCAGTAGCTAAGTTTCTCCCTATCCTTTTCACCATGGCTATTCACATAGTGGGATACTGATGCATCTTTGTCCACGATCCCTTTTAAACTATGGACCACATCAATCAACGGTTTAATTATCTTAGACTAGTTATCAAACCAAATTGAAGATGTTTTCCCATTCCCTATCTTCCTTCCCAGGCCTTCTTTAAATTGAGTCCATACAGTGCACATGCCTCTCCAGGTCAAAGGGGAATTTTGCTTCTTACCCACTTCAAGATGGCTTATACCACAGCCAAACTTCCCTCTAAGGACCCTAACCCATAGTGTGTCCTTGTTGCAAATAAGTTGCCAGCACATCTGCATCAAGAAAGCTTCGTTCTGTCTTCTTAAATCCTTGATTCATAGACCTCCATTTTGTTTATCTCTAGTGACTTGGTCCCATGAGATGAGATTCATTTTTCTCACTTCTTCGTTTCCACCCCATAGGAAGTTCTTGCTAATTTTCTCTATGTCTTGTAGCATCTTCTTTGGAAAAAGTATAGTCTGCATATGGTATGATGGTGTTGCTGACACAACATATTTGATCAAGGTAGCTCTTCCTGCCATATTCAGGTACTTCCTCTTTCAACTAGATAGCCTCTTTTGGGTTTTCTCCAAAATGGGAGCAAACATACAATAAGATGCTTTTTTGTGAATTAGATGAATGCCCAAGTATTTACCAAAATCTCCAATCAGGCCAGCTCCCATCCTGTTGCTCATGTCCAACGCTCTAGATATGTTAACATTCCTAGAAAAACAGATTTTGGTCTTAGCCCTATTCATCTTTTGTCCCATAGTAGCATAAAATATATTGATACATTTTAACATTTGTTCCACCTAAACCCTGGATGCTTCTCTAAATAGTACCGGGTCATCTGAAAAAAAGAGATGGGAGATAGATGGTCCCTCCAGATTAAGATTCACAGGTTTCCACCTTCCTTCATGTATTGCATCCTGAATTATATGATTCAATCTCTTCATGCAAAGAGTAAAGATGTAAGGAGAAATTGGGTTACCCTGTCTTATTTCTCAGGACGGGTTAAATTCATCAATGGCCTCACCATTCCAAAGGACTCACAATGATGAGCTAGTAATACAGGTCATGATGAGGTGGCAAAGGTTATGAGGGAAGCCTACCGTGATCAAAGTATCATAGATGAATCCTCATTCCGATCTATCATAAGCTTTCTCTAAATCAATTTTGATTGCTAGCCATCCTGTTCGCCCTCTCTTGCTCTTCATAGAGTGACTAACCTCCTATGCCATAATTATGTTGTCATTGCTCTGTCTTCATCCAATAAAACTGCATTGATGATTACCCACAATCTTCCCAATTATATTCTTCAGCCTCCTGCTAATAATCTTTGTAACTACTTTATAGCTCACATTATAGAGATAGATCGGTTTGAAATCCTTCATTGACTTAGATTTATCAATTTTTGGTATAAACACAAAGTTTGTATTGTTAAGAAATTATATTCGAAGAGGGTCTTTAAACACTTTTTTTACCATCTCACAAATCGATTCATCAATACAACTCCAATATTCTTGGCAAAGAAAGGCCTGAATACCATTTAGGCTGGATCAAGTGCCTTGAAGGCTCCCATATCAAAAATTGCCGCACGAATCTCCTTATTAGTAACTTCTGCCTCTAACATGTATAATTCATCCATATTTAGTTTTGAAAGGGAAGCTTGAGTCTGAATAACATTGGGGCTACCTTGATCTATACAAACGAGGTCCTTGTAGTAGTTTAAGGCAAGACTCTGAAGCTTTTTCTAATCCTATACCTCAACTTATCTTTATTGATGCTCCCTCAACAATAATCATGAGGAGATGGAATGAGGAAATTAAGGAAAATGTTTAGAATATATTAGAAAATACATATCATTTTAATTATCTCAACTAACTTCTTTAATTCATTTAAATTAGATAAATATATCTTATATTAAAAATAAGAGGAGGAATACTTGTCACGCTGTGGACAGGAAATATACCGTTTCTGAAGCTTTGCTTCCTCTGCTTTCTTCTTTTTCTTTTTTTTCTTTTTATGTCTGAAGCATTTGTCTGGGGCTAATGTTTGCTTTCACAACTCCCCATGTAACGGACAATACATATTATTCGAATTTACAACCATTTCAATTATTTCTGACGAAAAACGATCATGAATTGTCCATGTCATTAAGCCCTTGTTCCGTTGCTGGCAGTCTGGCACAAACATGTTCATGAGGTGGCAATATCAATGCAGAAACACCCATTATACCCAACACACTTTTTGTGTGGGAAATACCTACTTCTAATATGTTTTATACATATTTTTTTTTAAAATTCCATTAACTCTATTATAAAATTCAACAATTTTTTAATTTTATCCTATTTAATATATATCATACCCTCATAAGAACAAAATTAATATAATAATAAGAGTAAAATTGTATATTTATATGAAAAGTTTCTCTCTCCCTTATAAATAATATTAAAAACTTTCTTCTCTCCCTCTTGTATAAAAAGAGCCATAAGAGTAGATTCCTTTGTGCGCGTGGAGAAAGGCCCAATATTTGAAGCTAATTCATGTCCCACTAATTAAAGCGGGGAGGGGTGAGATTATGGTAAGATTGAGAGGTCTCACAGAAGATGGAAGGGCAACCATTTTGAGAGAAGAGAGAAAGCTATTTTTACATATTTAAAGCATGTTTGTTTCAATTTATAAAAACTTATAAGTTGCTTTTTACGTAAATCGAGACACAACTCCTCTCACATACTTACTTCGTATACCGTAAATCACTATTAAAAAGCAACTTATAAGCAATCGAATCGCTCAACCAAACATACTATTAAATGGCAGTCTCAATAAATCTATATTTGCGCATTCGTTACTGTTACTGTTGGATTGGTCTGAAATTTTCTTATCAGATATTCAGGTTCGTAGTATCTAATGCTTCATTTTCAACTATCGGATTGGTCTAGTGTGAGAATTATTTATTTCGCTCTATAGGGTTTTTTTTGGCTTCTTCATTTCCTGTTGTAAGTTTGTTGCGTTGTGTTTTGACTAGTTGTTTACATTTGTTTGTAGATCCTATTGAGACTCTTTTATAGCTTTTTTTGGGATCATATTGGAGTTTAATTTCGTGTTTTTTATATGCTAATAATTTTATTGTGTCTTGTGCTATTTTTTTTTTTTTGCCTTGTATTTATTTAATTGTTTCATAATTCTTGCAAGTGATGAGTATTAATTTATTTTCTCTTGGTACATCTCATCGGCTTGAGTTGTGTTTTCCTCATCATTTTGTTCAACTTACCCATGCATGCTGATCAAGGATGCCTCAAATTTTTTATTTTGGATGAAAATTGGTGATAACAATCCCCACTCCTCTGTAAATGAACATGAAACTAATAAAAAATAAAATGAGTCAATAAAACCAAGTTGCATTATTTGTAGGGGTCCGGTGAGTCACTTGTTAAATCCAAACACGTTTACTAGTATCACTATCCCAAATGATTCAGCAAACAGAAAGAACTAATTAACGCGTGAGAAGGACCTTGCAGAAAAATATAGAAATGAAAATTAAAAGAATTTCAGAAGAGAAAGAACCCATCTTGGATTTTAATTTCTGCAAATCTGAATGCACAAAAAGTCTGCATCTCAGTTTTTATGACTCGGATTGGATATTCAAACTTAGCAGCCTCCACACAACACAGTTCATACTTGAAAAATGTAAAGAAATTAGGAAGAATCTTTATTATTAACGAATGATTGTTTATAAGATATAAATCAACCCACTTGGATTTAACAATAATTATTCCTCATTTAAGGGTGACAAACAACAAACCCTAATTCCAGGGATCTAGAATGAACTTCTCTCTCTAGAGAGAAACTCACATTAACCTCTCTCTTAATAATCCTACATACCTTGATCTTTACCATTAGATCTCTATTTATAAGATCTTACAATGATTAACTATCTCATTAAGATCTTAACTAACTAATGAGGATTTCAATTAACTAATGATTTTACATCTCTGACAAAAAAAATCCCTCTTTGAAAACTTAAAATTCTGTTATATCTGTAAAGAGGGAACAAACAAGTTAAAAGTCTTAGGGCCTGTTTGGTACGATGGAATTAATTTTGATGGAAATAGAAATGGATATGGATATGGAAATGAAAATGGAAATGAGGTTTAAAAGTATGTTTGGTATGTCATGGAAATGAGATATGATTTTTAGGTAAAAAGACCAAAATGTCCTACAACTTTTTTTTTTCAAAAAAATTTCATCCAGAGCCAAAACCATCTCCTCCCTCTAAAACCTGAACCATTCCAAGTTTTTCAGCAAAATTTCAGATCTACAAACCACTGCTGTCGGAGCAAAAATCATTCTAGATCTATCAAAATTTCAGATCCTAAATTTCATATCTAGCCAAAACCGAAATCCGTGTCAGCTTTTTAAAAGAAACAATTTCATATCTTCTTCTTCCTGCTCACAGCTGTCGCCGCCGTCCTTGTCTCGGCAAGCTCCACGCTCCACCGCCGGCACGAATCCTTCGCCCTTGACCGGCCAACTCCACGCTCGAGATCGCTCCTTCGACTTTTCCATAGAGGACGACTGTGGAGAACCAGTGCCGACACCCATATTTTGTGACGAAGTCGAGGCCGTAGAAGGAGGCGAAGAAGATGTTGGGGGGAAGACGAAGCTGGAGATCTGTGGGATGTCGCCGTTGCCATCATGTTTGTGAGCACAAGCGGCCGGTGATAAATGGAAGGGCGACGGAGAAGGTGGTGGGCGGTGGGATACTGGGAAGGTTGAAGGACAAGAAGAAATTTGTCATGTGGAATTACAAATCTTTGCTTTTTTTCATGGAATTCAATATGGTGGAATTGATGGGTTTTGGATTCCACATGGAAATAATTTCCATGACCATTTTAGCTTTACCAAACGCACTTAAGATATGAAATTAAATTTCATTTCCATTTCCAACAGCCCAATTCCAGCGTACCAAACGGGCTCTTAAGGATTATATTACATCTATGATCTATAATATAGAGTGGTATGGAATAGGATCTGGCTTCCGTCCATTGCACCCTTCCCGTCCGCTGCTTCCTTTGCTCAAAACTACACTGTTTTGGTGTAGTTTTGGGTGAGTGAGGATGGCCTGATCTTTTTTTTTTTTTTTAAATGGTCTCAAATATTTTGATGGATTTTTCTGAAAGCATCTAGCATTTAAAAAAAAAAAAAAGTAACCCCTTAAAATACAGAGTATCCAAAATACAGGATACTGATTTATTGATTTTTATCCAATTTTTGGTGCTTTTAACCCCTTAAAATATTTTTTTAGTTATACCTAGTGTCTTAGGATACTAACTACAATTTTACCTTCAATATATTTTTCTTAATAGTACAAAGCACCCAAAACACATGATACTGATTTATTGATTTTCACCTACTCTAAATATATTTTTTAGTAGCATCCAATATTTTAAAGTAATTTTTAGAACTGAAAAAATACATTAAAAGTAAAATTATATTTATTCTGGTAAGACACTGGGTACAACTGAAAAAATATTTGATGGAGTTAAAAGCACTAAAAATTATTTTAAGATACTGTATGCTATTTAAATTTTTTTTTTAAAATGCTAGATATTTTCAAAAAAATCTATCAAAACATTGGACACCAATTTTTTTTTTTTTTAAAAAAAGATCAGGCCATCCTCACTCACTCAAAACTACAACAAAACGTCGTAGTTTTGAGCAAAGGACGAACCGGACGGGAAGGGTGCAGCGGACGCAAGCCAGATCCTATGGAACATATCTTTCTTGGTTACTGATTGAGATGGTATTGAATGTTGATGGTGATGTATTAATGGTGATGGTGGGTTGGTTGGTAGAGAAGAGTGAATGCTTGCACAGAGAGAGAGAGAGAGAGGGAGGGAGACTCAAAACAGATTGGATTTCCAATGTTGAAGCTTATCATTGCCAGAGAAAGGACCAACTCTCATGCACGTGCTTCAGCATCAGTAGGTGCCAAGTGCCAGCCAACCTTCTAATACATATATATTTCAGAATTCTTTTAATAAATTAAAGCTTCCCCTCTCATATTCTGCTTTCTTTCCAGCTAAAGGTACAGCCACCACTGTCCATGTCCACTACACTTTCATTGCATTTCCTAACACACCCCCCCCCCCAAAAAAAAAACTGATCTTGGTGCAACCCCAGATTAGTAGTAATTAAAATGGGACGTGGGTTGTAGAATTTCACTTCTTTAACAACTGGGTATTCTTATTTTCTTCAAAACTGAGATGTTGTTGTGTTTCTTATTGGACCAACTAGGCAAAGCTTCAAGCTTTTTGTTTGTGAGTGAGGAAAGATTTCAACTTTGGCACATGAAAGGGGTCAGTCAAAGTCCCCTCTTTGTTCATCAAGTTCTTCTGTTTGCTGTTCTTTTATCACTTTCCTCTCTCAAAGTCTCATCATCACCAGAATCTGAGAAGGAAATTCTGCTTCAATTGAAGGGAAACGTCACTGATGACCCCCATAGTAGCTTGAGTTCATGGGTATCAAGTGGAAACCCATGTGAAGATTACATGGGTATTTCTTGTAATTCACAAGGATTTGTAGAAAAAATTGTTCTTTGGAACACTAGCTTAGCTGGAGTTTTGACCCCAGCATTGTCCAGGTTAAAGTTGTTGAAGGTTTTGACATTGTACGGGAATCATTTTTCTGGTAAAATCCCAGAAGAATATGCTGAGTTTCAATCATTATGGAAGATCAATTTGAGCTCTAATGCCTTCTCTGGTCCAATCCCAGACTTCATAGGTAATATAAAGAGCTTACGTTTTCTTGATTTGTCACTAAATGGCTTCTCTGGAGATATACCATCAGCTTTGTTTAAATACTGCTACAAAACCAAGTTCCTTTCTCTTTCTCACAACAATCTTTCAGGTTCAATTCCAGCTTCCATAGTGAATTGCTTGAACCTTGAAGGTTTTGATTTTTCCTTCAACAATCTCACAGGGAATATTCCTTCAAGACTTTGTGATATTCCAAGGTTGTCCTATGTATCACTGAGGAACAATGCCTTGTCAGGGGCAGAGCAAGATCAGATTTTCCCTGAATGTCACAGTTTGGTATATATAAATCTTGCTAGTAACATGTTCAGTGGTTCTGCTCCATTCAACATCCTTGAAATGAAAAATCTTACTTATTTCAATATATCATATAATGGATTCAGTGGACATATTCCTGAAATGAGTTCATGCGGTGAGAGATTGGAATTTTTGGATGCTTCAGGTAATGATTTGGAAGGGGAGATTCCAATGAGCATAACAAGATGCAAGAAGCTCAGGCTTTTGGCCTTGGAGGTAAATAGGCTTATAGGGACTATCCCATTAGGGTTTCAAGAATTGAAGAGTCTATTAGTTGTCAAACTGGGTGATAACTCCATTGGTGGAACCATTCCTAAGGATTTTGGTAACATTGAACTGCTTGAGATTCTGGATCTACACAATCTAAACCTCACTGGTGAAATTCCAAATGATGCAAGCAATTGCAGATTTCTTCTTGAGTTGTGAGTGTTCCACAACCTTCTTAAACTGTTGTACATTTGAAATGTCCTGTTTGAAAATTTTATTTGTTAGATGGTACACAGAGAAAATACGAGTACTTGAATTCATATCCTTCTCGTTAATAAAATTTTCAAACGGAGACTTTTCATCCATTTTCCCTAACTTCAACGCTCTGAATCAAATCTGAATACATCCCATTATTTTAATGTTGCTGCAGGAATGTTTCTGGTAATAACTTAGAGGGAGAGATTCCTCAGACCCTTTACAACATGACAAACTTGGAGATTCTTGATCTGCATCAAAACAAGCTCAATGGAAACATCCCACCAAGCCTAGGAAACTCATCAAGCATTAGATACTTGGATTTGTCACATAATTTGCTTTCTGGTTCAATCCCTTCTTCCCTTGGAAATTTAAAATACTTAACATATTTTAATTTGTCATTCAACAATCTCTCTGGTGTTATTCCTCCTATTGCAAACATACAAGGTTTTGGTTCCTCGGCATTTTCCAACAATCCTTTTCTCTGTGGTTCTCCTTTGGATGATAATACCTCTTGCTCAGAAAATGGCACAAATTATTCACCTTCAGCTTCTGGGAAGACCAAAGTGCTTAGTGTTTCTGCAATTGTTGCCATTGTTGCTGCAGCCTTCGTTCTTGCTGGGGTTTTTTTGGTGGCCATCTTGAACACTAAGACTCGGAACAGAAACAAAGAAGATCATCAGACAATGATTGTTGAGAGCACACCTCTTGGATCAACAGAATCAAGTGTTGCAATTGGGAAGCTGGTTCTCTTCAACAAAAGCTTACCATCAAAGTATGAAAATTGGGAAGCAGGAACAAAAGCATTGCTTGACAAAGAGTCTCTGATAGGCGCCGGATCACTCGGTACACTGTACAGAACAAATCTTGAAGGTGGGGTTTCAGTTGCAGTCAAAAAGCTTGAAACTTTGGGAACAATCAGAAGCCAGCACGAGTTTGAACACGAAATAGTTCGACTTGGCAACCTCAAACACCCAAATTTAGTTTCTTTCCAAGGTTACTATTGGTCCCCAACAATGCAGATGATCCTATCAGAGTTCATCCAAAATGGCAATCTCCATGATAATCTACATGGAAACAGTGAACAACTAAATTGGTCCAGAAGGTTACAGATTGCCCTGGGAACAGCAAGAGCTCTTGCCTATCTTCACCATGACTGTGAACCTCCAATTCTACATCTCAACCTTAAATCCTCCAACATACTCTTAGACAACAAGTATGAAGCAAAGCTATCAGATTATGGCCTAAACAAGTTACTTCCTATGAACAATTATTATGGTGGCACCAAATTCCACAATTCAGTGGGGTACATTGCACCAGAGTTGGCTATGAGTTTAAGGCAGAGCGAGAAATGTGATGTTTATAGCTTTGGGGTGATTCTGTTGGAACTGGTCACGGGGAAGAAGCCTGTGGAAAGTAGTGTAGCAGCAGCAGAAAATGGAGGACTGGTAGTGGTGTTGTGTGAGTATGTAAGAGTTTTGTTGGAGAGTGGTTCTGCTTCAGATTGCTTGGATAGAAGGTTGATAGGACGCTTGGCTGAGAGTGAGTTTATTCAGGTTATGAGGATGGGACTAATTTGTACTTCAGAAGATCCTTCTAGAAGACCAACCATGGCTGAGATTGTGCAGTTCCTTGAGTCTATTGAAATTGCATCAGAATCACGTTGAGTGATATTATATTGCTGATATATATATATATATATATATGTCAATATTTACTAGACAAAATGTATATCCATTTGATTAAAATAAGTTATTAGTAGTTTTTAAAATCATGTTGTTCATGAATTTTGGTATACAAACTTTTACTGCATAAGCAATGGCACGTATAGTTATAAGGTTGGGTTGGACCCTTGGTTTTGACTCTCAAGCTTGGTTTTGACCATTGGTTTTTAAGGCTAAATGAGTAAAACCTCCTAAATTTTGGTTCATTTGTGCAAAAGCTCTTTAACCTATAAAAGTTTAAATTAAAGACCATAATGTTAAATGTTTTGACCATCAACTGCTCAACTGTTAAAATTACAGTTAACGGGTTTTGTCATGTTATAATTTTAATATATTTTATTATATATCATATCATTTAAAAACTAACACTTGCATAGGACACAAGTGTATTATAATTTTTTATTCAAAATAGACATGGTCAAATAAATATTTAAATGTTGTTTTAGGTATTTTATATTTTAAAGAATTTTTATTTAAAAAAAACATCGTCAAGTAAATTTTTTTAATGTTTTTTTAAGTATTTTATATTTTTGATTGCTTTAAATAGTTTTCTTTAAGTATTTAAAAATACTTAAAATTATATGTCAAATTTCAAATGTATTTTTAAATAACATGGTATATAACAAAAAAATTAAAATTATAACATAACAAAACCGTTAACTTTAACTATAGTTTTAATAGTAGTAGAGTTGGCAGTCAAAACATTAAAAATATGTGGGTATTTAATTTAAAATTTTAAAGGTTAAGGAGGTGAGGTACAACTAAAAATTTAGGAGAATTTTGTGTACGTTAGTCAACTTTTTAATGTATGCCTATGCTAAGGATAGGAAAATTTTAAACCCTTTTTTAGAGTTGATGGGCAAATTGCACCATTAGTATGATGATCCCTCCGAACAATTCTATAAGCTACAAATAATCAAATTACTAGATTAATGGATCCGTAAAAATTGGCTGAATGCAATGAGTAAGAAATGTATTTTTTTTTAAATATGTCTTTTTTTTGTACATCAAGTATGTCTTTATTTATAGAGAGGATAAATGAGAAAGAGAATAAGTGGAAAAAAAGATGAAAACGAATATATGAGAATAAGGTAATGAGAGAGATAGAGAGAGCAATGAAGCAAATAAATATTTAATATAATACATATAATCAATTAGGGTAAAATAAAAAATACATTAAATGTTCATATATTTCCGAAGTGTAGCTAAGAAAAAGGACCAAGACTAATTTTAAAAATTGTAACTTGTATAAAGTATAAGAGGAAAGTACTTTATGCCCCCAATTCATTTTCATGTGGCACAACACATAGGACCCACATCTCATACATTAGGTCATCATTAAGATTTTGGCATTTCTATAGATCTCTGTTAAGGTTTGGGGATTTCTGCAATGCTTAGGGTTGATTGGCAAAATTGCACCACACCAAACTTTAGGACGCCAACAGCTTGTCACAGATTATTTTATGGATATTTTCAAATCTTAATCTTTTTTTTTAAATCTTGACCAGCCTAAGTATACACAAAGAACCTACTACTTTGTATACACTTGAACAAGTCAAGAACATTTCACCGGAACAGAACTCAGACGTTATGATGGTTTCATTAAAATATATAGTAATCAAACATGGGCATTTAAACTTATGGCTAGTCTTACACTGATGCAGTTTTTTAAGTACACAACGTGATGGGAGTATATGGCAGTGGCTTCCAACAATGTGTGGCTTCATCTTCTACAGAAGCTCTTGATTCTAGAAATAATGAGATTGTTCTTTCATCTCTTGGAACAAAGTGGTACGTGCATCTGTGATATTGGCAAGCATTGTGACTGTGATGGCATGAAGCTTGCAACAACAAGCTCACTGTTTTATTCTGCATGCATATGCTATTGCTCGCTTTCGGCTTCTTCCCAGTGATTATGGGTTAAATGGTGGAAGATTACATGGTTAATATCATTCTTGCCCCTAATAATTAGGTTGAATTTTGATTTTGGTCCCTGTAATTTCAAATCGTTGGTTTTAATTTTATAAGGATTTGACCAAAATTTATATCACACCCTTATCTTATTTTGACTTGCAGCGGAATATTAATGCGTGGTTCAGTGGGTAACACAAGAATAACATAAATATACTGATAATATGTACATAATTATAGAAATTCCCCTAAAGGATTGTATATAACTAGCACAAATTATGCAGTCGCACAGGCTACTAGGGTATCAAAACTCGTTCCAGTGAAATGCAGACACATTCCCATCTTTGCATTCCCCTTGTATGGTTCTCTTCCTTGTTCCAATCATACCTTCTGTCTTCACCTGTCTAAATTGTTGATAGAGGAGGGTGAGATTCGAGAGAATTTCAGTAGGAAACAATATCAATATGCATGCAGGATAAGTGCTTAATGTATGATATGCTTGCATTACATAAACTCATGCTAACACAATGACATATTTGCGTACTCAATGTTTCAAACAACATACTAATGACCATAGCATAAATAGAAACAGAGCTTCAATCATTCATATATGTTTCACACAATCAAGCAAAGTAATAGCATGCATCAATACACCAGTACAAATATCAAATACACGCAAAAGAGGTAAGTTCCCGCCTTTTTCTCCTCCAAACGTGTGCCTCAATTTGCATGTCAACCCTCGGACTCTCTACTCGGTCCTAAATGTCAAGTGTACAATTTAGACACTTTCATAGTGTTTCTTGTGGTTATATGAATCTATTATGAAAATTTACCAAAATACCCATGGGGACCCAACCCGGCCCCGTCGTACTTTTCCCGAAATTTTGATCTGGGCTATTCTGACATTTCCCCCCCCCCAAGGAATCCATTTTCAACCTCGGAATTACCAAATTCACTAGTAAAAGACCTGAATGCTCTTGACAGCCCCTATTTCAGGGTTTCAGGGCGATTTGGTCATTATGCCTTTTAAGGCTTTTTTGAAAAAGTGATCAACTATAACCCCATCTAATTTTCCCTCCTAAACTCAATGGAATAATTGGATAATCAAAAATCCAACTCTAGCCCCCTAAATTGGACCTGGCCGAAATATAGGATTCTCTGGAAAAAATTAGGGTTTTCTAAATCTGACTTCGCAAACTTGCTCCTTTTTACTTCTAATTACTTTATTAATTATTTAATTATGTTAAAACCACCATTTAGACTCAATTTTGGCAACATAACATTTAGGAAGCAAAACCAGCAAAATTTTACCAATTAAATTACTCATAGCAGCTAGAACAATCAATATTTGAAATTTCGGAAGTTACCTTAAACTCTTTCTTGCTTTTCCTTTAGGTGGTTGAAACCTTAACCTCCAAACCACTGAAATTTATGCTTCAAATACCTTAAATAACATAAAAGATAAGCTTAGAAGAAGGATTATACAAGTTAGGTACGAGTTCATCGAAGAAATCGACTTACCTGGTGAGATTTCTTCTCCTTCTCTCTCTAGAATTCTCTCAAACTTTATCCCTCATTTTTCAGCCCAAAACTGACGTGAATGAGCATGGGAGGGATGGAGATAACTTTTTCAAATATCTCATAATTTTCCTTTAATTTAATTCCCCATTTTCGGGTTTTTTATAAATTCTGGCAGATTTTCTGCCCAAATTTTACAAACATCATAATATAAATTTAAAATCACTGAATTGCCCCTAGCTAAACCTCCTATATTAACTCTTCTATTCATAAGTAAAAGATAACAAACATTAAAACTATAACCGTCCATCATGATATGTTCGCATCTTTTTTTTTTTTTGGATATATTATTTATTTAATAACGGTTGACCTCATTTTTGTTAAAAAGAAATTTCACCAATTTATATCATCAAGTTGGCCAATTTATATTATTAATGTTGATATCAATTAAGTTCTTTTTATAAAAATAAAAACTAAACCCCTTTCATATTTTTCAAGATATAATAGATTACTTAGATTTTTGAAATTTTATTAACATTAAATGAATTTTTTAATCCACATAAATTTATTTTAAAACAAAAATAAATCATATAAATTTTCTGAGTTTAACATATATGATAAATTATAAAAGACTTGAGTTTTATTAAAATTTTATGATCCTATTTTTAATTAAAATTTTTTTTGATTTTCAAAATTATAACTTTTACTAAATTGAAGAATGTGTACTTTTTTTCATAGATATATGTGCAAGTTGTGAAAAATAAAAATTAAGAAAATCGTAGTTTAATTGAGTGAAACTTAGAATTTTGTATTAGTTTTAACAATAGAACATGGGAGAGAATGTAAGAGGGAATGCAGGAGATTTTATTAGGGGTATTTTAGTATTTTTAAATTTTATATTCCTTTATTTAGTCCTTCTAAATAATTACAGTTTTTATGATTCTTCTCTATGAATATCTTTTTCTTCATGTCCTTTATTCTAATTTTCCCTATAATTTTTAAGATCTTTATTAATAAATATTTCTTTTTTTTATTTAAGTCATTCCCCCAAATTCTCCGTAGATTTAATGGATCATATCCTCCTGAAAGTAAAAAGCTAAAAGATTCTTCGCGTTTTTTTCCTTTGATATTTTTTATAATAAGGAAATTATTATTAGTATTATTATTATTATTATTATTACAACTAGATTCGTGAGTCTAGTTAAACACTTTTCGAACAAATTTCTCTGTTTTTTTTTCCCGTCTGAGCTTCAGTGGGAGAGAATCCTCGGGCAGATCTTAGAAACTTCTCCATAAAAAAATAACTGTAATATATTTTAAAAAAGCCGAAAAAAGATATTATAAATATAAAAATATGATTACATATAAATCTTATATACAATCACATTTTTTATAACTCTTCTCATCAATATAAATACAAAAGATCTAATTCAATCGGGTCAAATTTTGAAGTCAAACCGCAAACGCAGAGAACATTCATCAACAGTGAAAAGCCGTGTAACAACCCATCCACGTCAGAGCAAAATTGGAAAATAAATGTCACAGATTGAATTTCAACATTAATTTTGGAACAAAGAGTATAAAATGTAGGTCCCTAGGTGTCCTAACGCAACCAAAAAACAAAAAATCTAAACACTGGGGATCGACTTTTGTATAAGTTGAGATTAATGCATCATTACGTATCTATATATATAACTTTTTATGAACTCACCCACTTTACAAACTTATAATCAAGAAGGTTATTAAACTCAAACTAGCCACTAAACTGGACTGGGTAGTGCGTCAGTGGTTAGTAAATCATATCGGAGTTAAACCATAACTAATTTGGGGTTAAATATGTGATGAAGTGAATTTCAACGATAATATTTTTAAGAATACTTTTGGAATTTGATTTTAGGATCAAATGATAATATTTTTAAGTGATTCCTTTTACATTAGAAAATAGACATCTCAAACTTTCCATAGAGTCTTAATGTATAATTTTTGAAAATATGTAAAATTAGATATGCATTTTTGAAATCAGGAAAATCTGAATAAATATTAAACCGGTTGAACCGATCAAGTTGAATGGCTAGATGACCACTTCCATGGTTTTGGGGTTGAACCAACTGGTTCAGTCCGATTTTAATAATGTGGTTGATTATGGACTTCAACTATGCCCCCTAAGTCTACCTGTTGTTTGAAAATAGGGTTAAGTAGCAAATTTACCAATAAAGTTTTAAGGAAGGAGTGTCTGGCACAATTATGTTTTAAAGAGGGCAAAAATACATATAAATTTTAAAAATAGAGCATCCAACACAAAACGGTTAAATTTGACCTAATGACGTTAAATTATTAGAGAAGAAAACACTAATGGCATTAGGTCAAATTTAACCGTTTGTGTTGGATGCTCCACTTTTAAAACCTTATATGTATTTTTACCTCATTTAAAACATAATTGTGTCAGATGCTCATTCCTTAAAATTTCGTTGGTAAATTTACTTCTTAACCTTTAAAAACATAGTACAGGGGTTTGAGTCTTTTAACCACAATAGATATTTTGTTGATGGATTTGTTTCTTTTCAACCATAGTTAGTTTTAATTACTACATCTCACAAGTTATATTCTTTTATACCATAATAGGGTTATTTTGGCGTTCGAAATGTTAAGTAAAATAATTTTAGAACCAAAGGTGTTATATTCCCACAATACTGAAAGAAACTGCATGTGATTTTTAGCTCATGAATGTGTACACATTATGTAGACATGCCTCACTTTCTGAACAGTATCAAAGAATCAAATATTACTTTGAAGTTTAAAAGTGAAACAATTTTCACTTTAGTCTATTCTCTGTACAGTATACATTCATTAGTGTGAGATCAACTTCCTTTGCAAATTGCAAGTCTCATTTGATTCTATTAGCAATACTGTCATAAAACATAGACAAAGAAAAAGTTAAACAGGATCAAGTAGATCAGTATAGTCAATTCAGCTGAAAGATCCATTATACATATAGAGGATCAAAAGTTACATCCACTGAGCATTCATGAGATGCAAATTTGTTTATCAAAACAAGCACTTGATGAATTGCTCAGCAAGCAGATGATATAACTGCAGAATTCCTAATTTTCTTGATAGCCGAAGGGTTAAATTAAGAATTTAAATTGATAAAATAAAGTGAATGAGGATTTTTCTGTCTCACCTACACTAATGCATTTCATTTTAATCTTTAAATCTTTAATAGATGTTGCCAAAGAACAGTAAACATTTTAAAAAGAATACACATCTAGGAGAGAGAGGCCAAATTTAACCTCTCGTCACCAACATAGCATGGATGTTGATCAATCACAACCAAAAAAAAAAAAAAAAACGAAAATGATGCCTTTTCCCCTATTCCCTCTTCCTATACAATCCAATTGTTATATTTTGATCCAATTCAGTTTCTCCCCTTTCATAGGGATCTGATTAAATCATAGTTAAGTTCTATAAAATGTAAAAGTTAAAAAATCAATCGACACAAGGAAGGAAGTAGAGACTTATCGTTAATGAGTTGTAACTTTGGATCTTTTCTTTGCCTCGCTGTAAAGCACCACACCCATGATGGTAATGGCGAATCCCATCATTCCCATAACTGTAACAGGATTTTTGAAAAACCACAGCAGCCACAGATGACTTGCCATTTCCCAACACTTGCAAAGTCAATGCGCTTGTGTGTTTAGTCACCATAAAATTTGTCAGATCCACCAAATAAGCTACAGTTGTATTACCAATTAACAAGAATATGATAAACGGATCTCCTCTAGCTTTCTCAACAGTAATGGCTGTCACATTTCCCTCAATATAAAGAGTAAACTTAAGCAAGATCAAAGCTGCCATTGGAGCCATATATAGAAGCAAATTCATGGAATGAAGCTTCTCTGACTCTGAGGTCAATAAAATCCCCTGAACCACAGATTTCACGGCACGCCCAGAAGTAGAACAAACACAGATCAAGAATCCAAACAAGTGAAACAAGGGCTCACTATTGCTAGCCACAACAATCCCAAAAACCACAGGTAATAAAGCCAAGTACACCTAAGCAGACTCTTTCTTACAAGTAATCAAGCAAGCGAAAATTGCGGTGAAGAACGGTGTGGTGGCACCAATTGCTTGGTTAAAAGAAACCGAACGGTACCTCAATGAAGTGTTGCCACAGACAACAGAAAAGCAAAAAATAGCGCTAAGAGCAAAGATTATGAAGAACTGTTTTCTAGAGTGAATCTGCTGAAAGGAAACAAGTTCAAGGAAATGAATGGCTACGTAGCTATAAGCGGAGCAAGATAGCATATGAAGCATGGTGAGAAAAATGGGATAGCGATAACGTAGATGCTGAGGAGGTACTTGTTCATCAAGAGAACTCTGATATTAGAAAGGTACCAGGAAACAATCACTAGCGCCGTCACTAGCTTCGGCGAGAGGTGAGATCCGAAGCTGAATGATACGGAGTTGTTGTTCCGTACATCTCCCGGCGGCGTGGTGGCAATGTCGAGGACTGGATCACACTGAGCGTGGATTCCGGCAATCGTGGGTTGCTCATTCTCCTGGTGGTCCATGACTGAGACTCCACCATGGTCAAAGGACAAACATGGGAATAAACCGCCGGAGTTTATCTCTCTAAGGCGGTGGAGAGGGAAGAGATAGAAAGAGAGGGGTGGAGGGGATCTGAAATGGAAGAGGAAGAAGATAAAACAATCGTATGGTGGAGATTGATATTTGAAAAAGAGGAAGGATTGTAGCCGTCAGATGAGGTGGGGGATCATGCAGGGAATTTAGAAAAGCCGAAAGAGTGATCCGAGCTCTCAATGAGTGGAAGTGTCGATGTACCGTTTCCATGCTTTGCTGTCTCACTTGGCCCATTTGGAACCGTTAGGCACCCAAATATTTTAGAGAATCACATCCAAAAAATTAGCTAGTGTAGCAGAAAAGTCAAGACACTTACGTATTTCCATTAAACAGCTCATACTATTTAATATGAGATTTAACAACTCATACTGCTTGGGTCTCTATCAGAAACACTATAAATGAGGATGGACAAGTGGAAGTAAAACCACTTCCACATATTCCTGCCCAAAAAACTCATCTTGGAAGTGAAATTTATGAACCACCATGTCCTTATATATTTTATTAATTGACAACATTGTCCTTCCAGCGTTATTACACTATTCCCTTTTTCTCTGCACCTTGACTACACAGCCACCATCTCCCTCTCTCACGCCCATGGTGGTGACGAGTGATGGCAAGGACGGCAAGGTGTGGTAACGGCAGATGACGACCACAGAGGATCAACTTTTGCAAACCACAATCGTCCTCTTTGCTGCAAGCTCGTCGATGCCAATGGCGAGCCACGGTTATCAGTTCTAGTTTTCTTCTACCTTTTGAACGGCAAGGATGAGACTTTGGCTAGAATGTGCGTTCGATATGAGATCTCAAATCTCCATATTCTTATCCTTTTGTCTTCTCCTCCCGTTTTAGATCTATGATGGTCACGGATGGCATCGGATCTTTTTAGGGCTCGTTTGGTACGCTGGAATTGATTTTGATGGAAATGGAAATGAATATGGATATGAAAATGAGGTTTAAAAGTATGTTTGGTATATCAAGGAAATGAAACATTATTTTTAGATGAAAAGACCAAAATGCCCTTCTCAAACATTTTTTTTCCTAGAAATTTTGAAAAACAATCTCTCTAGACGCGATTTCTAGAAATGAGACTATATATATTTCCAGAAAAAATCTTTCCAGGCGTTGGTGAAGCTCGGGTGTGGGTCAGTGGCGTCGGCGAAGCTCCGACGTGAGTCAGAGGCGTCGGCGAAGCTCTCGCATGGGTCACAGGCGTCGGTGTCCGAAAGCTCGATGAAGAAGGCAATGAAGCTTGATGAAGGTAGTGAGGGGCAAATATGAAATCTTCATACATGGAATTACAAATTTTAGGGGTTGAGGGTGGAAATCAATTCTGGGCATTTTGGTGGGAATGGAATTGGAAAAAATTCCAATTCCATCATACCAAACAGACTCACATATGGAATTCAGTCACAATTCCATTTCCATGTCCCCATTTCCATCATACCAAACGGGCCGTTAGTTTTCTCCTTCTCCCTCTTAGATTTGCAACAATGATATACTTCTGAACAACCACGACCCTCTCTGTCGATTTCATATATGCGAGAAGCAAAAAGGAGGCGTATATAGTTGCCCACTGTGCCTCCTTTCTTTGCCACTGTCAACTTCATGTTTTTTTCTACTATTGTTGATGGTTGATAGTGATCGGCAGTGGTTTTTACAGTGGTCGGCGGTAGTATATCGATGGTTGTTTTGGGAGAGGATAGGGTTTTGGTGGAAGGGCATACTGGTCATTTCACATTTTAATTAACATATTATTTAAAAATTATATCATACTTCCATGATCATACTAAATACATTTTTAATCTCACCTCCGCTTTCAATTTCACTTCTACTTTTATACTTCAATTTCCATTTTCACTTTTCCAAAAACTCTTCCATGATACACGTTTTTTAATTATTGTTTACCGACCTATCTCTTTATGTCTATTTTTTTTTTCAATCAAAGTATCTCTTCGTGTCTTGGCATTTATAAATTATAAATTTATTTTATAAATTTGATATATTAATATTTTTTGCCATCTTGATATATTAATATTGATACAAATTTAATTAATAAAAATGAATATAACCAATGTATTACAATGTATCTATGATATAAATATCATATACATGTCAAGGCCTTGTAATCCAACTCACATCAACCATCTCTCTTAAGGTTTTTTAAGTGATATAATGAGTGCTGGAGCTATGACAAAAAAGATATCCTATATATAATTAATTATTATTTGGCCAAAAAAATAATATTTATTATCAGTATATTCATATAACAATATAATATTTATGATAAATTACTCTATCCCCACATTGCCTAAATGAAACATTGTAATTTGTTTTCCAGTATTCATGTAATGACATAAGAACCCAACTAGCTATGACCAATTAACTAATATAGAATCAAGGGTTAAGATATACTTTTTCCCTGAAAGTTGTTAAAAAAGAGAAATGTTGCTCTAATTTTTTTTTTTTTTTACAGTAATATATTCTCAGAAGTTTCCAAATTGTAGTACTTTTGCTTCTAGCATCATCCATGTTAAATTTGATTGTTAATTGATCAAATATGTTGAGCTGACAGTTTACATGACATCACATCATTTTGTATTGTGTTTATAGGTGCAAATTTCTCTTGGAAGTTTTAAATAAGGAGCAATGTTGCTCCAGAATTTTCTAAATCATAGCAATTTCACCTAACTATTGTCTAAGTTAAGTTTACTCGTGCTTATCTGACATGTCCATGTGTCATCCACTTCTTTTTTTTCAAGTTAGATTTATAAATAAGGAACATATTTTTTTTTTTTAAAAAAATGCATCATGTTTGAACCATTGAAGAAAATTAAAGAGGTGGAAATATTTTGTGCGATGAAGAGAAAATCGAATAGATACATGTTTATTTCAACATCGTTGGGTCGGCGACGAAGGGTTACCAGTGGCTTGGTTCTCAGTAATTTTGCTCAATGTGTCTTGCATTCGGTAATTGAATCATTTTCTTTATTATTCTCTAGTGAATGTAAGCTCCTCCTCCATTAGTGGCTTCTTCTTTAATAATGTTCCTGCTTTCAGCTCATCATATAGGGGTGTTCAAATTGTTCGGGTCCCAGTTGTCAGGGCCCGGTCGCAGACATTTTGATATTGGGAATTTCCTGTCCCTATAAGGACTGGGACTAGGAAAACCGGGACCAGGATCTATTGGATCCGGTACGGGGGATGGGAACCGGGCACATACCTTGTGATCCCGGTTCCGTCCTGGTACCGGTTTTTTTAAAAAATTTTTTCCTTAAAAAATAAGTTATTCTTTTATTCTTGTATTTTTTACCCCATAAATTAAGTTATCATTTGATAAAATGTGTATCACATATTTATTTGGAGTTAAATTGTATATATCGTGATACTAATCATAATTATATAATGTATAAAAATAATAATGAAAATGAAGCAAGTGATAATAATAATAATAATAATAATAATAAAATGTTATTTTTCAATTCTAGATCAATTTATGTGGTTATTATGGCTTTATTAAGTGTTAAATAATCACTTTAAACACTAGATTATAGAAAATTTAACTAATATAATAATATATTTTAGATTTATTTTTTTAAAAAAAAAAACCGGAATTCCCTAGTTTGGTAGTGGTCCCAGTCCCAGGATTACTAAGAATGGACCAAACCGGTACCAGGATACAATTTGCATCCCGACCAAAAATCGGGACCGAGATTGGGGGATCCCAGTCCTGATCCCGGATTTAAACACCCCCTATCATCATATTTGGTTAAAATATTTTTGACAACTTATAAGGCAAAATTGGACATTGATCCTAGAATAAATATAAAAATTATCATTTACCAATTAATTAACTATTATAAAGAAATATTTTAAATTTTAATAAAATATAATATTTAAAATTTATGCCATAAGTTATGTTTTTGGTTCAAAACCATAGGTTATTTTTTAAACTTTATCAAACGCAATCCTTTATCATTTATATCAAGAACATTAAAATATCTCATCATACGGTCTTGCATTGTCTTTATCCCCCACCATGTCTGTCGCCATAATTTTGATATCAAGACATTCAACAACCCCTTTAAAATGAATATACCTAGTTTTATTTTCTTCTACACGGTTCTGACCTTTTTTTTTTTTTTTTTTTTTTAAAAAAACAGATCCTGTTTGTCATATAATTGGAGTATGCTAGACCCTCTGTATCTTGCGTCCTAAAATAATGATATTCATTCTCTCTCTCTCTATATATATATATATATATAGGCACACAAATGTATCAGCCAGGTTAATAAAAAATGTATTAAAAATTCTTATTCAATACTCTCTCGAGTTGTTAATATTTAATATATTTAAGGAATTGATCTTTATCCTAAATATAAGACACATTTTTTATATTTATCAAATTTTTTTCTAATTTATTCCTATTGATGCTCCCTTAATGATAATCAATGAGGAGAGAGAATGAGGGAAACAATAAAGATGATTATGGTGTTTTAGGCAATACAGTTCATATTAACTAACTTAATCAACTTTTTTAATATAATTAAATTAGATAAGGTAAATATGGATCCAGCTTCCCTCCCTTACTCTTCCCATCCTTTACTCCTCCCATACACAAAACTACACCATTGTGGTGTAAAATGGGAGGGGTGATCCACTTTTTTTTTTTTTTTTTTGTAAAATAATATTTAGGGTCTTGAAGTATTTTTTTTTGGTAGTAGCCAATATTCTAAAACAATTTTTTATGCATTATATAGCATAAAATAATTTTTCAATAGTATCCAGTATCTGGCAAGCTGTATCCTTAACTATTTTAGTTGCGACGAGCAGCCTCTAAATTGCATTCAGCACCTTAAATTATTTTTCAAGCTGCAACAAACAGCCTCTAAAATGTTTTTCTTGTTACAATGAGCACCCTAAATTAGGATATTGAGTGATGGATGTGCTTAAATTTAGTTTAGGATATGAAATGATACTAAAAAAATACTTTAGAATACAGTTTGCTTGATATTGGATGCTACTCAAAAATTATTTTATGCTGCAACTACATAAAAAATTGTTTTAGAATATTGTTTGCTAGCGGAAAACATACTTCAGGACCCTGAATATTATAATATCCCGAATTTTGGGATTGAAGGCTTTGGAATAAGCCTAAATTGAGTGGACTACTAAGACCCGATTTAGTAGATGTCCCAAATATATTCCCTAATGATTCTAATATCTTTGGGGTATTAAGAAAGTAAAATGGTGAATTTTGGAGAATATAATTATGTTTTTGATAAAATTGCCTATGAGGTAGTGAGCTTATCATAAGGTTTTGGAAGACTAAATGATAAGTAAAAATTATGAAATTTTACAGGATGAAATTAGACATCCTAAGCTTTAATTTGATAGGTCATATGACTCAATTAGAGCTATACACAAAAAGATATGAATTTTTGAAGTCAGCACAGATAAACTGTGAGATTTCTGGAACAGTATGCAAAGATTGAAATTCTGGGAATTTTGTGATTCCAGAAAGCAAAAGTCTATATTTTTCCTTGAAACTAGACTCAATAAGGGTTCTATAGGCTTTGGAGTCACCTCATTTCGATGTTTCTAGAATTAGTTATGATTTTTCAAAGTTTGGGCAGAAATCTGCTAGAATTTTGTAAAATCCGAAATTTTTGGAAAATTAAAGTAAAATATGATATAATAATATATCATCATCCTCTTCCTCTTGAGACCATTTCAGACGTGCTGCAGCCAAGGATAGAGAGAGAGAGTTGTGCTCTTTTAGAGAGAGAAGGAGAGGAGAAAACTCACAAGATAGGTCGATTTCTTCGGTAAATTCGTACTTAACGTGTATAATCCTTCTCCTAAGCTTATCTCCTATATTGTTTAAGGTGTTTGAAGCAAGATTTTGGAGTTTGGAGGACTAGGGTTTTCAGCCATATTTGGGAAAAGTCAGAAGGAGCTTGAGGTAGCTTCCAAACTTTCATATATTGCTTATGATGACTGTTGTGGGCAATTTAATCGGTGAAATTTCGCCGGATTGCCATTGGTTTTAAAGTTTGGAAATTGAGTTTCCTAGGGGTTATGCTGCCCAAATTGGGTCTTAATGTTAGTTGTAACATAATGTAATGGTTAATAAAGTGGTTAGGAGTAGAAAGGAACGTGTTTACGGAGCTAAAACCGAAAACCCCAAATTTTCCCTTAAAACCTATATATTTCGGTCAGCATTGTAAATGGGTCTTAGAGTTGGATTTTCAATGATTTGATGGTTCCATTGAGTTCAGGAGCGAAAATTAGGTGAGGTTACAGTTGGACACTTTTTCGGAAAAGGCCGAGAAAGCATAATTACGGAAACGCTCCTAAAACCCTAAAAGTAGGGCTGCCAAGAGCAATTTCATAATTTGACATTGAATTTGGTAATTTTAAGTCCGGAAATGGACTCCTTGGGCGAAAATATGTCAGGATAACCCATGTTAGAATTTCGAGAAAAGTACAGCCAGACCGGGTATGATGGGGCCGGGTCCCGGGGTATTTTAGTAATTTTTCAAGATAGACTCATATAACCCCCAGAAACACTATGGAAGTGTCTAAATAGTACATTTGACATTGTAGGATCGAATATGGGGTCCCGAGCTGTTGGCACGCAAATCGAGGAGAAAGATTGGAGGTAGGGGACTTACCTTACTTGCATGTATTTGATATCTTTGCTTGTGTAATGATGTATGTGATTGCTTTACTTGATTGTGTATAGCATATTTGAATAAATGAAGTTCTGTTTCTGTTTTTGCTGTGGCCATAGTCTTGTTGTATGAAACATTGAGCATGCAGAAATGTCATTATGGGACATACATCTAGATAAAGCTAACATGTCATACACATAGCATCAATCATGCATGCATTATGGTATCTGTTTCCTACTGAGATTCTCTCGAATCTCACCCTCCCCTACCAACAATTTAGACAGGAGACGACAGAAGATATGCAAACAACAATGCAGAGTACCGTATGAGGGGATATCAGTAGTGGAACAAAGATGGGAAGAAGTCTCCGTTTCACTGGGATGAGTTTAGACACCCTAGTATCCTTGTGCGGCTACCTTAATCGTAAGTATCATGTACAAACTCCTATGGGAAATTTCTATAATCGAGTACTTTTTATCAGTATAGTTATGATATTCTTGTGTTGCCTACCGAACCGCATATCGTTTTTCGCGAATACTCTAATAAAGGTAAAATTGAGATAAAGGCGTGACAAATATTATTTTACAAAACAAAAAAAAAATTGGATCACCCCTCCCATCTTACGCCAAAACAGTGTAGTTTTGTGTATGGTAGGAGCAAAAACCTAGAAGAGTAAGGGAGGAAAGCTAGATTCGATAAATATATCTTATATCTTACACAGGAGTATTTAATAAATTAATGTACTTTACAAAACATTTGTCAGTTGGTAGGATGGTACTATCCTAAAAGATGTTTCTGAAAGTTGGCCTTTGACGCATTTGGTCTGTTGATTGGGCCTCAAATCAAAAACAAAATATCTCAACAATTGCCCCTACCCCTTTGGATGGTTACCTGAAATTACGATTCTGTGTTCCCATAAAAAACAACTAAAAGGTACAACAGCCTTATAACCTAGTAATATAGATGATCTCTTGCCTTATAACCTAGTAGTATAGATGATCTCATTTAAGTAGGGGTTACGTCACCCACGGGTTCAATCCTATCTTATAACTTAAGCCATTACCACCTGCCTTTGTAATTTGAAAATGAAAAAACAACTAAAGGCTTAAAATTAATAACTTCTAATGTTTCAATAAATTATGTAGTGAGAATTATAACATGCTCCTTCAGCCATGTCTATAAATCACTCTTCACATGTTTTACAAGAGCTAATAAAAACCTTAAACCTCTAAATCTAACTCTGCTTTGAAATTCAATAATTTTTTAATTTTACGTCTATTTAATATATAATATACCCATAAAAACAATGTCTATACAGTAATAAATGAAAGGTAAAGTAATCCATTCATATAAAAAGTTTAGTACTTGTTTGGGATAACTTATTTTTTATTTATAAATGCTAATAAATCGGGATTTAAGGTATATGAAGTAAATATGTAAGAGGAGTTTTATCTTGACTTACGTAATAAGAACTTATTACCAAAAAATAAGTGATGTCAAACACTGGCTAAATAGATATAATTATGTGACTTATAAATAAGTCCAAAAAATAAAGCCCTTCTCTCTGTACCCTTTTAAATATAGGACTAGAGGAGTAAAGAATTAGACTCATACCTCACCTCATTCATTCAAAATTTGTCCTATAACAGCATAGAATCAAACTAATGAAATTTTATGCTTTAAGAAAATCTGAATGAAGCCTCTGCCCCATCATATTACAGGGACAAGAGTAGCAATATACACCATGTACATATATACATGAGGAGCAACTTTGCCAGTCTAAATTCTGTACAGAATGATAAGCATATGCCTTGATTACGCATTACAATGGCTCACATACTGTATCATACGTGAGGTACAACAACATTAAAGTCCTAATTTTCAGATCAATTACAATTACACTTTGAATTTCTTTTTTGCAGTTAATAGCTTGTGGAAATTTCCCACCTTACTGATGAATCCTCTTATGAGAGCTGCTACTACCTTCCATTAAAAACTCTGACTTCCTGCAAAAAAGGAAAAAAAAAACACATAATCCCTTGTCAATGAACAATATTTTGGCTAACAAAAGTTGGGGCTTTAGGTAAATTAATAAAAAAAGAGACCATTAATGAACATCTCTCACCTATCATTGACATCTGATTTACTTCTCCGAAACTCTGGCTGTGTCTGAGATGGTACCCGTGCCTATAAGAACTTTAATGATTTAATCACGGCTTCATGCGATTGATAGAACATATGAAAAGTAGTGAAATGCTGTTGATCTGCATACTCACACTGAAGCAAAACTGCTTCCAGCCTCTGCTATGGGCCTCCAGGTATTCTTCATAGGACTGCACATGGAAGTAAAAGTCAATAAGCAGAAGAAAAGTACATGAAGATACTGATATGTATTAGATAACTGATGTTACTTCAAATGTTTGTCATATGTCATCAGCAATCCTTTGTTGAAGATTATCATGTTGTTGCAAAGTTTATATGATTGCAAATCATCCCTTAAAGCAATTTTCTTAGGTGTTATAAACTTAACAGGGGTAGAATTTTCTTTATTGGAAAGGAAAGGAAATGATAAAAGAGAAGCAAAAATAACTTTCACCATCTCAAGAAAATCATCCTCTGTTAGGGTACTAGCTAGAGGGCTTTCTGAAGAGAAACCCCAAACATCAAATTCAGAAGCCACATCCTTGTCCACTTGTAGCTTAGGAATATGTGCACTAAAATGAGGGCGTTTGTTCCCTGCTACTTTTGACGACCCAAAAGAGCTAGGAAATATTTCACTGGAAGTTGTGACATTGAATCTCTGATTTGCAGGCAGAGACTTGTTTGGTTCAGCTTGATCAGGGCAAAGCAATGAAGGAAAAGCCATGGGCATTGACCACGGTGTATTCAGCGGGTAAAAGTTATGATCTGTATTTCCCATGAAACTTTCAGCATTCCCAGAATGTCCCTTCAAAGCAAAACTATCCAAGGGTGAACTGCAGATGCAGAAACCAGTAAGCAGGAAGCCTCCTAAGAATGTAGCTGAAAAACGCATTAGAAGGTTTTACCTGCTCCACACGGTATCTATAGAATTTTTCCCATCAAGAAGCTCACAAAGAGCTTGACCAATATCTGGAGTCAACTCCTGCAAAGGGAATGTAACTCAGACGTGTATAACGTGCATAGTTTTTCAAAATCCTAGAAGCAGAAGTGAAAAACAGAAAAAGCTCTTGATATAAAGGAAACCTGGCAATCTCTGCTAATTTTGACAGGTTTATAGTCATTCAATGGATTCTTGAGATGAAGAGTCTTATGGAAAGGCAAGTCATTTAATTGCAGCCATTTGACCTTGAAACTGCGACCCCATGGATTACCTTTACCTCTTCCTTCACTCCAAACATTGTCTCTCTTACACCCAATAGAAGACATCATTTGAGCATACCCTTGGAAGAATCCACTCGAGTTGACACTAAATATAAGGATTACTTTAATTGAATTCTGCAAGACCACCAAATGCTTCTCAAGAAAGCTAATTTTTTTAACTGCAATTCATTTTTATTCTAGACTCTAAAATCTAAAGAAAATATGAATTTCTAACAGTATTAGTGTAAGTTAAAATCGGAAAAGGAGGGGTCTTACATGAAAGGCTTCTTCCAGAATTGGTTCATTCATGATTTGAGTAGCCCAAACTCCTTTCTCTACTGACAAACGGATATTCTGGTGGCTTAAGCTTTTAATGATGAAATATCTTGTACTGTACAATTTCTGCATTTCAATTCCATTCTGATCTCCTATATGATGATGAGAATATTCCACTTTATCTGCCTTAGTTGGATCACCATTCTCATTAGGCTTGTAACTTGAGCTCTCTAACAGAAGAGTTACAAATTAATTACAGCCCAAAAGGGAAAGAGAATGAAAACTTGAAATAATAATAATAATAATAAAAAAATTGTGGAATGTGACATGCATGTTTATTTGCATAGATATGTGCATATATCGAATGTTTTTCCCATGCATCATTGCAAACAAGTTAATTTAGGTGCTGGATGAAAATAACGATCAATTCATACTTAAATTAAGTCACTAAAGATGTTCTGTGTGACGCTAACCCAAAAAGAAAATCACAAATATTTTCATTTCATCCTAACCACAAATTCTATGCTCGCAAATTTTATTAAGTATTATAGAAAATCATAAAAGGAGGATAAGATTACTTTTACATTAGTATCCACTTCATCTTGATTGTCTAAAGAAAACAGAACTGAGCACAGAAGAAACACGCAGAAGACAAGGCAGCCTTATAGTTAACATGATATTTTTGAGACAAGAGAAAGCATAATCACCACCTGGATCGTCTGAATTTCCAATGTCCAGTTTCCATTCAGACACTGATGAATCAACTACTGATGCGTTTTCCTTTGCACTATCAGAGGACATCTCCTAATCAATCTGTCATCAAACCAAAAAAATTTGAACTAGAGCACAAAACGGATACTATAATCGTCCAATACAAAACACAAAATCAAGAAATTGTCAA
Source organism: Inga laurina (assembly GCA_963855925.1). Lineage (NCBI taxonomy): Eukaryota > Viridiplantae > Streptophyta > Magnoliopsida > Fabales > Fabaceae > Inga > Inga laurina. Next base: position 12,378,704 of record OY979710.1, read on the forward strand.
CAAGAACAAATAATTTAGATATGTATGTGCAAGGGCAAAAAACTCAAAGAAAGAAAAGAGTGAAAGATCATCCTCTTACTATCATGATTTAGTAAGTCCATTTTGTTCAAAAGGGTGAAAGAAAAAGAAAACAAGGGGAAAACGTCCATCAGTTGAAATCGCAAGTCAATTTCGATTGAGGCATCCACACTCATATAATAAATATCCATAATCCTTCGAAAACTCGAAAAGAGGCCAATGAATTCGACATTCAGGAATGACGAATTTTATCCGTTTGCTCAAGCAATAGATATCAGTCACAAAGATGAAAAGCATTAAGGCAAACCTCAAACTCGAACAAAGAAGAAAGAACGAAATGAACCACAACAGACTCGACAAATGATTAACTAATAATATGCAATTCCTCCATCCGAGGCAATTAATTAGTATATGGTAATGAGTAACGATAGTGAAGAAAAGCAATAAACCAGAAATGGACAAGGTTCGCACCTATCAAGTTGCCGACACTAGCAGTACAGCGCGGTGTCTCAGTCGAACCCTAACAGTGGCGTTAACAGTTCCGGCTTCTTCTCTTGTGCAAATTTCAATTATTTTCCCGCCGGAAATTGGAGATTTGAAGTTCGAGAGTTCTAGTTCTGCTGAAAATTTTCTTGCGTTTCCGTTAATCGTCGTCGCTATGAATTGTGGGGTGTTGACCGTGGAGGCCTCCAGAGGAGGAACCCCTTATCAGATAGCGTTGTTAGTTGTCACTACACTTTCGTTTTCCACTTTTTAGCTTGTGTGTTTAGTTATAAAAAAACACGGGAATATCACAGCAAGTCCTTAAAAAAAAAAAAAAAAAAAAAAACTCCATCCATTTCCATATATAAGTTTTTTTTTAATGGACTTGTCTTTTTTTTTTTTTAAAGAGTCTTATTTGATTTTGTCTAAATAAAAGACACACTTTTACCTATTTTACCCTCATTCTATCATATTATTTATTTATTATACATTCTCTATTTTCCTTTCTCATCGTACTCTTTCTCTTACTTATTCATAAATATGGATATCTTTTGGAAAAAAAAACTATATTTCCTACATATTTATTATTTTTAATTGTTTTCTAGTATTTCGTGATTCAATTGAAAGAACCTTATATATGGGGATGAAGGAAGTATTTAAGAAGTCCTCTAACTTGTTAATGTCTTAATGATGCTACTTTCTCTTGCTAATGGGCAATGGTGCCACTTTCACTTCTGATTAACAAGTTATGAGATTTTTTAGAAATTATTTTTTTTGTTGAGGCCTTAGTGTGATTTTCCAAAAAATCTGTAACTTAAAAGACTTGCGCGTGTTTTTGGCAGCGAGGATAACTAGTAAAAACTGAAAAGCCAACATTTATTGGGAAAATCTCATTAAAAGAATTTTAAAAATAGAAAAAGATAAAATGGTGTTTCAAATAGGAAAATAATTGTCTTAGATTAATTATGTGCTCGTTTGGGATAGCTTATTTTTGAGTAATAAATATTTATAAATTGTGATTTACGGTATACGAAGTAAGTATGTGAGATGAGTTTTATTTCGACTTACGTAATAAGTGCTTATTGACCCCCAGTAAGTAATACCAAACACACACTATATCCATTTCCTTAAGTTATTTAATCATATGTGATCATATGTCCTTTTTTTTTAAAAAAAATTATTATCATTTAACAATAAACCCATATGAAAAACTAAGACATGTGGCTATGTGTGATTAGAGAACTTGATGTAATGAATAAAAGAAATTTGATATAATTATGGTCCGAATATTTATTCATAAGTCATCGCACGATAAACATAAAATAGTTAACCAATAATCCATAATTTTTTGTCCAAAAAATAATCAATAATCATGTTCATCCAGTAAATAGAGAACAATTGGTAAAAAAAAAGGGTTAAGGGGTAAATTTACCAACGAAGTTTTGTCCGAGGAGCATTTGACACAAATATATTTTAGAAGGAGCAAAAATACTAATGAAAAATTAAAAAGGGGCATCCAGCACAAAAACCGTTTAATCCGTACTAACGGCTTAAATCATAAAAGAAGAAAACCCGAACGGCGTTAGTACAGATTTAACGGTTTTTGTGCTAGATGCCCCTTTTTAATTGTTCATTGGTATTTTTGCCACTTCTAAAACATATTTGTGCCAGACGCTCCTCAGACAAAACTTCATTAGTAAATTTGCTCCTTAACCAAAATAAATAAATAAATAAATAAATAAATATAGAAAAATTAATAATTTTATTATAAATGTTATAAAAATAAGGAAAATAAAGAGATGAGATGGGGATGAAGAAAGACAAGAGAGAATTGTAGAGATGAAGAGTGAAGAAGAACTTTCATTCATATAACATTTCCATGTACATTAAACTCTGTGTCAAGCCTCTATTTATAGGCCTTAAACCCTTTCAAGAGTTACAATGCTATAAACATTTGAATTAATCTACATTATAATATAATATGAAACCATTGGAGGTTATTGCTATTAATCACAGCATGGAATCTTAAGCGGTTTTGGACATTCACTCATACAATATTTACAATACTCCCCCTTAAATGTTTATAATAAATATTGTGTCTAATTAAAACCTTACTAGGAAAAACCTAATGGGACAAAAACCTAATGAAGGAAAACGAATGCATAAAATATTGAAGCTGCCTCATTAAAAACTTTATGAGGAAAATTCAGTGGAATATAACCTTAGTTAAGGAAAAGAGTACAACAGGTCTCTATTACCCCTGATGATAATGTTGTATTTACTTCTCCTTATAACAATATCAATTTTACTCCCCTTGACTCTTGTAACCCCCTCCGTAATTATTACCCGAAATACGTGATTAAAATGAAATAGAGACCAACAATAATCAAAATTCATTACATTCCCATCCATAAGATAGGGTTTTCACAAATTTCTTTCACAAACACTTTTACATGGTCTCACATTCATATTTCGAATACAATTACCTCGAGAAGATAAATCACATTCATATAAATATCAAAGTGCACAATAATAATCTCGGCAATCCCGGATTCATACCTTCACTAAAGATTCATAGGGCACATACACCCTTTGCAATTCCTAAACGGGGATTACACAAATCCATCTCCAATATATAACCAAATAACCTAATAAACATCCAAGCACATATACATCCAATATCCAATTATACATAATCCCAACTACCATGATAACCAACTATCAAAATGACAACCCGAAAGAGTCCTCGTCGCCTTTGGATGCTTGCTCCATCCTCGTTCTACCTTCCCTGTCTAAAATGTTGGTAGGGGAGGGTGAGATTATAGAGAATCCTAGTAGGAAACAGATACCAATATGCATGAAAGATAAGTGTTTAATGCATGACATGTTTGCATCACAATAACTCGTGCTCACATAATGATATATCCGCATGCTCAATGTTTCAACAACATACTCATGGCCATAGCATAAATAGAAACAGAGCTTCAATCATTCATATATGTTTCACATAATCAAGTAAAGCAATAACATGCATCAATACACAAACACAAATATCAATACATGCAGGAGAGGTAAGTTCCCTACACTTTTTCTTTCCATGTATGCTCCAACATCAGCTACTCACGATCTGAGTGGATATCAAACCATGATCAGGGCGAATACCCAACCCTATAACCAAATCAAGGACATAGGGTCATTCTCTTTTCCAAATTCTCATTTTCATAACACTTAAGGTTGGTTACTATTCATGACTTTTAGGTGGCTAATCAAAGCCTAAACACATGCCTAAAGGCTTGGGAAAACACTTGACCAAAAACCATCTTCGGAAGTCTAAAATGTCATTTTTAATGGTTGGCCGCGGCCCACCAATCCATTGGCCACGGCTAACAATAGGCCAGAAACATTTGGGCCGCGGCTTAGAGTCCTTCTGGCCGCGGCCAAGAAAATTTGGTTTTTTGGCTGAATTTCCAAAATTCATAACTAATTCTAGAAAAATATAAATGAGGTGATTTCAAAGCCAAATGAAATATATTTAAGTCCTCTTTATAGGAAAAATATGGAATATTACTAGAAATCACCACAAAATTCTAGAATTACCCAAAACTCAACACTGCCCCAAAACAGAATTCAGTTTCAATTCCAAACTTTGGCAAAGCATAACTCTCAGTTCACAAAACTAAATGACATGAATTATATGTCCATTTTGAAGCTTGGGATGTGAAATTTAAGACTGGAAAGTTTCATGATTTGCTAACACTATTTGGTCATTCAAAACATTCATGCAAACTGACTGCCCAGAACAGAGTTTACACTTGACAGATTTCCAATTTTCTACCAAAGTGTTCAATGACTCCAAAGTCAATAACCAAACCTATTCCCATACAATTTCTCACAAGGAACACAATGGTAACCTCAAAATGACAAAAATCACAACCCATTGACATGCCTTGTTTTGCCCAATGCACAAAAACCAACACAAAGGGGCCAAACTTCACTTTTAAGCTTCAATGCAATTCTATTACTTCAAAACACTAAACAAGGCACCAATTCCATAACAATAACATACCATACTCCCCCATAACCCTAAATCACGAAAATTAGGGCAAAATTTCCATAAATTCAAGGCCCAACCAATGGCCACAAAACTCATATGAAAATGAAGCTTTCACTTACCTCAACAACTTTCCCAAAGAAGTTCTTTGGTTCTCCAACTTCTAGATTTCCTTGTGGCCACAAAACACCACCAATGGTAAATCTAAAACCATGAAAGTGAAGCTCTCAACTCAAGGAACAACTTTATAGAAGAGAACTTTTCCATTAGAGACCATTAGGAGGGTCAAAAACCTATATTTTATCAAAGCTTTTCTTCCTTTCTCTAGGCCGCCATGGAGGTCGAACAAGAGAGAGAGAGAAAATGAGAGATGAGAGCTTGAAGAAGGAGTGAAATGATGATAAAATAAACCACTCCCATCCCTCCCATACATGTCAGCCACATAGAGAGGAAAGAGAGAAGAGAAAATCATTTAAAATTGTAGCATTTGACTTTTCTCTCAATAACTATTATCATAAGCTTTTGCCACTTGTTCCATTTCCATTGGTTCTCATAAAGTAAGTAACTAAATTAGTTACTTTAATCCCTCCATTAGCCATTTAGTTATACATTTCATTTCTCCTTAGCTAGTAATTAATTTCTCCATTAATCACTAACTAATTGACCAATAATTTATATTCTTTCTATTTTCCACTAATCATGGCATATTAATTAATATTGTCATGCAACACATAATAATTCAGCATTAAGTCACAAATTATTCACAATAATTCCCATTAGCCCTTAATTGAAAATTGGGGTGTTACAACTACGACATCACTTCCAATGTATTTTCGAGCATATCTTTCTTTTAGCCACCAAACTATGCATGATGCATTGTTACCAAATGTTCTGCTGAAATATATTCATTTAACATACCCCTCTAAAATATCTTTTGGATATGTCAAATTATTAATATACACACTTGTCTTGTGCACTGTGAAAAAAAGACAAAAAAATTTATTCTAAAAATAATCGTGACATATTTTGCATCCACATATACAATTATTTCAAACAGAATGATCTCATATAATTGTTATATAAAATTATCACATCAAACCTCAATTTCATAGTATCCATAGTGTACCTGCAAAAACTTAATTTTACTAGCAAAACATAATAAATGCAATACTACCATGATGTAAATATTCATAAAATACATGGTTCTTCTAAACCATTAAATTCAATATATTTTTTCAATCAATTATATATATACTGAAATTATTTTAATCATGTAGCATTTTATAGATTGAATGTTTTTCTTGAACATGTTTTTGGCATTTTGGATTCTTCAAAGATTCTCATGTAAACTTCACTGTTTAATGAGCCATATGTATAGGCTCTATATATAATAGACGCATAATTTTATTTTCATATGCTGCTATAATGGTAGTATATGCAAAATTATTATATTCACCACAAAATAATACACCACATTATAGTCTTCATTAGCTTTTGTGAAAATCTTTAGTTTTACTTAAATATTTATATATTTCATGTTTTAGATATTGGAACTGCGGGTCCATAATTTTCATATAGAAATAATGCAATAATATTTTCAAAGTCTTCTTTCCCTTTTACTTTTCCTTTTGGCCAATCACCATTCTGTCTGCCTTGCAAGATAGATTTATGCATAAAATCCTCACTTAATCATGTGAAATAATTATCAAGATCGTTGTCGACAACTTATCTTTTCAGTTACATATTTCCTATGACATAATTCATTGAGATTTTTTATTGCTTTTAGGTACCTAAATTTCTTTTAAGGTTTTTGCAATTAGTTATATCTTGTAACTCTTCTGGAGTATCTATCTCCTTAATATAATCATCTTAATTACATGCTCCTCTTTATCTAGAATATGAATATTTGGAACCGAATGGTTTCTCATGCTTCGGACATGTCTACTTTCATTCATACTGATTGAAGCATTTTCAGCTGACATATGAGATTTAGTAATTCTCACATTTGGGTTAATAATAGCATCTAACATGTATTTTTTGATATTTCATGAAAGTAAAGTGTAACATCCCAAAATACACACACACACACACACACACACAAAATAATGATAATGATAATGATAATAATGATAATAATGATAATAATAATAATAAATAAATAAAAATAAAAATATTATAAACAGAAGGGGCCACCCGAATCTAATTCTCTTTTTCTGTTTGGACGTAGAGAAACAAGAGCTCTTCTAGGGTTATATTTCAAGAGCGCCCTAGGACTTCTAATCTTTGGCAAGCCTTTGTAATCCCCCATTATCTTTCCTTTTCCACCTTAATTACGAGATTCTAAGGGATTTAGGGTAGGGCTTGAGAATCCCAATTTGGGGATTTTTCATAAAATGGGTTTTAAGGGTTTAAAACCCAAATTGAAGACACAAGGGTGTTAGACTAATTTAGTCTAAAACTCCATTGAGGGCAATTCCCAGTTCTAGCCTGAATCTCTATTACCAATAAAACTTCTGAGAATTTCTGAGTAACCATATGAGATAAATTCTAGAGTAGCTAGATATTCATGATTTAATTTAATTTTCCTTTCTTTGTAGCTCTAATTCATGCATTAGGGAAAGATCCTTCTTGTTTATAGCTAAGGGAAACACCAGGAAACGTGGTCATACTCATCTTATATGTTGGTGTCACTTGTGAGAGTTTTTAGAAAAACTCCACAAGCCTAGGATGAGTATATTTATATGATCCTTATCGTTTTAAGACCAAAATTCACCTTGTGGGATGTAATATTCCGCATTTTGGGCGTATAGCTTGAGGATAAGCCTATATCAGAAAAACTACTAAGCCCAGTTTAGGAAGAGTCTCAAGAATGACGAGAGATAGAAAGATTCTCAGGGACTGTATGATTTTTCGAGAAGAGAATGGTTCTCCTGATGATATGAGGGCTCAGAGGTTGTAGTTAGTCAGAGAAATAGACCGACGCATGTACTTAAGTACATGTGGCACCCTTAGGGGGCAGAAGGCCACTTGGCACCATTTTGAATGGCAAACACAAGTATTTGTGGGTCATGTGGGGCCCTAGACTGTATGATTCAGCTCCATAGGGTAGAGAACAAGTCTTCAGATTATATGGAGGCTCAACGGGTGTGATTAGATGGATAAAATATGTCGGTAGAGGTGTGCGCATGACATTTTTAAGGTATGTACATATTCCCTGCGTTTTTTAAAAGGAAGAAGAGATATAAGCCATGTGGGTCCCACATGTAGACACACAGACATACACACTCGGCAATCCCTTGAGGCAGCATATATGGTGCATTATGGAAGACACAGACCCGTGTGGCACAGTTTGAGCCCTAAATCGATAAAGAATTTTTATTAAAATAACTTTAATAAAGTAAGTAATGATGACTCAACTTTAGGGGTGTCACTACAAGAAAGTGCCATATGTCCCTTTATAATTACAATTGCCTTTTGCTTTGCATGTTGGCTTCACAAGAGAGTGACACATATCGTTTATCATTACATTTGCTTTATGACTTTTGTGTTGGCTCACTTATAAGGCACCACTTGGCATATTAGTCAAGGAAATCCATCGGTATCTGGTCTGAACACATACCTGACTTTCCCAAATACTGAACCTAGGAATCAGGGAAATTTATTAGGCCTCCTTTCCCCTAACATCAAAGGACGGCCAAGGAGAGAGAAAAAGAGAGAGGATGATGATAGGTGGACACTTGTCACTCTATTGCTTAATCACTTGACACATGGCACACTAAGAGGCTATCAAATGCAAGATCAAATCCTAACCCTCCACCCTTCTTTAAGATTTTAGCCAAGGGTCAAAATTGGAGGAAAATTGGGGAAAATTTTAGGAAAAAGAAAGAGGAGAGGAGAGAAAAACAATAGAGTTCTTGAGCTTAACCTTCGATTTTACTACCGAATTGCCGTTCTAGCTCTCAGAGCCTTCTCTAATACTGTTCCTCTAAGTGAGAGCAGCATTTCTATGGTTTGTGATTCTTGATCAGAGGTATTTGGTGCTATCTATAATGTGGAGGTGCTGCCAAAATCAAAAACCGGATATGGAATCATGTAGAGATACATATAAACTCCGATTTGAACTAAATATCTTAAGGTTTTGTTAAGTTTTTATGTTGCCCTGATTTTGGCCAGACCTGGAACCCTAGTAAGAAGTGTGATTTTGGTGCTTATAAGGTTTCCATTGGATTCTACACGAAAAATTGCATGGGAATAGCCTCCGATTCTGATTTTGAAAGATTGTACAGACTAATGTTTGGAAATTAAAGAGTAGCGCTACCATATTTCGTTTTTTGGGAGACAACCTGCATATGACATTTTTTTGGATGGCTAAATCTTATCCAATGGCCACAAAACTTTTCAGAATGATAGTAGACATGCTAAGCTTTAATTTGATATATAATATGTGTTATTTGGGTTAGTAGATTGTAAGATATGAATTTTTGAATTTGGGCATTGAATCTGGGATGATTTCCATGCCAGTGAGGATTTCATTAACCCGTATACCCCACTTGTGGAGAGCTCGTGAGAGTTACCAGTAACATGGACTAGGACTTAGCCCATGGGTTCAGACAAAGGAAATAAGGAGGATATAAGGATAGTTAGGGGTTAATGAAAGACAAGGAATAAATGATTGCTTTATGACGTGTTGCAATGTAGCATGATATGATATGATATGTTCACTTATTCTCTGAGGATTATAAATTGATACTTCCTGTTTCTGAGTTATTTGACTATTCTTCATGTGTGTTTGTTAGTTCTACCTAGCACCCATGGGTGGTGCTGGTAGGTAAGGTGGGTAGTGATTATATTACTGAGACAGTGGTCTCACCCTGTTACTTCTCACATTTTTTCAGGTAAGGGTTTGAGGGGTGACGCAATTGGGAAGGCATTGGAAGCCTGAGGTAGTAGCAATAGAAAGTTGCTTTTGCATTTATTTGTTTTTACTTTTATTGCCATAGTTAGAGTTGCATTCAAAATTTGGGATTTTGTTTAATTCTCATTGCTTGTCTTTTCTAGACTTCAGTAATAAACGACCTAAGGCTTAGGATTTTTATGGAGTTGTTTTTATTATAAATTCCACTTTTTTTAGTCATGGAATTTGAATATGGAAGTATTATATTTGCCTGTGTATGATTTATGGGCTGGGCGCCTAGAGTGGAGCTCCCTTGTGTTGTGATACATGTAACAGGTGCATGATAATTATGTCCCATGCACGTGATTTAATGAAAAACCTTAAGTTGACTTTAATAGGTTTTATTTAAATAAGAGTGACATTACGTTGATGCAAAAGAAAAGGATTTAGAAATTCAAATTTTGGCGTTAGAGTGGAGAATATAAGATAGGATGTTACATAAAGCCTAATGAACTTCTAGTTCATACTTCTATATATGAGGATTTATATTTGATAGTAACAATGCATTCCATATGTTCTCTTTTCTGGCTCTTTAATTTCTCCCCCTCATGTTAGGAAAACTTTGTCAAATGACAATTAACTAATCACGTAGTATAAATCTTTTAAATCCATTTGTTTCCTTTAGAAACATCCTTTTGTTTCATTTAGAGACAAACAAGAAGGAGTTTCTTACCCAACAATTTATTCCAGCTTTCTTTGAACATCAATCTATGTGCATTGTGGTAGATTGAAACATTGCACATTCAAATATTTACAAGATGGAACACATTTAACTTTTGGCCAAAAACCAATTTTATTGGGAGAATTTTGTTGGCTTGTATAAGCGCTGCAATATGTAAAATCAAATATGCTAACATTGAAATAGAATATTTATTTTCATAAGTATTAATCTAATTATTTATTGGGGCTTCAATAAATGATTTTTGCATCATGCAATCTTGAAATTAGCCGCTAAATATAATGATTTATTCAAACAATCTTGCAAACTTCAGGTTGCAAACTAATAGTAATTTTACATGTAACCATCTTACAGATGTATTTATAAAATTTATTAAATACTTGTATGGTTGACACACTATTTGAATGGACCCATATATTTTAGTTTGATATATTTCCAAAAATGTAGGGATCCGCTCGAAATCATAAACAATGATACTCTTATAATGAACTTTCTATGAGAATAAGCAGCACATGATAATTCTTTAATTATATAATATGTTGACTATTCAAGAAGAATCTTCCATTTCTTCAATGGATGTCAATACATAATCTTTTATAACTTGTTGCATCATATATATGACTTGGATGATCAAATAAGTTGTGCTAATAATAAATTTGTTTGGATAAGTAAACTTCTGGTTTACTGTATTATGTTTCTTTATCAACAGTAAACTTTACAACTTTCATAACATATTGATATTGATAAGTAAAATATTTGCATATTTATTTTTCCTTATATGATGATTTTATGGATGATATTTGCGTTTAATATAATAAATTTGGGTGTGATTGATAAATAAATACTGTTTTTGGAATAAACATCATTTAAAAAAATAAATTAAAAATTAAAAAAATGAAAGTACTGTAGCAGCCAACGAGCACTGCAGCAGTCAACGGGCACTGTAGCAGCCGCCAGATCACTGTAGCAATACTGTAGCACACGTTTTCCCCCTATAAATAGAGATCAATGCCAAGCTCAAAGGGGGAGGAGAGGAAGAGAATCAGAGGTCCTTTTTCTGACAATTAGAGGCCCTTCTCTGACAAGGAGAGATCCTTTCTCTGACAAGGAGAGATCCTTTCTCTGACAGTTCTGAAAAAAAAGTGTGTTACTTTCTAGATTTAATTTCATACATTGTATCAATTCTTGCATGCCTCTATCTTGGAAGGCTTAGGATTTTATTACATTTTGCATGCCTCTACCTTGGAAGGCTTAGGATTTTATTACATTTTGCATACCGCCTACATGGAAAGTTTTACCTCCTAAATGGACGGCTTGATTTCTTCATTTTTCATGCATCTTTTGGTTGTATATTAATGTTTGAGAATTTTGATATTCAAGTTTATGCAATATTTATGAGGATTTCATTTTAGCTTTATATAATTTATTTTGGTTTTGTTTTTAATTTCATCATGTGCTAAATTTCCATTTTCCTAGGGTTTTTCTCATATTTGCTTTCATAACATCTGCATTCATATTTAATTATCTTTCTTTTATTTTGTACTCTCAATCACCAACTAATCAATCAACTAAATAGAGTTAAAATTACCTATTTTGGTACTTAGTGCTCAATCCTCGTGGGAACGATACTCTACTTACTTCTATATTACTTGATTACGATAGTGTACATTTGCACTATTTAATTGATCATCTGCACTCGTATCAAGTTTTTGGCGCCGTTGCCGGGGATTGTTGTCATTAATATCAATACCAAGTAATTTTAATACTAATTTAGTCTTCATGTAAACATTTCAAAAAAAAAAATTTAAAAAATGGATTATTCACAGCATTCATTTGGTTTAATCAGTGATAACTTGTCATATCTTGGTTTTTTTCTAGAATGCATGTGAATGGAATGAGACAAGAAAATATAAATGCTGGTTGCATTGAAAATTCTTCTCCTTATAATTGTTTTTCTTGTGCTTATTGTGGAGAGTGTCATTCTTATGAGCGTTGTCCATATAGCAATACCGGTCATTATGTGAGAGATGATTTCAATATGAACCAAACTTGTTTTGATCATTCCTTTTATCCTGGTGGAATTTTGGAGCAACAAGAGTCTTTGGATCCATATGTCAGGTATTCTCCTAATCCTCCTTTCTACTTTTTCCATATATTGAAGAACAAACTCTTGAGTATAAGAAAAAATCTGATTTAGAAAGATTAGGTGAGGAGTTTGCTGAATCAACAGAGAGATTTATCAGAGAGCAAAATGAAATTGTCACTAGTGTTGAGTCAAGCGTCCAAAATATTGGAATATATGTGAGTCAAATTATTGCATCACTTGAAACTATGAGGCAAGATAATTCTTTAAGCATGATTCCCACTCCTTGTGTTGATGATGATTATTGTGAGGAAGTTGAGGATGTGGAATTGAATGAAACTTTGCCTCTTATGGCATGTGATAAGAAACTTGAAATCACTTTTGGAGAAAATAATGGATGTCCAATTGAGGTTCCGCCTGTGGAGCCTAATCTTTGTCATTTTGATCTTGAAACTAATGTGGATATTCCAAAAGATGTTGTTCATGTCTCTCTTGTTGAAGTATGGACTCTTACTGATGAGAGTCAAGTGGATTTTATGGGATGCTCTAAAATTTTGGAAATTCCTAAATCTGTTTGCAAATACATGCATGCTGTGCTTAATTTGAATTCAGTAAATAATTGTACTCTAAAATTGTCTATGATTGAAGAAGTATAATTAATTACTTTGAATGATCATTTCTTGTGCATGAACCATTGTTGCTTGAAAAGAAATAAAAACAAGGTGATCCTGGTGTTTGATACTTTTGATTAGTAGTTTATGTTTGGGAAGTCTGGCTAAAGACTATAAATTTAGCTCTACTTGAGAGGCAACCCAAGGTTTGGTTTGATATTTTGTTGTGATTTTACAGGACTTATGGTAGCTTCTGATGATGTATTCTACTTTGATAAGTTAAAAAAAAAACAAAAAAAGAAATTTTTTAAAAAAATTTTGGTTTGGTCTTTGACTAGCTAAAGACGTTAAAGAAGGTTGGCTTTTTGGGAGGCAACCCAAAACTTCTTTCCTACTCTCTCAATTTTCTTTCCCACTCTCTCAATTTTCTTTCCTAATCACTCATTTCTTTCCTACTCTCTCATTTTTCTTTCCTACTCATCGAAATACATTGCATTGCATTGATATTTTAGTTTTCATCATTTTTATTTTAAGTTACCATAGAGGAATCTCTTGCAAAGCTTAAGAACAGGTTCCCCACTCTTCCTAAAGATGTGCTCAGGAAGATCTATAGCTGCCGACTTGAAAGGATGATGATATTCAATCGTTTGGGCCTTCTTGTAGATCTACGGTGGATCATTGAAACTAAGGTACGTTTTGTTAGATCCCAAGTTTTGATGATAACAATAACTCAATTATGTGCAAAACATGTTTTTAGAAGGTTAAGAAAAGTTTCCAAGTTACCAAATGCATATTTGATGTTTTGCTGATATCTGCTGTGAATTTGCACTTGAGTGCTCGAGCAGGATGTTTGTGCTCGAGCAGAGATCTCCTTTGCACTCGAGCAGGTGTGAGAGAAAGCTAGAAAGTATGTACCCGAGAGGCATTCTCCCTTTGTGAACACTAGATCACTCGAGCACATATGCGAGTGAGGGTCTGCGAGCACTTGGCCGAGAGCAAGTAATGGCATGCTTCCTTGTTCACTCGAGCAGGGTACTGCGAGCACTTGGCCGAGAGTCATGAAGTTCATAGGAGTGCAAGTGTGCTCGAGCACACCCGTTCATGCTCGAGTGACACATCAATGCTTGCAAGTGAAAATTCATTCCCTATCCAAATCTGCTGCAAGTGCTTGTTCAAAAGGTATAATTCTTGAGAATATTCTTCTCACTCGAGCAGAGGCATTGTGCTCGAAGTGAGGGCTCAGATCACTCGCGAGTAAAAATTCTATCCCTCTGAAAATCTGATGCGAGTGATGATATTGAGAGCATATTCCCTGAGAATATGCGTCTCACTCGAGCAGAGGTAAGTGTGCTCGAGTGAGGGTCCATTTCACCCGCGAGTACAAATTCTCACTCTTGTCAATAAGGTGTGCGAGTGATGACCCGAGAGGACATTCCCTGTGAAAATTGCAAGATCACTCGAGCAGAGGTTTTGTGCTCGAGTGAGACCCCTCTTCACCCGCGAGTGAAGATTCTGTCTCTCTGAAATCCCATGCAAGCACAACCCGATAACAGATGCTAATGAAGGAAAATAGGAGATCACTCGAAGTGAACCTTTCATGCTCGAGTGATGCCCTGTTTGACCACCGAAAATGCTAAGTATCACAACGTTCATTCCGAATATAGTTTATTATTGTTTATTCATATCATCATTACTCTTTATCATTGTTTAACATTGTTTTAATTATTTTAAAAGTATAATACAGGAATATAAACGTTGGAATTGGACCACATGAGGAAAAGTCAAACAACGGCAGACAATATGATTATATACACGCTGTCACCGACCACACTCAGATTATTCAAAACATGCGCGTGTCTGCCATTAATTTCAAATGTCCCGCTCCACAAATGAAGAGTTTCCAAACGGGCAAAAACTGGAGCAACTATATATACAGAGATTCAAGGAGAACAAAAACACAACGTAGCACATGCATTCATAAGCTCATACTAAGTTTCTGCTATCCATCATTTTCCTCTGTATACATATTAATCTTCAGTGTTTATTCATTAGCTCTGTAAGAGAGTCTTCATACAATTCAAAATTCTATGTGTATTTGATCTCAAGGTATTGGGACCTTGAGAGGTTGTTTTTCCTTACGAGAGAAGCCGTTGAGAGAATCCCTTGTTGTGTCTTCCACTCTTAAGCCTTATAAGATACAAGCAGAAGAGAACGTTGCTGCTCGTAAGACTTACAGTGGTGTAAGCAGGAGAGAACGTTGCTGCTCATAAGTCTTGTATACATAAGCAAGTGAGAAGAGCCATAGATTGTTTTTCTGCACGTAAGACTTGTCGTAAGGGGGAGAGAAATTTCTTAGTAAGAGAATATTTCTGCTCGTAGTCTGTTCAAGGACAATTGTTGTTTTGTGGCGTTCTGAGAGCCCATTGAATCTTGGAAGTATAGTAAAAATCTCAGTAGGTCTTGATCTCTGAGGACTGGACGTAGGCCTTGTTGTTAGGCCGAACCAGTATAACTCTCTGTGTTCAAATCTTCTCAACTCTACTCTATCTACTATATTTTTCATATCACCACATCAAGCGAAAAATTTATAACATCACCCAATTCACCCCCCTCTTGGGTGAAGCTTGCCTCTTACACGTTTAGCAGGTGAGATTCATAATTCATTTTTTAAACCTTTTCCAGGAATGGGAAGAAGTTTTTACTCCAAAAAGAGAAGAGCTAAAAGAATGAAGGTCTGCCATAAATGTGCAAGGTGGAATTGTGATCAGCGCTGTAGGAGTAAAGGTATGGTTTCTATAAATCGAGAAGATAAAATCAAATTTATAAAGGATGGACTGAGTAAGGAGTCACTGGATGATATCATTCAAACTCTTGAGACGCATCCGAGAGGTGATGTTCATCGTATTCTTCTCGATTTAGCAATCATATTCAATAGAGAAAAAGAGCGCTATTGTCTTGGGAATCTGACGTTAAAAGACCTTGTTTGCCAATTTATAAGAAAACTGGATGGGAAGCAAATCCTTGATTCATAGAAAGCGTTTAAGCCGTTACTGGACGTAAAACCAGAGGAAGATGTGAGCCAAAATCACAACTACTGTACATAATCATGCTTGTGTTTAATTTGTTTTATCTTTTTCATAGCTTTTGTCTAATCTTTCTTATCTTTTCGGCAGCTTTTTCCTACTCTACTTTATCTTTTGACTTTCTTTCCTCTTTTTGTTTAATTTCTTCACACAAAGGCCCACCGGTCATTTGTGTCAGAATTTTTTTAAACTTCTTTGAAAAATGTGTGATTTGTGTGATTTTGTTGTCGCTATTTTAGTATTATATATATATGTACTCTTTTACTTGTAAGCATGTACTCTTCACTTGTAAATATGCACTCTTCCGCTTGTAAGCATACATGGTCTGAGAGAAACAAAGAGAAAAAGGGTATCACACAAAATGTAGATTTACGTCTATTTGCATTTTTGGTGAAATTGATTTGGGCAAGAAAGGAGAGTTTATAACAGCAGCAAACGAATTTGGAATTGCATTAGCTGCCAGAAAAATCAACTTTGCGTACGGGGGAGGCATCCAGGGCCTAAAGGGAAGTGTGGCCATTTCTGTATCCATGAATGGAAGCAAGGGTTTAAGTGTAAGGGTGAAGGAGTTGCAAGATCATGCTTTTTCCTTAGGACAAGAGTTACAGGTTTCGAGCTTGCCTGAACTGATAGGAGCAATGTTCTACTATGCTCAAGCTTTTATTGCTCTACCCGGTGGTTTGGAGACATTGAATGGCATTTCTAGTGTTGCATATTTGGCTAAGTTAAACTATCACAAAAAACCATTAGGATTGTTAAATGTTAATGGTTTTTATGATAATCTGTTGTCTTTTCTTGATCATGCTGTGGAAACAGGATTCATACCCCAAGCGACTCGCCACTCCATAATTGCTGCACCAACTGCTGATTAGCTGCTCGATCAAATGCAAACCTATGAACCTAAACCAGATCTACTCGTCAAGCAAATAGGGGGCAATCTTCAGATAGCAGTCAGAAGCAGAACCTATATACCACTCTCAGGTTGTAACTTTCCTTAATCTCTTGGTTTTACTTTATTGTGTGTTTAAGTAAAAAAAAATGCCTCCTCTGAGCTCTGGAAGACATTGGGGACAATGTCTGATTTAGGTTGGGGGAGGAGAATTTTTTTTTTGTTTTTCTTTTATTATTAGTTAGTAAAACCATTAGTGCATGGGGTGTGGAAAAAAATGGCAGAGTAAGAAGTTATTCTTAACTCCTGAGATGCATTTCATTAGTTGCATTTTATTAGTTGCATGATTTTTTTATCTTTTTCAAAAAAAAAAAATCATTTTGTTCAAGTGCTTTATAATGATCTTAAGAAGTATATAAGTTTGAAGTATGGATCAATTGAATTTAGAGATTTTATAGCATGAATGAACAATTGATTGTTATAATTGGTGATGAATTTTGAGATTGAATGAACTGAGTTTAAAAATTCCTAGCCGTGAGCTTCTGAGCCTATAATGATTATTTCTCTTATGTGTGATATTCACCTATTAAGTTGTCACTCTAGAACTTGCTTTAAATCTGGTTGAAATTACATCTCACATGCACATTCAAAAATGATAAAGGCATTCATTTTCTTTAGCCAGAGTCAAATAGCCAACCTTGCAATTATACTGTTGATAAGCCCCTCTGAGCTTAATTGACTATTTCTTTGTTTTCAATCCATTAACATGTGTTTTAATGATATATCAAGTGCTTTTACCTTATTCAAAAGATTAGTGGAGCATTTCAAATTTTTGTGAAATGGGCTTTTGACAAAGTGTGGGGGTGTATCTATCATCAACTTTACAGTTGCAATTCAATAAGAAAAAAAAGAGAAAAAATTGAAAAAGGAAAAAGAAAAAAAAGAAGAAGGAAAAAATTATAAATAAAAAAAAAGAATTAAGTGTTTGAATTGTGGGTTGTTGTGATAAGATAAATTTACAAGTAGCCCATTTTTTAATTGCTCTATTTCTTTAGCCTTTCATATCATGTTTTACATTCCTTTACCTTAACCCCATTATAACCCTTAATAAGTCTGTTTGATTTGAATTATGCATGTGAATTAGGTAGTGGAGATTGAGATTTTTAGCAAGCCTATGGTAGTGCAATTTTTTCGGTTGAATTTGAGCGAAACACTTACCCTTGAACACTTGAGAGATTAAGAGAATGAGCTACAAGTACAAACTCAATTTATTCATTTTCAATTAAAGTTACCAGTTTATATTTTCGTTGATTCATTAATACTATGATATCTTTATTTTTCAATTGTGTTCTTACTTATGACCTGACACTTCTGATTTTGTTGGAAGCACTTATTATTTACTTTTTGTCTGAGGATGTCCAGTTAAGTGTGGGGGAATTTGATAAGTAAAATATTTGCATATTTATTTTCCCTTATATGATGATTTTATGGACGATATTTGCGTTTAATATAATAAATTTGGGTGTGATTGATAAATAAATATTGTTTTTGGAATAAACAGCATTTAAAAAAATAAATTAAAAATTAAAAAAATGAAAGTACTGTAGCAGCCAACGAGCACTGCAGCAGTCAACGGGCACTGTAGCAGCCGCCAGATCACTGTAGCAATACTGTAGCACACGTTTTTCCCCTATAAATAGAGATCAATGCCAAGCTCAAAGGGGGAGGAGAGGAAGAGAATCAGAGGTCCTTTTTCTGACAATTAGAGGCCCTTCTCTGACAAGGAGAGATCCTTTCTCTGACAGTTCTGAAAAAAAAGTGTGTTACTTTCTAGATTTAATTTCATACATTGTATCAATTCTTGCATGCCTCTATCTTGGAAGGTTTAGAATTTTATTACATTTTGCATGTCTCTATCTTGGAAGGCTTAGGATTTTATTACATTTTGTATACCGCCTACATGGAAGGTTTTACCTCCTAAATAGACGGCTTGATTTCTTCATTTTTCATGCATCTTTTGGTTGTATATTAATGTTTGAGAATTTAATATCAAGTTTATGCAGTATTTATGAGGATTTCATTTTAGCTTTATATAATTTATTTTGGTTTTGTTTTTAATTTCATCATGTGCTAAATTTCCATTTTCCTAGGGCTTTTTCTCATATTTGCTTTCATAACATCTGCATTCATATTTAATTGTCTTTCTTTTATTTTATACTCTCAATCACCAACTAATCAATCAACTAAATAGAGTTAAAATTACCTATTTTGGTACTTAGTGCTCAATCCTCGTGGGAACGATACTCTACTTACTTCTATATTATTTGATTATGACAGGGTACACTTACACTATTTAATTGATCATTTGCACTCGTATTAGATATCAAATCTTAATCTGACATCCATTTTTGGGAAATTAATTAGGCTTTATGAGAAAGTATATGATTATAACTTTGGAGGTATATGAGTACAACTTTTCAATATTAACTCACTTGTATTCCAACTTTTCAATAATAAAATTGTGGATTTCAATCCAATTTAGCTATCACTTTAAATCTAATTGATTCTGTCACACCCTTATTTTATGTTCACATTTTTTAGAGTGCTTCTGTGCAGTTTAGTGAGCCATACAAGAATAGTGTAAATATACTGATATATTGATACAATGTTCTTGATTATATTACCAGTTTTCCCTATAGTGTTTGATAATATATACAAAATTATCCCAAATTATCCAAAATATTAAAAAATAAACTACATATAAATAAAAAATTTTGATCTCAGGATCCGCACCCTTCAATTGCACGTGTTTATTACGTTGCCCTTGGAGCCACTAGCTTCTGCTGGAATATTTATTTATTTGGAAAAAGGGTGAGAACAAAAGAATCTTAGTAATAACATACAATCGTTCATATATAATGAGAAAAGTAAATATGTCATGCTCCATGTTATATACAAATTAATTAACAATATCATGGTATGTATACATGAGTTAGGGGCTCAATCCCCCACTATCCATACACCTCGGTTGGGTTATTACTCAACAACTAGATAAAAGTGCCCTTCTCATACTAACTGCCCCTTCTAGGCAAAACCATGTTAATTAATTAAATTACAGAAGATGGCATACACAAACATATAAACATTGGTATAATGTATGAAGGATAGAGTTGCTACCTTGTATCCCTTTTAAGACAGAAAATAATTCCTAATTTGGTTCGGCTCGGGTGTAACAGATTGATCCTAAAAATCCAAATTTACAAGAATTAGGTTAAAACCCATTCATGTTACCTTAGACTCTTCCAATTCACTTTTGTTGGTTATATTAGTCTAAAATTGCATAATTATCGAAATGCCCTTGGGACCCGGTCCAACCCCAATTTACTCGGTCCGACCGTTCTTTTCCATAAATTTTGACCGGGTCTATTCGTTCACAATTTTGCGTGTAGAATCCATTTTTGACATCGGTTTCACAAAATCACTGCAAATGATAGTTTTACCCTTGACAACCCCTATTTAGGGTTTTAGGGGTATTTTCGCAATTTCACTTTCTACGGCTTTTCTAAAAAAATGTTCAATATCAACCCTAAAAAATTTTCCCTCCTGATCGCAATGAAATCATCAGATTGAAAAAATTCCGACCTTAGCCCCCTTTCTAGCTCTAGCTGAAACTTGTGTCTTAAAAAGGGAAAATGTGATGTTTTATTTTTAACACCAAAAGCTTACTCCTTTCTACTTTCAATCCCTTATTAAGCTATTTAATCACATACTAAACAAGATTTGATGAAATTTGGGCATCATAACCCCTTAGGATGATCACTTTCCAAATGTGCAAAATCAACCAATAAACCACAAATCACAACCAAATCAACAACACCATCACAACGTTAAAGAGAAGGAGATTATTGAAGTTACCTCTTGATTTCTCACTTCCTCTCTCCAAGACGAACGCCCTCCTTCTCTATTCCTTGAAAATTAGCTTGCTAAACATGGAGATTCATGAAGAAGAAGAGATTAGAGAAGCTATTTTGCAAAAGAGGAAGCTTGAACCCAAGATTACAAGTCTTACCTTAAGATTTTCTCCGCATTCTCTCTAGATGTTCTTGAGCGTGCTCTCTCTCTCTCTCTCTCTCTCTCTCTCTCTCAGTTGTCTAAATGAAGCAAGAAAGATGAAGCAAAAGGTTTCATAAATATCTTACTATTTCCCTAATTAAGTTTATTGCCAAAAATCCAATTTATGACACACTTTTGTACTTGGGCTTATCCCTCCATAACTTGTGTCATAAACTCCAATTAAAATTGAACCAATTCCCTTCTCTTCCTTTACCCTATAAAAAATGCATAAGGGTCCCCTTTAATGACCCAATTGAGCTTCTCTATTAACACTGAACTACATGTACACTTAATAGTATTTTAATCTAATTTCACATGTGCCCATACTCTAACAATTATAATCTAATCTCTTGCTTTTAGATTAATGACACTTGGCATGTTTATAAGCCAAATAATCATTTTCCCCTCCTATTTCTTTATTCCACAATTTACAAAATTTGCCATTACATTTTTTTTTCAAATTCTCAAAAATTGGCAATTTTGGTAGATTTTCTGATCGAACTTTGAAAAATCATAACTTTATTTGTAGAACTTCAATGAAGTGATTCCAAAGGCTATGTGACCCTTATTGAGTCTAGTTTCAGTGAAAAATATAGCCTTTAACCAACTAAAGCTCACAATTTCAAGAATTTAAATCTTTGGACGATGTTCCAAAAAATAGCTAGTTTTTTTGGGCTAACTTCAAAAATTCATAACTCTTAGTATACAAGTCCAAAAATTATCAATCACCTATCAAATTAAAGCTTAGAATGTCTACTTTCATCCTGTAAAATTTCACAATTTTTTGAACATCAATGGTCATCCAAAACCACATGACAAACTTACTGTATCGCAGGAAATTTCACTTGTAGCACCGTTTACATTCCAATCTTCAGTGTTTAATTCCTGTGATGAAAATTTATAACCAGAGGCTATTCAAAGTATATCAATACTTACCATTTTATTTCTTTAAATATAAGGAATTTTGGTGATTGAAATTTGGGATGTTACATTTCTCCCCCTGTTCAATAAATTTCGTCCTCTAAATTTGAACATCGTATAGATTCACCTACACCTTAGAGAATCCCTTTTTATCACTTAATCCATCCTTTTATCATGTGCAAGCTCACCAGCTGTGTAGCATGATGATCATATTCAATCTATATTTTTCATCTGCAAGCTCATCGAGCAATGCAGAACAACCCTCATATTCTCATAAAAAATCTTAGATAGTATTCAACATTCATCATTCATTCAGTTCATAGTATGAAGCATGTAATTAAACACAGGACCCATTGGTCTATTCCTACCGCGCTTGGTTCTTTAGGCCTCACAGCCTCTTCAGGACTCTGCCAGGATTGCACAATCACCTTCCTTTTTATATAAATGTACCCTTCGACTCCTCAAATCTAAGGCCATATGCCTAGGCACTGGCTTGGGAATTGTCCGAGGGCAACACCACACAGAACTCTTACCAAGTAGGAACTATCCCCTCCTCCACACTGAGGGCCTCTGCCACACAGGTGCTGGGGATTTATTAGGTAATAATTATAACAAGCACTGGACCTCACTCGCCCAAATAACACTAAAGTAGTTGGTCATACTGGTCTTGCTACCTTGAGCCTCCACTCAGTAGAACTCCTAAAAATATCACATTTTGCAGTCTAAGGACTTACTAGTCCATCAGGTCTTATGGCCTAAGCACATACAGTTTATTATCCTTGTAGAATACATATTGAGACTAATAACCTCAGGACATATAGACCATTAGGTGTTACTGCCCTATACAAACATGTATGTTGAGGCTTACGACCAATATGAGTGGGTATTTGATTTTGAGAGGCTATAGTATGGAGATTATTCGCCCCTATTTTACCCTACTACACTAGGACTCATCCTAATCTCTATTTTTACGTGTCATCACAAACCATATACATTGGTGACTATCGACCATACAGGTCGTTTCATTGTCCACCACACTTCCATTGCACGCTCAGAAGTCTATCTCCTCATATGAACTTTGACAATGTCAGGATGATTTAATAGGAGTCCCACAGGAACCTTCTATAATACCTGACTGCACCCATAATACCAAAATGTTAGTTCTTGACCCGTTTTAACTCAAATCATTCTTGGCCATTTCATATGGACTTTTAATATCGGTCTAGCTCTAGGTATATTCAAAAACTCTACTTCCCTTATCAGGGTACTCTACCCATGTTGTACAGGGAATCCAAAAGCCACTTGTACATTCTATTCTCTGTCTCAACCTTAAGACCATATCTCATGGCTGCTTTTTGTTCTATCAAGAACTATTCTCATTCAATAAGGGAATATTCTATTACAAGATCTTTCCCTATGCTAGATTAGCAACTAGAAACCTCAAGAAACCTCATACACATTTCAATACATTCTAGTGCCATGTTCTAGTACCTCAGACCATCCAGGATAATTCAAATTTCTAAAGAATTAGTTCAACTATTGAGTCTGATTCTTGAATCACAATTCAACTTTAGAACCTCAACATTAGTTGAGTCGGGAAATTACTTTCCTTAATTCTACTGATCATCACTAGCCCAACACAATTCTGAATAAATTCACCACTTAAGGACATACTGGTCTACTAGGTCTTAGGTCCTTTGGACATGCAGGTCCACTACAACATATCTGGCATGTAAAATTTTATAGCCTAGGGTCCCTAAACCAACTTTTAGGTTCATCATAACATCTAGAACCTCTACATCAAACAAATTGGAAATCATTTCCCTCAATTATACCCAATAGGTATGCTAATAATCAGGATCAATGGCGCCTATTCTAACCTTCACGGTATTTGAGTAATATCCTCGAAACATTATTGAAGGTTCAACGTCATGCCCAGGGTTCACAAGATAGTGCAAGCTGAATCATATCTTGACCTAAGCACTATTTCAGCTTATATATGATTTAAACCTATCCTCGATCCTTCATATCATTAGTTCGGATCCTTTAGGATCGATATACGGCATAATCACCATGCATCATGAATCACCGTATATCATGTCTACATTCCTTTAACATCACAATACTACTAAGGATAATCACTTAACATAGAGAAACCTCAAACATTTACTACACCTTAAGTTTTCTATCATCTTATCAAATGAACTTTTCTACGTAGTAATTACTGTAATAAAAATGGTTCAAATTAAGATTAATACTTACATCATTATTATCTCCATGTTTCTAAACCTCATTTGAATCATCTAACTAAAATGGTTATTAGTTATGGAGAAACCTCAAGATAATAACCATTCCTTAAATCTCCATGACCTTGCCAACTCAACTTCCCAGGGGTCACCCATCCTAAGATTTTCCTGGGTTGAGCACGTTTAACTTTTGTGTACCCATGCCAAAATGCAGACACCGGCTCTATCTGCTCCTGACCACCGGTACCTTGAGACTACCCTTGTCTTAAAAATTGTTCCCATTGCCTCCGGCCATCAAAATATTGCTTAGGGACTGCATATTAGTGTTGGTAAATGCATAATATCAATTCTGATACCATTATCAAAATCGATACCATTTGTGTTCTGATACCATCATTACGTGCATTGATACCTCTATCTAGTGCACTGGTGCCATTGGCTGGGTACTGGCACTTCCTCTATGTGTGATCATTTCATTGTCCTTTGATATCGTTGACACCACTCTGATACTGCTGGTATCATCCTCATACCATTATCACGGGTGCTGGTATCATTGTTGTGTGTGTAATGCCCCAAATTTTGATTAAGGGCTAATGATGATTAATGAGAATAATTTTTTAATTTAAATTAGAGTTATTATGGGTTTTGTGGCAATATTAATTAATATGCCATGATTAGTGAAAAATTGAAAGAATGGAATTATTGGGCAGTAGTTAGTGATTAAGGGAGAAATTAATTACTAACTAAGAGGAAAATGAGATGTGAAATTAAAATGGCTAATGGAGGGATTAAAGTGATTAATTGGTTGATTACTTTATGATAGCCAATAAAAATCTGACACTTGGCATGTTGAGAAGAAGCAAGAGAGTGTAGAAAAGTCAAATCCTCATTTGTTTAATCTTTTCTCTCTCTTTCCCTCCTATTTTGGCTGAAGAGACAAGGAAGCATGGGCATCATCATTTCACCTTCTTCAAGCCTCCTTCTCTCTCATTTCTTTCTCTAAATTTGTCCACCATTGGAGCTTCAAGGAGAGAGGAAGTGTTCTTGATAAAAGGTGAGCTTTTGAACCTCTAAATGGCTTCTAATGGAAAAATGCTCTTCTATAAAGTTGTTCCTTGAATTGAGAGCTTCACTTTCATGGTTTTAGATTTTCTATTGGTGGTGTTTTATGGCCACAAGGAAATCTAGAAGTTGGAGAACCAAAGAACTTCTTTGGGAAAGTTGTTGAGGTAAGTGAAAGCTTCATTCTTATATAAGTTTTGTGGCTATTGGTTGGGCCTTGAATTTCTGGAAATTTTGCAGTAATTTTTGTGATTTAGGGTCTTGGGGAGTATGGTATATTGTTGTCATGGAAATGGTGCCTTGTTTTGTGTTTTGAATTGATAGAATTTACATTGAGCTTAAATATAAAGTTTGGCATCTTTGTGTTGATTTTGTGTATTGGGCAAAACATGGCATGTTGATAGGTTGTGATTTTGGTCATTTTGAGGTTGCCATTGTGTTCCTTATGGAAAATTGTATGGGTATAAGTTTGGTTAATGATTTTGGAGTCATTGGACACTTTGGTAGAAAATTGGAAAATGCTGTCAATGTGAACTCTGTTCTGGGCAGTCCGTTTGTACGAAAGTTTTAAATGACCAAATGATGTTGAAAAATCCTAAAACTTTCCAGTCTTAAAGTTCACATCCCAAGCTTCAAAGTGGACATATATTGTGTGTCATTTCGTTTTGTATGCTAAGAGATATGATTGTCCAACGTTTGGGATAGAAAAAGAACTCTGTTTTGGGGCAGTGTTTAGTTTTGGGTAATTCTGGAATTTTGTGATAATTTCTAGTAATGGTCCATATTTTTCATATAAATAGGACTTAAATAGCTTTCAATGGGCTTTGGAATCACCTCATTTTGATTTTTCTAGAATTAGTTATGATTTTTGGAAGTTCAACCAAGAAATATAATTTTCTTGGCCGTGGCTAGCGGATTATGAACTGCTGCCCAAATGCTTTAGACCTGTTTTTGGCCGCGGCCAACCCCCAAATATGACATTTTGAACTTCTAAAGATGGTCTTTGGTCAAGTGTCTTCCCAAGCCTTTAGGCATGTGTTTAAGCTTTGATTAGCCACCTAAAGGTTGTGAATGATAACCAACGATAAGTGTTATTCAAGTAAGGATTTTTTTAATAGAAATTCAAGTAAGGATTTGGAATAGTGAATAACCCTATGTTCTTGATTTGGTTATAGGGTTGGGTATTCGCCCCGATCATGGTTCGATATCCGCTCGGATCGTGAGTAGCTGATGCTGGAGCATACGTGGAAAGAATAAAGGTAGGGAACTTACCTCTCCTGCATGTATTGATATTTGTGTTTGTGCATTGATGCATGTTATTGCTTTGCTTGATTATGTGAAACATATATGAATGATTGAAGCTCTATTTCTATTTATGCTATGGCCATGAGTATGTTGTTGAAACATGGAGTATGTGGATATATCATTATGTGAGCATGAGTTATTATGATATAAGCATGTCATGCATTAAACACTTATCTTGCATGCATATTGGTATCTGTTTCCTGCTGGGATTTTCTCGAATCTCACCCTCCTCTACCAACATTTTAGATAGGACAAGTGGCTCGAGGAAGGAGCAAGCGACTAGGGGCGGTGAGAATTCCTTATGGGCATTTGGATTTGGTAGTTGGTTATCATCATATGTCGGGATAACTGTATATGTTTGGATGTATATGTTCAGATGATAGATTAGAATGTGTATTTGGAATGAGTATTGCGTAATCCCCATTTGAAAAATTGTAAAGGGCGTATGTGCCCTATGAATCTTTAGTGAAGGTATAAATCTGGGATTGCCGATATTATTATTGTGCACTTTGATATTTATATAAATGTGTCTTTAGTGAAGGTATGAATTTGGGATTGCCGGTATTATTATTGTGCACTTTGATATTTATATAAATGTGATTTATCTTCACGAGGTAATTGTATTCGAAATATGAATGTGAGACTAGGTTAAAGTGTTTGTGAAAGAAATTTGTGAAAACCCTATCTTATGGATGGGAATGTAAATGAGTTTTGATTATTATTGGTCTCTATTTCATATTAATCACGTATTTTGGATAATAATTACAGAGGGGGGGGTTACAGTTTGCACTGGTGCCACTGAAACCTCCTACTAGGTACTTGTATCACCTCTGAGTGTATTGATACCCCTGTTCCCTAATGCCGCTGATACTATCCTCATATCGGTATCGTAATACTTACTGCCCTTCGGGTATTTGTTATTTCTCTTGGGCTGATTATCAGACTGGGAGGATTCACACTTTTAGCACTCTTGTTTGTGCATATTTCCTATCATTGTGTAATCAAAATCATATCAGTATATTATCCTATTGTCAGAACCGCCACTCTGCCAGGACCACTTGGGGCTCTTCCGAAATCGCTTTGGGCTTTGATACCAAAATGTCACACCCTTATCTTATTTTCACATTTTTTAGAGTGTTTGCATGCAGTTCAGTGAGCAATACAGGAATAGTGTAAATATACTGATATTTTAATACAATGTACTTGATTACATTATCGGTTTTCCCCATAGGGTTTGATAATATATACAAAATTATCCCAAATTATCCAAAATATTCAAATATAGACTACATATAACCAAATAGCTTTGATCTCAGGATCTGCACCCTTCATTTTCCCGTATTTACTGCTTTACCCTTGAAGCCACTAGCTTCTGCTGGAATATTTATTTATTTGGAAAAAGGGTGATATTCAAAAGAATCTCAGTAGTATTATACAATCATTTATATATAATGCAAAAAGTAAATATGTCATGCTCTATGTTATGCACAAATTAATTAACAATGCCACATAATGTATACATGAGTTAGGGGCTCAATCCCCCACTATCCGTACACCTCGGTTGGGTTATTACTCAATAACTAGGTAAAAGTGCCCTTTTCGTACTACCTGCCCCTTCTTGGCAGACTACCCTTTCCCGGAAAAACCATGTTGATTAATTAAACTACAGAAGATGACATACACAAACATATAAACATTGACATAATGTATGAAAGAGAAAAATACTTCCTTGTATCCCTTGTGCAATAGAAAACAATTCCTAATTTAGTCCGGCTCGGGTGTAATAGACTGATCCTAAAAATTCAAGTTTACAAGAATTAGGTTAAAACCCATTCATGCACTACCTTAGACTCTTCCAATTCACTTTTATTGGTTAGATTAGTCTCAACATTCATAATTACCAAAATGCCCCTGGCCCCTGGGGACCTGGTCTAACCCCGATTTACCCAATCCGACCATACGTTTTCAAAAATTTTGACCCAGGCTATTCCTACATAGTTTTGCTTTTAGAATTCATTTTTGACCTTGGTTTTCACAAAATCAATGCCAAATGACAGTTTTAACCTTGACAACCCCTATTTAGGGTTTTAGGGGTATTTTTGTAATTTCAATTTCTAGGTCTTTTCCAAAAAAATGTTCAACATCAACCCTACACAATTTTCCCTTCTGAACGCAATGGAACTATCAAATTGATGAAATTCCAGCCCTAGCCCCCTTTCTAGCTATGGCCAAAACTTGTGTTTTAAAAAGGGAAAATGTGATTTTTTTATTTTTAACACCAAAAGCTTACTCCTTTATACTTTCAATCCCTTATTAAGCTGTTTAATCACATACTAAACAAGATTTGAGGAAATTTGGTTATCATAACCCCTTAGGATTATCACTTTTCAAATTTGCAAAATCAACTAACAAACCACAAATCACAACCAAATCAACAAGAACACCATCACAACATTAAAGAGAAAGAGATTATGGAAGTTACCTCTTGATTTCTCACTTCCTCCCTCCTAGCTGAAAGCCCTCCCTCTCTCTTCCTTGAAGATTAGCTTGCTAAACATGGAGATTCATGAAGAAGAAGAGATTAGAGAAGCTATTTTGCAAAAGATGAAGCTTGAACCCAAGATTACAAGTCTTACCTTAAGATTTTCTCCTCATTCTCTCTAGATGTTCTTGAGCTCTCTCTCTCTCTCTCTCTCTTAATTGTCCAAATGAAGAAAGAAAAATGAAGCAAAAGTCTTCATAAATATCTTACTATTTCCCTAATTAAGTTTATTACCAAAAATCCAATTTATGACACACTTTTGTACTTGGGCTTATCCCTCCATAACTTGTGTCATAAACTCCAATTAGAATTGAGCCAATTTCCTTCTCTTCCTTTACCCCATAAAAACGCATAAGGGTCTCCTTTAATGACCTAATTGGGCTTCTCCATTAACATTGAACTACATGTACACTTAATAGTATTTTAATCTAATTTCACATGTGCTCATACTCTTACAATTATAATCTAATCTCATGCCTTTAGATTAATGACACTTGGCATGTTTATAAGCCAAATAATCATTTTCCCCTCCTATTTCTTTATTCCACAATTTACAAAATTTGCCATTACATTTTTTTTTTCAAATTCTCAAAAAATTGGCAATTTTGGTAGATTTTCTGATCGAACTTGAAAAATCATGACTTTATTTGTAGAACTTCAATGAAGTGATTCCATAGGCTATGTGACCCTTATTGAGTCTAATTTCAGTGACAAATATAGCCTTTAGCCAACTAGAAGCTCACAATTTCAAGAATTTAAATCTTTGGACGATGTTCCAGAAAATAGCCAGTTTTTCTGGGCTAAGTTCAAAAATTCATAACTCTTAGTATACAAGTCCAAAAATTATCTGTCACCTATCAAATTAAAGCTTAAGATGTCTACTTTCATCCTGTAAAATTTTAAAATATTTGAATATTATTTTTTCATCCAAAACTATATGACAAAATTACTGCCTCACAGGAAATTTCACCTGCAGCACTGTTTACATTCCAATTTTCAGTGTTTAATTCCTATGATCAAAATTTATAGCTAGAGGCTATTCAAAGTATATCAATACTCACCATTTTATTCTTTTAAATATATGGAATTTGGGTAACTGAAATTTGGGATGTTATAGATTCTATATGTCATAATTTTCATGATCAACGAGCAATTCCTCTCCTGCGCGTTGCGTAAGGAGCATTATTTTCAACAAAAAATTGTACTCATTAGTAAAATTAATTTCACCAAAACTTCAAAATCCGTAACATCATGACAAACAAATTGACATTTAATCATATATAGAGTACTTTTTAAAAATGATTAAAATTCATATTCAATGGCTCAAGCTCCCAAAAATCTTCTCATACATCTGTTCTCCTTTGAGGGGGAGAATGTTATTAAAGAAAATATTAGTTAAGAATATTCCATTCAATATAATGATGAGAGAAAACATTTAATTGAGAGAAATAAATATGACTCACTCAATTGACATAGAAAGTCAATAAAGTAATATAATATAATCTATATAAGTTCTATATGAGAGACGAATGTGTATGATGTGTAAAATGATTCTAATTGTCTATTATATTTTTTTTTGAAGATAAGCAATTGATTACAATAGTTTAAGAATAACTGTATATGAATAAGTATCTTCCTCCTTTTTTCCATTACCTACACTTTTGGCCCTTGAAATCTAGTACTGATTATGAACAATTTTTTATCAACTCCTTCTATACCTTCCATATCTTTCATCAATCAATTTCACATCTTCTAATATTACCTTTTGCCTTAGTCCCATTTACACCAACAGGCATACTTAAGAAGACGCTTCCATCTCTAGCCATCATAAAAAAGCTAATCCTGATCAGAACTAAGTTCCAAACATTCACTTTAGAATCAGAAACATTAACACCACAAAGTAGAATGTTGCATATGAAAATGACCATATACAATAATTGAGTCCATTTAAGGTAATATAAAAATTCTCAAAATATTATATCAATGATAAAAAACATATAAATAGATCCACAAGATACATCACAAATTATCTGTGGTTGTTACGAGTAAAGGAAAGAGAGGCACCTACAAAACGAAAATATTCATTGTGTGAACTTCTTCAGTGCATATACTATAGAAACAAAATTATTTGCAGCAAAGCAAATAGAAATTTCACTCCACCAGTAGTAGACTCACAAAGCACGTCCAATGAATGAAATATTATAAGCAAGTAATAAATAGCCTAATGGTAACCAGATTAGATGCAGTAGGCCAACTATTTCAATGCGTCCTTGCAGAATGAATGGTAACCAGATTCATGGTGCCCTGCACAAAAAGAGATATTCATAAATGGGTCATTAGACACCGAAAAATGACTTCTAACATAATAATTTGTAAAATGATTTGAATTTCAAACTTCCCTTTCAAATGAGGTTGGAGTTTTAAACACGCACTACTACAAAAATAGAAATTAGTGGCGCACCTTTTGTGGCACTTCTTTAAAGAAGTGCCATAGCTTCTTTCTAGATTTTTAAAATTTTTTTTTTTAAAAAATACTTTAGGTGGCGCTTCCTCAAGGAAGGGCCACAGCTGCTTGGTGACATTAGGTGGCGCTTCCTTGAAGAAGTGCCACCTAAGGTGTTTTTTTTTTTAAAAAAAAGGTAGCAGCAGCTGTGGCGCTTGCTTAAGGAAGTGCCAGAGCTGCTATGCATTTTGTGTGGCACTTGGCTAAGGAAGCGCCACACAAAGTAATTTTTTTTTAAATTTTTTTAAATTATTCTCTCTCCTGCAATCTAGTTCTATCGCATTTATTCTCTTAATCTCCACTCCTTATCTAACATGTGTCATCACTCTTTATCCTCCTAGTCCCTATATTTTCTCCTTCTCTTCTTTTTGTCATTCATCACCGTCTCTACTTCGATTGTTACTTCCCCCTTATTCCTTTGTCACTCATCACCTTTGTGAGGATTTTCTTTTGAAAAATTTGTTGTCTGACAAATTTTTACATCTATAAATAATAGATCTTCAATCGCTTTTCCTTCCCTGGATCTTGTGAAGATGGTGATACTTCCTTTCGTCACACACGCACACACTCTCTCTTTTCACTTGTTTCTTCTTCCATTATTTTTATAGTAAGCTTCGAATTTTAGATCTTCGTCATCCAACTTAGCATTAGCCACGAAGTAGTAAGTTTATTTGGTCTAATTGTTATTTTAGCTGCATTATATCACATATATAGCTTACTAGTTTATTTTGAATAATAGTTTCTTACTATTATGTTGCATATGTTTCTACAGGAGAAGAAATCTTCAGTTTTTTATGATGGAGGAAATGGTGTTCATGTTATGTTATTAATTGCTGCGTTGGTAAAGAACGTTCGTATTTACTTTCAAGTTTCCTACTTTTAATTGTTTTAATTTTCCTTGATGAAAAATGCTTCTGAAATTTCTTTTCTCATTTTATTCCTGAAAAAATTATTCTCATTTGTATATGCTAAAAAATAAATAAGATAAAATTAAATGTTATTATATATAAGTTGTATTTATTTAGTAGTTATAATTATTAATATTGATGATTTGCATGAGTAAAATAATTATTTAATTTAACACTTATATTTTACTTAGTAGTGATTCTGTTAATTATTTATTTGGTAATTTTTTTTAATTTTGTTGTGGATATGAAAATGCGTTTAAAGTGTGTTATCAACTATAATTATGGGGTTCTCTTGATAAAAAAATAATTATAGGGTTCTAAAAGAAAAATACGAAAATAATTTTTTTAAAAATAAATACCTAGGGTGGCGCTTGCTTGAAAAAGTGC
Source organism: Inga laurina (assembly GCA_963855925.1). Classification (NCBI taxonomy): domain Eukaryota; kingdom Viridiplantae; phylum Streptophyta; class Magnoliopsida; order Fabales; family Fabaceae; genus Inga; species Inga laurina. The sequence continues at coordinate 12,411,542 of OY979710.1, forward strand.
CACACGAAGTGACTTTCTATGACACTTGTTCAAGAAAGCGCCACCCTAGGTATTTTTTTAAAAAAATAAAAAAGAAAATACCTAGGGCGGCGCTTGCTTGAACAAGTGCCACAAGACTTCTTGTGGCACTTGTTCAAGCAAGCGCCGCCCTAGGTATTTTCTTTTTTATTTTTTTAAAAAAATACCTAGGGTGGTGCTTGCTTGAACAAGTGCTTGCTTGAACAAGTGCTTCCCGTGACACTTGTTCAAGCAAGCGCCACCCTAGGTATATTTTTTTAAAAAATAATTATTGACTTCCTGTGGCACTTTTTTAAGGAAGCGCCACATGAAGTGTTTTTTTTTAAAATATATATGCTGTGGCGCTTCTAAGCGCCATAGCTTTTTTAGTGGCGTCTTGATATGTGACACTTACTAAGCGCCACAGCTAATTCAAATATAAGCGCCACAACTTTATTTTTTATAGTAGTGACGGTGACAAGTCATTTTCTTTGCTGATGTAACTAAGGAGTCAGCTAAATGAATAAATAACTCTCCTTAACAAAAGTTAACAAGGGCCCCTTTCCTCCCATTTTTTTATTTCCTCATATTTTCTTCCCTATTAAAACTGGGAAAAACTTATTTCTCCCGAACAATGCCCTATCCTTTTCTTTTCTCCTATATTTATTTACTATCCACTCATAAAATAAATGACTTCACCTTATGCATGTATATTGGAATCATTCCGAATGTATGGTTTAGCATCATGAATAAAAAAAATTTCAACTCACTCAAAATAGTCAATGACTTGGTAATGGAAGTTGAAAAAAAACATAGCCACTCACCTATTGAGTCAATATAATGTTCCGATTAGTTTTGAAGAAACAAAGAAAAATAAAAAACAATTCCAAAGTTCAAATAGAACACAGAAATAATTAATCAAAAGGGTATCATAGATAAGCAAAGGGAGGTTTGGAAGTGTGAGTAGGGGTGGAAACAGGCTAGGCGGCCTGTCAGGGGCCTATAGCCTGACCTGTGATTAGCCTGTTCAGGCCTGGCCTGTCAGGCTAAAAGACTAGGCCAAGGTCAAAACAAAAGCCTATTTTGCTTAATAGGTCAGACCAAGGCCTATTGACAGCCCTGTTAGGCCTATCAGGCCGGCCTGAGCCTGTAAAAATATTTTTTAAAAAATCAGATAAGGGTTAAAGGATAATTTCGCTTGAGGCTGTAAGTTTTAGCCTGTTTTCGACCTGTTAAGGAGGCCTATTTTCGGCCTGTGGCCTGTAGGCCTGTCGGTTTGCTTAAAAATATTTAAAAATTCAAGCCTCTTTAACAAGCTTCAGGCCAGGCCAGGTGTAACCCCCTGACTTTAAACACGTAATTATAATTCGATAACACATATTTAAATCAGATTAGAGACCATTGGATGCTTTAACCTCGTTTTAAACTTTCTGTCTCACAGTAAAATTTTTTACAAAACTTTCAAAACTCTTTTTTCCATCCTGGTCTCAATTTCAATATTCGAATATAATTACCTGTGCAGTTAATATACATTCAATCATATCAGAGTGTATAACCGCATCCCCGGCAACTCCCGGGTTCTATACATAAAAACCTGAAGGTTTATAAGTATACACTAGGGGATTACACAACCAAAATCGAATGTAGTGTTCCTGATTCAAAATAGACAGTAATCCCGAGTTCAAAATACATAACCAACGTTTCCAATTCAACTATATACCCCCAAGGGTCCTAATTGCTCCGGGTTGGCCGCTTCTCCTTTGAACCACACGCCCTGTCTGAAATGTTAGTCATAGGAAAGAATGAGATTCGAGAGAATCTCAGTAGTAACAAACCACTCACACAATGCATAAACACAAAGCATGTACATAAATCACAAATAGCAACAATCTCAAAGATACATGGTTTTCACTACAAACGACAGCACTCACGGTTGTATACACAATACGACAGCTCCTGTTGTAATCAACATCACGACAGCTTACGCTGTAATCACAATAACTACAGCTTACGTTGTAAACGACAGCTTGCGCTGTAAACGACAGCTTGCGCTGTAAACGACAGCTATCACCAGCTGTAACCGCAGCAGCATCAAAGATTCATCACAAAACAGTGATAACACACACATACAAAGCATTACACATAGTATAAGAGAGAGAGTCACTACCTAATCCTTTCCCGACGTTTCTTGGCACATCGGGCTCACGAGGACGGCAAATATCAAATCCTGTAAACCAAGTTAGGGACAACCTGTCAATCTCTTTCCCAAGTTTTATCTCTATAATACTTAAGTTGATTATCACTATGGTCAATTAATCAAGTCAACTAAGGAGCTAAAGTGGTCAATCAAGCTAAAAGGCTAATTTCTAACCTCAAAGTTCCACAATATTACATTATGCCATAAAATCTTCAATTTTCGCATAGGTGACCAATCTGCCAGAATTTTCCAACATCTTTGAAAAATCATAACTAATTCTAGAAAAATAAAAATGAGGTGATCCCAAAGCCTATTGAAAGCTCTTGAAGTCCTCTTCATAGGAAAAATATGAATCACTACCAGAAATCACCACACAATTCCAGAATTACACAACATTCCATACTGCTCCAGAATTAGGTCCAGTTTCGACATCAAACTTTGGGCAACTATAACTCCCAGCTCAAAAACCGAAATGATACAAATCATATGTCCATTTTGAAGCTTGAAATGTGAAATTTAAGACTGGAAAGTTTCATAATTTTTAGACATCAATTGCTCATTCAAAATGTCCCTACAAACTGACTGCCCTGCACAGAGTTACACTTGACAGTTTTTCCAATTTTCAACCAATGTGTCCAATGGCTTCAAAATCAACAATCAAACCTATTCCCACATAATTTTTCGTGTAGAACACAATGGTAACATCAAAATGAACAAATTCCCACTCATTCCCCATGTCCTGTTTTGGCAGAATTTTAGGGTATTTCACAACAAACAACCACTTCACTATCTAATCACTAAGCTTAGCTCATTTGCCTCCAAACCAACATATAAGCACATATATAGGATGAAAGCTTCATGATCCCTAATATACCCTAAAAAAAGAAATTAGGGCTGTCACAATAGCCCACCACAACTCAGCCAATTAAAGCATCATATACATCAACATAATGCTCTTACTCACCTCTTGCTTCTTCTTGTGTTCTTTTCTTGATTCCTCAACTTTTGTTCTTGCAAGGTGGCTGAAAACTCCTCCTCTTCAAAAACAAAAACCATAGAAATGAAGCTAAGGAAGAGAGGAACAAGTTTCATGAAGGTCACTTGAGCCATAGATGAGGTTAAGAAGGTGAAAAATCAAGATTAAGCTCACCTTAAAACCTTGCTTTTCTTCCTCTACGTTTTTGCTGCTGTAACCGACTTGAGGAGAGAGGAAATATGTGACTTAATGATCAGATTTTTGGCCCCTCTTATCTCTCAAAGTCCAAATGAAAATATGGTGCAAAAGTAGATAAAAGATGTGGTGAAAATTACTTCACTTGGTTATATACTTATGGTGAATTAACTAAGGGTAATTTGCTTCAAGTTTCTCTTTCCTTCCTCCTCCCTTTTTGACCGAAATGTTTTCCCCTTTGTATACAAGATATCATCTTATGCTTGGCCTAAAATTGTTGACCAAGTCTTCATCTTCTTACTTGGTCTTTCATGTGCTTCTCTTTCTCTCTTTATTGTCACCATAAATAGCTCTTAAAGAACAAAAACAAATACTCCTTGATTTATCATAAATTTTGCCTCTTCAAATACATTACTTTAGTTGCAATATTTGACCAATTCAACATATTTTCTTTTCCTCCTCATGCCATACGAATTGTAGCCTTTGGAATAGCCAAAAGAGCTTCTTGAATCAATCATAATTCCAACTCTTCAAATATTACTTCTTTAGTTGAAATTGTTGACTTAGTCACCACCTTTTACAACTTGGTCAAATTGCCTTCACATGTCATATATTAATAACCTATATTGTCTCCTTATATCTTACGTAAGTCATGGCCCTTTGAAGGAGATGATGATCTTATAAAATATCCACTTGCAATATAATATTCAATTGCCAATTTTTTGCATGTGAAAATTGACTAAAGTCGTAACAAAATTTCTAGAGGTAATTCTGTCATTAATCCCACCATCTATTCTGTACATTTAGCCCTTGAATACATTTTGGGATATTACACCAGGCCTATGAACAGGCCAGGCTCAGGCCTAAAAATTGGCCTTCAACAGGCCACAGGCCAAGCTCAGGCCAGTTTATGCCTTAACAGGCCAAGCCTGTTAAGGCAAAAGCCTGGCGTGGCCTGGCCTGTTTCCACCCCTAAGTGTGAGCAATGCTTTGTGTCTTAAAAAACTGTGAGACTAAACTGCTCTCTAATTTGCATTCTTCTGCAAGATTTTATCTATTGCCAAAAGCAAACTGAAGTTGAGTTACTCTTGCAAAAATTACAAGGAAGGAATTAATTATTAAGGATATTTAATCTTACGGGGAACAAAAGGATAGAGCATTGTGTAGAAACATAACCTGCAAGAGTGAAAAAGCACAAAAGATTATAATCTAGATTTCATTTAGTAGGAAAAGGGAAGATTAAAAAAAAACAAAAGAGAGTGTTTATTGGATCAGACTGGTTAGGAATTAAAAGCAAAAGGTAATGAGAAAAAGGATCGAGTCGAAGCATTGCGTGATCAATATTTGTCCCCTTTATGTTTTTCTTCTTGCTTATATTTATTTTCATGTACTTGCACAGTAGCAATCACTGAAACAATTGATTGTTCCTCCATGCCATATGAAACGTAACTACTCTGAGAATTATGCTTGCAGTTGGGAGGATGACATGGTACAATTACCGTTGAACCTTAACTTTTAAGGGAAAATAACATTTTACCAAAAGATAAATCTCATTTTGGCCAAAGAAAAAAATAGATAAACCTCATTAGTATCAAGTTTTCCAACACCACGAGAGTTCGCAATTATTTTTCAGCTCTTGTTGGCACACACTAATCCCTCTAGAATCTAAGAGTGAACAATAGATATCTGAAAAATTAAAAAAACAATTCTGGCCTAAAATTTAATATTCCACTTGACCCTGATGTAAAACAACCCTAAACCATGCAAACTTTGTTCTCGTTATGAGCTCATCCAACTATTAAATGCAAAATATTAGTTTGAGCCTTTGGAACCATCAATGAGCAGGACAAATGACACAAATGCAATGAAAGTGCACCTGTCAGTGTCTTAGCATATTGCAAATAGATAAACCCACGCCCCAATAAAAATACCATGCTTGAAGAAATCGCCAAAAAATTAGGTAGAATAATTTGATGCAGTAGATGGTAATTCCAATTTTTTTGGGCAAGTAATGAAGAATTCTGTTCAAGTGCAAACAACCAACAGCTTACATGCTCATGTAAGAACAGAATAGGAATAATGTTTTTATGTTCTAATGCTTGACATTGAAGCACGTGTTTACCAAGTATATATCTTACATGCTCACAATAGCAATGCAAGCCGACAAGTAGATCAAGTGGTGACATTACATTCAGTGAAAATAAATAGAATCAACATGCATAAATTCCAATCTTCGTCATTTGACACATAGAGATAGAAATATAAAGCAAGAGAGGAATCATACCAGTTGAAGAACAAATGTAGCCATCTTCTTACAAGCTTGCCTTCTTCAAACCTATCACATTCAGGATGTAGGAAACCATGGGCAACGTTGCCATATGCAGCATCAAATGAATCACCTTGAAAACACGCTTAAACCCAACGCTGCCATATTGAAAACACTATTTCAGCTACTCTATCAAATGAATTTTTCTGTTTAGCTTTCATAATGTCATATATTCAATACTTCCTTAAAACTGAAGTTTATAATTAAACTCTGCAACAACCACAAAAATAAAAAATAGTTGGATCATCTCAAAATAAAATATTGCATTAGTCATAACTCATAAGCCATATACTGCCACATGAGTCATTGTAGATTCGAGCTAAGAGCATATTATAATCCAAGTTTAATCTAATCTAATTTGCCAATGACAAGTAAAAGATTTTTTTAATGATTTGCCATGACAGAGAGACCCTGTTTGTAGAAGGAAAAGATAGAGTATGAGTTGTGTTAGAAGATAGTATGATTCAAAGGGAGGGATGAGGTGTGCTATATATAATATGATGATGATGCTGTTGTTTTTCATTTATGGCGACACCAACCTAAGGACTGAAATTAACATCACAACAACACCCTGCAGGTAATTAATAGGACAGAGATAAGCACTTCGACTGGACTGGAAATCTTGCCATACTCATATCCATACGGTCAAAGGAGTCCTCTACTTGCCCATTGAGTGCAGTACATTAGAATTGTGGGGACATCGGATAAAGTTGGAATAATGTAAAGAAGAATAACATGATGCCTACATTAGAATATTGTGCTTCATAAACCTGGTAAACAACGAAAACAATTTGCATTATGTTAAATCATGAGCATATGACGTCTAGTTGGCATAACAATAGAAATAATTAAGCATCTATATAAAATAGCAGAATCAGGAGATCCTTTTGGGCACCACTAAGTCTTACTTTTATGTGCTAAAATTTGCAGCCTTACATGTTCTTAAGTATGGTGGTCTTGCCTGTCAAACAGAAACTATCATCATCAAATAAGTCATATTTGATATTTAAGATGCAAATGCCAAGTATTAACTGAGAGGAAGTAAGTAAAGAGGAATGGAAAATGGAGAAAATGTTGGAAGACCTGTGATGATTGAGTTTACTCATTAAAATTTGCTATCGCTGCCAAGAATATAAAATGAAAGGGAAATAGTATTCTGACTCCAAGAATCAAATAACATGAAGCAAAAACAGCCATGGCCCGGAGGTCTTGGAGGCTTTGCATCATCAAATGGCTCATTGTACTCATTACGAACCTAAGCACTGAAGGAAGATTCATGAGAGTGAGCAAGTGGAATGGAAAATAGAAGATTCATGAGAGTGAGCAAGCGGAAAAATATCCAGTAGCCGCAAATGGAAAATAGAGTTTTGAATCTTCAGCTATCCGGTGGCTTGTATTAATAAAATTATCAACTTCGCAATCTCAAGAGAATGAAGATTACAATCTTAGAGAGGAACTAAAATAAAAAACAGGGGAAATTTGTTAGGGTAAAGCTGTACCTCCTCTACCGCACGTCTCCAAACCGACTAAGATGCTTCCTTCCATTATGAACAACGCGCATCTAGTAATCGTAGGCATTTCGGACCTAAGGACTGAAGGAAGAATCAGGAGAGTGAGGAAGTGGAATCGTATAGAATGCCCGCTGTAATTTGGTTTGGCTGGGAGGAAATGACAGGAACTCAGGTTTTTTCCAGACGTCACACAAGTACCTGGGAAAACTGGTTCACAAATTTGAAATTTGAAATTTGAACAAAAAATTCAGATTGCGGGAAACCAAATATAGAGCTGATAAGTTCCCCGTGAGTGAACTAGAAAGCAATCTGGACCGTTGATTTCTTGTGAACAGTAACTTTGGCTAGAGAAAGCGATCTGGACCGTTGATTCCTTGTGAACAGTAACCTGCGTGATGCCTTGGTGGAACAGTATTTATATATATATATATATTGATACTTCTCCCTCGTATAGAATAAACATGTCTTTATTAGTTCTTCAGAAGCTATATCAATTTGATTATATATAAATTCTTAAGGAACTATCATTTATTATTACATGATTGTATAATTTCGCTACTTCAATCTTCTTCTTTTGATACATATTTAACATGAGCATGAAATATTTAAAATTATCTACAACATATATATTTTCTCATAATCTTATGTGATAACCCAATAAAACATAATAAGTAAGATTGCATCTCACATCCCAAATATAAAAATTACTTAACAAAATTAATCAATATTATTACTTAAATCAAGTACCAAAATTTTCGCTAACCTTGCATGTAATCAAATAATGAAACCAATCAAGACCTTCCATTACAATATATTTAAATATAGTTCAGTTTAATATATATTAACTTAACATAATAAAGCTTTGAATAAATTCACCAATCAAGAAGGAAGTAATAATTTGCTAACATTTTCCAATGTATGCATAACTATATAGTGAATATATAGATCTATAATTCGTACTTGATAATAATAGAAGTTGTTGAAAAAATAGTTAACACATCAGTGGAGCATCTAATAGCTAATACAATAAATTTTGCATAAAAAATTATTAATTAAGTTGATGAACCATTTGAATAGAATACATAATCATGAATCATGAATACTTATGATATTTATAGTTTTCATTTAAATTATCACAATATATATATATTGGAATTGGCAAGCATAGCGGAATAATTTTAAAAATTTTGTCAATCCCAATCGAGGATCTATCAATGGCGTTTAAACAGAGTTAGGAAGAATCGTACCTTTTCAAATTTAGGGTTTTTGATCTCTAGGAACCAACACTTTTGATCAGCTTCTTCCACCAGTATCTACATGAATGTTACTCCAACACGGATTGTGTGCTAGCGCCTCCAACGTTTGCTAGGGTTTTCTCATGGCTCTGAATTCTCATTCGTGTGTGTTTCTGCTCCATCATTTTTTATAAACCATGAGGGCTATATTAGAATTTCAAAATTAATCTTGATTAATTTTGAAATTAATTAACCCTTTAATTATCTTAATGAACTAATTAAATAAATTAGATTTAATTAAATCTGTCATATAATTTTAATTTAACCTATTTATTTAATCTAAATAATGAGTAAATAGATTTAACTTATTTTTATAAATTAAATCTGAGATATTATATCTCTATAATTTATCTAATAAAAATAAATTTAATAGCTAACATAATATAATAATATTATCATATATATATATATATATATATATGTGTGTGTGTGTGTGTGTATGTAGTTTGAAAATACATACATACATACATACATACATATATATATAATATTATTAATTTTCTTCTCACAAATTTAGTATTATATATATAAATATAAAATTGTCCACCCTAGATTAATTAAACATTGTCTCGTATTGGGCTATTCTTGTGTGTCACCCTGTAGGCCCATTAAAGTTGGTAGTGAGCCAATAACTATACTAACCCACAAGTCATAAGTGGCCTCTAGCAAGACATTACGACTACGAATTCATATGAGGATTGTTAACATGATGCAACCTGTCATACAACCATATCATGTCCCTTTTGTCACATGATATTTCGGTCAAGGATGAGGCATGGATAACGTCATCTTCCTGTTCCTGACCATTACTTTTCCAATTCTTGAGTAGTCTGACAATAGAAATGGAAACTCCTTTCCATCGTAGTATGACTTTACATTTCTCAGGCTCACTCATCGAGGGGCCTAGTAACATCTCTCTACTAGTGTGAGGGACAAGTTCCATCTTGACCATTCATATTCCTCTGCATGAAAAACCACTAAGCCTGATCATAGCTTTTATCATCACCCAGTCAAAGGTGACTTTTGACTAGTTAAAAGCTTAGCAACTCTCATGTAGGAATTCATGAGGACCTCAGGTCGCAGGGCATTGTGACGTGGTTATACATGAGATAAGCTTATGACTTGATCTATGCAGCTTTCTCATAGCGGGTCGATCCAGCACCTTGTACTTTTACAAGTGCCTGAGACTTTGATTCGTATCTCTATATCTTATCAAAGTCATACTGATCTTATTTCATCTCTGCTCCCATATAGATAACCGACAAGGGACATTTAGGACAATCTTTATGATTTATCCAAGGATAAAGTCATCATAGTGAATATGCAAATAATATGATAACATAATGGAGAAAATTCATTAAATTAATAATATTCAAAGTACAATGATTGACCCATAGGACACAATTTCCAACAATGTATATATAGCTTACACACATTACAAAAATGATTTTGTCTATATACTAAATCAACATCAATTCATAACATTATTTCCTCATAAACTTAAATAAATTCTCAATTTCTCATTCTAAATATGACACAAAAGTATATGATTTTTCTTTTTCTCTTAAATTTCACATAAAAACTAATTTACTTACAATATATATGTATCATATCAAGATTAATGTTTGAAATTTATATACAAATAATGCTCACATCTCATATATTTGAATTTATATAAAGAAAAAAAGGGGAAAGAGATGGAAGATAAAATTAAAATGAAAAGTAGGGGTTAATAATGGAAGAAAGTATCTTCATGTTTAGGGTATAAGAGTTGAACATTTATGGGAAATCTGTTAATAAACAGAGAAGCAGAAATCCCAAGAAGAAAACAAAGACTGGTTTGCGGTTTAACATGGAAAACTCCATTAATTACAAGATCATAAATCTTGTTTAATCCCTATATATATATCATGTTATATCATATCATGTTTAATGTATGGATAATCACTACTATAGATTTGGGCATTTATAACGTCTAATATATAATGATTACAGCTAATAAATATCATATATGTCGAGGCGGAGGTCGCACAAGGATATAATGCTTAAAAGTAAAGGTTAATTATGTGCATAATCATGTATTATGAGGCCGAATTTGTGAAAACACAATGTAAACGGTTGTGGCCAATACCATAATTTATTTAGTGAAAAAAATGACAGTTCTTAAGAAACAATCGTCATGTAACACTTACAAAAAATTCATCTTCCAAACACTTATATTAGTGAAGATAGAATATAATGGTCTTAAAAAACCACCGTCATCTAACTGTTTCATAACCCTTCATAATATTTTGACCTTCAATGTCATAACTCATCATAACCCTTCGTAATTCTGTTAGACCTTCATAAGTTATAAGTCATAACCCTTCACAATTTGTTGAATTTCTATTTAAACTCAACTTGTGATTCTTACTACTTTTCTTTATCGACCTCTTCCTTCTCTCCTTCTCTCCTACATAACGATTATTAAGTAAAATCCATAACTTAATAGAAGTTCAAATATATAAATAACGGTGGTAATTAGTAACTATCATATTTGTCTCACAAGAATGACAATTGTTAAGCAAAAACCTTCATGAAATAACAAATGTCGTGATGGTCTATTTGAAACCTTTCCCTTTCCCCCCGCTAATGATAATACTTTGACCTGGCCTTCATCTCCCTCCTCCGATAATGAGAATGTGGATAAGGATGAGGAAGAGGATGATGAACATGTTGATGAGGATGACAGATATCACCACTACCTTCCTCATCATCCTGTTCATCGTCCTCATCTTCATTCTAATCATTAGAGGAGAGAGATGAAGTTGAAAATTAATAATTCACAATTATTAATTAAGAATCGTAAAGTGTTTTTGCCAATATACTTAACGGTTCTAAGTTAATACTATGGTTGATTATGCAATTAATAGTAGACACCAATAAATTTAAAAAATGTCAAATACATAACGATTATTAATAATTAACTGTCACCATTTATAAAATATAATGATCTTTAATACTAAACAACTAGACTACTGATAATCTATGAAACCCTCTCAATATAAATGTCCGAAAACTAAACTCTACTTCTCTAGTTCCATTTTAACTTCTTAAAGCCAACTTATGATTCAACAAAACCTCATGAACAAATGTAAGAGAACTTATGATTCATCATTGGGCAAAAAACCAAAAGACGAACGTGTTAGGATCGGTAGGCACAGCGGAAGAATTTAAAATTTCTCCAATCCCAATTGCGGATCTATCAACGACGTTTAAACCGAGTTAGAAAGATTTGTACCTTTTCAATTTAGGGATTTTTGAGATCTAGGAGCCAACATGTCAGGTCTGCTCCCTCTATCGGTATCCACACGAATGCTCGCCAACATAGACAACGTGCAAGCCCCTCCAATGTCTTATAGGGTTTCCCTTGCGGCTTTGAATTCTCATACGTGTATGAGTTTTTTGCTCTATCCATTTTTTAACCTATGAGGGCTATATTTGAATTTCAAAATTAATCTTTATTAATTTCAAAATTAATTAACCCTTAATTATCTTAATGGACTAATTAAATAAATCAGTTTAAATTAAATCTGTCCAACATTTTTAATTTAACATATTTATTTAATCCAAATAAAGAGCCAATAGATTTAATTTCATAAATTAAATCTGAGATACTATATCTTTATCATGTTAGTTATTAAATTTAATTTATCTTAATACAATTAAATTTAAAACTAACACATTATAATAATATCATATAATATACACACACACATAAATATGTATTTCAAAAATACACACACACACACAGACACACACACACACACACACACACACACATATATATAATACTATTAATTTTATTTTCATGAATTTTATATTATATATATAAATATAAAATTTATCCACCATAGATTAAACATTATCTCGTGTTGGGTCATTCTTGTGTACGACCTTGTAGGTCCATATGAAGTTGGCAGTGGGCTAATAACCGTACTAACCCACAAATCGCAAGCGGTCTCTAGGAAGACATTATGACTACCCAATTCATATAGGATCATTAACACGATGCAACCTGCCATACAACCATGTCACGTCCCTTTTGTCACACGATATATCGGTCAAGGATAAGGCATGGATAGTGTCATCCTTTTGTTCCTAACCATTATTTTCTCGATTCCTGAGTAGTATGACACTAGAAATGGAAACTCCTTTCCATCAAAATATGGTCATATATTTCTCAGACTCACTAATCAAGGGGCCCAGTAATATCTCCACTAATGTGAGGGACAAATTCCATCTTAACCATTCATATTCCTCAGCATGAAAAACCACCAAGCTCAATTGTAGCCTTTATCATCACCCGGTCAAAAGTGACTTTTGACTAGTTCAAAGCTTAGCAACTCTCATGTAGGAATCCATGATAACCTCATGTCAAAGCACATTGTGACGTGGTTATACATGAGATAAGCTTATGACTTGATCCATGTAGCTTTCTCATAGTGGGTCGGTCCAGCACCTTGTACTCTTACAAGTGTTTAAGACTTTAATTCGTATCCCTATATCTTATCAAAGTCATACTGCTCTTACTTCATCTTTGCTTCAGCATAGATGATTGACTAGGGACATTTAGAATGATTTGTATGATTTATCTAAGGATACACTCATCATAGTGAACATGCGAATAATATGATAACATAATGGAGAAATTCATTAAATAATAATGTTTAAAGTACAATGATTGGCCCTTATGGCACACTTTCCAATAGAACGCCCTCTACCAACAAGCATTAAAAGTCTCACCTACGCAACCTACAAGCTCCATATGGTCTAGGTTTTATTGTAAGAACAAGGACACATGGACCAGTGCTTGAAGAAACTTACCTCTCTTATTTGCTCTTTGAACGACAAGGTGGAAAAGTTATCGGAGAATGAAGAATATGATTATGCATTAGATTCTTAAGACATTTCCATAACTTTTATTTTTAATTTTTTTATTTACTTTATTTATTTTGGTTGTAAAATGGTGGTTGCATAATGAACCACCAAGACTTTTAAAAAAGGTATGTACATTACGGTTATTAAGTAATAACCATCACTTATTAGAATACTATGCAAATACATAATGGTTGTACTTTGTAATCGTCATATATTTTCTCACAAGATGACGATTGTTACAGTTAAACGGACGTTAGATGAACAAATGGACTTGTTTTCCAACTTTATATTAGAAAAGCAACATAAAGGTTTCTCTTAAATAACTGTCAGCTAAATAGTCTAAACCTTTACACTTCCCGATGCTCATGATGAGAATACTCTGTGCTTCTTCATTCTTTGATGATTAGCATGACAACCAAGTGCCCTTTCATTACCCACCACTATGCACGACTGCTTCTCTTCAACTTCCAACATATGCAATGATGGTTTGAGCTCATCACTTCCAATGTATATAAACTCCCAATTTCCTTATGTTTATCGTCCTCCTTTGTTCTTTAAATCGCCAAGATGAAACACCATGCTAAAGACTTGCTAGAAAATCCACAACTTTATCTTCCTTATCTACCTCCTTCCCCTCGTCTACAACCTCTACCACCTCCTTTTCCCCGTTCTCCTCCTCCACAACCTCCGCCTCTGCTACCACCTCAAGTGGAGATAATAGTGCAGCATGGAGAATGCATTGACCATATAATGAGGAGGCTGGCTGTATATTTATTATGTTTGAACAAGAAATCCAATCTCATTCTTGATGAGTATGAGATTGGCCACCATGATTCTAACATACTCCCAGATTATTCAGGCTACTCCTCTGATGACGAGTAGCGTGATAATGTGCAGTTTCTTGTGAATTTATGTAACTTTTGATTCATTTAAATTGAAAAAAACAAAAGTTCCTAAATTTGCAGCATACCTCAGATCATCTATCAGTAACTAGTCATCAGAGGGTGATTTTTTTTGTTTTATTTTTATAAAATATAAAAATGTAATTATTTGGGCACTAGCTGCCCAATTTTTTTTGTTGAAAAATAATAATATACCTCATAGTTATTAACTAATAACCATGATATATGTATATATTAAAATAATAACATAACTCATGGTTATTAATAAAGAACCATAATAAATATAAACAAATAAATAACACCTTATCTATACAACCGTTATATAAAGTCTTTAGTATGACAACCTAAAAAATCTTACCCTTCCTTTTCTATTAAGCATTTGAAACAAAACACATTGACACTTAGTCTGTTCAAACGAAACTCGCCAACATCATAATCCTAGTACTCTTGTTGTCTTTTTCGACCATCAAGAGTTGTTTTTAGTCGAGCCTTACCATAAAAAGTCTTCATCTTACTTCTTAGTGACAACCATTTGTAAGACCCCAAATTTTATTCGCCAGGAGTATATTGTGATTATTTTATATATTCAATAACATGGTGAATATTTATGGCCAAAGGAATTAAATATTGAAAATTTAAAGGTGAATAGTATTTTCAGTGAAATCACCTGTGAAGCAGTGATTTTGTCATGTGGTTTTTGAAGACCAAATGATGAGCAAAATTATGAAATTTTATAGGGTGAAAGTAGACATCCCAAGCTTTAATTTGACAGGTCATATGAATCATTTAAAGCTATATGTAAAAAGATATGAATTTTTGAAGTTAGTCCCAAAAATCTGGAAAGTCTCTAGAGCAGCGGTAAAAGAAATGAAATATGGGAATGATATGCTTCCAGCTAGCTAAAGTCCATATTTTTCCTTGAAACTATACTCAATAAGGGTTCCATAGCCTTTGGAATCACTCCTAAACGATGTCTACAAAATTAGTTATGATTTTTCAAATTTAGGGCAGAAAATATGCTAGAATTGGCATTATTCTGAAAATTGAAAATAAAATGTGTTAGAAATTGATTAATGCAATTAAAGATGCCAAGTGTCAGGATCATATGAAGAAGGGATTAAATTATAATGGATTTGTATGAGAACATGTCAAATTTCATTAAAATAATGCTACATGGACATAGTAATTATGGTTAATGATGAAATGGTACACTACCTTGAGTGTGAAGTTGGATTAGTTGGACTACTTGAGTGCAAGGTTGAGTATAAGGTTGGGTGCAAGGTTGAGTGCAAACTTAGTGTATGGTTGAGTGCAAGTTTGGATTAGTTGGAAGAGAACTCATTTAGTTAGAAGAGCAAGAGGGGGATGGTCTTTTATGCTAACCAAGAGGGAGGAAGATAGTTCAAAGCCAACTAGAAGGTTAATGACATAGTTGAAAGAGATGAGATCAATTGCCATGTGTCAACATAAGATAGCATCTTGAAATCAAGGGATCACAAGAAAGAAAAGCCATTTCATACAACACTTTCTCTTCCCTTCCCTTCACACAATTCGGCGAAGACAAGAAAGAAAGGAGAGAGAGAGAGAGAGAGCTTGAGGAACTTGAAGAGTTAGAGAGAAGGAAGAAAAAGAAGCTTAAGGTATGTAGTGATTCTTAAGCATTTTCCCTTGTGATCTTGTTAGAAAACTTCTCTAAACTCCTCTTCTTCATATAATCTATGATTTTGAAGACACTTTTTGAGCTCAAGGAGATAGATAAAAGACGCTTAGAGAGAGAAAGTCCAAGATCTCAAGAGGTAACTTCATAAATCTTAGATCTATACAAGTATGAAGTTGTTGTTGCCATGTATGGTTGGTTTTTGTGATTTTTGTCAAGTTTGTAAATTATGAAAAGTCCTAACCCTAAGGGGTTATGCTTCCCAAATTTCTTTGAAACATGGTTAGGATGTGTTTGAATGAGTTAATAAAGGATTAGAAGTGGAAAAGTATAAGCTTTGGAAGCTAAAACACAAAAGTCCAATTTTTCCATTTTTTTGACCAAAGTTTTGGCTAGCACTGTTCTAGGGGGAAGGGGCTGTATTTTCATGAGATAGATAGTTCCATTGGATTTAATGGGTAAAAATAGGTGGGGTTACAGTTGGTCACTTTTTCGGAAAAGGCCGAAAAAGCATAATTACGAAAACGTGACTAAAACCCTAAATCGGGGTTGTCAAGGGTATTTTCATAATTTGACACGGAATTTGGTGATTCTGATCCCAGAAATGGATTCCTTGGGCAAAAATAAGTTAGGATAGCCCTAGTTAAAATTTTGGGAAAATGTGCCATCAGGTTGGGTATGGGGGGCCGGGCCAGGGTCTCAGGGGCATTTTGGTAAAATTTCACTATAGACTAATATAACAAAAAAAAACACTATGGAAGAGTCTAAAATGATACTTGGATAGGTTATGACCTATTTCTTATACATTTAATATTTTAGGACCGAGTCGAAAGCCAGAAGCGACACATTTTACGAGGCACACTAAAAAGGGATTGATAAGATCTTGAGGTAGGAACATTATCCTTCATACATCATGCTATAGTTATATGCTTATGTGGATGCCATTGTTTTTAAATGCGCTTAATTAATCAACATGATTTGCCTAGAGAGGGGCAGTTAATGCCAGAGGTGCACTTACACTGGGAGTTGGTGACAGTCCAACTAGGTGCAGATAGTGGGGCTGAGCCCTGCTCATGTATACATGATGATGATGTGTTATGATGATGTGCTATAATGATATGTTTATGTTGTTCATTAATTGAACGATAACATATTTCTATTGGCATTCCTTGGAATCTCACCTGTTTTTTTAAAATAAATATCTCAGTGGGTGCCAATGGGATGTAAGGAAAAGGTATAGATATGGAGAAGTGATTTGCACGTGTCTTGAGGTAAGGTCAAGGACGGTGGTTATAATTATTCTATTCTTAAGATATTTTGTAGACGAAAAGTGGTTAAAACATCTCAGCGGGTGCCAGTGGGATGAAAGCAAAGGTACATATATGGAGAAATGATTTGCACGTGTCTCGAGGCAAGGTCAAGGACAATGGTTATAATTAGTCTATTCTTAAATTATTTTAGGAATCTTGTATAAATTAGAATTTCTATTGTCTTTCTGTATTTTGTTGATGAACGACTTTAGATTGTAAATAAATGTTGTTATCAGTATAATTGTACTTTACTGTATGCCCATGGAATTCCTTCTTTATTACTCTTCGATTATCGAAATGGAAAATGGTGTTGACACCATGCTAGTCAATACCTTCCAACTTGTCTTAGCAACTACCAAGCGAGTTGCTTTTGCTTGCCCTAACTCACATTTTCGTCATTCGCTTGCCCTAGCTAGGTTGTATTTGTTTGGTGCCTTATTCTCCTTATTTAATCAATGTGCCTTTGTAAAGTCAGATGTGATAAAGCATTCAATGTGATATTAACTTGCTTTTGTGAAGTTACATTATTTTTAGAAAACCTATTATTGCTCTGATCGAAGGTTCATTTCCCATTATAGGAAGTTGTCAACCTATTGCTTTGAGTAAAGGTTCCTATTTTATTGATATTTTTTATGTAACTTTTGTAGATATGATCTTTAAGTAAATACATCCCCTTTTTTTGGAAGTATCTATATCTCCGCAAGTTACTTCAAAAAGTTCAATATGTGTAATGAATAAACTAGTTCAGGTGTACTGATAAGAGTCATACATTAACAAGCTCTATGAATAAACTAGTTTAGATGTATCGAGAGTCGTACAAGAACAAGCTCTGTGAATAAACTAATTCGAGTGACATGTTGAATTTATTGTTGTGAAGTTATGTTTTTTAGTCATCCCATTATTGCTCCGATTGAAAGTCTATCTCCTATCTTTCTATTGAGTAGGTGGCACCAAATTAAAAGTTATGAAATTCAGCATTGTGATTGATTAGTCATAGACTCCTCAATGTGATAGTTTCTGAGCTACTTGGTCTCATATATATATATATAATAGAATAGTACTTCCCATATCGAGAAACCATGCAATTTGGATGAATAAAGATTTTCTAGGTTTTGTGGCTATAATTAATCGCACTCATGATCTATATATATATATATATAATAATGTAAGTGTTTACCTATACTTTGTATCTCTTCATCATCAAGCCTGGAAAGCAAAGTAAAATAGGGAAAAACAAATACCACTATCAAAAATGGTAGAGGGGTATGCAAACCCTTGAACTCAAGGGTTTGCATACCCCTCTACCATTTTTGATAGGGGTATATGTTTTTTCCTTAGTGTCTTTTGCTTTTCAGGGGTGAATTCTTGTGAAGAGACACAATTATATATAGGTTACCAGTTGCACTATCACTTATATACGTCAATAGTTGCTATTGATTCTCTCTACAAAGCTTGAAATGTCTTGATCCATGCCAAATTGCATAACTACTCGATGTGGAAGGTATGCTATTCTATTATATATATAGAGGAGGTCAACTATCTCAGAAACTCTCATTTGAAGAGTCTTATATCCATACATCATGATTATTATATAAAAACCATAATGTATTATAAATGTTCACAGTTTAGAGTTATAAACCATTATTTATGTACTTAGTGCATAACGGTTGTCTATGTAAGACTATTATTAAATTTTATTAAAAGTCACGGTTCTTATATATAAAACTGTTATGCATGTTACTGAATAAATAAATGTTGTAAAATGAGACCGTTATGTATCATGCAAGCATTACCATATATTATGACGATTGTTTATGTGAGTTCTTTAATTATTATCACAGCAAGGGTAGATTATGGCCTCACCAAACCTCAATACACAACGGGTCTCATATTACAACTATTATAATAGGTCCATAATGACTATATGTTCGAAACTGTAATATATTTGTGCTGGGCTTTTATAGCGCCTGCATATATGACGGTTAGGAATTGTGATATATGATAGTTAATAACAGTTATATATCTTGATTTCTGTAGCAGTGAATATTTACACATACACCTCATATATTTAAAAATACTAATAAATTGTACAATTACATATAAAGAATATAATCAAACAATTGAAGGTTATATCAATTAATAAATACTAGAAACCTTTCAATTTGGGAGTTATAAGGTATAATAAGATTAACCATAAGGTGAAATCCTAAAAGCTATGGAATCTTATGAACATCCACACATCATAATATTTAAATTTAATTTCCAAATAAATTGGCACAATTTTAAAATAATCAATAATCACTTTTTGGTCTATTTGAGTTCATACATCATGTAACCCCCTTCCCACCTTAGGCTGGGATTTAGTTCCTAAACTCATAATTAAGTTGTAATTAGAGACCATAATGAAATTTGGGACTTAATAAGATACACTTTTGCCCAAAAATCGGATTTGCAAAAACATTTTTCAAAACTTATTCACAATGGTCTCAAGTTCTCAATACAAAATAGTACTGGCCTGAACAGGTGGATTCCATTTACAAATATCAGAGTGCAAATAAATTCCCGACTCACTCGGGTTCCATTCATTAGATAAGGGATTTACAAAGGCACAAAGCCACAATTCAATACCCTTAACTTGGGGATTACACAAAATCTATATATACAATTCCAAAATCTACAATGATAACCATTAATTCCAAAATACACTCCTAAACAGGAGCTCTAACTACTCTTCGTCGCCCGCTTGCCTCTCGATCCTTCGGCCCTGTCTAAAAGGTTTAATTTTGGGAGAGTGAGATTCTAAAGAATCCCCGTAGTAACAAGTCAATCATATAATGTACAACAATAATGCATGTAATCAAATCATCACCCACACAAGCAACTACAACGGCAGTTGCAGCGGCAATGGTTAGTATGACACATGTCATCCCTGACGATTGCTCACGCTGAATTGCTCACGCTGTATTGCATCACAACAGTCAACACAGTATAATTCACCACAGCTGGGATCCATATAAAGCATATCATATTCGTAAGCCACAAAGGCAAGATACACACACCCAGCCCACGGCTGGTTTTCACATACGCCGCCCTCACGGGTCGGATTCACAAAGATCCATGTCGATTACGATGGCAGTCCAACGGCCGACTAGAGATGACCACTGTCACTCCCTATACGGCTCACGCTGACCTGCTCGCGCCGTAATGGACCATGGCACACATTTCACAAGTTCAATGATAAGATATGCATACCAAAACATCATACAAGATATGAGAGAAAAGTCACTACTTGAGTTCTTCCGGACGTGTCCTAGCGCCGGTCTCTCCCGAGGAAGGCAAATATCAAATCCTATTTTCACAATTAGGGACGAAGAGTTATTCTCTATTCCAAGACTTAATTCACTTCATAATACTTAATTGGTTATCATTATTGCTCTTTTAGAGTCACTAAATACCCTTAACAACACTCCTAAAGGGTAGGAAGAACTATCCCAAAGATCCCCTTTTGGAAGCACAAAACTGAGATTTTTCACGGTTTCACTCGAGCACAGATGACCATGCTCGAGCACAGATTGTACGGACACTCGAGCACAAATGCTCTCACTCGAGCATTGGTACGGACAGCACTCGAGCACAAGAGAAAGTGAGACCGCGAGTGCTCACCCGAGAGCACAAAGAAACTTTCAGGAACTGGCTCACTCGAGCACAAAATCCTCACTCGAGCACAAGGCTAAATGCCTCACTCGAGCACCCTCGAGAAAAGTCCAAGAAGTGAGAACCCGAGAGCACACAAAGCTCTCCAAGCACAAGATCACTCGAGCACAGCCAGGTGTGCTCGAGCACACACCTCACACCCGCGAGTGAGAAGGCACACTCGTGCAACTTTCCCGCGAGCATCAACCCGAAAGCACAACTCTCACCTGAAGCACCAGCTCACTCGAGCAGACACCCAGTGCTCGAGTGAGAAGGCAATGCTCGCGAGTGTCAGAGCACACTCGTGGCAATCAGCCCGCGAGTAAAGACCAGAAAGCAACCCTTCATTCTGGACTCACACTATCACTCGAGCAGCCCCAAGCTCACTCGAGCACGTTCTTCCCTCACTCGAGCACAAAGCGATGTGCTCGAGCATGGCTCATAAAAACCCAGACAACTCGAAGCATCAAAAGGGAAAAACCGCCCAGCACTCGAGCAGAGTTCATCGCTGCTCGGGTGACCTTCATCCCTCACTCGAGCAGACCCCTTCTGCTCGGGTGATGTTCATACTTCACTCGAGCACACCCCTGTCTGCTCGAGTGAGTACGTCAGATAGCAGAAAACGCAGAAAACAGAGGCACTCTCCTTAACCTTTGCCCAATTGATTCCTATGGCCATTAAACTTAACCCAAAGCCATTCCCACACCAAAAACACCCAACAAATTCAATGGAATACTCAGAATCATCAAAATCCTACTCCATTATCATGGTTTGGGTTTTGGGCAATAATTTCATCAAAATTCCCATTTCATCCTAACATCATATTTCAATCTCTAATCTATCTATCTAACATAAACTCATTCCAAAATGCCATTCTCATGCCATAAACATACCAAATGAACAGTGACACTCATTTTCATGATTAGGCTAAAATTCCCAGAATTTATAAACTGTTCCAAATGGCATGAAACTTAGATAGATAGGTTAGTTTCACTCACCTTATCAACTTCTCCAAAGGGAGTTCTTGATCCACCAACAATCAGATTTTCGTGTGGCACCAAACAACACCAAATGGCCCAACTACACATACCAAAATGAAGCCCATGATTCAAGGATCAACATCTATGAATGGTGTTTGAGCAAAGAAGATCATTTACTTACCCAAAATCACAAGTTCTTCTTTCTCTTTCTTGCCTAAAACTTACGCCGGAAATGGAGGAAGAGAGGAGAGAGAAACGAGAGAGAGAAATGGAGAGATGGAGAGAGAGAAAAGAGAAAAGTGTTTCCTTGTCCTCATATGATCTCATCCAATGGCCACCACAATGCCACATGTCAGCATCTCCTTCATTCCCTCAATAAGCTCACACAAGCTAAGCACACTGGATCCCGACCCACGGTCAAAGAATCACCACCCTTGATCTTAAATACCACTCACATGCACCAATATTTCCAATTTCCACTAATTATAACATTAATTAATATAGTCCTAAATCACATAATAATTCCAATAAATTCATAATTATCATTAATAATCATGATTATCCCTTAATCAAAAATTAGGATATTACAATTCTCCCCCCGTTCAATAAATTTCGCCCTCGAAATTTGTTACACATCATGGGGCATAAACTCTGGAAATCTCTTTCTCATGTCCGCTTCCGCCTCCCAAGTGGCTTCTCTTGGAGACATTCCCTTCCAGACCACCTTCACGAACGGTAAGCTTCGATGCCTGAGCCTCCGCTCTTCTCGATCGATGATTCTTTCTGGCTCTACCGCATAAGTGAAGTTATCTTGCAATTCCACTTCTTCATACTCAATGATATGTTCAGGGTCCGGTTGGTACTTCTTGAGCTGCGAGACATGAAACACATCATGCAATCTACTCAAACTCGGGGGTAGGGCTATCCGATATGCCACCGGCCCGATTCTTGCCAGAATCTCAAATGGACCAATGTATCTCGGACTCAGCTTCTTCCGCTTGATCGCTCTCCCGATGCCTGTGACCGGAGACACTCTCAAGAAAACATGATCCCCCACTTCGAACTCAAGAGGTCTTCTCCTCTTATCAGCATAGCTTTTCTGACGACTCTGTGCTGTAAGGAGCCTCTTCCTGATAACTCGGATTTGCTCAGCGGTTTGATCAACAAGATCCGGCCCATACAACTTCCTCTCAGACAACTCTGACTAACACAACGGTGACTGGCACTTCCTCCCATACAGTGCTTCATACGGAGCCATCTGAATGCTCGCATGATAACTGTTGTTGTACGCAAACTCAGCCAATGGAAGATAATAGTCCCACTTTCCTTTGAAGTCAAGGACACATGCTCTCAGCATATCTTCAAGAGTCTGGATAGTCCTCTCTGACTGTCCGTCTGTCTGAGGATGGTAGGCCGTGCTAAACCTCAACTGAGTACCCATAGCTTCATGCAGAGCCCTCCAAAATCTCGAAGTAAACCGAGGATCTCGATCGGAGATAATATTCTTCGGTGTACCATGGAGTCTCACAATCTCCTTGATATAAATCTCAGCCAGCCTATCAGGAGAATATCCAGCGTTGATAGGTATGAAGTGCGCAGACTTCGTGAGTCGGTCAACAATCACCCAGATCGCATCATAGTTCTTGATCTTGGGCAGACCCATCACTAGATCCATGGTCACACTCTCCCACTTCCATTCTGGAATTTCTGGACTCTGAAGCAAACCTGGCGGTCTCTGGTGTTCAATCTTCACCTTTTGACAGGTAAGACACCGCGCCACATACTTCGTCACATCACTCTTCAGCCCTGGCCACCAATACATAGACTTCAAATTGTGATACATCTTGGTCATACCGGGGTGAAGAGTATACTGACTCTTATGAGCCTCATCAAGAATTCTCAACCTCAAGTTAGCCTTCAGTGGAACATAGATTCTCTTCTGGTAACGCACCAGCCCACTAGGCGACAAGTCATAATCTCGAGTCTCTCCTCGCTCAACTCTAGCTCGGATCGACTGAGCTAGCTCATCATGCATTTGAGCCTCTTCAATCTCAGTCCTCAGGTCATTCTCCCCTTGGACCACACCATAACTGGCACACAGGATTTCCTTCGAGAGATTCAAATCCCGAAAATCCTCTATCAGTTTCCATTCCTGGATCATCATTGTTGCCACTAGCACCGCCTTCCGACTCAAAGCATCCGCGACGACATTAGCCTTACCCGGATGATATTTGATCTCCAGGTTATAATCTTTCAGTAACTCCATCCACCGACGTTGTCTCATGTTCAACTCTTTCTGATCATACAGATATTTGAGACTTTTGTGGTCGCAGTACAGTTCCACTGTCACACCATACAGGTAATGACGCCAAATTTTCAATGCAAACATAATTGCCGCAAGCTCCAGATCATGAGTGGGGTAGTTCATCTCATGCGGTTTCAGCTGTCGAGAGGCATAGGCCACCACACGTCCCTGCTGCATCAGGACACACCCTAACCCCTGCTTACTCGCATCACTGTACACGATGTAAGCCTCACTGGGATCAGGTATAATCAACACTGGTGCCGTAGTCAATCTCTCCTTCAGCTGAGTGAAACTCCGCTCACAACATTCATCCCACAAAAACGGTTGATCCTTTCTCGTGAGCTTGGTCATCGGCAATGCAATACGCGAGAAGTTCTGAATGAACCTCCGGTAATAACCAGCAAGACCCAGAAAACTGCGAATCTCAGAAACAGTTTCTGGCCTTTTCCAATCAAGTACTGCTTCCACCTTACTGGGATCCACTGATACCCCGTCTCGAGAGATCACATGGCCAAGGAACTTCACTTCCGTAAGCCAAAACTCACATTTGCTCAGCTTGGCATAGAGTTGCTTTTCTCGCAAAATTCTCAACACAATTCTCAAGTGTTGCTCATGATCCTCCCTACTCTTGGAATAGATCAAGATGTCGTCAATAAACACAACCACAAACTGGTCAAGATACTGTCGGAAGAAGCGATTCATATAATCCATGAACACCGCCGGCGCATTCGTCAAACTGAAGGGCATCACAAGGAACTCATAGTGCCCATATCTTGTTCTAAAAGCAGTCTTCGGAATGTCCGCTGCCTTCACACGCAACTGATGATATCCCGACCTTAGATCAATTTTGGAGAATACACACGAGCCAGACAATTGATCTAACAGGTCATCAATCCTTGGGAGAGGATATTTATTCTTAACAGTTACCTTGTTAAGTTCTCGGTAATCGATGTAAAGCCTCAAGCTTCCGTCTTTCTTTTTCACAAATAACACTGGAGCTCCCCACGGTGATACACTGGGTCGGATGAATCCTTTCTCAAGCAATTCTTCAATTTGCTTCTTCAATTCCGCCATCTCGTTTGGGGCCATACGATATGGGGCTTTCGATATCGAACCCGCTCCAGGCACAATCTCAATTGGGAATTCTACTTCCCTTTCTGGAGGCAATCCACTAAGATCGTCTGGAAATACCTCAGGGAATTCATTCACAACAGGTATACTCTCTAGAGCTTCACCTGACTCTCCCTGAACGGAGAAAAACACCATATACCCTTGACATCCTTTCTTAAGATATTTCTCTGCTTTAGCCGTTGAAAGTAAGTTCAAACAGGCATTTACATTGCTATCCCGTTGTGCACTACGGAAAGTGATTCTCTTATTACCACAATCAAGCAATACATCATTTGCTGTTAACCAGTCGAATCCAAGAATAACTTCCAGTTGTTGAAGTGGCAAACAAATTAAATCTACTGAAGACTCACGACCCTCAACAACTATCACACAATTTAAACAGGCTTCGGCCGTCACAGCCTTGACACCCATCGGCGTCGACACAACCAAATCAAATGGTAGTCTATGCACATACAATCCCAGGCGCTTTACACAGTCATAAGCTATAAACGAATGACTTGCACCCGAGTCGAACAAAGTATCTAATTCATTGTCATCAAGAAGAATTTTACCTTGGATCAATTCAGGCGACTTCCGGGCTTCCTCATGTGTCATCGCAAACACTCGACCCTGATTCCTGGGCCTTTGCTCTACCGGCTGTCGTGGGCACTTTGAAGAAATGTGACCCACTTGCTTGCAGTTGAAGCAAATCACCTCTCCAGCACAGGTTTTGCCCGGATGATACTTTCTGCACTGATTGCACATCGGTCCTGCTGGAGGTCTCTGGTCACTACGACCCCCAGGTTGGTAGGGCTTCTTGCTACCACCCCCATATGAGGATCCTTGCCCCTTCCGCTTCTGGGAAGTATTAGCCTTACTAGGCTCATTCCGGCTACCACTACCCTTAGATGGGTACAACTCCCTCAAGTTATACTCCACAATTCTACACTCTTCCACAGCTTTATTGAAGTTAGTAAACTGATGAGCAGCTAACCTTTTCTTCAATTCGCGCCTCAAACCCCGGATTAGCATAGCGGAGCTCCACTCCTCATTATCTCTTTCCCGAAGGTAGGCAGAATACCGCGACAATCGAGTGAAACGGGAAAGATACTCGTCAAAGCTCTCTGTATCTCCCTGCTTGATAGCTAGGAACTCAGACTCTTTCTCAAGCCTCACCGACTTGGGGAAATACTTCTCGTTGAATTGTTCTTCAAATACCTCCCAAGTCAATGGTACATTCCGGTTTTTCAATGAAGTAGCGATGTTCTTCCACCACCGGTCTGCATCCCCTTCTAGCTTATACACAGCTAGTTTTGCCTTGACCTCTGTAGGGCACTCGAGGACTTCGAAAATCTTCTCTAACCGGTTCAACCAGTCCTCAGCAGCTTGGGGGTCAAACCTCCCCCTGAACACCGGAGGCATATGCTTGCAAAACTTGGAGACCAAAGAATTCAAGTCTCTTCCCTTACGAGCCGGCACCCCTTGAGACTCTTGGTTAGGCACCGTGTGAGATAGGGATTCATGAGATCCATTGGACCCCTCAGCTGTCTCCTCATGATGAGTCTCTGGTCGAGTTTCCTCACGAGTCGACTGGGCCCTTTCCTCATTTCGCTTGGCCCTTTCCTCTCTGAGCTCTTCTCTCAGCTCAGCTATCATGTCCCTTTGTTCCCGTACGAGATCCATCATCTCTCGCATTGGGTCAGGAGGATTGTCATTCAACTCCTCCACATCTGGATCCCCTTGTCTGCCTCTAGGGCGAACCATGTTGTCCTTTACTCTACAATGATTCACCAGGTCAGTACCAAAGCAAAGGTATACACATAATCCATAAGACTTAGATATATCTACAACTTAGCAGAGATATCCATGTGTATACACAACAAGTACTTATCAGTCATTAAGCTACCCTAAACTCAAAGGATTAAGGTCAACTAAGGAGCTATCCTAGCAAATGCTCACCTTGCCAGGAACTACAGCTCTGATACCACAAATGTAACCCCCTTCCCACATTAGGCCGGGATTTAGTTCCTAAACTCATAATTAAGTTGTAATTAGAGACCATAATGAAATTTGGGACTTAATAAGATACACTTTTGCCCAAAAATCGGATTTGCAAAAACATTTTTCAAAACTTATTCACAATGGTCTCAAGTTCTCAATACAAAATAGTACTGGCCTGAACAGGTGGATTCCATTTATAAATATCAGAGTGCAAATAAATTCCCGACTCACTCGGGTTCCATTCATTAGATAAGGGATTTACAAAGGCACAAAGCCACAATTCAATACCCTTAACTTGGGGATTACACAAAATCTATATATACAATTCCAAAATCTACAATGATAACCATTAATTCCAAAATACACTCCTAAACAGGAGCTCTAACTACTCTTCGTCGCCCGCTTGCCTCTCGATCCTTCGGCCCTGTCTAAAAGGTTTAATTTTGGGAGAGTGAGATTCTAAAGAATCCCCGTAGTAACAAGTCAATCATATAATGTACAACAATAATGCATGTAATCAAATCATCACCCACACAAGCAACTACAACGGCAGTTGCAGCGGCAATGGTTAGTATGACACATGTCATCCCTGACGATTGCTCACGCTGAATTGCTCACGCTGTATTGCATCACAACAGTCAACACAGTATAATTCACCACAGCTGGGATCCATATAAAGCATATCATATTCGTAAGCCACAAAGGCAAGATACACACACCCAGCCCACGGCTGGTTTTCACATACGCCGCCCTCACGGGTCGGATTCACAAAGATCCATGTCGATTACGACGGCAGTCCAACGGCCGACTAGAGATGACCACTGTCACTCCCTATACGGCTCACGCTGACCTGCTCGCGCCGTAATGGACCATGGCACACATTTCACAAGTTCAATGATAAGATATGCATACCAAAACATCATACAAGATATGAGAGAAAAGTCACTACTTGAGTTCTTCCGGACGTGTCCTAGCGCCGGTCTCTCCCGAGGAAGGCAAATATCAAATCCTATTTTCACAATTAGGGACGAAGAGTTATTCTCTATTCCAAGACTTAATTCACTTCATAATACTTAATTGGTTATCATTATTGCTCTTTTAGAGTCACTAAATACCCTTAACAACACTCCTAAAGGGTAGGAAGAACTATCCCAAAGATCCCCTTTTGGAAGCACAAAACTGAGATTTTTCACGGTTTCACTCGAGCACAGATGACCATGCTCGAGCACAGATTGTACGGACACTCGAGCACAAATGCTCTCACTCGAGCATTGGTACGGACAGCACTCGAGCACAAGAGAAAGTGAGACCGCGAGTGCTCACCCGAGAGCACAAAGAAACTTTCAGGAACTGGCTCACTCGAGCACAAAATCCTCACTCGAGCACAAGGCTAAATGCCTCACTTGAGCACCCTCGAGAAAAGTCCAAGAAGTGAGAACCCGAGAGCACACAAAGCTCTCCAAGCACAAGATCACTCGAGCACAGCCAGGTGTGCTCGAGCACACACCTCACACCCGCGAGTGAGAAGGCACACTCGTGCAACTTTCCCGCGAGCATCAACCCGAAAGCACAACTCTCACCTGAAGCACCAGCTCACTCGAGCAGACACCCAGTGCTCGAGTGAGAAGGCAATGCTCGCGAGTGTCAGAGCACACTCGTGGCAATCAGCCCGCGAGTAAAGACCAGAAAGCAACCCTTCATTCTGGACTCACACTATCACTCGAGCAGCCCCAAGCTCACTCGAGCACGTTCTTCCCTCACTCGAGCACAAAGCGATGTGCTCGAGCATGGCTCATAAAAACCCAGACAACTCGAAGCATCAAAAGGGAAAAACCGCCCAGCACTCGAGCAGAGTTCATCCCTGCTCGGGTGACCTTCATCCCTCACTCGAGCAGACCCCTTCTGCTCGGGTGATGTTCATACTTCACTCGAGCACACCCCTGTCTGCTCGAGTGAGTACCTCAGATAGCAGAAAACGCAGAAAACAGAGGCACTCTCCTTAACCTTTGCCCAATTGATTCCTATGGCCATAAAACTTAACCCAAAGCCATTCCCACACCAAAAACACCCAACAAATTCAATGGAATACTCAGAATCATCAAAATCCTACTCCATTATCATGGTTTGGGTTTTGGGCAATAATTTCATCAAAATTCCCATTTCATCCTAACATCATATTTCAATCTCTAATCTATCTATCTAACATAAACTCATTCCAAAATGCCATTCTCATGCCATAAACATACCAAATGAACAGTGACACTCATTTTCATGATTAGGCTAAAATTCCCAGAATTTATAAACTGTTCCAAATGGCATGAAACTTAGATAGATAGGTTAGTTTCACTCACCTTATCAACTTCTCCAAAGGGAGTTCTTGATCCACCAACAATCAGATTTTCGTGTGGCACCAAACAACACCAAATGGCCCAACTACACATACCAAAATGAAGCCCATGATTCAAGGATCAACATCTATGAATGGTGTTTGAGCAAAGAAGATCATTTACTTACCCAAAATCACAAGTTCTTCTTTCTCTTTCTTGCCTAAAACTTCCGCCGGAAATGGAGGAAGAGAGGAGAGAGAAACGAGAGAGAGAAATGGAGAGATGGAGAGAGAGAAAAGAGAAAAGTGTTTCCTTGTCCTCATATGATCTCATCCAATGGCCACCACAATGCCACATGTCAGCATCTCCTTCATTCCCTCAATAAGCTCACACAAGCTAAGCACACTGGATCCCGACCCACGGTCAAAGAATCACCACCCTTGATCTTAAATACCACTCACATGCACCAATATTTCCAATTTCCACTAATTATAACATTAATTAATATAGTCCTAAATCACATAATAATTCCAATAAATTCATAATTATCATTAATAATCATGATTATCCCTTAATCAAAAATTGGGATATTACACATCACCCATGAACACTTACCAATATCATAATATCAAGTAATAATTTCTCCCTCACAAATTAATCACAATAAATTTAAATTTAAATTTAAACACTAATCAAAATTAAAATCATTTAGCCTTCTGGGCTTACAATTATTTTCTTTTGGTTTTACAATTTCATCATCTTTTTCTTTAACTTATTGCTTTAAGCATCATGATTACTTTTCACACTTTTCATAATATCTCATGGTCTTTTTGGCTTCACAGCTAATTTGTTCTTTACTTTTAATAAATTGATACATATTAGTTTATATGACTTCTAGTCATATTATACCATTTTTTCTTTCCATATGACTTCTAGTCATAATATAACATTTGCTTATAATTTTAATGACCTTAGAAATGTTATTATTTTTATGACTATAGTTCAATAGCCAAGACAAAATATTATTAGCTTTCAACTATCAATTCCACCAATACAATGTGATCTTGTTCATTTTCACTCTTATAAACATGTTCTTTGCTTTCAATAACACATCATCAATTTCTCCAAATATTGGTCTTCAGGACCATAACAAAAATCTTGCAAAGCAAAATAGCTTTTTTTTTTTTTTTTTTTAAGTTTGATATTTGAACCTTTAGCTTTTAGTGCTTTGATATTTGTAGCAATTAAATCATCAAAATGCCAAAGTTTTTCTTGTCAATCATGCCATTTAATGAAATCAATAGTGTTCTTTTTATATAAGAACTATATTACAAAGGTGTTGTGACTTCTAGTCATCTAATAAAAAAACAAAGAATATTTGGCTTATGGCCATTCAATAAAATTAAAATATTAAAAAATAAATTAAGTAAAGTCAAATTCATAAGCCCATGATCATATAGATCATATTATATAATCATATATATTAATACTATTATGTATTAATGTAATAATAAACGAATGAAAATAAAAGATTGACATAATGAAATAAAAATAATATAACAATATAAATAAATCAAATGTAAATAAAATAATAATAAAATAGATAACATAAAATAATGAAATATAAACAATAGAATATAACATAAAATGTAAATAAAATAATGAAATATAAAGATTAAATTAGTAAATAAACAAATGAAATATACATAAAATGAAATAGCACAATACAACAACATAAAATGTAAAGGATACTATAATATAAAATAAAGAAATATAAATGTTGCATAAATAAGAGATTCTTGGGAAATGATAAGTGAAAGTGAAAAAACCTTGCGAAGGAGAATAAAGCAATAATAATATCTAATCTAGTCATGGAACTTGATGTATAAAAAAATAAGTAAAAGGATCTCTTTAATTCTATATAATGACTTAGATTATCCTAGATAAATCAAATAGATGTATGGTAAAAGAAGGTAGGGAAAATCATTAAGCTAACGATGAGAAAAACTTTGTGTTGATAATGTGTTATAAAAATAAGAAAACTAAAGAGATGAGATGGGGGATGAAGAAAGACAAGAGAGAATTATAGAAATGATGAGTGAAGAAGAACTTTCATTCATATAGCTTTTCCATGTACGTCAAACTCTGTGTCAAGCCTTTGTTTAAAGGCCTCAAACCCTTGCAAGAGTTACAACGTTAGAAACATAGGAAGTAATCTACATTATGATAAAATATAAAACCATTGAAGGTTATGGCTATTAATCACAAAATGGAATCTTAAGAGTAAGGATGGAAATAGGCTTGGCCCCTAACAGGGGTCTACGGTCTAGCCTACATAAAGTCATAAATGTAACACCTTATGTCCAATAGACCCAAATGAGTGCAAAAGAGTAGTGAAATCAATTATGGAACCAAAGTTCAGTCCTGGACTAAAACTTACTTTGAAAACACGTTCACAACTTTCAAACCTATCTCAGGAGGTGAACCTGGGATTGGTAGGGAATTTTGAGTGTAATAAAATTTTTTGAAATAGTTTCATAAATATGCACTATCTCACTAAGTCCCATTAGTACTTGAATCCATTTTATCAGAGTATGCGAGCATATTTTTTCTTACATCTCATAATATGTTCCTTAGTTAATGTTTCATCGTCAAACAAAAGCGCTATCAATATATATAGTCACCGTTCTTTTACTAAGCTACCAATACTTCTGGTTCTACTATTGTACTATTGTCAGGTTTACATAGTTATGTATATCATATACAGTTCCAAAAATAATCAAAATACTTAAAACAGAAAACCAACGACAAATTAAGTCCTTTAACTTCGTCCTTTAGATGTCTGTATTTACCTTCTTGCTCTATGAACTACTAGCCTGTACTATAGATTTATTTAGAAAAAGAGTGAGATTCAAAAGAATCTCAGTAGTAACAGTTAATCAATCATATAGATATAACAAACAGGTAATCAATCGTATAGATATAACATCACAAAACATGACATATGGTCATCATACGAAAAAATTATCACAACAGTATTCAACGCATAACATGCAGTTCATATATCACCATAGCGCTAGGCATATCACATGGCCCCAAGTGTAACCCGTGCAATAGCCTCGGGCATCCACTCATGCATCACAGAACATCATATTAGCCTGAGCGTCCACCTGTGCAATAGGCTCCGAGTGACCACCCCGCATAAACAGAATGTGCCAGACAATTTGTGATGAATCCATAAAACATGCAGTGTATCTTGTTAACATATGAAAGAAAATTACTACCTGGTCTCTTCCCTTGAGCAATATCAATTGTTTCCCGGAGTTCAGGCATGTCTTAGATTCCAGACAGCGGTCAGGTCCTATAATTAGAGTTTTAGATGACAAATTATTATTTGGTCCAATTCTCTTACAATCCAAGCACTTATATTGGTTGTCATTAATGTTAGAATGCTAAATCAAAAGTAAAGTCAAGGTAGCCCGACTACCCCAAGTTGGTTAACTTCACCCCTAAAGCTCTACTTAATTACCTAGTGCCTTTACATTTTCATTTTCACTCTTGTTCTTAATTATGCCAGCTTTGCTTATCAACTTCAAAAATTCACCATTAATTCTAGGGAACTCCAAATTGGTTGGTTCCAAATTCTATGTAAAGCTCTTTCAGTATACTTTCACACAAAATACTCAATTCTGGCCATTACAAGCATAGAATTCCCACAATTACTCCAAACCTAACCTGTTCCAGATTCCATCCCAGAAACAGGACCTAACTTTGAAAAATCATATTTAATTGTATAGATGTCTACTTGTGATGATTCCAAAGGCTATGTGACCCTTAATAAGTCTAGTTTCAGGGAAAATAATAGCCATTACACTTTTAGATACATGTCAATACAATATTTTACTTAATTGACCACTGCCCCCAAAATTCTCCAGTTTTCCAGAACAAACTTTGAAAATGCATAACTTCCATCACACATCCAAATGACTCATTACATATCAATTTAAAGCTTGACATGTCTACTATTATACTGGAAAGTTTCACAATTTTCGGACATCATTTACTTATTTAAAAATGTCGCATAAACAAACTGCCTTGCATAGGACGCACATTGGTAGTAGTGTAAGTTTTGCAATATGTGGTTCCATTGATCCAAAATTACAACCAGAGCTATTCCTCACACATTTTGTTATTCTAAGCACAATGGTAATATCAAAATCATCAAAATCATAAAGCTCCAGCCCCCTAAAGCCTTGACCGAACAGGCCCCCTTTTTACCAAAATTTCCAAAACCGAATTTTGTCCAACAACTTAGTCTAGGATCATCATAAATCATCATCTAAGCACCAATACATGATTAAATCATGGTTAAACCTCCAAAAACAGCCCTATCTGAAATCATGAACAGTACCCACCCCTAAGAATACTCATCCAAATAACAATCCAGTTGGTTCAAAACGAAGCCCATGCTTGCCTTTACCCATTTTCATAATTTGTTCAGTATTCCCGTGGCACTCGGACTGGCTAACTGACATAAGACAACTCAGATGAGAAATATGAGACTATAGAGTTGAAGCTTATAGTGAGTACAAGAAGTTTCTTGAAGGACTACTTGACGATATCGTATTTCGGGGGGGTCGAAATTGGCTTCGGTATGCAGGAAAAGTTACTATTCACTCATCCTCTCTCCTCTAACAATTTTTTGGGATTTTTTCTATTTTTCCCTGATTTTTTTATGACTGGCTAAAATTATAGGGCTAGAGGAAGTCATAAAAAGTTTTTGCCACGTGTCAGAATCCTATGGTGCCACTTGTTCGTTGCTCCAATCAAATGGTGACATGTGTCATTTGCTTTAATAAAGTAGTTCCCACCTCTTTTCCTAGGTTTTATCTGTATGTTTTGTTAAGGAAAGTGAGAGTTTGATGGTTTTCCCTGGCTCTCGAGTTCAGTGTTTGGAAAAGTTAGTTGGGTGGCCGGTTCAGAGACCAGTGGGTTTCCCAAGCTCGGGATGAGGTGGCATCCTCTGGTGATGACAAATAAAAAGGTAAAGTCACTTCACCATCATTGGGGACAAGTTTCATGCTCCCATTTAGCCAACACATAAAGTAAAAAGTAACTTTATCATTAGGGGACAAGTGTCACTTGGAGATTGCACCAACACAAAAGTCCAAAAGCACTTTTTGTCCTTTCACTATAAGATGGTGCTATGTGTCCACTTTATCAGAGGAAGGAAAGTTAGGGGTTTTCCCCATGTCCACCTATGATGTGTCATTTTTTGTGGTCACCACATATAGTAAGATTAATTTATTTAATTATTACTTTATGAATTTGACTAATAGAATTTTGCCAAATGTGCATTTTCT
Source organism: Inga laurina (assembly GCA_963855925.1). NCBI lineage: Eukaryota > Viridiplantae > Streptophyta > Magnoliopsida > Fabales > Fabaceae > Inga > Inga laurina. Next base: position 12,446,607 of record OY979710.1, read on the forward strand.
TGGAAAATGGCGTCACATACACATATACTTGGCACCGGTGGGCTTTGTTCGACTAATTATATTTACAAGCAATACCGGGTGTTCACATTTTAGTTTGTTACATAGCCTCGCCTATTGAGTAAATAGGTCAGGCTTAGGTTCATGCCTATTGCTAGGCCTGTTTAGATAAACAGGTAAGACCTATTTTCATAAGACCTAGCCTATAGGCTTACATACATGGCCTATTTAACTTTTTTTAATTTATAATAGTATATAAGTATATATAATATCATCTAAATAATTTTATAAATTATTTATAAATTTACCAAAACCTTTATTCTAAGTTTCACATTCCATCATCATAACACTCAAACATTGCTTTCGCATCAATCATTCACCTTACCTCTCTTCTCTTCAATCGCTCGAGATGGTGACGCTAAATCACTCACTCTCCCCTGATTTGGTCATCCACTAAAACATAATAATTGCTATGAGTTTATTATAATGCTAAATGCAATATTATAATTTTAGTAAGAGGAGTTTGTGCAATTTATGTGGGAAGAGTAAAAGAGGTAAATTCTAGTTTTATATGTTGCTTGTTATATTTGGTCGATTTTAAAAAATATATCTCAGTAGTCAATAGACGATTAGTTTTTCTTATTCCTATTTGCTTGAACAATTGTTGTCACTAGACATTCTTTTCTTTTTCTTAGTAAGTCCAAATATTACGACGAGAATGTATGTTAAGCGTTTAAAACATAATGTAGGATTATAAATAAGCGTGAAGGGTTATATATGAATTTGGATGCATAGGCTTTAAAGGTTATTTAAAGGCATACATTTTAAGTAGGCCTTTAAACATGCTTCAAACCTTGCCAGGCCTTTTGAAGGCCCATGCTTAGGCCTAAAAAAGAAACCTACATATAGGCCTAGGCCCAGGCTTTAAATCTTTATTGTAGGCCAAGACTTATTTAGGTAAAGCCTAGCCTAATTTCACCCCTACCTAAGAGTGAGGGGTTATGGACATTCAGTCATACAATATTTACATCAATAAATATATAAAAGAGTAAAATACTCTAATCATCTTTCTGTTTTACTTTAATTACTAGGACCTCTTTTCTACTTTAAAAACATACACTTAGATCTAAACCATTAACTCCATTAGGAATATTACAAGAAGATTCTAAAAATATATTTTTAATTAAAATTTATATTAAAATAAATTGTATTTACTAATTTGTCCTTGACCCTATCAAATCCCTAATTCCATTGTTGCAGTATCGAAGAGAAGTGCTACCATGGAGAATTATAATAACAAAAAGGTACAAACTTAGTTGTCTATTCCTTTAATGCCTGTAAATACTGTTTGGCATATCAACATGTTTAAAGCTTTCTTTTAAATTATTTTGTATGATCAAGACCTTTCTTTTTATTTTCCTTATTTTTTTTTTACAAATAGTTATTTGGTTAATGTTTATAAATGTTTGTAGCAAAAAGATGTGTTTAAAAATTACAAATTTAATCAGGTCAAAAAAATTATAAATGTAAATTATTTATATAATATCTTTAACTTATATTTTTTATGCTATATGATAACAAAAATGTGTTTGATATATGTTTTTATCCATTTTAAAAATCCAAATTAATTATTTTTCACGAAAAATGATAAGAATAAAAATAATAAAATTTTATAATATAATAAAAATTAATAAATGTTAAAAAATATTATAATTTTGAAAATATACATTGGATTTATTTTTTTAATGCATATTTTTTCTTGGAAAAGATAAATGTTTAAATAATTATTTTTTTAAATAGGGGTATTTGGTAAAAAAATTTGGGAGTCAAACTTAACGGCTGACTAACGATTGAATAAATGAAAAAATTCTTAAAAATGTAATGGAGGTTTTTATACCATATATTTTAATTCCAATGAAGATTTATATGAATTTTCAAAATAGAGGGAATGCCCGTATAGTTAAGTAAAATAGAAGGGTGGTCAGAGTATTTTACTCTATATAAAATCCAAAGAAGGATGCCATATAATTTACTGACAAAGAAATACAAAGCTTAAAAAATTTAGGGTAAAAAAAGTCTGTCTTGGTCAAATCAACTTCCATAATCTTCTAAAATTTTACTGTTTTACTGATAATATTGAATTAATTTGAATGGACAGAGATATATTATTCTTGTGGTATTGAAAATATCATAAAAAATACTCTAAAATATTTATTTTTCAAACTTAAAAGCCTATAGTGACGAAAATCAAATTGCTAATAACTGATAGATTTTATTTGGTATGCCATGATTAAACCTTTGAAATAACATATTATTTTAAGTTTAGATATTAAATCTTATCAGTGAGTTTGCATTAACTTTTGGAGAATAAATTTTAAATAAAATAAACTTTGGAGTAGAATAGATTTTGTAAAAAAATGATATTGAAAAATAAAATATTTAGATAGTTGTTATTATAATATTTTTCATGTTTAAATTACTTCCAAAAATATAAGTGAATATGATAATTACATGAATTATAAGAAGGCAAATAAAATTACATGAATTTTATATTTTATTTTGTATTTTTGGTACAGGCCAGTCTGGTACCCAGAAATATCTTGCGGGTGCAATTGGGTTATTAAATGACAAAAATCACTTAGCAATTATGACGTTAACTTTTGGGTGTGTCATTATATATATAACTTGAAAAGTCCTTTTTTCATTCAATCCAAACACGCACTTATATTTAGATGGACATAGATTATTCTTGTGATATTGAAAGCCTCATCGTAAAATAGTTTCAGTTTTTAATTTTTCAAAATGAAAATGTTATGGTCAATGATAAGTCCCTCCTTTAATTTTAGTGTTAAGGAATAAGGAGTGACTATGGTGTAGTTGGTATGGTTGAGATGTTACGAATTCTTCCTTTTGCTCTTTGTTAACTTTTAATTAGATGACAAAATTGATTGAGATCAAGAAGCCTCTTGTGATTCCTTAAGAGGAATTAGAGGCCCAATAACAAAAACAAGAAAACATACCATAAAGATTACTTTCTTTTTTCTGGATATATAAAATCAAAGGACTATACTTTAATCACATTGTTATTTTTTTGTTTTTTGCATTTAGATTTATAGTTAATTAATAATAATTAAAAAATAGGACACATTGTTACATATGATTGGAGAACTTGATGAACTGGATAGAAAAAATTTGATGCAAGTATTTTCCACAATCAAAAGCTAAAGCAGCTTCAAAGCTATATCACATTGAATGCAATCCATCACAAAGCTAGGAGTAGTGTCGAGCAAGTGAATTCCATAAGCAAAATTGCGCGCCTCCGTCGCCAATCTATCGGCAGCCTCATTTGCTTCTCTGCAACACCAAACAAGATTCACGTCCCAGTCTTGGTCCAGTCTTCTTTGAATATCTTTGAGAAGGTCACCCTATGGATGATCTTCATTCCATCCCATTGAAATCAGTTCCAAAATGTCCTAGCAGTCTATCTCTATTAAAATCGTTTGCCATTTCACCTCCCAGGCCCTTTTTAATCCCCACAACATTGCCTATCCTGAACATGAAACCATCCACAACTGACTCCTCATGGTCCCTTGCTGTACCTCTGCAAGAAGCAAATTAAAGCTATTCATCCCAACGCTCGAACCTTCTACATTATATTTAACAACACCCACAGGAAGAGGATGCCACTGAAACACTTTTTCTCTACTCATAAAATCCACATAAAGATTTTTATTTGAACATATCATGATTGCACGGGCTTGTGCTAAAACCTGCAGAATTTTCAGTGATCCCTAAAAAATTCCTGTATTTTTTTTTTTCAACCATATCTGACGACTCATCACAGCAAACCAAATCGCGACCACCTAACTCCCATGACGTCACACTTCTGGTTTAGGTTCCACAGTACCCATGTATGGGGTTGAGACATTGAGAAAAACTTGGCACGTATTTGTGGTGGAACAATTACCTTCTATCCCGCTTGAGCATGTTTACAATCCTTTAAGGGCATGCAAGGTTCAATTACACCTTCACAAAAAGCACAATTAGAGTTGCTTTGCTGTCCCCTCTTGGACCTTGAAAGATTAGTCAAAATCCGCACCCTACAGCACAATCATAAGAAGTGTTTGCACTGATGAGGAGCTGAAACCTTCCAGATCTTACGCCAACAGCTAAAACACCGCGAGATACGTTGCCCGCATACAAAATTATATGCTAATTTCACTCTAAACTCTCCATTTGAGGACAATCTTCAAACTGGGATATCCTCTCTACATCCATTCGTGGTATATATTTACCTGGTTCATATGTTACAGGATCATGCTCGGTAGGAGTCCATTTAGTTTAGACCAATCCAAACCACCCAATTCAGTTAGATTCTCTGCCACCGTCAGATCTCGGATGCTATCATCAATATTTCTCAACACGTAAACACTGAGCTTCCCATGATTTGGTAACCATGTGTCCTCCCAGAAATTAACATGTTTTCCTAGCTACCATCCCCCAATTTCCTCTCATCAGTGCCCTTCAGTGTGCTACTACATGCCTGAGATTCATTTGTACGCTTTACAATTTTAGGAAGAACAACCTCCCCACACTTTTATTTCTCTCACAAAAACTGAACCTATTACGCATCTCTTCGTCGAACCATCCCTGAACGCAACTTCATCATAAAGGCGATATTCTGTCTCCTCGCACTACGTAGACCAAGATCATCATCTTCCTTGTGTTGACATATATCTTCTGATGCCACCAGAGGAATTTTCCTAGATGAATCAGTACTCCCCCACAAAAAAAACTTATACATTTCTTGTCAATCTCATTACAAATATTAACAGGAAGTAACATCGATTGCATGGTATATGTTGGTAGCTGAAGCCACTGAAGAGACCAATGTAACCCCTTGCCTTAATTAGCGTAATTATAATTCGATGACGCATAATAAAATGAATTAGAGACCGTCGAGTAACTTAAAACTCATCTAAAACTCCCTCCTTGTAGTAGGGATTTCACGAAATTTTCAAAACTTCTTTCCAGTCCTGGTCTCAAGTTCACACATCGAATATAATTACCTATACAGTTATATCACATTTAACATATTGGAGTGTACAACTTAATTCCCGGCAACCCCCGGGTTTCATCTATATAGATCTATAGGGTTTTAGTTCCCAATTAGGGGATTACACCATCATGTACTCAAAAGCTATTTACAACTCAAAAATATCATACAGTAATCCCTATCCAAAATGAATAACCAACATGGCCCGAATCAAATGTCCCTATAGGGTCCCCACCGCTCCGGGTTGTTCGCTTTTCTCTTGAGCCACTTGCCCTGTCTGAAATGTTAGTCATTGGAAAAAATGAGATTCAAAAAAGTCCCAGTAGTAACAATTTATTCATACCAAGTATAATCACATAGCATGTAAGCAAATCAGCACATAATAGCAGCAGCACAAATCACACTCCACCCTCATCCCCTTTTACCGTCGAGAAGGCACACCGTCCTAACCGAACCGTTGTTAGCGACTCAGGGACTGTTGGCGTGGCAGTGCATACAAATAGCCTTATGGCTCACATATAGCCTTTCGGCCCACAATATAGCCTTTCGGCCCACATAATCACAAATATCATGCCCCATCCTCATCCCCTTTTACTGCCGAGAAGGCTCACTGACCTTACTCGAACCGTTGTTACCGACTCAGGGACTATTGGCATGGCGGTGCAAACACAATTTCACAAATATTGCAGCATTCGAAATCGTCACAAATCAATGATATAACACATATACAATGCATCACATATGGTATAAGAGAAAGAGTTACTACCTTGTTCCTTCCTGACGTTCACTGGCACAGTAGGCTCTCGAGTACGATAGATATCAAACCCTATAAACCAAATTAGAGACAACCAATCAATCTCTTTTCCAAGTTCTTAATTCCATAGTACTTTAAGTTGGTATTCATGTAAACTCTTTAGGTGGCTATTTAATGCCTAAACATATGCCTAAAGGGTTGGGAGAAACTACCCCAAAGATCCCTCTTTGGAAGCAAAAGCACTGATTTCTGGCTGATTCACTCGAGTGATAAGGGACTTGCACTCGGGTGAAGGTGGCTCTCACTCGCGAGTGTTTGACAGAGAGCACCACTAATGACTTGAAAGTGCTCACAACACTCGAGCATAACGGCCTGCACTTGAGTGATGACCTCAAATTCACTCGAGTTCCCAAAATTGAAACACTAAAAGTGTTTGCCTGAGAGCACACCCAACTTAGAAGAGAAAGCTCACTCTAGAACTACCCCTACCACTCAAGTGAGAACTTAACACTTGCGAGTGTCAGATCACACTCTTGGAAGTTAACCTGCGAGTGCTTGACCGAGAGCAACCCTTAGCATGAACATACACTTACACTCAAGTGAAGCCATTTTCACTCAAGCGATAGCCCTTACTACTCGCGGATTGAAAAGTGCACTTGCGCTTCCCACTAGAAAACCCAAGCAAAATGTAGAAGAAAAAGGGAATTTATGCTGCTGCACTCTAGTGAGACCTCACTCACTCGAGTAACATTCATCAGAACCCAGAAACGCAGCAACTGATAGAGTTTTCCAGATTTACCAAAACTGATCCCAATAATTCCAAAACTTATACCAAAGCTCATTCCCACACAAAATCTCCTAAAGAACCTATTGGTAACCTCAAAACACCCAAATTTCCCTTACATCAACACATTTTCAACTCTAGTTCACAAGATCACACAAAACCACAAATTACCAAAATTCCTCATTCAACTCTAGTTCTCAAAGTGATTTCCTTGATTTCACAACTTCCAAATTTTCTTAAGCTTCCAACCACCACAAATTAAAATTCTGAAACTATGGCAAGGAAGCCCTCAACACCATGAACAACTTTAGTGAATATAAGATGAGCATTTGAAGCCAAATACCTACCTAGAGTTCAAACCCTTCCTTTTTCTTTCTTATCCAAGCTCACTGGAAATGGAGAATGAGGAGAGAGATGAGATGATGGTTATGATGATCTACTTCCCTCTTCCCATGTACCCCTTAACCGATTAGAATAGAGAGAGAAGAGAGAAAAAGAATTTGACCAATTGACTTTCATCTCATGGCCAATCTCTTGCCACTTGTCATGATCTAATTCTTCCCTTGATGAATTCATATACCTACACATGCATAGGATTCCACCTCTTGCTCAACAAATCCTAGCCATTGATCTCAAGTTACCTATGAGTCTCCTCTTCCTCTTCGGTAACTGACCAATGGGTTAGTAAATTTTACCATTTTGCCCTTGATTAACACAATATGCATTCTACCATCATCTGGCACATTTCATATCACAATTCACATCATATACTTCAAAAGTGTTTAACTAACATTAATTACATTACTTTTGAGGTCATTAGCCCTTAATTATAATTTAGGATATGACAACCAACATGTGTCTGGATGCCATTCATAACGCATTAGTCTTCGAATTAGCTAGTCACACATCACCTTATTCAAAATATGCCGATAAGTCCCTTTACTCACTCTATAATGATGTAAAGGAACCCTCATGTAGTTTCCCTGATCCGCCGTAGGTGTGAAACCAAAGAACTCACTAATCTCCCTTTGTCTAATATGATTAACATTATGTGAGAAAAAAGATCCTTGACTTCAATGCATCCACTTTCTCTCTTGAAGCCAAACAAAAATAATCAAAACAGACCTTGGGGTTTGTTTAGTTTGAGGGGAGGGGAAATTTCAAAAAATTTCCCCTCCCCTCCCCTCAAAACCCTTCCCCCAAAAATTGGGGGTATTTGGAGGGGAAGAGTGATATTTTGTCATGTGAAGACCATTATACCCCTACTTATTTCTATTATTCCCAAACTATCCCTTCCTCATTATTATAATATTTCTACTATGTATGAAAAAGCAAGATTAAATAAGGGTAAAGTTGTCCAAATAAAAGTATTTTCCCTCCCCTCCCTTCCTATTAATCAAAAGGGGTAATATTAAAATCTCTCCTATCCCCTCCCCCTTTATTAAAATCCATCTCATCCCCTCCCCTTCGTTGAACCAAATAAACCCTTAATCAACCCCATCAATTTGTGATTTGCTTTAGCTAATAAAATCAAATGATCCATAAAGAACATATGTGAAATTGTTATGGCATTTGTAAACCCCTACCGTAATTATATCTGAAATACGCAATTAAAGTGAACTAGAGACCAATAATTATCAAATAACATTTACTAACCCATCTATCAGATGGGGTTTTCGCAAATAACCTTCGAAATCATTTATAACCTGGTCTCACATTCACATTCCGAATACTATTACTACACCAAGATAAATCACATTTAAATATATCAGATTACACAATATAATAATCCTGTTAATCCCGGTTCCATATATTAATCAAAGCCTTACAAGGCACATTAGCCTATATACAATTACCCAAATAGGGAATTACTCAATCTATCTCATATACATAATCAATCCTCATCAACATATATACAACCAAATCCAAGTACAAATATCCCAACTATAATGATAACCAATTACCAAAATGATAACCCGAAGGAGTCCTCGTCACCCTTGGCTGCTTGCTCCATCCTCGATCCACTACCCTGTCTGAAAGTTTAGTAGGGAAGGGTGAGATTCATGAGAATCTTAGTAGGAAACAATACAAATATGCATGTACGATAAATGTTTAATGCATGACATGCTTGCATCACATAACTCATGCTAACACAATGACAAATTTGTAAGCTCAATGCTTCAAGCAACATATTGATAGCCATAGTATAAATTGAAACATAGCTTTAAATTACACATAAACATGCAAAGCAAAGACATGCACCAGCACACTAACACAAATATCAAATACATGCAGGAGAGATATGTTCCCTACCCTAGTTCTTCCATGTAAGCTCCAGCTTCGGCTGCTCACGATCAGGGCGATCATCAAACCCTATAACCAAAACATGGACATTGGGTTAATCTCTTTTCCAATTCCTTAACTTTCAAACACTTAAGTAAGTTATCATTCATGACCTTAGGTGGTTACTCAAAGTCTAAACACATGCCTAAAGGGTTGGGAGAAACTTGACCAAAGATCATCTTTTGAACTTTAGAAACTTCATTTTTGGCTTCATCACTCAGTGATAGATGACTCGTACCTGAGTGAGGATGGCTCACTTGTGTGAGTGCTTGACCAAAGGCATAACTAGAAACAAAAAATACCTACAGCACTCGAGTAATGGCTTCACACTCACTCGAGATCCACCGAGTGAGCCTCAAGAAGTGACCACCTGAGAGCCACAGAAAACCCAGAGCCAGAAGTGCACTCGAGCACTAGCTCTGGCACTCGAGTGATGCCATAACACTTGGAGTGTTAGCTCACACTATTAACAAACCAAATGCGAGTGACAACCCGAGAATCGGCTCTTAGTACAGAAGCACATGATCACTTGAGTGAGACCACCTTCACTCGAGTGATAACCCACATCATTCGTAGGTGAGGAAGTGCACTCTTGCTTCTTCCATGAACAAGTGCAACCAAAATTGAAGGGGAAAGGGAAAATATGATGCTGCACTCGGGTGAGACCCTTGTTCACTTGAGTGAGGCTCTATCAGAAGCCAGAACGCAGCAGATATCAGAGTTTTCCCAACTCATCCAATATTTTTCCAATGGTCCTAAAACTCTAGCACAAAGCTATTCCCACATAATTTCACACAAGGAACACATTGGAAACCTCAAAACAACCAAAATCACAACATAATAAAATTTTCTCCCAATGGTCACACTTATCACACACATTACCAAATTCCACAACTTTTACTCCTAATGACTCAAATCAATTCTAATGGCATCAAAACACACTATGACACCATTTTTACCACAATAATCATTCAAATCATTCATTTCACAATTATACCAAAATTAGGGAAAATTCCACAAATCATAAAACTCATCCAAATATCACAAAACTTAGATCAAAATGGTACAAATACTCACCTCTTCCTTTTTCCCAAGCCAAATCCTTGATTCTTCATCTTTCAACTTTCCTCAAGCTCTCAAAACACCTTCTTTCATAAATCTAAAACCATAGCAATGAAGCTCTCATCACTATAAACAACTTTAAAGAAGAGTGTTTGAGCATAAGAGATCACTAAGCAAGCCAAACCTCACCCTTTTCATTTCTTTTTCCTCCTAAGCTTCTATGAAAATAGATGAAGAAGAGAGAGAAAGAAAAGGATGAAGAAGGACAAGATTTTTGGCTCTCCCAAGCACACACCACCGACTTAGAGAAGAGAGGAGAGATGGAAGAGCTTTTGAAACTTTGACTTGATCTAAGGGTTCACATCATGCCACTTGTCACCATCTCAACACACCTCCCATGAGCTCACATACACACATGCACATGGGATTCCACCCTTTGATCTCTACACAAATCAATCACAACTATTGATCTTCACGTTACCAATGAGTTTCCTCTTCAACAACCGATCAATTGGCTGGCAACTTTACCGTTTTGCTGCTGATTATGGTAATTCACACTGAATCATCACCAAACACATTCTAATCTCAAAGCATATCACGTCCTCCAAAAGTGGTCATTTATAAATAATCACACCCACTTTTGAAGTCATAATCCCTTAATCGAATTTGGGATCCTGCTAAACCAAGGCCTAACAGTCCACTTAATCGAGGCTTAATCTCCAGCCTCAAGTCTCAATATTCAAGGTATTAAAGCATTCTTTTTAATTTTAATGGCCGGTAATGACCAATTCTTACTTCACACTGTATAAGATGAGTTCATTTTTCATTACTAAAACAAATAAATACAGTGACAATGGATCCTCTTGCCTGGTGCCTTAATTTATTTTAAAAAAATCGGTCCCTTTAGATCCATTCCACAAGACCTACATTTCTACTGAAGACACAAAATGTTTTACAATTTGTATAAAACGAGGATGTGCCACTACCTCTATAAGGCATTTTATAACAAAACCCCATGGTACACAATCATATGCCTTTTCTAAATCAATTTCAAAGAGCATAAAACATTTTTTTCGTGTTGTGCATCAAATGAATCACTTCCTAAGTAAAATGATATTATCCGAACTTAGTCTACGAGCCATAAAACTACACTTATTGGGTGATATAAGCTCAAGTATTACCAATTTCAATCAAAACTGCAATGATTTGGTGATATAATGTAATGCCCCAAAATGTTGTTAAGAGCTAATGACTTCAAATGTGATAAAGCTTAAATTGAACCCTAAGTATAAGGGGGGCGCATGGTGGAGGGAATGAAATGAATAATAAGATGTGTTTGGGTGTTTTAGTAAGTATTGTGATAATTAGAGGTAAAAGGGGAATGTGCTGACCAATTGGTCAGTTAATGAAGAGAAAACTCATTGGTAACTCAAAGATCAATGGTTAGGATTAATTATCAAGAGATCTAAAGGGTGGAATCATATGCATGTGTGCTTATGTGTGTACCCATGGAAGAGGAAATAAGATCATGACAAGTGTCACCATATGGGCCATAGGATCAAGGTCAATATTTCAACTCTTTCACTCTCTCCCTCAAAGTTGGCCTACATGTATGGGGAGGCCAAAAATTTGTTTCTTTGTCATCATCTCATTCTCTCTCTTCCATTCTCCATTTTTGTTCAAGCAAGGAAGGAAAGAGAAAGTGAAAGGTGAGATTTTGGCTTGTTTGATGTCCTTTTTAGCTCAAATCCTCTTTATTAATCTTGTTCATGGTAATTATGGTTTCATCATGGTTTTAGATTTTTGAAAGAAGGTGTTTGAGTGCTTGAAGAAATTAGAAGGTTGAAGAATTCAAGAACTAGCTTTGGAAAGTTGAAGAGGTGAGAAAAAGCTAAATTTTGATATAATTGTTGTGGCATTGGTTAAGTTTTGGAATTTGTGAATTTTCCCTTGATTTTGGTGTAATTTTGGAATGGATGATTTGGATAGTGTATTGTGTTGGAATAGGTGTCATAATGTGTTATGAGAATAATAGAATTGGTTTGAAACCTTGAAAGCAAAGTTGGTCATTTAATGGTTTTGGATTGCAATGTGTTTGGAAGTCTGGAATGTGTCATTATGATGGAAATTTGGTTGTTTTTGTGTTTCCAATGGGTTCCTTATGAAAATTTGTGTGGGAAAAAGTTTGGTTGTTGATTTTAAAGGCCATTGGACATATTGGTTAAGATTTGGAGGATTTTGTCATCTGCTGCGTTTTAGCTTCTGATAGAGCCTCACTTGAGTGCATTAGGGTCTTACTCGAGTACAACATCATATTTTCTCTTTCCCTTCAGTTTTTAGTTGCATTTCCCTATTAAAAACAAGAGTGCATTTCTTCACTTGTGAGTGAGATGGGACCTCACCCGAGTACACTTTGTATCACTTGAGTGTGCGTTCATCTTTACACTACAAGCCCGCTGTAATGCCCAAATTTTTGATTAAGGGCTAATGATAATTATTTTGAATGGTTTGCTGAATTAAAGTTAATTTGATATTTGAATTAATTATTGGAAATGCCAAACACTCTATATTTTAGTATAATTATATGACAAAAATTATTTGGGCTAAATATAAGGAAAACAACGCATGAAGAAGAGGAAAAGAATTTAAATTTGTGTTATGTGGCAACTTAAGATAATGTGTCAAGATCAGTGGAAAATTAGAAGAATGGAAAATTGTCAGTCAATTAATCAATGATTAATAGAGAAATTAATTACTAACTAAGAAGAAATGAGATGTGTAACTAAATGGCTAATAGAGTGGTTAGAGTTACTAATTGGTTACTTACTTTTTGAGAACCAATGAGGTGGAGACATGTGTCAAGCTTATATAAAGAGAGAGTGGTTAGAGAAAAGTCAAATGACATTATTTTATCATTTCTCTCTCTCTCTTCCCTCCCCATTTTTGGCTGGACAAGGCATGGGGGTGCAAGAATCATCATTCCACCTTCTTCACACTCTCATTTCTCTCTCTTCTCTCTCTCGTGCATGCTGCCATTGGAGCTTAAGGAAGAAGGAGAAAAGTTTGGTATTAAGGTGAGTAAATGATTTCAAATGCCAAGACTGTTCTCTCTAATCTTGTCCCTTAGGTTGAGGGCTTTATTTCTATGGTTATAGATTGTCCATTGGTGTTGGTTTGTGCCCTCAAAGAAATCTAGAGGTTGGAAGACCAAGAAACCTCTTTAGGAAAGTTGTAGAGGTGAGTAAGATACACCTTTCTATCTATGTTTTGTGTCAAATGATGAAGCTTTGAATTTCTAGGAATTTTGGCCTTATTTTCAAAAATTAGGGTCATGGAGAGTTTAGTATGCTATGGTCATGGAATTGTGTTTTGGTATGTGTTTTGAATAGATAGAATTGGTTTGAGGTTGAAATGTTAAGTTTGGTGATTTTGGGATTTTGGTGTTGGATGTAGCCTAAAACAAAGCATGATAATGGAACAAGAATTTGGTAATTTTGATGTTTCCATTGGATTCCTTGTGCAAAGTTATGTGAAGGTAGCCTTGGTTGAGAATTTGGGATTATTGGAAACACTTGGGTAAAGTTTAGAAAGTGTTGTCAACTCTGCTGCATTTTTGGCTTCAGATAAGCCTCACTTGAGTGATCGTGGGTCTCACTCGAGTGCAGCATCATATGTTTTCTTTTCCCTTTAGTTTTTCTATTGCACTTCCTTGCAAAAAGTGAAAGTATTTGTCTCACTTGCAAATGTTGTGAGTTCTCACTTGTGTGAACCTTGTCTTACTCGAGTGCAGGTGTATTTGATACTATGAACTCGCATCTCGAGTTGTCACTCATAGCCAATTTTCATGAGTGTGTCTTAACACTCGCAAGTGTTAAACCATAACTCAAGTGCCAAGGTCCTTGCTCGAGTGCTCTCCTCCTTTGAAAGTTTCTTTTGCTCTCGGGTGAGCACTTCCTAAACCTCACTTTATAGGACTCGAGTGAGCATTTAGCTATTACTCGAGTGTTGCTTTCATGACTCGAGTGCAGCAAGCATTTCTTGTTTCTATCGTGGCTCTCTGCCAAGGACTTACATGAGTGAGCTTTCATGCGTGAGTGTAAATTTTCTCATCACTCTAGTGAGGCCTTCTTCACTCGAGTATAGCAGTGAAAAATATGCTTTTGTACTTCTAAAAGGGGATCTTTGATATAGTTCTTCCAACCCTTTAGGACTTTGGTTAGAGACATTTGTAGCTTCCTAAAGGACATTAATGATAACCAAATCTAAGTGTTGAAGTCATTAAGTATTGGAATAGAGAATAATGCTTCGTCCCTAATCGTGAATTACAGGATTTGATATTTGCCCTGCTCACGAGAGACTAGTTCCAGAGCAAGCACTAAAGGACCAAGGTAGCGACCTTTCTCTTATATTGTGTATGATTCTTGGTATGCATAACTTTTCATGAATTGTGTTTGTTGTGAAAAATACTGCATGAAAACTTGTGAAATGTGCCGTAGTGTATTATAGCGTGAGCACTTCAGCGTGAGTAGTCATAGGGGGTGATGCGTATCACACCTACCCCTATCGTTGAACTGTCGTTGTAATTACCGAGGCAGTGTTGGGAAATTGTGAATTTTGACTTTGAGAAATAAGCCAGTAGGCTATGTGATTATGAAATGTGTCATGCAGACACCTGTTATTGTGGATTATGTACATATGAAACATGTTGTTGTGTATTGCAGCATGTGTACTTCAACGTGAGCAGATGTAAGGGTAATGTAAGTTACACCTGCCCCTGCCGCTATAATTGCCATTGTAGTTGCTTGTTTGATTTTTTGTTATGATTTGCTTACATGCTTTATGGTTGTGTATACTATGAGTGAATTGTTGCTATCGGGATTCTTTAGAATCTCACTCTCCAAAACAAATTTTCAGACAGGGCTATTGGTTGTAAAGAGAAGCAGGTGACGAAGGGCGGATAGAGCTCTGGGCTTGTAGTTAGTTTTTTGATTTTTTGGTTATCATGTAGAAATCATTTGAATATTTTGTTGGGAATTACATGTATATATAGGAGATATTGGATTGATTGTGTAATCCCCTAGATTGGGAAACAGATTATTGGCATTTATGCCCTGTAGACCATTAACTGATTAATAGAACTCGAGTATGTCGGGAATTCACCTTGTACTTTGATATTTATGAATGGAATCATATTGTACAGGCTAACTGAATATATTAAAATGTGAATATGAGACCATTGTTGAATAGGTTTTTGAAAGGCGTTGAAAACCTTGTTTTGGGGAAAAGAAAATTATATAAGTCCCAATTTATTCCGTGGTCTCTAATTCAAGATAATTAGGTGTTTTGAACGTAAATCTCGGCCTTGGTTGGAAGGGGGTTACACCCGCATCTCGGGGTAACACTTGCAACCAATTTGTCAAGAGTGTGTATTAGTACTCACAAGTGTTATGCCTTCACTCGAGTACTAAAGTTGTTGCTCGAGTGCACTTCCTGTTTTAAGTTTTCTTTGCTCTCGGGTAGTCACTTTCTGTGCCTCACTTTGTAGGACTCGGGTAAGCATGGGGCTACCACTCGAGTGTTAGGTTTAGGACTCGAGTGCAGTGATCATTTTCTGTCTTTATCGTTGCTCTCTGTCAAGCACTTGCACGAGTGAGCCGTTGTCACTCGAGTCCGTCATCCATCACTCGAATGCATTAGTTAAAATCGGTATTTTCACTTCTGAGTGGGGAGTCTTTGGTCAAGTTTTCCCAACCCTTTAGGCATGTGTTTAGGCTTTTAGTGGCCACTTAAAGGTCTCAAATGATAACCAACTTTAAGTGTAATGAAAGTAAGAATTTGGAATAGCGATTAATCCGTCGTCCTTGATTCTGGTGTATAGGATTTGATGTTTGGCCTACTCGAGAGCAGCCTGTGCTAGAACACACTCGGAATGAGCAAGGTAGTGACTCCTTATCTTATACTATATATAATACATTGTATGTTTATAATGTCATTGAATTGTGTATATTGCGTGGAGTTGCATTGCCATACCAATAGTCATATGGTAGCTAACAACGGTTCGAGTGATCGCAGTATGCATCCCCGGTGGTGAAAGAGGATGAGGGTGGGGTATGGAAATGATTTCATTACATATGTAAAAGGCGAAAGGCTATTTGTGAGCCGTGAGGCTATGCGAATTACAGTGTGCGCATGTCAGCGCGAGCCATTCTAGGGTGTGACATTGGTCATCTCTACTCTAGCCGTTGGTATACCATTGTAATTATGAATGCTAGAAGGCAATGTGCATATATGATAGCTTGTGTATGCTATATTCGTGTTGCTATACTACTTGATGATTTATTTGCATGCTATGTGCTTATATGTGGTATGAGTGATTTGTTACTACTGTGATTCTTTTGAATCTCATTCTTGCCATTGACTAACCTTCAGATAGGGCAAGTGGCTCTAAGGGGAAGGAGACAACCAAGGGCGGCTAGGACTGTTGTAGGGATGTAACAATGGTTGTTGGTTATCGAATTTTGAATCGGATTATTGTATATATATTTGGGATGTAGAGTTGGAATGATATTTTGTAATCCCCTAAATGGGAACTGTGAACCCTTAATGATTATATGAAACCTGGGGGTTACCATGATTTTTGTTGTACACTCTAATATGTATAAATGTGATTTAATTGTGCAGGGTAATTATATTCAAAATTTGGATATGAGACCAAGTTAATTGGATTTTGAAAGGAATTTGTGAAAACCCTATCGTGGATATGAGATTTAAAATGAGTTTTTGATTATCCATTGGTCTCTAATTCATTTAATTACGTATTTTTGAATCATAATTACCGATTGTAAGGCAGGGGTTACATATAAGTTCAAGTATTACCAATTTCAATCGATTTGCCAATACTTTAGCACCACTTTATAAATCATTTTGATTAGACTGATGGGCCGAAAATCTCAAAAAGGCTGAGGCACATCTATCTTAGGAATTAAAGCAATATTAGTCCCATTCAGTTCCCTTACCTTATCCGGTGACATAAAAATATCTTGAACCATAGAGATAATAGTCTTACCCACTATGTCTTGTTGACTCTGAAAGAAAAGCAGATTAAGACCATCTGGCCCCTAATGCCTTAAAAGCACCCATACTAAACAAAGCTTGTTTAACCTCCTATTCCACCAGTAGCGCACCAAGAACATCTAATTTACCTGCACAAACTTATGGAAAATGATCACCAAAGTTAATGTTAGATATCGGTTCTTGCTCTAATGTATATAATTTCTGAGAAAAATAAGAACTTGCCTTCTTTAACTCCTTCGAATCATAACACCATTCCTCATCCTTATCCTTTAAAGCTAGATTATTTTTACATTGCCTATGCCCTTTCATTACCACATGAAAATATCTAATATTCTTATCACCTTGATGGTACTACTTGCATCTTGACCTCTAAATCCACATTAGTTCCTCTTAGACTAGACATCATTCTAACTGAAGCCATACTTCATTACATTTGTAATTCCATAAGGAATAATTGGTGTTCTTATCCTGTAGCTACTCTAACTCAGAGAGCAACCTAGCTTTATGTTCATTGATGTTCCCAAAAACTGTCGGATTCCATCTCTTAACTTCTTGTTTGAAGTTTTGTACATTATTATTCCAAAGATCAGTCTCACTCCATGATCTATGAACCACATCTAAGAAACCATCATCAGTAACCCATGGAGGAAAAAAATTAAAATTGGTTCTCAACCTTCCCTTTCTTACCACCTTCTGACACTGATAATAGGATCGGTTAATGTCATATTTCAAACATGGCAAATGTAGAACCGACGCCATTGGGAAGTATTTAAACCATAAGGCATTTACAACATAACGATCAATCCTACTACTAATGTCCTTGTGCAACCATATGAATGAAGGTCCTTGAAAAGTGAGATCACCCAAACCCCTCTCATGAAACCAGTGCATAAACTCGTGACTGGGACCAACTGGGTTTTAGTTACTGGAATGACGTTCATTAGGCAACAAACTAGTATTAAAATCACCCCCAGTGCACCATCTACTCACACTAGCAACCTTAATTTCACAAAGCTGATGCCACAGATTCACTGTTGCATGGGGTTTGGATGTCCGTAAGCTACTGATAAGTCCCAAGCATATGCTTTGTTTCTGTTAAAATTACCATGAAGAACTTGTAAGTACTTAAAAATCATTGAGAAATTAGCCTCCTCATCCCAAAAACACCAAATACCCCTACTAAAACCGAAAGCCGTAACTATATCTACATTCTTGAAGCCCCACCTTCGTGCTAGTCCCCTTACTTTCACACTACTCTGCCTCATTTCCAATAAAGCAAGAAAATTAAATATGTGCCTCTTGCGTAGCTAATACCAGGAAAAGCCTGACCTCCCACACCCCAAGCTTTCTAAATACATATTTAAATATCCATAAATAATACTAAAAAAATAGTTTCAAAGCTCACCAAGCACGATGGACACCCTCCTCGATATCCCCATCCCTCTCTCAACCTCCTCTATTAACTCTGACTACAGTAGGTTAGACCATATAAAGTAAGGTCTTTGCCTACTCGTTCTAGGATCAATTAGATTATCATCCTTCTTTAACTCTACCAAAACCTCTTCAGTTGAACCATTTTGATTATTATGTAGTTGCATGTTACGTTCTACTAGAGTACCACGTAGAGCCACCGCTAGTTCTATGTTTACTTCTGCACCCATATCCATGTCCATTCCCTCACTTTGTCCTAAGCCTAACCTCTCCTTAGATTTCTCAAGATTCTCAACCTCACTTTCCTACCCATTTTTTAAAATAAACCCCACATCCTTCCTTCCCTCTTGTGAATATGGACCTACTGTCTTGGGCTCATTAGCTTGCCTTTCTTTATCATGCCTAGTCCCTTATTGACAAATAGAAATAACCCTTTTCAAATTTAACATGTCACCCATGCGATTCTCCACACGCTCTATAGGAAAACTCGTTGATAGCAATGTCATATTAGTAGGTTTACTAGCTTTGATTTCCGCACCCTTATCATTGTCCACATTTAGCGCTTGGAACTAAGATCCTTGCCCTCAATCATTGAATTCACTCAAGAACTACGCTTGTTCTCACTACCCTTCCTATTTGAGATCCCCAGCCAAATTGCACGATGAGGACGCTGCACCACCTTCTATGGTTCATATTTCACAGTATTTTCCTCCAGCATCGGTTGCACCATAATCTCATTTTCCCTAACCTCCTTCTTGACATTTTCTAATTTCTTCCTCCTCCTTACCCTTTGAATGGACAATGGTCCATATCACGCCCTTATCGACCGCATTGAAGACGAATAAGATGAATACCCTCATATTAATTAGATCTTTGTTTCAACACCATCAATAAGAATAATTGGCCATAGAGGTGAGTGAAATTCTAACTCAACACAGAGTTGAGTGAAACGACCCTTCTTCCTACAGCATATTAGAGTCCACCTTAAGAACCCTTCCCTCATGAGAGCCAATAACATATAAAGCCCCTTTATAATAGTAATCAAGAGGTAGTTTGGCTAATTGGATCTAGGCTGAAATCTTTCTTATAGTTTCTCAATCAAGATTTGTGAGAAAAACAATATCCCTGAATAATACTTTTCTATATTCTACTGTCAAGAAAATTAACCAACATCTACAATAATACACAGTGCACGTATATAGTGCAAGTAATCCTAACCTATGCTCATATACACTTCACATATATTATTCACAATTTTAACCTAACAAAGGCCCAACTAGCTAGCCCTTTAGGCCTTTTACATTAGTATTTTAACACTCCCCCTCAAGTTTGGGGTGAAGAATATCATAAGCTCCTAACATGCTAAGCATTTTATATAGAATTTCTTTTCCTATTGCCTTTGTGAAAATGTCAGCCTCTTGCTCACTACTTTTCACATGCCGCAAGCTGATTAGACCATCTTGTAATTTATCATACGAAATGCAAATAAACTTTGATATGCTTTGTTCTCTCGTGGAACACTAGATTTGATGCTATATATATATTGCAGCATGTCTATCACACTGAATCTCCACAAACCTAAGTTGATGTATCCCTAAATCTTTTAACAAGCTAGTCACCCATATAATTTTTTACATGGTCAAGCCCAAGGAATAGTATTCAGCCTCTGCTGAAGATCTTGAGACAGTAGTTTGTCTCTTGGACTTCCACATGACAAGTGATCCTCCTAAGAAGATAACCTGACACGGACCTTCGTGTTGCTTTACATGCAGCCTAATCTGAGTCACAAAAGGCCTTTAAAGTGAGGTCTCCTTTGATGCTTATCAAAACACCAAGCCCTGGACAATTCTTCAAGTATCTTAAGATCCCAACAACAGCTGACATATGGCTTTTAATTGGATTCTGCATGAACTGGCTCAACACCTATATAGAATAAGAGATATCAGGCCTTGTTACTATTAGATAAATCAAACGTCCTACCAATCTTATGTATCTTTCACGATTTTTGATCAAATCCTCTCGGCTATCTCTTCCCTTCTCATAAGCTTTTAGCTTTAAACTTTAATCCATTGGTATTGTAAGTGGTCTACATCTAATAAGACCTGCATCATTTAACAAATATAAAGTATATTTCCTTTGGGTTAGCACAGTACCCTTTTCAGATCTGGCCATTTCAATTCCCAGAAAGTATTTCATTATTCCTAAGTCCCTTATTCTAAAATTTGAGTGAAGAAATCGCTTTACTTCTTTAATTTAATCTTCAGAACTTCCTGTTATCAAAAGATCATCAACATACACTAATATGGTTATCATATTAGCATCAAAATTTTTTATGAACATTGAATATTCATGCCTACTTTGAATAAAACCACCTTGGACCAAAGCCTTAGTAAGCTTTCGATTCCATTATATAGATGCTTGCTTAAGTCCATATAAAGACTTTCTTAACTTACATACTAATTTCTCCCCCTTACCTTCGAGTCCCTGAGGCATTGACATGTACACGTCTTCATGCAAGTCACCATGCAAGAAGGCATTGTGTGCATCCATTTGGTATATATTCCAATTATTAATTAAAGCTACTTTAAGGATAATCCGTACAGTTGTCATTTTAACTACGGGGGAAAAAGTCTCATGCTAGTCAATTCCTTCTCTTTGTGTGCACCCTTTGGCTACTAGCCTAGCTTTGTATTTATCTACACTACCATCTGGTCTATACTTTACTTTATACACCCATTTACAAACTATGGTTTTCTTTCCTTTAGGTAAGGGCACTAACTCCCAAGTGTTGTTATTTTCTAATACATCTATTTCTAATTTCATAGCTTCTATCTGGTGTTTATCCTTAATTGCTTCTGCATAAAAATTAGGTTCCTTTATGGAATCAATACATGAGAGAAAACACATGAAGGCATAAGAAACACGTGTATAAGAAAGATGTTGTTCTATAAGATATCGACATTATGTCCTTTTAATATTAATTGATCCAAGAATATGAGATGCATTAGAAGGTAAATATGATGCAGATGCAGAATATACATAGTCCTTGGCCCATATGGGAGCCTTGCGCTCTCTACTTGGCCTATTTGTGCCAAGTTCTAGATTTGGTTGTTCAAGCATGTGATTTTCATCAATAACATTTGGTTCAGCAGGAATACTAGGTGTGTGTTCAGTAGGGATATTAGATGTGTGTTCATTTTGACAAGGTTTTTAGGTATCCTAGTACTATGATAATCTAATTTATCTGACTTTAAGTTCTATTTGCTACCCTCCTAAATCACTTCTTGACATAAAGGTTCAAAAAGAAACATATATTGAAATGCTTTATTCCACACTCCCCCTTGATCAATGCCTATGCTATCCTTAAAAGGAAATCTGTCCTCCAGAAATGATACATGTCTACTGACAAAGGTTCGTTTTGTTCCTAAATTTAAGAGCATATATCCTTTCTTGTTGGGCGGATATCCTTAGAAAACACATGGTATTGATCTAGGAGCATATTTATCAGTGGAATTTAAGTTAGTGGCAAAAGCTAATGAACCAAACACCTTTAAATGAGAATAATCAGTTGCATACCCATATACCACTTCAAATGGAGTCTTATGGCCTAGCACCTTAGAGGGGATTCAGTTTATCAAATAAGTTGCAGTTTTAACACATTCTCCTAGTAGGCAATAGGTACATGAGACTGTAACATCAAACCCCTAGAGACCTAAATTAAAGTCCTATGTTTTTGTTATGCTATACCATTTTGCTCAAGAGTGTATGCACATGATGTTTCATGAATCATTCCCTTATCCCCAAAAAAATCATGAAGCTCATGGTTAATGAACTCATTGCCATTATCACTCCTTATTCTCTTAATTCTTTTTTGAAATTGAGTAAAAACATATGATACAAAATTTTTAATATGCTGTACATTTTTTGTTTTAGCTCGCATTAGATAAATCCAAGTGGCTCGTGAGTAGTCATAAATAATTGTGAGAAAATAATAGTGATATTGGTGTGTGGGGGTCTTATAAGGTCCCCACACATCCATATGAAGCAAATCAAAGCAAGTTGTAGCCTTAATGCAAGTAGGGAAAAAGGTAATTTTGTTTGCTTAGATTGAATGCAAATTTCACACACTTTATTTATTGAAATAGATTTATCAGAAACAATATCAAGATGTTTCATTACAGAGAGTGGTGTGTGCCCTAATCTCTTGTGTAGCAACCAAATATCTCTGTTACAAGGTATTGTATTGACAATTCTAGCACAATTAACAATATCACAGTTCCTAGCATGTTGCAGTATATAAAGCCCATTAATGAGCTTACTAGTCACTCTCATTCTGCCACTCCAAAGGCCCTACATCAAACACTGGTTAGGATAAAACATAACAACACATTACTGGTGTTTAGTGATCCTATGGACATATATCAAGTTAAACTTCAGATTAGGGGCATAATGTACATCATCTAATGTGAAGTTATTCAAGAATTTAACTCATCCTACATGTGTAATATGCATGTGATTTCCATTAGGTATCTTAATAGTCTTAGTAGGACCCTTGTATTTCTCATAGCTATTGAATAGGGATAAATCACTAATTAAGTGGGTTGTAGCCCTAAAATTACCAACTCAATGTGTGTGTGTTTTGTGAAAAAAAGAGGATATTTGCAAAGCCATACCAGTGAGGATGTGAGCATTGAGCTCAGTATCCTTGCGCATCATTTCTAGCAACTGATCATATTATGCTTGAGTGAACTTGGAGTAATTGTGTTGGCTGCACAAGTAGCTTCCTTATAATCGCGTATGGAATTAAGGACCTTTCCAGGAGAATCTTGTTGGCCAATCTTATTTTTAGGGCCTTTGTAGTCAAAGGGATAACCAACTAATTCATAGCACTGCTCTTTCATATGTCCTCACTTGTTACAGTATCCACATTGAGGAGGAACACTTCTTCCCCTACCGGAATCACCATGGCAATACCTTCAACTAGAGAGGCTTGTGTATATCCAGCGATAGATCTTTGGGCTTCGTCTTCTAAGATCATCACATAGGCTTGATTCAAGGAAGGAAGAGGAACTATTAAAAGAATTTACCTTCTTGCCTGACTGTGAGACTCGTTCAATCCCATGAGAAACTGGAGTAGTTTTTGCTGTTGAATAATATCAGAGTATGTTATTGATATTGTACATCGACATGATGGTATGGGCACCAGGGATGATTGCTCCTCCTATAGCTCTTTGAGTTTTGTAAAATTGCTTGAGACCTATATTGATCCTTGTTTTAGGGACCCAATTTCATGGTGGAGGGCGAATGTCCGTGAACTAGTGATCTTATCAAACCTCTCATTAAGGTTAGTCCACACAAGATGCGCATCCTCACATAACACAATCCCATTGGCAAGTTCTTTAGAGATTGAATGAAGAAGCCAAGGAAGAACGACAAAATTGCATCTTTCTCATTGTTTATAGAGATGCTTTTCATGTGATTCTTTTTTATAGGAACCATAAAAAAAACCCAATTTATGCTTACCTCTGAGAACGATCTTCATAGCTCGCAACCAAATCGAGTAATTTTTTGCTGTCGGTGAGGACTTAGGGAATGATTGTTGCCTCTTGAGTGTTTGATAGGTGCAGATAGATTGGATCATTAAAGGTAAGTCCACTAGGTATGATTTCACTACTTGAAGTCTTCTGTTAATCTCCCATGAGTTGCGATAGTGAACTTGGCAGAATTTGGGAACTAGGGATACAAGCACGATCAGAGATCAGAGGGATAAATGGGTTGGACAGGTATGGTTAATGGTGACAGAATTTTCAGAGGAACCACGGCTCTAATGCCATATGAGAAAAACAATATCCCTGAATAGCATTCCACTATCAAGAAACTTAACCAATGTCTACAATACACTGTGCACGTATATATAGTGCAAGTAATCCTAATCTATGCTCATATACACCCCACATATATCATTCATAATCTGAACCTAATAGAGGCCCAACTAACTAGCCCATTGGGCCTTTTACATAAGTATTTTAACAAGATTGAAATTTTGCTTCCAAGGCTGAACTGCCAAATAATGATCATATATGAGCCATGGTCCACCTGTAAGTGCCATACCATAATCATGGAGATTAGTAAACTGCATCAAAAGGAAACTTGATCTGTCATTGATGGTATCCACTTCTCTGTATCTTGCCTACAATTGTTAAAGCTTCCTTTCCAAGTATTCCAAATTCACCATTCTTCCCAAAAGCTTGACAATAAAGGCATTCTTCCAATATTGCCTAAGTCTCTCATTTTCTTGAATAGAGAAACTAACGTTTAGTCCATTAGTAGTCATCTCCACCCTAATTCGCTCTTTCGATCGCTCTCTACTCCACCAATCCTTTTCCTTTACCTCTTTCTCCTTCTCCCTCATAACTGCCTCTTTAAATGGACACCATTTATTGTCCTTCATATTAGATTGGCCTAGTCAAGGATATCTCTTCATGAACCTCTTCATGCATCCATTCCTCATCCCTTAGAATCAGAGAATACTCAACTGAATACTCCCCTTTCCCCCTTACCTTCTTCTAGCTTCTATTCATGGCATCTTTCTCCTCCGTCGACAGTGGTGGTTCCAACAATTCAGCCATTTGCTTATGATTCAAGAAAAAATAAAGTAGATTTAGATCTTGTTATACTAGTAGGGATATAGATTTAACAATCTCAAGTTTTGTAGAGGTCTTGCTTGCAAGGAGTTACTTTAAGTAAAGGATAAGTCATATAAGGATAACATTATAAAAATAAAATAAAATAAAATATAAGTATTAACAAAACCATGAAAGATATGTTTCTTATACGTGGCCTTATATTGCACTTTTGCTTAAAAAGCTGTGTTTCTAAAGATAGGAGGATCAATGCTGGCCAAAAGGAAAAAAAATAATGGATGGATAAATGAATTGAGATAGGATCAAAAATTGAGTCCATCTTAGCGCTAGTTCAAGATTTGGTTATTTAATTTTGGTGAAGGCAAGAACTAAATTACTTTATTGGGTAGGTCAAGAAATTGAAATAAATTAGTTATTTAATAACAAATGTGATTTGCACTCCCTAAAATAGATATGTTTAAAATATTAGATTATAAATAAATTTATAAGATAGATAAATTAGTCTAAGGAAAATAATAAATATAGAAGATAAAATAGATTAGGATATTATATTTATAACCAAATACAACCCTAAGGAGCTCATTCAATGAGCATGAAAAAGATGAGTATGGAGTGCTAGTCTTAATATAGACTATCTAGAATTGACTGTGGATGGTCCAGAGTCAATTTATAGTTCTTTTTGCTTTGAATAATATTTTATTTTAATAGATACATAATTTGAAATAAAAATTATCTTATGATTGAGATTCTCAATCATACTCAACTAGCTTAGTCAACTAAATATTTATAGTCAGGATAAGCACAGAATGAGATACATAATAAATATTTATAGTCAGGATAAGCACATAATGAGATTCTCAACTAGCTTTTATATTAAGGATATTGTTGTATATTAAATTATATTAATAACTTTCATATCTGAATATTTAAGTCTAAGCCAGTCAATATTCACAAGTCAATCACACGTTGAACGCAACAATATTAACCAATAATCTATAATATCATATTCATTCAGTAAGTCTAGAACAATTAATAATCGTTTTATATAGAATTCATAAAATGATGTCACTCTATTTATTGAGAAAGAAATGAGCAAAGCTCAAAAAATTTAGGGAAAAATGTCTGTCCTAGGTCAAGTCAACAACCTAAAGCTAGAACCACAATTGATCATATGATCTTCCGGAATTGATCAACTCTGTTTTATTGATAATATTGCTAACAAGCAAATCAATATTTTCTTCATTTATCAGAAACAAACTCTCGTTAAAATCTCCAGCAAAACTAACATTATATAATTGAGGTCCATAACACTTGACTAAATCTTTATTTGGATCTACAAATGTCATCTCATAGCTATATTGTAGGAAAAATATAGAGGAGAGAGAACTGTCGTACCGGGGCGAATCCATGTTTGGATCTGGGTCAAAGCTCTAATGCTCCATAATAGTACCCACTCTATTATTAAACTACTAGAGCTTGATTGTGATTTGCACAGCAGATCACCAGAACCAAAACGATGGTAGGAGAGAAGAGATTGCAATTGTGGAGGCACACCCTATTTATAGTGGTTTAGAATTGTTAGATCTCATGTTTTAATGATAACAAAGAATGGTATGAAAAAGATTTGATTCACAAATAAGTTTGAACAAAGTAATAACAGGGAAAATCATCACTTAAAGAAAGCATTGGAGTAATGAAGAAAGGCCAAGAGAAAAAGCTGAGAAACTTCATTATTGGCAAGTTTTCTAAAGGGTTACTCGAGTAGCTACTCGAGTAATGAGACAGAAACTTGAAGTAACATGGTCAAACTTCAAGTAACCTGCCAACGTTACTCGAGTAAGTACTCGAGTAATAAGGTAAATATTTTATAGTTGCTCTCGGCCTGCCAATGTTACTCGAGTAGCTACTCGAGTAACTAGGTAATTCACTTGGTATTGCTCTCAGCCTGCCAACGTTTCTCGAGGAGCTACTCGAGTAACCATACAAAAGACTTCCAGTTGCTCTCGGCTTGCCAATGATACTCGAGTCTGTACTCGAGTTACTCTATTTCAAGAAATGTGTTGCTCTCGGCATTTTCAACCCTGCCAATGTTACTCGAGGAGCTACTCGAGTAACTCACTGTTGTAAGCAAAACCTGAAGGTAATACTCGAATAACATGATATGTTTTTATGACACTTCACTCGAGGCATTGCTCAAGTATGCAAGTATTTAATCACTTATTTAAAACTGGATTACTTGAGTAAGTAATCGAGTAATGTGCAGATTTATTGACACAGAACATCAAGTCATTACCCGAGTAAGCTATGCAGAAAATTTATGTTTACTCGAGTAACAAGGTAATCAAACTTGAAGTGCTCTCGACTTTAAAATCCTGCCAACATTACTGGAGTAAAGCATCGAGTAACCTAAAGTTTATTTGAGGGTTTACTCGAGTTGCTACTAGAGTAACCTATGAAGTAAAGTGTGCGATACTCGAGTAAGTACCCGAATAAACAGGTATTTCCAAAGGTTTGAAATTTTGTTTACTTCATGCACTACCCGAGTAATGTTATGTTTGCTTATTGACTTGTAGTTTATGAAAGTTTTCCCGATGATACTCAAGTATGTACTCGAGTAAACTTAAGTGAATACTCGAGTAACTACTCGAGTATGCAAGTCCAGAAATTTATAAATCATTCCAACGTTCTTTGATTTGTTTCCTATATGATTAACCTTTCATTGTATTAGTATTCTTAGCATATCCACAGATAAACAATGAAGAGATCTTACCAAATAAGGAAAGCCAAAAGCAATGTTCGAATGCCACCTACCACCACCTACCGCAAACGTATGTCTTTCAAATACTAGAAAAGTCAACAGTGTCTGCGCACGCTCCAACGGGCATGAAGAAATATGTTCCAACAATAATTACCAATGTATCTATATATATGGGAACATCAAAACAGAGAAGTAAACAACAAGAACACACACACGAACGCATTATCAAGTTCATTACTCTGTTTTACATTATACTTGTAATTCTATGCTTCAGTGATTCTTATTCACTCTGTGAGAGAGATATTTCATTCAAACTCAATATTTGTTATTGAGATAACTTAAGGTTATGGAACCTTGAGTTGGGATTGGATTACAACTTGTAAGGGGGAGCGAGTGTCCAGGCGAAGGAACTTGCTTGTACTGAGGTGCCAAGAACCCACTGAATCTTGGAAGTTATAGTGAAACTCTCAGAAAAGCTCTGAAAACTGGACATAGGTCAAAGTGGTTGTGGCCGAACCAGTATAACTCTCGGTGTACACTTCGGTGATATTTCTCCTTACTCTTTATTGCTTTATGTTCACCGTCAAGTTTTTATTTGCAACGAAATTTTAGTATCACCCAATTCACCCCCCTTTTGGGTGAAACGCTTGCTCTAACAAGAATGACCACTAATTAGGGAATGTGTGCACTCATTCTTGCCCTCTAAGACAGTAATTAAATTAATTGATTCTTAATTAATTTCCTAATTATGGTCACTTGCTCCTCAATTAACAATCCCATAATTAATATTGACTTATTCCCCAATCTGTAATTAATGCTGATTTTATTCTTATTTGATAAGGCTACTTGTATCCTAATCAAATAGTAGTCTGACATCTCCCACTCGTACTTGATAGGCCTCCCATCGTGCGTCCGTTACTCTTTCCTATTTCCTACTTGGCGTCTACCGTGACTGCATGGGCAAAAGTGTCTTCAAGATTTGGTGCTTGTGATACTAGAAATCTCTCATATCGGATCAGCATCCAAGGACACTCGTTATATATATCTGTAAGCTATATATTTATTGCCTCAGATGCCCTAGATTTTCTCGTACATATTACTCATGACATTTCTAATCCCTCTCAAGTTAGTATGTTGATTAACCCAGATTGCCTTTCATGCAGATAGTATCCACACTTACAAGCTACACATAGAGCTAGTAAGGGGTCGACCACAGACAGTAGCGCATCTTATGTATCTAGGAGTAAATCTTTTTTGATTAAACATCAGTCCATCTTAACTTGGTTGATTTCCTAGTTTTCACTCGTCTGATCGAATCGAGTGTGATCATAGAGCTTCAGCTAAAGTAGCTGTCACCAAACCAAGCTTTCATGATGCTACCTAGTCTTAAGGGCATTATGGAAGGATTCTTCCTTCCTGGAACTCACATTGTAGTGAACTAGGGATCTTTCACCTACATCCCATGTTGCAGTCTAACTCTCAAGCACATGCAGTATGAATTGCATGCTACGATGAACTGTTTGTGGTGTACGTCGATTTGTTTCTCTTTCACTGTACATACATTAGTTCCAAAATATACTAAACATTCAAACTAGAACGTTCTTTTTCATAATATCTCATTTGTGAAAAAGAGTTCTTTACCTGGCTATAAGTCTGTATTCATGCTCCGATCCATTTTATGTGTATATGTACATATATAGATCTCATCTTAGTTTAACTGAGGCGACTCAAACATAAAGATTCTTCTTAACCATTTCATGGTGATCATTTGCTCGTCTTACCCTCACATGTCCCTTGTAAAACATGGCAAGATGGTTGTTCATGTGAGTGAACCAATCTCTTTGGACCGTACGACATACAAAATTGTATACCTTATATGTATTTACTCATAACATACATACTATTTTTTTATCTTCATATAAAAGAAGTTCACGACCTTACATTCCATTCGTGCCCCAAGATTTTCACTAACTCAATGAATATCAAGTTATGGGCTCAGTAAGGGGATCTACCAATATTCCGTCAGTAGAAGATCACTGAACTGTCACTTTCCCTCTTTGAAAACATATCTCTCATAGAGATATATCAAAAAGTATATTTTGCCTTGCTGTAATACTTAGGATCCTCATCATAAGATGCTATCGTTTGGATCCTTCTATCCACCATTCATTCCCAATCTCTCATAGGAACTACTTTAGCCATATGGCACTTTGAATGATGGTAGAACACGCTCTGTGTTCTATTTCCATGGATAACAGGAAAAATACTTTGTATATTTCCTTACTCCATTACCATTTGCCTAGGTCTTGTATTATAGTATCCTTTCAAAGGAAAGTTGTTGTCTTGACAACTTAATCCATGGTTATTCTTATAATCTATTTCACAGCAGTACCAAAAATAGCTTCCAAGTCCGACAAAAAATATTTTTTCTTATGTATACTAATGTGTACATTCATATTACCAACCATAGTCTCACACGGGACTCCATCCACCTTTTCTATGTTGGATTCCTTATAGGACATTAACCTCTCTAGGTTTATGCCCTAGACTTTAGGGTTGTCTATGGGTTTGTAGTTTGGCATCCTAAGATGCCTAAGGATCACACTTGTACATGTCTTTAGTGGTAAAGACTGTATCTTTCTTGTGCAAATCTTCATTTACCTTGTCATTCAAGATACTATTTGTTCAACCCATGATTTTTCAACTCACAATTGAAGGATTTTCTGATCCTTTATTCCTTTGACTCCCTTGACACTTGTTTTAGCTAAACATATGTCATTTGACAAAGGATGACTTCACAAAGAATCATCACTAGACCATTTGGCACTCATGTAGTGTTCTTCAATTATCTCGAAGTTGGTAAGGCTTTTACCTTGTGAAACCTCATATATTACTATTTGGGTGATTGTTTCTATAAAGCCCTTAAGTTGCTTCATGTAGAGTTCATCATCTAATTCCAAAATTTCCAAATTGGAAAGCGGCCTTCACATCATCTTGATGTAATTTCAAGACTAAGCTTGTTGTCATTGCCAAAGTTCAGAGTTAAAATGCATAATAGATAACCTTCCATTGTAGTACCCCTTAGCCACTAAGTGTTTTAGGTGTTATATGCCCCTAACAGATTTAAGAACCTACTTATTCTCAATTGCCTCCTGGCTAGGTAACAAATTGCCTACAATGATGATCAATTAGCAGGTCCTTCTAGTGTCTTTCAGACACTTATAGGTAGTTGCCATCACCTTCTAAATGTTGAACAAAGCATTTAATCCATTAGGGAATCTATGCCCTTATAGTCATTCGTTAGATGACAATTTGCTTTGAGGTGGATTTCATAGGATTCTTTTCCTATGTATGAGTAAGGTAATTCTCTTGTAACTTCCTCTTACCTCTTTCATTGTGAAAATGGTCTCAGCCTTCCCACTTGGATCAGTAAACTTAGGAATACTTGGTTATTCCTTGTTACTTGAGAGATTCAATATGATTAATGCTCATTTCTTGCTAGGAAATCTGGGTTTTATGAATGTTGCATCCCTCGGCTCTCTCACAATCACTGAGCCGCCATCATTTTCACTAATGAAGACATATCTTGTCAAATTCTCAAGTCATCTCATAAAGAGGTACCTTGTATACCTTATCCCCAATCTTCCTTACTCATAGGAAGAATTATGGATATGAAGTTGCTGACCGTTATGGTCTTAACGAGCTTGGGCCTGATTTAAGGCCTATCCATGATTCACAGGGTTTCGTTATGACTGACATAAAGGGCATTTGTTTAAGTGTGAAGATAATAGTTGTGAGTTTACATACCAACATATGGCTGATAGTTTCACTTATGCCATTTACTTAACCATATCAAGGAAAGGTCTATCTCTCCGTTTCAACAACTCTAATATGTTGAAGGGTTTTAAGTATTGATAGTTGCCTAACAATCCCTTTCTTGTACGTAAAGCAGCTTGAACTAATAACGTAGGTGTCCTTAACCTTTTTTAGTTCGAAAGGTCTTATCCTTTTAGTGTTATAGATTTCTGACTAGTTCAACCATTATCTAACATTACTTTATTTCGAGTAAATGTCCATGATGTTAACAAAACACCAAGCTTTGTGTTTTGCCCTCACATTCTTTTAGTTCACAAACATCATAGTTTGCTAATTGTAGAGGAATCTTCTCAAAATGTTTCTCTGTTTTTCTTACCAGGTAGACTAAGTTGCTCAACTTACTCACAAGAGTATTAACCCTTTAGCACACATTATTTAGCAAATTCTCTTTTGCTAGTTTGATAATTTCTTTTGATTAATGTGTGAATATGGCAAGAAATGGATTTATTATCCCCAAAAGGAAACATCAAAATCCAACAAAGGATTTGAGAGTCACAGTCCCATTATTCCTTAACTAAAGAAATAGCAAAGATGTGATTTTGTCGGTAGTGAATCAGGGTGGTTTATCTATGCAGAGTTAACGTGCAAGTCCCAATCCCTTGATTCTTTCTCTTTCTTCCTTTGCATCTGACATAAAGCCTTATGCTCCTGTGAAAAATCTACTACTCATGTGGATTGCTATTCTACAACCCTTAAAGGATTATCAATGCAGCATTTCATCTTTATATAAACCATTAACCTCCTCTAGATCAAGTTTACCTCATAGGTTTCTTGCCCTTAGGCTTAGAGGATAAATCCTCATACTCTTTAGCTAAATTTGTCTGACTGATGGATCTTGGATCCTTCAGTCTTTCACACTCAGGTTCAATGTGGTGAATCACATTACTGAAGGTCACAATATGCATATCAGGATCAATATTTGCTTTCATATATGCCCACTCACTAGAAGACATGGCTTACTCCCATTCATTGGGAGATATGGCTTACTCCTATTCATTGGGAGACATAGCTTACTCCCACTCACTGAGACATGTGGCTTACTCCTACTCGCTGGGAGACGTCTTATCATAACATACACTTATTGTTTGTTTGAAAGAACTTGGCATTGTATTTGTCTCAACTTCTTAGTTTGACATTTGCCTCAAGTGTTGCCTAAACTACATGTTAGGACTTAATACAGTATGTTAAAACTCAACTTAGTTTTAACTTTATGGAAGAAAATCATCTATTTCACTATCTTCTACCACTATCTACACATCTTGGATAATGTAATATTGCTTGCACCATCATAAGTCTGAGCAATCTTGTTCTTTCTATGCTTGATATAAACTTTTGTATCCTTCGGTTACTTCATCCTCTAAATGCTGAAGATTAGTTGGTGGTATATCCCTGACATCTCATTCTTCCTAAATGAAAGAGATTTAAAAGTTTCTAACTCCATAGATATCTATTTTTGAGTTTGACTTTATAAGATCAGTCAAAAACACTTGGTCATAATTGGTCACTTAGACGATTATGGTATACAAATCATATTTGTTCAAATAAGACAAAGGATAATTAGATAATAAGTTCACTAGTTTCATGTTCAGGAGACAACTATGTTGACTCCCATCCCAATCTTGCTAGTTAGCTCATCACCCTTTTAACCACAGTCTTCATTGAACACGTTCCCTTTTGGATTTCTAGACAGTTATATTAAGAAGATAATAACACAATATCATTTGATCAACATGAATGTTCATAAAAAAGAAGAGAATACGCTTAATTCAATTATAAAAACAAAGAATTTAATCATAAATTCAATGAAAAAGAACATTCAAAAAATTATAAAAACTTTACCTCATATTGTTGTCTTTTAACTAGGTTCTCCCTCTCATAGGCCCTTTTGACCATATGAACTCATGTAGCATCTAGCTACAATGTCAAGCTCCTCTTTACCATGTTTACATCTACTCACTTGGATGTATTTGCAGCATATCTCCCACTTGATGATATGATTCTCACATCTCTATCTGTCTTGTCCTTTGTCACAACATTTGTGATAAAAGATTGACTTTAGAAGTCACAGCTTTAATCCCAACTGGATCAATGTGGTTAAAAATATGGAAATACTTGTTATTATTCAATAATTTCAAGTTGCTGCAATTTTCAGGTTTTATCTCTAAAAGTTTGAGTCAAGGTTGGATTAGATCTTATATTCAAAAACTCATTTGAATAATCTCTCACTTTAAAGAATCTTATAGCATTAATCTTATGTTGTAGCTAAAATTATCTTAATAAATAAGTCAACCTATCCTAAAAACAATAAAATCATCATTGACTCAATTTCATCGTTATTGGGAATCTCTAAATGCATATAAGTACCTTTTTGACTCAAATCACATCCAGACGTGCTTCAAATATATGCAAATTATATGTCAAATTGAACCTCTTGAATTTAGGAATTTTTAGGAACAAACGTGTCTCAATCGGAGGTCCCACGCGCCCCTAAAATTGGTCTGGATAAAAAAATCCTGAAAAATTGAAAAATTCCCACGCGCCCCTAAAATTGGTCTGGATAAAAAAATCCTGAAAAATTGAAAAATTCCAATGATGGCTACTCTCAATGGAGGCTCATGTACGT
Source organism: Inga laurina (assembly GCA_963855925.1). Classification (NCBI taxonomy): domain Eukaryota; kingdom Viridiplantae; phylum Streptophyta; class Magnoliopsida; order Fabales; family Fabaceae; genus Inga; species Inga laurina. The sequence continues at coordinate 12,481,009 of OY979710.1, forward strand.
CACGCGCCTCCTTGCAACAGTCTGCCGATGACATGCACCGGTTTCCCTGACTCCACACTTCGTCCTCTCTCCGATGGTGCTTGCCAAGTGTCAAATAGTGGCCCCAGTAGGCCCCATGAACCACTTGTCAATTTCTAGGTTTTTTGGGTCAACAGTTGACCGTTGACCAGTCAACGCTAAATGCTGATGTGGCAATGACGTGTCTCGGTCAACAAATGACATGGATGTCGTTGACCGATGCTGATGTGGCTACGAACGCTGATGTGGCACTCTCTGGTTAGCGCCACTTGGCTTTGGTTGACCGATGATGTGGCTATCAACTGCCACGTCATCATCTTCAACCTCCAGCCGGGTCAGCCCAACTTGGTTGGAGCTCTGGCAGGTCATCATGACTCGGAAACTTTGGAAGGCCATATCTCTCTCATTTTAGCTCTATTTTTTGCATTCTTGGTGTCGTTAGAATCGTAGTTGAACGGCTATAAATATATGGCTTTTATTTAATCTTAAAACATCTTTTTCATTGATCAAATCATGAGTCAAGTGGCAGCGGCGACAAGTGACCCACCAACTTCTTTCCTTCGTTTCTCCCTTGTCCAAACTTCGTTTGACGTGTTCTAAGCGTCGTTGGAATCGTGTCTTTAAGCTTTACACATCCATGGCCTTACTTTGGATAAAAACACTTATTTTCGAACGCCCAATTTTTTTTCTCGATGTTGATGGCACTGCGTCACGTGACTTGGATGTGTGTCCTCTATGTTTCAAAAGCTTTCCTAGCTTTTGAGGGTTAAAGTCTCTAGTTTTTGGCTCCACTTAGGTCCTAAAGACTCACCTTTAATAGGAACGAAGAGGTGAGGAGAAGAGGAAGAAAAAATTGTGCCATGAAAATACATATATGCTTATATATATAATAATCAGAGGAGCACGCACATTTCATATGTAATGCAATCCAGGAGGAAGAAAAAAAAATTTGAAGGAGCATCAGACTTCATGAGCATGTTGCATATGTATATTAAAAAAATGGAATAAACAGAAGCAAGTATGCAGATGCATCCATGGAACTATAAAGGTACACATATATCACTCTGTATGTATACTCATATGCACAAGCTTGGAAGCATATAGTAACCATGTTTACATTTATGAAATTCATCAACATATGATAAAATCATATGATCATATATGAAAAAACATGCTAGAGACAACATATAAAAATTTTCATCATATAATATATATGATAGCATAGCGGAAATAAAAAATGTGATGGAGATATAAACAAATTATATCATTTAATTATTCATAAAGAATAAATCACGGCCACAGGATCAACCCACTTTGATGCTAATGTAGGAAAAAAATAAGAGAGAATGAGCGTACTGGGACGAATCCATGTTCGGATCCAGGTCAAAGCTCTAATGCTCCATAACAGTGCCCACACTATTATTAGGCTACTAGAGCCTAATTGTGATTTGCACAGCAGATCACCAGAACCAGAAAGATGGTAGGAGAGAAGAGATTGCTAGAAAACTCAATAGTATGGGTGGTTTGCAATTGAGGAGGCATACCCTATTTATAGTGGTTTAGAGTGGCCACTAATTAAGAAATGTCTGCACTCCTTTTTACCCTTCAAGACAGTAATTAAATTAATTGATTCTCAATTAATTTCCTAATTATGGTGACTTGTTCCTCAATTAACAATCCCATAATTAATACTAACTTATTCCCCAATCTGCAATTAGTGCTAATTTTATTCTTATTTGATTAGGCTACAAAGATATGGTTGAAAGAGGAGAGACTTAGGAGCATGACTTGTCACTAAGTAGGCTATTCATATACAAGAAGAGGATATACATTCCACCATGAATGGAGTTGAAACGAAAAAATCCTAGAAGAAGTGCGCAAGAGTAAATATACTCTACACCCAGGAGCAACTACAATGTATCACAATTTAAGGTCCATATATTGGTAGCTAGGGATGGAAAGAGATGTGACAATGTTTGTTGTTCGATGTGTTACTTCTCAGTGAGTAGAAGTCGAGCATCAATGACCATCCAAACTTCTGTAATACCCTGAAATTTTTGAATTGAAACGGGAGAGTATCACTATGGATTTAGTGATAGAGATCCCTTATTTACTTATAAGTTTTGGAAGGTGATGCATGAGGCTTTGGGCACTAAACTTAGGCTTAGTACGACCTATTATCCTCAGACAGATGGACAAATAGAAAGAACAATACAAACATTGGAGGCTATGCAAAGGGCGTGTGTACTAGATTTCAAAGGCAGTTGGGATCAATTCCTTCCACATACGAATTCACAAACAACTATAGTAATCACTCAAACATTCAAATGGCTCCATATGAGGCATTGTATGGAAGAAAGTGTTAGTCTCCCTTATGTAACCCCCTCCATAATCATATACGAAATACATGTTTAAAACGAACTAGAGATCGACGGTTAATCAAAACTCATTTCAATTCCCCATCCTTAAGATAGGGTTTTCACAAATACCTTTTAAAATCTAATTGACCTGGTCTCATATTCACATTTCAAATATAACTACTCTACGAAGATAAATCACATCTAGTATATATCAGAGTGCACAACATAATAATTCTCATAATCTCGGGTCCATACCTTTACTAAGGCTTTACAGGGCACATTTGCCCATTACCCAATTCTAACACTTTTGCTCCTAAGGTTTCAAATCAATCCAAATGGCACCAAAACATCATATGACACCATTTTTACTACAATACACTATCCAATCAATCCATTTCACAATTATACCAAAATCAAGGCAAATTCCATAATCCACAAAACTCAACCAAAAGTCATAAAACTTATGTCAAAAGGCATCAAATACTCATCCCTTCCTCTTTCCCAAACTTGCTCCTTGATTCTTCATCTTTCTAATTTCCTCCAAGCTCTCAAACACCTTCTTTCACAAATCTAAAACCATAGAGATGAAGATCTTATCACTATGAACAACATTATAGAAAAGTGTTTGAGCTAAAGAGATAATTTACCAAGCCAAAACTCACCTATTCCCTTTTTTCTTTCCTCCTTCACTTAGGGGTCCAGGAGATAGAGAGAGAAGGTGAAGATGAAGAAGAAGAGCAAATTTTTGGTGTAAAGAGGCCCCCTTGGCCGACCTTAATAGGAAGAGAGGAGAGAGGGAAGAGTTGAAAAGTTGACTATGATCCAAGGGCTCATGTGGTGACACTTGTCACAATCTTGAAACACCTCCCTTGAGCTCACACAAGCACACAAGCATGGGATTCCACCCTTTTTGATCTCATAACAATCAATCTTAACCATTGATCTTGAAGTTACCAATGAGTTTCCTCTTTGATAACTGACCAATTGGTTGGTAAATTTACCATTTTGCCCCTGATTATGGCAATTCCTCTTGAATCACCACTAAACACATATTATATCATATTTACTCATTCCATGTGCCCTACAATGCATTTTAAGCTTTGTCACACAATTAAGCTTAAATACAGGGTTTGGGCACTGGCTACAACACATTTGAATCACCATTCACATCGTATACTCCAAAAGTGTTTGTTTAACAATAATCACATCCACTTTTGAAGTCCTTAACTCTTAATCAAAAATTGGGATATTACACCTTATGCTAGATAGAGCTGTTTGAGAAGCAGATAAATGGGCCAGATATCGTTGATCAAATAGCAAAGCAAATTATGTTAATAAAGAAAAGACTATTAGCTGCTCAAAGCAGGAAAAAGAGTTATGTCGAAGAGAGGTAGAAACCTCTAGATTTTGAAGTTGGAAATCATGTATTCATGAAGGTTTTACCTATTACAGGCATTGGCAAGGCACTAAAGGTGAAGAAACTAAGCCCTAAGTACATTAGTCCCTTCAAGATTTTATCAAAGATTGGGCCAGTAATGTACCAAATAACTTTACCCCCAAGCCTGAGTAGGCTACATGATGTCTTCCATATCTCATAGTTATGGAAATATCAACCCGACCTAGAACATGTGATCGAATACAAAGGGCTAGATGTGTGGGACGATTTGACATATGAGGTCATACCTGACCAAATCATCAATTAGTAGGAGAAACAATTGAGGCACAAGAGTTTCCCATTCATCAAAGTTATTTGTAATGGAATATCTCCTAGGGAAGCAATATGGGAAGCTGAGTTAGACATGCATAAGTTGTAACCCCCTGCCTTAATTAGCATAATTAAGATTCGATAACACATAGTAAAAAGAGGTTAGAGACCGTCGGATAGTTCAAAACTCATTAACACGCCCACTAAATAGTAAGGACTTTATAAAATTTTAAAAACTTCTTTCCTATTCTGGTCTCAAGTTCAATTATCAAATATAATCACCTATACAGTCAATTTACATTCATACATATCAGAGTATATAACCAAAGATCCCGGCAACCCCTGGGTTCTATTCATTCACTAAAAGGGTTATGATTCCCATTGAGGGGATTACACACTATATTCAACTACTAATTAAAACCCAAATAATTTACAAGATCTTTGTCTAATATGATTAACCAACATATCCAAAAGAAAATGTCCCTACAGAGCTCTAACCACTTTGAGTCGCACGCTTCTCCTTGGAGCCACTCACCCTATCTGAAAGATTAGTTTAAAGGAAAGAATGAGATTCAAGAGAATTCCAGTAGTAACAGAACATTTATACCATACATAAGCACACAGCATGTAAGCAAATCATTATACAGCAACACAAATCATACTCCACCCTCATCCCCTTTCTCCGCCAGGAAGGCACACCGTCCTAACCGAACCGTTGTTAGCTACTAAGGGACTGTTGGCGTGGCAGTGCATACACATAACCGTGTAGCTTATATAGCTATCCGGTTTCCACAAATGGCTCGTCGGCCTTCACAAATAGCCTTTCGGCTTTTCACATAATCACAAAGTCACACCGCATCCTCATCCCCTTTCTCCGCCGGGAAGGCATACCGTCCTAACCCGAACTGTTTTTAGCTACTCAGGGACTATCGGAATGACGGTGCTTACACATATTCACAATATTGTAGCATATGAATTTATCACAAACCAATGATAATACACACATACAATACATCACATATGGTACAAAAGAAAAGTTACTACCTCATTCCTTCCTGACGTTTGCTGGCACAGTGGACTCACGAGGACGACAGATGTCGAATCCTATAAACCCAATTAGGGACAATAGATCAATTTCTTTTCCAAGTTCATAATTCCATAATACTTTATGTTGGTTATCATTTAGACTCTTTAGGTGGCTATAATAGGCCTAAATATATCCCCAAAAGGTTGGAAGAAACTATCCAAAAGATACATTTTTCAAATATAAAGCACTAAATTTGGGCTGCCTCACTCGAGTGACAACCACCTCACTCGAGTGATGCCCATAGTTGTGCTTGAGTCCTAGCGAGTAAAACACAGAAAGTGTTTGCCCTAGAGCAAATCCTCAAAATATCTCTCACACTCACTCAAGCACAAAAAGCTGTACTCGAGCAATGACCTCTAGTGCACCCGAGCACCAAGAAGTACAACACCAAGAGTGTTTGCTTGAAAGCAACCATAAACTCCCAAGTCTTATACTTATTCCCTCACTCGAGAATGCCCATGCTCACTCGAGCATGATCTTATCTCACTCGCAAGTAACGAAGTGTGCTCGCGGTTTCTGCCTAAAGACTTAACCAAAATTCCCAGAATTTCATGTTGTGCTCGAGTAAGATCCTCTCTCACTCAAGTGATGATTATCAGATGCCAAATCCCAGCAACTGATATGGTTTTCCAGAATTGACCAATTTGCTACCAATGGTCCCAAGACTCATAAAACAACTCAATCTCACTTATTTTAACACCAAGAACCTATTGGTAAACCCAAAACAACCAAATCCTTACTCAAGCAACACATTCTTATCTCTAAACTACAAGATCACCAAAACCATAATTTATAAAACTTCCTATTTTCAAAACCACACCAAGATCATTGACTTCTATACACCATTTGACATTCATTCTACTACATTACATCACTTAATTCATATCTTAAAAAATCCCAAGAAATTAGGGCAAAAATCCAGTATTTACAAAACTAAACCAATGGCCAAAGCAATTATGTCAAACTTCATCAAAAACTCACCTCTTAAGCTTGCTGAAATCAAAACCTTGATTCCACCAACTTTCAAATTTGATCAAGTACCAAACACCACCTTTAGAAATTCTGAAAGCATGGCAAGTAAGCCCTCAACACCATGAACAACTTTAATAAACATAATATAAGTATTTGAAAGCATTAACTTACCTAAAACCAAGCTTTTCACTTTCTCTTTCTTGGTTGTCTTTAGCAAAAATGGAGGTGAGAAGAGAGATGAGAGAGAGAAATGAGATAAGAGAATGATAATCACATTTTCCTTCTTCCCAAGCTCCTTCACCAACTTGAGAGAGAGAGAGAGGAAAGAGAAATTTGAGTTTGAAACTTTGACCTTGATCCAAAGGTCCATATTTTGCCACATGGCTTTATCTCATTCTTCCTACCATGATTTCATATGAACTTGCATGCATAGAATTCCACCTCTTGTTCTTTCAATCCTAGCCATTGATCTTGAATACTAAGGAGTTTCCTCTCCTGAAACTGACCAATCGATCAGTAAATTTACCATTTCGTCCTTGATTGTCACAATCTCATTAAACCATCACTAAGCACATTTATATCACATTGCACAACATATACTTCAAATGTGCTTAACTAACATTAATTACATCACTTTGAAGTTAGTAGCCCTTAATTACAATTTGGGATATTACATAAGTGTTACCTAGAATTCATGAGCCAGTACGTATAACAAATTTTGGGGATGAAATTTATTTGGGGGGGAAGTTGTAACATCCCATTTTTAGTCCTCAATATTCCTTGTATGTAATTGATATAGTTAATGGAATAAAATGGTGAATTGTGATGTGTATAAAACAATGGAAACACTCCAATTAGTAGTTACATGAGAATTGGGCTAGAAACAAGACATAAAGCTAAGTTTTTGTCTTCCAAAAAGGCCATTACTAAAGCCCAAAATGAGACATAAAAGAGCATATTAAATGTCAGAACAAGGCAATTAATGTTCACACACATGCCATGATTAAGTTGGAACACAATTTACAAAGTTACAAGGTGCTGTTAGTGTGTTTTCCTGCGAGGCAATTTAGTTGTGTGACATTTGTAAATAGGCAAATGATACAATGCCTATGAAATTTTTTAGACTTTAAGTAGACTTATCAAGCTTTAATTTGATAGGTCATATAATTCATTTGAAGATGTACATAAATAGTTATGTATTTTTGAAGTTAGCCAAGTAAAACTGCAAGTTTTTGTGGTAGTGTCCAATAATGGTAATTCTTGAAATTCTGAGCGTCCAATTAGCTAAAGGCTATATTTTTCCTTACAAATAGACTTAATAAGGGTCACATAGCCTTTAGAACCACTATGATTAAACATCTATAAATAAATATATGAATTTTCTACGTTTAGTGAAGATTCTGGCATATTGAGTATATGTGCGAAATTTCACAAAATGTAGGGGGGAAAGGGGAAATTGCCAAATGAAGCAAGAAGCCATTTATTTTTTTCATTAATTGGAATAAATTTTGGTCAAAATTAGGAGGCAAAGGGAAATTAGTGGTTAAGATACATATGCCACAAGTTGAAGCAATTTTGGCCAAGAAAATTGAAGTTTGAAAAGTCAACAATTATAGGCCATTACAAGTAGTATTGAATAGATAAAATGGTGATAATTTAAGGAGCATTTCAACTCCTCCAAAGACCCAATATTTTGGTCAAGATAATGGAGGAAGAGGAAAAACAAATTTTATGGCCAAACAAAGATGATGAAGCAAAGAAAATTCAAAGGAGCATGTGGTAAAAAAATGCAATAAAATAATATTAAGGAAAGAGGTGAAGTTGGATATTTTTTTAAGGATAATCATCCCCTCCTTCATTTTCATTCAGTTGCACCAAAATAGAGAGAGAGAGAGAGAGAGAGAGAGAGAGAGAGAGAGTTCAAGAACACTTGAAGCACACTAAGAAGAAGCTAGGGTTCCAAGAGCAAAAATCAAAGGTAAGAGCATGTCAACCAAGTGTTTATGCCTTCCAAACTCCTTAGAACTTCCTTTAACCTCTTTTTCTTTTTGAAATTTGTGGTTAGCAAGCTAAATCAAGAGAGAAGAGAGGGAGGGATTAGGTGACTTAGAGAGAGAAAGTGATGAAATCAAGAGGTAGTCTCATAAACTTGATATTCTTGTACTATAAGATTTGTGGGTGTTGTTTTTGAATTTGGCTTGGTTTTTCCTTGTTTTGTGATTTTTGGATGATGAACCCTAAAGTGTTATCAGCCAAAATTTCCCCTAATCATGTTCATTTAATGTTTAAGTGGTTAATCATGTGATTAGAAGTGGAAAGGAAGCGGTTAAGCAAGAGAAATCAAGGAAACACATTTTCCCTCATAAGAACCCTAACTTTCAGCCAAGTGCAGAACATAGGGTAGGAGTTGGAATTTTGTAATTTTGATTATTCCATTGAATTTAGAAGGGAAAATTTTGTGGGAATATATGCGTTCATGATTTTTGGAAATTTGTATGCAAATCTGGAATTTTTTAAAGTTGATGGAAAATATTGATTGATTTACTTCACTGAAGGTAGTATTGTTATGGAATGAATTTCGCTAGTCAAACCTAGTTCAAAAATTATGAAACTTCACAGTCACAAAGTAGAGATATGGAGCTTTAATTTTGTAGGTAGAACACAATTTTTTGACAAGTAGGTTAAGAGATATGAGTTTTCAAATTTGAGCCATATCTCTGAAATGTAATCTGGAGCATGGGAGGTTTGGTGAAATTGTAGGAGTGACATGGTTGTAGTGGTCAGATTTAAGTATTTTTATACAAAATTACATTTGAAGAGCTTCACATAGGCTTTGAAATCAGTCAAATTGGATTTTTCTATAATGAATTATGAATTTCCAAAGTTGACTAAAATTCTGCCAGTTTCTGGAAATAGTGAAACTACGCTGTGCAGAGTTGTACTATGCAGAAACTATTGTAACTGTGTTAGATAACCAATAGAATTTTATTTAAAAGCAGTAATAGTTCAAGTAATAACCAGTTACTTGTAAATTTAATTTTATAGGAATTGGAAACAGCTCGAGACAGAACAAGAGTTTAGGATAGACCAGGAATTGGAAAAGAAGTCAGGTAGTAACATTTTCTTTCATGCACTATGTAATAATCTGTTTGTTTTAGGTATTCTATCTTCTGTAGCATGACAGTGCCTAGAAACACGACCTAATTGTGATATGAGATCTAACGATGGTACATACGGATATTCCTGGGGTTCAAACAGTTGTTTGACCTTAGACATGGGTTAAGCCAGGGGTTACAAACATATTGTTTGGCCTTAGACAAGGTACACACAACACGAGCTGATATCTTATATGACATGGTGTATTGCATATTTATTAATGCATTCTATATGTTTGATTGCCTTTTGCTACAGAGATTCACTCAAATCTCACCCTTTTTCAAACTAAAAAACCTTATAGTTGAGGCTAGCAGTTTAAAGGGTAAGGCAGTAGTTACTGGTGAATAGAGTCCCGGTGCAAACTAAAGATGCTATAGTTATCTAGGCTTATACTTTTGTTTCTTTTGGAAAACTTATACATTTGTAAATATTTTTCAAACCCTGCGAGGAATCTCCTGTATTGTAAACAAGTACCTAATGTCAGTATGTTTCTGCTATTTCTTTATGCCTTACATAACTTTGGCCTAATACTCTGTGAATATCAAAATATATAGGGGTTTGACATTTTACTTATCAATTTATAACCGTAATGAAGTATTGAATAATAGTTCACAGTTTCAACATCACAATCTTTAGGTTTTGTAAATGGTGACGAGTTTTCTTAATGAACCTTTGAATGAAACTTCATGATTTTAACATCATAATTGTTAGGGTTTGTAAATAGTGACGGTGATTTCTTAAAACCGTTAACTATTTGATATGATATTCTAAAATGTGACGGGTTTTACATAATAACTGTGGCTTATTTGACCTTTTTTTAGTAATTTTTAAAATTGATTATTCAACCCTATAGTACAAACAAAAAATTACAAAAAGAAAACAAGATTGCAAATGAGAGAGGTCAGTTCCTTCAAGCACCTGTCCATGTGTCCTTACTCTTCTCAGTAATCAATGAAGAACAAAAGTCAAATTAGCACCTGTCCATGTGTCTTTGCTCTTCTCTAGATAACATAAGTAACAGTTATTTACTAATAACAGTGAATATTCCTTGAAAAATGCCTAAATTAGTAACAATTGTTTACTAATAACCATAAAGAGTCAATTGTTTTTTTTAAAAATATTTTTGGTCTACATTGCCCTAACGATTAATTATTTTTAATATTAAAAAAAGCAACAGTGGTTTTCAATCATCACCACTATTGTCCTCCTCCTCTTGCCCCTTCCCCTTGCTCGGGACATCATCAATGTCTGAGGAAGGTGATGAAGGGTCTGATTAAAAGTGATTATATACAACATGATTGTGATTAAGGATAAGGTCCAACTTCCTATTCAGATTGTTACTTGGTGTTGGACCGAATGAGGTTTTGAAAAGGTGCTTTTTGGATTTTTCTTTATATGATGGTTGTTTATTATTAAATGTTGTTTTTGTTGTTCATACTTTACGATCAATCAATATGACCATTATGTTTGCATTTTCATTGATGTAAAGTTGAAGACCAATCATTTGTAAATGTTACATGATGGTTGTTTTGGAAGAATTGTCACTTTTCATTGAATAAATAATGGTTATTAACTACAACCATTATTTTTGTGTTTTCGCGAATTCCGTTTCACAATATATGACAATGCGCATAATTAACCTTTACTTTTAAGCATTATATATCCTTGTGCATCTTTCGCTTGACATATATGACATTTATTAGCTGTAACCATTATGTATTAAGCGTTATAAATGCACAAATTTGTAGTATTATGTCTATATATATATATAAGAAAAGTTAGTTTTCATATTTAAAGAATAATATGAAAATTGGGTCCTTTTCATGTTTAAATTACTAAAAAGGACATAGGTTAATGTTATAATTATATGATACATATAAGAATTTTAAATAAATCATATAGCATATATTATAATTAATAAGTAATTTACATAGCTTGCTTAATCTCCCTAAATTAATAACTAGGTTTTATATTACAGAGCCATAGTGATCACTACTATAGAAATCACAATACATGATGGTTATTAATTATCATACTTCATGATTTGAAACCATCATATATGTGGGCGCTATATTTGATCGACGTAGATAAATTACAGTTCATAACCGTTATTTATTCTTAACTTATTATAACGGTTATAAGATAATACCTATTATGTTTTGAGGCTTGGAGAGGCTATGATATGCATATTGCTATGATAATAATTGATGGGAACACGTGAAAAACCATAATAATATATGGTAATGCTTAATGATACAAAACGGTCTCATTTTAACAACCGTAATTTATTTAGTAACATAAATAATGGTTCTTTTGTAAGAACTGTGACTTTTAATAATACCAAATAATGGTCTCACATAGACAACCGTTATGTATTTAGTACAAGGATAATGGTTCCTAATTCAGAACTGTGAACTTTTATAATACATAATGGTTTTTATATAATAATTGTGATGTATGGTTGTGAGACTCTTCAAGTGAGAGTTTTTGAACTAGTTGGACTAGATTGTATATAATAGAAACAGTACCTCCCACATCGAGTTTCTAAGCAAAATGGGATAGATCCAGACTTTCCATGCTTTGTGGGGAGAATCAATGGCAATTGTTGACCTATCTAAGTGATAATGTAACTATTTACCTATAATTATGTCTCTTCATAGGAATTAACCCTGGAAAGCAATATATTGATGAGAAACCTACGAATATCCGTATTAATTGCTGATGATATTTGTGTTTTTTTCCTATATATGGATTATATTTATGTTTTTTTCACCAACTTGTTGCTTTCTTGGCTTAATTGATGATGAGATACAATGTATAGGTGATGAACACTTACATTATGAGATATACAGGACAAGAGTGTTATTGATTCAAGCTACAAAGCCTAAAAAATCTTGATCCATCCCATATTGCATGACTACTTGATGTGGGAAGTACTACTCTATTAGATAAATTAGAGACCAAGTAACTCAAAAACTCTCACATTGAGTATTTTAGGATTGATCACAAGATCGAATTTCAGAGCTCTTAATTTAGTGCCAACTACTCAATGAAAAAATTGGAGAGGAACCTTCGACTAGAGCAATAATGAGTTTTCCAAAAAAAACATAACTTCACAAAAGTAACTTAATGTCACATTGAATGCTTTATCGCGTCTTGGTAGAATTGAACTATTTTATTCTTCACATCTCTATTGATATTTTCGAAGTCACTTCTGGATATATGGATACTTCCAAGAAAGGAGGTATTGTCTTAGGAATCCATATCTCTGGAAGTGACTTAAAAAAAGAACAAGAGTAGGAAACGTGAATCAAAGCAATGAGTTAACAACTTCCTGTAACAAGAAAGAAATCTTCAATCAACACAATACTATGGTTTCCAAAAAAATATAACTTCACAAAAGCAATTTAATATCACCTTGAATGCTTTATCGTGTCTTGGTACAATTGAACTAGTTTATTCATCACATCACTTTTGATATTTTCAAAGTGACCTTCAGAGATATAGATACTTCTAATAAAGGAAAGGTATTTGCTTAAGGATCCATATCTCCTAAAATCACTTCACAAAAGATCAAGAGAGTATGAACCATGAATCAAAGCAATGGGTTGATAACTTCCTTTAACAGGAAAGGAACCTTCAATTAAAGCAATACTAGGGTTTCCAAAAAAACATAACTTCACAAAAGCAATTTAAGGAACCTTTGATCAGAGCAATAATGAGTATCCTTAAAAAAATATAACTTCATGAAAGCAATTTAATGCCACCTTGGATGGTTTATCATGGTGTGACTTCACAAAGGTAGCCCAATCAGCTAGGGCTAACAAACGAAAACGACTTACACGAAAATTGCTGAGACAAGGGTCAAGTGTATTCACTAGTGTGACTGTCATTAAGAAGTCAGATGAATACTTTTTATGGTACGATTTGACTGAAAACGACTTTTGATGGCCAAAAAAGACAACAGGAGTTGTAAGGTTAAGATTTTGGTGGGTTTCATTCAAACAGACTAAGTGTCAAATGTATTAAGTTTCAAACACTTAAATAGAAGGAATGGTAGGGTTTTTTGAGTTATGGTGCCTAAAACTTTACATCACAGTTCGTCCGAAAGAACTGTTATTTATTTGTTTGCATTTATCACAATTATTTGTTAATAACCATTTTTATTTTACTTTTTTTTACATGGTATTCAAATAAGTGATGGGTTTTACTTAATAATAGTTATGTATTCATTTTTTTAAAACAAAAATTTTGGTGGTTGATTGTGAAACCAACTTGTTTAACAAAAAAAATAAAAAAAAGATAAAGTTTATAAACAAACTAAAAATAAAAAGTTACAGAGATATTTGAAGAATTAGATGCATCAGATTCTTCATTCTCTAGTAACTTGTCCACCTTCTCATTCAAAGAGCGAATGAAAGTGGTAAGTTCTTTCAAGCACTAGTCCATGCGTCCTTGCCCTTGCAGGTAAACCTAGACCATATGATGTAGCTTATAGGTCGTGTGGATGAGCCCTTCCATGCTTGTTGGTGGAAGGAGTTCTTCTTTTAGTTTATCCTAAGATGATGAGCCATCAGTTCTCTTGTGTTTGTCCATAATTTTGGTGAAGATGTTGGCTATGAGAAGTTAGAATGGAAGTGGAGTTCAATTTTTAGACATTTATATAGAGAGGATTTCAGGGATTATTGAGCCATTGCATCCTTCATAAATAGTGACAGTTTTCCTAAAATGGATATATAAAGTCAGAAAGCAAAATCATACAAACAAGTGAATAATAATAGGAAGCCAATAATATTCGTTATTTTAAGAAATTAAAAGTGATCACAAAGAAACCCAATGGACACAAACCCACAAATCACATGCATGAGGGCATATTACGTAGGAATTATACATGCATAGGCGAAAATATAATCAAATTAACGATATGCATCAACAGGTTCCTCAGTTAAACTAGGTCCTAAATTAGTATAACCAAAAATCATTTAAATCTAAATAATCTCAAGTGTTGAATCAAAAAGATAAAAAGAAAGACACTCCCTTGTGGTCTTCAAGTGTAAGACCCTACACTCTTAACTTCCTCCATGCTCCTACCAAGTTGCCTCCGAAAAGAGTTTAAGCTACCATGGAATTATTCTCTCCTCCAAACTCTAAGCAATTCGTCACAGCCATGAAAATTGGAGAATGAATTGAAGGTGGGGCCGTGGGTGTATCAGTAGGTGAATTGGATGATAGAGGAAGATGGAGATCAATTGAATATTAGGGATGGGGATCAATTGAATATTAGGGAAGTAGTGGTGGGTCCGTGACTAAAGCAAAAACGTCTGCCTCGTCTATTAATGCATCCCTCAATACCTCATCACAGCGTCAGTCCCTCTATATCCTTTAGTGGCAGCTGCTAGGTTAATTTTTAAGAGAGGAGGGAAGAGGTTTTGGGTACCAACACTACAAAAAGGTTAAAAGGTGGCGCACATTTTGTGTAACTTCTTTAAAGAAGTGTCATAGCTGCCCCTTTTTTTTTATCATTTTCTATTTAATTTTTTTTAAATTTTGGGGACTAGCTGTGGCGCCTGGTGGACCAGGGCCACAGCTGGTGGGGCCAATTGTGGCGCCTGTCTGGACCAGGGGCCATAGCTAGTCTCTACCCAAGGATAAGGCAGGCCCCACATCTGGTCCCCAAAATTAAAAAAAATAAAATAGAAAAAGACAAAAAAAAGGCAGCTGTGGCACTTCTTTAATTGGCTGAATGTGAATTTTCAACTCTCCCGCTAATCAGATTTCCCTCCTTTAACTTTACTTTTTATCTTTTCCCTCCCTTTTTCCTTTTTATTCCCTCTTTCTCAGCTCACTTGATGCTCCTCCCCCTGTAAAAGATATTACTTTCTCTTGCACAATAAAAACGCACACTCGTCTTCTTTATTAAATTCTCTTATCCCTTTTTCCATTTTTGTTTCGTTAATCCCCACTCCTATCCCTAGTTGTTCCCTTTTTTTCATACTCTCTGTCTTTCTTCCTCTTTTGAACCCTACTCTAGTTGATCCTTACTTCACTCCACAGCTCACATTTGCTCATCTTCATCACTCAAGCTAGCGTCACCAACTTAAGAAGAAGATTGTTTCATTCTAGCTTGCTTTGTTTAAATTTTTTTTAGTATAATCAAGATAAACTATAATATAACGTTTTCCTTTTTGTTCCTAATTTAATAGGAAAGAGTGAAAACCTAGCTTGTTTCATTTTCCTTTTTTCTTTGTTTAAATTTTTTGGCCGACAATCTTGCGTTTTTTAGTAATCTTTTAATTTACTTAATTAGTTGTTGATGTACTATGTTCACATATCAAGTTCTTGTATTGTGATATTTTTATGTTAGCTTTGGAGAGTATTAATGTAAGAACATTATTGTTGGGGAACTTGAATTTTAAATGTTAAAATTATATATATATATATATATAATATGTTGAAATATAAAATAGAAAGATTGACAATTTGTAGAGATGATAAACACGAAAGCCACTCGTTTTATATAAAGCTTCACAATCAGGAAGCATAAAAAAGGGCCACAGCAAAGAAAAGAAAAAGAAAAGCAAAAAAAAGGACCCTCCTGTGGCGCTTGCTGACGTAAGCGCCATAGTAGGTCTGGTCTCCTATGGCGCTTGCATCAGGAGACCCCCTCCTGTGGCACTTCCTCTAACATGCGCCACAGGAGGGTATTTTTTAAAAAAAATTTAAAATGTTGTGGCGCTTCCAAGCGCTATAGCTTTTTTTCATGGCGTCCAGATATGTGGTACTTCTCTAGCGCCACAGTTAATGTAATTATAAGTGCCACATCTGTACTTTTTTGTAGTAGTGCAACTTGAACCCAATAAAATTTAAGAAGCCCAAATAAAATTCTACAATTGGATATTCTTGTAGCTTTTAAGAAAAATTATGCATCGCAGAATCTTCTAATCTTCTTTTCCTTACTCTGCAAGAATTAAATAAAATCGTGATCTATCATATATTTGAAAATATTATCCAATCACAAGATAATAATTTAAAATATTATCAATTTAAGCTCAATAATATCATAATCAATTCAAATTTATATTATTTCCTATAATTGGCTAATAATCCAAATATTATCTAATAAATCCAATTTAGCCTAAAATAATCCCCAAAATAAATGAGTAAGGTGGAATAAAATATATAAAATTTAAGATTTATCAAACTTGTGTTGATTATACTGAGAAAAAGTATATATGAGGAAGAGACCAACACATACTTGGTCTAGTGGAGTAAGGACGGTTCTTCAAATACCTGCTGACAATAGGATTCAGAAAACTGAAGTAATCCTTATGCATTTAGCCATCACTCATTTTCCATTGTAGAAAAGTTGCAGGCCTTGCACCATTATGTGGAGAAGAGTGAAATCACATGTATGTGTGCTTCCACCCCAAGAACTTTTTCAGGCTGAGGACAAATAGGGCAATAATATGTACTAATTATTTTATCGTCGTTAAATTAGCTATGCCAAAAGGCTAATCCTCGAACTTTATTGAATACTCCTCCATTCATAATTAACATAGGATATAGTTTGTAGACTATAGTGTACTACAAACTATATTCTATAGAATTGGAGGTGGTATTAGACATTTTCTTTATACTATTAACCATTTAAGATTTATTTGAAAAAATTGCTGAAACATTTATTATATAATTTATTGTCCAAATATATCTAAAATTTATTTAAGCACTCACGTGTAGTGTATTTTGAGCTTGTCAATACTAGAAAAAGGATTTTTAGATTGGTTGAAATTGACTTTTTAGACCGGATTTATGTTCGGTCTTATATCAACCAGTTTAAAAAGTTTGTCCTTATTAAAACCAGACCTACAACCAGTCTTAAAAGTTATTTTTTCAAACCGATTGCTTAAATAACCGGTCTTAAAGAGTTTCAATTTATAATAAAAAAGCTCACTCTTTAGACAAAGTAATTTCATACCCGGTCTAAAAAGTGTGCAACCCTTTTTTTTAAATGTACGTTTTATTTTGTTTCATAGAAACTCTGTTATTTTGTTGGACATTATTATATCTAAAAGCTATATTATACAAGATAAATTTTACAGATAGCCTTAAAAATATAAATGCAATTGATATAAAAAATAATTATAATTAATAACCATAAATCTAAGCTCTATATTATTAGATAATTATTGAATCTTAATTCTAGTATTTGTTTTTTCAAGGTTTATAATTTTTGCTTACATTTTCCCTACCTCCAAAGGAGTTAGGTGATTTTTGAGTGCTGGATTTAATGGATGCAATTTTAGGCCTGGAATCTATATGTTTTTTACGCATAATTCATATTTTGAGCATCCCTAAAGTGGAATGTTGCTACCCATAAATTGGATGTCAGGTTACCATACCTATGCATTTTGATTATTCTGAACCTCAAATATGAAACATGGCTCTACTCTACCTAAGTCTCACTTTTATTTAATGAACTTGAGTATAGAGTTAATATACAAATATGAGAATTGGATTTTATATGAGTGAATTTGATTCTATGATCATGTTTTCGATGAGATGGAAAATAAGCTGAAGGCCAATAATAAGGAAGTAACCGACTAGGTAGACATACTAGTAATGGCGTGAGGATTAATGACTCTAAATTAGAGGATAAAACACATTGGTTGGATGACCATCACTTGCAAGGATAAATTTGTTGGACTGGGTAGTAATCTAGTTCAACGAATTTTTTCTTGCAAGCATATATCACCTGACCTATATTTTTATATCAACCATGTTAAACTTAGCATCATTAAATAAGATACCCTACCTTTGTCACTTAAAACTAAGGTGGGCCAGAGCCATATTCCACTCAAAGTCTCAAAACAACAAGGTTTTGAAACCTAGACTGGACCGACCAGTTTGGCCCTAAAACCAACAAATAGATTAGTAAACCGGTCTAGTCCGGGCATCAACCCGGTTCACTATTTTTTTTTTCAAAAATCAATTTTTTTATTTTCTTTAGAATTTCATATTAATAATCCAGAAATCTTCAATTTCTCACGGGTTTAGCCCAGGTTTAGCTCCGGTTTAACTTCGGTATGACTTATTGACCTTTAACCTAGTACCCCGGCCTGTTCAGTGGCCAGTCCGGGTTTTAGAACCTTGTAAAAGAGACAAAATTCCTAAGCTTAGTAAACTTAGCAACCAATCTAAGGGTTGTAGCATTTGACTATAAGGATGGCCCGTAATATGAACTATGTATCAACAGCTCCCCCATATCGGGGTTAAAATTACAATCGACACTCCCACCCAGCACTCAAAAATGATCTAAGCCCTTTCAAGGAGGGGGCATCCAAAAAAAGAAAAACTTGAAAAGAACAAAGACATGGCAAACAAGGTTCAATTAACATACATGTATACAAACTTTTGACCATTCGTGATGATTAGATTTGTGAACCTTGCCATTGTGAGAATGATACAATGAAATTGCATCATTGTCATAATCACAAGTTTCATAATCCCAACCATAATGAAGTTCATGGTCAAAAATTGTATACAATAACTACAAAAATCACAAAGAATATAGAGCACGTAGAAAATATATAAAACTTTCATGTATCATATGTTAGATCTCTCATGTTTTGATGATAACAAAGGATGGTATGAAAAAGATTTGATAAACAAATAAGTTTGAACAAAGTAATAACAGGCCAAATCATTACTTGAAGTAAGCATTGGAGTAATGAAAAAAGGCCAAGAGAAAAAGCTAAGAAACTTCATCACTGGCAAGTTCTCTAAAGGGTTACTCGAGTAAGTACTCGAGTATTGAGACAGAAACTTGAAGTAACCAGGACAACCTTCAAGTAACCTGCCAACGTTACTCGAGTAAGCAATCGAGTAATAAGGTCAATGATTTCTAGTTGCTCGCAGCCTGCCAACGTTACTCGAGTAGCTAGTCGAGTAACTAGGTAAATCACTTGGAGTTGCTCTCGACCTGCCAATATTACTCGAGTAACCATGTAAAAACTTCCAGTTACTCTCGGCCTGCCAATGTTACTCGAGTCTGTACTCGAGTTACTCTGCTTCAAGAAATATGTTGCTCTCGGCATTTTCAACCCTGCCAATGTTACTCAAGGCGCTACTCGAGTAACTCACTGTGGTAAGCAAAACCTGAAGGTAATACTCGAATAACATGATATGCTTTTATCACACTTCGCTTGAGGCACTACTCAAGTATGCAGGTATTTAATCACTTATTTAAACTGGATTACTCGAGTAAGTAATCAAGTAATATGCAGAGTTATTTACACAGAACTTCAAGTCGCTACCTGAGTAACCAATGCAGAAAATTTATGTTTACTCGAGTAAGTACTTGAGTAACAAGGTAAGAAAACTTGAAGTGCTCTCGGCCTTTTAATCCTGCCAACATTACTGGAGTGAAGCGTCGAGTAACCTAAAGTTTATTTGAAAGTTTACTCGAGTTGCTACTCGAGTAACTTTGAAGTAAAGTGTGCCATACTCGAGTAAGTACCCGAATAAACAGGTATTTCCAAAGGTTTGAAAGTGTGCTTACTCCATGCACTACCTGAGTAATGTAATGTTCATTTGTTAACTTGCAGTTTGTCAATACATTCACGATAATACTCGAGTAAGTACTCGAGTAAACTTAATGAATACTCGAGTAATTACTCGAGTATGCAAGTTCAGAAATTCAGAAATCATTCCAACGTTCATTGATTTGTTTCCTATGTGATTAACCTTTCATTGTATTAGTATTCTTAGCATATCCACGGATAAACAATGAAGAACTCTTACCAAATAAGGAAAGTCAAATGCAACGTTCAAATGCCACCTACCACCACCTACCGCAAATGCATATTTTTCAAATACTGGAAAAGTCAACAGTGGCTGTGCACGCTCTAACGGACATGAAGAAATATGTTTCAACAATCATTACCAACGCATCTATATATATGGGAACATCCAAACAGAGAAATAACACAAGAACACACATATGAATGCATTATCAAGTTCATTACTCTGTTTTACATTATACTTGTAATTCTATGCTTCAGTGATTCTTATTCACTCTGTGAGAGAGACATTTCATTCAAACTCAATATTTGTTATTGAGGTAACTTAAGGTTGTTGAACCTTGAGTTGGGATTGGATTACAAATTGTAAGGGGGAGCGAGTGTCCAGGCCAAGGAACTTGCTTGTACTAAGGTGCCAAGAACCCGCTGAATCTTGGAAGTTATAGTGAAACTCTCAGAAAAGCTCTGAGGATTGGACGTAGGTCAAAGTGGTTGTGACCGAACCAGTATAACTCTCGGTGTACACTTTGGTGATATTTCTCCTTACTCTTTATTGCTTTATATTCACCATCAAGTTTTTATATTTGCAACGAAATTTTAGTATCACCCAATTCACCCCCCTCTTGGGTGAAACACTTGCTCTAACATTTGGTATTAGAGAGTAGGTCTTCTTGTTAAGGCTTAACAACCTAAGAAGTATCCAATAGCAAGCATGGGTGAAGGAATTCTTCCCGACGGAGCATCCATCACTAGACCTCCAGGTTTTGGTGGAGAACACTTTTCTTTCTGGAAAGCAAAGTTTAGAGTATTCGTGATGACTATTGAATATAGGCTATGGGATGTGATTGAGAGTGGAAACTATCAACCTACAAAGATTGTAGATTCTCAGAAAATTCCCAAGACTCTAGCGGAATATGATGAGAATGACAAGAAACTTATCACTCTCAACAGCAAGGCAATTCTGATGTTACAAAGTGCTTTGAGTCAAAGTGAATATTTCAGAATTTGCACACTTCCAACAGTAAAGGAAATGTGGGAAGCTCTGGAGATAGCTCATGAAGGAACTTCGGGAATAAAGGAGAATCGGATCAATACCTTGGTCACTGAATTCGATCTAGTTCGAATGAAATCAGGTGAGTCAATATTTGAATTCGAACTTAGATATACTCATCTTATTAATCAACTTTCAGCACTTGGGAAAATCTATGATCAACATACCCAAGTACGAAAGATTTTGAATATTCTTTCTAAAGAATGGGAGGCCAAAGTCACTGCGATAGAAGAAGCAAAAGGAGAATCAATGAGATCAGTTGCTTCTCTATTTGGAAGCCTTTCTGAATATGAAAGCAAACTAAAGTTCAAACAGGAACTAGATGACATCGGTGACAAGAGAAAGAAAGGCCTAGCACTAAAAGAAAAAGAAGAAAATCAGGATGAGGATGAGGAGTTTGACGATGATGAAATGGGCCTAATCATAAAATGATTCAAAAAGTTCTACAAGAAAGGACAAGGATTCAAACACTTTCAGAAAGGAGGAAATAGCATCAAAGATCATATCATTTGCTACGAATGTGAAAAACCAGGACATATCAAATCAAAATGTCCAGAACTGAATCAAAAGAGCAAAGAAAAGAGAAAAGAAAAATTCTTTAACAAAAAGAAGGCCTTTGTATCTGCTATATGGGGTGATAATTCCTCTGACGAAGAAAGTGATGAAGAAGAAGTAGCCAATATATGTCTCGTTGCTCAAGAAGAAACCGAAGAAGAGGTAAATGATTCTGATCCTACCTATGATGAATTACTTTCTGAATATAATGCTTTACATTCTAAATTCATCAAAGTAGTTAAAGAATTAATTGTTTTCAAAAAGAAAAACAAAGCTCTTGAAATTGAAATTAAAGAAAGTTCAGAAAAGGATTGTGAAAATTGTTCTTCTTTGAAAAAGAAAAACACTGATCTCACAAAAACTCTTGAAAAATTTACATAAGAAAGTGAGATGCTAAATGTTATTTTAAAAGCTCAACGATTTGTAAATGACCGATCTGGAATTGGATATGATCCAAAATCAGATAGAAGGAAAGGTAGAAAGAAAGCAGGAGGTAAGTCATATTTGAATTATTTCCAGCATTCTGTGCATACATCAAATCCTTTTGCATTTTGTAACTATTGTAATCGAAAAGGTCATTATACCTTTTCATGCATTCATAAGAAGAAAGGAACGATAGGAACCTACAAATGGGTACCTAAAGGATCATATGTTTCAAAAATTTCTTATACTAACCCAAAAGGACCCAAAAAGAAGTGGGTACCTAAGAATTAATCGTATTTAATTACAGATGTGTCTCAAGGCATCCAAAAACAACAAATGGTACATAGACAGTGGATGCTCTATACATATGACCGGTGATTTCAAAAGTTTTACCAAATTATAACCTAAAAAAGGTGGAAAGGTAAAATTTGGAGGAAATCAAACCGGAAGGATAGCAGGAATTGGTGAAATTAAAAATGATAAAGGCATACAAGTCAAAGACGTATACTATGTCGAAGGATTATGCCATAACTTGCTGAGTGTAAGTCAAAGTGCAGACAAAAACAACTAGGTAATATTTGACTCAGAGGAATGTCTAATTATCAACAAGAATGACTTACCACTTGATAAGAAGAATATCAAGGCTAAGCTCAGAGCAAAAAGGGAAGGTAATTGTTATACTCTAGATATTAGTAGAAATGAATCTGAAAACTATTTTCTGAGTAATGCTGATGAAAGTTGGCTATGGCATAAGGGATTGGCTCATGTCAATATACATCAATTAGACAAACTACTCAAAAAGGATTTAGTTCTTGGATTACCCAAAGTAACTTTCAAAAATGACTTGATTTGTGACGCTTGTCAAAAGGGTAAACAAACTAAATCATCTTTCAAATTGAAAAATGAATTTTCAACAAATAGACCACTACAATTATTGCATATGGATTTAGTTGGCCCAGCAAGAGTAAAGAGTCTTGGTGGCAACTTATATTCATTGGTCATTATTGATGATTTCTCCAGATTTACATGGGTTATTTTTCTATCATCAAAAGATGAAACCTTTGAAGAATTTATTGTCTTTGCCAAGAAAGTGTAAAATGAGAAAGGTATGTCTATTACAGGTATTAGGACCGATTATGGTGGAGAATTTGAAAATCAAGTATTTGAAGAATATTGTGATACTAATGGCATTGATCACAATTTCTTTTCTCCAAGGACACCTCAACAAAATAGAGTTGTGGAACGTAAGAATAGAGTACTTACTAAAATGACTAGAGCAATGTTAAAAGAAAAGAACGCGTCTCAAGTGTTCTGGGCTGATGCTATGAGTACAGCATGCTATATTTCAAATAGAGCCTATATTAGAACAAAACTTGGAAAGACACCAAACGAGCTATACAAAGGAAGGAAGCCAAACATTGCTCATCTACACATCTTCGGTTGTAAGTGTTTCATTCATAATAATGGTAAAGATAACTTAGGAAAATTTGATTCTAAAACTGATGAAGGAATTTTCCTAGGGTATTCTAACCTAAGTAAAGCATATAGAGTTTTCAATAAAAGAACATGTGTTGTTGAAGAATCAATTCATATTGTATTTGATGAATCTGAATCTTCTGACAAAACCATTGATGAAGAACAAGAAATTGTTTTAAATCAAGAAAACGGTCAATCTATTTTTAAATCTCTTATTCCAGAAGTTGATGAAGCCAAGGAAGAAGAGCAATCACTAAGACAACCTAGACCCTGGAAATACAATAAAAGTCATCCTTTAGATCAAGTCATAGGAGATGTGAATGAAGGGATCAAAACTAGAAACAGAATTTTCACTGAAGTAAGTTTTTCTGCATTCATTTCTGAGATTGAACCTTCTAACATTGATGAAGCCCTATCAAACAATGATTGGGTTATAGCAATGCAAGAAGAACTAAATCAATTTGAAAGAAATCAAGTTTGGGATTTGGTACCCTACCCAAGGATCATCCGAGCATTGGCACTATATGGGTATTCAAGAACAAACTCGATGAATCCATAATTATTGTCAGAAACAAGGCAAGATTGGTGGCCAAAGGCTATAATCAGGAAGAAGGGATTGATTATGAGGAAACGTATGCACCAGTGGCTAGATTGGAAGCTATATGCGTACTCCTAGCCTTTGCTTGCATCAAAGGATTCAAACTCTATCAAATGGATGTAAAGAGTGCATTTCTAAATGGCTACATTATGGAAGAAGTATACATAGAACAACCTCCAGGTTTTGAAGATGTAACTAAACCTGACCATGTTTTCAAATTCAAAAAGGCTTTATATGGTTTAAAACAAGCTGCTAGAGCTTGGTACGAAAGGCTCAGTAAATTTCTTATTGATCAAGGTTTTGTACGCGGAAAAGTTGATACGGCACTTTTTATAAAACGAAAATGTGATGATATTTTAATTGTTCAAATATATGTTGATGACATTGTTTTCGGTGTTACTAATGAATCTCTGTGTAAGGAATTTTCTGAGATAATGCAGGGAGAGTTTGAGATGTCAATGATGGGAGAATTGAATTTCTTTCTCAGTTTGCAAATCAAACAAAGAAAGAATGGAATCTTCATCTCTCAAACAAAGTACTTGAAAGAGCTATTGAAAAAGTATGGAATGGATGAAGCAAATGGAACGGACACACCTATGAGCTCAACTACGTTGCTTGATGCTGATGTCAAAGGGAAAGACTACAACATCAAAAAATACAGAGGAATGATTGGATCATTACTCTATCTCACGGCAAGCAGACCGGACATTCAATTTAGTATTGGCATTTGTGCAAGATATCAATCAGCACCATAGGAATCACATGCCGAAACTGTCAAACGAATCTTTAGATACCTTGCTGACACACGAGAATTAGGTCTGTGGTATCCCAAAGGAAGAAGTGAATATTTAGTTGCATATTCAGATTCTGATCATGGGGGATACAAGACAGACAGAAAGAGCACCAGCGGACAAGGACAATTTCTTAGAGGATCTCTTGTATCATGGTTCAGCAAGAAACAAAATACAGTGTCTCTTTCGTCAACGAAAGCCGAATATGTTGCAGTCTCAAGTTGTTGTGCACAAGTGATATGGTTAAAACAACAACTACAAGATCTTGGTATTTATCTCAAAGACATACCAATCTATTGTGACAATACTAGTACGATAAGCTTGGCAAAGAATCCAGTTCAACATTCTAGAACCAAGCATATCGATGTTAGACATCACTTCATCAGAGATCATGTCCAAAAGAAAGATGTGAAAGTGATATTTATTCCTACTCATCTTCAACTAGCTGATATCTTCACTAAACCCCTTGCAAAAGATCAATTTCTATACATTAGAAGAGAATTGGGAATGGCAAATCTGAATGAATTGTAAGTTATTTCAGTCTCCTATAATGTTAGATAAAGATATTTGATAATGTTTTGATGATTACTAATTTAAGCATCGGAGTATGTAGAAACTTGTTTTGCAAGAAGATTGAAACTCTGTTTTGAGAAATAAAAACAGAGGTTATCAGAGGACACCTTTAATGGAATACCAACTTCAAGTAATGACTGATAGTGAAGCATTACCCGAGGAACAACTTGAAGTAAAAGAGCACTTTACTCGAGTAACTACTAGATTAATGGTCTTCCAAAACTGGAAGTAACGTATCAAGTTACCTGACATTTAAATCAAACGGTTCAGTTGGTGAGAAATGAACAGTCAAAAGTAAAAAAGACAGGTTACCCGAGGGAAGCCTCGAGTAAACTTGAAGGTTACTCGAGTAAGGCCTCGAGTAACTGCAGGTCCAGACCACAAATTTGATGAGAATCGACTCAAATGTGCTCTAAAATGGCTATAAAATGATCGAGGGAGCATACATGGATAATTACAATATTATTCATGCCAGGTACGCAATTTAAATGAATTATTTTAGAAATTTTCTGTATGATCACTCTAGTAAAGACTCGAGTAAACATGATATTTACTCGAGTAAGGCCTCGAGTAATGTTGGGTTCTAGGTCTTTATTTGTCGCAAACTCGGTCATTTCCACAAAATCTCCTCGAGTAAATCACCCAGTCCTCTCTGAAAAACTTTTCACAATCTCTTCTCTACTTGATTTCCTGCAAAACCCATCAATTTTTAACTCCAAAAACCTCCTATTCTATTCAGATTCATTGTGCCCTATATCGCGTTTTTTTTTCACTATGTTTTTTGAGTTTTTTCAAAACTTTCACTGATTCAAAATGGTTAGAACTAAAAACCTTACTCCCACAGATTCTTCTGGATCCCCACAACTCTCTGACCTTCTTTCTTCTCCTCCCACAAAGAGAAGAAAACTCACACATAGATCCAAAGCTAAAGTCCAACCGAACCTTCAACAGAAACCTAAAGAGAAAGGAGTTGTTATTAAAGAGCCAGTAGTTACAAGGGCTAAATCCAAGAAAAGCACCTCTACTGGGAGAGGCAAAAGTGCCAAATCTCCTTCTCCTCCAATTTCTGATTCCTCCACTCCCTCTTTCACACCTAAACCATCCAAAAAGTCCAAATATGATGTGAATGTGGCTAAGGTAATGGCTGGCATTATAGATCAGCTTGAGAAGGGGCAATCTTCAAAGAAGTCAGAATTGCCAGAAGAGGAGATCACTAAACCTCCAAAAGGGTTTAATGTCAACAAGCTAGAGGAGTCCCAGAAGTACCTCACTCAATTCTCAAGGAGAAAAGTTTGTAAGACTCACTATGTGGACCTCAAAGTACTTCAGGAGGTATTGAAGTACAATCTTAGTCCCTTTCTGGAACCTTTTATGCCTTGGTTATCTATTAAGCTTCCTTTTTGCACCAAAGTAGTCACACACTTTTACTGCAATTTTGAGATTCTAGATGAACCAAATAGAACTTCAGCTGAGGAAGAAATGACTACTATTGTTAGAGGCCAAAAGATACTTATCTCACCTTCTAGGACCAATCTATGGTTAGGAATAGAGAACCCACCAGATGACATTTACTCCAAACTTGATTCAAACCAAATTTTCTCTGTTCTTAAACCTAGTGAGCTTGTAGGCCCTTTGAACTTCAAACCTAGTGACATGTGCGATCATCACAGGGTTCTATGGTATATATACTCTAGATCCCTTGTGAACAAGGCCAACAATTATACCCACTTTTCTGATAGAGACTATAGATGGTTTGCTTCCTTACTCCTGAAGGAACAAAAGGATTTGGGGGAGTACATATTTTCTGAGATGAAGAGGTACAGAGTAGATGGGAAAGCTACTACGCCTATACCATATCCTAAGATTGTTTCACTCATTCTGAAGGAAAATAAGATATGGTACTTGGAGAGCAAAGAGCATATTGAGAGAATTACTCCGTTGGGAGAAATCAAATTGGCAATCTCAATATTGAAATTCCTCTCAAGGGTCCTCTAGAGTCTGGGTCTAAGAAGAAGAAGAAAACTGAGACTGAGAAGAGTAAAATGGATGACACTCAGTCTTCGGCTCCAGCTGCCACTACCTCTACACCCTCTTTCCTCAATGCCACACTCCAACACTTTATAGAGAATATGCTCAAGGGATTCCATGTAGATATTGCCAACACCAATGCTGAGCTGATAACTCACAAGAATCACAAGTTGGGTGAGCTGGTTGAGAGGATGGATAATAGGCAAGAAGAGTTGCTAGCTGAGCAACGTGCCCAGGGTGAGACCTTGTAGTTGATTCTGGCAAGATTGGACTCTTTGGGTCCTGGACCTTCTACTGGTCCATCATCTTCTGCACATGAGATTTTTTCATCTCCAGAGCATATACCATCTCCAAAGCATAAACAACCACCTCTAGAGAATATCCCATCTAACCTTCATCACACTGAGGTTGAGCCACTTATCCCTCCAGTCTCTAGTCCACCTGAGCCAAGACCCAAAGATATCCTATGCTCAGTGGATAACCCTGAAACCAATGAGACCTTCCATATCATTATTGAGGATTCACGACCCAAACCTCAACTTGAACCCTCTCCTAAACCTATTCCATCTCCTACCCATACAGAGGAAATCTCTCCCTCATCCTCTGATCATCATACTCTAGGTGCTACTGAAGAGGTTGAGACCACACTATGATTGTCTATCAACCCTCTCCTGTTCCTCCAAGAGAAGACATTCATATCCCTCCACTAAATCTTCCTGAACCAGAATCTTCTAGCTCCTCATCCTTTGATTCTTCTGGTTCAGATAGATCTTTGGTTCTTCCTGTCAAACCTATTTCTATGGTCAAGCCTTCTGATCCTCCACTTGATTGATGAAGACAAAAAAGGGGAGAAGAGCTTGAGTGTGATTTTGTGGAGTTACTGAGTTTCTTTTTATTTTTGGGTATATGGGTGTACATGGGATTTAGGGAGCTTTTCAATTTAAAACTTTTCATCTTGTAATGCAATTTTTAAGTTCAATGCAAGCTTCCTTAAGTTATGATTTCATTTCAAGTCCATTTAAGTTTTTAAATTATAATACATTGTGGGACTAATAAGTTTATTATGTATGCAAGGTAAATATGTTATGATTTCAACCTTTTCCAAAACACTTTGAATTTAAACTTAACAAGGTTTTCCAAATTATCATTGAATTCAAAGAAGTGTTTATTTGAGAACTGAATTTCAAAAAAATTTTGTTCAAAATCACCAAGTTTTGTCATCATCAAAAAGGGGGAGAATGTTATATCTCTCATGTTTTGATGATAACAAAGGATGGTATGAAAAATATTTGATAAACAAATAAGTTTGAACAAAGTAATAAAAGGGCAAATCATTACTCTAAGTAAGCATTGGGGTAGTGAAGAAAGGCCAAGAGAAAAAGCTAAGAAACTTCATCACTGGCAAGTTCTCTAAAGGGTTACTTGAGTAAGTACTCGAGTAATGAGATAGAAACTTGAAGTAACCAGGACAACCTTCAAGTAACCTGCCAACGTTACTCGAGTAATAAGGTAAATGATTTCTAGTTGCTCTCGGCCTGCCAACGTTACTCGAGTAGCTAGTCGAGTAACCAGGTAAATCACTTGGAGTTGCTCTCAACCTGCCAATATTACTCGAGTAAGTACTCGAGTAACCATGTAAAAACTTCCAGTTACTCTCGCCCTGCCAATGTTACTCGAGTCTGTACTCGAGTTACTCTGCTTCAAGAAATATGTTGCTCTCGGCATTTTCAACCCTGCCAATGTTACTCAAGGCGCTACTCGAGTAACTCACTGTGGTAAGCAAAACCTGAAGGTAATACTCGAATAACATGATATGCTTTTATCACACTTCGCTTGAGGCACCACTCAAGTATGCAGGTATTTAATCACTTATTTAAACTGGATTACTCGAGTAAGTAATCAAGTAATATGCAGAGTTATTTACACAGAACTTCAAGTCGCTACCCGAGTAAGCAATGCAGAAAATTTATGTTTACTCGAGTAAGTACTTGAGTAACAAGGTAAGAAAACTTGAAGTGCTCTCGGCCTTTTAATCCTGCCAACATTACTGGAGTGAAGCATCGAGTAACCTAAAGTTTATTTGAAAGTTTACTCGAGTTGCTACTCGAGTAACTTATGAAGTAAAGTGTGCCATACTCGAATAAGTACCCGAGTAAACAGGTATTTCCAAAGGTTTGAAAGTGTGCTTACTCCATGCACTACCCGAGTAATGTAATGTTCATTTGTTAACTTGCAGTTTGTCAATACATTCATGATAATACTCGAGTAAGTACTCGAGTAAACTTAATGAATACTCGAGTATGCAAGTTCAGAAATTTAGAAATCATTCCAACGTTCATTGATTTGTTTCCTATGTGATTAACCTTTCATTGTATTAGTATTCTTAGCATATCCACAGATAAACAATGAAGAACTCTTACCAAATAAGGAAAGTCAAATGCAACCTACCACCACCTACCGCAAATGCATATTTTTAAAATACTGGAAAAGTCAACAGTGGATGCGCACGCTCTAACGGACATGAAGAAATATGTTCCAACAATCATTACCAACGCATCTATATATATGGGAACATCCAAACAGAGAAATAACACAAGAACACATACACACGAACGCATTATCAAGTTCATTACTCTGTTTTACATTATACTTGTAATTCTATGCTTCAGTGATTCTTATTCACTCTGTGAGATAGATATTTCATTCAAACTCAATATTTGTTATTGAGGTAACTTAAGGTTGTGAAACCTTGAGTTGGGATTGGATTACAAATTGTAAGGGGAAGCGAGTGTCCAGGCTAAGGAACTTGCTTATACTGAGGTGCCAAGAACCCACTGAATCTTGGAAGTTATAGTGAAAGTCTCAGAGATACTCTGAGGACTGGACGTAGGTTAAAGTGGTTGTGGGCGAACCAGTATAACTCTCGGTGTACACTTCGGTGATATTTCTCCTTACTCTTTATTGCTTTATATTCACCGTCAAGTTTTTATATTTGCAACGAAATTTTAGTATCACCCAATTCACCCCCTCTTGGGTGAAACGCTTGCTCTAACATCATAAACTTTCACACTCCAGTAAATATACAGGAAGCCAACAAGCACAAAATGAATATAGTATTTATACTTTTGGAAGGAAGGCTTTTTTTTTTCAAGTCCTACAGAATGGCTTGCCTGTATCAACAACCTCCAACTGTATTCATCCTCTATTTTCAATTATACAGAGTTACATATTGATTAGATTATTTAATACTCTTCACATGTCTACAAAAACATAAGTGATATCTATAAAAAAAACAACTCAACTTGGCCATCTTCATACTCCTTTCTATACACCATACAATAGTTGTCAGTAGTTATTACTGTAAAAAGAATAAATTTGTAATGAAAATAAAGTGTTTGACTTGCTCATGAATATATGGTCATTTTGGCACTCATCTAGCCTCTGTGCTATATATGCATGTCTTGTGTGCATTTCCATTGTAGGTTGAACCTTGTGATATGTATGGTAATGTTGATTGGCCAGAATAAGTGCTACTTGCTTGAAATGCAATGTACTATACATTTTCACGATCTACACTACATTTGGAGTAAGAAACAAATTAAATAATCATAGCCTACCAACACCACCACATGTAACACATATTAGACACTTCTCAAGCTCTTCATATTCTTCCTATACATTATGTAAATATTTTCACATTCGCATATAATAACTGCAACAACTAGAGAGAATATTGATCAAGCAGAAAACTTTTATTTATGTGGATGTAAGACAAAAAAATTGAACTTTCTATTAGGGTTTGACTTACTCATGAATATATGGTTTGTTTGGCACTCATCTAGCCTCTGTTTTATTTAAGCATATCTTGTATCCATTTTTATTGAATGTCCAACCTTGTGATATATGTGGTGGTTGCAAGACACATGACATGCATACATAGCACAGAGGCTATACGAGTGAAAAGGCGTACACATCAGTGTTTCAACAAAGAAATTAAAAGAGTGAGCATCAGGATTAATAGATTAAAACGTCTATAAAAGCAAAGACAACAAAAATGAATACTAACAGAAGAGTGCTAGTGAGGGTTTGTGAAAGGAAACAATTTTTACCTAACGCAAGAGCAACAAGGTGATGATAGATACTAAGAGAGGCTAGAGAGATGACGTATAAGCGTGAAAGTGAGTATAAATACTAGGGCAAATGTCTCTAAACTAGTCCTCTATAAATCTAGTCTCAATATTTATAACGAGATTGGCTTTATGAACAACTAGTCTCAATATGTAGAAAAATGTTTTTAATTCATAATGAGATCATCTTTTAAAACAACCGATCTAATATTTAATTTTTAGAAACAGAGAAATAAAATTTAAGAAACAAAATTCATAAACAAGAACTTAAATTATTTGAATGATTGTATAAAACACAAAAAGATGATGATCATCAATAGGAAATAATAGTAACAGATGAAAAGACATAAAAAGATTGAAACTTTTTCATTAATAATCTTTGCCTAAAGGCAGCAGCTTGCGCGCACATGATCAGGCACAAAATCAAAATTACATCAAAATATGTATATAATAGGGGGTTCTTGAAACCCAGGGCATCAGATGATCACCATCATTCTAGGAGATCAATAATCCTTAGTTCAAACAGTTCAGGATGTCGTCCACCTTCTTCGCTGACTCCTCCAATTGATAGGAGAAGAGATCTTGCTATGCCATTTGATCATGCTTGTCGTTAGCACTCAAATTAGTTACTAAATTATGCAGTATAGTGGTATAACCTAGGTCGTATTCTCTTATACGGAGTCAATAATATTTAATTCTTTAATTAATTAGATGTACAGGACTCAAAAGAAATAATAATTGGTAATTTTTGGAATTTTTTTAATAATAAAAATATAAATATAAAAAATATAAACACAAATAGGATACGATTAATCTTTTTGAGAATAAATCAGTGGCCATCATAGTTCAACAATGGATATGGAGTATATAAATAGTACTAAATACCCTAGAGAACCGACAAAGGTCTCAATTAATTAATCATTTATTACACCGTCACCCAGTATATAATAATCTTTCAATTAATTGTTTAAGCATCACTTAGCATGCAAATTTATATTGAAATTATAAATGAAATTTTTAAAGAACAATCAACCGATATAGAGTAAGAAGAGTAAACATATAATCAATCAAGACCATGAATGAAAGCATGAAATAACCAAACTCTTGAAATATAATTTGAAATATAAATTCAAATAATAAATTGTAGACTTTTAATCATATATTATCCAACCGGAAATCAAAGTCTTAAAAACATAAATTCAATCCTAGACCTAAGAAATCATAAAATTCATATAATCAAGACTAAACTAATACAACTCCTTATTAAAGAACATAGAACTCAAGCCACAAGATCCATCATCAAGAAGAGGATTAGTTAACCACACATGGTGATGGAAGGAGAAAGAAGTATGGTGTGTGGTCACGTTTTTGCTCTTAATGGGTTACTGAAGACATACATTTAGGCTTAAGTGGTGGTCATAGGGCCCATTTAAGGAGTATAAGCCATAAGTTACCATATATAAGCCCTAACCATGATGTAATTTGGCCCAAAAGAAGTCTTAAGGCCTTTCTTTTCATGGATATTTTAGCCTATGTGAATTCCCACCCTTTTCTGTAGTTCTTCATTCTCTTTCTAGACTTAATTGTTATTTTAACTTTAACTCTTCAATTTCCCTACAATAAACACAATTAAAAATACATTCGTGCAAATTAGTTTAATTTAGGGAAATAAAATATGGCAATTATACCCTTTATAGCATTTATTTTGAGCAATACCTTCCAATCCAAAATAATTATAATACTTACATATAAGCACAATAATAATGATAAAATCTCATAAATAGATATAAAAATATATAATAAAATAGGGACATATTACCATTACCTCCAGAATGGTGCCCTGGTGGCAAAAGATGGCCTCAGCAATTTCCTCTAATGTTGGAGGTGGAGAGGGCTATAAAGAGGAGCCAGTTGCTACTGTTAGAATCCATGTTTTGATTATCACAAAGTGTTAACATATTAATTTGTAAGAAAATGACAAAGTTTAATTGTTCCAAAGAGGTTATCAAATGCATTTCACAAGTTTATTGAAAGTTGTTACAATATTATTAATACACTCAAGTTTTGGAGGAAAACTCAAGTTTTGTGGGCTAAAGAACTCAATTCTAGTAAGTCTGCCCATAAAAGTGTTTCATAGAAGCTACACTAAAACTGAAATTTTCTGAGACACTCAAGTTCTGGGATAAAACTCGAGTTTTAGTGTAAAGAGCACTCAAGTTTGGGCCTCTCACTCTTGCAAGTTTCATCCAGAGGCTAAGTCAGAATCTGAAAATTGTTGAAGAACTCAAGTTCTAATACACCACTCAAGTTCTGGTCTCAAGTGCACTCGAGTTTGTAATTTTTGATTTGATCTCAAGGTAAAAGGACCTTGAGAGGGTAGATTTCCTTACGGGAAGCGGGAGAGAGAATTCCTGGTAAGACTTTCTGCTCGTAAGACTTACAAGGTGCAAGCAGTAGAGAACATTGCTGCTTGTAAGACTTACAAGGGTGTCAGTAGGAGAGAACGTTGCTTCTCACAAGACTTGCACGGATAAGCAGGAGATATAGGTCTTTAGAATTGCTCTGCTCGTAAGACTTGTTGTAAGGGGGAGAGAAAATTCTAGGTATTAGAATATTTCTGCTTGTAGTTCTTGTGAGGACACTTGTTGTTTTGTGCCATTCCGAGAGCCTATTGAATATTGGAGGATTAGTGAAAATCTTAGGAGGTGTTGATATTTGAGGACTGGATGTAGGCCTGGGGCTGGGCCAAACCAATATAAATCTCTGTGTGCCAATTCTTTCATCTCTACTCTCTCTTTATTTATCTACATATCACCATAATGCATAAAAATTTTATTACATCACCTAATTCAGCCCCTCTTAGGTGAAGCTTGCCTCTTTTATTTGGTATCAGAGTGAGATCTTCTCGGAAGAGTTTACAACTTAAGAAGGATCCATTTAATGGCAACAATAGGTCAAAATATTCTTCCAGATGGAGCATCTATCAGTAGACCTCCTAGTTTTACCGGAGAATATTTTTTGTTCTGGAAAGCTAAGTTCAGAGTGTTTGTAATGGCGAACGGAAACAGTTTATGGAATATAATACAAGATGGTGATTATGTTCCAATAAAGAAAGTAGAAGATAAAGTCATGACAAAGAGCCCAGAGGAATACGACAATGACAACAAGAGACTAGTAACATTAACTAGCAAAGCTATTTTAATGATACAAAGCGCCCTTAGCTAGAAGGACTATTTTCAAATTTGCACACTGCCAACAGCTAAAGACATTTGGGAAGCACTAGAAATCACATAAGAAGGTACATCCAGAATCAAAGAAAATAGAATCAACACTCCAATTACAGAGCATGTTCTGTTTCGGATGAAACCTAGAAAAAGGATATCTCAATTCAAACTCAGATATACTCATCTTGTCAACCGGTTGTTAGCACTTGGGAAAACCTTTGATCAAAATTCCCAAGTAAGGAAGATCCTTAACATTCTTACAAAATAATGGGAAGTAAAAGTGACAGCTATCGAAAAAGCCAAAGGTGAATCAATAAGATCAGTAGCTACACTCTTTGGTAGTCTCTCTGAGTATGAGGGAAAGTAGAAATTCAAGAAGGAACTGGAAGAGTTCGATGACAAAAAGAAAAGAGGAGTTACCCTCAAAGTCATCAAGGAAGTTGAATCATCAGAAAGCAAAGATGAACCTGATGATGAGGATATGGGAATGATTGTATGAAAATTTAAAAACTTCTATAGAAGAGGCTAAAGGAACTTCAAGAATAATCAAGGAAGATCGAGTAAGAAAGAGAACAAAGAGCAACAAGTCATATGCTACAAATGTGGAAAGCTAGGACATATCAAGTTTGAATGCTTCAAGAATAAAGACAAGAAGAAGCAGAAAAAAAAAGCATACGTATCATTATCTGAATATATGTTGCAAATATGGGGTGATAGTTCATCAGTTGAAAAAAATGACAACGATGAAGTTGCAAATATATGTTTGGTAGCCAAAAAACAAGAATTGGACTCTGAGATAAGTGTTTCTGAACCTACCTATGATGAATTATTATCTGAATATAATGCATTACATACTGAATTCATCAAGGTGGCTAAAGAAATGGTAAGTTATAAGAAGAAAATAAAAGAATTAGAAAGTAGAACTAGTACTTTCATATCATATTCATCATGTGCATTGTGCAAGGAAAAATATAAGAAAATAAGTTACTTAACAAAAAATGTAGAAAGATTTACTAAAGGAAGAAAAACTCTTAAAGTAATTTTAAAATCACAAAGAGTCACTCATGATAAATCTGGAATTGGATATAAGTCTGTTCAAGATAAAAACAAAGGTAAGAAGAAGAAAGGCAGTGAGACATATCTCAAATATTTAAAAACTTCAGTGCCTGCATCAAATCCATTTGCATCATGTAATTACTATAATAGGAAAGGTCATTATACTTCATCATGTCATTTTAGAAAGGGAAAGGCCATTGGCAAATGTAAGACACATGTACCAAGAGTGATTTATACTAACCATGAAGGACCTAAGAAAGTGTGGGTACCTAAAACTTGATATTACTCTAGCTATGTCTCAAAGCATCAAGGGCAAACAAGTGGTACATTGATAGTGGATGCTCGAGACATATGACTGGTGACAAAGATAAGTTCACCTTGTTAGAAACTAAAGAAGGAGGAAAGGTAACCTTTGGAAGTAACCAATCTGGAAGTATTGTTAGAATTGGTGAAGTCAAAAAAACCAATGGTGTCTAAATCAATTATGTATATTACGTTGAAGGGATATGTCATAACCTCTTAAGCCTGAGTCAAAGTATTGACAAAGATAACTAGGTAATCTTTGACTCAGAGGAATGTTTGATAGTGAACAAGAAGGATCTACTACTTAACAAGGAATCGATCAAAGTGAAGATCCGAGCTCAAAGGGACAGTAATTGTTATACTATTGATTTAAATTCATATTCTTCTAAAAATTGTTTTCTTAGAAAATCTGAGGAAAGTTGGTTATGGTATAAGTGTCTGGCTTATGTCAATATGAATCAACTTGACAAATTGATTAAAAAGGATTTAGTTGTTGGTCTTCCTAAACTTAAATACAAAGACGGCATGATTTGTAATGCTTGTCAAAAAGGAAAACAAACTAAATCTTCTTTCAAAACAAAGAATGAGATTTCAACGTCCGAACCTTTATAATTACTTCATATAGATTTAGTAGGACTAGCAAGAGTAAAGAGTTTTAAAGGAAATCTATAGACTTTAGTAATTGTCGATGATTTTAGAAGATTCACATAGACTATATTTCTTCCTTCTAAAAATGAAACTTTTGCTGAATTTATTACTTTTGCCAAGAAGGTTCAAAATGAGAAAGGTATTTCTATTGTTTTTATTAGGACCGCTCATGGATGAGAGTTTGATAATCAATTCTTTGAAAACTTCTGTAATAATCAGGGAATAAACCATAATTTATCTACACCAAGGATGTATCCCCTCACCATAATTATATCTGAATTATGAAATGTAAGTGAAATAGAGACCAATAAGACAAAAACACATTTATAATCCTTCATCTTCAAGATGGGGTATACCGAAAATAGTTCAAAAACATAACTAATATGGTCTTACATTCCCCTTTAGATACAACTACCTATGTAGTTAAATCACATAATACATATCATAGTGCGTAACTAAAATCCCGGCAACCCTGGGTTACTTGTATATATATATATATAATGGGTTAGAGTTTCCCGAAATGGGGATTACATATCCAAAAATATTATCTACAGCTTATATACATCCACTAATCCCAAAATCCCATTAGATAACCAACGTTCCAAGATCAAAATATCCCTACGAGCCACTTGCCCTATATAAAATGTTAGTCATTTAGAAAGAGTGAGATTCTAAAGAATCCCAGTAGTAACAAATCACTCATACAATATATAAACACAAAGCATGTAAGTTCATCATGTTTAGCAACAACACTATGAGTCATGGCTTGCACCACAACAGATAGCACTCACGGCTGTATCACAATACACTATGCTGGCTTTCATGATAATCAAAATAGCAGCTTTCGCTGTAAACACTATGCCCACTTTCACGGTAAACACTATGCAGCAGCATCCCACTGCACAAGGTATCACAAAGTAGCAGCATCACAATGCACAAAGTATCATAAAGCTCCACAAAGTGTCTCAATGCATCACAAAGTAGCAACAACAACACAATGCATGATAGGCATACATACAGTATATTTACATAAAGTATAAGAAAGGAGTCACTACCTATATCTTTCTTGACATTTTTTGGCACAGTAGGCTCATGACTCTGACAGATATCAAATCCTATAACCAAATTAGGGACAACTAATCAATCTCTTTTCCCAATACTTATTTCCATAATACTCTAAGTTGGTTATCATTTAGGACTCTTTAGATGACTATTAGAGGTCTAAACATATGCCTAAAGGGTTAGAAGAAACTACCATGAAGACCCCTTTTTGGAAACAGAACATTGATTTTTGGCTGACTCACTCGAGTGAAGATGACCTCACTCGAGTGATGAGAGACTTGTACTCGAGTGAGACTGGCTCTCACTCACGAGTGTTTGACAGTGAGCAACAACCATAGCCAGAGAGTGCTTACAACACTTGAGCATAAGGCTTTGCACTTGGCTAATGACTCCAACTCCACTCGAGTCCCCGAAAGTGTAACACAGAAAGTGAGAACCTGAGAGCACATGCAACAACAGAGGGAATAGCTCACTCGAGCACCACCCTTGGCACTTGGGTGAGGAGCCCACACTTGCGAGTGACAAAAAACACTCTTGAACATTGAACAGTGAGTGACGACCTGAGAGCAACTTAACCTTGAACACACGCCATTACTCGAGTGACCCCTTGCTCACTCGAGTGATAACCAACTTCACCTACGGATTAAGAAGTGCACTCAAGCCTCCTTCATGAGAACCTAGGCAAAACTCAAAGAGAAAAGGGAAAATACACGGCAGCACTCGAGTGTGATCCTCCTTCACTCGAGTGATGCCATCAAATTGCCCAGGTCGCAGCAAGTGACGGAAAATCCCAGATTGGTCAAAATTAATCCCAATGGTTCTCAAACTCCACACAAAGTTCATTACCACTTAAAATTGCCTAAGGAACATATTGGTAACTTCCAAAAACATCCAAAAATCATTTTAACCACAATTTAACTCTTGGGTCTCTAATCCACACACAATACCCAATTCCAATAACACACTTCTCAACTTTAAAACTATAACCAACATTCAAATAACTTCACAATGAACTATTTCCAACATCAATCACTATGAAATTCATACATTCAAAAATGGACATAAACCAGGGCAAATTCTAGAATTTCTCAAAATTATCCAAAAATCACAACATATATATCAAAAAGTATCAAATGCTTACCTCTTCACTTTGCTAAACCATAACTTTGATTTTTCCAACTTTCAAATTACTCCAAACTCAAACCACTACCTTTCCAAATTCTGAAAACACCAAAATGGAGCTCTCAATAAGGTGCACAACATTAGAGAAGAGGATTAGGGCATTAGAGATCAACTAAAGCATCAAAATCTCATCTTTCTTCTTCCTTTTCTTCTTGATCACCGGAAAATTGAGAAAGAGAGAGATGATGATGATGATGATGATAATGATGAGAGATGGTGAGGATGAAACATTTTCCCTCTTGCCCATACACAAAAACCGAATAGGAGAGAGAAGAGAGAGAAAAGTGGATTTTTGTCTTCTAGCACCATCCAATAATCCACCAAGTGCCACATGTCATGATCTTACTCACTCCCTCCATGAGCTCACATCAATGCAAAGTATAGGATTCTGACCCATAGCCAATAGATCTCCACCCTTGATCTCTAATCACCAATGAGTTTCCTCTTTGGTAACTGATCAATTGGTCGGTAAATTTCCAATTTTACCATTTTACCCCTAGTTTCACTATGATTATTAAATCATCACTATGAACATTTATATCAAATTCATATCACATTTATCCAAAAGCGTTTAATTACACTAATTACAATCAGCATTAGAGTCATTAGCCTTTGATCTCAAATTGGGTCATTACAAAGGATGCCTTAACAGAATAGAGTTGTGGAAAGAAAGAACAGAGTCCTCATGGATATGGCAAGGGCAATGATCAATGAGAAAGAAGTGTCACAACTGTTCTAGGCAGATGTAATAAGCACTGCATGCTACATTTCAAATTGAGCATATATTCGCAAGTCACTTGGAAAGACATTGTATGAGCTCTATAAAGGAAGAAAGCCAAACCTTGCTTATCTACACATCTTTGGATGTAAATGCTACATCCACAACAACGGTAACAAAAATTTGGGTAAATTTGATTCAAAGTCTGGTGAAGGTTTATTTATAGTTTATTCAAATAGAAGTAAAGCATATAGAGTTTTAAATAAAAGATCATACATTGTAGAAGAAACTATTCATGTTGTGTTTGATGAAATAGACTCTCAGACAAAGTCCTTTAATGAAGAGGAAATGGATTTGATAAAGAAAACTAAAAATCTAACCATTTCATATTAAAATGATTTTCAAACTAAAGAAAACGTCGATAATCATGCTCAACCAAGAGCATAGAGATACATGAAAGATCATCTAATTGATCAAGTAATTGGAGATGTTCATGAAGGTGTCAAAACCAGAAATAGGATTTATAATAAAGTTACATTCTCTACATTCATTTCTAAAATTGAACCTTCTAGTATTGAAAAAGCACTTTCTGACAATGATTGGATCATTGCAATGTAAGAAGAGTTAAACTAATTTCAAAGAAATCAAGTTTGGGATTTGGTATCTCGACCTAAAGATCACTCGGTCATAAGAACTAAATGGGTTTTCAAAAATAAACTTGATGAATCTACAATCATTATGAAAAGCAAGGCAAGGTTAGTTGCCAAAGGTTATAATCAAGAAGAATGTATTAATTATGAGGAAACGTATGCTCCAGTGGCAAGACTGGAAGCCATACGAGTACTCTTAGCCTTTATATGCATTAAAGGTTTTAAACTTCATCAAATGGACATCAAGAGTGCTTTTCTAAATGGTTATATTATGGAGAAAGTTTATGTTGAACAACCTCCAGGTTTTGAAGATGACACAAAACCTGATCATGTTTCCAAACTTTATAAAGCTTTTATGGTTTGAAATAAGCACCTAGAGCTTGGTATGAAAGATTGAGCAAATTCCTTTCGGATCAAAACTTTGTCAGAGGAGAGGTAGATACTACACTATTCATCAAACAAAACAAGAATGATCTATTAGTAGTACAAATATATGTCGATGATATAATCTTTAGTGCTATTAATGAATCTCTTTGTCAAGAATTTTCTAAGCTTATGCAGCGAGAATTTGAAATGTCCATGATGGGTGAGTTAAACTTCTTTCTTGGACTTCAAATCAAGCAATGAAGGAATGAGATCTTCATATCCCAAACCAAATATGTGAAGGAGTTGTTGAAGAAGTACGGAATGGAAAATGCTAAAGGAGATGACACTCTAATGAGCACAACCACACTACTAGATGCCGACGTGAATGGCCCTGACTTCAACATTATCAAATATAAAGGAATGATCAGTTCATTACTCTATCTAATAGCAAGTAGGCCAGATATTCAATTCAGTGTTGCTGTGTGTGCAAGGTATCAATCTGCACCTAAGGTATCTTATGCCGAGACCGTGAAGAAAATCTTCAAGTACTTAGGAGATACTACAGAGCTTGGCATATGGTATCCAAAAGGAGGAAACGAGTATTTGATAGCCTATTTAGACTCAGATCATTGAGGATATAAAACTAATAGAAAGAGCACTAGTAGACAATGTCAATTTCTTGGAGGTTTGGTTTCATGGTTCAAGAAGAAGTAGAACATAGTTTTTTTATCTTCTACTGAAGCTAAATACATAGCTGTAGCGAGTTGTTATTCTCAAGTTTTATGGCTAAAGCAACAACTTCAGGACTTGGAATCAACTTAAAGGAGATACCTATCTACTGCGACAACACAAGCGCATAAGCTTGGCCAAGAATCCTATACAACATTCAATAACCAATCACATAGATATCTGATATCACTTCATTTGAGATCATGTTCAAAAGAAGGATGTCAAAGTAGAATTTATTCCTACACATCTTCAACTCGCTAGCATATTCACAAAACCGATAGCTAAAGATCAATTTTTATACATAAGGAGAGAACTAAGAATGGTTAATGCCAATAAGTTATAAGATTTTTAATTATGTTTAGAATGTGTTTATGTACATGTTTTGATGATTACTATACTAACTTAAGCATCAGAGTATGTAGAAGTTTGTTTTGCAGGTACATGAACATTGAGTGAAAACTCAAGTCATTTTTATGACACTTGAGTTTCAGATAAGGACTCGAGCATATTCAAATTTTTGGTTCACACACTAGAGTTCTTACTAGAAATTCTTCTTCAAGAAAGTCCTACTTTCTGGTTGGTAAAATAGGGATAAACAGAGGATACATGAACTTTCAGTGCACACTCGAGTTCAACAAGAGTTTTGTCACACACTCGAGTATCATACTCTCACTCGAGTACAAACTTGAAAGTTCATGTGATCAACTTGAGTTTAGGAAGAACACTATAGTAAAACTTGAGACAAAAGTATGGTTTACTCAAGTGACCTTGGAGGACTTGAGTACAAACATACAAGAGGGTGGAAATAAATTTAGGTGTCTAAAAGCTACACTCAAACCAGGTATGCAATTGTAGTTTATTGAAATTTTTCTGCAACACTCGAGTGCATATGGACTCGAGTTCTATAGCAGAACTTGAGTGTCTGGTGTTTATAATAGTAAGACCAAACACTAAAACGGCATACTCATTCACTCTCACTTTAACATCTCTTTACTTGAAACGCCACACCCACCTGAATCTAACTATTACACTTTAAATCGTCACTTCTACTATCATAGATCACTGATTACAACCCTTTAATCTTCCTCAAACGTCAAATTACACCTTTAAATCAACACCTCTGAGCCCTAAAATATTGCCACTCAAAAATTTCAAGTTCTCTATTTCTTCAACTTTCTCATCTTCATTTTCTTCACAATGCCTCATATGAAAATATCTAGAGTTACTTAGGACTCTTATTCATCATCATCATGTTCTCATTCATCCCCTATTCACTCCAGCGAGTTAGCAACTCCGACAGCGCTGCCGATGGCAACTATGATTCCATCTTCAACACCCAATCCTCCTCCTCCTAAGCCAATTGGCATTAAGAAAAAGGTGACCCCTAAGAAAAAGAAACATCCTAGACTGAAAGTGAAGGATGTTCAACCTCCTACAAAGAAGGCTAAAGGAGTGACTATCAAGGAGCCTATTGTAACTCAGTCAAAATCAAAAGAACTGTAAGGAAAAAGGAAGAAGAAGGCTATAGAAGTACCCCAAGATTCTTCTTCGAATAGTGATGATGACATACAACTCCGGGAAGTGTTGGAACAATCAAGGTTCGATGCCTTGATTGGTAAGATTGGTGCCTTTGTATCCAAGCCTTCTAAGAGTCAAGTCGGGTCACAGTCGGGAGCACCATTCACCTCTCAAGCACTGGAGGAAGAAGAAGTTGATATAGTTGCACCAGTGGATTTCAATGTTGGGACCCTGGCACCTTTTGACAAAAAGGTATATACTAATGAGTTTTCTTGCCATAGTTTCTGTCCAGTGGTATATGTCAATTTGAACTATCTGAACACATATTGCGGCTTGAACCTTAGACCATACTTGGGATTTTATGAACCTTGGCCCAATATGCACCTACTATATTCACCAACAGTTGTTAGGACTTTTTACTACGACATGAAAGTGAAAAATATTATGTTTGAAACTTGTGAATTGGTAGAGGAAGGGATTATTACTACATTCATAGCCAATGTGTGATGATTACTCCTTCAATTATCAGTACCATACTTGGCTATATCATACCACCCCCAATCCAAACCAAGAATTC
Source organism: Inga laurina (assembly GCA_963855925.1). Classification (NCBI taxonomy): domain Eukaryota; kingdom Viridiplantae; phylum Streptophyta; class Magnoliopsida; order Fabales; family Fabaceae; genus Inga; species Inga laurina. The sequence goes on from OY979710.1 coordinate 12,524,761, forward strand.
ACACCTGCCTAAGTTTTTCAATTGTTGAGACCGGGTGAAATATTTAATTCCTTCCCATTCATTGTTTCCTAAAAAATCATTCAAACCCCAATAAACCTAAACCTCACAAAACTCAAAAACGTGCCCTTTATAGAAAGATGCTAGCAAATTCGTATACGCTGCGGAGGCAAATCAAAGAAAGCCTTAAGCTTTCTTCATTATGTCCATTGCTTGATTTTTGATTTGGTTTGGTACTTATTGGATGAGTTGTGTAATTATATTATTCTTTTGTTCATCTTCCTTCCTAATTACTTGATTCTGCAATTTGATGTTCCTTTCAGACATGATGATAATTCGGTATTGTAATCTGTGTTGAGGAAGCCCTGTTTTTGACGAATGTATCTGTACTTCAAAGTGCTAAAATAAATAAATTATGGGTAATTGCGATTGGGATGGAGAGGAATGGTGGCTGCGGAAGGAGTTTTGTACTATATTTTTTTTATTTATAAGGATAGTATAGTCTTTTTATAATTTATAACTAATTATGAAATAAAATTAATTTAAACAGTACCTCCAAATATTACTTTATACCAAACATAATTTGACGCCTTAATCACAATCCTAGTCCCAATCCTAGTCCCAGTTCGAATCTCAATCCCTATCCATCAAAATTTAGTACTTCATACCAAACAGGGCCTAAAGGTGTCCCAATGTATCTCACCATATTTATGATTGAGAGAGGAGAGAAGAAGGAGCCTAAACAATAAAATTAATGTGAAGAAACGAAAGGATTGAGAAGTTTAAATAGACTTGACATATGAAGAATACATTTATTGAAGTGATTGTAGATTTTGAAGAGACGCACTGTGAAGTAGATTACCTTGGAAGCTGAAAAAACTCTAAAACATTTAAAACTAGTTATAAAGAAACAAAGGTCTCTAAAAGAATGTTTAAACTGGTTGTTTTAGTGATCGGTCTAAAAAAATTTTAAAATTTGAAATTTTCATAATATTTAATACTTATCAAGACCACATTAAACTATAACTGGTGTAGAAAATATTATTTAAACCGTGCAGAAGAGCAACCGATTTTAATTTGTTTCAATATTTACAAAAATATTACCGATCATAATTTTTAACCCATCTCCACTTATAAAGGTGTATAAGTGATGGTCTCATAAACCCTTTTTTTAGTAGTGTGTACAACTCTTCATAACTCCCCTCTGTGCACAACTGAATGAGAAGAGGTGCATATGATCTGTTAGAGGTGAATTTACCGCACAAGGAATTGGATTTTAGAAGTTGGTGCAATAAGAAATTTTTTAGCAATTTTTTTTAATTTTATTTTGGGTTATCTCAGTGATAAGCATCGCATTAAAAAATGTATCAGTTGATGACTCAAGTTATTGACGGGATTCAATTCTTTTATATTACTGCATTGAAGATTTAATTTCATATTCCCTATGCCTCAAAATAATTAGAGTAAAATATACTGAATACCCCTTTGTTTTACCTAAATTACATGAATCTCCCCTCTATTTTGAAAACATATATAGACCTCCCTTAAAATTAAAGTACAAGTTACAGAAACTTCCCTTACATATTTGATATTCTATTTCAATTCACTCAACCGTTAGTTGACCGTTAAGTTTGACTATTAAACATTTACTTAACTAAAATACCTTTTTTTCAACAAATGAATAAACATTTATATTTGCCTAAAAATAAATTTTTATAAAAAAAATAAATCTAATACATGTATGTTCAAAATTTTCAATATATTATAAATTTTTAAATTTTTATTATATTATAAAATTTTAAATTTTTATCATATTTATTAAAAATTATTTATTCAGTATTCTTTTAAATAACTAAAAAATATGCCTTTTAAATGAAAGGCAAAAAGAAAAAGAAAAAAAATATGTTTTATTCATAATATGTTATTAATGATGTAAATTTGATTTAGTATGACTTATATTAATTTTAATTTTTAATTTTTTAAATACATTTCTTGCACAAATATTTATAAACATGTTTATTTTAGTATGCATCTATTAATAGGATTAATCATATTTTTAATTAATTTTTATATTTATAAATTAATTAATTATTTATTTATCTTAATATGAAAAAAATTTAGCATATAACTATTTACAAAAGTAAAAAATAAGTTAAGAAAAAGAAACTCTTAAATTACAAAACAATTTTAGTCAAAATTAGGAAATTAGTAACGATGAAGGATAAATTAGTAAATAAAATTTATTTTAATATAAATTTTCATTAAAAAAATAAAAATCCTTAACGGAGTTAACGATTTGGACTTAAGTGTATATTTTCAAAATAAAGAGAAGATCTGTGTAATTAAAGAAAAATATAAGGGAGGTTAGAGTATTTTACTCAAATAATCAAGGGGTGGTAGCCATACTTATATAATATTCCTCTCAAAATATATCCAGTTCAAAATATGCTCCATTACTAATTTAGTTCAACTCAAAATTTTATTATTGACAGTACACATATACTTGAAACCTATATACGAAGTATATATCCTGAAAATTCAACTTTTTAAAAAGATTGGATATTAAATTCTGTTTCGATCATTTCTTTATGAATGGTAAAGTAATACGTATTTATTTTGAAGAGGCTTTTGTTTTCTTATTTTTACTAAGAATTGCTTTTAGAGATATATGAGACAATAAAATTTATCTGAAATTGTTATACTATATATATTTTTTTGTTTTTACCCTAGTAACTATATTAGCCAATCTCACTATATTAATTATCCACATTCTCCCTCGCTCAAAGACTCACACCCACCCTAACAAGTCAAATTTTTTACATATTTATTATTTTGGGAAAAATAACATCTTACCAAATTCATTGTTTACCTTGTAAAAAGGACATGCACATGCTCTCCCTATTGGAGGACAGTAAATGACGACAGTGGATCCATGGCAACATTGGCTATTAATATGCTACCCATTATCTCTGCTGCTATCCTTCTCTCTTCAGCGATGTCGTTTTACGAGGATAGTTGCTTTTGGAACTTGCCTCGTGTCCCTACAATCTGACCAAAATGTACTTTAATGTTTTCAGAGTTTCTTTTCCTTGTAGATGCTGAAGATATTATTTGGGAATATTACACCTAAGTACCAAATAAGATAAATCCGATATTAAGATCCCTCAAAATTTTAAATTTGAAATGAAGTGTCATGGGATATTTTTATAATATATTTCAAATATGAAAAGTGTAAAATAACTCTATTGATTAAATAGAGAGAGGGAACAAATGATTGTGTATTTATTAAGTGTATTTTGAACTTTTCACATTCAGAATATATTGCATAGATGTCCCACGGGACTTTACTACAAATTTGATACTATCTTCGGTCCTAAATAAAAGATAAAGTTGACTTTTTTTTTTTTTTGGAGAGATTAAGGAAGCTAGATAAGCTACTTAATTATATCATATGTTATGTATCTTTAGATTATATATTAATTTATTAATCAAATTAATTAGTTTGAAAAAGAAAATATAAATATAAATACTTTAAAGTAATTTAATTAGCTTCCTTAATTTCTCCAAAAAAGTCAACTTCATCTTATAATTAGGACGGGATGGAGCATTATTTCAAGAGATCTTTCTGTCATATTTTTTCTTGATTGGGACTATGTGCAATTTTTTCATATTATTTTAACGTTTTAATAGTTAATAATAATAATAATTTTATAATCTGAATTTATGTTTTTATTTTTCAATTTAATGATCGGGTAAAACATTTAATCGTTTTCCAACATTTTCAATTTTTTATGCTTCTTTAATAAATTTATAGACTTATTTACTTAAACAAATAAAATTAGATATAATACTCCTACGATCCTTAATATAAGGCATATTTGAGAATTTGATTTGGATTTTAAATATACACATCGTTTTCATATTTGTCAATCATTTCTTAATATGCCCCTATTGATGCCCCTTCTACAATGATCAAGAAGGAGAGGGAAGGAAGAAATTAAGAAAAATAAGTAGGGTATTTTAGAAAATACATGTTATACTGAATAATTTAATTAACTTCCTTAATCTAATCAAATTTGGTAAATATGTCTTATATTAAGACCTAAGGGAGTATTTTGCAGAAATATCTCTGGGAAACCAATATATATTTTTGAAAAAAACAATTCTGTAATTCAAGAATCATATGAAAAGGTCAAACTAATAATAATTTATTTATTTTATCCTATTAATATTTCATATTTTAATATATTGTCAATTTACTTAAAAGAAATTGCTTACATGATTTCATGAAGTTAAATTGATTTACTTATAAAAATAATATTTTTTTCAATTTCAGCAAGAAAATTTATATATTGGTTTTTCAGAGATGTTTCTGAAAAATATTATATCTAATTTTATTTGTTTAATTAAATAATTATGCAAATTTATTAAAGAAGCATAAAAAATTGAAAATGTTAGAAAAAGATGAAATGTTTTACCCTATCATTAATTGAAAAATAAAAACATAAATTTAAAATCTAAAATTATTACTATTAACTATTAAATTTAAAACAATAAAATAATATCTCCAGCTTATAGAGGAAAAGAAACTATGAAAACATTAAAGTAGATTTTGGTCAGATTGTGGGGAGACCGAGGCAAATTCCAAAAGCCACTCTACACGTAAAACAACGTCGCTGGAAAAGGATGGCAGGCAGCGGAGAGAAGCCGTAACCTTATTAAAGTGATTTATGGACAACGACAAATTTGATCGACTTTTTAGGTGTCTGACCATTTCATATACTCCAGTAAAATCCGCATCGATTTATGAATCCAATAAAATCCATATTCTAGAGAAATTATTAAGTACCTGTGTCTGAGTCATTAATTAAATTCACATGCCACCATATGAGGTGTAATCCCCTGAATTTTTATTTATCAATATGTATTATAATTATTTATGGTAGCTGATAAAATGAGATGGTGAATATTTATATGCGTGGAATTTAAGAAACTAGTGAATTTCCATTTTCATTAGAATTGGGTTAAAATAAGGCATGAAGCTAGTTTTGGTCTGTTCAAAAAGCCCGTTAGTGGAGCTCAACATAATGAACAGAAGAACACAAGAGTTGGGCCTAATTAATTGTGATTTTTACTTGAGAAGAGGAAAAAGAAAAAGGCCCAAACTTGAATACAAGAATGTATGAGTAAAATAGTCAATTGACAAATAAAAATTTAAAAGTCAATATTTTTCCCATTATCCATATATATGGACGTTCAAATAAAGAAGTAAGAAGGGAAATGGATATTTGAAATATTTATGTCAAGAGTTGAAACATTTTTTACTAAGAAAAGAATGAAATACAAAAGTCGAAAGTCAACAATTGTGGGTAAATTCAGGAGATAAATTGATAATTCATAAAGTCATTTTATTCTCCTTTTCTTATGATAATTTCAGCTATTTGAGGGAAATTAGGGGGAAAATATTTGTTTGGATTAACATTATGCCAAGTGTTATAATCTCAAGAAAAAGAGATTAAATAAGGATTTATTAAACTTTGAGCACATGTGGAAGTTCTATTAAATAACATATTTTGCACAATTGGTTAGGCTAAATGGAGAAAACCCAATTGGTGTAACTTGGACCATGGTTAGCGTATTTGGGCTAAAAAAAGAGGTAGGAAATATTGGTTCAAAGTTAAAAGAGATTTATAACACAAAATTGAGAAGAGATAAGGCTAAAAAGAAAAGGTGTCATAAAATATAATAAATTAATATTTATTAAAAAAAGATGATGAAGATATTTTAAAGTCTCATCTCCATCTTTTCCTCCTCCATTTTCACGAATGAGCGCCCAAAGAAGAGAGAGAAAGTGTCATAGAAGCTTTGAAGAATTATAGAGAAGGAGGGGCTCAAGAGGCCAAAAATCAAAGGTAAGATTGGTGATTTCAAGTAATTAAGCCTTTTAACTTATGGAATTTCTCTTCTAAGTTCTTCTTCTCCATGAAAACCTTGTGTAGCAACCAAATTTTTAAGGTTGAGGAGAGAGGAAGTGACGCCCTAGAGAGAGTAAAATCAAGAATCAAGAGGTAACTTTAAAAATCTCAAATCCTTTGATGTATTGATGTTATTGTTGTTGTGATGATTCTTGACTTGGTTTGTGGATTGTTTGATGAATTTGTAAATTTTGGGAGTTGAAATCCTAAAGGATTATGCTGTCCAAATTTTCTTAAATCATATTTAATTAGTGTTTAAATGGTTAAACAAGTGGTTATGAGTGAAAAGGAGTGAGCATTAAGGGTTAAAATATAAAATCAAAATTTCCCCATTTCTTAGAGTAGGTTTTGGCCAAGGCTGGAAATAGGGGTAGGAGCTGAAATTTCATCAATTTGATGGTTTCAATGTGTTCTGGAGGAAAAATTGTGTAGGGTTGATGTTGATCACTTTATGAGAAAAGCCGTATAAAGTGAAATGTCAAAAATAGCCCTAAAACCCTAATTAGGGGTTGTCAAGGGTAAAACTGTTATTTGGCAATGATTTTACGAACACTACTACAAAAAAGTCAAAAGGTGGCGAACATTTTGTGATCCTTCTTTAAACAAACACCACAACTGCCTTTTTTTTCCTTTTGTCTTTTATATTTTCTTTAATTTTGAGTGCCAGTTGTGGCGCCTGCTGGACCAGGTGCCACAGCTGGTTGGCTCAAGAGTGGTGCCCGCCAAGGAAGGCGCCACACTGGGCCACCAGTGGCACCTGCCTCACAGGTGGCCCTTTATAATAATTTTTTTTACCAGCTGGCCATCACGTGACCAATTGGTTGAATGTTAAAAAAAAAAAATTTACCACCTATGGCGCCTTCCTTGGTAGGTGCCACAGGTGGCCCCTTATATTAAAAAAAAAATTTTGACCAGCTGTCCACCACGTGACTAGCTAGTTGAATATATAAAAAAAAAAATTTACCACTAGCTATAGCACTTGGGAAACCAGGCGCTACAACTAGTTAAATATTACAAAACAAAAATTTACTAGTTGGAAGTGAATTTTTAAATCACTTCCCGCTAATCAAATTTTCCACTTTTACTTTACTTTTATTCTTTCCCTCTCTTTTACCTTTTTTATTCCCTCCTTTCCTCAACTTGCCGACGTCCCTCTCTTCCCCTGTAAAAGTCACTTTCTCTCTTGCACAACAAACACACACACAAACGTCTTCTTCATTAAAATTCTCTTGTCCCTTTTTCTATTTTGTTTCCGTCCGTCCCCACTCTTATCCCTAGTTGTTCCTTTTTCTTCATACTCTCTGTCTCTCTTCCTCTTTTGAATCCCACTCCACTCCACAGCTCACATTTGCTCATCCTCGTCACTCAAGCTAGCGTCACCAACATGGTCCCCCACTCCTTACGCTAGACAATTAATAGATTTGTAAGTGTCTATGCTTTTTTATTTTTTATTTTTTGCAGGTTTTTTTATATGATATAACATTGCTTAGTTGAATTTTTTGGTTGGTTAAGATGTCAAGAAGAAGACTGTTTCGTTCTTTTTATTTTTTTATGTTAGCTTTGGAGAATATTAATGTAAGAACATTATTGTTGATCTATTTTTAGTGATAAGAATACACAGACAAGCAAACCTATTATAGAAACTACTACTGGAAAAGAAATATTGAAATAAATTTTAACAAGCAAATCTTTTTTTAGTGATAGGAACGCACAAACAAACGTAGCAAAACCATAGAAATAATTTAAGAAAAGAGAAATTGATATATGGAAGGTAAAAAGAAAAAAGAAAAAAGATGCAGGTATATCTTTATCTATGCTTCGTCCCTTTAGATACAAGACTTTTATTAATATCAGTCAGATCATAATATTAGTTTTCCTAAAACAAATGTGATTTTAATTTAAAGAAAAATGACGTTGCCATAAGCTTGATATAATCTATTTTCTAATTGCTTGGTCATGAAAAATACATTTTCCGAAACAATATTTGTTAGTGGGACTTTATCATACCTTTGCTAAGGACAACACTACTAATTGGGGAAATGACAATAAATATATTATTGTGTAAGAACATTATTGTTGGGGAACTTGAATTTTAAATGTGAAAATAATAAATGTTATATATATATATATATATAATTTTTTTAATTTTTTTTAAAAAATATACCCTGCTATGACGCTTGTTGGAGGAAGTGCCACAGGAGGTGGGTCTCCTGTGGCGCTTGCGTTGAGAACCCCCTCCTGTGGCTCTTCCTCCATCAAGCAACACAACATGGTATTTTAAAAAAAATTTAAAATGTTGTGGCGCTTCCAAGCGCCACAGCTTCTTTTAGTGGCGTCCAGATATATGGCACTTTTTTAGCGCTACAACTAATACAATTATAAGTGCCACAGCTTTACTTTTTTGTAATAGTGGAAAACTAAGGTAAAAAATGGATTCTACACGTAACATTGTGTAGGAATAGCCCATGTTAAAAATTTTGGAAAAATACAGGCGGACCGGGTACAAAGGGAAGTAGACTGGGTCCCTAGGAGTATTTTGATAAATTTATAGTTTTAAACTTATATAACTAACAAAAACAATTTGGAGGAGTCTAAAGTAGTACATGAATAGGTCTTGACTAAATTCTTGTATGTTTTGAATTTTAGGACTTGGCAATAACCCGAGCTAGATATAAGATTGGATAGACATTGGAGCGATCTGAGGAATCAGGGAAGAGTAATTAAGGTAGTGAACTTACCTCTTATACATGTATTTAATATTTGTGCTTGTATATTGATGCATATGATTGTTTTACTTGATTATGTGAAACATGAATCAATGATTAAAGCTCTATTTCTATATATACTATGGCCATAAGTATGTTGTTTGAAATATCAATCATGCAGATATATCATTATGTCAACATGAGTTGTGTAAAGCAAGCATGTCATGCATTAAGCACTTATCTTGCATGCATATTAATACTGTTTGCTGCTGAGATTTCCCCGAATCTCACCCTTTCCTTAAATTCAAAATATTCAAGCAGAAGCTAACAGCTCTAGGGGCAAAGCGATAAATACCGACAACTAAGGTATCCAAGTCAAGAGAATGAAGCCGTTAGTTATCATCAGTTTATTTTATTATTTTTGGACAAAATAGTATATATTATCAAACTCTACGGGGAGACTTATGTATTGTAAACAAGTACTTAATGTTGATATGTTTCCGCTATTTCTGTATGCCACACAGAACTATACGCTTATTACTCTGTGCATATCGAAATGTTAAGGGGTGTGACATAAGGCATTTTCAATATATTTCACATAGACAATCAAAAATTTTAAATTTCATTAACTTTATCTTAGAAGTCAACAAGTTTCCAACTTTACCCCTCTTTGCTACACATTTTCCAAGAAAATTACAATAACAACAATAACAATGTATTCTCCCACTATATGGGGTCGACTATATAGATTACATAATGCTATTGAGCTAGATCAAAAACCAAATCTTTAAATAAACACTACTACAAAATATAGATTTAGCGGCGATAATCTTATGGCATTTCTTCAAATAAGACTTACAATCAGACTTGTATTTCCCTACAAACAATAGTGCATTTATTATGAGGTGAGATTTTGGAATTTAGTAAATATTAAATAACTCCTTGTATAACGCTTGACCAGAAAAATGTCGTAGCTTCTTGATACCTTGTATGGTGCTTTCTTGGGCAAGCGCCATACAAAGAGAGTAATTTTTTTTAATAAAAAAAATATCCCATTGTATGGCACTTCCCCAGCCAAGTTCCATATAAGGTATTAGCCAGCTATGACGCTTTCCTGATCAAATGTCATAGCTGCCACATGTTTTTTTTTTAAAAAATAGAGGTGCCATAAGATTATCACCGTTAAATCTATATTTTGTAGTAGTGTTTATCCAAAGATTTGGTTTTTGATTGAGCTTAATAGCGTCGTGTGATCCATATAATTAACCCCACATAGTGGGAGAATACATTGTTATTATTGTTGATGTTATTTTCATGGAAAATGTATAGTAAATAGGGGTAAAGTTAGAAACTTATTGAATTTTAAGATAGAATTAATGAAATTTCAAATTTTTGATTGTCTATGTGAAATATACTGAAAATTCCTTATATCACACCCCTTAATGTTTCAATATACATAGAGTAATAAGCATACAGTTTCATAAGATATACATAAATAGCGAAAACATACTAACATTAAGTATTTATTTACAATACAAAAGTCTCCCTGTAGGATTTGATGATATATACAATTTTATCCAAAACTTCCTATACTGACTGTAAGCTTTTTTTTTTAATACAGAAGCTTTCGTCAATTGGCTCTATGGTTTTCTTTTCTTTTCTTTTTTAAGTTTAAAATATGTCATGAATCTTAACTTATAGTTTTATATGTGCTTATAATTTTCTTCCAAGTATTTGCTTGAAATTATTACAACTTTCTCTTAAACTTCCTATGTATTATAAGTTTTTTAATTTTTAAGCTTACAAATATATTTTTATTACAGTTGTTACTTGTTTAATTTACTCAATGTCTTTTATATTTAACTTATTACTTAAAATTATTTTTTTAAAAAAATAGTTTTTATGTGCCTACTTTACTTGAGAACACGTCGAAAAAGTCTTACAAAAACAAAATGCTGAAAAAGGTGTATTAAGCCTTTAATGGCACTTGTGAAGAAAGTGTCATTAAAGACTATTAATATATATATATATATATATATATATATACCTTTAATGACACTTCCTTAACAAAGTGCCATTAAAGGCTTAATACATCTTTTTCAATGTTTTTTTTTTGTAAGACTTTTTCAACTTTTTCTCAAATAAGTAGATATATAATTTTTTTTAAAAATAATTTTAAGTAGTAAGTTAAATATAAAAGACATTGAGCAAATTAAACAAGTAATAACTAATAAAATTATATTTGTAAGCTTAAAAATTTCAAAACTTATAATGCATAGGAAGTTTAAGAAAAAGTTGTAACTTCAAGCAAATACCTGGAAAAAAATTATAAGCACACATAAAACTATAAGTTAAGATTCATGATAGATTTTAAAGTTTGAAAAAAAAGAAAGAAAGAAAACAATAGTGCCAATTGACGAAAGCTTCTGTGTTAAAAAAAATACTTACAATCCTGCAAACAATATAATAGTGCCTTTAATGGCGCTTTCTCAAAGGAGTCTCATTAAAGGTATATAATATATATGCTTTTAATGACACTCCCTTGAGAAAGAGTCATAACTTCTCCCACCATGTTGCTATATAATTTTCACAACTTGTCATTTTCATTTTCATTTTCATTTTCGTCTGTTCCCTCTAGCTCCTCCATTTCACATACCTCAGTTGTAGTACAAAGCTTCATCTTTCACGTGTTTTTTTTTTTTGTCTCGGCCTCTTTCAGAAGCCCCCTAACGTGTAAGTGGTTTGTTTTCCAACATTTGGTCCACTTTTTTTTTTTAGTTAAAATCTCTCATGAATCTTATATGTGTGCTCATAATTTTTTTTTTAGGTATTTACTTGAAGTTTCAACTCCGTTTTCTTGAACTTCTTATATATTGTAAGTTTTTTAATTTTTAAGCTTACAAATATAATTATATTTAGTTTAATCATCCGTAGAAGTAATGTGTATAGCTAAAGTTTAAAGAAGTTAAATGTTGAAGTTCTTTTATACTTGATACATGAAAACACAATATTACAAAAGATACGTGCTATATTATTTCATTTTACTATATATTATATTGTAAATTACTGTGAATTTTAAATTATAAACGGAGGTTTACATCAAAAAAATAAAATAGTTACGATTTTTTTTTAAAAAAAAGACTTCCTATGGCATTTTTCCAATGAAGTGCCATTGGAAGTCATTCACTTCCTATAACACTTTCTTGGAGAAACGCCATAGCTTTATAATTTACAAAAAAAAAAAAAAATTAAATAATCAAGCTACAACGCTTTCATATATTTAAGAAGCGCCGTAACTTGTTTTAATGGCGTTGGATACTATGACACTTTCCAAGTGTTGTAATGTTCTTTAAATTAAGCGTCATAGTTTGTACTTTTTTGTAGTAGTGAAAATTATACATTCATTTAAAAACTTTTATGACATGTCTTATAAATAGAACAAAAAAATACTTTCTTTGCCCTATTAATATGACCAGAGGAATATTACTCTTCTGATCATATTTATAAACCGCTTCCAGCATATTTCACAAAGCAAATGCCCTTAAATCTCAATAGCTTTACCTTAAAATTTAAAACTTTACCTTCATATAATATGCAATATATCCTATAAAAATAAAGTCAACATAATAATAAACTAACGATATAATTGCACATTCATATAAAAAATTTCAATGATTTTTTACTTATAAATAGAATTAAAATAAACCTTCTCTGTCTGAACTACAAATAGAACTACAAGAGTTGGTAGGAATTACGTGCCACTTCACACTCGGACGCATCTAAGATCATATCATGAAATGGACAGGAAGCCAATAATATTCTTTATTTTAAGAAAACTTGTTACAAAGAAACCCAACGATGGAGACAAACCCACAAATCACATGCATAAGGCCGGCATATTACATAGGTATTACACGATATCAACTTTGACTAATTAATTCCATTAAAAAAAACTTTGACTGATTAATTAGTCCGATCTGCATCAACAGGTTCCTCAGTATTCTTGAAAACCTTGTGCTGAATATGCTGAGAATAAGTACGAGGAGAGAAACGAGCAGGTTCTGCGTCAGAAACAAGCTCAGGTAATGGCTTCAGAATAATATTGTTAGGTGGTTCACAGAACACAGTCCATGAAATCCGGACCTTCTCTTTGTTAACCATTGCTCTGTGAAGAATGCTCTTGTACTTGCCATTGCTGTAAATCTCAATGGTGTCTCCGACATTCATGAGAATCGAATCCGGCACGCATTTGGCCGTTACCCATTTTCCGCCGTAGAAAAGTTGCAATCCCGGCACCAAGTTGTGGAGGAGGAAAGTGAGTGAATTAGGATCTTTGTGAGCTTCCAACCCAAGAGCCTTATTAGGCTCAGGACAAATAGGGTAATAGTTTATCTTCCATTGCAGTGAAAGCTCTTCCATTCCTCTCGTTTCTTCCTCTAACCTCCCTTCTTCTAGTCCCAGCCCAAGTGATAGCATTCCAAGAATCTTGCTCACAAGCTTCCTCATATACCTTGCATATTCGCTTACAACCTCACTGCATAAACTCAGAAATGGAAAAGGGAAAAAAACGAATAATTGAATATTATACAAGATTTGAAGACTAGCTAGCAAGGAGATGTGAAGATTAAGGAGAAATTTTCAAAAGATTTAATTTGTTTTAATTCATCTTTAATTTTTAGATTTTAGAATATTTTCATTTAATTTTAACACATCTGATTTTGTACGCCGGTAAATATTGAGTAGAATTTTGAGTTTCTTTCTCTCTAGGTTTTCTATTTGTCATTTACTAATTAATTTTCTATCTTTGTTTGCTCTTCTTTTTCCGGCCTCTCTCTTTCTCTCCTCTTTTCCTCCCTATTATTTTTCTCCGTTCTACATCAATCGGCATCAAAACCTAATTCTCAAACACTTTTGTTCAACACATCTCAAACACCATATCCCTTCCAAGTCCCACCCCAAAACATTAAACAACTCACTCAGCCAACCCGTTCTACATCAATATGTATCATTATTCTCATTCTTCACCTCATATATTGCTTCTGTATATAAATACATAGAGAGGGAGGGAGGGAGTTTACGTGTAGTAAGCGGGTGTTTTGGGCCAGATAGACAAGCCACGTTTGTCTTCGGGGAAAATAAGGTGGAATAAGTAATCTTGCCAATCAAGCTTTCCACTGGAACAATTGGAAAGTTTGCTGCCATAGCCTTGAAGATTGCCAGAGTTCAGGTCATTAGCATACTTCTCCTTTTCTTCCACCGGCAAACCGAAGAAAGTCTCGCCGGCTTCCTTGACGGCGTTGATGAGCTCCATGGGGATTCCATGGTTAACCAGCTGCATCACACCCCACTCCTCCGCTGCTTTCATCAATCTCTCTTAACAACTCGTCCGAACCTCCTCGTCCTCCGACTCCATCTCCTTCAAGTCCACTGTCGGAACCTCCGGCTCTTCCTTATTTTTCTCTTGCTCGAACACGTCGCCCATGCTTATCAGCTCTTCTTCTGGCCTCACATACTCCTTTGGGATCGACTTGATCCCACTCTTTGCCAAGCTTTCCACTCTTGAACCAACTCCAATACTCACCATCTTCACTAAATGCTTCAATTTTATGATGATAGCTATATATATATATATATATATATAATTCTCTTAAATCATTATTATGGTGTTAGAGCCAAGTTTCCAAGGTTTATATAGAAGTAAACAACACTGTGAGGATATGCTCGTGATGACACCCTGGCAATCCAGAATTCCAGATCAAGGAGTTGACCTGTCGATTGGAAGCTTATAGTAAATATTTGCAGCTTTAAATTCCTCTCTCTAATTTTCTCTTTTCTTTTTTAATTAGAAGGGATAATGAAACTTTTGGTTCTTCCATTTGGTACCAATTTGGTTTCAAGTTTCATTTTTATCAATTTAGTCCTTTGCCTTTTATGTAGTTATCTTAGATTACCAAGTTACTATAGTAGACAAATTTAATTATTATGTGATATAATAATGATAACAATTTTTACCAATTTTACAAGTTTTGGACTGTTGCTTTGAATCAGTATTCGGCTTTACCCCAGTATCAGACCACATATAGATAAACTTTTAACTCCGGTCTTTAATACAAGGGCAATAGCTAACCAACTTTCGTAGATTAAGGAAGTTAGTTTTATAAGGATATATTTTATAATAAAATAGGTATATATTTTAGGACATAATTGATTAAATTTATTAATATTTTATTCCTATTTAATTATCTTTTATATTTTTTTATTTTAATTAAATTTAGGATAAAAATAAATTTTGATGTAAAATCTATTCATATTCTATTTTATTGTGTGAGATATTATATGAAGAAAGAGATAAAGGAGAAAGACATAAAAAGGAATCAAATGGAAAAAAAAAATAGTAAACGGAGCTGAAGCAAATCATCAATCAATATATATATATATATTGAATTGAAAGGGAAGAGACAAAAGGCATGGAACTGGCAGCAATAAGTTAATTGAAGGGATAAAGACGTGCACCCCACGTGAAGGAAGGATGAAATCAATTGTAGTGATCTATGGAGGAGATTCCGGATTCGCACATAGAGTCAAATAATAACTCTTTGAATCAAAAAAGAGATTTAGATAAAGAATTGGATAAAGAGGAGTGCGGCCCAACACAGAAAAAGGAACCTAAGAGATATTATATAGAGAAGGGAGACGAGGTTCTTAGTAGATCGGGACAGCTGAGACTCGAGCGTAAAAAGAATGAAGAATTAGAGGAGGCAGTCTTGGCAACAGCGAAAAATAAATTCAAGCACAGAGGAGTAATTTTAGCAGCAAAGAAAAGCGAGTACCAAAAGTCGGACTTTCTTCAATCCGTGAAAGGCAGCGAGAAAGAAGATCAGGACAACTAGGACCTTTCCTATTGCGACGGCAACAAAGACTTTGCTCTCTTCTCTTTTCTTAAACCTATTTATTGACTCTAGATTTTATCTTTATTTTTTTATAGATTTTGTTAAAGCCATGTGTGGCTAATTCTTTTCTTGAACCTAGAGTAGCTATGAATAAATTCTTGGATTATAGCTTGTTTAAACTATTAAACTATGTTTAATGTTATCTTGTTTATTTAATCTTGTTATGACTGGTCTATTTAGTGCTTAAACACCACTAAGTATGAAATTAGAGAATTTTGATTACACTTGGAAAAAGGATCTTAATTGGACTATAGGATTAAGAAATGCGGGATTGAAATTTATTCTAATTTGTTAATAAGATAAGAATATACCTATTGGATCTATATAGTAATATTAGAGTGAATTTGGATATTTATTACCTCTTAGATATATTGTTAGGAATAATAATTTTAATTTGAGAGAGGGATGTAAGTGATCGAAAGATACTTATATCCATTAAGACTTTAGATTAACAAGTTAACATTAAGTAAATTTATTTGGGAAATTACATGCTCTAAAACTTAAAGAAAGGATTAGCTGCTCTAGGTTGTTTTCCTCAATTGAAATCTTTGAAACACGAGTTTACTGTTTTTTTTATTTTATCATCTTTAGATTGCTCATTAATCTCATTATCATTGATTTACTCAACTTAAATAAACCTAGAAAATTTAATGCCTAGTCAGTAATTATTTTTGAGTTTCTGTGGAACGACTTTGATTTGCCAGTTTACTATTTTACGGCCCGTACAATTGCGGTGCTTACTTAAAATTTGGTAGCATCATAGTTATATTAGTTATTTGTAATAAATATATGTTGATTTTTTTAAAATGCCATATTTAATTATGACTGCCTTTAGATAAAAACTCATTAATGTGTGCAATCACTATTAGAAAAAAAAAAGGCATTGTTGTAAATATTGAGATAATTTTAGATCGGTCGTGTTTTGGCACAGTCTAAATAATATTTTCTAGACCAGTTATAATATAATATGGTCTTGATAAGGATTAAATATTTTGAAAATTTAAAAATTTGAATTCTTCTTAAACTTGACGCTCATACAACCGGTTTAAGCATCCATCTAGAGGCCATTATTTCCTTATGACCAGTCTTAAATTTTTTAGAGTTTCGATCATTTCAGCTACCAAAGTAATATTCCCTAACGCGTCTCGTCGAAATCTGAAGCTACTTCGATCAATGTACTCTCTCGTCCAGTCTATTTAAACTCCTCTTGTCCTTTTTTCTTCAAATGTCTCTTTCAACCTCACTTCTCTCCTGATCAATCAACAATGGTGAGATGCCAAAGAACTTTATCTATTCATCCTCCCTTTCCTCTTCCACATCCTACACCTCCACTGGCCCCTTCAATGTGTTAGGTTCTTGAAGAGCTCCATATTAGGGTGGAATGCATGGAGCGCAGATTATCAAGGATTGCCACTTTTCTGCACTCTCTAAACAAAAAGATGAACAACTCACAAGAATGATGTTGAGTATAATTTATCTTTTGACCCCTCCGCTCCTTCCTCTTCTTCATCTCTTGAGTATGGTGATGATGAGGAAGGATGAGGAGTTTACACACACATATATATAAAGATGTATGTTTTTATGAATGATGTATCTACCTCAAGCAACTTAATTAATTAATGAAAAAAATTTATGTTTCTAATCTTGATCTTGCTCACCTTGTTTCTATTTTCAATTGTTGCTTTTGGCTTGAAAAGTTAACTTACACACACACACACACACACACACACATGTGATATATATATAATACATTAGTAAATTATATTATCTTAGGTTTAGTTTTTATAATTGGTTTTGGTATTCATAATGGTTGAAAAGTCACAAGGTCTAAATATATTTATCTAAACCGCTTTTAACTAATGATTGGTCTAAATATCGTTTCATCTTCCAACGTACACTTTATTTTAGACCGGTTGAAATCTGTAACCAATCTAAAGATGAGTACTTAGACCGCTTTAAAGAAGACGACCAGTCTAAATAAAGTTTCAACTTCCAGTGCATACTATATTGTGACCATATTTCTTCAAATTCTGAAGTTTCAAGGTCATTTATCCCCAAATAGAAATATATTGGCCTTTAGTTCCTGTACAAGTTGAAGTTTCTTATATTTTGAAATTCAAGTTCAAAAGGTAGTGTTCTCCCTCTCAGCAATTGCCGGCCGCCACCTCTTTTCAGTCCCTTCCACCTCCAACCTTGGACGAAATAGCATAGGCAATTTTTCGTCTCCTGGCAACTATTATAGAGATAATAGATCATCAAAATCGCATCACTCGACAAATGGAGGATCGAATGACAAATGTTAACAAAATCCTTAACCATATAGCCTAAATAGTGCCTATTGGAATGATGATGATCATCTTGGTTTCAAACTCCCTTTTTTAAATATTTTGAAATAATTATTATTTTGTGCACTCGATCATCATCATATATATCATGCATGTAATGCCACCTCTAGGCCAAAATTTAATAAAAAAGATTTTTATCTTTTTGTTTATTATGATCAGTTCGTGTTATGATCAATCATCATTAATTGTTCTTGTTTTTCTTTTAAAAGATCATTAGTTCATGTTATTTCCTAATTTTGTTTCTTAAATTTTATGTAATTATATTTTAAAAATTAAATTTTAGACCGTTTGTTATTAAGGCCAGTCTAATTGTAGTTATAAATATAATTTTTAAATATTTAGACCGGTTGTAAGAAGGATAGGAATAGAAATATTTGCCCTAGTTATTTATAGGTCCTCGCGCTTTCATGCTCAGACTTAATATCTTATCTCGCGGAGTCACATGCATGCTCTCTCTCATCTCCATTCATTGTGCTTTCTCTCTCCGCCATCGTGATAGCTTGGTCCTTGTTTCTGTCGATGCCGTTGTGCTCGTGTTCAACGACCTTCATCGGCTTTCATAAACCCTCGCTTGCTTTCCTCTACAAGTGTTCTCCTTTGTTGTCTTTGCTTGCATGAAGGTTTTAATCAGTTGTTAATGTTGCTTACTCTTTTTTCTTCTTTGTTGAAACCCTGAGTATGTGCTGATTGAGGAAAGATAACAATAGCCACAACATTGATGATATGGGCTTTCTTGTCGAGACTTTCGGTGGTCTGGCTGTGGCTTCAGTGTCAGCATTGAACTTATTTGAGGTACATTTTCTTCCCTATACATTTTTCTTGGTGCTACACAGCTTTTGAGAATTGAAAGTTTAATTTTTTTTCGTCTTACATGCAAAAAAATGATGAGAACATTGCCTGTTGGCACGTATGTTCTCTTGAGCGTGAAAATTTATCTTCTTGCTCAATATAATTGCACTACAAAAAACCATGAAATTTCTGATGAAATTTGCCTTGGAAAAATTCCGACAGAGATCCATCAGAAATTCCATTAGAAAAGTTTCCGATGGAATTTTTTCCGTAGAAAAATTTACCACAGAATTAGCCACAGAAAATATTCCGTAACAAATTCTGTCTTTTGTCATGGAATTTCTGATGGAATAATTCTATTGCAAATTTCCAACGGAATTGAATTCCGTTGGAAATTCCCTCTCAATTTCCAACGGAATTCAATTCCGTCGCAATTTTCGACAAAATTCAATTCCGTCAGAAAAATTTAAAATTATTATTATTTAATTAATTATTATTTTTTAATTAAATTAAAATTTTAAAAATTATTCTTTATTAATTAATATTTTAAGTTTAATTTTAAATTTATTTTTTAATTATTATTTTCTAATTTCTAAAATATTTTTTAATTTCCAATCATAGGTTTTGGTCCCTGTCGGGGCAAATTGGTCATATAAAAATTTATTTATAAAAAATAAAATTTATTAGTTATTAATTAATATTAGTAAAAAAATATTAGTTAATAATTAATTTTTAGTTATTAATTAATGTTAATAAAAAAATAATTTTAGAAATAAGAATATATATATATATATAAATGTGTAGTAATAGAACGCCAAAGAAGTCGAGCCCATCCGATAAAACATTGCGTGCGTATGGATGAGGTCGTGGATTCGAACCAAAGGAGGGGCAAGTTGAGTTGCATTTTTAGGAATAAAGAGGTGGCAATACGTGGCGGAGTGAGGTTGCGACATATGGCGGATCTGCCGTCGGCAACAAGGTGGATGCTGCCAGAGTTGCCACGCACTGCCGCTGGTGATGACGGGGCGGTCGCCAGAGTTGCCACATGGCTTTTTAAATTTAAAAAAAATAAAAAATAAGTTTGTGACAGAATTTCCAATGGAATAAGTTGCGAGGGAATTTCCGACTGCATTAAATCCTGTCGGAAATTGCGACGGAAAAAAATCCATCGGAAATTTAATTCCGTCAAAAATGTTTTTGTCACGTTATTATTACAGACGGAATCCATTCCGTTGGAAATCTATTTTCGTCAGAAACTCTAAATTCCATCAGAAATTCAATGTTATTTTATAGTGTCAATTAATTGGTTTAAGGAAGCTTGTAATTTGTTAGTCAAAATTTTGGGAAAGGTACGGTCGGACCGGGTACGTCGGGACCAGGTCGGGTTCCTGGGGGCATTTTGGTCATTTCTCAATATAGACTCATATAACCCCTAGAAACAATATGGAAGTGTCTAAACTATACATTTGATATTTTAGGACCGAGTAGAGAGCCTGAGGGATTGGCATGCAAATCGAGGCACGTGATTCAACGATCAGGTAAGGGCGATTAAGGTAAGGAACTTACCTCTCCTACATGTATTTGATATTTGTCCTGGTGTATTGATGCATGTTATTGCTTTGATTAATTATGTGAAACATATATGAATAATTGAAGCTCTGTTTTTGTTTATGCTATGGCCATACGTATATTGTTTGAAACATTGAGTACGCAGATATGTCATTGTGTGAACATGAGTTATGTAATACAAGTATGTTATGTATTAAGCACTTATCTTGTATGCATATTGATATTGTTTTCCTACTAAGATTCTCTCGAATCTCATCCTTGTAATATCCCAAAAAGTGATTAAGGGTTAATGACTTCACAAGGGGATGTAATTATTGATAAATAAACACTTTTGGAGAATACGATGTGAATTGTAATGTGAATGTGTTATGAGTAGTGCCTAAACCCTTATTTAAGTTTGCAATGGAAAGTTTGGCAATTTGGTGGTTTGTGTTGCATTATGGTTCAAAACTGAAATGTATGGATATGATGAGAATTTAGCTGTTTTTAGTGATTCCAATGGTTTCCTTGTGAAAATTTGTGTGGTGAGAGTGTTTGTTGTGAAATTGGAACCATTGGGAATAATTGTGCAAAAATTAGAAATTTTGTCCATTGAAACTCTGTACAGGGCAGTCAGTTTGTATGGACATTTTGAATGGGTAAATGGTGTCTAAATATTCTGAAACTTTCCAATCTTAAATGTCACATGCCAATCTTCAAAATGGACATATAATTTGTGCTATTTCAATTTGTGAGATACGAGTTATGATTTTCCAAAGTTTGGGATTGAAACTGGAATATGTTTTGGAGCAGTATGGACTTTTGTGCAATTACGTATTTTTGTGGTTATGAACTGCATTGATCCATATTTTTCTAGTAAATAAGACTTAAATAACTTTCCATTGGCTTTGGGATCATCCCATTTTGATTTTTCTAGAATTAGTTATGATTTTTTAAATATTGGGCAAAATATTTGCCAACAAATCTGAAAATGGGAGGGAATTATGACATCAACTCATTAAAATATGACATCAGCATGAAAAAGTGGGGTTACAGTTGGTCACTTTTTTGGAAAAGCTTGAAAAAGCATAATTATGAAAACACCTCTGAAACTCTTAAAGCAGGGCTGTCAAGGGTATTTTTGTAATTTGGTAGTGAATTTGGTAATTCTGAATCCAGATATGGATTCCTTGGGCAAAAATATGTCAGTATAGCCCCAGTCAAAATTTCAGAAAAAGTACAGCCAGACTGGGTACGACAGGGCGAGCCACAGTCCTAGGGCCATTTTGGTAAATTTTCACCATAGGTTATTATAACCACAATAAACACTATGAAAGTGTCTAAAATGGTACATGAATGGGTTTGAACCTAATTCTTGTACTTTTGATATTTTAGGACTAAGTTGGAAGCTTGAGCTTGGCACGCTTTTCAAGGCACGCAAAATGGGGTGAAGGAGACTTGAGGTATGGACATTATCTTCATTCTTCATGCCTTAGTCTATATGAATGTGTGGCTACCATGATTTGTGCTTTTATTAATTAACATGGTATGCTTAAAGAGGGCAGTTAGTGCTAGAAGTGCACTTACACCTAAGGGATTGGATAAGAATCCAATTGGTGTACAAGTAGTGGGGCTGGAGCCCTACTCATGCATACATGATGATGTGTTATATTGTTTATTAATTGGTGTATTCATGGTGCATATCATATTTACTTATCGCATGTTATGTGAACGATAATATGTTTCTACTGAGATTCCTTAGAATCTCACCCCTTTTTCTAAATAAAATAGCACAGCGGGTGCCAGCGGCTCGAAAGGAAAATACAAGGATACGGGAAAATGGCAAGAACATTTCCCAAGACAAAGATTGTAGTTATATCTAGTCTTTAATTTTGAATATGTTGAGAAATTATATATATTACCTAACACTAAAGGGAATACCTTAATGCAATCATGTACTACATATCGGTATTTTTACGTTATTCCTGTGTTGCCTATTGAATTGCGAGCAAGCACCTTGAAAATATGGAAAACAAAATAAGGGTATGACAACCCTCCCCTACCAACAATTTAGACAGGTGAAGACAGAAGCTATGCTAAGAGCATCGAAGAGAACCGTATAAGGGGAATGCCATGGTAGAACAAAGATTGGAAGATGTCTCCGTTTTCCCTAGGACGAGTTTAGACACCCACATAGCGGTGCGAGGCTATATTAATTGTAGTTATCAAGTATGAGCCCTTATGGGGAATTTCCGTAATCATGCACATAATATCAATATATTTATGCTATTGCTGTGTTGCTCACCGAACTGCGTATCATTTTAGCAAATACTCTGAAATAAGTGAAAATAAGATAAGGGTGTGACATTTTTCACTTTGGTTGACCGTGTTTGCTTCTCTGAGTCACATAAATGATGTTGCAAAGGAGGTAGGTTCTGCCTTCAATTTCATCATTCAATTCTATCACTTGCCACGCATGAACTCATCAAATGCCCTTACCCTACCAGCTGGACTATTTCAATTAGCACATAACATATGTTTGTAGAGAGTTAACAAGGTTGTTAAATTTGCTCCACTTTGAATTGTCTATTTATATTTTTGCCCCTTGCAAAACTTATTTGTGCCTCACAATCCTAGGGAAAAATTTTATTAGTAAAATTGCACCTTAACCTTATAGTTAAATATGTGATGCAGGTACCGTATTGATAATTCAAATAGCCTTATTTGAATCATTTACAAGATATCCATTATTTGCATATGCATATCTTATTCACACACACACCCCCCAACACATGTATGTGGTAGATTAACTGAATTTTGTTTGACATGCCTTTGTTCTTCTTCTATTTTTTTTTTTTTTTGGTTTGGATGCCCCGCCTTGAAATGGCTTAGACAATTATTGGGTATTGGATGTAAGTGTTAATTTTAACCAAGACATCTAGGAGTAGCCGATGTGTGGTTCGTTTCACGGGCCATCCTTAAAGTTGAATGTTATAACTCTTTGGGTTGTTGCTAAATTAACTAATCTTAGGCATTTTGATCTTTTTAGGCTTAAATAGAATATGGCTCTAGTCTACCTCAATTTTAGGTCACAAAGGTGAAAACTCTCATTTAATGAAGCTGAGTCTAATATAGTTGATAGACAAATTTAAAAACTATTTTGTACAGTTGAATATGGTTGTGTGATGAGGTATTGGTTGAGAAGGAAATCAAAGTAAAGGACAATATTAAGGATCTACCCAACTAGATGGAGTTACTAGTAACGAGTTGATGATTAAGACGTCTAAATTAGATAATGAAAAAGGTAGGCCTAGTGATCATCTAGTCCTGCAAGTAAAAATTCATTGAACTGGATGACTGAGTGATTAGGCAAATAAACTCTTGAATAAGTGAGCATAGATGTAAATTAATAAAACACAT
Source organism: Inga laurina (assembly GCA_963855925.1). Lineage (NCBI taxonomy): Eukaryota > Viridiplantae > Streptophyta > Magnoliopsida > Fabales > Fabaceae > Inga > Inga laurina. The sequence continues at coordinate 12,548,490 of OY979710.1, forward strand.
ATCATGCATCAACATTCACTCATTCAAACAGATGAATTATTACAATCAACGCCCAGTCATTGAGCTCTACATATTTGTCCTTCTAAACCAAGATCTCCTCACGAGATCATATATTCACACATACAAAATCCAGTTTGCATATATGTATATTAACTCTATTTTACTCTGCTTCATTAAATTAAATAAGAATCTTCTCCTTTAAAACTTCAAATTGGGATAGGGCAGAGCCATATTTCATATTTGAGGTGTAGAAGGATCAAAATGCATAACCATGGTAACCTAGCACCAAAGCGAAGGGTTGCAACATTCAACTCTAGCAAGTCAATCTCAAAATGAGTCATCCATCAACATCATGCATGTGTTGGCCTAAAATTGCATCAACTAGATCCAATACTCAAAAATCATATAACTTTTTTGAAAGTGGGGAAAATGCCAGAAAAAAACGTAAATATTAAAAAAAAAATGCTGAAAATAAGATTAAAATAATATTGGTAATTAAGATACACTTGTTAGTTATAGTTATTGCATTTTATATCGGTGGCACTTGATTTTTTAGGGTTGTATATTGAATTTATGTTGAATCAATTAACTTTTAGATAAAATCCAAAAAGGGTTATGTGAGACAAAATAAAACATATGTTTTAAAAAAAAAAAATTTGTCCGATTTTTAGTATGGGTATGAAATTATTTACTCTAACAAGTGGGCATCTTTTTATAATCAATTGATACCTTTTAAGACTGGTCAATAAACCAATTAGTCTTGAAAATTAATTTATAAGACCGTGTATAAGACCAATATAAAAAGACAGACTTTCTAAATTGGTCAATTCAAGACCAAGCCTAAACTCAGTCTAAAAACTAAATTTTAACTAGTCTAAAAGGTCTTTCTTCTAATAGTGAATCAATATGAATACTTTTTAGTCTAAAAGGTCATTGAGACTTATATTTAGGACAAATTCAATTTAAAACTAGCTCTTATATTAAGGCCTAATTTTCAATCCGATTGACTGAATCCCTCGGTTTAGTATAACTTTTAATTAAAACATTGATATTTTCTATTAATTGTACGAAATTTAAAAGTACTGGTAAAAATGAAAAAAAAGTTAAATTTTGTATTAATAATTGGAAAAAATATAAAAAAATTGAAAAATAATGGGGAAAATAGTGACATGCTGTTTAATGAGAGGAAAATGACACCTTTTTTTAAAAGAGAAATTATTATTGAAAAGGAAAAGACTCAAATTTTACTGGTTTGAAAGAAGAATATATATAATCGGACTCTACTGAAAGAAGACAATGGAATCCTTTTTGTGAAGGGTGACCAATCACCATTGATCAATCACTATAGAAAAATTTCTAGATACTGTTTTGTTATTTGTATTTTATTTAACAAGAATAGTCTATATTGTCTCCTTTTTTTCTTCTTCTTTTTTTCCCACCAAAATAGTCCAGAATTGTCAGAGATGCAAGTAATAAAAAATATTCTACAACAAATACAGTCAGTTTAATATGTGCATTGAAACGATAAATTAGCTACTAGTCTGTATCCATATGTAAGTCACTTATATCATTCTCGTATATTAATGAATACATTAAATTAATAAAATTTTTCACATTTGCCCTTGTTAAAATTTTTTGTCTCTTTATCATTCTCATATTTATCTCCTCTTTCTCTTTTTCTAAAAGAAATTAAATAGGGCTAAAATTGAGAAAATATCATTAATTACCCTACAAGTGACATATTAAGAACCAAACATGGATGTGTCAATAGGCTAACCCTTGAGTTTTATTATTTATTAGACTTTTTCTTTATACTATCAACAATCAGAGATTTATTTAGACTGAAAAATTTATTATCATAAAATTTATTTTCCAAATATTTCTGAAATTTATTTAAAGACTCAAATATAGTGTATTTTTAGCTAGTACATCTCTTTTTTATCTCCGTTTTGCGCATAGGTGAATTAGAAGAGTTGCACCTGATCTGTTAAACATATGAGTTACACCGCGCAAAGTTTTGTTTTAGAAGTTGGATAATAAATTGTGTAATAAGCAATTTCCTTATTTTATTTTGGATTAACTCATTGTCGTTCGAACCCGTGAGCATGTGGTGAGGGAATTGTTTCTCTTAACCAACCAACATGCTACTTGAACATTGACTATTTTGGATTAACTTAGTGATTAAGTATATCACTTAAAAAACGTAGTAAGTTGATGACTCAAAATAATGTGGTACGCGTCCTTCTATTCCTCTCAAAATATATTCCCTTCAAAATATGCTCCAGTACTAATTTAATCCAACTCAACAATTTACTATTTATAGTACACATATACTTGAAACCTATATATATACGGCTATTAATTACTCCTATTAGTTAATTTCCCTATATTAATTATCCACATTCTCAATCACTCACACTCATCCCGGGTGCTTTTGGAAAACAAGTCAATTTTAACCAACCTTTTGCCTAATTTTTTTTTTTTTTAAATCTTATAGAAAGGACATCTCCATGCTCAAACTCAGGGATGAGCCAAAAACCTGATGGTCCAAGTAATATCCAGTCTGACCTGGTCTGGTCCAGTCCGGTCAAAAGCAGCCTCATAACATAAAAGGACAAGACCAAACCAGACCAACTCATCAGGCTAGACCAGGTTCAAGACCAAGTGCTCAGTCCATATGATTTAGTTTGGCCGAGTCATTTATTTTTTATTACGTAGGTATTATTACACATACATAATAGGCGAGAAATTAATCAAATTAACCATGAAAATATTATCAGCTTTGACTAATTACTTGCTCTGATCTGCATCACCAAGTTCCTCAGTTTTCCTAAAGAGCTTATGCTGAATATGCTGAGAAAAAGTACGAGGAGGGAAGCGAGCAGGTTCAGCATCAGACACAAGCTCAGGTAATGGTTTCAGAACAATTTTGTCTTTAGGTGGTTCACAGAACACAGCCCAAGAAATCCTTATCTTCTCTTTGTTCACCATGCCTCTGTGAAGAATGCTCTTGTACTTGCCATTGCTGAGGATCTCAATGGTGTCTCCGACGTGCATGAGGATAGAATCCGGCACGCATTTCGCGGTCACCCATTTTCCGTCGTAGAAAAGTTGTAGTCCCGGCACCATGTTGTGGAGGAGGAAAGTGAGGGAACTCACATCTGTGTGAGCTTCAACTCCAAGAGCCTTCTCAGGTTGAGGGCAAATTGGGTAATAGTTAATCTTCAACTGAAGTAAAAGGTCTTCCATTCCTCCAACTTCTTCCTCTAGCCTCCTTTCTTCAAGTCCCAGTCCCAGTGATAGCATTCCCAGAATCTTGCTAGCAAGCTTCCTCAGATGCCTTGCATACTCGCTTGTAACCTCACTGCATCAATTCATCAATATATATGTGTGTGTGTATCATTATTGTCATTCTTCAAGTCGGTGCATGCAGTGCATGCAAGCACTACTGCTTTATGAAATATTAGAATATATTAAAAAGTCTTACATCGACTAATTGAAACCTAAATCAAAGGTACATAGTCTTAAGATAAATTCTATCAAATTAGCTCTACTTATCTTGATAAAAAGACAAGCCTAATTAACTGTACCTAGTTCTCTAAAATTTAATATAAAACATTTCAAATTGTAATCAAGAAGAAATTAAATAAATTGAGATTAAGATTGAAAAAATAATTTTAATGAGTACATAATCTAAAAGATAATCTTTTAACCATTAGTTTTTCAGGAAAAAAAATATATTTTTGTTTAAAAAGCATATGTTGAAAATCTTTAATATGGACGGTTGAAACTTGAAACTATATTTGAGTGGTGTAGACCTTACTGTAGCAATGAGCACCAAAGAACTAGTTCCGTTCTACGTCCATATGAATCATTATTCTCATTTTTCACCTCATATATATATATATATATATATAACGTATAGAGAGAGGGGGAGAGAGTTTACGCGTAGTGAGAAGGTGTTTTAGGCCAGATAGACAAGTCACGCTTGTCTTCGGGGAAAATAATGTGGAACAAGTAATCTTGCCACTCAAGCTGTCCACTGGCATTATTGGCAAGCTTGCTTCCATAGCCTTGAACATTGCCGGAGCTCTGTTCATTAGCGTACTTCTCCTTTTCTTCAACGGGCAAGGCGAAGAAAGCCTCGCCGGCTTCCTTGACGGCGTTGATGAGCTCCAAGGGGATTCCATGGTTAACCAGCTGCATCACACCCCATTCCTCCGAGGCTTTCTTCAACCTTTCTCTGCAACTCCTCCGCACCTCCTCGTCCTCCGACTCCATCTCCTTCAAGTCCACCGTCGGAACGTCCGGCCCTTCCTTCCTCTTCTCCTGTTCGAAAACATCGCCCATGTTTATCAGCTCGTCTTCTGGCCTCACGTACTCCTTCGGGATCGACTTGATCCCACTCTTTGCCAAGCTTTCCACTCTCGAACCAACTCTAGTACTCACCATCTTCACTAGTGCTTCAACTTGAGGATAATGAGGATTCCTATATATATATATATTTGATACTGAAACTCAACACTATATATTCATTAAGTGGTTAGCATGGTGTTAGACCAAGTTCCTAAGGTTTATATAGAAGTACACACTGTGAGAGTATGTATGCGATGACAGCCTAGCAGTCCAGATGAAGGAGTTGACTGGTCGATGGAAGCTTATAGAAGAGAACTTGTAATTAATCTGCCTAACGGTCTACATAGCTTGATTACGAATAAAATTGTTTTTTTTATTCTTTTTATAATTTTTATTTTTTACACGGATGATATTCTTGATAGGAGATGGGACGTACGTGGCAAATCAGAATGGTTGTTAGAGAGAGATGCATGCGCAGGAGGCATCTGTAATAAAATCGCATGCAAGAGTTCAAAGTTAAAAAAGATTCTAGCAGCCAATTTTTCCTAAAAAGAAACAATAACATGGGCAAGTTGTTAGTGTCATAAAGTTTCAATAAATAAAGCAAAAAAGTTTTCATTGAGGTGCTAAGCTTCCTCGCCTTGTAAGAAGGAGAACAAAAATTCATATATTAGAAAGGGCACTTATTAGAAAAGATAAAAACTCTCTGTGCTCTCAATCTAGAAAGAAAACCCTTAATCAATTAAAAAATGTTTCACTAAGTGAAGTTCTTGCCTTCAACTGCAACTTTTTACCTTCTATGGTCATAGTTGAAAATCTAAGTCGCCATGATATAAAAGGCAAAGTTTTAGCAGTGACTTTTAGGGTATGTTTGGTACCAGCGATTTGAAGGTGAAGGGAAGGGAGGAAAATTTTTTTATGAGTTAGATTTAAGAAAACTGGACAAGTGATGTTACAAAATTTTAATATAGGGAAGATATAAGATAAAAGTAAGAAATATCAATTTAAAACTTTTAACCCCACTTTTATCATTTTTTCTTAAATCCAACTCAAAAAATTTTTCCTTCACCCACTTTCCCTCCCCTCTCCTCATACTGAACAAGCCCTTATAGCCGCAGCAGAAAATCGTTGTTGAAAATTTTTTTTCTTCTTCTTTTTTTGAATGAAGCATTAATAAATAGCACTCAAAAGTCGTTGAATTTTTTTTTCTCCTTCTTCTAGTGAATGAAGCATTAATAAATACTACTCCAAAGTCGTTGTTGAGATCCCCCCCCTTCTTTTAGTGAATGAAGCATTAATAAATACCGCTCAAGTGCCTAAATCACCTTCTAGAATGTATTTTTTATTCCTTTTAGTATAACGCACTCCATAATTTTATGGAGTATTAAATAATTTTTCATATATGATCATATTTATTTAATAAGAATAGAGAGAGAGAGAGAGAGAGAGAGAGAGAGAGAGAGAGAGAAATTATCAAATTAGCATGATATTGGAGTTTAGGATATATTTAAAAATGATAAACTATAAATTACTGAAACTTTAATGTTTTTTATTGTTTTTATTTGTACTCTGGTGACACTTTCTAGAATGTTATTTATTTAATAATATAAGTCATTTAGAAAGTTATTGATGTTTATTTACTAATTTTACTTGTGTAATTAATGTTTAAATGTGGCTCATTGTATTTCCTTTAAAACCTCTTCAATAATTGTAAAGCATGATAATTTTATCAATTTAAGATAAATTTAATGAGTTAATAACGTCATTCTTTAGTTTGTGTTGAAAATATTGTTATATAATAAGAATCAGAGGGGCACCAGTAAATTAATTAAAAGAGATTTATATATCTGGGATCATCCTGATATATTTTGGTGACCGACAAGATGCACATGAGGAATTGGCTAGAGAAGAGGATTAAATTATGATTAGAAAAATATGCAAAACGATTTGGAAGGTGTTCTTAGTTTAGGCACGCACGTGCACGTCAGCTAACTAACCCCATATTGTGCCAATGGTTTTGGATCAAGCACACAGATTTCTCACGACTCCGTAAAATGATCCATATAGTGTGTGTTTGGGAACCTCTTTTAAGCCTAATTGAAGACCATAAGCTCAATTGCCAATTGAGAACTTAAATTTGAGTGTTTGGAGAGGCCAATTGACAATTGAGCTTTTGCCAAAACTCAATTGGTGAAAGCTCAATTGGAAGAAGCTAGAAAATGGAGCTTTTGTTAAAAGCTAATGACATTTTATGCTAGATTGGGTTGTCTGGAAATTAGTTATATAATATTAGCTTTTCCCATAAAATGTTTTTAAAATAGTATGTAGTATCAAAACATATTTTTTGAGTGTTTTTAACCCCTTAAAATATTTTTCTAGTTATACCCACTACCTAGTGTGCTATCAAACTGATTACAATTTTACCCACTTTCTAGTTGTACCCACTCAAAAAAAAAATTTTGAGTGTTTTTAAACCCTTAAAATATTTTTTTGGTGTTTTTAACCTCTTAAAATATTTTTTCAGTTGTATCCAGTGTGTTATCAGACTGATTTTAATTTTACCTTTAATATACTTTTTTAGCTCCAAAAATTACTTTAAAATATTTTTTTGGTGTTTTTAAACCCTTAAAACATTTTTCAAGTTGTACCTAGTGTGTTATCATATTTATTATAATTTTACCTTTAATGTACTTTTTCAGCTTCAAAAATTACTTTAAAATATTTTTTTGTGCTTTTAACTCTTTAAAATAATTTTTAAGTTGTATCCAGTCTTAGGAGACTGACTACAATTTTACCTTTAATGTACTTTTTTTAGTAGTAAAGAGCACCCAAAACTTAGAATATTGATTTATTGATTTCCACCCACTCTAAAATATTTTTCCAGTAACACCTAATATTTTAAAGTAATTTTTAAATATTTACTTGATTTTTTAAATATTTTTCCACCCACTCTCTCTCGCCATTATCATAAAAGCCTTTATGCTTAAACCTATCCAAACAAGTTTTATTTTTACAAAAGTCCAATCGCCAATCCAAACATAAATTACATTACATGATTTGGCTTTTACCAAAAATAATATCACAACAAGCCCAATTGAAACAAGCTCAATTATCAATCGCTGTTCCAAACACACTCATAAAAGATTAGGACTTTTATATGCTTTCTGAAATTTTTCATAACAAAATCTCATGACATCGATTTTTAGTACTCCTTCCGGTTCTTTGTATAATGTACAAATAAATAAATTGTGTAAATAAATAAGTTGGTAAAAATTGATTAAAGACTACCAAAAATGTTATGAATATAATATTTGTGGATATCCATATCCCCCATTATTTCATATTCTCTTCCATTATTTCTTATGATTATGGAATCACATTAATTGTAGATTAGAGAGTTGTACCTATAAATAGAAAGTATATGTTATGTATTTCATACAACACTAAATAGTGAATGTGAAGTACTCTTTCTTGCTTTCTTCTCATTCTTCCTTTCTCTTCTCATCTTTTCCTTTATTTCATGATATTTTATCTATAATGCCCCGAATTTTGGGACTAGAAGCTAAAGTAAAAGCCTGAATAAAGTAGACTACTAAGTCTAGTTTAGTAAGAATCCCAAACCGCACTCGGAATAAAGAATGAATTTCAGAGCGTATTAATCGAAAGAAAGTACCTGATTATGTTATGATGTGTCAGAATGACATAAACCCTAACTCGGATCCAAAGGAAAAGGGAAATAGTGTCTAGAAAGAAGTAAGAAAGAGAATTAAAAGAACTAATGACATAAGAAATAATATTGCCATAATCAAGGGCAAAAGAGACAATTGCCACTTGATCTTGAGGTTAAAATTGGAAAACAAAATGAAGGGCCAAGATTTGCTCTTCAAACGTAAGAAGTAATTATGAGATCAAAAAGCAAATTAACCCTCCTTACATAAGGATTAAATTTTGGTCAACAAGGGTAAATAAAGAAAGAAGGAAAAGAATTAGTCAAAAGATCAAAGCATCATCAAAGTTTTCTAACTTAGAAAAGTTTGACCAAAAAGCAAGAATCAAGAGCCATTTTGGTCAATAAATTTCCCTATGTAGCGTCTGAAATTTGGAAAATAAGGAGCCGCTACCAAAATTTTGAAAAACGATAATTTTGGAAACCTTTTTATTTTGAAAATGAAACTTGTCTACAAAACCATTTAAGGTTCGGGAGTCAATTGTGATGGAGAAGGTGTTAGGCACCCCACAACACCCATTCATAAGAATGGCTACCCTAAGTTAATCATTTAAAAATATATATGGCCTTTAATCTTATGATAATTATCTAAATAAAAAGAGAATATTTATGAAAATAAATGAAATGAAAACTAAAGGAAAAAATGAACATTTATTTACAAAAAGAAAAAAAGGAAAAATATATTTATTTACAAAGTTGGACTTGACCTAGGAAGAGAGCCTAGGGCCTATATTGTAACCCCCTTCCAATCAAGGCCTAGATTAAGTTCGTAAATACATAATTATGTGGAATTAGAGACAGTAAAATGATTTGGGACTTATTTAAAATTAAAATTTCCAAAACCAATGTTTATAAAAACTTTTCTAAAACCTGTTCAACAAGGATCTCATATTCACATTTCAAATATATAAATAGCCTGTACAATTCGATTTCATTCATACAGATCAGAGTACAATGCAAATTCCCAAAAAACTCGGGTTTTATTGATCAGTAAAGGGTTTACAGGGCACAATGCCCATACACAGTTTCCCATAACAAGGGAATTACACAAATACTATTCTATGATCCAAAATATACATGTAATTCCCAACAAAATATCCAAAATACATAAAACTATGATAACCAATATTCAAAATAAACTTCTTACCCAGAGCTCTATCCACCCTTCGTACTACTAGAAAAAGGGTAAAAGGTGGCACACATTTTGTGGCCCTTCTTTAAATAAGTGCCACAACTTCTTTTTTTTTTTTACCTCTATAATTTTTTTAAATTTTGGGTACCAGCTGTGACGCCTAATAAATTAAGTGCCACAATTGAGGAGGCATAGTGTGGCGCCTGCCTACGCAGGCGCCACACTTGGCGCCACGCAAGCAGCTGTGGCACATGACCCACCAGGCGCCACAGCTGAAACAAAGATCATGTGTGGCACCTAAATAAATAGGCGCCACACAAGATATCTTATATATCAGCTGTGGCGCCTAATGCTTAGGCGCCACAGCTGATGAGAGGCAATGTGTGGCGCCTAACTATTTAGGCACCACACTTGCCCATTTTAAAAAAAAAAATTCAAATGGATAGTGTATCTCTTAATTATTTCATTTCCAGCATAGTGGTCCCGTGTCCGCCTCCCATTCCTTCTCTTTTTGACTACTACTCCACTTTAATTATTTAACTACTCTCTCCTCCATTAAACTACTTTCCCTTTCTCATCTTCTTAGTGGATCCGTCGGCCCCCTCCCTCCATTTCCTATCATCTTCACACTAAAAAACACACCCACACGCTCACTCATCACTCAAGCTAGCGTCACCAACGTGGTCTCCCACTCCCTGTGCTGGTCAATTAATAGATTTGTAAGAAGAAGACTGTTTCATTCTAGCTTGCTTTGTTTAAATTTTTTTTAGTCAAGATAAACCGTAATATAACGTTTGCCTTTTTGTTCCTAATTTAATAGGAAAGAGTGAAAACCTAGCTTGTTTCGTTTGTCTTTTTGATTTGTTTAAATTTTTTTTCCGACAAGCTTGCGTTTTTTAGTAATCTTTTAATTTACTTAATTAGTTGTTGATGTACTGTGTTTACATAATCAAGTTCTTGTATTGTGATTATTTTTATGTTAGCTTTGGAGAGTATTAATGTAAGAACATTATTGTTGGGGAACTTGAATTTTAAATGTGAAAATTATATATATATATATATATAATAGGTTGAAATATAAAATAGAAAGATTGACAATTTGTGGAGATGATAAACACGAAAGCCACTCATTTTATATAAAGCTTCACAATCAGGAAGCATAAAAAAGGGCGACAGGAAAAAAGAAGAAGAAGAAGAAGAAAGAAAAAAAAGGAACCTACCCCCATTCTGTGACCCTTACTGACGCAAGCGCCACAGGAGGCCCCCCTCCTGTGGCACTTCCTCAAACAAGCGCCACAGAAGGGTATTTTTTTAAAAAAAAAATTTTAAAATGTTGTGCCGCTTCCAAGCGCCACAACTTTTTTTAGCAGCGTCCAGATATGTGGCACTTCTCTAGCGCCACAGTTAATGCAATTATAAGTGCCACAGCTTTACTTTTTTGTAGTAGTGTCGTCACCTGCTTTTCTTTTAAACCTCCAGCCCTGTCTGAAGTTGTTTTTTGGGAGAGTGAAATTCTAAGGAATCCCTATAGTGTCAAATCACTCATAGTATGCATAAGCACAAAGCATGAAAGCATATCATCACTCAACACATAGCAACTACAATGACAGTTACAACGGCAAGGGTAGGTATGACGTGCGTCACCCTTACGTTTGCTCACGCTGAAGTGCTCATGCTGTTTTGCACTACATCATGGTTCACAACAATATAATTCACCACAACTGAGTATCATATAAAGCAGTTCACATCAAAGCCATATTGGCATATTCACAAATTAGGAATCCACGATTCCACAATGCAGCCTCAGCAATTACAATGGCAGATACAACGACAGGGGTAGGTGTGATAACCACACTACTGCAAGGGACACTTTTAACGACCGTTTTTATACTCTTTAGATGACTGTTTTCAAGGGGACGTATAAGTGAGTGTCATTGAAAGTTCAATAAACGACGACTGTTATTAAACAGTCATTGTATCTCTAATTTTTTTTAAAAAAATAGATACAACGACTGTTTTTCATAAAACAATCGTTGTATCTCCAAGATACAACCACTGTTTTATGAAAAACAGTCGTTGTATCTCTATTGTATGTTTTTTTAAATTCACGTTTTATAGGATACAACCACCAATATAATGCCATTGGAAAAGCACCAATGTAATACCCTGAATTTTGAGACTTGAGGCTAGAGATTAAGCCTGAGATAAGTGGACTGCTAAGCCCCAGTTTAGCAAGATCCCAAATTGTGATTAAGAGATAATGACTCCAAAAGTGAATGTGGTTAGTGATGAATAAACCCTTTTGGAGATTATGGTGTGATTTTTCACCCGATGAGATTCGTATGTGTTGTGAGCAGCGCTGAAACCCTGTATTTAAGTTTAATTATGGATTGACATCTAAATTGACTTAAAATAGAGGGGAGGGCGCATTATGAAAGAAAAGGAATGATATGGTGTGTTTGGTGGTGATTCAAGAGGAATTGTCGTAATCAGGGGCAAAACGGTAAAGTTACCGAAGAGGAAACTCATTGGTAACTTCAAGATCAATGGTTGAGATTGATTTGTGCAATAGATCAAAGGGTGTAATCACATGTGTTTGAGCTTATGTGAACTCATGGAGGTGTGATAAGATCTTGACACTTGGCATCTTTTGAGCCATGGGATTGAGTCAACATGTCAAAGCTCTTTCCTCTCTCATCTCCCTCTCTTTAGGTCGGTTTTGGAGGCCCAAAAACTGATCACTCTCTTCATCATCTTCATCCCTCTCCAAAGCCTCCATTTTTGCCAAGCAAGGAAGGAAAGAGAAAGGAGAAAGCTCATGGTAAGTGTTTTATATGGTCCTCTATTGCTAAAACACCCTTCTATAATGTTGTTCATAGTGATGAGAGCTTCATCTCTATGGTTTTAGATTCTTGATTGGTGGTGTTTGATAGCTTGAGGAAAATTGGAAGTATGAAGAATCAAGGAATTGATTTGGGAAAGAGGAAGAGGTGAGTATTTGAAGCCTTTTGATCTAAGTTTTGTGACTTTTGGTTAAGTATTGTGATTTGTGAATTTTGCCCTGATTTTGTGGTATTTTTGTATGGCAAGTAATTGGATGATTTAAGTGGTGAATTGTGGTTAAATTGATGCCATAATGTGTTTTGGTGTCATTGGAATTGGTTTGAGAACTTGGAATGAAAAGAATGACAATGTGGTGTTTGTGTTGTGATTTGTGATGACATGTTGTGATTGTTGGTAAAACATGTTGATATAATGGTAATTTGGTTGTTTTGATGTTTCCAATAGATTCCTTGTGAAAATTGGTGTGGAAATGATGTTTGGTATGAAAATGGAACCATTGGAAGCCAAATTGCAAAAACTGGAATTCTGTCTTTTGAAACTTTGTTCTGGACAATCTACTTGTGTTGCCTTTTTGAATAGGCAAATGATGTCAGAAAATTTTGAAACTTTCCATTCTTTAAGTTCACATCCCAAGCTTCAAAATGGACATATAAATTGTGTCATTTTGTTTTGTGAAATGGGATTTATGTTTGCCCAAAGTTTGAGGTTGAAACTGGGTTTGATTCTGGGTCAGTGATTAAATGTGTGTAAGTATGTATTTTTGTGGTGATTTCCAATAATGATCCATATTTTTCCTATGAAGAGGACTTGAATATCTTTCATTTGGCTTTGGAATCACCTCATTTCAATTTTTCTGGAATTAGTTATGAATTTTTGAATTTGCCTTCACTGCAGCTGAAAATCTTGGCTGCAGCGCAAAAGTTTCTGTGCATGTTTTGGCCGCAGCCAGAAATTCTTGGCTGCAGCCAGAAACCTTCTGTGCACGTTTTGGCTGTAGCCAGATGATTCTTGGCTGCAGCCAACCTCTATTTTCAATAGTTTGTGATTTTGAAAGGTGACTTCCAATCTAGTACGTCCCAATCCTTTAGGCTTTCGTTGAGCTTATTATAGCCACATAAAGGGTGTGAATGATAACCAACCTTAAGTAATATGGAAGTAAGGATTTGGAATTTAGATTGACCATATGTCCTTGATTTGATTATAGGGTTGGATATTCGCTTTGATCGTGAGTAAGCGGTGCTGGAGCTTACATGGAAAGAACAAGTGTAGGGAACTTACCTCTCTTGCATGCTTTGATATTTGTGTTTGTGTATTAATGCATGTATTGCTTTGCTTGATTATGTGAAACATGTATGAATGATTGTAGCTCTGTTTCTAGTTTTGCTATGGCCATGAGCATATTGTTGAAACATTGAGCACGCAGATTTGTCATTGTGTGAGCATGAGTTATGTATTGCAAGCATGTCATGCATTAAACACATATCATACATGCATATAGGTATTTGTTTCCTACTGAGATTCTCTCGAATCTCACCCTCCCCTACCAACATTTTAGACAGGGTAGGTGGATCGAGGTTGGAGCAAACAGGCAAAGGCGACAGGACTACTCCGGGTTATAGATTTTGGTAGTTGGTTATCATAATTGGGATGATTTGTATTCGTATTTGGATATGAGTTGTATATATTGTGGAATGTATATTTGATTATGTATAGAGATGAGACTTGTGTAATCCCCTTTGAGGAATGGTAAAGGGCGAATGTGCCTATGAATTTTATGTAAAGGAATGAACCCGGAAGTTGCCGGGATGATATTATTGTACACTCTGATATTTGTATAAATGTGATATTCCGCGTGATGTAATTGTATTCGAAATTGAATATGAGACCAGGTTAATTAGATTTTGAAAGTTATTTGTGAAAACCCTAACATGAAGATGAGATTTTAAATAAGTTTTGTTTCCTTATGGGTCTCTATTTCATTTTAATCCCGTATTTCAGATATAATTACGGAAGGGGGTTACAACCCACGTAACCCAAAAGCACCAACGTAACCTAGAAATGCCTATGTTTCCATGAAATTCCTATAAATTCACGTTTTACAGGATACAAGCACCAATATAATGCCATTGGAAAAGCACCAACGTAACCTAGAAATGCCTATGTTTCCATGAAATTCCTATATATGCTTCATCAGTTAATTTTCAAACTTAAACTTTCAAACTAAATCATGATAATCATATAGCCAAAGAGATGACATGCTTCCATGAAATTCCTATGCTTCATCATTAGTTAATTTTCATTTTTGGACTTTCAAACTAAATCATGACAATCATATAGCCAAAGAGATGACATGCTTCCATGAAATTCCTATGCTTCATCATCAGTTTCCAAAGTGTTATAAAGTATAATAAAGTCAAAGTACTCATAAATAAGAAACTGGAAAAAGTATTCAAATATGCAAACTTATATTGTACTGTACAAAACCACTACAATATGTGAAAAAACCTCTACAAATCATCACCGCTCTATGTGTTGTAGAAGATGTCTTGACAAAAGGTCTCATATCAAATTCATGTCCTCGATTGTGTGGGGTCCTAATTTCCAAAATTCTTTGCGCAAAATAGAGAATATGTTAACATAAATCAATAAATTGAATGAAATAATTGACAATTCAAGCACATGAAAAGAAATGAAATTCAGTTGAGAATCAAGAAATGATCACCTGCTCAAAATTTGTAGTAAGGCCACTGAAAATGATGTTATACATATATAGTATAACATAGAAGCCACACTCAGTTGTCCCTGCTTGCTGAGGACACTATACATCAAAAGAAAATGGTAAAAAAGAATAAAGGCCTATGTAAAGCAATAGTCAATCGAAGAACTTGAATGTAAAGAACTTACCTTTGGTTGGAACCACTTTGTCAAACCACTTTTACCTTCATGCTTCCCACCCATTATATAATATGTCTTCAGTGCACTGTAATAATTAAAATGATAAATGGAAGACATTAAAACAATTGAGTATAATCAAAAATCAATGACTAACAAACAAATTTACTTACGTGTTGAAAATGTTTTTGATATCTGCGTTTGGCTTGCGACCCAATGAGTTAAACCAAAAGATGATGTTGATCGAGGGATAAGGAACACAGAGACTCCAATGATAACTATAATCACATGCATATATAGATTAAAATGAGGTTCAATAACATGATACTGCTTAGCAAAGTGAATGTGTATAAATATATGAAATTAAGTTACTTGCCCTTCAACAATTGGTGCTAGATAACAAGGCAGTTGAGTCTTGCCTATTGTATAGCCTACATAGATCATCCTATCTTCCAACCTCTGGCTATTACGCCCTGACATATTTCTAGGACATAAGAAGCCATATGTAGTGGCGAGCCCTCATTTGTCACACAGTTTATGGAAGCAGCTACCACATAAATGAAATGAGAAATGACTCAGTAAATGTAGAAACTTAAAACTCCTAAATATCAATGCATTAATTACAATTAAAAATTATAACTAAACTCACTTGATTGTAAATGTGACCCATCCTATGTCTATCTCCTCCAAACATAGGAACTCTCTAATATCTTAGTTATCAAGTCCATGATTATACGAGATTCTGTGACCCACAATCTCATAAGGCATCTACAAGTCGACCTTGTTTATGTCTTGATGAATATTTTGCAGTCGTGCTAAAAAGGGAAATTTTGTTGCATAATCTTTTCCTAGTAAGACACAAAATAAAGATTATAAGTAGAATGTCAATGATCAAGTAACATTAAGGTATTTCCTACCATTGGAGGGACTGGCAGAGTCTGAACAAGATGTCTAGGCCATAAGATGAAAGATCATGTTGCCTACCCTAGTCTGGCAACCTCACCATCGGGAAATGAGACATCTACATCTTCCTCCCCCAGTCAAACACTTGTCACATTGACCTTATGTTGATCGTCCCAGATTTGATTATTATGGTGGGTGGTGGCATGGCTGTATACAACAGCACGCAAGTACGGGACTTCCAAATACAAAGTGCAGGGTTCTCCAGGCTCTAGCGAAGGACCAGGGTTGCCATGTCCAACCTCAGGCAGATTGTAACTGCCTTTGGTGTTGGGAAAGGCCGGGGATTCCTGAGTAAGAGAGATGAAAGAATTAATTAAAATAATGTAAGGAAAAACTCAATGTAATGTTAAATGAAATTAGTTACAAACCTCAGAGCTAGGCACCACGTTACACATCCCACCTTGCATGTGAGACAACACCATCATACTCATCTCACCTTGTAGCTTACTCATCAACTCTTCTTTAAGCTCATCTTAAAGTGATTGACATATTTGTACCGCTAACTCTACTCAGATTTCCTCTCGAACCCTGGCCACAAACTCCTGACTCATTTCACCTAGTCCATAAGCTTATAAACCTTGTCTAAAGTATTTAGAGAGACCAACTCCCCTTGACTCCCCTCTAACTTGATCGCCGTTGCTAAGATATCCATCCTTCCTGTTTGAGTGAAGGAACCCAAGCTGCTCTACTCTTCAAGTTCATCCTGCAGCATACAATGGATAAATAGAAAGTAATTACATGCAATCTTGTTAGGAAAATGAAACACACTTAAATATACTTGTTATTAAATACTTACAATCCTTTTAGCGATATCAGCAACAACTAGATTTATATATTTTTCTCCCTTTATCCACCCTACTTTCCATTTTTTGTGATGTGGGGGAGGATGTGGCGCCTGCACGACAATACTAGGATCTGCTCGGGCTGCTTTCTCCAATTTTTGTAATTCAGCCTGCATCATCTTCTTCTTGAGCTTTCGATAACCCCTACACGACATGTAATGTGGATAATTGTTTTTTGCTCACCTCTCTTTATTTGCTTGACTCAATTTCTATATAAACAAAGAATAATGATAACTGAGTTAGCGATGTCAAGTAAGTTCAACTAAAATGTTTAACATTAAGATGAACAAAATATACCAGGAAATTGGGATCTTGCCGCGATGCCACAAAGGACCTCCAGTCATTTGGAGAAAGAAATGAATAATCTTTACAAGGATCCTCATGACTCCTGGGCCCCCGAACATACTTGGTTGTGGGTGTAGACTTGAAATCTTTCCACTGCTCACGAATTTCCCCCATCCAATGCTTATACATCTGCCTTTTATTGGGAACATCGTAGGTTTGCTATAAAACAAAATATATAATAGTTATATATAAAAACAAAGAAATAGAGATTGAGATAACAATACAACTTTACATACCAAAAGTTGTTCCCAAATCATAGCCTTAGTGTCCTTTGAAACTTCCCTCCAGGTAGAAATTAGAACACTAACTTTGCTCTGACCCAAAAAGCCAATGTAGCTAATGAACTTGTCTCTGTATGGGCTGAGTGGCTACATGAACCCTGCTTGCCTGTTGTTCCTCATGACATGCCACCAACGACCACAGCTTCGTGCTTCCTCTAACCTTTTTCTTAACCGATGAGCCAACAGAGTCGCCCGAATTTGACCTTGCCATGATCCTGATAAGAAATAAATGTGACATAATAAGTAAAGTGAAATTACATGCACACTTTAGACAATTCAAAATCTTACTAAGAAATAAATGTGACATATGATAAGTAAATTGAAATTACATGAACACTTTAAACAATTTAAAATCTTACTTTAAGTGTTTTCCCAAATTCCTTCATAATGATCAACTCTAACTGCATATCATCATCATCTACCAATTCCACTTCAGATGGCATAGGCGGATTTGTAGTAAAAGGCGGCGTGTCATCAAGATTCAAATTCGGATCACCATCCTTCTATTTTTTACTTTGGAGTACAATAGAGAATTTTTCATTTGCTGGATCAATGACATAAAACACTTGTTTTGCCTGACTTGCTAGAATGAATGGCTCATCTTTATAACCGACTCTTTCAAGATCAACTGAGGTAAATCCAAATTGATCTATTTCAAAAGCATTATTATTAACCCACTTGCATTTGAATAAAGGAACCCTCAACTTAGTGTAGCTTATCTCCCATATATCTTCAATAACTCCATAATAGATCATGGACGCCAAAATGGGGTTTTTGTCTTTTGAACTAGAAAAGTGCATTGATTCGGCTACCACCATCACCCCATTATTTTGCATAATACTTCTATTATCCTGGCCTTTTGTATAGAAGGAATACCCATTTATATCGAAACCACTCCAAGTTATGACCTCAAAAGAAGGCCCGCAAGCTAACCATTTGATTGTCTCAGACACATTAGTCTCGTGCGCTATCTTATCCTTGAACCACTTTATGAAAGTCTTGTTTTGCTCATTAGCTATATGCATGTCATTTTTCCTTGGATATATCTCCTTTAAACTCTTTATGTGGTCAGCTAAGTATAGCTGAACTTCTTCCGTATTATTCAAGATATACAGGTGTGCTTGCAACACTTCTTCACGACTCATACTCTTCACTTTGAGCCCTCATGTTCCCTTACTTGTACCCTTTTCATGATGAGATTAGGCCTTTGACCTTGATAGATATTCATTGTAAAAGTCCATAGCCTCTTCAACGACATATCTTTCCACAATTGAGGCTTCAGGTCGATAAGGATTTTTAGAATACCCTTTTAAGTTCTACATGTATCGCTTGAAACGGTACATCCACCTTAGATAAACTGGGCTGCATACTCTTACCTCCCTTACCAGATGAACAATTAAATGCACCATTATATCAAAGAATGCAGGAGGAAAATGCATCTCTAGTTGGGATATAATAGCATAACCCTCATTTTGCAATTCGTCTAACCTTGCAATGTCAACAACTTTGCTGCAAATAGCATTGAAGAAACTGCACAACCTTGTTATCGTGCTTTGCACATCATCTTTCATAATGCCTCTAATAGCTACTGGTAATAGTTGTTGCATTAAGAAATGACAATAATGAGACTTCATTCCAACTAACTTCAAATCTTCCATTGACACAAGCCGACTCACATTAGAAGAATACCCTTGTGGCACCTTAATGTTGTGCAAACACCCATACAAACTTCTTCTCTCGACCTTTGACAATGTATGCACTGCTGTCTCTATATACGATCTCTTACCATCATCTCTTAGTTGTGGATGCAGTCGTTCTCTTATTCCCATTTCAACAAAGTCTAGTCTCACACTAATTCCATCTTTAGTTTTCCCTGCTATGTGCAAAAGCGTACCAACAAGGCTATCAGATACATTTTTTTCTACATGCATCACATCAATATTATGTCTCACATCAAGATTGCGCCAATATGGAAGATCAAAGAAAATTGACCTCTTCTTCCATATGTTCTTCTCACCCGTAGTTTTTTTATTTTTACCAAAAGTGACA
Source organism: Inga laurina (assembly GCA_963855925.1). NCBI lineage: Eukaryota > Viridiplantae > Streptophyta > Magnoliopsida > Fabales > Fabaceae > Inga > Inga laurina. Next base: position 12,567,921 of record OY979710.1, read on the forward strand.
TTGATTCTTTCCACCTGACTATAAACCTCGTCTCCAGTTAATGGCTTCAGGGCCATTTCATTCTCTAGCAAACCGTTAAAAGCTTTCTTTAGCGTACAGTACGGGTGGAACTGAGGAAGAAATTGTCTATGACCAAGGTAGACCGTTTTTCTATCGTGCTTGAGTTGATGGAACTGTGTGCTCGCTTCACATATCGGACATGCTTTATGACCCATGACACTATAACCTGACAAGTTACCGTATGCAGGGAAGTTGTTGATCATGGTGAAAATCATTGCACGTAGCTTAAATGACTGTTGCTTATATGCATCAAACACATCTACACCATCCTCCCACAACTTCTTTAAGTCCTCTATCAAAGGTGCCAAGTAGACATCGATATCATTCCTTGGTTGTTTTGGTCCTGAAATCATCATAGAAAGCATCATATACTTGCGTTTCATACACAACCAGGGAGGTAAGTTGTAAATTACCAGCAGAATGGGCCATGCACTATGTGTACTGCTAAAAGTACCATAAGATTGATCCCGTCTATGCAAAGCCCAAGCTAAAGGTTTCTAAGCTCGCTGCCAAATCTGGGATACATTTTATCTACTTTCTTCTATTGTGGAGAGTCAGCCGGGTGCCGAAGGAATTTTCCATCACAAACTCTGTCATCATAATGCCATCTTAACTTCTTTGCTTCTTTTGCATTAACAAACATTCGTTTGAACCGTGGTATGATTGGAAGATACCATAAAACCTTTAAAGGTTGCTTTTTATTTGCCTATCACCACACCTATTACCTTTCTTCACTTTGTATATGGAAGTTTTACATTTCAGACACTCACTTAAGCCTTCATACACATTTCTATATAATACGTAGTCATTAAGGCAGGCATGTATCTTTTTATACTCCATATCTATCGTAGATAATATTTTCTTGGCCTCATACATATGATTTGGAAGTACATTATCCTCTGGAAACATATCATACAACAATTCTAGCAACAATGTGAAACTACTGTCGGTCCACCCACAAGTTGCCTTTAAGTTGACCAAGTGCAAAATGCCTGACAAGAGTGTATACTTAGTACACCCAGGGTACAAAGGTGTCTCTGCATCACTCCGCATGCTATAATATACAAGCGTTTGTGCAAAACATTGTACCTCAACATCATGAATCATATTCTCTATTCAATCATCATCTCCAACCTCCAAAACTTCCTTCTCATGTGACGCACAAGCGGTTACTTCCTCACCATGCCATATCTTCCTTGTATACCAAAGATTTATTCCATCACAAAGTAAGTGATCCCTTATATCATCAACATCTCATAGACTCTCATTTAAATAGTTGATACATGGACCAAAATACTTCCTATTTTTACTAGGCGCATTCATTTTAGAAAATTCAATAAACTTTTCCACCCCGTTCTCATGTTCTTCACTAATTCTCAAAGCATTCATCCAATGGTGATCCATTTTATTACCACCTAATCCATGTTCACAGACACTCAAGTTTAGAACAGCTATATGAAACACTCATGACACACTATAAAAAATAACAGTTCAACTACCATTTTCAAAGTTTAGTAATTCAGATTTATCATGCTTACAGTAAATAGTAGCACCATGATATCCTCAGGTTTCAAAAACTTTCATCAACAAGCAATAACATAACTTACCAGCTAATCTTTAACTTCCAAGGACATTATGTTTGTGATTGAGGATTTGGAAGAAGATTCTCCTGAGGCAAGGATGTAGTAGGCCCATAACCCAAAGGAGAACGATGGCAGTAGTGATACCTGTAGGTTTATGAGAGAGTTATTACCCAAAACATTATAATATTACCCAAAACTACTACATCTTTTATGAACTCAAAGGCATTGTTGAACTGACCTTGTTGATTGTCTGCAAATTAGAAAATGTATGCCACTAATCTTGCACTTTTTAATTCGCACGTTTAATTGCCAATAACACTTATTAATTCACCCATCTCGCATCACTAAGAGAATACCACTTTAATTTCTATGTGATCACAACAAAACACACATTCTTGTTCAGAAAATCTAAAAGGAAAAATTAAAGCTTATGGGGACATAACTTACAGTGTACACGTCGACTGAATTATAATTCAAATGATACGAGGGAGGAAAAGAAAGTGTACACATTGATAACAAGTTCAAAACACATCCAATATGCCAAATTTGAATTACTGCACGTAATAAGAATGGAACAGGTTAGACTAAATGAAATATGAGCGTGCAAAAGTATTATGGATTAATACCAATCATAGGGTGAGTCATTAATCGTCCTTGTCATGTAATTCATTCCGTGTGTTCAACGACCATTCATCAGCTTTTTTATTTTCCATTTTGTTGTTAAATTTAGACGAAACTGCTATTTTTTAATAGTTTTAGGATAATATTATGCTTTTCTAAAAACTTTCAGGACAAAAATACTAAAAGATGAAAGCATAGTCATACCCACATAGAATCCTACGTTCTATAAGGTACCGTGGCACACATTTGGGCTACCATTAGAGTATGCCTGACGTTGCTCACATTTTAACACTTTTGGGACCAGATTGTTATCAATATATATACGAAGATCAATTAATAAAATTAGTTTAAGGTTTTAAAATTATCACATATTTTTAATAATATTCCTATTAATGAAGAATAAGTTTAATTTTATCCAATCCTCAATTTCTCTTTTATAAAAAAAACAATTCCTCTACTAAAAAATTGTAAAGCTAATTTATACACAAATCCACTAAACTGTATGTCATGTACAAATTTAATTAAGCTCCCTCTCATTTTTAAAATTTTTCAATGAATCCCTCATAAAATCTTAAATATATATATAGATAACTCTTGTTATTAGTTTTGTTAATTGCATATACGCACTTAATTTAAAGTTCAATAAGAATTTAAAAGTTTGGCGTAGTTTATTATTAAGTTTTAATTGATTTTTTTGTCATAAGTTTTAATTGATTTAAAAGTTCAAGTGAGTATTTTATACACATACACACACACATTACATACCCTTAATGGCATCTTATACTTACTTATAAAAAATGTGAGTTGGTAGAAGGGAGAGTTTGGTGAAAACGCCAAAAGGGAATTCAAAATTAAAGAGATAGGAATGAAGGAAAAGTAGTATGGATGAGAGATAATAGGTTCGTTCATACATTACACACACACATATATATAGTTGCTAAAGATATGTGATAGGACAGCATAGTCCCACTTCCTGCCTTACTTCCTATCTGCCTTAAACTGAAGTCTTCAGACAGACTCACGACCATCACATAGACATCACAAAAAATGAAATCAAAACTGAATCTCTGCTTCTTAAACTTACAATTCCATCAGCTAGCTATAGTCTTTAAGTTTTGCCCTCTACAAATCATTCTAATGTAAGTGAATCTCTGGTCCGTTAACACTAAATTTCAACTATGTGAACAAAATATATGCAAGCATTCAACTTTAATTTCCATCACAAAGATAAAATAGACCAGGCCAAGAACGTACAGAGTAGATTCGGGGAATTACCAGGGAAAAGAAGGGAGTGTTGCATGCCAGAACTGACAAAGGAGAAGGCCGCGAGCTGGGGCAGAGATACAGGATGAGATAGAGGCTCACGAGGCAGAAAGCTTAGTGCCCAAAGAATTCTATCTGAGAGACCCAAGGAGAAGCGAGATGTATGACACAGCAAACAGAAACAAAGGGATCGAGTGACAAGGCTCTAGCTGTAAGCAAGGTTGGACGGGGGCAGGAAAGGTAAAGTGACTTTCTTAGAAGCACGCGCTGGGATTTATTGTCATCAGAAAGCTAAACTGGAATAAATTTTGGCACTTTCAATGACTGTTCTTAAGAACAGTCGTTGAAAGAGCTTTAACGACTTTCTATAAGAACAGTCATTGAAAACTTTCAACGACTGTTCTTATAAAACAGTCTATGAAAGTTGATCAGAAACCACGATGCTAGTGCTAAATTTTGACACTTTCTATGACTGTTCTTAAGAACAGTCATTGAAAGTGTTTTCAATGACCGTTCTTAAGAACGGTCGTTGAATATCAAGTTTCAACGACTATTTTTTTAAGAACAGTCATTAAAACCTTTCCCAGAATTCCAAGTTGCTTTACTACTACTATTATTTGAAAACGGTCGTTAATTTGGGTCGTAAATTATCTTATTTGTAGTAGTGCCATTACCCCCTACGATTGCTCACATTGTAATGCCCTACGGTCGATAACACATTCACAAGATCACAATGATAAGTCATGCATACCAAGCATCATACACAACATGTGAGAAAAGTCACTACCTTGGTCTTTCCGTGCATGGTCTGGCACTGGTCTCTCCCGAGTAGGGCAAATATCAAATCCTATAATTCAAAATTAGGGATGAAGTGTCATTCTCTATTCCAATACTTAAATGACTTCACAACACTTAGATTGGTTATCATTAATATATATCATTTAGGAAGTTACAAATACCATTAATAAAAGCCCTAAAGGGTTGGAACAATTATCCTAAAGATCCCCTTTTGGAAGTGAGCATACATATTTTTCACTGTTTCACTCAAGTGAAGAAGGCCTTACTCGAGTGATGATGGACTTACACTCAAGTCCTGGAAGCAACACTCGAGTGATAGCCAAATACTCACTTAAGTCCTAAAAAATGAGGTGCATAAAGTTCTTACTGGAGAGCACAAGAAATTAATGATAGAAACCAGAAATGATAGCTGCACTTAAGCATAACTCAATTTACTTGAGAGATAGCCTAATGCTCAACCAAGTTCCACAAAGTGAGGTTCAGGAAGTACTTACTCGAGAGCACAAGAAACTTTTAAAAGAGAACATCACTCGAGCAGGGACCTTGGCACTCAAGTGATGGCTTAACACCCACAAGTGCTAAGGCTTACTCTTGCAACTTGACCTCGAGTGACAACCCGAGATGCAAGCTTATAGTGTCAAATACACCTTAACTTGAGTAAGACAAGGTTCACTAGAGTGATAACCCACAACACTCGCAAGTGAGACAAACACTCTTGCCTTTTGCATAGAAGTACGATCAGAAACACAGAAGGAGAAACGAGAATACAAGGCTATACTCGAGTGACACCTAAGAGCACTTGAGTGAGGCTTATTTGAAGCCAAAAACGCAGCAGAGTTGATAGCACTTCCCAAATTTTACCTAAGTGATTCCAATGATCGCAAATTCTCAACCAAGGCTACTCCCACATAAAATTGCACAAGGAATCTAATGGAACCATCAAAACTATCAAATTCCTATTCCATTATCATGCTTTAGTTTTAGACCACATTCAACACAAAATTCCCAAAATCTCCAAACTTAACATTTCAACCTCAAACCAATTCTTTCTATCCAAAACACCTATTCCATAACAACAACATGCCATATACACAATGAACCACATTTTTTAAAATAAGGCCAAAATTCCAGAATTCCAAGCTTCATCAAATGGCATAAAACTCATATAGAAAGATTCATAACACTTACCTCAACAACTTTCCCAAAGGAGTTTCTTGATTCTCCAAACTCTAAATTTCCTTGAGGGCACAAACCAACACCAATGAACAATCTATAACCATCAAAATAAAGCCGTTAATCTAAGGAACAAGATTAATGAAGTGAGTTTTTGCATTTGAGGTCATTAGCTTACCTTAAATCAAGATTTTCTTCTTCCTGCTTAAGCTCCCATAGCTGCTGAAATGGGGAGAGAGAGAGAGAGAGAGAGAAGAGAGAGATGAGTGTGGAAGATGAAGAAATGATGAGCTTCACACACCCATGCTTGTTCAGTGAAAAGGAGGGAAGAGGAGAGAGAAAAGAAAATATTAAATTATCCCATTCAACTTTTCTCTCACACTCAACCAACATCTCCACTTGCCATATGTCTCCACCTCATTGGTTCTCATAAAATAAGTGACCAATTAGTTACTCTACCACTCCATTAGCCATTTGGTTACACATCTCATTTCTTCTTAGTTAGTAATTAATTTCTCCATTAATCACTGACTAATTAATTGACAATTTTCCATTGATTTTGGCACATCTACCGAAATTGCCACAAAACACATAATAATTATCTTTAATTCACAAATTATTCTCAGTAATCATCATTAGCCCTTAATCAAAATTTGGGGCATTACATACGTACCCTTTAGAGGGATCAAAGCCTACATAGTTCGGGTGTAGAAAAGCGTATAACTTAGTTGGTGTTTTTTTAGAAAAAGATTATTTAATTTATTTAAGAAAAATATTTTTTGTTTCGTTTTTATTTTTAAATTTTTTTAAAAAAGGCATTTTCCTTATTTTATCATATGAAACCAAATTTGCTTATTCTAATAAAAGATTTTTTTTTTTATTTTGAAACTTTTTATTTGTAAAAATAAAAGTTCATGAAGCCAACAAGGAATTGTATTTTTCACCTACGCTTTAAAAGAGTCTAAGATGGAAAGAAAATCAATAAAGACAAAGCAAGAGCATGCACCTCTGGCACTTTGAACCTTGCTCCAAAAGAGACAAAGTGAGGAAACCACATGGATAGAACAACACAATCACACACAATTCATCCATACCAACAATAATACCTAGAATATGAAACAGGCCAACACATACCATTCATCCTGACATTTATAAGCCACCTGATCAATTATATTTGGCAAACCCAACATATTTCAAAGTCATGGTGCATGGTTTACACACATGTGAATCAAGATAAGGTGAGCTTAAAGATGTGGTGATGAACAACCAAAAGCATAAAGATGAAGGCATGGTGAATCATAACAGATGCAATCAAGGAGTCAAGTAATAACATGAAGAAAAAATAAATTATGTACTCATTCCTTGATGCAAAAAAAAAAAAAATATAATACAAGTAGAAGTTTGATTGCAAGAGAGATAACGTGAAAGGGTATATGGATGCAATCATGTGTAAGTAAAGAAAACCCCATGTTTTAGAAGAATTATGCAAAAGAATAATAGCTCTCTACCTTACCTTCTTTTTTTCAGGAATTCTTCTCAAATTCTTGTGTGTCTTCCTTCAACCCTTGCACTCCTATTTATAGTCTTAAGGTAGGGTTTTCTTCATAAATGCTCCTTCTTTTTTTGATTTTTGATTTTATTTTTTTTTGTATTTTATGTTAAAAACTACCTAACTTGACCTAATCACCATCAATGGAGATTTTTTTTTTTAAATTTTTGTTTTCTATTTTTTATTTTGTATTTTCTATCATTAAACTTCTTAACTTGACTTAATCACAATCAATGAGAGATTTTTTTTTTTTGCTTTTAATTAATTTTAATTTTTTTATTTTTCCCACAAGTAATTTCCTAATTTAAATGTATCAACATAAATGAGACATTTTTTTTCTTTTTTTATTTATTTTCTTATATTTTCCTTACAAGCAACTTTCTAATTTAAACCTATGAATGAGAGATACTTTATATATATATATATATATTATTTTCCTTTAATGAATGATAATACCAATTTGGACACTAATTATCATCAATGAGAGGATTGTTTTTAAATTTTCATTTTTATTTTTTTTCCTTTTAATGATGATTGCCAATTTGGACACTGATCATCATCAGTGGGAGGATTTTTTTTTGTTTTATTTATTTATTTTTTAATTTTCCTTTTAATGATGATTGCCAATTTAGACACCAATCATCATCAATGAGAGGAATTTCTTTTATTTTTATTTTTTATTAGTTTTTTTAATTTTTGAGTGAGGCCCGGACAAAATAGGATGTTTACTGTTGCCCCTCTTTACTTATTTCGTAGCTAAGAAAAGTGAGATTCTTGTCTATGAAGGAAGTAAAGATAAGAACATGTATTTTTTCTGGCCAAAAGAACAAGATGCCCCCGTGGAACTAAAGAGGGTTTGGACAAAATACAGTGCCCATGCCCCTCTTTACTTGGTTCATATGGGAGAAGAACACAGGTGGAGATAGATGATTACCTGGAGTGGAAGTGAAGCACCTAGTTACATAAAGCTTTGGTGAGGTGTAAAGGAATTATACCAGTCGGTACTGGGCTTTGAGAGTGCCTGCGGATACAGGGTTTTGAAAGAATAGTGCCAGCCATTACAGGGCTTCAAAAGAATTATGCCACCTATTACTGGGCTTAAAGGGTGCCAGCGTTGTTGGGCTTTAAAAGAATTGTGCCCGCCGTTACTGGGCTTTAAGGGTGCCTGCAAGTACAGGGCTTTAAAAGAACTGTACCGGCCGTTACTGGGCTTTAAGGGTGCCTGGCGGTGCAGGGCTTTGAAAGAATAATGCTTGCCGTTACAGGGCTTTAAAAGAATTGTGCCATCCGTCACTGGGCTTTAAGGGTGCATGCCGGTACAGAGCTTTGAAAAGGGTGCCAACCATTACTGGGCTTTAAGGGTGCATGCCGGTACAGAGCTTTGAAAAGGGTGCCAGCCATTACTGGGCTTTAAGGGTGCCTATCGGTACAAGGCCTTGAAAGGGTGCTAGCCAGTACTGGGCTTTGAGGGTGCCTGTAAGTACAGGGCTTTGGAAGGGTGCCAGCCGTTACTAGGCTTTGAGGGTGCTTGCCAGTATAGGGCTTTAAAAGGGTACCGGTGATACTGGGCTTTAAGGATGCCTGCAGGTACAGGGCTTTGGAAGGGTGCCAGCAGTTACTAGGCTTTGAGGGTGCCTACCGTTATTGGGCTTTGAGGGTGCCTACTGGTACAGGGCTTTGAAAGGGTGCCATAAACATATGATGCCCCTTGGAGTAGTGCTTATGAAGATGATGACATTGATAATGATGATGACAGTGATGATGAAATTCTAATGAGGATGACAATAATGATGATGAAGAGGATGATAATGGCCATGATAATTAGGGGAATATCAAAATGGTGAAGTCATGATAAAGGTGATGACACTAATAATGATGATGGTAGTGATGACGAAATCCTAATGATGATTATGAATACAATGATAATGCTAATGATGATGATAGTAGTGATGATGATGATGTGAATGGTGATGTTGATAATGGAGGTGATGACATGCTAATAAGAATAAGTGTAATGATGGTGGTGTTAAAGAATAGCCTAGTAGGCGATATTGCTCCTTCTTCGTCCAGGTGCCTAACCAAAACCCCCTTACTCGCTCAGTCTTATTGGATGCATGAAGATGTGTATAATGAGATTTACATAGATGCCACAGCCTAGAACCCTTAGTTTAGATTGTGTCACTTTGTCAACTATTTAACCCCACAACAGAAATTCCAATTAGCACCTTCACTAATGATCCTAAAATTACACAAGGTAAATGGGATTAGAGGATACCATATATATCATTGTGAGTGTTTATCCAGAAAAAAGTTGTGCTTTCATTAAAAAGAGTTACTCTTATACAAATCATGACACAAAGTTTGACATGTGATTTAAAATAAGGGAAAGATATACTAAGGGTGAAGATTCATTTAAAAGAAATGATCTTCCAATATTCAAGTAGATGCATAATGATGAGCATATATCAGTGTAGACATGATGCTATTAGGAGGTCCTTCACTTTCAATTTTGTGTAGTCCCCCTGATGGTGCCTTGCTTAATTGCCAGAGATATGCACTTTTCGATGAGTGATTACAGAGTCCTGCAAAAAAACAAAGTAAAGAGAGTTATAGAACTAGGATTGATAACCTTCTTCGATATTTGTTGAACCTACCCTTTTAGGTTTTTTACTCAACAAGCTCCCAATTTTGTGCTCTAATTTTTTCCTAAGCCGCCCTTTCGAGTTTTCAACTTAGTGAGGTTTCTTTTTTTTTTTTGCTCTAACTTTTGCCTAAGCTGCCCTTTCGGGTTTTCAACTTAGCGAACTATTTTTTTTTGCTCTATGTTCTGCCTAAGCTGCCCTTTCGGGTTTTCAACTTAGTGAGCTTTCTTTATTTTTTTTCCTTTTGCTCTAATTTCTGCCTAAGCTGCCCTTTCAGGTTTTCAACTTAGCGAGCCCCTTTTTTTTTCTTGTTTTGCTCTAACTTTTGTCTAAGCTGCCCTTTTAGGTTTTCAACTTAGCGAGCTATATTTTTTTATGCATATTATTTCTTTACAACATCTGAATTGGTCTTGGTAAATCTTAGACATTCATGTTTGTCAATATCAATGCCCCTCCAGAGAAAGCTTGCTCAACAACATATGGGCCTTCATAATTTGGAGCCCATTTACCTCTATCTTCTTCTTGATTTGGTAGGATCTTCTTGAGGACTAGGTTTCCTACTTTAAACCCCTGGGCTCGCAGTTTCTTATTAAAGGCACTTGCCACTTGTGACTGATATAACTACCCATGACATATTGCTGTGAGTCTCTTTTCTTCAATCATATTTAATTATTCAAACCGAGAGCGTATCCATTTACTTTCATCTAGGTCTGATTCATCCAAGATTCTCAGGGATGGTATTTCCACTTCAATTAGGGTGACAGCCTCCATTCCATAAACTAAAGAGTAAGGCGTTTTCCCAATTGAAGTACACATTATGGTATGGTATCCATGTAATGCATATGGAAGTATTTCATGCCAATCCTTATAGGACACTGTCATTTTGCCGATGATCTTCTTAATGTTTTTATTGGCTACCTCAACTACACCATTCATCTGTGGCCTATATATATGGTGCAGAATTGTGATGTTTAATCTTGGACTGATCGCATAATTCTTTAACAGCTGCACCATTAAGGTTTGGTGCATTGTCAGTTATGATCCTCTCTAGTAACCCATATCTACATATGATATTGACCTTTAAGAATTTGATGAAGGCCTTCTGAGTAATACTGGCAAAGGAATTGGCTTCTACCCACATAGAACATGGCCATAGAGAAACAAGACTATGCATTATAGTCGAAGGAGAATTAGCTTTATTGGCATATATCTTGCACTTATGACACTTTCTAGCATAATTGATACAATCCTTTTCCATAGTTATCTAGTAGTAATTAGATCTTTGAGCATGTTTAGTTAATGAGTGGCCATTTGCATGTGTACCGCATATGCCTTTATGGATCTCTGACATAATCTTGTGTGCCTCCCTCATGTCTACACAGCATAGCAATATCCAATCAAAGCTCCTCTTATACAAGATGTTATTACTAATAAAAGAGCCCATGGCCATTTTCCGGATGGTCTTCTTTTCATTATGTGTCGCATCTGGAGGGTAAGTACCATGTTGCATATGCATCTTGATACTGTGGTACCAAGGTTGCTCGTCATTCTCTCTTCCAATATTGAAGCAAAATACTGGCAATCTTCTAGTCTCAATCTGTATTGGTTGAACTTGGACTCCACAATCGAGTTGGATCATAGCCGCTAAAGTAACTAAAGCGTTAACAAAGCGATTCTTTTCTCTGGCATGTGATGGAAATTGATTACTTTAAAATTTTTTATAAACTCTGTCAAATACTCTTGATAAGGGTCAACTTTGGTTCTTTAGTATGCCATTCACCGGTTACCTGATAAATTATAAGAGTTGAGTCACTATAGACTTTTAGGTTTTTTTATTCCAAGATCTATAGTAGCTTGGAGACCATTAATATAAGCTTCATATTCAGCCATGTTATTGGTGCAGTTAAACCCTAACTTTATAGCAATCAGGAATTGCTTTCCATATGGGTATATGATCACTGTCCTTACACCATTGCCATGCATATTTGTTGCACTATCAAAATACCTCTCCCACTCCTTCAATTTGCTTTCCTTATTTGGATCCTCTGTAGAACATATATCTTCATCTGGGAATTTGAAATCTAGTGGCTGGCATTCATCTATGGGGTTTTCCGCTAAGTGATCGGCTATTGTACCAACCTTGATGGATTTTTGAATGGCGTACCTTATATCATATTCAGACAGTATTACCTGCCACTTAGAGACTCTTCTGGCTATGTGTGGGCTTTCAAAGAAGTATTTGAGCGGGTCCACTCTAGAAATTAACCATGTGGTGTAACAAAGCATATATTGCCTCAACCTCCTTATAGCCCAAACTAAACCACAGCAAGTTTGCTTATCATTTGGTAATATGACTCATAGTCGTTAAACTTCTTGCTCAAGTAATAGATCACTTGTTCTCTTCTCTTAGACACATCGTGTTGCCCCAGTATGGCTCCCATGGAGTTGGGTTGTATTGTCAAATACAAAATTAAAGGTCATCTTGGTGTAAGAGGAACTAAAATTGGGGGATTTAAAAAATAATCCTTGATTCTATCAAATACTTGTTGGCAATCTTCATGCCACTTCTTTATGCAGTTCTTCTTCAAAAGCTTGAATATCAACTCATAAGTTGCAGTCAAGTTGGCAATGAATCTTGCAATGTAATTCAACCGCCCTAAAAAGCTTCGAACTTCTTTTTCTATTTGAGGAGGGGGCATTTCCCGTATTGCTTTTACTTTGTCAGAATCTACTGTAATCCCTTGTTGCCTTACAATGAACCCTAATAATTTACCAAATAAAGCCCTAAAGACGCACTTGTTAGGATTTAGTTGCAGCTTGTACTTGCGTAGCATTTCAAACAGCTTCCTTAACACCACAACATGGCTTTCTCACTCAGAAGATTTAGCTACCATATCACCTATGTATACTTCAAGTTCTTTATGCATTATATCATAGAAGAGTATCACCATGGCATGCTGATAAGTTCCCCCTGCATTCTTAAGCCTAAATGGTACGATGCGGTAACAATAAGTGCCCCATTGTGTAATAAATGTGGTTTTTTCTTTGTCCTTTTTGTCCATAGGGATTTGGTTATACCCTGAGTACCCATCCATAAATGAGTATCGATAGCTACAGGTTGTATTATCAACTAGGACATCAATATGAGTAAATAGAAAATCATCTCTTGGGCTAGCTTTGTTCAAATCTCGATAATCAACAAACATTCGAATTCTGTCATCCTTCTTTGGGTCAAGAACAACATTTTCTATCCAGTGTGGGTATTTAGCTACTTCCAGGAAACCCGCTTCTAATTGCTTCATCACCTCATCTCGAACCACTAAGGACATATCGGAAGTGAGCCTCCTCAATTTTTGCTTTTTAGCCTTGGTGTCTGGGAATAAGGGAATCTTGTGAGAAGCAATCCCTAGATTAAGTCCTGGCATGTCTTGATAGGACTATGCGAACACATCCATGAATTCTTTGAAGAGTTCAACCATTTGCTCTCTTTCTAGGTTATCTACTATCTTTAGTTCTCTCTTTTCTTCCTCTGTGGCAATATTTATCACTTCAATTACATCTTCATGTGGACACATTCTATTGTCGTCAGATTCAAGGATTTTTTTGTATACTTGAATGATCTTATTGGCATCACACTCATAATCATGCATATTAATGGCAAGAAGCAAATCATCATTCAAGGACTCAGAAACCTCTGCGTTGGATAGGAGTTCTGAGAAAATCGATTTCCTGGAGGGAAAAAAATGAACAACGAATGAATAGACAGAAAAAAGGGAAGAATTGATATAAATAAGTGAATTTTATTTGCATATCATTCTTTATTCATGGTTCATATAAGAGCTTGCCTAAAGGCACATACAAAACATAAAAGGACAACTTTCAGCTAGGCATGTTACTCTAAAAAAATAAAATTGAAGGTGTCCTCAAACTCCTAGAATCATAGCTCTTCCAGAATCATCAGCTGAAATACATGTGCAGGTCCTTTCGCTTATTATTGAAATCGTTGCTACAGTCGGCTTGTTTAGCACTTTAGAGGACATTAGGAATGTCTTCTTTATGTAGGGGATTTCAAAATGTTCATCCTCCTTCCCTATCTTCAAGCTTGCTTACTCTTTCAACTGCATTTCCAATGGTGGCTCGTATCCCAACCCTTGGCACTTGTGATTCTCTTGCAGATTTTTGGGGGATTTGATGCCTTGGAGTCGAGTGCCCAATTCTCTACCACACTTAAAACCATTCTGCTCCATTATCTTGGTTACAATAGAGTTGAAATTTTTATATCCTTTGGGTCCTTCGACTTAAAAGCCTTAGAAAACCATTTCTTCCTCATGCTTGACAGCCTCAATGTATGGAAGAGAACTTATCTTGCTCACCATGATTTCTTCTTCGCCCTTTATTATTACTATCTTCCCACTATCAATGAACTTTACCTTATGATGTAAGGTAGAAGGTATTGCCTCAGTTATGTGTATCCATGGCTTCTTCAATAGCATAGAGAAGGATAGGTCAATGTTCATAAGTTGAAAGTCAACTGCGAATAAAGTTGGTCTAATTTGTAACGGCAAACAGACTGTTCCCAACATGGCCTCTTCAATAGCATAGAGAAGGATAGGTTAATGTTCATAAGTTGAAAGTCAACTGCGAATAAAGTTGGTCCAATCTGTAAAGGCAAACAGACTGTTCCCAACATGCCTCTTCAAGTACCATCAAGCCCTCTAACCACCATGTTACTCTTTTCAAACTCTGACTCCTCTACTAATAATTGCTCAAATGTGGATAGTGGTAAAACAATTAACACTAACCCTCCATCTATCAATAATTTGGCCATAATGAATCCTTTGCACTTTAGGGAAATGTAGAGGGCTTTATACTTATCGACGGCTGATTGAACAACTTTTTCTCTTGAAAATGAGATGGTAGAGAATGCCCTCGCCATATTCATAATGCCTGCTACCTTCTCTGGGGTCACATTAGACTGCACATATGCTTCATCTAAGGCCTTTTATAATGCACGTCGATGCTGTTCAGAGCTCAAGATCAAAGAGAGAATTGAGATCTTAGCTGGAGTTTTATTCAATTGGTTTAATATGCTATATTCACTTTGCTTCATGATTTGAAGGAATTCTTTATCTTTATTTTCCATGTCTTTTAGACCAGAACTTGATGGAATATCAACATTGGCTTGTTTTCCCTTCTTTAACGATCTAACATTTTACGGCAGATAAGCTTTCCCGCTTCATGCTACTTCTGTTAGGTGAACCATTGTTTTGTGGCTGGCCTTGCCTTTCATTACTTGCCCTGAGGGATTCTCAACAATACCTTTATACCTCTATGGTATAGCGCGATTACTCTAATATAGAAAAGGGGTTGGTACCTTAATGGTCACTGAAGGCTGTTGCAATGGTGTCACGATGGTGAAAGAAACAATATTGGAATTTCTTTTTTCATATGGTTCCTTAACAACAAGCTCAACATGTCTTTTTTCCACCATGCCTACTTCTTTCTCCTCTCGAGGCATATAACTCAATGCCTTTAAACAAGCATAGATATCTTCTCCTACTAGTAGAGGATCGTTAGAGAACTCAATAAACAACATTTACTTGGTTTTCATGGCTTGGAAGAGGATTCCCATTGATAGTGGAGTTGTTGTTCCTCTTCAATTGAATGTGATTAGAATCAATTAAGTCTAATACATTCCTCTTGAATGTTGCACAGTCCTCTATTGAATGTCCCAGGGCACCCATATGGTATTCACATCAAGCATTAGAGTCATGCCAAGTGGGGTACAGTGATTGAAGCTGTTTGTAAGTACGTGGCCCTAACAGCTGAGATTCCAAAAGTTAGTAATATAGCTCAGTATTTGTCATGCCAAAATATAGCCATTGGCGATTATCTCATTACTGCCAATTCATTTTCCTCCAGCTTGACCTTGCCTATTTTGTATCAAATCATTCTTCATTTGTCGAAACCCATCATTACCACATTGATGTATTGCTTGGGGTTGTCTAGTGGTTTCGATGAAGCTAACATCGCCTTCCTTCTTCTTCTTATTGTTCCCTTTTTTTATGTTGCTTTCGCTTTAAAGAATCCTACCGTCGCGTATGTCAGCGCCGATTCGCTCACCAATCTCAATCAAACTAGAAAAATCGGTGACATGAGTTCCAACCATGTATTTGTAGTAATGTTCTTGTAAAGTACAGATGAAGTAAGAATTAAGCTCAGATGGTTTAAGGGGGGTTGAACTTGTGCTGCGATTGTCTTCCATCTTTGGGCATAATCTTTGAAAGCTTCAGTGTCTTTCTTGCTTATTGACTTCAGTTGTTCCCTGGTGAGTGTAGTGTCAAGATTGAACCTGTATTGTTTCATGAATACATCAGTCAAATCTCTCCATTTCTTTATCTTTGTCTGATCAAGTTGCATTTACCATTCCAATGCTGGCCCTTTCAAGTTCACATGGAAGAAAAGTAGCAAAAAGTTTTCATCTTGTGATCAAACAAGCATCTTAGTGCAATAAGCCTTAAGATGGTTGTACTTGTCAAAGTCCGGCATCTTGAATTTCTTGGGAATCTAGACATGTGGTGCTAAGCATAAATCCTTTAGATCAAGTGAACCCCAAGCATATTGAATCTTCACTTGGTTGCTCCTCCTTAGTGATCAAAATTTGTGACTTCTGTTTATTATGGGGCTCTTCTGTCATTTTTTCTTTTTCTCCATTTCCTGGTATACTTATCTCAACATTTTTCAATAGATCAGATATTCCTGACTCTTTCTCATTATTCTAGGCTTGAGAGCTATAGTCAAGGTGGAAATCATTTCTTTCAAATCTGCTATTTATGCCTCGATATAAAACATCTGATGATTTAGATTAGATTCGGCTTCACTAGGATTGGCTTCCATCTGACGACTACATGAGCGCGTGTTGTATGAATGCGCAGGGGGTAGCTAGTTAGGACGTTTAGACGGAGCAATATTGTATCACCTGCTTAGAAAGGAACAAAATATCATTAGTTTATTTAAACTTACAATTTCAAGTGAGCATAGCAAGTTATCCACGATGTATCGGCCTAAAGGTCTTATGCCACAAGTATCCTCTAGCTTCCTCAGGGAATCCATTATTTGATAGGAGGGACCTTGAGTCCCATTCAAGCTAAGATCTTGTCATTTAGTGAGTGCTTAGTCAGCAAATAGTCTTCTGGAACGAGTGTCGTCTAGCTTCCCCAAAGAATCCATTATTCTATAAGGAGAACTAGAGTTGATCATTAGATAGATGGGGCCTTGAATCCCACCCTAGCCCAAGATCTTGTTATTAATCATAATGATAAGCATGCAATACACATTTCTTGTAGGAACTTGATTTAAACCTGGTTCTTGTACCATTTAACTGTTGTGACAAATTTTTAGTTGTTGGATAACTTGCTTGTTCTTTATTAAAGAAAAGAAAATGCATGCTATATAAATGATTACATGTGCTTTCTAGCCTCTTCAAGAGATCCAATACCCCATAGGGAGGATGAAGTGCCCATTAACTTGCGAACGACCCAAGCTATTACTTGACTAAGGGTTTTGTTAAATGTTTATTATGTTCAAAGCCCATATCAAATAAAGCTAAATGCTAATGGAAGATGCAAGGATACTTCATGAAACATAAAAGAGTGATGACTTATACTTCAAGTTTTGATATGGGTGATGGACATTGAGAAAAAGAACTTCACCTCCTCAAGAGATCTATTACCTCATAGGGAGAATGAAGTACCCATTAACCTGCGAATGGACCAAGCCATCACATGGCTAAGGGTTTTAAAAATGATGATTATGTCCAAGGCCTATATCAAATGAAGCTAAAATGCTAATGAATGATATAATGATACCTCATGAGTCCTAAAGGATTATCTCTCATTGAGATATTTTCTAACATGATTGATATGATGAGATCATGGTCTTTTAGGGTCATAGACGCTTAGATTAAGGTTGACTATCTAATGCATACATTGTCTTTATGATGTATATTTATGTGAAGTGATGCTAGATACATACTCAGGTGAAGCAACAGTTAGTCATTTGATCATAGGGGTTTTATTGATTATGCATGGATGACAATAATGATTATCAACAATAAAAAAATATATGCCCTCCAGTGTCCTATTTTAGGAATGACCCTAGGTTGGTGGTATCTATCCTAAGAAAAGTACTAATTAATTGGGTAGGTCGATAATTTCCACTAATAGGTGCAATGGTGTCAAGGTAGTTCTAATTCTCACAGATAAAGGTCTCCTAAATGCCCTCATCATAAAGATGAAGACCCCATTTGACGAAATTGACTTTCAGGGGTTTCTAAAACCCCCACAAGGATCAACATCACCAAATGAGTAATAGCTAGGATGAAGTCTTCACAGTAACCTCAGGGGGTTCTGAAAACCCCACAGCAAAACCACTAGAAACTTACACTTGCCTAAAGAACTCACAGACTTGGGTATAAGGCCCAAAATGTGTATAAGGAAAATAGTGTATGTAGAGAGCATACCAACCTGTTGGCCTAGGTTCTACCCAACCCTCATCTACTAACCAAATCACAAGATAGATAGGAAAGAGAAAAAAATAGATGAATAAGGAATTTAAAAAACAAAAACAACTATTCACAAAAAAATAAAAAGGGAAATTAAAATAAAATTAAGGCCAAATAATTTTTAAACACTTAACTTAAATGAGCTTAACTCTCAAAACGTCTCCAGTGGAGTCGCTAAGCTATAGCGCTCGAAATTTGAAAAATAAGGAGCCGCCACCAAAATTTTGAAAAAGGATAATCTTGGAAACCTTTTTTTTTTGAAAATGAAAATGGTGTAACCCCCTGTCGTAATTATATCCGAAATACGCAATTAAAGTGAAATAGAGACCAATAAGAAACAAAACTACATTTTACAAACCCATCTACCAGACAGGGTTTCCATAAATACCTTTCGAAATCATTCACAACCTGATCTCACATTCACATTCCGAATACAATTACTACACAAAGATAAATCACATTCAATATATCAGAGTACGCAATGTAATAATTCCGGCAATTCCGGATTCCATTTATTAACTCAAGCTTCATAGGGCACATTAGCCCATACAAGCCCTCATATGGGGATTACACAACAAAGCTCAATACAAATAATCAAATCTCAAATCTACATCCACCCGTACTCATCCAAATAACCAAATACAATTATCCAAATATAAATCCCAACTAAGATAACCAACTACCAACTTCAATCCCGAAGAAGTCTTCATCGCCCTTAGCTACTCGCTATATCCTTGATCTACTACCCTGTCTGAAAGGTTAGTAAGGGAGGGTGAGATTCGAGAGAATCTCAGTAGGAAAACAATATCACTATGCATGTATGATAAATGTTTAATGCATGACATCCTTGCATCACATAACTATCATGATAACAAATCTGTAAGCTCAATGCTTCTAAGAATATACTAATGGCCATAGCATAAATTGAAACATAGCTTCAATAACACATAACCATGCAAAGCTAAGACATGCATTAACACATTAACACATATATCAAATACAAGCAGAAGAGATATGTTCCCTACACTCTTTCCATGTAAGCTCCAGCTTCGCTTACTTGCGATCAAAATGAATACCAAACCACGATCAGGGCGAACATCAAACCCTATAACCAAACAAGGACATAGGGTTAAATCCCTTTTCCAATTCTTTAACTCTCAAACACTTAAGTTGGTTATCATTCATGACCTTTAGGAGGCTAATTAAAGCCCAAACATATGCCTAAAGGCTTGGGAAACACTTGACCAAAGATCACCTTTCAAAAATGCAAAACACTGATTTTTGGGGGTGGGCCGCGGCCCACAATCCTTGGCTGCGGCCCAAGGCTGTCCAGAGACGCACAGAAACATTTGGGCTGCGGCCCAACATCCTTGGGCCGCGGCCCAAGAAAATCCAGTTTCTGGTTGAACTTCCAAAAATCATAACTAATTCAGGAAAAATCGAAATGAGGTGATCCCAAAGCCAAATGAAAGCTATTCAAGTCCTCTACACAGGAAAAATACTGGCCAATACTGGAAATCACCATACAAATACAGAATTCCCAAAAATTCAAGACTGTCCCAAAACAGAATCCATTTTCGACCACAAACTTTGGACAGCTATAACTCCCAGTTCTCAAAACGAAATGGCACAGATTATATGTCCATTTTGAACCTTGGGATGTGCACTTTAAGACTGAAAAGTTTCATAATTTTCAGACATCATTTGCCCAGTCAAAACGTCCACACAAGCAGACTGCCTAAAACAGACTTTCAAAAGACAGAATTCCAGATTTGCACAATTGGCTTCCAATGATCCCATTTTCACATCAAACATCATTCCCACACAAATTTGCACAAGGAATCCATTGGAAATACCAAATTAACCAAATTCACATTATATTGACATGTTTCACAATGAATTGCAACATGTCACACAATTCACAATACCAACTCTACATTACAATCTCTTTCCATTTAAAATTCAAAACCAATTTCAATGATCAAATACCACAACATGGCACCATTTCCAACATAAAACACAATCCAATTCTCCAATCAAAAATCACATGAAAATCAGGGAAAAATTCGAAATTTACAAGGCTTAACCAATAATCACAAAACTTAGGTTAAAATGCTTCAAATACTCACCTCTTCCTCTTTCCCAAACCAATTCTTTGATTCCTCATCTTTCCAATTTTCCTCAAGCCATCAAACACCTTCAATCAAGAATCTAAAACCATAGAGATGAAGCTCTCATCACTATGAACAACTTTAATAAAGAGTGTTTGAACATTAGAGGACAAGAACAAGGCCAAAACATCACCTTTCTCTTTTCTCTTCCTTCCCTTAGCTTTGGACGTTCATGGAGGACAAGAGAGAGATGAGAATGATGAGATGATGAAGCAAATCAGCTTTTTGGCCACTAAAACCGACCTAAAAGGGAAGAGAGGAGAGAGGGAAGAGTTTGACATCTTGACCCAATCCAAAGGTCCACATTTTGCCACTTGTCAAGATCTTGTTCCATCAACCATGAGTTCACATGAGCACACCACATGAGATTCCACCCCTTGATCTATTACACAATCAATCTCAACCATTGATCTTGAAGTTACCAATGAGTTTCCTCTTCGGTAACTAACCAATTGGTCGGTAACTTTACCGTTTTGCCCCTGATTACGGTAATTCTCATTGAATCACCACCAACACTTCACATCTTTTCATTTAGCCACAATATGCGCCTTCCCTCTATTTTAAGTCAATTTAGAGGTTAATCCATAATTGAACTTAAATATAGGGTTTCGGCATTGCTCACAGCACTTACGAATCACATTCGAGTGCCAAATCACATCATAGTCTCTAAAAGGGTTATTTATCACTAACCATATCCACTTTTGGAGTCATTAACCCTTAATCACAATTTGGAATCTTGCTAAACCGGGGCTTAGCAATCCACTAATCTCAGGCTTATTCTCTAAGCTCAAGTCTCAAAATTCGGGGTATTACAAATGGTCTACAAAACCATTTAGAGTTCGAGAGTCAATTGTGTATGGGAAAGGTGTTAGGCGCCCCACAACACCCATTTATAAGAATAGTCACACTAAGTTAATCATTTAAAAATATATATGGCCTTTAATCTTATGATAATTACCCAAATAAAAAGAGAATATTTACAAAAATAAATGAAATGAAAACTAAAGAAAAAAATGAACATTTATTTACAAAAAGAAAATAAGGAAAAATATATTTATTTACAAATTTGGACTTGACCTAGGAAGATAGCTTAGGGCCAACGTACCCTTTAGAGAGATCAAAACCCACGTAGTTCGGAGGTAGAAAAGCATGTCACTTGGTTGGTGTTTTTTTAGAAAAAAAAAAATTTATTTAATTTATTTAAGAAAAAAATATTTTTTTGGTTTTTATTTTTAATATTTTTAAAAAGGCAGTTTCCTTATTTTATCATATGAAACCAAATTTGCTTATTCTAATAAAAGAACATTTTTTTTTTATTTTGAAACTTTTTATTTGTAAAAATAAAAGGTCATTAAGCCAACAAGGAATTGTATTTTTCACTTATGATTCAAAAGAGTCTAAGATGGTAAGAAAATCAATAAAAACAAAGTAAGAGCATGTACCTCCGGCATTTTGAACCTTGCTACAAAAGAGACAAAGTGAGGAAACCACATGGATAGAACAACACAATCACACACAATTCATCCATACCAACAATAATACCTAGAATATGAAAGAGGCCAACACATATCATTCATCCTAACATTTGTAAGCCACCTGATCCATTATATTTGGCAAACCCAACATATATCAAAGTTATAGTGCATGGTTCACGCACATGTGAATCACGATGAGGTAAACATAAAGATGTGGTGATGAACAACCAAAAGCATAAATATGAAGGCATGGTGAATCATAAGAGAAGCAATCAATGAGTCAAGTAATAACATGAAGAAAAAATAAATTACGTACTCATTCCCTAAGGAAAAAAAATATAATACAAGTAGAAGTTTGATTGCAAGAGAGATAACGTGAGAATGGTATATGGACGCAATCATGTGCCAGTAGAGAAAAACCCCATGTTTTAGAAGAATTATGCAAAAGAATAATAGCTCTCTACCTTGCCTTCTTTTTCTCAGGAATTCTTCTCAAATTCTTGTGTGTCTTGCTTCAACCCTTGCACTCCTATTTATAGTCTTAAGGTAGGGTTTTTTTCATAAATGCTCCTTCTTTTTTTGAATTTTCATTTTTGATTTTTTTTTTTTTTGTATTTTATGTTAAAAACTACCTAACTTGACCTAATTACCAATCATGGAGATTTTTTTTTTTAAATTTTTGTTTTTTATTTGTTTGTATTTTCTATCAATAAACTTCTTAACTTGACCTAATCACAATCAATGAGAGATTTTTTTTTAATTAATTTTAATTTTTTTAATTTTTCTCACAAGTAATTTCCTAATTTAAACTTATCAACCAAAATGAGATATTTTTTTTATATTTTATTTTCATTTTTTATTTATTTTCTTATATTTTTCCTACAAGCAACTTTCTAATTTAAACCTATGAATGAGATACTTTTTTATATTTTTTTTTATTTTCCTTTAATGAATGACAACGCCAATTTGGACACTAATTATTATCAATGAGAGGATTTTTTTTTAATTTTAATTTTAATTTTTTTCTTTTTAATGATGATTGCCAATTTGGACACCGATCATCATCAGTGAGAGGATTTTTTATTTTAGTTTTTTATTTATTTTTTTAATCTTCCCTTTAATGATGATTGCCAATTTAGACACCAATCATCATCAATAGGAGGAATTTCCCTTTGTGTTAGGGTTTTAGGGTTTCATGTTGATTTAATCATAGAAATGATAATATATGATGATTCTAGCAAATATTGCGGCAAAATTTGCAAGTAGTCACTTTGTGACAATTTAGGGTTCTGTTCGGTCAGAACAAGGCTTGAAGAAGGAGAATGATTTTGATAATTTTGAGGTCTCCAAAGGATTCCTTGGGTAAAATTGTATAAGAATAGGTTGTTGGCATAATTTTAGAAAGAATGGATTTGAAATCCAAAAATTGGAATTAAATATAGTATTGCCAATTAGAGTTTCTGTGTGGCAAGGTAAATGTTTTGCATTTTTGGGTAATTGAATGTTATCGAATGGTCATGAGACTTTTTAGAATAAATTTAGACTTGTCAAGCTTTAATTTGATAGGTCATCTGTGCCATTTAGATTAGTACACTAGGAATTATGAATTATTGAAGTTAGGCATTGAATTTGGAATGAATTCTATGGCAGCGAGGCTTTAGCCATAGTTCTGAAATTTTGTGGCTAGAATTGTCTCTGATTAATATTTTATATTTAAAATAGACTCAAAGAGCTTTGAGTAGGAAGTTGAACCACCCCAATTGAAGGTTTATAGAATTAGTTATGAATTTTCAAAGTTTGGTCAAAATGCTAGCAGTTTTTAGCTACCATGCGAATTTAAGAAAGAAATGGTCAAATGTAATTAGTATGAACTCCAAGGGTGAAAGCAAGTATATGGGACTGATGTAGCCCATTAAGAATTCATTTATCATGGCACTAATTATATGATTATATATCTAGGGCTATGAGAAGCCAAGAAAGAGGAAGCATAGAAGAATTTCCAAGAAGCTTCAATGGTTGGAAGAAATTGGGGCAAGAAGAGGACACAAGTCCAAAAGGTAGTGAACTTACTTAACTTGCATGTATTTGATGAGTATGCTATTTATTGATGTATGGTATTGCTTTGCTTCACTATGTGAAGCATGTATGAATGAATGAAGCTCTATTTCTATTTATAATGTGGCATAGGTACATTACACGAAACATTGAGCATGCAAAAATATCATTATGTGAACATGAGCCTATGTAAAGCAAGCATATCATGCACTAGCATTTATCTTACATGCATTGTTAGTATTGTTTTCTATTGAGATTGTAATACCCCAAATTTTGGGATCGGTGGCTAAAGAATAAGTCTGAATTAAGTGAACTGCTAAACCTCGCTTTAGCAGGTGTCCAAATCTATTCCCTAACATTTATTATACCTTTGGGGTATTAAAGCGAATAAAATAGTGAATTAAAAAGTTTAGGAAAGTTGTATCCAAAAAGGGAATTTATTGAAGTTGCAAGAGCATGTCATTTCATTGTTTCAAGTGAGGCAGTGAGATTGTCATGTGAATTTGAATAACCAAATGATGTTCAAAAATTATGAAATTTTTTAGGGTGGAATTAGACATCCTAAGATTTAATTAGATAGGTCATATGCCTCAATTAGAGCTATATACAAAAAGTTTTGAATTTTTGAAGTTAGCCCAGAAAAAATAAAAATTTTCTGGAACAGCATCCAAAGAATTTAATTCTGGGAATTTTCTACATCTAATTGGCTAAAGACTAAGTTTGGGTAGAAAATCTGCCAGAATTGCCATAAATCCGAAAATGAAAAAAAAAATGTGATGGCAAATGTTGTAATTATGAGACAAATTAACATAAAAAAATTTTGCATCTCCTTTGGGCTTGGGACGTCGCTTATGGCTGAATAGAAGAGAGGTAGTTTGATTTTAATGAAACCATATGACTCCAATTACATGTTGAAAAGTCAATAAAGCATCATAGGTGTGCAATTAATGTGGGATAATTGGAGAAAGCCTTATGGATGCAATAAGGACCCATCTAGGCATGAACTTGGGCTGATAAGGAGGAGGAGGAAATTGGTCAAAGTCCATGAGAAAATATGAATTAAGTTGTTAGAGATAAGATCAAATAAAAGTTGTCATAAAAATATGATTAAAAAATTATATTCTAAAGAAAGAGAAAATGAGATATTTTATTAAAAAGCCTTATCATCTCTTCCCATCCATTTTACACCATCAAGCATAGAAAATAGAGAGAGTGTGAGAGCTTAAGAACTTGGAGTCTTAGAAAGAAGGAGCAAAATCAAAGTTAAAGTCTTGTATTTTCATGTGATTTTACCTTCGAACGTGTGTAATCTCTTCTCTAATATCTTATTCTTCATGGAAATCATGGTTTAGACAAGAAAACTCAAAATAAAGAGGGAAAGAATATGGAAAAATTTTGAGAGAGAGAAGAGAAATCAAAGATAAACCACCAACCTTGCTCCTCTTATTGATTCTTGTTGGTTGTTGATGGTTGTTATTGGTTGTGGCTTGTTTGTACTTGGTTTTTGATTTTGGGAAGATCAACCCCTAAGGGGAGGTACTGCCCAAATTTTGATTAATCATGTGGAAATTGTAATTAAGTGATTAAACAACTAATTAGAGGTGAAAAGGTGTTTGGTTGATTGAAATCAAGAAATTCCATTTTTCCCAATTTTTATGGAATTTCATCTAGCAGCTGTTTTGGCTATGTTTGGACTAGATTTTGGTGGTTTTGATGATTCCATTAGATTTAGAATGGAAAATTGTGTAGGGTTCATGTTGGATGCAAAGTGAGAAAAGCCCTAGAATGCAAAGTATCAAAATACTTTTGAAAACCATAAATAAGGGCTATCAAGAGCATTTTCATCTTTTGGTAGTGAATTTGATAATTCCGAGGCTGAAAATGAATTCCTTGGAAAAAATATGTCAGAATAGCCCGGTCAAAATTTCAGGAAAAATACAGTCGGACCGGGTACTGCAGGGCCGGGCCGGGTCCTGAGGGCATTTTAGTAATTTTTCAATATAGACTCATATAACCCCCAAACACACTATGGAAGTGTCTAAATTGTATATTTGACATTTTAGGACCGAGTACATAGCCCGAGGGGTTGGCACATAAATCGAGACACAAGTTTCGAGGAGCCTATTTCAGGATCAAAAAAGGTTAAGGTAGGGAACTTACATCTTCTGCGTGTATTTGGTATTTGTGCTGGTGTATTGATGCATGTTATTGCTTTAATTGATTGTGTAGAGCATATTTGAATAATGAAGCTCTGTTTCTATTTATACTGCGGCCATAGTTCTGTTGCATGAAACATTGAGCATGCAAAAATGTCATTATGAGGTGTGCATCTAGATAAAGTTAACAGGTCATGCATATAGCATCTATCATGTATGCATATTGGTATTATTTTCTACTGAGATTCTCCTAAATCTCACCCTCCTCTACCAACAAATTAGACAGGTGAAAAACAAAAAGTGTATTGAAAGCAGAGAAGAGAACTGCACAGGAGGAATGCAATGGTGGCACGAAGAAGGCAAGATATCTCCGTTTCACTCAAATGGATTTAGATACCCTAGTAGCCCTGTGCGACTACATTATTTGAAGTTATTATGTACGAACCCCTATAGGGAATGTCTTTAATCTTGTATATATTATCAGTAACTTTATGCTATCTTGTGTTACCCACCGAACCATGCATTAATATTCGACTGCAAATAAAAATAAGTAAGGGTGTGACATTTTGGTATCAGAGCCCAAAGCGGTTTTGGAAGAGCGCAAGTGGTTTTGGCAACAAGATAGTATACTGATAAGGTCTTGATTATATGTTGAAGGATATATCCGTAGAATGGGGCATTAGAGTAGTACATTCCCCCTTTTCTGTGAACCAGACTCGAAGAAATGGGGAACAATTAAGGGCAGGCAGCATTACTATGCCAATTCAAGGGTAGTATAAGGATGTTACGGACATCGAGGGAGCAGATCCGAATGATCATTTTATTGAGTTTCAGGAGCACATAATACCGTACGTAGTAAAGTTCATGTATGACAACGTGTAGAGGGCCTGTACCCAGTATTATGGTGACCAGAGATAGCTGACACGTCTTTGAAGATGAGGGCAGTCTCAGGGTACTGGTGGCCAGGAGTAAATAGTGCCTGTATCTGCGTTGTCACACGGGTGCAAAAAAGTTAAGCGTGCTTAACTCAGGGAAGCTTAGGATAGGTAACCCCTTAAGAAGTTGAGTTGGTCAGGCCATAGATACTTGAGGAATAGAAATTGTCTTAAGTTTTCTCCATGACTAATGTTCATTTAGTTAGAAGATTTAAAGAGTACCTAGACGCATGGAGATATTGATGATGTAAGTATTGATTTTAAATCAGGACGGTTCTGTCGTGGTGAATACTGTACAAAAAAAGTCATTTGATGGGGTTATAGAAATTTGAGGCATAGTAAATGTTTTAAGGTTTATCCATGCTAAGTGATGATCCTTAGTAACACCGTGGTGTTAAAGGTATATAGGTATGATATAAAGTAATACATAATTATTAGTGATTATGTCGTATATTGATCCTAAAGGATTTGAACTGATAATACTAAATGTTGAGAATAGGCGCTATTGATTTTGACTCTTAGCGAACCTATTAGGTATAATTGAGGAAAATGATTTCTAATTTAGATGATATTGAGGTTCTAGATTTCATGACAAACCTAAAAGTTGGGTTAGAGACCCTAAGCTATAAAATCCTATATGCCAGATATGTTGTAGTATACTAAACTAAGTACCTACGGGTACACCGAATTACGCATTGCTACTCTGATTCATATCGATAATAAGTAGTATGTAATGATCAAGGATCATACTAATGAGCTGTGAGAGATACAACAAAACACAAACCAGGGAAAGATTAGAAATCCAATATTATCTAGGAAAGGCCAAGATAGTAACTCTATCCTTCATACACTATGTGAATGTTTATATGCTTCGTATATGCCATCTTCTGTAATATGTATGATACACAGTGCCTCTGGGTACACTAATGAATAATGCCTACGGGCAGTGCCTTCTGGTACATTGATGAATAGTGCCTACGGGTATACTGATATACCCAATCGAGGTCTGTGGTATGGAATATGTAGGGGTTGCAACAGTGGTTAGCTCTAAGCACATTTCTGACTGAACTGAGTTATGTGTTAGTATAATATTGCATTATATGGTGCAAGGCATATACATTATCACATTATTTATTAACGATTGTGTGTTACTAAAAATGTCAAGTGGGATCAAACTAAGGTAGTAAGCAAATGTGGGATTTGACTTTCAAAAGTTAGACTTTTGGCCATATAGTCTCACAGCAAGAGTCTCAAGATATCCTTGCAAGGTGGAAGTAGCACCAAACTGAAAAAGGCCAGAGACTATTTGTGAAATACTCATTTTTCTAGGTCTTACCTATGATGACCAAAAAATGGGATTAAGGGCTAATCACTTTAAAAGTAGATGTAATTATTGTTGACTAAATACTTTTAAAGAATAAGATGTGAATTTTGATTTGAATATGCTTATGATCAGTGCCTAAACCCTATACTTAAGTTCAATGGTGGATTAATATCTAAATTAAGTCAAATAAGGGAGAGGGTGCATGATTGAGTGATATGAACCATAAACATGTGTTTGGTCGTGATTCAATAAGAATTTTCACAATCAGGGGCAAAATAGGGAAAGGAAAGTTACCAACCGATTGGCACTACTACAAACTAAACTTTTTACTACCCTAAAGGACGTCCCTTTTTAAGTTAGCGACACCCAAAGTTCAATATTTGGCGGGAGGCTTTGGCGCTGGATGAATTTGACAAAAAAATTTTTTACCACTTTAAACATCCCCAGGGAAATTGGGGACGTCTAAAGTGGCCTTTAGACGTCCCCAGTTTCTCTAGGGACGTCTAAAATAGGCTTTAGACATCCCCTGCATAAATGGGGATGTCTAAAGTGAGCATTAGACATCCCCATTTTCACTGGGGACGTCTAAAGCTTACTTTAGGCATCCCCATTTTGACTGGGGACACAAAACCATCACTTCATGCACTGTAGATTACAGCTTTAGCTTCTATGCTTTGCCATACCCGTGAGTGTCTGATGTGTTCCACTTTCCCTGCTGCATTCATTTTCCCTCTTCTCCCAAACCCGTAAGCTCAGTATCATAACTCATTCACTGAATAAAGGCATACCTCCCCTGCATTTGTCTTCCCTCTTCTCCCATTCCCGTAGCCGTGGGTCTTGCTATTTGCTGCTGCATTCTCAGAATTATTCAGGTGCGTTTCTGGGCTTCCTAAAATCATGTGCATATCAGGTGTGAGTTGGATTATTATGTGACGTAATTAAGAATTTACAGAAAAGCTTGGATTCTGCGTTTCTATATTTCTGGATTGTTGCTGCACTTGGATTCTGCGTTTCTGGATTGTTGCTGCACTTGGTTCTGCATTTCTGGATTATATTGTTGCTGCATACACTTGGATTCTGCACTTGGATTTTGAGAAAATCAGGTGCGTATGCTTTGTGTAATGTAAATAATTATTTTGGGGAACATATCTTGTTTAGAATGTAAGCTCATGTGATTCAAATAAGTTGTTTATATTAAGAAAAAATTGAATTAATGTTAGAATATGTCAAACCTTATGTATGTTGGGGTCATTTATCATATTTGTTTAGACATTTAAGAATCACTTGTGATCCAACTGAACTCTTACAAAATCAAAAACTTCAAAACTTTACATGATTCTCGGGTCACTCTATATATTCACTTGTTAAATTGTGTTTTTTTTTTAAGTTTTAAAAATTTATAACTAATACTATTGAGTTTGCATAACTTGTCTTCTTTGCTTTTATACATATAGAGAAATTTTTTTGAAAAATTTAGAACAAAAAAATTGCGTTTTGGAAGTTTGGATTTGATTTATGAGTATTCTAAAAGTTGTTTGATTTGATCTTGAAAGAATTGAGTTTGATTAGGATTTGGTTCTATCTTCTTAGATTGTTAGTAGGTAGGCATAGAATTTGGCTTTGGTAATTTACTTTGGGAAGTCAAAGACTAATGAGGAATTGAGGCTAAATATTCATTTCTTTTAAGAGAGGGTATATTTATTGCAATTTCATCTCTAGAACTTATAGTCTTGAATCTCTTTTAAAATTTAAAACTCTTTTTGAATGATCAAAAATAATTTAGGCATTTAATTTTATAGCTAGTTTGGCCAAATGTCCATTCCTATCTCATGAATCCTTTTTTTCAACCATTTGAGCCTAAACTTTCATTAAAGAAAAATTGCATTGATTAATTAGCCATTTGTTTGAGTTAATGCAATTTCCCCCTATCTTCTCATTCATTTATTGTTTTATTAAGTGTAAGTGATATAACAAAGAAAGACAGTGAAGGGATTGATGAATAAGAGAAACAATGCTATGTGGATTTTTTTAAATAGTGAAAAGAAAAGAGAAAAAGGATATAACAAGAAAGAGAAAAAATAAAGAAAGAGCGACTAAGAGATTGTTATCATTGAGTTAATATCCCTTCATTATTTTCATGTTTTTCATTGAAATTCTTGGCACTAATTAAAGTATTCCTCCTTTTGTCATTTTTGTTCCATTATGTTACCTTGTTCATAATAACAGTTGGAAAATTCCTTTTGATTTGAGTGTGTAATGGGACCATATATACAATAGAGATTGAGATGAGAATCCAACCCTATGGTATATGAGTTCCAATAGATGAATAGAGTGAAACACAAGCCTTTAAACATCTTGAGAGTAGAGAGCAAAAACTTGACTAGTGAGGGTCAGCCTAATGTAATTTATCTTTTCCAAATGATTTACTAGAATTTGAAGTAGAGAAAAACATCTTGAGAGTAGAAAGCAAAAACTTGCATTTACCTAATGCTCCGCAGTAGAGAAAATGAAGCTATGAATTTTTATTTAGGTTAGAAGAATTAATGTTAGCTTCCTGCTTTTTACTCTTGTTTTAGTGCTATGAATTTTTATTTTACTCTTCTTAATTTGTTTTGTTTTGTTTAAATTAAGCTGAGATGGTTTGTTATTTTGATTTTGGGATGTCTCACTTTTAAGGGGAAATGTTGCCAAAATTTTGAAAAACAAAATAGTAAAAGGCAATTCCCAATGTTGACAATTATTCTAAACTTGAGTGTGAATGGTATAGGTGGTAATAAAATGGATCATAATTGGATGAATGCTTTGAGAACAAGTGAAGAATATGAGAATGGGGTTGAAGAGTTTATTGAATTTACTAGAAGGAACGCTCCAGCCAAAAATTGGAAGTATTTTTGTCCTTGTGTCAATTGTTTAAATGAGAGAAAATGGGATGTTGAAGTTATAAGGGATCACCGACTTTGTGATGGAATAAATCTTTGATAAACAAGGTGGATATGGCATGGTGAGGAAGTAACTAATTGTCCGTCGCACAAGAAGGAAGCTGTGGATGTCATAGATGAAGATAGAATGGAGAGAATGATTCACGATGTTAAGGTAGAATCCTTTGCGCAGTCGTATGAATATGACAGCCTGCGAAGTGATGCAGAGACACTGTTGTACCCTGGGAGTAAGTACACACGGCTGACAGGAACATTACATTTGGTTAACTTAAAAGCAACTTGTGGGTAGACCGATAGTAGTTTCACATTGCTGCTTGAACTGTTGTGTGATATGTTTCCAGATGATAATGTACTTCCAAATCGTATGTATGAGGCCAAGAAAATCCTATCTACAATGGGTATGGAGTATAAAAAGATACACACTTGCCCTAATAACTGTGTACTGTACAGAAAGGAGTATGAAGGTATGAGTGAGTGCCCTAAGTGTCAAACTGCACGATACAAAGTGAAGAAAAATAGTGGTTGTGGCGATGGGACAACTAAAAGGCAACCTAAAAAATTTTTGTGGTATCTTCCAATAATACCATGCTTTAAGCATTTGTTTGGCACTGCAAAAAAAGTGAAGAAGTTGAGATGGCATTCGGATGATAGAATATCCGACAGAAAATATCTTCATCACCCAGCTGACTCTCCACAGTGGAAGAAAATAGATGAAATGTTCCCTGAATTTGGCAGCGAGCCGAGAAACCTTCGGCTTGGGCTTTGTACAGATGGCATCAATCTGTGCGGAACTCTTAATAGCACACACAGTGTGTGGCCAGTACTCCTTGTAATATACAACTTGCCTCCCTGGCTTTGTATGAAATGTAAGTATGTGATGCTTTCTATGATGATTTCTGGACCAAAACAGCCAGGAAATGATATCGATGTCTACTTGGCGCTTTTGATTGAGGACTTGAAGAAGTTGTGGGAGGAAGGCGTAGATGTGTTTGATGTATATAAGAATGAGTCCTTCAAGCTACGTACAATGATTTTCACCACGATAAATGACTTCCCCGCCTACGGGAACCTCTCAGGGTACAATGTGAAGGGGCATAAAGCATGTCTGATATGTAAAGCAGACACTCACTTCCACCAACTTAAACATGAAAGAAAAACGGTCTACCTTGGTCATAGGAGGTTCCTTCCTAGGTTCCACCCGTATCGTAGGTTAAGAAAGTGTTTTAACGGCTTACCGGAGCATAGAATGGCTCCAAAGGCATTAACCAGAGAGGAAGTTTACAGTCGAGTTAAACGTATCAATGTCTTACTCAGTAAGAATCAGAAGACTGCAGGTGAGAAGAACATATGGAAGAAGAGATCAATTTTCTTTGATCTTCCATATTGGCATAGTCTTGACGTGAGACACAGTATTGATGTAATGCACGTGGAGAAAAATGTTTGTGATAGCCTTGTTAGTACGCTCTTGCACATTCCAAGGATGGGATTAGTGTGATACTAGACCTTGTTGATATGGGAATAAGAGAACAGTTACATCCACGGCTAAGAGATGATGGTAGGAGGGCATTCATGGAGCCAGCAGTGCATACACTATCAAAAGCGGAGAAACGAAGTTTGTGTAGGTGTTTGCATGAAATTAAGGTACCACAAGGATATTCTTTGAATGTGAGAAGGTGTGTGTCAATGGACGATTTGAAGTTAGTGGGAATGAAGTCCTATGATTATCATGTGTTGATGCAACAACTGTTACCAGTAGCTATTAGAGGCATTATGAAAGATGAAGTTCAAAGCACTGTGACAAGATTGTGTGTTTTCTTTAATGCTATCTGTAACAAAGTTATTGACATTGAAAAGCTGGATGAACTGGAAGCTGAGGGTTATATCATATTGTCCCAATTTGAGATGCACTTTCCTCCTTCATTTTTTGATATAATGGTGCATTTGATAGTTCATTTGGTAAGGGAGGTAAGGCTCTACGGTCCAGTTTACCTGAGGTGGATCTACCCTTTCGAAAAGGGTACTCTAAAAATCCCTATCGACCAGAAGCCTCAATAGTTGAAAGGTATGTTCTTGAAGAGGCTATGGACTTCTGCAGCGATTATCTATCAGGGAAGAAGGAACAATCTCGGCATGAAGAGGGGAGGAGCAAGGGAACACGAGGACTGAAAGTGAAGACTATGCCTCGTGAAGAGGTGTTGCAAGCACACCTTTATATCCTGAATAACATGGCAGAAGTTCAACCGTACATAGATGAACACAGAAAGAGATTGAAGAATATGAATCTGAGGAAGAATGACATGCAGATTACTATTAAGCAAAACAAGACATTCATTCAGTGGCTTGAGGAAAAGGTTTTGCATGAGACCCGTGTGTCTGAGACAATAGAGTGGCTAGCCTGGGGGCCTTTATTTCAGATCATTACTTGGAGCGGTTATGATATAAACGGGTATTCTTTCTACACAAAAGACCAAGATGACAGAAGCTGAAGCCATGCACTTTTCCATTTCGAAAGACAAAAACCCCATATTAGCATCCATGGCCTATTATAGAGTGATAGAAGAAATATGGGAAATCACTTACAACAAGTTCAAAGTTGCTTTATTCAAATGTAAGTGTGTTAGCAATAATGCTGTGGTAATAGATCAACAATTTGGATTTGTCTCAGTTGATCTTGAAAGAGTAGGTTATAGGGATAAGCCCTTCATTCTAGCAAGCCAGGTGAAACAAGTGTTTTATGTCACAGATCCCGCAAATAAAAAAATTTCCATTGTACTTCAAAGTAAAAAATAGAAGCATGGTGATCCGACCTTCAACCTTGCAACACACCACCTTTTACAATTACAAGACAACTTCACATATACGGTAGAGCCAGAGCAGATCATTGATCGAGAAGAGCGACGGCTCAGACACCGAAGCATTCCATTTGTGAAAGTGATCTGGAAGGGAATGACAGAAAGAGAAGCAACTTGGGAAGCGGAAGCAGATATGCGAAGACGTTATCCGGAGTTTATGGCTCAAGTTGTGTAGCAATTTCGAGGACGAAATTTAATTTTCGGGGGGAGAAATGTAATATCCCAAAAAGTGATTAAGGGCTAATGACTTTAAAAGTGGATATAATTATTGTTGAATAAATACTTTTGGAGAATGTGTGATGGGAATTTGGATATTTTAATGATTCCAATGGCTTCCTTAAGAAAATTCATGTGGGGAGAGTGTTTATTGTGAAATTGGAACCATTGGGAACAATCGTGCTAAAGTTGAAAACTCTGTCCATTGAAACTCTGTACAGGGCAGCCAATTTGTATGGACGTTTCAAATAGACAAATGGTGTCTAAAAATTCTGAAATTTTCCAGTATTAAAGTTCACATGTCAAGCTTCAAAATGAACATATAATTTGTATCATTTTGATTTGTGACCTAAGAGTTTTGGATTTTTGAAGTTTGCCCAGCGAAATTAATTATTTTCTGGAACAGTATGCAAAGATTGAAATTCTGGGAATTTTGTGGTGATTTTCAGTAATGGCCAATATTTTTCCTATGAAGAGGACTTAAATATCTTTCATTTGGCTTTGGAATCACCTCATTTCGATTTTTCTAGAATTAGTTATGATTTTTCAAATTTTGGGCAGAAAATCTGCCAGAAAATCCGAAAATGGGAATTATGACATCATCTCATTAAAAGATGATGTCAGCATGGATTATTAATCAAATTGCTCATCTTCTTCAGCCATTTCACGCCATTTCCAGCTGAAGATAGTGAGAGAAAGTTGAGAGCTCTTAGAGAGAGAAAGAGGAGAAATCTCGCAAGGTAAGCCGATTTCTCCGACGATCTAGCTCCTAACGCGTATAACCTTGTTCCTAAGCTTCTCTTCTATGTTATTTAAGGTGTTTGAGAAGACAATTTGGTGTTCAAGGGGCTAGGGTTTTCAGCCACTCTTGAGAAAAGCTAGAAGGAGCTTGAGGTAACTTCCAAACTTTCGTATATTGCTTATTCTGGCTGCTGTGGGCAATTTAATCGGTGAAATTTCGCCGGATTGCCATTGATTTTAAAGTTTGGAAATGATGTGGCCTAGGGGTTATGCTGCCCAAATTGGGTCTTAATGTTAGTTGTAACCTAATGTAATGGTTAATAAAGTGGTTAGGAGTAGAAAGGAACGCGTTTACGGAGCCGAAATTGTAAAACCCCAATTTTTCCCGGAGAACATGTATATTTCGGCCAAGGCTGTAAATGGGTCTTAGAGTTGGATTTTCAATGATTTGATGATTCCATTGGATTCAGTGGGCGAAAATAGGTGGGGTTACAGTTGGGCACTTTTTCAAAAAAGGCCGAGAAAGCATAATTACGGAAACACCCCTAAAACCCTAAAAGTAGGGCTGCCAAGGGCAATTTCGTAATTTGACATTGAATTTGATAATTCTGAGTACGGAAATGGATTCCTTGGGCGGAAATGTGTTAGGATAGCCCAGATTAGAATTTCGAGAAAAGTACAACCGGTCCGGGTACGGCGGGCCCGGGTCGGGTCCCCGGGGGTAGTTTTGTAAATTTTCATTATAGACTAATATAACCCCAAGTAACACTATGGAAGTGTCTAAATGGTGCATTTGGAATTGTAGGATTCGATATTTGCCGCCCTCGGGAGCCCGCAGTGCCAAGAAACGTTGGGAAAGGATCAGGTAGTGACTCTCTCTCTTATACTATGTATAATGCTCTGTATGTGTGTGTTATCATTGTTATGTGATGATTCTTTGATGCTGCTGCGATTACAGCTGGTGATAGCTGTCGTTTACAGCGCAAGCTGTCGTTTACAGCGCAAGCTGTCGTTATTGTGAT
Organism: Inga laurina; assembly: GCA_963855925.1. Lineage (NCBI taxonomy): Eukaryota > Viridiplantae > Streptophyta > Magnoliopsida > Fabales > Fabaceae > Inga > Inga laurina. The sequence continues at coordinate 12,604,059 of OY979710.1, forward strand.
TACAGCGTAAGCTGTCGTGATTATTATTACAGCGAGAGCTGTCGTATTGTGCATACAGCTGTGAGTGCTGTCGTTTGTGGTGAAAACCATGTATCTTTGAGATTGCTGCTGCTGTTGCTGGTTGTGATTTATATACATGCTTTGTGTTATGCATTGTGTGAGTGGTTTGTTACTACTGGGATTCGCTCGAATCTCATTCTTTCTTATGACTAACATTTCAGACAGGGCATGTGGCTCAAAGGAGAAGCGGCCAACCCGAAGCACTTAGGATCTTTAGTGATACTAAGGATTTTTTTGAGATGTTGGTTATCTACTTTAAACTCGGGATTACTGGATATTTTGAATTAGGAATTTTATATTCGATTTTGGTTGTGTAATCCCCTAGTGGATACTTGTAACCTCTAGATTATATATGTATAGAACCCGGGAGTTGCCGGGGATTTGGTTATACACTCTATTATACATGAATGTAGATAAACTGCACAGGTAATTATATTCGAATTTTGAAATGGAGACCAGGAACAGGAAGAGATTTTGAATGTTTTGTGAAAACCCTACTACAAAGTAGGAGATTGAAATGAGTTTAAGTTATCCGATGGTCTCTAATCCGAATTAAATGTGCATTATCGAATTATAATTACGTGATTAAAGGCAGGGTGTTACATGGGTAATGGTTTGAGCTTCTAAACTTCAATAGAATTCCTTAAGCTCTCTTTCTATTTCATAATTGTATGGCTTGGTAAAGTATGTGATTATGATCTAGATTGTTATGCCAAGTGAATAAACTTGGTGGTTGAGCTAGGAGTTGATTAATTAAGCTTTGTATGATTCATATTAGGAGTAAGTTGAATTGTTTATTCCAACTTGGTTAAGTGGATTTAAATGATTAAACTGAATATTTTGAATTGTTGTAATGGTAATTACAATTTAGAATTGGAAGTTGATTATTCATCTCCTTGAGGTTGAATTATTAGGTGGTATTCATTTAATTGCTTGGGTTGAATGAATTAAATGATTATTGCAAGTATGGAGCTAGTGGTAGCTTAGTTCCATCCTTTTGGCTCATTATGGAATTCAAATCATTAGCAAGCAAGGAATACTAAAACCTCAACTCAAGGGAATCCCATTTTATCATTATATTAGTTAATCGAATTTATCTTGTTGTTAGTGTTAATTTCAATTCCTTTTGCTACTTTGTTTTAAAAACTGAAAAATACAAAAATATTGCTTTAGCTTAGATTACTTCATTAGCTTAAAAATCATATTCTCAAAATGATTTCTCACAACTTTAAGGCTTTTTATCACTTTACTACTTAGAAACTTGGAAATTAATCTCCTCACAAGAACGACCTAGGTTGAGCTACTATGCTACATTTTCTAACCTAGTTTTATTTTGAGAACTCACATGACATGGGTTCATCAAATTGGCACCTGTCACTCCACATCACAAAAAATGGAAAGCAGGGAGGCTTAAGGGTGGGAAGTACGTAAATCTGACTGTTACTGAGGTTGCCGCAAGAATTGTAAGTAGTTAGAGCATAAGTACAAAGTTATTTTTTCATATTGGGAGTGCTTAATTTTCATTTATGATAACTTTTATGCTGCAGGATGAACTGGAAGATCATAGTAGCCAAGGTTCATTCACTCCAAGTGGACGGATGGACATCTTGTCAATGGCGATTGGGAAGGTAGATCATCCTGGTCATGTTGAGGGGAGGCAGGGGGATTTCGTGTCGTGAAGTATTTTGGCCGAGCCTCACATCCTTATTCGTTACAAGCTGAACCTAGTAGGGAGCTTGTGGCCAAGATTCGTCAGGAAGTCTCACAAGAGCACGAGGCCAACCTTCACGACAAGCTCCGACAAGAGCTGTTGCTAGAGCTACGTCTTAAGCTGATACCTGAGCTACGAGCTGAAATGATGAAGATGTTTAAATTATAGATGGCAACTACCGAGCGTAGAACCCATTCATCCCCGGCCTTCCATAGCACCAAAGGAAGTTACAACCCGGTGGAGGAACCACTTGGCGACCCTTCTCCCACTCCAGTGCAGGGAGAACCTACCATCCTCTCTTTGGAAGCCCCAATGCTGCGTGTAGTTGCAGATGCTCTCGTTCACACAGAAGCTACTACCCACCATAATCATCAAATTCCACAGCATTTGCGTAGGGTGACTGTGATGTGTATTCGAGAGGGGGAAGAAGGTACAACCATCCCTATTCCTGATGACAAGGTTGCCACGATAGCTCAGGTAAGAGGATCTTTCATCCTTTGGCCTGCACATCTTATTGGCTTGTTACCACCAACACCTCCAATGGTATGTAACTACCTCACTTTTACTTGATATGTGTTTACATCCTACTAACAATATATTTTTTTATGTTCTAAAAGAACGAGCAGGAAGCAAAAAAATGGCCCTTCTTAGCATGACTGCAGCATATCTATAAAGGCATTCGCCAGATTGATTTGCATATGCCTACAGGGATTGTGGGCTAGGAATTAGAGTATCACTTCACAATTGATAAAGAAGATCTTAAACAGTTCATTAAGTTGGAGGAGCTAGATATTGGATGGGGCAAATTTGCAATCCTGTAAGTTTTTTATTTCCCATTTTTTCCTTCATTTAGTTAAGTTGATTTTAACTAGCTAATACATTCATCATTTTAATTCTATTATAGCTCCTTCCATCGTATATGCATTGACTCTCAAAGAGTTGATTTATATGGATTCTTGTCTCCTGCACATACGACAAGGAGTGGGAATACATTGAAAAGAAGGACGAACTATGTGGGCTTCACAGTGGCAGAGAATGACTATCGTTGTTATCTAGCACCGATTGTTTAAGGGTACACATTTTAATTTTATGTATTTGAGATTTTTAATAAATAATTGCCTTGCCATGTAACTTCTTTTTAATCTGTATATGTTGTGATAGTTATCACTGGAGTTTGTGTGTTCTCTGTCCTCGGTCCCATGTTGTTTACTGGTTTGATTCCTTAAGTAGAAGACCAGACAAAGAAACTAAAAGCATCTTCAACACGTAAGTTATTTTTTTTGTATTTTATTGCTTCTTGATTCTTGACTTAATGAATTATTCTAATTTATGTTGATTTTTATTTTAATGATAGGGCATGCATGACATATCCAGCGCTTGGTGGGCCACGTGAACGTAAAGGTGGCAAAGAACCGAGATGGTTGTTTCTAAAGGTACATAGTTTCAAATCAAGTTCTTTTGATTGACGGTCATTTTAGAGATGCCTTTATTGATTTTAACCATTTGCTTTTGATTTATAGTGCCCTTGACAACCTGGCGGCTGGGAATGTGGATACTATGTCTTACTTTATATGTTTAACATCATTCAGAGTGGCATTATGACAGATTTTGAACAAGTAATAGCTTCTTCATTCTCAGAGGAAAATATTCTTGGTGTTGTAATTCAATGGCAATTCATTCACTTGATTCATTATTTCATCTAAGCTTATTTTCTAATTTATAGATTTTTGACAATGAAGATGCCTGCTCATATGAAGACCTAAATATGATCAGAGACTTTTTGGCTGGACATCTTCTTCAACGTATACCAGAGTAAAGTCTTTAGTAGTTTGTGTAGGACATACTTTTGTGGTCGTTCTATATATTGTACATATAATTAGCGTTATTGTTGTTAGATATAGATTGGATTTAGTCTTGGTTATTGTACAAACTGGGGACTTGGATATAGTCTTTTTAGTGCAATAACAGACTTGGAAATAGATTGTTGTGTAGTTTGTGTGGTTTGTTAGTTAATTAGTTTGCTACTCCTTAAAATTATTGCATGTAGTAGAGCATTGGATTGATCACTGTGTTTCAAGTTGTTGTTTCCATTCTGTTGAACTGCTGTTGTTTTATTCTGTTGTTGGAATTCTATTTCTGCAGTTTACATTTTCCAGACAATGCAATATATAAAAAGGCCATTTTAAAAAAAATTTAACGTCCTTAAATAAAAAGGGACGTGGTAGAGTGGGTGGCGACACTTTAGACATCCCCAATTAAAACTGGGGACGTCTAAAGGCCACCTTAGACGTCCCCAGTTCCAACTGGGGACGTCTAAAGCCTGCCTTTCATGTCCCCGATTTTACGGACGTTATTGACATTTTTTTCCATGACCCTCAGATAGACGTCCCTCTGTTTTCAAACGTTAAAAGGCCAAAAAAAAAGGGACGTTAAAACCATTTTTTATAGTAGTGTAGTCAGTTACTGAAGAGGAAACTCATTGGTAGTTGAAGATCAATAGTTGGGATTACATGTCAAGAGATTATGAGAGAGTGATCTTATGCTTGCATGAACATGGAAGGAGTTGGGAGGAGGAACAAAATCATGACACTTCGCTTCATGAGAGCCATAGATCATGGTCAAAGTATCAAAATTTTCTTTTTCTCTTCCCTCTCTCATTTAGGATGTCCAACAAGCAATTGAAGGGCCAAAAAATTTTGATCATCATCTCCATCTCATTTCTCTCTCATTAGCCTCCATTGTCATCCAAGAGCTTGAAGGAAAGAGAAAGAAGAAGCCTAAGGTAGGTGCTCCATATGACCTTGAATGCTCAACTCACCTTCCTTAATGTTGATCATGGTGTCAAGGGCTTTATTACTATGGTTTCAAATTTTTGAAATGTGGAGTTTGAGAACTTGTGAAACTTTGGAAGTGGTGGAATCAAGGAATTCACTTTGGGAAGAGGAAGAAGTAGGAATTTGACACATTTTGACCTAACTCTTGTTACCATTGGCTAAGTTTTGATATTTGTGATTTTTGCCCTGATTTTGGTATGATTTTGAAATGCAAGAATTGGTTAGTGTGTTAGGGTAGAAATGGTGTCTTGTTGCATGTATTGGACATTGGGATTGATTTGGAACTTTGAATGGAAAGGAATTGCATTGTGAGCATTGAATTGGGTTATAATGTGACATGTTGTGTTTCTTTTGGAACATGTCAATGAGAGTTGAATTTGGTCATTGTGGTGTTTCCAATGGATTCCTTATGAAAAATTGGTGTTGTAATGGTATTGTTGTGAATTTGGAACCATTGGAAGCAATTGCAAAAAACCTGAAATTCTATCCCTTAAAACTCTGTACAGGGCAATCAGGTTATCTGGATGTTTTGAATGCCCAAATGGTGTCTAAAAATTCTGAAAATTTTCATTCTTAAATTTCACATTCCAAGCTTCAAAATGGACACATAATTTGTGTCATTTCGTTTTGTGTGCTTGGAGTAATGACTGTCCAAAATTTGGGCTTAAAACTGGAATCTATTTTGGAGTAGAGTTGGATTTGTGAAATTCTGTATTTTTGTGGTTATGGATAGCCTTGATCCATATTTTTCTAGTGAATAAGACTTAAATAGCTTTCAATAGGCTTTGGGATCACCTCATTTTGATTTTTCTAGAATTAATTATGATTATTTGAAGTTTCCTTGGCTGCAGCCAGAATTCTTGGATGTAGCGCAAAATTTTCTGTGCACGTTTTGGCGCAGTCAGAAAGTCTTAGCTACAGCCAAAAACCTTCTGTGCACATTTTAGCTGCAGCCAAAGGATTCTTGGCTACGGCTAACCCCCATTTTCAACATTTTGTGATTTTGAAAAGTGGTTTCCAACTTAGTACTTCCCAATCTTTTAAGCATATGTCTAGGCTTCTAGTAACCACCCCAAAGAGTGCAATGATAACCAACTTTAAGTGTTATAATAGTGGGAATTTGGAATAGAGATTAATCCGTCGTCCTTGATTTTGGTTTATAGGGTTCGATATTTGCCCTGTATGCGAATATGTATGTGTAAATACATTATATGTATGTGTTATCATTATTTTGTGATAATTCTGAATGCTGCACGCCAATGAGGCTATGTGAATGCTAGAGGGGCAATGCAAAAGCCAGAGAGGCTATGTGAAAGCCAGTGAGGCTATGTGAATGCCAGTAAGGCAATGTGTTATGTGTATGCCAGTGAGGCAACATGTATATGTGACAGCTGATATGCTATGTTTTATGCTGCTGTGTTGTTTGATGATTTACTTGCATGCTATGTATTTATGTATGGAATAAGTGATTTGTTATTGTTGGGATTCTTTTGAATATCATTCTTTCCTTTGACTAACCTTCAGACAGGGCAAGTAGCTCCAAAGGGAAGGAAACGACCGAGGGTGGCTAGGACTCCCGTAGGAATATAATTTGGGTCATTGGTTATCAGATTTTGGTTTGGGATTACTATATATTGTTGAGATGTAAATATTATTTTGGATACGGTTGTGTAATCCCCTAAATGGGAATGTATGAACCCTTAGTATATATATATATATATATGAAACCCTGGGGTTACCAGGATTTTTGTTATACACTCTGATATGTATAGTTGTGATTTAATTGCATAGGTAATTATATTCAAAATTTGAAATTGAGACCGGGGTAAGGCAGAAATTTTGAAAGAATTTATGAAAACCCTACTAGAAGGAAGGGATTGGAAATAAATTTTAATTATCCAACGGTCTCTAATCCATTCTAATTACACATTTTCGAATCATAATTATGGTTTTCAAGGCAGGGGTTACATTCTTGGTATCAGAGCTGTAGTTCTTGGCAAGGGTAGAGTTTGCTAGAATAGCTCCCTTAGTTTGGCCTTAGTGATAAAAGATGATTTGTGAGTGGTTGTTGTGTATACACATGTCTGTTTTGCTGTTGTGGACATATATGAGTTGTGTAAACATATGTGTATACTTTATTTGTGATATTGATGGGGTGAGTCATTTGTAGAATGAAGAAAATAAAAGGTCGCCTCAGAGTACAGCAAGTAGACCCAGAGGTGGAGGTGGTCAATGATAATCCACCGGATCCTATACAGGAGATGATAGGTCTAATTCCGGATCAAAGAGATATGATCACTGAGCTGAGGGAAGAGCTCAGAATAGAAAGGGAAAAAAACAATGAGGGCCGGGGTCAGTCCACACAAGAGGAGACTTGGGAGGAAACCCAAGAAGAAACTGGACATGAAGATACTACAGAAGGGTCGGCACGACCACTTGAGTCACCTCCTCATGCTAGACCAACCCAAGAATCACATGGGGTTACAGTTAAAGAGGAAAGGGATCTGCAATATTGGGTTTCAAAGTTCTGCAAGCACCTGCCTCCAATGTTCAGGGGAAGGTTTGATCCCCAAGCAGCCGAAATCTGGTTAAACTGGCTAGAGAAAATTTTTGAGGTTTTTGAATGCCCAAATGAGGTAACGGCTCACGTGGCTATGTACATGCTAGAAGGGGATGCTGACCGTTGGTGGCGGAATATTGCCCTAACACTACGGAGCAGAAACGTGTCCCTGACTTGGGAGTTGTTCCAACAGCAATTTAATGAAAAGTACTTTCCTAAGTTAGTGCAATTGGAGAAGGAGATTGAATTCCTCTCTATTAAACATGGTGACATGGAGACTTTTGATGACTATCTGTCTTATTTCATCTGGTTGTCCAGGTATTCTTCCTATTTGAGACATATGGATGAGGAGGAGTGGAGTTCTGATATGCTCATACATGGGTTGAGGTGAGAACAGAGAAAGAGATTAGCCACCCACCAATTCACCGTGTTTAATAAGGTGGTTGAGGAGTATAGAATCACTAAAAATAATATGAGAGACTTGTATCCAGCTAAGGGTACCTGTAGCTGTAATGAACCCAGTAAGGGTAATACTTCCCAAAAGCGGAAAGGTCAAGGATTCTCCTCATCCATTAGTAGTAATAAAAAACCCTATCAATCAGGGAATTGTGGACCGCCGAGAACTTCTACATTGTAGATATGCCCTTGTTATGACAAGCCACATTATAGTATAACCTGTGAGGGTAAAGTGATTTATTTCAACTATAAATAATTAGGGCACTTCTCTACTGAATATAGACAGCCGTAGGCAAGACAGAGAACGAGGACTCAGGGCAGAGGATTTGCCATGACTCATGAAGAAGCCCAGAAGTCCCCTGACTTGATACAAGGTAAAGTCCTTCTTAATGGCCATTTGTTGCAAGCGTTATTTGACTCGGGTGCAAGTCACTCCTTCATTGCTCATGATTGCATGAAGCGCTGGGGTATGCATGTACATAAGTTGCCCTTTGATTTGGTTGTGTCGACGTCGATGGGTGTCAAGGCTGTGACCGCTGAAGCCTGTCTAAATTGTGTTACAACTATGGAAGGGCTTGAGTCTATTGTGGATTTAATTTGTCTACCGCTTTATCAATTAAAAGTCATTTTAGGTTTGGATTGGTTAACGACATATAATGTGTTGCTTAATTATGGAAACAAGAGAATTGTGTATCCTACTTCTCAAAATGTTGATGATATGGATGCCCATATGAATTTCCTTTCAACAGCCAAAGCCGAGAAATATTTGAAGAAGGGTTGCCAGGGGTATATAATGTTCTTTTCTATACAAGGAGAGGTCGGTGAAACTTTAAGTAGTATACCCATGGTGAAAAAATTCCCTGATGTATTCCTAGACGATCTTAGCGAGTTGCCTCCGGAAAGGGAAGTTCAGTTCCCGATTGAAATTGTTCCTGGAGCTGATTCTATATTAAAGACCCTATATCGTATGGCCCCAAATGAAATTGTTCCTAGAGCTGGTTCATTATACCCAGTGTGTCACCGTGGGGAGCTCTAGTATTGTTTGTCAAAAAGAAAGACAGGAGTCTACGTTTGTGTGTTGACTATAGAGAATTGAACAAGATTACCGTCAAGAACAAGTACCCTCTCCCCAAAATAGATAACCTTTTAGATCAACTATCTGGTTCATTTGTGTTTTCGAAGATTGATCTAAGGTCAGGTTATCATCAGCTGCGTGTGAAAGCAGAAGATTTTCTAAAGACTGCCTTCAGAACATGATATGGGCATTATGAGTTTTGGGTGATGCCCTTTGGGCTAACCAACGTACCTGTTTTGTTCATGGTCTACATAAACCATGTCTTTCGACAGTATCTAGATCAGTTTATCGTTGTGTTTATTGATGACATACTGATATACTCCAGGAGTAAGGAGGAGCATGAGCATCATTTAAGGATTGTGTTAAATATATTGCTTGAGAAGAAACTTTATGCCAAGTTGAGTAAGTGCGAGTTCTGGCTACCAGAAGTAAAATTCCTAAGTCATATTATCTTGCAAGAAGGGGTCTCTGTGGATCCCAGTAAGGTGGAAGCAGTACTAGACTGGAAGAGGCCAGAAACTGTTGGTGAAATATGCACTTTTCTTGGTCTTGCTGGTTACTACCGGAGATTTATTCAGAATTTCTCTCATATTGATTTGTCAATGACCAAGCTCATGAGAGAGGATCAGCCATTTGTGTAGGATGAGAAATGTGAAAATTGCTTTATGGAGCTGAAGGAGAGATTGACTACGGCACCTGTATTGATTATACCTAATCCCGGCTTGACTTATGTTGTGTATAGTGATGCGAGTAAGCAGGGATTGGGGTGTGTCCTTATGCAACAGGGACGTGTGGTGGCCTATGCCTCTCGACAACTCAAACATCATGAAATTAACTATCCCACCCATGATTTGGAGCTTGCGGCAATTGTGTTTGCTTTGAAAATTATTTGTATGGTGTAATGGTAGAACTGTACTGCGACCATAAAAGTCTCAAGTATTTGTATGATCAGAGAGAATTGAATATGAGACAATGTCATTGGATAGAGTTTCTTAAGGACTACAACCTGGAAATTAAATATCATTCGGTAAGGAAAATGTAGTCGCGGATGGTCTTAGTCGGAAGATGGTGCTTGTGGCAGCAATGATGATATAATAGGGGAACTTGATAGCAGATTTTTTAGATTTAAATTTGTTGAACCAGATTGTCTGTGCTAATTACACTGTTTCCCAAGGGGAAAGTGATTTAAGGAATGAGATTGAAGAGGCTCAAAGGCAAGATGATCGGATGCAGAGAATTTGAGGTAGAATCGAACGAGGAGAAGCTCGAGACTATGATTTGTCGCCTAGTGGATTACTCCTTTACCATAAGAGAATTTGTGTTCCACTTAAGGCAGAGTTAAGGCGGAAGATCCTTGATGAGGCACATAAGAGCCGGTATACTCTTCACCTCGGAATGACCAAAATGTATCATAACTTGAAATCTGTGTATTGATGGTTGGGATTGAAGAATGATGTGACAAAATATGAGGTGCAATGTCTTACTTGCCAGAGGGTAAAGATCGAGCACCAGAGACCACCAGGCTTGTTGCAGAGTCCTGAGATTCCGGAGTAGAAATGGGAAAGTGTGACCATGGATCTTGTCATGGGATTGCCAAAGATCAGGAACTATGATGCATCTGGGTGATTGTTGATTGGTTAACAAAGTTGGCACACTTCATACCAATCAATGCTGATTATTCTCCAGACAAACTAGCAGAGATTTATATTTGGGAGATTGTGAAACTCCATGGCATACTGAAGAATATCCTTTTTGACCGAGATCCCCGATTCACTTCGAGATTCTAAAGGGCCTTACATGAGGCTCTAGGTACTCAGTTGAGATTCAGTACAACTCATCACCCTCAGACAAATGGACAGTCAGAGAGGACCATTCAAACACTAAAGGATATGTTGCGAGCATGTGTCCTCAAATTCAAAGGGAATTGGGATTACTTTCTTCCACTTGCCGAGTTTGCCTACAACAATAACTATTATGCGAGCATTCAGATAGCGCCGTATGAAGCATTCTATGGGAGGAAGTGCCAATCACCCCTGTGTTAGAGTGAGTTATCTGAGAGGAAACTTTACGGACTGGATCTTGTTGACCAAACCTTAGCACAGATTCGAATCATTTGGAAGAGGCTCCTTGCAGCGCAGAGTCAACAGAAAAGCTACGCTGAAAGAGAAGAAGACCTTTGAAGTTTGAGGTTGGAGATCATGTGTTTTTTAGGGTGTCTCTAGTCACCGGTATTAGGAGGGCTATCAAACGAAAGAAGCTGAGCCCGAGGTATATAGGTCTTTTTGAGATTCTTTCAAGAATTGGACCTGTTGCGTATCAAGTAGCACTACCCCCAAACTTGAATAGGCTCCACGATGTGTTTCAAGAAGCATGTTGCATACTATGTGTTTATGTGTAGAATAAGTGATTTGTTACTATTGGGATTCTTTTGAATCTCGTTCTTTCCTTTGACTAACCTTCAGACAGGGCAAGTAGCTCTAAAGGAAAGGAGACGACCAAGGGCGGCTAGGATTCCCGTAGGAATATAATTTAGGTCGTTGGTTATCAGATTTTGGTTTGGGATTACTATATATTGTTGGGATGTAAATATTATTTTGGATATAGTTGTGTAATCTCCTAAATGGGAATGTATGAAACTTTAGTGTATATATATATATATATATGAAACCCGAAGGTTGCCGAGATTTTTGTTGTACACTCTGATATGTATAATTGTGATTTAACTGCACAGGTAATTATTTTTAGAATTTGAAATTGAGACCCGGGTAAGGAAGAATTTTGAAAGAATTTGTGAAAACCTTACCGAAAAGAAGGGATTGGAAATGAATTTTAATTATCCGATGGTCTCTAATCCATTCTAATTACACATTTTCGAATCATAATTACAATTTTCAAGGCAGGGGGTTACATTACCGAATATTACTGAAAGTTTATACCGAATTTCTCCAGAATAGTTTTGTCTTTGACAAGGTTTACCTGAAAAACTCAACATTATCTATGGGACCATAACAAGGCAAAGGGCTTCACTGAGTTGAGACAGAAATCAACGTTAGCACTGATATTGATAATCCCAAATCCACTGTGGACTTTTTGTTGTCTTTGTTAATGCCAGTAGGCAGGATTGGGAAGTGTTTTAGTATGGCATGGCCATGTATTGGCTTATGCATCTAGATAATGGAAGCCTCAGGAAAAAAATTTAAATTATTATCCCACACATGACCTTGAGTTAGCAGCAATTGTGTTGCATTGAAAATCTGGAGACTTACCGTTATGGTGCGACTATAGTGTTGTACTGCGACCACCAGGATTTAAAGTATTAGTATATCACAAAGAACTGAAAAAGAGAAACCATTACCCAGAATTTATGGCTATGTACATATAGCAAATTTCGGGGACAAAATTTATTGAACTAGAGGAGAAATGTAATACCCCAAATTTTGGGATCAGGGGCTAAAGAATAAGTCTGAATTAAGCGAACTGCTAAACCTCGGTTTAGCAGGTGTCCTAAATCTATTCCCTAATATTTCTTATACATTGGTTTAGCAGTATCCCAAATCTATTCCCAAACATTTCTTATACCTTTGGGGTATTAAAGGAAATAAAATAGTGAATAAAAGAGTATGGCAAAATTTGCATACAAAAAGGGAATTTATTTAAGTTGTAAGAGCATGTCGTTTCATTGCTTCAAGTGAGGCAGTGAAATTTTCATGTGAATTTGAATAAACAAGTGATGTTCAAAAATTATGAAATTTTATAGGGTGAAAGTTGACATTCAAAAATTTAATTTGATAGGCAATATGGCTCAATTAGAGCTATATACAAAAAGTTATGAATTTTTGAAGTTAACCTAGAAAAGATGGAAAGTTTCTAGAACAGCATCCAAAGAATTTAATTCTGGGAATTTTGTGCTTCCAATTGGCTAAAGACTATATTTTTCATTGAAACTAGACTCAATAAGGGTTTCATAGCCTTTGGAATCACTCCAATTCGATGTCTACAAATTTAGTTATGGGTTTTCAAAGTTTGTACAGAAAATCTGCCAGAATTGCCATAAATCCGAAAATGAAAAAAAAATGTGATGACAAATGTTGTAATTATGAGACAAATTAACATAAAAAAATTTTGCATCTCCTTTGGGCTTAGGACGTCACTTATGGGCTGAATAGATGAGAGGTAGTTTGATTTCAATGGAACCATATGACTCCAATTACATGTTGAAAAGTCAATAAAGCATCATAGGTGTGCAATTAATGTGGGATAATTGGAGAAAGCTTTATGGATGCAATAAGGACCCATCTAGGCGTGAACTTGGGCTAATCAGGAGGAGGAGGAAATTGGTCAAAGTCCATGAGAAAATATGACTTAAGTTGTTAGAGATAAGATCAAATAAAATTTGTCATAAAAATACGATTAAAAAATTATATTCTAAAGAAAGAGAAAAAGAGATATTTTATTAAAAGGCCTTATCATCTCTTCCTCATCCATTTTACACGTCAAGCATAGAAAATAGAGAGAGTGAGAGCTTAAGAACTTGGAGTCTTAGAAAGAATGAGGAGCAAAATCAAAGGTAAAGTCTTGTAGTTTCATGTGATTTTACCTTCCAACGTGTGTAATCTCATCTCTAATCTCTTATTCTTCATGGAAATCATACTTTAGCCAAGCAAAACTCAAAAGAAAGAGGGAAAGAATATGGAAAAATTTTGAGAGAGAAGAGAAATCAAAGGTAAACCACTAACCTTGCTCCTCTTGTTGATTCTTGTTGGTTGTTGATGGTTGTTATTGGTTGTGGCTTGTTTCTGCTTGGTTTTTGATTTTAGGAAATCAACCCCTACGGGGAGGTACTTCCCAAATTTTGATTAATCATATGGGAAGTGTAATTAAGTGATTAAACAAGTAATTAGAGGTGAAAAGGTGTTTGGTTGATTGAAATCAAGCAATTCCATTTTTCCCAATTTTTAAGGAATTTTGTCCGGCATCTATTTTGGCTGTGTTTGGATTGGATTTTAGTGGTTTTGATAATTCCATTAGATTTAAAATGAAAAATTGTGTATGGTTTATGTCGGGTGCGAAGTGAGAAAAGCCCTAGAATGCAAAGTGTCAAAATAGGTTCATATAACCCCGCAAAAACACTATGGAAGTGTACATTTGAAATTTTAGGACCGAGTAGAGAGCCCGAGGAGTTGACATGTGAATTGAGACACACATTTTGAGGAGCCTATTTAAGGATCAAAAAGGGTTAAGGTAGAGAACTTACCTCTCCTGCGTGTATTTGGTATTTCTGCTAGTGTATTGATGTATGTTATTGCTTTACTTGATTATGTAGAGCATATTTGAATAATGAAGCTCTTTTTCTATTTATATTGCAGCCATAGTTCTCTTGCATGAAACATTGAGTATGCAAAAATGTCATTATGTTGTATGCATTTAGATAAAGCTAACATATCATGCATGCATATTGGTATTGTTTCCTATTGAGATTCTCCTGAACCTCAGCCTCCTCTACCAACAAATTAGACAGGTGAAAAACAAGAAGTGTGTTGAAAGCAGAGAAGAGAACTACATGAGAAGAATGCAGTGATGGAACGAAAACGGGAAGATATCTCCATTTCACTGGGATGGGTTTAGATACCGTAGTAGCCCTATGCAACTACATTATTTGAAATTATTATGTACGAACCCTTATGGGGAATGTCTATAATCATGCACATATCAATATATTTATGCTATTCTTGTGTTACCCACCGCACCACGCATTAATATTCCACTGCAAATAAAAATAAGTTAGGGTGTGACAGAGATTCCCCCGAATCTCACCCTCCCCCACGAACTATATAAATACATGAGTATGAAAAAGAAGAATGCTTAAAGATGAACCGAAGGAAGAATGACAAAGAATTGAAGATTCAAGTGTAGTTATTTATATGGTGTGTAAAATATTTACACTTGATGAATATGTATGAATATGTAAGGCCCCGCCTTACATACCACTTATTATTGATATTAATCAGAGTAGCAATGTGCAATTTGTCAACACCCGTTTCCATTTTGATATGCGCAGGGCAATAATGAACAAGTTCCATAGGCAAACAGAAAAGTACAGTTATACTGATAATAAGTATTTGTTTACAGACAGTCATTAGCAGAGCAGAAGTCGGTAATAACGACAAATATGTACAGTATGTTCCCAAAATTATTTCACATATAGACATACAACCACTGTATTCATCTTGGGAAATGTGTCCGTCAGTTTCCCTTCTCTGCATCCTTGGCTTTCGAGCCACTGGCACCCGCTGAGACATTTTGATTAGAAAAAGGGGTGAGATTCCAAGGAATCTCAGTAGAAACATACGATCAATATATAAAATGCGAAAATTAAATATGCAATGCACCGTATCAAGTAAAATGAAAATTCATATCATCCGTGTGTGTACACAAAATTCAGGGCCAACTAACCCGTTGAAACCCCTGCATGTACCTCAGCCGAGTCCTTGACTACAGCTAGGTAAGACCAGTGTACCTCAGCTAGGTCCTAGACCACAGCTAGGTAATGTGCCTCCAGCACGTGTTCAGATCACAAAATACAGTAACATGCATCATACAAATAGTCACATAGTATATGAGAGATAGTAGTCCCTACCTTAACCTCTTTCCTGTCTCAAAGGGTTTGCCTCGTAAAACGTGTCAACTATAGGCGTCCAACTCGGTCCTAAAACGTCAAACATACAAGAAATAGGTCATAACCTATCCAAGTATCATTTTAGACACTTCCATAGTGTTTCTTGTGGTTATATTAGCCTATGGTGAAAATTTACCAAAATGCCCCCGGGACCCCGGCCCCGCCGTACCCGGCCCGATGGCACGTTTTTCCAAATTTTTGACTATGGCTATCCTGACGTATTTTCATCCAAGGAATCCATTTCCGGACTCAAAATTACCAAATTCAATGTCAAATTACGAAATTGCCCTTAGCAGCCCTACTTTTAGGGTTTTAGGGGCGTTTCCGTAATTATGCTTTCTCAGCCTTTTCTGAAAAAGTGCCCAACTGTAACCCCACCTATTTTCGCCCACTGAATCCAATGGAATCATCAAATCATTGAAAATCCAACTCTAAGGCCCTCAAACATCCCTGGCCGAAATAATTGGGTTCTCCGGGAAAAATCGGGGTTTTACGATTTCGGCTCCGTAAACACGTTCCTTTATACTCCTACCCACTTTATTAACAATCTAATTGAGTTATAACAACCATTTGAACTAAAATTGGGCAGCATAACCCTTAGATATACACTTTTCCAAAATTAAAAACCAATGGCAATCCGGCGAAATTTCACCGATTAAATTGCCCACAGCAGCCAGAATAGTTAATATACGAAGGTTTGGAAGTTACCTCAAGCTCCAACAAGCTTTTCCCGAAAATGGCAGAAAACCCTAACTTCCAAAAAACCAAATTTTAGCTTTCCAAACCTTAAAGAACAAAGAGGAGTAGTTTAGAGTCGGAGTTATACGCGTTAGGAGCGAAATCGTCGGAGAAATCGGCTTACCTTGTGATTTTTCTTCTCTTTCTCTCTCTAAACTCTCTCAACTTTCTCACACTATGCTCAGGTCTGGTTGGGCACGAAATGAGCTGAGGAAGATGATGTTTATATTTATTTATCATATGTTTTACAATATTTTATTTATTTGTTTTATTTTCCAAAATTTCAAAAATGAACTTATGTACATAAATCCTTATGTACATATAACCATGCTCATTAAGCCCAATAAATATTTCCTTATTTATGCCACATGTAGGAGACACCTAGGGGTCCCTCCCTATGGTCTCAATTGGCTTCACAACTTGTCCAGGTTACGTATACACGTAAAGTCGCAATTTTGGTCAAAATTGCACTTTTTGCTCAAATTTTCCATAAATTCATATTAAATTGACCAAAATATTCTAAATATATTTTTAACCTTTATTTTCCTTAATTAATTGAAATTAACTTCAATTAATTGGAAAATAATTTATTTTGTGCTATTTTGGCAAAATTACGATTTTGCCATTACCTTTCTAATCCAATTTCTTCTTTTATTTTTCTTTCACCAATTTTCATCTATTTTTGGACCAAATATTTTCTCTAATATTCCTTCATTTTTGGACCTTAATATTGGGCTTTTTAAATTACCCAAATTAATTCCATAATTATTTTTGCCCAATTTCCCATGAAATTGAACATTTATAAATTCATAAATTCCAAATTCATGAATATTCACCATTTTATTGAATTTCCCAAATAATTACAATATATTTGGTGAATATAAAATTTGGGGTGTTACAGTTCTCCCCCACTTAAATAAATTTCGTCCCCGAAATTTGCTACACCTGATCAGCCATAAATTCCGGGTAACGTTTCTTTACATTTTCTTCTGTTTCCCATGTAGCCTCTCTGGGTGATAACCCTTTCCAGACAATCTTGACGAATGGAATGCTCTTGTTTCTGAGATGCTTTTCTTGCCGATCGATGATTCGGTCAGGTGTGACTTCGTAAGTCAAATCGTCACGCATTTCCACATCTTCATACTCTATTACGTGTTCTGGATCAGGTTGATACTTTTTCATCTGTGAAACATGAAAAACATCATGTAGTCTGCTCAGATTCGGTGGTAAAGCGATACGATATGCTACAGGCCCAATCTTCTCTAAGATCTCAAACGGACCAATGTATCTTGATTGTAGCTTCTTTGCTTTCAATGCCCTGCCAATACCCGTAACAGGTGATACTTTCATGAATACGTGGTCACCGACTTCAAATTCCAGAGGTTTTCGCCTCTTATCTGCATAACTTTTCTGTCGGCTCTGAGCAGCTAGCAATCTCTGCTTGATCAATTTTATCTGCTCCGTTGTCTGATCAACAAGATCTAGCCCTAGTAATTCCCTCTCAGACAACTCAGTCCAGCATATTGGCGATTGACACTTCCTTCCGTAGAGTGCCTCGTATGGAGCCATTTGAATACTCGAATGATAACTATTATTGTAGGCGAACTCTGCTAATGGAAGGAATTTGTCCCAGCTACCTTTATAATCAAGCACACACGCCCTTAGCATATCCTCAAGGGTTTGAATCGTTCGCTCTGTCTGCCCATCAGTTTGAGGATGATATGCCGTACTGAATCGGAGCTTGGTACCCAAAGCTTCATGAACCGCCTTCCAAAACTTGGAAGTGAATCGTGGATCTCGATCAGAGATGATGTTCTTTGGAATACCATGCAATCTCACAATCTCTTGAATGTAAATTTCTGCTAGTCTATCAGGAGAATAGTGAATGCTAATCGGTAGGAAGTGAGCTGTCTTTGTGAATCTATCGACTATCACCCATATAGCGTCATGGTTTCTAACTTTTGGCAACCCTGTCACGAAATCCATGGTAACGCTTTCCCACTTCCACTCAGGTATCTCAGGATTCGTCAAAAGCCCCGATGGCCGTTGATGTTCGATTTTTACTTTCTGACATGTCAAGCAATGAGCAACGAACTCAGTCACCTCTCTTTTCATTCCCGGCCAATAGTATTGAGCCTTCAAGTCATGGTACATCTTTGTGGCTCCTGGATGCAGAGTATACTTACTCTTATGTGCCTCATCCAAGATTTGTCGTTTCAGTTCTTGTTGCGGTGGAATATAAATCCGCTTCTTGTACCTGACTAGCCCGCTGGGAGACAAGTCGTAATCCTGAGTCTCGCCCCTATCAATCATACCTCTGATATACAACGCTTCATCATCATGTTGTTGGGCTTCTTCAATTGCCGCCCTCAGATCATTGTATATTTGACTGACCCCATTGCCTAATAGAATTTGACTAGACAGATTTAGGTCTCTGAAATCCTCGATCAGTTTTTGCTTATAAATCATTATGGCTGCCACCTGCACTGATTTCCGGCTTAATGCATCAGCGACAACATTAGCCTTACCGGGATGATATTTGATTTCTAAATTGTAGTCTTTCAGCAACTCCATCCATCTGCGTTGTCTCATGTTGAGCTCTTTCTGATCATACAAGTACTTCAAGCTCTTGTGGTCGCAGAACAACTCTACAGTCTCACCATAGAGATAGTGTCTCCAGATCTTTAAAGCAAACACAATTGCCGCTAACTCAAGATCGTGGGTGGGATAGTTCAATTCATGAGGTTTCAGCTGTCTGGATGCATATGCCACCACTCGGCCATGCTGCATCAACACGCATCCCAATCCCTGCCCACTGGCATCTGTATAAACAACATACGTAAACTGTGGATCTGGGATCGTCAGTACTGGTGCTATAGTTAACCTCTGCTTCAACTCTAGGAAGCTCTTCTCACAATTCTCATCCCACACAAAATGTTGAGCCTTCCGCGTCAATTTAGTCAATGGTAAAGCAATTCTGGAGAAATTCGGAATAAATCTTCGATAGTAGCCAGCTAGACCCAGAAAACTGCGCACTTCAAATACAGTCTCTGGTCTTTTCCAGCTCAGTACTGCTTCTACTTTGCTAGGATCAACAGAGACCCCTTGCTGTGAGACAACGTTGCCCAGAAACTTTACCTCTGAAAGCCAGAATTCACACTTGCTCAGCTTGACATAGAGTTGCCTATCTCGCAATATGTTCAACACCATTTTCAGATGCTGCTCGTGTTCAGCTTGACTCCGTGAATACACTAGTATATCATCAATAAAGACTACAACGAACTGGTCCAGATACGGACGGAAGATTCGATTCATGTAGTCCATGAACACAGCAGGTGCATTGGTCAGCCCAAATGGCATCACAAGAAACTCATAATGCCCATATCTGGTCCTGAAAGCAGTCTTCGATACATCTTCTGCTTTGACTTTCAATTGATGGTATCCCGATCGCAAATCGATCTTCGAGAATACACAGGAACCAGACAATTGATCGAGCAAATCATCAATTCTAGGGAGTGGATACTTGTTCTTGACGGTCACTTTGTTCAGCTCTCGATAATCGATACACAGACGTAGGCTTCCGTCTTTCTTCTTGACGAAAAGCACTGGAGCACCCCAGGGTGATACGCTGGGTCGTATGAACCCTTTCTCAAGTAGTTCTTCAATCTGCTTCTTCAGCTCTGCCATTTCGCTTGGAGCCATACGGTATGGGGTTTTAGAAATTGGACCCGCTCCAGGCTTCAAATCAATCGAGAACTCCACTTCCCTATCTGGAGGTAGTCCACCGACATCCTCTGGAAAAACATCAGGGAATTCATTTGCCACAGGGATACTTTCCAAGGCTACACCAGCCTCCGATTGCATAGAGCAAAATACCATGTATCCCTGACATCCCTTCTGCAAATACCTCTCAACCTTAGCCGCAGATAAAAGGTTAAGAGTGATTTCAGTGTCAGCTTGTGGTTGTGGATTCAGATATAAGACTCTCTTCTGCTTACAATCCAACAACACACCATTTGCTGTTAGCCAGTCAATCCCCAAAATTACTTCCAACCCTTGCAGTGGCAAACAAATCAGATTTACAGTTGACTCATGCCCCTCAGCGTTTATCCTGCAATTCAAACAAACATCAGCCGTCACAATTCGTGTGCCCATAGGTGTATATACAACCAAATCATATGGGGATTTATACATATGTAAATTCAATCGTCTCACACAGTCATATGCAATAAATGAATGGCTAGCACCAGAATCATACATAACATGCACTAGACTGCCATTGAGAGAAATCATACCTTGAATCAGCTCCGGAGATTTTCGAGCTTCTTCCTGTGTCAGTGTATAGACCCTTCCTGGAACCCTGGGTCTAGTCCCCTCCGGTTGCTGCTTCTGTGGACAATCTTTCAAAAAGTGCCCTGGCTTACCGCAGTTATAGCAAGTGAGTGGTTTGTTAGGATCCGTTCTAAACGGGGCTCCACTACATGTCTTGCCAGGATGAAATGGCTTACGGTAATACCAACATGTTCCACCTCTTGGGAAACCCTGGCCCCCACGGCCTCCAGCTTGATTCGGCCTCTTATTATCACCCCTAGAAGGTCCACCCTATTCTTTTCTTTTCTGTGATGCACTTCCACTCCCAGAAGCACCTTTATTACCAGTCGGAGTTGCCAGGCTCGACATACGCTTCTCAATGTATCGGCACTCTTCTACCGCTTTACTGAAATCAGTAAAGTGTTGGGAGATCAGTCTGTCCTTGAACTCAGGTCTCAGCCCCTCTATCATCATATCTGAATTCCACTCATCATTGTCATTCAACTTGGCATATGACGAGTAGCGTGACAGTCGGATATACCGGGCCAGATAGTCATCAAAACTCTCCCGGTCGTACTGCTTGATGCTGAGGAACTCTTTCTCCTTCTCTCTCTTGACAGTTGGAGGAAAATACTTCTTGTTAAATTCCTCTTGAAATAGTTCCTAAGTGATAGGAACATTCTTCCCCTTTAGGATGAGGTCCATCCCTTTCCACCAGCTATCGGCATCACCTTCTAGCTTGTATATGGCTAACCGAGCTTTCATCTCATCTGGACATTGCATCATATCAAAAATCTTTTCTAAACGAGCTAACCAGGTTTCCGCTTGTTGAGGATCAAACTTCCCCTTGAACATAGGTGGTTGTTGCTTACTGAATCTACTCAGCCAAGCTTGGATATCCACCTCAGGCTCTGGTGGTAAATCCTCTGGTTGGGGTTCCTCCGGTATTTCTTCATAATTTCCCCACATAAATTCATCCATGCGGTTCTCCAGGTGGTCCTGTCTCTGCTGTACTCCCTGGAGGTCAACTCTTATCTCATTCATAGTTTGCTGTTGTTGTTCCGATACATCTAGGATTCGCTGCTGGATAGGGTCAGGCCTTGGTTCTCCCTCATTGGTACCATGTCTACCACGACCTCGGCCTCGACCTCTACCTCGGCCTCGGCCTCTACCTCCTGGTTGTACCATCTCCATAATTCTCTCTACATGAAATTAGAGAAGAGTAAATTTTGATACAAAAGCAAAGGCATCTTTATCATTTCATAAACGGTCAGGGTACACACATATGTCATACATAGCATACACAACTATTTACAGTAGCTACATAGAAACAAAACATCAGATAACCTATAAACTACTGTACATGACATATTGTTCCTTATTACATTACATTTTCCTATCTGTACCCTCCTCAAAATACCGACTCTAGCTAAATCATTTCTGTCTGTCGGTTCCACCTGTTTGCCCTTGTCTCATAATATGTGCCGGTCAGCTCCGGTCACCCAAAATATACCACGTGGGTCCCACATCAACCTAGATACATATATTTCGATACGAGGGTGTTCACGTGATTCAGGAACTCCCAAAAGTTCCTACTCGGACCTCTCTCTACAATGTCATTCTTCTGTCTGTTCCAGTACGCTGTATCTGGAAAGAAGCCCATAGTAGTATATGCCCAGACCTCATTCGTGAACCTGACTCCCATATCCTCCTGAAGCCTATACATAGTTACCACACCTACCAAGAACATAAGATACTGATCGCGGGGAGTGTCATAGTCCCGTACCGCTCGGATATATTGGCCCTGCAGATAGTGCCACAACTCAAGGTTCGGCTGCAGGTTATACAACACCTGCACTGGCTCTGCCCGAGACTCACGATCGCTCGACTCATCCTCGAGCATCGCCTCTAGATCATCATCAGGATCCCACTCTGGATCCTCCTCTGGATCCTCCTCAGAGTCTTCGTCAGGATACTTATCGGTCTCTCCTACCCGAGACTGCCCTGGAGAAGCCGGCCTGGGTTCAGGTCCAAATACAGGTAGCTGTGGTACACTCTTTCGTGCCGTCCGCCTCATACGAACGCCTCCAGGTCCAAAGTACTCGATGAAAAGCCGCCCGTCTGGTATCCGATGCTCTGGAGGGCTCTGGTTGACGGATACCTCTGACCCCTCAAATGGTACACTCGAACTGGTCATAGGTTCCCTCGAACTGCTCATGATGTCCTGTCCCCAGCAAACAAAACTATATCAGTATACCATTCTGATAATGCTAGAACCGCTTATTAGCTCTGATACCAAAAATGTCAACACCCGTTTCCATTTTGATATGCGCAGGGCAATAATGAACAAGTTCCATAGGCAAACAGAAAAGTACAGTTATACTGATAATAAGTATTTGTTTACAGACAGTCATTAGCAGAGCAGAAGTCGGTAATAACGACAAATATGTACAGTATGTTCCCAAAATTATTTCACATATAGACATACAACCACTGTATTCATCTTGGGAAATGTGTCCGTCAGTTTCCCTTCTCTGCATCCTTGGCTTTCGAGCCACTGGCACCCGCTGAGACATTTTGATTAGAAAAAGGGGTGAGATTCCAAGGAATCTCAGTAGAAACATACGATCAATATATAAAATGCGAAAATTAAATATGCAATGCACCGTATCAAGTAAAATGAAAATTCATATCATCCGTGTGTGTACACAAAATTCAGGGCCAACTAACCCGTTGAAACCCCTGCATGTACCTCAGCCGAGTCCTTGACTACAGCTAGGTAAGACCAGTGTACCTCAGCTAGGTCCTAGACCACAGCTAGGTAATGTGCCTCCAGCACGTGTTCAGATCACAAAATACAGTAACATGCATCATACAAATAGTCACATAGTATATGAGAGATAGTAGTCCCTACCTTAACCTCTTTCCTGTCTCAAAGGGTTTGCCTCGTAAAACGTGTCAACTATAGGCGTCCAACTCGGTCCTAAAACGTCAAACATACAAGAAATAGGTCATAACCTATCCAAGTATCATTTTAGACACTTCCATAGTGTTTCTTGTGGTTATATTAGCCTATGGTGAAAATTTACCAAAATGCCCCCGGGACCCCGGCCCCGCCGTACCCGGCCCGATGGCATGTTTTTCCAAATTTTTGACTATGGCTATCCTGACGTATTTTCATCCAAGGAATCCATTTCCGGACTCAAAATTACCAAATTCAATGTCAAATTACGAAATTGCCCTTAGCAGCCCTACTTTTAGGGTTTTAGGGGCGTTTCCGTAATTATGCTTTCTCAGCCTTTTCTGAAAAAGTGCCCAACTGTAACCCCACCTATTTTCGCCCACTGAATCCAATGGAATCATCAAATCATTGAAAATCCAACTCTAAGGCCCTCAAACATCCCTGGCCGAAATAATTGGGTTCTCCGGGAAAAATCGGGGTTTTACGATTTCGGCTCCGTAAACACGTTCCTTTATACTCCTACCCACTTTATTAACAATCTAATTGAGTTATAACAACCATTTGAACTAAAATTGGGCAGCATAACCCTTAGATATACACTTTTCCAAAATTAAAAACCAATGGCAATCCGGCGAAATTTCACCGATTAAATTGCCCACAGCAGCCAGAATAGTTAATATACGAAGGTTTGGAAGTTACCTCAAGCTCCAACAAGCTTTTCCCGAAAATGGCAGAAAACCCTAACTTCCAAAAAACCAAATTTTAGCTTTCCAAACCTTAAAGAACAAAGAGGAGTAGTTTAGAGTCGGAGTTATACGCGTTAGGAGCGAAATCGTCGGAGAAATCGGCTTACCTTGTGATTTTTCTTCTCTTTCTCTCTCTAAACTCTCTCAACTTTCTCACACTATGCTCAGGTCTGGTTGGGCACGAAATGAGCTGAGGAAGATGATGTTTATATTTATTTATCATATGTTTTACAATATTTTATTTATTTGTTTTATTTTCCAAAATTTCAAAAATGAACTTATGTACATAAATCCTTATGTACATATAACCATGCTCATTAAGCCCAATAAATATTTCCTTATTTATGCCACATGTAGGAGACACCTAGGGGTCCCTCCCTATGGTCTCAATTGGCTTCACAACTTGTCCAGGTTACGTATACACGTAAAGTCGCAATTTTGGTCAAAATTGCACTTTTTGCTCAAATTTTCCATAAATTCATATTAAATTGACCAAAATATTCTAAATATATTTTTAACCTTTATTTTCCTTAATTAATTGAAATTAACTTCAATTAATTGGAAAATAATTTATTTTGTGCTATTTTGGCAAAATTACGATTTTGCCATTACCTTTCTAATCCAATTTCTTCTTTTATTTTTCTTTCACCAATTTTCATCTATTTTTGGACCAAATATTTTCTCTAATATTCCTTCATTTTTGGACCTTAATATTGGGCTTTTTAAATTACCCAAATTAATTCCATAATTATTTTTGCCCAATTTCCCATGAAATTGAACATTTATAAATTCATAAATTCCAAATTCATGAATATTCACCATTTTATTGAATTTCCCAAATAATTACAATATATTTGGTGAATATAAAATTTGGGGTGTTACAGAATTCGGTGGTCACATAGAAATATCATAAAAATACTGATAAAATGCACATGATTATATTACAGAAATCCCTCAAGGTGTATTCACAATAGTTACATACCTCAAATAATAAAAAGGATTTCAAATAACCAATTGTCTTGATTAATCTGCATCGGAATCATCAGTTGCCGGTAAGTACACCTTTCCCCTTGAGCCACTACCTGTTACTGAAAACTATATATATATTTATGGAAATGGTGAGATTCAAAAGAATCTCAGTAGTAACATACAATTAGTCATATAAAATGTGACAAATAAATATGACATACACCATGTAATGTGACATAACAATAACACAAATAACATGCATGTGTACATGAGTCAGGGCTACTTCCCCACTATTCATAAACCTCTATACACACAATGCCCTACTCGAAGATATAGTGATCATATTTCAGAAGATGACATACATAAAGCATAACACATAGTGTATGAAAGATAGAGTTACTACCCGGAATTACCCTTTCCTGCTCTACTTGTCCTTTCAAAATCTTGGTTCCAGCTTAGGCTACTGCAAATTCCTATAAATTAAAGTTATAAGTAACTGGTTATTACTTGAACTATTATTGCCTTTTGTTGGTCATCTATCACAGTTTCAGCAATTTATGCACAGTACAACTCTGCACAGTGCAATTTCATAGTTTTCTAGGAAACTAGCAGATTTTCAAACGGGCTAGTTCTAAAGCCTATATAGAGCTCTCTAAGTGTATTTTCATGAAAAAAATACCCAAAGCTGGTCACTGCTATCACACTTTTCCCAGAAATTCTCTAAACTTTCCCTGTTCCAAATTGCATTCCATAAATAGGGCACAACTTTGAAAAAAATCATATCTCTTAATATACTCATCCAAAAATCATGTTCTACCCACCAAATTAAAGCTCTACATGTCTACTTTAGTCTTGCCAAATTTCATAATTTTTGTACTTTGTTTGATGAACGAAATTCATTACACATCAGACTGCCTCCAGTCAAACAAATCAAATAGCACCTGCCCTTAACTTTATAAATTTTTAGATTTGCATACCAACATCCAAAAATCATGAACACATGTATTCCTATACAATTTTCCCTTATAAATCTAATGGAATCATCAAAATTACAAAATTTCTACTCCTTCTCCTAGTTCTGCATCTAGCTGAAACTTAGGTTCGTAGGAGGGAAGTTGTGTTTTCTTGATTTCTCTTGATTAACCACTTTCTTTTCACTTATAATCACAAGATTAACTACTTAAACACTAAACAAACATAATTCATGAAAATTTTGGCAGCATAACATCTTAGGGTTTCATCATCCAAATTTAACAAACCAAACAAAACCAAGCTAAATTCCACAACAACAACCACAACAATATCATATAACACAAGAGGATCAAAGTTTTGGAGATTACCTATTAATTGCTCACTTTCTCTCTCTAAAATGCCACTGACCCCTCTCTTTTCTCTCTTGATTTAACTTGCTAACCATGATATTTATGGAGGAAAAGAGGTTAGAAGAGGTTTTACACAAGCTAGAAGGTAAGAACAATTGAAATCACAAGCATTTACCTTGGATTTTGCCTTATTGAGTTCTCTTTATGCCTAGGTTCTTTACAGCTCTTTCTCTCTCTATTTCCTTGGCTTTGGATGAAAATATGGAGCCAAGAAAGATATAAGAATGGTTTTATAATATCTCCTTAACTATAAATTATTTTATGCTAATTTTCCATGTGATTTTTCTTTTATGACTTGCTTTTCTTTTACTTAGCTTAGAACAATTCCACATGGCACAAATCCCTTCCTAGCATATATTTTTCCTCCTTTTTTCCAAATTAGCTGAAATATCTAAGAGGGAAAAAGAATATTAATTGTTTTCATGTATTATCACAATTCCTTCCTTTGATTTTTCCTCTTCATCTTTTGTTTTTGGGTCATATCCATTGTTTTCTCTTCCTCCATTTTGCTTGACCAAAATCCATCAAGAAAATGAAGAAAATTTGCTTATTAAATTATCATAGTTTTATATCTTCAATATTGCTTTTAATTTACATTTGTTGACTTTTCAACTCAACTTTTCACTTGGCCACAATTCGTCCATATTGAAGCATAATATGAACCAAGTATTTAAACTCCCTTCTTGCTTCCTCATTTGGATGTCCAATAACACATAAGAAAGGAAAAATTATGGGCTTTGGATTAAATCTAGATAAATGACTATTTTGCCCATACATTTTGTGATTTTCGCACAAGCTGACAGAATTTTCATTAAATTTTGAAAATTCATATATTTATTTCTAGAGATCCAATTGGTATGGTTCTAAAGGCTATGTGACCCTTATTAAGTCTATTTTTAATGAAAAATATAGCCTTTAGCTACCTAGAAGCCCATAATCCCATAATTTCTATTTTTGGAAGCTGTCAAAGAAACTTGCCAATTTTGTTTGGCTAACTTCAAAAATTCATAACTCTTTGCGCACAACTCCAAATGATTTATTTGACCTATCAAATTGAAGCGGGATATGTCTACTCTTATTTTAGAAAATTTCATATTCATTAGATATCATTTGATTATTTAAAACTATCACAAAACTAGATTGCCACCAGAAAAACACACTAGCAACAAAGTTTACTTCCCTAGGACTCTTAGTAAACTAAGGCTTAGCAGTCCACTTGATTCAGGCTTAGCCTCACGCCTCTAATCTTGAAATTTGGGTTATTACAAATACGCATATTAGAATTTAATTGGTAATCAGGATCACTGAATCTAAGAATAAGCATTAAGAATAAGAACAAACTCTGATATTCAGTAAGAATAATGGCTAATAGTCGTGAATGAATAGTTAACCCCTAAATAATTGAAGAGTAACGCTTCTGATGCGTACCTAAAGGGGTATGTAAGATGGGTTTTACATTATCAGCACAAAAGCTTTAACGAATATATACTTCTCTCTAGTTATCTTAACGATTTCCTTTACTTTCTTTTACCATATCTTTATTTGATCTTAATCTATCTAGGATAATCTAAGCATTTATAAAGAATTAGAAACCCTTTTACTGATCATTTTAAACATCAAGTTCCATGGCGTAGATTAGAAATTGTTATTATTTTCTATCTTATTTTTAATTTCCTTTATGATTTCTTTTATATTATTAATATTGTTATTTTAGTATAGCCAGAAGCCATACACCTTGTTAGATCCCATATGTTTTGATGATTACAAAGATTGGACCAATGATATAAAAGGATATGATAACAAATGAATTTAAACAAATTAAATAAATGGCAGACAAAGCATTACTTGAAGTAAATACTGGAGTAATAAAGAAGATCTAAGAGGAAGAGCAAAGGAAGACCATCACTGGCAGTAGTCTATGTTTACTCGAGTGACCACTAGAGTAAGGAACACTGTTACTTGAGTGACTACTCGAGTAATGTTGAAAGAAAATGTTTTCAGAGGCAAAGCAAAGGAAGAGCAATGTTGAAAGGAACACTGTTACTCGAGTGACTACTCGAGTAATGTTGAAAGAAAACGTTTTCGGAGTAATGAAGAAGATCTGAGAGGAAGAGCAAAGGAAGACCATCACTGGCAGTAGTCTATGTTTACTCGAGTGACCACTCGAGTAAGGAACACTGTTACTCGAGTGACTACTCGAGTAATGTTGAAAGAAAATGTTTTCGGAGGCACTGCAAAAATTTAGAGGTAAGTTACTGGAGTAATCTACAAAGTTATATAGACCATTACTCGAGTAACACATGAGAAAAGGCATTACTTGAGTAGCCACTCGAGTAACTAGGTTAAAAATCTTCTAGTAGCTCTCGGCCAAGAAATGCAACACTTTACTCGAGTAGCCACTCGAGTAACCATATGAGAAAAAGGCTTTACTCGAGGGAGCACTTGAGTTATCTGTAGAATTATTTGAAGCATTACTCGAGGGGTCACTCGAGTAATCAGGTAGGTAAACTCTCAGCCAAGATTTGAATGACATTACTTAAGGGAGTAATCGAGTAATCTACAAACTTATTTGAAATTTACTCAAGGGATCACTCAAGTAACTTATGAACAAAAGACATGGCCACTCGAGTAGTCACTCGAGTAATCAGCTTACTAGAGGGACCACCCGAGTAACTTGTAAAGAAAATACATAGCCACTCGAGTAATCTGGTATTTCCAAGTTATGTGATTTATCTTACTCCATGTCTTACCCAAGTAATATCTTATGAAAAATGTTGAATTACTCACTGCCATATTTTTTATATGTTTAATCGAGGGACTACTCGAGTAATGAGCATAATCACTCGAGCAGCCACTTGAGTAAGGCAGTCCATAAATCATTTTTTAATCGAATGTTTATTAATTTGTTATCTATATGATTAACCCTTCATTGCACTAGTATTCTAAGTACATTTGTAAAGAAACAATGAAGAGATCATGCCAGAAGTGAAAAGTCATATAAAAGGTCAAAATGTTTACCTACCGCTACCTACATCAAATGGATAGTTTTCAAATTTGAAAAATAGTCAACCGTTGCTGCGCGACTTTAACGGACATGTTTGAATTGTTTCCAATAGACACTACAAATTATCTATATATATGGAGTATTCAAAGAACATATAACAACAACTGAGAACAAGCAATCATACATCGATCAACATACTCTTTGAGCTTTGTTTTCTTATACTCATTCATTATACTTCAGTGATTATATATTTGCTCTGCGAGACAGTTTTTCATTACAAACTCAATATTTGTTATTGAGACAACTTAAGGTTATGGAACCTTGAGTTGGGGATTTGATTGCAACGTGTAAGGGGGAGCAAATGTCCAGGTGAAGGAACTTGCTGTGTACTGAGGTGCCAAGAACCCACTGAATCTTAGAGAATATAGTGAAACTCTCAAAGACACTCTGAGGACTGAACGTAGGTCAAAGTGGTTGTGGCCGAACCAGTATAACTCCCGGTGTGCACTTCGGTGATAATTCTCTTTGCTCTCAACTACTTTAAATATTCTGTCAATTTTCTTATATGCAACGAAATTTCTGGTATCACCCAATTCAGCCCCCCCCCTCTTGGGTTAAACACTTGCACTAAAACACCTCTAATTTCATATTCTCAAATTATATGACCTGATCTATATTACTTTAATTTCCTATTCTAAAATTATATTTCTAGAAGCCATATTGCTTTAATTTCCTATTATGAAATTATATGGTCAAAAGTCATATTCCTTTAATTTGCTTTTTTGAAATTATATGAACAGAAGTCATATCACTTTGATTTCTTATTTTAATATAATATGGCCAAAAGTAATATTCCTTTAATTCCCAATTACATGACCCGAAGTCATATACCTTTTCATTTTTTATCTTATTGCATAGTTGGAACCCATACATACCTTTTATTCATCCTGAAGATAGATGGCTAGAAGCCATATAGATTTAATTTCTCATCTTAAGATTAATTGGCTTGAAGCCATAAGATTAATTGGCTCGAAGCCAAGAGACTAATTGGCCTAATGAAGCCATAAGAACTAAATGGCCTGATGCTACAAAGTTTTAATTTTGTTGTCATATCTTACTTTATAAATTATTTCTTGTCTTTACGAATTTCATGTTATTATTGTTTATGTTATTATTATTGTTTGTGTTATTATATTGCATTTTTATATTTCATATTTTAAGAATTTCCTTTTTATTGCATTAGTCTAAACCATATGAAATCTTGTGAACTTTGAATTTATGGCTCTTGTTATTACCAGAAAGAACTATTTATCTTATTTGATCCATGATTTTTCTACTACACCATTTGCATGAAGGTCTAAAAACGACCCACTTATTCTTTGCAACAATTTAAAGAAAGGTATAACCACCAGAGGATGGTTATCCTTCTAAAGGCTCATTATGAATGGATGCATCCAATTTA
The DNA here is from genome assembly GCA_963855925.1 of Inga laurina. Classification (NCBI taxonomy): domain Eukaryota; kingdom Viridiplantae; phylum Streptophyta; class Magnoliopsida; order Fabales; family Fabaceae; genus Inga; species Inga laurina. The sequence goes on from OY979710.1 coordinate 12,635,005, forward strand.
CACCTGCAATAGCAACATCATAAAAGAAGTTTAAGAAATATGTTGAATTAATTTCTTGCCTCCATGTGGCCAAATAAAACAATGAGTTTTTGTTGAAAAATCATGAATCCCATCCAATAGGCTCGACTTCATTCATAAAAGTGAATGTAGTAACGAATAAATCTAATAGTAGCCGTGGCCGTGGATGTGTACATGGAAGTGGACGTAGACATGGCAGCGTAGCTGTGGTCGTTATCGTGATGGTTCAAATTCCAACTCAAAGTGGGGAAAGATTGAAATAAATTATGTTGATAAGGATAGTAATTTTGAGTATGGTGATATCGATACTACCTATTTGTATGTTGCTGATTTCTTAGCATAAATTCTCTTTGTCTACTTGAACTACTATGCTTTAATATGTTTAAAGTTGCTACTATCATGTGTATTTTCCTTTTTAATTATATTTTCCCTTTTTTCATAGTTCTTTTAAAGAAAAATGAGTCTTATTGACATCAATCCTAAAGATTTATGTCTCATTGATAATACAATAATCCAACCATACTCAGAAATGCTAAATATTTTTCTTCCTTGGTAATGTGAGAAGCAAATGTTCAAACTACATCTGGCAGTATAAATTTGATTGAAGGCTCCAGAAGAGCTATCATTTTGTTACCTAAAGGAACAAAATTATATATTGACAAGCATTTTATTCTACCAAATCTAAAAAAAAAACTTTTTACGTTTCAAGGATATCTACAAAAATGGATATCATATAGAAACAACAACTGAAAATAATCAAGAATATCTTCATATCGCAAACTTAGTTTCTGGTAGAAAATGCATATTAGAAATATTTGTTGTTTTTTCTTCTGGCTTGTACTATACATTTATAAGCACAATTGAAACACATGTTGTTATAAACCATAAGTTTACATATAATAATGCAAACCAAAATTTTTCTAATGTAAACCAAGAGTTTACTGATAAAAATAATTGAGAATTTATGTGTTCATACCTTGAAGTGTAAACAAATACCACAATCCCATATTTCTCATGTGCTGCATGTTACAAGGGAAAGTTGATTATTCAGCCTCACTAAGAAAAATAGAAAATGAGTCTCTCACATTTATAGAACAAATACAAGAAGATATTTGTGGGCTAATACACCCACCATGCAGACCATTTAGGTACTATATGGTTAACCTGGCATTTGAGAGATTACTTGCTCAATTGATTAGATTAAGAGCACATTACTCTGATCATCCTATCAAGAAAAAACGTCTTGATAGTGGTGGTGAATTTACTTCACAAGCTTTTATTGAATATTGTATGTCCCTTGGAATTGAAGTTGAACATCCTATAGCACATGTTCATACACAAAATGGACTTACAAAATCATTGGTTAAAAAGTTGCAATTAATGGCAAGACCTTTACTCATAAAATGAGTGATTTTGTTAAGTTGTTATCACATTTCCCTCTACATACATGATATGGGATGACTCACTATTTTTAGATAATTTTGAGAAATATTTTAATATATTTGGGGAGTTATCTATATTAAATTAAAGGGATTTACATGAGACCTTGATAAGATATCAATTTGGAGCATGATTTAGGAGATTTAATCATAAATATAAAAGTTTAGGATAAAATAATAATATTGATAATAAGAATAATAAATCAGAATTATGAGGAAAAAGAGAAAATAAAATAAACTTCAGTTTATCATCACCATCTTCTTCTTCTTCTTCTTCTCTCTTTGTTTTTATTTTTTTTATCTTTTCTTTTTACAATTTTATCATATCACGTCTACAAAAGAGATTTGAGGATTTCTCACGCACAATCGCAATAAAAAAGGGGGGCAAAGACAACGAACAACGGAGAACTTCACCATGGGACGACCTTCTTCAAGAATAGGCTAGAGTCAAGATCAGGGTGAGAACTCAAGAACGAATAGCAACTGGGTTGGAGAGATTGCATACCGTCTTCAAGATCGAAGGTTGAAACGCCAGTGACAGAGTCTCGCTTCTTCGGCGAAAGTGAGAGCTGGAATCCTTCTTCTTCTTCCTTCAATTGTGAGAGCTTGAACAAGGGAGGTGGAGAGAGAGGTGATTGCTAGCTGAACTGAAGTTGTCACTGTTGTAGCCTTCTCACCAAGGTCCAACGGTTTTGGGGAGAGGAATTAAAGTACAGTTAAGCTTCAAGAACCCACACAGAACCCACATCCTCTGTTCTTGCTCTTTTATTGAGTAGTTTTTCATCTCTCTTTTCTTTATGCTGGGCTCTAGAATGGTTTATTGCTGTTCTGGGATTTGATTTTTGATTTTGACGAAGAACATGAGTAGCTAAATTTCTTATTTTAAGATAGTTTTAGACTATTGGATGGATTAAAACTTATGTGTTGATTTTATCTCATGCTTAATTCTTCTGGGTGATTGGTTACTGTTGGGTTCAATTAGGTGATGCTTGAGAAAGTTAATTTAATTGTAGAACTTAGATAAAATCGTTCTAAACTTGAAATTTATGAGTTAAATGGATGATTCATTAATAGAATAGAGATATATTTATTAGGCTAGCATTGTCTAATTGAGGTTGGAGCTTAATAGGTATTTTCGTTAATTAGGACAAGAAATTGTGCATGTTAATTGAGAATACAAAAGAAATGATTTTGACTTGAGAAAGCTTTATCAATTATTTTTGAACCTCTAACAAAACATATTTTCTTTAATAATTTCAGAAGGATTTAAACTAGTCTTATGAAGACCAATAGGGATAAGTAATCTTAGGTTCCTCCTTTCTTGAAGAAAAATCTTAACTTTAAAATTCTTAAATACTCTTTTCCTTAAACAAATTAAATATTAAAACATTCTTACCCAACCTAATTGAGAATTTAATTGAGGTAATTAATTCATTTTTGTCATAGTCCTTGTGGGAACAATCTTTTTATATTACTTGAGATCCACACAATTGGCTCGAGTTATTGAAATATACTTGATTGCCCCAATGATTGTATTTTGTTCAAAAAAGAATATGAATCGTGAACCGATTGTCCTCGGTGTTGTGCCTCACGCTACCAAGAGAATTGAGAGAGTCTAAAGAAGACGCTATGGAATTTTTTCAATTATACCTAGATTTAAATGTTTGTATAGTGATAAGTAAAATATTTGCATATTTTTTTCCCTTATATGATGCTTTTTTGGATGATATTTGAGCTTAATTTAATGAATTTGGGTGTAATTAATAAATAAATAAACATTTTGGCATAAAATAGAAGTTATCAAAAAATACTAAATTTTAACCTTGTTTCAGTTTTCAGGCAGTATCTGAAGCTCTAAATGTCATATTGAGATGTTCTTTATATAGATAAAATGCTATAAAAATTTCTACAACTTTTATGTTGAGGCCAAAACTCAATTCTGTCTTCAAGAGATTCAAATTTTGATTAGAAGTTGAGAACGTGGATTTATCCAAGTCTGACCTTTGCCCACTGATTTGACCATAACTTGAGGTGCAAATGTTGAAATGAGGAGCTCTCAAATGAGTTTTCAAGCTAAGATCCAGATCTAACACTTTCATGAAGACAAAGACATGAAAATCCACCATTTTGACTATCAAAATTTGGTTGAAATCAAGAAGCATGGCTGCCACAAGGTCAACATTGGTGTCCTAAAGTCAATATTTATACCTAACAAGTGGAAATCTTTGCACCCCATTCATCTATAAATAGAGGAGTAGAAGACACAAGGAAAACCACAATCTTAGAGTTTAATTTCATGTATTGTATTGTTTCTTACATGCCTCCATCTTGGAAGGCTTAGGTAGACCTCCTTCATGGATGGTATAAGTTGTCACCTATATGGAAGGTTTTACCTCCTATATGGAAGGCAAGATTTTTCCTTTTTCATGCATCTTGTAGTTGTATCTTTATATTTTAGAATTTAACAATTAAGTTTTATGCAATGTTTATGAAGTTTTCAATTTATTTTGGTTTTATTTTAATTTCATCATAAGTTAAATTTCTATTCTCCTAAGGTGAAGATAAAGCTTACTAATAATGGATTGAATCTTAACTTATTAAATCTAGTTTTAATTTTTCCTTCATGATTTATTTTCATTATTGTTCTTAATCCTTTCAATTGATTAGACATCTTTTGAATGATTTCAATTTGTATGTTGAGACTGGAAGGAGATGTATGTGTGTAGATCCTATAATTAAAACCATAACTTGCACATGAAATAGGGATATATTCGTATGAGTTGTGTAGTCTTAATGAGTTCTATAAATCTTAATACATGATTAATTGTCTTAATTCATATAGGGATATATTAGATTAGCAATTAATTATAAAATTTCTTGAACTTGAAAGAGGCTAGTAATTAAATTAGGAAAACTTAGCTGTCAATCATGTGGAATAAATTGGACTAGAATATAGAGGTGATTTAATCTGAAATTTGTTAAGTGAAATCTGATCCCTAAGGCTTTTTCTTATAGTTGTTTTAATTTCAATTGCATTCATATTTAATCATTTTTATTTGAGACTCTCAATCACCAACTAATCAATTGACTAAATAGAATTAATATTTTCAATTTTGGTACATAGTGATCAATCCTCGTGGTAACGATACTCTACTTATCTCTATATTACTTGTTTACAACAGTGTACACTTGCACTTTTTAATAAACCATTTACACTTGTAACATATAGCAATGCACATGATGTGAAACTTTTAAGGTGGCATGCGGATTAAAGGATTCAAGCCAGCATGCTTCAACATCCTACTAATTTTGTGAAATGGAGTAAGTTTGACTTTGAGTATCCTAAATTTGCTGAAGAACCAAGAAACCTTTGCCTAGCATTGGATACTAATATGATGAACCCATTTAGGATGCAGAGTAGAACTCATATTATATGGTCAATTATGTTATCTATATATAACCTCACTCCATGGCTCTCAGTGAAAGGGAAGTATATGATGTTCTCAATTCTAATCTTAAGGCCAAGGCAACCGGGGAATGACATAGATGTAGACCTTGCTCCACTAATTAAAGACTTGAAGAAGTTGTGGAGCAAAGGGGGCTAGTATATGATGCTCACAAGAAAGAAACATTCAATATGAAGGCCATATTATTTGGAACAATCAATGACTTTCCTGTGTATGGTAATTTGTCAGGGCGTAGCATTAAAGGTCAACTTGGATACTCGATTTGTGAAGAGAGTACACAGTCGATCAAGTTGAAGCATGGTATAAAGAATTCCTATATGAGACATCGCACATGGTTGCAGAAGTATCATCGGTTTCGCCGTATGAGAAAATACTTCAATAGGAAATTAGAGGAAAGGATGGCACCTGAACATTTAACTAGTGAGGAGGTTTTTGAAAAAACTAAACATATAAATTGTAAATTTGGGAAGCCATTTAGGAAAATTTTAGGACAAGCGGGTAAAAGAAAATGTCTATTTTTTTATCTTCCATATTGAAGTTCCTTGAATGATAGACATTTTCTAGATGTCATGCATATTGAGAAAAATGTGTGTGACTGTCCTTTTGGGACATTAATCCATATTCCTGGGAAGATGAGGGATGGCATAAATACAAGACTAGACATAGTTGAAATGGGAATAATGGAGGAATTGGCCATGAAGGAAAAGGGATCTCATACATTCCTTTGGGTAGTGGCTTTCACACTATCTAACGAAGAGAAAAACATTTTGGTGAGTTTCCTGCTGTAGTGAAAATGCTAGAGGGCTACCCGTCAAACATTAGCAACCTTGTGTCAATAAAGGAGCTTAAGGGTTTGAAATCACACGATTGCCATGTGTTGATGGAAAACCTTATTGCGGTAGCAATATGAGGTATTTTACTTGATAAGGTGCAAGCTAAGATCATGAATCTATGTTTCTTCTTCAAGTCACTATGCAGTAGAGTTATTGTAATATCCCGAATTTTAGGATTGGAACCTTGGGAATAAGCCTAAATTAAGTGAACTCCTAAGTCCCGATTTATCAGGAGCCCCAAATTTATTCCCTAATGTTTCTTACCAGGCAAAAGTAGACATCATGAGCTTTAATTTGATAGGTCATAAGAATTATTTGACACTATATACAAAAAGATATGAATTTTTTAAATTAGCCCAAAAAAACTACAAATTTTCTAGAACAACATTAAAATATTTAAATTCTGGGATTTTTGTGATTCTAGTTGGCTGAAGTTTATATTTTTCCTTGAAACTAGACTCAATAAGGGTTTTATAGCCTTTGGAATCACCCCAATTTGATTTTTCTAGAATTAATTATCATTTTTCCAGAATTAGTTATGATTTTCCAAATTTGGGCTGAAAATCTGCAAGAAAATCTAAAAAAAAGAAAAAGAAAAATGTAATGGCAAACTTGTAATTTTGCTAAACAATTGCTAAAATTAATTATTTTCCAATTAATTGAAGTTAATTTCAATTAATTAAGGAAAATAAATGGGAAATATATATTTAGAATATTTTGGTCAAATAAATATGAATTTATGGAAAATTGGAGCCAAAGTGCAAATTTGACCAAAATTGTGACTTTATGTGTATACGTAACTTGAACAAGTTGTGAAGTCAATTAAGACCAAAGCGAAGGACCCCCTAGGTATCTCCTACATATAGCATAAAGGAGAAAATATTAGTTTGGCTTAATGAGCAAAGTTACAAGTATATAGGGTTTATATACATAAAATTAGATTTTTGGACTTTTGGAAATTGCTAAATAATTGGATTATGACATAAGCATAAGATAAAAGAAACTTTATCTCTTTCCTTTGGCTCATTTCCGACATGAAGATCAGCCAAGGGAGTGAGAGAAAGTTTGTGATGTTCTAGAGAGAGAAAGGGAAGAAAACTCGCAAAGTTCTTGAAACTCAATTTTCCTTGTTAAGAAGGGCTAAGGTTCAGCCATATCAAGAAAAATCCAGAGGGAGCTTGAGGATCGAATATGGAATCCAAGTTGTTTGCACATAGATCGAGGAACTATTTCTATTTAGCAAAAGGGACATAACGTAGGGAACTTACCTCTCCTTTGTGTGTATGATATTTGTGCTAGTGTATTTATGCATGTTATTGCTTTGCTTAATTATATGAAACATATATGAATGATTGAAAATCTGTTTCTGTTTATGTTATGGCCATAAGTATGTTGTCTGAAATATTGAGCACGCAGATATGTAATTGTGTAAGCATGAGTTATGTAATGCAAGCATATCATGCATTAAGCACTTATCTTGCATTCATATTGGTACTATTTTTTTACTGAGATTCTCATGAATCTCACCTTCCCCTACCAACAAATTAGACAGGTGAATACAAGAGGTGTATTGAAAGCAGAGAAGAGAACTACATGGGAGGAATGCAGTGGTAGAACGAAGACGAAAAAATGTCTCTGTTTCACTAGAACAGGTTTAGATACTCTGGAGACCTATGCAGCTACTAGGTTTGTAAATATTCTGTGCAAACTACTATGGAGAATTTCTGTAATCATGCTCATATAATTAGTATATTTATGCTATTCATGTATTGCCCACCAAACCCTATATCATTTTCTGGGAATACTCTGGTAAACATAAAAATAAGATAAGGGTGTAATAGTTATTGACCCCAAAAAATTGTCAAGGTTACAAACATGTATTGTGACTACATTATATGAGCTAGAGATATTTTTTCCACCAGCTTTCTTTGACATAATGGCGCACCTAACTGTTCACTTAGTTAGAGAGGTACAACTGTGTGGCCTAGTTTATATGAGAGGGATGTACCCAGTCAAGTGCAAGATGAAAGACTTGAAAAGGTATGTTAAAAACTGGAGCTAGCTAAAGGGTTGCATTGCTGAATGATACATTTGTGAAGAGGTTCCTGAATTCTATACCGATTACTTAAAAGATGTATGTGATATTGGCCTTCCTGTGTCTCGGCATAAAGGAAGGAGATCTGGACAAGGGTTGTTAGGAAAGAAAGTTATCCTTATCTCAAACCAAAAATGGGAGCAAGAACACCTATATATATTTTACAATTCCAAAGAGACTGATAAGTATATAGGTATTCATATGGATGAGCTTAGGAGGAAAAACCCTAATAAAGTGTAACAGAGTTGATATGCTAAAGAATATAATAAATAATTCAAAGCATGGTTGAAGTAGTATGAGGAATACAAGTACAATGTTGATCATAATTCAGTTCCTAAGAAAGTAATGTCCTTCACACATGGTCCGAACAGGCATGTGCTTTCTTTCTCAAGCTACATCATCAATAGATACACCTTCTATACTAAAGAGTGGGATGCCTAGAGCAAAATGAAAAATAGTGTGTAATTGTTGTTGCACCATGAATGTATCAAATGAAAAAGATAAGAATAATTTCTATGTGAATATGTCATACTTTGGGGTGGTTGAGCACATTTAGATAGCAATCATATATAAGGCTCTTCTTTATACCATGCATGCATTAAGTGCACATTTCAGGTTTGGTTATTCAAGTGAAGTGGGTTGACAATAATAATGCTTTGAAAGTCAATGAGTTAGGATTGATACAATTGAATTTCGACAAGCAAGGGTATAAAGAAGAGCCTTTCATTTTGGCTTCTCAAGCAAAACAGGTGTTCTATGTTCCTAATCCTTTTAATAAAGAATAGTTTATTGTTTTATAGGATGTAGGAGGTGAATAGAATCCAGTTGAGGATGATCCCTTCCAAGGGACATCACTTGAAACACAATTCAATAAGGATGATACTTTGTACGTTAGACATAACCATAATAAAGGAATTTGGATTTCAAAGATGGAGAAGTTGCTTCACAAATTAAAGAAAACAATTGTTACTAAAAAGAGCATTATAATTATTAAGATTAGGAAAAGAAAAAAGGGCACTTGATCATGTAAATTCCCTTACCTTTATTGCTTTATTTAATTATGGTTTGTATTAATCATTGCTTGATTTAAATGATCTTAATGATGATATTGTTTTTTTTGTTTGTCAACTTGTTATAAATAAATCTTCCTTTTGATACATGGTTCCAGTAGTGATTGTCATCCGTTGCTTGGTGTATAGATCTATTCAGCTCCCTATGTACATGCACTTTTTCGGTATTGTTATTGATGTACTCATAATTGTATAGATAGTACTGGGGGATCTATTTTAATTTGTTGGCACTTATTGGAATTAGTTATTTTGTATATCGTTATACCTTCAGCTAAAACTGGATCTGTTTGGGTGTTTGGTGTATATATATATTATTTTTGTAGGTGGATTTACAGAGGGCTCATCGAAAGTGAGCCCCCTAATTTTTTAAAAAAAATTGGTCCCTCATACCTCACAGGTATTCACCAATAACTGTCAAGTATTACACAATATATCATGGTTATTCCAAATAACCGTCAAGTATATGTTATATTTTATGGTTATAGACCAAGAACTATCCACAACCGTTAAGTATTGTACAAAATATTTCACGATTTTTTGTGAACAATCTTTGAATATTGTTTACTATATTTCACAGTCATTGACTAAGCACCAAGAAATACAGTGCTCTATAAATAACATTTGTATTGAAACAATCGTGAAATATATGGCCCTATATTTAATGGCTTACAACCGTTAAATATAAGTATTTTGCGCTTGGATATATGTAAAAATAACCGTGAAATATAGACAAATCTATAGCAGTGCATGAACTTATCGGCTATGAAGATGTTGGGTTTTTTATCTGATCCACATGATGATAAATCACAAATAGGGTATTTATTCACAAGTGGTAGCACAACTATTTCATAGAGGACTATAAAACAAACTATATCAGCCATATCATCTAATCATGCAGAAATTCTAGCAAAACATGAAGCAAGTTGAGAATGGTTATGGTTAAGATCAACAATACATCACAAAAGAACTACTTGTGGTTTATCTCCTAGTAAAATGACCCTAACAATACTATATAAGGATAAGATTGCATATATTGCCCAACTAAAGGAAGGGTACATCAAGGGAAATATAACAAAACATATTTCACCAAAATTCTTCTTCACTTGTGACCTTCAAAAGGGTGGTGAAATTGATATTCAGCAAATCTATTTAAGTGAAAATCTAGCAGATTTATTTACCAAGTCACTTTATGATACAATCTTTGAAAAGCTCATTCATGACATCAGAACTCACAGGCTCAGAGACATCAACCGATGTTGTCAAGAGGAAAAGTTGATATATGTTCTACTCTTTTTTCCTTGTCTATAGTTTTTCCCACTGGGTTTTCTAGCAAGGTTTTTAATAAGGCAGCTCTATCAAGTGTATCAATAAACAATGTACTCTTTTTCTTCTAGTAAGTTTTTGTCTCACTGGATTTTTCTTAATTGAAGTGTTTTTAATGAGGCACATGTTTAATAATAGATATCTAAGGGGAAGTATTATGAATATAATATTTGTGGATATCCATATCCCCCATTATTTCCTATATTCTCCAATTATTTCATATGATTATGGAATCACATTAATTGTAAATTAGAGAATTGTGCCTATGAATAGAAGGCATATATAATGTATTTCACACATCAGTAAATAGTAAATGAGAATTACTCTTTCTACTCATTCTTCCTTTCGCTTCTCATCTTAACAAGTAACATATTCTTCAAAAACGTCATCATTTATAGACTAAGTGAAAGCTAAGTATGAATATATACAATGAGGCTACCCACGATACTCCCTCCGGTCCCTACTAAAATGCACTTTCAATGTAACCAATTTATATCAATTAAGGAATAATTGTTAACTCATTAAATTTATCTTAAATTGATAAAAAAATTTAATTTTTCAATTTACCCCCTATTAATGAGATTTTAAATTTGAGAAAGAAATATGATATATTCACATTTAAACATTAATTATTGGGACAAAATTGACCAATAAGCATTAATTATTATCCATGTGATTTGCATTATGAACCAAATAATCTTTCTAAAAGGAACTATATAATTGGGATTGGAAGAAGTAATTTAGATAAGTCACTAGTATCTCTTATAAATAAAAAAAAAGATGTCATCCATAAAACAAGCGACTAATCCATAAAAGTATTATTATATAGCAACATGCTCATCACCAATTTGGATTGACTTGATTTTTGCTACTACTAATCCATAAAAGCATCATTATATAGCATGCTTATCACCAATTTGGATTGACTTGATTTTTGCTAACTTATTGCCTTGATGGCTTACACCGGTCTTTGTAATTTTTAGGAACCAGTATCAGTGCTCTTCACAATAATGAGCACTAAAAGCTATTCACCTTTGCGGATCGTTCAGATATAATTTGAATAGTTTAGAATGCTTTTTTTCACTTTTACCCTTTTTTCCAAAAACAATTTATTTTAATTTGCACAAAATATAAAATAAGGATAATCTCTTAATGTTCATATTTTCAAAAAATGATTTTTTGATATAAAAATTATTAATTGAAAATCTTAAATCTAGAATATTGAAATTTTATATGGGCTGAGTAAATCTCACCATAATAAATAGTTCTAGGTGCTCATCATTATGATGAGTACTAAAAATGGTTCTTAATTTTTGTGATTATTTTAATTTTATGTCTAGCATCACTCATTTACTATTCTTGTTTGAAAACCAAAACGTGCTTTATGAAACCACTTTGAGAAATATTTTAAAAAAGACTTTGAAAATTGCTTTTATCATAATATATATATCTCTATTACCCTTATCTATCTGAAGGAAGAGAGGTAGTGATGCTCTACTGGTAATCATTCTTTAGTTCATTATTGAAACCTCTCTTTAATATTTCTTAGCATAATTCACTATTATAAATTCCGTCATATATAACGCTTGACAAAAAATAGTTATAGTGGATAAATGTCATGTATGTCGAGGCAGAGCTCGCGCAAGAATATATAACGGTTAAAAGTAACGATTAATTATGCTCACATCATGTATTGCAAAGTGGAATTCACAAAAACTCAAAAGTAACAATTGTAGTTAATAACCGTAATTTACTTAGTGAAAAAATGACGGTTCTTTTGAAACAATCATCATGTAACCCTTACAAGCAATTTGATTTTCAACCTCTTATATCATCAAAGAAAAAACATAACGGTCTTCAAAAACAACCATCATGTAACACTTTCAAACAATATGTCTTCCCCAAGTACCATTTCATAGGTCATAACCCTTCATAACATTGTCAGAACTTCATAAGTCAAAACCCTTCGTAACATCCGTTAGGCATCTATTTAAACTCACTTATTTCTTGTGATTCTTACTACTTTTCTTTATCGGCCTTCTCCTTCCCTCCTTAATGATGTTAAGATCCCAACGACCTCCTCTTTCGTAGCCACCCCCTCCTCATCCTCCTTCGCCTCCTCCTAAAATGGAGGCTCTGATGCAAATGTTGGCAGGCTTTGACTACCACACAAGGCGTCTCACAGCATACACCAACAAGCTAAATATGAAATTGAATCTCATACTTCATCAAAATGAGGTTGAATATGACTTACAGTCAGACCCTTCTCTTCTTCCTCCGATGATGAGAATAAGGAGGAGGAGGAGGACGGCAGTGGGGGTGATGAATGGACACTACTATTGTATTTTTAAAATATTAAAAAAAACAACTTCGTACTTCACATTATTAATTAATAACCATAAAGAATTCTTGTAACGTGGTTACAAATAACATCAACATACTTAACGGTTCTAACTTAATAAATGTTGATTAAAGCTTTTGAAACCTTTCCTCTTCCCGGCGCTGGATCTGGGTGCCTCTTCATTATCTAATGATTGTACCCTTTCATTAAGTCCTGTTTAACTTCCAACATGTGCAATGATGGTTTTTTTCACATCCCTTCTAGATGTCAATTTAAACTCCCTATTGCCATTTGTTTTTCCTACACTTTCTTCATCATCATCCTCTTTGTTCACTCAATTGACAAGATGAAACACCGTGCAGATGAATTGTGTAAAGCCCCGCCTTACATACCACTTATCCTTGATAATAATCAGAGAACCCATCGCACAGTTCAGTGGGCACATAGAAATTGTTAGAACTGGCCAACACCCAAGAGGGCGGTGAATTGGGTGTAAGATAAAAACTTAATAACTTTAAAAAAAACTTTTCATATCTTATGAAATCAATATGTATGGAAGTATGAGACCACAAGTAAGCATCTAAAACATATATATTGGAAATATAAGAGCTTAGGGAAGAGACGATGCAAACTGTGATTTATTCTGGTTCGACCCAATCCACGATGACCTACATACAGTCCCCAAGCTCCTCCTGAGATTTTCAATTCACTATCTTCCTCAAGTTTAACCGGGTACTTGAGAACCACTACAATCTCACAAGTTTAATTCGGGCACTTGTGAAGCCTTTACAATTCTCGTACTGAGTTACTCCCCCTTACACACCGTAAGGTTATAACCGAGTTGTTCCCCCTTACACACTGTAAGGATACAACTTTGATGATAAAATTACAATCAATCTTCTCTCTCAGATGTGAATAAGATAAACACTGAAGTACAATGCAAATAATCGCTCTCTCAAATATACATGATATGGAAAATAGATAAGAACAGAGAGTAGTTGGGTTGGAGTAGATGATTCATAATCTTTTCATGTTTCTCGTTCGTGTTGTTGTTGCTCTCTACTTGAATCTCCTATATTTATAGTTGAGTAGGATATGACCGTTGTGATTATTTCAACTTATCTGTTGAGTCCCATTGCTTCGTTTACCCGTTGCTTGAATTTGAAAACTAGCCGTTGCGAATGTTGACGCTCTGCTTTCATAAAGTCAACTTTTGTCTCTTTGTATCATCTCTTCATTGTATTCCTAAAGAAACACATTAAACACTAATAAAATAAAGTGTAAGAGTGATTGGAAGCAAAAAGAGTAAGTTTCATAATTAATCCCATGATTTTTGAAAGCTTCAGTATGTTGTTTTGTTCTCTTGGGAAGCATTACTAGAGTGGTCACTCGAGTAAGCCTGGGTCATTACTCGAGTGAGCCCTCGAGTAATCCCGTTCAAAATCTGGTCGAGAGTAACTGCTTCTTTGTTTCTCTGATTACTCGAGTGATCCCTCAAGTAATGGATCAAATAACTCTACAGATTACTCAAGTGATTCCTCGAGTAATGTACTCCTCCATATCTGGTTACTCAAGTAGTCCCTCGAGTAAAGTCTGTCATTTCTTGGCCGAGAGCTACTGGATAATTTATTCTCTAGTTACTCGAGTGATCCCTTAAGTAAGCTCTTAAATAACTTTGCAGATTACTCGAGTGGTCCCTCGAGTAATGTTATTCAAATCTTGGCCGAGAGCATTTCCAACTACATTACTCGAGTGGTCCCTCGAGTGAGGTTTCAAATAATTCTGTATATTACTCGAGTAAGCCCTTCAAGTGAATTCTTGATTTTGATTTGAAACATGGAAAATTATATATCATCAGAAAGCCCTCATCATCTACATTCCAATGCAACAAGAATCACCTATAAACTCATTTTGTACAGAAAGTTATGATCCAAAGAATATCTTCTGCATTTAGACAATCTGAAATCACGAGCATCAACTTCCAGAAGGCATAGCTCTTAGTATATAACTTAAAATATGGCAAATTATATATCCATGGAAAGCTTTTTAAGTCTAGTTTCATATGGCACCAGTTTCATCTCAATCCAATATGTATTTTGAGAGTTATGTTCAAAATTCCAAACCATGTTATGGTAAAAGAAGCTGATTCATATGTCAACTTCAACAGATCATATCTCTCTCATCTGAACTCTTTAATGTGATCTTGGTGTTCATAGTTAGTATTGGGAGTTTAGTTTAATATGACACCATTTTCAGTTCAATCCGAGGTATGGTTAGAGAGATATGCCCAAAATACCGAACCTTTATCCTGCCACGCGAAAACAGAGTAGTATTACTCGAGTGGTCACTTGAGTAATCTTCAAGTAACTTTGCAGATCACTCGAGTAGCCACTCAAGTAATCACCTCCAAAATGAGGCAGTTCTATATTACTTGAGTGATGAATTGAGTAATCATCCCCGGATGTACCATATCTTCCGTATACATCATTTTAGCTTCGTATTGACCCATTCCAACCTCCGGTATCACTTCTAAGAGCTTGGATCTTGATATTCTCATGTGATCTTGCAAGTTCTTCTTTCTTCAATCTCTTTTTTCTTGTTTGCCACTTGATGATCATTCTTCATAACCTAACTAGATATCTTCTTGAATTGATTATCATTCTTCATAACCCAATTAGATGTCTTCTTGAATTGATTATCATTCTTCATAACCCAATTAGATGTCTTCTGAATATCTTTAATCTTCTTCTTTCTTGGCTTGACTAATCTACAAGATATCCAACATTAAATATAGTAGTTAGTTAATGAAGATAATAAGTATGTCATACAAACTTTTTGCACTTCAATACTTGACATCTATATTTGACATCATCAAAACTAATCATATCTAACAGAAATAGCATAGATATACTGATATTAATGATACAATGTACTTGATTATATTCAAGAATTCTCATATAGGGTATTGTACAGTAAATTACAAACCTTAAACTTACTAAAAAGTCTTCATATAACTAACGTCTTCACTCGATCTTGATTGGAACCTTCAATTTCCAATAAATATAATCATGCCCTCAGAGCCGTTTTCTGCTACTGCAAACATTATACATTATTAGAAAAGGTAAAATTCAAACAAATCTCAGTAGTAACACACAATTGATCATATAAAATGAGAAATTAAATATGTCATACTCCATGTTATATAACAAATTAAGAACAACATCATGGCATGTATACATGAGTTAGGGGCTCAATCCCCCACTACCCATAAAACCTCAGTTGGTTTTTACTCTACAACCAGGTACACCTCAGTCGGATTCTTGCTCAACAACCAAGAAGTGTGCCTCCACACACAAATTTCCCTCCTCGGAAAAACCATGTTCATTAATTATATCACAGAAGATGGCATACACAAACATATAAATATTGGCAAAATGTATGAAAGATAGAGTTACTACCTGAAATAGCCCTTTCCATCCTAATCGTCTAATTGTCTTGATCTGACTCAGCCACAACTGTTCAATTCTAAAATTCCAAGTTTACTAGAATTATGTTAATACCCATTCATTTACTACTCTAAACTCTTTTAAACTCATTTTGTTGGTTATCTTTGCTCAAAACTGCAAAATTACCAAAATGCGCCCCTAAGGACCCGATCTCATTGTACTTTTCCAAAATTTTGACCTGATCTATTCCTATATAATTTCACCTAAGGAATCCATTTTTGACCATGGAATTACCAAATTCACTGCCAAAAGATGAAAATGCCCTTGGCAGCCCCTAACTTAGGGTTTTTGGGACAATTTTGCCATTACACATTCCAAGGCTTTTCACAGTTCATGATCAACATGAACCCTACACAATTTTCCCTTATAAACACAATGGAATCATAAAATTGATGAAATTCCAACTCCTTGCCCCTATTTTCATGTCTGGACAAAAATTACACAAGAAAGTGAAAAATGTAGTTTTCATGATTTAATCCTTAAAGCTCATTCCTTTTCACTCCTAATTACTTGTTGATCCTTTTAAACACTTATTAAACATGATTTGGGAAATTTTGGGCAGCATAACTCCTTAGGCTTTCATCATTCCAAAGTTACAAAAATAACCAAAACAACCACAAATCAAGCCAATAATCACAACAAAAACATCACATTATCAAGAGAATCAAAGTTCTTGAGATTACCTTTTATTTCTCTTCTTTCTCTCTCAAAAAAATGTCCTCTCTCTCCTCCTTGTTGCTCTTGATATTGCTTGTTAAACATGTGTTTTAAGAAGGAATATAGATTAGAGAGAGATTCCCATGAATTTAGAGACAAGAACAAGTGAGATTTGCTTGCAAACTAACCTAGTTTGTTTCTTAAACTTGAGCTCTTCTCTTTGTCTTCCATATTCTCCATATTTTCGTGTGACTCCTCTCTCTCTCTCTCTCTCTCTCTCTCTTATTTCAGAAGTTTGACTGAATATGAGGCCTTGGAAGAGATAAGAAGACTTTATTAAAATATCTTCATCCACTTCCTCTCTTTAATATATTTAAATGGCAATAAACATGTGCAAATTTCTATTGGATCATCACCTTTTCTCTAGCCATATACTTGGCCGAAAGTGTGTCTCAAGAGGGAGTAAATATATTGTAACATCCTGGATTTTAATCAAGGGATTATGACTTCAAATGATGTAATTAATGTTAATTAATCATATTTGAAGTATATGTTGTGTAATGTGATAATAAGATCATTATTCATGATTTAATAAGTATTGTGCTAAACAGGGGTAAAACGGTAAATTTACCAACCGTCTGGTTAGTTATTGATGAGAAAACCCTTTAGTAATCATGATCAATGGTTGAGATTGAAAGATCAAGGGGTGGAATCAAGTATGGAAGAGGATTGGTGAAATCATGGTAAGGGAGCTTGAGATGGTGCCAAGTGGCAAGTTGTGGACTCTTGGATGAGTCAAATATTCAAACACTCTTCTCTCTCTCCCTAGTCGGTTGTGTGTGTGTGAAGCCATGAGATCATCATCATCTACAACTCACTCTCTCTCACTACTCTCTCCATTTCCGGCGAATTTACTAAGTAAAGAGAAAGAAAGGGCTTGAATTATAGGTGAGTATTTGACTCTAAATGCTCACTTTGCTTTCATTAATGTTGTTCTTATGGTCAAGAGCTATATTTCCATGATTTCAGACTTGGGATTGGTGGTGTATGACAATTTGAGAAAATTCGAAAGTTGAGGAATCCAAGTTCTGATTTCAGCAAGTTAAAGAGGTAGGTTTGTAATGCATTTTGAGATATGTGTCAAGGTGCTTGCATAACTAATGCAAATTCTGGAAATTTGACCTAAATATGATGTTAATGGAAGAGTAGGCATGGGGTAATGGGTCACTGTTCATTTGGTCATTTTTGACTTATGGGAGTGATCAGAATTTGATGGGAGTTGTATGAGGGAAATGTGTTAAGTTGTGGTTTTGGAGGATTTATGATTTAGAGAGAGAATGTGTTGAATGAGTTGAATTTGGGTTGGCTGTGGTTGCCAATGGGTTCCTTGTGTTGAAGTGAGTGATAATGAGCTTTGAGACAAGTTTAAGAACCCTTGGAGTCCATTTGGTGGATTTTGGAGAAGTTTACCAGTTGCTGCGATCTGGCTTCTGAGGTGATTTCTCGAGTGAGGGAAGAACTCACTCGAGCACAGGATGAATGTGCTCCCGAGTGAGCATGTTGTGCTCGAGTGAGGGTGCCTGAAATCACTGGGGGTGAGCGTCTCGGGTGATCACTCGTGGGTGGTTGCCAAGAGTGCGCTGGCACTCGCGAGTCTTGGGAGCAAGCATTGGGAGATCACTCGAGCACTGGAGTTGTGCTCGAGTGAATCTGTTGCCTGGGAGTGGAGTTGCTCTCGGATGGACACTCGCGGGACCGCACTTCCTTGTGCTCGAGAGCATTGAGGATCTGTGCTCGAGCACAGGTGTTTGTGCTCGAGTAAATGTGGAGGAAGATGTTGAGGGATGCTCTCGGGTCGTCACTCGCAAGCCTCACTTCCATGGTGCTCGGGTGCTGGCGAGGTCTCTGCTCGAGCACAGCCTCTTGTGCTCGAGTGAGAGTGTAGGTTTGTCGCGGGAGTTGCTCTCGGGCAAGCACTCGCTGGAGGTCACTCGCATGCGTGCTCGAGTGAGAGCGGGAGTCATGCTCGAGCACGGCCTTCTGTGCTCGAGTGAAGAGTCCAAAAAGCAGAAGTTAGCCTTCTAAAGGGGGATCTTTGGGGATAGTTAACCCAACCCTTTAGGCATATGTTTAGGCATTTAATGGCCATCTAAAGAGTCCAAATGAATACCAACTTAGAGTGTTATTGAATTAAGAACTTGGAAAAGAGATTAACCAAATGTCCCTATTTGATTATAGGATTTGACATCTGCTATCCTCGTGTGCCTGCTGTGCCCAGAGACATCAGGAAGGGATCAGGTAGTGACTTTTCTTTTGTACCAAATATGATGCATTGCATGTGTGTTTATCGTCGATTGGAAATGGAGTTGTATGCTGCGACCTTTGTGGGTTCGTGTTAGCACTGTCATTCCAATAGTCCCTGAGTAGCTAGCAACGGTTCGGGTGTAGGCAGTGTGCCTTCCCGGCGGAGAAAGGGGATGAGGATGAAGTGTGATATATGTGATATGTGAGCCGAAAGGCTATATGTGAGGCCGACGGGCCATTTGTGAGAGCCGGATAGCTGTATGAGCTATAAGGCTATGTTATGCACTGCCACGCCAATAGTCCCTGAGTAGCTAACAACGGTTCGGGTTAGGGCTGTGTGCCTTCCCGACGGAGAAAGGGGATGAGGGTGGAGTGTGATATGTGCTGCTGCTGCATGATGATTTGCTTACATGTTATGTGCTATGTGTGGTATAAATGTTTAGTTACTACTGGGATTCTTTTGAATCTCATTCTTTCCTTTGAACTAACCTTTCAGACAGGGCGACTGGCTCTAAGGAGAAGCGCGTGACCCGGAGCGGTTAGAGCTTCCTAGGGACATTAGTATGGCTTTTGTTGGTTAATCATTTTGGATAGGGATTACTGTATAACATTTTGAGATATAAATAGTCTGAATACTTGGGTTGTAATCCCCTACGTGGAATTTGAAACTCTATATATATATATAGATGAACCCGGGGGTTGCCGGGGTTTAAATTACGAACTCTGATATATGTGAATGTAAATTAACTGCACAGGTGGTTATATTCGGTAATTGAAACCGAGACCCGGATAGGAAAGAAGTTTTGAAAATTTTGTAAAGTCCTACTGCTTGGTAGGTAATTTAATACGTTTTGAACTATCCAACGGTCTCAAACCCCTTTTTATTATGCATTATCGAATAATAATTACAGTAATTAAGGCAGGGGGTTACATATATGCTGTTAAATCAACATAATTTCCTCCTCCACATATTTCTGAGTTGCAATATTTGACCCCTTTGTACTATCTTTTTTTCTCTTTTGACTTTCCCAAAAATAATTATAAATCCATGAAAAATTATTTTCCCCTTATATTCCTCTTTTCTAGACGAGAATGGGTGAGAAATCAGAAGAAAATATTTTCCTTTTGCTTAATATGGAAAATTGCTATTTTACCCATACATTTTTGTGATTTTCGCCCAAAACTGGTAGCATTTTCACCCAACTTTGAAAAATTATATCTTTATTTATAGATATATAATCGATATGCTTCCAAAGGCTGCTTCACCTTTATTAAGTCTTGTTTTAAGAAAAAAATATAGCCTTTAGCCAACTGGAAGCTGAAAATTCCCAGAATTTCAATCTTTGGATGCTATTCTAGAAAGTAGCCAGTTTCACTTGGTAAACTTAAAAAATTTGTAACTCTTTGTATACAACTCCAAATGACCTATATGACTTATCAAATTAAAGCTTGATAAGTCTACTTTTATTCTAAAAAAATTCATAGGCATTGAACATTATTTGCCTATTTAAAAATGTCACACAACAAGACTACTACACAGGAAAACTCATAGCAGCAAATACAATTGTTTACACTTTGTGTTTTAATTTACCCATGTTGTGTGTGACCACCAATTGGAGTATCTATCCTTTTATGTACATCACCATTCACCATTTTATCCTATTAACAATCTCATTACATAAAGAGAATATTGGTGATAAAAATTAGGGTGTTACAAGCAAGCTCTCAACTTCATCCTCTACCTCCTCCTCCTCCCCAACCTCCACCTCTTGCTTCACCTCCCCAACATCTACCTCCGCGTTCGTCACCTCCTCCTCCTCCTCCTCCTCCTCCTCCACCTCCACAACCTATGCTTCCAAAACTGGAGGCAATGTTGCGGCATGTAACATCCCAAATTTCAGTTACCAAAATTCTTTTACACCTTTGTGGTATTAAAGGGAATAAAATGGTGAATATTGCCACACTTGGATTAGCCAAACAGTGTAATTAATCGCCACACGAATTTTAGGCCACAATAAGACGTAAAATTTAATTTTTGTCTTCATAAAAGCCCATTATTAAAGTCCAAAACATAGAGATTGAAAGAACACAATTCTTGGGTCCAATAATATGTGATTTTTGGCCACATAGAAAGAAAATGAAAAAAGTCCAATTTTATTACAAGAATGTATGGGCAAAATGGTCATTTGGCTATTAAAATAAAAGCTCTTATTTATCCAATAATTGAGGCCAATTTTCGTCCAACATGAATAAAGGCAAGGTAAAAATAAATACTTTGTCCAAAATTAATCCAGGAAGAAACAATATTGGCCAAGTAAAATGTGAAGAAAAAGTCAAAAAGTAAGCATGTGTTAGAGTTGCCATTTAATACTAATATTGTAAGGAGGGGGAGGAGATATTTAAAAGGCAATTAATATCTTCCAAGAGGCCTCACCTACATCCAGATACAAGAACAAAGAGAGAGTATTTGAAAAGTCAAATAGAAAAAGAAGAAGAAAAAGCAAGTGATGTGTGGTAAAATAGCAATTAAAAATTATATTTTGAGGAGGTGGAGTTGTGATATTTTAATGAATCATTATCCTTCCTCCTTAGGCCATATTTTGGTCACGCAGGAACAAATCGAGAGAGAGAGAGAGAGAGAGTTATTTCAAGAAGCAAGAACAAAGAGTTCGAGTAAGATTAAGGTGAGTTTGGGTGCAAATTTCATTTGTTCTTGTCTTCAAACTCTAAGAAATCTATTCTAACCTTTATATCCTTCTCGAAATCATGTAAAGCAAGAAGAAAATCCAAGGAAAAGAAGGAATGAAGGAAGGTGGCATTTTAGAGGGAGAAAGAAGAGAAGCAAAGGTAATCTCTATAAACCTTGTTTTTTGATGAATCAAGTTTGTTTGTTGTGATAATGGATGAGATTGTGGATTGTTTTGGCTTGATTTGTAATTGGGAATGTCAAACCCTAAGGGGTTATGCTGCCCAAATTAACTCTAATCATGATTAATAAGTGTTTAAAGGGTTAATTATAGGATTACAAGAGAAAGGAAGGTGTTTTGATGGATAAAACATGGAATCACATTTTTCCCTAATTTTCCATAAATTTCGGCCAACAGCTGTACAGGGTGTTTAGGGTTGGAATTTGGTAAATTTGATGGTCCTATTGTGTTTAGAATGGAAAATTGTGTGGGAATATGGTATGGTTATAATTTTTTGATAATCATACATAATTCTGGAATTTTTGGAAGTTGGATAACCCTGCTACCAGATTTGTTTTTCTATAGTAGAGTTGTTGTGACGTGTTTTATAGTAGCCAAACCTCGTCCAAACTTTATGAAATTTTACAAGATGAAAGTAAACATCGTGGGCTTTAATATGATAGGTAATGTGACGCAATTGGACCAATAGATTGAGAGATATGATTTTTCAAAGTCTGATGTTGATTCTAGAATGAAATCTGTGGCAGACTGGGTTTGACGAATTTTCTGGAATTGTGTATTTATAATTGGTGTTCTATGATATTTTTCATTAAAATAGAACTTAAAGAGCTTTTTACAGAACCTGGAACCAACCCATTTGGATTTTTGTAGAATTAATTATGAATTTTCAAAGTTTGGTCAACAAAACTGGTAGATTGAGTTAACCTACGAATTTATGGCAATTATGTTAAATTGTCATAAGTATGAGGCTTAGATCGGGTCCCCATAGGCCTTTTGGTCAACATGTAACTTTGAGTCTAGATAACCAACTATATGAGTCAGTAATAACTCATTTATCATAAATTTGAAATTTTAAGATATATCAGTAGCCCGAACCAGACACAGGATATTGGACAGATAGACAGACAAACAGGCAAGGAAAGGGCAATTTCAGGTAGTAACTCTATCTTTCATACACTATGTGATGAGATATATGTTGTATGTTGCTACATTATGTTATATAAATAATGAACACACACTATCTAGTTGTGGTGCAAGTAAAGCATAAGTACCGTCCCAATAGGAAAAGCACAAGTACCATTCGGCCTAGTGAGGACCTAGCTATGATACACAGTGCCTGGGGCACATTACCTAGATGTAGTCTGAGACTCAGATAAGGTACACAAACAAGTAGGGGGTTTGGCCCTGAATAGTGTGCATACTCCGGTTTACAATGTTATTGTTATATTTACCCTATGTGGTGTATTGTATATTTATTATCGCATTTTATATGACTGATAGCTTGTTACTACTGAGATTCTTTTGAATCTCACCCTTTCCATAAATGTATAAAGTTTTTAGTGGTAGGCAAAGCTCAAGGGGAAAAGTGTAATTACCGGCAGCTAGAGGTTCCGATTTAGTACAGGCAGAACCGTTGGTTATCTGAAGGCCTTTTTATTATTTTAAGGTATGTAATTATTATGAACACACCCTGTGGGGATTCTTGTAATATAACCATGTACTATATATTAGTATATTTATGCTATTCATGTGTGCCTACCGAACTACACACAAACACTCTGAGAAATGTGGAAATAATATAAGGGTCTTACACGGCACACAAAACACATTGACCATGCCATGAAGAGGCTTTCTTGATGCCTCTTGAATAGAACATGAAGGCCAATCTCATACTTGATGAGTATAGAATTGGCCATGATCCTGATAATGATCCTAGCCACTCCTCTAGTGATGAGTAGCCTGATGATCTCATTAATTCATCAGGTTTTTTTTTTGTTTTATCATTTTAAATATATGTTTAAAATAACAGAGAACATATCCCACAGTTCAAAGTAAACAATCATCATGAAATTAAATAAATAATGGTTCTTTAATTGTTCTTTTGAAACAACCGTCATAAAGGTGAAGATAAATAACAATTTTTTTTAAAACAATTGTTATGTAACTCATGGCACTAGAAAGAAAACATAACTATGAGTGGACTAATCCTTTTCAACTTCCAATGTGCGCTTCACTTTCAATATATTTAACTCCTCATTTTCATACATTTTCTTCATCATCTTCCTCTGTTCTCTTCTTCATCATGGAGAAACAACGCACTAAAGAAATGTTGGAGAATTGTCCTCCCCAACCTCTACATCCTTCTCCTCCTCGTGCTCCACCTTCCCAACATGCACCTTTGCCTGCTTTTCTTCCTCCTCCTCGACAACCTCCACCCCCGCCTATTTCCCTTCCTCATCCCCAACCTCCACCATCCTTTCCTCCCCATCCACCACCTCTACCTCCGACCCATGACCTCCACCACTATGGTGTCCATTACAAGCTCATCCTCATCTTCTCAAATGATTCAATTCACTCATCTGGGGATGATGAGTAGGATTTATTTATTTCCGTTTAGTTTTATTTATAAAAATATATTAATGTAATTATGGCTCTAATATATACAAAAAATAATGACCTACCTTACTGTTGTTATTAAAAAACTGTGATAAATCAAATAAATAACACACCTCACGGTAAACTAAAAATAACCATTATAAAGGTAAAACAATAATTAGCGGTTCTTACCATCTAAATATTATATAAGACCTTAAACACTGGAGATTTGTTACCTCATGGTTATTTGAACATAACTGTTATCAAAATAAAACTATTAGCGGTTCTTACCGACTAACATCAAAACCCCACACTCCAGCCATCTTTTGGGTCATTGACCGTCATTTTCACTCAAACCACACTATTTACAAAGCCTTCTCCATGCTTCTCATTGACAACTGTGCGAGTTCCTGTGCAAGCCCTATCACTCATTTTCATTTATTACCATACTTATCTTAGAGTTTATTGTAACCAACTAACCTCATAACTCACTTCTCTGGTTGAATTTTCTTGCATTTGTCAGTCATTTTCAATTGAACCACACAATCTAAAGTGTTCACCATACTTGTTAACAATAGCTGCTAAGTTGCTTCGCTTTCCCTAACTCATGTTTTCGTTCTTCACCTCTAGTCGGATCACATTTCTTTGCATGGTCTATTCTAATCATATAGAGCTATGATTTCCCTTCTTTATTATGCACTCTCTATTATTATTCACTTTGTGTTTTGTAGCTAGAATTTTACCTTAGTCGTGCTCATATTTGTTTGAAAAAATCAATTACTCTGATCAAAGGTTCCTCTCCTGTTATAGGAAGTTGTTAAAGATTTATAAAAATTTCACTATGTGGAGTGTGTGACAGATAGCCCCAAATGGCATACGGTTGCTACAAGCCACATGTATAACTTATAGGGGAGAATAGATTCACAACTCACCTCTCCCTCAAAATCGTGTTAGGGTAGAGAGCTAAAGGTCGTCGTCGATCCTAAGTATGCCCTTCTAGTACCCACCCGATCATCATACCATCTAAGACAAAAATGATATATCATCATCTTATAATATATGCATTAGATAGAGTTTTAGCTTTTACTTTGCTTGTTGGACTTGACTGTATAATAGAATAGAAGTTCACACATTGAGTATAGTCATGCAGTTTGGGATAGATCAAGACATTCTTGGCTTTATGGCTAGGCTCAATGCAACTTCTTACCGTAAAGGACTCAAGGGGTATGCAGCCTTGAGCATGACTTTATAGAGAAGGAGGGATTAGATGTTACTATATAACACATACGCTATAGGTAATGGCAAGGCATCAACCATAGCACATGGCATTCTATAATCACATTAGATCCCTCCTTCTCTATCAAGTCTTGCTTGAGGCCTGCATACCCCTTGAGCCATTTATGATAGGGCCATTTATGATAGAGTTCCATTGAGCCTAGCCATAAAGCCATGAATGTCTTCATCCATCCCAAATTGCATGGCTATACTTGATGTATGAGCTTCTGTTCTATTATATATATAAAAATTTGTTTACAATTTCATTCTGTATACATGTAGGGGGATATCGAAAAGGGAATCCCCATTTTTTTAAAAATGCCTAAAAACTTAACGGTTCTTACATAAAAACTGTTATATATGTATACACTATATATGACTATTATTTTATTAAACTTGTTAGCATTTATAGCAAATAAATAACGGTTGCAATATAACAACCGTTATGCATGTTATACTTTGTATAACGGTTATTATGAAAGCACTATTATGTATGTTACAGAATTTATAACGGTTATTTACTTGAGACCGTTGTTTATTATGCCAGCATTATGGTTTATATAACAATTGTTTACTTGTGCCTGTTAATTATTGTCACAATAATGCGTATATCATGGCCTCACCAAGAACCATTAAAATAGGTTTAGAATAAATAATGGTTCGAAACCGTAATTTATCTGCACGGAGCATATATAGTGCCTGCATATATAATGGTTTGGAACCGTGATGTATGATAGATAATAACCATCATAAAAAGCCTTTTTTGTAGTAGTGATTGCTAAATTTATGCTCAAAATTAAATTATCAGCTGCAAAAATGTGGGAGTCTGTATAGTGCTTTCACTTGTAAATGAGCGTATTCTTAGCAGGAGTTTCTTTGGATGGTTTGGTGGCAATACTTTGTTGTCATTAAAATTTCTAGCCGGGGTTTCTTAGGAACATCATCATGAATATAAAGGCGGGGTAACCGAGATGAGAATGTTGATATAGATGTGTGGTCAAACGAAATATAGGATTCATAATAATTATATACATGAATGAATTGGAGTGGTATTTATAGAGGAAAAAATGGTGGAAAATTGTTTAAAGTTGTTTGGATACACTCAAAGAAGGCCATTGGATGTGCCTGAGAAGAGGATTGATCAAGTGATATGGAGTTCTCTGAAAAGAGGTATAGGAAAATCAAAGCAAACGCTCAATTGGGTTATAGAGTAAGATCTTTTGGTTAATGATCTATAAAAAAATCTACTTTCACTACTACAAAAAAAAAATTTGTAACGCTTATAATTGCATTAGCTGTGGCGCTTGGAAGCGCCACAGCATTTTAAATTTTTTTTTTTTAAAAAAATACCCTTCTATGACGCTTTTTAGAGGAAAGGCCACAGGAGGGGGGTCTCCTATGGCGCTTGCGTCAACAAGTGCCACAAGAGACCATACCTCCTGTGGCGCTTACATTAGCAAGCGCCAATGGAGGTACCCTTCCTGTGGCCCTTTCTTAAGGAAGCGCCATAGGAAGATCCTTTTTTTTTTTTGGGTTCTTCCTGTGGTTTTTTTTAGGGTTCTTCCTATGGCCCTTGTTTAAGGAAGCGCCACATGAACTCTTTTATTTTGTGTTTTTTTGCTCATATCTCTCATAATTGTAGTATTGCACTGCATGGTTTAAACATTTTGTATCTATATCCATAGCAGAATGAAGAAAAGCAAACAACAACAATGATGGATAACTTTAAAATGATACAAACAGATGATTAATTAACTAAAGTAGTACTAAAATAGTTATAAAATATATTGTATGTGAATGAAATACAACAAATTCAACTTGAAAACATGACACAAGAAATGGCAAGAAACAACACAATAAAGACCAGCTAGTGAGTTAAATATATATAGCTATCCAGAGATTTGTCTAAACACATATTCCCTCCATTCCTCAATCACTTCATTAAGTTGATAGTCAATCAAAGTGTCACAAATTTGATCTTCATAATACTACACATATATACAATCAGCTACAAATTAAAACGAATTAAAATTAGTAAAACGTAATTATCAGGCACTAATTAAATTTAATTAAAACATAATATGAAGTGCAACTAAATAACTTACTTTTTGAGGAATAAATGACTGATCATGCATAATTATATCCTTCATAAATTTCATGATGTAATACTCACAATCATTGTCATTGGGTTGGAAAAGGCACTGTAAAAATATAATGCAACATTTAACTCTGTTTCTGAATAAAAATTGTTTACTAACAAATTTTGAGTAAATTCATATATCAGTACCAGTATCTTCTTCCAAGGATACGCAATCTTTAGGACATGCATGTATCTTCTCATATCTCATACCGGTTGTAAAGCAAAGAATTTGCTTTGCCTCGTATGTCTTGATAGGAAGTAAATTTTCTTCTGGAAGCATATCTTGCAACAGTTCCAGCAATGCGGTGAAACCCGAATCACTCAATCCGTAGCGAGCTTTAAAGTTGTACAACTTCAACACTGCTAGCAATCTTGTGTATTTAGTACTACCGGCATATAATGCTTTCTCTGCATCACCTTTCAACTTCTCAAATTCATTAGGGCAGTTATGAAGCACCCCTCCAACCACATTTAGCATTTCTTCAAGACCATTATCTTCATCAAACATGCTTTAATCAAATTCATTCGAAGTATCACATGTGGTATGCACCCGATCACTACATGCATCGTTCATCTCACCATGCCTTGTCCATCGTATATATGTTTGATCAATACCATAACACACTAAATGATCTAGCAAAATCAAGTGGACTAGTCTGCTTTCCAAAACAACAAGATAAGCAAGGGCACAAGATTTTGTCAAGATCTTTTGTGTGTTCGATTGCAAATGTAATAAACTCTTTCACCCCATCTATATATTCCCTTAAACACCGATTACATAATATCCATTTACGATCCATCTATACCTTCAATCTATTTTTAAAAAAGAACGTAGTTAGTTGTATAACTATTTTACTAATTACTTTATATTTTCTTACCAATTTTAAAATAAAATTGAAGCTTTCTAAACCTTAAATTAAACCATATGTTTTAATTGACAAATAATACAGCTCATAAGGAAAGAAATCATATTTCCCAACATATAGGAAAGCAAGCTTTAGCAATATGGAACACAAAAATTAATTTGTTGTATGTGTTGTTTCATGATACTATGAATTATAGGAAAGCAAACTAAATATTTTAATATGTACTGTTCTATTTTTTATATATACAAACAAGCAAGAATATATATGTTTTGAAATCTCACACATAAACACATATACTTATTTTCCAATTAAATTATAAAATAATATAATTTTGACATCCTTATATTAATATATTATAATTATATTTTATTAAAAAAATTACTTGTATTTTGTATTTTCCAAGTGTTAATTCTTTTCACGTAAAAACTACTTTAATTTTTCTAAATTTAGCAAAAAGTCAAGGGGTTGGTTACAATTGATCCAAAGTTCAGGGGTTTTATATAATTTCACCAAAAAAAAACTTTAAATACACATTCATTTAAGATATCTAACAATAATAAAATCATTATTATTGAAATGCTAAAACTTGTTTAAAATAATTTTCCTTTCACTTGTGTCATTTCCTTCTAAAATATTATATATATATATATATATATATATATATATATATATATATATATATATATATATATATAACATTTATTTTGTTCACATTTAAAATTCAAGTTCCCCAACAATAATGTTCTTACATTAATACTCTCCAAAGCTAACATAAAAAATATCATAATACAAGAACTTGATATGTCAACACGGTACATCAGCAACTAATTAAGTAAATTAAAAGATTACTGAAAAAACGCAACCTTATCAGCCAAAAAATTAAAACAAAGCAAGCTAGATCACTTCTCTTTTTACCTGTTATCTCATTGATCAATATCCATAATTTTGTTTTTTAAAGGTGATATTACACTCTAACTAGCATCAAATTAAATCAAAGTAATTTATTTATTATTTATTTTTTAGCCAACAAAGTAATTTATTACATTTATGAGATATTTAAATTCTGATTTTTTTTTTACCCGAAGAGATTTTTTTTAAAAATTTATAACATATATGGCTTTATGCCAGACATATGATATGTGTGTGTGTGTGTGTGTGTGTGTTTTTATTTAATATCAATTTTATATTTGATATAAAATAAATGTTTTTCATTAATTTATAATTATATTAGTTTTTCAATTAAAAAAATAATAATGAAAAAAGTAAATAGGTGAAAATCTTTCTAATTAAATTTAGATTATCCGGATAAAATATAGATAGATATGTTATAAATATAAATATCCTTAAAGATATGCAAAGAATATGGAGTTAAGAATTACTATTAGTAATTTATGTACAAATTCGGTTAATTATCAAAATTAGGAATCATACACTGGTGAATGATTTTTTATGTGCCGTTCTATTTTTAAGTATGATTTTTTCATCTCTGAATCGACCACAAACCTAGTAGTAGCTAGGAACATAGATAATAACAACTACACTTACACAGAGATCAAACAAGGATAAATTAGATTAAACTAAAACCTAATTTCCTCAAATTATAAAGGGCCTTTATCTAATTAATCACGCCATGGTAGAGCAATTCATGCGCTTGAACGAAACAGTCTTCTTCTTGACATCATAACCAATTAGAAAATTTGACTGAGCAATGTTATATCATATAAAAGAACCTGAAAAAATTAAAAATTAAAAAGCACAGACACTCACAAATCTATTAATTGACCAGCGCAGGGAGTGGGGAACTATGTTGGTGACACTAGCATGAGTGATGAGGATGAGTAAATGTGAACTGTGGAGTAGAATGGGGACCAATTGAAGTGGGGTTCAAAAGAGGAAGAGAGACAGAGAGTATGAAAAAAAGGGAACAACTAGGGATAGGAGTGGAAACGGACGAAACAAAAATGGAAAAAGGGACAAGAGAATTTACTGAAGAAGGCGTGTGTGTGTGTGTGTGTGTGTGTGTGTGTATGTCTGTCTGTCTGTCTGTCTGTCTGTCTGTTTGTTTGTGCAGAAAAAGTGGTATATCTTTTACAGGGGGAGGGCGTCGGCGCGAGGAAGAGGGAATAAAAAGGAAAAAGGGAGGGAAATTAAAAGGATAAAAGGTAAAGTAAAGGAGGAAAATCGGATTGACGTGAAGTGGATTTTTATCCACTTCCAGCCAATCATGGCTCCTGTCTTGGCCCACAGACCAGCTGTGGCGCCTAATGCACCAAGCGCCACAGCTAGGTCATTTGGGCTGACATGGCGCTCACTTCTGCAAGTGCCACGTCAGCCACGCACCAGCTGTGGCGCTTGATCAGACAAGCGCCACAGTTAGTGCCCAAAATTAAAAAAAAAATAAAATAGAAAAAGAAAAAAAAAGGAGCTATAACACTTCTTTAAAGAAGGGCCACAAAATGGGAGCCACTTTTCAACATTTTTTGTAGTAGTGTTTTTAATAGAGCACAATAACGCTGTGTGATCCATGTAGCTAATCCTATCCAATGGTATAAAGCTTTGCAATTATTTGAAATATTCAAATTTCTTATTTCCTACTTTTTAATCCTAAATTCCAATTTTTATTTTTTTTGGTAAATAACAGAATATCAAATTTCTTTTTACCGGCATAACGTAATCCCGAGAGAAACCCTGTCATATTTCACATATATATATGTATAAGTTGCGACGTGAAATATTAGGTTTTAGAAGAGACCTGAGAAAGCGTGGTTTGCAAACTGAATCGGAGTCGGAGAAGAAGAGGATTGGGAAACTACCATAATGCTGAGGTTGGTTTCAAAGAGAATTCTAGGAGCAGCCTCTCAGAAGGCGTCAACGTTGCCGGAGCTCCTGTTGCTACCTCGATTTTACCACGAGAGATATGATTATCGATGCAACGATCCACAGCGACGGCGACAACGGTCCACCTCCAACGATGGCGCCAATGGTCATCTGTGGACCTCCAACGATGGCGACAATGGTTGTCTTCCACATATGCAGACTCAGATCTTCCTCAACACCTTCCCTTTCGAACGCAACGAACGTGACTCAGACTCCACTCGAAAGCCACAAAGATTTGCCTCCCATCTCCACAGCGACGCAAGCTCCTTTGCTTCTGGTGGGTCCAACACTGACAGCTTTGGCTCATCCGCGACGCAAGCTGATCTGGACGGTGATTTTTGAATCTGATGGTGGACGGCGTCGTGCCTGGCTTATGATCACCATCAGCTGTTCTGATATTTGAATCTATTAAGTTTTTTAGAAGGGTTAAAAATTAATTATTTTTCTGTTGTTCCACCATTTGGAAAGGGTATAATGGAATATTGGTCTTCGACGTCTTTTTAATTTTTACTTCATTTTAATTAATTTAAAATTGGCAAATTAATTAAAAATTTTACTCCTATCGCTCTTCAAGCGGTCATATGCTCATATGTGTCTTTTGGACTAAGACAGTAAAATTAATTACTAACTCCAAAAGACCCTAACATATATTTTTTATATATATAATAGCCTAACATTTCTTTTATACTAAGATCCTTTTTTGGATCCTATTACTAAGTATCCCGGCATCTTTCCCAAATCCTATTATAAGATATTTGAGCAAACGACTAGCACAAGTGCCCTATATTGACCAACTTTGTGTCAATATAACCCTAACATATTTTAGGGATATATGTACATATTTTACATCTAGTGAAAAATGGGCATGTTTACTTAGAGCCAGGAATTCAGGCTACCCACGAGCTAGCCCACCATAACTTACTGGCCGAACAATGTAGCTGAAAAAACACCAACACGAGTCCACTAAGGAGGGGTGGTGAGCTAGCCAGCCCACCTATTAATATTTTTAATTAAAAAACCTCAAAGAAGAGGAAGAAGGTTGACCTTAGTATATCATTCTTTTAGTGACAAAAGGGGGAAAAATCAAAATAATCTATTGTGAAAATTATTTATGAAAAATCCACAATATATATATATATTAGAAATTGATATTAGTGAAGAAGTTATGCTTAATTTTATATTTCGCACATAAATACTCTTCATTTTTTTCATTCTTTGCATTAATCCTTTTGATGTTTCATTTATAATTTAGTCCTATATATTTTATGGTTTATTCTGCATTTTCTCTCACTTTCCAGGTATATGATTGGGCCTTAAATTCTTCATTGTCTCCAGGTCCAATCATAACAATACTTCCCGATCAACCCAGAACTTGCCCTCAAGGTCAAATTCTGGATAATGAGATTGAAAGGAGTTCGTAGGTTACTTAAAGCCATCCCACCGACATACTTATATTATTAAATTATATATTATTTTATAAATCAGACAAATTAATTTGAAAACAATAATAAATGTAAGTACTCTAAAGCAAATCTCCCCAAATAAGTCAGATACGCCTTATATCAAAAACCAGACGTAGTACATAGTAAACAAACAAAGCAAACAGATTTTGAGCTTGTCCAGAATGAACTATAAATGTGGCCCTTGAATTGAATTCTTCATGTGTATAGCGTATACACACGCACATTTACACAGGCAGCATGCACAACCAAGGCCGCTCATGGATCTCTTCGGTCTTTACTAGCTCCATGCAACTAAAAATAATTTTCTCAATGTTACAAGAAGTTTAAAAAATAAATTACATTTCATGACTCGTAGAAGTGGATAATGAGGAACTAATGAAAGAGTTTTAGTTGCAAAACCGCAATCCAAAACATGTCAGTTTGTCAACCATGCATCCAAAAGAACAATTTGAGAAGCCGGCTCCTGTTGATATTGTTCTCATTCATTATACCTCCATACGTTTCCAACATAATCCCCCAAGAAAAAATGAACTTCACCGAATGAAATATGAATGTCGGACAAGTTTTTCAGCAAGCAAGGGAAAACAGAAAAAAGTCAGAAACGTACACGTCTAGATTGGACTTGGATGTGGAAATTGCTAGGCACGGTGTACATCTCTTCTGAACAAAGACGAAAAGGAGTCAGCCGCAAGGGGCAAGGACTCTTTCGGACCCACCTGAGTGTTATCTGTAGCTTCTTTAGCTTACCCTGTATGATGTCGTTTTTGCAGGCACCTCAATTGCCTCACCAAGTCTGGTTTACGTTCCTTGCATGAACAGAGACGTTCAAAGCACAACCTTTTTTCCGTCGGTGAAATGAAGTTAGGGATCTCAACCAAGAGAGGGCATGATGGATCCAACAAGTCCATCAACTTCGAACAGTACAAGAAGTAGCAGTTTCAGGAACAAACAAGTCTTCCCAAGGAAAGGCAAGTAGTCAACTACATGAGGAAAGAGGGGATCAATATCAACAGTGTCATCCACTACACTACTCCGTCCATAAAGGACTTCATGTTCTTCACATCTTCATCGGTTTCAGGGAACTTTTGCGGTTTAAAGATTTTCCAGAGTCCAGTTGGATGCTTGCGCTTAACTTCAACATTTCCTGAAAATCTCCCGTACAATTTTTCACATTCTGGGTAGGGCTTGACGTATAAATTGTAAAATCTAAGTCTACTTGGCTTAATCAAATCCTTCAATCTCACCTCAAAGTCAATTGCACCTTTTGCTTTCAAATGCTCCATCACACTGTGTCTAGGAACAATCTGCTTTTCGAAATTCACACCCAAATATTCTGGAACATCGGGTAAACAATCAACGCTATATTCCATCCTGTGCACTAAGAAGTCAATCTTCTCTTCAATGTTCTCTAAGTCATATGTAATCAACCTCGGTTCTTTCCACAAGACCTTGAAAGCATCTCTACGAATTAAACCATGACTGCACAAGCAATCCACTCTCAATTTTACTTCAAAACCAGCTCTCAGGATACCCTCTTGGAAAATTTTCTCTTTGATCGCTTCTCTACATTTCAAAGTCTTGAGCAATTGTAAACTTCGTGAAAATTCCCCAAGTTCCATTCCCAAAATCTTGGGCTCCCTGATTATCTCTTTTATAATCTCATCATCAGAAAATCCTGAATTGCTCAATTCACAGAGCAACGGCTTCAACCGGTCTTCGATCCCAAGTCCCAAAACTCTAGGATGCAAACTTATGACTCGATCAATCTTGTCCCTCGGAACCCCAATTTCCATGAGAAATTCAATTATAGAAAGAATTTCTCCCTTATTCATCACGGCCACAGTAGGAAAGTCCTCGAAAACCCGAGCTATAGACACATGAGTAAAGCCTAAAACCCTCAAGATCTCAATGCTTTTTGAAAGTTCACCGGGGCTTAGCTGATACCTCCTAGAGTATTGCAAAAAATTTCTGATCATAAGTGGGGAAGTGGTTAAACCGTGCAGTTGTGAGAAACAAGCTTGCCATTTCTTGAGAAACTGGTGTTCCAATATCCCAGGACAATCGCGTATCAAAGAAATGAGGGAGTTTTGTGGAATCCTGAATGCTAATAGAGTAGCCAGACACTTCTCTAACTCCATAAAATTGGAATGCAAGAGAAAACGATTCTTTGCAAGAAAACCTTGAATCTGTGATGGTGGGAGCCCGTACCTTTGGAAGAGACTGGCAAGTGAAATCTCTTTCCTGTACTGAGATTGCTGGGATAATTTTGGACGAAAGGCGTTGATAGAACTGGAAACGGTTGAAAAACAATGAGCGCGATTTTTGAGGATATGCCAGAGGCTTCTTCTGGCTGCAACACTTGCCACCATTGTCGTTTCCATATTCTGCTCACAAAGAAAGTGCTTTTTCTTCTTCTTCTCTTCAAGTGGGTGCCATTTGGTTGGCTAAAAACTTGGCTTGGGAATGAACGGCGGCAAATTGGTAGAGATGTTTCCAGTGAACAAGGGAGACGAGTTTCATCCCATAGATCTCAGGGAGGGAGAGTCGGATGAAATGTCCAAAAAACCCATCTGTGGTTCCATTGGGAGATTATCCGTTGACAACATGTTTGTCCTTTCTGGCTGGGTTATTCGGCTTTGCTTTTCTTCTTAAATTATTGCAAAAGAGGAATGCAGGGCATCAGCTAAAACAATCAGACATAAAACTAGCCTCCAACACGTTGAGCCAAAGATGATCCTCAACTACCCATTATCTTGCTTGCTTTTAATGTCTCAGATTCATAAGCAACCAAGCTTCCAAAGGCACATCGCATGGAAGTCACTGGGGGATTTAAACTGTCGCCTATTATTCCAATCTTGCAGCTACCAAAACAAATTCAAGGCAAATTAGAAGCAGCAAAAAGAAAATAAGACTAGATTTATGATAATATAGTTGCTCCTGCCTGGGAGAAGTGCTCAGATATTACAATGCTAACCCTCTGTTGAATGACTTCAATACACTGCCTTTTACTAGCAGAGCTGACTGGGACAGACTTCACTGAGTGAGCAGATGCGGTATGGTTTACACACAGAAGCTGCCACAGAGCCTGCACAAACAACTAACTTGCATGTAATTAACACCAAGTGTCAAGCAGGGAACATAGTACCTCAGCATTTTTGCAAATATTCTTGGACGCCTTCTGGCAGTTGCAGTTAAGACTGGCGCATTTCAAAAAAGTAAAGTATTTAAGTTCTTAGGACTAGAACATACAAGTAACTAAACTATCTTGCAAAGATTCATGAATTGACTTTCCCCCTTAGTAAGTTAAAAATCAATCTTCTAAATCTTAACAAATACAAAAATAGGATGTACCTGTCTCGATGTAATGATAAGACTTCACATATCCTTCAGTAATAAGGGTTTCCCCTGCTCATATAATTCTTCATTATCAACTATCATAGGCATGTGCCTAAAGACTCTTAAATGATGATTCTAAGACTCTTTTCCAAGGTAAAGGAGTTGATAATTTTTTTTGGGAAAATCCCAGAAAAAGACCTCCAAAATTTCAAAATCCCAAATTAAGTTTGTTTCATATGATTAATAAGGGATTGACTAAACTTGGTAAGAAATTCACAGCTCATTTTAATGGGAAATCACTAATTTGGAATTCTGAAATTGTGGAGGTCTTTTTCTGGGATTTTCTCAATTTTTTGTGACATGAGTTAATAATCCTTTTAAGGATTAATAGGTTTTTCTTCACAGCTTCTAAGATTGGAACCTATTTCACTTACAAGGCTATGGATTTATCATTAAACTAATCTTCCACAGCTTCTTTGAATGAGTGATCTTTTTGTCTTTGTATTTTTTATATTTTGCCTCAAATATTTGTTGTATACTCCCAAGGGGAAGGTCAGGAGGGACATGACTAGGCAACCAGATTTCTCTCTAACATTTATCATGATACATTAGGAAAAAATCCTCCATTTTCCACTCATGTATCATAACATTATTGGGAATCATATCTTTTTACTTTTGTAGAGGAAGTTTGGAAAAATTAAATGCTGTCCTCTGTAGAATTAAATGGGGACACAATAAAATTAAAGAACGGTGAGATGGAGGGAATTCTTTTAAATGCATAAAAAAACTCTGAACAAGGAAGGATTATCAGAAGGGAAGATGGAGTGGAATAAGCCGATGAAGATTTAATACCATCAAATAATGCATTTGTGGTGCCTGTGGGAGCTGCGTTGGCAATTGCCATTGCTAGCAGTGGTTTTGGAGTGCTTGCCAGCTACATTCCCAACAAAAGAGTCAAAAGTATTTTCACCAATTACACTCTTTAACGAACATATGATTATGCAGACGGTAGTAAATTCTTTTCAACTTTGTCAAGTCAAAGTATTTTAAACTTGATGTATTAAAGTCACTGGGGTAGATATATTTTCATAATTTTTATTGTGGGTAGGCTTCTAGGGATCAAATTCTTGACTTCTTGTTTATAAAAGCTTTGATACTATACTAAACTGATATATCATAAATGTTCTAGAACCATATCGGTTATAATTTAGGAGATGAGTCTGACCATCATACTCTAGGATCACTTCTTTGAGATGAGTAACTGACCCAATCAGTACCCTAAAGAGCTTCTCCTAAATCGGTATTAAATCATCATTTTAATAACTTAAAACATCCTTCATATGGTTTAACAGTTATTTAAACTGAGGACACATCAAATAACAAACTAAAATCGGAAACTCCAAGCTTGAGCCATTATACTCTTCTTTCTTAAGCCATAACCGGTGCCATTCAACACAGAACAACAAAGCAAAGCTTCAACATTTTCAAATTCCCCAGCTTCCACAGCACACAGCCACTAATTTCATATATTATTAAGCAATTTTACTCTCTTTAAGCTTTAATATTAGAGAACTGGAACCCACACACTCTGAAACGTCAAGTCTTTGTTTCGATCATCATAGAACAGAGCCAAACAAACACATGCGACACCGATTTCATGATTACCAACTGTTATCTACCCTTAGCTTCTACTACCATCCTTAAACGTTGTTTCCGAATCTCAGAACCAGCACTCAATCACCCTTCCTATTCCAAAACCACTCTAGTCGAAGAAATGGAAGATAGAAAGAGGCTTTGATGGCTTACCTGAGTTTGAAACTACCCTTGCATATGAATGTTTCGGCCGGCCCCGCCAATTTCTTCCACTTCGCGATCCTCGGTCTCCCTCTCGGTCGGCTTCTGTCCGTCGTTCCCGTGAATTGAGGAGGAGAGGGCTGAAGTTAGTTTGATGAATTCGTTGACCATTTTACCCTTCAGCCATAATTTTGTTTTCAGTTTTATCCCTTGATTAATATGTTGAAAACAATGATGGCCCCTTGGGTTCACGGAATGGGAGAGAATGTAATTTAAGGATAATTATATGAATTTGTTTGATTGATTGTTAAGTAAAGATGAGACATATACATAAAAGTATTTAGTTAGATTATACCGAACATAAGAATATATAAGAATAATATAACAAGAAATAAAATTACCCATGTTTATAGATTCCATTCTATACTTTATTATAAGTTATTTATACTCAATTCTCGTAAACTAAGAAAAACATTAAATAAATAAATTTTTTCACATTTGTCCCGATTTATAAAAGTGTGTACATTTTCTTTCATATACTTTTATCTTTATGCTTTTATGCATCTCTTTATCTTATCTCTTTCCCATGTACCCAACAAATAGTAAACATAGATAAAATTGACAAAACTTCATTTATTACCCTACAAGTGACTTATATTCTAAGAAAAACTTTTAGGGTACAAGTGACTTATAATATATTCGTTGGGTTCATAATAATTTCTTTTCATTTTGTGTAGTGTGCATGTTGAGTTCATAAAATCATAATAATTTTTTAATGTTTAATGGTGGAAATATTATGTAATTTGCAGATTGGGTTCATGGTAATCTTTTAATATTTAATGGGATATTTTAACATTTTTTTAATAGTGGAATATAAGTTTTTTATTTTTTTAATGGGGGAATATTTCTTAAAATTATATATTATTAATTAATTTTTTAATATTTAATGGTGGCAATTATTTAATATTTAATCGATCTTATAGGTGGCACTTTGGTCATTTAAAAAATTATAATGGCAATAATGTCTTTTTCGCTTGGTTATAGTATGTATGCATCCTCGTTTATCATTCCTAACAATGTAATTCAAATCACATCAAATGATATAATCAAGATTACAAAATGTAATCCTCTTTACATCGCACAATTCCAACCAAACGCCGTAATTAATCTGTCATATCAAGATTACATGTAATCCTCTCCCATGAAATCAAACCAAACGGGTTATGAAGAATTTCTAGATATTAATCCTTACCACTTAAAAATTGTTTCTTCCTAAATTAGTTTCTTTAAGACATAAGTTTCCCTAAAATTTTTAGGCTAAACAGTAACCTCTAACTATTTTTTCCTAAAATTTTTTTAAATAAGTCCAATTCTAGAAATAGATTTATAATTATCTGTAAATCATTTTCAAGAAAAAAAATCTTCATAAACTCCTTTAGTTTCCAAAACAACTATCCATGATTTTTTTTTCTGTTATGAATATTGTGGTAGTGGATGTTCATAGTCTCTTAGTATTTCATAATCTTTCAATATGAGTCTTTTGGAATTCTACACTTAAAGCCATATAACCCATGAATGGCTTAGTGGGAGTTTTTCTATTATTAATGTAAATAACCTACAAAGACTTTATATTATACCATTATGTAGATTTACTCTTTTGTTGTAACTCTTGTAATGGAAGTTAAGGATTTATGGCCTATAAATAGTAGGCATGTATCAAAGGTAATAAGCTTGAAATGAAATAAGAATCACTCCCTCCTTGCTCTCTATATTTCTCTCTTGTATTTATTCATTTCCTTCATCTCAATCTCTTATACTTTCTTGATTTCATAACACGTTATCAGCACGAATTCGCTCAGAAGACCTATGGTCTAGTTTTCTATCTCTTCTACTCTCTAACTTTCTCATTTCCATACTATGTTTTGTATTATTTATTCTCTATGTTATTTTATCTTTCTAGTCTACATTATCAATCTATTGTTCTATATTATTTTTCTTTTACGCTATATATTTTTATCCATCATGTTGTTACCTTTGACATATATCTAGGATAATCTAAGTCATTATATGAAATTAAATAGATTTTTTTTACCGATTGTTTTATACATAGGGTTCCATGGCTAAGATTTGAGATTATATTATCCTTCGCAAGTTTTCTTTCCTGTCACTTTTACTTATCATTTTCTGTTAATCTCTTATTATGCAAAATTTATATATATTTTTATTTTATATTCTAGTATTCTTTACATTTTATGTTATTATATTATGTTATTTCATTTTATTACACTTATTTAACATTTATATTTCTTTATTTTATTTACATTTTATGTTATATATTATTGTTTGTTTCTTTATTTTATGTCATTTATTTCATCTTGTTTTATTGTTATTTTATTTACATTTCATTTATTTATGTTAATACATTATTGTTATATCATTATATCAATCTTTTATTTTCATTTGTTTATTATATTACATTAATATATAATTGTATTATATATGAGCATGTAATGTGGTCTATATGATCATGGACTTATCTATTATTTATATTTGATTATGAATTTGAATTTATTTAATTTATTTTCTAGTATTTTGATTTTATCGAGAGGTCAGAAGCCATAATATTCTTAATTTCGTGATCAGAAGACCAGAAATCACATCACTTTTGTACTAGCTCTTATGAGAAAGAACGCTAAAGGTTAAAATATCAAACTAAACAAAAAAAAAAACATAGCTTTGCAAGATTTTTGCTGTGGTCCTGAAGACCAATATTTGGAGAAATTGATGATGCTATTGAAAGTAAAGAAAATATGTAGGAGTGAAAATGAACATGATTACATTGCATTGTCGGAATTGATAGTTGAAAGCTAAGAATATTTTGTCTTAGCTATTGAACTACAATCATGGAAATAATAACATTTCTAAGGTGATTAAAATTATGAGCAAATACC
The DNA here is from genome assembly GCA_963855925.1 of Inga laurina. Classification (NCBI taxonomy): domain Eukaryota; kingdom Viridiplantae; phylum Streptophyta; class Magnoliopsida; order Fabales; family Fabaceae; genus Inga; species Inga laurina. The sequence continues at coordinate 12,676,063 of OY979710.1, forward strand.
ATACTATGATTGGAAGTCATATGGATAAAAAAAATGGTATAATATGATCAGAAGTCATATGGATAGAAAAAAAATGATATAATATGACCAGAAGTCATATAGACTCATATGTATCAATTTATTGAAAATAAATATCAAAATGGTTGTGAAGCCAGAAAGACCATGAAATATTGTGAAAAATATAAAAAAAAAAATAGTTATGATGCTTAAAGCAATAAGTTACGGAGAAAGATGATCAACTTGTATAGCCAAAAGAAATAATTGTAAGTTCTGAAGGCTATATAATTTTGATTAAGAAATAATTGTAAGCCCTGAAAGCTATATGATTTTGATTCTTTATGTTTAAATTTAAATTGATTGTGATTAATTTGTGAGAGAGAAATTATTATTTAACATTGTGATATCAACATGAATGATATATGAAATCAAATAGATAAAAAGGTAATGATTGGTCATTTTAAAATTTCAGTATAGTGCCAATTTATTTACAAATTTAAACATTATTGGTAATTATTGATATATTTTGATTTCATGGCTTTTTAGGATGCTAACTACCTCATGGTTAATCCCTATAACTCCCAAATTAAATGGTTTTCAGTATTTATTCATATAATCTTTAATTATACAATTAAGTTGTTTAATTACATTCTTTATGTATAATTGTACAATTTATTTGTAATTTTAAGTATATTGTGTATGTGAATACTATTCAAACATCAATGGAGTTTACCACCTCTATTCTCTTCTTGGGACTTGTATTTCTCTGTTGCACCAAAGATTTCCCGACAAACATTCAACTCATATACCTCAACATCAAGGTACTTTCTTTCATTATTAGTCATATTTTTCATTTCAGCTTTGTCTTCCATCTCTCTTCTCCTCTTAAGCACCACTAGTGCAAAAAGTTAATTTGGTATCAGTTAAAATTGTATTTTTGCCACAGCATTTAGGGTGTAGTGGAATTAGCCGTAGCGAAAAATATATATTACGGCGTCACTTACTTAAGATATGTCGCCGTAAATGAATATATTATGAAGTCAGTTGCTTAAAATATAACGCAGTAAATGAATATATTATAGCTTCGCATTGTAACTAAACCGACGCTGTAATAGATGTGTGACAAATGAATTTTCAAATCCAATGGATATTTTTTTATTTTAAAATTTTCAAATACCACATGTCACATCCGTAGGAGACCACCTCATCGTTGGTTTAGCCATGTGTCTCCTCCTCGAGCTACCACGTGCCTCCTCCTCGCGCTACCACGTGTCTCCTCGGCCTACTGTTGCCATGTGTCCACCCTCCTCGTAGTGTGCCACGTGTCCCTCCTCGAAGTGCGCTAAGTGTCTCCTCCTTGCCTTGCCATGTGCAAATACCACATGTCACATCCGTAGGAGGTCACCTCATCGTTGGTTCAACCATGTGTCTCCTCCTCGAGCTACCACGTGTCTCCTCCTCGCGCTACCACGTGTCTCCTCGGCCTACTGTTGCCATGTGTCCACCCTCCTCGTAGTGTGCCACGTGTCCCTCCTCGAAGTCCGCCAAGTGTCACCTCCAAGAGCTGCCACGTGTCTATGCCTCTTAAATCTTGAAAATGCCTCCCCTTCTGTTCGAACCCGCGACCTCATGCTCTTAGTGCTTGCACGCTCGAGCCTTTGCCACTTGTGCCAAGATGAACCTGTGTTATTTTATTACATAATGTTATATATATAATATTATTAAAAATAAAATAAAATAAATAAAAATTCTAAAAAAATATTTATATATTTATGATTAATTAATTTCAAATTCAATAAATTTTAAATCTTTAATAAATATTTTTATAACTATATTTTAATCAATTTTCTAAATTTAAATATATTTTTAATTTAAATTAATTAATAAAAAATAATTTAATATTATAAATATTATTTTTAATATAAAATGATAAATATAATATTAATAACTAATAATTTATTTTTAAATAAAATTAAATAATAACTAATATAATAATATTAAAAATATTATTTTAGTCGAAAATTTTAAATATAGTATTAATAAATAACAATAAAAGATTCAACAATAATAATATTTCATTTTAAATTAAAATTATTTAATAATTAATTTTATAATATTATTTTTAATATAAAATTTTATAAATTTTGCAACGGAATGTGCCACTGAAAAGTTCCATGGCATCGTGGCAAAAAATTATTTCACAAAATTTGCGACATAATTTCGTGGCTAATTTAGCCATTGAACTTTTTTGTAGTTAATTTAGTGACAAATTTAGCTACGGAAAAATTTCATCGAAAAAATTTTCAATAGAATTTCTGACGGATTTTCCACAGAATTTGCCACTGAAAAAATTCTGCAGCAAATTCTGTCGGAAATTGAGTGTTTTTTTGTAGTGCTTTATCTGGAAGCCGCTACGTCAACAGTGATGAAGGGAAGTTGCGAAGTTAGCAGAGCTAGAGCGAAATTCATAGAGAAGCCGTGAGTTAGCAAAGTAGTGAAGGTTTTTGTTGAAGGCATTAGGGCGTCAGGTGGAGTGGGAATCGACGCAATATTTCCTTTTCTTTAGAAAAAAATAGTTAATATATTTTTAAGACTTCCTTAAAGCCATGTGGGTTATAATTAAGGTCTTGGTTTCCTATAGGACCCTATGTTATAAGTAAGCTCGATAAATAAATTATAAATTATGGGTTAAGTTCCACCCATAAATTGATCATCCATTTTTTTAATAATTAACTAGGTATAGTTAAGTAGTTAAAAGAAATTCTCTAATCTCTATCATATGGTCCTGAGCTATAAATGACCCACTTAAAAAAATTTATTTAAAATATACTATAATATAATTATATTTTGGGAAAAAATATTTTTTAAAATTTATTTACAGTATTTAATTATGGTTATGACATGTTATATTTCAAATTTATCTATTTCACAATTAAATTCCAAAACTTTATATAAATTATGGCTTCTGGTGCTTACTAAACTGATTCTATAATTATTATTGTTATAGCATCTTAATTACGGCATCAGCTGAATATACAACCGATGCCATATTGTACATTACTGCGTCAGTTACACTTCAAACAGAAGCAAACTTATGTTACATGAATTATCACTTCCGTTCTTCAAGTAACTGATGCCATATTGTACCTTATAGCATCAGTTACATATTAAACAGAAGCAAAATTATGTTACATGAATTATCACTTCTATTCTTCAAGTAACTAATGCAAAATCATGTAGTTAAATTAGTATTTTACACTAGCGAATATAATTATATTTTGGAAAAAATTATTTATAGTATTTAATTACAATTATGACTTGTTTTATTTTAAATTTATTTATTTCACAAGTAAATTCCAAAACTTTCTATTAATTATGGCTTCTAGTGCTCACTAAACTGATTCCATAATTATTATTATTACAGCATCTTAATTACGACATCAGTTGACTATACAACTGATGTCATATTGTATATTATGGCGTCAGTTACATTTAAAACAGAAGCGAATATATGTCACATGAATTATCACTTATGTTCTTCAAGTAACTGATGTTATATTGTACATTACGGCGTCAGTTACATGTAAAACAGAAGTGAAATTATGTCACATGAATTATCACTTCGGTTCTTTAAATAACTAATGCAAAATCATGTAGCTAAATTAGTATTTTGCACTAGTGCACTATTATGTTGCCTTACAAATATATATGTAATTTTTCTTAGTTCCAAACTTTTGTTATTGAAAGGCATACAAATACTCTTCAATTTATACTTTATTTTAGTATTGATAATTTATTGCCTCCTTTCCCAATTCATTGTATTGACATTTCTTCTACTCCTTAGCATTCTTATATGATATGTGCAAATTTCATACATTAATTATGATATAATATATAATATGACATATATTGGAATCAAATTGGTTTTACGTGACATTTAAGGGGGAAAAATCTTATATCATATTTGAATTAAAAGAATGAGAACTTAATGAGAAAATTCATTATGAATAGTTTATGATTTGTTAGACAAAATCATTTTCGTAATGTGCATGAATTATATAGTGCAAGTCAAATTTATGAATGATCAAACAGTAAGGAATATTTGAAAGAAGACTATGTATATCATAAGTATTTATTATTTTATATTATAATGCATTTATCTTTACATTTCTCTCAAATTAATTTTAGCCCCCAAACATCAGAATTCATTGCAATAAGATCTTTATGTATTTTGATTATTGATCTCCTCATATTTCTTTATGTAGTGGAAAATTCTAAACATTTCATATTTTGAACATGCATCAAAAGAGGCAAATTGAAGCATATTATTATTAATAAGTAGCAAAATTATATAAATATGCAAGAGTATATGTTAGTTCCCGAAGAACATAAATGTAACAAAGTCGACATAGTTCCTGAAGAACTAATATAGTTTTTCTTAAATTCTATGGGCAGAAGAAGAATTGATTAAGGAAAGTTATAACCCATAGATTTACATTAGAGTTTTACTCTATTACAGGGTTTAAATGATAGCTCAATTGACTGAAATCCATGATTAGTTGTGAGTTATGAAGTATTTGAGTTTTGAAATGAAAGATATATTATTAGTTTGCTATATACAAATTTGTCTTTGAAATAGAGAAATAAAGAAAGTATATTTATATGACTCACACTTGAAGGGGAGATTGTTAGAATATAAGTGTGAGTTAATATTGAAAAGGTTTACTCATATACTTCCTCACAAAACCGATTGATCTCTGAAAAATGGATGTCATATTAACATTTTATATCAATACTTATATAAATTGAAAAGTTTGTTGTTGGTTAAACAACATGTTACAGTAAACTAGTAGTTTACTGATCCAAATAAATTTATGTTGGCATGACTTGTTTGATTCATCCGAGTCATATATAAAAGATTACATGTGACATGCATTAAAGAACTAGAATATTCTTCATAAATAGCCAACATATTATATAATTTAAGAGTTATCATATGCTGCTTGTTCTCAAAGAAATTTAATTATGAGAGTATCACAAGCTATGATTTGGAATGAATCTCTATATTTCTGGAAATAAATAAACTCATGTATGGGCCCATTCAAATATCATGTAAACCATATCAATGTTCAATAATTTTGATAGATGTATCTATAAGATGGTTACATGTAAAATATTAATATTAGTTTGCAACCTGAAGTTTGCAAGAATATTTGAATAAATTATTATGTTACGCGCAATTTCCAGATTATATGATTCATTCATTGAAGCCTCCATAAATAGCTAGACTAATACTTATGAGAACAAAATTTATGTTTCAGTGTTGGCATATTTGATCTTACATATTGCAGCACTTATACTAGCCAACCAAATTCTCCCGATAAAATTGGCTTTTGGTCAGGAGTCAAGTATATTCTATCTTAAAAAGTTTGAATGTGCATTCCTATTGATTCACCACAATGCACATAGATGGATATTTAAAGGAAATTGAGATAAATGTTGGGTATGAACCTCCTCCTTCTTGTTTGTCTCTAAATGAAACAAAAGGATGTTTCTAACGGAAACAAATGGATTTAGGACACTTATACTGCATGATTAGTCGATTGTCATTTGACAAAGTTTTCTTAATATGAGGGAGAGAAATTAAATAGCTGGAAAAGAAAACAAAAGGAATGCATTATTACTAATAAATATAGATCCTCGAATATAACAATATGAACCAGAAGTTCATTTGGTTTGCATTCATGAAATATTACATAAAATCGGCCAGATGCAATTACTGACCTAAATGGGAATTACTAAATCTCATATTCCAGCTATAAGTGGTCTAATCAGCATAAATGAAAGTGAGACATGCCCGAAGTATGAGAGAATAATCAGTTCCAAAAGAAAAAAGAAAGAAACAAATAATCAAGATAATCATATTAAGGAGGCAGACACTCCAGAAGAGGTCAATACATAACTACTTGCAGAACCCTCAAAAGAGGTTCAGGTACCTGAAAGTAATAAAGAGATCTCAATGAATTATGTTACAACAAGAAAAATGGAACTGAAAAGATAAAGTTATCGACAACAGTTTTAGTAATAATATCACGTGATCAAATGAGGATCTTATACATGAATATGTCGGTAAAAAAAAGGTGATTGGCCAACTGAAGAAGGGGACAAGACGCAATGAAAAATATTCTTTTAGCATGTGAAATTTATGGACCTGTAGTCCAAATATGGACCTGTAGTCCAAAATATTTGAAATATAAAGTTATTTGTGATATATGAATATTCATGTGAAAATAAAGATTTTCACAAGGTTTAATGATGATTATGATGAGGTACAACATTTGGTAGTGGATACAATAGATGTTGCATATATTATTAGTCTGGCAGTATATGCAAACAAAATAATGCGTTTATTAGATATCATTATATATAGCATATGCATATGGATAGTGAATATTACATGAGAGTCTTTGAAGGATCTAAAATGTCAGAAGCATATACAAGAAAATCATTCTATATATAAAATGTTGTGCGAGTTTGAAAATAATTCAAGCATATATAATTAATTGAAAAATATATTGAAAAATGAGTAATTTTACATTTTACTTGACTTGTAGATCAAGTTATCAAATGCATCAATGATTTCAAAATCACATATTTTTACCGTGGTGAATTTTCTTGTAAAGATACATTGAATTTAATGGTCCAGAAGTACCTTATACTTTATGAGAATATTTTTGTATTATATTAATATTGTATCTATTATAATTTTATTGATAAAGATTAGGTCTTGCAAGTGCACAGTGGATAACAAAAATGAGATTTAGTGTGATAGTCCTATTAACATATTATATAATATTATTTTGTTCAAAACAAACTGAATATGTGGATATAAGATATATTTTGATGATTTTCAGAATAATTTTTCTTTATTGTTTTCATGATGAATAAGATAAAGGCATAATATACTGATATTTTAGCATATCCAGAAGATATGTAAGAGGAATACATCTAGCAGAATATTTGGTGACAATGTATCATTTATAGTTTGGTGGCTAAAAGAATCATATGCTCAACAATACATTAGAAGTGATGTTCTTATCAGGGGGAGTAAATACGATATTATCATCGTATGAAATAGAGATCATGCTGTACTCTTTTCCTTAACCAAAGTTTTGTCCCACGAGGTTTTCCTGGTAAGGTTTTTAATGAGGCATTTCAATTTGTATTGTGTACTCTTTTTCCTTCACTAGGTTTTTGTCCCATTGAGTTTTTCCTAGTAAGGTTTTAATGAGGCACAATATTTGTTTATGAACATCCAAGGGGGAGCGTTATGAATATTGTGGTAGTGGATGTTCATAGTCTCTTAGTATTCCATAACCTTTCAATATGAGTCTTTTGGAATTCTACACTTAAAGCCATATAACCCATGAATGGCTTAGTGGGAGTTTTTCTATTATTAATGTAAATAACCTACAAAAACTTTATATTATACCATTATGTAGATTTACTCTTTTGTTGTAACTCTTGTAATGGAAGTTAAGGATTTATGGCCTATAAATAGTAGGCATGTATCAAAGGTAATAAGCTTGAAATGAAATAAGAATCACTCCCTCCTTGCTCTCTATATTTCTCTCTTGTATTTCTTCATTTCCTTCATCTCAATCTCTTATACTTTCTTAATTTCATAACATTTTCTTAATTTTCCTGGGCTATATATATTTTTAATAATCATTTCCTCTTTTATTTTCTAGAAATTTTGGCTGGAAATTAAGTTTTTAACTAAAAAAATATTTTTGAGACTTTTAAATTTTTAGATAACATCCCTAAGTCTCAACTATACTTTAGGGAAAATCTCAAATAAAGAACTTTAAAAATAGTAAAAGACAGAAATATGTTCCCAATTTTAATATTCTTGTGAGATGTGAGTTCTCAAAATGAGACTTTAAAAATTCACGTAAAAAGACACAAATTCCCCCCCCCCTCACACATTAAAATCATTAAATTAGATTGTCTCATCACTCTCGAAGAAGCTCTCATATGCCATACCAATTTCTGCTTCCAGTTCTGATCTTCTTCCGGCGATGGTCATCTCAATGAAATAGAGCACTCAATATTCGTCGTGGGTCAAGTTCCTCCCTAGAGTTTGGGCTCCCTGAGACATCACCGGTCAAACTCATCAAGCTTCTCTTTGCCAGTAGCTCTTCATCAAGCTCGAACCTCACCTCTAGTTTGTTGGCGTAGTTCCTGTAAATACATTATGTAATCCGAATCACGTCCAAGGACGTTGTCTTTAAGAGCTATTCTACAACCATCGACAAACTGGAAGCGGCACTCCCTAGGATAAAACGGATCCTTCCTGCAGAACAGGGTGAGTAAAACAGCAAAATATAATAGAACTCAGCAGGCAAAAGCTAGAGGAGGAAAGAAGTGCTCGAAGGCTCTAGAGTTGGATGTGTCAAACCTCAACTGAAGCACCCTTTATATAGGCAATAACAAACCATTTCAAAAGTCACAAAATAATCACGTTAAATGTGATTAAATCCACGATTTCATGGGGTTTCAAACTTTGTAGATATTAACTTTGACGTTTCCAAACGTTGGATATTAAATACCATGATGCTCACACGTTAAAAGCAATAAAGACCCATTAAAGAATTTGATGTAGTTAATATGGGACCTTAAAGCAATAGAATCTCATTCACAAAACTGCAACACTAAAACTGATTCAGACTTAAAATGTTTCAACGTGTAGGTCCCACAAATAAAGGTGAATAATCATAAGTTTAAACGTCCATATTTCACAATTAAAGTAAAAGTGATTGTTCAACGTGTAGGTCCCACAAATAAAGGTGAATAATCATGAGTTTAAACGTCCATATTTCACAATTAAAGTAAAAGTGATTTGTGACATTTAAATGGTGCGTATTTGTTCCAAAATATTTTTCCTTTTGTAAATCTACAAAAAAGCCTTTACTAAAAAAGGTGTCCAGTCTATAACTCGCGCATAGGGGAAATTACTGGATTTCCATGTGGTTTATTACTATGCGAGTTCATTCCTCCTCTTGACTCATTTACTTATTCAAGTTCATACACTTGGACTCTCCTACTCCCAAGCAATGTGAGACTTGTTCCATTTGACACATCCACATTATTTATATAACAATTCTGACAATCCCCCACATGTATCAAAAGGAACACCATTAGCTGAGTTGCACACACAGATATAACCATTGTATCTGGTAGTCCTACGAACTTAAAACTAGACCTAGACTGATAACACTTAGTACATAGAGGTGTTAGTGGTCCTATGAACTTAAAACCAACAACTTTTAGGCGTATACTAAAGGTATTGAAAGTTAGATTATACCCCCATATTTCACTATTAACGCGGTTTTGCACATTAAGACGACTATGCGCGTGCCTGGTGCATAACGAATGCTCTAGAGATTTTGCCACAATCTCATAGGAGCAGTCCCACTCTACATTCATAGAAGTGATTTCATGAAATGTACCTACAATGAGCTCACCATCCCGTAGAATTATGAAATCATTAAGAGCTTTGCTCATCCTCACCAAAATGCATTTTAGCACTTTCTCGTCATCATAAAAAGGAACTAACAATTTACTTTAGTACTAGCAGAACTAACATACGACTTGTTCTTACCCATTGAACCTACTTCATGGGATCACTAGTCACAAAGGTTGGGTTGCCATCTCTATTAATTTCAAATTGGTTTTAATCCCATTCCCCTCAGTTAATATAATTCTTCTCGGAGTTTGTTAACGGATCCGCAAATCAACTTTTTTACCTCACAAAATCAATTGAGATAACTCTACAATTTTTAAGCTAGCTTATTCACATTATATCTCAATCAACTTTCAGTTACATCATTGTTTTTCACAATGGCTATTGCCATTTGGCAATCTCAAATCATCGATATTAAGTGCCAGTTTTCCACCAAAATATTTGCCAAGAGTTTCAACAACTTAGCCTCCAAATTTAGCCAATTCCAGAGTATCAAACTCTAAGTCACACAATAATTTATCTTGGCTACCAGTGGATTTTCTTGTATAAAATTGAAATTCAAGTAACATTCGTATATCTCAATATAACGAGAATCCATTGTACATGATACCAACATTTATGGTACCTCTCAAAAAATTTTATTTCCACATATCTATATATATGCCCAATCTCCATATAGCATATGCTATATCACAAGGATTAATGTCTATTAATTAATGCAACAAACTCTCAAAAAATTTGTGCATATCTAGATTGAGCTGCAAAACCACTTCAAACCGTGTTAGAATCATAATTCACACACATTCTTAAACCAAGATAATTATATAGCCTCAAATTATGAAAATCTCACATTCATCTACTATAAATGAATGTTTAAATTTTCATACCACATAATGCTTGTTTCAAACAAAATATTTGATAATCCACAAAATTTGCTCTCATTAACAAATATATCAAAGCCTCCACTCAATCAATTATTTTGTAGCACACATCTTGTATTTATAAAATGAGGCACCAATAAATCACTTTGTAAGACATATTATAACACATATGCCATTTACATTAAAAAATTCAATATTCATAGTAGTCAGGTATATTTATACCACTATAAATATAGACTCACAAATCATGAAATTTAAACACATTTATCTCTACACTAGATAAATGATTAAATTTTCACAAAATACGAATAATTCACAAATTTGCTCTTTGCAGCAAATAACAAAACCTCCATATAATTATTTTAAACCACAATTTGGCTTTATCAAATGAGGTAAGAAACAATTTGCAACTTAAAAAATTTACAAGGTATCTCCACATGTTAGGCACCCCCCGGCACTCTTGTTAGGCACCCCCACAATTTTAAATATCTCAAAAATATTTTCACACCTTATAAAATAATTCTAATTTAATTAGAATCTCACCACATATCCCCATTCATCCCCTTTCTTTTTGCAGTTATGTCACCCTACTTGTTGCAAGAACTTCACACTTTTGAAAATCATTTTTAGTTTCAGAAATAAGCTCAAGATTTTGCAATCTTTTAATATAGGACTTATGAACATGTCCTAATCTAGCATGCCACACACCAAAAGAATCAACCAAGTAAGCAGAAGAAGATGCATTCTCATTCATTTCAGCAACACTCAAAACAAATAGACCTTTATTACAATAGCCCTTCCCAATAAGAACATTGTTATTGGTCATGACAATCTTGTCAAACTCAAAACACACCCTAACCCTAGCTTTTCCAAGTAGCGCCATAGAGACTAAGTTAGCTCTGACTTTAGGAACATACAGCACGTTGTTCAGTGCCAAGGTCTTTCTAGATATGAGCTTCAATACCACTTTCCCTTTTCCCTAAACCTTAGCAGTTCGGGAGTCAGCCAGATAAACATGATCTTCCCCTTCTTCAAACGAGGTAAACATCTCTTTGTTTGCATAGATATGCCTGGTAGCTCCTGAGTCTACCACTCATTTCTTCATATCAGAGACAAGAAGGGCTTGTGACACCACATCAACAATGATTTCTTTATCACTGCTATTATCTCCTTTAACCAAATTTACATTTGGCTTAGGAGGATTTCCACCCCTTTGAGAGTTATCTCCCAGCCCTTTTCTTGCACTACGATGCATAATGACCCGATTTTTCACAGACAAAACAATTGCCTGTCTTCTTCTTGGGGTTAGTGTCTTTAGGCTTGTAGTAGGGTTTCTTATTTTTATTCTTTTTGTTTTTGGGGTCTACCTTTTGTTGTGTGGCTTTTCCTCAACTAGGTTAGCTTTAGCAGTCATTTCTTTGCCCTTTGCAGCTTGTATCGTCTTTTGGTTGGTATCTTCAATGATGATATGAGTTATCAGATCATTCTGAGACAATTGTTTCTGTTTGTGTTTCCACTGTTACTTGTAATCATTCCATGAATCTGGCAGCTTCTCAATCAGTACACCAGCCATGAACTCATCTGGCAAATTGATCTTCTCAGCCCGAAGCTCCTCATTCAGCTTGTGGTAGTCATTGATCTGGTTTGATGTCATTGTCATATGTCATCTTCCACTTGTAAAAGTTTCCTATTACAAACTTCTGCTTTCCAGCATCCTCAGTAGTGTACTTAAGGATAAGTGATCCCCATATTTCATTTGCTTCTTTATAGACATGGTACACATCAAACAGATCGTTAGATAGAGTAGTAATAAGAGTGTGTCTGCAAACCTTGTTAGCATAAGCCCAAGCATCCTTCTGGGCTTGGTTAGTATTTGGGGATGGTGCAGATTGTGTAAGTGCATCAGCAACTCCATGCATATCAAGAATAGTTTAGACACGTTCCTGCTAGCGTCTACAGTTCTTCCCTTCAAATTGCTCTATCTTGGAGATGCCAAGAAATTGTCTTGGCATAGGCACCACCATTAGGTTAGATCCAGCACCAGTGTTGTTGGCTTCAGAAGCAGTAACATTGTTAGCTTTGGCACTAGCTTCGGTACCAGCAGGAGGAACAGAAGCCATAATAGCTCTTAAGATTGTTGGCGTAGTTCCTGTAAATACACTGTGTAATCTAAGTCATGTCCAAGAACGTTATCCTTAAGAGTTATACCACAACCACCAACAGACTATAAGCGGCACTCCCCAAGATAAAACGGACCCTTCTTGTAGAACAAGGTGAGCAAAACAACAAAATATAATAGAACTTAGCAGGCAAAAGCTAGAGGAGGAGAGAAGTGCTCGAAGGCTCTAGAGCTGGATGTGTCAAACCTCAAACTGAAGCACCCTTTATATAAGCAATAACAAACCACTTCAAAAGTTACAAAATAATCACGTTAATGTGATTAAATCCACGGTTTCATGGGGTTTCAAACATTGCAGATATTAACTTTGACATTTCCAAACGTTGGACATTAAATACCATAATGCTCACACGTTAAAAGCAATAAAGACCCATTAAAGAATTTAATGCCGTTAAAATGGGACCTTAAAGCAATAGAATCTCATTCACAAATAAAAGTGAATAATTATGAGTTAAACGTCCATATTTCACAATTAAAGTAAAAGTGATAGTGGCATTTAAATGGTAAGTATTTGTTCCAAAATATTTTTCCTTTTGTAAATCTACAAAAAATGAGTTTACTAAAAAAGGTGTTCAATCTATAACTTGTGTATAAGGGAAATTGCTGGATTTTCATGTGGCTTATTATTATGCGAGTTCATTCCTTCTCTTGACTTATTTACTTATCAAAGTTCATACACTTGGACTCTCACACTCCCAAACAATGTGAAACTTGTTCCATTTAAAACACCCACATTATTTATATAATAATTCCAACATGGTTTGGTCGACAAGTTGCTTCTCCTCCATCTCAGGTTGAGGTAAAACACGACACACTACAGAGGAACCCCCTATCTCTGCTTCATGCGAGACAAATTCAAAAAGATTGGCCTTTCTCTTACTTGTTGCTTAATTTCTTCAAGATGATGCATAGGTAGAAATCAGCATATTAAAAATAACTTGACTTTAGTACTATTTCTTTGGATTTCCCTTCCTTCTCCATCTCCTTTGTAAATAACATTATGAACGAATTGTAGTTTCTTCCCTATATAATTTCTCTGTGCAGTGTAGTATGACAAAGAGCCATAATAATCTAATCTCTGAGCTTAAAAGAATTGCATATTCATGAAATTTCTGGATTATGGGCACTAATCCTGAATAATAATCTAGCACATTATGCTATGTCTTTTGATGGTCATAGCCATGTTTATTTAATGTAATAGCCGTGGGATAATGATTTCTGCATACTGATTTGTCCAGAGCTGGTGGGAATTATTATTTGGAAAAGTAGGCAATAGCTTATAAGGTTTAGAAATTATTGTTTTCAGGTAACATTTGTGGGAGTTATTATTTTTAAACCCAAACTTGATAAAATCAATTATGAAGTTAGTAATCTCATATTAAGTCTAGAAATTAATACATACATGTTTTCTCATTTTCGCAAGTATTCAATTTAAAATGCAGAGTTGTGAATTTCATGTTCAAACTTGGTAAAATCATATTAAGCTTAGGATTTAATCCATACTTGTTTTCTCATTTTTCACAAATGTTCAATTTTAAATGGAGAGTTGTGAAATTCATATCCGAATTTAAAAAAAATCAAATCAAAAGTTAGTTATCTCATATTAAGTGTAGGAATTAATCAATGTCTGTTTTCTCATTTTCACAAATTTTCAATTTTAAATGGAAAGTTGTGAAATTCATATCCGCACTTGGTAAAATTAACTATGAAGTTGGTAATCTCATATTAAGTCGTGAAAAATCTCATAATGTATATTTGTTACTTAGTAAAGTGAAAGTTATTAAAACCTCATCAAATGTCATGAATTCCTTAACAAAGCTCGTGAAAAACCTAATAGTGTAGATTCATTACTTGTAGTGTAGATTTGTCTTTTGTCCTTATTTCTTTAAATAAATAGTTATTAAATATTTGTACTTGGGATAGACTAAAAAAATAAATATATGATAGATTGCCCCTTCTAAATGTAAGGTCACATATTGGATCTGGCTTGTAACAGCATAAGTCATGCAATTAGTATCTCCCTCTTTTAATCAAAAGGTAGGGAAGATTGGCAGTAATTGCTCCAAATTATTTTCTTCTTAAATGATATAATTGATTATCTATAGGAAATAGGGAAAATCCCTAAAAAGGTACTTTAAAAATGTTAAAGGACAAAAAAGTATTTCAAATATTCATAATATTATAGAAGTGTGAGAGTTTAATTTGTCCATTTCAAAATTAAATAGAAATGACAAAAATTTCCACTACTACAAAAAAGGGGTTTAGTGGAGCAGCTCTTATGACACTTTTTAAAAAAGCGCCAAAGATAATTATTTATTTAAAATTATTTTGATGCTTTGGCGCTTACAATTATAAGCGTCATAGTAGACGTTAACCTTATATGACGCTTTCATGTACAAGCGCCAAACAATGTCTTCAATTTATTTTTTTAAAAAAACAATAAGAAGCTTTGGTGCTTTATGTGGAAGACCCAAAGCTTCTTATATTTTCAAAAAAATAAAAAATAAAAATATAATAGGAAGCTTTGGCGCTTCCTAAGGAAGCGCCAAAGCTTCCTATATATTTTTTTTTTAAAAAAAAAATTGATCCACACTGGTTTCATATATGACATAGTAAAGGAAACTAATACTTAAGAGTACATGTTTCCCATCAAAATCAATTTAATGTGTTTAGCTTTTCTTAATATATTATTTATTCTATAATAATTCTTATTATTATAGAATAAATAATATGATTACTATTTTGTAGGGAAAATTACTCATAAGTGTCAGGTAAAAAAATTAAACCATAAAGATCCAAAAAAATGTAATGTTTTTACAAATTTAGCTTGTAAACATCCAAGTTCGACTTGTACGTGTAGACATAAATTGTTAAATTTAACTTGTAAATATAAAAGTGTGAGTTGTAAATATATAATTTTTAAAGTATTTCTATATTTTATTTGTTTTAACAATTTTAACTTGTTATAACATTTGTTTTAACAAAATTATATACAATTTTGTCCTCATTTCTATATAATTTTTAAATACACGTACAATTTTGGAAGCAGTTGCAGGAGAATAAAGAGAATTAATGAGGACAAAATTATGAATAAGACACTGTCAAAAGCTTCCTATGTATTTTTTTAAAAAAAATTTAAAAAGATCACATTCCAAAAGAAAAAATTAAAAACATATATATTTATATATATATTATAATAGGAAGCTTTGGTGCTTCCTAAGGAAGCGCCAAAGCTTCCTATATATTTTTAATTTTTTTTTAAAGGCCACATCCCAAAAAACAAAAAAAAAAAAATATTATAATAGGAAGCTTTGGCGCTTCCTAAGGAAGCGCCAAAGCTTCCTATGTGTTTTTTTTAAAAAAAATTGATCTATGTTTTTAAACACCCAGCCATTATCATCCCGCCATTATCGTCTTATAAAATTTAAACATCCTGCCATTATCGTCCTCCTGCTTCCCATTTCTCATAAATTCCGATCCATTGCTCCCCTACTCCATTAGTCCACCAGCTTTTTAGGTACTTATTTGAAATTTCAGCAATGACACTCTTTTATGAAGCGTTAAAGCTTCCCTTCTTTACAAAATTTAAACACCCCGCTATTGTCATCCCGCCATTATCGCTCTCCTGCTTATCATTTCCCATAACTTCAATCCATTACTCTCTCACTTTATTGGTTTACTAGCTTTTCTTATTCGTTATCTCCACTCCTTCCTTTCTTTGATGGCAACAAGTAGAAAAGTAGGAGATCCCTAGCTTATAAGCATTGTTTTTTAAACATTTGATCCATGTTTTCTTTTTTCTTTTTTTCTTTTTCCTTTTTGGTTAAGATCTATAATGACTCTTATATGTTTGCTTATATTTTTTATTTTTCAGGTATTGATTTGAAGTTTTAACTTTGTCAGCTTAAACTTCCTATACATTATTAGTTTTTTAATTTTTAAGCTTATAAATATAATAATATTATAGTGATTTTATTGTAATACAAATCATTGTAGTTACTGTTTTACATTTTTTACTATCGCATTGTAATTTGCTTGTTTTATCAAGAAAAGAAAATAATTTAAAAAAATGACTAATATTGTTTTGTATTGTAATTGGCCTACTAGACGAAATATATGATTATTTACTTGCTAAAATTTATATATGAACATCAGACATTTATTTTTGCATTTCATCGTATAGGAAAAAAATATTTAAACAAATTATTAAAAAAAATATTTAAAAAAAACAACAAAAAAAACCCTCCTTTAGCATTCGCCAAAGGAGGGACGTTTATCATATAAACGCTAAAGGTGGGTTCCCACCCTCCTTTGGGGCTAGATTTTTAAGCGCCAAAGGAGGGCACCTCTTCCTTTGGCGCTTGTTACATAAAACGTCATATATAATTTATTTATTTATTTAATTTGATAAGATAATGTATGACGTTTTTGTAAATTGAAAAGCGCCATAGGTATTTTTAATGATTTCAAAAGCTTTGGCGTTTCTTAAACGCCAAAGTGTTTTTTAAAATAAGCATCATTATATCGCTCTTTTGTAGTAGTGTTCCCTCTAAGTTTAAAAATAGAACAAAGAATTCTAATTAGGGTTTAACAAGTTTAGATAAAGTTTTAACAAGTTCTTATAAGATTTTAACAAATTCCACTTCAAAAATCACCACTTGCTACCAATGGCAAGGTATTGATTCCTACTTCTAATAAAGGTTTCACAAAGTCATATAAGGTTTTAATAAGTTCTAATAAGATTTCCATAAATTTTAATTCAAAAATCATCACTTGCTGGTAAGGTATTGATTCCTACTTTTAATAAGAGTTTCACAAGTTCATATAATGTTTTAACAAATTCTCATATGATTTCACAAATTTCACTTCAAAAATCACTACTTATTACAATGATAAGATATTGATTCCCACTTCTAATAAAAGTTTTACAAGTTCATATGAGATTTTAACAAATTTTGATAAGATTTTTTTAAATTCTAATTCAAAATTCACCACTTACTATAATGACAAGGTATTTTTTTCCCACTTCTAATAAGGATTTCACAAGTTCTGATAAGAAATTTTTACATATTTCAATTTAAAATTCACCACTTACTATAGTATAAGACTTTAACAAGTCTGATAAGATTTTTGCAAATTACAGTTCAATAGGCAAGATACAAGGAATTCTATCGAACAACAAAAAAATCTAATTCCCAAATTATACAAGGAACCCCATCGGCCCACTTTCCTTCATACAAAGCTTTGTAAGAAATTTTCTCTAACAACATTTTATCTGTAAACCCAAACCACTTCTATGAGTTCTATCACAGCATTTTTCTCTAACAGAAATTGTATAAATGTTAAGAAGCAGCTATGAATGCCAAAAGAAATTTTAAAAAACAAAACGAAAAAGAAATCCAGATTCAGAATCATCACTCTTCAGCCACAATATCAAAAGGAAATAGTCAGCCTTGTTATCCGAGAGACGTCTCCTTTCCCAATCTTCCATGAGTTCGTCGATTTGAGAGAGAGAAAGAGAGAGAGAGCAATCTTCCAGGAACTCGGAGGGGTTTGCTTCTACTCGCTGCAAATAGTTTCCATGAGCCGCTTTGCTAAGTCAGGAAGAAGGACATGCTCCGACAGATTGGTCGTCAGAAACTGCTCGAAGCTTGAATAGGTGAAAGAAAGAGAGACGACGAAGGAAGGGAGGCTCAAGCTTCCACGGTGATGACTGAAGATGAATATATATATAAAGGTATTTATGTCATTTTTTTTAATTTAAAAAACAACAAATAAAATAGTAACACTGTTTTTTGGCAAAAAAAAAAAATAGTAACACTGTTTTGATATTATGAATATTTAAAACATCATTTTATCCTTTTCTATTTTTGAAGTTCTTTTTGTATCTCTTTCCTATGCTTTATAAGCCTCCTTTCAAAATTTTGAGATGTTAAAAAAAAAATCCCATTCTTAAAATTTAGAATGTTCCTGAAGTCATGGAGTTTGGGGTAGGGTGTGTGTATTTAAAATAGTCCCTTTCAACCAAAATTAAAAAGTGACGCTTCTCTTCTTAAAGGGAGTTTTTTCTATTAAAAAATTATTTAAGGTCACTATCAAAAAAAATTATTTAAGTTATTTTTAAAATGGAAAATGTGTTCAACAAACCAAATTAAATTTTAATTTCCTTTTGCCAACAAATTTGATAAATTTTACTTTTTTGACCATATTGATAAATTTTGCTATATTAACTTAATTACGTGAAGATTTCAAGTGGAGATAAAGGAGAGATTGAAGGATCTCCTTGGGACACCTCATTCCAAAATCATTAACAGCCTCCTCTGCATAAAATTTTGGGAGAGAAATTTAACTTCACTTTCCAACAAATCATAATCCACAGTTTAGGAGATCTTTTCTATAAAATATTTAAATGAGTTGGATCTCATGAGCTCACCAGAATCAAGACATATCTCTTGATGACCTTGTGGATTAAGTCAGCTTCTTACCGGTGGGACACAATTAAGGATATTTACAAATACTGTTTCGAGGTTAGAGGGAGCAATAAGACTCTGGTTGTGCATCACAATGTCAATGACGACTGAGATGGGTCAAATGCAGGCCCAAGGCCCAGCTAATTGACCCGCATGTGGAATTTTCGGACTTTCTGTGGACCACATCATCTGCCAAATCAGGACTCCCACGTGGCACAACATGAAAGACCACCAGACATTATGATTTGATTTGACAAACTAGAAACCTGCGAATCTGAAACCTAAGCATCAGAATATATATATATATCTATATCAGTAAGTAATCTGATCCTCTTCCTATCCTATTGGAAACCAAAACAAGTATTTGGCCGTTACATTTCCCTCCACACACTTCATTCTTAGCCTTATCCCTTTTCTTTCCATCTATTTCCAACCATATCCTTTTTCGTTCATATGGTTTCCTTAGCATAACCTCTCTCTCTCTCTCTGTTTCTCACTTCTCAGGCTCACAACGATGGCTCACAAATTTGCCTTCACATTAACGAGCTCTCGTCCCTTCACTACCCCTAACCCAAGACCCTTCATTCCAACTTCTTCCTTATCCTCTTCTTCTCCTGGTGGGGTCCACTTGATTCAGTTCAATGGCCGCCGCTACTTCTGCCTTCGCCGCCGCCGTGCTTTTCTGTTGCCCCCTAATAAGGCCACCACGGATCAACAAGGTGTCACTCCACCACCACCACCTTCAGGCAAGGTTGAAGAAAGCGAAGAAGCCGTTGACAGTAAAATCCTTCAGTATTGTAGCATAGACAAAAAAGAGAAGAAATCAGTCGGCGAGATGGAACAAGAATTTCTTCAAGCACTTCAAGTACATGTTCGCCAAAATTTTCTTCTTCTTAGCTCAATTAGTTGTTTATATATTTAACTTGAATTTTAAGTTAGATATTAATTAATTAAGGTATGGGCATTAATTATATTATTTAAATTGACAGGCTTTCTACTATGAGGGAAAGGCTATTATGTCAAATGAGGAATTTGATAATCTTAAGGAGGAACTTATGTGGGAAGGAAGCAGTGTTGTGATGCTAAGTACGAAATAACTTCACTGAGAGAGAGTAGCTTTAGAAACTGCAGTGACAAGTGGAGTCATGTTACATTGATTGTCTTTTTTTCTTTTGGGTTTTTGAAGTCATTTTTGGTTGACTACAGGTTCTGGTGAACAAAAATTTCTGGAAGCTTCAATGGCTTATGTTTCTGGAAAACCGATTATGAGCGATAAAGAGTTTGATGAATTGAAGCTGAGACTAAAGGTTCGCCTTTTGATGTTTTCATTTTCAAATATATATATATATATATATTTGCTTGCTTACTGTATGGACTATAATTTGCATTTTTTAGTTAAGACGTCTGCTGGTCACATTTTCTGATCTCATAGGTTTGTTTTCTAGATAGAAGGAAGTGAAATTGTGGCTGAGGGTCCACGGTGCAGTCTTCGTAGTAGAAAGGTGAGCGATACATAGCCTGTAATCTGTTTTGTCGTTAGTGTTCCCAAGTACTCTCTCTGGTTCTTGTTACATATTTCAGTTAATTACCTTTCCTAAGTTAGGAAAGTTAGTTAAAGTTATAATGTAGACGAAACATCTTATATTATAAAACATGCAGAAAATTGCTGCCAAAAATAAAAAAATAAAAACACGCAGAAATTTCTTCTGGCCAGTATCGGAGGGCCGTGGTTGATTAAACCAATCATTATAATCATTAATGGACCTGTCTTCAAGGTTTGCACAAGTTGTACAGATCAGTTATATTACAAACACAGAAATAGGGGTGTTCAAAGTATCCCGGTTCCGGTTGTCCCGGCTTGGTCCCGGACATTTTATCCCAGGAATTTCCCTTCCCGGCCGGGATCCGGACCGGGATCACAAGGGAATTCCCGGTCCCGGTTTTTTTTTAATTATTATTTTTTCCTTAAAAAATAAGTTATTCTTTTATATTTGTATTTTTTACCCTATAAATTAAGTTATCATTTGATAAAATGTATATCATATATTTAGTTAGAGTTAAATTATATATATCGTGATACTAATCCTAACTATATAATATATAAAGATAATAACAAAAATGATGAATGTGATAATAATAATAATAATAATAATAATATATTATTCTTCAATTTTAGCTCAATTTGTGTGATTTTTATGACCTTATTAAGTGTTAAATAATAACTTCAAACATTAGATTATAAAAAATTTAACTAAAATAATCATAATAATGAAATTGGGAATTCTCGGTCCCGGTCCCGGTCATACCGGGAATATCCCGGGACGGGAACCGGGAATGGGTGATCCCGGTCCCGTCCCGGGTTTTGAACACCCCTATACAGAAATACTGAGGATGGCAAAAAACATATCATAATCAAGTAACATGCATTATTACAATAAAGAAATTAGTTAAATTAGTTAATATGACATGATTTACTAAAATACTCTAGTTATATTCCTTAATTCCCACGTCCCCTCTTCTCATTAATTATTATGAAGAGAGCATCAATAGGGTGTAAATTAAAAAAGGATTGACAATATGAAAATTATGTCTTCAACTCCCTAAATATGTCTTATATTAAGAATGAAGGGGGTATAACGCTCGGTTGTATAATTTAGGGAGATTAACGAAGTTAAATAAACTATTCAATTGCCCCCTGTCCTAAATATAAGATAGAGTTAACTTTGTTTGGAGAAATTAAGAAAATTAAATAAGTTACTTAATCATATCAAATGTTATGTATTATTATATTATATATCAATCTATATGTTAGGTAAAATAGTTTGGAGAAAAAACAATAAATATAAATATTTTAGAGTACTCCCTCCGGTCCTAATAATTATAGGACATATTTACCTAACTTTGGAGAAATTAAGAATAGTAGTTAAATTAGTTAATCTTATTTATTTTCCAAAAATGCCCTAACTTTGGAGTATTAATTGGAACACTTCTTGTATATGAGAAAATTGTAGTTAAAGACCTCAGAACTCATTGTTTAATTAACAAAGTCAGATTTGATCCATTTATTACAAAGATTGAGAATTAATTTCTCTAGCTAGTGCGCTTGAGAGCCAAGAAAAAACCACAAACAACATGTATTATTCTCTATTTTAAAAGACTATCAAAAGGCGTTAACTTAAAGTTTCTCAGGGTTTCAAAATTATTTTATTAAAAAAAATAAAAGAAACAGTAGAATTGAGGTGTATGTAACATTAATGAGTTACAAGTATTATTCACTTTATAAAATACATAGGTGTATTATAAAATTGTTATTGTGTTTCATTATTATTGAGAAAGTATCAATGGGGGGTATTTTGAGAAGAAATTGACAAAAATTAAAACTTTGTCTTATAATTAGGACCAAGATCAACTCCTAAATGTTGTCCTATAATTAGGACCGGAGGGAGTAATTTAATTTTCTTTCTTAATATCTTCAAAAAAGTCAAATTTGTCTTATATTTAAGACCGGAGAGAATAATTAATTATAGCATATATTATATGATCTCTGTGAAACACTTACGTATACCATTATATTATATATCAGTTTATAAGTTAGAAAAAATAGTTTAAAGAACATTAATAAATATTTATAAATACTTTAAAATAATTTATTTAGCTCCCTTCCTTAATTTTATATTAAAGATATGAGATAATAGAATTTTGCAGTAGGCTTAATAGTAAGATGATTCATCATTACTATTATTCGACACTGATGTCCTTATCTTTATTTCTCTCTTAATAAGTGGCATAATCTCTTTAATTTGAACAGGTTTACAGTGACTTATCTGTTGATTACTTAAAGATGCTCTTACTGAAAGTCCCAGCAACCGTCGTTTCATTAGGATTGTAAGCAACTTCCCTCTCTCTCTCTCTCATTATGGATGAAGTGCATGCATGCATGGTTTTAGAACTAAATATCCGAAAATATAAGATAAAAAAAAAATATGTTTACATGACTTGATTATATCATGACTTTATATATTTTTTTACTCCTCTTCTCTATTTTTCAGGTTCTTTTTCTTTGATGAATTGACTGGATTTGAGGTCTCAAATCTGATAGAGGTATGTTCTCATTTATTTCTACTCCTGTTAGGATACACCAGTAGTTTCATTTCCTGGGCCAAAAAAAAAAAAAGAGCAGTAGTTTCATTTCATAACGTCAGTCTCTAGAAGTAGTTGAAATTTTAGGGCCTTTCTTATATATTTGATTTTCTTTTTCAATATCAACAGACTTATATATCTGCACGTATAGTATTGGATATCCAATAAAAGTCAATCCAAGAAAATAATAGAGAACGGCAAGTACTATTTATGCACAAGTGCATGATGACCACTCATTTCCTGGTAAAGTCCGCTGAGTTATTACACTACAATAGAAAAGGCTTTTAACGTTGGTCAAAGACTTTTAACGTTGGTTATAAGAGGGACTTATAATCCAACGTCATAGTTTTGTGAAACAAATGAGATATCAGAGATGAAGTTTCTGCAGAAATTAAAGCTAGGACAACATGAAAGGTTTTTCATATCTCATGTAAATTTAGAAACTACTGCTCCTAATTAATGATTTATACCACCTCCACTCCTAAATATAAAAGCTAGATAAGAGGTTTACTTTGATCCTAAATATAAGATCTTAACCTACTTTCTCCCCCTAAATTTATAATTTTGTCCCTAAAGTGCCCCTATTGATTGTATCCACATAGGAAGGGGGTTTCCATCAAGAGTAGTTACATTACACAAAATTAGAAAATGTATTTTAGACAAACCAATATATGTTTGTTACTAATAACTAACTTTCTTAATATTCACAAATTAGTTATCTTTCTCTTGTATTAAAGTCCGGAGGGAGTATACTGTTAACATATATATATATTTTGTGAATTGTTGGGTGCAGATTCCGGAGCCCTTTAGCTTCATTCTTACATGGTTTGCAGCCGTTCCCTTTATTCTGTGGCTAGCTCAGTTTCTCACAAATGCAGTTGTAAAAGACTCCCTGATTTTGAAGGTGTCAAATTTAATTAATAAGTAGTTATAATACTGTTTCCTTTAATTAGGGTTATATATATATATTGATATTAGTACAAGTTCTGACTATACAGGTTCACTTTTTAATTTATAGGGCCCTTGTCCAAACTGTGGTACTGAAAATACTTCCTTCTTTGGGACCATACTGTCAATCTCAAGTGGAGGTTCTTCCAACACGGTGAAATGCACCAAGTATATATAAAACCTTCCCTTAATTAACTTAACACGTATTTTTAGTACTATTATTTTATTTAGAGCATTATTTTTAACCACTGAAAGAAATTTTTGTCTCAGCTGTGGCACTCCAATGCTGTATGATTCTGCTACAAGATTGATTACATTACCAGAAGGAAGTAATTAATATGCTTTGAGCAATGGTACGTTCCTGATCTTTTCAAAAGAATTAAGTTCACCTGCTAAATCTATTGTATTATGCATGTATGTGCATAACCATGTACATACATTTCCAGAAGGAAGTAATTAATGTTTGAAATGATCAAGTTGTTACTATACCTCCGGTCTTTAATATAAGAGCTAATTAACTCATTTGAAGAGATTAAACAACCTAAATAAATTACTTAATTATAGCACATATTATATGATCTCTCTGGAATGCTTATATATACATATATCACTAGATTATATATCAGTTTATAAGTTAAATAAATTAGTTTTAAAAAAACGAAAAATATAAGAGATAAGATGAAAAAATGTCTAATATTTAGGACCAAAATTCACTTCTAAATTAGCTCTTAATTTTAAGACCAGAAGTAGTATTAATTAGTTTGAGTACATATTTCACTAAAATTTGGTGTATATATGCATAACCATGCACGTACACATAATTTATTTAAATGTGTGTTTGTGCGTGTGTGTATCTAGAAATGGTCTTGCTGTGCCAAACTCTGTTGACAAAAAGTGAAGGAGGCAAATAATTAGAGCTACGTTAGTTTGTATCAAGTCAGAAAGCTCTCGAGGTCATACGCGAAAGACATTAAAGTCAAATATATATTCTTCTATTTACCAACGATATCAGATGATCAATTGTTATCTTATTAAGCCTTCTTGTAAGTATTTGGGCTTTGTATAGCATATAAAAGAATATATACCGGACGATTGAGATGAGTTATATCAGTTTCGAGGATGTACAAGCTTCATATAATTTGTACTGTTTTTGGCCTTAATGTAAGACCTAATTAAATAATTTGATTATATTAAAAATGTTAGTTAACATAATATGATTTTTTTAAAATGCTCTAGTCATCTTCTTTAATTCTCTCATTCCCTCCCCTACTTGATTATTATTGAGGGAATATGTCAATAGGGCTAATTTGGGAAACAGTTGATAGATTTTATATTTAAAACCAATATCAACTTTCCAATTAGATCCAACATTAGACATGAGGAGTACTAGTTAACCAATTATGTCCAAGAATATATGATGATCAATTGTTATTAATTAAGCCTGCTTGCAAGCATTTGTGCTTTGTATAGCATATAAAAGAACATCCTCCAGACAATTGATATGAGTTATTATTACTTCCGGTTCTTAATATAAATCCGCTTGTAATATAATTTTTGTGCTACGGATGGAATCTTATATTAAAGACATGATGCAGTATTTTTAGTTATAAGGGTGCACAAGTCTTTGTATAATTTGTATCAGTTTACCAAAGTTAGCTTTCCTCAGTTGACCATATTATGTTTCTGGAAGCATTACGAATGCAATTCATGGCCTGGCCAACCCTTTGCGACTTGCCTGCACGTTCTAACATTGAATAAAACAAATTCCAACAATGATCTCTCCTCCAATAATTACATATATTTGTTTGTTCTTATATTGTACCCCACCAACTTTATTTTTTAACTTTAAAAAAAGTCAAACCTTTAAATCTGTTATATCACCCGATATATGTTAAAGCTAATAATACTCACTCAAAGGGTAGAGAGATCGATGGATCATACCTTCGTGGGCAACACGAAGGCATTTTGCGCTGTTTATATAAGAATCCACGTACTAGTCAATGACCACACCTATCATACAATCGCATTATATCCAAAAGCCTCAAACATGGCTTCCATCCTTCGCTTCGGTAGCTTCTTGTTACTTTCATGGATCCTCACAGTCGTCGGAAACCCAGAAGCCGCCACCGGAGTGTTCCAGCCAAACCCATGGGCTCTTGCTCACGCCACCTTTTATGGCGACGAGACTGGTTCTGCTACAATGGGTATGTTGGTTCGTTCATTCATTAATCATCATCCGTTTGATCTTATATCCAAACCCTGAATCCGCTTGGGGCATCTAATGCTCTCTGTAATGTCTCAATCTTCAATTGTTTTTTCTTTTTTAACCTTTTGAGTGTTAGATTATAAGTTACAGTTTAATACTTTACACGCATTTTTGAATTTTTAATGATTTTTTAAAAGAAAATTAGTCTAAAATTGCGCATTTTTATTTAATTTCTTTAAAAAAATATGAAAAATTTAAAATTATACAATTTCATCATGATATCAAAATGTTACTCATTTTATATAGAATCTAATATTCAAAAAGAAAGAAAAAAACATTTGAGAGATTAGAGTATTACAAATTAAAAGACATGAGAGAGAGAGACATCACAGAGGCCTTATATCTATATGAATAGGGTTAATCAATAGCTTTATATATATATATATATTGCTGTAGCGTTAAGTCTTGTTTTGAATTGATGATTATTAAAGGAGGAGCATGTGGGTACGGGAACTTGTTCATGAACGGGTACGGCACAGACACAGTAGCACTAAGCTCCTCACTCTTCAACAATGGCTTCGCTTGCGGCACATGTTACCAAATCAAGTGCTACCAATCAAGCGCCTGTCACAAAGACGTCATGTTCACCTCCGTGACGGCCACCAACCTCTGCCCACCAAACTGGGCCCAACCCTCCGACGACGGCGGCTGGTGCAACCCGCCACGCGTACATTTCGACATGTCAAAGCCAGCATTCATGAAAATAGCTGACTGGAACGCCGGCATCGTGCCGGTAGTGTACCGGCGAGTGCCGTGCCAGAGGAACGGCGGGCTGAGATTCGCGTTCCAGGGGAATGGCTATTGGCTGCTTGTGTATGTGATGAATGTCGGAGGAGGAGGAGACATAGGAAACATGTGGGTGAAAGGAAGTAGAACGGGATGGATTAGTATGAGCCATAATTGGGGAGCATCGTATCAAGCTTTTGCGACGTTAGGTGGACAAGATTTGTCGTTTAAGATAACGTCGTACACCACAAAACAGACTGTTATTGCTTGGAATGTTGCTCCTTCTGGTTGGTCTGTTGGTCTTACTTATTCCTCCAACGTTAACTTTCAGTAAAGAACAAGAAGAAGAAGGCTTGTCCCTTTTTTTTTTACTCTCAAGTACACTGAAAAATTGCACCTTAAATATGAAAATAAACCAGTAATGTTTTTGTAGTTCATCGTGTATTTTTTGGATGCTCTCGGGTCTCAAGTTAAAACTCTTCATTTTAATTTGTAAACATGGGATATTGATGATATGGGTTGAATAAGCAACTAGTTCTTTTCAGAAAAATTTATTTAGCTTAAATTCATCTTATTATTATATATAGGTTTCTCCTGAATTATTCTCTCAGCACATATTCCATTATGATCTGATAGCCTGATATGGTATACATCTTGAGATAAAGAAGAATGGCTGTGCACGGTGTTTCCACAAATAGAAACTTCAACTTCTTAGCCTTACATGGATGGCCAGTAGTGGTGAGCGTGGTTGGTCTAAGGATTATGATTCAATAGTGTTGGGGGGGGTTGTTTTGAAGTTCAAAAAGTATTGTCTAGCCATTTTCCTTAGAAAAGACGTCTATTTATTTTTTCAGAACAACTTTATTTTTAAAAAAATTGAAAAAATTTTCCTTATTTTTTTCATAAAAAAATTGTTCTGAAAACAAGTTAACAAACATGCCTTTGTCTTCTTTAACACTTACAAAGACTTCCTTCTCAAACTCACACTACTATAAAAAAGCAAAGCTGTGACGCTTATAATTATATTAGTTGTGGCGCTAGAAAAATGTCACATATCTGGACGCCACTAAAAGAAGCTGTGGCGCTTGGATTTTAAATTTTTTTAAAAAAAAATTAAAATATTATATATATATATATATATATATATATATATAATATTTATTATTTTCATATTTAATAAAAGTCTCGTATCTGAATGGACGAAGCATAAATAAAGATATACCTGCATCTTTTTTCTTTTCTATTACCTTCCACATATCAATTTCTCTTTTCTTAAATTGTTTGTATGGTTCTGTGCGTTTCTATTATTAAAAAAAGATTTGCTTGTTAAAATTTATTTCAATATTTCTTTTCCAGTAGTAGTTTCTATAATAGATTTGTTTGTCTGTGTATTCCTATCACTAAAAATAGATCAACAATAATGTTCTTACATTAATACTCTCCAAAGCTAACATAAAAAATAAAAAGAACGAAACAGTCTACTTCTTGACATCATAACCAACCAGAAAATTCGACTATAAAAGAACTTGAAAAAAATAAAAATTAAAAAAGCATAGACACTTACAAATCTATTAATTGACCAGCGTAGAGAGTGGGGGATCACGTTGGTGTCACTAGCTTGAGTGACGAGGATGAGCAAATGTGAGCTATGGAGTGGAGTGGGGTTCAAAAGAGGAAGAGAGACAGAGAGTATGAAGAAAAGAGAACAATTAGGGACAAGAGTGGGACGAACGGAACAAAAATAGAAAAAGGGACAAGAGAATTTTAATGAAGAAGACGCCTGT
The DNA here is from genome assembly GCA_963855925.1 of Inga laurina. Lineage (NCBI taxonomy): Eukaryota > Viridiplantae > Streptophyta > Magnoliopsida > Fabales > Fabaceae > Inga > Inga laurina. Next base: position 12,704,980 of record OY979710.1, read on the forward strand.
GTGTGTGTTTGTTGTGCAAGAGAGAAAGTGACTTTTACAGAGGAAGAGAGGGACGTTGGCAAGTTGAGGAAAAGAGGGAATAAAAAAGGTAAAAGGGAGGGAAAGAATAAAAATAAAGTAAAGATGAAAAATCTGATTGGTGGGAAATGATTTAAAAATTCACTTCCAACTAGTAAATTTTTTTTTTTGGTAATATAAGCAGCTGTGGGGCCTGGTTTCCCAGGCGCCATAGCTAGTGATAATTTTTTTTTTTATATTAAACCAACTGGTCAAGTGGTGGCCAGTTGGTATAAAAAAAATTTGTTAGAAAGGGCCACTAGCTTCCCAAGCGCCACAAATAGTGGCAATTTTGTTTTTTTTTTTAATTATACCAACTGGTCACGTGGTGGCGAGTTGGTAAAAAAAAATTTTTTTTAAAGGACCACCTGTGGTGCCTGCCTTGGCAGACGCCACAGGTGGCTCAGCCTAGCTATGGTGCCTGATTAAACCAGGCGCCACAGTTGATCACCTCCTTCCAATTGTAGCATCTTTTTTGACAGACGCCACACTTGAGCCAATTAGCTGTAGCACTTGGTCCACCAGGCGCAACAGCTGGTACTCAAAATTTAAAAAAATAAAATAAAATATAAAAGGAAAAAAAAATAAAGGCAATTGTGGCACTTGTTTAAAAAAGGGCCACAAAAGGTGCGCCACCTTTTGATCTTTTTGTAGTAGTGTCATATGTTCATCTTTTATATTTAATTACATAAAGCTCAAAATGATGATTGATTCTATAACATATATGTAATCCAATTTTTTGTCTTATTAAGTTGCTTAATTAGTGTAATGTTTCCTTAAAATTAAACTATGCGGGTTGAATATATTACTAAAATTTTAATTTCTTACTTTTTAAGTGGTGAAAGGGTACAAAGAAATCATTTTTTTTAATATTATCATCCAATATTCGGTTTGGAGTTCGTTGCTACCCCTCTCAACACAAATAACTTCTCTGGGATTTAAACTTGAGACTCAGAGGAATCTAGTGAGACCCTATACTGCTAAACCAATTTTATATTAATAAAGAAATGACATTCATCGATGGGATGTAAAATGACGCAATTACAAGTGTCAAAAGACAACTAGGCCATGGTAAATACTATGTAACTCTAGGTAGTAATGAGGACCAACCAACCTGGTTGTGGATCCAATAGGTTGTGGGCTTAAAAAAAAAAAAGTTCTGAAACTCGAACCGGTCACTGAACCAGTCGGGATATTGGGTTAAAGATTAGTGAGTTAGATTGAAGTCAAACCGGAGCTAACCCGATGCCAAACTATTGAGAAATTGAAAATTTCAGGATTATTAATATGAAATTCTAAAAAAAATTAAAAAAAATTGATTTTTGAATGAAAAACAATAGCGAATCAGGTCGATGCCCGGACTAGTTTACTGACCGGGTCACCATTTTTTGGGTTAAACCGGCCGGTCTAGTCTGGGTTTCAAAACCTTGGAAAAAAACCCAACTTAACAGCCCCCTCTTTTTTTAATAAAAATCAATTTTTTTTTATATTTTCATGTTTTTCCCAAATTGAATTACAAATTTTTAGAGACTAAATTAAAATTATTTTTAAAATTTTATAATGTTATATAATTAAATTAACCCAAAACTTATAAATATAAATCCACAAAATATTTTATATCATTTTTCAATTGGTATAAAAATAATAAATTAACAAAGAAAGTGATAAATCAACTATAGAATCATGTTCCTAACATAAACTAGGGCTATGAATTTTGGAAAATAATTTAAAAACAAAAAAATTCTTGAAACTTTAAATAATGACACAGTAAAATTTTTGTACATTTTAAGGTATCTTTCTATTATAAGCAATTATGTTGAAGGAATTTGCATTAAGGAATAGTTTTAATACAAATGATATAAGAGTGTATTTTAGGAAATTAATATGCATTTGAAACAAATAATTAATTTAAGAAATTCCTTTAGTATATCCAGATTAGTTAAGTAAATCTTATATTAAGAATATAGTATTTTAAAAGAAAAATCACACCAAGATCCCAAATAAAAAAAAATAATACTCCCTCCGGTCCTAAATATAGGATAAAATTTATAATGCAATTTGTACTATAAATTTTATCTTATATTTAGAAACGAAGATAGTATCATAAAAATTTCACAACTTGTTATTGATACAATTGATAAGTTATACAATTTTTCTGATATTATTTTCATCCATTAGGATTTTAGTGCGATGTTCCCTATTTTAAATGAACAGGGCCACTTCCCGTTTTGGATGTAACGGAGAAACACAACAAAATGGTACCCAAGTCCAAAGTACACCAAAAATCTGGCCCAAGAACCTGTGCACAAAAAAAAAAAAAAAAAGCCGCACCAACAAAAGCGCACAACGTTTTATGATTTTCCCGCAAAAACGAAGCCCCTCTCCTGCATTTCCCGGGGAAATTAGGAGCCACTTTCAGAGAACCCTTCTTCCCCAATGGACGAGTCCGGCACTTTGCATTCACAATCTTCTCAGCTCAATCTGCCTTCCAATATGGCTCTAGCTCCTCTCTCTCTCGACAATCTAGCTCCTTCTCGTTCTATTGACCGTTTGATCAACTCTAATCACTATAAATCACCTTCCAGAACGATTTACTCTGATAGGTTTATACCCAGCAGATCTGGCTCCAAGTTCGAGCTCTTCGGTATCTCTACGCCTAAAAATTCTACAGCAGAAGACAGTTCTAGCGCCTACACCACTCTTTTGCGTACTGCGTTGTTTGGGCCTGATGCCGGAGTTATATCTCCGGTGACGCCGGAGAAGAAGGACTTATCAACGCCACCAAACCGAAATATATTTCGTTACAAAACTGAAACTTGCCAGCCCATGCACTCGCTTGAACCGTTTCTGTTCGATGATGTGGTGCCAGCCGCAAATCATAGCCCGGTCAAGACTCCTCAGAAGATTCCACGGTCGCCTTATAAGGCAAATATACTGTCTTTCTTTCTGGTCTTTCTCTTCTTATACTGTAATTTGACTTTTTGGGGTATGTGGACAATATAATGTTTTGCTAGGTTCTAGATGCTCCTGCGCTGCAAGACGATTTTTATCTGAATCTTGTGGATTGGTCTTCGCACAATGTTTTGGCTGTGGGGTTGGGTGCTTGTGTTTATTTGTGGAATGCTTGTAGTAGCAAGGTGAGTTCTGGTTCGATTAATTGTTTTTGGTAAACTCTGGTTCGATTATTGTTATTATTGTTTTAATCTTCTCTTAAATAAACATTTCCAATTTGATTGTAATCTTCCTTAATGAATATAATTTGAGGACAACGGATATGTATATTCTTCTATACCTCACCTCATTTTGCTATGCCTCATGAAGGTAACTAAGTTATGTGACCTGGGGAATGACGATAGCGTTTGTTCAGTCAGTTGGGCTCAACGTGGTACACATCTTGCCGTTGGAGCTAGCAATGGTGAAGTCCAGGTAAGGTTTGTTTAGTTGCTAGATATAATGCGGGTGAAGCAAGCCTCCTGGATAGCTTCCTGTGTTACTGTTGGCAAGCAAATGGCTATCAAGCTGAAAGAGATTGGCAAATTATATGCATAGATTAAATGAAATAGAATAAAATATATTCGGATGATCCTTCCTTAAGATACTCAACCTTTGAGAGGGAAAATAACAGAAGAAAATTTGGGAATATGACATGGTGAAAATTAGTTAGGACGTACTTATATCACATCTTGTCACTTTCACTATTTGTAAACTTTCTTTTCTGATACTTTTATGACTAAGAAGGCTGCTAAGCAACTTTATTAACTGCCTCTTACTATTCTTCGTACAGATTTGGGATGCATCTCAATGCAAGAAGATCCGAACAATGGAGGGCCATCGATTACGTGTTGGGGCATTGGCCTGGAGTTCTTCTCTTTTGTCCTCTGGTAGCCGGGACAAGAATATTTATCAACGAGATATTCGTGCACGAGAAGATTTTGTTAGTAAACTCTCAGGGCACAAGTCTGAGGTCAGACTTGTTTCTATTTAGTCTAGCATTATCTTGTCAGTTAGTTTGGGTACTTCACCTTGTCTTTGTTCTTCTGCGCTAACTTGCGATCCTTGCTAAAATAGCTTAAAACCAATGAAACTCAGCCTGAAATCAATACTATGCTTTGCTTCTGCATAGGTATGTGGACTTAAGTGGTCATGTGACCACCGGGAGTTGGCATCTGGAGGAAACGACAATAAAGTATGCAATTGCAAACCTTCTTTATTATCTTTCAGACTTGTCCTGTTAGCATTGTTGTTGCTTCTTTACTTCTCCTGGATTAGTACTTAATAGTTTATTTCATATGTTTGCAGTTATTTGTTTGGAATCAACACTCAACCCAGCCAGTCCTAAAGTTCTGTGAGCATGCAGCAGCCGTTAAAGCTATTGCATGGTCCCCTCATCTTCATGGACTTCTTGCATCTGGGGGAGGAACTGCAGATCGGAGTATTCGCTTCTGGAATACAGCAACAAACTCACACTTAAGTTGTGTGGACACTGGAAGTCAGGTCAACCACTTACCCTTTTTCTGTCACGGTTTTCTGTTTTTGGACTAACACAAGGTGGTTATTCAGTGGCACCATGAAATGATTGGAGTTGTGGATTAGTTGCTTGGGGAAAAAGCATGTTTCCCTATTAAAGGTTTAAAGCAAGAAATAACTATAATCTTCTGAGTAAAATGTACTGAATGGAATGTATATGATTTATGAATGCAGAACTGAATGTAAGTGGTTAAATTCCAACCGGAGAAATAAAGATTAATATAAGGCTCATGAAAATGTTGTTTTAAAAAAGAAAGGTTACAGATCAGTAACTTGGTAGAATAACATGGAATCCTGAAACTGTTACTCATGGATCTTGTCAGAAGTGTCTTTCTCTTGGAAGGATAAAAAACTAATCAAAGAACTCGCACCATTTTACTCCGAATTACATGATACATCTTTTTAACATTTGCTTCAGTGAAATCTGCAGTCATTCCTGAACAAATATGACATTAATCAACACCCTTGATTTGCTTTGCTATTGAATCCTTGAGCTACCAGCTTTTATTGCTATTACTTAATCAACACTAGTTGACATTGCCATCACCCATATAATTACCATAGGGGAAACTTTCCAATAAAAGACATTGGTCTACAAATACCCTCTAAATTTAATCCACATGTTGAGATGCCGCTTTTATCTCCATTATCCACACTTCTGAATGTGATGATTCCAAAATGTTGCAATCAAATTCCTTAGCTGCATGTTCTGTGGACTCTCTGTTGTCCAAAGTAAAACAATGAGTAAAACAATACAGTCCAAATTCTGCTTTGGATGCTGCAGTTTCACTAAATGCTATTAGATCATTTAGCTACATGTTTTTTTACTCCAGATCATGTTTTGCACTACAGATGTCGTGCTAATTTCATTGCTGCAACAGAACGAGCTTTCTGCCCTTTAAAGAGTGCTGCATGTCTACCATTCCAAATATTATATAAAATAATGATCATCGCAGTACTATTCCAATAAACCAGCTCTTCATGGTCAGCTGTGAAATTGAATTATAGACATGCCCTCATTCTGTCTAAAATTATAGGCCTATCTTCATTGCTGCAAAAGATCTTCATGCACTCAAAAATTTATAGACGTACCCTATAATTCACTTCTCTTGGATTTAAAGCATTTGTAATGAAGAAAGATGATCTGAACGATATGGTTCTTGGAAACACATGATCAATAAATATATGATCCCTGGTTTCTATTACTTATTTGAATAATGGGCACCATTGATTAGCTTTACAGCGGTTTTTTCTCTTATTATAATGAACTGGTATTGCATCAGATCAGATAACCCCTTGCCCACAAAATTAGTCCTCACTGGTAACCTAACGTTTCCACAAAATCGTTTCCATTTATTAAGATGATTTTGTGACAGGAGAATTTTTCAAATATCCCTCCTTGACATAACACCACTTTGGTTTTCTCCCCAAACTAATATATCTGGAGAAATGGAAACTAAAATTTTGCAAATAATTTGAGGTGCCTGTGTCATATCTCTGTTGAGGAAGCTGCATTTTTTTGGGAATAAAACAAGGCAAGTGTTCAGCTTGAAACTACAAACCCCGTTATTACAAGGCCCACCTATTCCATGAACGCGTTCACTCACCCAGAAGAAACTGCATAAAATGAAACAGCATCATGACTTGCATCAAAACTTATACATGAACATTTCAAATCTCAATATCCCAATTGCTGTAAATGGGAAGCTGCATATTTCCATGAAATTCTTTGTGCAACATGAGATTCTTGACAGAGCTAATGCCTCTTGAGATTCTTCTGCCATTTATCATGTAGATTTGTTATAGCCTTCATATAGGAAGATTAGTATGGATATGAGTAGGCGGACGGTTGACCCTTTACTCATGGCCCTATGGCAGGTCTGCAATCTTGTCTGGTCTAAAAACGTCAATGAGCTGGTAAGCACTCATGGCTACTCCCAGAACCAAATAATAGTATGGAGATATCCCACCATGTCAAAGGTACAACTTGTATCTTCGCTGAAAGTGTCATGTGTAACAATTTTCACCTAATCTGAACAATATTATCTACTCATTTTGTCTTTTGATTCAGGTGGCCACTCTTACCGGCCATACATATAGAGTTCTTTATCTTGCCATTTCTCCTGATGGACAGGTAATTCCGTTGTCTTTCCACTCTCCATTTTCTTTATGGCTTGGTAGCTATATTTAAGAAAATGATTTTCTAATTTTGTATGTGTTTTCTTCTGTTTGTGATGATGACTTGCACTATCAGAACATTGTCACTGGAGCTGGAGATGAAACACTTAGGTTTTGGAATATATTCCCTTCCCCTAAATCTCAGGTAAATTATTCATTGAAAGGTGAAAAAACTTATGCCATTGTCCTCCCTTGCTTCTCTTATTTACTTGAATACTTGATTAACCATGATTTTGAAGATGAGTTTCAGTCATGCCATTTTGAAATTGTATGGCTATTCACCTATTCCCCTGCATATGACTGAACATGTGTGAAAATCACCCTTACGTCTTTCTCATAGGAGGGACCGCACTATCATTTAGTTTTACATTTTTATATCCGGCAAAAAAAAGTCTTAACATTTTTCTAGAAGAGGAATTTGTAGTTGCTCTGAATTCTCATAGTTAATGGTGAGTACATGACACCATTATTTGGTTATTGATAGAGCGCAGTGATATCATGCGATCCATGTAACCAGTTCCACATAATAGGATAAGGCCTTTTGTTGCTGTAGTAGAGTGAAATAGACCTCATAGGTAATGATAAGTACTTCCTCCACCCCTAAATATAAGTCGTGATTTTTACCTTCTTTCTGTCCCTAAATACAAGTTCTAATACAAATTCTAGGTATAACAAATGCTTGTTTACAAAAATACCCCTGATAGAAAATGTAAATTTCCTATTCACCTTCTTTGACCTTGATTTCCTGTCCACCCTTGAATTCTTATAAGTAGATGCACTCCTTCCCATGGCATTAAATAGAGTGGGAAAATGGAAAGGAAAAACTAATTTTTATGTAATAAATGGACTTTGATGTCTCCTTGATCTGTGCGTTTTCCAATATTAGGGCTTCATTTAGGGAGAGAGGAAGCATTTCAAAAAGTGGCTGCGATCTTACGAATATCACTGTTTGTTTTTGGGTGTCCGATTAAACCCCCCCCCCCCGGCCCAAAAAAAAAACCACAAAAATTTTCTCCTGAGAGTTTATCCACAGACAAAGCTCCAAAACTAAAAATGCATATCTGATGACTGTTGGTGCAGAACACTGACAGTGAAATTGGAGCATCATCGCGTGGAAGAACTATTATTAGGTGACTTCCTGGACAGCATGGTGAAAACCTAACAAGTTATGGCACCATCAAAGTGGACTTTTAGAAATTGGGGCCAAATGGATCCTTGAAGGGGAGCTTTAAAGTGACAATGCGGCTGCTAATTTATATATGTATGTATGTATTGATACAATTTTTGTTGATTATCTTAGATTTTATAGATTTAGTAGGAGAGTCGTTGCCAGTTTATTTTCCCTGTAAAGAAGAGCTACCTTGCTTTGTATAGTTCGAGAAGTAAATTTATATTGCAAAGAAGCATCCTGAGACGCTTGTCTCCCTAAGTTTTGTATATAAACATATACTATTATTCCCAGGCTTGACGATTAATTATTTCTGTTGCTCTAGCTCCCCCCCCCCCCCCCCCCCCCCCCCCCCCCCCCCGCAAAGAAGCATCCTGAGACGCTTGTCTCCCTAAGTTTTGTATATAAACATATACTATTAGTCCCAGGCTTGACGATTAATTATTTCTGTTGCTCTAGCTTCCCCCCCCCCCCCCCCCCCCCCAATTCCTGGAAGGACCATGTTTAGATCAAATTTCTTATATCTATTATGTTAAGTTCTTCAAGCATACATGACCACGTCTTATTGTTTTTCATGTGAGTTTATAGTTAAATGATAATATTTTAAAAATAGGATATATGACTACATATGTATTAGTGATGGAATTTTATCACAAATTTCTGACTAAATTCCTTCATAAATCAATGACGGAATTGGAATTTCATCAGAAATTGAGTTGTCACGGTTCTATTGGTGAGGGAATGGATTTTGTCGGAAATAGAGTTGGAAATCAAGATTGGTTTTTGACGGGTTAAGGTCTAAAAGAGTAGGCCCTTTTAGGCCCAGGGTTAGAAAAATTGTAGTTTTTCAAGGCTTAGCCTGAGAACATGCGGGCTAGGGCCGGCCCGCAGGTAGGACTGGGAAAACGGGCCGGCTTGTGACGGGCTCGGGCCTAAACGGAGTCCAAAAAAGTACATAAAATTTGTGGCCCGACCTGTTTATGTAAAGCCCAAGGGCTGACCCGTAGGCTTTAGGCCCATTTAACTTTTTTCTTTTTTATTTTTATTTTTGCCATGACTTTTTTTTACTTATTATCCTAAAGTCTAAAATATTTAATTTAAAATATAAATATCATCAAAACTAATTTAAAACATAAATATTATCCAAGTTTAATAAAACACAAACACTAAGACTTAAGTCCAAATCATAATTAGTGTCCAAAATTAATCAAACAAATCCACAACCATAATCAAGTAAGTTTACAAGCTTTAAATGTCAGTAATAATAGAACATCTGATTTGGATTTTGGCGTACACATACCAAAAAAGAAAATAGAAAATCAAAGAAGAGAAGTTTAAAATACGGTATGAGTAAGTGTGAGAGCGTTTCTGATATGAGGGTTAGGTTAGGTTAGGTTAACTCTACCCCCAGACCACTACTTGCTGCCCTGTGCTCAGTTAAAAAAAACAAGTTAAACGGGTCTAAAAGAGCCGGTCCTACAGGACCTGAGGTCCTTTTAGGCCTGCCTCCTTTTTCTTTTTCCCTAAATTACAAGCCCGGCTCGACGAGCTCAGCTCGATTTCCTCCTTTTCACAATATTTAACTATTTTTCCTGTGTTTTTTCCTATACAGATTTAATTAGTAAATAACAACGATTAAAGTTTTAATTTAATACATAAATGTTGTCAACATTAACCTTTCAACAACACGTCTCATTCAACAAATAAACATAGTTACTAATGTATAATCAAAGGTAAAATTATGTCCATAAATAACTCACACAAAGGCCAAAGCATAAGAAAGCAAGAAGCTAAACACTCTAACCTCTAAGCAATATGAGTATGACGACTATCATTTTCATATTCTTTACACTATTATCAATTTCAAGGGCATTTGATTGTGCTTCACTTTGAGTAGTAGGCTCAAGTAGTCAAATAATCACAACCTCTATCAAAAATCACACTCCATTAGACAAAACAATATAGAATATGATTTTATTCTAAATAGGCAGAATAATATATTAAAAAATCATACCCAAAAATCACAATATGATTCAATTAGGCAAAACAATATACTCAAAAATCATTCTCTATACAATATGAGGACACAGTGACATATAAATTCAATAAGGTAATTTAAAAAGGTAACACGGTTTCTCTTTCTAAGATATAAACAAGTTTAAAGGGCCGGCCCTTTTAAGCCTGAAGCCCTACAATTTATAAGTCAAGTCTTTAACGGGCTAGAGCCTAAACAGGTCGTCTCAACGGGTTCGACCCATTTTCCCGCCTCTAGTCAGAAATCCGTTTCCATCACAAATTTGTCGGAAACTTGAATTCCATGACAAATTCGGTTGAAAATAGTGTTTTTTTTTGTAGTGCATGTGATTGGAGAATGACATAATTGATATAAGGAATTTTGACCAAGTATTTTTTTTTGAAATGACTGTGGAAGACCTCTCTATCTTAATGCGAATATTGATTAAGACTAAATAAGCATCAAATATAGATTAAATGACACATAATTTTTTCCATTTATTTTTTGGATTTTGTGCAAATAACATTTTTACCTTTAAAATCTAGTTTTGAATTTTTCTAAAATAGATTTGTTTTCCATTAATTTATTTGTTAGTTTACTAATGAAATGTATTTTGACAAATGGAGGACCACCTCATGGTTTGATTAAAGTTTAGAAGTGTCGCCTACACGCATGTCAAATTATAAGAATTATGTGCAAGAGAAATAAGATGTGATAAATGACTATTACAAGTAAATTCGAAAATTTAGGGGAACTCCTTGTCAAATGTGAAGAGTTAATGAGATCATTAGCACATGCTTAAAGTTAAAGTTCCAGGAAATTATGTAATGTAACTTTAAATATATTAATTTAAGTGCCTTTATTTTCCAAAAAGACAAAAAGGGCTGGATATAATTTATTCTATTACTTTGCTTTATAAACAATCTCACCACTTAAAAAGAATAATACAAGAGGGCAATCCATCAGCTATTAGAACATAACAGTACAAAAGTTGTAAATAGCAAAATTAGAGTAGTTATTATGAAATAATTGGCAATAGGAACCCGTTTACTATTTTAGTTTGCTATTTATTACTATTCTAATTTCTCTAATTATTCTTGTTTAGGAAATTCAAAACATGCATTAGGCCATCACAGCTCCGGGGGCAGGCCGCTAATGGAGATGTTAGTGTTAGAGCTTCAATGCTAGCCCCTGGCTAAATGTGCTTAGGTGGCATCTTAAAATACAGAAAGTGAGGGACAATTATTTCTTTTTCACAAGGGCATTTTTCTAGGATTTCTCCTATAAACAATCTCACCACTTAAAAGAGTAATACAAGAAGGCAAGCCACCAGCGATTAGAAGTTAGAACAGAATAATACGATAGATATTTTGCATTGATTCAATATCTTTGGAGAAATGGATTTTTTAAAATTAGAAAACCCAACGGGATTCACATGTCTCCAAATAATAAAAGAAAATGGCCTACAAGTACAAGCCTTCTTTCTATGAGATAAGGCCCCTGATAAGATTCACAAAAATTGATGTAAATGAGTCAAACATAACAATTCATTCAGTAGGAATTGATAATAGAAAAAGGATTTTTTTGTCATCGTCCTCCCTTTTTTGTCTTATTTATTTACTTGAATACTTGATTTGAGCATGGTTATGAGGATGAGTTTCAGTCATCCCATATTGAAATTGTATGGCCTATTCACCTATTCCCCTGCGTACGTTTGGACATGAATGAAAAATCACCTTTACGTACTTGCTAAGAATTCTCGTTGTAACTAGAGGCTAATATATTTTTATTTATTTGCTCGCTGAACTAGACCGACTCTTGTGGTCTTAGTGCGTGTTTGGATTTACGATTGGACCCATCAGTCATGCAATCCAAAGGCATAAGTCCGATACGCAATCGTAATTATTTTTTTGAGTGTTTGGTTGAGTGCTCTGCGTTAAGAGCTTTTGCAATCTTAAGTAACTTTTAGCAAAAGCAAGAATGTGGAACTTATCATTGTGACTGAGGGAGAGAAAGAAATAGAAAAGATATTTATATGTATCACTAATTTATACTTCTTCTAATTCTAAATATAAGACAGAGTTGGCTTTTTAGAGATATTAAAAAAGTTAATTAAATTATTTTAAAATATTTATATTTATCATTTTTTCCAAACTATTTTACCCAACTTATAAACTGACATATAATCCAATTATACTAACTCTGACGTTAATTTTCCAAATTGTTTTTTAAATAGCATGTAGTATCAAAAAAAATATTTTTTTTAGTGCTTTTAACCCCTTAAAATATTTTTCCAGTTATACCCTGTGTATTATCAGATTGGTTACAATTTTACCCTTAAAATGCTTTTCCAACTCCAAAAATTACTTTAAAATATTTTTTTTTGGTGCTTTTAACCCCTTAAAATATTTTTCCAGCTGTACCCAGTGTGTTATCAAATTGATTGCAATTTTACCCTTAATGTACTTTTTCAGCTCCAAAAATTATTTTAAAATATTTTTTTATGCTTTTGACCCTTTAAAATATTTTTTCAGTTGTATCCAGTCTTAAGAGACTGACTACAATTTTACCTTTAATGTATTTTTTTTTAGTAGTAAAGAGCACCCAAAACTTAGAATACTGATTTATTGATTTTCACCCACTCTAAAATATTTTTCTAGTAGCACCTAATATTTTAAAGTAATTTTTAAATATTTACTTGATTTTTTAAATATTTTTCCACCCACACTCTCTACCATTCTCACAAAAGTTACTTATGCGTAAGCCAATCTAAACAAGTTTTACTTTTACAAAAGTTATTTATACAATTGTCAATTCAAACATAAATCACATTATACAATCTAACTTTTACCAAAAGTAAAATTGCAAAAACTCAAATTGAAAAAAATCATTTTTGCAATCGATGTTCCAAACACACACTTATTTATAAAATCAGAGAGAATGTGCATTTACCATCCTGAAATATTTTTTTAGTTGCGTTTAGTACTCTAAAATATTTTATGGTGCACCGAAGTATTTTGTAGCGCACTAAACAATCTGAAGTATTTTTTCTAATCCACCTAGCACCATGAGGTTTTTTTGCCTGTGTCTAGGACTATAAACTATTTTTTTGTGCATCCAACACCTTAAAGTATTTTTTAAGTGTATCCAACATCCTAAATTATATAAATTATTAAGTGCAAAATTGCACAATAAAGTACTTTAGGGTGATGGATTTACCTGAAAAAATAATTCAAAATGCTAGATACACCACAAAATAATGTGTCTCAATTTAAAGGTCAATTTGGACATTAGATAATGATTTTAATTAAAAATTTATGAATTTTAATAGCAATGTATCTTAATTTAAAGTAAAATAATAACTAAATTGTAAAATTTAAAATTGAATTTTATTTGAATTAAAAAGAAGATTGCAATTTGCAAAACTTAAATAAACATGTAGTATAAATACAAATCCCCAAAAAAGAATTAATTTTTGCTCAAATTATTAAGTTGCAGCTCTACTCATCACTTAGGATAATTTCTTAGGTGTAGATACCAAAAAAATTGTTTTTTTTTTGAAATATGTGTATATATATATAAGTCTATTGTCATGTGGCTACCAATAACAGTTTTCATGTGTGATAGTGTAAACATGTATGTGTAAAGTGTTGAAATTTTTATCCATAGTACCTTGTTATTTTAATTTTATTTCTTTGTAATTTAATTTTAAGAATATCTATGTCTTAAATTAGAAATTTATTGTTTAACTTTATTTCTTTAAAAAGATAAAAAAAAAATAGTGTTTTTAGTTAAATAGGCTTAAAACCCCGCTTGGCTCTAGCCCTACAGTATAAGATCGGGCTTCATAAATTAGGGTTTTTATAGAAGTCAGGTCTAAACAGACCAACCCATTTAGGCCAAAGCTCATGAAGAATCAGCCCTTATTCCTAGCTCTAGTTAAAGTAACTTATAAATATGACAAGATGAATAATAGATACTCCATCTAGATCTTTTTGTAAGAATAAATCTTTCCCATAGGGTGGCCCTTAAAACCTACATTTATGTCCAGAGAAGTACATGATAAATGACCCAAAACAATATGTTTTAGGACTGAAATAACATGTTAATTAATGTGAAAGGGATTACATGCATAAATTTAAAAATGTATAAAATCTCCTATCAAATTTTAAAGATTAATGAGGTTATTGGCACAGGCATAAAGTTCCAGAAAATTGTGTAATGTAACTTTAAATACATTAATTTAAGTGCCTTTACAAGTCAACAAGATATAAAGATCTCGATAATTTATTCTATTGTTTTGCTTTATAGACAATCTCATCACTTATTGTTTGTTTGGGACAGCTTAATTTTAGGTTATAAGTGTTTTTAAATCGTGATTTACAATATATGAGGTAAGTATGTTAGATAAATTTTATCCCGGCTTATATAAAAAGCACTTATAAGTAAAAAATAAGCTGCCCCAAATATAAACTTAAACGAGTAATACAATACAAGAAGGGAAAGCCACTTACTATTAGAACAGAACAATACAACAGATGTTTTATATTGATTCAAGCAAAATGGATACCAAATTGTCTCTTTTGAGATAGGGATTTTTTTTTTCAATTTTTTTTTTAAATAAAATTTTAAAGCTCAACGTACGTGATTCATCTGTCTCCGAGTGAAAAAAGGAAAGGGCCTTGCCTCCAAGTATAAGCCTTCTTTTTCCTATGAGATAAGGCCTCTTATAAGGTTCATCTCAGTACTGATCCATCCTTATCTTTACCATATCATCCACATCCACCACCTCAACTTACCCATTAAAAATTATAATTATTGAGAAAAATATTCACAAAAATTCAAGTAAATAAATCAAACATAACAATTCATTCTATGGGAATTGATATTTACGCTAAAAAAACACATTTTTTTCTTCTCCCATCAATAATATTCAACAAAATCAGCAGTATACGCCAACAACCTTCGTGTGTGAATTGTGATCACTATTAGCACTAGAAAGAAAATGAGCCACATCAAACTTCTTGTGTTTATGTTGTAGAGTTTACGTTTGTTGCTGGGTCCCACTATACGGTTCCTTATTGTGGAGGGGAAGCTCTTGGGACCATTCAATTGAGCTCAAGGCCATAGGGGGGAAAGCAACAGTCACAATCTTTATGACATGGCTGTGGTAAGTCCATGTCGGTGTTGCTTGGGCGAGTTGCCAACCCAGGGCTGTGCTCTTCCTGGGACCCACTCGGTGAAGAAAGTTCAGGTGCTGACGGGTCCTTAAGAGGGCCCCAGCACTCTGCCTTGTTGAATTCTGGAATGTTTGAGTGGAAGAAGACCCAAACCAAGGCCTCCTGCAATTCCGGATAGTTGTTGAACAACCCTCCATCCCCATGAACAAAAGCCTTCAACACCTGTAAGGTGGATTCAAGAATTCAAAAGTTTGATTCAAAGTTTTCAGCCAAACAAGTCATCAATTTTGACTATGATTAATAGTAATACAATTTAGCATAATGATCCTCATTAGGTTTACTTTTGATCTATGTAATTTTAAAATATAGATTTTAGTATAATTTCAATCAATAGATTTTAGCAATCCCATTTTTATTAAAATCTAATATTTTAGATGGATAGAAAATTGAGGGATTAAAATTTATCATTTAAAACTGAAAAAATAAAATGAGAACAAACTATGAAACTAAACACTATATTAACATTTTTTTTTTTGATAATTATAGAACTCAGATAAAATCAGCAACCCAAAAATGAATGTAATCCTAACAAGTGAGCAGACAAGATTTAATGCAGGAAACAAAAACAATTTTATAATGCTCACTTGACTTTTTTTGTTGATTAACTTCCTTTCTGATTTTCGATTTTCCTTAGAGAACTTACCACAGGAAGTTCCTTACAGAAGATGAAGTATCTAAGCCTGGCACATATATCTAGAAGGAAGTGACCTCCACTGATATGGCAGTGAACGTGTAGGGACATCTTGCCCTTGACCTTCTTCCACTCTGCCACCACCTCGTCCCTTTGTAATCTATTGTACCACCCCTGCAGCTGCAATTCAATCCCCAAACTTCTTCTTAAGAAAATTCAATTATTAATTAATCTGTGAACAAACTGGAAGATCTATGATATGTCACTTTCCTTCAGATCCTCAAATTCTCTGTTTCAAAAGCAGGGATGTAAGATCCCCTGTTTTCTTCTGTTTTATGGAACAGTTGTTGATGTGTTCAAAGGAATAGGAAAAACAAAACAAATTGACGAGAATTAAGCCAAGATATTGAGATGAGGAATTAAGTACCTGAGAGTTGTTTATAGTCTGAGAGATTGCGAGAGTGAGTTTGGAGGTGAAATCACTATGGGTTAGGGTATAAGTCCTGGGAAGCTTGCCTGGGTGTTTATTTTCATCCACACCTAAGAACAGAACTTTTAGCTTCGAAGCTTCAAAGATTGCAGGGCCAAACAACCTAGCAACCTGTTCCAACCAAACCCACATCACAAACAAGAACAAGAAACAAACTTTACCAAAACCCTTAACACATCTTGATTGCGAAATTCAAATTAAAACTTAAAGAAAAAAAGAAATTAAACAAACATACATACAGGAGAAATGGGCTGTTTCTTCTTACAGGGTCGCCTTCTGTGGGGGAAAAAACAGATCTGTTGCTCAGAGAAGGAAGGTTTAAGCATGGAAGGGACAATAGGAGAAGTAGACAGAGTACCCATCTCCGATCAGAGATGAAATAGCAGTAATAATAATAATAATAATAATAATAATAATAATAATAATAATAATAATTAACGGATGGTTTCCAGAAGCCCCAATTTCTCTGGGGTTAGGTTGGGGCTTTGGAACACTTGGTTGAAGAGTAACAAGAGACTTTAGTTATGCCTTGTGAGTTGTGTGTTGGGTATGGCTTTGGCTTTTAGTAGGAATTCAAGAATCTGCGCTTAGCTTTGTGCTGGGCTTTAGCTTTTGCTTCTCAGCTTTAACTTTGAAAAAATTGAAAAGCAAAGCTTCCGGAGAAATGGAAAGAGAACGGATCCGTCTTTCTCGGGGGTTTCAGAGTGTTAAAATTGCGTGTAAAACGTGACTTTCTTTCTTTCTCCTACGATGGTGGCTTCCTCAAGAATAGGAACCCGTGTTTTAATTGTAATAATCATAATAATTTTTCACACGTGTCTTTACCCTAAATATCCACGCTGTCAACTCGTTACGATGCCATCCCTCTGATAAAACTTTGGATGAGTTGCATATCAGCTCTTTACCTTTAAAAATTTATGAGTTGTGGTGTAATCAGAACTATTTTTCCATATATCTCAAGTATTAGAGTAATTTGTAATATATCTAGTATCTTAAAATATTTTTTAGATATATTTATTATCTTAAAATATTTTTTTATGCAATTGTATACTTAATTATTTAGATAATTTAAGGTGCTAAATACATATGAAAAATATTTTAAGATATTAGATGCATCAAAATAATCGTTTATGGTAATGTATGTGCATGAAAAAATACTTAAGAATGCTCAATGTATCAGAAAAAATGCTAAGGGGGCTGCGGGCACCACAAAACACTTAAGAACACTGAATGCACCTAGAAAAATATTTAAGGATGCTGAATACACTTTAACTCAAAATTTAAACTAACAACCTCATTGTTTTGTGTTTTTTATTACTAACTCTCTTGTACTTAAAATTACTGTTAAAATTAACAATTTTTGTCATGTCATAATTTTTATTGTTTTTGGTGTAACATGTCATAATTTTTATTAAAGTAAATACTCTAATACCCCTTTTGTTTTATCTTAATTACACAGACATTCCTTCTATTTTGAAAACGTACATTTTAGTCTAAACTAATAACACTGTTAAACAATATTTCAAAAATATTTTTAAATTATATTTTTTTAATTAAAATCCATATTGAAATAATTTTTTTTTTTTTTTTACAAATTTACTTCTCATTATACAAAATCTCTAATTTATCTCATGACATTAATATTTATTAATGAACTATTTAATATTTTTCTAATTTTATAAAAAAATAAGTATTTTATATTTTATATTTTACTTAATTTAGAAAAAAAATTAAGCAATTTTTTGTTTAAAAGATAAGAACAACTTAGATTGAAAATTTGACTAATTTCTTACAAACATATGTTTAATGAAAAATATTTAAAAATTTTGAATTATAATATATTAATAGAAGGATGCTAAAATTATATCATTTTATAATTTAATTGAAAATACATACATACATACATATATATATATATATATATATAATTTTAAAAAAATTTATGCAGCACATATATTTAAAAGATTACATTATAAGTATGTTTTAAAAAATAAACGAGAATAAAAATTTAAAAATAAATTTTATAATTATAAAATAAAGTAAATTTGTTATATGATAATCAATTTAACTGTGTCAAAATTTGAACATATATATTAAAATTATTTTTTGATTTTGGATAAAGATATGTGATTAAATGATTATTAAATACTCATAATGTTAAGGAGGGAAGTTTTGGTTAAAATGATAGGTCAATAATGTGATTTAACAGTCAACTAACGGTTAGGTGAATAGAAGTTGAGTGACAAAACTAAAAGAGAGGTTTATACAACATATATTTTGATTTTAAGGGAGACCCATATAGGCTTTGAATATAAAGTGGATGTCTATATAATTTAGATTAAATAGAGAGGAAGTTGATGTATTTTACTTTTTTTTATTATATACCATGTCATTCAAAAAATGACATTTGACATATAATTTTAAACACATTATACTTTTTATTTAAAAAATATGGTCAAATAAATATTATAAAATTTATCTTATATTTTTATTTAAAAAATATGGGAGTTAAGGAATAAAAATACCCATGAGTTCAAAACAAAAGCAAGAAATACGTTTGAATGGAGGGTAAGAAATTAGCGTGGCAATCAATTTTACCATAGTCAGTTCCCATGATATCTTCATACACCATTACCATGTTACATTTTGTTAGTGTATCTAACTATGAGTACAACATAATTTAAGTTTAAATTAAATCCTCACATTTTATAAGATTTTTTCATTAAAATTCGCCACAGTAATAAAAATACTTCAAAGAGAAAATAAAAAATCATTTTGTAATAGATACAACACAGATTAAAAAAATTTAAGACAGTATCATAAGATCTCAAAGGAATAGATTCGCTACAATAATAAAATTGAAGTATTTTTATTATTGTGGCGAATTTTAATGGAAAAATCTTATAAGATGTGGGAATTTAATTTAAACTTAAATCATGTTGTAATAGATATGAGATAGGTTAACAAAACGTAGCATGGTATCAAAAAATTTGACGGCAGTAAAGCTGAGTGCTACGCTAATTTATTTCCTCCATTCGTTTATCATCTCTTTGTTATTTCTCATTGTATATGTTTATTTTACAAAAAATTTTGCAACATGTAGATTAGCCAAAAAAAGAGAGAGTATTAATGGAGATTAAAAACAAAAAACATTTATATGTATATATATCCAAGTATATAAGAAAGTATTGCATCATTGAAATATGTTTTCAACATGTTAGTTTTATCAATACTCATCTTTGTTATAGGTTGCTGCTATGTTTTTGCAGCTCTTGCAACATTAGAAGCCATCATAAAAATTAAGACTGGGTTACTCACTACTTTATGTCTTTATCAGCGCAACTCGGGTGTGATCTTAAGAAAAAAAGTATTTGTTGAAACAAAATCTTTAAATGAGGTTTTTTAGATTTGTAATGATTGATAAAATAGCAACAAAACAAGCATACCCATGTAATGGGAAGACATTAGGGTTCAAAAGCAGAGGTATTTCAATATTAATGTCTTCCACACAGTCAAGTCATGGAAAAAGATAAAAGTTTTGTCGAAATATTGTGATATCATTCTAATATTAATCAACTTTATCACACTAAAGTCCAATGAGATCTTCTGAGACCAATTTGATACTATTCTAATACCAAATTACATTTTGGTAGTTCTTGTTATATCTAGTTATGATTATAACAAGCTGTAAGTTTATATTAAATTCTTACATTTTATAAGAATTATTTACCAAAAGTCGTCATAATAATAAAAATACTTCAATAAGTTATTTATCATTTCTTTATTTTTTTTCTTTCTTATTGAAATATTTTTTATTGTTTTGTGGCGAATTTTAGTGAAAAAAAACTTATAAAATGTGAGAATTTAATTTGAAAATTTTTGTATTTGTGTAATTCTCCCCCCTTCAAAGTATTTATTGGATATTTAGATGGGAATCACACCAAGAGAACCACCACTTTAGTTTTTATAGTTCGTAATAGGATTACGATAACCATAAATTTAAGGGCTGCTATAAAAACTGATGAAGGAATTTCTATATAGGTAGATTTCAGGAGTCAAAAATTACTTTTTAATGGTTTCCAACCAATGTGCAGTTACTGATAACGCCTGAAAAATATGGGGAATGAACTCATATCTAGTTGGTGCAATGGTTGGAATGAATGTCAATTGTAAATATGAGTTTACCCATTTCAGGAAGAATTGATAGATACAATACCAACTATCATAATGCAATGCGATATCAAAATAATATCAGAAAACCTCATGAGGATATGAAGTGCTACATTTTTTTTTTGTTACAAGGGATAATGTTTAACTTGAAAATTAAAATTAGTCAAAATGAGATTAGACCAAATATCATAATGAGTTTAGCCATTTTAGGAAGAATATAGATACAATATCAATTATCACAATGCAAAGTTGTATTAGTATGTGTTTGGATTAATTTTTGAAAAATACTCCTTCTGGTCCTTATTATAAGACACCAACTACCAATTCTCATAAATCAATAAAGGTAGTTAAAAGCATTAAAGTTGTCCTAAAATTCAAGTAGTTTCCAATATTACCCTTACCAACTACACTAAACTCAAATATCCATTAATTATTACTCTCTCTCACTACCCTTATTAAATATGGGTATACATGAAAAAATAAATTAAATTCTTCTTGGAAACTTGCATGTGCCTTATAAAAAGGACCAAAAACACTTGTTAGTTGATACCTTATAATAAGGACCAGAGGGAGTAGTTTTTACGATTTACGAAATAAATATGTGAGAAAAATTTTATCTCAATTACGAAAAAAAATTTCTAAGACTGTGATTTTGGTGTTACCCAAACACCCAATTAAAACAGTAACAAAAGACCTTATGGGGATATGAAGTGCCACTTATTTTGTTCCAAGTGGTAAGTTTAAACTTGAAAATCAAAATTAGTTAAAATAAGACTACCCCAAATAGGTGGCGTCAACCCCTACAATAGGTTTGTCAGGCAAGAAATGAGTTTTGCAACTTAGCAATACCCTAACTTTTAGGCACATAAATTTGTTTTTGAATAATAATCAAATTTAAAACTCATCATTTTGTAACTATGATTTAACACAACACGGCAACATATAGCCATATCAAAAGATCTCATATACCTCGTTTGGTATCATGGAAGAGTTTTTAATAGAAGTGAAAGTGGAAATAGAAGTGGAGATGGAATTGGAAATGGAGGTGGAAGTGAGTTTTAAAGTGTGTTTGGTATGTCAGTGGAAGTGCAATATTATTTTTAATATATATATGTATTTATAATATAAAAGTACCAAAATACCCCCCATTTGACCAAAAAAACCAAACAGCCCATGTTCATCATCTTTATCATCCCACCTCTTCCAGGATTATACTCTTCCCCATGAATGATAAATTCATTCAAAATCCAAATCATAAAATAAAACAGAACGGCGATAAAAATTCATTCAGATTAAAGATTAAAACAATCGTAACTATTGTCCTCTACCCCAATTTTTTGAAGATGCAAAGATTAGCAATAACTAGCAAAAACATAACAGATCGAGGAATGTGACGGAGTTGAGATCGTTTGATGAACACATTGCCAAATACGTGAGACAGAGACCTAAATCGACAAAATCCAAAACCCAGATCATAGAACCTAGCTTAGTCGCACCTCTAGTCGATCCCCATCGACAAAAACCTTGAAGAACAGTGAAGCACCAAAATAGGTGAAGTTAAAATCGAAATCTAAAATTGAAGAAGAATCGTGAAGCAACAGATTGGAGAGGTTCAACATTTTTGAATGAGTTTGAAATAAATCGAAATCAATGGCAGCCGGGCTCATCAATTTGAGCATCGTTTTCTCAAGGGTTCGCCGTCACCGTCAACTTAGAACATCACCACAAGGTTTGCTGTCGCCGTCACAAAAGTCTGTTTGGTGTGAAGGCAAACAAAGAAGAAGCCTCCTTGTCGGAGAAGGGTGAGGAGACTCGCAGAGGGTAGAAGATGAGTGATGCTGGAGATCACAGAGAAGACTCACAAAGGGGGGAGATGAGGACGTCGGAGATCGTCAAGGGAAGGATTATGCCACTGATCACCGGGGGGAAGATGTTGGATATTGCTGAGGATGTCGAAGATCGCTGGGGAACTGAGATGAGGATGCTGGGGAAGGCATTCAAGGGTTGGAGAAAATTGGATGGGTATATGAAAAGGATTCACTTGGCAATATGTTAAGTTATTAAGGGTAAAATAGTCTGAAAAATTTGAGTTCTATGGAAGTGATCCAGTTCCCAGGTGCTTTAGAGGGAACCCACTTCCACCTATTTTGATCGAATTGGGGCTTCCATGGAAGTGACTTCAACGGCAACCAAACACATAAATGTCCCACTTCCACCTCCACTTCCACTTCCCTCTTCTCAATTCCCTTATACCAAACATAGCAGTAGGGTTGATATAACAGTTATTATCAAAATGCAATGTAGTATCAAACATTTAAACCATCAACAAACTTCACTATTCATAGGTGAATGTGAAACTGATTTTTTTTTTTAGATTGTGATATATTTTTTATATATAGGTTAACAATTTTCATTCTAATTAATTTATTCTAGTTTTATTTTTAATTACTTATCAAAGATCTTGCTTTTGTCAAGATTCTTAATTAATTTGGTTGATTTTGTCGTCAAGTCTTGAGATAACCAGGTGAGCCCCAACCTATATACTGTTATTTATTTAGCATGCTTAAATGTGTGTTTGGCAATCTATTCAAAACTTAAATTTAGTTGACAAACACTCAAAATTTTTCCAAACTTAGGTTTTGGGAAAACTATTTTTTTCTACTTTTTCTTTGATGTGGGCCCCATCCTCTCTCTCTCTCTCATTGGTTCTTTTTTCTTATGTGGGCCCCACCCTCTCTCTCTCATTGGTCATTTCCCATTATGTGGGTCCCACACCATGAAAAAAAGCTATTCTGACCACAATACCCAAGCACTCTCATTTTATCAAAATCACTTTTTCCCATAATCTATTCTCCTCAAAATTTATTTTTCAAAAGCTCTTCTCCACTGCTCTCAAAACTATTCTCCAAAAGCTAATTTGAACACACTCTTATGATTGCATCATATTGGTTTATTATTTAATGCTGTACAATTCTAGCAATTAGATGAAGACATTCATTTTGGACCATTAATCAAGTAAGAGTTAAGGTTGGTTTTAGAAGTATTTTTTCATGTGCTTCCAACATTCTAAACTAATTTGTTGTGCGCCTAATACTTGAAGTATTTTTATAGGTGCGTTCAATACCTTAAAATATTTTGTGATTTATCTAGCACACTAAAGTAGTTTTTAGGTGCATCCAACACTCTAAATTATTTTTTAACTGTGTCAAACACCCTAAAATTGCTATTGAAAAAAAAAATACTTTAGGGTGTTAGATGCATCTTCACTTAAATAACTTTTTGGAAGTTTGTGATGAAATTTAAATTGCTCCTAAAAAAGATTTTATGGGCAGAATTTTTCTTCAAAAAATTTATGTTTTAAGGGAAAAATTACTCTACAAAATATGTCAGAGTGTTGAATACACTCAAAAAATATTTTAGGGTGTTATAAGCACCACAAATTACTTTAGTATATTAGACACACCTAAGAATATTTTAGAATACTGGACGCACCTCATTCCATCAAATAGAGACATTTGGCACCAATATGGTCATCGAATTGGCAAAACCAAAAATTTTCCTTCATTTTCACGTAATAAGAAGAATAAGTCCCATGATTCATGACATAAAAAACGCTTACTTAATTATTAGTATTACAGAGTTTATACTATATGTTGATTTTGATTAAAAATTTAGTTTTTAAATGATCACTTTTTAACTACATTATAATCTTGCTTTTTAATGATTTAATCCATACATGATTACTCTACTATAAATTTAATGGGTCTCCAAGATTAAGTTGTTCAGTTTATTCTTTCAAATATTCCATTCAATATGGTACCTCTACCTCTCTCTTGAATTTGTAGACCCCAATATTTTAGCTTGAATTTCCATCAAATATAACATTTCATAAACAACAACTAAGAGCTCTATACATATAGCTCTATGTTGTTTGGAAAAAGTTGAAACAATTCAGAACAACTTTGTATGTCAAAATGCGGAGTTAGCTTGTTCTGACTTGTTTCCAAATATATTCTTTTTGTCTTATTTATAGGGCACTTTCAATATTTTTTACATAGACTATTAAAAACCTTAGATCTCATTAACTCTGTCATAAGATTCAACAACTTTTCAACTTTACCTCTATTTAATATACAAAATACCAAATGAAAACAAAGTCAACACAATAATAAATGAAGATTTAAAATGTAAGGTTAAGGGGTAATTTTGTTCCGGAAGTTTTTCTGGGGGAGGGTGGATTTTTCCTTGAAAGTTTTAAAACAAGAGCCATTTTACCCTAATAGTTGACCAAATATGTTAAGTTAACAGTCCACATGTCATTTATATAATTTTTTGTTAGATTGCATATTTGTCATTGAAGTCTATGTGTCATCCACTTCATGTTTTTAAAAGTTAGATTTAAAACTTTTGAGCCAAATTTGCATTTTAAAAAAATTAACATGGATGACATATGGATTGCCTGCTCAGCATATTTAGTCAACTAATAGTCAAAATTAATTGAGATAACGGGCAGGGCAAAATTACTCTCGTTTTGAAATTTCTAAGGCAAAATTGCCCCTTAATCCTAAATTATACATTCACCTCAAAACTTTTATAAAGTGACTTATAAATAGGATAAAAGGAAATCTTCTCTCTCTATCTTATATAGGATGTCTAAAAGCCGAATTGTTTCCATAATATCGAAAAGGTCCTTTTGACTGGAGGCCCAGCAACTAGCCCAAGAGACTCGATGGCCGAAGCAGGTTCTCTGGTTTCATGGGCATTTATGTACCAAAACCAATCTCAAAAGCCTTTCAATGAGGTTATACCTCCCAACAATTCAGGACAGGAAACTAGCCCAATAACATCTAGGCCCAGATAAAGCTCTCTAATTTCAGGAGCATTATTGCACCAAAACCAAAATAAAACATTTCTTTTTAAGAAAAAGCCAAGTAAAAACTTTAAATGAGGTCCGTACTGATAAACTAAACAATGTCGATGGGTCCAAAAGAAAAAAGTCAAATTCTGAATATATAATTTCTCAGAGTTAAGAATCAGAGATTACAAATAAGCAATAATCAGAAAAGGAATTACAAAAAACACGACAAATATAATATAAAAGCAGAGGAACTTATTTGAGTAATAATACCAGCATGCATTGTTTGCTAGCTACTACAGTTTGTCCAAGCCCAACAAAAACACAATATCTTAACAATACACGTGTTTAAGTTTCATGGAGATATTATTAACTACAAATGGATAAATTGTGCAACTCGACTTGCGTACACTTAAATGTGATACATATGATACAGTTAATATATATGAAGAAGATGATCAAGTGTTGCAGATTCTATTAAGGGATTCTTCTCTCAGGTGGCCCTATGAACAACTCCGTCACCACCTCGTTCTCATCCTCTTACCTCGTTGATCCTCTCTCTTCAATCCCACACTGTAACATTCTCTTCAACTAGAAACCCTTCTTCTTCCTCTTCTTACGAAGTTGCTTGCTTTGAAGATTTTTGTTGTCAATTTCAGTGTCTGATCTTCGAGAATTTCAGCTCCGGTATTTTCTTCTCCTTGTGCTATGTTCTCGAGCTAGAACCTCAATTGATTGTTGTTTTCGCCGTTGAATGCTTGCTCTTCTTTTCAGTGTTTTTAATTTAGGGTTTAGTTTTAGAATTACTTTGCATGAATCAGCAGAAATAAACTATTCCTCAGCTTGTTGCAAATGTCACAGGCCTTTCATTCTTGTATGTGCTCCTCTAAAGCTGCATTATATTTTCCCTCATCAATTCGCTCAGTAAAATTGATAAGAGAATTATACTTTCTAGGGACTGGTCGTTCAATAATCTCGGTGGGCCCATTCCAAAAATTTTAGCAAAAGGTTACAGGCGAGAAAATTTTACATTTCTCTTTCCTTTTTAATGGGATGAAATCGGTAACTCATATCTTATTAAACTCACAAGAAACGCCCCAATTACTTTGCATGAATTAGTTATATTTAGCTAGGCATCCGTTAATGCTTTTGGAAATCAATTCTCTGTAATTGTTTTAACTTTTAACCTTTTGTTACATGCACCTAACCTGTTTCTTACATTACTTGATGTTGTGCTTGTTCAAACACAGTATTTCAGGAAACAACTTCCTCTGTGCATCTTCATCAGCACAAATTTGTATGGGCGTTTCAAATCCATTAAATGGCAATACATATATTTAAACCGTGTCAAATCAAATTCAAACAATCTGTTGAGTGGAATTCATATATATGACAGTTTAATTGCAGAAATTGGTTCGTCAATGGAAGTCGGTAGTCATCACCATCGGGTGCTTTCTGTTGCTATTGGCATTAGTTGTACATTTCTGATATCAGTAATGCTGCTTATCTTTGTGTGCATTGGTACAGATCGCGCATCCTGTATACATCTTACGGTACCTCCTCAAATAGACTTGTTATTTTCTCCATCTAAAGTTGCACATATTTTGACCAAATGTAATGATTAAAAATTAAAATACGCAATAAAGGAAGATTATGAATTTGACATTGGTCATTTGAGGAGGTTTTCCTTCCCTGAATTTGACTTGCTATTGGCATTAGTTGTACATTTCTGATATCAGTAATGCTGCTTATCTTTGTGTGCATTGGTACAGATCGCGCATCCTGTATACATCTTACGGTACCTCCTCAAATAGACTTGTTATTTTCTCCATCTAAAGTTGCACATATTTTGACCAAATGTAATGATTAAAAATTAAAATACGCAATAAAGGAAGATTATGAATTTGACATTGGTCATTTGAGGAGGTTTTCCTTCCCTGAATTGCAATCTGCTACTGGCAATTTCAGTCCAAAAAATATCCTAGGACAAGGTGGATTTGGTGTTGTCTACAAAGGAAGTCTTCCAAATAAAATGACACTGGCAGTGAAGAGGCTTAAAGATCCTAATTACACTGGAGAAGGACAATTTCAAACTGAAGTTGAGATGATTGGCTTGGCAATGCATTGGAATCTCTTACGTCTCTATGGATTTTGTATGACATCTGATGAGAGGCTACTTGTGTACCCATACATGCCTAATGGCAGTTTTGCTGATCGCTTGATAGGTTTGTTTCATGTTCTTGTCTCTACATGGCTGTATAATAATTAACTGTCAGAGTAGTTTACCTGCCATTTTGTAGTTTGAAGGGTAAGAAAGCTTTAAGCTTCAAACTAATGTCATTCAGTCAATCTGATTTCATGGTGAAGTCAGGGGACAAATTTTCATGTGTATTTTGTTTTATTCACTTATAATTATCTTCGGTTATTAATTTTAGAATGCTGGATCTTTGGCTGCGCATGAAGCCACAAAACCTTCCAATCACTTGTAAGAGTATACGAGGAAATAAATAAATAAATAAATAAATGGTAGAAATTAAATAGCACAAGAGACATGATTTATTAACGTAGAAAACCCTTCAATTTAAGGATAAAAATCACAGGTCGTTTGGACCAAAATAAATATGATCCACTATACTCAAATAGGATACGAGAGAATCTCAAACAAATGCACAAATACATGAAACTACCCAACTAAACAACTAAAGCTACAAGCTTACAATAGAGAATAAAAAAGCTAAAAATACCCAGAAAAACTTCTCTGACTACAAATACAATTCCTCTCAAATCAGCCCTCTAAACGACGATCCCACAGTTGAAAATGACAAATCACATGTGCCAAACTAGATGACCAAATTTAAGCCCGATCTAACAGTTAACGAGTGCACAAACGTCGATTTATTGAGACTACCTTGTGAACATATGTTTTTCATTTTCTCTCTTCTTTTCTCTTGCATGATTGTATAATTAGATCTATCCGACCATTTTGGTCTACCTTGGCCTCATCAGCCTATCTGGCCTTGGCAAAAACCTAATTAACCCCTCTTCACTTAAATAAGTGATATACAACCTCAAATTAGGAAACTCTGAAAGAATATTCTTTCTCACAAAGAACAGTTAGGAAATTTTCCTTTTTTTTTTTCTATTCTCTCACTCTTTTCCTTCTTTCCTATTTTTTCCTTTCCTTTCCTTTCTTTTGTTGTCATAAGATAGGAAATACATAATATAGGAAATCTATCAAATAAAACAATTCAAACATGGGCTTTTCTCCCTAGGAAGGGAGTCCAAAACCCAACATGCATGATGAAGAGCTCGTAGTGCTCACCAATCTGCTTAACACCGAAACTCATTCCGATAATTGTCACGGATTCTAATCATGGCAACTATTTTATGGCTAAAACATTTTTTTTAGTGCCAAAGCAGAAGGAGGAGGAATCAGCACCTCCTCTCGTAATTTGTTATTTTCTTCCTGAAGGCATTTTTCCTGGAATGACAGAAAAACATCACGGAATTTTTTCATTAATTATGAACTAGTTAATGAAGCCAAATTACTGTCAATTATTAATTAACGCATGTATGTAAGTGCAAGCAACAATATTAATTACCTCTTCCCTTAGTTGCTCAATCTCCTCCGTGAACAATTGATTCTGAGTATAGGCAGCAACACCACTATGTTTGTCAATGTTAATTACTTTCCTTAATTATGAATTAGAAAATATATTTGTAATGTCGTTGTTCTACAACACAACGCGAAGGGTTTATTAAAAGCTCTTGTTTTGATACCTTTCGTGCCCTAATTTTGGTTAAGCTTCTTTCCAGCTGCTTCTCCATCTAATTTAACTCCTCAACGGAACATGCATCCAAACAATATAATCTCCCAAAAGAATCCTGCTTGCATGAATTACACACACACACACACACACACACACACACACACACACAATATCTGAGGTTACATGAGACTAGAGACGAGCATGGGTGTGATTGTGTGAATATAGGACAAATTGAGCTCTTACTTGCTGTTTATGAAATGTTATATCGATTGAATAAAGCTGAAATATTGCGGTCTACGAATCCAAGAGAGATGAACCATATTTAATGGAATATTTAAAAGAATAAACTGAACAACTTCATCTTCGAGACCAATTAAATTTATATATAATAGAGTATTCATGAATGGATTAAATCATCAAACGAAAGATTATAATGTTGTTCAAAGGTGAACATTTAAAAACTAAATTATTAATCAATATCCAACATATAGTATAAAATCTGTAGTAAGTAGCATTATTTATGTCATGAATCATGCGACTTATTCTTCATACTCCGTGAAATGCAACGCATGAAAAAAGTATGTTTAGTTTGCGTGTTTTTCCTTCAGAGGAAAAAGTGTGATCACAAATTATCAATTCCCCAACAGAGGAATCATTTTATCTGGGGAAGTCAAACTGCTTTGATAGTATGTAGTTATTCTTTATGATGACAAAGTCATACATAGTTATCTTGAAAAGAAAACTGTTGCTGATATTAGAATGAAATGTCTTCCTGAAACATGCATGAAATCTCTCTCTCTCTCTCACACATATTCCTCCCATATATTTCATTATGATATATATACACACACACTCCCTCCCTCCGGTCCTAAATATAAGATAAAGTTGACTTTTTTAGAGAGATTAAGAAAGCTAATTAAATTAATTTAGAGTATTTATATTTATATTTTTTCCTCCAAACTAATTAGTTTGACTAATAAAATGATATATAATCTAAGGATACACAACATATATGATATGATTAAGTAATTTATTTAGCTTCCTTAATCTCTCTAAAAAGAGTCAACTTTGTCTTATATTTAGGACTGAATGGAGTATAAGAAAATGAAGGAAAAGTTTTAGTTTTACAAATTTGATGTCTTTATTGTGTGCTAAAATGTCATTGTTTGGTTCAAAATTTGTCTTTATAATATAATATTGCTAGCATTTAACCAAGGTATTAAAACTCGGACCGGGCACTGAACCGGTCGAGACAGTGGGTCAAAGGTCAGTGGGTCAGACCGGAGTTGACCCGGGGGTCAGACCAGAGTCAACCCGGGAGTCAGACAATTTGAGGAATAAAAAAATTCCATAGAGGTTAATGAGCATCATAGTATCATATTGCAATCCAATACATCAAAAGCAATAACCAAAACAAACTCACAGTAATAGAGGTTTTTTCCACCCATAATTCTTTAAATACTTAACTAATCATCAATTAACACCATAATCTTCATTAACAGCATTCAAATCTGCAAGTATTACAACATCAGGAGGTGTAGCTGAAGGAGGAAAACCAAAAGTACTAGGACCAACATCATCATTAGCATTCAAACATGGAAGTTCAGGAATGGCCACATATTCATCACCTACATATAAAATATTGAAATGAATTAAATTCTTCATATTCATAGTTTTGTGAAGAAGAAAACATAGTTATGTATTATTATATAAGAATATAATCTTAATAAACCATTAAACCTTCATAATTCCTTGTAAGTTCTTCAAGTTCAGAATGTACCACATCTGGATTATCAAACTCAGGAGTTGGATCATCTTCAACAACCCAAAAGTCCACTTTATCTATTGATTCAAAATCAATCGGATCGTAACTTTCCTTCTTCTTTGCCAATGTATCCCTTTAATGACGAAATGAAAGAAGTTCAACATTAGTAAAAGGCATATTAAATAAGTTCTATAAAAGCAAATTAGGTCTTAAATTTTAAGATTACCTATACTTTAACTTCAGATTGTAATTTGTGAAAACCAAGTCATTGAGCCTTTGATGCTCTAAACGGTTTCTTCTTTTTGTGTGGATGCGCTCAAATAAACTCTAGTTTCTTTCACAACCAGAAGAAGAAGTTTGGCTAAGTAGACGAATAGCAATCTATTGCAACTCCGGAATTGAACCACCATAGTAGATCCACAACCCATCTACATTAAATAAAAGACATCCAGTTAAACATAGTATGAAATATTGAATATGTATTAATATGTCCATTAAAATTAAAAAATTAAATTTTCTTACAAGGATTTAGTTTTTGGGCAGCTTTTTCTCATGAAACTTTATTAAAGGATTCTTTACGATCACGGTAGAAACTCATTTGCTGCATCAGTGTGACATAACGATCCATATCATCATGTGAATGAGCCTCCAACACATCGATCAAAGATTGCATTAATTTGTTCCTTGTAGCAAGTTCTGCATTGTAGAAGAAAGCAGGATTCAAAAGATAAGCTGCTGCATGAAGCTCACTCTTTAAATGTTTATCCCATCGAGCCTGAATAATGCTAGTGTATGGCTTGTACAGCTCCTCCTTATTCTGAAACATCTCCTTGATTGCTGTTTTAGCCCTTTGCATGCCTTTATAGACATAAGGCATCGAAGGCTTGCCATCAGAATCAACAATCCTCAATAGTTTAATAATCAGGGAAACAATGTTGACAATTTGAAAACATTCGTTCCAAAACCGATTATCAAGGATGATTGCACAAAATGTTTTCCCAGGCTCAGTGTTAGCCAATTTGTGTTGCACAAAATACTGATCAACAACTAGAGCTTGTAAGTCATGTTTGTGCAAAAAAATGCTATGCAAGGTAATAAATGTGGTGGCAAACCTTGTAGCACCAAGACATACAATTTCCTTCCAACCAGGTCTTTTCCGTAACCATGATAAGAAAACCATATGATTATAAGCAAAGATAGAGATTTTGGATGCCTTTTTTGCAAGATCACACATATGAGGCATGGAAGCAATATCTTTCAAAACAAGATTCAAACAGTGAGCTGCACATGGAGACCAATAAATGGTTTTATACTTCTCTTTAATCAGTCTGCCGCATGCTACATAGTTAGCGGCATTGTCAATCACCACATGGACTATATTCTCAGGGCCAATCCACTCAATAACTTCATTGAACAAAGAAAATAAAGTTTTTGCATCTTTAACTACATCTGAGGCATCAACTGATTTCACAAACACCATGCCTTGCACTGAATATACTAAGAAATTAATCAAAGTATGTTGTCGAACGTCAATCCAGCCATCGCCATTAGTGTACAACCATTTTCTTTCCACTTAGCTCGATAACTATCAATCAATAACTGGCACTCTTTTTTACTGTCTTGCAATAAGGTAATTCTATACTCATGAGCACTAGGGGCCTTAAACCCAGGACCAATGGCAGCAATAGCATCAACGGCTTTTTGAAACAAAGGGCAATTCAATGCATTAAACAGAATGCAATTCACATAAGCCCAGTCAGCACTAACAACCTTAGCAGCATGTTGTGCTTCTTGACTTGCCCAAGCACTTTTGATGCTTGGTTGAGCACCCGGGGTTATTCTAGATGCAAAATACTTGTCAAGCTTCCCAACCCCAGTTGCTTTCCTCTTTGTGCCACTACTCTCGTTGGATGTCCTAAGTGGATGTGAAGCTATTGGCTTCTCAATTTCCATATCATTAATCTCTTCTACATTGTCACTAACAATAGGTTTTTTCTTTGCACCCTCTATCAACAATTCTTTCATTCTAGCTCGTATATCATGAGATACTTTCTTACAAGAAGACACCTGACCACTCACACCAGCTAGATGTTGCTTTAACCTATTAATTCCACCTCCCCTGTAACTTGATGCACACAAGAGGCAAGTAAAAACATTAATTCTCCCCTCTTTTTTGACAGACACATATTGCCAAGCAGGATCAGTTTTTTTGACACTTCCTGTTGACTCTGTGGGATTAGAGACATTTGTGTTAAGGGGGTTACTAGACTCTTCTGTAGGGGCAGTGGTGGTGGGGGGATTATCACTTCCTTCACCACTTCTGACCTCCATTAGCAAATAAGGAAGCAAATCCAAAAACAGGGCCTTTTCAATCAACAAAGGAAAGTAAACAAGAAACACCTAGTTCGATCACAAGCAAGCTATAAATCAACATAAAAACAGTCTCAGCCACCCACAAGCAAGGAAACAATCAAACCAGTAACCAAGAAAACAATCAATTCTTATGTGCATATAGTATAAAAATCCAATAGAGGTGAAGGAAATAAAGAAAGCAAACTGAAATCAATCTCCACCACTCAAATCAGTAACACCGTCAGCTATGTCTCTCCCTGTCTACCACCAGCAAAACCAACACAATCTGAATGTCACTAGGCGTGATGCAAGGCTGCAAGGAACATACAATACAATCTAACACTAATCGAAAGAATGTAAACCAAACCAAACCAACACAATCTAATCCAATCCTTAACGGTTCTTTGTTAAGAACCTAATGTATTATCTATAATATTAATTAATGTATCAATAAAGAATATACTAATATATTGTTAAATAACTTAATTGTTACTTGTGAAGAATCGTATTACCAAATAATTTTTTTATATAGCATGATACTTAACGGTTCTTTATAATGAACCATAACATATTATAAAATAATTTTTTTTAAAAAAATCTTAATTTTTATAGTAAATAATACTTAACGGTTTTTTTTTTGTGAAGAACCGTAATGTATTGTCAAATAACTTTTTTATAGAATCTTGCCTCCTTATATTTGATATTTTTCAGAATCCTGCCTTCTTATATATGACGTTTATCATTTTTAACCGTTAAATAATCTTAAAGAATATATAACGATTCTTTGTGAAGAACTGTCAAGTAGTGTCAAATATTTTTTTTAGAATCTCATCTTATATATGATGGTTTTCATTGATAAGTGTTAATTATTCTTGAAGAATACATGACAGTTCTTTTTGAAGAGCTGTCAAATATTGTCAAACAATTTTTTTTTTTTTCAGAATCTCACCTATCTTGCCTCCTTAAGATATTAATAGATATTATATATTAGACTAATATCTTAATGTATTATATATAACTTAAAAGTATAAATATGAGATATTATTAAATATAATTATATCTTAACACATTGTATTTATCTTGAAAGTGTAAATCTGAGATATTATTATATCTAATAATATCTCAGATTATATAATCATACTTTATGGTTAATTATTATAACTGTTATGTATTTGTTGTTTTTTTGCCTTCAAAACTACCATTTCATTGAAACTATAAATATGAATCAAACATGACAAAGTTCAGTAAATAGCAACATAACCACCAGAGATAAACACCCAAAACAAAAGAAATACTAGCTAGTATCTAATACAACATCATTCAAATCCAACATAAGCAAATTCATTAGATTTGGCGGAGGTTTGGTTATCTAATCAGCAGGACACGACCCCTTCTTTGAAGCTTTTGCAATCTAATCCGCAACCTTGTTCACTTCCCTAGGAATCCACTAAAAACCATAGTTCCTGATTAGTTTCCTCAACTCGAGGATGTGCTCAAGCATAGGTTCACTCCTCTACTCGGGAGAAATTATAGAGTCATCCAAACACTTGATTAATGACAAGTTATCAGACTAAAAAATAATATCGCTCATATGATGCTCCTTAGCAAACTCTATAGCTTTCAATAATGCTTTACTTTCTGCCATAAAGGCAAAATCTGCATTTGTGTTTCCAGTATACCCATTTACAATTCTTCCACTAGCATCCCTTATAACAAAAGCAATGGCAGCCGACTTGGATTTGGAGTCGAAAGAGAAATCAGAATTAATTTTTAAACATTGACCTCTCGGCCTGCACCATTTACCTTGAGTAGAAGTAGATTCATTTACCCGCGCAACTTCCTCCTCACCATGAAGACTCCATCCATTTCCTTCCCAGAACTCCTGAAGCCACTTTGCCGCCTGTTGAAATACAAAGATAGGATGAAGGGGACTATATTCATATAAATAAGCACATCGCCTTTTCTATATAAACCATAACATTACAGCGATAAAGCTCTTCTGCCAAAGTGATAAACCGGTATTAACAAAGATAAAATCCAGCCAAGAATTTAGTTCTACAGTCTTTGAATCAGAAATTGTAAAAGCCAGTGGACATTCGAACCATGATTTCTTAGCCCATTCACATTGTAGAAACAAATAGGTTTCACTTTCCATATCATTCTTACATATTAAGCACAATTGGGTCTCACAACATTGCCTTTTAAATATATTCACCATAGTTGGATGTGCTTTTGTTATAACCCTCCAAAGAAAGAACTTAATTTTTTGAGGGACTTTCAAACTCCACACCTGCTTCCATACCTTCTTAGAATTAGAACGAGAAGATTCAGGAGTTTCTCCCCCATTTCTCAGTATATTAGCTCTAGCTATCCTGTAACCCTCCTTTACACTATATAAACTCTTCTTACCTCCTGTCCAAATCCATCTATCCTCTCTACTAGAAGGAGATAAAGTGGTTTTATAAATAGCTTCTTTCTCCATATTCGTTAAAAACTCATCAATGCTAGAAAGAAACCACTAACCTTTTATACTCAAATAAAAACTCTTAATTTCTTAAAAATTGGATCAGGACAAGGTGAAATTAATTTCTTACCAGGGAAGTCAATAACCCAAGGGTCTTCCTAAACTCTTGTCTTTTTTCCATTACCAACCCTTATTGCTACATTTTCTTTAAGAAGTGAATGCCCTTCTAGAATGCTGTTCCACAACCAAGAAGCAGATCCCCCTTTTTTCACTTGAAAGAAATCACATCTCGGGAAATATCTAGCTTTCAAAACCCACACCCACAACTGACTTGGTTCCTGCAAAATTCTCCAACCAAGTTTAGCTAATAAAGCTATATTAAAAGCACAAAAATCTCTGAAGCTCGGACCTCCTTCAATTCTATCCTGCCTTAACTTTTCTTTAGATACCCAATGAATCTTCTGCTTATTTTGAGAACTTTTCCACCAAAATTCCACAATGAGACTTTCCAAACATTGCAGTACCGATTTTGGGAATAAAAAACATGACATTGGGTAAACATGAATAGCATTAGCAATAGATTTGATCAATACCTCTCTGCCTCCATTAGATAAGAAGTCTCTTTTCCATCCTTGAGTGCGCTTATTCATTTTGTCAATCACAAAATTAAGTGCTTGCACCTTTGAAGTACCCCAAGTAATAGGAAGACCAAGATAATTACCAGGGACATCCACAGCTACAATTTGAAAAATCCATCCTATCTCCTCCCTTACTATAGCATCTGTAGACTGAGAAAAATATAAACAAGATTTCTTAACATTTATCAATTGTCCAGATGCAGCATAATATAAGTCAAGAATGCTGCGAAGGTTCCTGCAGTTCTTAGTATTTGCTTGTAAGAAAAATACATAATCATCTGCAAATAGAAAATAAGTCAAATTCGGACAGCTTCTTGCTATTTTGACACCTTTAATTTTCCCTTATAGCTCCCATTTATTAATCATCAAAGATAGGACATTACTTACAAGGATGAAAAGATAAGGAGAAAGAGGATCCCCCTGTCTCAAGCCCCTCTGTGAAGAGACTTTGTTCAAACGTTTCCCAGATAACATGAGTGAAAAATCCATTGAAGAGATACACCACAGAATCCTTTCAACCCATTCCTTACAAAACCCCATTCTTACAAGCGTAGTAATCAAAAAGTCCCATTCCACGCGATCATATGCCTTGTTTATATCTAATTTGATAGCTAACTCAGGACCACATTCCTTCCTTTTCAAGTGATGAAAAACTTCATGTACAATAATGATGTTATCATGAATTAACCTCCCAGGCACAAAAACTCTCTGACTTTCTAACACTACTTTCTTAAGAAGAGGTTTGAGCCTATTAGCTATAACTTTAGAGAAAATCTTATATGAAACATTACATAAGCTAATTGGTCTAAAATCTCCCATATTGATTGGGCTCTCCACCTTTGGTATTAGCACTAAATCTGTACTATTTATTTCATTCAATTGGAAACTAGAATTAAAGAATTTTCTAATAAGATTACATACCTGATCTCCAATCTTGTCCCAGGACTTTTGATAAAATAATCCAGTGAATCCATCCGGGCCCGGTGCTTTTGTTGCTCCCAGTTCAAAAACTACCTTCTTCACCTCAGCATTTGTAATTTCACACATTAGGAGCCGATTATCTTCAACTGAAACAATTTCATCAACAAAACCCATAATTTCTTCAAAATCCCTGCTACCCAAAGATGCAAACAACTTCTCATAAAAGTTCTGAAAACTTCTTCCAATATCCTCTTCGTTTTCTAGCCATTTGTCATTTTCATCTTTCAGCCTTGAAATTTTTTTTCTGCATCTATGATTGATTGTGGTCATATGAAAAAAATCTCGTCCTTTTATCCCCATATTTTATCCATTGTATTTGGGATTTCTGGGCTCAATAAATTTCCTCCTGCTGCCACAATTCATTTATCCTCTTTTTCAGATCAGCAGTTTTAGCTGCAGTGTTAGCATTCCATGGTCTACTCAGACAACCATTAAATTTCTCAGTTAACTTTGTCAATAGTTTCTGCCCGTTGCCCATCACTTTTCTACTCCATTGGGATAAAACCTCCGTAAGTTGTTTGATATTATCCACAAAATCCTGTAGCATGACCTCATTTGCACTCCCCTTCCAATTTTATTTTACCAAATCCATAAGATCTGGATGCAACAGCCATCTCGCATCAAATCTAAACAACCACGGAGATTTTTGTTCATTATGTTCAAAAACCACTAATAGGGGACAATGATAAGATCCTATTGCTTCAAGAACCTGACATTGACCTCTTGTAAACTTGGATCGCCATTCCCAATTAATTATCGCACGGTCCAATTTTTCTCTTATAAAATCATCTCTTCCCTGTTGTTGAACCATATAAAATGACATCCTTTAGATTCCAATTCGGACATGTTGCAATGCATCATGAATTTCTTGAAACGCTCCAATTCTCTATATGTCTTGGGTCTGCCTCCTTCCTTATCAGAATTATATAACACATAATTGAAATCTCCAACAACCATCCACGGTGTCCCAGCTACCTGTTGAAATCTTTCCAAATTTCTCCACCATTCCTGCTTAAAATGATCAATCACAGGACCATACATAAAGGATATTGACCCCATATCCATTTCGCTAATATTCATATGTTCAGCATGAATGATATTGGGATCAATCAGACCCACAGTCAGCTGAACATCATTTCGCCACCATAACACTAAACCTCATGACCTTCCTACCGGCTCAAACATTGCATTATTTACAAAACCCAGCTTCCTTTTAATCCTCTCCACCTTACTAAAATTCATCTTAGTCTCCGAAAGGAAAACTAAGGCCGGTTTAAGATTTTTACACTGGAACCTTAGTTGACGAATTGTCAGGGTGGTTCCAAGACCCTGACAATTCCATACAAAGCAGCTCATTGCCCCTGGGTGGCTGGAGAAGGCCAGCCACCACCCCTTTCAGCATCAGCATTATTCCCAGAATAAGATTCTCTATTCTCCCCGAAAAACCTTCCTTCCCTACCAGAAGATGTATCATCATTTTTTCCACGAAATAAGATCCTTCTTGCCACCCTCTTCTTCTTTTTATCAATATCTACCTTTCTTTTTTCCCCATAGAAAAATTCAAAGGACCATCATAATTAAGTAGAGGTACCTGAGCAGGAATAATTGCCAGATTCTCTTCACAATCTTCCTCAATTACTTGACATCTTGCCGCACCTTGCTGGGAGAATCATCTTTAAAATTCTCTTGTCTTTTTGCCACCGGGGACAACCAACTCCTATCAGCCCCTCTTTTAAGATTGACCGCTACAACTTTTTCAATGAGAACTCTGACATCCTTTTATATGTCAGCTGTAATGATTGCCCGAGATTCCCCAGAACTGTCATCCTTTTCTTCTATTAACTCTACAATAAAAGCCCTCTTCTTAGCATTATTTTTTACTTTCAGAGTCTGACTTGGACCCAAATTGCTAAGGAAATCTTGGTCAAGAAGCCCACCATGGCCCACTTTGCTCATTTTCTTAAAACATGTCCTTAACTCTAGTGAACAACCCATATTTAAGTACTCTGTCATCATAAAAGTGACTGGTTCATTTTGAGCAATATTTCCAACGTGATCTAAATGCACATGGCTATTAATGACGTCACCCCAACTATTAACATTCCCTCTTCCTTTGACTCCTGAAGACTCACCTTGGACCCAGTGAGATTGCATTCCACTATTATCAATAACTTCATTAATGCAATCAATTCTTTCAGAT
The DNA here is from genome assembly GCA_963855925.1 of Inga laurina. Classification (NCBI taxonomy): domain Eukaryota; kingdom Viridiplantae; phylum Streptophyta; class Magnoliopsida; order Fabales; family Fabaceae; genus Inga; species Inga laurina. The sequence continues at coordinate 12,744,480 of OY979710.1, forward strand.
TCCCCATGCACGTAATAACTTTTTACTGACCCTTCAATTTCCATCCTCTCTGGAACTGCCTGGCCACCCTTCACTAGAGCTGCGCACAAGGATGAATCAAATGCACCGACATCGTCATCTCTTTCTTCCTCCTCCTCCTCATAGTGTCTGTTTTCATGCCCCAATTTTCCATAAGTAAAACAGAACCTAGCAAGCTTCTCATATTTGATTTTAATTCTGATAGCAGATAATTTACCAGGCCTTGGCATTAGAACACTAGTAACCAATGGTTCTTTTGCATTAAAATCGACATGAACTCGAGCGAAGGACCTAGTTGCTACTCTAACATCATCCATATTTTCCATTGCAACAACTTTCCCAACCTGACTAGCAAATAGAATATAGTTTTCAATCATTCTACTAGCAGGAGGAATATTATGTAGTTGAATCCAAAATGGGCATGTGTTCAATTGGATTTCATTGTCACACAAAAAAAGCTTTCACCTCTGAAGAGAAAGCATCTAATGCTTCACCACCTAGGGATTTTCTTCCAACACCCTCGTGACCTCTTCAGTATTCTTGAAAATAAAAGAGAATAAATTAAAGCTGATACCTTCAACATCCAATCGACCTTTGACTCTCCAGGCAGCAAAAACACTTTCTTTAACTGCTACATAACTCACTTTTGACTTTGAAATAACCCTTCCTATTAACTCGTTTGGACTTCTGTCTTTTGGTTCTTCACTCTTCCATTTTATTTTTGACCTTAACTCGTCAATCTCCATCATTGCCATTCGCTAACAACCCCACTCCAACAGTCCCTTTCACTAACAAACGTATTGTCTATCCCACGCTAGTATCTCCTTTAAGAAAGTAAATCAAAGGCAAATATAGAAATACCACTCATCACTCAAAAAGAGATAAGGAACAGAGTATTGAAGCACACTTAGAGACTCCTCACCTCTAAATGGAAACCTCTCTCATTCCAGAGAAACTATAAGTCACCTGACCCTTCGACCTCTCACCACAAGAGAAAAAGTCCACTCTCATTTAATAATAGGAGGTGGTCATTGATGAAGGGTGAAAGGATTTTTTCTCTTAATCTTTTATTTCTGTGTTATGTATTTGTTTTTATTGCTATAATGTTGGAAGATGAATTGTTTATAAGTATTACATGACGGTTGTTTCGTAAGGACCATCATATTTGTCCTAAATAAATGTCAATTATTAACTACAACCGTTACTTCTCTGTTTTGGTGAATTCCGTCTCTTAATACATGACGATGCACATATTTAACCGTTATGTTTTAGCTTTATACACTACTCAGAATATAGATTCTAGTACCCCAAAGGACGTCCATTTTTAAAAAAGGGAAGTAAAAAACAAAGGTGATGTCATTTTTGTAAATATGGGTTGGCAATAGGAAGCTTTAGGTGTCCCAAATTTGAATTAGGATGCCTAAAGTTCATTTTTGGCGTCCCATATTTGACTTGGGATGTCTTAAGCTCCTCCTTGGGCTCTTTTGGGTGCAATACAACTGTGTTTAGGCATCCCAAAAATATTTGGGACTCCTAAAGTGTAACCCCCTTTCCAATCAAGGCCGAGATTAAGTTTATAAATATGTGATTATGTGGAATTAGAGACTGTAATATGATTTGGGACTTATTTAAAATTAAACTTCCCAAAACTAGGGTTTACAAAAACTTTTCTAAAACCTATTCAACAACGGTCTCATATTCACATTTCAAATACACAAATGGCTTGTACAGTACGATTTCATTCATAAATATCAGAGTATAATGTAAATTCCTGACACACTCGGGTTCTATTAATCAATAAAGGATTTACAGGGCACAAATGCCCATAATCAGTTTCTCAATCTAGGGGATTACTCAATTACTATTCTATAATCCAAAATATCATATACAATTATCCAAAATGATAACTGTAACCCCCTCACGGTAATTATATCCGGATTATAAAATTTAAGTGAAATAGAGACCAACAAGACAAAACAACATTTAAAATCCCTTATCTTCAAGATAGGGTGTCCAACAAATAGTTTAGAAACACGATTTCATCTGATCTCACATCCACTTTCGAATACAATTACCCGTGCAGATATATCACATTCACAAATATCAGAGTATGTAACTAAAATCCCGGCAACCCCGGGGTTCATATATATATAATGGGTTTAAGGTTTCCCAAACAGGGATTACATATCCAAAAGAATTCACTATATACATACAGTAATCCCAACCAAAACAAATAACTAACATACATCAAAATAAATGTCCCTACAAGCCCTAACTGCTCCTGGTTGGCCACTTATCCTTGGAGCCACTTGCCCTGTCTGAAATGTTAGTTATTTGGAAAGAGTGAGATTCTAAAGAATCCCAGTAGTAACAAATCATTCATACCACACGTAATCACATAGCATGTAAACAAATCACCACATAATCAGCAACAACACAAATCACACTCCACCCTCATCCCTTTTTACCGCTGGGAAGGCACACCGTCCTAATCCGAACCGTTGTTAGCGACTCAGGGACTGTTGGTATGACAGTGCATACGAATAGCCTTACGGCTCACATATTTCCTTTCGGCCCACAAATTCACATATATCACGCCTTAACCTCATCCCCTTTTACCGTCGGGAAGGCACACAGCCCTTACTCGAACAGTTGTTAGCGACTTAGGGACTATTGGTATAGCGGTGCATTCACAATTTCACAAATCTTGCAGCATACGAATCCATCACAAATCAATGATTTAGCACACATACAATGTATCACATAAGGTATAAAAAAGGAGTCACTACCTTGTTCTTTCCTGACGTCCTTTGGCACAGTGGGCTCGCGGGTACGACAAATGTCAAAGCCTATAAACAAAAAAATCAAGAATGGTTGATTAATTTCCTACCCCCAATTCTTACTTCCAAACACTTAAAATAGGTTCCATATGAGTCCCTTAAATGGTTATAACAAGCTCAAAGAGAACCTAAAAGGATTGGTAAGTACTAGGTTGGAAATTACTTTGCAAAATCACAAAATGCTGAAAATGGGGGTTGGCTGCAGTCAAGAATCCTCTGGCTGTAGCAAAACGTGCACAAAAGGTTTTTGGCTATAGCCAAGAATTTCTAGCTGGGGCCAAAACGCGCATAGAAGGGTTTTGGCTATAGCCAAGAATTTCTGGCTGCAGCCAAAACGAGCACAGAAACTTTTACGTTGCAGCTAAGATTTTCTGTTGCAGCCAAGACAATTTTGAAAAATCATAATTAATTCTAGAAAAATTGAAATGAGGTGGTCCCAAAGTCAAATGAAATCTATTGAAGTTATCTTCCTAGGAAAAATATTGGCCATTACTATAAATCACCACAAAAATTGAGAATCACACAAATCTCATCACTACCCCAAAACAGAGTCCATTTTCGACCTCAAAATTTGGACAGTCATATCTCCCAGTTCCCAAAACGAAATGGCACAAATTATGTGTCCATTTTGAAGCTTGAAATGTGAACTTTAAGACTGGAAAGTTTCATAATTTTCTGACATTATTTACCCATTCAAAACATTCACACAACCAGACTGCCCAGAATAGACTTTCATTGGACAACATTTCAATTTTGCACCAATCCCAAAATAGACTTTCGTTGGACAATATTTCAATTTTGCACCAATGCTTCCAATGGTTCCCAAATTCATATCAAATACCATTCCCACATAAATTTGCACAAGGAATCTATTGAAATCATCAAAACAACCCAATTCAACCTCCATTGACAAGTTACACAATGACCACCACATGTCTTACTAAGAACTCAATCAAACCACCATATTGCAAACCAATCCAAACCAACATTCCAAATCAATTTCAAATGCTCAAAGAGGCACTATGACACCAATTTCACACTAAACACTAACCAATTCACACATTTCAAAATTAAGCCAAAATCAGGGCAAAAATCCAAAATCCTCAAACCTAAACCAATGACCACAATAATTATGTCAAAAGGTTCCAAATTCTTACCTCTTCCTCTTTCCAAGACTAGTTTCTTGATTCTCAACTTTTGATTTCGCTCCAACACACAAACCACCACCTTTCCAAATTTTGAAATCACCATAATGAAGCTCTCAATGAGATGCACAACATTAGAGAAAAGGATTTGAGAAAAGGAGGACCATTACTCACCCAAAATCAAAGCTTTCCCTTTCTCTTTCCAAGCTTGAGTTTAGCGAAAATGGGGAAGGAAGAGAGAGAAAATAAGAGATGGAAGGGATGAAGAAAGGATGATGATGATGTACCACTTTTCCCCTTGCCCATGCTAAAAAACGCATAGGAGAGAGAAGAGAGAGAAAAAAGTTGGTTTTTGTCTCTTATGCCTCATCCTATGGTCTATAACATTGCCACATGTCAACATCTCAACCCTTGATCTTAAACACTACACACATTTATACTAAATACACATCTCATTTCTCCAAAAACATTTAATTACACAAATTACAATCAATACCATTGTCATTAGCCCTTAATCACAAATTGGGATATTACAATAACCAAAATCCAAAATAAACTCTTAACCCAGAGCTCTAACTACCCTTCGTCACTTGCTTATCTTTCGATCCACCAGCCCTGTCTGAAATTTGTTTTGGGAGAGTGAGCTTCTAAGAAATCCCTGTAGTGTCAAATTACTCATAGTATGCATAACCACAAAGCATGAAAGCAAATCATCACACAACACATAGTAACTACAACGACAGTTACAACGACAAGGGCAGGTATGACTTGCATCACCCTTATGTTTGCTCACACTGTATTGCACAACCACATGTTCATATCACATATATCACCACTGTTGGGATCCATATAAAATATTTCACAAACACAAAGACACACTGGCCAGATAATCAAACAGGAATTCACAATTCCACAATGCAGCCTCAGTAATTACAACGGCAGGGGTAAGTGTGATAACCATCACCCCTTGTAACTGCTCACGTTGTAATTCCCTACGACCAATAATATAATACCCTGAATTTTGAGATTTGAGGCTAGAGAATAAGCCTGAAATAAGTGGATTGCTAAGCTCCGGTCTAGCTAGATTCCAAATTTTGGCTAAGTGTAAATGACTCCAAAAGTGGATGTGATTAGTGATAAATGAACACTTTTGGAGAAGATGATGAGAATTGTGGATTTTGCCATGATTTTGTATAATTTCAAAATGGTGGAATTGGATGGTGTAATATGGTGCAATTGATGTTATGCTGTGTTATGTGGTCATTGGAATTGGTTTGGAACATTCAATGGAAAGTTGGGAAATTTTATCCGTTGAAACTTCTTGCTAGGTAGTCTGTTTGTGTTGACATTTTGAATAGGCAAATGATGTCTAAAAATTTTGAAACTTTCCAGCCTTAAATTTCACATTCCAACCTTTAAAATGGACATATAAATTATGTCATTTCATTTTGTGAGTTGGGAGTTATGGTTGTCCAAAGTTTGATGTCGAAACTGGACTCTGTTTTGGGGCAATAGTGAATTTTGTGTAATTCTAGAATTTTGTGGTAATTTCTGGTAATGGTCCATTTTTTTCCAATGAATAGGACTTAAATAGCTTTTATTTTGCTTTGGAATCACCTTATTTTGATTTTTCTAGAATTAGTTAAGTTTTCAAAGTTTGGGCAAAAATCTGCCAGAGTTTTGTAAAAATCTGAAATTGTTGGAAATTTAGTAAATAATTAGAAAATAATATTATATTATATTAAATCATCATCCACCTCCTCCATCAGCCTAAAACCGTGCCATTCAGCTACAACAAGAGAGAGAAGGTATGAGAAATTCTAGAGAGAGAGAAGGAGAAGAGTACTTGTACTGTAAGTCGATTTCTTTGGTAAATCCTTACCTAACGCATATAACTCCACTCTTAAGCTATTCTTCTATGTTCTTCAACGTTTGTGGAGCAAACATTTGGGTGTTCTAAGGCTAGGGTTTTCAGCCACCTTGAGAAAAAACCAGTAGGAGCTTGAGGTAACTTTCAAACTTTCGTATATTGCTTATTGTGGCTGCTGGGGGCAATTTAATCGGTGAAATTTTCCAGATTGCCATTGATTTTAAAGTTTGGAAATGATATGGCTTAGGGGTTATGCTACCCAAATTAGGTCTTAATGTTAGTTGTAACCTAATGAAATGGTTAATAAAGTGGTTACGAGGCACACGTTTCAAGGCAGAAAAGGGTTAAGGTAGGGAACTCACCTATCCTGCATGTATTTGATATTTGTGTTAGTGTGTTGATGCATATTATTGCTTTGCTTGAGTATGTGAAGCATGTATGAATGATTTGAAGCTATGTTTCAATTTATGCTATGGCCATAAGTATATTGTTCAAAGCATTAAGCTTACAGATTTGTCATTGTGTGAGCATGAGTTATGTGATGCAACCATGTCATGCATTAAACATTTATCGTACATACATATTGGTATTGTTTTCCTACTAAGATTCTCTCGAATCTCACCCCCTCCTACCAATAATTTAGACAGGAGAAGACAGAAGATATGATGAGAACAATGCAGAGAACTTTATGAGGTGATTGCAGTGGTGGAACGAAGATGAGAAGATGTCTTTGTTTCACTGGGACGGGTTTAGATACCCAAGTAGCCCTGTGTGTTTGCATTGATGGTAATGATCATGTACGAACCCTTAAAGGGAATTTATGTAATCATGCACTTATTATCAGTATATTCATGTTATTCCTGTGTTGCCCACCGAACCGCATATTGTTTTCCATGAATACTCTGAAAAAAAGTTAAAATAAGGTCAGGGTGTGACAAATAACACATACAACACAATGATAAGTCATGCATACCAAGCATCATACACAACATGAGAGAAAAGTCACTACCCTGGTCCTTGTGTGCATGCTCTGGCACTGGTCTCTCCTGAATAGGGCAAATGTCAAATCCTATAATTCATAATTAAGGATGAAGTGTTATTCTCTATTCAAATACTTAAATGACTTTATATTACTTAAATTGATTATCATTAATGTCCTTTAAGAAGCTACAAATACCCCTAACAAAAGCCTTAAAGGGTCAGAAGAACTATCCCAAAGATCCCTTTTAGAAACACAAGTACTGATTTTTCACTGTTGCACTCCAGTGATGATAAACTTACACTTGATTCCTGAAAGCAATAGTCGAGTGATAGCCAAATACTTACTTGAGTCCTACGAAGTGAGGCACCAGAAGTGATCACCGGAGAATAGAAAGAAATGACAGAAACCAGAATTGATCACTGCACTCGAGCATAACTCAATTCACTCGAGTGATAGCCTAATGCTCACCTGAGTCCCCCAAAGTGAGGTTCAAGAAGTGCTCACCCGAGAGCACAAGAAACTTTCAAGAGGGAACATCACTCGAGCAAGGACCTTGGCACTTGAGTGATGGCTTAATACTCATGAGTGTTAAGATACACTCTTGAAAATTGACCGCAAGTGACAATCTAAGATGCTAGTTCATAGTGTCAGATACACCTACACTCGAGTGAGACAAGATTCACTCGAGTGATAACCAACAACACCCATAAGTGAGACAACACTCTTGGCTTTTTGCACAGAAGTGCACCCAAAACTCAAAGGGAAAAGATATTATGCACGACTTCACTCGAGTGAGACCCTTGATCACTCGAGTGATACATATCAGAAGCTAAAATCGTAGCAAAATGACAACATTTTTCCAAACTTTACCCAAGTGATTCCAATGAACTATCAAAACTACCAAATTCCTATTCCATTATCATGCTTTGGTTTTAGGAAACATTCAACAAAAAATTTCCAAAATCACCAAACTCAACATTTCAACCTCAAGACAATTCTATCTATTCAAAACATATACCAAAACACCCATTTCCATGACCATAGCATACCAAACTCTCCATGACCATAATTTTTGAAAATAGGCCATAAATCCCATAAATTCAAAACTTAATCATATGGCACAAAACATAGATAGAAAGGTTCATTTCACTTACCTTAACAACTTTCTCAAAGAGGTTTCTTGATTCTCCAACCACAAGATTTCCTTGAGAGTACAAACCAACACCAATGGACAATCTATAACCATCAAATGAAGCCCTCAATCCAAGGAACATGATTAAGGAAGAGAGTTTTGGCATTTGAAGTCATTTTCTTACCTTAATCTCAAGCTTTTCTTCCTCTCTCTAGAGCAACAATGGAGGACGAACAAGAGAGAGAAAATGAGAGGGAAGAGTGTGAGGAAGAAGATTAAATGATTATACTCCCATCCCTATGCCTTGCTTGTTCAGTGAAAACTGAGGGAAGAAGAGAGAGAGAAAATCATAAATTGTTGGGATTTTGATTTTTCTCCACATCTCTCTTCATACCCATTTGACACATGTCACAATCTCATTGGCTCTCCTTAAATAAGTAACTAATTAGCTACTCTAACCATTCCATTAGCCATTTAGTCACACATCTCATTTCTTCTTAGTTAGTAATTAATTTCTTCATTAATCACTGACTAATTAACCGACAATTTTCCATTCTCTATATTTTTCCTAGATTTTGGCACATTTACCGAAATTGCCACAAAACATATAATAATTCAATCTTTAATCCACAAATTATTCTCAATAATTATCATTAGCCCTTAATCAAAATTTGGGGCATTACGTAAAACGCCTGGGTTTAGGTGCCAAACCCAATTTTTTGGGTGCTATACGCCTAGGTTTAGGCATCCCAAATAAGTTTTGTGACACTAAAAGTGGCACCTTTTGACACCCTCCCGGTGTGACTTTGAGCATTTTCACTCTCTCTTTCACTCTCACCGTCATCCCTCTCTCTCATCGTCACTCCACTCTATCTTTTTAACCATCACTTTCTCACCACTATCCTCTTCCGTCCTCCTTTCTCCCTCACCACTATCATCCGCTGTCCTTATCTCTCCCTCTTTAGGCTAGCTACCGTCAACGTCCTCCCTCCCTCCCCCTCTCCCTCTCTTTCACGCTAGCTGTCGTCATCCTACTACTCTCTCATAGTATGTTTTTATTTTTTTTTTAAATATTCATTTTGATTATTAGATGTTATATTCTGGTTGAAAGAATTTCCCATATGAAGTTTTTTTTCCTTTACTATGTGGGAGCACTAGATTTAGTTCATTAATTACAAAATAAAATTTTTAAATATATGTTCTTTATTTGATTTGCTGGGGTAGTAGGGTCTATTGGCGGTGAAATTTCTCGGTACAATGAAGTAATACCATTAGTAAAAGTAAAATTCGATGCCGCTATTTATTCTAGGCTAACATGATTTTTGTTGTTAGGGCCTCCGTGTCAGTGATAATCCTTTAGAAATAGAAATAAGTTTTTTAAGAAAACTCTTTCCTAGCTATATATCTAGTTCCCCTCTTTTACACTTGTATTCTATTTGTTTTAGTAAAGAAATCAAAATATTGTATACAACAGTTTTGTAAATTAAAAAAAAGTTAATTAATATATTGTATAAAATGTAACCCCCTTCGAGGAGCAGGCCAGGATTAGCGTTTAAACACGTTTAACAATCGAATGAGAAATCTAGAACAATTAAAAACTTTTTGTGGAAACTGTACAACTGGATCTCCATTCATTTCATTTATTTAAACAAATGGCCTGTTTGGTCTGTTACATATACAATATCAGAGTATCAGCACAATTCCCGACGTTCACCTGGGATAATAACATTTAATCCAAAATATTGTTCAGGGCATCATCGCCTATCTCAGTATCCATATCGAGGATTACACAAAACTATAGTACTATGATCTATACAATATATTTACATTGATCCAAAATGATAACCAATTCGATATAAAACCAAAATATCTAACTAAGACTACCGCTGGCAGCCTTAATCGCCCTTATCCACTTGCTTGCTTTTCGATCCACTTTCCCTGTCTAAAAATGTTATTTGGAAAGAATGAGATTCTAGAGAATCCCAGTAGCAACAGTTTATTTATATGATGCATATATACAAAGCAAGTCACATATATCACAACGCAGCAATCAATATTCGAGACCGGGCTTTCGCCACGTTCCCTTCACTATATACGAGGTCGGGCTTACGCCACGCCCCCTTTACTTTATCTATATTCGAGTCCGGGCTTTCGCCACGTCCCCTTTACTTTCACTGTAATCGAGTCCGAGATTTCGCCACGTCCCTTTTGCTTTCACTATAATCGATGACTAATGCAAACAAGCAATGCAATACACATGATATAGGATAAAGTGTTACTACCTTTGTCTTTCCTTCCTTGAGTAGGCGTTTGCCTTCTATGTTCCGGGCAAATATCAAATCCTATAATCATTAAGGACAAAGTATTATTCTCTATTTCAATACTCAATTGACTTCAAAACACTTAGTTTTGGTTATCATTAAAGTCCCTTAAGTAGCTACAATTGGCTCTAATAAAGGCCCTAAAGGATTGGGAAACACCAGGTTGGAAACCACTTTTCAAAATCCCAAAGTGCTGAAAACAGGGGGTTGGCTGTAGCCAAGAAACCTCTGCCTGCGGCCAAAACATGCACAGAAGGTTTCTGGCTGCAGCCAAGAATTTCTGGTTGCGGCCAAAACACGCACAGAAACTTTTGTGCTGCAGCCAAGACTTTTCTGCTGCAGCCAAGACAACTTCAAAAATTCATAACTAATTCTAGAAAAATCGAAATGAGGTGATCGTAAATCCCATTGAAAGCTATTTAAGTGCTATTTACCAGAAAAATATGCACCAATACTGGAAATCACCACAAAAATACAGATTTCAAGAAAAGTCCACACTGTTCCAGAATTGTTCCCAGATTTAACATCAAACTTTGGACAGTCATAACTCCTAGCCCAAAAATCGAAATGACACAAAAAATATTTCCATTTTGAAGCTTGAGATGTGAAATTTAAGACTGGAAATTTTCATAATTTTCCAATACCATTTGCTATTTTAAAAAGTCCATGAAAGATGACTGCCAGCACAGAGTTTTTCACTGACCAAACTTGCAACTTTTCAATCCAAGTTTCCAATCAACTTCTATCTATCCAAGATACATCTCAAAACACCATACCCATGACAACAACAACTCAAACACCACAAGACCCTAATTTTTGAAAATAGGGCTAAATTCCCAGAAATTCCAACTTAACCAAATGACCACAAAACTTATATCAAAATACTCAACTCACTCACCTCTTTAACTTTCTCCAAGGAGTTCTTTGATTCTCCAAACTCTATATTTCCTTGAGAGCTCAAATCATCACCAATGAAAAATCTAAAACCATAGAATTGAAGCTCTCAACACAAGGAACAAGATTGAAGAAGGGAGTTTTTCCATTAGAGGTCATTAGAAGGGTCAAAATGGCTCACCTATTTCACCAAGTTCTTCCTCCTTCTTGGGCAGCCATGGAAGCACGCATGAGAGAGGGAGAGGAGAGATGAAGAGAGATTGAGTGTATGGAGGGAGAAGGAATAATCATTCTTTGACTCCCATATTCCATTCAGCTGAATGCAAGGGAAAAGGGAGAGCGAAAAATCATTGCACCATGCCCTTGACTTCTCCAAACACTCCACCATCAAGTAAGCTTGCCACTTGTCACTCCCTCATACAATCTCCTCCTAATTAATCCTCCACTTAGTTATACTAACCAATTCCATTAACCCATCGGCTATATATCTCATTTTTCCTTAGTTAGTAATTAATTTCCCCATTAATCACCAACTTAAAGCCAATAATTCCATTATTTAAATTTTCCATCAATTATGAGATATAAATTAATATTGTCACCAATATACATTAATTCCACTTTAACCTGATAATTTTCCTCAATAATTATCATTAACCCTTAATCAAAAATTGGGGCGTTACATAAAATATGCAACTAAAGACCAAACAAGAAAGTTTAACAAAGGAAAAATTATATGACATTAATAATCTTATATGCAAAGAATTACCAATTTAAGGGGCAATGCTACTGAATTTTTTTAGAAAGGCAAAATTATATTTAAGGGGAAATGCTACTGAATTTTTTTTAGAAAAAGTGATAAAAGGCAATCCTATCAGTTACAATTGTTCTAAACTTGAGTGTTGTTGGGAATGAATTAGGTGGTAATAAAATAGATCATAGTTTGATGAATGTTGTGAGAACTAGTGAAGAATATGAAAATGGGGTGTAAGAGTTTATTGAATTTGCTAGAAGCAATGCTCCGACAAAAAATGGGATGTATTTTTGTCCTTATGTCAATTGTTTAAATGAGAGTTGATGGGATATTGATTTTATAAGGGATCATCTACTTTGTAATGGAATAAATCTTCGATACACAAGGTGGATATGGCATGGTGAGGAAGTAACTGATTGTCCATTGCACAAGAAGGAAGATGTGGATGTCATAGATGAAGATAAAATGGAAAAAATGATTCACGATGTTGAGGTAGAATCCTTTACACAATCACATGAATATGATAGCCCATGGAGTGATGCAGAGACACCATTGTACGTGGGAGTAAGTACACACGATTGAAAGGAACATTGTATTTGGTCAACTTAAAGGTAACTTATAGGTGGACTGATAGTAGTTTTACATTACTGCTTGAATTGTTGTGTGATGTGTTCCAGAAAATAATGTACTTCCAAATCGTATGTATGAGGCCAAAAAAATATTGTCTATGATAGGTATGGAGTATAAAAAGATACACGGTTGCCCTAAGGACTACGTACTATAGCGAAATGAGTATGAAGCCCTTAGTAAGTGTCCTAAGTGTAAAACTTCACAATACAAAGTAAAGAAAGATGGTGGTTGTAGCGATGAGACAACTAAAAGGCAACCTTTAAAGGTTTTGTTGTATCTTCCAAAAATATCGCGGTTTAAGAGTTTGTGTGTGAGTACAACAAAAGCAAAGAAGTTGAGATGACATTTTGATGAGAGAATATTTGATGGAAAATATCTTCGGACCTGGCTGACTCTCCTCAATGGAAGAAAATAGATGAAATGTTCTCTCAATTTGGCAGTGAGCTAAGAAACCTTTAGCTTGGCCTTTTTACAGATGGCATCAATCCATATGGAACTCTTACTAGCACACATAGTGCGTGACTGATTCTCCTTATAATATACAACTTGCCTCCCTGACTATATATGAAATGCAAATATGTGATGTTTTCTATGATGATTTCTGGACCAAAATAGCCGGGGAATGATATCAATGTCTACTTGGCGCCTTTGATTGAGGACTTAAAGAAATTGTGGGAGGAAGGCATAGATGTGTTTGATGCATATAAGAAGGAGTCCTTTAAGCTACGTGGAATGATTTTCACCACAATAAACAACTTCACTGTATACGGAAACTTGTCAAGGTACAGTGTGAAAGGGCATAAATTATGTCTGATTTGTGAAGTAGACACATACTTCCATCAACTTAAGCATGGAAGAAAAATGGTCTACCTTGGTAGCAGGAGGTTTCTTCATCGTTTCCACCTATATAGTAGGTTAAGAAAGCATTTTAGCACTTTACCGGAGCATGGAATGACTCTAAAGGCATTAACCAGAGAAGAAGTGTATAGTTGGCTGGAACGTATCAATGTCACCTTCAGTAAGAATTAGGGGACTGCGGGTAAGAAGGAAATATAAAAGAAGAGATCAATTTTCTTTGATCTTCTATATTGGCGTAGTCTTGATATAAGACGCAATATTGATATAATGCATGTGGAGAAAATCGTTTGTAATAGCCTTGTCAGTATGCTTTTGCACACACCAGGGAAGACTAAGGATGGAATTAGTGCGAGACTAGACCTTATTGATATGGGAACAAGAGAACAGTTATATCCATAACTAAGAGATGATGGTAAGAGGGCATACATAGAGCCTGCAGTGTATACACTATCAAAAGCAAAGAAAAGAAGTTTGTATGGGTGTTTCATGAAATTAAGGTGCTACAAGGGTATTCTTCTAATGTGAGAAGGTGTGTCTCAATAGACAATTTGAAGTTAGTGGGAATGAAGTCTTATGATTATCATGTGTTGATGCAACAACTATTACCAGTAGCTATTAGAGGCATTATGAAATATGAAGTGCGAACCACTATAACAAGATTGTGTGTTTTCTTTAATGCTATCTGTAACAAAGTTATTGACACTGAAAAGTTGGATGAACTGGAATATAAGGATTATATTGTTTTGTCTTAACTAGAGATGCATTTTCCTCTTTCATTTTTTTTGATATAATGTGCATTTGATAGTTCATTTGGTAAGGCAGGTAAGGCTCTACGGTCCAGTTTACCTAAGGTGGATGTACCCTTTCAAGCAATACATGAAGAACTTAAAAGGGTTTTCTAAAAATCATTATCGACATGAAGCCTCAATAGTTGAAAGGTATGTAGTTGAAGATGCTATTGACTTTTACAAAGATTATCTATCAGGAAAGAAAAAACAATCCCAGCATGAAGAGAGGAGAAGCAAGGAATACGAGCACTGAAAGTGAAGAATATACCTTGTGAAGAGGTGTTGCAAACACACTTGTATCTCCTAAATAATATGAAAGAAGTTCAACCGTACATAGATAAACACAAAAAGAGTTTGAAGAACATGAATCCAAGGAAGAATGACATACAATTATCTATTGAGCAAAACAATCCATTCATAGAGTGGTTCAAGGAAAAGGTTTCACATGAGACCGGTGTGTCTAAGATAATCAAGTGGCTCTCTTGGGGGCCTTCATTTTAGGTCATTACTTGGACCAGTTATGATATAAATGGGTATTCTTTTTACACAAAAGACCAAGATGACAGAAGTTCCATGCAAAATAGTAGGGTGATCGTAGAAGCTAAAGCCATGCACTTTTCCAGTTTGAAAGACAAAAACCCATATTAGCATCCATGGCCTATTATCGAGTTATAGAAGAAATATGAGAGATTACCTACAACAAGTTCAAAGTTGCTTTATTCAAACATAAGTGTGTTAGCAATAATGTTGTGGTAATAGAACAACAATTTGGATTTGTCTCAGTTGATCTACAAAGAGTTGGTTATAGAGATGAACCCTTTGTTCTAGAAAGTTAGGTAAAACAAGTGTTTCATGTCATAGATCCTGCAAATAAAAAAAATGAAATATATGGTGATCCAACCTTCAACCTTGACGACACACCACCTTCCACAACAAATCCACCTAGAACAAGTGAAGTAGAATTGGTAGATGATGAAGAATATACTGTAAGAAATGATCATTGTAAAGGAATATGGGAAACAATATAGAGAAAGACCTTAACTTAGAAAATAGTACTGTGTGTTTTTTGTTTTAATCCTGATTAGTTTATTCAGTTAATTGCAATTTATTTACCTATCTAACAATGCTTTTTGTGTTAACAGGAATATGGACAATTCTAGTGACTCACAAAGTGGTAGGGATGATGAAATGGCTAGAGGTGAACCCGTTACGAGAAGGGTTAGAGGCAGCACAAAGATGGGAGCATTAGTTGCACCTCATCAATATCAACAGGAGATGCTGCATGTGGACTTCAATGCCAATATGAATAAAAGTTGCAGCCATTGGAAGTTGGTTCCCCAAAACATGAGGAAGACCATTTCATTAGCTATTTAGGCTACTTGGGTAGAAGCAAAGTTAGCATTATCTATGACCATTGGAAGTTGGTTCGCCGAAAAATGAAAGACATGATTTGGCAACAAATTTTTGTATATAAGTTTCGATACATATGTATTTGTAGCTTTATTCCTATTGCTTCTAATATAATTATCTTCTGTTTTACCTTGCAGCAAAAATTCAATGTCACAACCACCAGGGTGATGTACAAGCACTGGATAGGGGAGGTTCGTCTATAATGAAAAGATTTCAAGAACAAGCTTACACAAAGGTACATTTGAGGAGCAAGGAGGGGTAAGGATCCATGTAAAGACTATTCATATTTGTCTCTAAAGGATTGGAGGTTGTCTGTGGCATTACGGGAAAATCCTCAAATTTTGGTAAATTTTCTTTCATCATAGTATAAAACTTTTTATTTGAATATACTTAACATCATTAACTTAATTTTGTTGTTTTCCTTTCACAGGAAGTAAGTTCAGTAAATACATAAAGGCAAGCAGAAAATAAGTATCAGCATTGCATGTCTCGTGGTGATTATCGTAAGCTTGAGTGGAAGATGATAGAAGAAGAGTTGGAGAAAATGAAGGAAGCAGCCAAATCAGATCCTAGCATTGTTGTCCAGGCCCCGGTCCTCCTCTACATCACAAAAAATGGAAAGCATGGAGGATTAAGGGTGAGAAGTTCATAAATCTGGCTGTTGTTAAAGTTGCCATGAGAATTGTAAGTAGTTAAAGTATAAGTATTTAATTTTGAATTTTTTTTTCATATTGGGAGTGTTTAATTTTCATTTACGATATATTGTATGCTACAGGATGAACTTGAAGATCAGAGTAGCCAAGGTTCGTTCACTCCAAGTGGACGGATGGACAACTTGTCAACGATGATTAGGAAGGCAGATTACCTCAATCGTGTTGGAGGGGAGCCAAGGGGAGTTGGTGTTGCAAAGTATTTTGGATAAGCCTCACATTATTCATCACAAGCTGAACCTAATAGGGAGCTTTAGCCAAGATTCACGAGGAAGTCAAACAAGAGCTTGAGGCCAAACTTCGTGACAAGCTCCGAGAAGAGCTGTTGCTAGAGCTATGTCATGAGATGAAATATATGTTTGAATCAAAGATGGCAAGTGATGAGCATAAAAACCAGAAATCCCTGGCCTTCCCTAGTACCAAAGGAAGCTATAACCTGCTGGAGGAACCACTTGGCTACCTTAAGATTGATAGGAAAGATCTTAAGGAGTTCATTAAGTTGGAGGAGATAGATGTAAGATGGGTTAATTTTGCAATCCGGTAAGTTTTTTTTTTCATTTTTTCCCTTTAATTAATGTAGTGGTTTTTTGGTTTCATACATTCAATAATTCATTTAATTCTATTATAGCTCCTTCCACCACTTATGCATCGACATGGAAAGACATGATTTATATGGATTCTTATGTCCTGCAAATACGACAAGGGATACTAATACTTTAGAAGCAAGGACGAGCTATGTGGGTTACGCAATAGGACAAATCAAATTTTGTTGTTATCTAGCACCAACTATTCAAGGGTACGTATTTCAATTTTGTCTATAAAGATGTTTAATAAATGATGTTTAATTCAAGGGTACGATTATAAAATTTTGTTATTTAAATTCTCCAATGGTGTATTTTATCAGCTTCCTTTGTCTTTATCAGTTCTTCTCAGAATGATTAAACCATATTTGCAATCGGTCTCCATTCCAACTATTGCACCATTAGATACACCTTATGCTTCTTAAAATTTGACTATTTTTTTTAGATTTTGATAATATGATCTGAAATTTTTTTTTTTTTATGATATTAGGAAATCATAAGAGAGTCTTTTATAGATCCAAAACATAAATTGAAGATAAACAATAGTTGGCTATGACGCAGCCAATGATAAAACCCTGTGCTGACTTACTAAAAATTTGTGCACAAATAAAAGGTTGGAATGAACACCAATTGCAAAGTTTTTTTATATTCATCCTTTTAATCCTTGTTCCTGTTCTTGTATGGTACAACCAATGATGAAACCCTGTATTGGCTTATTAAGAATTCATACACGAGTAAAAGTATACTAGAGGCTGTAGAGAGAAATTTCTCTTGAAGATGGAATATGTACAATTGTTGGAACAAAAACGAAGGCCAATTGCAAATATAAGTTTAGCCATTTCGGAAAGAATATATAGAGACAATATTAATTAACATTAGAATGCAACAGGGTATCAGAGCAGTATCAAAGGATCTCATAAGATGTGAATGAGGTAACTTCATCACTAGTATAAGTTTGTATAGGACACAAAAATTTAACAAATTCTAGCAAGGGAAGTGATTTGAAAAGTATTAAATGTAATGCTTATATATTTGAATCTTCATATGTTATATCTTGTCTTTATCATCTCTCTTACATCTATTTCTCCTCTTTTTAATTTTATAGGTCCAATTACTCATATTGATGTTATTACTCCATCTATTGATTGGAGGAAACATGGAGCATTATAAGGGTGCAAAACTAAAGGCATTGTGATATGCAGCCTGTCCCCTATTTACGTTATAATATTCAACATAATTTTTTTTTTTGGGAAAATCACTCCTAGGTCTCAAGGAAGGAAGATATCAGAAAGGTCCCTGGTTAGAACTCTTTTTTTTTTGATAGACGTCCCTGGTTAGAACTCTCAAAGCGTGTATTCACAACCTGATGAGTGTGTTTTACAACCTAAAGGGAACTTTATAATAATATCTTCCTTCCTTGGGACCTAGGAGTGATTCTCCCTAATTTTTTTTATATTTATCCTTTTGATGCATGTTTCTATAACATCCTTCTGCTAAGCACTCCACCTTATAAAGATTTGATACATTTCTCTTCTTTAGCCTCTTTGTTTTATAGCATCAATTTTCCAGCATATATTTAATTACTTGTTTTTTTCTTTTGTTTTACTACCCTATTTTCTTAAATTTTTTTTTCATCATTTTTTTTGCATATGTTTTTTAGCAAAATTGTAAATTACTTAGTAAATGAAAGTTGTCAAAACTTAATGAAATATGGTGAATTTCTTTCATTATTTTTTATTAGAGTTACAATTAGCCCATTAAAGTTATTAAAGAACTTTGTACCTATGCATAGGCTATTTGATATTGTTTCATACCAGACCTTTATTTTTCTTTTTAAATTTATTTTATTTTTTATTAGGGTTATAATGTTTGAAGTTATATGAATCTTCTTATAGATGGTAATAGGTTTGAAAGCATGGTAAGTATTCCAGTCACATGAGGTCTTCCGATACCATTCTGATATCATGTTATATTTCACGTGAGATCTTCTGATACCATTTTGATACCATGTTACATTTTGGTAGTTTGTGTCGCATCTAACTATGGTTATAAACATATTTAAGTGTAAATTAAATTATCACATTTTATAAGATTTTTTTTTTAAATTTCTCTACAATCATAAAAGGCTTCACATGGTTGCTTCATTTTCAACTTTAGTTGTATCATGGCTATCATTTCAATATCTAACACACGTCACAAGTAGTCATGTTTTAGGATAATACTTTTTACATTGCATACACATCTCTACAGTATTAATTTTATCCATCCATATTTTATAAATTAAAATCTTTTTATTTTTTTTGGGAAGCTTAAAGTTGCTGTTGGAATCCTTACTTGGAACTTTCCAAACCCATATTTTTTATAGGCATAGATATGCCGTCCTTATTGAAAACTATCTTGTTTGAGATACTGTTCAACATTAAATATGAGTATCTCCCCCACAAGAATGCAAACATTAATTTGAGAGACTAACTTCTTTGATTAGACCCAACCTAGGTTGGTTTTCAAACCCATGTTTTATAGGTACAAACAAATCCATGTTTTTAAAAAATGAACTAAGCATCAAACGGGCTAAAGGTCTTCTAGACCCAACAACCCATATTAATACTGAAGATGTCCTCTTGTTTTTTTTTATAAAGCATATATAACTTCAGGCCGAACAAGTAGCCCAAGAAACTGAGGGCTCAAGTAGGTTCTCTGGTTTTATGAATTGCACCAAAACCAATCCAAGAGTGCCGATCCCTTCAGGGCCCAAGCCCAAGATCTCCTACGCCCAGAGAGAGCTCTCTTTTAGAGAGAATTCTCTTATTGCAGGAGGATTATTGCAACAAAACCAAAACAAACTTGTATTAAAAAAAAAATGCACTCTGATATTCCCATTCAAAGCTTGGCATATAAAGATTTTTTTTAAAAAAAGAAAATAAGTAAAAACTTAAAATAAGGTACGTCCTGATAAACTAAACAAAATTCTGATATTCCCATTCAAAGCAGGGCATATATAATTTCTCATAGTTAAGAATCAGAGGTAACAAATCAGCAATAATCCGGAAAAGAATTACAAGAAACACATTATCTAAAAAGTAGAGATGCTTATTTGAGTAATACCAGCATGCATTGTATTGCTAGCTACAGCTTGTCCAAGCACAACAAAAACACAATACCATAACGATACAAGGGTTTAAGTTTCATGGAGATATTATTAATTAATTACATTTGGATAAGTAGTTCATGTCGACTTGCGTACACTTACAGCTGATACATATTATACGGTTAATATGCATATATAGGAAGATGATAGATTAAGTGTTGCAGATTCTTTCAAGGGACTCGTCTCTCCGGTGGCCCTATGAATAACTCCGTCACCACCTCGTTCTCATCCTCTTTCCTCGTTAATCCTCGCTCTTCAATCCCACACTGTAACATTCATTTTGCAGGTTCCATGTCCAATAAACAATACAGATTATTATCCACACACACACACAGGCAGGAGGCAAGATGTAATTAATGACCAGAGTTTATTCAACAATGCTTATTTCTTCCCAAAGATAAAGCAGAAGGTTTCAGTTGGCAATTGATTTGTGTAACAAACCATGGTAATTGCCGGATTTAGTGTCATGAGCATTCGTTGCGCCCTTTAAATACTGTTTCAACATTTCGGATTTAAAACTTTTAACCAATGATTTTTAAAATAAAAAATTCATGTTTTGAAAAACCGACATTGAAAATATTATTTTTATTTTAGATTTTGTATACACATTAAGAACAATTTTATCTCAATCATCCAAATTATTATATCTTGGCAGAGTGCGATTAATGGTGATGAGCTCTTAGTGCTCATCAATCTGTTTAGCTCCGAATTTCTTTCCAGTAATTGCCACAGTTTCTAAATCGCGGCAACTATTTCATGGTTAAATCAGCGTTTTTAATTAGTGACAAAGCATAAGGAGGAATCAGCACCTGCTCTCGTAACTTGTTATTTTCTTCCAGAAGGCATTTTTCCTGGAATGAGAGAAAAAGATCATCACGGAATTTTTTCATTAATTATGAACCAGCTAATAAAACCAAATTACTGTCAATTATTAATTCTCGCATTTATGTAGATGCACGAAAATATATTAATTACCTCTTCCCTTAGTTGCTCAATCTCCCCCTTGAACAATTGATTCTGAGTATAGACAGCAACACCACCAAGTTTTTCAATGTTAATTACTTTCCTTAATTATGAATTAGCAAATATATTTGCAATGTCATTATTCTACAACACAAGGCAAAGGGTTTATTAAAAGCTGTTGTTTTGATACCTTTCGTGCCCTAATTTTGGTTAAGCTTCGTTCCAGCTGGTTCTCCATCTGATTTAACTCCTCAACGGAACATGCATCCAAACAATCTCCCAAAAGCTTCCTGCATGCATGAACACATTCATATAATATATATATATATAGTATATATAAAATCTGAGGTTACATGAGACTAGAGACAAGCGTGGGCGTGCATGTGTTAATATAGGACAAACTGAAACAAGATAAATCATAGCCTTAAGGCCTAGTGTCATGAAAATTCTCTTACAAGTGAGACGTTGCGAATTTAGGTAAAAGGGAAGTTTTTTGCATTTCTACAAAACCAACAATACTATATGGTAGTAAATGTTGGGCTTTAATGGATAATATGAACATAAAGTGGGGGTAACCTATAGATGAGATAAATGTGTGATCATACAAGAAAAGATAATATTCGTAATAATCATATACGTGAACGAGTTGGAGTGGCATCTATTGAGGAAAACGTTTGAGGTGATTTGGACATATCCAAAGAAGGCCATTGGGTGCACCGGTGAGAAGGGTCGATCAAGCAGTATGGAGTCATCTAAAAAGAGATAGAGGAAAACCAAAGTGAATATTCAATGAATTTATAGAATGGGATCTTTTGGTCAATAATCTGTCCAAAGATATGTTTTTTGAAAGAGCACAATGGCGTCGTGCGATCTAGGCAGCCGATCCCGCCTAGTGGGATAAGGCTTTGTTGTTGTTGTTCAGAGGTTTCAGGTGATCTCGCTTTTAACTTCAAGTTATTAGTGCATGCCTCTCTAATTAACAAAAAAGAAAACAAAAAACAAACAGAGAGAGACAAGTTTTAAGCAGAAACCTTTTAGAAATGTCAAGATGCTCAAGCTTCTTTTGTATGCTGATGGTTCCATCCTTGCCATTCTGCATGCAATCAAGTCACAAGTTTCTGTTAGCGCTGCCATACATTCATTCCATTATTAATGTTTATTAGATATCATGATTGTGTTCAACCATCTATAAAAGCCATCACATTAAGTGTGTATAATCTCTATTCGCTGTGGCCTCCCCAGAACTTATCTCATCCTGAAATTTCCTCTTATCTCGTTACCAAATGGCCAAACTTGTGGAAAAAGTCCTCTCAAATACAGTTTCTGTCATAGGAAAATAAATAATTGGATAGAAATTAAACTAACAATCCCACGTAAGGAATGGATTTTATTTTCAAGTGTCTCTTACATCAGAATTTTAAGATTAAAAAAGGGTAAGTATAATGTTCGATCCCTATAATTTGCCCTCAATTGGTTTTGATACCTACGCTCAAGTTTGTTTCTATTTAAAACGTTAATTCATATATTTTAATAAAAGCTTAGGCCATTTTGGTTCTTGAGGGATCAAAACCTAGGATTTAAAACTAAACCTTAATTCGGTGTATAATGGAAATCAACTCACTCTTGAGGGCATGTCAAGCCACAGAAGTGCATGCACAACAATTATAATCCAGGAACTCAATCATTATCAGCTCAACCCTAATCTAACATGCCCACACGCAAACACACACACAAAAACAAACATATCTTAACTTATATTTATCAAAGATATATTCATGATTGAGCAAATTACCTGTGTGTTATCTTGGATTCCTCTGGAGCAGAGACCCAGGTCCTTGACTTTCTTTTGATAGCGTTCAACTGTTTTGTTTACACTGTAGCATCTCCAATAAAAGAAAAAAAGTTTGAGTTGAAAACTTGCCTCTTTGAGCACAAGACTAACTCCATATCTTATCACATATTATATAGTTTATAAATGATAAACAACAATGTGTTCAGGTTATATATAAGCACACTGATACATAGCCGTACAAGTAGTTAGAGAAATGAAGCAAATTTTTCACAAGGAAATGGACAATGGTATTCGTAGGTTGGTGTAATTCCTTCCTCGTACATTTGAAATGAAGCTCAAAAGGAAATATTATTCATATTCTCAGTTTTCTCATTAAATTCTTGATCCATTGCCTGCACCTTAGCTAGTGGGATATAAACAGTTTTATGATTTAGTCCCTCAAATATCACCCTCCACTCAATTTTGTCTTCTGAAATAAAAATTCTCTCTATTAAATCTCCAAAAGATAACACTCATACATTAAAGTATCCAATTCAGTCCCTCCATTAGACAAAAAGATTACCTAATGATGTAAATTAGGATATCTTCAACCAACATAACATAGATTTCATTATGTGTCGGACAGAGTTAGGGATAAAATCTGCCAATGCTTTTCTATTTTGTCACGCACATGCTTAGGCCCCTTTTTTATCCCATAGATGTATTAGGTTTGCCATCATATATGTGTGGTTTTAGTTTTGTTCTATGATATATAGTACTCCCTCTCGTCCTTAATATATGACATATTTACCTAATTTGATTATATCACGGAAGTTAGTTAAGTTGGTTAATATAACATATTTTTAAAAACACTCCAGTCGTCTTCCTTTTTTACTTCCTTCAATTCTCTCTCCTCCTTGATTATTGTTGTTTATGAAATGATATATTGATGGAAGGCAAAAAACATCGGGGCCTACAGATCCAAGTACCATTAACGGAAAGGAAAGTATATATACTTGAAAGAATAATAAATTGAACAACTTTAACTTTGAGACCAATTAAATTCATAATAAAGTAATCATGTATGGATTAAACTGAAAGATCCTAATGTATCTTTAGATCACCAAATTAAAAGGTGATCATTTAAAAACTAAATTATTAATCAATATCAGCATATAGTATAAAATCTGTAACGAGTAACATTATTAATGTCATGAATCATGCGACTTATTCTTCATACTCTGTGAAATGCGATGCATATGAAAAAGCATGTTTAGTTTGCTTAAAAATTCAAAGTGTTGTATATTTATTCCTTCAGATATAAATTATCATGACAAAATGCCAATTCAACAATAGAAGAATCATTTTATATGGAGGAATCAAACTACTTCGATGTATCGTTATTCTTTATGATGACAAAAATCATATATAGTTATTTTAGAAAGAAAACTGCTGATATTAGAATGAAATGTCTTCACATGGAACATGCAAGAAATCCCATATATAAATATCCCACCCATATTTTTCATTATGATATATATATATATATATGCAAATGACGGAAAAGTTTTAGTTTTACCAATTTGATGACCTTATTGGGTGCTTAAATGTCTTTAATTGGTCCAAAATATATATATATATATATATATATATTAATAATTGCTAGCACTTAACAACATTAAATAATAAAGCAATACCATGCAATCACACCCAGCCATGCTAAGGAAAAAGAACCATGTATACACATTGGAGCCTATACCTTCTTATCTCAATACTTGACTAAAAGAATCGACCAAATTAAAAAGCAAGATCTTCTATCGGTAAAATAAAAGGCAATTTTTTATTTCTTTCTTTATTATTGGTGACTTTAAATGTTCTCAGAAAGACAAGCTTAGTAAACTACTGTCAAGAAAGAACATTCACGAAGGTGAACACACAAACAGAGAGAGAGGGTTTTGGAATCCATGAGACTGTACCTTGGATTTCCGCAACCACACAATAATGACACTACAGCCAATGATATTTCGCAGACACAACATTTAAAAGTATTTAATTAAACAAATAATTTCAATGAAGTTGGTAATATCTTCATTAAGCTAAAGTATTTGATTTACTGTTCCCTAGAACTAAAGCATCTAAACTAAATTTATAAGAATAACTCGTATATATATATATATATTTAGTGTCTCAGCAGTAAAAGAATCTTCACTTTCTTGTACTTCTATTCAAAACCTAATATTGATAAATCTATTTTAAAAAAAAAAAATCCTACATTTATCACCCCACACCAAGAAGAATAACTTATTGGTGCTTGATGTACAGAAGCATTTTCTAGAGGAACGCGCGTATATAAATAAATATATATTTACGCTACTGTAAAGGAAGGACGAGCTCTTACTTTGATGTCCATGCCAAACACTAAACAGTGCAACCAGATTCCAAGTACGTTACCAGTTCAAAACTTGTCTTGTGATCAAACAGCAACTCATCATCTAAACAAAATATACATCAACAGAAAGCTACTACGATATGTTTTGTGTATTATATATATTTGGTGATTTCTTCAAAGACTTTTTGAATGTTAATAATTGCAGCTAATTGTGAAGATTTATGAAGAATCTGTTCAGCTGTTTAGAAGTAAAGCGACCAAATGTCTCTGAAACCGAACTACCTACCTACCTACCTAGATATATATATAACGAGTATCAAATCTATTGAAAGCCTCATTATCTATAAATCATGAATAATGTAAGCTTATACTTCATACTACATGCGAAGTGTGAGCAGACAATTTAACTATGAAAAAACATGTTACGTATTAACCCAATTTGAAAGCCAAAAAAAACCAAAAAAAAAATTAAAAAAATGAAAATCTGAGACTTTTAATTTTCTTTCCCTCGCATGCTATCTAATACCTTTAAATCAAGTTAAATACGGCAGGCTACTTGATCCACTTCTATCGTTTCCAGGTTTAGATACTACACTTGTGCTTTAGCAGTATCTTCTCTCTGGTATATTTTACGAAGAATATACATTGAAATTTAAACATGTTTGACATAAAAATGAATGGAAAAAAATAAAAAGAAAACTTGAATTTTCATTAAAATATTAATGAATATACCAAAATAAAAATTTCACTTCATGGACTTGCATTTTATTCCTGACGCATTCGAATTATTCCCTTCTCTATCATTTATTCTACAGTAGTTATTCCTTTCTGTAAATATTTGTATCGATCAGTAATGTTTTTGTTTATAGTAAAAATATTTGATTGTTCCCTCTCGAAGAGCAAGAGACATAGATTACAGGTAGAAAATTTCTGTAGATTACATTAGACAACCTATTATATATGGCCATTTATTAGATTCATATAGTACGATTGTTTTTGTTTATAAAGCCACACTTATTTTTCCCCTAACAATTTTATATATATATACATGTGTAACAATAATCCCTTGTTCGATTTTTTTTTCCATCAAAGCACGCTAAGTAACCTTTTACATAAGATGACGCTACAGTTTAGTTATTAATAGGAAAAAATAATTAGATTTATCTTACACAGTTACACTCTTACATAAAATTGTGATTTTATTCTTAATATAACTATACGTGTAAAAATAATTATGCAAGTTTGCTTAAATTTGCACAAAATGCATATTAAGTCAAATTAACTGTATCATAAAGATAAGTAAATTAAAGACAACCAAAATATAAAAACCGTTAGGAGAAAGTACTGTAAATAAATTTGTTTTCCTTCCTTCTACATAAAGCGAAATATAATGCCCATCGTATTCTTGCTGTCATTCCATATATAGTTAACTTTTTTATTAGAAAACCTATAGTTTGGTCATTTTACATTTTTAAGTACATCCACGCAATATCTTTGTTTCATCCTTATAATTCCATTTTTTATTCTGTAAATGAAAAATAAAAAAGCCCTAACTAGTTTTATGAAAGAAAAATGAGGACAGCCTTGTTTGATTTCTCAACAATCCATATTTGCACAGTATTCTACCCTTCTCTAAAAGGTTTGTTCGGACTGGAAAATGAGAGAGGCGGGTGAAGCTGTGGGTCTTGTGGGGTCTTAGGTAGTTTTATTTTGCATAATTTATTTTTGAATATTTACATCACTATTAGTCTATTTCAAGATATGTGATTGGACAGGAAAATTAAAGAGGCAAATATATAATGGCAAGTACCATCTATATTAAGCGTAGCTATTATTTTCATGGAAGATGATAGCCAGTACAGCCAGCCAGCTAGCTTTGTGCAGCTTTCAAAGTACCATCGGACAACAGACCAATTAGCCTTAACAAGCATATACCCAGAAAGTCCCTCGATATATCCAAATAGCTACTTATAGCAAATTCAACCATTAATTTCTTCACATCAACGATCTTGACCAAATCATTAAAATTGAACCGAAAACATCATAGTGCAAGTACGGACAGCTAGAAAAGCAAGTTTTCAAAAACAGCTATTGTTTGTGTGTGTGTGTGTGGGGATATATAAACAAAAAGCATATATATCATGACTTACCTAGAACTGGAAAATTCATAGAGCTTTCCTCTGGGTGAGAAAATTATGAGTGCAACTTCAGCATCACACAGGACAGAAAGCTCAAAAGCCTTCTTCAACAGCCCATTCCTTCTCTTCGAGAAGGTTACTTGCCTGCTCGTATCGTTCTCGATTCGCTTCATCTGAGTTTTCCCCCTCACCATCTTCTCCGACCGACGAATCTGAAGCAATCGATCGATTTCTTCAGCGAAATCTGGACTTGGAACTGACTCCGAGTGAGATCTAGCTAATCGGTTTCTAAGAACAGTGAGTGAAGAGAGTACTGAGAGGGTAAATCTCAGAAACCCTAGGAAAATTTCCCCCAGAAAAAAGAGGGCAAAAGTTGAAAATTGTATATATTGATTGATATATAGGACTGACTGATCAATTGCGAGATCCGAATTAGCCCTCACTCTCATGAATCAGTGAGAGGACTTGAACTAGACATGTTGAGATTTAAAGAGGGAAAATGCAAAGACCAAGAACCTAATCTCTTTTCTTTTTTGGGTAAACGCACAAAAAAAATCTGCGCTTCCCAAATTGAGAAAACCACAGAATAAATGCTTCCCTTCCCCCTCGGCCACGTGAATCCACCCAAACAGAGGCATTTTTTCTCCCATAAAGTCATTCTTCCACTGGGGCAGGCACAATAAGTGAGTGCCATCACGTTGGATCGTGACACGTGGGTGGGATCACCGACAACCTATGCTTCCGGTGGCCAATACTCAGACAGGGGGCGTGGGGTACGCGGAGAACAGCGAGCAAAGCTGTCCGTTGCCAGTCACGTGGGGACAAGTTGGGGCCAATGAAATACGAGGGAGAAACTGGCAGGGGCATCGAACGGAGGAAAATGAGTAATAAATTATGTTGTCCGTACGAGCCACGTCAGAAATTGAAGAATTAGAGGCATCGTTTCATCTGAGGTGGAATTGGGTGAGACCGTGTCACGTGTCACCAAGTATGTGATGCGGAATTCACTGCTGTCTTTCTGACCACCCTGGCCCAAAAGGAAATAGAACTAATGATAATTGTTACGCCTTTTCTTAATGCTGTTTTGTGTTCTTTTTTACTCCCTCTTTAGAAAAGGTGGAATTAACCAAATCTATCCTTAAAATGTTAGGAGAAAAATGTTTTTACTGATTCCTCTTTTTTTATTTTTTTTATTGAATATCTCCATCATTTGATTAAGTTTTAATAGTTGGGATTTAATGTTATATAAAAATATTAATATAATATTAAATATAACATTAAATCTTGACCATTGAAACTTAATCCAATGGTGGAGACATTCAATAGAGAAAAATATCAATGGAGACATTATTTTTCATAAAAAAAATTACCCGAATGAATAATTTAATTCAAAAATTTGGTTGAAATTAGCTAGATGTAATAAACATATAAAAAATAATTTTTTTTTTCAAAAATACTCTTATTTAGACGGAAGAAAGAGAATATATTTTATTGAGTGCTTTAGTTAAATATGAGAATTAAAAACAATAAACGTATTAGTAATATTTTTTAATTAAGGGTAAAATGGAGACTTTACAAAAAAAAAAAAAAACTTTTGAGAAGGTCCCTAAATCTATCTTATAAAAAGAAACCAAGCATACCCTTCATTAATAGTATTGACTTTGTTTTCATAGATATATATTTCCCATCTCCCCTGGTCCCTAAATATAAGCTTCAAATTAAATTTGAGATTATGTCCGTTCTAAAATATAAGCTTCCTTTCAATTTTGTCTCAACATTTATTTATTTTATTTTTTGCAATATTACCCTTATTGATTATATATATATATATTGTTTTTTTTTTCCAATGACAGTGTGAATTGCATTAATTAAGAATGTGGATAAGATTTATATTTAGGAAGGAGAACATAGTTGAAAGAAATATATTACTTACATATTTATTGATTTTAATTACTTTAAACTATTTTCTTAATAAACAAAAAAAAAGTTATTTTATATTTAGAGACAGGAGGAGTGGGATTTTGCAGTATATGATGGATCGTGTGTGGGTGGATTTATGCACCGGTTGGCACATGGAGACGCTCTTTCTGCTGAACTTTGGGCCTATCTTCTAGGTCTTGAGATCGCAAAGTAAAAAGGCAAGAGAAGATTAATCCTCGAAACGGACTCGGCTACAACGGTCGAGCTCATCACGAAGGGATGCCTCTCTTCACATCAAGATTACCAAACCGTTAAGGCGATTAAGAGCTGGTTTAATCGATATTGGATAGTGCAAGTGCAGCAAGTGTCGAGAGAGGCCAATGAAGTGGCAGATTTCTTAGCAAAGCAAGCTTTATCTTTTGCCCCTGGGCTTCACCCCCTTTCTGTTAGTTTCCCAGAGTTAGATCGGTTTCTACACAGAGATATGAACTGCACTGGACGGCCATGAGGATTGTTGTTTTTTTCAGCTCCCTTTATCCAAAAAAGAGAAAAGAGAGATGGAGGGAGTATTAAGTAAAATTGGAATTTTGTTGAATTTTAAAGTAGAATTAATAAAATTTAAGATTTTTTTTTGATATATTTTAAATATGTTGTAAGCCACTTATAAATAGGAATATAAGAATATTGCATTAAAAAAATTATTTTTTATCTAATTTCACTCCTATTTATTATAAATCAGTCACTTTTAACCACTTTATTAAAATTATGAAAAAAAAATAACTAAGTCTAAAAAAAATTGAAATATATCCATATTGAATTGAAATATTATAAATTACTACTCTTATCATATTTATAGAGAGAGAGAGAGAGAGAGAGAGAGAGAGAGAGAGAATTTTGTTTGTCCTGTTTATAAGTCAAATAATTAAATTTTTCATAAGGATGTACAATTTTACTCATAATTTATTATTGTAGATTTTGTTCTCATGGAAAGGCAATTAATATCCCACTCAATTGCTTATAATAAGAACAACATATTTCTTCTCAAATGTAATAACTTATAATTAAATCACTTTAACCTTTATTAAAAGTCCAATTTCACTACTACAGAATTGCTAATATATGACGGTTATTATCAATAATAAATTATGGCTTCAAATTATTATATATGTGGGCGTTACATATGCTCAGTTCCGAACCGTAATATATGTTAAGGCCATATATAATGGTTATTTGTTAATAACCATAATTATTGGCTTTATTTTTTATTATATATTGTTATTTTTCATTATTTAGTTTTATTGTTAATATTTATTATGTAAAACACATTATAATTATTAATAATAACAACATAATAATATTAAATACAAAATTTTATTTATAGTATTCAAAAAATCAATATACATTATAGATAAATATCATACAATTTAAAAGAAATTAATCACTTAAACTCTCTAGAACATTATCTTATAATTTTTTGAATTCTAAAAGAAAATCTATTAAAAAAATTCAACAATATTTTCTAATGCATTTGTCGTAGATTATCAACCACGTATCAGCACTTCAGAGTTCCTGTAACTATAAAAGAAAATCTATTAAAAAAATTCTACAATATTTTCTAATGCATTTGTCGTAGATTATCAACCACGTATCAGCACTTCAGAGTTCCCGTAACTATAAAAGAATGATATAAATATGAAAATCAAAATATATATAGTAAAATTGGCAAATATTAAAACTTAAGCAAATCTCATATCTAATTTAACAAATCTAACTTCATCATACCTGTTAAAATTTAGGAATGTAAGACGGTGAATGTTTAAGCAGATCGTGATTCAACAAGCTACTAAAATTAGGACAAAAAATTAAATTGATTTTAGTCTATTTAATTTTGTGTAATCAAAATTATTTTCATGGCAATAAAAATATTCAGCATTTTACCTCTTCATTTTTGCATGCTCTCTAATTTTCTCTATGTTTGTTTCCTCTATTTTTATCTTCAAACTAATAGCCATCATAAAAAATTAGATATTGCTTTTTGTCTGTGATTCTTCTTTTTCGATAATCCGGTGACTATGTGTAATGGCTCAATTTTTGATTAAGGGATAATGACAATTATTGAGAATGATTTGTGAATAAATTGGAATTGTATGTGTTTTGTGGCAATTTTAAATTAATATGCCAAAATAAAGAAAATTGTCGAGTAATTAGTCAGTGATTAATGAGGAAATTATTTACTAACTAGGAGGAAATGATATGTGTAACTAAATGACTAATGGAGTGGTTAGAGTAATTAATTGATTACTTATTTGAGGAGAGCCAATGGGATTGAGACAAGTGGCAAGCTCATGTGAAGAGAGAGTGTTTGAAGAAAAATCAAATGACAATATTTTATTATTTTCTTCTCTCTCTCTTCCCTCCAATTTGGCTGGCAGCATGGGGAGGGGAAAATCATCATCATTTCATCCTCTCCAACACTCATCTCTCTCATTTCTCTCTCTCTTGCTTCATTGTAGAAGAAGAAAAGCTTGATTCAAGGTGAGTAAATGATCTCTAATGCTCAAACATCATTCATTAAAGTTGTTCCTTGAGTTAAGAGCTTCATTTATATGGTTATAGTTTGCCCATTAGTGTTGATTTGAGCTCTCAAAGAATTTTGAAGTTTTGAGAATCAAGAAATCTCTTTAGGAAAATTGAAGAGGTAGGTGTAACAAATCATTCTATCTATGTTTTATGCCAAATGATTTACTTTGAAATTTCTGGAATATTTGGCCTTAAATTCAAAAAATAAGGGTCATTGGGTGTTTGGCATGATATGGTTATGGTAATGTTGTTTTGAGATGAGTTTTGAGTAGATAGAATTGGTTTAAGGTTGAAATGTTAGTTTTGGAGATTTTGGAAATTTGCATTGATTGTGGCTTAAGACCCAAAGCATGATAATGGAATAGGAATTTGATAATTTTGATATTTCTAGTGGATTCCTGGGGTGTTTTTATGTGGGAGTAGTCTTGGTTGAGAGTTTGGGACCATTGGAATCAATTGGGCAAAAGTGGGGAAGTGTTGTTAGTTTTCTGCGTTTTCTGGTTTCTGATAGCATCACTTGAGTGATTTGAGGTCCACTCAAGTACGAGATGAACATCACTCGAGTGATGATAGGTTTCACTCAAGTGTTGTAGTGTACTTTCCCTTTATGTTTCCAGTTTCATGTTACACTTCCATGTGTTGAGGCAAAAGTGTTGCCTCACTTGCGAGTGTGGTGGGTTCTCACTCGAGTGAGCATTCTCTCACTCGAGTGCAGGTGTATTTGACACCATGAACTCT
This sequence comes from Inga laurina, assembly GCA_963855925.1. Classification (NCBI taxonomy): domain Eukaryota; kingdom Viridiplantae; phylum Streptophyta; class Magnoliopsida; order Fabales; family Fabaceae; genus Inga; species Inga laurina. The sequence goes on from OY979710.1 coordinate 12,777,057, forward strand.
CGTATCGAGTTGTCACTCGTTGCCAAGTTTCAAGAATGTGCCTTAACACTTGCGAGTGTTAAGCTGTCACTTGAGTGAGGTCTTTTTCACTTGAGTGCACCTCTCCTTTGAAAGTTTCCATTGCTCTCGGGTTAACACTTTCTGTACTTCACTTCCTAGAACTCGAGTGAGCATTTGGCTATCACTCTTGTGTTAACCTTTGTACTCAAGTGCAAAGTGCATCATCACTCGAGTAAGGCTATCTTCACTCGAGTGCAACAGTGAAAATTCTGTACTTGAGCTTCCAAAAAAGGGATCTTTGGAATAGTTTTTCCAACCCTTTAGGGCTTTGGTTAGAGGTGTTTGTAGCTTCCTAAAGAGCATAAATGATAACCAAATTAAGTGATATGAGGTTATTTAAGTGTTGGAAAAGAGTATAACACTTCATCCCTAATTGTAATTATAGGATTTAACATTTGCCCTACTCGGGAGAGACCGGTGCCAGAGCACGCCCGAAATGACCAAGGTAGTGACTCTTCTCTCATGTTGTGTATGATATTTTGATATGCATGACTGATTATAGTTTTGTGAAATGTGATTGGAAAATGTGCCATGGTCCATTATAGTATGACAACTTCAGCGTGAGCCGTTTAGAGATTGACGTTGGTCATCTCTACCTTGGCCGTTGAACTGCCGTTGTAATCGACATTGATTGTTGTGAAACTACTTTGTGAATCTGACTTATGGGGTGGCGTGTTGTGAATCCAGTCGTGGGTTGTGTGTTATATATCTTGCCGGTATGGCTTGCGTTGTTAATCTTGTCAGTGTGGCTTGTGTATGAAATGTTTTATATGAATCCCAGCTGTAGTGAAATATATTGTGTGAACTATTGTGGTGCAATATAGCGTAAGCAAATGTAAGGGTGACAAGAGTTATACCTGCCCTTGCCGCTGTAACTGCCGTTGTAGTTGCTATATGTGTGTGATGATATGCTTTCATGCCTTATTGTTGTACATACTATAAGTGATTTGACGCTACGGGGATTCCTTAGAATCTCACTCTCCCATAAACCAAATTTTTAGACAGAGCCGAAGGATCTAAGGGAAAGCGGGCGACGAAGAGCAGATGGAGCTCCAGTGTAGGAAATTATTTTGGATTTTGGTTATCATGTAAAAATTATTTGGATGTTTTTGGGAATCAATTGTGTATATTGGAATTCGTAGTTTAGTTTTGTGTAATCCCCAAGTAAAAGGGAAAAGTTTATGGGCTTTGTGCCTGTGTAGAACCCTTATTTATTGAATAAAACCCAAGTGTGTTGGGAATTTGCATTATACTTGAAATGTATGAATGGAATCAATGCGTACAAGTCATTTATGTTTGAAATGTGAGTATGAGACCATTGTGGAATAAATGTTGTAAAAGTTTTTGAAAACCCTAAGTTTTGGGAAAATTTTACTTTGTCTAAGTCCCAAATCATACATGGTCTCTAATTCAAACTTAATTACATTTTTATGAACTAATTTCGGCCTTGATCGTGAAGGGGGTTACATTATGAGCCTCAACTAGTGAGCTCTTATTATATAAAAGAATAAAATAAAACTAAAAACGTTAATTCAAAAAAAAAATGAAAGCTTACTTGAGGAATAATCATGAGAGAAAGGGAGTTGCAAAGTGAAGATTCATATTCGTGGTGGAGGATGGAACCCACAACGGCAGAGGAGCAAAACCCATGCAAAAAAGAGTATGAGACTCACTTGGGAAGAGTTGCTTCAAATAAACCTTTTTCCATAATCTCGCCTCCTTATATTTAATATTTTTAGAATCCTATACTTTTAGATGAAAGAAAACTTAATAGTTCTTAGTGAAGAACCATAATGTGTTGTCATAATATTAATTAATATATCAATATAGAATATATTAATTTATTGTTAGATTACTTAATTATTCTTTATGAATAATCGTAATGTATTGTTAAGTATTTTTTTTAATATTACAAGATATTTAAAGGTTTTTTAATATTACTTAATAATATAGAATATATTATTTATAAAGAACCGTAATATATTGTTAAATTAGTTTTTCCAAAATCCCACATTTTTATATTAAATCATACTTAACAGTTTTTTATGAAGAACCGCAATGCATTGTCAAATAACGTTTTTATAAAATCCCACCTCCTTATATAACGGTTAAGTAATATTAAAGAACTAGGGGTTTCTCCCCGTGCGTTGCACGGGCCGGCTTTATTCGGTATGTATTTTCTCCCTATTTCATCTCCATTTATTTATAAAGTTGAATTATTGAGATGTGATTTTAATCTATTAAATGTATTTATATGATGTTTATATTTAATATTCCAATAATATTATTATGAAAAGTTAAATGTCAAATTATTGGTAGTTGATTCAATTGTGGAAAAGTAAATTGAGAGAAAGCTGAATGAATAGACTTTTGCCACTTAAGTAGTGCTTCAAGAAATGAATGATAAAGGCATTTCATATAATGAAGAGGACAATGAGAAAAATGATTAGAGGATCTCCCGTGATGAAAAGGGCATTTACCGTCCACAAACGAATGAATGCACAGCCGCAATTGGTGGCTTAAAGCGGATGATTCTTGGGGGAAAAGAACTTGAAGCCGACGTTGAATGAGGTAATGTCTCTCTGTAGCTTATTTGGCAAAGTCGGTTTGTTTTTTGAAGTAAATCAATTAAATTGGTCCTATGAAAATTCTTTAGATTGGTCAGAATGATTATTTTTTACAAGATGTAATTAAAATATTATTCTTAATTTGAGAACTTTTTATGATAATATAAGAATTGCTAGTTCATCACATCAATTCAATCAATTTATTTGTAGAAGTCGGAACTTGGAGATGGCCAGTCAATATGGCTGCAACACGACAAATCTACATAGTTTACATGCAGTTTATGTCTCTTGTTGCTGGGAATATCTGTGAATTTGGATGATCCATTGTGTTGTGCTCTATGCCACTTGCAGCGGTTTTCTTGCCTTGATCATGCCGAAGACTCATCTGTCGGCACCTCTTCAGTGTCCTTCCCTAGCATATAATGGTACTGGCTCTCTTGGGGTAGGCATGGATCCAGCGTGATCTTCGTGACAGTGGCGCAGCTGTGAACACGTACTGATCCTGTTACAAAGACAAGAGCATGTGAGTAGTGGTTGTGCTCTGGTGCACTTTGTGGTGATGTGTTTGTAGTTGTGCATCCTATTGTGGGGCTACCTCTTTGTGTCTTGATGATGCAAAACTGAATGGGCATTAGAGGCACCCTCCTTTGCGGTACATTATATTTCCTGTATGCATCGTCCGCGACCTCATCTTTAAGTATACACTTCACCTGATTTCCCCTAGAATTTTTTGGCATGCTGTCATTTGTATGTTTTTGTTTGTATGTCAATATAGAAATGGTAAATGATATACTAGCTTGTGCTTCACCTATAGTCCGTCAATGTGATGCGCATCCTTGACCTGTAGTTGCTTGTGGCCGTTGCGTCAGCATATAGTTTGTACCGTCCCAGGCTTCTGGCTAACCCAACAATATCTGCTAGTACATTTCAACGGTTGGGGCGCTAGATTTGTTAGTTAGAGTTTTTTGAATATGGAAGCATATGGGTAAGGTAAGAGCATGTGTGACCTCTTAAGTACGGCAATGGCGTTTTCTCCTTCACAATTCTGTATAGTGGCAAGCTCTCATATGCATTTGCAGGTATGTCCTCTCCCTCATATAAGAGTATTTTCGTGTCTTTGTCAAATACGATGGCATATGGATGGTCGCATACTTGGAGGGGCATAGTGTTTTCAACAACGATGAACTTTTTGAAGTAGTAAGACCGCCCTTCCTTTATGATCATTTTGAACCTGCTGAACGCCGTATGGTCGACCAGTATCGCGTGCATTTTCGTGAATTGTAGACCAAGTTGATCAGTTGATTGGTTAGGTAGTTGTGGGAATTATGTGTGGTAAATGCCATACAATATGTTAGTGAAATATTATTTTGTCTCTTTTGAGTCACCGTACCTCGTTATCCATTAGGATGAAGTGTATTGTGGTTGTTGCGTTGGCGAGGTTTCTCTTCCTGTCCTCCACAAACCTGAGGATGCTGACGGCAATTATGCTGTTTTGGCTGTTACTGTTGAGCATAGCCAATGTTGTTTGAGTTCCTTCGCTGGCCATATTTTGGGTGTTGAGGTTGACGTCAGTCGTTGGTTTTTGGGAATGCAGTGGAGAGATTGTTGCGGTGTATTTTTGGGGGCAATGAGAGTTTATATATGGAGGCTTTGACATTTGTTTGTGTAGTGTTTCATTATTGCAAATTATGAATCATGAATTAGTAATTAGTATCGGTTTCAATTTGGCAAAAGGAATTGTTTAAACTGTTTGATTGGTGGCCATTAAATTAAAACATCATAATAAGAGTTTTTAATGATGATAATGGTTATACGGTAATGGGAAGGTGAAACAATAAAGCACAAATATCTGAAATTAGTGAACGTTTTTAATGGCATGTTTGTACATTACGAGTTATTTGGGGAATGTTATTTTGAAAATGTGAGTTTCGTAATAATGGAATATGAAAGGGCACATTAAAGAGTGTGTAGTAAAATATGTTCAAGCTTCTCAAACCAATAACCATTATTCCAAATTCTGTTACAAACTTAAATATAAAATGTAACTCCAATTAACTCTTTGCCGTTAATGCCCATTTTGTCATTATTGCCCATGGACTTTCATTTTTAATTTTTGGGAAGGAAAGCGTTATTTAATTAACACCGTCAATATCATTGCTTTAGTAACACCTTTAATTAGAGGCAATTCCAATAGATTCCATTAGGCACAATGTTTGTACAAGTTTTTTTATAGATATAATATAATAGATAGATAGATGAACAGTAAATATTATCTGCATTGTTCTTTTCAATTTTTGAATAAATTGGGCTTTGGTGTAAAATTAAAAATATGGAGATCATTTTCACATTAATTCGAATTATTTGTAGATGCGTTCAAGCGTTCCCATTTAATGTTTGTTATTTGAGTGTCCTAAATTATGACATATTAGTAGCAGTCAACTGTTATTATTTGAAATATGATGGGAATTTCAAAACACAATAATCGTTTAGATATGTCTCTTTTTATGGTAACTTTATTTTCCTATATATGTTTTTTTTGGTGGATATATATATTTCACTTTACATTTTTTAGAATAAGTTATTTCAAATTGTTTCATGTAAATTTGAGTTTAGCCTTTAATTTGTTGGTGTCAATATCATTCATTTTATTTTGTTGTGAGTATGTAAATTTAATATATTGTAAGAATTAATTTTGAATTAATTAGATTTGGATATGTGTTGCTACAGATCTGGATATGTTGCCTCCACTATGGCTTGGATGGGATCTGGACAATCTTAAATAAAAGATGTTGTGATTTGTGTAGACAGTTGGTGTAGAGGATTAAAAGGTAATTTTTTTTAAAAAAAAAATTTATTGAGTATACTTAACCTTTTTTTTGTAAGATGATGGAATGATTTGTCAAGACAATAGTTGAAATATCTGGATTGGGAGTATTTCAGCTAAACTGATTCCGAACAAAGTCCCATAAAAGGTAACTTCCAGTAATGTTAGGATTTAAAACTGAATATTGTCATAATCTCATAAAAGGCGACTGCATAAAAGATATTTTAAAAAAAAGGTAGCCAATTAAAGTAAATTATTTAATATTGAGATTGAAAACTTATTCCCATCATAATCCCATAAAAGGTGTCTTCATTTAAAAGTGATAACAGCTTCTGCATGGAAAACGGACCCAATTAAATTAAATGAATTGATAATAGGTGTTTAATATTAAGATTTTAAATAAATAAATATTCCAATTTTAATATTCTATTAGTAAAATAGGTGTGATTGGCTTGTATCATTTTTTGTACTGATAGGGGCTTTGGTCAGTTACCAAAAGTAGGTTTGATTAGCAGTGTCATTGATCATCCATCAATATTCCACCTTTAATTTAGGATATCAACTTTTCGTGGCATTAATATTTTAATGTTCGCCTTTGGTTTTGTATTTTTCTGTTGAATTCATTTTATTTGTGCAATTGGCATTTTGAATGTCACACCCGAGCCACTAATGAAAGTGTGTATATAACGTAATTTTCGTATTATTCCAAATTGAAGCTGCGTATATAATGTAGCGTTAATATTTGCAGTGAACTGAATTGCATTATTAATATCCCACATACAATATAGAGAATCCATTCTTTTGTAATGTATAGATTCTTTGTAAGACACAAACCAAAATAATAGAAAATGCCATATACTAATTATTTGTAGGAGGTAATTATGGTTGCATTCAATTTGCTGTCATGGCTTTACATGGGGAACCACATATCTGTAATGTTCTGGAAAATCTCCCTGTACACCACATTCATTGTGGTGTTGGTGTTTGTAGGCTTACTTTTTGAGTCTAGAATAAGAATTTTAAGGCCGTCCCTACTTTTGACCCTTGATAGGGTGACATACAACTGGCCATGGCTGAACACAGGTCGTGGCAGAAATAGGCCAACGTGGCTCATTGACTGGCCTTGACTTTTATTGATTGTCATTGCAAATGAAATTATGATAGGGAATTGCCTCCTGTTCATTTTGAAGGGTAGCGTGGATTCCGAGGGATTCATGTCCATTCTATGGATCAACACCTGTTGACCGGCACTTGTCCCATTTAATGCCAATACCTTTATGAAATGCTTTCCTAGGAATGTGATACAAAGCCTTGTTCCGTTGCATAGCCCTGCTGCTTGATCTATGTTTCTTATCAACATTATTGGAATGCCAACTTTCAGGCCAAGCTTGTGTGGCGGGAGGCTAGAGAATTTTATTGTGTTTAGGAACTCTGTGGGATATAATTCTGCAAACGAAGCATTGGCTTCGTCTGTTATTGCAACAGAGTCTGCACTGAAGTAATCTACTGGGTCTCCTGGAAGCAGTGTCGACATGTAGTCATTAATTTGTTCGACGACCTCAGTTGTTGGAGCCAGGATTGCTCTGTCTGTGAGATATTGTGATTCGGATATGTGTTGTTCCAGATTTGGATATGTTGCCTCTACTATTGCTTGGATGGGATCTGCACAATCTGAAATTGTTAGGTCTTTAGGGATCTCAATCTCTGCAATGCCCTCATGCGGTGTGCTTATTTTTCCATCCCCAACATCTAGTAACCATTCTGAGAATTCTTTTACTCTTTGATGGTTTAGTGCCCCACTTGTTGTCCGCAAGCGTAAGTTCTTTGTTAGCCTGTACAACTTGCATGTTGGCCAAAGTGGTGAGAAGTTCAAAGAGGCATTGACTATGTTAGCTCGGGCTCCCTTTGGTATGACCGGTAATATTTGCCTGAAGTCCCCTCCCAAGACGACACATTTTCCTCCAAAAGGTAGATCGGTATGCATGATGTCTCTTAAGGTACGGTCAACGGCCTCTACACAATACCTCTTGATCATTGGTGCCTTATCCCAAATGATTACTTTGGACGCTTTTAAGAGAGCTGCTAATGATGAGTTGTGGGAGATATTACATGTTGAATCCTCATTGATATCTATAGGGATTGCAAATCTTGAATGTGTTGTTCGTCCTGATGGAAGCAGAGTGGCCGATATACCACTAGACGCAACATTTATCACAATGTGTCCTTCGGCCCTTATTGCTGCTGTTAAGGTGTTCCATATGTATGTTTTTCCAGTGCCGCCGTAGCCGTAGACAAAATAGACGCCGCCGTTGGTGTTGTTGACGGCCCTCATTATCTCTTGGAAAATCCCAGCTTGCTCGTCTGTTAGTGAGGCCTTCAGTTTCTTAGCCTCTATTGCACAATTTTCCCTATCGAAGTTGAGTTCTTGGAGGAGTAGATTGTTTGTAGTGTCTATAATGTGTTCGCCCCTCGGCTTTGGCATGCATGCATAATCATTTAGAGACCGTCCATTTTTGCACAGCAGTTTCTCAATCTCTTGCAATCCTAACTCCTCCCTGTCTACGTCGTTGACCTGTAATTCTATTTGAAAAGTAGTTTGTTAAGTGTCGGGATAAGCTATTCCCAAAATGGTTCTGAGTTTGGTAGTAATTTTTTAAAATGTGTAGTTTTGGATCTATGTTTTGTTTTGGTTATGGTTTGTTTTTGGCATTTTGTGATATTTGGAAAATATTTTTAGTAAATATGTATGTTATATATGTATATGTACGTACCAAGTGTTAGTGATAAATTGCTAAGAAGGTTTTTTGTTATAAAATCTGAACATTTATGTTTTTTACTAAATATGTAAAGAAGATTATATATCAAAATAACAGAAGCAAAGCCAACACTGACAAATATAATGTTTAAATATTATAATGTAGACATATTCTTCCGTTTATTTTTAAAAGGGGCGAAGAACCTGTTGTTGCCATTACGAATTTGGTGGGGTTAAGTTAATGGAATATTCTTATAGGATTTTTCATGACAGAGGTTAGACTAGCATTGACAAATATTTCTCATGTCAATGTTAAATTTCAATAATTCACTAATCTTTATATACTAATTTAATTTGCAAATAATTTTATAAGGCATATAATGGAACAATTTAAAATGAGTTTGCTTGACAGGTGGTACACGTACCTAGGAATCGGTGGTCATGACGTGGAATGTAGAGCAGGTCCTCACAAATCAGCTGCTTTGTCTGTTCCCAAACCATTGATGGATTTGAAAGGCAATGGCACATTAGCATGCTTACAAAGAATCGGCGCAAGTATTGTCCGGTTGCCCAAAGAAAAGCCTCTTTTATGGCATCAATGTACTCTTGATTATCATCGAGCAAGCCAAGTGCATAGCAGGCTGCTCTAAATGTTGGGTGGATGACACCATCCACCGTTCTGATCTCCTCGTAGGATTTTGGGCCCCTTGCCTTTGTGAGTAACACACGTAGATAGTAGGTCTCACCTTGAGATAGGGAGGCGTGGGCAATTCTTCCAACAGCGAAACCTCTCTGTCTCAACTTCCATGACCTCTTTTGCTTGTTGAATGTGTAGTGCTCGGGGAATTCCACATATGTCAATGTTTTTGCAAAATCATCATCTTTATTTTGAGCTAGCCACTCGAGGAACATCGACTCCTTGATTCTTTGCTTCTGTAAGAGTGTAGGCATCTCCTGCGTTCCTGAGTAGAATATAGGTTGGTGTCCGGGTAGGTGGAAGCTCAATCTTTCAACCGAGGGGTGTCTATGGTGGATGTTATACAAGAATATTCTCCAAGCACCCTCACATGAGGATATATATCTGCAGTTGAGATAATGTGTGATCTCATCAAATGATTGCTGGGAGTCTGCAGAGCTGTCATTATTGTATAGGCCTGTAATCACTCGATCATTCCCTTTACTGATGTATTTGAACAAATACTTGATTGCCCTTGACTAGTTTGTTTTCTCGACATTGAGGTGCCCCTGGAAAAGCTGCAACAGGGTCGGATTATAAGGCACCACATTTCTGTTGTCTAGTGGTGTGCCTTTTTTTTCAACTGTGTTACCATCATTCCTCCTCATATATGTGGGGTAGCCCTCATCGTCAAGAATAGTGTGGTCAACAAATTTCCGTGGAAAGAATTTGGAGCACTTTCCTTCTTTCATACAAGGTGATTTGGGGTTTGTAGTGCCACAGGGTCCATGCATCATGTAGTTGGACACCAAGTCATAGAGCACAGGATCTGCATCCTTATCTGGGATCTCAGCTGAAATAATCTTGTCAATATCCTCTGGGGTTTTAGGCTTTACTGCTGGGTCTAAGAATAATATGATATGGGCATGTGGCAACCCTCTCTTTTGAAATTCGATTGTGTATATCTCTGTGTCGTGTAGGAAATTATAAATTGTGTCAAGAGATGAGACTAAGTAAAAATTTGTGCTGTCATGAGTACATTGCATTGTTAACAGTGCCAGTAATTAGATGAAGGTTACCTGCTTTGACTGGGCCGAACACCTTTCCGCTTTGTATGACTTTCATTAGTGCCTTGAGCTTCATTTTGAACACTCTGCTTAATATGTCCGGACGATCTGATGGTTGGAGCCTGTTGTTGTCACAGAATCGTTTGATCTCTGGCCACGCGGGGTTGCATGTGAAAGTTAAGAAGAGGTCGGGATAGCCAGCCCATTTGCATATTGCCATTGCATCTTGGTAGTTTTGAATAATATATCTCGCGCCCCCAGTAAAAGATGAGGGGAGGATTATCCTCTTCCCCGTACTTGATGCATCAGTCTCACCACGTGATATTGCATCTGTCAAGCCTTTATACAGATCCACCCTTATGTCTTTTTGGTGTGTCCTTATATAGGACAACCTTTCGCATTCTACCATTGTGAATCTGTTGACTATGAATTGTTGCAGTAGGCGCTTCGAATGAAGAAGCGTAGATTGTTCTGCATGCCGATCCATCAATCGAAAGGCCATATACTCTCGAATTGTTAGGGTGTTTCTCTTTTTTGGGGCTGCTTGTGTGGCAGTGTTATGTTCCATGTCTGAGTGGTACCCATTATCGCCATAGTGGAAAATAAGGGGGTATTGAAGGGGCAGGTATGCGTTGTGTAGCTCATGAACGCGCATTAAAGTACCTGCCTTCTTCTCCACTATTATATCTCTGTTGAAGTACGACCTATCGAAGTCTCCCACTACCAGTGCTGCAACTTATGATGCTATAGGGAGGTCGTAATTTCTTTGTTGCTGGCCTGTTTGCTTGATAATACGAATCCTAATATTAGCATGCTCATCTTGCCTTATTATTTCCGTAGCCATCCTATACTGCCTTACCAAACTGTTATTCTGGTCAAGACATGTTTTGATGTCCTTGACTATGTCTGTATCAATATCTGCACCATCTGGGTTACACCTGTATGGAAATAATTGCATGATGCAAGGGGAGAAGCATGTAATATTGTATATTTTGATGGGATACTGGAAGGATATAGTTTTATGGTTTTTTTACCTGGCTGCAGCGATTCGGTTTGCTATCTCGTTGTCTGTGTCATATATGTATAGTTGCAAGTACACTGGAGTGCGACTATCAGGAGGCAATAAGCTACCTAGGTAATGATAGTTTTGGCCACACATTTTGAATGAATACGGTCCCCGACCATTTTGATTAATTGAATGGTCTATCTTTCCTCCCATGGATGTGAAACAAAACATATTGTTACACGCTCTTATGTTGGCCAAGAAATTTTTTGTTTGCCTATTATCCTTGTCGAAAAAGAGTCTACTCAGTTCTGGCGGTGGTGCCTTAAAGAATGGCACATTGATCTTTCCATGACCACAACATATTGAGAATAGTGGTTGGTCCGAAGTTGGGGTCCTTTGTATCCTCTCATTGTACCATAATAGTGCGCCACAATATTGACACTCATAAATGGGATCGCCCTCGTCTAGATAACCTGTCTGTACAAATGTTGCATTGACCCATGAATCGTCCTGAGGTAAGTTGTCCTCATCATCCCAGTTCTCTTCGAGTGAACCTGCATTGCATGTGATCCAACGTCAACATTTTCAACGATAATATTAACATCATCTCTTAGTGCTCTATATTTATATTCATTTACCTTGTTCGCCATAGGTTTGCAAGAGTCCTGATGCTAGCTCATTTTGCCATTCTGTTCGACACTTTTTCAACGGTGTGAGTTGTGGCCGGTGTGCTGATGTGTTGGATAAATTGCGCTTGGAAGAAGTTGTAGGCACATTGTGGTAGGCACTATGGGATGCCAAGCCGCCAGTGCGTGGTTGCTGCTGATGGGAGATCAAGGGTTTTTATGGCGCTGAAAAAGTCTTTATGTATTCCTTTTGTGTAACCCCCCAGTATAGTTTACAAGTTAATGTGTTAATTTCCATTTTAAAAATAACGATCATTTGACAGTAAGGGCTTAATAGTTTAAAATTGGAAGTCAGGGGGGTTAAATTAAAATTAAACTGTAAAATGTCAGGGAGATTATATATAATTGATCCAAAGTTTACAGGGGTTTTATATAATTTAGCCTAATTTTAAATAATCTTAAATAACTATACTAATAATCCTTAAAGCTAGAGACCTCTAGTATGCCTTTGTCTTAAACTTGTGGGCAATTAAGTGTGGAGCTTCTTTTATGACATTTAAATGACAATTTTAATAATGGGGAATTAAGTTGTTTTTATGGGAGTAATGGGTGGAATAATGGACAATTAAGCATATATTACAAATTCGTGTCTACCCACTATTTTTTTTAAATGGAGCAAATCCCCACAAATTTATGTCACCGGCATCGTATTTAGCCTAATTTTAAATTTAAATAATTTTCATTAAATAGGGTTTACAAATTGTTTTTAATAAATTGAGTAGGAAAAACGATTAAATATGGGGGTTACAATTTGTTTTAAGTAAATCCACACAGAATTATGTCACCGGCATCAACCAAGGAGTTTATATCCAATTGGTGCAAGTAAGCTATACTACATTAATAATCCTTAAAGCCAGAGACCTCTAGTATGCCTTCGTGTTAAACTTGTGGGCATTTAAGTGTAGAGCCGCCTTTATGACATTTAAATGTTAATTTTAAAATAGTTTAAAATTGGAAGTCAGGGGGGTTAAATTAAAATTAAACTATAAAATGTCAGGGAGGTTATATATAATTGATCCAAAGTTTACAGGGGTTTTATATAATTTAGCCTAATTTTAAATAATCTTAAATAACTATACTAATAATCCTTAAAGCTAGAGACCTCTAGTATTCCTTTGTCTTAAACTTGTGGGCAATTAAGTGTGGAGCTTCTTTTATGACATTTAAATGACAATTTTAATAATGGGGAATTGAGTTGTTTTTATGGGAGTAATGGGTGGAATAATGGACAATTAAGCATATGTTACAAATTCGTGTCTACCCACTATTTTGTTTAAATGGAGCAAATCCACACAAATTTATGGCACCGGCATCGTATTTAGCCTAATTTCAAATTTAATTAATTATCATTAAATGGGGTTTACAAATTGTTTTTAATAAATTGAGTAGGAAAAATGATTAAATATGGGGGTTGCAATTTGTTTTAAGTAAATCCACACAAAATTATGTCACCGGCATCAACCAAGGAGTTTATATCCAATTGGTGCAAGCAAGCTATACTACATTAATAATCCTTAAAGCCAGAGACCTCTAGTATGCCTTCGTGTTAAACTTGTGGGCATTTAAGTATAGAGCCGCCTTTATGACATTTAAATGTTAATTTTAATAATGGGTAACTAAGTCGTTTTATGGGAGTAATGGGCAGAATAATGACCAAATAAGCATAGGTTACAAATTCGTTTCTACACACTATTTTATTATTATTATTATTATTATTATTATTATTATTATTATTATTATTATTATTATTATTATTATTATTAACCTGTCCTCTAGTGTACGCACCTTGGCATTTATTTTTTTGGACGTCTTATAATTAGCATTGAATGGGGGTTACAAATTGTTTTGAATAAATGGAGCAGGAAAAATGATTAAGTATGGGTGTTATATTTGTTTTAAGTAAATGGAGCAAATGCACACAAAATTATGTCACCGGCATGTACCAAGGAGCTTATATCCATTTGGTGCAAGCAAGGTATACTACATTAATAATGCTTAAAGTTAGAAAACTCTAATTTCCTTTCACCTTAAACGCAGAGGCATTGAAGTATGGAGCCTTTTTTGTGACATTTAAATGACAATTTTTAAAATGGGCGATTAAGTAAGCAAATGTTACTCACTCCCATTTGCATGTGCAAATAGTCAGTTGACACATAGAGTCCATCCCAAGCTATGAAATATCCATTCTACAAAAGTTGACTGTGTGTAATTTCATATTAACATGATGTAATGCACAAAACGTAATGTATAAGTTATACCAAGCAAATGAATCGATCTCTTAATTTCAGTTTATATGAGGTGTAACTTGTGTAACATTGTAAATAGTTTTATGTTCGATCTATTCTCATTTATATGGTTTAATACCTCTCCATTCTTAAAACGTGGGTGATCATGTGACATAAACCATTGTGTTGTAGAATGGAATGTGAAAGAGACTTAATTAAAATAACTCATTGAAGGAGATTTGAATTAAAAGTGTGATTTGTTTAGAAATCAATGCCTCTTTTCATTTAAGGGCCCATATTATTTTTGTAACTTATAATTAAAAAGCATTCAAAGCAATTTAAATTTTAATAATAAATTATATTAATTTATTGTTTTTCTAATTAATGATCATTGCGATCATAATTGAGAACTTAATACCCCAATCATGTCTGATTACATAAGTGCAGGCTGCCTTCGTTGCTTGGATTTTTATTTCTTTTTTTTTTTTTTGTAGACTTCGCTTGGATTTCACACTGTAATTTAAGTGTTTGCCAATCAAATTGTTAACGCTATAATTAAAAAGCATTCAAAGAAATTTAAATTTTAATAATAAATTATATTAATTTATTGTTTTTCTAATTAATGATCATTGCGATCATAATTGAGAACTTAATACCCCAATCATGTCTGATTACATAATTGCAGGCTGCCTTCGTTGCTTAGATTTTTATTTGTTTTTTTTTGTAGACTTCGCTTGGATTTCACACTGTAATTTAAGTGTTTGCCAATCAAATTGTTAACGCTATTTCTTTAGTACTACATTTTTTTCATATTATCATATCGTAATTTGGTTCCGGGTTCGTGGCTACCCCTCCCAACATAAATGTCTCATCTAAAACACTAAACTTGAGACCCAAAAGAATCTAGCGGAGCCTTACACCAGTAGAGCAACTATATGTTGGTTCCTTCCGTAACATTGGTAATTCGAGGGAAATTTATTAATGCTATTTAAATTGAAAATGTAACTCCAACTGTTAGTTATTAATGCTTGTTTTGTCACTGTTGCTCATATTATGCCCTTTCATTTACCATGTTTAGAAGAAAGCTGTGCCTATTTATTTTCCATGCGTGGAAGAAACAAACATTGATAGGGTGTTCAAAGTGGTAAACATCTATGGGTGCGTTGCAGGGTCCACCAATTTCTAGTATGAGAATAAGAAATAACCTTTATTTAACATTGTTGCAACATACACGTAGGTTTTAGCCTAACAAATTTCTTATGCAAACCATGCCTTGAATTAAGACCAAACCAACACACTAATGTATTCATTTTTCATTTTTAATGTTCTTGATGCATTCAGCCATGGAGAGTGTTGGTGGAGATGTTTCCGACGAGCCAACATACTCATGCTCAATCATTGTGTCCTTTTTAGTCTTCTTTCTCTTGGGCACTTCCTTGTGGGGACTATGCTGTTCTGGGACTACATCACTGCCATCTTTCGTTGTGATTGAATTGTGAGGCACTTGAGTATATGAATTGGAATATGTAAATTTGCTTAAAAGCTGCGGATCATCTGAGAACTGCATAATTGTCATGCTACTTGATGGGTGTTGTATGTTGTGCTCTTTGATCCTAAACCTTATTATGAGTTTTTTCCTTGTACAACTGCTCAATTCCTCTGGGAAAGAGTATGGTGTACCTTCCTGGCCAAGGATAAGAAGCAGTAATTGGCGTATTAATTTCAATGGACTCAACCATAAAATGTGTTGTAATTTGTAGTTTACCTCCTCTAATTTCTTTTTCAAATGCTCAGCTGTGCAACCCAGCAGTTCCGTTGCATGCCTATTGAAAAACAATACGAAACATTTCCCAGTAGCATCAAATACCTTATAATGTACCTTGAATCTGTGATAAATTTGTCACATTTAGTGCACGGAATTAGAATGCACATGTTAAGGAATGTGAAGAATAAACTGGATAGAAAGCAAAAGGTCACATCTAGACAACATGCACATACTTTGATTGAGTAATGAGTAAATTTGTCACATTTTAGTGCGTGGAAGTTAAATCCACAAATTAATGTATATGGGAAAAAATTGATGCAAAGCATAAGATCACATCAAAATGATGTGTGCATACTTTGGTTGAGTCATGAGGACTTCCTTCTTACAATTGTTGCATGTTAGCTTGCCCTTTTCGTAGGAAGGTTTAGTGTCACACGGGCACCCATCGTAAGTCCACTCATATGCTGTTTCAAGCTTTTGGATGCATACTGTTGAGACAATCTCACACTCCTAATTCCAACAGCGCAAGTAGATGAAGTTACTACCTGATTTTGGAGCATGCCATAAGCATAATCTAACCTGTATACCAATCTATAGCCATGAAATATTACCTCTATAATATTGCATAAATCACCAAGGGGTATCCTAGTTAGAAATGCCAACATGTCCTCGTTGTTAATGTTGGGTTTCACAATGTTGCTGATGTGGTAGAAACTTTGATTAGCGCGTGGGTTCTCATTCAAGCTGCTCATGACATCGAATTAGACAAATAAGCAAGATGCCTAAAGCTTACAAGTGTCAAATACAATTATTGTTTCTTGGTTCTGAACACAATGCTTACCTATCCAATAGTCTCCTAACTTCAGGGATTTTTGGATTGAGCAAAACTCTTGTTGCTTCCAGGGCATTAGTAATATGACCGTATGCTATCAAATGGAAAATATTGTTACGTCCAAGAGAATTTGTACATTGATCTTGTGTAGATTACTTAAGTTTTTACCTTTTTTTTGTTCAGCTTTGCAAATCTGATAACAACTACAATCGGCGGCTCCATTTTAGCGTTGAGGTTGTTAAATGTGTCAGTTGCTGAGTTTCCAAATAGTACTACATTGATAGTAACATCACTGCATAAAAAGTTCACCGGTTTTCAATGTAATTTCTTTTATATCAGCTATTGCATATACTTTATCAGTGTGATAAGCGCCTTGCTATATGTATGCATGGAAGGAATTTATGGAGTGTTGTAGTGAATATAATAGTAGTGGAAAATTAAATAACATGGTATGGACATTACTCTTTATCTGCAACAGTCAGGTTCAGTCGTTTGAAAGTCTCAGACTCTCTTCGTTGATCTTCCAAATCACCAAATGCTTCAAGGAACCCTATGACATCTGGAAAGAAGGTTTTTAAATAATGTAAGACTCAATATTAATAAAGAAAATATACACCAAAATTTTCTCTTGGAACTTACCAATTAGTTCTTCATTAACTGCTGTGCAATTTGCAATGTTTTTAATAGGGACAAAGTTGAATGCCTCCATTGAAATGTGCAAATCAGATTCCTGGAAAAACGTCTTGTTGTGAAATTTGATCTTCCAAGGGTTTCGAGTCACCTTATATTGGTCATTATTGTCTAGCACCTCGAAGTTTTGGAACTGGTAAACCTCACCCTCTTGGACCTCTTTCATGTAACGTTCCCTCAAGCGGTTTTGAGTAACAAAACCTTCAATTGTAGTTCCCTATAGATTTCACATAAAATTTTGTAAATGATATTGTACAAGTTAATGCATAATAAGCGGGTATACATATTTGTTAAACTTGTTGATCCACCAGAATCAATCCAACTTTCCACACATCGTACGAAGCAGTGCTTTTACGACTAACCAGCTTCCTAAGCACACGTGCAACAATAACCCAAGTGTCTTTGCTATCATTGAGTTGGGAAATAAAATCATGCTGAATGTTTGTCATATTTGGATATTCGGAGTTTGTAGTATGAATACCAAATGTGCAAGCTTGTGTATGCTAGGTGGGTCATTCTTTTATACCCATTATTGTATAGAAAGGAATGTCAAAGGGTTTGGTAAAAATAACTCATTTAACGGCATTTAAATTGAAAATGTAACCTTTTTTTACAATTAATTAATGCTCCTTTTTTGAAATTTATTAATACCCCAATTATTTCTTTTCATTAAACGCCACTATATTATACCCAATGACTAATAGGAATTTAAATAAATTGCAGTGGAAGATGGGCCTCTAAGCAATGGAATGTGAAAGGGCTTGGTTGAAAAAACTCATTTAAGGGCATTCAAATTTAAAATGTAACTTCATTTTTTAGTAATGTAATAGATAGATAGATGGCATATGACAGGGCTTGATAAATTAAATTATTAAATTAAAATTATTTGGTTTGTTAAAGATGTGAGTCTCCTAATCAATGGAATGTGAAAGGACCAGGCAAATTTCATTAAAGTCGCCTTTTATGGGATTATGATAGGAATCAGTATTAAATCCTAATATTAATCAATTTAACTGTGTCCGTTTTTGAAAATGGTTTGCTAATAGATAGATAGATTGATGACATATGACAGGACTTGTTAAATTAAATTATTAAATTAAAATTATTTGGTTTGTTAAAGATGTGAGTCTTCTAATCAATGGAATGTGAAAGGACCAGGAAAATTTCATTAAAGTCGCTTTTTATGGGATTATGATAGGAATCAGTTTTAAATTCTAATATTCCTTTTATATTTATAGAAAGATTTTAAAAACTTTGCTACTAATGTCATCCATTGAAACAACCAAATGATCACATGACACATCAACGGGATAAAAAGAAAACATCAACTGTAGGATATATCATCGTGCACAAAATACCAGGCAAATTTCATATGAATTTTCTCCCTACTAAGTTCATTTTCTCAATTCTACTCTTTTCAGCACTACTTACCGTCACCAATATCAAAAAGGATCCAACTTGAACAGAATTGTGCAAAAACTTAATGATTATAAATTAGTTACAATTCACTTAGGAAAGAAAACTAACGTAATGAAGCAGGGGAATATAAAGCGTTCAAAAATAAATATAGATTTATTCTTTGGAGCTGGGTTATCTCAACAATTCACTTAGGAAAGAAAAATAACGTAATGAAGCAGGGGAATATAAAGCGTTCAAAAATAAATATAGATTTATTCTTTGGATTCAAAGTTCATAGGGGTTTTATATAATTTAGCCTAATTTTAAATAATCTTAAATAACTATACTAATAATCCTTAAAGCTAGAGACCTCTAGTATGCCTTTGTCTTAAACTTGTGGGCAATTAAGTGTGGAGCTTCTTTTATGACATTTAAATGACAATTTTAATAAAGGGGAATTAAGTTGTTTTTATGGGAGTAATGGGTGGAATAATGGACAATTAAGCATATGTTACAAATTCGTGTCTACCCACTATTTTGTTTAAATGGAGCAAATCCACACAAATTTATGTCACCGGCATCGTATTTAGCCTAATTTTAAATTTAAATAATTATCATTAAATGGGGTTTACAAATTGTTTTTAATAAATTGAGTAGGAAAAACGATTAAATATGGGGGTTACAATTTGTTTTAAGTAAATCCACACACAATTATGTCACCGACATCAACCAAGGAGTTTATATCCAATTGGTGCAAGCAAGCTATACTACATTAATAATCCTTAAAGCCAGAAACCTCTAGTATGCCTTTTAAATGTTAATTTTAATAATGGGTAACTAAGTCGTTTTATGGGAGTAATGGGCAGAATAATGGCCAAATAAGCATAGGTTACAAATTCGTTTCTACACACTATTTTATTATTATTATTATTATTATTATTATTATTATTATTATTTCTGTTTTTGGTTCTATTCGTTTAATTCTCTTAACCTGTCCTCTAGTGTACGCACCTTGGTATTTATTTTTTTGGACGTCTTATAATTAGCATTGAATGGGGGTTACAAATTGTTTTGAATAAATGGAGCAGGAAAAATGATTAAGTATGGGGGTTACATTTGTTTTAAGTAAATAGAGCAAATGCACACAAAATTATGTCACCGGCATGTACCAAGGAGCTTATATCCATTTGGTGCAAGCAAGGTATACTACATTAATAATGCTTAAAGTTAGAAAACTCTAATTTCCCTTCACCTTAAACGCAGAGGCATTGAAGTGTGGTGTAATATCCGGATTTGTGATTAGGGCTAATGATTATGAAAATCATTGTAATCAGTATAATTAAGCACTATAATGATTAATGTAATATAAATTTTTAGAATAAATACATGTGGTATTTAAGATCAAGGGTTGAGATTCATTGATAATGGGTCGGAACCCTATGCTTTGTGTTTATGTGAGCTCATAAGAGAGTGATTAAGATGATGACATGTGGCATTGGGTGAGCCATTGGATGTGGCACTAGGAGACAAAAATCACTTTTTCTCTCTTCTCTCTCTCTCTTGTGCGGTTGTGTGTGTGTAGGGAGAAGGAGTTGACTTCATCATCATCATCATCTCTCCTTACCTCTCACTTTCTCTCTCCTTCCTCCATTTCTGACGCTGGTTTGAGCTTGGAAGAGAAGAAGAAAGCTTCGATTTTGGTGAGTTGTGATTCTCCTTTGCTCCAATCCCCTTCTCTGATATTGTTCATATCAATGAGAGCTTTGTGGTGGTGGTTGTAGAATCTTGAGAAGTGGTGATTTGGGTGTGGGTCGAAATTGGAAGGTTGAGGAATCAAGATTCTATATTGAGCAAAGTGAAGAGGTAGGCATTTAGAGCATTTTGAAGTATAATGTATGATTTTTGGCTAAGTATAGTCAAATCTGGAATTTTGCCCTAGATATGCCTATTTTTGGAAATGTGAAGTTGTTATGATTTATGATTGAAAATGATTTAGTTTGGAGATATATGATTATTTGATGTGATTTGGAATGATAAAAAGGTGTTAAGGGAATTTGGACATTGTGTGTCTTAGAGACCTTAGTGTTTGATGGTGGTCAAAATGGTTTTTGGGGTGTTTTTGGTGTTGCCATTGTGTTCCCTAGTTAGTGCCTAGAGTGTATGAGCATTGGGAAGAGTTTGGGAACCATTTGGAAGTGATTTTGACCATCTGGCGTTTTCTGGTTTTCTGCACTTTTGGGTCTCTGATGCACATCACTCGAGCAGAGGAAGAACGTGCTCGAGTGATATGCAAGTTTTCCCTGTTGTGCTTCGAGTATTACCTGGGTTTTGTGAGCAATGCTCGAGCACATCGCTTTGTGCTCGAGTGAGCGAAGAACATGCTCGAGTGAGCATGGTTCTGCTCGAGTGAAGGTGTAAGCCCAGAGTAGAGGGTTACTCTCGGGTGGATACTCGCGGGCAAGATGCACGAGTGTGTTTTCTCACTCGCGAGTATAGGGTATGTGCTCGAGCACATATGGCTGTGCTCGAGTGAGCCTGTGTCTCAGGTGAGAGTGGTGCTCTCGGGTTGTCACTCAGGGGTGCTGTGCTCGCGGGTGCTCGAGTGAGGCTTTTGGCCTTGTGCTCGAGTGAGGTTAGCGTGCTCGAGTGAGCCAGCTCCTGGAAGTTCCTTTGTGCTCTCGGGTGCTCACTCGCAGTCTCACTTTCTCTTGTGCTCGAGTGAGAGCATTTGTGCTCGAGTGAGGCTGTCAAAAATCAGTGTTTTGCCTTCGAGTAAGGGGTCTTTTGGGTAGGTTCTTCCAACCCTTTAGGCATATGTTTAGGCCTATTTTAGTCACCTAATGAGTCCTAAATGATAACCAACTTAGAGAATTATTGAAACATACATTGGAAAAGAGATTGATCAATTGTCCCTAATTTGAATAGGATTTGACATCTGTCGTCCGCGTGAGCCTACTGTGCCAAAGATTGTCAGGAAAGCTTCAGGTAGCGACTCCTCTCTTATACTTTGTGTAAATGTATTGTATGTTTGTCTGTCATTCATTGTGTGGATGTTGCTGCTGCTGCTGCCTTGTGATACTTTGTGCATTGAGATGCTTTGTGGTGCTTTGTGCTTCGTGTTGCTGCTACATAGTGTTCACCGCGAAAGCGGGCGTTGTGCATAGTGATTACAGCGAAAGCTGGCATAGTGTTCGCCACGAAAGTGGGCGTAGTGCATTGTGAATACAGCCGTGAGTGCTGTCGTTTGTGGCGTGAGCCTGAGATCATTGTGATGCTGCTGAATATGATGAACATACATGCTTTATGTTTATATATTGTATGAGTGAGTTGTTGCCTGGGATTCTCAAGAATCTCATTCTTTCCATATGACTAACCTTTTCAGACAGGGCAAGTGGCTCGAAGGAGAAGCGACCAACCCGGAGCGGATAGGATCTCCTAGGGACATTTAGTGTTTTGGGATAGTTGGTTATCATCATTTTGGGATTTGGGATTGCCAAGTGTACATGAGAATGTAAATGATTATTTTGATTGTGTAATCCCCATTTTGGGACCCTTAAACCCATATGATATATATATATTTAACCCGGGGTTTAGCCGGGATTTTAGCTTCCGCATTCTGATATTCTTTATGTAATTTATGTCTCAAGTAATTATATTCGTGGTGAATGTGAGACCAGAGTGAAATGTGCTTTGGAAATCAATTTTTGAATACCCCATCTCTTGGATGTGGGATTATAAATTGTTAAACCTTCTTATTGGTCTCTATTTCACTTAAATTTTTGTAATCCAGATGTAATTACGGTGAGGGGGTTACATGTGGAGCCTTTTTTGTGACATTTAAATGACAATTTTTAAAATACGTCTTAATTAGGAGTGTCCACTAATAGAATATTAAAATCTTAATATTAAAAACCTAATATTAATTAATTTAATTGGGTCCATTTTCATGTAGACGATGTTATCAGTTTTAAAATTAAAGTCGCCTTTTATGGGATTAAAGGAAGAAAGCCTCTTCTTTACCTTCCAACATTTGGATCGAATCCGATTACATAGTAAGTCAGAAATGTCCAAACAGTAACTTCCAAAAATGTGATGGGTATCTTAAGAATCCATGAGGGAATTGCATATGCCCATGAGGGAAAAAATAAGAGGTCCCATTGATTGTAGAAAACAGGTAGCTTTATAATGTTCAAAGAAATCTAAGCCATGCCATTGAACATAGTAATCACTAATGCGAAAAATGGAGCACCAATGTAAACTCCTCCATCAGTCAACGTATTAAACAGAACCACGGAAAAAAAATTTACCAGTCAAAATCATGTATAAAATAGACAAAATGATTTTTTTATTCATGATAATTAAGATAAAGTACCCTGCTGTGATAGCTTGAAGATGTAAACAAACGAATTCCTTTTCATAAGCAAATATTCTCTACAGAAGTTAGCCTTCAGAAGCTCCTTCTTGTTAACACCAAATTTCTTAGTGGTTAAGGCAGCTGGATGGTTCTTTGACTTATCAAATGGAACCCCAAGTTCATCTCCGATTCTTCGGCCAACATGGAATGAGTGAAATGCCTCAGCAAACTGAGCAACTGTTACAAAACTGTAAGGTTCATCTTGGCGCACCCAATACTGTTCCTGATCTTTTCTTGAAGTCACCTGCATCAAGAGAAGATTATATGAACAAAATCACAATAGAACCATTATTATATTTGAGGAAATAAGAGATAAGCTTTGGACTCACTTCTTGAAGAAAGTCAGCTACACCTATCCTCTCAGGACATCTAAAACCAATTGATTCAAAGAAGTCAAGCACATATTCACGGGGTGGTTGACCATGAATCGCTTTTGGGCCAAAGAAAATTGCGAGTAACACCTTTAATAACAATCGCTTTCAATCGCTAGTATGTTCGAAGAGCTCAAAATATATGTGTCGAGACTAACACTTCCACCAGTCACCTCCACGCATTTCATTTTTTGCAGAGATAAGAATAATGTCATCGAAAAGTTCACAAGTCTCCGGCGCCGGCTGGAGCAGTGAGATAACTGCAGTTCCATTCAGAATGTGAACTATTAAGAAACCACATGAATCAGTTTTATGTTCTTCAGTGCGTATTAAAGTTGGTTTCCAGCTGGCGTTTTAATTGTAGACAATTGAGCGTTAGGGAAAATGGTTTGATGCATTTAGAGCTGGGTTATCTCACACCGTTAAATGAATCTAGGCAGCAAAGTGAGATCAATGGGTGTCGTTATAACAGAATTGGCTGAATCACTGTTACTACGCACTTTCTATAGATATAATAGATATATAATGGTTCTTCATAGAGAACTGTTAAGTATTGTGAAATAATCTTTTGAGAATTTTGTCTTCTTATAGATGACGGTTTTTATTGATAACTATTAAGTATTCTTTAAGAATATATAACGATTCTTTATGAAAAACTGTTAAGTATTATTAAATACTTTTTTTTTTTCGGAATCCCATCTTTCTCGCCTCCTTAAGATATTAATAAATATTATATATTAGATTAATATCTTAACATATTATATTTATCTTAAAAGTATATATCTGAAATATTATTATATCTTAACATATTGCATTTATCTTAAAAGTATAAATTTGATATATTATTAGATATTATATATAATAATATCTCATATTTATAATCATACTTTATGGTTAATTAATATAACTGTTATGTATTTGTTTTTATTGATATATTCTTGGAAGATGAATATTTATAAGTATTATATTACGGTTGTTTCGTAAAAACCATCATATTTATCACTAAATAAATTAAGGTTATTGACTACAACCGTTATTTTTGTGTTTTTGTGAATTCTGCCTTTCAATAAATGACAATGCACATATTTAACTGTTATACTTTAGCGTTTATATATTCTTGAGTAACCTCCGTCTCGACATACATGACGTTTAATCACTGTAACTACTATTTATTAAGTGTTATGTATGCTTGAATTTGTAGTAATGTTTGATTAAATCTCACATACCAAGAAATGAATATATGTCTTAAATTAATCAAAATTTTCAAATTTACCTGTTTTTTAATAAGTAAAAGATACTATACATTTTTTTCACCTATTTCTTTAATTTCATATGAATAAAAGTGGAAAATAGTTATTATTTACTCTCAAGGGGGACTTATGTTTAGGATAAATTTTTTTTTTTACCAACTAAACTTATAATAAGAATTAGAATGGTAATAAACACTAAAGTGGTATTTGGTACATTTAAAAATTTAATTATTATTATACCTTTATTTTTAGTTGGAGAAAATTCCAAAAGAGAGAAAACAATAATTTACATTTAAAGAAATTTCATATTACTAACTTGTACAGACAAAGCTAAATAAAATAATGACGGCAAGAAAATAAAAAAAAGGAAGATAGATAAAAACGAGGAAAAATACAATTAAGTATCCTTTTATTTAATTGTTACGCCTTTCCATTACTACCTTCCTTTTCTTTGAAGTTTTTATTAATTATACATTCGAACAAAAAAATTAATTCTCCTACCACCAAGTGTATATTCAACTTATTTAGGAATGGTTAGTTTAAGTTTTGAAAATGCAACTATATTAAATACTATCTTCAGTCTTAAATATGAGATCTAATTGATTTTTTTTTAGGAGATTACAGAAGCAATATAAACTATTTAATCATATCATATGTCGTGTATTATTAAATTATATATAGGTTTATAAGTTAGAAAAATTAGTTTGCAGAAAAAATGATAAATATTAATAATTTAAAGTAATTTAATTAGCTTTATTAATTTTTAAAAAATTAACTAGATCTTATATTCCGGATTAGCGATAATACTACCTCTAATATTAAATGTAGGATTGCACTGCAAACTAAATATTATATTTAGAATAACATAAATACTTGGAATAGGAGGTTTGCCCGCCTTCTGTGATCTATTAAATCCAATCTGAATTAGTTAAGAGTCTAGTTAGGTCTTTCAATTATGGTGTGGCAGGTTTAGAGTACCATGTTGTCCAATCCTAAAATTTTAATTGCATTAAAAAATATAGAGAAAATGATAGAAAAAGAATTTTAAAATGGCAAAATCACAAATCAACTTTGTTACTAATAATTGATAAAGTAATTACGAGACTTAATAAGCAATTTATAACTCATTTTATGAGAAATACTGGATTTGAGAATTTGCAATTTAAGAGTTTTTTCCCTCAAAACTATGAGTGATATCTCAAAAAATAATTTATATTTACATAGTATAACTCCTCATAAGCCATGGCTTCTAGTTTTAGAAGTAAATGTGTTAAATATATGTTTTTTTTATTATATCTATTAATCAATAGATACAATGTATTATTGATTAATTTATATTTTCCTTTTTTTACTATTTTTTCATAATTCACTGACTGAGTAATTGTAATTCATTGATTAGGTAATTATCTTTCCTTCCAACAACATATCCCTCAATTTTAGAAGATGTAATTTATTTATATCTTTGACTACATTACTTTCTTTATATGATTTTTCTTTTGGTAGGGGGAGGGTTACAAAATATTCTTCTAATTTAACGTGTTATCATACTAAACTACCGTTCTCCATATTACTGAAGAAAAAGCAATTAATAAATAATAATTATCTGATATTAAATATAGAACTTAGCTTGAAATGCAAATTGCATTATAATATAGGGATTACATTTAAGGACGGAAGTAGTATTTCATTAAAGTTTAATTCAACAAATGGTTCCAGGTTCAAAAAAAAAAAAAAAAAAAAGAATCAACGATTGGTTCCCTTTTCTTTGCTTGTTGCATTCTTGATCTAAGAGCATTTTTTTTAACAAAAAGTCAAAATGATATTAATAAAATCGAATTACATCATAGAGTCTTAATAATAATAGGACAACAAGGGAAATGATAAAGAAAAGAAGGAAAAGAACTATACACTTCAACTTTCAACTAAGTGAAAGAAGAAAAGAAAGCATTGATATCCTCCATAAGATGCCTCCTGATGTGGTTGAAGAATTTGCAAGCCTAGAAAGTTGTTTCATAGACGCTATGATATTCAAAGGGGCAATACCAAGAGATAAGAAATAAGAGTTGACAATCCACAAAGAGGAGACTTGAGATAGAAACAAATGATCCTTTCGAAGCATATGCATCCTTTTTCTAACACTTAAGGATCCCTAGAAAAAACCTACATATCTAGAACTAATGTGATCATAAATGAGTTTTGGTAGATGAACACAAGACATTATATGAAGGTCAATAGAAGAAATGATATAATTAATTGCAAGCAAGATGCTTGCGACAAGGGCCGAGCTTTCCAAGTAGATGTTATTCTCTCAACCATTTCAAGAACATGATTATATATTTGAGATTTATCTCTACCTGGGTCAATCCATGTACCCAAGTATTTACCCAATCTTGACGAGAAGCCTATTTATATGAAATTAGACAATTGAAGTTTCATAGCATGTGGGACATT
Source organism: Inga laurina (assembly GCA_963855925.1). NCBI lineage: Eukaryota > Viridiplantae > Streptophyta > Magnoliopsida > Fabales > Fabaceae > Inga > Inga laurina. Next base: position 12,804,094 of record OY979710.1, read on the forward strand.
TAGACTAAAGATCGATGATGATTTATTGAGGTTTAATTCTTGTCCCGATCACAGGCAATATAAGTCCAGAGCTTGTTTCACTGATTCATAACAAGATTGAGTTGCTTTAAAAAAAGAAAATTGAATCATATGCATATAATAGATGTTTGATTGACCGGGCGGAGTTGCAAATCTTGATTCCCTTCCAACGTCCAAGAGATTCCAGTTGATTGATGATACAAGAAAGGACATTAGCATATAGGATAACAAGATAAGGTGAGAATGGGTTACCTTGTTGAATCCCTTTGGCCAGAATGATTGGCTGAGATAATTGGCCGTTGAAAAAAAATATGAAATTGCACTTTTGAGACACATTGCAAAATGAGATTGGTCTATTTAGATGGGAATGGCATCCAGTGCATTATAGCCTGAATGAAAGCTTATGAAAGTTTATCAAAAGCTTTCAAAAAATCAACTTTAAGAGCTGCTAATTTTTTCTTTCCTTGATGAGACTTGTGAATGTAACACCTGTTCCTTATGCCCTTTTACTATGCATCGTAAGCAATGTCATTATTATTATAGCTCAAGAGAATCAATAAATAATCTCCTAGCTAAAAGTTTTCACATTTATTCTTGGGGCATTATTCATTTGGTAAAGGACGTATTTACCAGATTGTTTAATTTTATTCACAAGGTTACTTAATGCTTTTCATTCCTTATTATCAGAGTATCTCTCCATTTATTAAACCACTATGCATACTTAACTAATGGGCTCGTACCGTGCGATTACCCATTACTAGTTTAATTATCGTGCATTGGAAAAACATCCATCCGTCATGCGGGTTATACAATGAACCATTTCAACTATTAATTATACATAACAGATTAGCGCATCTTAGTCTTCATCTCCTCATCACAACTTCTTTATTTGGCACATTATCCTACATCCTCTTCTGTGCTTACGTGCCTGTCTGGTTGGTTAATGAAGGGTGAGATTTGGGGGAATCTCAATAGCAAACAATACCACTTAACATCAAGATAAATGCTTAATGCATGACATGCTTGCCTTGCATGAATTTATGCAAGACAATGACATGTCTGTTGTTCAATGTATCATACATCATACTTATGGCCATAGCATATATAGAAACAGAGATTCAATTAGTCATCTATGCATCACATACTCAAGCAAAGCAATTACTCACATCAATACATAAGAATAAATATCAAGCACATGTAAGTAGGGTAAGTCCACTATCTTTTGTCTTGAAGTCCCCTTTTTGGTACTTTTTCTTCCAACCACTGAAGTTGCTTCCATTGTCTCTTCTCTTATCACCTCATGGACCTAGATAAATGGCCATATTATTAGAGCCATGACAAATAAATGTCCAATGGGCTATTTTAGCCTTTAGGACATGTCCCTTATCATTTGGCTTATACTCATCCCAATTTTTATAACTCAAGACAATTTGGTTGGTTAACTTTAAAGTTAACACATTAGGCCCAACGAGTATTTAATGAGCCCACACTAAGTCCAAGTGTTTAACTTAAGCCTTGGAGGTCAACTTAATTACCAAATGCCGTAACCTTTTTATTTTTCACAAAATTTCCAAAAGTTGGAAAATTTTCAAGAAACTTTGAAAATTCATATATTTTTCTACAAATATCCAAATTAGGTGGTTCAAAATTCTATGTGTCAATTATTAAGTCTATTTTAAGTAAAAAATTGTCTCCTTCAACTAGTCCCACACACAGAAATCCAGAATCACCAATAAACCCACACTATCACAACCAGTTTCGCAAATTCAAATTCAAAAATTCACATATCCTAATATATTAATCCAAATGGTGTATATTATATATCATTTTAAAGGTCATCATGTCTACTTTAAATCTAAAAATGTTTATAGGCATTGTATATCATTTGATTAGTATAAAACGCATCACAAGCAGACTGCCTCACATAACTCAAATCTGGCAACACTTAAACTAATATTATATTATCATTAAACACCATATATCATCATATACTCATGATTAAACACATATGACCTCAAAAACACCCTCTGGCCAAAACATTAGGGTGGTCCAAGAGTCAAGAAAAACTCATTAAAATCTCAAGCCAATCGATTTAAAACAAAGCTTAGGCTTACCTTTTTGCGTTTCTACAACCGGTTCGGTACTCCGGTGGCACTCTGGCTATCAAGATGACACAAAACACCTCAGATCAGAAAATTGAGACCATTAAAATGAAGCTCTTGTTGAGTAGAAGAAGTTTACTGTGGGTTTCGTCTGCCGAAAACGGTGATTTGGGGTAAGAATCGGCTCAGGAACTTAATAACACAACACTATTCATCATTTCTCTTTCATTTTCCATTTTTCTTGATCATCGTCATTTTTCCCTTCATTTTTGGCCCTTGGCCGAAATTTAATAAGAGAAGAGAGAGAGAGTTGAGTTGTCTTAAACTGACATGTGTCACTTGCTTTAATCCTACAGTGCCATATGTCCTAATCTTGCTTCAGATGATGACAAGTGTCCTAAAAGCATCATCTTTTATCTTTTTCTCTCTCTTTATGTGTCCTTACATGTCAGGGGAAGGGGAGGCCTGACAATTTCCTTGGACTCCCGGGTTCGTTGTTCGAGAAGTCAAGTACATAATTGGGCTGGAGACCGGCAGATTCCCCCAACTCAAGGCTAGGTGGCGTCTTCGGGGAGTGCCAACACAAAAAAAAAGCAAGTGCCATCATTGGGGACACTTGTCACTCTCTTAACATGCCAACATAAAAGTTGATTAGTACTTTCAATGATAAGAGAACACTTGTCACTATCTTGTGGTGCTAACACAAAAATGTGTCATCATTAGCTATCATGACGTACTTTATTAAAACTACTTTAATAAAGTTACTTTATTGGTGTTTACTCGGGTTTCACTCAAGACTTATTCAGGATTGTGTCACGTGTATCGAAGCCCGCAGAAGATGCCAGGTCAGAGTATGTATATAGGCCCTACATGGCACCACATTACGGTGTGCCAAAAGCGCTAGGTACATATGTTTGCCCTAAAAATGCCATGCGCATACATATACCATTATATTTTTCTTGACTAATCAATCCCATACCTCATGATATATTTGGGTGGTGTCTTTCTACCAACCCAGTGGCATCGTATATGTATAATGTGCACATCTATACCGACACTTTGATCCTACTACCTACGCATACTGGGCCTTTTACCTGGTAGGGCTAGATCACATAGTCCCCTAGGGTCTTTTTATCTCTCGTCATTCTTGGGACTCTTCCCAATTGAGCTTAACAGTTTGCCTGATATAGGCTTATTCTCAAAGTTCTAGGCCCAAATTCGGTATATTACAGTGAATTTGGCCCATCAAGTCTAAGCCCAACATAATGTTATTGATATAAGCCTCCCCTTCAAGAAAGCACTATGATTTGGAGCAACTAGGTTCAATTCCCAAGCCACCTTCCACAATAGGCAGAAACAAATGATCCTTTCAAAGGATATGCATCCTTTTTCTATCACTTAAGGATCCCTAGAAGAAATCTAAATATCTAGAATCAATGTGATCATAAATGTGTTTTGGCAAAAGAACACAAGACATTATATGAAGATCAATAAAAGAAAGGACATACTTGGTTAACTACAAGCGAGATGCTTGCGACAAGAGGTGAGTTTTCCAAGCTAATAATATTCTCTCAACCATTTCAAGAACATGATTATATATTTGAGATTTATCCCTACCGGGGTCAATCCATGTACCCAAGTATTTACTCAATCTTGATGAGAAGACTATTTGATGAAATCAGACAATTGAAGTTTCATAGCAGGTGGGACATTTGGACTAAAGATCAATGATGATTTATTGAGGTTTAATTCTTGTCCCGACCATAGGAAACATAAATTTAGAGCTTGTTTAACTTATTCACAACAAGATTGATTTGCTTTAAAAAAATAAAATTGAATCATCTGCATATGATAGATGCATGATTGGCTGGGCAGAGTTGCAAATCTTGATTCCCTTCCAACATCTAAGAGATTCTAGTTGATTGATGATACAAGAAAGGACATTAGCATATAGGATAACACAATAAGGTGAGAATGGGTTACCTTATCAAATTCCTCTGGTAGGAATGATTGGCTGAGATAATTGGCTATTGAAAAAAATATGATTTTGCATTGTTGAGACACATTGTAGAATGGGATTGATCTAATCGCATCCGATGCATTATAGCCTGAATGAAAGCCCAACAAAGTTTATCAAAAGCTTTTGAAAAATCAACCTTAAGAGCTGCTAATTTTTTCTTTCCTTGACAGCATTGTGAATCCAGCTCATAAAGTTAGAGGCCAGGATAATGTTATTGGTATAAGCCTCCCCTTCAAGAAAGCACTTTGATTTAGAGCAACTAGGTCTAATTCCCAAGTCACCTTCCTCAATAGGCAAAAACAAATTATCCTTTTAAAGCATATACATCCTTTTTCATCACTTAAGGATCCCTAGAAAAAATCTGCATATCTAGAATTAATGCGATCATAAATGTGTTTTGGCAAAGGAACAAAAGTCATTATATGAAAATCAATAGAAGAAAGGACATACTTGGTTAACTGCAAGAGAGATGCTTGTGACAATAGGCGAGTTTTCCATGCTGATGTTCTTCTCTCAACCATTTCAAGAACATGATTATATATTTGAGATTTATTCCTACTTGGGTCAATCCATGTACCCCAAGTATTTACCCAATCTTGATGAGAAGCCTATTTGCATGACATTAGACAATTGAAGTTTCATAGCATGTAGGACATTTAGACAAAAGATCAATGATGATTTAGTAAGGTTTAATTCTAGCCTCGACCATAGGCAATATAAATCCGAAGCTTGTTTCACTGATTCACAGCAAGATTGATTGGCTTCAAAAAAAGAAAATTGAACCATATGCATATAATAGATGCATGATTGGCTGGGTAGTGTAATATCCCGATTTGTGATTAGGACTGATAACTCTGATAATCATTGTAATTAGTGTAATTAAGCACTATTATGATTAATGTAAAGTAAACTTTGGGAATAAATACATGTGGTATTTAAGATCAATGGTTGTGATTCCTTGACCGTGGGTCGGAATCCTATGTATTGTGATTTGGTGAGCTCATAAGGGAGTGAGTGGATGATGACATGTGGCAAGAGGGTGGCCATTGGATGTGGCACTAGAAGACAAAATACCACTTTTCTCTCTCCCTTCTCTCTCTTGTGCGGTTGTGTGTGTGTGTGGAGAAAGTGTGACACCATCATCATCATCTCTCCTTACCTCTCACTTTCTCTCTCCTTCCTCCATTTCTGGCGCTGGATTGAGCTTGGAAGATAAGAAGAAAGCTTTGATTTTGGTAAGTTATGATTCTCTAATGCTCCAATCCTCTTCTCTAATTTTGTTCATCTCAATGAGAGCTACATTGTGATGGTTGTAGAGCCTTGAGTGGTGTTGATTTGAGCTTTGGGTCGAAAGTGGGAGTTGAGGAATCAAGGTTCTGAATTGGGCAAAGAGAAGAGGTAGGCATTTAGAGCATTTTGGTATATTGTTTGTGATTTTTGGCTAAGTTTAGTCAAATCTGGAATTTTTGCCCTAAATATGCCTATTTCTGGAAATGTGAGGATCATCATGATTGATGATTGAAAATGATTTAGTTTGATGATATATGATCATTTGATATGATTTGGAATGTTAAAAAGATGTTAAGGGAAATTAGACATTGTGTATCTTAGAGACCTTAAGGAATGATTGTGGTCAAATGGGTTTTTGGAGTGTTTTTTTAGAGTTGCCATTGTGTTCCCTGGTTAGTGCTTAGTGTGTATGAGCATTGGGAAGAGTTTTGGGAACCTTTGGGAGTGAATTTGACCATCTGGAGCTTCTGGTTTTTGGCTGCGTTTTGGGTCTCTGATGCACATCACTCGAGCAGAGGAAGAACGTGCTCGAGTGATATGCAAGTTTTTCCCTGTGGTGCTTCGAGTTACCTGGGTTTTACGGGTTGTGCTCGCGAGCATTGCCTTGTGCTCGAGTGAGCGAAGAACATGCTCGAAGTGAGCATGGTTCTGCTCGAGTGAAGAAGCAAGTTCGGAGTTGAGGTTGCTTTCGAGACCTCACTCGCTGATTGATGCCACGAGTGTGCTCTGACACTCGCAAGCATAGCTGTTTCACTCGAAGCACTGAGGGTCGTGCTCGAGTGAGATGGTGCTTCAGGGGAGAGTTGTGCTTTCGGGTTGATGCTCGCGGGAAAGTTGCACGAGTGTGCTTTCTCACTCGCGGGTGTGGTGTGTGTGCTCGAGCACTGGGGTCATGCTCGAGTGAGCCTGTGCCTCGGGTGAGGGTGGTGCTCTCGGGTAGTCACTTGCAGCGTGTGCTCGCGGGTGCTCGAGAGAGGCTTTTGGCCTTGTGCTCGAAGTGAGGTCGGCGTGCTCGAGTGAGCCAGTTCCTGGAAGTGTCTTTGTGCTCTCGGGTGCTCACTCGCAGTCTCACTTTCTCTTGTGCTCGAGTGAGAGCATTTGTGCTCGAGTGAGACTGTCAAAAATCAGTGTTTTGCCTTCGAGTAAGGGGTCTTTTGGGTAGGTTCTTCCAACCCTTTAGGCATATGTTTAGGCCTATTTAAGTCACCTAATGAGTCCTAAATGATAACCAACTTAGAGAATCATTGAAATATACATTGGAAAAGAGATTGATCAATTGTCCCTAATTTGAATAGGATTTGACATCTGTCGTCCGCGTGAGCCTACTGTGCCAAAGATTGTCAGGAAAGATTCAGGTAGCGACTTCTCTCTTATGCTTTGTGTAAATGTATTGTATGTTTGTCTGTCATTCATTGTGTGGATGTTGCTGCTGCTGCTTTGTGATACTTTGTGCATTGAGATCCTTTGTGGAGCATAGTGATACACCGTGCCTTGAGATGCTTTATGGTGCTTTGTGCTTTGTGTTGCTGCTACATAGTGTTCACCGCGAAAGCGGGCGTTGTGCATAGTGATTACAGCGAAAGCTGGCATAGTGTTCACCACGAAAGTGGGCGTAGTGCATTGTGATTACAGCCGTGAGTGCTGTCGTATGTGGCGTGAGCCAGAGATCATTGTGAAGCTGCTGATTATGATGAACATGCATGCTCTATGTTTATATATTGTATGAGTGAGTTGTTGCTCTGGGATTCTCAAGAATCTCATTATTTCCATATGACTAACTTTTTCAGACAGGGCAAGTGGCTCGAAGGGGAAGCGACCAACCCGGAGTGGTTAGGGTCTCTTAGGGACATTCATGTTTGGGATAGTTGGTTATATCCGTTTTGGATTTAGGATTGCCAAAGTGTAAAGAGATGTAAATGATTATTTTGGATCGTGTAATCCCCTTCATGGGAAAACTCATAAACCCATATCATATATGTATTAACCCGGGGTTTGCCGGGATTTTGGTTTCTGCACTTTGATATTTATTATGTACTCTGATTTCTCAAGTAGTTATATCCGTACATGAAGGTGAGACCATGAATATATAAGTTTTGAAACGATTTTCATACGCCCCATCTTTTAGATGAGGGATTATAAATTGTTAAACCATCTTATTGGTTTCTATTTCGTTTAAATTTTTGTAATCCGGATGTAATTTCGGGTGAGGGGGTTACAGGTAGAGTTGCAAATATTGATTCTCTTCCAACGTCCAAGAGATTCCAATTGATTGATGATGCAAGAAAGGACATTAGCAGATAGGATAAAAAGTTAAGGTGAGAATTGTAACACCATAGTTTCTCGAGTCTTTAAATGAGTTTGAACTTATAATAACTATAAATAGGAGATTAACATTCATTCGTAAATAGTTGAACCCCCAACTTCAATACAGGATTCAAACCTAAACCTAAGTGGATTTTCGAATACTTTTTAAAGTATTGTCAAAGTGGTCTCATAATGGTTTGTGATCTCATTATAACCTATCTGTTCTTAGCTCTATTTATTAATATCAGAGTGTTTTCTACCAAAATCCCACGTATTTGTTATCTTATGGGCTCTCGGTGTATGGTTTCCTAATTCCAATTCATTTATTGCGATTAAGTATTAATGTATGGGACTTATGGCTATTGCTTCTACTGCTACTGCAAGTACTATTCTTATTATGGTTATTCATACAAAATATACAAATTCTCAAAATATGATAACCAACGGAAGCATAAATTCTTTCAGTCTTGTTCTTTACTCATTCTTGACTACCTTCTTGCCCTTCGAGCAGCTTGCCTTTGTTGTAGGTTAGTTATTGGAAATGGGTGAGATTCAAAAGAATCCCAGTAGTAACAAATAACACTCATATAAAATGCATACAGAGAAACATGTCCTATCAACCATCACATACCAGAAAATTCAATATTCATTCAACATTTAGAGATGTGCTTATGCATCAAACAATTCTATTCAATGACTCACCGTCCCTTCCCATAGGGCTCGTTGTTTTACTAGGCCAAAGCCCTTCTCATTTGAATGCTTAACAGGCAAGTCTACCCAATTCATGTTCACAGTTCAAGTATTCATAATGGCAATAATATGCATGAAACAAAATACATAGAATATGAGGGAAAAGTTACAAGCTTAGCCTTTTTGGTCTCGTACTTGTCCTGGTTCTAGCGCTCAAAGCAGATATCAAATCCTATAAATTAGAATTTGTGGATGACGAGTTATTACTTATTCTAATTTTTTCATAATTCAAACACTCAAGTTGGTTATCATTAGGGTTAATACACTAAGTCAAAGGAAGATTCAATGTGGTCAAAATATCCCAAATTGATTAATTTAACCTTAGAGTTCAAGGTATGTGCCATTACCTTTTTATTTTCGCATATTTACTAAAAGCTGGCAGAATTTTCAATAAGCTTTGAAAATTCATATCTTTAAGTAAAAAGTTCAATTGCATCATTCCAAAGGCTATGTCACCCTTATTAAGTCTAATTTCAGGAAAAAAAAATTTACCTTAGCCAATTGGACGCACAAAATTCTAGAATTATCATTCATTGGATACTACCCCAGAAACATGCCAATTTTACATGACCAACTTCAAAAATGCATATCTCATAATATGCAGATTCAATTGACCTATATGACCTATTAAATTAAAGCTTAATTAGTCTACTTTTATTCTAGAAAAATTCATGATCATTGGACATTGTTCCTTTACTCAAAAACACAATACAAACAAGATGCCGTGCAGGAAACCCTAATTGGCAGCAAATGTGCAATTTTATAAGTTGTTCTCCAATATTCCAGAATTTGTAACCGGGGGGCTTTTCTCGCATAGTTTTTCATGCAGAACATAATGGTAACATTAAATTGATTAAATTATCATTCCTTCTTGATGTCCTATTCAGACCAGAAATTAGGGTTCAACATAACAATCCATCAATTCACATTTTAACCACTAAACTTTGCTCATATGCTTTCAAAACATCATATAATTACATGTATATGATCAAAGCTTAATGAACCCTAGAAAACCCTAAATGGCCAAAATTAGGGCAGCAAGAACAAGTTCCAAAAATTCCACCAAAGAACATAATACATAGGTCAAAAGGAAGCTTTTGCTCACCTCTTGCACTTTCCCAAGCTCTTTTTGTGATTCTCCAACTTTGGCTCTTGCTAGATGACTCAAAACACCTCTTCAAAAACAAAAATCATAGAAATGAAGCTCTTAGAAAGGAGAACAATGTTTATAAAGAGTATTTGAGCCAAAGAGGTGATTTACAAGGTGAAAATCAAAGTAGAAAATTCACCTTTGTTCTTTGTCTCCTTTTCTCTTTCCTTTTTCTTTTTCTTCTTCTTTTCTCTATTTCTTGTGTGTTGACCGAATTTTTTTCATGTGAGAGGGAGTATGTAATGGTTAAATATCCACTTCCTTGGCTCTTGAAATACTTGGCCGAAAATTGCCAAGAGAATAAGGGGAAAATACATGTGGCAATTTACTATGGCTTCTTGAAAAAGTGTGTGATTAATTAACCATATGGACTTGGGTTAAGTCAAGCTTCATTCTTTCCCTCTCTCTTCTTGCCTTTTTGAGCGAAATACTTAATGGCAAAAGGAGGAGGATTTGGTTAATCAAATTCCTCTTGCTTTTTTGGTTTACTTCCCAAGTTGAACAAGATTGGAAGCATGTTGACTTTTCTTCCCTTCTTCTTTCCTTTCTTTTTGACTTGTCAATGCTTATGATTAAGTTTAAATTCTCTCTCTTACTTTCTTCATTGTCTTGGACGTCCAACATGAGCCAAAGTGAGGAAATATATTGTTTTGAATTCTCTCCCCCTTGCTCTTATATCCTAGGCACAATTTTTGACCAAAGGGTGAGGGTATGTTGACTTGGCTCTCTTATCTTCTTTCTTTGAGTGTTTGGACGTTTTTAACCATGCAAGGGGAGGGAGTTGTGTTACTTTTTCATTCTTTCATCACTATTCTTGATTTTCAAGAGAAAATCCTAGCCCTTCATCTTGATTTCCAATTATAACTTCAAGATCAAATGGCAAATGTCTCTTTTGCCCTTTATTATCGCAACATTAACTAAGTTGCCATTAGTTCTTTTATTCCATTTTATTTCCTCTTGGAAGATGCTATTTCTTCTTCTTTTTGGATCCAAGTTGGGCTTTCGATCCTATTTGACTTTAGATAAAGGAATTGGGTATTTTCCTCTAACCAATTGGAATTAATCCCATACTTACTTTCAAATTAGTCTCTAAAAGTTATTATGTTTCTCATTCATTTCTAGGACTCTCACTAAAACTAGACTTAGCAGTCTACTTTATTCAATTTTATTCTCTAGCATCTAGTCCCAAAATTTGGGGTATTATAAGAATGGATCACCTTTAGGGGTGTTCAACGGGCGGGCGGGGCTAACCCGTGGCCCGCCCATTTAACTCACACGGGTATGGGTTAAACGGGTATTGCTAAACAGGTACAGGGCACCCCGTGTAAAATCTAAACTTTTTAAAGGGAAAAAAACAAGGGAAAGCTATGCTTTAAAAAACAGCAAGAATGAACAACAATGACAGCAACACATGGCGCAAATGTATCATTCAATTTACTATAAAACCTTCCTAAAAAGAGAGTATTAATTAGTAAAATCCTAAAAACATTAGCTATCATCCATGATCATCTTAATTAACAAAGTTCAAAGCATCTATCTAGATTCAGATCCAAAAGCCTTGAGTTCAAAGTTAAAACCTCAATCATTAGAAGTTCAGAATTAGAACTTTCCAATTCACAATTCATAAAAAAATAAAACAAAACAATACTGGCCATCCCGTATACACCTGGACATTTTTTTTAATACAAGGACAAGCTAAGATTAAAAAAAGAAAAAACAGCAAGCATGCACAACAGGTCAGCAGCACAGGTGGTCAGGAGGCGCAATGTATCACTCAATTTACTACAAAATCTTCCTAAAAAGATAGAGTACTAATTAATAAAATCCTAAAAACATAAGCTATCATCCCTGATCATATCTATCAGCAAAGTTCAAAGCATCCATCTAGATTCAGATCCAAAAGCCTTGAGTTCAAAGTTAAAACTCAAGCATCAGAAGTTCAAAATCAGAACCAAAACAAAACAATACTAATAATTGAAGTTCAAAATTGAATGACTTCAAATCAATCATAAAAAATTCGTCATCTATTTATCTTCAACTACAAATCTTCACTGTTCAGATCTACCTTTTGTTGCTCCATCTTCCTCTACAAAATGAACAAAGATAAATCATATTGATTATTGATTAATAGATATTAACTATTGATAAGATGAAATGAAACAGTAAAAGCTGAAAATAGAAAATGCAAAGTAAGATACCGATAATAATAGCTACAGTCTCGTCAAAATTATCAACATCAAAGTTATTCAAGTTGGGTGGTTTCATTGATAGGCAATTTTGTGCACATATGAGTGAGTGCCTTAGCCATCTTTGAGGATAAAGAGCTCCTGAAAGCATCTAATACTCGACCCCCAGTACTAAAAGCTGCTTCTAAAGATATTATAGAGACTGGTACAACCAATAAATTACGTGCTATCAAGCTTAATACTTCATACTTACAAGCATTTCCCTTCCACCATGTCAAGAGATCAAATTTTGCATCACGATATCCAACCAATTCAGCTTGAAGGTATTCATCCACTTTTAAAACTTTCTCTACATTACTCTGTGCATCTGCCTGGGCTAAAAACTTTTGGTATATGGCATCAGCAGATGACAAGGTGACTTCAAGTTCTAACTCTGGAAATAGCACATTATTGACACCACTACTATTATCCCCTAGATCCATTGTTGGTTGGGAAGCAAAAGTTTCACTAAGTTGAACATTAGCTGAATAGTGGTCATATAAACGATACAAAACACCCATAGTCTTCCTTAACGTAGCTTCATACTTGGTTGGTTCATGAAAAAGGTCATCAAAAGAAACTTTGACACAAGTCAATTTATATCTAGGGTCAAGTATCAAGGCTACAACCAATAAAGGGTTCATTTTCTTAGCTGCTCCCCAATATTTATTAAACTTATACAACATTCTTCTTGACATGTCATTTAAGAGAGAGTAAGAGCTACCTGCACTTGATTTAAGGCTTGTTTGAATTACAACTATGTGCTAGAAACAAGTGTTGCTAGTAACATAGTTTGATCCAGAAAAATTCAAAGTCATGTTGTAGAACAACTTTAAGAAGCCAAGAAACTCTTTCGCAGTGCTCCAATCATATGCACTATGTAATGCCCCAAATTTTGATTAAGGGCTAATGATGATTATTGTGAATGATTTGGTGAATTAAAGTTGATTTAAGATCCAAATTAATTATTGGAAATGCCGACACCCTGTATTTTAGCATAATTATATGACAAATAATTATTTGGGCTAAATATGGAGGAAATGGCGTATGAAAAAGAGGAAAAGAATTTAAATATGTGTTATGTGGCAATTTTAAGTAATATGCCATAATCAGTGAGAAATTGAAAGAATAGTCATAAGTTAGTGATTAATAGAGAAATTAATTACTAACTAAGAGGAAAATGAGAAGTGTAACTAAATGGCTAATGGAGTGGTTAGAGTAACTAATTAACTACTTATTTTATGAGAGCCAATAAGAGGTTGGCATATGGCAAGTGAGTGTGAAGGGAGAGTGGGTAAGAAAAATCAAATGGGAATATTTTAACATTTATTCTCTCTCTTCCCTCCCTCCTTTTTTGCTAAAATGGTATGGGCATGGAAGAAATCATCATTTCTTCATCTTCCTCACTTATCTCTCTCTCTCTCTTATTATTTCCTCCATTTTCGATAGCCATGGGAGCTTAGGAGAGAGAAAGGAAAAACTTGATTTTAAGGTAAGCTAATGACCTCAAATGCAAAAAATCACTTCATTAATCTTGTTCCTTGGATTGAGGGCTCTATTTCTATGGTTCTAGATTGTCCATTGGTGGTGGTTTAATCTCTCAAGGAAATCTAGTGGTTGGTGAATCGAGGAACCTCTTTGAGAAAGTTGTTGAGGTAAGTGAAATGAACCTTTCTATCTATGTTTTGTGTCAAATGATCAAGCTTTGAATTTCTAGGAATTTTGGCCTTATTTTTGAAAATGTGGGTCATTGTGTATATGGCATGTTGTCATGGAATGGGTGTTTAGGATGTGATTTGAATAGATAGAACTGGTTTAAGGTTGAAATGCTAAGTTTGGTGATTTTTGGGATTTTGGTGTTGGATGTAGCCTAAAACAAAGCATGATAATAGAATAGGAATTTGGTAGTTTTGATGTTTCCATTGGATTTCTTGTGCAAATTTATGTTGGAGTAGCCTTAGTTGAGAATTTGGGATCATTGGAAACACTTGGGTAAAAGTTGGGAAATGCTGTAAACTCTACTATGTTTTTGGCTTCTAATATACATCACTCGAGTGATCTGGGGTCTCACTCAAGTAAAGTGTTATATATTCGTTTTCCCTTCAGTTTTTCTGTTGCACTTCAAGGCAAAAAGCTAAGAGTGTTGTCTCACTTGTGAGTGTTGCGGGTTATCACTCGAGTGAACCTTGTCTCACTCGAGTGTAGATGTATTTGACACTATGAACTCAGGTCTCAGGTTGTCACTCACGGTCTATTTCCTAGATTGTGTCTTAGCACTCGCGAGTGTTAAGCCATTACTCAGAACCAAGTTCCCTGCTCAAATGTTCTCCTTTGAAAGTTCCTTGTGCTCTCGGGTGAGCACTTTCTGCACCTCACTTTGTAGGACTCGAGTGAGCATTTGGATATCACTCGAGTATTGACCTTTATACTCAAGTGTTGCAGGCATTTTTTTGTTTCTGTCTGTGCCTGCTATCAAGCACTCACACGAGTAAGCTTTTATGCTCGAGTGCAAGTCCATCATCACTCGAGTGAGGTCTTCTTCACTTGAGTGAAACAGTGAAAAATATGTACTTTTACGTCTAAAAGGGGATCTTTAAGATAGTTGTTCCAACCCTTTAGGGCTTTTGTTAAAGGCATTTGTAGCTTCCTAAAGGATATTAATGATAACCAATCTAAGTATTGTGAATCCATTGAAGTATTAGAATAGAGAATAACACTTTGTCCCTAATTATGAATTATAGGATTCAACATTTGCCCTATTCGGGAGAGACCGTGCCAGAGCACGCACGGAAGGACCAAGGTAGTGACTTTTCTCTCATGTTGTGTATAATGCTTGGTATGCAGGACTTATCATTGTGTTGATATTGTGAAAATGTGTATGTGTTATCCGTCGTAGGACATTACAGCGTGAGCAGTTGTAGGGGGTGATGGTTATCACACCTATCCCTGTCGTTGTATCTGCCGTTGTAATTTTTGAGGTTACGTTGTGGAATCGTGGATTCCTGTTTTGAGAATATGCCAATGTGGCTTTGATGTGTTGTGAAATGCTTTATATGAAACCCAGATGTGGTGAATTATATTGTTGTGAACCATATGGTGGTAAAATACAGCGTGAGCAGACGTAAGGGTGATGCAAATCATACCTGCCCCTACTGTTGTAATTGTTGTTGGGATTGCTATGTGTTATGTGATGATTTGCTTTCATGCTTTGTGGTTGTATATACTCTCAGTGATTTGACACTAAAAGGATTCCTTAGAATCTCACTCTCCCAAAACAAATTTTAGACATGGCTAGTGGCTCCAAAGAGAAGCAGGTGACGAAGGTGGATAGAGCTCCAGGCTTGGAGTTAACTACTTTGGATAATTGGTTATCATTTTGTAAATCATTGAATATTTTGTTGGGAATTACATGTATATTTTGGAGATATTGCATAGTATTTGTGTAATACCCTATAGTAGGAAATTGATTATGGGCGTGTGTACCCTCTAAACCTTTAATTGATTATTAGAACCCGAGTGTGTCAGGAATTTACATTGTATTATGATATTTATGAATGAAATTGTATTGTACAAGCCATTTATGTAATTGAAATGTGAATATGAGACCCTTGTTGAACATGTTTTGTAAAAGTTTTTGAAAATCATGTTTTGGGCAAAAGATAATTTTATTAAATCCTAAATCATATTACGGTCTCTAATTCCACATAGTCTCATATTATGAACTTAAATCTTGGCCTTGATTGGAAGGGGGTTACACACTAGGAGGCAAAACTGTATGTTCTACAATCATTCTTGTAGTTGTATCATTGGATACATCATTAACACCTTCCAAAAGATCAATCAAGGTATAAGTATCTGGACTGGAATCTAGTTTAACTTTCTTCTTGAAGTATTGTTTGTATTCTTCATCCTTTTCTTCTATTCGAGTAAAGACTTTGACGAACTTAACAACACTCTCAAGAATAAGATATGTCGAATTCCACCTAATCCATCACAGAAATGAAAAAATTAAACATAAGCACATAATCATACCAAAGCTCATTCAAACAAATTATAAAAAAAAATTACCTCGTGGGACAATCCAAAGTAAGAAGAATTTTTGATTCTACTCGCTCTCTTTCAGCCAGCAATATGAACTTGCGCTTCCTTGATGGGGAAGATTTAACAAACTTTATTGCATGTCAGATGAGCTCAATGGACTTGTTCATTTCTTTGAGACCTTCAGAGACAACCAAATTTAATATGTGAACAGCCTTGTAAAATGGTTCCATATATCAGAGGAGTCCTTCCTTTTCTTTCTAGGTCGTGATTTAGCATCTTGCCCTTCATTGTTGATCTCATTGTCAACATGAGTAGTAGTATGTTCTGCCAATGTCACTGTAGTTTCGTTACCAATTTCCTCTCCAACTTGTGCCATGCTACTTTGTTCCCTGCATGATGAAAGTTTTAGGAGGCTACAAGGCACAAGTTGCAATATTGTAGGCATTTTTAATTTTACTTTCATGCATTGCATTGCAGAAACAACCAGACAAAAAGTATAAATATCAGGAAACATTGAAAGTTGGGGCATGGCAAGAACATATTAGTTTATAACAGCTTTTGAAGTACTGCCTCAATCGCTCACTCAACAATTTTTTGAAGCTGCATATAGAAATATTAGAACATAAAATGTAACATATAATTCAGATTCTTCATTATTTTTCAATTAACAATATGCTCAAGATCATGAAATATGAGACAATGAGACACAACTTAAAAACTACAAGCATTAAAAATGTCGCACCTACATAAAAATTCATGTTGGGTGGTTTTTAACACTGAACAAAGCATTATAACTTCATAGAATAAGGCCAAAAAAACTGCAAATCTAACAAGTGTTACTAGTAAAATGCCTCAAACATATCACCATATCACTTCTAAACATTATGGAATTAGTAAAACGCCAACAAACATGAATAAAGTAGATGATTTCCCAAGAAAGACCTAGATTTCAAGTAGAAAACCCTTACAGATTTTAGCCCTTGTAATTCGGCAAGTCCGCCTATTGTGATGGGCCGATGGGAACTAGGAGTGAGAGCTGAGGTTGGGACTGTGAGCTTGAGTGCATGCCAAACTGAATTTCTGATGGTTTAGGGCTCCTGGCTTTTTGAAATCAGGGTCAAGGGCTCAGGGTGATAGCGATTGAGAAGGAGCACTAGAGCAAGGAAGGCCGGACCGCCGAAGGGACTGCTGGACTGGGTGTGGCCGTGTGGGAGGTAATGGGATTTGCGAGCTAGCGGCGCATAGGGAATCGTCTGCAGCGTCTCCACCATTGAGGAGTGGGGGTGTGAAGTAGGGGGTCTGTCGAGGGAGTGGAGGGTGCAAAGTGGGGGGTCTGTATCTGTCAACATTTTGGCCCTCCCTTAGTCCTAGACAAAGGTCGGCTCTAAAAAGAAATACAGAAATGGGTAACGGGCGGGAATGGGTGCCTCGTGGCCTAACCCGTTGCCCGCCTGTTAAGTTTAAACGGTACAGGGAAACCCATTTCCCGTTACGGGGCATTCGTGGGGGGCCTAAACGAGGAAAATTCTGCGGGTTGTGGGCGGGTTGCAGGCGTTTTGCTCAGCCCTAGTCACCTTGTTGAATTCCTCTGGTTGGAATGATTGGCTGAGATAATTGGCCATTGAAAAAAAATATGATATTGCACTGTTGAGCCACATTGTAGAATGAGATTGATTTATTTAGATGGGAACCACATTCGGTGCATTATAGTCTAAATGAAAGCCCAAGAAAGTTTATCAAAAGCTTTTGAAAAATCAACCTTGAGAGCTGATAATTTTTTCTTTCCTTGACGAGTTGTGAATTTGGCTCATCAAGTCTTAGGCCAACATAATGTTATTGATTTTAGCCTCCTCTTCAAGAAAGCAGTATGATTTGGAGCAATTAATTTATCCAATGGCTTCTTTAAATGGTTCCCCAAAATTTTAGAAATAATCTTGTATACTACATCACAATGACTGATAGGTCGTAGATCTTTGAAGCTTTGTGGTTTATCTATTTTATGGATAAGTGTAATATGAGTTTCATAAAAAGATGTAACATCCTCAATTTTATTTCTAAGACTTATATAATAATGGGATGTTATTTATCAACTAACTTGAGATTTAAAAAAATCAAATATATTTTCTAAAAATTTTTAATATAAAATTGAGAAAAGAATAAAATATGGCTGAAAATTAAAGTGAAAAATCCTAATCAGGATGAATGGTTCAAATTATACTTTTATGAGGTATCTAATTATCTCTTATAATAGAAATAAAATTTAATGCAGTAGATATTTATCAATTTTGAATTGAGTTTGATGGGATTATTTCATAGTAATTAAAATTTTGTGTAAAGAGAATTTTAATAACATGGAATTAATTTTAAGAACTTAATTCCAAACTATGATTTTAAAAGAAGGAGAAAATCTACAAAGATAGATGCATTAAATAAAAAGTAGTTAGAATATTTTTAAAATAATATATTTTGATTTATTTGAATATTATGAAAAGTTTATTTGAATAGATTTAGTGTGTTTGGATTAGTTTTTGAGAATAGCTTTTACGATTTATAAGGTAAGTGTGTGAAGAGTTTTGTCTCGATTTGCGTAAACCTATGTTTGATAAATTGCCAAACACTCACTTAACCCAATTGTTTGATTTCCTGGATAGTATTAGAAAAGTGAAAACAAAACACCAACGGGGGTTGGCGCAGATGGGTAGGCATCTGCGCCAAATCTCGCCATTCCTGGGTTCGATCCCTGGAATGGCGGATTTAAAGAACCCTCGTCGGTAGCTCTCTCCCCTGGGGCGCCTCAAAGAGGTGAATTCCTGTCGGGCCTATTCGATTGGGGGCGCCAGGACTAGTCGGTTGTCGGGGGCCCATGCTGGTAAATCCGGCGTTGGCCTTCAGGTTAACGCCGGATACCTGGAGGTTGGGTGCACCGAAGGCCAAAAGGTCCAATGCATTCATCAAAAAAAAAAAAAAAAAGTGAAAACAAAACCAAAAAAAAAAAGTAAAACAAACAAGGAAAAAAATTATGTATATATATAATCAAATAGTGGCTGGCAACGGCGCACTATTTGAATTCATTAGGGGTTAAATAACCCAGCACAAAACACACACAATGAATAAATTGGGGGCATGTGGGCCACGCCCAATTTTATTTTGGTAAAATGTCAGCTAGGTTTCAAGCTAGGAAAAAAATATCACAAAAGTTCCTTTGAAAAATCAACTGTCAGAAAAGTCCCTAGGGACTTTTCTGACATGAATTCTCAATGACCATTTACCAAAATATCCCCCAACCAATTTAACCACTGTCATTGGTTACAACATGTTATGCTATGTTTACAACATCGTAAGTCATATTAACAACATATTCAGTTACATTTATAACATGTTACATTATATTTAATGAGTTGTAAACGTAACTGAAGATGTTGTAAACGCAACACAATTACGAATTTTATATACATGTTGTTAATGTAATTTACTATGTTGTTAATATGACTTACGAAGTTGTAAACATAGCATAACATGTTGTAACTAATGACAATGGTTAAATTGCTTGTAGGGTATTTTGGTCAATGGTCATTGGGAATTCATGTCAGAAAAGTCCCTAAAGACTTTTCTGACAGTTGATTTTTCAAAGAGACTTTTATGATATTTTCCCTAACTTGGGACTTAGCTGACATTTTCCCTTTTATTTTTTTACAACATACCCCTTTGTCCGTTCTTTCCTCTATATAGACGCGACCTTCCCCTTTTCTTTTTCACTGTAGCGCTTCGTCTCCTTCCTTTCTTCACTGTGCAATGCTGAGAGTGTGGTTTGAGTGTGAGACAGAGTATGTATGTGTGAAATAAAGAGGGAAATGTGGTTGGTTTCTCTTCTAGGAAGCTTGGCAAGTCTTTCATCTCCTATTATTTTTATTTTCCTCTCATTTTTAGTTTTCGATGGAAAAATAGGGTTTATTGGATTTTGAATTTTTGGTTGTTTCAATTGGTGAGTTAGTTTTTAATGGAGCTAATGAGGTTGGATTAAGAGTTGTAAGGTTTAGATTCTTAATTAAACGGTTGATTTAAGGAAGATAAAGTTAGGGTTTGACTAAGAAATTTGTTATTGATGATATTGGGATTCTAGATTCGAATTTTATGTTATATTTTAACTTGAGTTTTTATTGAAGATTGAATTGATTGGTGTTTGAGTTTGTAATGAAATTGAATATTGATGATTTTGGGTAAACTTTGGTGTTGGAAATTGAGTGTTTTTGAATAATTTGAGAAGGTAGTTATACTTTAATGATTGTAACAGGTAAGAAAAAATTAATGGAGGGAAGAAATGAAATTAGAATGATGCTTTTGAGAAGTAGTTGTTTATGAGATTTTTCTTAAAGATTTAAAGTGAGTAAATTTTTGGGAATTTAAGGGTGAATGGAGGAAATTATTCTTATCAATAATTTTAATGAGTGAAATAAAGTTTTGGATAATAAAAAGATTATTGAAATAGAGGACAGAGAAATTGAGTTCTGGAAGGAAATTGAGAATTTTGGGAATTTGTATTGGAGTGAACAATTTAAAGATTTTATGAAGATTTCAAATAGAGTTGGATTTTGAGTTGACATTTATAATGTGATTATATGAAATGATGTTTGGTAATTGGGCTAGTTGAGTTGTTGGAGCTATTGTGGCACCAATTTTGAAGTTGGATGATGGAATTGGGATGTTAAGAGGGATCTAGAACCTCTAATTGTTTTGGTTAACCACTCAATTAATTTGAATACTAACTTGTGATTTATAATTGATTGTTATAGATTGATTTGTAACTTATGGTTGAGCTTGGAGTTTGGATTATTGTGATAAACTTAGCTTTGGCGAGAGTTAACCATTTTTTACTTGTTATGTGTGTTGGTATGTTGTTTGTGAGTATTTTGTGAAATGATTATGAGAATAAAAATAGTATATTGATTGGTTACATATTTCAATGAAAACTTTGAAATGTTTATTGAGATTGGGGAAGTTAACATGAGGTTGATGAGTATTTTGATAGAAATTGGATTGTGGAATCTAATTGTGAAATATATATATATATATATATATATATATATATATATATATATATATATATATATGAGTTGAGAATTGAGATATTATGACATATATGTTACGAGTGTAGATGATCAATTAAATAGTGTAAGTGTACACTGTCATAATCAAGTAATATAGAAGTGAGTAGAGTATCGTTCCTACGAGGATTGATCACCAAGTACCAAAATAGGTAATTTTAATTCTATTTAGTCGATCGATTCGTTGGTGATTGAGAGTACAAATAAAAGAAAAAAAATTAAATATGAGTGCAGATGATATGAAAGCAAATATGAGATAAAGCCCTAGGGATTAGATTTCACTTAACAAATTTTGGATTGAATCACTTATCTATTACAACCTCCGATCCTAAATATAGGACATAGTTTGTAGTGCAAATTGCACTACAAACTATGTCCTATATTTAGGACCGGAGGGAGTATAACCCAATTTATTCCACATGATTGATAGTCGAGTTTCTCTAATTTAATTATTAGCCTCTTCTAAGGTCAAACAATTCTGTAATTAATTGTTAATCCAAACATTCCTATATGAATTTAAGCAATTAATTATGCATTAAGATTTATGGAACTCAGTAAAACTACATAACTCATATGAATATATTCCTATTTCATATGCAAATCATGGTTTTAATTATAGGATCTACACACATGCATCTCCTTCCGGTTTCAACATGCATATTGAAATCATTCAAAAGGTAGCCAATCAAATAAAAGCATTAAAAACAATAATTAAAACTCAATCATGAAGGAGAAATTAAAACCAGATTTAATTAGTTAAGATTCAATCTGTCATTAGTAAACTACGTCATCACCCTAGGAAAATGAAAATTTAGCTCATGATAAAATTAAAAACAAAACCAAAATAAATTGATATTATATAAAGTTATAATGAAATCCTCATAAATGCGGCATAAATTTGAATATTAAATTCTCAAACATAAATATACAATCAAAAGATGCATGAAAAATGTAAAAATCTAGCCGTCCCTTTAGGAGATAAAACCTTCCATGTAGGTGGCATACAAAAAGTAATACAATCATAAGCCTTCCAAGATGGAGGCATGCAAAAAGTAATACAATGCATAAAATTAATTCTAAGATGAAGTAGTAAGTGGAGAAGAGATGAGAGTAATAATATAGTGTGTAAGTAGAGAAGAGAGGAAAGTAATGGAAATGAAATGGTATGTGTCGAGAAGAGATGAGAGTAATGTATATGAATTGGTATAAGTGAAATGTGAAGGAGAGAGTGGCTATATATAAGGAAGAATGAAGTAGGGTAGATGAAGTGATAGATGAAATATGGTAGGTGAAGTAGTAGATAGAGTGTGGTAGATAAAATAATAGGTGAAAAGAAAGATGAAGAACTAGATGAAATGGTTGGTAGGATGGTAGATGATTCCCGCTTTTAACTTCCAAGCAAAATTCGAAACCCTTGGAGATAGAACTGAATTTTGGTCTCAACATGAAAGTTGTAGAGCTCTTTCTTAGCTTTTTATCCATATAAAGAATGTCTCAATCCGACATCTAGAGCTCCAGATATTGCCTGAAAACTAAAAGAGGGTCTAATTTAGTATTTTCCAAGAAATTCTATTTTATGCCAAAATCATTATTTATTTATTAATTACATCCAAATTTATTAAATTGAGCTCAAATATCATCTATAAAATCATCATATAATGAAAAATAAATATGCAAATATTTTACTTATCAATATACATAAAAATGATTTGAATGTAAAAATCTTGAGAAATTCCCGTTGATCTATTCATTAATAATTATTGTGAGGGTTGGATTAGGATGAGATGCAGTAGTTTTGTGCCACCACGTGGAATAACATCAACTGTGTACGATGGTTGGCTTTCTATTGTCCCATTAGTTTAATGAGGGACCG
This sequence comes from Inga laurina, assembly GCA_963855925.1. NCBI lineage: Eukaryota > Viridiplantae > Streptophyta > Magnoliopsida > Fabales > Fabaceae > Inga > Inga laurina. Next base: position 12,826,969 of record OY979710.1, read on the forward strand.
CCCTACTAGTTTAATGAGGGGCTGTGACACCCTACTAGTTCAATCAGGGGAAAAAGATCCATGGTATGGGGCATGTGCTCTATGGATTTTGGCCGGTCCTCATCACATGACCAGTGAGTTTTTGAATAGCTAGTAACATGGATAGTAACTTAGCTCATGGTCTAGTCGGCAAAAATAAGGCGGTTCAACTGAATTAATGGGAGGCAACTTGGGAATTGTAATATGGAAATTGTGATACGGAATTTGTGATACGTAGTTTGTGATGTGAATGATGTGAAATGGAATATATGATATGGAATTTTATGAATTATACATCTAATACTTTATTATATAAACTATTCCACTTAGCATCTCATGAGCACATATTAGTATGTGTAATAAATTGGATAACTGGTTACTGAGGCTCTTGTTTCACCTTGTTGATTTAACATTTTTCAGGTAATAGTTCTTTTACTAGTCAATTGGGGAAGGCTTTGGAGGTTTGATTATTATGATAATTTTTGTAAAGCCTTCTCCTTTTTATATGTGATGAATTGTTATGTATTGCCACTGTAGGGCTCATGCTACATACTCTAATGTGATATTATGGTTTGAGTTATACTATTTTCTGTTGTGGATAGGTAACTCAAATGGATATTTGAGAAAATTATTGTTTAAATATTTTGATAATTGAGTTTGATATTGAGTTTGTGGTTGATTGATTATATTATGGACTTCAAGAAGTCCAAGGCCCAAGTGTGTTAATTAATTATGGTTTAGTTTGTGAAACAATGAGAAGAGTTTTATTATCCATGATAAATTTTACATGACCTGTTTATTCTTTTCCATCTTGGATATAGTGTTGCAGTGATTTAATTCCTTTATTACCATGGTAGTGTTTTCAAATAGTTAGTTGAATTCTTTTTCTACCATGAGTAACTTTTCAAAGATAAGTTGTAATATTTTCTACTCTAATAGATCTTCTGGTTTAAACTTTTTTCTTTTACCCCATAGTATTATTCATTATTAAAAGATTTGATTAAGTGTATGAAAAATTGAATTTTAAGGAAGGGATTTTATAAAAGATGTCAATAATAACTGTTCAAAATCCTAAAAAGAACAAACTATCTAGAAGATATTATTATAAACTAAAGGCCAATTTCTCTTAAAAAAAATCTGCATGATACCAATGAGACCCAGATGGGTCGTTCTTTTTTTAAACCCCCGGGCGGCGGTTTCTTTCTTGTTTTTTTAATCTATACCTCATAAGAAGAAATTCTTGTGTAAATCTAGTTTATCACATCAATTGTGATTTAATCAATTAAAATATAACAACTTATGAGTTGATTTAGCATACTTCTAAATATTAAATAACATTTTAATAAAATTAAAAAATTTCATAAGATTTATTTTTTCATTATTTATAAAATCTTAATTAGGGGATTTATTTTTTTTAAGAAAAATAGACATGTGAATCACATGAGCAGCCCACTAAGATTAATATTGGTTAAATAGTTGTATTTTAATTAGTTAAACCACAAATGACAACATGGCAAACCAGATTTAGGCAAGAATTTCTCCCTCATAAGATGGTTTATTCGACTTTTAAATAATTTATTCATTTTTTTTTACCGGAATAATTGATTCATTGATGGTTGATTTTCAAGTTTTAAAATGGACGAGAAAGCTTATTTTGGGCTTCTACGCAAACACCACAAGGAATTCGTGGGCTGTTACTTAAGCTGGGCATGCGCATATGCTGGAAAATAAAGGAAGAAAGAACCTTCAAGTAAGCAACAAGGGTTTTAGGCCTAGTCGATTGGGCCAGTCCCTAATAATGTGACTATGGTCAAGGAAATGTATCCATATTTGGTATCCTATAGTATTTTAAATAGGGTTGTATTCAATATAAGGGTGCCTATGTCTGACTAAAAAGGAAAAAAGAAGAAGCCTTTTTTATATAGTTATCTGATTGTATTACATTTGAATATTGTCAGGTTCAATTAGGGGTGGTTCTCTGAAAAACATTTTTTTTTACATTCACAGATATATCGTGTTTAAGCAACCAAAACCTCTACAACTAGGGCCAATACTAGAAATACACTAAAAAGTTTCCTGTAACTAAATGGAAGCTCTATGGTTGAGTTCTTGTAATAGGATGCAAAATCTAGTGTTAATGGGATTGTCATAATTTTACTGGTTCTTAACGTATTTTAAAAGTTATATGAAGTCAATTTGTGTCAAATAGTACGACATACTTCTTTGTATTAATTAATTAATTAATTAATTTTTGCATTTTGTTGATAAAAATATTTGATTCATTTGATACAAAAAAAGTGGACAAATTTTTTATGGCCTCAAAAGAAAATATTCTTAATATTTTCTTTCTTTGCCTTAACCTTACCAATTTGTCGGCTAGAATAAAAATTATTATCCTTTTGACACAATAAAACCAAAAAGAACGATTCATTCTCTACATGTGTTGGGATTCCCGTTAAAAATTATTAAAACCGTCACTTTTGTCGTCTATATACTTTTTCGCTTGAAAGTGAAACAAAATACCATCGAAAAAATAGTTAAAGCAGTGATTTTTTATGACGGCTGCAAAAACGAAAAAGGATAATGGAGTCAGCTATGCAGCATAATCGTCAGTTTTTTTTGAGTTAATGTACCCTTTTATTAGACACGATGATATTTGAGTTACTGTCGGTATTGACTGTGACGTCTCTCTAAGTGAAGACATTAAGGGTCAGTTTGGTGTAAGAGATTTGGAGGGAAAGGGAGAGGAAAGAAAATTTTTATGAATTAAATTTTAAAAGATTGAAGAAGTGGGGTAATAAAGTTTTAATAAAGAGAATATATAAGATAAAAGAGTAAGAAAAAATAATTAAACATTTTTAATCCAACTTCTCTAATTTTTTTAAATTCAACTCAAAAAAAATTTTCTTTCCGCCAACTTTCCCTCATTTCCCCTCATACCAAACAAGCCCTAATAGTGTGTTTGGGGAGATCCTAAGCCCAATTGGGGAGGTAAAAGCTGATTGGCAGAAAGCATTTTTTTTTTATTTGAGTGTTTGGAGAGGCCAATGGGCAATTGTGCTTTGTCAAAGCCCAATTGATGAAAGCTCAATCAGAAGAAGCTAGAGAATGGAGTTTTTGTTAAAAGCTAATGACATTTTGTGCTAGATTGAATTGTCTAGAAATTAGTTATATGATATTGGCTTTTTCTATAAAATGTTTTTAAAATAGTATGTAGTATAAAAACATATTTTTTTGAGTGTTTTTAACCCCTTAAAATATTTTTTTAGTTGTACTCACTACCTAGTGTGCTATTAGACTGATTGCAATCTTACCCACTTTCTAGTTGTACGCACTCAAAAAATATATTTTGACTATTTTTAACCCCTTAAAATATTTTTTTGGTGTTTTTAACCTCTTAAAATATTTTTTTTAACTGTATCCAGTGTGTTGTCAAACTGATTGCAATTTTACCCTTAATGTACTTTTTCAGTTCCAAAATTACTTTAAAATATTTTTTTGTGCTTTTAACTCTTTAACATAATTTTTCAGTTGTACCTAGTCTTATGAGACTGATTATAATTTTACTTTTAATGTATGTTTTTTTTGTAGTAAAGAGCACCCAAAACTTAGAATATTGATTTATTGATTTCCACCCACTCTAAAATATTTTTCCAATAGCAACTAATATTTTACAGTAATTTTTAAATATTTACTTAATTTTTTAAATATTTTTCCACCCACTTTCTCTTACTATTATCACAAAAGTCACTCGTGTTTAAGCCAATTCAAACAAATTTCATTTTTGCAAAAGTCATTTATATAACCGCCAATCTAAACATAAATCACAATACACAATCTAACTTTTATCAAAAGTAATATTACCAAAATTCTAATTAAAATAAATCTAATTACCAATCGTTAATCCAAACACACACTAAATCATCACATTAGATTAACAATTGTGAAAGCTGCCATGGGCAAAAGAATTAGACCTGGCAAAATGGGCCAGGTTGGCCCTAAAAGAATAGACTTTGACAGACCTTTTTTGGGGAGCAGATTGACAGACTTCGGCTAAGCCTAAGAAGTTTGGTTTTGTGAAAAAGGACTCGGACAAAGCCTAGTCCTTAACCTTGTAGCCCAGGGCCAACTCTGAGGCCCTTTTACATACATTTTCTAAAATTTTTAAAATTATAAAATAAAAAAACCAAACTTCTAATAAGATCCATATTATATAAGTATAAAAATATTCTCTTATCAAATATATATATAATTTAAAAATATTAACACATAATATAAATCAAATCATTATTTAAAGTCCAAGTCAACCCATTTTTTGAGTTTAAATAAATAAACTATTGTTCAAAACTAAATAAAACAAACTATTCTATAAAATTCAATTCTTATTATAAAATATAATAATAATTAAATATTTGAGTTATCATTAGCTATAATAATAATAATAATAATAATAATAATAATAATAATAATAATAATAATAATAATAATAATAATAATTGCATCATGCCATAATCAACCATTAAAAAAAAGTAATAAAAATTCAAAGGCTTAAATTGGTTGTCCGCTTTAGAACCTTGACCCATCAAGACGGGCCCTTATAAGTCAATTTTTTTCTATTTGAAGATTCATATCTTATGTCCAACTCAAGGAGTTTTTGGGCCTGAATAGGTCGGCCCTTCGGACTTGACTCATTTTGGTGGCTTTATTAAAAATAGATAAAGATTCCCATCACTTAAACAATTGGTTTGGAGTTTGAATCTGTTATGATAATAAGAAAAATATAAGAGATTGAAATGAGAGAGATAAGAGGGAATTGAAGAGAAAGAGGGAGCAATATTTTATTTATTTGAATGCTTACAATGTGTATCACAAAACCTCTATTTATAGGCCTCCAACCTGAACTAAAAGTTACATAGAAGGAATACAATATGAATTCTCATAAGTGTACAATATGTAACCTTTGAGTTATGGGAATTAAATATTGCTAAAGACTATTTATTAGAGAGATTATTGAGTAGGATATGAAAGGCTAAAAGTTAGGAGTGTACAGACATCCACATTATCTAATATTTTTGCAACACTCCCTTTGGATGTCCATGAACAAATATTGTGTCTCATTAAAACTTTATTAGAAAAACCCAATTGGATAAAAACCTAGTGAAGGAAAAAGAATGCATAATACAAATTGAAGTTGTTTCGTTAAAACCCTTACAATTAAAACCTTGTGACACAAAACCTTGGTTAACGAAAAGAATAAAACATGGTTTCTACTCCCCTGATGATAATATCATATTTACTCCCACTGATAATTAGTTTTACTCCCCTTAATAACAACATCAATTCCAAGGTAATTTCAAGCATATATTTCTTTTGGTCGCCAAACTATGAATGATGTATTGTCACCAAAAAGTTTTGTTGAAATGTATTCCTCTAACATATCTTTAAGATATGTTAAAATATTAGTATATTATGCCTTTATCTCATTTATTGTGAAAACAATAAAGGAAAATTATTTTAAAAATCACTAAAATATATCTTACATCCACATATTCACTTTGTTCTGAACAAAATGATATCATATAATATGTCCACAGAACTATCACACCAAATCTCAATAGAACTATCACACCAAATCCCACTTTTGTTATCCATTGTTCACCTACAAGAACTAATTTTTTTACCAATAAAATTGTAATAAATACAATATTAGCATGATACATATATATTTTCATAAAATATAGTGTACTTCCGAAAAATATATCTTTGCAAGAAAAATCACCATAGCCAAAATATGTGATTTTGAAATCATTGAGACATTCAATAACTCAATCTACAAGTCAAGGAAAATGTAAAATTACTCATTTTCCAATATATTTTTCAATTAATTATGTAGGCTTGAATTATTTTCAAACTTACATAACATTTTATATATAGAATGATTTTCTTATATATGCTTCTGACACTTTAGATTCTTCAAGGATTCTCATATAAATTTCACTATTTAATGACCCATATGTATAGGCTGTATATAACAACATCTAACAAATGCATAATTTTATTTTCATATGTTGCCAAAAATGCAAAATTGTTGTATCCAACACAAAATAATAAGCCTCATCATAGTTTTCATTAGCATAGGTGAAAATCTTCATTTTTACTTAAATATTTATATATTTCATATTTCAGTTGGGACTTCATGTCTATATTTTCACATATATTGAAATAATGTGATCCTATTTTCATTGCATCTTTTTCCTTTTACTTTTCCTTTTAGCCAATCATCATTCTGTCTACTTGCAAGATATATTTATGTATAAGATCCTCACTTGATCAAGTGAAATTATTATTAAGACCGTTGTCAGCAACTTAATCTTTTTGGTTCCATTTTTCCTATGACATATTCATTGAGATCTCTTTATTGCTTTCAAGTACCTAAACCTCTATAGAGGTTTTTGCAATTAGTTATGTCTTGGCCTCTTTTGAAGTATATGCCTCTATAATTTGTTTATTTTCTCCTTTCTCTTTTCTTTTGGAACCAGTTATTCTCTCATGCTTCAGACGTGTTTCACTTTCATTTATGCTGATTAGAGTATTTTCAGCTGGAACATGAGATTTACTAATTCTTATTTATGTTAGTAATTGCATTTGGCAGATATTATGCAGTAATATTTGATGAATGCAAAACCTAATGAACTTATGGTTAATACTTCTATATTCGATGATCTATACTTAATAGTAATAATGCATTCCATGTGTTCTCTTTTCTAGCTATTCAATTTCTTCCCCTCATGTTAGGAAAGCTTTATCAAATGATAATTGATTAATCATATAGTATAAGTTTCCTAAATCTATTTGTTTCCTTTACAAAGATCCTTTTGTTTCATTTAGAGACAAACAAGAAGGAAATTCTTACCCAACATTTATCCCAATTTTCTTTAAATATCCATCTATATGCATTGTGGTGGATCAATAGGAATGCACATTTAAACTTTTTAAGATAGAATATGCCTGTCTTCTGACCAAAAACCAATTGTACCAAGAGAATTTTGGTTGGCTAGTATAAATGCTACAATATATAAGGTCAAATATGACAACACTGAAAGAGAATTTTTTTCCTTATGAGTATTGATCTAGCAATTTAGGGAGGCTTCAACAAATGAATTGTATAATATGGAAATTGCACGCTTAACGTAATAATTTATTGAAACATTCCTGCAAACTTTATGTTGCAAACTAATAGTAATATCACATGTAACTATCTTATAGATGCATCTATCTAATTTATTGAATATTTGTTTGTATTACATGCTACTTGAATAGGCCCATATATGAGTTTGATATATTTCCAGAAATATAGATATCCATTTCAAATCATAATTAGTGATACTCTTATAATCATATTTCATTGAGAACAAGCATCATATAATAATTCTTGAATTATATAATATGTTGGCTATTTATGAAGAATCTTTTGGTTCTTCAATGGATGTCAATACATAATCTTTCATAATTTGTTTCATCATATATATGACTCAAATAATCAAACAAGTCATGCCAATAATAAATTTGTTTAGATCAGTAAACTTTTGCTTTACTTTGGCATGTTGCATAACCAACAACAAACTTTTCAAATTCTATAAGATATTGATATAAAATATCAATATGACATCTATTTTTGGGAGATCAAAAGGCTTTGTGAAGAAGTATATGAGTAGACTCTTGTAATATTAACTCACACTTATATTCTAACAATTTTCTTTCAATATTAACTCATACTTGTATTTTAATAATCTCCCCCTCAAGTATGAGTCACATTGACAAACTTCTCATATTTCCTGCATTTCAAGGATGATTATAATAGGCCAATAACTTATATTTTATTTTGAAGCCCAAATGCTTCATAGTTTACATATAATTGTGAATTGCAATCCAATTGGGCAATCACTTTAAATCTAATTGATTCTATAGGTCATAATTTTCATGATCAATTCTTCTTCTACAAAAAAAAAACTATATTCGTTCTTTAAGAACTATATGAATTTAGTAACGTATAAGTTCTTCGGGAACTAACATATATTATTGCATTTCTATATAACTTCACTACTCATCAATAATACTAATATACTTCAATTTAATTCTTTTAAGGCATATTCAAAGTACATCTTTCACCACTTAGAGAAACATGAAGAGATTGATTATCAAAATACATAAAGATCACGTTGTAATGATTTGTGATGTTAAAGGCTAAAATTAATTTGAGTGGAATGTAAATACAAATGCATTATAATGCAAACTAATGAATAATTATGATATTTATAGTATTCTTTCATATTTTTCCAATTATTTAAGTATCCTCACATTTTGCTTGTACTATATATAGCTATATATAATTTACACAATGATTTTGTCCAACAAATCAAAATTAACGTCATTCATAATGAATTTTCTCATAAAATTAAATAAATTCTCATTCTCTTAATACAATTGTGGCATAAATATATGATTTTTCTTTTTTCTCTCAAATGGCACATAAAACTAATTTGATCCCAATACCAAAATAAAATCAATAATTGCAAAATATTTATATGCTTTCCAATCATAAAACGTTTGGGAATTAAGAAAGGAGAAAGGAGATGGAAGACAAAACTAAAATGAAAAATAGGGCTAGTAATGGAAGAAAGTATGTTTACGTTGGGTATTTGAGTTGCACGTTTGACGGGAAATCTATGAAGAAATAGAGAAGTAAGAATCCTAAGAAGAAAATAAAGGCAAATTTGGAGCTTGACATGGGAAAACTCTACTAATTATGAGGTTTGCAGGCTCTTTTTTAATTTCAATATATGTGTGTGTGTATCATATCATGATTAATGTATGAATAATATTCACACACACCATAAGTTTAAATTTACAGATAAATTGTACAACTATACATAAAGAATTGAATTAAACAAATTGATTGTTCAATTGGAGGTTATATAAATAAATACTAGAAACATTTTAATTTTGGAGTTATAAGGTATAATGAGATTAACCATGAGTTGGAATTCAAAAGACCATGTAGTTATGAACATCTACCCACCATAATATTTAATTTTGTAAATCAATTGGCACTATACATGAAAATTTAAAAATGAACAATATTTACTTTTTTAGTCTACTTGATTTCATATATTACTCATGAACACTTACCAATATCATAATGTTAAATCTTTATAATAATTCTTCTCACACAAGTTAATCACAATAAATTTAAACAACAATAAAAGTTAAACATCAGACACAGTTATCTGGGCCTATTATTATTTCTCTTTGCTTTACAACAAAATTGGGCATCCTTCTCTGCAACACATTGCCTCTTTTAATATTTCTGATAATATCTCTTGATCTTTTGGCTTCATAACCATTTTAATCTTTATTTGCAATAAATTGATACATATTTGTCTATGACTTCTAGCCCTAATGTAACAATTGCTTGTGATTTTAAATTTAAATATCATTTAATATCATCAAACGTTGTTGCCTCTAATTATCAATTTGGGCATCGGGTATTTGTGATCATGGCAAAAGTATATTAATTAGTCTTTAGGACTATTAGCCTTTTAAAACTATTACTCTTGGGTGGTATAATTCTCTACAATTTATTTATCTTCAGGACAATATATATATAGTAAAAATACTTTTTCAAAGCTTTAAAGCCCTTTTGTATCATTTGATATTTGAACCATAAGCCTTCAGGGCTTTAATATTTATAACAATCTAGTCATCAAACTGCCACAAAATTTTTCTTGTCATGCCATTTGCTGCAATGGATGGTGGTCTTTTACAAACAAACCATTACAAAAGTGATGTGATTTCTAATTACCCAATCACAAAATTAAGAATATCATGGCTTTTGGCCATTCAATCAAATTAAAATACTGTAAAATAAATTAAGTAAATTCAAATTCATAATTAAATATAAACAATAGATAACTTCATGATCATATAGAACATGTTATATAATCATATATAATACTATTATGTATTAACATAATAATAAACAAATGAAAATAAAATATTGACATAATGAAATAACAATAATATAAAAATATAAATAAATAAATAAATGTAAATAAAATAACAATAAAACGTGATGAAATAAAAAATATAAAATAAAGTGTCAACACCCATTAATATTTCAATACGTGCAGAGTGATAAAGATATGGTTCCACGGGCATACAGAAATAGTACAAATATACTGATATTTAGTACATGCTTACATACAGGATTTATCCCCGCAGGGTTTGATAATATTTACAATTTATCCAAAAATGTCCAAAACAGAGGCCATATATAACCACTAGCCAAATTCTCAGGTTCCACACCCTCATTTGCCCGTATCGGCTGCCTTTCCCTTGGAGCTGCTAGCTCCTATTGGAATTTCGTTGTTATGAAAAAGGTTGAGATTCCAAGGAATTCCAGTAGCAACTTACTATCATTCATAAAAGATGCGATAGATATATATACCAAATACTAGGTAACACAATATCATACTAACATATAACTCAGTTCAGTTGGAATGTGTTCAGAGCCAACCACAGTTGCAACCCTTACACATTCCGTACCTCAGTTTATGATAGGGCACTGTGTATCATACATATTACAGAAGATGGCATATACAAAGCATATAAACATTCATATAGTGTATGAAGGATAGAGTTACTACCTTAAACCTTTTTCAACTCGATTAGTATTCCTCGAACTTCATGCCAACGATTAGCTCTCAACTCGGTCCTAAAATTCCAAGTGTACAAGAATTAGGTTAAAACCCATTCATGTACCATTTTAGGCACTTCCATAGTATTTCTAGTGGTTATATAAGCCTATGTGAAAAATTACCAAAATGCCCACAGGGACCCAGCCCAACCCCGCCGTACCTGGTTTGATCGTTCTGTTCCCAAAATTTTGACCCAGGCTATTTTTACTTATTTTTGCCCAAGGAATATAATTTTAGACTCATAATTATCAAATTCACTACCAAAAGACAAGAATGCCATTGGCAGCCCCAATTTTAGGGTTTCAGGGGTGTTTTCATAATTATGCTTTTTCAGGTTTTTCTAAAAAAGTAATCAACTGTAAATCCACCTAATTTTCCCTCCTAAACCCAATAGAACCATCCATTTCATGAAAATCCTACTCCTAGTCCCTCAACAGCCCTAGCTGAAATTCTCAGGTTCTCTAGGAAAAGTTGGGGTTTGTGAAATCTGACTCTGCAGACTTGCTCATTCCTACTTGTAATCACTATATTAACTATTTAATTATGTTATAACTACCATTTGGACCTAATTTTGGTAGCATAATGCCTAGAACACAATATTTCCCAAATGTACAAATAAAGCCAAACTAACAAAAATCCACCGATTAAACTATCCACAATAGCCAGAACAACCAAAGATTGAAGTGTAGGAAGTTACCTCTTCTTCCTTCTGGCTTTTTCTCTTTAAGGCTGACACCTTAGCTCTTTAAACACCAAATTTTTGCTTCAAAACACCTTAAAGAACATAAAAGAGAAGTTTAAGAGAAGGATTATATACATTAGGTATGAATTCACTGAAGAAATCGACCTACCTTGTGAGATTTCTCCTTCCTTCTCTCTATTTTTCTCTAAGCTCTCTCTCCCCTCTCTTGTTCTTGCAGCTGACAGGAATGAAGGAAAGACAAGCGAATATGCTTTTAAAATATCTAATTTCCCTTGCTTTATTTAATTACACTAATTTCCAATTTGTTGACATTGGTGGCACAAGCTTACCTACATGTAAACATGTTATACAACTCAATTGTAGTTGGACTAACTCCTCCCCCATTTTAGTCAGCCCATATTCACATCTTGGGTCCATTAAAAGAGCAAGATAGGCTGATGTTAACTTATCCAATAATTTAATTAATTAATTTTCCCAATTTTGGATTTTTACAAAATTCTGGTAGATTTTCTGCCCAAACTTTGAAAAATCATAACTAAATTTATAGACCTCGTATCAGAATGATTCTAAAGGATATAGAACCCTTATTGAGTCTAATTTCAAGAAACAAATATAGAATTTTGCCAATTGGAAGCACAAAATTCCTAGAAATTCCATTTTTGGATGCTACTTCAGAAACTTTCTAGTTTTTCTGGGCTAACTTCAAAAATTCATAACTTTTTGTTATAAAGCTTTAAATGATTCATAACACCTATCAAATTAAAGCTTTGAATGTCTACTTTCACCCTATAAAATTTCATAAATTGTTGTCATCAGTTGGTCATCCAAAACCACATGACAAACTCACTGCCTCACAGGCAATTTTACTGGAAGCATTATTCAACTTTCTATTTCCAATCTTTAATTCCCATGGCCATGAATATTCAGCATTTTATTGAATATTTCTAAATAATTATACTATATTTTGGTGAATAAAATTCAGGGGGTTACATTAAGAAATAGGGTTAAGTAGCAAATTTGTCCTGGAAGTATGGGTCCGGGAGCAATTTTGCCCTAGAAGTTTTTTGGGGATCAATTTCGCCCCGAAAGTTTCAAAAAGTAGCAATGTTGCCCTTTTTCGTTAAAAAATTAACAGTCAACGTCAATTTTTTAACGGTCAATGTTTGTTATTTAATGGAAAAGGGCAACATTGCTACATTTTGAAACTTCCGGGGCAAAATTGATCCCCAAAAAACTTCTAGGGCAAAATTGCTTCTAGACCCATACTTCTGAGGCAAATTTGCTACTTAACCCTAAGAAATATAAACAATAGAATATAACATAAAATGTAAAGAATATAAAGAAATATAAATGTTAAATAGGTAAATAAATAAATGAAATGTAAATAAAATGAAATAACATAGTACAACAACATAAAATGTAGGGAGAATTGCCGATAAATAACTTTTTGGCAAATTAATTGCTGAATACTACCATGGAAGATCTGTTGCACATAATGGAAGACACTTTACACACAACGGAAAATTGTTTGCACATTTATATGGAAGATTTTTGCACACATGGAATATGGTTTGCACAAAACGGAAGATCGCTTGCACACACAGAAGATTGCTTGCACGCTTGGTAGCAATCAACAAATAATTTGCCCCAAAGGTATTTTTGGGCAATTCTAACTAAAATGTAAATAACAACAAAATATAAAGTAAAGAAATATAAGTGTTGTATAAATATGAGATTCTAGGAACATCATAAATAAAAGTGACAAAAAACTTGAGAAGGAGAATAAAACAATAATAATATCTAACCTAAGCTATGGAACCTGATGTATAAAATAATTAGTAAAAAGGTCTCTTTAATTCTATATAATGGCTTAGATCATTCTAGATAAATGAAATAGATATACGGTAAAAGAGGTAGGGGAAATCATAAAAGCAACGATAAGAAAAATATACCTTCGTTAGAGCTTCATGCTGATAAAGTGGTATGAAAATAAGAAACATATAAGAGATTGAGATGAGAAAGATGAAAAGAGATGAGGGAATTGTAGAGAAAGAGGGAGCAATATCTTATTCATTTGGATACTTACTGTAATACCCCGAATTTTGAGATTTGAGGCTAGAGAATAAGTCTGAAATAAGTGGAATGCTAAGTCCTGGTTTAGCAGGAGCCCAAATTTATTCCTTAATGATTCTCATATCTTTGGGGTATTAAAAAAAGTAAAATGGTGAATTTTGGAGTATACGATGTGAATGGGGATTCGAATGTGTTACAATAGTGCCCAAACCTTGCAGTTAAACTTAATTGTGTGTCAAAGCTTAAAATGCATAGAAGGAGAAGGGGAGGGTGCATGATTGGTGAAATGGAATGAGAAAAATTTGTTTGGTGGTGATTTATGAGCAATTGCCATAATCAGGGGCAAAACAGTAAAGTTACCGACTAATTGGTCAGTTACCGAAGAGGAAACTTATTGGAAACTTAAAGATCAATGGTTAGGATTGATTTGTTATGAGATTTAGTGGGTGGAATCCTATGTGTGTGAGTTCATGTGAGTTCACTGGAGATGGAATAAGATAATGACACTTGGCACAATATAGACCCTTAGATCTTAGTCAAAGATTTCAACTCTTCCCTTTCTCCTCTCTTCTATTAGGCTGGCTAGAGCATTTGGCACCCCAAAAATCTGACCTTCTTCATCATCTTCACCTTCTCTCTCTATGTCCATTTTCGTTGAGCTTGAGGGAGGAAAGAGAAAGGAAAAAGGTGATGTTTTAGCCTTGTTCTTGTCCTCTTTAGCTTAAACACTCTTCTTTAATGTTGTTCATAGTGATGAGGATTTCATCTCTATGGTTTTAAATTTGTGAAAGAAGGTGTTTGAAAGCTTGAGGAAATTTGGAAGATGAAGAATCAAGAAACTAGCTTGAGAAAGAGGAAGAGGTGAGTATTTGTTACCTTTTGATCTAAGTTTTGCAATTATTGATTGAGTTTTGTGAATTGTGGAATTTTGCCCTGATTTTGTGTGACATGTGATTGAGAGAATTGCATGTTGTTTTGTGTTGAAAATGGTGTGTTGTTGTGTTATATGGTCAATAGAATTGATTTGGAACATTAGAAGTAAAAGTAGTAGAATTGGGTAAAGTATGCAATAAGTGTGACCAAGGGGGGAAAATGTCATTGTGATGTGATTTTGGGTGTTTTGAGGTTTCTAATGGGTTCCTTGTGTAAAATTGTGTGGCAATAGTCTTCAATAAGAATTTTAGGACTATTGGAAACATATTGGTTGAGTTGGGAAAATTCTGTCATCTGCTGCTGTTTGGCTTCTGATAGAGCCTCACTCGAGTGAACAAGGGTCTTACTCGAGTGTAGTATCATATTTTCCCTTTCCCCTCCAGTTCTGGTTGCACTTGTATGTAGAAGGAGCAAGAGTGCAGTTCCTTACCTGCGAGTGATATGGGTTATCACTCGAGTGCTGTTGGTCTCACTCGAGTGAGCATGTGTTTTGTACTTTGAGCCCGCTTCTTGGGATAACAATCATAGTTAGTTTGACAAGAGTGTATGGGCGCGCACTCGTGAGTTTTGTGCCCTCACTTGAGTGCCAGAGCTAGTGCTCGAGTGTACTTCTGGCTCTAGGTTTTCTGTTGCTTTTGGGTTGTCACTTCCTGTGCCATACTTTGTAGGACTTGGGTGAGTGTGGGGGCATTACTCGAGTGTCGATCTTGGTGCTCGAGTACAACGAGCATTTCTAATCTCCATCTGTGCTTTCAGTCAAGCACTCGCATGAGTGAGCTTTCATGCTCGAGTGCTTCATCCATCACTCGAGTGCTGCAGTTAAAAATGGAATTTTGAGGTTTCGAAAGATGGTCTTTGGTCAAGTTTCTCCCAACCCTTTAGGCATGTGTTTAGGCTTTAAGTAGCCACCTAAAGGTCGGAATGATAACCAACTTTAAGTGTTTGAAAGTTAAGGAATTGGAAAAAGGGATTAACCTTATGTCTTTGCTTTGGTTATAGGGTTTGGTGTTCGCCCTGATCGTGAGTAAGCTATGCTGGATGTAATATCACAATTTTTGATTTAGGGTTAATCATTATTATTATGGATAATTATGCGTTTAATTGGAATAATGTGATTTATGGCAATATTAATTTATATGTTATAATTAGTGAAGAATTGAAAGAATGGAATTATCGGTTAATTAGTTGGTAATTAATGGAGAAATTAATTACTAGCTAAGAGAAAATGAGATGTGTAATTAAAATGGCTAATAGAGGGATTAAGTGGCTAATTGGATGTTTATCTTTATGAGAGCCAATGGTAGTGTGACATGTGTCAAGGGTTGGTGTAAAGGAAGAGTGAGAAAAGTCAAATTGAGTTTTATAATATATCTCTCTCCTTCCTCTCCTCTCTTGGTTGGCTGGCAGCATGGAGGGAGTAGCATTATCATTGTTTTTCCATCCTCCAACACACTCCATCTCTCTCTTCTCTTCTTCCATTTTCGGTGCCATTGTTGGGTAAGTAAATGGCCTCCATTGCTCAAGTTCTCTTCTTTAATGTTATTCCTTAAGTTGAGAGCTTCATTTTGATATTTTTAGTTTGACCATTTGGTGTTATTTTACGCCACACAAAATTTTGGAACGTGGTGAATCAGGAACTCTCTTTGAGAAGGTTGATAAGGTGAGTGAAACCAATCTTTCTATCTATGTTTCATGACATTTGTAGTTTGTAATTTCTAGAAATTTTGACTTGAATCTGAAAATGAGTGCCACTATTCATTTGGTATGTTTTTGGCATGAGAATGGTATCTTGGAATGAGTTTAGGATAGATAGATTGATTGGTGATTGGAATGTGATGTTTGGATGAGATTGGTATTTTGTTGATTTTGTTGCCCAAAACCTAAAGCATGATAATGGAGTACGATTTTGATGATTCTGATGATCCCATTGAGTTTATTGGGTGTTTTTCTATGGGAGTGGTTTTGGTTAAAGTTGTGTCTATTGGGATAATTGGGCAAGTGTTGGGAAAATGCCTCTATTTTCTGCATTTTTGGTTTTCTCTACATCACTCGAGTGATAGGGGCATCACTTGAGTGCATGATGAATGACACTCGAGTGGTTATGGGTACCACTCGAGTGCAGAAGTGCAATTTGCTTTTTTGCGCTTTATGTTCTTGTTGCACTTCTGTGTGTAAGGGCAAGTGTTGCCCCACTTGCGAGTGAAGTGGGACATCACTCGAGTGAACTTCCTCTCACTCGAGTGCAAGTGTATTTGACACCAAGGACTTGCCTCTCTGGTTGTTACTCGCGATTCTGGTGCAAGAGTGTGCCTTCTTACTCACGAGTATGTGGTATTCACTCTAGTGCAATGGGATGTGCTCGAGTCCTCCTGATCCTTGAAGATTCTTGTGCTCTCGGGTAAGCACTTCCTGTAATTCACTCTTGGGGACTCGGGTGAGCATCTAGCTACCACTCGAGTGAGTTGTGTTGTGCTCGAGTACAGTGAGCCAATCTAACTACTGCTATTTCCTTTGTGCTCTCGGGTGTGCACTCGCTGTCTTTCGCTCTCTGGTACCCGAATGTAGACCGTACCATCACTCGAGTGAGGTTTCCTTTACTCGAGTATCCATACAATATCACTCGAGTGAGGCCATCTTCACTCGAGTGTTTCTGTGAGAAATGTCAATATTGTGCTTTCAAAAGGGGATCTTTGGGGATAGTCTTCCAACCCCTTAGGGCTTATGTTAGAGGTGTTCTTGAGGACTAAAAGAGCAATAATGGTAACCAATTAAGTTTTAAGAAGCTATTGAGAATTGGAATAGAGAAATAACTCTTCGTCCCTAATTATGATTCTAGGATATGATATTTGCCCGATGCGGGAGAGACTGGTGCCAGAGAACGCCCGGAAGGATCAAGGTAGTGACTTTTCTCTCATGCTGTGTATGATGTTTTGGTATGCATAACTTATCATTGAACTATGAATTGCATATGCCATGGTCCATTATGGCATGAGCACTTCAGCGTGAGCCGTTTAGGGAGTGATAGTGGTCATTGTCACACCCTCATTTTATTTTCACCTATTTCAGAGTATTTACGGAAAATGATACGCAGTTCAGTGGGCAACACAGGAATAGCATAAACATACTGATATTATTTGCACGATTATGAAAATTCCCCATAGGGGTTTGTACTTGATAATTACAAATAACATAGCCTCACAGCACTACGTGGGTGTCTAAGTCTATCCCAGTAAAACGGAGACATCTTCCAATCATCGTTCCACCACTACAATCCCCTCGTACGATTCTCTTCTTTGTTCTCAGCATACGTTTTGTCTTCTCCTGTCTAAATTGTTGGTAGGGAAGGGTGAGATTCAGGGGAATCTCAGTAGGAAAGCAATACCAATATGCATGCAAGATAAGTGCCTAATGTATGACATGCTTGCATTACTTAACTCATGCTCACACAATAACATATCTGCGTGCTCAATGTTTCAATCAACATACGTATGGCCATAGCATAAACAAAAACAGAGCTTCAATTATTCATATATGTTTCACATAATCAAGCAAAGCAATAACATGCATCAATACACTAACACAAATATCAAATACATGCAGGGGAGGTAAGTTCCCTAACTTAATCGCCCTTCCCTGATCTTCTAATAACATGCCTCAATTTGCGTGCCAATACCTCGGGTTCTCTACTTGGTCCTAGAACGTCAAATGTACAGTTTAGACACTTCCATAGTGTTTCTGGTGGTTATATTAGTCTATGGTGAAATTTTACCAAAATGCCCTCGGGACCCTAGCTCTGCCCCGTCGTACCCGGCCCGATGGCACGTATTTCAAAAATTTTG
This sequence comes from Inga laurina, assembly GCA_963855925.1. NCBI lineage: Eukaryota > Viridiplantae > Streptophyta > Magnoliopsida > Fabales > Fabaceae > Inga > Inga laurina. Next base: position 12,845,292 of record OY979710.1, read on the forward strand.
ACTAAGGCTATGCTGACTTATTTTCGCCCAAGGAATCCATTTCCAGGCTCAAAATCACCAAATTCAGTGTCAAATTACGAAAATACCCTTGACAGCCCCAATTTAGGGATTTCGGTGGCGTTTTCGTAATTATGCTTTTTCGGCCTCTATCGAAAAAATGCCCAACTGTAACCCCACCTATTTTTTCCCACTGAGTGCAATGGAACCATTTATTTCATGTAAATTCAACTCCTTCCCTCAGATATGTGCTGGCCAAAATATTGGTCAAAAATTGGAAAAATGGAGTTTTGTGTTTTAGCTTCTAAAACTTGTACTTTTCCACTTCTAATCCTTTATTAACTTAAATAAACATTTCTTAATCATGATTCAAAGAAATTTGGGTAGCATAACCCCTTAGGGTTATAGTTTTCCAAATTTACAAAGTTGACAAAAATCACTAAAACCAAACAGAAACCTCAACAACAACACTATACTAGTTTAGATCTAAGGTTTGTGAGGTTACCTTTTGAGATCTTGAATCCTCTCTCTCTAGGAATCTCCTCTCTCTCTTCTTGAGCTAAGAATGGTGTCTTCAAGATCATGGATGCATGAAGAATCACGGTTTAGAGAAGGATCTAAGACAAAATCACAAGAAAAGCCTAAGAAATCACTCTTACCTTAAACTTCTTCTTCTTCCTTCTCTCTAGAACTTGAGAGCTCTCTCTCTCTCTTCTCTTCTCTTCTTATGTTGGATGAAAATGAGGAAGGAGAAAATGTGTGTGTGAAGGGGAAGGGAAGATGTTTTATTAACTTAGTCATCTTTCTTCCTAGCCATAGATCTAATCAAGGGTTGACATTTCAACACCTATCATGCACACCATCCCTCCAACCATACCTCCCACCATACCTTCTTACTTTATGCCATACCCCTTCATCATGCCTTCTACTTTATGCCATACTCCATCATTTAGTTTCAATTGGATTGGGACTAGATTCCCTTCTACAAACCATCCCCCTTCTCTTTACTCTAACCAAACCCATTTCTTCTCTCTAATTTCACAATTCTTGATTTATTCCATCAAGAATAATCCACTTATGCATTTTCCTTTATTTTCCTTGATTAATTGAGATTAACTCCAATTAATTGGGAAAATAATTAATCTTGGAATAAATTGGCAAAATTATGATTTTGCTATCACCTTTATAATTTAATTCCTTTCTTGAATCAATTTGCCTATTTTCTTATGAACCTGAATGTTTCAAAATTCATAAGATCCAAATTTCATAAATATTCACCATTTTATTGAATTATTCAAATAATTACAATATATTTTTGGTGAATAAAATTTGGGATGTTACAGTCATCTCTAGTTCGATCGTTGAATTGCCGTCGCAATCGACATTGATCTTTGTGAATCTGACTCGTGGGGCGGCATTTGTGAATCCAGCCTTGGGCTGTGTGTATCTTGCCAGTGTGGCATGCATTATGAAATGCTTTATATGAATCTCAGCCGTGGTGAAATATATTGTATGGATTGTGTTGTGCAATGCAGCATGAGCAATCGTAAGGGATGACGTGTGTCATACTAACCATTGCCATTGTAGTTGCTTGTGTGGATAATGATTTACTTTCATGCCTTATTGTTATGCATATTATGAGTGATTTGACACTACGGGGATTCTTTAGAATCTCACTCTCCTAAAAACCATGTTTTAGACAGGGCAGAAGGATCGAAAGGCAAACGGGTGACGAAGAGTGGGTAGAGCTCCGTGTTAGGAGTTCCTTTTTGGTTATTGGTCATCATTGTATATTATTGGATATTTTGTGGGAAGTATATGTATATATTTGGATTTGTGATGTAGTTTTATGTAATTCCCAAGTAAAGGGTATGAATTATGGGTTGTGTGCCTTTGTATAAACCTTTATTAATGAATGGAACCTGAGTGTGTCGGGAATTTGCATTATACTATGATATTTGTAAATGGAATCAACCTGTGCAGGCCATTTATGTATTTGTATTGTGAATATGAGACCATTGCTGAACAAGTTTAGAAAGGTTTTTGCAAATCCAGTTTTGGGCAAAAGATTATTTCAATAAGCCCAAATCATTTATGGTCTCTAATTTCACACTTAATTACGTATTTATGAAATTAATCTTGGCCTGTGGTGGAAGGGGGTTACACTGGAGCACACGTGGAAAGAACAAGTGTAGGGAACTTACCTTTCCTGTATGTATTTGATATTGGTGTTAGTGTTTTGATGCATGTATTGCTTTGCATGATTATGTGTAACATATATGAATGTTTGAAGCTATGTTCTGTGTATGCTATGGCTATAAGTATGTTGTTTGAAGCATTGAGCTTACAAATATGTCATTGTGTGAGCATGAGTTTTGTAATGCAAGCATGTCATGCATTAAACATATCTTGCATGCATATTGGTATTGTTTTCCTATTGAGATTCTCTCGAATCTCACCCTCCCCTACTAACCTTTCAGACAGGGTAGTGGATCTAGGATGAAGAAGGCAACCAAGGGCGGCAAGGACTTCCTTTTGAGTTATTTGAGTTGATAGTTAGTTATTGTTGTAGTTGGGATAATTGTATATGATATGATGTATACTTAAGTATGTATTTGGATTTGGAATGTGTATTTGAGATGACCGTGTAATTCCCTATTTGGAAATTGTATTGGGCGAATGTGCTCTATAAAGCTTGAATTAATAAAGGGAACCCGGGGTGGCCGGGATTATTATGTTGTGCACTATGATATGTTATGAATGTGATTTATCTTCGTGTGGTAGTTGTATTCAAAATGTGAATATGAGACTAGGTTATTTGTATTTTGAAATGTATTTGTGAAAACCCTGTCTGGTAGATGGGATTGTAAATAAGCTTTGATTATTATTGGTCTCTATTTCATTTTGATCATGTATTTCGGATATAATTACGGTAGGGGGTTACACTTACAATGTGTATCACAAAGCCTCTATTTGTGGGCCTCCAACCTCAACAAAGAGTTACATAGAATGAATACAATATGAATTCACATAAGTGTAAAATATGTAACATTTGAGTTATGAGAATAAAAACCAAAGACTATTCATTGGAGACGTTATGGAGTAGGATATGAAAGGCCAAAAGTTGGGAGTTTTTGAACATTCACTTTATCTAATAATTTTACAACATAATGCTAATTCTTTTATATATAGATGAGACTTAGGCTCTATTTTTTTTTTTGCTATCGAAGGAACTCACACACCTATCATATTCATAGAGTGTCAAACTCTTAACCTTAGGAGGTACTTGGTGTAACCCTTACCGTAATTATATCTGAAATACACAATTAAAGTGAAATAGAGACCAATAAGAAACTAAACTACATTTTACAAACCCATATACCAGACGGGATTTTCATAAATACCTTTCGAAATCATTCATAACCTGGTCTCATATTCACATTTCGAATACAATTACTACACAAAGATAAATCACATTTAAATATATCAGAGTACGCAATTGTAATAAGTCCGGCAATTCCGGATTCCATTTATTAACTCAAGCTTCATAGGGCGCATTAGCCCATACAAGCCCTCATATGGGGATTACACAACAAATCTCAATACAAATAATTGAATCTACATCCACATGTATTCATCCAAATAACCAAATACAATTATCCAAATATAAATCCCAACTAAGATAACCAACTACCAACTTCAATCCCGAAGAAGCCTTCATCGCCCTTAGCTACTCGCTATATCCTTGATCTACTACCCTGTCTGAAAGGTTAGTAGGGGAGGGTGAGATTCGAGAGAATCTCAGTAGGATAACAATATCAATATGCATGTACGATAAATATTTAATGCATGACATGCTTGCATCACACAACTCATAATAACACAATGACAATTTGCAAGATCAATGCTTCGAACAATATACCTATGGCCATAGCATAAATTGAAACATAGCTTCAAATTACACACAATTATGCAAAGCTAAGACATGCATCAACACATTAACACATATATCAAATATAAGCAGAAGAGATATGTTTTCTACACCCTTTCCACGTAAGCTCCAGCACAGCTGCTCACGAACAAAACAAACCCCGAACCACGATCAGGGCGACTATCCAACCCTATAACCAAAATCATGGACATAGGGTTAATCCCTTTTCCAATTCCTCAACATACAAACACTTTATGTTGGTTATCATTTATGACCTTTAGGTGGCTAATCAAAGCCCAAACATATGCCTAAAGGCTTGGGAAACACTTGACCAAAGATCACCTTTTTAAAAGTCCAAATGCTGATTTTTGGGGGTGGGCCGCGGCCCACAATCCTTGGGCTGCGGCCTAAAACTGCCTAGAAACATTTGGGCTGCTGTCCAAAACTGCTCAGCAACGCTCAAAAACATTTGAGCTGTGGCTCAGAATCCATGGGCTGCGGCCCAAAACTGCTCAGCAACGCTCAGAAACATTTGGGCTGCGGCCCAGAAAATCCAGTTTCTTAGCTGAACTTCCAAAAATCATAACTAATTCCAAAAAAATCGAAATAAGGTGATCCCAAAGCCAAATGAAATCTATTCAAGTCCTTTACACAGGAAAAATATTGGCCTTTAACAGAAATCACCACACAAATCCAGATTTACACAAAATCCAACATTGCTCCAAAACAGAATCCAGTTTCGACCTCAAACTTTATGCAAACAGAAATCCCAGTTCACAAAACGAAATGGCACAAATTATATGTCCATTTTGAAGCTTGGGATGTGAACTTTAAGACTGGAAAGTTTCATAATTTTCTGACTTCATTTTCCCAGTCAAAACGTCCACACAACAAGACTTCCCAATACAGACTTACACTGGACAGAATTTCCAGTTTTTCAACAATGATTCCAATGGTTCCCAAATTCATACCAAATACCATTTTCACATAAATTTGCACAAGGAATCCATTGGAAATACCAAATCAACCAAATTCACATTACATTGACATGTTTTGCCAATAATCATAACATGTCATCACAAAACCACAATACCAACTCTACATTACAATCTCTTTCCATTTCAAATTCAAAACCAATTTCAATGATCAAATACCACAACATGGCACCATTTCCAACATAAAACACAATCCAATTCTCCAATCAAAAATCACATGAAAATCAGGGCAAAATTCGAAATTTACAAGGCTTAACCAATAATCACAAAACTTAGGTCAAAATGCTTCAAATACTCACCTCTTCCTTTTTCCCAAACCAATTCTTTGATTCCTCATCTTTCCAATTTTCCTCAAGCCATCAAACAGCACCAATCAGGAATCTAAAACCATAGAGATGAAGCTCTCATCACTATGAACAACATTAATTAAGAGTGTTTGAACATTAGAGGACAAGAACAAGGCCAAAATCTCACGTTTTGATTTCTCTTTCCTCCCTCCCAAGCTTGCATCCATGGAGAACAAGAGAAAGAGAGATGAGATGATGAAATGAAGATGATGTTCAGTTTTTGGGATGCCACAACCGACTAAAAAGTGAGAGGGAGAGAGGAAAATGAAGTTGGACACTTTGACCAATCCAATGGCTCACAACTTGCCATGTGTCAACATCTTGCTCCATCAACCATGAGTTCACATAGGCACATGCACATTAGATTCCACCCTTTGATCTCAACACAAATCAATCCTAACCATTGATCTTGAAGTTACCAATGAGCTTCCTCTTCGGTAACCGATCAATTGGTCGGTAACTTTACCATTTTGCCCCTGATTATGGTAATTCTCATTGAATCACCACCGACACTTCACATCTTTTCATTTAGCCACAATATGCGCCTTCCCTCTATTTTAAGTCAATTTAGAGGTTAATCCATAATTGAACTTAAATATAGGGTTTCGGCATTACTCACAGCACTTACGAATCACATTCGAGTGCTAAATCACATCATAGTCTCCAAAAGGGTTATTTATCACTAACCATATCCACTTTTGGAGTCATTAACCCTTAATCACAATTTGGGATCTTGCTAAACCGGGGCTTAGCAATCCACTAATCTCAGGCTTATTTTCTAAGCTCAAGTCTCAAAATTCGGGGTATTACACTTGGTATCTATTATTTGAGTAAATGGAAAATGTGAAGTCCCATATCAACTGAAGAGGAGATTGAAAGACGCCTTATAAAGATATGGATAGCCCTGTTGACATGTCTTTAAAAAGTGAGGGTAATGGGGGCTCAAAATGAATATTTTCAAGAGCAAGGTGTTGGGATGTTATGAGATGTTACAATTGGTATCATAAGTTGGTTCAGGTAGGACGTTGGGCCCACATATTGATATCTTACTAAAAAAATTCTTATCTTGGATGATTTCAAATTATTAGTTGTTGAACTTTTTGGATTAATCTATAGTTGGGGAACCTCGCTACCTTAGTCCATCAAATGAAGTTTAAACAATATTTGAACCTTTTAGATTAATCTACAATAGGGGGAATCTCGCTACCTAAGTCTTCAAATGAAGTTTAAAAAATATTTAAGATGACTACTAGAAAAATGTAGGTCCACAATGGGGAGAACCTCTCTTTTTACAATAGGAGGAACCTTGCCACCTCTAATTAATTATCGTGGCTGTATACTTAGGGCCTGAACATGAGATCATTAGTTAAGTTGGAATGATCCACAATCAGTCAATCCAATGGCTTGATGGTCATTTAAGGGTAGAGGTACAAATTTAGCAATCTAGTTTTTTTTTTTGCTTTAAGCACCCAGCACAATTATGTTTTGTTGGGTACAAAAGTAGATATAATTATTTTACACCCCAAATTTTATTCACCAAAATAAATTATAATTATATGAAAACATTCAATAAAAAGGAATGGTGAAATTTGGAGAAGGTGAATAGTACTGCTAGTGAGATTTTCTGTGAGGCAGTGAGCTTGTCATGTGATTTTATATGACCAAATGATGAGCAAAAATTATGAGATTTTATAGGGTAAAAGTAGACATCCTAAGATTTAATTTGATAGGTCGTACCACTTAATTATAGCTATATACAAAGAGTTATGAATTTTTGAAATCAGCCTAGAAAAACTGTTGATTTTCTATAATAGAATTTAAAGAAATTAATTTTGGGAATTTTGTGCTTCAAATTGGCAAGAGTCTATATTTTTTCCTTGAAAATAAACTTAATAAAGGTTCTATATCCTTTGGAATTACTCCGATATGATGTCTACAAATTTAGTTATGATTTTTCAAAGTTTGAATAGAAAATCTGTCAGAAAATCTGAAAATGAAAAGAAAATGTTATGGCAAACTTGTAATTTTGCCAATTCAACACAAAATTAATTATTTTCAAATTAATTGAAGTTAAATTCAATTACTTAAGGAAAATAAAGGAGAAAAATATATTTGGAATACTTTGGTCAATTAAATATGAATTTATGGAAAATTTGAGAAAAAATGCGAATTTGACCAAAATTGTGAGTTTACGTGTATACGTAACTTGAACAAGTTGTAAAGTGAATTTTGACCTAAAGGAGGGATCCTTGGGATGCTAGTACATGTAGCAAGAGAGTGAAATATTTGTTGCATGTTAAATAGGCTCAAGGTATCAAGTTACATGAAGTTAGGAATTTATGCCTTAAATGTCAAATTTTGGAATTATGACATAAGCATACACCAAGATGACATAAGCATGGAATTAAAAACATTTCCCATCTTCATCCTCTTTTTGTTTCCAATGCTAAGTTCAGCTGAAATAGAGAGAGAAGAGTTGAGAGCATTTAGAGAGACAAAGAGAAGAAAACTCGCAAGGTAGGTCGATTTCTTCGGTGAATTCGTACATAATGCGTATAACTCCCATCATAAGCTTCTCTTTCATGTATTTTAATGTTTTTGAAGCTCAAAATCTCTTGTTGAGAAGGCCTAGGGTTTGGTTGCACTAGGGAAAAGCCAGAGGGTGCTTGAGGTAACTTCCAAACCTTTGAATATTGATTGTTCTGGTGCTGTGGTCGATGTAAACGGTGAAATTTCGCCAGATTATCTTTATTTGTGAAAATGAAAAATGGGTTGTTGGAATTTTTATGTTGCCAAAATTGGTACTAAATGGTAGTTGTAGCCTAATTATATAGTTAACAAAGTGGTTAAGAGTAGGAAGAAACACGTCTAGCGATAGCCCTTAATCATTTAATAGTACATCTCAGTGATGATGCAGCGGTTCTCACTCACTTCTTACTGTACTTGAGCCATACAGTGCGTTACTTGTAGGCAATGACCTAGCATTAGCACAATTTCTTCGTTGATCCATGTTCATAAGAGATTCAATAGGGTTTTACGTTGGCTTTAGGGGCCTAACACAACCCTCCTCTTTTACTTGGTCTTGGGACTGGCTATAAATTAGGCGAAGTCAATTGTAGTAGCAATATTTAGACAATTTTTTAATGTTTTTTTTTAAATTTTCCAATAATAATAATAATAATAATAATAATATATTTACACACACATAGCCATATATTTAAAACAATTATTTTAAGGAGGTATTTCATTTGCTTCTCTTTTTTTGTAGAAACTTGGTACTTCTTTTAATTTATTAATTTATTATATATTCTTTAACTAAATAAAAATTAAGCTACAACTTTCTCTAAGTGCTTATAAAAATAAGGATGTTACACTTTACGCCTTGGGGTCAAATGCAAAATATTTATAACAAAGAATTGTAGTATAATGCAACACTTGAGTCATTCTCTTGAGGAGCCATTATTGAGCCACCTAAGTGAACATAGTATCTAAAATGCAAGAAAACATGGGTTGGTTTTAAAAATCATTTTTTCAACTACAACTACTTGGATGCAATAAAATGAAATCCTAAACTACTATTTTTGGTATTTTCTTTGTAAAATGGAATAGTTAATGTAAATAGGCATGAAATGTATAATAGGTGCTCTTGGAAGTGGAGTAGTGGCTATCATAGTTCAATTAGATGTAGGAGAAAATTTTCACCAAGTCTTGATGAAAAACCTAGTGTTATCAAAATCGGATCGGACCGACGCACTGGTGGTCCAACCAGTCTGGTCTACCAAGTTTGATCGGTTCAACGTTTTTAAAATTAAAAAAAAATAAATTAATTCATTTTTTTTAAAAAACATTATTTAGAATTTCATATAAATAACCCTAAAATCTTCACTTCCTTATCGATCTAGCCTAGGTTAGCTTCGATTTGACTCACTGACCCTTGACCTAGTACTTCAACTAGTTCAGTCACTAGTTTGAGTTTAATAACCTTGGAAAAACCCCAAGGAAATGCTTGGGTCTAGTATTCCTAATAATTCAATTAGATGTAGGAGAAAAATTTCACTAAGTTTTGATGAAAAACCCTAAGCAAATTCTTGGGTATAGTATTCTTAATTATTAATCACTCCTATTAACATAGCTAGCAATCACCTCTTAAGGCACTATTAAAGTGCACTTAGTGTGTGAGTAGGAATAGATTAATGCAATTGCTTCCTCTTGATATGAATTCAATAACATGACACTCAATTAATCCAGTTCAATCATATTATCTAACAATAACACATAGAAAGCACAATATCATTGAATCAATAAGGAAAATACATACATATAAATCGAACAAGCTATAAAAATTCAATCCACTAAGTTATCCAAACAGATAAACTAAGTCTCAACAATATAAAGCAACATTTTTAAAACTAGGAAATCCAAAATACATGTAGAGAAAATATATTGAACAAAAAAACATCCTTATTTAAGCTCTGAAACTCAAACTATTATCCATCCCCAAGAAGCAAAATGAGCTCAGCAACACATGATTTCAGATTTTGCTCTAATGAGCTTTGATCCTACGGCCATAGCACAAGAGGTGAAGATGGACATGGTGATGATGCTGGATGAGAAGGAAGTAGACGATGGTGGAGATAACTGGAGGTGGTGAGTGAAAGAGAGATCGATGATGGTGATGTGGGAGTATGTCGATGATAACTTTTGATAATGGTGAACTGAGGGTGGACAGCGAGAGAGCATCAAAAGTGATGAGAAAGGAAGTTGTTGATGGTGGTAGTGTTGTCCGTCTCCTTCCCTCCTTTATGTTTTCTTTGATTATGTTTTCTTCCCTCTGCTCTCTGTGTCGGTTGCTTCTCCTCAATAACAAGACCCAATCACTGACCTAATTTCCTTCAAAATAAAATGATGCAGTTTTGCCAATTAGTCCTTGCTAGACATTTCTCAATTCGAGGTCCTTTTTTGACATTAATTCTGATCCTTAGTTGGCATTTTTCAAATTTGCCAAATTTCTTCCAAAGTTCATACAATGCTAAATTAAGAACAAGGTAGTATCAAAAGTCCAAGAAATTAATTGCATAGATAAATTAACAATTTATTACTATTTTACCCCTAGTTAGGATTAATTCAATACAAATGTCCCTTTCTCAAATTAGTGCTTAATTATACAATGATGGCTTAGGAAGTGCATGAAAATCCTCAAATTAACTGTAAAAAGCATATCAAAATATGGTTTGATAACTTCTTCCTAAGTTTGGGAAGAGTGTGTTGTTGGCAAACAATCATTTTCTCAATTTCCTTAAGAAAAATCATGGAGAGCAAAAGAAGTCCTAGAGTTGATTCATTTTGACAATTGTGGACCTACTACACAAACTTCCAATGGTAGTAAAAAGTATTTTATTACATTTATTGATGATTTGGTTAGAAAAATTGAATATATTTTTAGCAGGAGAAAAATGAAGCCTTTAATAAATTTAAAAGCTTTAAAGCTCAAGTTCAAAATGAAGATCCACATATCATGGTGGAAAATTGCTCAAATGAGCAATTTGGAATTTGAGGAGAGGTTACAATTGCTTATACGCCACAACAAAATAGTGTATCAGAAAGGAAGAACAGAACCATGCATGCTAAACAAGGTGAGAAGCTTGCTAGGAAAAAATAAAGGTTCTAAAGAGTTTTTATCTTGAAGCTGTAAATTGAATTATTCATGTCTTGAAAAGAAGTTCTACTTTTGCTATTCAAAACATGACTCCACAAAAAGCTTGGAGTGGACAAAGGCCTTTTGTAGATCTCTTTAGAATTTTTGGTTGCATTGTAGATGCTCATGTTCCATATGAGAAAAGAAATAAGCTTGATGGTAAGGATGGAAAATGCATTTTTCTGGGTGTAAGTGAACAATATAAAGTTTATAAATTATTTAATCCAGTAACCAATAAAATTATGATTAGCATAGATGTTATCTTTTTCTGAGCATACCAAGATTGTTGAATTCTAAACCAAAGGTGGAGTTAGTATGTGCAATTCTTGTGTGAATTTAGTTTGCCACGTCATATGTGATATAATTAGTTAAAATACAACAATTCAATTAATATTAATTCTAGTTGGCTACTTATATGATTAACATTTTTATTTTTCTTAAACATTCAAATCGTTTAGTTAAGATTTCACAAATAAAGAAAAAAACATTGTGAAATCTTTTAATTTTTTTAATGTACCAACTAATGTTTAAGAGGTGTCAAATCAACTCATGAATTGTTATATTTTAATTTGTTAGACTATAAATAACATGAGGAACTCGATTGATACAATAATTTATAGAGTTGATATAAACATTTGCACATTCCCTTCATTTATAAAAGATTGAATAAATTTCCCCTCCACAATTTTTACAAATTCCCTCCTTATTTGAGCAGGTTTTTTTTGCCAATTCCCACTTCTCCTTAATTTCTAGGGTTCTCTCATTCCATCGCAGATCTGCCCTGTGTCTCATTCTTCCTCTTAGTTACATGTTCGGCCTCACAAAGTCACCGACTTCTCCTCTCTTTATCGGCTATCGCAGCTCTCCTCTCTCTCAGAGTCATAGAGTTATTGTCTTCTCCCTTCTCTATTAGCCGCTGTGAAATTCCTCTCTCAAACTCTCTCTTCATCGGCTAGTTTGTTGATTTCTTCTTGCGATTTGATTCTCTGCTTCTTCTCTCTTGAATGTTGTGTGCATCCCATTTAGGTTCTTGTAGGTTATTTCATATACACAACAATAAGCTACATATCTTGCTTTTGCAACACTACTACAAATGGAAAGGTGCAAATCAAGTGACAAAGGGATTTAGATCTAAATATATTCTAAACTGTTAATGACTATCCCTTTTTTTTCAAAAAAATAAAATTAAAAGGGGATGCTTAATAGGGAAGAGAACGGCACTGTAATGCAGAGCATCATGGTCATGGGCTCCATAAAGCATCCCTCAACAGATAAAGTGAGAGCTCTCGTGACTTCATTCTCAGAAACACCTTTCCTTGTTTCGTTGTTTCTATCTTACACTACTAGAAACTTCTCTATGAAATTCTCTCTCTGTATATATCTTAAATTCATGATTCAACTATTGTGGTAGATAAGTAATCTACTTTTAGGATTGTTGATTTGAGGCCCCCAATAGAAAAAAAAATTCTTGTTGATCAAGTGATTAAATTATACAAGAACCCTAGCTCTTTATTCTGATTATGTTTTCCTGTAACAAATAGGATCAGAAGGTACATGAGGCAATCTTTAAAGCTTTAGACTTGTCAATGTCTATTTGCCAAACTCATGTTCTGAGAAGCTTTGTATTATTTTTCTGTCTCAATTTGCTTTATGGTTTTTGTCATGGCGCTAATGTCCTTTTTATTTTGTGGTGTTGCTACTGAGTCTAATTTGGAGGAGTAGACTACAAGAACAAAAGTCTATGATGTATTGAAAGAACCTATATGTCTAAATAAATTATATCTATTCGAAAAGAATTGATATTTGATTGATTCTATAAGCTTCCAAATATTTAGCTCACAACTATCATATGCTGCACAGGTTCGGATTGTGATGGTGGGAAAATACACCAGCCTTTTAGATGCTTATCTTTATGTTTTAAAGGTATATTGTTCAATATTGATTTGCCATGCCTACTAGTAATGGTAATCAATTTCCATTTACTTTGGAATTCTTTACAACTTGTGATTTTAGTACTTCATTTCATAAAGCATCATGAGTTTCTCCATTAAAGTATTATATTCTCAATTTGTACTTAATTTCTTGCAATGTTTATAGGTATTAATAGAAACATTATTCTTCATCAAGTAGTTTTGTGTAGTTATAAATGTTTTTCACAAAACTGAAGTAAATTTATCACTTGGTCAGGTGGAGTTAGAGATAAAAGAAGGGTACTTCAGTGGGATATTAATCTATTTCTCTTTTATGTCATTTATTTTTCTGAGAATTTTTTAACTGTGAATTTTTCTGTAGAGGCAATCATTTCAAAATTTAGATTATTGAATTCTTTAGTTATTGTAGTCTTTCTAAACTTTTAACTTACCAAAGAATGAAGGAGATTGAAGGTCAAGGGTAGAGAAGAGAAATTTATTTTAGACATGATCATTAGTTTAGTTACTTCTTTCAAGAATATGCTTGGATTGATGAGATAAAATGAGAAGGAATGAGGAAAATTGTGTCTTCTAATTCAAACACATAAAAAAGTAAGAAAGAAAAAAGAAAAACCATTTTCCTTCTTTTTTCCTCCATCCAAACATGTGTATTATATGCAAAATAGTGCAACAAATATGTGAATTAAAGGGAGAATTCAAATGAATTAGCGGAAATAAGTTTTAACTTTTGATCCCATACTATTATTTATTGTATGGCCTATGGTTTTCTTTGTTATATTTTTTGTTTTGTAATCTAATGTTGGCTAAGTGCTAAATGTTGAATGTTAACTTGTTGATGGTCTCTCAAGTCTCATTTATTTGTTTGAATTTGTTTCCCAATGAAGAGATCTTGGCATGCTGGTCATATGCAAGCTTGTATTTACCACTGCAGTATAGACACTACCGGCCAAGTTAGTTTGGGCATAATTTTGATAAATCCTGACACTTACAAGTCCTCCCAGTCCCTCTTTGATTAATTTTGATGAATTAATGAGTCATCTTAATTTTCTACAGATGGAAGTTGATATAATGCTGTACATTATATCAAGTTTAAGAATATTGAACCAGTAATTAGATTCACTTGGAAACAAGTCTGTGAAGGTATTCATTATTCCTTGGTTTGGCTTAGTGTGTTCTATTGAAATTGTTGTTGTAATTAGCATTGTATTGAATTGCTTGGAAACAAAATTGTTGGATTGTTCTGTTAAGTGTCATTATACCTTTTGTTTTTTGGATTAAGTGTTAGGTTGTAATTTCTACCTCTACAATATTGTACACATGAACTTATTGTTTAGTTTAATTCAACATATATTTTCTATTTGAAAGGCATACGTGTTTCCTTCATTTTGGAAAGGAGGGATTTTGTCTTAAAAGTTCATAGAGTATTAGAATATAAGAATTTGGCTCCAGCTTTATTATCATTGGGGTTGGTCAATTATAACTTTTTTTATGGTTACAAGTAAGAGAACAACAAAATAAAAAAGTTATACAAGTTTCTATTGCTATCTTGAGAATTTTAAGTCGCCATTACAAGTAGTAGAAGAGCATCAAACTATTATTCTCTCATCCCTGTATTATTCCAATTTATTCATTTTCATGCTGTTGGATTTTATATAAGAAGGCATCATGCTACTTTGGATACAACACTTGATTGCGTTTTTTTTTGAAGTTGTAGTCAAACTCTTGGCCATAGGTTTTATGGTATATGTTTTGTCCTTTTTTGTAGCTCCCTTAAACTCAAGAGAGCATCATATGAAAAAAGAAAAAAAATTGTAAACAAAATGGGAGAGCTATTACATAGAGACATTAAATCTCTCTCCCTACTCTACCATCATGAAGTAGTGAGTTGTTAGGCCTTCTCTTCTTGTACTTGGTTTTTGAGGAATGGCTTGTTGATTGCTTGTTATTGTTGTGTTAATTTGAGTGGTCAAACTCATCTTAGTGGTTGTATACCATCCTTTATTTTATATTTATTTATATCTTTTGACTTTTTGTACTCATTATTTTCTTTAATAGGATTATTAAATGAGGATTAAAGCATCTAAAAGTTCTAATACAAATTCTCCAAGTGATGTACAATCAAATTAGCTAGATGAAGAAGAAATGAATGTATATTTGGAGGCTGTAGGTGGTAAGAACAAGAAGGGTCGCATATTTGGCTTAGGATATGAGGCTAAAGATATTGATTCCTTATCTTATTCTTATAAGTCTTTTCCTCCTTCCATCAACATAATGCTCTAACCTGATATTGAAAATGTTGTCATAGAGCTTAGACATGAGAATCATAATCTTAAGCAACAGAATGAAATTACCCTAACTAGGTTGGAAGCACTTGAGCAAAAACTCTCTGGGGCTGTCAACAATTCAAACCATGAAGCTCATAACGCTGATGATAGCCTACCATAAGATAGGGTGGTTACTAGGTTGTTTGACTACATTAAATATTTGTCTGGTTTGTTTGATATATTATATACATTTTTACTTTAGTACTTTTGTTGCTTTGCAATTGTTAACTTACTATCATTTTAGAATTTGGTTTGAATTTGATTTTATTTGCAACCAATTTAATTCCACTTTCAGTTCTTTAACCATTATAGGTTATTAAGGTTGACTTACCATTAAATTGAAAATAACAAAAACAATTTAATTGGAAAGAAAAAAATAAGAAAAGCTTAGAGAAGGATTTGTGATTGAAATTCCGTCACAAAATTAAATTATGTTTTTTTAAAAAGATTTCACTTTGTAATGGATTAGCGATGGAAATTCTGTTGCTAATCCGTATCAAAAATTAGTGACAAAATTAAATTATTTTTTAAAAAGGATTTCACTTTGGGATAGATTAGGGACATAAATTTTGTCGTTAATCCTGGACAAATTAACGACCAAAATTCCGTCGCTAATCCGTCTCAAAAATTAGTCACGGACTTTCCGTCACTAATACGTCACATATTAGAGACGGAAATTATGTCGCTAATCTATCTCTAATTTAGCAACGGAATTTAAATTTCTGACGCTAACAGAATTAGTAACGCCCTTTTTAGGGATGGAATATTTTCCGTCGCTAATCCGCCGCTAACAGATTAGCGACAAAAATTCCGTCACTAATAGTTTTATAGATGAAATTTCCGTCAATAAATTCTATCTCTAATACCCTTTTTTTGTAGTGTAAACTGAAATGACCTTATATGGGCTAAAACAAGCACTATAAGCTTGGTATAGTTGTATAAATGACCATATATGTTGGAAAATAGCCTAGTCCACCCTTGGTGGATTGGGCCCAAGCCCAATAGATCAGGGTTGAAGTATAAATAATATAAATGCTTGGGTGGATATATATAATATTTCCCAAACCATTATGAGTCATATTGTTTTAACCTAAAGAATATGACTCTATAAGTGGTATTTCTTCACCAAAACAATATGTCTCTCAATCGAAAGGATATCTTGTCTCTCTGATGGAAGGACATGTTAGTAGAAGAGGAAGGGGTGCATAGAACCCTATAAATAGTCATAAAGGGATTCAGTTGAGGTACACTAGAAATAACATACAGATACTCTGTCAAACTGACTCCTTATTCCCTCTACTATATTACTCTCTTCTTTTTCCTGTAGTGGTGTATTTGTTGTGCATCATAATCACTTCCGTAAATGTGATCCAATTAACGTGGGTATAAGAGATAAATAGTCGCACTCCAGGTACGCCCAATAATTCTTACTTGGTATCAGATCTAGGTTAAATCATTGTCTGTATACTTGCTCTAGTGAAGTGGCGTCCATAGTTACAGAGGCATGTATTTATCAATGGTTTTTCCAATGCATATACTTGTTTATGTGATGGGTTAGTCACTGTATAAATATATATATATATATATATTTCTTCCTCTGTGCATTTTTTTTCCTTTCATAAGTTGGAAAGAAAGTATGTTGGTGTTTGTGTGAGTATATATACATATATATGGTTCTTTATTTTTCCTGACCTATGTGATATGTGGGGGTCGGCATTTTTTTATTCTTTCTTTAGATATAATCATATGCAAATAAAGAAAAAAAATCAAATAAATGAAACAGAGACAACCGCAGATCGCACGTACATGCATATATATATATATATATATATATATATATAGTTTTAGTGCATGTTTATATATATAGTTTTCTCCATTTCCTACTTATATGTGTGTAAATGTAAATAATGGAAGCCTAGAACCATAAAACAAAAGAACTTGGAGAGAGAAAGTATGAAAACCAAGATTTTGTTTTTAGCACTGGGTCATTTTAAAATCAGAGAATTAGGATTTAAAATTAGTTCCATTGTGTAGATCTCAAAAAATAGATAAAAAACGACACCAAGAACGCCCAAAACGGACGTTAGATGGAGGAGATACAGAAGAGAGAAGGTTCTAGGTTAATGGACCTGACCCACTCCTGTAACCGGGTTAGGGTCAACCCGGCTTCAACCTCCTGCCTCCAAAACGACGTCGTTTCAGTGTTTATTAAGAAAATGGTTTTTTGTTTTAAAAGGTGTCTGGGCTGGAGAATTAAAAAAAAAATGATTTTTGGTTTATTTCAGGCCCAACCCGTAGGCCCAAACAGTGAGTCTTGAAACAAAAAAAAGATGACAGAAATTAAAAAAAAGGAATTTTTTTTCACAAAAAAGCCACGTGACATATTCGTTTAACACATGGTGGATACATTTTGACAGATCTCGGCACGTGGAGGCTGATGATCTGGCGCATGTCACCGGATTACTACTGGAAGGTAGCGCGTGGTGTACACGCGCCACTGTGTGCGTGTGTCTTTTCTATTTTTTATTTTAATTTTTTTCTTCTTTCAGTGCGTGGGGGCGTGTGCAGGGTCTGAATGAGACCCGGTTTGTTCCTAAAAATTTTTAAATTCATGATCTTTAATATGATATGCTATTTGAGTAGTTTAGACGCCAATTGGTATATGTTTATGATATTCTAAGTGCATTTATGAATGTTTTAAACCATTTCAAAACTTCTAAAATTCATTTGTTGATTTCAATATTTTTCTATTATATTTAAATGTGTTATAACCATGTTTTCATATATTATAGAGAGAATATTGTCTTATTTATATTATGATGAAGCATGATTTAGTTGATAATTCATTATATTATTATATGTTTTTCGACAAGTGGGAGCTTTTAGGAGTTGTTAATCCTAAAATTTAGAGTTGTAAAAGTGCCTATATATAATTCTTGACCGAATTTTAGTGATATTGCTAATATTTATGTGATGGGAGATACAAATGTATACTGCTGATCATGAATTTAGTACTATTATTATTTTTTCTGTTTAAGAATAATATAAGTACATGACATTGTATACTGTGTTGTGCTATATATATATTGTCGATGATATGTTCAATAGTTTGATTCCCTTAGATAAACATATTGAATGTGAAATAGATTTGTCATAGAATTGAAAATGGCAACTAAGAACATCATTGTTGAGTTAAATAAATGGGACAAATTAAATGGTGACAATTGGGATATCTTGCACCGAAAAGTCCAATATATTTTGGAAGAACAAGTGGCAATGGAACCTCTAACAACAGTTGTAGCATAGCTTGTTGCTGGGAATACGGCCCAACACAGGAGAGACAAAGAGGTTTATGAGGCTTGGAAAAAGAAAAATAGCATTGCAAGAATTACATTGCTAAGTACAATGGCAGATGACCTCATGTGTGAATATGAGAAAAATGAAATTGTGCAAGCCATATGGGCAGTGTTGAAGGACAGGTTTGGGGGTACATCTACCTCTAAGCTTAGACGATTAACTATTAAGTTTGATACATATAAACTTATGCCAAATACTTCCATGGAACAACATCTGAGAGAGATGGCAAATATAATTAGAGAATTGAAGGAAGCTGGGCATACTGTGTTTGATGAACAACAAGTTCAGGCAGTGATAAGATCATTGCCATATAGTTGGGAGCACATGAAGGTTAATCTAACCTATAATGAAGGCATTAAAAATTTTAATGATATGGCTAAACACTTGGAACTTGAGGATGAGTGCTTGGAGGCATACAAGTCCTCTGGCCATGCCTACTACACAGAGGGTACATGTCCTTCTAATGCAAAACCTAATTCCAAGAAGGAGAATAAATTTTAAAAGAATGGAAAGAAGGACAAGACTAAATTTGTAAAAGGCAAAAAGGAATTCAAGAAGAAAGGAAAAAAGGGCGGGAAGAAGAAGAAAAATGACTTAAAGAAGGTCAAATGTTTTGCCTACCAAAAGATGGGTCATTTCGCATGGGATTGCACCGAGGGAAATGATAGTGAAAAAGTACTAGTGAATTATGTAAATTCACATGTTTCCTATGTTTGTAGCACTGTTTTCCTAACAAAAAATATCTGTTTTTCTTGGATTTTAGAATGAGGGATCGAGAATCATATGTAGAATACCATCAGTTGCTTGACAGATGTAAGTGGCTTTATGTAGGCAACAATGCAAAGATTGAAGTTAAAGGCATTGGAACTTGCAAATTAACTTTGCATAGTGGAAAGGCTTTGATCCTTCATGATGAGCTTTATGCTCCTAACATCAGACGGAATTTAGTTTATGTAAAATGTCTTGTAAATTATGATTTGAATGTAAACTTTCATGATAAAGTTGCAGACATATTTTATAATTTTGTATTTTATGATTTAGCTTTCCTTTCAAAGAAGTTCTTTGTAATGGATACTATTGATGATTATAATATACATGATTGCTTTGCTACTTCGTTTGATTCAACTGTTGATATGGCTATTTGGCATGCTAGACTAGGGCATATTAATCAAAATAAAATGATTAAACTAGCAAAAGAAGGTTTGCTAGGATCCATATCCAATATGGAAATGTCCTTGTGTGAAAGTTGTTTAGCAGGTAAGGAAACTAGAAAACCTTTTGGTAAGGGAACCAGATCAGAGCAACCATTGCAATTAATTCATTCTGATATTTGCGGTCCTACGAGTGTGAGGGCAAGGCATGGACTTGGTATTTTATCACTTTTATTGATGACTATTCACGATACAGTCATGTCTATTTGATCTCATATAAGTCTAAGGCTCTTGAGTGCTTTAGACGATATGTAAATGAAGTTGAAAATCAAATGGACAATAAAGTTAAAGTATTATGTACTGATCAATGACGTGAATATTTGTTTGATCAATTTAAAGAGCTTTGTGAAGAAAAAGAGATAATTAGGCAACTAACTATCCTTGGCACTCCGCAACAGAATGGAGTTGCTGAAAAAAGAAATAGAACACTTCTAGACATGGTTAGGTCAATGATGGCATAGAAAAATCTACCAATTTCATATTGGGGTGATGCTTTAATAACTGCTACCTTCATACTTAATCGTGTGCCCTCAAAATCAGTTACTTCAACACCTTATGAGTTATGGACAAAACGCAAGATGGATCTTAGTATCCTTACACTATGGGGGTCAGCTACATACATTCATGATAATTCTCATAAGTATGGAAAGTTAGGTCTTAGAGGAAAGAAATGTATCTTTATAAGGTATTCTGAACAATCCAAAGGATATGTCTTCATAGGCGAAAATGAAGATAGAACAATGACTGAAATTGAATCTAGAGATACTACATTTCTAGAAAATGAATTCCCTAATAGGGGAGACATTGACCGTGTTGTATCTCTTTATGAGACATAGGAACAAACAAGTATAGAACATGTTGGTATGCCTGAATCATCCCAAAATGTCGATCTAAATGGGAGCTTAGAAAGGTCAACGTAAAGACCTAGACAAAAGAAAAGACAAAGACAAGAAGCTCTTACAAAGAAGAGTGACAGGGAAAGTATACCTAAAAGACGCTTCCAAATAGAAAGTGAAGCACTTATTGTTACTCCTAATGGGGATAATAAACCATGTTTTGTACAAGAACCCTTATCAAGTCTTGCTAAAGATGAATGGAAAAAGGCAATGGAAGAAGAAAAGAACTCAATGAAAAAGAATAAAGTTTGGGAATTGGTTGATCTACCGAAAGGGCGAAAAGCCATTGGGAATAAGTGGGTTTTCAAAATTAAAAGAAAAGTGGATGGGTCAATTGATAAGTATAAGGCACGATTAGTTGTAAAGGGGTATACACATCAGGAAGGTATAGATTATGAAGATACCTTTTCACCCGTGGTACGATTTAATTCTATAATAATTATTCTGGCAATAGTAAACAATTTGGATTTAGAATTACATCAAATGGATGTTAAAACTACATTTTTAAATGGTGATCTGGATGAGGAAATCTATATGGAACAACTATTAGGTTTCATTGAAAAAGGAAAAGAGAATACAGTTTGTAAACTTAAAAGGTCTATTTATGGACTTAAGCAATCATCCAGATAGTGGTATTTGAGATTTCATAAAGCAATAACCTCTTATGATTTCAAAATGATTGAAGAAGACTACTGTGTCTACATCAAATGGTTTGAGGGTAATTTTGTTATATTATTCATATATGTAGATGATATACTATTGGCTGGAAATAATTTGAATTCGGTTATAGCTATTAAAGAATAGCTTTCATTGAATTTTGAAATGAAAGACATGGGTGAAGCAGAGTATATACTTGGAGTTAAGATCCAAAGAGATCGTTCAAAAAGAATCCTATATCTTTCACAAGAAAATTACATTAAAAATTTTTTCGAACTAGTCAATATAAGCAATTGCAATTCCTTGGATACCCCAATGGCTTCTGGTGTAACCTTAAGCCATGAGATGTGTCTCAAAACTGAGTTAGATCAAAAGAAAATGATAAAAGTTCCCTATGCTAGTGCTGTGGGTAGTTTAATGTACGCAATGATGTGTAAAAGGCTAGATATCTACTTTGCGATCAGATTGGTAAGTAGGTTCCAATCCAACCCAGGTGAGTGTCACTGGAAAGCTGTAAAAAGGATCATGAGATCCTTAAAAGGCATATTTGATTATGAACTATGCTACGAAGGAAGTGATCTACGCCTGGTTGGATACTCCGATGCTGATTTAGGCAGAGATGAGGAAGAGCGAAGATCGACTTCAGGTTATACTTTCTTACTGAATAATAGCGCTATATGTTGGAGTAGTAAGAAGCAAACATGTATTGCTTTACATTTTATGGAAGCCGAGTTCGTAGCATGCACTGTAGCAGCACAAGAGGCTTTATGGTTGAAAAGGTTCATTGAACATCTTGGATTTGGCAATGAGAGTACGAATCTAGTATTAATGCATTGTGATAACAATGTAGCCATAGCTTATACTAAAGATCCCAAGTATTATAGTAAGACAAAACATATAGACATTAAGTACAATTTTGTAAGAGATTATATAGCACAGAAAATTATTTCTGTACAACATATTTCTACTAGAAGTATGGTTGCTGATCCCCTGACCAAACCATTTGCCAAGGAAACATTTGAAAAACATGTAAGGGCACTTGGTGTGTGCAAAATGTAAAATTTCAGACTTTATGTATTACATTTATGATTGAAGTACTTATCATTATTAGTGTATCTGTCTGTGTGAAAGTATACAATGTCTAGTATGTCGTACAGGCTTGTGAGGTTATCTCTCTCACACGAGCAATCGCCTTTGACACTTAGGAGGGGTGTGCAAAGATGAGACAATTGTGTTCACCAGTAAAGCGCTAGAATGCTGATATGGTAGAGAAGAAACACAAACTATGTCACCTTGACAATAGTGTAGCATATCAAGATGAGATCCATAAACTTGAATATAAGTATGGATCAAATAATGGACATCTACTTCCATGATGCCTGTAGCTAGATAACAAATTCTTCAATATTGACGTCTGAGTAGAACGGAAGAATTTGGGTTTAGATGCTTGGAGTGTCTAGACTTAAGTCTGAATAGTGTTAACAATTGAATGCAAAATGACGTACGCTCTTATGGTATAAGAATAACTTTGTAGCATGTGATTCATATCGCATGTCCTAAAGAATCACAAATGGGGAGCAAGAAGATCCCTGCTTAATTGTTGTGTGAGTCCTAGGAAGTTTCTAATTCTTCCATTGATATCCTTTGACTTTGACAATATCACAGAGGTGTGCTTCAACGTCTGCTACTTTAGCATATGTCCTACGATCATGATAGATGCGATCTATGGTATTATGTTAGGAAAGCTGCTGATATATATTGAAGTGATATCTGGGCGAAAGGAAGATTACTTGAAATATACACAAATATGCTAGTGTCTAAGACAAGTCCTTCATGGTATTATTTTTGATAATTTCATAAGTGTGGATACTATGCATACTAGAAAGGCAATCTGAGTTTTATACTGACTCAAAAGGGATTAGATTAGCCTTATGAAAGTGTATATAAGTGAATCTTGGATATTTAAGGCACAATATTAAAATCAAGCCACACAATGAAGGTTGTCTTGTGCTGGTCTCTATAAAGGAGATTTCTAGTGCATACACCTATATGCAGATGTCATGCCTACACAGTCATGGCAAAAGCACCTAGTATGAAAGAAGAAAGAAAAAGAGACATATCTAATCCATCAAGTATGAGTGGGAGATTTTTGAAAATAGCCTAGTCCACCCTTGGTAGATTGGGCCTAAGCCCAATAGATCAGGGTTAAAGTATAAATAATATAAATGCTTGGGTAGATATATATAATATTTCGCAAACCATTATGAGTCATATTGTTTTAACCTAAAGAATATGACTCTATAAGTGGTATTGTTTCACCAAAACAATATGTCTCTCAATCGAAAGGATATCTTGTCTCTCTGATGGAAGGACATATTAGTAGAAAAGGAAGGGGTGAATAGAACCCTATAAATAGGCGCAAAGGGATTTAGTTGAGGTACACTAGAAATAACATACAGAAACTCTATCAAACTGACTCCTTATTCCCTCTACTATATTACTTTCTTTTTCTTCATGTAGTAGTGTATTTACTGTGCGTCATAATCGCTTCCGTAAATGTGATTTGATTAGCATGGGAACAACAGATAAACGGTTGCACTCCAGGTACGCCCAATAATTCTTACAATATATTTTTAAAGAAGGTTTTCAAAAATGCCCTCATAAACATACTCTTTTCACAAAATTTAGAAAAGATGGAAAAATTCTTGTTGCATCTCTCTATATTGATAATTTAATTTATATCGGAAATGATATAGGCATGAGAGATGCCTTTAATGAGAACACGATACAAGAATTTGAGATGTCATATTTGAGCTTAATGCATTATTTTCTTGGCATTGAAGTTTTGCAATTACCGTTTGGAATTTTTATTTCACAAAAGAAATATGTCCTTGAGATTTTGGACAGATTTAGAATGATGGATTGCAATCCTCTCTGTATCCAATTAAGTGTGACTTGAAATTAGTTAAGAATGATGATGGAAAGAAAGTTAATGCTACTTTCTTCAATTAAATGGTCGAAAGTTTAATGTATCTCATTTCCACAGGGCTTGACATCATACATGGAGTTGGTCTTATAAGTCGATATATGGAAAATCCTACTGAAAATCATCTCTCAGCCGCGAAGAGGATTTTTTGTTATTTGAAAGATACCACTGATTTTTAAATTTTTTATGAGGCTATTCCAAAAGAAAAGTTTTATGGCTTTTTCATAGTGACTATGCTGGACATTTGTATGATAAAAAAAGCACATCAGGCTTGGTTTTTATGACAAGTGATGGAGCTATTTCTTGATCCTCAAAGAAAAAACCAATTGTTACTTTGTCGACTACAAAAGCTGAATTTGTTGCAGCAGCAGCTTGCTCTATACAGTTTGGAAGATTGCTTGAAACACTTCAGAGTCAACAAAAAGGTTCAATGGCAATTTATTATGACAATGTTTTAGCAATTAAAATTTCTAATAAATCCAACTTTGAATGGATGAAGCAAGCATATTGATGTCAGATGTCATTTTCTATGTGACCTTTGCAATGATGGTATCATTGATTTGGTGTTTTGCAAAAGTGAAGAACAACTTGCTGACAAAATGACAAACAACTCAAGCAAGTTTTGTTTGAGAAGCTTAGATAAATGCTTGGAATGTGTTCTATGGAAAGTTTTGTTCAAGGGATGGCCTCACTACTACAAAAAGGGGCTTTAACCTCCCAAATTTGGCACCTTTAACGTCCCAAAACAGGGGGACGTATATACTGGGGGCGTAGTAAGTTGAAACAAACGACGTCCCAAATGATAGGGACGTGTAAAGTCGGACTTTAGGCGTCCCAAATTACAATTTGGGATGCCTAAAGTCCCACGCTGGGGGACTTTAGACCTCCCAATTCTT
Organism: Inga laurina; assembly: GCA_963855925.1. Classification (NCBI taxonomy): domain Eukaryota; kingdom Viridiplantae; phylum Streptophyta; class Magnoliopsida; order Fabales; family Fabaceae; genus Inga; species Inga laurina. The sequence continues at coordinate 12,870,515 of OY979710.1, forward strand.
AATTTGGGATGTCTAAAAGTTAGGTTTTTTTTAACCCTTATTTTACATTCTGTATTACCCAACGAATTCAAACTGCAGAAACAGAATAGAAGATGGATTCATAAACCACATTGTCCGTTACAAACTGGTAAGGACATCCAACACTACAATCTTTACTATAAATACATACAATAACATACTACTACAAACTACAATTTCATACAACCTACTACAATTTCATCCAGCACTACAATTTCATACAACCTACTACTATATATATATCAACAAAAAACAACCAGAAAGTGTCAAAACGCTGTCATCACACAACTACAAACTGATATAAAATAAAAAGTTTACTGCTCTATATGTTGAAGAAGATGTCCAGCCAAAAGATCTCTGATCAAATCAAGGTCTTCACGTAGGTAGGCATCTTCATTATCAAAAATCTGAAAATTAGAAAGTAAGCTTTGATGAAATGAATCTCAAGCAAATGAATTAATTAGCATTTTGATTAGAACACCAAAAATATTATAATTTGAGAATGAAGAAGCGATTACCTTTTCAAAATCGCTAGTAATTCCACTTTGAGTTATGTTATACATATAAAGTATAACATAATATCCGCATTCAGTGTTGCCAGGTTGCCGAGGGCACTTTAAATCAAAGGGATGCAATTGGTTGTTAAAATCAATAAAGGTATGTCTAAAAGAACCGTCAATGAAACAATTAGCTAGGATCGAATGTACTTACTATCGGATAAAACCACTTTGGCTTTTTAACAACTGTACCCTCGCGTGACCCACCTAGGACTCTATATGTTTTACAAGCACTATCATGAAAATCAAAATGAATAGAAATTAGAACTATTCATTTTTGTAAAGAATCAATGAAATACAAACAGAATAACTTACGTGTCGAAGACAGATTTTGTATCTCTGTCTGGCTTTTTACCCAAGGGATCAAACCAATAGACTACGTGGCGGCGGGGACATATAACACACAAACTCCAGTGGTAACTTTAACAACATGTACACATTGAAATGAAGTTAGATGAGAAGACAATTATTTATTAAACTTCTTAAATTGACAAAATGTAAATACGAACCGTTGGACAATGGGTGCTAGATAACAACAAATTTTGGTCTGTCCCATTGCATAGCCGACATAGTGAGTCCTATGCGCCACAGTACAAGTATCCCCTGTCGTATTCGTAGGACATAAGAATCCATACCAATCATGTCTTTCCATGTTTGTGCAGAGAGCGTGGAAGGTGCTATAATAGAATTAAAATAAGGAATGAATTATTGAATGTATGAAATCAAAAAACCACTAAATGAATTCTGTGGGAAAATTGAAAAAAAACTTACCGGACTGCAAATTTCACCCAGTCTGCATCTATCTCCTCCAACCTGATAAACTGCTTCAGATTTGTATTGTCAATCGTGTAGGGATACTCCACTTGGCCCACAATCCCTGCAGGCATCTTCAAGTCAATCTGTTTAACGCCCTTGTAGATCTGTTGCAGCCGTGCTAAGTAGGGCCATTTGCTTGCAGCTTCGTCATCCTTTTAGAACATCAAAAAACAAATTGTTATTATGATGCCAACAGATTTTCAGTAACAGTAAGGGAATTCCTACCATTGGAGGTGTTGCATCTGAACCAATAAGATTGCGAGGCCAAAGGATGAAAGATCCTATCGCTTGACCTAACGTGCCAACCTCTGGATCAGGAACAGGGATGGCTGTACCTTCTTCCCCCTTTCTAACACTCGTCACATTCACCCTACGAAAATCCTCCGGAATTTGCTGATTATGGTGGGTGGTAGCACGAGTGTGAACGAGAGCATCAGCAACAACACGCAATAGTGGATCATCTAAATAGAGGGTGCAAGGGTCTCCCGACACTGGAGTGGGAGAAGGGTCGCCAAGTGGTTGCGCCAGAGGGTTGTAACTTCCTCCGGTGCTAATGAAGGCCGGGGATTCCTGAGTTCTATGCTCGTCCCTTGCCCTTTGTGCTTCAAACATCTTTGCCATTTCAAGTTGAAGCTCTGGCAACAGCTCTTGTCGGAGATTGTCGCGAAGGTTGGCCTCGATCTCTCGTTTGAGCTCCTCTTGAATCTTGGCCACAACGTCCTTACTAGGTCCAGCTTGTGACGAATAACGTGGTTCTCGTCCAAAATACCTCGCGGAACTAACTCCTCGTGTCTCTCCTCGAACACGACCAAGGTCATCTGCCTTCCCAATAGCCGTTGACAAGATGTCCATCCGTTTACTTGGATTGAATGAACCTTGGCTACTCTGCTCATCCAGTTCATCCTGTAGCATGCAGTTTATCGTAAATGTATCGAAACCACTCGCGATATGTAAAAAATTAGGTACGTATGGTATAACTACTTACAATCCTCACAGCAACCTCAGCAACAGTCGGATTTATGTACTTCCCAGCCTTAATCCTCCCTGCTTTCCATTTTTTGTGACGTGGAGGAGGTGCCGGTGGCTCGATAACAACGCTAGGATCAGATTCCGCTGCTTCCTTTATTTTCTCTAACTCTTCTGCCATCATTTGCTGCTCAAGCTTCCGATATCCACCGCGAGACATGAAATGTTGATATTTATTTTCTGCTTGCCTCTGGGCATTTGCTGCACTTAATTTCTATGAATGAAAAACAACAAAAAATAAATCAACAATATAAAGTATATGAAAATTACAAGTTATATATCATGATGATAGAAATCTTACCAAAAACTCAGGATCTGCTCGTGATGCCGCAAACAACCTCTAGTCCTCTGGAGACAAATACGTATACTGTGCACATGGATCCTTACCCATAAGGGCCCCTCGAATGTAATGCGCTGTTAGCTTGTTCTTGAAACCTTTCCAACGTACACGAACCTCATCCATCCAGTGCCTATACATATTTGTGGTGTCTGGGACATCATATGTTTGCTGCAAGGTAAAACATAAGATTATTATATTTCAAACAATAAGAACAAAGCTACAATGCATCAAAACTTACATACCAAAAGTTGCTGCCAAATCATGTTTTTCGTTTTTGGGGGAACCAATCTTCAATTATCGTAGGTAATGCGTACTTTGCTTCGAGCCAAAAGTCCTATGTAGCTAATGAAGTGGTCTTCCTCAGGACCAACTGGATTCAGATTGTCATCGAAGTCTTATGCAGCCTCTCCTGTTGATGTTCATGACGTGCAACCAATGCTCCCATCTTTGTACAGCCTCTAACCCTCCTTCTTGCAGGGGGTTCAACTCTAGGCCTTTCGTCATTGCTAGAGCTTTCGTCATCTCTACGCCTCTTGTCATCACTAGAGTTGTTCATATTCCTATTAACACATAAAAAGCGACATCAGAAACGTAAATAAATTGCAATGAAAATGAAATATACTAAGTGGGAAGTAAAACAGAAAAAACACAGTTCTCGTTTATAAATTAAGGTCTTACTCTATATTGTTTCCCATAGTCCTTCACCATGGTCATTTCTTACAGCATATTCGTCATCATCTACCAATTCTACTTCATTTGTTCGAGGTGTAGTTGTTGTGAAAGGTGGTGTGTCATCAAGGTTGAAGGTCAGATCACCATACTTCTGTTTTTTACTTTTAAGGACAATGGACATGTTTTTGCTGGCAGGATCGGTGACATAAAACACTTGTTTCGCCTGGCTTGCTAAAATGAAGGGCTCGTCTCTATAGCCAACTCTTCAAAGATCGACTGAGACAAATCCAAATTGTTTATCTATTACCACGGCATTATTGCTAACCCACTTACATTTAAATAAAGCAACTTTGAACTTGTTGTATGTCATCTCCCATATTTCTTCTATAACTCCATAATAGGCCATAGACGCTAATATGGGGTTTTTGTCTCTCGAACTGGAAAAGTGCATAGATTCAGCTTCTACCATGACCCCACTATTTTGCATGGTACTTCTGTCATCTTGCTCTTTGGTATAGAAAGAATAGCCATTTATATCATAACCGGTCCACGTAATAACCTGAAACGAAGGCCCCCAAGCTAGCCACTCGATTGTCTCAGACACACCGATCTCGTGCAAAACCTTTTCCTCGAACCACTGCATGAATGTCTTGTTTTGCTCAATAGCAATATGCATGTCATTCTTCCTTGGATTCTTGTTCTTCAAAGTGTTTCTGTGTTCATTTATGTAAGGTTGAACTTCTTCCATATTATTCAGGATATACAAGTGGGCTTGCAACACCTCTTCACGAGGAACATTCTTCACTTTCAGTCCTCGTGTTCCCTTGCTTCTCCCTTCTTCATGCCGAGATTGTTCCTTCTTCCCTGACATATAATCTTTGCAAAACTCCATAGCCTCCTCAACTACATATCTTTCTACTATTGAGGCTTCTGGTCGATAAGGATTTTTAGAATACCCTTTTAAGATCTTCATGTATCGCTCGAAAGGGTACATCCACCTCAGGTAAACTGGACCGCATAGCCTTACCTCTCTCACCAAATGAACTACCAAATGCACCATTATATCAAAAAATGAAGGAGGAAAGTGCATATCTAGTTGTGACAAAATAATGTAACCCTCATTTTCTAGTTCATCCAACTTTTCAGTGTCAATGACTTTGTTACAGATAGCATTGAAGAAAACGCACAATCTTGTCACTGTGGTTCGTACTTCATCTTTCATTTTGCCTCTAATAGCTACCGGTAATAGTTGTTGCATCAACACATGATAATCATGGGACTTCATTCCCACTAACTTCAAATCATCCATTGAGACACATCTTCTCACATTCGAGGAATACCCTTGCGGCACCTTCATTTCATGCAAACACCCACACAAACTTCTTTTCTCTGCTTTTGATAGTGTATGCGCTGCTGGCTCCATGTATGCCCTCCTACCATCATCTCTTAGTTGTGGATGTAACCGTTCTCTTATTCCCATATCGACAAGGTCTAATCTCGCATTAATCCCATCCTTAGTCTTCCCTGGTATGTGTAAAAGCGTACTGATAAGGCTATCACAAACATTCTTCTCCACATGCATCACATCAATACTGTGTCTCACGTCAAGCGAACGCCAATATGGAAGATCAAAGAAAATGGATCTCTTCTTCCATATGTTCTTCTCACCCGCAACCCTCTGATTCTTACCAAAAGTGACATGGATACGTTCCACTCGACTGTAGACTTCCTCTCCGGTTAGTGACTTTGGAGCCATTCCATGCTCCGGTAAGCCGTTAAATCGCTTTCTTAGCCTACGATACGGGTGGAACCGATGAAGAAACCTCCTGTGGCCAAGGTAGACAGTTTTTCTTCCATGCTTTAGTTGTTGGAAGTGTGTGTCTGCTTCACATATTAGGCATGCTTTGTGTCCCTTCACGCTGTACCCTGACAAGTTTTCGTACGCAGGGAAGTCGTTTATCGTTGTGAAAATCATTGCACGTAGCTTGAAAGACTCCTTCTTATAAGCATCAAACACATCTACGCCTTCCTCCCACAACTTCTTCAAGTCCTCAATCAAAGGCGCCAAATAGACATCAATATCGTTCCCTAGCTGTTTTGGTCCAGAAATCATCATAGATAGCATCATATACTTACGTTTCATACATAGCCAGGGAGACAAGTTGTATATTACAAGGAGAACCGGCCACACACTATGTGTGCTAGTAAGAGTTCTATACGGATTGATGTCATCTGTACAAAGCCCAAGCCGTAGGTTTCTTGGCTCGCTGCCAAATTGAGGGAACATTTCATCTATTTTTTGCCATTGTGGAGAGTCAGCTGGGTGCCGAAGATATTTCCCATCAGATATTCTCTCATCAGAGTGCCATCTCAACTTCTTTGCTTTTGTTGTACTCGCAAACAAACGTTTAAAACGTGGTATTATTGGAAGATACCACATAACCTTTAAAGGTTGCCTTTTACTTGTCACATCACCACAACCACCATCTTTTTTCACTTTGTATCGTGCAGTTTTACACTTAGGACACTCACTAAGACCTCCGTACTCATTTCTATATAGTACGCAGTCATTAGGGCAAGCATGTATCTTTTTATACTCCATACCCATTGAAGACAGGATTTTCTTGGCCTCATACATACGATTTGGAAGTACATTATCCTCTGGAAACATATCACACAATAGTTCAAGTAGCAATGTGAAACTACTATTGGTCCACCCACAAGTTGCCTTTAAGTTAACCAAATGTAATGTTCCTGTCAGCCGCGTGTACTTACTACCACTGTACAATGGTGTCTCTGCATTACTCCGCAGGCTGTCATACTCCTGCGACTGCGCAAAGGATTCTGCCTCAACATCGTTAATCATTCTCTCCATTCTATCTTCATCTATGACATCCACAGCTTCCTTCTTGTGTGACGGACAATCAGTTACTTCCTCACCATGCCATATCCACCTTGTGTATCGTAGATTTATTCCATCACAAAGTAGGTGATCCTTTATGACATCAACATCCCGTCTACTCTCATTCAAACAATTGACACAAGGACAAAAATACTTCCCATTTCTTGCAGGAGCATTCTTTTTAGCGAATTCAATAAATTCGTCCACCCCTTTCTCATATTCTTCACTAGTTCTCAAAGCATTCATCCAACTATGATCCATTTTGTTACCACCTAAGGCATTACCAATAACATTCACACGTTTAGTACAATTCTCAACGACATATGATGGGATTGCCTAATTAAGTTATCAACCCAATTTAGGATTTTAAAATATGGGCTTAATAACTTTATTGCCCCCTCCTAGCCTCATCTCTCCTCTTAAAAGAGTTTCAGTGCTATGTAACTTTTTTTTTTAATAAGTATATGTATATAAAATTAATGTATAATAAAATAAATACAATAAGATTAAATTAAAGAATTTTTTTGAGGTTTGGAAGAATTAAAAACAAAACGAGTTTCATATTAACAAAACAATTTTAAGTTGAGTTCTTCCAAAAATAAAATTGTTTTATTGAAAATATTTAGATAAAAATCATTTAATGAATATTGGGGTTATGGTTTTCTTTTTATGTTTTGGCTTGAATTATTCTTCATAATTCGTTTGGAATACAAGAATTTCTTTAATTTAAACATTTATAATACTTCAAAAATACATTATTATAAAATTAGTTTAAATTAAAAAATATATTTTATTAAATAAAAAATATTATTAATAACAGAAATATGTTAATATAATTTCAATTAAAAAGTTCTTCAATTTTTTAAATTCAAATCACAAAAATTTTTCTTCCCTTCCCCTACGGTTTTTTAAATCTAATTCACAAATTTTTTTCTCCTTTTCTTTTGCTCCAAATCTCTCATACCAGACATTCTCCACTTGACTAACCCACTTGATAATTTCTTTCAAAGAACAATATTATTGATAACGAGAATACCAAACATTCTCTAATTGACTAACCCACTTGATAATTTCTTTTAATCAACAATATTATTGATAACGAGAATGACCTACCCTGAATTTGGGGCATTTGACAATTTAACTTTATCTCCATTGGCTTATAAAAGCTAGATTTTCCTAAAACTGAACAACATACAGGGATTTCTATTATACAACAATTTAAGCAATATAACCACAACAAACACATCAGGCTAATCTCAACTATCTCAATATAAGCAATATATAAGCACAATCTCAACCATTTCAAGTAAATTTATATTTCAAAAACAAAATATACCATTCTGTTACAAAAAAAAATGAAGAAAATAACCAACCTGATCAGGGGCGCCCACTAGCTAGTATGTTGGAGAGGTAGAAGACGTTGGAGATCCACGGTGGTGTGCACAACAATGGAAGGACGAAGGTGGAGGAGAGAGCAAAAATCTACCCACTGTGGAGGAGGTGAGGTTGCAGCAGGGTCGGTTGCAGCCGTTGAAGAAACAAAGAAACAAAGAGGAAGAAGAAGAAGGGAGGAGGGAGGAGTTCAACAAGGGCCGACGGTGGAGGAGAGAGCTTGAACAAGGGAGGAGGGAGGAGTTGAAGAAAAAAACAGAGGAGGCTGACGGTGTGGGTGGGGAGAGGAGGAAGAAGAGTAAAGTTGTTGTTCAGAGGATGTGAGGAGAGGGTGTGATAGATGAGAAGACCGCATGTCAGACAAGTGTCTGACATGCGGGTAGGGGGACGCCTTTAGGCGTCCCAACTAGCATTTGGGACGCCTAAAGTAGGGACTTTAGGCATCCCAAATGCCACTTGGGACGCCTAAAGTCTTAGTTTAGGCGTCCCAAATCCATTTGGGACGCCTAAAGTCCTACTTTAGGCGTCCAGGCGTCCCAAATGAATTTGGGATGCCTAAACCCAGCTCCAGGCGCTAAAAAAAATTTATGAAATTTATATTTCGCGACAGGAAGCACTTTAGACGTCCCAAATTAAAATTTGGGACGCCTAAAGGTTCCCCTACATATATATAATTACAAAAATGCCACCGCCTCCCTTTTTAACCACCCAATTTTCAATTTGGGACGTCTTTTGTGGTGGTTATATCTCAATTCTGTAGTAGTTCCTGACTTAATTCTTGTTCTCTTAAAGTTTACAAATATTAGTTTAAATGAGTAATTGTTGGAAAATTAATTTGCTGTTACATGTCTTGGCTTGGTGGCCTCTCTGATTAGATACCCACTGATGCATGTTAGGCTAAGTTATTATCCTATTTTATGTTTCATGGCATGAGTTCCACTATTACCACACTTACAAATATATGTTATGCATTTAGTGGTGTTTAAGTACTGGTTTTTTTTATATTTATTATTCTCATGTAACTTTACCTATTTAAAGGCTTTTTTCGATGAATAAAAGTATACTCCCATTCTCTTGCATTTCTCTCTACTTTATTTTATCAATTTTTGGCCTTATTTATACAGCGGAGAGAGAAATTTTCCATGTGAAATTTTACCCTTCATTTATTATTGTATTGACTTTGTTTTCATGGGGTGAAATTTATATTAAATAAGGATAAAGTTGAAAAGTTGTCGAATTTTATGGAAAAGTTAATGAAATTTAAGGTTTTTCTTGATGTGTAAAATATGATGGTAGTGCATTATAAATAGGAACAAAAAAGTATACCGGAGGAAGAAGGCGCCAACAATGTCTATAATTGGCCACTACTTTCATTTGCACTGTGCCTTGTGTTCCTCTCAGCGATGAGGCAGAGAGATGTTTGTGCCCTCAAAGATAAGATGATTAATATGAAACCTTAGAAAGATGATAGTGTCCCCCCCCCCAAAAGAAAAAAAAAAGAGTACACAATTTGCATGGTCATCAATTAAATTAGCTGAGTCTTTGTTTTTAGTTAAAGAATAATAATGACCTTAAGTTTAAGAAACTAAAAGTGCACGTAGAAATCTAAAGGAGGACTAAACTGAAATCTTAGGTAAACCTTAAAAGGCCAAGATACTTTAGCCTATTTATAGAGAGGGTGAGTAAGAAAGGAGGAGCGGAAAAAGAGATGAAATAAAACAAGTGACAAAATAAACTAAGAGACATATAATTAATGAAAAAATGTATTAAAATTTGAGAAATCTCCAAAATATAACTTTTAAAAACTTAAAATAGACCACACGTATTAAGAAGTTGTTACTTGTAAAAGACAACGGAATGGATGTACGATGCAGTATATAATAAGAGATCACGACTCATAACTGTGACTGCTCCTAAAAGCCTTCTTATTCATGCATATTAATTGCGATATTATTTTATACACTAAGAAAACATTGAATTACCGACAAATTTATTTCCCGATGAAAATGCCATCGGTAAATTTACCAATAGAACCTTTCCATCGGTAGTTTCCATTAGAAAATTCTGTTGGAAAATAAATTTTCTGACAGAACTACCAACGGAAAAAATTCCTTCAATAATTATTGATTGATTATCGATGGAATTTTTTCTGTCAGTAATTACCGATGAAAAAAATTCCGTTCATAATCCATCGGTAAAATTTTTCATTATTATATTTTAATAATTTATATAATATAATAAAATGATAAAAAAATATATGATGAAAAATACACTATTGGAAAAAACCCTTTTTAGACCGCCACATTTAAACCGGTTTTGGTGGATAAGGTCTTAAAAATTTGCACGGTGGCAGTTTTGTAATTATATTGAACTTCTGAGACCGGTTTTTAAAAAAACCGGTCTTAAAAAATTTATTTAGACCGGTTATAAACAAAATCAGTCTTAAAATGTTAAATTTTTTATGAATTTAAAATGTTTTAACATTTAAGACCGGTTTACATAAAAACCGGTCTTAAATCTTTAACATTTAAGACCGGTTTTTATGTAAACCGGTCTTAAATGTTAAAACATTTCTAATCTTAAAAATTTTAACATTTTAAGACCGGTTTTTGTACAAACCGGTCTTAAATGTGAAATTTCACTCTTTTAAGACCGGTTTTTAATAATAACCGGTCTTAAAGGTAAGATTTTTTGCCCGTATTTTTACTCCCGCACCTAGATTGTGCGCTCTATGAACCCTTTCTTTTCTGTTTGCCATTTCTCTGTGAGATCTGTCCGTGCTTGTTCTGAACTCGTCCATGGCGTCCCGTCCCTCATTTGCTCAACTCTCCTCCGTCATTACCGCTACTCTTGCTGTGTTTGTCATCGCTGTTCTTTGATTATCGTTAGTCTTCTCCGTCGCCACCTTTAGTATCCATAGTGACCATTCTACTTTACCTTGACTTCTCTTTGTCAGTACCGTGAATTTGAGGATTTCATTTTAACCTCAGTCGACGCCACCGTGACATTGGGTTGAAGCCCACTCCTTAGTCTTCAATTAGGTTAGTGTTCGATCTGTTATTTAGTTGTACTTTGTTCAATAATTAATAATGTTCTATGAAAAAATGGTTCTTGTTGTTGCTTTGAGCAATTAAACATAATCTAGAAAAAATTAAATCTGCACATTCTTGTTAGATATATGCTTTGACTTTTAATTACATCCCTGTGATATTTGGCTTGGATTAATACCACTCTATGTTCTATTTAATTTAGTGCGGTTGTTTGATTATTATCAGTGTCATTGGTTTGTTAAAACAATACTAGTTTCAAATGGTGCCTGCTAATTTTGTTGAAATATCTAAAACTCTATTGTTGTTGTTTTTTTGTCTATCCTTTTATTGTTGGATATAGGGTGCTAAAAGTATTGAGATATATATGGATCATAGTTTGATAAACGCTAAACAAACGAGTGTTGAATATAATAATGGGGTAAGGGGGTTTTTTAGACTTCGTTAGTAGAAATGCCGATGATGGTAGTGGGAAGTTTTATATCCCTTGTGTAGTATGTTTGAATGAGAAGCGACTAAGTACTACAGATATATATACATATTTAATTTGTGAATGATTTTGTAAGAGTTATACAGTATGAGTATGGCATGGTGAAGAATTAGAAATGCCAAGTTCATCTCAAAAAGGGGGAGTGAACTTTGATGATAATGACACGGATACGAATGATCGGATAGAGGATATTATTCATGATATAGGAGAAGAGACTTTTGAGCAATCACATGCATATGGTAATATGTGTAGTGATGCTGAGACGCCGTTGTATCCAGGGTGTAAAAAGTACCAATTGTTGAAAGTAGTATTGAAATTGGTAAGCTTGAAAGCACGACATGGATGGAGCGACAAGAGTTTTTTCAGAAATGCTTGAGGCTTTTAAGGACATGCTTCCAAATGATAATGTGTTGCCTTCTCGATACTATAATGCTAAGAAAATATTGTGTCAACTAGGGATGAAGTATAAAAAGATCCATGCATGCCCTAATGATTGTATATTGTATAGAAAAGAGCATGAAGAGGAACAACAGTGTCCGATATGTGAAACCCTGAGGTACAAATCAAATAACGCTCCTGTAAAAGTATTGTGGTACCTTTTAATCATACCAAGGTTTAAGCGCTTGTTTGCTAATGAAAACGATGAAAGAAATTATGCGAACAAGAAGGAGGTTTTTAAAATGCGAGCCATAATCTTTTGTACTATAAATGACTTCCCTGCATATGGGAACTTGTCAAGCTATAGTGTTAAAGGCCATAAAGCATGTCCGATTTGTGAAGAAGGAATATGCTACCATCAACTTCAATATGGAAGAAAGATAGTTTATCTTGGCCATAGGAGATTTCTTAGATGAGGCCACCCGTATCGCAGATTAAAGAAAGCTTTTTTTGGTGGACAAGAGTTTGAAGATACTCCAAAGGCATTGACTGGGGAGAAAGTTTATGAAAAGGTGAAAAATATGAATGTTATCTTTGGTAAGACTACAAAGAATAGTAATGAGAAAAGTAAATGGAAAAAGAGGTCTGTCTTCTTCAATCTTCCATATTAGCCGAAGCTTGATGTGAGACACTGTATTGATTGCATGCATGTAGAGAATAATGTTTGTGATAGTATTGTTGGGACACTGCTTAACATACAAGATAGTTTTAAGGATGGCGTGAAGGCCAGATTACATTTGTAAGAAATGGGGATACGAGAAGACTTGCATCTAAAGCCATATGGTAAGAGAACTTTTTGTCCTTCAGCTGCTTTTACTTTGTTTAAGGATGAGAAAAGAAGAATTTGTGACTGTTTACATGGCATCAAAGTTCCTTTAGGGTATTATTCAAATGTTAGGAAGCTTGTGTCAATGAAAGACTTCAAGTTAGTGGGATTAAAGTCTTATGATTGTCATGTCTTAATGCAACAATTGCTCCTAGTAGCTATTTGAGGCATTGCCGAATATGATCTTCAACATATTTTGACTAGACTTTGTTTCTTCTTCAATGCTATTTGTAGTAAAGTCATTGAGACAGAAAAATTGGATGAACTGGAAAATGAAGGATATATGATCTTATGCTAGCTTGAGAAGCTTTTTCTTCCTTATTTTTTTGACATTGTGGTACATCTAATTGTTCATCTAGTCAGGGAGATCAAGTTGTGTGGCCCTATCTATTTATGATAGATGTACCCAATTGAAAGAACTATGAAAATCCTAAAAGGGTATGTGAAGAACCTTGATCGGCTTGAAGCATCTATTGTTCAAAAATATGTTTATAAAGAAGCCATGGAGTTTTGTCAAGATTACTTGTCAAATGTAGGACACATTGGACTTCCTGAACGTCATGACAAAGAAGGCGGTAGATGCGAGGCTTTAGTAAAGAGTATGGATCCTGATGAATTGCAACAAGTCCACTTGTACATCTTGAATAATGTTGATGAAGTTCAAGATTACATTAATGCTCATAAAGAAATTGTAGGGAAAGGAAATAGTCAAATGACTGAACAAAGGTTAATTAGGGAGCATAACAAAACTTTTGCATATTGGTTCAAACAAAATGTTGACGGCGAAAAATGTGTTTCTGATACAATTAATGTTAGCACGCGGTCCTGAGGCTGATGTCATAAGTTGGACTTCATTTGTGATCAATGGTTATACGTTTTACACGAAGACCCTTGATGATAGGAGCATGATCTAGAATAGTTGGGTTATGTTAGTGGCTGAATCTATACACTTCTCTAGTTCAAAAGATAAGAATCCTAGATTGGCAGCAATACCTTATTATGGGGTGAATGAAGAGATTTGGGTGGTTTATTATGTTAAAGTTAAACTTCCCATTTTCAAATGCAAGTGGGTTGATGTCAACAATGGTGTGATGATTGATCAGTTGGGATTTACATTAGTTGATTTGAATAGTAGAAGTGTTAGAGATGAACCTTTTATTATGGCATATCAAGGGAAACAAGTGTTCTATGTTACTGATCATGCAAATAAAATGTGGTCTGTAGCTCTCCAAGGAAAAAGGGTCGTTGATATTAGGCAGGAAATTCATTCAATGAATGATCTGCTTGAGACTCCTTCTTTTTCTAGGGGTTTACCAGAATTGAACGAAGAAGATGAAGCAGACAATGACACGGCACAAGAAACGATCATCATGAAGGGATATAAGAGGATAACCCTTTATAAAACTACATTGAAGGTTAGTTAGCTAAAATAATTATCATGAACTATATTTGAATTATGTATATTGTTATTGGTGTATATATATTACTACTTTTTTTGTTGTCGTCGTAGGAAAATGAAGGATATGAGGTGTACGTCTTAGTGTAGAATCTCCGAAGCCAGGCCTGCTAGTGATCATCAGCCTGAGAAGATTGTGTATAAAGTATTTTGGCCCTAATGAATAAAGGCATTGTCATTAATGTAATTTAATCTTTGATGTATGCCTGTAAGTGAAAAGATAAGGAACTTGGTCAAAACAGTATTGTCATGGTTGTATGATTTCCTTGCATTATGATTCTACCTATGATAGTGAGTTTATTATTCATGGTTGTTTTCCTTGCTTCTGTTTCAACCAACACTATTTAAGCACAAGGGAGTTGAGTTTTAATATGTTCCAATGAGTTTTGAGTCTCTCACATGTCATTACAATGTTAGTTATATAATCTGTAAGAGAAGAAGAATTATTTGAATGTCGTTGAACTGGCTACTGTTTGCTGAGTGAAATGTTTTAACAAGCGAAATGGCTTGTTGGGTATATCTTTTAAACAAAAATTTTTTTAAAAAATTCAACTTTTAAGACCAGTTCTCTCCAAAACCGGTCTGAAAAGTACATTTAAGACCAGTTTTGAAGAGAACCGGTCTAAAAAGTTGCAATTTTAGACCGGTTTTCTGAAAAACCGGTCTTAAAATTAATATTTAAGACCAGTTTTTCAGAAAACCGGTCTAAAATTGCATCTTTTTATATCGGTTTTTCAAAAAACCGGTCTAAAATTGGAACCTGTTAGACCGGTTCCTCTGATAACCAGTCTAAAAATATTTATTTTTAGACCAGTTTTATAATAATCGATCTTAAATTTTTTTAAGACCGGTTCTATAATTGATCTAAAAAGTAACAGACTTTTTAGACCGATTGTATCGAGACCAGATCAAGAATCGGTCTAAAATGCCTTTTTTAACTGGTCTTAACAGTGATTTTTCCAGTAGTGATAAAAACTTGAATATCAGAAATATAATATTTAATATAATATATTAAATATATATTATAATAATAATAAATACTTAAATGAAATAAAAATATATAAAAAGATATATTAGAAAAAAGAAATATATAAATATATTTGTATTATATATATGTATATTATATTTGTTTTTTAATCGTTATATTATATGTATAATTATTTGAATAAATATTATAAGGTCAAAACAGCTCAACTGGCAAATGAATCAAGAAGGCACATGAGGTAATCGGTGGCTTGTCGGTGATAGACACGTGGCACCTTTCACGTGGAGTTTTAAAAAAAACTACATTATCGACGGAATTTTCCACCAATAGAAATTTTGTAATACCCTGAATTTTGGGAATGGAGGCTAGATAATAAACCTGAAATAAGTGAACTGCTAAGCCCTAGTTTACCAGGAGCTCCAAATTTATTCCCTAATGATCCTTATATCTTTGGGTTATTAAAGAAAGTAAAATGGTGAATTTTGGAGAAATTAATTATGCTTCCAGTGAAATTTCCCGCGAGGTAGTGAGATTGTCATATGATTTTGGATGAACAAATGATATCCATAAATTATGAAATTTTACAAGGTGAAAGTAGACATCCTAGGCTTTAATTTGATGGTCATATGACTCAATTAGAGCTATATAAAAAAGTTATGAATTTTTGAAATTAGCCCAGAAAAACTGGAAAGTTTCTGGAACAGCATTCAAAGATTTAAATTTTGGGATTTTTGTGCTTCCAATTGGAAAATTTCTATATTTTCCCTTGAAACTAGACTCAATAAGGATTCTATAACCTTTGGAATTGCTCTGATATGAGGTCTGCAAATTAAGTTATGATTTTTCAAAGTTTGGACAGAAAATCTGCCAGAAAATCCGAAAATGGGAATTTTTTGGAAATTAAGTTAAGGAGTAAAATATGATATAATAATATGATAAAAGCATTATCTCATTCCTTTCTTTAGCCATTTCTGAGGTGAAACAGATCTAAACTAGAGAGAGAGTGTGTGTGTGAAATTCTAGAGAGAGAAAGGAGGGAAAATCTTACAAAGGTAGGTTATTTCTTCGGTAAATTGGTTCCTATCGCGTATAACTCCGCTCCTAAGTTATTCGTTTGTGTTTTTAAAGGTTGAGAAGCCCAATTTTCATGGTGAGCAAAGGCTAGGGTTCAGACACTTTGAGAAAAGTCAGAGGGAGCTTGAGGTAACTTGTAACCCCCTTCGATAATCAGGGCGGGATTAATGTTTAATCACATTTAATAATCGAATGAGAAATCCGGAATAATTAAAAACTTTTTGCGGAAACTGTACAACTGGATCTCCATTCATTTAATTCATTAAAACAAATGGCCTGTTTGGTTTGTTACATATACAATATCAGAGTATCAGCACAATTCCTGACGTTCACCCGGGATAATAACATTTAATCCAAAATATTGTTCAGGGCATCATCGCCCATCTCAGTATCCATACCGGGGATTACACAAAACTATAGTACTATGATCTATACAATATATTTACATTGATCCAAAATGATAACCAATTCGATATACAACCAAAATATCTAACTAAGACTACTGCTGGTAGCCTTAATCGCCCTTATCCACTTGCTTTCTTTTCGATCCACTTGCCATGTCTAAAAATGTTATTTGGAAAGAATGAGATTCTAGAGAATCCCAGTAGCAACAGTTTATTTATATGATGCATATATACAAAGCAAGTCACATATATCACAATGCAGCAATCAATATTCGAGACCGGGCTTTCGCCACGTTCTCTTCACTATATATGAGGTTGGGCTTACGCCACGCCCCCTTCACTTTATCTATATTCGAGTCCGGGCTTTCGCCATGTCCCCTTCACTTTCACTGTAATCGATGACTAATGCAAACAAGCAATGTAATACACATGATATAGGATAAAGTGTTACTACCTTTGTCTTTGCTTCCTTGAGCAGACACAGGCCTTCTATGCTCCGTGACAGATATCAAATCCTAAAATCATAATTAAGGATGAATCATTATTCTCTATTCTAATACTCAATTGACTCTTCAACACATAGATTTGGTTATCAATAATGACCCTTAAGAAGCTACAATTGGCTTTAATAAAGGCCCTAAAGGATTGGGAAACACCGGGTTGGAAACCATTTTTCAAAATCCCAAGGTGCTGAAAATAGGGGGTTGGTTGCAGCTAAAAAACCTCTGGCTGCGGCCAAAACATGCACAGAAGGTTTCTGGCTGCAGCCAAGAATTTCTGGCTTTGGCCAAAACACGCACAAAAACTTTTGTGCTGCAGCCAAGACTTTTCTGCTGCAGCCAAGGCAACTTCGGAAATTCATAACTAATTCTAGAAAAATCAAAATGAGGTGATCCCAAAGCTCATTGAAATCTATTTAAGTTCTCTTTACCAGAAAAATATGGACCAATACTGGAAATCACCACACAAATACAGAATTTAAGAAATGTCCACACTGTTCCATAATTGTTCTCAGATTTAACATCAAACTTTGGACAGTCATAACTCCTAGCCCAAAAATCGAAATGACATGAAATATATATCCATTTTGATGCTTGAGATGTGAACTGTAAGACTGGAAAGTTTCATAATTTTTAGACAATAGTTGGTCATTCAAAACGCCAATACAAACAGACTGCCCAGAATAGACTTTCAATGGCAGCATTTTCCAATTTTCTACCAAAGTGTCCAATGGCTCCAAAATCAACAATCAAGCCTATTCCTTACACTAAAACACTCAAGGAATCCAATAACACCATTTAAATAACCTAATTTCCACTACATTAGCATGCTTTGGTCCATGGCCACACTAAACACTAACTTTCCAAACTTTCCAATCTCACTCATTTCTTTCCCAATCAATCCTATCTATCCATACACATTCCAAATATACCATTTCTATACCTTTAACATGCCAAATGACCAATGACACTCATTTTTGAAAATGACCAATAAATCCCAGAAATTCAAAGCTACCTCAAATGGCACAAAATTTAGATGGGTAGATAGGTTTCACTTACCTCTTTAACTTTCTCAAAGTGACTTTTCAATTCTCCAACTTTCACAATCTCTTGAGGTCACAAACTAAGACCAATGAACACATTACAACCATCAAAATGAAGCTTTTCATTCAAGGATCAATATTAGGGAAGGAAGTTTGAGCATTTGGAAACATTTCCCCTTACCTTTTAAAGCTTTTTGATAAATCACAATTTTAGTATATTTTATCCCACCTTATTCATATATTTTGGAGATTATCTTAGGCTAATTTGGACTTATTAGATAATATTTGGATAATTAACTAATTTTGGGAAATAATATAAATCTGAATTAATTATGATATTATTGAGCTTAATTTATTATTATTTTGATTGATATCTTGTGATTGGAAAATATTTTCAATTATATGATAAATCACGATTTTATATGATTCTTCCAGAGTCAGGAAAAGCAGATTAGAAGATCCTACGGTGCAGAACTTTTTTTAGAAACTAAAAAAGAATCCAATGATAGAATTTTATTGGGCTTTTGGAATTTTAATAAGCCCAAATTAGAACCCAAAACTCTCCCCTCCCTTCTTAAAAATACCCTAGCCGTCACAGACGCAGAGGAGAGGACGCGGAGGCCGAGACGGACTGAAGGACGCACGCTGAAAACGAAGCAGAGGAAATCACCATCAATTGTTCAATTCCTATTCTCTTCTCTATTCACGGGCCCACATCTTCAACTCCATTCTTTTAATTCCTTTTCCACTCACGCATAGCAAGAGGCCAAAGCATTTATCCATCAATTCTCATGCACAGTGACGGAGCAATTGCATTAATCAATTCTTCTCACTATTTCTTCATGGCTGTGACGCATTGTGTGGAGTTTGGAGGAGAGAATAAATCTATGGCAGCTTAAGCTATTTTAGGAGACAATTTGGGAGAAGTATGGAGGAAGTTAGAGCCTAGGAGCTTATACTTGAAGACTATAAGGGAGTGTCTTTCTTTTATCTTTTTGATTCAAGACTTAGGATTATTTAGTTTTAAATGATTTTGGGTTGTGTTAATTGAGAACAATCTAGTTTTAGATTGTAGACTTAATTTTTATTTGGATTAAATTGATATTTTGGATTTGCTTTGTTCTTAATTGATTATTGGGATTTTTGTTTGCAAACCTTTGATTGTTAATTAAATTATTAATCGAGTTTTCATTATTAATTTAATTGTCGATTTGGGTTTAATCTCTTGATTGTTTAATTAAGGTGATTAATTGTCGAATTGTTTAATTAGGCAATTGTAAACATAATTTCCAAAAATATCTGAAGCAATTGTGATTGGTTTTTAATGGATTTAATTAACCACCATTTTTTCCATTATGAGTTTTCTAGTGGATTAGGTGTTATTAAGCTTGAGGGTTTCCCATGTCTTAATTAGGTGATTAAATGTATTAATTCCAACTTTTGATGAACCTCCCTTTGGTCTGATAAATTGAATGGCTAAGAAAGCTAAATCCATGTGAATCCTGAGTTGTCCCCTTCACCATCATAATTGAATTAAACGTTTGTTATTTGTCTCACTTTTTCTTGATCTTTTTGATTAGCATCTTAATTCCTTTTTCCATAAAAAACCCCAAAGATTGCATTCCAATTCATTTAGGTTAGTTTCATTCTCATATAAATTTTAGAGTCATTTGCATTTAGGTAGTGAAGTCTTGCATTTTAGTTTAGGTTCATTGCATTTTTTATCACCTAAATTCAATTCTAGAGAAAACCCACATATTGCTCCTTGGGAGAATGACCTAGGTTGACACTATATTGCATTGTAGGTTGTCCTAGTTATTAATTGATTGCTTTAGCGACAGAAGCACGCATCAATTTTGGCGCCGTTGCCGGGGAGCAATGGTTAGTCTCTAGATTTGAGTCTTTAGGTGATTTCTTAGGTAGTTGTTATTTGCATTACTTGATTGTTTTTTTAAAAAAAAAAGAAAAAAATTGAATTGATCCTATTATGGCTTGGAATGCTTCACCTTATGGAAATTTTTCTTACACTCCTATGCCTTATCATTATGACTATGATGTTGAGAAGATATATGATGCATATTCAAATGTTAATAATCCAGGATATCATGATTACTCAAATCATGGATATGTCAATCAAACTTCACTAAGTCCAGAAGCGACATCAAGATTAGAAAGTAAGATAGATGCTATGATGGAAATCCTGATGCAACGACAGCAACAGATTGATCAGTTGTCCAATGCAATGAACAATCTGAAGAGAAAAGAATTGGAAGTTCGGAGTAAATTTCCAGGTGGTAATATACTTTTACCTTCTCATGATGTACTCCCTTTTTCTTCTACCACTTCAAATGATGGGATAATTGATACATTAGCTGAATATCCATGCACTAATGTGGTTTCTGAATTGACTTGCTCCATTGATTTAGATCATGTTGAACCTTGTGACTCATGCATTAATGCTTATTCATGTGCCTCTTGTTCTATGAATTCCATTGATTCTGATAATGAGGTTGATGAAGAGATTGTTGTTGAACCCTCTGACACTATTGATTTTAAAGATACCCTGCTTAACACTAATCATGATGATGCTTTAAACGATGAAAATAATACCTCTATTGAGGCTATTGATACTACTCATGATCTTGACATGACTATTGTTAATGGGGATTCTATTAAGGATAAGTGTGGGGGAAGCCTTGATTTGGATGTGCATTTAGATAGTAAGAGCATAATGCATCATGATGTTTCACATGTGGAATTTGTCTTGAGTAATGACTTGAACAATCATGGTGAGACCATTTTGAGTGATCACTTGATTCATCCCTTAGAGAACTTGACTCTTACTGAGGAGAGTCATATTGATTTTGTGGGTTGTTCAAAATATTTGGAAGTTCCGCCACTTTCTGTTGATCAATTTCTCTTGGGATCTTCCCTAATTCTTGATAAGTTTATTTTTATTAAGCATATCCATATGGGACAAGGTACTGCTTGGTGGTATGATTTTGTACAGGTACATGGATTGCTTCCTCCCATCCAGACACCTTCTATGCTTGAGTTGAAGTGTTATATGAGTATCTTAAAGAAGGAGATATTTGCTGAACATCGGAAGCGAATACCACTAGTGCTTTCATGTGACTTACAACCAGACAAAGGAGAGGAGCCATATATGCTACTTCATTTGGATATTCAATCTTTTGATATTCCGGTCGTACTCCTTCCTTACTCTTTTACTTGCATTGCTTGTTCTTGTTTGTTAGATCTATCTTTTGCATTGAGGACAATGCAAGATTTAAGTGTGGGGGAGGGATTTTGCTCCTACTCTTGGTTCTTGTTCTTTGTTTTTAAAATGAGAAAAAGAAAAATATTTTGGACTTTACTTTGGTTTTTGTTCCTTGTTTTCAAGAAAAGAAAGAAAAAATTTTTGAGAAAATATTGCAAGTTTTAAGTAACTTCAGTATTATGCATTCTTGATTTGAAAAGTAATTGATCATGCTTTGAGTTAATAGACTAAGTGGCAATGGATTTGACTTAGGTGAATTTGGGCTAGCAATCATATAGACCTAGTGAGATTTTGAGCCTAATGTTTTTTTTTTCAGTGTGTACCCCCTATCTCTTTACTTGATCTAGAACTTGACTTGAATCTTATTTGAGGCCACATTTTATGCATGTGTATACATGAAGATGATAAAGGCATTCATTTCATTTTAGCCAAATAAGCCAAACAGCCTATCCTTTTCATACATATATACCCTTGTTTAGCCCCTTTGAGCCTATATTTTATTTTTTTTCCTCACCCCGCAAAAAAAAAAAAAAAAATCCTACCCTTTTGAATGTCTTAGGAATTGAAGAGCATTGCATTATATCTATTTTGGATGGAAGAACGTGTATAAAATTAGGAATTGGGTCATTGTGAAAAATATGATATGTTATCTTTAAAAAAAAAAGAAGAAAAAAAAAAGAAAAAAAACAGAGAAAGAAAAAAAGAAAAAAAAAGGAAAAAAAAAGAGAAAGGAAAAGTAATGACCCAGTTCAAGTGTGATTTGGTTTCTTTCATTCTATTTCATCCTATTGCATCATTCTCTTCATCTTCTAGGATATTCAACTTTATTTCTCCAAACACTATACCCTTTCTTTCTTAGCCTTAGCCCCATTACAACCTAATAAAAGTCCTTTGGATTTATGTTTGCATTTGCTTTACTAGTGGTGGAGAACTTAGATCCTTATCAAGCCTATGGAAAGAGTACTGGATATGGTGGATTTGAGTGTAAACACAAGCCTATACACTTGTGAGTGATGAGAGACATACACATATCCTTGGTGAGGGATTTCTAGTTTAGATATTCCTTTGTCAAGTAAATTGCCATGAAGTTTGTTTTCTTGAGTCATGAGAAAATCACTTGAATAAAAGAGGTGTTGAAATGCTTTTGTTTACTTTTTACTTGTGATTGGAACATTCACTTTTGAAGTTTTGTTTTATTTTGTCTTGTTATACTCCCTTGGTCTTGATTTGTTTTGCCCAGGAGTGCAAATGATAAGTGTGGGGGAGTTGATAAATCACAATTTTAGTATATTTTATCCCACCTTATTCATATATTTTGGAGATTATCTTAGGCTAATTTGGACTTATTAGATAATATTTGGATAATTAGCTAATTTTGGGAAATAATATAAATCTGAATTAATTATGATATTATTGAGCTTAATTTATTATTATTTTGATTGATATCTTGTGATTGGAAAATATTTTCAATTATATGATAAATCACGATTTTATATGATTCTTGCAGAGTCAGGAAAAGCAGATTAGAAGATCCTACGGTGCAGAACTTTTCTTAGAAACTAAAAAAGAATCCAATGATAGAATTTTATTGGGCTTTTGGAATTTTAATAAGCCCAAATTAGAACCCAAAACTCTCCCCTCCCTTCTTAAAAAATACCCTAGCCGTCACAGACGCAGAGGAGAGGACGCGGAGGTCGAGACGGACTGAAGGACGCACGCTGAAAACGAAGCAGAGGAAATCACCATCAATTGTTCAATTCCTATTCTCTTCTCTATTCACGGGCCCACATCTTCAACTCCATTCTTTTAATTCCTTTTCCACTCACGCATAGCAAGAGGCCAAAGCATTTATCCATCAATTCTCATGCACAGTGACGGAGCAATTGCATTAATCAATTCTTCTCACTATTTCTTCATGGCTGTGACGCATTGTGTGGAGTTTGGAGGAGAGAATAAATCTATGGCAGCTTAAGCTATTTTAGGAGACAATTTGGGAGAAACATGGAGGAAGTTAGAGCCTAGGAGCTTATACTTGAAGACTATAAGGGAGTGTCTTTCTTTTATCTTTTTGATTCAAGACTTAGGATTATTTAGTTTTAAATGATTTTGGGTTGTGTTAATTGAGAACAATCTAGTTTTAGATTGTAGACTTAATTTTTATTTGGATTAAATTGATATTTTGGATTTGCTTTGTTCTTAATTGATTATTGGGATTTTTGTTTGCAAACCTTTGATTGTCAATTAAATTATTAATCGAGTTTTCATTATTTATTTAATTGTCGATTTGGGTTTAATCTCTTGATTGTTTAATTAAGGTGATTAATTGTCGAATTGTTTAATTAGGCAATTGTAAACATAATTTCCAAAAATATCTGAAGCAATTGTGATTGGTTTTTAATGGATTTAATTAACCACCATTTTTTCCATTATGAGTTTTCTAGTGGATTAGGTGTTATTAAGCTTGAGGGTTTCCCATGTCTTAATTAGGTGATTAAATGTATTAATTCCAACTTTTGATGAACCTCCCTTTGGTCTGATAAATTGAATGGCTAAGAAAGCTAAATCCATGTGAATCCTGAGTTGTCCCCTTCACCATCATAATTGAATTAAACGTTTGTTATTTGTCTCACTTTTTCTTGATCTTTTTGATTAGCATCTTAATTCCTTTTTACATAAAAAACCCCAAAGATTGCATTCCAATTCATTTAGGTTAGTTTCATTCTCATATAAATTTTAGAGTCATTTGCATTTAGGTAGTGAAGTCTTGCATTTTAGTTTAGGTTCATTGCATTTTTTATCACCTAAATTCAATTCTAGAGAAAACCCACATATTGCTCCTTGGGAGAATGACCTAGGTTGACACTATATTGCATTAGTAGGTTGTCCTAGTTATTAATTGATTGCTTTAGCGACAGAAGCACGCATCAATTTTCTTCCCCCTTATTTCTGCAACAATGGCGCCAAGAGAGAGGAAAATGAGAGAGATGAGAGATGGAGTGTAGAGATGAAGAATGATGATAATAATACCCCCTCCATGCCTCTTCATCGTAAATGGGAAAGGAAAGAGAGAGAAGAAACAATAAAATACACCCATTGACTTTTTCCCTTAACCTCTCTCTCACCCATGCTTGCCACATGTCCACTTATCATTGGCTCTCACACACTTAGTCACCAATTAGCTTCTCCAATGCATTCATTAGCCATTTAATCACACTTCTCACTTTTCATTTAGTTAGTAATTAATTTCCCCATTAATCACCAACTTAGAGCCAATAATTCGATTCTTTAAATTTTCCATCAATTATGACATATAAATTAATATTGCCACCATAACACATAATTATTCCACTTTAATTCGATAATTATCCTCAATAATTATCCTTAACCCTTAATCGCAAATTGGGGCGTTACATAACTTCCAAACTCTTGTATATTAACTATTCTGGCTGCTGTGGGCAATTTAATAGGTGAAATTTTGCCGGATTGTCCTTGGTTTTAAATTTTAGAAATGTTGTCAACACCCGTTTCCATTTCGATAATCGAAGAGTAATAAAGGCGGAATTTCATGGGAATACAGAAAATTATAATTATACTAATAACAGTATTCATTTACAATCCAAAGTTGTTCGTCGAAAAAATACAAAAATATAGCGAAAATTCTAATATATATAGGCTTCCCAAAATATCTTAAGAATAGACTAATTACAACCACCGTGCTTGACTTTGCCTCAAGACACGTGCAAATCACTTCTCCGTATCTGTACCTTTGCCTTTTGTCCCATTGGCACCCACTGAGATGTTTATTTTTTGAAAAAAGGGTGAGATTCCAAGGAATCCCAGTAGAAACATGCTATCGTTCATAGAAAATGCAGAAAGTAAATACGATATGCGCCAATGTGTGCAACAATTAATGAACAATATAAACACATCATCGTAATACAACATCATAACACATCATCATCATGTATAATGAGTAGGGCCCAACTCCATTATCTACACCTGGTTAGACTGTCACTAACTCCCAGTGTAAGTGCACCTCTGGCACTAACTGCCCTTCTCTAGGTAAATCATGTTGATTAATAAAGCACATTTACAAACAATGGAATCCACATAAGTATATAAAATATGGCATGATGTATGAAGGATAATGTTCCTACCTTAAGGTTCTTTCAGTCCCTTTTTAATATGCCTTGTAAAATGTGTCGCTTCCGGTTTCTGACTCGGTCCTAAAATATTAAATGTACAAGAAATAAGTCATAACCTATCCAAGTATTGTTTTAGACTCTTCCATAGTGTTTCTTTTAGTTATATTAATCTATGGTGAAATTTTACAAAAATGCCCCGGGACCCCGGCTTGGCCCTATCATACCCGGCCAGATGGCACGTTTTCCCAAACTTTTGACTAGGGCTATCCTGACTTATTTTCACCTAAAAAATCCATTTCTAGGCTCAGAATCACCAAATTCATTGTCAAATTATGAAAATATCCTTGACAGCCCGATTTAGGGTTTTAGGGGCATTTTCGTAATTATGTTTTTTCGGCCTTTTCCGAAAAAGTGACCAACTATAACTTGATCTATGTTTACCCACTGAATCCAATGGAACCATCTATTTCATGAAAATCTAGCTCCTTCTCCCTATTCTAGTTCTACCTGAAACTAGGCAAAAAAAAATGGAAAAATATTCTTTTGTGTTTTAGCTTCCAAAACTTGTACTTTTCCATTTCTAATCCTTTATTAACTCATTTAAACACATCTTAACCATGATTTAAAGAAATTTATGCAGCATAACCCCTTATGGTTAAAACTTTTCCAAATTTACAAACTTGACAAAATCACCAAATCCAACAACATTCATCAACAACAACTTCATACTCGTATAGATATAAGATTAATGAAGTTAACTCTTGAGATCTTAGATTTTCTCTCTCTAGGAGTCCACCTCTCTCTCTCCTTGAGCTCAAAATATGTCTTCAAGATCATGGATTCCATGAAGAGAAAGGTTTAGAGAAGGTTTTCTAAGCAAGATTACAAGAAAAAGGCATAAGAGATCACTACATACCTTAAGCTTTCTCTCCTTCTCTCTAGAACTTCAAGACTCTTCAAGCTCTCTCTCTTCTTTCCTCTTGTGCTAGCCGAAATGTATGAAGGAAAGAGGAAGGAAGCGCCTTCATAAAATTTCCCCCTTCATCCTACACCATTTGATTTCATCCAGTGTTATTATTGTGACACTTGTCACAATCCTCTCCTCCTTCAAATTTATGTCATGAAGGCTCTATTTAGCTTCCCTTAGCATAGAAATAATTTTTCTCTCCATTTGGTTGGCTCAAAACTGTCCCCTCTCATATGCTCCACTAACTAAATTGCCTCTTCTAACTAAACCAACCATGCACTCAAGTAGTTAAATAAGTTTTCTCTAATCATGCACTCAACCATGCACTCAACCTTGCACTCAAATAGTCCAAGTAATCCAACCTCACACTCAAGGTAGTGTACCATTTCACATTAACCATAATTTCTATGTCCATGTAGCATTATTTTAATGCAATTTGACATGTGCTCATACAATCCATTATAATTTAATCCCCTCCTCATATGATCCTAACACTTGGCATCTTTAATTCCATTAATCAATTTCTAACACATTTTATTTTCAATTTTCGGAATAATGCCAATTTTGGCAGATTTTTTGCCATAAATTTGAAAAATCATAAATAATTTTGTAGACATCGTTTCGGAGTGAATCCAAAGGCTAAGGAACCCTTATTGAGTCTAGTTTCAAGAAAAAAAATATGGACTTTAGCCAGATGGAAGCATATCATTCCGATATTTCATTTATTTGACCATTGCTCTAGAGACTTTTCTGATTTTCGGGACTAACTTCAAAAATTCATATCTTTTTACATATAGCTTCAAATGATTCATGTGACCTATCAAATTAAAGCTTAGGATGTGTACTTTCACCCTGTAAAATTTCATAATTTTTTCCCATCATTTGTTCTTCCAAAACTACATGACAAACTCACTGTATCGCAGGTGATTTCACTGAAAACATTATTCACATTTCAATTTTCAATATTTAATTCCTTTTGCCTTAAATATTCACTATTTTATTGAATTTCTTAAATAATAATGATATATTTTTGTGAATATAAAATTTGAGGTGTTATAGTTCTTCCCCACTTAGTTAAATTTCATCCCCGAAATATGTAACACTTATACATTCATCATATATGCTGTCTATACTATCTTACGGCTTAATGGGTCAATGACAACATTAGCCTGGCCTAGACAACATTTGCGTTCCAGGTCTTAATCTTTCAACAACTCTATCCACTTACATCACATCATATTTCACTCTTTTTGGTCATACTCACATTTCAATCTTTGTGGTCGCAGTACAATTCCACAATTACGCCATAAAGGCAACGTTTCCAGATTCAATACAAACATTCTTATCATCAACTCAAGATCCTGGATGGAATAGTTCAATTTCTGAAGCTTCAACTAACATGTTGCATACACCCTCACTTGGCTCATATCAATTCATATCTCATTCCATGCCTACTCGCATCTGGGATTCAGTTCCCTTCTAAATCCATGCCATTTGGTATTAGTGAAGATAACAAAGGTCCACTATAGATCTGGGATTTTTAGTATTGGTACTTTAATAAATTTTCATCATCAGCTCTCTGAAGCTCCTCTCATAATCACTATCCCATGCATAATGTTGAGTTCTAAGAAATTTTGATATAGACATCTCATAATAATCAACAAGACTCAAAACACTGAGTATCATAACCACAGTTTCCAGCCTTCTCAGTTTAGTACTGCTTCAACTTTACCAGGGTCTACCAGGATCCCTTGCTATAAGACTATGTGGCCTAGAGATGTTATCTTTGAAAGCCATACTCATATTTACTCGACTTGGCAAAAGTTGTTTTTCTCCTCACCATGTTCAATTTTATTTGTAATTGTTACTCACGTGTCATTTTTACTCCATGAGCTCACCAATAGGTCATCAATCAACTAGATTTCATGGATTACCGCTAAGCCATATAGCCAGTAATAGCAGACAATCAAGTCCACCAGTGATTCATGTCCCTCAGCATTCATTATACCATTAATACATGCATCGACTGTGACAATCCTGACACCCCATGGGTGTAGGCACATCCTATTCATATGGGAATCTACGCATACTTACCAATTCTACTACCCTTTTTAGGGTAGCCCATTCATATACTCTGGAACAAATTCTAGAGAATTTGTTAGTCTACCAGGTTGTCAAAACACAATTCCTTACCATCCTTTATTCATGCCTTTCAACACACTATCTACCATCCACTAACTGACTCCCAGTAAAGCGTTAGGTTCGTAGAATAGCAGGTAGATCAATTCTTTCTTTCATCAGGATACTTTACCCTTATTGTATAGGAAAACCAAAAGCCACTCATACATTTTATTCTCTGTCTCAACCTTGAGACCCTATATCGTGGCTACATTTTTTCTATCAAGAATTATTCTCATTCAATAAGGGAATGTTCTATTATTAAGATCTTTTCCTATGCTAGATTAGCAACTAGCAACCTCAAGAAACCTCATTCACATTTTGATTCATCTTAGTACCATGTTTAGTACCTTAGACCATAAATGTCAATTCAAATTCTTAAGAAATTAGTTCAACAATTGTGTCTGATTCTTGGATCATGATTCCATGCCTAAAACCTCAGTATTAGCTAAGTTGGGAAATCACTTTCCTTAACTCCACAGATTATCACTAGTACAATACAATTCTGAATAAATTCACCACCTAAGGACATACTAGTGTGTAACCCCCTGCCTTAATTACTGTAATTAATATTCGATACTGCATAATAAAAAGGGGTTTGAGACCGTCGGATAGTTCAAAATGTATTAAATTACCTACCAAGCAGTAGGACCTTACAAAATTTTCAAAACTTCTTTCCTATCCGGGTCTCGGTTTCAATTACCGAATATAATCACCTGTGCAGTTAATTTACATTCACATATATCAGAGTTCGTAATTTAAACCCCGGCAACCCCCGGGTTCATCTATATATATATAGAGTTCTATCTCCTGGTTAGGGGATTACAAAACCAAGTATTGTAACTAATTACAACTCAACGTTATACAATAATCTCTTGTCCCAAAATGAACAACCAACAAAACCCATTCTATGTCCCTAGGAGACTCTAACCACTCCGGGTCACGCGCTTCTCCTTGGAGCCAGTCGCCCTGTCTGAAAGGTTAGTTCAAAGGAAAGAATGAGATTCAAAAGAATCCCAGTAGTAACTAAACATTTATACCACACATAAGCACATAACATGTAAGCAAATCATCACGCAGCAGCAGCACATATCACACTCCACCCTCATCCCCTTTCTCCGCCGGGAAGGCACACAGCCCTAACCCGAACCGTTGTTAGCTACTCAGGGACTATTGGCGTGGCAGTGCATAAACATAGCCTTATAGCTCATACAGCTATCCGGCTCTCACAAATGGCCCGTCGGCCTCACATATAGCCTTTCGGCTCACATGTCACATATATCACACTTCATCCTCATCCCCTTTCTCCGCCGGGAAGGCACACTGCCTACACCCGAACCGTTGTTAGCTACTCAGGGACTATTGGAATGACAGTGCTAACACAAATCCACAAAGGTTGCAGCATACAAATCCATTTCCAATCGACGATAAAACACACATGCAATGCATCATATTTGGTACAAAAGAAAAGTCACTACCTGATCCCTTCCTGATGTCTCTGGGCACAGCAGGCTCACGAGGATAGCAGATGTCAAATCCTATAATCAAATAGGGACATTTGGTTAATTTCCTTTTCCAAGTTCTTAATTCAATAACACTCTAAGTTGGTATTCATTTGGACTCTTTAGATGGCCATTAAATGCCTAAACATATGCCTAAAGGGTTGGGTTAACTATCCCCAAAGATCCCCCTTTAGAAGGCTAACCCCTGATTTTTGGACTCTTCACTCGAGCACAGAAGGCCGTGCTCGAGCATGACTCCCGCTCTCACTCGAGCACGCATGCGAGTGACCTCCAGCGAGTGCTTGCCCGAGAGCAAACATCACTACAATTCCTCACTCTCACTCGAGCACAAGAGGCTGTGCTCGAGCAGAGACCCCGAGCACACTCGAGCACCACGGAAGTGAGGCCTGCGAGTGACAACCCGAGAGCATCTCTCCACTTCTTCCCCTACCTTCTCTCGAGCACAAACACCTGTGCTCGAGCACAGATCCCCAGTGCTCGCGAGCACAAGGAAGTTCGGTCCCGCGAGTGTCCACCCGAGAGCAACTCCACTCCCAGGCAACAGATTCACTCGAGCACAACTCCAGTGCTCGAGTGATCTCCCAATACTTGCTCCCATTACTCGCGAGTGCCAGCGCACTCTTGGCAACCACCCACGAGTGATCACCCGAGACGCTCACCCCCAGTGATTTCAGGCACCCTCACTCGAGCACAACATGCTCACTCGCGAGCACATTCATCCTGTGCTCGAGTGAGTTCTTCCTTCACTCGAGAAATCACCTCAGAAGCCAGATCGCAGCAACTGGTAAACTTCTCCAAAATCCACCAAATGGACTCTAAGGGTTCTTAAACTTGTCTCAAAGCTCATTATCACTCATTTCAACACAAGGAACCCATTGGCAACCACAGCCAACCCAAATTTAACCCATTCAACACATTCTCTCTCTAAATCATAAATCCTCCAAAACCACAACTTAACACATTTCCCTCATTCAACTCCCATCAAATTCTGATCACTCCCATAAGTCACAAAAAAAACAAATGAACAGTGGCCCATTACCCAATGCCTACTCTTCCATTAACATCATATTTAGGTCAAATTTCCAGAATTTACATTAGTTATGCAAGCACCTTGACACATATATCAAAATGCATTACAAACCTACCTCTTACACTTGCTGAATTCAGAACTTGGATTCCTCAACTTTCGAATTTTCTCAAATTGTCATACACCACCAATCCCAAGTCTGAAATCATGGAAATATAGCTCTTGACCATAAGAACAACATTAATGAAAGCAAAGTGAGCATTTAGAGTCAAATACTCACCTATAATTCAAGCCCTTTCTTTCTCTTTACTTAGTAAATTCGCCGGAAATGGAGAGAGTAGTGAGAGAGAGTGAGTTGTAGATGATGATGATCTCATGGCTTCACACACACACAACCGACTAGGGAGAGAGAGAGAAGAGTGTTTGAATATTTGACTCATCCAAGAGTCCACAACTTGCCACTTGGCACCATCTCAAGCTCCCTTACCATGGTTTCACCAATTCTCTTCCATACTTGATTCCACCCCTTGATCTTTCAATCTCAACCATTGATCTCGATTACCAAGGAGTTTTCTCACCGATAACTAACCAGACAGTTGGTAAATTTACCGTTTTACCCCTGTTTAGCACAATACTTATTAAATCATGAATAATGACCTTATTATCACATTACACAACATAAACTTCAAATATGATTAATTAACATTAATTACATCATTTGAAGTCATAATTCCTTGATTAAAATCCAGGATGTTACAATTCTCCCCCCGACAATTTAATTTCGTCCTCGAAATTGTTACACCACTTGAGCCATAAACGCAGGATATCTTCTTCGCATATCTTCCTCCGCTTCCCAAGTTGCTTCCCTCGAAGTCATTCCCTTCCAGATCACTTTCACATATGGAATGCTCCTGTGTCTGAGCCGTCGCTCCTCTTGATCAATAACTTGCTCTGGCTCCACTGCATATGTGAAATTGTCTTGTAGCTCGACATCTTCATACTCAATGATATGAGATGGATCCGGTTGGTACTTTTTCAATTGAGAAACGTGGAATACGTCATGGAGTCTGCTCAAGCTCGGAGGTAGAGCTACTCGGTAAGCAACAGGCCCAATCCTCTCAAGGATTTCAAAAGGACCTATGTATCTTGGGCTTAACTTCTTTCTCTTGATCGCTCGCCCAATGCCTGTGATAGGAGATACTCTCAGGAAAATGTGATCTCCAACCTCAAATTCTAGGGGTCGTCTTCTCTTGTCAGCGTAGCTTTTCTGTCGACTCTGCGCTGCAAGTAACCTCTTCCGAATAATCTGAATCTGTACTGAGGTTTGATCAACAAGATCTGGTCCGTATAGCTTCCTCTCGGATAGCTCGTTCCAGCACAATGGTGATTGACACCGTCTCCCATACAACGCTTCATACGGAGCCATCTGAATGCTCGCATGATAGCTATTGTTGTAGGCGAATTCCGCAAGTGGAAGAAAACGATCCCAACTTCCTTTAAAGTCGAGAACACAGGCTCGCAACATGTCTTCCAGTGTCTGGATTGTTCTCTCTGACTGTCCATCCGTCTGTGGATGATAAGCCGTACTGAACCTTAATTGAGTTCCCAAGGCTTCATGCAACGCTTTCCAGAATTTTGAAGTAAATCGAGGATCTCGATCAGAAATGATATTCTTCGGTGTACCATGGAGCTTCACAATCTCACGAATGTAAATCTCTGCTAGTTTATCAGGAGAATAACCAGCATTGATCGGTATGAAGTGGGCTGACTTCGTTAGTCGATCCACAATAACCCAGATCGCATCATAGTTTCTGATCTTGGGCATGCCCACAACCAAATCCATGGTCACACTTTCCCATTTCCATTCCGGAATCTCTGGGCTCTGGAGTAATCCAGGTGGTCTCTGGTGCTCAATCTTCACTTTCTGACAAGTGAGGCACCTCGCCACATACTTTGTCACATCACTCTTCAAACCCGGCCACCAATATACCGATTTCAGGTTATGGTACATCTTGGTCATACCAGGATGAAGGGTGTATCAGCTCTTATGCGCCTCATCCAGAATCTTCTGCCTCAACTCCGCCTTAAGTGGAACACAAACTCTTTTCTGATAGCGTACTAATCCACGAGGCGATAGGTCATAACCTGGGACTTCTCCCCGTTCAATTCGAGTCAGATTGCGCTGTATCCAGTCATCTTGCCCCTGAGCTTCTTCAATCTCAGTTCTTAGATCATTTTCCTCTTGGGAAATAGTGTAGTTGGCACAGATGATCTGGTTTGTCAAATTCAAATCATGAAAATCTTCAATCAATTTCTTCTCTCGCATCATCATAGCTGCAATAAGCACGATCTTTCGACTAAGAGCATCAGCGACTACATTGGCTTTACCTGGATGATATTTGATTTCCAGGTTGTAGTCCTTGAGCAATTCCATCCAGCGACGCTGTCTCATGTTCAGTTCTTTTTGATCATACAGGTATTTAAGGCTCTTGTGGTCGCAGTACAGTTCCACAGTCACACCATACAGGTAATGACGCCAAATCTTCAAAGCAAACACAATGGCCGCAAGCTCCAGATCATGGGTGGGATAATTCAATTCATGAGGTCTGAGCTGTCGAGAGGCGTAGGCCACCACACGTCCCTGCTGCATAAGGACACACCCTAATCCCTGCCCACTGGCATCAGAGTACACAACATATGTCGTACTGGAATCGGGCAAAATCAACACTGGTGCCGTAGTCAACCTCTCCTTCAGCTCCACAAAACATTTTTCACATTTCTCATCCCACACAAACGGCTGATCCTTTCTCGTGAGCCTGATCATTGGTAATGCAATACGGGAGAAATTCTGAATGAATCTTCGGTAGTATCCGGCAAGACCCAGAAAACTGCGTACCTCTGCCACAGATTCTGGCCTCTTCCAGTCCAGTACTGCTTCCACTTTACTGGGATCCACAGAGACCCCTTCTTGCGAGATAACATGGCCGAGGAATCTCACCTCCGATAGCCAAAACTCGCACTTGCTCAACTTAGCATATAGTTGCTTCTCACGCAAAATATTCAGCACAACCCTCAGATGATGCTCATGTTCCTCCATACTCTTGGAATATATCAGAATGTCATCGATAAACACAACAACAAACTGATCCAGATACTGTCGAAAGATACGGTTCATGTAGTCCATGAAAACCGCAGGTGCGTTGGTTAGCCCAAATGGCATCACCAGAAACTCATAATGACCATACCGGGTCCTGAAAGCAGTTTTTGGAACATCTTCTGCTTTCACTCGCAGCTGATGATACCCTGACCTTAGATCAATCTTTGAGAATACACACGATCCAGATAACTGATCTAAAAGGTCGTCAATTCGAGGAAGTGGATATTTATTCTTGATAGTAACTTTATTCAATTCTCTGTAGTCGATACATAAACGAAGACTCCCATCTTTCTTCTTTACAAACAACACTGGAGCTCCCCAAGGCGACACACTGGGTCTGATAAACCCTTTTTCAAGCAAATCTTCTATTTGTTTCTTTAACTCCGCCATCTCATTTGGGGCCATACGATATGGGGCCTTTGAAATAGAACCAGCTCCAGGTGTAATGTCAATTGGGAATTGAACTTCCCTCTCAGGAGGCAATCCGCTAAGGTCATCCGGAAACACCTCAGGGAATTCATTTACCACGGGTATATTACTCAAGGTTTCACCAGTTTCCCCCTGAACGGAGAAGAATACCATATACCCCTGGCAACCCTTCTCAATATACTTCTCAGCTTTAGCCGTAGAAAGGAAATTTATACTCGCAGTCACAACCTCAGCCCTCTGAGAAACAGGATATACTATCCTTTTGTTCCCACAATCAAGTAATACGTTATTTGCCGTTAACCAATCAAAACCCAAGATGATTTCCAATTGGTAAAGCGGTAGACAAATCAGGTCTATAACAGACTGATGCCCTTCCATAGTTATAACACAATTTAGACAAACTTCTGTGGTCAAGGCCTTAACACCCATCGGAGTTGACACTACCAAATCGAATGGTAACTTATGCACATGCATACCCAGGCGTTTCACACAATCATACGCAATGAAGGAATGACTGGCACCCGAGTCGAACAATGCTTGTAATAGATAGCCATTTAGAGAGATTTTACCTTGTATTAACTCAGGAGATCTACGGGCCTCCTCGTGGGACATTGCAAACACTCGACCCTGTGTCTTCGGCCTCGGTTCGGCTCTTGGTTGCTGACAATCCTTGGCAAGATGTCCTGACCGCTTGCAGTTGAAACAAACCATCTCTCCCTGACAGTTTTTCCCATAATGCGATTTGTTGCAACGGCGACATTTCTCCTTAGTCACAAACCTCTGAGGTTCACGGTCTCTGGGCTGATAGGGCTTCTTGTCACCACTCCTATAGGAAGAAGATCCTTGGCCTTTTCGCTTCTGAGCGGCATTACCCTTACTGGGTTCACTGCGGTGGCTAGTAACTCCGGCAGGATACAACTCTCTCAAGTTATTCTCCGTAATCCTGCACTGTTCAACCGCCTTGTTGAACTTAGTGAATTGATGAGTCGCCAGGCGCTTCCTCAACTTCCGCCTCAGACCGCGAATAAGCATATCAGAACTCCATTCTTCATCATCCTTAAACCGGAGATAGGAGGAGTATCGAGCCAACCGAACAAAACGGGACAAATACTCGTCAAAGCTCTCTGTGTCCCCTTGCCTGATATTAAGGAATTCTGTTTCCTTCTCCAGCCGCACTGATTTGGGAAAGTACTTCTCGTTGAACTCTTGTTGGAACAGCTCCCAAGTCAATGGCGTCTTATTACTCTTCAATGTTGAGGCGATATTCCGCCACCAACGATCCGCATCACCCTCTAGTTTGTAGACTGCCAACCGTGGCTTTACATCATCTGGACAACAAAGCACTTCAAATGTTTTCTCCAGCCGGTACAACCAGTCTTCAGCCGCTTGTGGGTCAAACCTTCCTCTGAATGCCGGAGGCAGATGCTTACAGAATCTGGTGACCCAATACTGCAAATCTCTTTCCTCTCTGAGTGGCATTCCATGTGACTCTCGATTCAGAGCAACATGGGGTGGGGACTCCTGAGGTCGTGTTGACCCCTCAGCAGTATCTTCAGGTCGGGTCTCTTCTTGAGTTTCTTCCGCAGTAGACTGAGCCGGAACTTCCCTATTCTTTGCCTTCTCAGCTCTGAGCTCTTCTCTTAGCTCAGTTATCATATCCCGCTGATCCTTGATTAGACCCATTAGCTCATGCATTGGATCTGGTGGATTTTCATTATCAACCTCCACCACAGGGTCCACACGCGGAATTTTGGGGCGTCCTCTAGTCTTCTTCATTCTACAAATAGCTTACCCCATTAATTCAACAGAAATGGTATGCACATATAGGCACAAGCTTATAGATATCCACATCAATAAAACATATGTGTGCATACACCACAATCATTCACAGATACTCTTATATCCCTAAACCAACTAAGGGATCTATCCTAGCAACCTCTACCCTTGCCAGGAACTACAGCTCTGATACCAAAAATGTAACCCCCTGCCTTAATTACTGTAATTAATATTCGATACTGCATAATAAAAAGGGGTTTGCGACCGTCGGATAGTTCAAAACGTATTAAATTACCTACCAAGCAGTAGGACCTTACAAAATTTTCAAAACTTCTTTCCTATCCGGGTCTCGGTTTCAATTACCGAATATAATCACCTGTGCAGTTAATTTACATTCACATATATCAGAGTTCGTAATTTAAACCCCGGCAACCCCCGGGTTCATCTATATATATATAGAGTTCTATCTCCTGGTTAGGGGATTACAAAACCAAGTATTGTAACTAATTACAACTCAACGTTATACAGTAATCTCTTGTCCCAAAATGAACAACCAACAAAACCCATTCTATGTCCCTAGGAGACTCTAACCACTCCGGGTCACGCGCTTCTCCTTGGAGCCAGTCGCCCTGTCTGAAAGGTTAGTTCAAAGGAAAGAATGAGATTCAAAAGAATCCCAGTAGTAACTAAACATTTATACCACACATAAGCACATAACATGTAAGCAAATCATCACGCAGCAGCAGCACATATCACACTCCACCCTCATCCCCTTTCTCCGCCGGGAAGGCACACAGCCCTAACCCGAACCGTTGTTAGCTACTCAGGGACTATTGGCGTGGCAGTGCATAAACATAGCCTTATAGCTCATACAGCTATCCGGCTCTCACAAATGGCCCGTCGGCCTCACATATAGCCTTTCGGCTCACATGTCACATATATCACACTTCATCCTCATCCCCTTTCTCCGCCGGGAAGGCACACTGCCTACACCCGAACCGTTGTTAGCTACTCAGGGACTATTGGAATGACAGTGCTAACACAAATCCACAAAGGTTGCAGCATACAAATCCATTTCCAATCGACGATAAAACACACATGCAATGCATCATATTTGGTACAAAAGAAAAGTCACTACCTGATCCCTTCCTGATGTCTCTGGGCACAGCAGGCTCACGAGGATAGCAGATGTCAAATCCTATAATCAAATAGGGACATTTGGTTAATTTCCTTTTCCAAGTTCTTAATTCAATAACACTCTAAGTTGGTATTCATTTGGACTCTTTAGATGGCCATTAAATGCCTAAACATATGCCTAAAGGGTTGGGTTAACTATCCCCAAAGATCCCCCTTTAGAAGGCTAACCCCTGATTTTTGGACTCTTCACTCGAGCACAGAAGGCCGTGCTCGAGCATGACTCCCGCTCTCACTCGAGCACGCATGCGAGTGACCTCCAGCGAGTGCTTGCCCGAGAGCAAACATCACTACAATTCCTCACTCTCACTCGAGCACAAGAGGCTGTGCTCGAGCAGAGACCCCGAGCACACTCGAGCACCACGGAAGTGAGGCCTGCGAGTGACAACCCGAGAGCATCTCTCCACTT
The DNA here is from genome assembly GCA_963855925.1 of Inga laurina. NCBI lineage: Eukaryota > Viridiplantae > Streptophyta > Magnoliopsida > Fabales > Fabaceae > Inga > Inga laurina. The sequence continues at coordinate 12,908,586 of OY979710.1, forward strand.
CTTCCCCTACCTTCTCTCGAGCACAAACACCTGTGCTCGAGCACAGATCCCCAGTGCTCGCGAGCACAAGGAAGTTCGGTCCCGCGAGTGTCCACCCGAGAGCAACTCCACTCCCAGGCAACAGATTCACTCGAGCACAACTCCAGTGCTCGAGTGATCTCCCAATACTTGCTCCCATTACTCGCGAGTGCCAGCGCACTCTTGGCAACCACCCACGAGTGATCACCCGAGACGCTCACCCCCAGTGATTTCAGGCACCCTCACTCGAGCACAACATGCTCACTCGCGAGCACATTCATCCTGTGCTCGAGTGAGTTCTTCCTTCACTCGAGAAATCACCTCAGAAGCCAGATCGCAGCAACTGGTAAACTTCTCCAAAATCCACCAAATGGACTCTAAGGGTTCTTAAACTTGTCTCAAAGCTCATTATCACTCATTTCAACACAAGGAACCCATTGGCAACCACAGCCAACCCAAATTTAACCCATTCAACACATTCTCTCTCTAAATCATAAATCCTCCAAAACCACAACTTAACACATTTCCCTCATTCAACTCCCATCAAATTCTGATCACTCCCATAAGTCACAAAAAAAACAAATGAACAGTGACCCATTACCCAATGCCTACTCTTCCATTAACATCATATTTAGGTCAAATTTCCAGAATTTACATTAGTTATGCAAGCACCTTGACACATATATCAAAATGCATTACAAACCTACCTCTTACACTTGCTGAATTCAGAACTTGGATTCCTCAACTTTCGAATTTTCTCAAATTGTCATACACCACCAATCCCAAGTCTGAAATCATGGAAATATAGCTCTTGACCATAAGAACAACATTAATGAAAGCAAAGTGAGCATTTAGAGTCAAATACTCACCTATAATTCAAGCCCTTTCTTTCTCTTTACTTAGTAAATTCGCCGAAAATGGAGAGAGTAGTGAGAGAGTGTGAGTTGTAGATGATGATGATCTCATGGCTTCACACACACACAACCGACTAGGGAGAGAGAGAGAAGAGTGTTTGAATATTTGACTCATCCAAGAGTCCACAACTTGCCACTTGGCACCATCTCAAGCTCCCTTACCATGGTTTCACCAATTCTCTTCCATACTTGATTCCACCCCTTGATCTTTCAATCTCAACCATTGATCTCGATTACCAAGGAGTTTTCTCACCGATAACTAACCAGACAGTTGGTAAATTTACCGTTTTACCCCTGTTTAGCACAATACTTATTAAATCATGAATAATGACCTTATTATCACATTACACAACATAAACTTCAAATATGATTAATTAACATTAATTACATCATTTGAAGTCATAATTCCTTGATTAAAATCCAGGATGTTACATAGTGCACTAAGTCTTAGGGCCTTTGGACATGCAGGTCTACTACAATATTCGGCATGCAAAATTTTATAGCCTAGGGTTCCTAACCCACCTTTAGGTCCATCATGAAATCTAAAACCCCAGCATCACATACATTAAAAATCATTTTCCTAAATTATATCCAATAAATTTGCTAAGATTCATGATCAATAGCACCCATTCTCACCTTCGCAGTATTTGGGTTATAACCTCATACATTACTAAAGGTTCAACATTTTTCACATCAAACCATAGTGCCGCAAATTCACATTTTGACCTAAGTATTATTTCAGCTTAGATCAAATTTAGGCTTATCCCCAACCTTTAGTATCATTTGATTGGATTCCTTTAAGATCAGCATCTCGCATAATCATCCCACATCATATATCATATTCTAATACCTCGAGCAATTTAGGCCATATCAAATGCCTAAGGAGTCAATTCAACTACTAAGTTTGATCCTTCGATACAATTCTCTCAATCACAACTCAACCTCAATTTCATAGAGTTTCAAAATCATTTCATCTCAATTATGGCATTGTCCTCCCATATCATTTGGAAGGACCTAGGGATTTACTAATCACTGTCCTATCCTTTATTTTCTCTATTCTATTCGCATTGAGGACTAGCTTCCCAATTTAATCAAATATCAAACATTACTTAGGAGTATATACAGTGAATAATTAATTAAACTCGAATCGTGCATTGCTCCAGTTGAATCGCTATTAAAAGAAGTCATACCTTAAATCAGCTTTAGAGACTTTCTAGCTTTTACTTGTGTCAGTGTGTAGACCCTGCCTGAAACTCTGGGTCTTGTCTCCGCCGATTGCTGCTTTTGCAAGAAATCCTTGGACATATGTCCCATCTTTCCGTAATTAAAACAAGTCAATGATTTATTGGGATTAGCTTTCGGTGGTAGTGGTGCACCATTACAAGCCTTGCCAGGATGGAATGGTTTACGACAAAACCAACATGTTTGACTTCCCAAGGATCCTTCGCCTTCATAGCCTCCTATCTGATTTGGCATCTTTGTAGCTTCCCTGGAAGTTCCACCCTACTTTTCCTCTTCTGTACTGAGCCACCACTTCCAGAAGCACTTCGATTCCTAGTCAGTATTGCCCAGTTTGACATGCGTTTCTCAATGTATCGGCATTCTTCTGCCAATTTGCTAAATTCCGTAAAGTGTTCAGAAACTAGCCTCCCTTTGAACTTAGGTCTTAACCCTTCAATCTTCATGTCCGCATTCTACTCCTTATTATTGTTCAGCTTGTGATATGATGAGTATCGTGACAGTCGAATATACCGGGCTAAGTAATCGTTAAAGCTCTCCTAGTCTTGGTGTTTAATATAAAGGAATTCTTTCTCCTATTCCCTTATGATAGTCGGGGGGAAATACTTCTAGTTAAACTTGTCCTAGAATAATTCCCATATGATAGGAACATTCTTCACCTTCAGGATAAGATCCATACCCTTTCACCAGTGGTTAGCATCACCTTCCAACTTATATATTGCTAACCGAGCCTTCACCTCGTTTGGACATTATAGAATATTGAATATTTTGTTCAAATGAGCTAACTAGTCTTCAATTTGTTGAGGATCGAACTTCCCCCTGAACATAAGCGGCCGTTGTTTACTAAATCTACTCAGCCAAATTTGAATATCCACCTCAGGCTCTGGCGGCAAATCTTTTAGTTATTGTTCCTCTAGTATCTCTTCATTGTTAACTCTCATAAATTTAGCCAAACAATTCTCCAGATGATCTTACCTTTATTATACTCCCTGAAGGTCAACCTTTATTTCATTCATCGTCTGTTGTTGTTGTTTGAGTATATCCAATATTCGCTGCTGTACTGGATCAGGTAATGGCTTAGTCGCTACATGATTATGCCCTGTACATGGCCTACCATAAGGTCTACTAGGTTGAATCATCTTTATGTTTCAAACTACATAATGATAGAGAAAAATTTTATTTTATATAAGAGCAAGGGCATTTTCTTCATTTCATAAAATTATGGGTATAAATATGTCATACATAGTGTGTAACAATTAATTACAGTAGTTACTAAGAAATAAAAACATCACATGTCCTATACTACTATACAGGACATATTGTCCTTTACATATCTAAAATATCAAGTTCATGCAACTTCCCAGGGGTCACCCATCCTATACTACCCTGGGTCGAGCACACTTAACTTTCTCTGTACCCTCCCAAAAATACCAACTCTAGCTAACTCATTCTCTATTTGTCGGCTCTGCCTGACTGCCCTTAACTCATAATACATGCTAGTCACCTCCGGTCACCAGAATAGCTCACGTAGGCCCGACATCACAGTTTGGCATACATGAAATCTTACACTAACCGTTTGATATGCTTCTAGAAAGTCCAGAAGTTCACCTTCAGGCCCCGCTCGATGATGAGGTTCTTCTGTCTATTCCAGAATGCTATATCTGGGAAGAATTACATCATGGAAAGAACCCAGCACTCTTCGGTCACAGTAACTCCTAATGGTATCTATAGTCGATACAATGTCTCTACCCCAAATTTTGGGATTGGAGGCTAGAGAATAAGTTTGAAATAAGTGGACTGCTAAGCCCTAGTTTAGCAGAAACCCAAATTTATTCCCTAATGATTCTTATATCTTAGGGGTATTAAAGAAAGCAAAATGGTGAATTTTGGAGAAAGTGATTATTCTTCCAGTGAAATTTCCTTCGAGGTAGTGAGATTGTCATGTGATTTTGGATGACCAAATGATATCCATAAATTATGAAATTTTATAGGATTAAAGTATACATCCTAAGATTTAATTTGATAGGTCATATGACTTAATTAGATCTATATACAAAAACTTATGAATTTTTGAATTTAGCCCAGAAAAACTGGAAAGTTTATGGAACAACATTCAAATATTTGAATTCTAGGATTTTTGTGCCTCCAATTGGAAAAGTTCTATATTTTTTCTTGAAAATAGACTCAATAAGGGTTCTATATCCCTTGGAATTGCTTTGATATGAGGTCTACAAATTTAGTTATGATTTTTTAAAGTGTGGGCAAAAAATCTACCAGAAAATCTGAAAATGGGAATTTTTGGAAATTAAGTAGAGGAGTAAAATATAATATAATAATATGATAAGAGAACCATCTCATTCCTTTCTTGAGCCATTTCTGACGTGAAGCAGATATGAACGAGAGAGAGAGAGAGAGAGAGAGTGTGTGTGTGTGTGTGTGTGTGAAATTCTAGAGAGAGAAAGGAGGAAAAGCTTACAAAGGAAGGTGATTTCTTCAATAAATTGGTTCTTAACGTGTATAACGCTGCTCTTAAGTTATTATTTTGTGTTCTTCAAGGTCGAGAAGCCTAGCTTTCATGGTGAACAAGGGCTAGGGTTTAGCCACTTTGAGAAAAGCCAAAGGGAGTTTGAGGTAACTTCCAAACTCTTGTATATTAACTATTCTGGCTGTTATAGGCAATTTAATCGGTGAAATTTCACTGGATTGTCTTTGGTTTTAAATTTTGGAAATGTGATTACCTAAGGTTTATGCTACCAAAATTTAGTCTAAAAGGTAGTTGTAACCTAATTAAATAGTTGATAAAGTATTAGGAGTAGAAAGGAACACGTCTGCAGAATTAGAATTGAAAAACCCCAATTTTTCTTGGGGGAGTTTGTACAATTCAACTAACTTTAGTTAGAGGCCTTAGATTTATATTTTCAATGATTTGATGGTTCCATTGAGTTCAGGAGCAAAAATTAGGCGGGGTTACAGTTGGTTACTTTTTCGGAAAAGGCCAAAAAAGCATAATTATGAAAACACCCTTGAAACCTTTAAAGTGGGGCTGCCAAGGACAATTTCATCTTTTGGCAATGAATTTGGTAGTTTTGAGTCCAAAAATGGATTCTTTTGGTGGAAATATATCAGGATAGCCTAGGTTAGGTTAGAATTTCAGAAAAGGTGCAGCCGGACCGGGTATGGCGGGGTAGATTCGGGTCGCCAGGACATTTTAGTAATTTTTCAATATAGACTCTTATAACCCCCATAAACACTATGGAAGTGTCTAAACGGTACATTTGGCATTATAGGATCGAATATGGAGCCCGAGCTATTTACACGTAGATCGAGGAACTATTTCTATTTAGTAAAAGGGACACAAGGTAGGGGACTTACCTTATTTGCATGTATTTGATATCTCTGCTTGTGTGATGATCTATGTGATTGCTTTACTTGATTGTGTAGAGCATATTTGAATAAATGAAGCTCTGTTTTTGTTTTCGCTATGGCCATAGTCTTGTTGTATGAAACATTAAGCATGCAGAAATGTCATTATGGGTCATACATCTAGTTAAAGCAAACATGTCATACACGTAGCATCTATCATGCATGCATTATGGTATCTGTTTCCTACTGAGATTCTCTCGAATCTCACCCTCCCCTACTAACAATTTAGACAGGCGAATATAGAAAGTACACGGAAATCATATAAGAGAATTGCACGAGAGATGGTTGCAATGGTGGAGTGAAGATAGGAAGAAGTCTCTGTTTCACTGGGATGAGTTTAGACACCCTAGTAGCCATATGTGGCTACATTGATTGTAATCATCAGGTACGAACCCCTATGGGGGAATTTCTATGATCATGCACATATTATTAGTATATTTATGCTATTCCTCTATTGCCCACTGAACCGCATATCATTTTTCGCGTATACTCTGAAAAATATGGAAATAAGATAAGGGGGTGACAAATTTCGTAAACCCATTTGCTATGTATTTTTTAGCGATAGAATAAATTCTATCGATAATCCATTAGTAATTCTATTTTTGTCACTAATATGTCAGTAAATTGAAATTCCGTCGGTAATAAGCTATTTTTTTAGTGATACCTAATCCATGTCAATAAAGATTCGTACGTTTTTTCTTAAACAAAATCTATTACTATCTTACTCAATAGGACACTTTTAGGTAGATGATAGATTTTATTTTTTCCCCAATAGTCGGATAATAGATTTGGAGCATATCTCAAATTATTAGTATTATTAATAATACTTTAAATATCCAACTAAAATTTCAAAATCTATATCTAGGCTTATACTTTTAATAAATTCTTAATCAGATCAAGATGTCTAATTAGATCTTGTCTGAATGTTGTTAAAAGACCAAAATTTCACATTATAGTGAAAAGGAAAATTGAAGGTAAGTGTAACATCCCAAAAAAGCAGTAGCAGCAGTAACCTAGTTTGATCCTCTTTACATGTTCTGATGCAGATAGGCAAGAGCCTTGCTAGGGTTTCATTCTAGGAGCACCCTAAGATTCCTAATCATTGGGTAAGCCTTCCTAACTCTCTCTCCTTTTCCTTCTTTAATTATGATGTTCTTTGGGATATAGGTTAGGTTTTGGGAATCCCAATTTGGGGATTTCTTTGTAGAACTGAATTTTTAGATCTAAAATTCAAATTAATGATACAAAGGTGTTAGAGTAGTTTAGTCTAACACCTTATTGAGAAAAATTCTCAAGTCTAGCCTAGATTCCTATTACCGGTGTTACTCACGAGATTCCTGAGTAACCATATGAGATAAGTTATTTGAGTAGTTAGATGGTAGTGATTTGATTTAATTTTCCTTACTATATAGCTAGATGGTAGTGATTTAATTTAATTTTCCTTACTGTATAGTTCAAGTATGTATGTTAGGAAAGATTCTTCTTGGTTTTAACTGAGGAAAAACCCTAGTAACGTGGTCCTACTCTCTTTATCTATCGTTGTCACTCATGGGGGTTTGTCAAGAAGCTCCACAAGCCTAAGATGAGTCAAATTGGTATGATCCTTCTTGTTTTAGACCCAATTAATCATGTGGGACCCGTTTGTGTGAACTTTAGGAGATAATTTGGTATGTGGAACAATTAGAGACAACCATAGGTCTTGGTGTGCACTAAATGACCTAAATGTTTCTATACGTTATCATGCACGGCCTACTTACTATAGGCTCTAATTGCTATTTTATTATATTGCTAATGCTACCCATTTCCTCACACTTTGATGTTTATCCATCTCAATGCCACTACGAATTATACCTTTAAGGATACAGTCTCTCAAAGGGTTTCTTCCCAGATCATTTAAAAAATTCAACCAGAAGTTTATCCCAATCAACAAACATACAACCCTTTTATTTTAGAAGAAACATATTTAAGAAAATCATGGGTTTTGCGAATAATAGCAAGCATATGACCTTTAGATATGTTATGATAGTATGACTGATACATGTACTTGTAAAATGTTGAATTTATATTTATGATTGAGATTAATGATATATGAGAAAAGATAATAACCCCTTAGAATAATGAAATATAAATGGCAGGATAGTGATTAGGATGTGATAAAAAAATTGAATACTATGTGGCAGGCCGTTAGTTTGATTATTATGGAGTGTTTTATCATGGAATACTAACATGTAAATTACTGCTAGCTAGTGATACACAATAATTAAACTAGTGGCCTGACACGCGGTATTCAGTTTTTTATATCATATCCCAATCACTATCTTTGCCATTTATATCTCATTATTCTTAGGGGGGTTATTATCTTTTCTCATACATTATCAATCTCAATCATAAATACATATTCAACATTTAAGAAGTACATGTATCAGTCATACTGTCATAACATATCCAAAGATCACATGCTTTCATCTTAAACTCATAGATCATAGATATCACAATGGATAAACACTACTTGCCCTTACAGGGCCACTTGCCATAGTGCGAAAGTTCCTTGCCGAGGTGGGAACTGAGGCGAGTAACATACTCGCCAAGGCTAGCCTACACAAAATTCACTTCGACTAGCAGACTATATTAACATAACCTATGATTTTGTTGAATATGTATGATTTTGTTGAATATGTTTCTTCTAAAACAAAATGGTTGCATGTTTGTTGATTGGGATAAACTTATAGTTGACTTTTTAAAATGATTTAGGAAGAAATAATTTTTGTTGATTTGGATAAACTTATAGTTGTCTTTTTAAAATAATTTGGGAATAAACCCTTTGAGAAACTATGTCCTTAAAGGTATAATTTGTTGTGGCATGGAAATGGATAAACATCAAAATGCAAGAAAAAGGATAGCATTGACATTAAAATAAAATACCAATTAGAGCCTATGGTATAGGTTGTGTGTGATCACTTGTTGAAATATTTAGTTCATTTAGTACACATCAAGACCTATGATTGTCTCTAATTGTTCCACACACCGAACCATTCAGTCCTAAGTTCATACATATTAGTCCCATGTGGCTAATTGGGTCTAAAACATGAAGGATCATACTAGTTCTACTTATTCTTGGCTTGTGGAGTTTTCTAAAAACCCTGACGAATGACACTGATAGATAAAGAGGGTAGGACCACGTTACCAAGAGTTCTTATTAGTTAAAACCAAGAAGAATCTTTCCCAATGTACATACTCAAACTATAGAGTAAGGAAAAAATTAAATCAAATTACTACTATTTGGCTACTCAAAGAACTTATCTCATATGGTTACTAATGTATCTAGTGAATAGCACCGGTAATTTGAATCAAGGCTAGAATTGATAATATTTCTCAACGGAATGTTAGACTAAGCTAGTCTAACATCTTTGTATCATTAATTTGAATTTTAGATCTAAAACTTTAGTTCTATAGATAAATAGTAATACTACGAGTAGAAAAGGAAAATTTATAGATTTTTAATCCATTGACGGCAGACGTTTAGCCAGCAGATTTTTTGCGAATAGAATTTCATGCTGGAGGTGATTTTCCCTTATATATGGGAAGAATGCTTCCCACTAAAGTATGTTGAGAAACTATAAAAGACAGATTTACCCTTTAAAATCTAGAAGACGGTGAAGCCGAACGGTGATGAGTGATAACAATGAGGGCTTAAACCACCCTCCCTGTGTTCTTCAAGCATATATTTATTAACATAAATAATTAAATTTTCAATCAAGTTTTTGATCATTAACTAAATTACTCGGACAAAATTGTTCACTACAAAAAAACTGTGGTTTAGTAGCAGTTAAAAGTTTGTATTTGTAGTGGTTTTAACCGCTAAAAACATAATTAGTAGCAGTTCATGAAACCGCTACTACATCCACTATTGCAAGTGTATTTGTTGCGGTTACTTTTAACCGCTACACAGACGAAAAAAACCGCTACTATATATGTATTGGTTCATCAGCACTGCTACAGTATTCCCAATCGGGCAATCATTTTCTGGGTAATTTGTAGTAGTTATATAATCGCTACAAATGGCACAAAATGAATTTTGGATGGCAAGAAATGAAAGTGAAAATTTGGCTTGATATTTGAAGTGGTTAACAAACCGCTACTAAATTGAATTTAAAAAGGGCGGCAAATATTAGTAGTGGTTACATAACTGCTACTAATTTCAATAAAAATTCAAATTTTGCACAAAAAATTTAATTTGTCTTTTAAAAAGACACCATATATTAGTAGCGGTTATATAACCGCTACAAGTGTCAATAAAATTGAAAAAAAGATATAAAATTATTTGTTTCTATTTTTTTAATATTAAATTAAATATTTTATTATTCTAGTAGTTTATCTAATTTAATTAGCTTATTATTCATTATTTTAGGTCATTTATAATTTAAAAGGAATGATTTAATTAAATTAGATAAGTTTGAAGATTGTATTGATAATATTATTGGGGATACATAAGTAATAAGGAACTATTATGTTGTTTGCTACAATGTAATTATGATTATGTAAGGAAAATATGAAATAATGAGAAAATGTTCTTAAATATATAAAAAAATAGTGAGAATAAATATTATGTGAAAGAAAAAAGTATTGAAATAAAAATTTTAAAAATTTATTACTATATTTGATCACCTTGTTAAGCTCCTCGGCTCATAGAAAAAAAAGTGAAAATGGGAGAAGATGAAAGAGAGGTAAGGTAGAAAGAAATGGGAGAGTGTTTGAAATAAGATGTGGTTGCAGTATTTATAGGAATCTGCGTGGAATTTGTAGCGGTTAGTATCATGGTTTTGTAGCGGTTTTAGTTTGTAGCGGTTATTTTATGTTTTTATAGCGGTTTTGTAACCGCTACAAATATTTTATTAATTTTTTTAAAAAAACAAAAAATGTAATTTGTTTTAAAACAAAAACATAATTTGTTTGATCAGTCATCCTCGCCATCCCTACAGAAATTGTATAGAAAAGTTGTTAGCAATGTATTCATTTGTTAATAAATTTAATTAAAATGGCATGAATTTAAAAAACGCACTAACTACAACTAGTGTCCGGTCCAAGCTGTTCAGACCGGCCACGTCTAGCCTCCTCGTGGACATGTTCCCCTGCTCATCTGCACAATTTACCACACGTTAGATAAATTATAATTCAAATTTAACATTTTGAATTTAAATATATAATTTATTAAATAAAAAAACATATTTACCTTGGACCTGCACCTTAAACCCAATAGACTAAGAAGACGACCTTTGTGGGTTGTTCTGGTCCCGTAGCTCCTCCTTGTCGAGGAACTGCTCCATGTCTCTGATCAGAATCGGGATGTCAAAGTCCTTGTTCATGTCATAGTCATCGACACTGATATCTCCCTCTCTTAGATTAGTCACCTCTGTTGCGGTCGTCTCTTGTGGGACCGTCTGCGGTGGCTGTGGTAGAGCAGACTCCTGTACCTACTGTGGGGAGATGAGTTGAAATGGCACGGTCACTCTCCCTCCATGCTGCCCCCTCCTCTACTGCTGCCATCCTGCAGAATCGGTCTCGGGACCTCGGGCACCTTCCCCTTATCCATCCCTAAAGCCATATCAACTGTAAAAAAAAACCAATTAGTCACATTTATATGTAAAATTATAATGAAAATAAAAATAAAATATGTATTTTATGTACCTTAACTAAGAATAATGAGAAATGATGTAGCGAAAACTTTCCGATAGATGTTAGAACACCTAGATCTGAAGGAAAACTCTCAGAGAAACGTCAGAAAACAAAATGGCCAAAGGTGAGGGAAGAGGTGGCACTCTTTTACATCAACTGTTACAAAAAAGCTAGTGCAGCAAAACTTTATAGCGGTTATAAACAAACCGCTACAAATGTGCAGACCTTTGAAGTTTTGTAGTGGTTATTAAAACCTAACAGCTACAAATGTGACGACCTTTGAAGTTTTGTAGTGGTTATGAATAACTAACGGCTACAAATAGGTGACATTTGGCATTTTGTAGTGGTTTAGTTCGTTGTAACCGCTACACTATTGGTGCGGCTTGGTGGCACCAAGTGGCGTGAACTTTATAGCAGTTTATTTGTTGTAGCCACTACAAATTAACAGCGGCAAATTTTGTCGGGAATCTCACGCCATATTTGTAGCGGTTGTACACTTTTAACTACTACAAAAAACATTTTCAATCAATCGCACCACTTGGCGCGTAGCTTATCGCTATGAATTGGTAGTGGTTTATGTTATAACTGCTAAAAGTGTCACAATTTGTAGCGGTTAAGATTAACCGCTACAAATGCATTGCTACGAAATCCCTTTTTTTTTTGTAGTGGTTAACTAAATTACTTGAACTTTGTCCTTGCAGTATGGTAAAACAATAAATAAATAACTATGTGCAAAAAGGAAAAAAATAAAATTAAAGAAAAAATTTTTAAATTCGGAAAATAATTAATGAATTAGGGATTTAGAATGATCAAGGGTATGTTATTAATCAAATTTTATTTAAATCTCCTTTTAGATATTCTTAATGGAGTCAACCATATGGACTCAAGTGATAGATGAGAGACCTATGTAATTAAGGCAAAATACAAGGCAGGTTAAAGTATTTTAATCAAAAAATTAATTTAATTTAATTTCATTAGTAATGAATTAAATGACCTTATTCCAATATAAGATTTAATATTTAATAATCAGTTATCCTAAAGGTTTATAATGATCTCACACAAAATAAAATCTATCTATTATTAGCAATTTGATGATTGACCACTATAGGTTGATGTTAATTTTGAAGAATAAAAGGTTTAAACTATTTTATTATGATAATTTTCAATATCACAAGAATTATATCTCAATCTTTTATGAACAAAAATATATCTATCCATTCAAATTTCAAATCAATTTAAAAATTCTAAGCGGTTGGTTTCCTACCTATATAATTAAGATCATTTTGAGGCTACGATTCTGAAGGCTACCTTTATTGCCTATATAATAAGCCTACCATTTACATCGGTTACTTTGGAACTGGAATAAAGCTCCGCCATTGAAAGAAATTTGTGTGTTTGAAGCAATGTCTGACTATTATCTTCCTCCCTATATCTGGGAAGAAAGTTTTCACAGATTACCTATAATATCCCAATTCGGGATTAAGGACTAATGACTGTGAGATTAATTGTAATTGTGTAATTAAACACTTTTGGAATTAATGTGATGTGAATTTGGTATACATGTGTATGGTATTTAAGATCAAGGGTTGAGATTCTTTGACTATGAGTCGGAATCCGGTGTATTATGCTTATGTGAGCTCTTTAAGGGAGTGAGTAGATGGTGACAAGTGGCATTTGGTGAGCCATTGGATGAGGCACAAGAGGACACAATATCACTTTTCTCTCTCTTTTCTTTCTTGTTCGGTTAAAGGAGGGAGTATGGACCAAAAAGTGCATCTTCATCTTCATCATCATCATCTCACATCTCATCATCTCTCTCTTTTTCCTTCCATTTCTGGCGGACAAACAAAGGAAAGTAAAAGAAAAGCTTTGAATTTGGGTAAGCAATGATTTTCTTATGCTCAAATCCTCTTCTCTAATGTTGTCCACCTCATTGAGAGCTTCATTGTGGTGTTTTCAGAATTTTAAATAGCGGTGATTTGGGTGTTGATTCAAAATTGAAAGTTGAAGAATCAAGATTCTGGTTTTGTCAAAGTGAAGAGGTAGGCATTTAGTGCATTTTGATGTATTATGTGTGATTTTTTGGATAAGTTTAGGAAAATCTGGAAATTTTCCCTAGTTATGCCAAATGTTGAATATATGAGTTTCATTGTGTTTGATGTTGGAAATGGTCCATTGTGAAGATATTTGAGTAATGGATTTAGTTTGGAATATTGGAAATGTGTTAAGAGAAATTGGGATATTGTGTGTCATAGAGACCCAAAGTCATAGATTGTGGTTAAAAGGGTTTTTGGGGTGTGTGAGAGGTTACCAATGTGTTCCCTAGTCAGTGGTAAGTGTGTATGAGCTTTTGGTAGAGTTTGGGAATCATTGGGTATGAATTTGACCATCTAGTATTTTCTGTTGTTTTCTGCGTGTCTAGTTTCTGATGTACAACACTCAAGCACGGGAAGATCATGCTCGAGTGCTGTGTGCATTTTCCCTTTTCTGCTTTGAGTTTTGATTATGTTCTTTGAATGAGGCTCAAGTGCACTTCTTTGTTCTCGAGTGAGGGAAGATCATGCTAGAGTGAGCTTGGGCTTGCTCGAGTGATGGTGTGAGCCCAGGGTTGGGGTTGCTCTCAGGTCCTCACTCGCTGGCCATTGTTCAAGAGTGTGCTCTAACACTCGTAAGCACGGCCGTCTCACCCGAGCACTGGAGGGTATGCTTGAGTGAGCTTGTTCCTCTGATGGTTACATGTGCTCTCAGGTTGTCACTCGTGGTGTTACACTTTCAGGGACTCGAGCAGATTTGGAGCCATCACTTGAGTGTAAAGCTTGATGCTTGAGTGATGTGAGAACTTCCTGGCTGTGAAGGTTGCTCATTGTCAAGTACTCGCGGGTGAGAGTCGTTCTCACTCAAGCACAAGTCTCTCATCACTCGAGTGCGGTCGTCTTCACTCGAGGTAGGCTGTCAGAAATCAGTGTTGTGCCTTCGAAAAAGGGGTCTTTGGGGTAGTTTCTTCCAACCCTTTAGGCATATGTTTAGGCCTCTAGTAGTCACCTAAAGAGTCTTAATTGATAACCAACTAAGTATATTATGAAATTAAGAATTTGGAAAAGAGTTTGACTGGTTGTCCATAATTTGGTATAGGATTTGACATCTGTCGCCCTCATGAGGCCACGGTGCCGAAGCCAGTCAGGAAAGATACAGGTAGTGACTCTTTCTTTATACCTTATGTGATACATTGTATGTGTGTTATATCCTTGTGATGTGATCATTTTGTATGCTGCAAGATATGTGGAATTGTGTATACATCACTATACCAATAGTCCCTGAGTCGCTAACAACGGTTTGGGTAAAGGCTGTGTGCCTTCCCGGCGGTAAAAGGGGATGAGGTTAGGGTGTGTTATATGTGATTATGTGGGCCGAAACGCTATTTGTGAAGGCCTACAGGCCAATTGTGAAAGCCGAAAGGCTATATGTGAGCTGTAAGGCTATTCGTATGCACTGCCACACCAATAGTCCCTGAGTCGCTAACAACGGTTCGAGTTAGGACAGTGTACCTTCCCGGCGGTAAAAGGGGATGAGGGTGGAGTATGATTTGTGTGTTGCTGATATGTGGTGATTTGTCCATATGCTATGTGATTACGTGTGGTATGAATGATTTGTTACTATTGGGATTCTTTAGAATCTCACTCTTTCCAAATGACTAACCTTTTCAAACAGGGCGAGTGGCTCGAAAGGGAAGCGGACAACTAGGAGTAGTTAGGATTACTCTGAAACTTTAGTGGTTGTTGGTTATCTATTTTGGTTTGGGATTACCATTTATACATAAGATGTAAATGTTAAATTTTGGATATGTAATCCCCGTTTTGGGAACTCTAAACCCATGTTGCATATATGCAAGTAACCCAGGGTTTGCCGAGATTTTAGTTCCGCACTCTGATATTTATTTTGTGATTTAATTTCTCAAGTAATTATATTCGAATGTGAATGTGAGACCAGGAATAATTACGTTTTGAATTGATTTTTGAAATACCCCATCTTTTGGATGAGGGATTATAAATTGTTATTTTATCTTATTAGTCTCTATTTCTCTTAAATTTCATAATCCGGATGTAATTACGGTGAGGGGGTTACATTACCCATCAAATCGCTACTCATATGCGTATCTGTTTGCAAAGATTAGAAGTCCCTTATCACCGATCAATTCTTCATACAACAATCAGCCAACAATACCAATAATTCTCTCTTTCCTCAATTTCATGGCCGTGGACAACAAAGTGTGCTAAAATTGGCTCTAATGAGGTATGTCAAAGTTTTCTAATATATTCAGATAATCAATTACTTGATGTCTCAAAACTCCCACCCAATAATCAAGCTATTAATTATAATGATAATGATAATTTCGCTGTGGTTGGCACTTGTAACGGGTTAGTATGTCTCACTGATCAACGTAATTATGCCACTTTTATAATTATGAACAATTTATTAGAAAATATGTGGTGCTTCCTAAATCCATCACCGGTAGCTCCTTTAGCATCCTCATACCAATTCAATTAGGCATGCGCTATGTTAGGGTTTGGATTTGATTCTAAAAACAATGACTCTGTAGTTGTCAAAGTTTCTCTTTCCTATTGGGAAAAAACTACCCCATGGCTTGAGCTCTTCTCTCTTAAGACTTGTAAATGGAGAAGCATCACAGGAATAGGTCCTTCAGTATGTTTTTTTGTAGTGGTGGAAACAAAAGAGGTCAAATGTTCATGATGGAGCCCTACATTAGCTTGTTTATGGAAACCAATTTGGTCATGGGCATAGTAATGTTATATTATCGTTTGATTTGGGTACAGAGACATTTGGAGAATTCTCATTACCATCGTGTTTGGAGTTTCAATCGCATTCAGAGCTGTCACTTTTGAAAGGGGGCAACTCACCTGCTTTGGTTTGCACAAAGAGGCGCTCATCAATATTTAATATATGGGTGATGTGTGAAGAGGCTAAATGAACTATCTCATTATCATTATCAATTGAGTAGTCAACTTATACAATATAATATCTTCCCTTTTATATAGACGTGGGGACCTGATGTCTAATGCTCACTAATTACAAACATTACACCTAATTACAATAATACTAACTAACTAATAATTCCACTAATGCTCCCCCTCATGTTAGGGCTATAAAGATTAAAAGAACCCAACTTGTACAACAAATATTCATGAGCATCTATTCCTAAAACTTTTGTCAATACATCAGCCAATTGTTTAGAAGATCACACATTCTTTAAGTCTATCAAAACTTGCTGCAACTTTTCTGGCACAAAGTGACAATCTATCTAGATATGTTTGGTCCTTTCATGAAAGAACGGATTACTAGCTATATGAATAGCTGCTCTACTGTCACAAAATACCTCTATATGCTTGACATTTACCACATGCAAGTCTTTTAACAAACCAACAATCCATATTATCTCAGAAGTTACATGTCCAAGAGCTCTATACTCAGCTTCAGCTGAAGAAGTAGACATGGTACTTAGTTTCTTCGACTTCCAAGATATCAAAGACTTACCCAATTGAACCGCATACCCTGTGACTGATCTCCAGCTATCTCCACATGTTGCCCAATCCAAGTTATAGTAGCAATTGAGCTTCATCTCATTGCTGGATGAGAGCAAAATTCCTAAGTGTGGTGTGCCCTTTAAGTAATGCAACAACCTCATTACACCATCCATGTGTGACTGCTTGGCTCTATCAGAAACTTAGAACCTGCACAAAATAGCAAATATCAGGTCTAGTAATGGTCAAATAAGATAACCTCCCAATCAAGTTATGATATACTTCTGAACCCTTTAGTTTCTAATCAACTTTCTTGGGTTTCAGCTCCTTTTCTCTCTTCCCTTTCACCGTTTCTACTGCTGCTTTTGTTGTTTCAGCACGTGGACGAGCTACTAACTTTGAATTTCGCTCCAAAGGTGTTGCAGCCGGCGTAGCCTTACTTAGTCCTACATCACTGATTAAGTCCAACGCATAGTTTCGTTGATTCAACACTATTCCTTCCTTTGATCTAGCAATCTCTAATTCAAGAAAATACTTTGCATCCCCTAAATCCTTAATCTTGAATTGATAGAAACTTCTTAGTCTCATTGATTCCCTCAACATATTTCCAATGATGATCAAGTCATCCACATACACTAACATAATGATCATGTGACCTTCTATTCTCTTCACAAATAATGAATAGTCATGAAGGCTTTACTTAAAACCTCCCTTAACTAGCGCACGACTCAACTTGACATTCCATTGCCTGGATGCCTATTTTAAACCATACAATGACTTTGTTAACTTGCACACTTTATCCTTCACCACGTCCTTAAAACCTTGAGGAATCTTCATGTATACCTCCTCATCAAGATCCCCTTGCAAAAATGCATTTTGTACGTCCATTTGATAAAGCTCCCAATTGTTTATTGTGGCTAAGGTAAGAACCACCCTAATGGTGACCATCTTAACCACAGGAGAAAAGGTTTCATAATAAACTACACCTTCACTTTGGGTGTAGCCCTTTTCTACTAGGCATGCCTTATACTTTACTAGCTTCCTATTAGAGTCATATTTGATCTTAAAGACCCACTTACATCTAATAGGTCTTTTCCCTGGTGGTAGGTCTACAATCTCCCATGTATGATTGGATTCTAGTGCTTTAATCTCTTCTTTCATAGCGTCTATCCATTTTTTATCCATGGCTACTTCTTCAAATGTCCTGGGTTCAACAATCGAATCAACACAATGCACAAAGTGCTCATAAGTAGAAGACAAATTATGACATGTATAATAGTTTGGAATAGGGTATGGAATAACTCCCTGTTTAACCAAACCAGCCTCTTGAATATCATTGTGCTCGTGTTGCTTAATATCTTGTTGACCATCTTGTAGACTGTGTGTTACTAGTCTTTCCAGTTGGCAAATATGAAGTTTCATACTCATGGAGCCACCTTGGAGGCCTCCTATCTCATATAGAATGCCTCTATGAGGACAATGGTGGACACAAAAGATCAGGATCTCTTGGCTCTCCCTCATCTCCCTCCATTTCTTGTCTTACAAAAGGTTTTTCATAGTCATATACAAAAGAATTAAAAGGTTTCAAGGGGGCTCCACCTGAATTAGGCCTTTCCTCTTCCTTGAAAGGGAATCTCTCCTCTACAAAAGTAACATGTTGGTTAATCATCATCATATTAGTTCGAAGATTATACAGTATGTAACCTTTTTTAGTAGTAGGATATCCTATAAATACACATGGGTCAGCACGAGGATGAAATTTATCAATATCATGCAATCGAGTGGAAAATGCTAGACAACTAAATATTTTTAAATGATTTGAAGAAGGTGCATGATCATGAAGTGTTTGATATGGTGTTAAGTAATTTAGCACTCTAGATGGCGTTCTATTAATTAAATAAGCCACAGGTTTAACACTTTTCCCCCAAAACTTAGTGGGAATGCATGCATGCAACATCAAACACCTAGTTGCTTCTAATAAATGTTTATGTTTCCTCTCAACAACCCCATTTTGTTGGGAGAGTGTAGGGCCATGAAGTCTGATGTAATATCCCTTTATTATTAAATATATATTCAACTGAAGAGTTCACAAACTGTAAGCTATTATCACTTCGTACCCTTTTAATATTAGCCTTGTATAGAGTGGAAACATAGTTTAAAAAGGTTTTGACATGCATGACAGTTTCAGATTTATGTGACATGAGAAATATCCAAACCCCATAGGAGTTATCATCCACAATAGTTAAGAAGTACCTAAAACCTTGATGTGTAGGCTCCTTGTAGGGAACCCACACATCCATGTGAAGCATTTCAAAGCAATAAGTGGATTTAATAGAGCTAATGGGGAAAGTAAGCTTGGATTGTTTTGATTGAATGCAAACATCACAAGGTGCATTATTAGAATCAATAACATGATCTTTTATTTCAACCAAATGTTTGATAACACGTTTGTGGGCATGTCCAAGCCTAAAATGCCAAACGTCAACATTTACATCATTCAAGGAACATAGATCTTTGTAAGTAGAAAGCAAAGAATTTTGAATCTGAATTTGAGGGATAAAATGTAAATCTATATCTTCTTACAGCACATAGAGTCCATGATAGAGCTTACAAATCGCCTTGATCTTCCCACTCAAGGTGTCCTCAGAACACACACATTAGGGAAGAAAAATGCAACACAGTTTTCATGTGAAGTAAGATGAGAAATAGAGACTAAGTTGAATTGCAAACCCGGTGCACATAGGACATCCTTTAATATGATATGAGCATTGATTTTAACACTTTCTATATGAGTGATACTTTCATTGTTGGAGACTTTAATTCGCTTAATAGGGCCATGATAAGTTTTTTATGTATTCAAGTGATGCAAGCTACTTACTACGTGTGTGTTAACACCAGAATCTAATAACCAAATAGGAGCAGAACAAACTGAATTAATCAAACATGAGGTAGTGCCCACTCCACCCACTATAGTTTCTGAAGACTCCTTGGTCTCTTTCTATGCAGTTTGTGATTCCTTCTCAAGCATTCTAAGGAGCTGCTCATGTTGTTGAGGAGTGAGATTGGCTGCAACCACTGATGAGTTAACGATAGTATCCAGTACAGAATTGTTACTTCCATGAGTTGGTTGCTCCCTTATGGGTCTTGGCTTCTAATTGGCCGGAAACTAATTATATGGAAGTATTGATCCTTCTTGTGCCTTCGTCGATTGCAGTAAGTGCACACATCTTGGCTATTGCCTCTTCCTTGAGGTCCTCTACCCTTGCCTCGGCCACCTCTCCCAGTTGAAGCAACATAACAGCACTATTAGGGGACGGTTCATAGACATAGAGTGAAGAGTTCATTTAGTTTCATGCTGAGAAATCATAGAATATGCTTGGTTCATAGAAGGTAATAGTGATAGGAGAAAAATATGGCTATGGGCTTGTGGTAACTATCATTAAGCCCCATTAAAAACTGAAAGAGGCGTTGTTCTTGTACAATTATACTATAAGTTTTGGAGGTGGAGCACTAACAGGAATGCAACACCACTAAGCTATCAAACTCTTCCCACAAATCTTTAAGCTTGGAGTAATAAGTGGCAACCAGGAGTGAGCCCTATGTAAGTTTGTTAATGGTGCGATGAAGACCCTATATTTTGGAGCCATCAGCGTTATCAAAGTGCTCCTTAAGGTCTTCCCAAACTGATCGGGCATTTTCAGAAAACGTAATACCTCCAGAGAGTGATTTATCAAGTGAGTTAATAAGCCAGGAGAGGACAATGGCATTACATCGATCCCATGTGGGTTTCAGATCATTTTCTTGACTGTCACAAGTGCAAGTCCCATCAACCAATCCATATCTGTTTCTGCTAAACAATGCAATATGCATAGCATGGCTCCAAGTTTGGTGATTATCATACCCAGTAAGAACAAAGAGGACAAGCATAGAGACCCGAGTATCTGATGGATGAAGAAAAATAGGACGATTGAAACCAAGATTGGCAGGATTAGACTTACATGCTTCGTTGGACATGTTGTAGCAAAGAGGCAAAAACAAATAATAGTACAGCAAAAGCAAGAACGATACAACAATCAAGAATTACAAGTTGATCACAAAGCATAACCGAAAAAAGCTCTGATTGCAACATACGGCGGAGATATATCAAGGACCAGCGGAGATGACGGTTACAATAGACACACAATCAAGGCTTAGCGTCGATGTTCAAGAAGAGGACCACGGTTGACCCTGAGATGGGAGGCAAACAGTGTTAGATCTCATGTTTTGATGATAACAAAAGAATGGTATGAAAAAGAATTGATTAATAAATAAGTTTGAACAAAGTAATAACAAGGATAAGCATCACTTGAGGTAAGCATTAGAGTAATGAAGAAAGGCCAAGAGAAAAAGTTGAGAAACTTGATCAGAAGCAAGTTTTCTAAGGCATTACTCGAGTACGTACTCGAGTAATGAGACAAAACTTGAAGTAACCAGAAGCACCTTCCAGTAACCTGCCAACGTTACTTGAGTAGGTACTCGAGTAATAGTGTAAGTGTTTTCAAGTTGCTCTCGGCCTGCCAATGTTACTCAAGTAGTTACTCGAGTAACCAGGTAAATCCTTGGAGTTGCTCTCGGTCTGCCAATGTTACTCGAGTAGCTACTCGAGTAACCATGTAAAAGTTTTTCAAGTTGCTCTCGGCCTGCTAATGATACTCGAGTATGTACTCGAGTACCTCTGTTTCAGAAAATGTGTTGCTCTCGGCACTTTGTACCACTGCCAATGTTACTCGAGTAACACACTGAGGTAAGTAAAAACTTGAAGGTAGTACCCGAATAACTTGATTTAATTTTATCTCACTTTCCTCGAGTCATTACTCTAGTATGCAAGGATTTAATGATTTTTTTAAGTGGATTACTCGAG
Organism: Inga laurina; assembly: GCA_963855925.1. Classification (NCBI taxonomy): domain Eukaryota; kingdom Viridiplantae; phylum Streptophyta; class Magnoliopsida; order Fabales; family Fabaceae; genus Inga; species Inga laurina. Next base: position 12,930,290 of record OY979710.1, read on the forward strand.
TATGTACTCGAGTATGCAATGTTATGTTTGAAGGAAAACCTCAAGTCATTACCCGAGTAAGTGATGCACAAAAAGTAAGTTTACTCGAGTATGTACTCGAGTAACAAGGTAATCAAACTTGAAATGCTCTCGGCCTTGAAATCCTGCCAATATTACTGAAGTAAAGCATCGAGTAATCAAAAGTTATTTGAAGGTTTACTCGAGTTGGTACCCGAGTAAACTATGAAGAAATAAGTTTATTACTCAAGTAGGTACCCGAGTAAACATACATTTCCAAAGGTTTGAAATTTAGTTATTCCATGCACTACCCAAGTAATCTTATATTTATATATTAACTGGGAGTTCATCAAAGATTTCACGATGATACTCGAGTAAGTACTCGAGTAAACTTTAATGAATACTCGAGTAGCTACTCGAGTATGGAAACCCAGAAAGTTTGAAATCATTCCAACGGTCATTGTTTTGTTTCCTATTTGATTAACGTTTCATTATATTAGTATTCTTAGCATTTCAACAGATAAACAAGGAAGAGATCTTACCAAATAAGGAAAGTTAAAAGCAACGCTCAAATGTCACCGACCGTCACCTACCACAAACGTATGTTTTTCAAAAACTGGAAAAGTCAATAGTGGCTGCGCACGCTCCAACGGACATGAAGAAATATGTTCCAGCAATCATTACGAACGTATCTATATATATGGGAACATCTAAACAGAGAAGAGAACAAGAACACACACAAACATATCATCAAGTTCATTACTCTGTTTTACATGATAATTGTATTTCTATGCTTCAGTGATTCTTATTCACTATGTGAGAGAGATATTTCATTCAAACTCAATATTTGTTATTGAGATAACTTAAGGTTATGGAACCTTGAGTTGGGATTGGATTACAACTTGTAAGGGGGAGCGAGTGTCCAGGCGTAGGAACTTGCTTGTACTGAGGTGCCAAGAACTCACTGAATCTTGGAAGTTATAGTGAAACTCTCAGAGAAGCTCTGAGGACTGGACGTAGGTCAAAGTGGTTGTGGCCGAACCAGTATAACTCCCGGTGTACACTTCGGTGATATTTCTCCTTATTCTTTCCTGTTTTAATTTCAACGTCAAAATTTATATTTGCAACGAAATTTTTAAGCTCACCCAATTCACCCCCCTTTTGGGTGAAACGCTTGCTCTAACATTTGGTATCAGAGAGTAGGTCTTCTTGTGAAGGTATAACAACCTAAGAAGTATCCAATGGCAAGCATGGGTGAAGGAATTCTTCCCGACGGTGCATCCATCACTAGACCTCCAGGATTCAGTGGCGAACACTTTTCTTTCTGGAAAGCAAAGTTCAGAGTATTCGTAATGGCTACTGAATATGGGCTATGGGATGTGATTGAGAGTGGAAACTATCAACCTACAAAGACTGTAGATTCTCAGAAACTTCCCAAGACGCAAGCGGAATATGATGAGAATGACAAGAAACTTATCACTCTCAATAGCAAGGCAATTATGATGTTACAAAGTGCCTTGAGTCAAAGTGAGTATTTCAGAATTTGCACACTTCCAACAGCAAAGGAAATGTGGGAAGCTCTGGAAATAGCTCATGAAGGAACTTCGGGAATAAAGGAGAATCGGATCAACACCTTGGTCACTAAATTCGATTTACTTCGAATGAAATCAGGTGAATCAATATCTGAATTTGAACTTAGATATACTCATCTTGTTAATCAACTTGCAGCTCTTGGGAAAGTCTATGATCAGCATACCCAAGTATGAAAGATTCTAAATATTCTTTCTAATGAATGGGAGGCCAAAGTCACTGTGATATAAGAAGCAAAAGGAGAATCAATGAGATTAGTTGCTTCTCTATTTGGAAGTATTTCTGAATATGAAAGCAAACTAAAGTTCAAACGGGAACTAGATGACATTGGTGACAAGAAAAAGAAAGGTCTAGCACTAAAAGCAAAGGAAGAGAATCAAGATGAGGATGAAGAGTTTGATGATGATGAAATGGGACTAATCATAAAATGATTCAGAAAGTTCTACAAGAAAGGTTAAGGATTCAAACACTTTCAGAAAGGAGGAAATAGTAGCAAAGATCATATCATTTGCTATGAATGTGGGAAACCAGGACATATCAAGTCAGAATGTCCAGAGCTGAACCAAAAGAGCAAAGAAAAGAGGAAAGGCAAATTCTTCAACAAAAAGAAGGCCTTCTGTAACCCCCTGCCTTAATTAGCGTAATTATAATTCGATATTACGTAATTAAATTGGTTTAGAGACCGTCGAATAGTTCAAAGCTCATTTAAAACTCCCTTTATAGTAGGGACTTAACAAAATTTTCAAAAACTTCTTTTTCCCATCCTGGTCTCAATTTTCAATTATCGAATATAATCACCTGTGCAGTTAATATACATTCAATCATATCAGAGTGTATAACCAAATCCCCGGCAACTCCCGGGTTCTATACATATAACCTGAGGTTCATAAGTATCCACTAGGGGATTACACAACCAAAACTAAAGGTAATATTCCTAATTCGAAATATACAGTAATCCCGAGTTCAAAATAGATAACCAACATCTCAAAAATCCCTAGTATCACTAAAGATCCTAAGTGCTTCGGGTTGGCCGCTTCTCCTTTGAGCCACATGCCCTGTCTGAAATATTAGTCATAGGAAAGAATGAGATTCGAGCGAATCCTAGTAGTAACAAACCACTCACACAATGCATAACACCAAGCATGTATATAAATCACAACCAGCAACAGCATCAGCAATCTCAAAGATACATGGTTTTCACCACAAACGACAGCACTCACGGCTGTAAGCACAATACGACAGCTCTCGCTGTAATAATAATCACGACAGCTTACGCTGTATTCACAATAACGACAGCTTACGCTGTAATCACAATAACGACAGCTTACGCTGTAAACGACAGCTTGCGCTGTAAACGACAGCTATCACCAGCTGTAACCGCAGCAGCATCAAAGAATCATCACAGAACATGATAACACACACATACAGAGCATTACACATTGTATAAGAGAGAGAGTCACTACCTGATCCTTTCCCGACGTTTCTTGGCACTGCAGGCTCACGAGGACGGCAAATATCAAATCCTGTAAACCAAATTAGGGACAACCCGTCAATCTCTTTTCCAAGTTCTTTTCTCTATAATACTTTAAGTTGGTTATCATTTGAACTCTTTAGGTGACTATTTTAGGCCTAAACATATGCCTAAAGGGTTGGGAAAGGCTATACCAAAAACCACTTTTAAAAGTGCTAAACACAGATTTTTGGGGGTGGGCCGCGGCCCAAAATCCTTGGGCTGCGGCCCAAAACTGCCCAGAAACATTTGGGCTGCGGCCCACCATCCTTGGGCCGTGGCCCAAGGCTGTCCAGGGCTGTCCAGAGACGCACAGAAACATTTGGGCTGCGGCCCACCATCCTTGGGCCGCGGCCCAGGAAAATCCAGTTTCTGGCTGAACTTCCAAAATTCATAACTAATTCAGGAAAAATCGAAATGGGGTGATTCCAAAGCCAAATGAAAGCTATTTAAGTCCTATTTCAAGGAAAAATACTGGCCATAACTAGAAATCACCACAAAAATCCAGATTTACCAAAAACCTAACATTGTACCAAAACAGGGTCCAGCTTTGATGCCAAACTTTGGACAGTTCAAACTCCCAGCTCAAAAAGCGAAATGACACAAAATTTATGTCCATTTTGAAGCTTGAGATGTGAAATTTAAGACTGGAAATTTTTATAATTTTTCAACATCATTTGCTCAGTCAAAACGTCCACACCATCTGACTGCCCAGAACAGACTTACATTGGACAGATTTTCCAGATTTTGCCAATTGGTTTCCAATGGTCCCTAATTTCAAATCACATACTATTTTCACACAATTTGGCTCAAGGAACACATTGAAGCCATCAAAATGACCATATTCAACCCCCATTGACATATTACACAACAACCACAACATATCTCACAATGTCACAACACAATTCACACATTGCCACACTTCCCAATCCAAGTTCCCAAATCACTTTCAATGGCCAAAATGTTCAACAAAAGACCAAATTCTACACAACACATAAACCAATTCCCGCATTCAAATTAAACCAAAAATCAGGGCAAAAATTCGAAATTCCTAAAACTAAACCAATAACCACAATGAATATACCAAAAGGTTCCAAATACTCACCTTAACTTCTTCCCAAGCCAATTCCTTGTTTCCCTCACTTCCAAATTTCCACAAGTTCTCAAACACCACAAGTCAAAAATCTGAAACCATAGGAATGAAGCCCTCAACCTTATGAACACTATTAATGAAGGACACTTGAGCATATGAAGGCATTAACTTACCAAAAACTCAAGCTTTTCCTTTTCTCTTTTCTTGTTTGTTCAGTGAAAAATGGAGAGAATGGAGAGAGATGAGAGATATTGATCAAGATGATTCATTTCCATTCCTTCAATGCACTTAACCGACTTGGGAAAAAGAGAGAATGAGTTTGAAAACTTTGACTTCATCTATGGTCTATAATTTGACACTTGGCACCACCTCCTTCTCCCTACCATGATTTCACATAGTTTCACATGCACAAGATTCCACCTCTTGGTCTTTCAATCTTAGCCATTAATCTTAATTACTAAGGAGTGTTCTTAATGGTATCCAATCAGTCGGTCGGTAAATTTACCGTTTTACCCCTGATTAGCATAATACTTACTAAATCACATCATTTACTTCATAAGTGCTCAATTAAGATTAATTACATCACTTTGAAGTTATAAATCCTTGGTTACATTTCAGGATATTACAATTCTCCTCCCGAAAATTAAATTTCGTCCTCGAAATTGCTACACAACTTGAGCCATAAACTCCGGATATCGTCTTCGCATATCTTCCTCCGCTTCACAAGTTGCCTCTCTCTAAGTCATTCCCTTCCAAATCACCTTCACATATGGAATGCTTCGGTGTCTAAGCCGTCGCTCCTCTCGATCAATGACTTGCTCTGGTTCCACCGCATATGTGAAATTTTCTTGTAGCTCAACATCCTCATATTCAATGATGTGAGACGGATCCGGTTGGTACTTCTTCAGTTGAGAAACGTGGAATACGTCATGGAGCCTGCTCAGGATCGGAGGTAGTGCTACTCGGTATGCAACAGGTCCAATCCTCTCAAGGATTTCAAAAGGTCCTATATATCTCAGGCTCAGCTTCTTTCTCTTGATTGCTCGCCCAACACCCGTAATTGTGATACTCTCAGAAGAGGTAAATGATTCCGAACCTACTTATGATGAATTACTGTCTGAATATAATGCTTTACACTCTGAATTTATCAAAGTAGTTAAAGATTTGGTTGTTTTCAAAAAGAATAACAAAGCTCTTGAAATTGAGATTAAAGAACGTTCAGAAAAGGTTTGTGAAAATTGTTCTTCTTTGAAAAAGAAAAACATTGATCTCACAAAAACTCTTGAAAAATTTACACAAGGAAGTGAGATGCTAAATGTTATTTTAAAAGCTCAATGATTTGTAAATGATCGATCTGGAATTGGATATGATCCAAAATCAGATAGAAGGAAAGGTAGAAAGAAAGTAGGAGGTAAGTCTTACTTGAATTATTTCTAGCATTCTGTGCATACATCAAATCCTTTTGCATTTTGTAACTACTGTAATAGAAATGGACATTATACTTCTTCATGCATTCATAAGAAAAAAGGAACAATAGGAACCTACAAATGGGTACCTAAAGGTTCATATATTCAGAAAATTATTTGTACTAACCCAAAAGGAGCCAAAAAGATGTGGGTACCTAAGACTTAGTCATTTGATTGCAGGTATGTCTCAAAGCATCCAAAAATAGCAAGTGGTACATAGATAGTGGATGCTCTAGACATATGACCGGAGATTTTGAAAGTTTTACCACATTGCAACCTAAGGAAGGTGGAAAGGTAAAATTTGGAGGAAATCAATCCGGAAGGATAGCAGGAATTGGTGAAATCAAAAATGACAAAGGAATACAAGTCAAAGATGTATATTATGTTGAAGGCTTGTGTTACAATCTGCTGAGCGTAAGTCAGATTGCAGATAAAGACAACTGGGTAATATTCGACTCAGAAGAATGTTTAATTATCAACAAAAATGACTTACAACTTGATAAGAAGAATATCAAGGCTAAGCTCAGAGCAAAAAGGGAAGGTAACTGCTATACTCTAGATATTAGTAGAAACGAATCTGAAAACTGTTTTTTGAGTAATGCCGATGAAAGTTGGCTATGGCATAAGAGATTGGCTCATGTCAATATGCATCAACTAGGCAAACTACTCAAGAAGGATTTAGTTCTTGGATTACCCAAAGTAAATTTCAAAAATGATTTGATTTGTGATGCATGTTAAAAGGGTAAACAAACTAAATCATCTTTCAAATTGAAAAATGAAATTTCAACAAATAGACTACTACGATTATTACATATGGATTTAGTTGGTCCAGCAAGAGTAAAAAGTCTTGGTGGTAACCTATATTCATTGGTCATTGTTGATGACTTCTCTAGATTTACATGGGTTATTTTTCTATCATCAAAGGATGAGACTTTTGAAGAATTTATTATTTTTGATAAAAAAGTGCAAAATGAGAAAGGTATGTCTATTGCAGGTATTAGGACCGATCATGGTGGAGAATTTGAAAATCAAGCCTTTGAAGAATATTGTGATACTAAAGGTATTGATCACAATTTCTTTGCTCCAAGGACACCTCAACAAAATGGAGTCATGGAACGCAAGAATAGAGTGCTCCCTGAAATGACTAGAGCAATGTTGAATGAAAAGAACGTGTCTCAAGTATTCTGGGCTGATGCTATGAGTACAACATGCTATATTTCAAATAGGGCCTATATCAAAACAAAACTTGGAAAGACACCTTATGAGTTATACAAAGGAAGGAAGCCAAACATTGCTCATCTACACATCTTCGGTTGTAAGTGTTTCATTGATAATAATGGTAAAGATAACTTAGGAAAATTTGATTCTAAAACAGATGAAGGAATTTTCCTAGGATATTCTAACCGAAGTAAAGCATATAGAGTTTACAATAAAAGAACATATATTATTGAAGAATCAATTCATATTGTATTTGATGAATTTGAATCCTCTGACAAAACCATTGATGAAGAACAGGAAGTTGGTTTAAATCAAGAAAATGGTCAATCTATTTCTAAAACTCTTATTCCAGAGGTTGATGAAACCAAGGAAGAAGAGCAATCTCTAGGTCAACCTAAAGCCTGGAAATACAATAAAAGTCATCCCTTAGATCAAGTCATAGGAGATGTAAATGATGGGATCAAAACTAGAAATAGAATTTTCAATGAAGTAAGTTTTTCTGCATTCATTTCTGAAATTGAACCTTCAAACATTGATGAAGCCCTATCAAACAATGATTGGGTTATAGCAATGCAAGAAGAACTAAATCAATTTGAGAGAAATCAAATTTGGGATTTGGTGCCCCGACCCAAAGATCATCCGATCATTGGTACTAAATGGGTATTCAAGAACAAACTCGATGAATCCGCAATTATTGTCAGAAACAAGGCAAGATTGGTAGCCAAAGGCTATAATCAGGAAGAAGGGATTGATTATGAGGAAACATATGCTCCAGTGGCTAGATTGGAAGCTATACGTGTACTCTTAGCCTTTGCATGCATCAAAGGATTCAAACTCTATCAAATGGATGTAAAGAGTGCTTTTCTAAATGGTTACATCATGGAAGAAGTATATGTAGAACAACCTCCAGGTTTTGAGGATGTTACCAAACCTGACCATGTTTTCAAACTTAAAAAGGCTTTATATGGTTTAAAACAAGCTCTTAGAGCATGGTATGAAAGGCTCAGTAAATTTCTCATTGATCAAGGTTTTGTACGAGGAAAAGTTGATACAACACTTTTTATAAAACGAAAACGTGATGATATTTTAATTTTTCAAATATATGTTGATGACATTGTTTTTGGTGCTACTAATGAATCTCTGTGTAAGGAATTTTCTGAGATAATGTAGGGAGAATTTGAGATGTCAATGATGGGAGAATTAAATTTCTTTCTTGGTTTGCAAATCAAACAAAGAAAGAATGGAATCTTCATATCTCAAACAAAGTATTTAAAAGAGCTATTGAAGAAGTATGGAATGGATGAAGCAAATGGCACGGACACGCCTATGAGCTCAACAACGTTGCTTGATGCTGATGTCAAAGGGAAAGACTACAACATCACAAAATATAGAGGAATGATTGGATCATTACTCTATCTCACAGCAAGCAGACCAGACATCCAATTTAGTGTTGGTGTATATGCAAGATATCAATCGGCACCAAAAGAATCACATGCTAAAACGGTCAAACGAATCTTTAGATACCTTACTGACACACCCGAATTGGGTCTGTGGTATCCCAAAGGAAGAAGTGAATATCTTGTTGCATATTCAGATTCAGGTCATGGAGGATACAAAACAGACAGAAAGAGCACCAGTGGACAAGGACAATTTCTTAGAGGATCTCTTGTATCATGGTTCAGCAAGAAACAAAATACAGTGTCTCTTTCATCAACGGAAGCCGAATATGTTGCAGTCTCAAGTTGTTGTGCACAAGTAATATGGTTAAAACAACAACTACAAGATCTTGGTATTTATCTCAAAGAAATACCAATTTATTGTGATAATATTAGTACGATAAGCTTGGCAAAGAATCCAGTTCAACACTCTAGAACCAAGCATATCGATGTCAGACATCACTTCATCAGAGATCATGTTCAAAAGAAAGATGTGAAAGTGATATTCATTCCTACTCATCTTCAACTAGTTGATATTTTCACAAAACCCCTTGCAAAAGATCAATTTCTATACATTATTGGGAATGGTAAATCCCAATGAGTTGTAAGTTATTTCAGTCTCTCATAATATTAGATGAAGTCATTTGTTAAAGTTTTGATGATTACTAACTTAAGCATCGGAGTATATAGAAACTTTTTTTGCAGGAAGGTTGAAACTCTGTTTTGAGAAACAAAAACAGAGGTGATCAGAGGACACATTTATTGGAGTATCAACTTGAAGTAATGTGTGACAGAGAAGCATTACCCGAGGAACAACTTGAAGTAAAGAAGCACTTTACTTGAGTAACTACTCAAGTAATGGTCATCAAAACTGGAAGTAACGGATCAAGTTACTTGGAATTTAAATCTAACGGTTCAGTTACAAAGAAATGAAGAGTTAGAAGTTGAAAAGACATGTTACCCGAGGCCAGCCTCGAGTAAACTTGAACATTACTCTAGTAAGGACTCGAGTAACTGCAAGTCCAGATTTTCAAATTGATGAAAAATGACTCAAATCTGCTCAGAATTGGTTATAAATGATCGAGGGAACATCCATGAATAATTACAATATTATTCATGCTAGGTACGCAATTTAAATAAATTATTTTAGAGTTTTTCTGTATGAACACCCGAGGAAGGCCTCGAGTAAACTTGAAGATTACTCGAGTAAGGCCTCGAGTAATGTCAGGTTTTAGGTCTTTATCTATCACAAACTCGGTCATTTCCACAAAATCTCCTAGAGTAAATCATTATACACTCTCACAAAAACTTTTCACAATTGATTCCTTGCCTCATTTCTGTCAAAACCCAACAGATTTCAGTCCCAAAAACTTCCTATTTTTCTTAGATTCTCAGTGCCCTAAATTGTGACCGTGACTCTGTTTTCTCTGAAATTCTCAAATTTCTATTTTCAAAATGGTGAGAACCAAGAATCTTTCCTTCACAGATTCCTCTGACTCACAACAAAACCCTGATCCTCTTTCTTCTCCTCCTAAAAAGAAAAGAAAACTTACCCCGAGATCAAAAGCCAAAATCCAACCTCAACCTCAACCGAAACCAAAAGGGGTTGTGATCAAAGAGCCTATTGTTACAAGGGCTTATTCCAAAAAGAGTACTTCTACCGGGAGAGGCAAGAGTGCCAAATCTCCCTCACCTCCTCACTCTGATTCCTCTACCCCCTCTTTTACTCCAAAACCAACTAAAAAGCCTAAGTATGATAGGAATGTGGCTACGGCTATGGCAAACATCATAGATCAAATGGAGAAGGGGCAATCTTCCAAGAAATCCAAATTGCCAGAAGAGGAGATCACCAACCCTCTAAAAGGGTTCAATGTCAACAAGTTGGTGGAGTCTCCGAAGTATTTGTCTCAGTTCTCTAGGAGGAAAGTGTGTAAGACACACTATGTGGACCTCAAGATTCTTCAGGAGGTATTGATGCATGACCTTAGTCCTTATTTAGATCCTTTTATGCCTTGGCTATCCATTAGATTACCTTTCTGTATAAAAGTGATCACACACTTTTACTGTAATCTAGAGATCATAGATGAGCCAAACAGAACCTCAGTTGAGGAAGAGATGACCACCACAGTAAGAGGCCAAAAGATTCTCATATCACCCTCTAGGATTAACTTGTGGTTAGGGATAGAGAATCCCCCAGATGATATTTACTCCCAACTTGAACCAAACCAAATCTTTTCTATCCTTAAACCCAGTGAGTTAGTTAGCCCTCTAAATTTCAAGCCCAGTGATATGTGTGATCATCACAGGGTCCTATGGTACATCTATTCTAGGTCCCTTGTAAACAAGGCCAACAATTATACCCACTTCTCTAATAGGGACTTTAGGTGGTTTGCTTCACTTCTCCTGAAGGAACAGAAGGATTTGGGGGAGTATATCTTCTCTGAAATGAAGAGGTACAGAGTGGATGGAAAGGCTACCACACCAATGCCATATCCTCAAATTATATCACTTATTCTGAAAGAGAATAAGATATGGTATCTGGATAGCAAGGAGCCTATTGAGAGGATGACTCCGGTTTAGAGAAATCAGATAGGGAAGCTAAATATTGACATCCCTCTCAAGAGTCCTCTGGAGTCTGGGTCAAAAAAGAAGACTACTGAGACCGAGACCAGCAAAATGGATGACACTCAGTCATCGGCTCCAGCTGCTACTACATCATCACCCTCCTTCCTCAAGCCACACTTCAGCATTTCATGGAGAATATGCTCCGGGGATCCCATATTGATATCGCCAATGCGAATGCTGAATTGATAACCAACATGAACTATAAGATGACACAGTTGGTTGAGAAAATGGAAAAGAAGCACGAGGAGTTGCTTGCTGAGCAACGTGCTCAGGGTGAGACACTGAGATTAATCCTGGCACGTTTGGATTCATTGGGTCCCAGTCCTTCTACCGGTCCATCTTCTTCTGTACCACCACCACCTCCAGAGAACCCTCCTTCTGACACTCCTTTCACTGAGGACGAACCATCTACTCCTCTGGTTTCTAGTCCACATGAGCCACAAGCCAAAGACATTCTATATACAGTGGACAACCCAGACACCAATGAGACCATACATATCACTATTGATGATTTACCTCCCAAACCTCAGACTGACCCCGCTCCTAAACCTATTCCATCTCCTACCCACACTGAGGAAATATCTCCCTCCTCCTCCTCTGAACATCATACTCCAGAGGTTGAGACCACTCCAGAGGTTCAGACTACTCCTGAGGTTGAAACCTCTACTATGGTTGTCTTCCAACCTTCTCCTATTCCTCCCAGCGATGACATCCATATCCCTCCAGTCAATCTGCCTGAACCAGTCCCCTCTAGCTCCTTTGATTCTTCTGGTTCAGATGATTCTATTGTTCTTCCAGTTACACCCATTTCCATGGTCAAGCCTCCTAGCCCTCCACTTGATTGATGAAGACAAAAAGGGGGAGAAGAGCTTGAGAGTGATTTTGTGGAAGTATCTATGCTTATTTTGGGTATTTGGGTGTATATGGGTTTTAGGGAGTCTTTTGGAACTTGTTAAACTTTTTAAGACTTTTGAAACTTGTTAAGTTTTATCTTGTTATCTTGTAAGATACAACTCTTAAGTTTAATGCAAGTTTATTTAAGTTATGATTTCATTTCAAGTCCATTTAAGCTTTAAATTATGATACATTGTTGGACTAATGAAGTTTATTATGTATGCAAGATGAATATGTTATAATCTCAATATTGTTCAAATATAAACTTAACAAGGTTTTTCAAATTTTATCATAGAATTCAAGATGTGTTTATTTGAGAACTTACTTTCAAAATTTTGTTCAAAATCACCAAGTTTTGTCATTATCAAAAAGGGGGAGAATGTTAGATCTCATGTTTTGATGATAACAAAAGAATGGTATGAAAAAGAATTGATTAATAAATAAGTTTGAACAAAGTAATAACAAGGATAAGCATCACTTGAGGTAAGCATTGGAGTAATGAAGAAAGGCCAAGAGAAAAAGCTGAGAAACTTGATCAGAAGCAAGTTTTCTAAGGCATTACTCGAGTACGTACTCGAGTAATGAGACAAAACTTGAAGTAACCAGAAGCACCTTCCAGTAACCTGCCAATGTTACTTGAGTAGGTACTCGAGTAATAGTGTAAGTGTTTTCAAGTTGCTCTCGGCCTACCAATGTTACTCAAGTAGTTACTTAAGTAACCAGGTAAATCCTTGGAGTTGCTCTCGACCTGCCAATGTTACTCGAGTAGCTACTTGAGTAACCATGTAAAAGTTTTTCAAGTTGCTCTCGGCCTGCTAATGATACTCGAGTATGTACTCGAGTACCTCTGTTTCAGAAAATGTGCTGCTCTCGGCACTTTGTACCACTACCAATGTTACTCGAGTAACACATTGAGGTAAGTAAAAACTTGAAGGTAGTACCCGAATAACTTGATTTAATTTTATCTCACTTTCCTCGAGTCATTACTCTAGTATGCAAGGATTTAATGATTTTTTTAAGTGGAATAATCGAGATGTACTCGAGTATGTAGTGTTATGTTTGAAGGAAAACCTCAAGTCATTACCCGAGTAAGTGATGCACAAAAAGTAAGTTTACTCGAGTATGTACTCGAGTAACAATGTAATCAAACTTGAAATGCTCTCGTCCTTGAAATCCTGCCAACTTTACTGGAGTAAAGCATCGACTAATCAAAAGTTATTTGAAGGTTTACTCGAGTTGGTACCCGAGTAAACTATGAAGAAATAAGTTTATTACTCGAGTAGGTACCTGAGTAAACATGCATTTCCAAAGGTTTGAAATTTAGTTATTCCATGCACTACCCGAGTAATCTTATATTTATATGTTAACTGGGAGTTCCATCAAAGATTTCACGATGATACTCGAGTAAGTACTCGGGTAAACTTTAATGAATACTCGAGTAGCTACTCGAGTATGGAAACCCAGAAAGTTTGAAATCATTCCAACAGTCATTGTTTTATTTCCTATTTGATTAACTTTTCATTATATTAGTATTCTTAGCATTTCAACAGATAAACAATGAAGAGATCTTACCAAATAAGGAAAGTCAAAAGCAACGCTCAAATGTCACCGACCATTACCTACCACAAACGTATGTTTTTCAAAAACTGGAAAAGTCAATAGTGGCTGCGCACGCTCCAACGGACATGAAGAAATATGTTCCAGCAATCATTACGAACGTATCTATATATATGGGAACATCTAAATAGAGAGGAGAACAAGAACACACACAAACATATCATCAAGTTCATTACTCTATTTTACGTGATAATTGTATTTCTATGCTTCATTGATTCTTATTCACTATGTGAGAGAGATATTTCATTCAAACTCAATATTTGTTATTGAGATAACTTAAGGTTGTGGAACCTTGAGTTGGGATTGGATTACAACTTGTAAGGGGGAGCGAGTGTCCAGGCGTAGGAACTTGCTTGTACTGAGGTGCCAAGAACCCACTGAATCTTGGAAGTTATAGTGAAACTCTCAGAGAAGCTCTGAGGACTGGACGTAGGTCAAAGTGGTAGTAGCCGAACCTGTATAACTCCCGGTGTACACTTCAGTGATATTTCTCCTTATTCTTTCCTGTTTTAATTTCAACGTCAAAATTTATATTTGCAACAAAATTTTTAAGATCACCCAATTCACCCCCCCCCTCTTGGGTGAAACGCTTGCTCTAACAAACAGAACCCAGGACATCGCTAATCAAGATCACCATGACGAGAGGCAGACGAGCGTTGCGAAGGAACTAGGCAGACGTGACGAGCTTTGCAAGGGAACCAGCTAATGAACGATGCCACACCACCTAGTTAAGGTCATAGCAAGATTGATGTAAGGTTGCTGGTGAAGATCTTCGTGAAGGATCGGGAACGAGCTGGAAAAATTTCTTTCATTTTTTGGTGTTTGAAGGTGTTCTGCTGAGAATCTTTGTGAATTAGCTGAAGTGGATCTATGCAAATTGACTGAAGTGGATCTGTACGAATTGGCTGAAGTGATGATGCGTTCTCAGTCGTTGGTATATGTTGATCAATGGAGATGGTGGGTCTCGAATTATTTATCAGTTGGTGGGTTCTTGAATTTCTAATTAGTGGACCCAGTGGAAAGAAAAATTGGGCCTCAAGATCAATAATTAATGGGCTCTGGTACTATGTGAAGAGGCTAAAGGAACTATCTCACTATCATTATCAATTGCGTAGTCAACTTACACAATATAATACCTTCCCTTTACATAGACGTGGGGACCTGATGTCTAATGCTCACTAGTTACAAACATTACATCTAATTATAATAATACTAACTAATAATTCCACTAATATGATGAAAGAATACAGCAATGTGGACTCATGGAATATGATATTTTCTTTTGATTCAACAAGTTATGGAGATATAAAAAAGAGTAATAGCTATGAGGAATAGTGGAGAATTGGTGCTACAAAGATTTAGCCAAGAGATGATTTTTTTTAGATCTGAAGAAATATGTTGTCAAGTGTTCTAGACTTCGTGTAACCCCCTTCCTTAGTAATCATAATTATAATTAAAAAATGCTTAATTAAAATGAAATAGAGACCAATGGATAAATAAACTTGTTTCAATCCCTTCCTAACAATATGGTTTTCACAAATTCTTTCAAAGCTTCATCCCTTCCCTGGTCTCAATTTTCAAGTTTCGAATATAATTACCTATACAATCAGTCGCATTCAACTATATCAGAGTGTATAATAAAAGTCCCAACAACTCCTGGGGTTCATTCACTAAGGGTTTAAAGTTTCCCATATATGGGATTACAATACCGTTCCAAAATAGTATTTACATCCCAAAAATAATATACAGTAATCCCAGATTCAAATGGATAACCAACAACCTAAAAGTAATATCCCTACAAGGTCCTAGCTGCTTATGGTCATCTGTTTCTCCTTGGAGCCACTTGCCCTATCTAAAAGTTAGTCAATGGAAAGAATGAGATTCAAAAGAATCCCAGCAGTAACAAATCACTTATACCACATATAATCACATAGCATGCAAGTAAATCATCACACAGTACAGCAACATAAACACAGCATACAAGCTGTCACATATACATGTTGCCTCATTGGCATACACATATCGCATTGCCTCTCTGAGAATGCATAGCCACTCTGGCTTTCATATTGCCTCTCTGGCATTCACATAGCATATTACCTCTTTGGCAATCACATTCAAAATCACTGCAACACAATGACAAATCAAACATACATACAAGCATCATATATAGTATAAGAGCAGGAGTCACTACCTTGTTCTTTCCTAACTTGCTTCGGCATAGTTCGTTCACGACCAGGGTAAATGTCAAACCCTATAACCAATATTAAGGACAACAAATCAATCTATTTTTCAAGTTCTTAATTCCATAACACTTCAAGTTGGTTATCATTTGAACTCCTTAGGTAGCTATTAGAAATCTAAATACACACCTAAAGGGTTAGGGAAAAACTACCATGAAGATCCCTTTTTGGAAGCAAAAGTATTGACTTTTGGCTGAGTCACTTGAGTAAAAAAGGCCTTACTCGAGTGATGCTCTAATTCACACTCGAGTCCCAGCAAGTGAGACACAGAAAGTGTGTACCCAAGAGCACCAACATACCTTGAAGTGGCCAGTTCACTCAGGCACTCTTTTGGGTACTTGAGTGATGACACAGTCACTTGAGTCCTATCAAGTGAGGTGCAGGAAGTGATAACCCGAGAGAAACTAAAATCCCAAAGTGACAAGTGCACTCGAGCAATAGCCTTAGTACTCGAGTAACCACCCAATACCTGCAAGTGCCCATGCGTACTCTTGACAATTTCATTACTACAAGAAACCAAAGCTGTGGTGCTTATAATGGAGTAGCTGTGGCACTAGAAAAGTGCTACATATCTGGACGCCACTAAAAGAAGCTGTGGTGCTTGGAAGTACCACATCATTTTAATTTGTTTTATAAGGAAGGCCCTCTTGTGGTGCTTGGTGAGCCAACTGCCACAGGAGGGGGTCTTCTGTGGCGCTTGGGGAGGCAAGTGCCACAAGAGGGTCCTAATTTTTTTTTCTTTTTTTCTATACTTCCTTGTGGTTCTTGTTTAAAGAAGCAAGTGTCACAGGAACTCTTTTCTTTTCTATTTTTTTCATATCTCCCATAATTGCAGTATTGCACACTTCATGGTCTAATAAACATTTTGTATATATATCCACAGTACAACAGAATGAAGTAAAGCAAACAACAATGATAGATAAATTTAAAATGAAACAAATAGATGATTAATTAGTTAAAGTAGTACGTAAAATAATTATACAATATATTGTACGTGACTGAATTATACAACAAATTCAACTTGAATACATGTATGCATGAGACAGCAATTGCCAGGAAACAACACAACAAAAGGCTAGCAGCTAGTGATGAATTAAATAGCATAGCTACCTAGAGATTTGCCTAAACACATATTCACACCATTCCTTGATCACTTCATTAAGCTGATGGTCAATCAAAGTGTCACAACGTTGATCTTCATAATCCTACACATATATACAATTAGCCACAAATTAAAAAGAATTGTAATCAACAAAACGTAATTATCTGGCACTAATTAAATTTAATTAAAACATGATATGAAGTGAAACTAAATGACTTACTTTTTAAGTAATAAATGCCTAATCATGCGTAATTACATCCTTCATAAATTTCATTATGTAATACCCATTATCATTGTCATTGGGTTAGAAAGGGCACTGCTAAAATATAATGCAATATTATATTTAACTCTATTTATGAATAAAAATTGTTTACTAACAAAATTTTAGTTAATTCATATATAAGTATCAGTATCTTCTTCCAAGGATAACTAAGGTGAGAGTCAGCAGCTTTATAATAGCTTAAGGAGAAAGAGGCTCGATACACAGTCAAAGCGCTAACAAAACAAATAGAAACTAATTACTTTTGGTTATTCAATAACATATGCAACTATTTACACATACGCACGTACGCTTACCTATTGAACAATAGTAACATATTAGAACGGTTTTGTAGAAGACCATCTCTTAGAGGATCCACATAGTAAATTCGAGGACTTGAAGGTTCTACTAGATTGATAACTATCAATATCCAATGGCGCCTAAAATATTTTAAAAAATTTGTTTCAACAATAATGGTATGATAAAAGTTAAACAATAAAAACAAAAATTGTACCACTAATAACTTACCCTGTATTGTATAGCACTGAAAATAGAGTTATCGGTGTCGCTCTCTTTCTAAAGTAATCTTTTAGGTCATTAGACTACGCATTTATATCTACTTTACCCCATGATAGCCAACAAGAAAAGGGTTGACAAATACGAATTAGACCATGTTTGTATCCATTAAGATCTTATTGTACAAATGCATGGTATAAAACAAACAGTGTCATGAAAAACAAAAGAAAAGGAATGAGAAATATTAATAATAATGATAAACGATAATGGTCAAGTACCTTATCCAGAAGTTGATAGCTGAAGCACTAACCCAATCACGAGTACATATGTCGTGCATGACCTCGGCAGTAACATAATCAACCAGACCACCAACATTGTAGATATGTCTTTCAAGATGTATTTCCAATCCTGCACCAATCAATTGTAGTGTAATCGATACTATTTGATCGTGATATGAGGTTGGTCTTCTTTTGCTCTATTGGCTAGCCGATGCTTTTGACTTGGGTTGTGTTGTCGAACACTTTAAGATCTTACTTAATCAAAAAATTAAATCACAGTTTTAGATGGAAGTACGAATGAAAAGTGTAGGGAATTGTAAATGAACAACCTTTTTCGTATGGCTCGATAAGACCTATTGGCCAAGCAACATCACCTACAACATCTTTCATCATTATTTGCTCATCCCGCGATAGGATCGATAAGAGGGAATCTTCATTCATGCAGATGTCAACCCTCACTCGGAGTGTGTTGTCGAGAAATGGTGAACTGTGCAATGTGTCTTTATCAGTGTTGTAGGCAGCACCCACTACAACCACGTACTTGAAAGCTTGATTTGCATATAACTTGCATTGAAATTTGCCCTATAGAAAATAAAGTAGAGTTAATATATCATAGTTTTCTAAATTATAATGAAACATAAAATTAAGTAGAGAAGAAATTAATTACCAAAGGAAAAGGGACTTTAGGCAAGGAAGTGCAACTATCTCTGACACTTGGGCTATGACATAAGGAAACATTTTGTATTGGCCTACACTGCACGAACTGTTGTATTTGCGTTGTTAACAGCGCATTCTGTTCTTACATCAAACGCATTTGTTTTAAGAATTGTTCTTCTCGTTGTTCCTTGTAGTGCATTTGTTCTTGAAGGTCTTGTATTTGATGCTTGAAACTACTCATCTCGTCACGCAGCTAGGAAACGTCACTTCTATTGGAGCACTTCTGATGTTTGAAGTATGCTGATAGTGTGACAGCAAAACCAGTACCCCAAAACAACCATCATACTCGGGTACTCCTAGCGCTCTACTCAACAAATCGTCCCGGCCAACATAGCTTGCCAACGTAGGATCCTCTTGTGTCATTTGTCACTATCACAAAAAGAATTACAACAATATTAGTTATTATATAAATCAAGTTAATATAAGTAAAGCCAATTATTTATTGTATGCATAATCCAATACTTACGCAGTATTCGGCTACTCTTCTTGCTTCCTCACTACAAATTTCACCTTTCTTATTTGTGACACCGGCTACCCACAAATCATGTCGTGGAACCTGTGTAATATCTGAACTTGATTCTTCTATCTGCACAGTAAATTTAGTTGAAGTTAAATGATATTCATACAATTTATCTACAAATGAAATAATCATTAGTTCGTACAAGTTTTCTTTCTAATTGTGCGTATGAAACATGTCCTTGTGTGTACCAGTATGCCATGTTTGTCATGTTAGCTCTATTTTTCTCACTCAATTCCTATTTAGATCAAAATGATTCATATTAATATATAAATGTTAATTACAAATACGTACATTACTATTAATAAGGAAAGTCAAATAAATTATATTACCAGAAATTCCTGAGTTGTATGTGTTCTGATAAACTTATCCCACATTTCTTGAGTGCTGATTCCTTCGTACAATGGATAAGGCTGTGTATAAATGATATTGTCATCATCATCCCTCAAGTAGTATTTGACAAGATCATAACAAAATTTTCTCATAAGCTTTCTGACTTTTCTTAGCATGAAGTTCTTCCGATTATCATCAATAATAAAATGCTCTGTAACATTAATAAAAACATATATAATATATAATATTGAAATTAAGTGAAATAAAGCAAACCGAACAATAATATAATTAATGTGTTGCCTGTACTTTATCCTAGATGTCATCCTCATAATTTTGTTTTCCATTTTCTAGTTTTGAACTGTAATAGGGACTTTGTCCCGAACTGTAGTCCCAATCAAGTTATTTAATGAGGTACCGTTCTAGCCAAATGGGTTTCCCTTTTCATTCCACTCCAGTTGAAACTTGATTCCCTTACTTCTCAATTTGATCAATCTCACCATAACTGTCCTGCCACATCTTACATTTGCCTCAAATCTTTGTCTACCAATATTCTTAGGAACATCATCAGTTTCATCGTGTGGTGAGTCTATACTCCTGGAAGTTAAATAAACCAAAACAAAACATCAATGTACAATGTAAACCATGTCAACAAAAGCAAATTATTTTGAAGTTTATAAAAACATACATACAAGTAAAACAAGTCAAGGCACTCATTATCTTTTCCTTTTTCTGCTTTGATTTAAAATTTTATTCTTCAGAATTCGTGTTAGATTGAGAAATGTGTTTCTCGTGAGCCAAGTTCCCTCTTCATGATCATGTCTTACGTATATGGTCCATCTCTATCTCTATCTTCTTCTGCATCTTCATCTATACCAATATCTACTGACCATAAATTCTCAAATGAAGGATCATCATCATTGATGCTCAAATTTTCATTACTTTCAAAATCAACTTGTTCTTGACGATTCTTGTTGGATGGGAGTATAATAGACCAATTCTTTCTAGTAGGATCCAGAATGAAAAATGCTTGTTCTGCTTATGCTGCTAAAATAATAGACCAATTCTTTTGACTTTATTATTGAATTCTTATCATTTGAAAGCATGGAAGACTAAAACCTCAACTCAAGGGAATCTCATTTCATCATTATACTAGTTTATTGAATTTACCTTGTTGTTGTTAATTTCGATTCCGTTTGCTTCTTTTATCTTGACTGAAAAATACAAAAACATTGAATTAGATTAGATTACTTCATTTGTTTTAGAAACAATTTTTCAAAATGATTTCTTACAACTTTAAGGTATTTATCACTTAACTATTTAGAAAATTGGAAATTAATCTCCTCACAAGAACGACCTAGATTGAGTTATGCTACATTTTAAAACCTAGTTTTCCTTTTTTTCAAAACTCACACGACATAGGTTTATCAAATGGGGCTGTTGTTGGGGAGGATGATTGCCAATGTTTTAAGTAGTCAAGTGTTCTTTTAAGTTGTCATAGTGTGTCTTAGTTTTCTAGAAAGTGTGTGCCACTCATTTGAATTTTGGCAAAAATCTAAGTTTTGCATAGAACTATCTTGTTGGAACTAAAATATTCTTGCGCAGAAAATTTTGACATTTGACATGCTAAAGGTTTTCAGCATTCTAAACAAGACTAATAGCAAAAGCTATTAGGTTTGCTAGATTGTAGCCAAATTCGAAGGTTTGCTATGCTTTTCTGAATTATCTTTCTTTTTTGGAATTATTCTAGATTTTTGATTTAGGTTTGTTTTTTGGGTTTGTCTTTAATTTTTCCTGGTTTTTAGTGCGTTTTTGAGTTTGTCTTAGGTAGTTGTTAATTGTTGGAGTGTTTGGTAGTGTTTTAGCTCATTTTTCATGTTCATAGTTGTTTTGTATTCCATTTGTATATAAAATTCTCTGAAAAAAAACAAAAAGAAGTTTACACTTTGTTGCTTTGCTATCATATTCTTAGTGGCTATTGTGGTTTACTCTGGTTTTGTGCTGAGCAACTTTGCATTCTTCGTCATTAGGAAGCTATTAGTTGAAACTTGAGATTTTGGGTGGCTATCACATTCTATAAGTTGTGTTTATATTGACTTTGTTTATATACTTGCGGTTTGAGGTACCACTTCATTGATATACCAACTTGTTCTACTAAAAGGTGAATTCTTACCTTGAAACTCCTATTTTTCTCTTGTACCATTGACTTGAACTTGTCTTGTTATTGTTGAAACTGATTTTGCTCTTTAGACACCCAAATTTTATTGGTTTTGGTTAACTATTTTGGTTGTCAAAGATTATTTTACTTGACTTGCTATAAGCTGCTAATTTTTGCTGTACACAACCCTTCTCTAATACCCCATTTGATCAATTACTTTGCTATAATTTGGTGTATGTCGATATGAGTCTCTTTATTATGCATGACCAGATCTAATAAAACTGAACTTATGCCTCTAGATAGAGACATTGACAAGACTGTTAGGTTGCTTAAGAAAGGTAAGAAAGCTAAATCATCTACTATAGGACTTGGGCAAGTCATTGATATTGAAGTTGGTGCACATACTTGTGATAACTTTCTCATATTGACTATTCTTCCATTGTAGATCGCCATCTTTCCATGGATCAAGTTCCTCCTCAAGAAGACATCCCTCCACCCCATGATGCTCTACTTGTAGGGTTTAACATCAATATTTAACAATAAGGAGCGTAGAACTATCAAAGATCTTACCTCTACTACTAATATCATTGATTCCTTCCTCTCTTATCCTGAATTTAATATTAATTTTGAGTTGAAAGGTCCTTTATTGAGTCACTTACCAAAATTTAATGGTTTACTTGTAGAAGACCCTAACAGGCGCTTAAAAAGTGACAAACTGTAACCCCATCTATTTTTGACCACTGAATCCAATGGAACCATGTATTTCATGAAAATCCAGCTCCTACCCCTTAGAATAGTGCTGGCCAAAAGTTTAAGCAAAAATTGAAAAAATTAGAATTTTGTGTTTTAGCTTCCAAAAATAACAACTAATTGTAGAAAAATCAAAATGATGTGATCCTAATTCCTAATTAAATATTTTTAAGTCCTATTTACAGAAAAAATATAAATCATTGACTTATATAACCACAAAAATATAGAATTAAAAAATTCTCCTTGCTGTTCCAGAATTGCTTCCACTTTCAATCCCAAACTTTGGAAAATTATAACTCCTAGCTAACAAATCGAAATGACAAGAATTATATGTCCATTTTGAAGTTTGGAATTTGAACTTTAAAACTAGAAAGTTTCAAAAATTTTCATCATCATTTACCCATTCAAAAGTCCATACAAACTTACTGCTTGCACAGGGCTCTCTCTAACCAAAACTTGGAACTTTTAAATGTAACTTTCCAATGGTTCAAAATTCACATCCAAAATATGAAGGGAGAAGAGAGAGAAATGAGTGTTGAAATTGTGAAGAAGATGAAGAAATGATGGCTCCTCTAAGCCCATACCATTTCAGCGAAAGTGAGGGTGAAGAGAGAGGGAAAAATGATGGATAATGTGTATTTGACTTTTCTTCAACTACTCTTTTTCCATACCAACTTGCCACATGTCCAAATCTCCTCATTTCTCACCAAATAAGCAACCACATAGTTACACTAACTAGTCCATTAGCCATTTAGTCACACATCTCATTACTTCTAGTTAGTAATTAATTTCTTTCTTAATCACTGACTAATTGGCTGATAATTTTTCATTCTTTCAATTCTTCCACTAATTATGGAATATTAACTTAAATTGCCACATAACACATAATTAAATTCTTTTCCTCCTTCCATGTGCCATTTACCCCTATTTTAGCTCCCAAAATTACTTTGTCATATAATTATGCTAAAATACAGGGTGTTAAGCATTTCTAATAATTAATTCAGGTCTCAAATCAACTTTAATTCACAACATTCCCAATAATCTTCATTAGCCCTTAATCAAAATTTGGGGTATTACCCCATGTTCAATAAATTTTGTCCCCAAATTTTTTTACACATCTTGGGGCATAAACTCAGGAAATCACCTCTTTGTGTCCGCTTCTGCTTCCCAGGTTGCTTCCCTTGGTGACATTCCCTTCCAGACCACTTTCACAAACGGTAAGCTTCAGTGACTGAGCTACCACTCTTTTTGATCTATGATTCATTCTGGCTCTACCACATAAGTAAAGTTGTCTTGCAAGTCAACATCTTCAAATTCTATGACATGCTTAGGGTCTGGTTGGTACTTCTTGAGCTGCGAGACATAGAACACATCATGAAGTTTGCTAAAGTTTGGGGGTAAGGGTATCTGGTATGCTACAGGTCCAATTGTTGCAAGAATCTCAAATGGACCAATATACCTCAGGCTCAGCTTCTTCCACTTGATTGCTTTCCCGATGCCTATGACCGGAGATACTCTCAAGAAAACATGATCCCCCACTTCAAACTCTAGAGGTCTTCTCCTCTTATCAGCGTAGCTCTTTTGTCAATTCTGTGCTGTAAGGAGCCTTTCCTGATGATTCTAATCTACTCTGAGGTCTGATCAACAAGATCTGGCCTATACAACTTCCTCTCAGATAGTTCTACCCAGCACAATGGTTTATACGGCGCCAACTGAATGCTCTCATGATAGCTATTGTTGTAGGCAAATTCGGCAAGTGAAACGAAGTAGTTCCAATTTCCTTTAAAGTCTAGGACACACGCTCTCAGCATTCTTCTAATGTTTTAATGGTCTTTTCTAACTGTCTGTCTATCTGAGGATGGTAAGCTGTACTAAACCTCAATTGCGTACCCATAGCTTTATGCAGAGCCTTCCAAAATCTCGAAGTGAAATGAGGATCTTTATCAGAGATAATGTTCTTCGGTGTACCAAGGAGTCTTACTATTTTTCTGATGTATATCTCAGCCAGCTTATCAGGAGAGTAGGTAGCATTGGTAGGTATAAAGTGTGCTGACTTCGTGAGTCGATCTACGATCACCTATATCGCATTATAGTTTCTGATCCTAGGTAGACCCACCACTAGATCCATAGTCATACTCTCCCACTTCCATTCTAGAATTTTCGGACTTTGAATAAATCATGGTTGTCTCTGGTGTTCAATCTTCGCCTTCTGACAGGTAAGACACCATGCCACATACTTAGTCACGTCACTCTTCAACCTGCCACCAGTACATAGATTTGAAGTTGTGATACATTTTGGTCATACCTGGGTAAAGAGCATACTGACTCCTATAAGCCTTATCTAGAATTCTCTGTCTCAAGTCCGCCTTCAGTAGAACATAGATTCTCTTCTGGTAACAAACTTGTCCACTAGGTAAGAAATCATAATCTTGAGTCCCTCCTAGCTTGCTCATCATCGCTTGGATGGACTGGGCTCACTCACCATGCATCTGAGCCTCTTTATTTTCAGTCTTAAGGTCATTCTCCCATTGGACAACACCATAATTGGCACATAGGATGTCATTCGAGAGGTTGAAATCCCAAAAATCCTCTATCAATTTCCTTTCCTGGATCATCATCATTGCTACTAGCATTGCCTTCTGACTAAGAGCATCTGCGATGACATTAGCTTTATCCGGATGATATTTAATCTCAAGGGTATAATCTTTCAACAACTCCATCCACCGACGTTGTCTTATATTCAGTTATTTCTAATCATACAAGTATTGGAGACTCTTGTAGTCGTAGTACAATTCCACTGTCACACTATACAGGTAATGATGCCAAATCTTCAATGCAAACACTATTGCCACAAGCTCCAGATCATGAGTAGGGTAATTCATCTCATGGGGTTTGAGCTGTCAAGAGGCATAGGCTACTACATGTCCCTGCTACATCAAAACACACCCCAACCCCTGCTTACTAGTATCACTATACATGACATAAGCCTCACTAGGATTAGATATAATCAATACCGGTGCCGTAGTCAACCTCTGCTTTAGCTCTGTGAAACTTTGTTCACAATGTTCATCCTACAAAAACAGTTGATCCTTCCTCGTGAGCTTGGTCATTGGCAGTGCGATCCGGGAGAAGTTCTAAATGAACCTTTGATAGTAACCAGTAAGACCCAAAAAACTACAAATCTTAGAAACAATTTCTATCCTCTTCCAGTCAAGTACTGCTCCTACTTTATTGGGATCCATCGAGACTCCTTCTTGTGAGATAACATGACCAAGAAATTTCACTTTCTTAAGCCAAAACTCATACTTGCTCAGCTTGGCATAGAGTCTCTTTTCTAGTAAGATTCTCAACACAATTCTAAAGTGTCGTTCATGCTCTTCATTACTATTAGAGTAAATCAAGATGTCGTCAATAAATATTACCACAAACTGATCAAGATACGGTCGGAAGATGAAATTCATATAATCCATGAATAGTGCCAATGCATTAGTCAAACCAAAGGGCATTACAAGGAACTCATAGGGCCTGTATCTTATTTTGAAAGCAGTCTTCAGAATATCCGCTGCCTTCACACATAACTGATGATACTCTGGCCTTAGATCAATCTTAGAGAATACACATGATCTAGACAATTTATCCAACAGGTCATCAATTCTCAGAAGTGGATACTTTTTCTTAATAGTTACTTTGTTAAGTTCTCTGTAATCTATACAAAGCCTCAAGGTTTCATCTTTCTTTTTGACAAATAATACCGAAGCTCCCCATGGCGACACACTGAGTTGGATGAACCCTTTCTCATGGAAATCTTCAATTTGTTTCTTCAATTCTTCCATTTCAATAAGGGCCATTCTATATGGGGCTTTGGATATGGACCCAACTCCAGGCACTATCTCAATTGGAAATTCCACTTCCCTTTTTGGAGGCAGTCCGCTAAGATCGTCTGGAAACACCTCAAGGAAATCTCTCACTACAGGTATACTTTCTGGAGCTTCATCTGACTCTCCCTGAACAAAAAAGAACACCATATACCCTTGGCATCCCTTTTTCAAACACTCCTCAGCCTTAGCCATTGATAGGAAATTCAAACTACTGTTTACATTAGCATCCCTCTACGGAGCAGGATAAACTAGTTTCCTAGTCCCATAATCCAGTATGACAATGTTCGCCGTCAACCAATCAATATCCAAAATAACTTCTAGTTGATAAAGTGGCAAACAAATCAAATCAATGGTAGACTCAAACCCTTCTACAGTTATAATACTATTCAAACAAGCTTCCACAATCATAGTTTTAGCACCCATTGGTGTTGACACAACCAAATCAAATGGCAGTTTGTGGACATGTAATCCTAGGCACTTTACATAGTCATAGGCTATAAATGAATGGCTAGCACCCAAATCAAACAAAGTTTGTAATGAACTACAATTTAGAAGAATGTTACCTTGAATCAAGTCAGGAGACTTCCTTGCTTCCTCGTGAGTTATAGCGAATACTCTTCCTTGATTCTTGGGTCTTGACTCTATCGGATGCCCCTTGCACTCTCTAGAAAAATGTCCTAGCTGTTTATAGGTGAAGACACTACTTACCCCTCACAATTCTTACTATAATGTGCTTTGTTACAATGAGGACATATCCACTATACTAAGGATATTTGGTTCTTATGATCCTCAAATTGATATGGCTTCTTACTGCCGCTCTTAGATGAAAATCCTTGGCTCTTGCGCTTTTGGGAGCAGCTTCCCTTGTTGGGTTCGCCATGACTACCGCCCTTACTTGGGTTTATGTCTCTCAAATTGTTCTCGGTGATACGGAACTCCTCAACTACTTTGTTGAACTTGGTAAATTGTCGGGTGGCCAACCTCTTCTTTAACTCCCGCCTTAAGCCACAGATCAACATCTCAGAATTCCACTCCTCGTCATTTATACGCCGGAGGTAGGAGGAGTAATAGGGTAATTGGATGAACTGAGATAGGTAGTCATCAAAGGTCTCATTATCACCTTGCTTGATAGATAAAAATTCAGACTCCTTTTAAATTCTTATAGACTTTAGGAAGTATTTGTGTTAAACTGCTCCTGGAACAACTCCTAAGTCACTGGCACATTCCAAACCCACATAGTCATGGCAATATTTCTCTACCATTGGTCTTCATTCCCTTCAAGCTTGTAAATGGCTAGTTTAGCTTTCACTTCAGATGAGCACTTAAGCACCTCGAAGATTTTCTCCAACCGCATTAACCAATCTTCTGCTTCTTGAGGATCGAATCTTCCTCTGAACATAAGAGGCATGTGCTTGCAAAATTTAGAAACCTAGAATTGAAGGTCTCTGTCTATTTCAGCCGGTACCTCATGTAATCTTTAGTTCTGCTCAGTATGAGGTGGGGACTTATGGGATCGGTTTGACCCCTCAGCTGTCCCTTCTTGCTGGGTCTCCTATTGGGTGTCCTTAGGTGTTGATTAAACCCTTTCCTCATTTCGCTTGGCCCTTTCTTCTCTGAGCTCTTCTCTTAGCTCATTAATCATGTCCCTTCACTCTTTAATTAGACTCATAATCTCCTACATAGGGTTAGGTGGATTGTCATTGAGCTCTTCCACCTCTGGGTCCACTCTTCTAACGTTCGGGCGAACTATTAGTCTTTTAACTCTACAAATGATTCACCAAGTCAGAAATCACAATAAAGGTATACACATATTCATTAAACTCATATACCAACAATAATAGGAATATTAATGTGTATACAAAAACCAACTATAAATTCTCTATCATTTCTAGACAAGGAATTGAGGCCACTATCCTAGCGAAACCTACCATTGCAAGGAAAACTTCTCTGATACCATAAATGTACCTCTGTCATCATCAAGGCCGGGATTAATGTTTAAACACATTTTATAATTGAATAAGAGATCAAGGATAACTTAAATCCTTTTACAAAACTCGTATAATACATCTATTTATTTTTAAATAAAAGCATTTGGCCTATTTGGTTTGTCACATACACAATATCATAGTGCTAGCAAATTTCTCGACATTCACCTTGGATATATTCGATAACCAAAGGGTTTTATAGGGCATCTTTGCCTATCTCAGTTTCCTTTACTGGGGATTACACAACAACTGCAATTCTATGGTCAACATGTTTATACAATTATCCAAAAATGATAACAAGAAACCAAAACACTAAAACTACCACAGGCAATCCTAGTCGCACTTATCCACTTGCTTGCCTCTCGATCTACTTGCCTTGGCTAAAATTGTTAATTGGAAAGAGTGAGATTCAAAAGAATCCCAGTAGCAATAGTTTACGTATATGATGCATAATTAAACAAAGCATGTAAGCATATATCACAATGCAGCAATAACAATATTCAAGGCCTAGCTAACCGCCACATCCCCTATTTATTCAAGGCTGGGCTAACTGCCATGTCCCCTCACTCATTCAATGATAAATACAAACAAGTAATGCATTAAACATGATATAGGATAAAGTGTCACTACCTTGGTCTTTCCGTTCTTGAGCAGGCACAGGCCTTCTACACTCCGGGCAAATATCAAATCCTAAAGTCATAATTAAGGATAACAAGTTATCACTTATCCCAATACTCAAATGACTTCAAAAATACTTAGATTTGGTTATCATTAAAATCTCTTAGGTGGGAACAAGAAGGCCAGACAACTGCCTAAAGGGTTGGGAAGTACTATCTCAAAGACTACCTTTTTAGTATGCCTCGTAAAACGTACCGCTTCCAGCTTCTGACTCAGTCCTAAAATATTAAATGTACAAGAAATAGGTTATAACCTATCCAAGTATTATTTTAGAATCTTCCATAGTGTTTCTTGTGGTTATATTAGTCTATGGTTAAATTTTACCAAACTGCCCTTGGGACCTCGGCCCGGCCCTAACGTACCTAGCCAGTGGCATGTTTACCCAAAATTTTGACTAGGGCTATCCTGATGTATTGTAACCCAATGAATCCATTTCCGGGCTTGAAATCACCAAATTCAGTGTCAAATTAGAAAATAACCTTGACAGCCCCGGTTTAGGGATTTTAGGGGCATTTTTATAATTATGTTTTTTCGGTCTTTTTCGAAAAAAAGTGACCAACTGTAACCCCACCTATTTTTTCCCACTGAATCCCATAGAACCATGTATTTCATGAAAATCCATCTCCTACCCCTTAGAACAATGCTGGCCGAAAGTTTAGGCAAAAATTTGAAAAGTTAGACTTTTGTGTTTTAGCTTCCAAAAATCATAACTAATTCTAGGAAAATCTATATGAGGTGATCCCAAGTCCTAATTAAAGATGTTTAAGTCTTATTTACAAGAAAAATATGAATCATTGACTTCTATAACCATAAAAATACAAAATTCAATAATTCTCCTTTTTGTTCCATAATTTCTTTCTATTTCAACCCAAAACTTTGGAAAATCATAACTCCTAGCTCACAAATTGAAATGACATTAATTATATGTCCATTTTGAAGCTTGGAATGTGAAATTTAAGACTAGAAAGTTACAGAATTTTTCATCACAATTTACCTATTTAAAAAGTCCATGAAAACTGACTGCCTGCACAAGGTTCTCACTAACCAAAACTTGCAACTTTTAAACCTAACTTTCCAATGGTTCAAAATTCACATCCAACACTACTCCCACACAATTTTCCACAAGGAAACCAATGGAAATGTCAAAACAACCAAATTCCCACTCCATCTATATGTTATGTTTTTGGCATATGTTCAAAGCAAAATTGTCAAACTTGACATTTAAGCTTCAATTCAATTCTGTCTATCAAAATACCTCTTAACGCATCATACCATGACGAAAACAACTCAAACACACCAAGACCCTAATTTTCAAAAATAGGGCAATATTCAAGAATTCCAAAACTTAACCGAATGGCCACAAAACCTATATCAAAGTATTCAACTCACTCACCTATTTAACTTTGTCAAAGGAGTTCCTTGCTTCTCCAAACTCTAGATTTCCTTGAGTGCTCAAAACACCACCAATGAAAAATATAAAACCATAGAATCAAAGCACTCAAAACAAGGAACAAGATTGAAGAAGAGATTTTTTGCATCAGAGGTCATTTGGAGGGTCAAAATGCTTATCTTTTGCAAGAGCTGTTTTGGGGTCATTAGCCCTTAATCACATTTTGGGGCATTACATCATGTCCCTCAACGATTATAGCAAAATTTAAATAAGTATAAGTAGTCATAGCCTTGACACCCATTGATGTCAATACAACCAAATCAAATGACAGTTTATGAACGTATAATCCCAGGTACTCCATAAAGTCATAGGCAATGAAGGAATGACTTACACCCGAATCAAATAAAGCTTACAGTAAACTACCATTGAGAAGGATTTTACCTTGGATTAGGTCGGGGACTTCTGTGGTCTTTATGTGTCATAGTAAACACCCTACCTTGATTCCTAGGCCTTTATTCTACCAGTGGTCGCTTGTATTCACTAGCAATATATCCTAACTAATTGCAATTATAACAAATTACTTGCCCTGAACACGTTCTGCCAACATGTTCCCTGCCACAACAAGAGCACGTCCATGTCATTGGGGGCTTCTGGTTCTCCGGACTATCTGATTGATAGGGCTTCTTACCGTTGCCCTTAGTTGAGGACCTCTGACCCTTAGCTGGGTATAGATCCCTTATATTATTCTCTATGATTCGGCACTCCTCTACAACTTTATTGAATATAGTAAACTGTCAGGTGGCTAACCTTTTTCTCAACTCATGCCTCAAGCCTTGGATCAACATGTCAGAGCTCTACTCCTCATTATCCATATGTTGTAGATAAGAGGAGTATCTAGCCAGTCGAATGAATCGAGATAGGTTATCATTAAAGGTCTCTTTACCACCCTGCTTAATCGACAAGAACTTTGATTTCTTTTCAATTCTCACTGATCTTAGAAATATATTTATCATTGAATCTTTCTTGAAACAACTCCCGGTCAAAGGCATGTTTCGGTTTCACAATGCCATGGAAATATTCCGCCATAACCTATCTGTATCTCCTTCTAGCTTATAGATGGCTAGTTGCGCCCTCACCTCGATCGGGCATTCTAGCACTTCAAATATCTTCTCGATCCAAAGCAGCCAGTCTTCAGCTTCTTGGGGATCAAATTTTTCCCTGAACACTTGAGGCATATTCTTACAGAACTTGGCACCTCATGTGATTCTTGGTTCGGTTCTATATGTGGTGGTGACTCTGGAGGTCGAGTCGACCCTTCAACAGTTTCTTCATGATTCGTCTCCTCTTATGTTGATTAGACTCTATGTTTATTCTGTTTGTATTTCACCTCTCCGAGCTCTTTCCTCAAATCTAAGATCATATCCCGCTACTTTATTAACATACACATCATATGTTGTATGGGATCAGGTGGGTTGTCATTTACCTCTTCAACCTCTTGTTCTACCTATCTAACCTTTGGTCGAAGCATAGCTTCTTTTCAGTCTACAAATGATTGACAACATCAATATCACATTAAATGTATACACGTAGTCCTTAAAACTCTTCTACCAATAATTAATAGGAACATATATGTACACACCGCAAACAATCAAGGGTTAATTACCATCACTAAGATAAGGAACTATTGTAACTATCCTAGCAAAACCTATCCTTGCCAGGAACTTCTGCTCTGATACCAAAAATCTAACCCCTACTATAAAAACAAGATTATAGTTCAAAAATGTTTCATTAAGTTAAACTGGAGACCAACGAATAATTCAAAACTTATAAAGGTTCTAACTTCAAGATAGGATTCAGTCCCATGACAAAGTGGGATTTCAAAAGCTTTTCAAAACTTGTTTAATACTATCTCACTTCCACCTTTCAAATCTATATGGCATGTTCGGTTTTGTTCCATTCATTAATATTAGAGTACGTAAAAAAACTTCCTGACAAATCCTCAAGTTATATTCAATATCTAGAAGGGTTTACAGGGTATGATCACCCATTTCAGTTCCTATACCGGGGATCACTTGAACATTTAGAAATCTACTACATTGGTCTAACATTTATATCATTTACAACTTAAATATTCCTCTAAAAAATTAATAACTAACACACAAGCTAAACTACAAGCCATAAGCACTAGCCAGCCTTAATTACCTTCTTCTCCTTCGATCCATTAGCCCTGGCTATAGGTTAGTCATTGGAAAGAGTGAGATTTATATGAATCTCAGTAGTAACATTTCACTTATATGATGTATAATAACAAAGTATGCAAGCAATTATCACAAAGCAGCATATACAGCAATATTCACATTTGTGACTTTCACCATATTCATGATAGCTTTCATATTTGTATACATATTCGTGACTTTGGCCACATTCACGACAACTTTCTCATCCATATACACATTCGTGACTTTCGCCTCCACGTTCATGACAACTTTTCATAGCTGTATGCATATTTGTAACAATTCAACGATAAGCTCATACATACAAAGCATTATGCATGATATAAGAGAAAGAGTCACTACCTTGTTCTTTCTATTCATGCTCAAGCACAGATTTCTTATGCTCAAGGTAGATATCAAATCCTATAAATTATATTCAAGGACGACGAGTTATTACCTATTCCAATTCTTAAATAACTCCAAAACACTTGGGGTTGGTTATCATTTAAGACTTTTAGGTAGCTATTAGAAGCTTAAATAAAAGCCTAAAGGTTATGAAGAACTAGACTAGGAATCATCTTTTGAAAATTTAAAGTGAAGGATTTTGGGGGTTGGCTGCGGCCAAGAAATGGTCAAAAAGTTTTGGACTGCAGCCCAAAACAGGACAGAAACTTTTAGGCCACATCTAAGACCTTTTGGCTGCAGCTAAAAACTAGTCTGAAGGTTTTGGGACTCAGCCAAGACCCTTTTGGTAGCGGCCAAGATATGGTCAAACACTTTTTAGTCGCAGAAAAAACTGGCCCGTTGCTTAGCAGAATTCCAATGACTATAACTCACGGTACACAAACTCAAATGACTTATACTTTATATCATTATAATGCTTGTCATGTCTACTAGAAAAAATGAAAAGTTTCGCAACTTTTAGACATCAATTGCTATTTCAAAACACTATGCAAAGTAGCTCCTCTGCACAAATTTTCACTTGATAGAATTTCCAGTTTTTCAACAAATGTTTCCAAAGGTCAGAATTCACCACCGAGGCCACTCCCTACACAGTTTTTTTGCATAAAATCCAATGGAAATATCAAAACAACCAAATTCACCTTCCTTTCTCATGTTCTATTTTGGGCATTTCAACACAAATTCTCAAAATTGCCAAACTCTATATTCAAGACTTAAATCAATTCCATTATCCAACCCACAACACAAGATACCATTAAAACAATCAAAACACCATGAACTCTCTAAAACCCTATATACAAGAAAATTAGGGCAAAATTCCAAAAATTCAAGTTCTTAACCAATGACCACAATATGCATCTCAAAGTATTGCCTTTGCTCATCTCTATCACTTTTATTATCTTGTTCTTTGATTCTCCAACCACTAGCTTTTCTTGAGTATACAAAACACCTCCTCTTAAAAATCTAAAACCATGGAATGAAGCTTTCATCAAGATGATCAAGATTAGAGAAGAGGTTTCTAGCACTAGAGGTGTCTACTAGGTTAAAACTCAAGATAAGAATACAACTTCAACCTTGAACTTCTTCTCTTTCCTCCTACAACTTCAGCCAACCAAAAAGAGAGATTGAGAGTAAGAAAGATTATGAGATCAGATTTTTCAGCCTCCATGCTCTCTTGGCCGACTTAAGGTAGAGAAGGAGGGAGTTTGAGTATTTGAAACTTTGACTTGATCCTATGATGCCTTATGTGCCAAGTGTTATCATCTTGTGCCTTCTCCTAAATACATGCAACCATTTAGTTAGTCTAACTACTTCCATTAGCTATTTAGTCACACCTTTTACTCTTTTAGTTGGAGGTGAATTTCTTCTTCAATTACTAAGTAATTGGCCAATAAATATTGGGTTTAACCACTTTCCATTGATAATTCAGGTCATAATTCACATTGTATTCTTCAAAACTCTTTGTCTAACATTAATTACATTCACTTTTGGGGTTATGAGCCCTTAAACATATTTCAGAGCATTACAGGAGGCACTATTCAATTGCTTACACATGAAGAAGTATGTGCTGTAATTGAGTTTAACTGAGAAAATAGCTAGTAATGATCAACAATTTGAAGTGTTAGATGCTAGACAAATCCATGAAGTCTCATATGCTTCAAGATCTTCAAAAGGGTGATTAATTTGTCATCCCAAATGATAGAAATGAGAACTGACCTCAATAAGCTCATGACCCACCTAAATAATGTGAACATTTATTGGTCACATTCTCCAGCTCTAGTGGCTCCTAGTTGTGACATATGTAGCTCTCGCATGCATATTGCACCTAATTGCCATTCTAACGTGGAGAGGTTTCAACTATTTTTTAAGGGAGATAAGGGCAATATCAAAGATCGTGGAATCCCGACTCCAACACCTATAATGAGGGTTTGAGTTCCCATCCCAACTTTAATTGGAGGAACCAGAATCAATTCCAATGGAGTTCTTCAAATCGAGTTCCAAATCAAGGACTTTTAAACCAATCTAGTCTCTAAAAGATAGTGGTTACTACACCTGAGTCCCATACCACTAAAGATGACACTCTCAACTTCTCAAGCGTATAAACAATGTGTCATCTTCCATGGGTAACTTAGCCTCAAGTTTTGAAGAAGAGAGAGCTTAAACCAATTCTAAATTTTCTAATATTGTGAATAAGTTTGACATAATATTCACAAGTTAGAGTTGTTGGATTCTAAGAATGCTAATCTTACTTCATTTGTCACTCAAATGTTTGATAACCTCAATGAGCAACAAGATAAAAGTGGACATGGGTTGCCTTCTAACAATGTGATCAATCCTAAGGATATACATGTAATCGCCTTATGAAGTGGTAAACAAGTAGGTGAATAAGTCTTGTTTGATGAAACTGTTGAAAGTTTCAGATTTGGAAAGCATTTTAATTATAGGAACAATGAAGAGGTTGAGGTTTCATTGCAACCATAAGTGGAAGATGTTGTTGGTAGTGATGATTCTGATCAAAACACTCATCTTGCTACTAGAAAATCTTAGAGTATGGCAGATCAAAAGCTTCTACAAATGCATTCTTTTCCAAATTCAAATATGGATAGCAAGCAAATAGTGCCAACTTCAACAAATTCTAAGGTGCTTGACCCTTCAACTTCTTCATCTTCAAGCAAAGGGGAAGGTAGAAAAGTAAACCTCTTTGAAATTCTATTTCTTTATTCATATATGCTTAGCAAGAAGGTTTCAAATGAAAAGAAATTTCTTGATATGATAGATATTTTCAGTATGATTGAAGTTAATTTACCTTTGCTAGATGTGTTAAAAGGAATGTTTGCTTGTGCTGAATTCTTGAAAGATTTGTGTACACAAAAGCGTAGGTGTAAGCCCAATGAGTGTGTTCAATTGAGTTCTAGTACGTGTCTACTTTGTTTAAACCCCATCTTCCAATTAATTGTAAAGATCCTTGCACATTCACTGTGTAACACTATATTTCTTAAATACATAGATGATTTCTAGTCATGTAATGATTACAAACTTGAGACGGTGCTCTATTTTAAACTATTAAAATCCTGACTTCAATACAGGGTTTAAACCTATACTTTTAGTGGGCTTTTTGAAAACTTTTTAAAAATATTTTAAGTGTGGTCTCAAACTAGTTTGTAAATTATAATTACTCATCAGTTTCAAACCTTTTATTTAAAAATAGATTGTTCTCTAGCAAAAGGCCATATAATGGTGGTTAAACTATGGGCCTTTAGTGTTTGGTCGGCTTGATCTAATTCACTTAGTGCATTAAAATATCAAGTGCATGTTGATATGCTAACGTATGATGTAATACCCCGACTTTTGAGACTTGAGCTTAGAGAATAAGCCTAAGATTAGTGGATTGCTAAGCCCCGGTTTAGCAAGATCCCAAATTGTGATTAAGGGTTAATGACTTCAAAAGTGGATGTGCTTAGTGATAAATAACCCTTTTGGAGAATATGATGTGATTTGGCACTCGAATGTGATTCATGTGTGTTGTGAGTAGCATTGAAACCCTATATTTGAGTTCAATTGAGGATTAACATCCAAATTAACTTAGAATAGAGGGAAGAATTGAATGGGGTATTGTGCTGGAAATGGTGTCATAGTGTGTTTTGATGTCATTGAAATTGGTTTGGAACTTTGGAACGGAAAAGTTGCAATGTTAGGTTTTGAAATGTGAATTGTGTTGACATGTTGAGATTGTTGTGAAAACATGTCAATGAGATGTGAATTTTATTGATTTGGTGTTTCCAATAGATTCCTTATGAAAATTTATGTGGGAATGATGTTTGGTATGAAAATGGAACCATTGGAAGCAAAGATGCAAAATCTGAAATTTTGTCCAGTGAAACTCTATTCTGGGCAGTTAGTTTGTGTGAACGTTTTGAATGCCCAAATGGTGTCTAAAAATTCTGAAACTTTCCAGTATTAAAGCTCACATCCCAAGCTTCAAATGGACACATAATTTGTACCATTTCGTTTTGGGAACTGGGAGATATGTCTGTCCAACATTTGGGATCAAAACTGGACTCTGTTTTGGAGCAGTGTTGAGGTTTGTGTAATTCTGTATTTCTGTGGTGATTTCTAATAGTGGCCCATATTTTTCCTACAAATAAGACTTAAATAGCTTTCATTTGGCTTTGGGATCACCCCATTTCTATTTTTCTAGAATTAGTTATGATTTTTCAAAGTTTGGGCAGAAAATCCGAAAATGGGAATTATGACATCATCAAAATAAAAGATGACATCAGCATGGAATTAAAAGCAATTCCTCCATCTTCATCAGCTATTTCCCAATTCCATTTCAGAAAAAAAATGTGAGAGAGAGCTTGGAGAAAATAGGGAGAAGGAAAGAGAAATCTCACAAGGTAGGTCGATTTCTTCGGTGAATTCGTACCTAACATGTATAATCCTTCTCCTAAGTTATTCCTCTATGTGAATTAAGGTTTTGAAGGAAGGAATTTCATTTTTTTAAAGAGGCTGGGGTTCAGCCATAAGAAGGATAAGCCAAAAGGAGCTTAAGGTAACCTCCAAAACATCAATATTTGATTGTTCTGGCTGCTGTGGTTGATTTAATCAATGAAATTTCACCGGATTGTCTTTGTTTGTAAATTTGGAAAATGGGTTGGCCTAGGTGTTATGCTGCCCAAATTGATAATAAATGGTAGTTCTAACCCAATGTAATGGTTAATAAAGTGGTTAGGAGTAGAAAGAAACACGTCTGCGGAGCTGAAACCGAAAAACCCTAATTTTTCCCCGGGAATTGAGAATTTCAGCCAAGGCTAGTTTGGAGGGGTTAGAGATGGATTTTCAATGATTTGATGATTCCATTGATTTCAGGGGCAAAAATAAGGTGGGGTTACAGTTGGTCACTTTTTCGGAAAAGGCCGAAAAAGCATAATTACGAAAACACCCCTGAACCCTTAAAGTGGGGCTGTCAAGGATAAATTTGTAAATTGACATTGAATTTGATAATTCTAAGTTTGGAAATGGATTCTTTGGGCAAAAATATGTCAGAATAGCCCATGTCAAAATTTCAAGAAAAGTACAGCCGGACCGGGTACAGTGGGGCCAGGCTGAGTCCCTTAGGGTATTTTAGTAAATTTTCAATATAGCCTCATATAACCCCCCAGAAACACTATGGAAGTGTCTAAATAGTACATTTGACATTATAGGATCGAATGTGAAGCCCCGAGTTGCTGGCACGCAAATCAAGGAAAAAAGATTTGATGTAGGGGACTTACCTTACATGCATATATTTGATATCTTTGCTTGTGTAGTGATGTATGTGATTGCTTTACTTGATTGTGTAGAGAATATTTGAATAAATGAAGCTCTGTTTCTGTTTTGCTGTGGCCATAGTTTTGTTACATGAAACATTGAGCATGCAGAAATGTCATTATGGGGCATACATCTAAATAAACCTAACATGTCATACATGTAACATCTATCATGCATGCATTATGGTATCTGTTTCCTACTGAGATTCTCTCGAATCTCACCCTCCCCTACCAATAATTTAGACAGGGCAAATGGCTCATGGATGGAATGGCTAGAACTCCTTCGAGATGAGAGTCGGTAGTTGGTTATCAATGAGTTGTGAAGACTGCATATGATTTGGTTGAATATATGGTTATGAATTTGAGATGAGATTGTGTAATCCCCATTTGAAGAATTGTAATAGGCAATTGTGCCCTGTGTATCTTTAGCGAAGGTATGTAGCTGGGATTGCCGTGATGATTATGTTGTGCACTCTGATATTTATATGAATGTGATTTATCTTCGCATAGTAATTGTATTCGAAATGTGAATATGAGACCAAGTTTATAAATGATTTCGAAACGTATTTGTGAAAACCCCGTCATGTGATGGGTTAGTAAATGTTATTTGATTATTATTGGTCTCTATTTCATTTTAATTGCGTATTGCGGATATAATTACGGAGGGGGTGACAGCTAATACGATTAGTGCTACTATTATTGCTACTACCACAGCTATTCCTACTTAGTTACATTTACAAATTATACAATTATCCAAAATGAAAGATAACTGAAGGGACTCTAACTATTCGGCATGCTCTTCACCCATTTGTGGTTACCTTCTTACCCTTGGAGCTGCTCGCCTTTGCTGTATATTATTAGTTGGAAAGGGTGAGATTCAAAAGAATGCTAGTAGTAATACAAGCCACTCATATGATATGCAGAATGCTAAGCATGTAAAGCAAATCATCAAGCATAACACTTACAGTATGCAGCAAACAAAGGGCCTAACCGGTCCCTTATCACATAACCACAACTCTTGGTAACCATGAATTGGTAGCCTAGGGCCTCTGCCCCATACAAGAGATGTAGTCTAGGGTAACCCCCTATACTACAACCCATGGTAACTCTTTGTCCAACTTGTACTTACGAGTCTTACCACCTGCGCACTAACTGTCTTGCACATAAGCAGATGATATAGAATTCATACAAAGAAACACGTATGATATAAGGGAATAAGGGATAAGGTACTACCTGGTAGCCTTTCCAAACTCTATTCTTGTTCCCAATCTCGTGGGTGTCCCAGGAAAATGTCAAATTCTATATGTCAGAATTCACAGACGGTAAATTATTACTTGTCTCAATTCTTGATAACTTATAACACTTATGTTGGTTATCTTGAAGTCTAGTGCATTGTGTCATATAAGGAGCCAATGTGTCAACACTAGCTTTATGGGATTAATCCTACCCTTGGAAGTTAACTTTATTACTAATTGCCCTAAATAGTTCATTTTCGCCTAATAACCTATTCTGCTAGAATTTTCAACTAACTTTGAAAATTCATAAACTTGTCTAGGAACCTCCAATTGGAGTAGTTCAAAGTCTTATGTGACCCAATTTGAGTCTATTTTAAGGGAAAAATCCTCCCACTACTAATTACATGCTCATTGTTCTAGAATTCCCAATTAATCATTACTGCCATAGAATCATTCCAGTTTTAAATGTCTAACTTCAATAAATCATAACTCTTAGTGTACTGATCCAAATAGAACAAATTATATATCAATTTAAAACTTGACATGACTACTTTTATTCTGGAAAATATCATATTCATTGGACAACATTTGATTATTAAAAAAATGCACTATATTCCCACTGTCTCACAGAAACTTTAAACTGGCAGCACTGTGTTAAATTTTAGTTTTCGGTATTTCATTCCAATAATCCAGAATTCATAGCCAGAGGCAATTCCTATAAATTTTTTCATGTATAATCCATTAGTGACATAAAATTTACCAAAATCCCACTCCTCCTACATGTCTTGTTTTGGCCAAAACTAGCTTCCTAATTCAACAATTACCACATTTAACATTCTTTCATCAAACTCTTCCAATAGGCTCCTTAAACATCATATGTATCATGTATATGATCAAAACAACATGGAACCATAAATTCTCATATTGACCAAATTCTAGGGTAGAAAAACAATTTCCATAAAACTCAACTAATCAACAAAAGACTAGGTTCAAATTGAAGCTTAAACTCACCTTTTCCACTTTCCAAATCTTGTTGGTTTCTCCAACTTTGGTTTTTGATTGGTTGCTCAAAACACCTCTTGAAAAACAAAAACCATAGGTTTGTAGCTCTTAGAGAGGAGAACCATGTTTAAGAAGAGAATTTGAGCATAAAAGGTGATTTAAGGGGTGGAAATTGAGCAAGTTGATCTTACCATACTTTTTGATCTTCAAGAGCTATTTCTCTTTCCTTGTTCTCTTTCTAAATTTTCTCCCTCTTCTTTTTCTCAATTAGGATGACTTTTGGGATGTTGGGGAGTGTGTATTTGTGTTTTATTTAATGAATTCTCAGCCTACAAAATTCTTGGCCAAAAATTTACACCAAGAACCCAAGAAAGATGAGGTGTCACACTTACATGTTGTCTTGCAAAAGTTATGAGTTAATTTAACAAAATCTGGTTGGGTTTGAGTCAAACTTATTCCTTCCCTCTTCCCTCTATCTTGACCAAATTTGGGCATATAAAATGGGACAATGTTTTTGACCAAATTGCTCTTATAAACTTGATTTTTGGTTAACCTACCAAGTTGTAACTAATTGCAAGTCTTGTTGACTTTTCTTCTCTTCTTCTTTCTTTTTTTAACTAGTCAATGCCTATAGTTTAATTTAAATTCTCTTCCTTCCCTTTTGAGAGTCTTGACTAAAATTAATACTCAAAAAGGAGGTGGACTTGTTTGTTAGAATCACTGACACCCAAGAGGAGGGTGAATTGGGTGTAAGATAAAAGCTTAGGAACTTTGAAAATCTTTTCGCATCTTAGTGAAAGTAATAAGTATAAAAGTAATGAATCATAAATCAATAGTTAGATTAAATAATATATTCTAGAATTATAAG
Organism: Inga laurina; assembly: GCA_963855925.1. Lineage (NCBI taxonomy): Eukaryota > Viridiplantae > Streptophyta > Magnoliopsida > Fabales > Fabaceae > Inga > Inga laurina. The sequence goes on from OY979710.1 coordinate 12,971,623, forward strand.
ATCTTAGGGAGGAGAATATGTAAACTGTAATTTATCCTAGTTTGGTCCAATCCATGATGACCTACGTCCAGTCCCCAGGCTCCTCCTGAGATTTTCAAATCCACTATCTTCTTGTTTAATCCGGGCATACGAAAAGCCTTTACAACCCACAAGTTTAGCCAAGTACTTGTGAAGCTTTTACAATTCTCGCACTAAGACAAGGACTTCCCCTTATACACTGCAAGATACAATATGTTTCCCACTCAAGATCCCCCAATCTTGAGTAACTCTCACAAAGATAGAATATGACTACAATGAAAGCATGCTTCTTTGTATATAAAGTAGATAATGATTAAAACTGAAGTACAAACATAGGAGTATGAATATAGAGTGTCATTTAGTTAAGATTCAGAGGTTTGGCATATTGACATTGGAGACATCAGCTCTATGTTGTTATTGCTCTGCTTGAATGCTTGTGTATTTATAGTTGAGTTTGTAGGATATGACCATTGTGAGTGTTTGAACTTATCCATTAGAGTACAGCTGCTTCTTTTGTCTGTTTGCTTGAATTTGAAAACTAGCCATTATGAACATTGAAGCTCTACTTTCATAAAGTCACCTTTTATCTCTTCACATCATATCTTCATTGTAGTCCTGGAGAAATACACTAAACACTAATACAATGAAGTGTTAGAGTGATTAGAAGCAAGAAGAGTAAGTTTCATAATCATTCCCATGATTTTCAGAAACTTTAGAACATTGTCTGTCGCATCACTTGAGTGGTCACTCGAGTGATCCTGGGTCATCACTTGAGTGAATACTCAAGTGATCCCCTTAAAAATATGGTAGAGAGCATCGGGGTCATTTTCCAACTTTATCAATCCTTGGACAGCACTCTAGTGATTACTCGAGTGATCTCTTGATTTTGATTTGAAACATGGCAAATTATATATCATCAGAAAGCTATCATTGTCTACATTCCAATACAATAAGAATTAGCTCTAAACTCATTTTACACAGAAATTTATGATCTAAAGAGTATCTATTGTACTTAGATAATGTCTGAAATCATGATCATTAAATTCCAGAAGGCATAAATCTTAGTAGATTGCTTTAAATATGAAAATTTACCAATCCATAGAAAGCTCTTAAAGTCTACTTTCATATGGTACTAGTTTCGTCACAATCTGATGTGTACTTGGGAGTTATGGCCAAAATACTAAAGTTGTCCTATAATGTGAAGGTGATTTATGTGTCAACTTCAACACATCATATCTCTCGTATATAAACTCCTTTTAATGTGATTTTGGTGTCTATAGTTTGTGTTGGGAGTCTAGTTCCATATGCAACTAGTTTCAGTTCAATCTGACATGTGGATAGAGAGATATGGCTAAAATATTGAAATTCTATTATACTGTGTGAAAACATAGCACATCAGGATGCTTATAACTCGAGTGGTCACTCGAGTGATCATGTCTATCACTCGAGTGATGCCTTCCAAAACTTAGCAGAGAGCAAAAACTCAAAAGAACACCTTGGAAAAGTTCCATGACTTCTATATAAGTCATTTTAGATTCGTATTGACCCATTCCAACCCCCGGTATCACTTTTAAGAGCTTCAATCTTGATATTCTCATTTCATCTTACAAGTTCTTCTTTCTTTTCTTTCTTTAATCTCTTTCTTCTTGATTTTTCTCATGATGATTATTCTTCATAACCCAACTAGATATCTTCTTGAATTGATGATCATTCTTCATAACCTAACTAGATATCTTCTTGAATTGATTATCATTCTTCATAACCTAACTAGATTTCTTCTTGAATATCTTCAATCTTCATCTTTCTTTTCTTGACTAATCTTGAATCTTGATATTCCCATTAGATCTTACTTTCTTCTTTCTTTAATCCCTTGCCTCTTGATTTTCTTCTTGATGATCATTCTCTATTTATAAGGCATTATAAGCAAAATAACATCAACCCACCATCAGGTTTATGACTAACCTACAAGATATACAACATTAAATATAGTAGTTAGTCAATGTAGAAGATAAGTATATTATGCAAACTTTTTGCTCTCAATACTTGATATCTATATTTGACATCATTAAAACTAATCATATCTAACATTGTTGGCGAAAGCTTATATGTTCATGTGTCCAAGTTTGAGCAAAGTCCTCTTGCAATGTTAGTTAACTTCTTGACCAATTTTCCCCTTCCTTCTTTTACCCTCTTTGACCAAAATTTAACCCTTATAAGAGGAATTTGCTTTTTGATCTCATAATTGCCAATATTTTTCATGAGAAGATCCTAGCCCTTAATCATGACATCCAATTTTAACCTCAAGATCAAGTGGCAATTGTCTTTGTTACCTTAATCATGACATTATTAATTGTTTTGCCATTGGCTCTTTTATTTCTCTTTATTCTCCCATTAATGACGCCATTTCCTCTTCTTTTTATGTTCAAGTTAGGCTTTTGGTCATTTCTAACTTTAGGCAATGAAATTAGGTAGTTCCCTTTAGCTAGTTAGAACTAAATGCATTGTAAAATTCACAAAGCAATTCTAACATCATTTACAATATGTATTTGGTACATTTAACCCTAGGATACATTTTGGGATATTACAATTCTCCTCCCATAAAATAAATTTTGTGCCTGAAATTTGCTACATGTTTTAAGGCATAAACTCCAGGAAACGTCTCTTCATATCTTCTTCAGCTTTCCAGGTTGCCTCTCTTAAAGATAGTCCCTTCCAGACCACCTTCAAAAATGGTATGCTTCAGTGTCTGACCTGTCTTTCCTACCGATCAATGGTTCATTCCAGCTTAACCTTATATGTGAAGTTATCTTGCACGTCGATATCTTCATACTCGATAACATGCTCAGGGTCTGGTTGGTACTTCTTCAACTGTGAGACATGAAAAACATGGTGGATTTTGCTCAGGTTCGGGGGTAGGGCTATTTAATACGCCATTAGCCTAACCCTTGTCAGGATCGTGAAAGGACCAATGTAAAAAAGGCTCAGCTTCTTCCTCTTTATTGCTCTACCAATTCCAGTAACTGGAGTACCTTTAGAAACACATGATCCTGAACTTCAAATTCTAGAGGTCTTCTCCTTCTGTCGGCATAGCTTTTTTATCAACTCTGTACTGCTAGGAGCCTTTTTTTTATAATCTTGATTTGCTGTATGGTTTGATCTACCAGACCCAGCCTATACAATTTTCTCTCAGAATATTCCATCTAGCAGAGGGCTGATTGGCACTTCCTTCTATACAGTGCTTCATATGGAGTCATGTGGATGCTCGTATGATAGCTATTGTTCTATGCAAACTCAACTAGCGTAAGGAAATGATCCCAGCTTCCCTTTAAATCCAATACATATACTCTCAACATGTCTTTCAGTGTTTGTATAATCCTTTTTGACTGTCCATCTGTCTATGGATGATAGGCCATACTAAATTTCAACTTTGTACCCAGAGCTTCAGGTAGAGCTTTCCAGAATTTTGATGTAAAGCAGGGATCTCTATCTAAGATAATGCTATTTGGTGTGCCATGGACTCTGATTATCTCCCTTATGTATATCTGCCAATTTCTTAGGAGAGTAACTAGCGTTGATGGGAATGAAGTGTGCTGATTTTATAAATCGATCGACAATAACCAAATTGCATCATGATTTCTGATTTTGGTTAACCCCATTACTAGGTCCATGATGACGCTTTCCCACTTTCATGAAGAATTTCTGGGCTTTATAGAAGTCTTTGTAGTAATTGATGTTCAATCTTTACTTTCTGACAAGTGAGACACGTGCACATATTTAGTCATGTCACTTTGTAGCCCTGGTTACTAGTATACAGACTTTAAGTTACGGTACATCATGATCACTCCTAGATGGAGAGTATACTTGCTCATGTTCTCCTCATCCAGGATTTTTTGCCTTAGATCAGCCTTTGGTAGGACATATATTCACTTCTTGTACCTGACTAATCCACTTAGTAAAAGATCATGATCTTAAGTTTTACCTCATGTGATTATCTCTCGGATAGACCTTTCTTGTCCATCTTGTATATGAGCTTTTTTAATTTCTGCTCATAGATCACTCTCCTCCTGGTTGATACTATAACTAGCGAGGAGTACTTCATTTGGCATGTTCATGTACATGAATACTTGATTTGAAAAGTTCAAGTCCCCAAATTCCTCAAGCAACTTCTGTTCTCATACTATCATGATTGCCACTTGCTCCGCCTTCCTACTCAAAGCATCAGCGTCAACATTTGCTTCACTAGATGATATTTAATCTCTAGATTTTAATCCTTTAGCAACTCCATCCAATGACGTTGTCTTATGTTCAACTCTTTATGATCATGCAAGTACTTGAGGCTCTTGTGGTCGCAATACAACTCTATAGTAGTACCATACAAGTAGTGTTGTCGTATTTTCAATATAAACATAACTACCGTAAGCTCCAAATCATGGGTGGGATAGTTCATCTTGTGAGGCTTTAGTTGTCGAGAGGTATACGCCATCACTCTATCCTACTGCATACGGACACATCTCAATCCCTACTGACTCGCATCACTGTAGACCACATAGGCCTAACTGGGATCTAGGATAATTAACACTGGTGCTAATGTCAACCTTTCCTTAAGCTTTATGAAGCTCCTCTCACATCTGTCATCCCACATATAAGAGTGATGCTTTCTCAAAAATAATAACTTTGATACACTTATATAATGGAAAGAAAACTCAAAAATTCACACTTTGAGTAGAAAGCTGATGTTAACGAGTCTGGTCAAATTTAGTTATTTAGCTATGTATTTTCAGTCATATAAAGAAAAGAAAATTCAGAAAAGACACTTTATTATATTCTCACTTACTTTTGGAGATATACAAGATCATTAGTTAGTTGAGATCACCTTTATTAATTAGTTAAGATCTTAATGAGATAATTCATTAGTTAGTTAACATCTTAATAAGCTATTTAATTATAAGACCATATAAATATATGTCTAATTATATGGATTAATGTGTGTAAGATAGTAAGATCCATATAATGTTAAGAGAGAGGTTAATGCGAGTCTCTCTCTAAAGAGAGAAGTGTCTCCTAAATCCTTAGAGTTAGGATTACTTGTTAATCACCCTCAAGTGAGGGATAATCATTGTTAAACCTAAGTGAGTTAATTTGTATCTTGTAAAGAATCATTTGTTATCAATGAGGATTCATCTTAATTTTATTAAAATAGTATCAAGGCATGTTGTCTTTGGGACAAAAATAATGAAGGCTATGGTTCTTGATTTCCCACCTCACTCTAGTTCACTTCATGAATCTGCACGGTCGATTTTTTGCCACGTTTCTTGATCCGGTGCAATCTTTAAAACCTCAGCTTTCTCTTCAACTCGGAGCATTGTGACTCACCTCTACTGCCAAAGTTTAAAGCTAACGGCGGAGCACCACCTCGCTATCAATAAATCTTGTGTGCACCCAACCGTCAAGCACATCATCGAAGCTTCACGGCAAGTTTGCCCATTGAAGCTCCCTGTTGTATCTTTCCTTAAAAATTTCTTAAAGCTCTGTTCTAGGCTCGCCTCTCGAGTTCTCAATTCTTATTCAATTTGATCAACAGAGGAAGATTCAGATCGTGGATGACAAAAGACACCGAAAGAATTAAAACACCACTGTAGTTTCATAGTGTTTGTTGATCAGTTAGGATGATGCCCATGTGTTGGCCACCATCACCTTTTCTTCGTAATGACATTGTTCATTCAATCGAAGTTCTCTTCAAGAAAGAGTCCTTCAAGAACCTCGTGGATCCAGTTCAGAGGGGTCGTGGCCATCGTTGCCGTCAAAGGCCTTATTGTGACTAAGGACTATGGACTTTAGCGTGACTCAGATTCTTGTTCATAAGATCATCCTATAATGTTTTTCCTCATTGATCAATTTGCTCTCTCATGTCAGCATGCAGATTATGTTCCTTGTGAGAATTCAATGGTCTTTGGACTTAACAAAATTATTATTATGGCATGGAACATGGTTCCCAATATTGTCACTCCATGAAGAATCTTACTGTGTTGCTGAAGCAAATGAAGTGTCAAGGTAATAATGGTGCATTTTGTAGTGTGAATTATTAACACAATTTCAACTTTTCTTATATCTTGTGGTGTGGTGGTTATGCTTTCTAGATTACTAATAAGTTAAACCTTTACATTGGCTAGTTCTATAAATGTCTATGCTTGGAGACCTTGGTAATCCTTTCTTTGTAATAATGATAAGTAGTGCAAGAATTATTGAGCGTACCTAGAGTGTGACCGTTTATCTCTTATACCCACGCTAATCGGATCACAATTGCAGAAGCGATTATGATGCACAGTAAATACACCACCGACAGGAAGAAGAAGAGAGAAATATAGTAGAGGGAGTAGGGAATCTGAGTGACAGAGTTTCTATATGTTATTTTAAGTTAGTCAAAATTGAATTCTTTACGCCTATTTATAGTGTTCTACACACCCTTTCCTCTCTACTAACGTATCCTTCCATCAAAGAGATGAAATATCCTTTTTATTAAGAGACATATTGTTTCGGTGTAACAATACCACTTGTAGAGTCATATTCTATCGGTTAAACAATATGACTCATAATGGTTTGGGAAATATTACATATATCAACCAAGCATTTATATTATTTATACTTTGACCCCAATCTTATTAGGCTTGGGCCTAATCCACCAAGGGTGGACTAGGCTATTTTCCAACAAGTGGAAATGATCAATCAGTAGCATATAGATTTAAAGAATGATGGAAATGTCTGTTCATTTGTCACATTTAAGCAATCACATGCATACTGAAACTCATGATATAGGCAAAGAATGTTGATGATACTGCTAGCAAATAAAAAATATAATAAGTAGCCTATTCGGGGTAGTAGAAGCTTTTGCCATGTGTCTCTACGATGTGTCAAGACTCTATTGTGACTACCCCAGTAGCTTCAAGCTTAGAGGAAGAAGGTTTAGGCTGTGGTTTATGGTTCATTACACTCTAGCGCATGCTAGTTGGTGTTGGTGAGGCATCATTTACAAGTTTTGTAGCTCCTTTTATTAATGACTGAAAGAGGCAAGCTTCACCCAAGAGGGGGTGAATTGGGTGATGTCATAAATTTTTCGCTTGATGTGGTGATTTGAAAATAATAGTAGACAGAGTAGAGTTGAGAAGATTGGAACACAGAGAGTTATACTGGTTCGGCCTAAAAACCAGGCCTACGTCCAGTCCTCAGAGATCAAGACCTACTGAGATTTTCACTAATCTTCCAAGGTTCAATGGGCTCTCAGAATGCCACAAAACAACAATTGTCCTCAAACGGACTATGAGCAGAAATATTCTTACACTAAGAAATTTCTCTCCCCCTTACGACAAGTCTTATGTGCAGAAAAACAACCTATGACCTTTCCCACTTGCATACGTATACAAGTCTTATGAGCAGCAATGTTCTCTCCTGCTTACACCACTGTAAGTCTTACGAGCAGCAACGTTCTCTACTGCTTGTATCTTATAAGTCTTATGAGTAGAAGGTTTAACTAGGAATTCTCTCAATTGCTTCTCTCGTAAGGATATCTACCCTCTCAAGGTCCCAATAACTTGAGATCAAATGAAAATATAATTTGAAATGTATATAGACTCTCTTACAGAGCAAGTATGATAAACACTGAAGATCAATATGAATACAGTGAAAATATGAATAACAGAGACTTGTGAATTTGATTGTGAATTCTTTTGCTTCGTTGTGCTTAACGATCTCTGGAACTCTGTATTTATAGATGTTCAGTTTTTGCCCATTTGAATAAAGATCATTGTGGAGCGGGGTATGTTACTGTGGAATGGCATGTGCACGTTTGAAAACTTTGAATGTAGTAGGTATGTGCTTGTCGTGATGTTGTCTGTCGTTGTTTGACTTCCTTCGTGTCTGTTTATTTCAACGTTCATCCTTCTGTATCACACTTACAAAACATTCAAAATGATGTTAAATAATAATAATAAGTGATGGTAAGATAAATAAATAACATTAAACCATATTCAGACTGAACGCTGTAAGACTGATGCATTTAGTTGTCTGGCAGAGTATCACTCGAGCATGGACGGGCTCACTCGAGTGATCTTATCATTTTTCTCCTTGTTCTTTAGTTTTGAACTTGCACTCTCATAGGATTTCAGAGAGATAGTTTTCTCACTCGCGAGTGATGTGGGGTCTTACTCGAGCATAAATCCTTCTGCTCGAGTGGCATTGCATTTTACACTAGAAGACTCTTCTCTAGACAGCACTAGCATACCATTTTAACAAGAGTGAGCTTTTGCACTCGCAGTTGATGTGGGCCCTCACTCGAGTACACATACTCCTACTCTAGTGAGAAGGATATTCTCATGTAATATACTCCTGTGATCAGCACTTTATGACTCTCGGCCAAGCACTTGCACTCCTTCACTCGCTAGTGCTAGAGTACAAACCAGCTTCATGCTCGAGTATTGATTACAATGCTCGAGTACATAAGAAAGAATAAAAGGAATTGCTCTCAGCCAAGCACTCGCAGTCCCTCACTCACATGTGCTCGAGTGAGAAAGACTCTTATGCTCGAGTGCTATCTCCAATGCTCGAGTAAATCAGTAAAAATGACAGTAGTATGCTCTCGGGCAAACACTTTCTAGCTGTCACTCGCATCTGCTCGAGCACAAAAGAGTTCTATGCTCCAGTGCTAGTTCTTGTGCTTGAGTACAACAGTTAAATTTGACAGCAGACATCACAGAACTTTGCCAAATGCATTTGGTAACTTTATAATCATTCCTTAGACTTATAAAACTATGATTTGCACACAATTGTCTTTTGTTATCATCAAAACTTGGGATCTAACATTCTCCCCCTTTTTGATGATGACAAAACCTTTGTGATGGGTTTTAAGAACAAGATTGATTTGAGTGAAAACAAACCTTTTTTTTAAAATACAACATCAATGTTTCCAAATGCATATTTTCACCAAAGTTTAGATTCAAGAACAGATTTTTGCAATCATCTACATATGTTCCCTGCAACACTTCCTCTGAACACTTAACAACCAAGATAAAGCATAGTGTCACAGAAATAGTTAAACTGAATAGAAAAGCTTGATAACATAAAAATAACAATTAATGATAAACTAAGAAACATACAATAGTCAGCATAAATCTTTAACTACATTAACTACCCATAAACCCCGTATATAACCATAATATCATCATAAACCTACCCCATTACACAAAAACTACCCAAACACCCAATACATCCCATGATAGCTCAGAAAACCATCACACATCCTTCTCCCCCGTTTTGTCAATATCAGAAGGGGGCTGAGGAAAAGTGATATCAGATGATGGGATAAAGGGTTCCATGGTAGTGGAAGGGTCAACTGGCACTGGCATAAAAGGTGGAGATGATGGCTGTGGAATAGAGGCTGAGGGTAGTGGTGAAGGCGACTGATCATAGGTGATATCAATATTAGAGTCTGGATCGGTGAAGAGAACATGTGTCTGTGGATGAGGAGGTAAGGTCGAGGTAGGAGTGGTCTCAGGTGGCACTTCTGAAGATGCAGTAGGAAAGTGAGAATGTAAGAAGATCTTCATATTAGTTATCCTCCATGACATGTCATCCTGAGTCTTAAACATCAAGTTGAAGTTGGTATTAGCCTTGTCTACCAACTTTACGACCTGTAACTCCATCTTTTCTACCAACTTCTCATACTCAGTTACTAACTCCTTCTTCAAGCTCGACACAGCTTGATTGATTACTTCAGTCAGATAAGTGGAGAGTGAAGCATTCAGGAAGGATGGAGGAGGAACTTGTCCTTGAGTAGATGACTGAGCCTCATCACCTCTGGATGGAGCGGCTTCCCTCTGAGATGTAGCCTTGGTTCGACTCACTGGAAGATTGATACTCATATGAGTCAGCTGAGTCTTGCCAAATCTTGGAATAAGCACCCTCTCAGTTCCTTCCAAGTACCATATCTTATTCTTCATAAGGATGAGAGATACAATCTGAGGATATGGTATGGTCGCGGATTTTGATGAAGAAAATTGAAATCTTCTCATCTCACTGAAAATAATCTCCCCCACATTCCTTTGTTGTCCGGCTAGGAAGGAGGCCAACATGTAATAATCCTTTTGAGCAAAATGGGTAAAGTTTTTGGACTTGTTAACCATACTTCAGGAATATATATAGTGAAGGGCTCTGTGAGAATCAGGCATGTCAATAGGCTTAAAATTAAGCGGGCCTATAGGGTCTTTTGGTCTCAAAAGCCGGAAGGCTTCATTGGCTGAGAAAATGGGTGGATCTGGAGGTGGTGCAACATACCCAAGAAAGTCATTAATAATCTTAGCAGATATCATAATGAATTGACCTCTAAAAGTAGTAGATACTGCTTCCTCAATCAATTCTCCAGCCCTAGACTTAATGTTATGGGTTTTCATGTTTCAGTAAAGGGTTTTCACAACAGTGGGTGAATATGGAATATGAATGTTTAGCCAGGGAGCATAGAATCCAAGATAAGGAGATAAATCTAAATTACAATTATTCTTTAAGTATTCTAAGTCCACATAAACTACAGGACAAAAGTGCTTATGTGCAAACTCAGTATCAAATACCTTCTGTGGTAGTGCCTTTAATTCTTCAACATTGAAACCTTCAGGAGGACTTGTAATATGATCATCCTTTGGAGCTTGTGAGGCAGAAGGTACCCCTAAGGCAGAAGGTACCCCTGAAGCAGCCGCAATGGATTGCCCAACATGGTGTGAACTTGAGACACCGGCTTGAGAAGCAATTTTCCCAACTAACTTGTCAAGTTTTGACCTCTCCATTGCTTCCCGGAGTTGCATGTTGAATGTGTCATCGGAGGAAGAAGAGGATTATTGTGGTTGCTCAGTTTCCTTTTTCTTTCCTCTTCCTTGGACCTCTTTGGATTGAGACCGGGTAACTACAGGTTCTTTGAACACCACACCCTTTGGTTTCTTTTGAGGAGGTTGAGCCTTCTATGCTATTTGAGGCTTAGGATGAGGTTTCTTGGCTGGAGTTCTCTTTTTGGATTTGGGTTTAGGAGGAGTTGTAAATGAAGAAGACATTCTAGGAGATAAGGGAGTTGGTACCGGGGTTGCAGAAGCACTAGCAGCAGAATGAGTGGGAAAGGGTGAGTGAGATCTTTGGGAAATAGTAGGCATTTTAGTTCTAGCCATTTTTGAAACAAAACTCACAGATTTTTTAGAGGATTAAGAAGAGAAATTCAGAGACTTAGGACACGAATAAGAGAAACAGAGGATAAATCTCACCTTTTAAAGAAGGTTGAAGAGTTGTAACGGTGATTTGAAGGAAATGGATACGTTTGATTGAAGAGAAACAGTTGGAGATGAAGAGGTGTGACTTTCGAGTCACGAGACACCTCGAGTGAGAGCAGGAAGTCCAACGTCTGAGCTATCGCGTAACTGATATAAGTGATAGTGCTCGAGTAGTAACCCTAGTGCTCAAGTGATGTTCATACTGTGCTCGAGTGTGCTTATGCTATGCTCGAGTGATATACAAACATTTTGTTAAAACATGTAAAATCGTACGTGGTTTATGGATTTCTTGCTATATTTTTCATCTTTGTACTCAAATCCTCCAAAATCATTTGAGTAACCATGCATTTGGCAGACTCTTGAAAGAAATTCCTCCTTTCTACTCGAGTACACATTCTTCACTTCAAGCATGTTCATATTATGCTCGAGTAAGGGTCCTTCTTACCCAAATGAGCTCAATTTTCACTGTTGCATTTCAGATAGTCTCTTGGTATTTTTATCTCCTCTGTTAACCCCTGTTCTACATGCTAAGAAACAGAGTATTTTCAATGGTGCTGTGCTCGAGCATAGTTAACTTGCTCAAGTGAGCATAGCTTGTTACTCGAGTGACACTTTCTGTGCTCGAGTGATAGACCTGCAAAACAATTTTTAATGCTCCGATGCCAAAGTTAGTATGGTTATCATAAAAAATACATTTAATTAAGAAATTAACAAGAAAACTCACAACTCATTGGGATTAACCATTACCAATTCTCTTCAAATATATAGGAATTGATCTTTAGCTATTGGCTTTGTGAACATGTCAGCAAGTTGAAGATGAGTTGGTATGAATTCTACTTTGACATCCTTCTTTTGAACGTGATCTTGAATGAAGTGATGTCGGATGTCTATGTGTTTGGTCCTTGAATGTTGTACAGGATTTTTGGCTAAGCTTATGGTGCTAGTGTTGTCATAATAAATTGGAATCTCATTTAAGTATATCCCCAAATCTTGAAGTTGTCGTTTCAACCATAATACTTGAGAACAGCAACTTGCTACAGCTATATATTCAGCTTCAGTCGAGGATAATAAAACTGTGTTCTGCTTCTTGCTGAACCATGATACCAGATAGCCTCTAAGGAATTGACATTAACTACTAGTACTCTTTCTGTTAGTTTTATATCCTCCATGATCTGAATCTGAGTATGCCATCAAATACTCGTTTCCTCTTTTTGGATACCATAAGCCAAGTTTTAAAGTATCTCCTAGATATTTGAAGATTCTTTTCACTGTCTCTGCATGTGACACCTTAGGAGCGGATTGATACCTTGCACACATACCAACGCTGAACTGAATATCTGGCCTACTTGCTGTAAGATAGAGTAATGAACCAATCATTCCTCTATACTTAGTAATGTTGAAGCAAGGACCTTTTACATCAGCATCCAACAAAGTTGTAGAACTCATTGGAGTATCAGCTCCATTAGCATTATCTAATCCATACTTCTTCAACAACTCTTTCAAATACTTAGTTTGAGACAAAAATATACCATTCCTCTTTTGCTTGATTTGAAGTCCAAGAAAAAAGTTTAATTCTCCCATCATGGACATTTCAAACTCTCTCTGCATAATCTTAGAAAATTCTTAACACAAAGATTCGTTAGTAGCACCGAAAATAATATCATCAACATAAATTTGAAAATATCATCTTTGTTATGTTTGATGAAAAGAGTTGTATCTACTTTTCCTCTGACAAAATTTTGATCAAGAAGAAACTTGCTTAGTCTTTCATACCAAGCTCTAGGTGCTTGTTTCAAACCATATAAAGCTTTCTTAAGTTTGAAAACATGATCAGGCTTTGTTTCATCTTCAAAACCAGGAGGTTGTTCTACATATACTTCCTCCATAATATAACCATTTAGAAAAGTACTTTTCACATCCATTTGATAAAGTTTAAAACCTTTAATGCAAGCAAATGCTAAGAGTACTCGTATTGCTTCCAATCTTGCCACTGGAGCATATGTTTCCTCATAATCAATACCTTCTTCTTGATTATAACCTTTGGCCGCCAATCTTGCTTTGTTTCTCACAATGATTGCTGATTCATCAAGTTTGTTTTTGAAAACCCATTTGGTCCCTATAACCGTATGATCTTTAGGTCGAGGAACCAAATCCCAAACTTGATTTCTTTGAAATTGATTTAATTCTTCTTGCATAACAATCACCTAATCATTGTCAGATAAGGCTTCTTCCATATTAGAAGGTTTAATTTCAAAAATAAAAGCAGAGAAAGTTACTTTATTGAGGATTCTATTTCTTGTTTTGACACCTTCGTGAATATCTCCAATTACTTGATCAATTGGATGATCTTTAATATGTCTCCATGCTTTTGGTTGAGCATGATCATCGACATCTTCTATATTTTGAAAATCATTTGTTTCAAAATCATTTTTTTTGAAATAGTTTTTTTTTCTTTATCAAATCCATTTCTTCTTCATCAATATGTTTTGTCTGAGAATCAAGTTCATCAAACACAACATGAATAGATTCTTCAACTGTACATATTCTTTTATTGAAAACTCTATAAGCTTTACTTCTATTAGAATATCCTAGAAATAAACCTTCATCAAACTTTGAATCAAATTTACCTAAGTTCTCTTTACCGTTGTTGTGAATGAAGTGCTTACATCCGAGGATGTGTAGATCAGCAAGATTTGGCTTTCTTCCCTTTTAGAGTTCATATGGCGTCTTTCCAAGTGACTTGCGAATATATGCTCGATTTGAAATGTAGCATGTAGTACTCATTGCAGCATGTAGTACTCATTGCATCTGCCCAGAACACTTGTGATATTTCCTTTTCATTAAGTATTGCTCTAGCCATTTCTATAAGAACTTTGTTCTTTCTTTCTACTACTCCATTTTGTTGGGGTGTTCTAGGTGCGGAGAAGTTATGATCTATTCCTTCGTTGTTGCAGTAGTCTTCAAATAGTTGATTATCAAATTCTCCTCCATGGTCTATCCTAATAGAAATACCTTTCTCATTTTAGACCTTTTTAGCAAACGTAATAAATTCAACAAATGTTTCATATTTTGTAGCAATAAATATAGTCCATGTAAATCTTGTAAAATCATCGACAATCACTAAAGTATATAGATTTCCTCCAAAACTTTTTACTCTTGCTAGTCCTATCAAATCCATATGAAGTAATTGTAAAGGTTTGGAAGTAGAAATCTCATACTTTGTTTTGAATGAAGATTTAGTTTGTTTGCCTTTTTGAAATTCTTCACAAATCATGTTATCTTTGAATTTAAGTTTGGGAAGGCCAACAACTAAATCTTTTCTAATCAGTTTGTCAAGTTGATTCATATTGACATGAGCCAGACGCTTATGCCATAACCAACTTTCCTCTGATCAACTAAGAAAACAATTTTCAGAGGAATTTGAATTTAAATCAATAGTATAACAGTTACCATCCCTTTGAGCTCAGATCTTTGCCTTGATAGATTCTTTGTTTAGTGGCAGATCTTTCTTATTTACTATCAAGCATTCTTTTGAGTCAAAGATCACCCAGTTATCTTTGTTAGTGCTTTGACTTATACTTAAGAGGTTGTGGCATAATCCTTCAACATAGTATACTTCATCAATTTGAACACCATCGGATTTTCCCACTTCACCAATTCCAGCAATACGTCCAGATTGATTACCTCCAAAAGTTACCTTTCCTCCTTCTCTGGTTTCCAGCATGGTGAACTTATTTTTGTCACCAGTCATGTGTCTCGAACATCCACTATCGATATACCACTTATTTGCTCGTGATGCTTTGAGACATACCTAGAGTAAGGTGATTAAGTTTTAGGTACCCATACTTTCTTGGGTCCTTTGTGGTTAGTATGTGATGCATGTGTTCCTTTCGAAACCCATTTATATGTGCCAATAACTTGTCCTTTCTTAAAATAACATGATGAAGTATAATGTCCTTTCCTATTACAATAGTTACATGATGCGAAAGGATTTGAAGTATGCATAGAATTCCTGAAATATTTAAGATACGTTCTATTGTTATTCTTCTCATTTCCTATATTCTTATCATGATCAAACTTATATCCAATTCCAGATTTATCAAACGAAACTTTCTGAGACTTTAAAATAACTTTAAGAGTTTCACTTCCCTTAGTAAATTTTTCAACAATTTTTGTTAAATCTCTTATTTTCTTATCTTTTTCCTCACATATTTCACATGATGATATGCCAGTATTTTCTAATTCTTTTACTTTCTTCTTATAACTAACCATTTCTTTAGCTACTTTGATGAATTTAGTATGTAATGCATTATATTCAGATAACAATTCATCATAAGTAGGTTCATAATCACTTACCTCAGAATCTATTCTTCTTCTTTGGCAACTAAGCATAGATTTGCTACTTCATTATTATCGCTTTCTTCATCTAATGAACTATATCCCAGATAAACGATATATATGCTTTCTTTTTCTGCTTCTTTTTGTCTTTGTTTCTGAAGCATTCAGATTTGATATGTCCAGGTTTCCCACATTCATAGCATACTATCTGTTGCTCTTTGTTTTCTTTCTTGCTTGGTCCACCTTGATAATTTTTAAAGTTCTTTTGACCTCTTCTATAGAATCTCTTGAATTTTCTCACAATCATTCCCATTTCATCATCATTAGGGACATCTTCATTTTCAGAAGACTCTTCTTCTTCCTTGATAGCCTTAAGTGCAACTCCCTTTTTCTTTTTATCATCGAACTCTTCTAGTTCCTTTTTGAATCTCAACTTCCCTTCATACTCGGAAAGACTACCAAAGAGAGTAGCTATGGATCTCATAGATTCTCCTTTAGCTTCTTCGATAGCAATCACCTTCGCTTCCCATTCTTTCGTAAGAATATTAAGAATCTTTCTTACCTGGGAATTTGGGTCGAAAGATTTTCCAAGTGAAAATAATTGATTAACAAGATGAGTATACCTGAGTTCGAATTCTGATATTCCTTCTCCAGGATTCATACGAAGTAGATCATACTCTGTAATTGGAGTATTGACTCTATTTTCTTTGATTCCAGATGTACCTTCGTGAGCAATTTCAAGAGCATCCCACATATCTTTGGCAGTTAGTAGAGTACATATACGAAAATATTCCTTTTGACTAAGAGCACTCTGTAATCATTAAAATAACTTTACTATTTAACGTTACTAACCTTTTATCATCTTCGTCAAACTCCTCTGGGCTCTTCTTAACGACTCTATCTTTGATTTTCTTCATTGGAACATAGTCACCATCTTGTATAACATTCCATAACCCGTACTCATTAGCCATCACGAACACTTTGAACTTAGCTTTCTAGAATGAAAAATGTTCTCCAGCAAAACCAGGAGGTCTAGTGATTGATGCTCCGTCTGAAAGAATGTTTTCACCCATTGTTGCCATTTGTCAGATCCTTCTCAAGCTGTTAGGCTCTTCGGAGAAGACCTTGCCCTGGTACCAAATAAAAGAGGCAAGCTTCACCCAAGAGGGGGTGAATTGGGTGATGTCATAAACTTTTCGCTTGATGTGGTGATATGAAAATAATAGTAGACAGAGTATAGTTGAGAAGATTGGAACATAGAGAGTTATACAGGTTCAGCCTAAAAGCCAGGCCTACGTCCAGTCCTCAGAGATCAAGACCTACTGAGATTTTCACTAATCTTCCAAGATTTAATGGGCTCTCAGAATGCCACAAAACAACAATTGTCCTTGAACGGACTACGAGCAAAAATATTCTCACACTAAGAAATTTCTCTCCCCTTTACGACAAGTCTTATATGCAGAAAAACAACCTATGACCTTTCCCACTTGCTTAAGTATACAAGTCTTATGAGTAGCAACGTTCTCTCCTGCTTACACCACTGTAAGTCTTACGAGCAGTAGCGTTCTCTACTGCTTGTATCTTATAAGTCAATTCTCTCAACTACTTCTCTCGTATGGATATCTACCCTCTCAAGGTCCCAATAACTTGAGATCAAATGAAAATATAATTTGAAATGAATATAAACTCTCTTACAGAGCAAGTATGATAAACACTGAAGATCAATATGAATACAGTGAAAATATGAATTACAGAGACTTGTGAATTTGATTGTGAATTCTTGTGCTTCGTTGTGCTTAACGATCTCTGGAGTGGGGTATGTTACTGTGGAATGGCATGCGCACGTTTGAAAACTTTGAATGTAGTAGGTATGTGCTTGTCGTGATGTTGTCTGCCGTTGTTTGACTTCCTTCGTGTTTGTTTATTTCAACGTTCATCCTTCTGTATCACACTTATAAAACATTCAAAATGATGTTAAATAATAATAAGTGATGATAAGATAAATAAATAACATTAAACCATATTCGGATTGAACGCTGTAAGACTGATGCATTTAGTCGTCTGGCAGAGTATCACTCGAGCATGGACGGGCTCACTCGAGTGATCTTATCATTTTTCTCCTTGTTCTTTAGTTTTGAACTTGCACTCTCATAGGATTTCAGAGAGATAGTTTTCTCATTCGCGAGTGATGTGGGGCCTCAGTCCAGCACAAATCCTTCTGCTCGAGTGGCCTTGCATTTTACACTAGGAGACTCTTCTTTGGACAGCACTCGCATACCATTTTAGCAAGAGTGAGATTTTACACTCGCAGGTGATGTGGGTCCTCACTTGAGCACACATACTCCTGCTCGAGTGAGAAGGATATTCTCATGTAATATACTCCTGTGATCAGCACTTTATGACTCTCGGCCAAGCACTTGCACTCCTTCACTCGCTAGTGCTAGAGTACAAGCCAGCTTCATGCTCGAGTGTTGATTACAACACTCGAGTACATAAGAAAGAATAAAAGGAATTGCTCTCAGCCAAGCACTCACAGTCCCTCACTCGCATGTGCTCGGTGAGAAAGACTCTTCTGCTCGAGTGCTATCTCTAATGCTCGAGTGAATCAATAAAAATGATAGTAATATGCTCTCGGGCAAACACTTTCTGGCTGTCACTCGCATCTGCTCGAGCACAAAAGAGTTCTATGCTCCAGTGCTAGTTCTTGTGCTCGAGTACAACAGTTAAATTTGACAGCAAAGATCACAGAACTTTGCCATATGCATTTGGTAACTTTGTAATCATTCCTTAGACTTATAAAACTATGATTTGCACATAATTGTCTTTTGTTATCATCAAAACTTGGGATCTAACAATGATAATTACCCCAGCTGCTAAAAAAATAGTATGGCTTTTAATATTTTACATGTGCACACCGGCAGGATATGCTCTTGGATATGTTTTGGTGGTTTAATTTGAGCTCATTTTTGGTGGCATTGTGCATTCTGGGTGGAGTTTGCATTGATGATTCCATGTATTATTATGGGATTCTCTATGAAGACTTTGCATATGAAAGGTTCTATTCCTGCTGAATCATAAAAGGGAGTGACGCTTGAGATAGTTGTCTTACAAGCTAAAGATACAAAGGCTTCAAATGGCAAAGGTGACCCACTGTCCTTGAAGTGAAAGTTTGAAGATAAAAGCTAATATGAAGCATCAAAGTGGTCAACATCAGAGTGTAAGATGAGATCTCTATTTCTGTAGTATTTAGAGCTAAAAGAAAATGCAGAAGCAATAAGAGTCAAAGAGGTTTAAATAGACTACACTCTCATTTGATTCTCAGTGGACGAATTTGGTGACATTCTTGTAAGCTAGTCAATGATTGCAGCTAGAAACTATTTCATAGACTCACAGATTGAGCATGTTAGAGAGAATCAACAAGATGATGAAGATAACTACAATGTGATGATTTCCCATTTTTAATAGATTTGAGATATATTTTGATATATTTGGGAAGTCATCAATGCTAAATTAAAGAGATTTTCTTGAAATTTTAAGAGATATCAATTTGGGTGCATCATTTATGAGATTTCAACTTAGAATATACGTTTTCAAGTTTAAGAAAGAAACAATAATAAGAAAATAATAATTGAAAGTTTCTAAAAAATAGAGTTTTAGTTTATTATTATTATTATTATTATTATTATTATATTGTTTACCTTTTTAACTGATTGATAGGACGCTGCTTTTGGAATAAAAGGAAAGGGGTAAAATCTAAGCCACAAGTCACAATTGAAATAAAAAGGGGGAGGCGTCGTGATCATGAGGACGGTCTTCTTCATTGGAGACCACCGTCTTGAATTACAAGAAAAGAGAAAGAAAGGAGTTTGAGTTTCATTCTTCTTCTTCTACACGGGAGGGCGAGAGGAATGTGGAGAGGAGAAGAGATTAGAGCAGTTGGAGCTAAAAGACGAGGCTTTGAATCAATGCTCTATCCTTTTTCTTGAGATTTTGGATTATGAACTTGATGTTGTTTTCTTTAGTAATGTTTAGTTAGTTTGTTGAGCAACCTAGAGGAGTTATGAACTTATAGGTGGATTACTTTGTTTTCATTGTTTAGTTATAATTAATATTTAGGCTCTGATATTAAGTAATATGGGATTAGATTATGATTTAATTTGCGATAAGGATAGACATATACATAATGACCCCATATAATTGTCGAAGAGGGTGTTTGAGTTATCTTGCCTCTTGAGTAATTTTGTTAGACATAACAATTTATACTTAAGAAATGGTTGTGAATGGATCGACAGATACTTATAGCTATTCTTGAGATTAACAAAATTGACATTAAGGCTAATTAAATTAGTGAAAACAAGATTTATGAAGTTAATAAGGGATTAGCGACTCTAGGTTGCTCGTTTGATATTTGTGGTAGTTAGTTTGTTTTAATTTGATTTTAATTCTTTTCACTTATTTGAATTCAATTTGGTTTTCTCAAAATAAACAAAAGTGTAAAATCAATGTTCAATCAGATTTAGGTATCAAGTTCTCGTGGGAACGATACTTTTATCATCACTTTATTACTTGATACGGCCTATGCACTTGCGAAGTTATAGGCTAAAATTTTTTCCCTATCATAATGTTATGGTATGATTCTTCAAGAAGATTGAAAAGTCAAAGAGGAAGATGTCTCCATGAAGACAAAGAAGAAGATGTCTCCTAGAGGTGTTGTTCACAAGAACAAAATGGTTGGCTTAATTTTAGTTCACTAAACCCTATTTGTTGTATTAGCAAGTTGACACTCTTATGAGTATGAGAAGTGTCAACTTGAGGGGGCGTGTATTGGAAATATATAAAATCATTAGTTAGTTGAGATCACCTTCATTAATTAGTTAAAATCTTAGTTAGGTTGTTAATTATTGTAAGACTCTATAAATAGAGGTCTAATTGTATAGATTAAGATGTGTAGGATTTTGAGAATCACACCATGTTAAAAGGGAGGTTAACATACTAGCGCATAGTTGTGCACTTGGCATAGGAGTGAGGCCTATGTGCCTTCTCATCTAGGTTTGATCTCGAGTCCGCATCCATAGGTGTTAAATCAAAAAAAGAAAAGGTTAATGTGAGTCTCTTTCTAAAGAGAAAAGTTCCTCACAGATCGCATCTTGATTTTATTAACACTTACCTCATGAGTTTAATGTGCAGAAACTCCTCAATGATTGGATCCAAATTCAGAAAACACACCTTATAATGAATTGCATGCTATGATTCATGATTTTTTTTTTAAAAAAAAAAATTCTTCTATCCATTCATTCTTTTCGATGTTCATCATCAAAGCCATTTTCAAAATTTATTATTTAGCAATTTATGAACCATAAAATCATTAGGTCATTTTTTCAAATAAACAATTATTTGAAAGGACTTTTTTTTTGAAAAATACAAGAAATTATGAAAAGATATTAAAATTAAAATTATAAAAATAAAAAAATTAATTATGTAAATATTAAACATTTGATTATTCATTTAATTTATCTACCGGCACGCAGTGCAACTAAAAAGCAACACAATGCTGCTTTAAACTAATCCTTCGCTTGGATGGAAAAAAAGGTAGGAAGGAAAGAAAATGGGAGGAGAGAAAATATTATCACTCTCCTTACTTGGATGAGCGAGAGAAAACTAGATGAAAAGAAAATAAGTAAATATTTGATGAAAAAAAATACTCTAGCCCTTATATTAAAATAATCATATTTATAATTAAATTAAACATCACAAGGACAAAATAAGTTTAATATTTACATAATCAAATAATTTAAAATGATGAAGATATATTTTAAAACCAAATAGTTCAACAAAAATGTTATTTTTTAAGGTAAAAATTAAAAAGTGGATAATTTTTTAAAATTAAATGTAATAAAATCAAATAAATAAATCATACATTATCCCACATTATCAATTGGTTAATTAAGATATAATATAGAGTGTAATATAAAATATTAAACACATTTCTCTAACAAAATAAATTATACACAAATTAATAAAACAAGTTTTTTTAAATATTATTTATTTGTTTTTCAAATATGCGATGTGTAGGTGAGAAGGGAAGTTATTTTGGTTGAAATAGGGTTTTTAATAGTGCGCTATTGTGGAGCAAGGTAAAAAAACAAAAAAGTGCTTGTGCGGTGTGGTTTTAGGTAGGGATGAGCATGAACTGAACTAGATCGGATTTGACGTCAATATGGGATTTGGTCTAGAGAGGGCATAACGTTGTACAAGATAGCCCTTGTTCTAGTCTGGTTTAGCATCAATCTAAGGCTGGGCTGGATCAGATCGGATCTCGTGGAGTACTTGAAGTCCAGGATCTAAATTTATTTATTTTTTATTTTTTTCCCATCTTTGGGAGGCAAAATGTGCACTTATATATTAAATACAATAAGGGCCATAAAAATACCTATAATAATATAAAACGAGTCACATAAAATTAAAACATCATAAATCTATAAGAATATCAAACAATAGTAAAAAAAAATATGTTGGAAAAAAGATTTAAACATGATAAATAGAATTAAGATAATAAAAATACCTATAATCATATAAAAATCATCATAAGAATAAAACTTAATTATAAATCCTTAAAAAAACTCCAACAATCTTAAACAAAAAAAATAAAAAGTAACATTTAAATTACAAAAAATATTTTTAAAAAATTGACATGGACCAAACTGGACCAGTCCAAGTGGTCTGGTTCTTGGTCAGGAATCCGGTCCAACCTGACTAGTCAGTCTAGTCCCATTTCATTATGTTACTTATTTAGAGTAGATCAAACTAGATAGAACCATCTTGGGTTGAACTAGACCTGACAAGACCACCCGACTTTTGCCTACCCCTAGTTTAGGTAGGAAAAACAGAAAGTAAAATTGGGTGTGATCATGTAAAGGGAAACTTGGGACAACAAATTTTCTCTCCAAAGCTCTCCACTTTTGCAAAGGAATTTTGGAAGGAAAAAACCTTGTGAAACAGTGGAACTCACGCCATTTTCCTCCCACTATTCCTTTCTCCCCCAGTTTCTCTCCTATCTAAGATGGGGAAAGCTTTCTTCCTCTATCATTTTTCACCCCACTTTTCTTTCCTCTCTCATTTTCTCTCAATCCAAACAAAGTATTAAAGTCGATTTTTAGGTATAAAAACTAAAAGTCGATTTGGTGGGGGAGGTGGGTTAAAATTAACAATATACTCCCTCCGGTCCTTTTTATAATAGCTCAATAACCATAGTACGCGGTTTAAGAAAACGGTTAAAATTAGTTAAAAGCAATAAATATATCTAAAATAAACATTATTTTTTCAAATATGCCCTTATTTATAAGGAGGCATGTAAGAGAGAGAAAATTGGTAATAAATGAGGGAAAGTAAGAAAGAAAATGTAGAATAGTAAGAGTATAAAAGAAAACGAGGATAGAGAATGAAAAAAGTTTACTTTTTAATTAATGTCATATAAATGATTTATGAGGGGTAAAGATGGAAAAAATTCATTAAATGTTAAGACAATTTTTGTTAGGCTCTTATAAAAAGAACCAAGCTAATTCAAATTTCAGGTTTTTATAAAAAAATATCAAATTAATTCAAATTTCGAGCTCGTACAAAAAAGATAGAAGAGAGTACCAACAAAAAAAGAAAGAAATGGACCTGATGTGTTTTTTACTTTTTTTAATCCGACCCACGTTTACCCCCAGAAAACGCTGATCGTGATTTTTTTTCGGCCTTGAAAGAAAACGCTTATCCAAACACTCAACGGGGGCCATTGCGCAAGACCCTTTAGACAGAAAATAACATTGGATCATATTTTAACAGGACAAAAATATCTATGGAGATAAAAATGTTTGATATTATGATTTTATTATTTCTTTGATTTCCATTTTTTGCCCGAACTCAGTTTTTTGCCAAATTGTTTTTTAAAAAAAAAAAATCCACACTTTGGGTTGCAGGATATTAATGAGTCTGGTCAAATTTAGTTATTTTTCTCGTGTTTTGACACACAAAGGAAAGCAAATTCAAATCTCGCGGTTTTTTTTTTTCTCTTTCACCTTCATAAAATTTGATGAGTACGTCCACCTAAAATTTAATTATTTAAGGTAATTAATTTTGGGAAAATCCCAATCAAATCTAATTGAAATAGTGAAAACCAAAATTATGCCTATACTTTTAACAATAATTTGTTGAAAGTGTAAACCCAATTTTAGATTTGATCATTTTAGATGGACTTAATTAGGATTTTGCTATTAATTTTAGCCAATAATGTAGGATAACGCCATTACTAGAATCTCGATAAGATATCAAAATCCATGGCAAAAAAAGAAAAGAAAAGATAAGATAAGATATCAAAATCACAGACAGCTGGTCGTTGGAAGCATATTATCATCAACTAAAATTAATAATTCAGTTTATCTACTTCACCAATAAAAGTTAAAAAAATTAATGACATTCAATTACATTACTATATATTAAATCAACTTAATTCAAGCTAAGATTTAATATTTAAATTTAAAATAATTCGTTATATCAAAGGTTTAATTTCTAGCAAATACAATCTACCAATTTTTATAGTTTGTCGATAGATCACTATATAGCAGTTCAAAAAAAAAAAAAAAAACGATAGATCACTATACAGGATTTCAGTTTTTTTAAAAAAAATATTTTAATATTTTATTATGATAACTTCAATTTCAATATCACAGGAATTATCTAAATCCATTCAAAATCTGTTCAATTAAAGGCTCACCTGCCTACCTAATTTAATCGAGGCTATAATTTCAGAGGCCGACAATTATCCCACAGTAAATTTAGTTTTTTTTTTTTTTGGATAAAATGATCAATTATATTTAAAACGTGACAAAATTATACAGCTAAAGTTAATGTGAAAGGGTCAGGGGAATGGGATTAAGAAGTACATAAGTCTTGTAGAGAGAATAACCGAAAAAACGTAGAAGCAAGGAAATAGTAAATTTAGGATTTGTTGAATAAACGATGATGTCTGAATCTTACTATCTTCCTCCAGAAATCTTGGAGAAAATTTTTTAAAGACTACGGATCAAAACTCAACTTAGATGCATATCAGTCTGCAAATATTGGAAGACCCTAATTATCACTCATCAATCCTTCATACAACAATCCGCTAACAACAGTATAGACAACCTGCATGCCCCGACTTACTGGGAAAATCTGTGATCTTTATTAATCCATTGAAAACAATATGTACACCCACACACCCAATGTAATGGGTTATGTCTTATATATATTATGGTATTCACGGTGAGAGTTTGGTTTAAATATTACTCCTATTGAATGGGCAAAATTACATTAACACCCTTACAACAAAGTCACTGAATACACCTAACTATCACTACTACAAAAAAGCAAAGCTGTGGCGCTTATAATTTATTAGCTGTGGCGCTAGAGAAGTGCTACATATCTAGACACCACTAAAAGAAGATGTGGCGCTTGAAAGCGCCACAGTATTTAAATATTTTTTTTAAAGAAAATACCCTCCTGTAGCACTTGTTGGAGAAGTGTCACAGGAGGGGGGTCTCCTATGGCGCTTGCATTAGCAAAGGCCACAGGAGACTAGACCTCCTATGGCGCTTGCTAAGGAGGTCCCTCTCCTGTGGCCCTTGCTCAAGCAAGAGCCACAGGAGGGTACTCCTTTTTTTTTTCTTTTCCTTTTCTTTTTTCCTTTTTTTTTGGGTAATTCTTGTGGCCCTTATTTAAAGAAGTGTCAAAGGAACTCTTTTTTTTTTTCTTTTTGGGCATTTTTTATTCATATATCCCATAATTACAGTATTGCACATTACATGGTCTAATAAACATTTTGTATCTATATCCACAGTACAACAGAATGAAGAAAACCAAACAACAATGATAGATAACTTTAAAATAATATAAACAGATGATTAATTAGTTAAAGTAGTACATAAAATAATTATACAATATATTGTACGTGAGTGAATTATACAATAAATTCAACTTGAATACATGCATGCATGACACAACAATTGCTAAGAAACAACACAACAAAGGCTAGTAGCTAGTGATGAATTAAATAGTATAGCTTCCCAGAAATTTGCCTAAACACATATTCATACCATTCCTCGATCACTTCATTAAGCTGATGGTCAGTCAAAGTGTCACAACGTTGATCTTCATAATACTACACATATATACAATCAGCCACAAATTAAAACGAATTAAAATTAGCCAAACATAATTATCAGGAACTAATTAAATTTAATTAAAACACAATATGAAGTGCAACTGAATGACTTACTTTTTGAGGAATAAATGCCTGATCATGCGTAATTACATCCTTCATAAATTTCATGATGTAATACCAACAATCATTGTCATTGGGTTCGAAAGGGCACTACAAAAATATAATGCAATATTTAACTTTGTTTATGAATAAAAATTGTTTACTAACAAAGTTTGAGTAAATTCATATATCAGTACCAGTATCTTCTTCCAAAGATAGCTAAGGTGAGGGTCAATAGCTTTAGAATAGCTTAAGGAGATAGAGGCTTGATACGTAGTCAATGCGCTAACAAAACAAATATAAACTGATTACTTTTGGTTATTTTATCACATATGCAAATATTTACACATATGCACGTACGCTTACCTATTGAACTATAGTAACATATCAGAACGGTTTTGTGGAAGACCATCTTTTTAGAAGATCCATATAGTAAATGAGAGGGCCTGAAGGTTCCGCTGGATTGATAACTATCAATATCCAATTGCACCTAAAATATTTTTAAAAATTTGTTTCAACAATCATGTTATGATAAAAGTTAAACAATAAAAATAAAAATTGTACCACTAATAACTTACCCCGCATTGTATGGCACTAAAAATAGCGTAGTTGGTGTCACTTTCTTTCTAAAGTAATTTTTTAGATCATTAGATTGCACATTTATATCTACTTTACCCCTATGGTAGTCAACAAGATAAGGGTTGACAAATACAAATTGGACTATGTTTGTATCCATTAAGATCTCATTGTACAAATGCCTAGTATAAAAGAAACAGTGTCATGAAAAATAAAAGAAAAGGAACGAGAAATATTAATAACAGTGATAAACGATAATGGTTAAGTACCTTATCCAGATGTTGACAGCTGAAGCACTAACCCAATCACGAGTACATATGTCGTGCACGACCTCGACAGTAACATAATCAACTAGACTGCCAATATTGTAGATATGTCTTTTAAGATGTATTTCCAATCCTCCTACGTCGATCAATTGTGGTGTAATCGATACTAATTGATCGCGATATGAGGTTGGTCTTCTTCTACTTTGTTGGCTAGCCGATGCTTTTGACTTGGGTTGTGTTGTCGAACACTTTGAGATCTTACCATAAGGTCGGATTTGTTTCTCTCTAGACTGTCCACCCTGCGAAAATCAAAAAATTAAATCACAGTTTTAGATGGAAGTACGAATGAAAAGTGCAAGGAATTGTAAATGAACGACCTTTTTGTTAGATCCCATATGTTTTGATGATAACAAAGATTAGACTAATGATAAAAGAGGATATGATAACAAATGAATTTGAACAAAGTAAATAAATGGCAAAGCATTACTTGAAGTAAGCACTGCAGTAATGAAGAAGATCTGAGAGAAAGAGCAAAGGAAGAACATCCACTGGCAGTTTTTGTATACGTTTACTCGAGTGACTACTCGAGTAAGGAACACTGTTACTCGAGTAGGCACTCGAGTAATGTTGAAAGAAAATATTTTCAAAAGCACTACTAACATTTGGAAGAAGTTACTCGAGTAGCCACTTGAGTAATCTACAAAGTTATATGAGCCATTACTCGAGTAGTCACTCGAGTAACACATGAGAAAATGCTTTACTCGAGTAACCACTCGAGTAACCAAGGTAAAAATCTTCCAGTAGGTCTCAGCTAAGAAATGGAACAATTTACTCAAGTAGCCACTCTAGTAACCATGTGAGAAAAAGGCATTGCTCGAGGGACCAATAGAGTAATCTGCCAAGTTATTTGAAGCATTACTCGGTGGGTCACTTGAGTAATCAAGTTAAGAAAGAACATGTGCTCTTGGCCAAAAATTTGATGCAATTACTCGAGTGAGTAATCGAGTAATCTGCAAAGTTATTTGAAATTTACTCGAGCGATCACCTGAGTAACATGTCAAGAAAAGCGAAGGCCACTCGAGTAAGCACTCGAGTAATAGGCTTACTGGAGGAAGCACCCGAGTAATTTGTGAGGAAAAGACATAGCCACTCGAGTAATCAGGTATTTCCAAGGTTTGTGATATATCTTACTCCATGTCTTACCTGAGTAATATTTTATGAAAACTGTTAAATTATTCACTACCATATTTTTGATAGGTTTACTCGAGGGACTACTCTAGCAATGAGCATAATTACTCGAGTAAGGCAGACCAGAAATCTTGACTTTAATCATATGTTTATTATTTTGTTATATATATGATTAACCTTTCATTGTATTAGCATTTTAAGTATATTTACAGAATAAAAATGAAGAAATCATACAATAAGAGAAGAGTCAAATAAAGCATCCGAGATCTCACCTACCGCTACCTATCGCAAACGGATAGTTTTCAAATTTGAAGAATAGTCAACCGTTGCTGCGCGACTCTAATGGATATGTTTGAATTGATTCAAACGGACACTACAAATCATCTATATATATGAAGCATTCAAAGAGCAGAAATCAACAACTGAGAACACACAAACATACATTGATTAACACACTCTTAGTGCTCTATTTTCTTATACTCATTCATTATACTTCAGTGATTATATATCTACTCTTTGAGAGAGTTTTTCATTACAAACTCAATATTTGTTATTGAGATAACTTAAGGTTGTGGAACCTTGAGTTGGGGATTTGATTACAATGTGTATTGGGGAGCGAGTGTCCAGGTGAAGGGACTTACTGTGAACTGAGGTGCCAAGAACCCACTGAATCTTGGAGAATATAGTGAAACTCTCAAAGATGCTCTGAGGACTAGACGTACGTCAAAGTGGTTATGGCCGAACCAGTATAACTTCTGGTGTACACTTCGATGATATTTCTCTTTGCTCTTAACTGCTTTAAATATTTTGTCAATTGTCTTATATGCAATAAAATTTCTAGTATCACCCAATTCACCCCTCTTGGGTGAAACACTTGCACTAACATTTGGTATCAGAGCGTAGGTCTTCTTGTTAAGTTTTAACAACCTAAGAAGGATCCAATCACAAGAATGGGTGAAGGTATTCTTCTCGACGGAGCTTCTATCACACGACCTCCAGGTTTCAATGGCGAATACTTCTCATTCTGGAAAGCAAAGTTCAGAGTCTTCGTAATGGCTACTGAATATGGGCTATGGGATGTGATTGAGAGTGGAAACTACAAACCTGAAAAGATTATAGAGTCATAGAGAGTTCCCAAGACACCTATAGAATATGATGAGAATGACAAGAAACTCATTACACTCAACATCAAGGCAATTCTAATGATTCAAAGTGCCTTGAGTCAAAAATGAGTACTTCATAATCTGCACACTCCCAACAACTAAAGAAATATGGGAAGCCTTGGAAATAGCTCACGAAGGAACTTTGGGAATAAAAGAAAACCGGATCAATACTCTGGTTATTGAGTTTGATTTACTTCGAATGAAATCAGGTGAGTCAATAGCTGAATTTGAACTTAGAAATACTCACCTTGTTAATCAACTTGCAGCACTTAGAAAAGTCTATGATCAACATACCCAAGTACGAAAGATTTTGAATATTCTTTCTTAAGACTGGGAGGCAAAAGTCACTGCAATTGAGGAAGCAAAAGGTGAATCAATGCAATTGGTTGCTTCACTATTCAGAAGCCTTTTTGAATATGAAAGTAAGTTAAGGTTCAAAAGAGAACTAGACGATATTGGTGTCAAGAAGAAAAGAGGTTTAGCACTGAAAGAAAAAGAAGAAGAACAAGATGAAGATGAAGATCTTGATGATGATGAAATGGGCCTAATAATAAAACAATTCAGAAATTTTTACAAGAAAGGCCAAGGCTTTACAAACTTACAGAAAGAAGGAACAAGCAATAAAGAACATATCATCTGCTATGAATGTGGAAAGGCAGGACATTTCAAATCAAAATGTCATGAACTGATTTAGAAGAATAAAGAAAAGAGAAAAGGCAAATTCTACAACAAGAAGAAAGCCTTTGTATATGCCATATGTGGAGATAGTTCTTCTGACAAAGAAAGCGATGATGAGGAAGTAGCCAATATCTGTCTAGTTGCTCAAGAAGAAACAGAAGATGAGGTAACTGATTCTGATCCTACCTATAATGAATTACTTTCCAAATATAATGCTTTACATTCTAAATTCATCAAAGTAGTTAAAGAACTAGTTGTTTTTAAAAAGAAAAACAGTTCTTGAAATAGAACTAAAAGAAAGTTTAATGAAAGATTGTAAAAATTGTTCTTCTTTGAAAAAGAAAAACATTGATCTTACGAAAACTCTGGAAAAATTGACTAAAGGAAGTAAGATGCTAAATGTGATTTCAAAAGCTCAACGTTTTGTGAATGACCGATCTGGAATTGGATATGATCCAAAATCAGATAAAAGGAAAGGAAGACAGAAAGCAGGAGGAAAGTTATATTTGAATTATTTTCAACATTCTGTGCATACATTGAATCCTTGCATATTGTAATTATTGTAATAGAAAAGGTCATTATACATCATCATGCATTTATAAGAAGAAAGAAAAGATAGGAACCTACAAATGGGTACCTAAAGGTTCATAAGTTCCAAAAAACTTTTGTACTAACCCAAAAGGACCCAAAAAGATATAGGTACCTAAGACTTAATTGTATTTGATTGCAGATATGTCTTAAAGCATCTAAAAATAACAAATGGTACATAGACAATGGATGCTCTAGACATATGACCGGTGATTTCGAGAGTTTTACCATATTGCAACCTAAGGAATGTGGAATGGTAAAATTTGGAGGAAATCAATCCGGAAAGATGGTAGGAATTGGTGAAATCAAAAATGACAAAGGAATACAATTTAAAGATGTATATTATGTTGAAGGCTTGTGTCATAATTTTCTGAGCGTGAGTTAAAGTGCAAATAAAGACAACTGGATAATATTTGATTCAGAGGAATGTCTAATTGTCAATAAGAAAGACTTACAACTTGATAATAAAAATATCAAGGCAAAGCTCAAAGCAAAAAGGGAAGGTAACTGCTATACACTTGATATCAATAGAAATAACTCTGAAAATTGTTCTCTGAGTAATGTCGATGAAAGTTGGTTATGGCATAAGAGACTAGCGCATGTCAACATGCACCAACTAGGCAAACTACTCAAAAAGGATTTAGTTCTTGGATTGCTCAAAGTAAGTTTTGAAAATGATTTGATTTGTGACACATGTCAAAAGCGTAAACAAACTAAATCATCTTTCAAATCGAAAAATGAAATTACAACAAATCAACCACTTCAATTGATACATATGGATTTAGTTGGTCCAGCAAGAGTTAAAAGCCTTGTTGGCAACTTATATTTATTGGTCATTGTTGATGATTTCTCTAGATTTACATGGACTATTTTTTTTTGTTATCAAAGGGTGAAACCTTTGCAGAATTCATTGTTTTTGCCAAGAAAGTGCAAAATGAGAAAGGTATGTCCATTACAGGTATCAGGACAGATCACAGTAGAGAGTTTGAAAATCAAGCATTTGAAGAATATTATGATACTAATGGCATTGATCATAATTTCTCTGCTCTAAGGATACCTCAACAAAATGGAGTCGTGGAACGTAAGAATAGAGTGCTCACTGAAATGGCTAGAGCAATACTGAATGAAAAGAACGTGTCTCATGTTTTATGGGCTGATGCAATGAGCACATCATGCTATATTTCAAATAAAGTCTACGTTAGAACAAAACGTGGACAGAC
The DNA here is from genome assembly GCA_963855925.1 of Inga laurina. Taxonomy (NCBI): domain Eukaryota; kingdom Viridiplantae; phylum Streptophyta; class Magnoliopsida; order Fabales; family Fabaceae; genus Inga; species Inga laurina. The sequence goes on from OY979710.1 coordinate 13,003,237, forward strand.
ACCACACAAGCTATACAAAGGAAGGAAGCTGAATCTTGCTCATTTACACATCTTCGGTTGTAAGTGTTTCATTCATAATAATGGTAAAGATAACTTAGAAAAATTTGATTCTAGAAGAGAGGAAGGAATTTTCCTAGGCTATTCTAACCAAAGTAAAGCATACAGAATTTTCAATAAACGAACATGTGTTGTTGAAGAATCAATTCACGTTGTATTTGATGAATTTGAATTCTCTGACAAAACCATTGATGATGAGTAGGAGTTGTTTTAAATCAAGAAAATGGTCAATCTATTTCTAAATCTCTTATTCCAAAAGTTAATCAAACCAAGGAAGAAGATCAGTCACTAGGACAACCTAAAGCCTGGAAATACAATAGTAGTTATCCCCTAGATCAAGTCATAAGAGATGTGAATGAAGGAGTCAAAACTAGAAATAGAGTTTTCAATGAAGTAAGTTTTTCTGCATTCATTTCTGAGATTGAACCTTCTAACATTGACGAAGCCCTATCATACAATGATTGGGTTATAACAATGCAAGAAGAACTAAACCAATTTGAAAGAAATCAAGTTTGGGATTTGGTACCCCGACCTAAGGATCATCCAATCATTGGCCATAAATGGCTATTCAAGAACAAACTTGATAAATCCGCAATTATTGTCAGAAAGAAGGCAAGATTTGTGGCCAAAGTCTATAATCAGGAAGAAGGAATTGATTATAAGGAAACGTATGCTCCAGTGGCTAGATTGGAAGCTATATGAGTACTCTTAGCCTTTGCATGCATTAAAGGATTCAAACTCTATCAAATGGATATAAAGAGTGCATTTCTAAATGGCTATATCATGGAAAAAGTATATGTAGATCAACCTCCAGGTTTCGAAGATGTAACCAAACCTGATCATGTTTTCAAACTCAAAAAGGCTTTATACGGTTTAAAACAAGTTCCTAGAGGATGGTACGAAAGGCTCAGTAAATTTCTCATTGACCAAGGTTTTGTACGAGGAAAAATTGACAGAATACTTTTTACAAAAAGAAAACGTGATGATATCTTAATTGTGCAAATATATGTTGATGATATAGTTTTCGGTGCTACTAACAAAACTATGTGCAAAGAATTTTCTGAGATAATGCAGGGGGAGTTTGAGATGTCAATGATGGGAGAATTGAATTTTTTTCTCGGTTTGCAAATCAAACAAAGAAAGAATGGAATTTTCATATCTCAAACGAAGTATCTGAATAAGCTATTGAAGAAGTATGGATTGGATGAAACAAATGGAATGGACACACCCATAAGCTCAACCACATTGCTCGATGCGGATGTTAAGGGAAAAGATTACAACATCACAAAATATAGATGAATGATTGGATCATTACTCTATCTCATTGCATGTAGGCCTGACATTCAATTCAGTGTGTGTATGTGTGCAAGATATCAATCAGCACCAAAAGGGTCACATGCTGAAACCGTCAAACGTATCTTCCGATGTCTTGCTGACACAGCAAAATTGGGTCTCTGGTATCCCAAAGGAAGAAGTGAATATCTAGTTGCATACTCAGACTCTGATCATGGAGGATACAAGACAGACAGAAAGAGTACCAATGGACAAAGTCAGTTTCTTGGAGGCTCACTTGTGTCATGGTTTAGCAAGAAACAAACTACAGTGTCTCTTTTGTCAACAGAAGCTGAGTATGTTGCAGCATTAAGTTGTTGTGCACAAGTAATATGGCTAAAGCAACAACTCCAGGATTTTGGTATTTATTTGAAAGAGATACCAATATACTGTGACAACACTAGCACAATAAGCTTGGCAAAGAATCCTGTTCAACATTCCAGAACCAAGCATATTGATGTTAGACATCACTTTATCAGAGATCGTGTCCAAAAGAAAGATGTCAAAGTGATATTCATTCCAATTCATCTCCAACTAGCTGATATCTTCACGAAACCTCTTGCAAAAGATCAATTTTTGTATATTAAAAGAGAATTGGGAATAGTAAATCCCAATGAATTGTAAGTTATTTAGTGTTTACAAAATGTTAGATGATATTATTTATTCATGTTTTGATGATTACTAACTTAAGCATCGGAGTTTCTAGCAATTTTTTTTGCAGGATCATAATATTCTGTTTTGGAGTATAAAAACCAGAGGTTAATGGAGGATAACATTATTGGAGGGACAACTTCAAGTAAAGAGCATTACTAGAGTGACACCTTGAAGTAATGGATGAATTACTCGAGTAGCCACTCGAGTAATGAACTTGGAAATGTGCAAGTGAAGCATTAATTTCAAATGAAACGGCACAACGGTTAGAAATGAACAGTCAGAAGGTGAAGAGATTGATTACCCGAGGGAGGCCTCAAGTTAACTTCAACGTTACTCGAGTAAGGCCTCGAGTGAACCTGGATACAGTTCACAAATTTACTGAGTTTCAGCTCAAATTTGTCCTAAAGAGCCATCAAATATCGAGGAAATATACATGGGTAATTACAATATTATTCATGCCAGGTACACGCCTGAATTCACTACTTTTTAAAATTTCTAGTATGATCACTTGAGTAAGCCCTCTAGTGATGTCGGCTCTAGGTTATTTCAGTCAATACTCGGTCATTTCTCACAAAATTGCCTCGAGTGATTCTCCTAGCGCTCTCACAAAAACTTTTCACAATCGTTTTCCCTTCTCGTTTTTGTCAAAACCCATTGATTTTTATCTTCTAAAAACTCCTAGATTGCTCAAAAATCTCTTGCCCTATTTCTTGCAACCGTCGACCCTATTTCCAGAAAATTTCAATTTCTTTCAAATCAAAATGGTGAGGACTAAATCTCCTAATCTTAGCACTACTTTTGAGTCCTCTGAACCGTATCAACCCTCTGATTTTCTTTCATCTCCTCCTACCAAGAAAAGAAAAATCTATCCTAAACCTAAAGCCAACACCAAACTACAAGCTAAGCCTAAGGAGAAAGGGGTTGTCATTAAGGAGCCCATTGCCACAAGAGCTCAAACCAAGAAGAGTTCACCTCTAAGAAGAGGCAAAGCAACAAAAGAGCCATCTCCTCCTTCTTCTAACTCATCCGACACACCTGTTTTCTCTCCAAAACCTCTGAAAAAGCACAAGATTGATAAGAAGCTTACCAAAGTCATGGTAGGTATGCTTGAAGAAGCTTTTCAATCTAAAGAAGCAGAGAAAGGGCAATCTTCAAGGCAACTAGAAGATAGGGATAAAGGAATCACATTTCCTCCAAAGGGATTCAATATGAGCAAGCTTGAGGAATCTCAGAAGTATATGAGTCACTTTGCAAGGAGAAATGTGTGCAAGATGCACTACATTGACTACAAGGTTCTTCAAGAGGTATTGAAATTTGACCTGAGTCCCTATCTTGATTGCATATGCCCTGGCTATATGTTAAACTCCTATTTTGCACCAAAGTCGTGAGGCATTTTTACTGTAACCTTGAAGCTATAAATGATCCCATTAGGAAATATGTGGAAGAAGAAATGACTTTTAAGGTCAGAGGACAGAGAATTCTAATGTCACCTTCTAGAATTAATACCTAGTTAGGAATAGAGAACCCTCCTGATGATGATTATCCTAATTATGATTCAAACCAGTTGTTTCCTATCCTAAGACCTGGTGAGATAGTGGGACCCCTCAATTTCAATCTGAGTGATATGAGTAATTTTCATTGAGTCTATGATATATCTATTCTAGAGCCATGGTGAACAAATCCAACAACTTCACTCATTTCATTTAGAGGGACTTCAGAAAATTTGCCTAATTGATTCTCAAAGAACAAAAGGACTTGGGCGAATATATATTTATTAAGATCAAGAGGTATAGGTATGAAGGAAAACCTACTACTCTAATGCCTTATCCTCAACTTATTTCCTTGTTCCTCAAGAAGAATAAGATTTGGTACTTGGAGAGTACAGAGCCGATTGAAAGGATAGCACTAGTTGGGAGGAATCAAATTGGAAAACTGAACATTGAGATTCCTCTGAAGACTCCTCTAGAAGCAAGTCCCAAGAAAAAGAAGAAGACGGACACAACAACTAGTCGAATGGATGACTCACAGTCTTCTGCTCCAGCCAACATATCTTCTCCATATTTCATTGGTGCCGCAATGCAAACATTCATGGAGAACATTCTGAAGAGTTTTCATATCAACATTACGAATACCAATGTGGAGTTGGTAACCTATATGAATGAGAAGATGGGACAACTTATGGAGAGGATGGATAAGTGGCATGAAGAGTTGTTAGCTGAACAACATGCCCAGGGTGAGCTTTTGAGATCCATTATTGCTAGACTTGATGCTATGACATCTGGCTCTTCTATTCCTGGTCCTTCTGTTATTCCTAAGCCCATACTTATCTCTGAACCTGGACCCTCTATACCTACTAAGCATAGACCCTCTGAGATTGGACCCAGTAATGTCTTGTTCTCTATGCATGACCTTAACACATTTGAGCCAATCTATATCACCATTGATGATCCAACTCAGCCTGTTCAGCTAGAGCCCATATCTACTCCTATTACCTCACCTACACGCACTGAGGAGGTGCTTGAGTTTTCACCGGTTGCTACAGAGGAAGTAGAAATTACTTCTTTGGTTCCTTACCCATCATCTACGGTGAATCGTCTAGAGGATCTTCAAACACCCCCAGTGTACCTTCCTGACCCTGAACCATCATCTTCAGATCCTTCAAGTTCAGATAGTTCATATGAATCATTGGCATTTCTTGTCACTACTATCTCAGCAGCTAAGCCACCTACTCCTCCTCATGATTGATTCCACCTTTGTGATGAAGACAAAAAGGGGGAGAAGAGCCTGAGTGATTTTGTGATCAATGACTGAGTTAATGTATTGGGATTTGGGTATACGGGGCTTTAAGGCATTTTTAACTTTGAATTCTAAGTTTGATTATGTATTGAATTCTTCTTTATGCAATTTATTCCTTTATGCCATTGAAGTTATATTTAATTGTGGGACTAATAAATTTTTGATTGTGTATGCAAGGTGAACAAGTAAATAAGAACAAAAACTTTGAAAAGATCTTTAATAAGCTATTTCAAAAGAGTTTTTTAAACAAAATATTTCATATGAAAAGTATTTAAGAAGCATATATTTGAAAACTCAATTTCAAAAACTTTATTCAAAATACCAAGTTTTGTCATCATCAAAAAGGGGGAGAATGTTAGATCCCATATGTTTTGATGATAACAAAGATTGCATTAATGATAAAAGAGGATATGATAACAAATGAATTTGAACAAATTAAATAAATGGGAAAGCATTACTTGAAGTAAGCACTGGAGTAATGAAGAAGATCTGAGAGAAAGAGCAAAGGAAGAATATCCATTGGCAGTTTTTGTATACGTTTACTCGAGTGACTACTCGAGCAAGGAACACTGTTACTTGAGTAGGCACTCGAGTAATGTTGAAAGAAAATATTTTTGAAAGCACTGCCAAAATTTGGAAGAAGTTACTCAAGTAGCCACTCAAGTAATCTGCAAAGTTATATGAGCCATTACTTGAGTAGTCACTCGAGTAACACATGAGAAAAGGCTTTACTCGAGTAACCACTCGAGTAACCAAGGTAAAAATCTTCCAGTAGCTCTCGACTAAGAAATGGAACAATTTACTCAAGTAGCCACTCAAGTAACCATGTGAGAAAAAGGCATTACTCGAGGGACCAATCGAGTAATCTGCCAAGTTATTTGAAGCATTACTCGATGGGTCACTTGAGTAATCAGGTAAAGAAAGAACGGCTACTCTTAGCCAAAAACTTGATACAATTACTCAAGTGAGTAATTGAGTAATATGCAAAGTTATTTGAAATTTACTCGAGGGATAACCCAAGTAACATGTGAAGAAAAGCCAAGGCCACTCGAGTAAGCACTCGAGTAATAGGCTTACTGGATGAAGCACCTGAGTAACTTGTGAGGAAAAGATATGGCCACTCGAGTAATCAAGTATTTCCAAGGATTGTGATATATCTTACTCAATGTCTTACCCGAGTAATATCTTATGAAAAATGTTGAATTACTCACTCTCATATTTTTGATAGGTTTACTCGAGGGACTACTCGAGTAATAAGCATGATCACTCGAGTAGCCACTCGGGTAAGGCATACCAAAAATCTTGACTTTAATCGTATGTTTATTATTTATATATATATGATTAACCTTTCATTGCACTAGCCTTCTAAGTGTATTTACAGAATAACAATGAAGAAATCATATAATAAGAGAAGAGTCAAGTAAAGCATATGAGATCTCACCTACCGCTACCTACCACAAACAGATAGTTTTCAAATTTGAAGAATAGTCAACCGTTGCTGTGTGACTCTAACAGATATGTTTGAGTTACTTCCAACGGACACTACAAATCATCTATATATATGGAGCATTCAAAGAGCATAAAATAACAACCGAGAACACACAAACAAACATTGATCAACACACTCTTAGTGCTCGATTTTCTTATACTCATTCATTATACTTAGTAATTATATATATGCTCTGTGAGAGAGGTTTTCAATTACAAACGCAATATTTGTTATTGAGACAACTTAAGGTAGTGGAACCTTGAGTTGGGGATTTGATTTCAACGTGTATGGGGGAGCGAGTGTCCAAGTGAAGGAACTTGATGTGTACTGAGGTGTCTAGAACCCACTGAATCTTGGAGAATATAGTGAAACTCTCATTGATGCTATGAGGACTGGATGTAGGTCAAATTGTTTATTATGTTCTTTTATTAAGAAATTTCCATTCCTATCACCATCTACCAATCAAAGAGCATCCTTGTGTTCTTCTACATACGGTTCGACCTCATCAGTGTTATATATGTAGCACATACAAGTGGGCTTGCTCCCATTCAGTCGTTGATATCGTTATTACATCCCTCCTAGTTGTTCCTTTCCCTAATCTTCGCCGATCATGACAGGACTTAGGTATCCCTACAGGGCCAACATTTGATAGAAAATCGGCACAGAAGTCACTTGCTTCTTCAACCATGTACCTTTCAGCGATACAACCCTCTAGACGATATCTATTTTTCATATATCCTTTTAATATTTTCATGAATCGCTGATTCAGGTACATCCATGTCAAGTACACTGGACCGCACAATTGAATCTCTTTGACCAAGTGTACGGTTAGATGTACCATAATGTCAAAAAAAGAAGGTGGAAAATACATTTCAAGTCACAGAGTACACAAAATCAGCCTTTGCAAATCTTGTAACTTAGTTGAATCTACCACTTTACTGCAGATCAACTTGAAAAACATGCAAAGTTTAGTGATTGTGTTTCTTAAATTTTTGGGTAAAATGGATCGTATACCAACCGGTAGGAAATTCTGCATGAGCACATGACAATCATAAGACTTGAGGTTCTTTAACTTCAACTCTTTAACTGATACAAGGTTCTTTATATTTGAAGAGTAGCCCTCAGGAACTTTAATTTCTTGTAGAAACTCACAAAATAATTTCTTCTCTTTCCTTGACAAATTGTATGTCGCTGACGGTAGGTAGGTATGATGCCCTTGCTCAATCGGTGCCAACTCTTCTCTAATTCCTAAGTTTACCAAATCCAACCTCGAATTAACACTATCCTTTCTTTTTTCCTTGGATATTAAGCAACGTGCCAATTAGACTATCACAGATATTATTTTCTATGTGCATCATATCAAGAAAATGTCTCACATATAAAGATTTCCAATATGTAAGTTCAAAGAAAATAGACTTTTTCTTCTAACCACTTGTCTCGATTTGTTTTACAAAAGGCTTGCCAAAATTGTTATCCAAATCTTTTACCTTGGAATACACCTAGCCATTGGTCAACATCTTCGGTGGGCTACCTTCTTCTGAGTCACCATTGAAAGGCTTTTTCTACTTCCTCCAATGATGTTATGATGATAAGAATTTTGATGCCCCATGTAAATATTTTTCTTACAATGATGAAGTCATACTGAATGAGTATCATCTTCACATATAGGACATGCACCATATCCTTTGACGATGTATCCCAAAAAATTACCATAAGCAGGGAAATCATTAAGTGTGCCAAACAACATGCCTTTCAAAGTGAAACTTTCTTCCATGTACCTGTCATACACATTGACGCCTTCCTCCCAAAGTAGCTTCAAGTCATCAATTAAAGGAGCCAAGTATACATCTATATCATTCCTAGGTTTCCTTGGCCCATAAATTAACATGGACAACATCATAAACTTACGTTTCATGATCAAGTGTGGAGGAAGGTTATAAATCATCAATATCACTGGGCAAGTGCTATGTGTACTACTTTGAACACTGTGGTGGATTAATTCCATCAATTGACAGTGCAAGGTGAATGTTCCTTGCTTCATCCGCAAAGTCAGGGTACTCATGATCAATTTTTTTTCCATTGAGGAGCATCTACAGGATGCCTAAGCTTCGTGTCCTTAATCCTTTCATCTGCATGCCATGTCAACTGCTTAGCAATATCTGCATTACTGTACAGTCGCTTGAATATCAGAATAATGAGAAAATACCATAGGACCTTTGAAGGAATTTTTCCTTTCTTCTTCCTATATTGAGATGTGTTGCATTTAGGGCACTTCTCCAACGTTGCATATTGAAATAATATACAATCGTTAGGACATGTATGTATCTTCTCATATCCCATACCAATTGTAGAGAAAAGAATTCACTTTGCCTCGTATGTCTTGGTAGGAAGTACATTTTCTGCTAGAAGCATATCTTGCAATAGTTCAAGCAGTGTGGTGAAACCCGAATCACTCAATCCGCAGTGAGCTTTAAAGTTGTACAACTTCAACACTACTAGCAGTCTTGTGTATTTAGTACTACCGGCATATAATGGTTTCTCTGCATCACCTTTCAACTTCTCAAATTCGTTAGGGCAGTTATAAAGCATCCCTTCAACTACATTTAGCATTTCTTCAAGACCATCATCTTTATCAAACATGCTTTCATCAAATTCATTCGAAGCACCACTCGTGGTATGAACCCGATCACTACATGCATCGTTCGTCTCACCGTGCCTTATCTATCATATATATGTTTGATCAATATCGTAACACACTAAATGATCTAGTAAATCAAGTAGACTAATCAACTTTCCAAAACAACATGATAAGTAAGGACACAAGATTTTGTCAGGATCTTTTGTATGCTCAATTGCAAATGTAATAAAATCTTTCACCCTATTTATATATTCTCTTGAACACAGATTAGATGACATCCATTTACGATCCATCTATGCCTTTAATCTATTTTTTAAAAAAGTACGTGGTTAGTTGTATGACTATTGCATTTACTAATTACTTTTATATTCTCTTACCAATTTTAAAATAAATTCCCAACATGAAATCTTCAAAATTGATAATTTTTCACAACTCATAACGAAAGAAACCATATTTGCCACAACATATCATAGGTAAATTAGAAAACATTACAAGTCAACAAATAAAATACAAGTATTAAGAATGTATAAATAATTATTTTACTTATGCAACTAATCCATAACAATCATTAGAGCACCTACAAATTATAACTAACTATTATTAAATTCAACTAAAATCACATTTTTAAGCTCAAATTTTAAAAAACATACTGTAAATAGAAGCTTCAATAGACTGATGAGCTAAAACTACAAACACAAATTAACCATAAAAAAAGTCAATAAAATATTAGTGGTTGTAAATTATTATTTTAATAATAATAATAATGTGTACAAAACATCAATATATAATAAAATAAAATATGATTAATTAGATTAATTAAAAAATATGATTTAGAAAAAAAGAAAGAAAATAAAATAAAAAAAGGAATGTATATATAATCCCAACATTAATTAAATTATTTTCAACTCAATGTTGAGAATGTTAGATCCCATATGTTTTGATGATAATAAAGATTAGATTAATAATATGAAAGGATTTGATAACAAACAAATGGATTTGAACAAAGTAGCATAGCATCACTTGGAGTCAGCACTGGAAGTAATCAACATCACTTGGAGACAGCACTGGAAGTAATCAACAATTTTTAAGAAGGCTTACTCGAGTAGCCACTCGGGTAACAGAAGCCATTACTCAAGTAGCCACTCGAGTAAGCAAACAGAATTTCATCAAGTGAGGCACTACCAAATTTTGAACGACATTACTCGAGGGACCACTTGGGTAATCTGCAAAGTTATATAGACCATTACTCGAGTAACCAGATTTTCATAGGCATCACTCGAGTAGCCACTCGGGTAACCAGGTCCAAAATCTTCCAGTGACTCTCGGCCAAGAAATGCAGCCTATCACTCGAGTAGCCACTCACGTAAGCAATGAGAAAATAGCATTACTCGAGGGACAACCCGAGTAATCTGCAGAGTTAAATGAAGTGTCACTCGAGTAGCCACTCGAGTAACTAGATAGTAAACTCTTGGCCAAGAATTTGATGTCATTACTCGAGGGAGTAATCCAGTAATCTGCCGGGTTATTTGAATGCCACTCGCTGGATCACTCAAGTAAGGTGTGAAGTCAAATGAAGCTCACTCGAGTAAGCAGTTTACCACAATGATTACCCGAGTAACCATTGAAGTAAAGACATGCCCACTCGAGTAGCCACTTGAGTAATCATGTATTTTCAAGGTTTGTAATATATCACTCCATGTCTTACCCGAGTAATTCTTGATGAAAAATGTTGATTTGCTCACTGCCATATTTTTGACATGTTTACTCGAGGGAACACTCGAGTAATATACTTGATCACTCGAGTAGCCACTCGAGTAAGGTAGTCCAGAAATTATATTTTGATCGAATATCTCTTGATTTGTTATCTATATGATTAACTCTTCATTGTATTAGTATTTTAAGTTCATTTGCAAAGAAACAATGAAAGAGTATGACATATTTGAGAATTCAAATAAAAGTCCGAACGTTAACTTAACGCTACCTACCGCCAACAGATAATTTTCAAATACGAAGAATAATCAACTGTTGCTGCGCGACTATAACGGAAAAGTTTGAAATTGCTTTCAACGGACACTACAACTCATCTATATATATGGAGCATTCAAAGAGAAGAAACCAAGCAGATATGAACTGAGATCACACATCGATCAATATACTTAGTGCTTTGTTTTCATATACTCAATCATTTGTACTTTAGTGAATATATATTTGCTCTGTGAGAGAGTTTTTCATTACAAACTCAATATTTGTTATTGAGACAACTTAAGGTAGTGGAACCTTGAGTTGGGGATTTGATTGCAACGTGTAAGGGGGAGCGACTGTCTAGGTGTAGGAACTTGCTGTGTACTGAGGTGCCAAGAACCCACTGAATCTTGGAGAACATAGTGAAACTCTCAGAGATGTTCTGAGGACTGGACGTAAGTCAAAGTGGTTGTGGCCAAACCAGTATCAATCACGGTGTACACTACGGTGATATTTTTCCTTGCTCTTAACTGTTCTTAATATTCCTTATATTTCTTTATACGCAAAGAAATTTTTGGAATCACCCAATTCACCCCCCTCTTGGGTGAAACGCTTGCACTAATAGAGAATATTAAAAAAATTTATTTTTTACTAGCTACATTATATTGCCAAATAATCTTGGGTAGTCATAAATATGATGATGCATGTACATACATACATACATACATACAAAGAGGGAATTGAACTAGACACACATATTGTACAAAAAATATTTTCCACTCTTAATATGCTAGTTAAAAAGATATCAAATATACTTAAAATTTCTTTTTTAATTAAGTGAATTAAGTTCGCTTAAAATTTCATAAAATGCTTTACATATTAGAATATAGAACTTTAAGAATACTTTATATATGAAACAAATATAGTAAAATTTATACATAATATATTTATTAAAAAATAATTTTTATATTGATATATATTATAAAATTTTTAGAAATAAAATTCAATTAAATAAAATGAACTTCTTATTGTATGTTGTTTTCTCTTACGGTTCTAGTTAATATATTTAAAGTTAAACAATATAGACAAATTATATTTTATTTTATTAAGATAATAGTAAAATAAGATAAAACAAAAAATTGTTTTGTTATCTCTATAAAATGGAACACAAATATACATATAACATGTATATATATATGTGCATGTCATAAAAAGAAAAAAAAGCACATTTTATGGAATCAGAATGTTACCTCTATATATAACAAAAAAAAAAAAAAAAAAAAAGAACAAAAAATGATCAGAATTTGTAACAAATTTCATTACTTAAGAGTCTGTAATGCCATATAAGAAAACTAAGGCTCATGAATAACGTAGCATCTCATTCATCATTTTCCTTTAAAAGTTTAGATAAGTCAACTGACCAACATAAATAGCATTAACAATAACAAAGTTTCAACATTAAGCATTGACAATCAATCTCTTTCACTTTTTTAAATATATAATTATTTGATATTTGATATTAAGCATTAAAAATTTATATAAATTCCAAAATTATTTAGCCTCAAATGAAAAAGTTATATATACACATACATGTGATAAAAAAAATAAGCAGAACAACTTGGAAAAAAAAGAAGCACGTTGAATTTACAACTTAATTGATCAGTGCAATGGAGTGGGAGACCATGTTGCCTGTTGGTGATGCAATCTTGAGTGAGGAGGAGGAGGAGGAGGAAATTATAGCAGTTGGGACCAACAGGAGTAGTGGGGACCAAAAGTAGAAGACAGTACAAAGAAAAGGGAACAAATGGGACAGGAGTTGGGATGACAGTTGGAACAAAACAAAGATATAGATTCGATAATGAAGATGTATGCACGTGTGGGTGTGTTTTTAGGTGTGAAGATGACAGGAAATGGAGGAAGGGTGCCAATGGTCCAAGGGAAGAAGTGTAGATGAGAAAGGGAAAGTTTAATGGAGGAGAGAGGAGGGAATAATTAAAGTAGAGTCAAAATAAAAGAGAAGGAGGGGGCTACTATGCAGGAAGGTAAAAAAAGATAAGGATGGGGGTGGGTTACATTTCAATTGGTAGAGAGTGGATAGTGTAATCCACTTTTTGTAAATAATAAATTTTTTTATATAAAGGCCAAGTGTGGCGCCTGAATTTTCCAGGCGCCAGACTTGGCTAGAACTAGCTGTGGCGCCTGGGCAACCCAGGCACCACAACTAGTCAAATGGGGCCAAGTGTGGTGCCTGCGTTGGCAGGCAGGCAGGTGCCACACTTGGCCCTACCAGATGTGGCACCTGGTCCACTAGGAGCCACAGCTGGTACCAAAAATTAAAAAAATAAAATAAAATAGAAAAAGAAAAGGAAGTTGTGGCACTTCTTTAAAGAAAGGCCACAAAATGTGTGCCACCTTTCAACCTTTTTGTAGTAGTGTATCCTAAACAATTCCATATATCTAGTTCCATATATTCCAATACTCCCCTTCAAGTTGAGAGCTATAAAATGTCGACAGTTCCCAACTTTTCCAATAGCCTTTACTGAGTTGCTTTTCCTACAGCCTTTGTTAGCAAATCAGCTTGTTGATCCCCAGATTTCACATTTCATAAATCAATCAGCCCTCTTTTCAGCTTTTCACGAACAAAGTGACAATCGATCTTAATGTGCTTTGTTCGTTCGTGAAAGACGTGATTTGACGCTATGTGCATTGCCACTTGATTATCACAAAATACCTTTATTGGAAAATTATGAGGAATATCTAATTCCTATTCATTCCAAGAGTCCACACTATTTCAGATATAGCCATATTCAATGCTCTATATTCCGCTTCTACAGACAATTTAGACACAGTAGGTTACTTCTTAGTTTTCGACATTACTAGTGAGCCATCTAACTTGATAAAATATCCAGTTACCGAACATCTCGTAGTAGCACAAGATGCCCAATCTGAGTCACAATAACATTCAACCTCTAGCCTTCCACTAGAACTCAACAATACTCCAAGCCCCGGGCTCCCTTTAAGATACTTGACTATATAGGTGCCGCTGCCATGTGCTCCTTTATTGGAGACTACATAAACTGACTAAGTGTTTGCACACAAAAGCAAATATCAGGCTGTGTCATAGTAAGATATATCAACTTACCAATTAGTTTCCTATATTTAACAAATCCTCTTTCTTGTTTCTTCCCTCTTCATATGCCAATAGCTTCTGATTCTACACTAGTGGAACTGCAAGTGGTCTACAACCACTCAAACCTATTTCAGCTAGAATATCTAAAACATACTTTCGTTGACATAATACATACCTCTATCCGACCTAGCAACTTTAATTCCCAAAAAATATTTCATCAAACCCAAGTCCTTGATTTTAAAGACACTATGTAATTAATCCTTTATTTTCTTAATGCCTATTTCAGTGTTCCCAGTTATTAATAGATCATCAACATAGACAAGTACTAAAACAACATCCTTACCATAATGTCTAATGAAGAAAGAATGATCATACTCACACATCTTGAAACCTGCCTTACTAAGAGCTGCAGACAACATCATATTCTATTGTCTTGATGCCTGCCTCAATCTATACAAGGATTTGTTCAATCAGCATACTAAATGCTCCCCCTTTCTTTGGAAACCATGTGGAACCTGCATGTATACCTTTTCTTCGAGGTCTCCCAGTAAAAAGGCATACATACATCCATATGAAACAGGTTCCGTTTATGAATTGCAGCCAATTTAAGTACTAACCTAACAGTTTGCATTTTAACCACCAGTGAAAACGTATCATGATAGTCAATTCCTTCTCTTTGGCTATATCCCTTAGCTACCAACCTAGCCTTAAATTTATCTATACTACCATTTGAATTGTATTTCACTTTATTTACCCACTTGCATCCTATTGCCCTTTTTCTTCTAGGTAATGGAACCATATCCTATGTCTTGTTATTTTCTACGGCTCTTATTTCAATATTTATTGCATCTATCCACCTACTATCTTTAATAGCCTCCCCATAATGTTAAGGTTCTTTGTTTGAATCAATAGAAGTGAGGAAACACATGATCAAGTGAAATGTTAGCATAGGATATATAATTCTGAATATTGTAATTACAATTGCTAATTTTTTTAAATCTTACCAATGTACATACATAGTCCTTTGATCAAATTGGTGGCTGTCTTGTTTTACTATTTTTACTTACAGACTAGCTGACACTTTCTCTTTAAGTGTCTCCTATTGGAACCGAGGATGAAATATGGCCTTCTTGTTGTGAATTTGCATTTGGCAGATCTGGTTGGATTGCTCCAGGCATTGCAACTTGGTTCTTATCATCCTTATACCAGAACATGTCCTTCATTTGCTTACAAACTCCCCCTGATTGGTTAATTCTAGCATCTTTAAAAGGAAATCTATTTTCAATAAAGCTAACATGTCTACTTACAATAATGTTGTTAGTTCTGAAATCAAGCAAGATAAATCCCTTTCAGTTATCTGGATAACCCAAAAATACACATAGGATAGATCTAGGCTGAAATTTATCATGAGTTTTCAAATTAGTAGCATAAGCAAGAGAACCAAACACTTTCAAATGATTTAGATCATGAAGCTTACCATAAACTATTTCATATGGAGTCTTGTATGTAAGTATCCTAGATGGTATCATATTAATTAAGTATGTGGCAACCTTAATGCAGTTTACCCCCAATATTTTATAGGAATTTCAGATTGTAATATTAGTCCTCTAGCTACTTGTAATGTGGTCATATGCTTCCTTTCAATAACACCATTATGTTCTGGAGTATAAGGACATGTCGTTTGATAGACCTTTACCTTTTTGTGAAAATATTATCCTAGTTCATTAATAGTGAACTCAATACCATTATCACTCCTAATCACTTTAGCATGCACTAAAAATTATGTTAATGCATAGGCAATAAAACTCTTAACATGATATGCAACTTTAAATTTGTTTTTCATTAAGAAAGTCTAAATAGCCCTTGAAAAATCATCAACAATAGTTAAGAAATATTGATGCCCTTGGTGTGTAGGGGCTCTATATGGCCCCCACAAATCCAAGTGTATCAATTCCAAATAATGAGTGCTTTTAATACAACTTGTAGTAAAGGGAAACTTGCTCTACTTCGATTGAATGCAAATCTCACATGCATTTTTATTCATGAGAACAGTATTATTCATAAAACCCAACTGTTTCATAACAGAGGGTGGTGCATGCCCCAATCTATTGTGCCACATAAACATTTCAACAGAATCTATGTTCTTAACAACAGAATTAATGACATTACATGTAGCAAATTTCAAAATGTATAATCCTTCAATGAGCCTACCAGTCACCTTCATCTTGCTACCCTGTTGGCCCTGTATTTGACAGAGGTCAGGAAAGAATGTAACAGCACATTTTTTATAGAAACGGAGATTAAATTGAATTTCAATTAGAGGGCATATAAAATGTCAGTTATTTCAATATCATTAGTGATATGTGCACTTTCTACATGTCACAGGGACTCTTTTAACATCTGGCAATCAAATAGATCTAATAAGTCCATTATGCACATTATATTTTTCTAGTAGTTTTAAATCACAACCATATAGGTAGTCACCCCGAAATCTAAAACCCAACATTATGAGATAAAGAACAAGTATAAGGGATAGCCAAACCTGTACCCACCAGGGCAAGCACAGTGGTCTCTAAATCCTTCTTTAGTAGCTGCCGAATTCGCTCATACTACTCCTGAGTGAAGGTTGGTATGGTAATAACTGTGGTATTGGTAAGGGCTTCCATACCAGTGCTAAATGCCCAGAAGCTTGATTCACCTTTCTTGAGACAATGAGTGCATTCCATATTACTATCTCCACACCCTCTGCTTTGACCATGACCTCTTCCCTTTATTGTCATAGCAATCCCATCAATTGGAGATGGTTTCTCATTTCTAGAAATGGAACATTGTGCCTCATCCTCTAAAATCATCCCATACGCCTGACTTACAATAGGGAGAGGTAGCTTAAGCAATATTTGACTTTGAGCTTGTTCATAACCATATTGACTCCCATAAGAAATTGTGACAATTTTTTTGCTACATCACCTCAGCATATGCTCTGGATGTATCACATTTGTAAGAAGGGATGCTGACTAAGGTAGATTGCTCTTCCCATATCTTTTTCAGCTTAGAAAAATACCTAAAAATCAAAGATGATCCCTGATGAAGAAAGTTAATTTCTCTATGAAGTGAAAAGTTTTGAGATCTTGTTTTCTTATCGAACAATCCTTCAAGTCAATCCATACATTGTGTGCATCTTCATAGAAAAAAATTCCATTAGCTAACTCTTTTGAAATCGAACTAAGAATCCAAGAGAGTACTACTGCATTGCATCTCTCCTACTAATCATATAGCTTCAGATCTTGATCTTGCTTCTTGCAGGAGCAATCGACAAAACCTAACTTGTGTTTTCCTTTGAGTGCTATTGTCATATCACGACTCTAGAGGGTGTAGTTTTCTATTCCGATTAAAGTTTGTGAGATAATCATAGTGCCTTGTGTCTCTTATGGGTAGAGATACAAGGGATGTATGAAGGGAAGACTTGCCAGATCAAAAATTGATTGGTTCTTACCATTTGTCATTGCTCAAACTTTTCATAACAATATACTCAGAAGAAAATGTGAATAATTGCTTTATTTTACTTCTAGCGTAAGGACTCAGTCAAACCAGAGGAAAATCACAATAGGGTTAGAATGAAACTACTGAAGAATGCAAGGCTACTCTATTTCTTGGTGAATCTGGAAAGGAATTGTTGCAAATATTGGAAGAAATCTTTGGCTAAAGGTTTCACAATCAAAAAATGGCTCCAACTTGACTTAATCGCTCAATTTCAGAACAAGAAATCCTCTATCAATCTCGCCACTCGCACAAATCTAGGACAGAAATAAAATCACCATGAGTTTGGCTATGAATTGAGATTTTTTGAATCGAGTGAAACCGTTGCGAGAGAAATAAAAAGAACCATCAAGAATCTTGCTGTGGACTGATATATCTTGAATTAATTATCTATGACTAACCACACTAGATGCACGTGGGAATTATAGTGGTGTAAATGTTCTCCACCTTCTTGGGCTATGTTCTTGAAATACAACTTGGATCTGTGATAGTCAACTAAGGGCTCTAATACCATATAGACAACCTGTATGGCCTAACTTACTGGGAAAATCTGTG
Organism: Inga laurina; assembly: GCA_963855925.1. Classification (NCBI taxonomy): domain Eukaryota; kingdom Viridiplantae; phylum Streptophyta; class Magnoliopsida; order Fabales; family Fabaceae; genus Inga; species Inga laurina. The sequence goes on from OY979710.1 coordinate 13,021,387, forward strand.
CTCTTTATTAATCCATTGAAAACAATAAGTACATCCATTCACCTAATGTAATGGGTTATGTCTTATATATATTATGTTATTGATTGTGAGAGATGTCTAAATATTTCTCATATAGAATGAGCAAAATTACATTAACACCATTACAACAAAGTCGCAAACTATACCTAACTATCCTAAACAATTCCATATATCTAGTTCCATATATTCCAATAAACAGCAAGAACAATTATCTCTTTCTTCAATCTAGCTGCAAACATTATTTTGTGTTGTATTAGGAATGAGAACGGTATGAACAAGTACTTTTCTCAATATATTCTGCTAATGATCAATCATTTGATCATCTCTAAGGTTTAGAACTTCCATTCAACAGTAAAGCTTTTTCTGATTGTTTCATAGTGATTGGCATTTGTAATGGATTAGTATATCTCAATTATTGTTATTTATCAAAACCGCCTAGCTTTGCAGCTTTTATACTTGTGAACCCATTTATTAAAAATATGTGGTGCTTCTCAAACCCCCGTGGCCTATTTTATTTGAAATCCCTTCACATGGGAATGCATATCGGGTTGGTTTTGATTCTAAGATCAGTGATTTCATAGTTGCCAAAGTTTTCCTTTACTATTACAAAACTACTCCATGGGTTGTGGCTCAATCTCTTAAGATCGATAAATGGAGGAGAATCACTAAAATAAATCTTTCATCAGGTATGTCCTATCATGAAATCTAAAGAAATAGAGTATTTACGAATGAAGCCATACATTGCCTCATTTGTGTAAACCAATCTGGTGGTGGACATAATGTTTTATTATCCTTTGATTTGGCTACAAAGGCAAAGACATTCAAAGAATTGGTATTGCCAAAGTTTTTCTTAGGCCATAGGATATCATTCCTATGTAGAGCCCAAGTTCTACTTGTCTAGTTTTATTTATTTTCTATTTTATGTTTTTTCTATTTTATTAAAAGAGAAAAAAGAAAAGAAAAAAAGGAAAGAAAAATAAAAGGAAATGAATAAAAGATAGAACTCTATTAAGGAAAGAGTGGTTTGCAAATTTATGTGTGAAAAAAAAGGAAGTTCATATATTTCTCTTATGAGAGAAAATATTTTTTCGTTAGCCTTTCAACCTGAGCAGTTTTGATCAAGCTGATGATCGAAAGACAATTTCTTGTCAAAATGATCTGATTTTTTTATGGAGGTTCTAGACACATGAAGCTTCATTTTGGCCAGTCAGATCATCTATTGGAGTCTTATATTTTTCCCATATTTTTCGTGAATGTCTGCTCAAGTCAGCTGTAGATTTTTTTGATCGACTTTGATTAAGTCGACGATGAGATGGTGATTTCTAGTCTGATTGCCCTAAAATTTGGTAAAGGTGTTCGAGAAATGTAGATCTTAAATCTGAATGATGGGATCATGGATTCAAGCTTCCTACCTTCTCCAAATTTTGCGTTAACATTGGTATATATTTTGTGACTGCAGCTTTTATGTTTAGTGATTTCCAGCGCACACAGATTGTATCTTTGCCTAAGAGATACATATTTTATTTCTCTATTTGCTCTTCTATTTTATTAATATAATTCTTGGTGATTTTTGTGGATGAGTTTAATTTGTTGTCATCCTATAATTGAGCTTTGTATTAGAGCATTGAACATTGTATTCCTTTTGAAGATAGTAGAATTTTTTCCCTTTGGGCTATGGTTGTTTGCTCTCACTCACAATGAGAGGGAGATTTTTCCACATTACATCTTGTGTCTCCATCTATTATTTTGTTTCTCATTTTATTTTCTACTTTACTTGACTTTATACAATTATTTTTCATGAGGAAGATTTAATATCCATTGCCCTCTTCCAAACAGTTTTTGTGTTTTCTATCGTATACACAACTATATCTTTTGAAAGGAGGTAATTCACTTGCTTTAGTTCAAATGGACTATTCAGTATTTGATATAATGGAGAGTTTTATATTTAATATATGGGTGATGGAAGAGTAGGCAATGTGAATTCATGGAATATGATATTTACTTTTAATTCAGGAAGTTATGGAAATCTAAAAAAAGTAATACAGTAGATATGAGGAATAGTGGAGAATTGGTGCTAAAAAGATTTAGCAGAGAGGTAATATTTTTAGATCCGACGAAAGATTTAATCAAGTGTTCTGGATTTGAAGGGCGTACTCAAGATAGTTTTACTGAAGATCTTGTCGAGAGTTTGTTTCTGATAAATGAAAAAAATAGTGCTTTACTTACTAGCAAGATTGCCAATATTGGCAATAAGGTAGAGTCGGGAATCTACTTGAAAGAAGACAGTTGCATTTCAGAATAACTACCCCTCTGCTTTGGACAATGTCATCTCAAATGAGTTCCTGCTCCAAGGGGATAGTTGATTCAGAATTTCGTTTCCCATCAAGCAATTTTTACTTTTCTTCCGCAATGTCATTGTTAAGAAGACTTACTGCATTGATTAACTTTTTCTCTGATTTTTATATATCTCAGACAATATTTCTTTTTGGGTTAAGGTACTAAACTAATCTTCAACTTTTATCAAAAGTGTAAAAAAAATTTCAAAATTGAGGAAAAACAATTAAACCGAACTAAATTCCATCTATTACATTGAGGAAAATTAATCTTTTTGCCCTGAAAGTTTTGACCCACTTATAATTCAATTCTCAAATTTTTGACTCAATTGCAATCCAGTACTTAATGTTTCTAAGTCATCCTATGTGGCAAAAAATGTTAAAATACGGTTCAAAATTGCTTAGGTGGATTTTACATAAATTAAAAAAAAACAATATCCTCATCCCCACCTACTCACATCTCCCTTAGCCTCTGTTTTCCAAAACCTCATCGGGCATCTATGGCGTCCATGACATACCTCATTCAGAAGCTCCTTTAAAAGCATAAGGTGAGATCGATTTTCTTATATTAAAGGATCTTCAAAATTATAAGCATCATACAAAGGATCTATAGTTTCATTTGTTATTAAAAGAAGAGATTAAGCGCTAGGTATGTTGTGAAGTGGGTGTGCTTCGACTTTTTATAATCCTATTCTCTTCCAAGTGCAATTCATCATTCATCATTCAAAAGTTAAGAAATCTCTTTTACACAATGGCTTTTTCTCTTTTAATAAAAAATAGAACAATAGATCCTTTACATGATTCTCATAATTTTGAAGGCCCTTTAACATAAGAAGATCAATCTTACCTTATTCTTAAAAAGAGCTTCTGAAGGATCTGCTATGGACGCCACGATGCCCAGCGATGTTTTTGGAAAATAGAGGAGGAGGGGGATGCAGGTGGTAGGGATGGGGATACTGTTTTTTTATTTTCTAATTTATGCAAAATCCATCTAAGTAATTTTTAACTATATTTTAACATTTATTGCCACATAGGATGAGTCAAAAACATTAAGACTGAGTTGCAGGTGAGTCAAAAGTTCAGTGACTGAGTTATAAGTGACTCAAAACTTTAAGGGCCAAAAGATTAATTTTCCCCAATATAATAGATGGAAGTTAGTTGGTTCTAATGGTTTTGCCCTAATTTTAAAAGTTTATGGTTGCTTTTGCACTTTTGATAAAAGTTGAAGGTTATTTTAGCACTTTAACCCTTTTTCTCCAAGCTATGATGCCTACGGTTTACTCTTTCATATTAAAAAATGATTATATCATAAAATTGAAAAAGAGGTAGATTATTAATTTGACTAGCACACTACTAGAAAAAAGGCCTATAAGACCATAACATCTAGACCTCTATAGGCAGAAACAGTTTAAAAAGTATGACCAGTGACATTTTGTAAATATTGATACAACTTAACATCGGTTGAGCTTACGAGTGGTCTAAATAATATTTTCTAGACCGATTTTAAGTTAATGTGGTATTGATATTAAATATTAAGAAAATAAAAAAAATTTAAATTGTTTTTACACTGGACGCTGTAACATGCAGTTTACTTATTCTTTTAGATACTGTCGTTTGTTCAATGTTTAAGACTCTCTTGAACTTCCAAGGTAAACTTCCTAACTACGCGTCTCTTCGAAATATAAGACCACTTCAATAAATGTAATTAATTAATATTTATTCATCTTGATGTATTTAAACTCCTCATTGCTTTAGTTTCTTTAGATTCATCTTTTCTTCCTCTCGTCTTTAGAATATCAATATGGTACATGGGAGGGCTAATTCTGTTCATCCTCCTTTTCCTCCATCTCATCTTTTACTGCCACCTCCACCAACTTCATACAAGCATCTTCTTTAATAGCTCCATGTGAGGCTGGATCATATAGATAGATGCCTCAGAAGGCTGGTCACGTTGCTCCACACTGTCAACAGTAAGCTCAACCTTGTACTCGATGCCAATGACATCGAGTACAATCTTTTGAATGACCCCACCTCTCCCTTTTCCTCTTCTTCATCCTCTGCCTCCAACAATGAGGAGGAAGATTGAAGGATTTTTGCATTATGTAAAATGTTTTTTAATCTATGTGTTGATATTGCCTAATATATTAATGAAAAAAATATTTTAATTTCTAATCTTCATCTTGTTCGATCTTGATCTTGATCACATCTCTTTTATCTTCATTTTTTTGTTTTTTAATTATATAATTTTTTTGCCAATTTTAATTATATTCATGTTAATCTAAACCATCATTTAAGTCTTAACAAGTGTAAATATTTTTTATTTTTCTAACATTCACTTTTTATTTACATCGAATAACATGAGCATTCGACTTTGTAATTATTATTTAATCCTTATTTCAAATATGACCAGTGTAAATATACAACATTTCAACTTCCAATGCTTAGCAACATGTCTCGTCAATATCATCTAAACTATCTGGACATCAGTACCATTTATAAATACCAAGGCTCCTTTAGTTCCTAAGTTCAAATTCAAAAGTTTCTTTCTACTTCTCTCTTTCTTGTTTGAGCGGCAACACTTCCACTGATGCCTATAGCAAGATCAAAGAGGTAGTATTCCGTCTCTCCCCCTCTGGTGGCAGCTACCGACATTTCATAGTCATAACCCTTCCACCTCCAATATTGGAGGAAATTGCTGAGGCTATCTTTCGCCTCCAGGGCACTATACTGGAGGTAATGGCAAGCAAGATTGCTTCTTTGAATGACTGGAGGAAGTTGTTATGGTGTTGAACGACATCGCCGACCATTTGGACTAGGCATGGCGAGTCTCCTGGAATGATGATGATCTTCTGAAGGCCTAGGTTTGAAGAACCCCTATTATTATTATTATTATTATTATTATTATTATTATTATTATTATTATTATTATTATATTTTGATGTAGTTGTTATTTTGTTGTTGATTATCGTCATATATAATATTTTTACATAATTTTGATTTCATGCATGTATATTGTTGCCTTTAGGTGATGATTAATGAATTTTTTTTTGTCTTTTATGTCTTTTAATATTTCTTGTTGATGATTATACTTATCTATCTCATGTTATTAATATGTTTTGGTGAAAAGGTTTCAACCTATAGGCGAAAGTTCTTGTGTCTAAAATATTTTCTATTCTAAAAATTACATTTTAGACAAGATGATTGGAAAAACAATGTCATTATGAATTGAAATTTTTTTTAATATATTGACACCGGTCTTTAATGAGAACGCTATAGAAAAGGATATGGAAACCAGTCATTAATGAGAATCAGTCTAGAAAGTGTTGCCTTTAGTATATATTCTCAATTTTCCGCTCAGTCTTCATTTGCAGCCTCTTTCAATCCCCCTCACGGGCTCTTCCTCCCTCCGTGTCCTCTGGATGCCATGATGTCTCTCTCTGTCCACCATTAATTGGCTCGGTATTTCTTTCCATTGGGCCCTCCTTCTCTATCATCACTATTTTACTCCAGTGTAATACCCCAAATTTTGAGATTTGAGGCTAGAGAATAAGCCTGAAATAAGTGAACTGCTATGCCCTGGTTTAGCAGGAGCCCAAATTTATTCCCCAATGATTCTTATATCTTTGGGTTATTAAAGAAAATAAAATGGTGAATTTTGGAGAATATAATGTGAGTTGTGATTCGAATGTGTTCTGAACAATGCCAAAACCCTGTATTTAAGTTCAATGATGGATTAACATCTAAATGGACTTAAAATAGAGAGAGGGCGCATATTATGGTGAAATGGAATGAGATGTTGTGTTTTGCGGTGATTCAGTGAGAATTACCATAATCAGGGACAAAATGGAAAGTTACTGACCAATTTATCAGTTACTAAAGAGGAAGCTCATTGGTAACTCAAAGATCATGTGAGCTTATAAGGATGAAACAAGATTGTGACAAGTGGCATAATGTGAGCCCTTGATTTGGCTAAAGTGTCAAATATTGCGTTTCTCTTCCCTCTTCCATTTAGGTTGTCCAAGAGAGCAAAAGAGGGCTAAAAATCTGATTCCTCTTCATCATCGTCTCTTTCTCCTCTCATCTCCATGGACGCCAAGCCTAAGGGAAGAAAGAGAAAGTTTAAGGTGAGATTTTGGTTAGTTTGTTGTCCTCTTTAGCTCAAATACCCTTCTATAATATTGTTCATAGTGATGAGATCTTCATCTCTATGGTTTTAGATTTGTGAAAGAAGGTGTTTTGAGAGCTTGAAGAAATTGGAAAGATGAGGAATCAAAGAATTAGCTTGGGAAAGAGGAAGAGGTGAGTATTTGATACATTATGACCTAAGTTTTATGGTTATTGGTTAAGTTTTGAGAATTGTGGAATTTGCCCTTATTTGTGTGTGATTTTGGAAATGATGAATTGGGTTGTGTATTTTGGTTCAATTGACATTTTGTTGTGTGCTATGGTCATTGGAATTGATTTGAAATGTGAAATGGAAAAACTTGCAATGTTGAGGCTTATGTTGTGAAATTGTGTTGACATGTTAGGGCCATTGTGAAACATGTCAATGTGATGTGAATTTGGTTGATTTGGTGTTTCTAATGAATTCCTTGTGAAAATTGATGTGAGAATGATGTTTGATGTGAAAATTGGACCATTGGAAGCAACTGAGTCAAAACTGAAATTCTGTCCAGTATGAATTATGTTCTAGGCAGTCTGTTTGTATTGACGTTTTGAATGACCACATGGTGTCTTAAAATTTTTAAAATTTTCAGTCTTAAATATCACATTTCAAGCTTTAAAAAGGAAAAATTATTCATGTCATTTTGTTTTGTGAGCTGGGAGTTATGGTTGTCTAAAGTTTGGGATTAAAACTGAAATCTGTTTTGGGGCAGTGTTGAGTTTTGTGTGATTCTGTAATTGTGTGGTGATTTATGGTAATGGTTCATATTTTTCCCATTAAGAGGACTTAAATATATTTCATTAGGCTTTGAGATCACCTTATTTTGATTTTTCTAGAATTAGTTATGATTTTTGGAAGTTCAAGAAACAAAATTTTCTTGGCCGCGGCTAGAGGTTATGAATCGCAGCCCAAATGTTTCTAACCTGTTTTTGGCCGTGGCCAACCCCAAAAAATTAGTATTTTGCACTTATGAAAGGTGGTTTTGGTATGGTCTTTCCTAATCCTTTAGGCATATGTTTGGGCTTCTAGTAGTCACCTAAAGGTCGTGAATGATAACCAACTTTAAGTGTTATGAAAGTAAGGATTTGGAGTAGAAATTAACCCTATGTCCTTGATTTGGTTATAGGGTTTGATATTTGCTCTAATCGTGAGTAGCCGGTGTAAGCCCCCGTCTTGAAAACCGTAATTATAGTTCGTAAAATGTAATTAAAATGAAATAGAGACCAATAATTATCAGAAGTTTCTTTTATAATCCCTTCCTTACGGAGGGTTTTCACAAATTCTTTTAAAACTTTTGCCATTATCTTGGTCTCAATTTCACGTTTCAAATATAATTACCCTGTGCAGTTAAATTGCATTTATCCATATCAGAGTGTAAAAAAAAATCCTGGCAATTTCCCCGGGTTTTCATATCATAACTAAAGAGTTTACAGAGCATATTCACCCCTTACGGTTTCCCAATAAGGGGATTACATAACCATGTCCAACATAATATTTACAAATTATACAATGGTTTCCAACAAAATATGACAACCAACTAAAACCTAGGTCTGTATTATACGCCCTTGGTTGTTGGCTTCTCCTTCGAGCTACTTGCCTTGTCTATAGGTTAGTCAAAGGAAAGAATGAGATGCAAGAGTATCCTAGTAGTAACAAATCACTCATACAATGTATAAACACATGGCATGTAAGCAAATCATTAACAACACATCAGCAGCAGTAATATAATGCACAATATTTTATGGCGCTCACCATTAACGATAGCACTCATGGCTATAAACACATTGAGATAGCTTTCGCTATAATCACGATGATGACAGCCCTCCTAGCTGTAACACTATGCAACAACTTTCACTGTAATCACTATGACGACAGCCCTCCCGGTTGTATTCGTAGCAGCATCAAATATCATCACAAAGCATGATAAACATACATACAATGTTCTACACATGGTATAAGAGAAAGAGTCACTACCTTTTTCTTTCCGATGATTCTTAGGCACAGACTATTCACGCATAGGGCAAATATCAAAACCTATAACCAAAACCAAGGATGACGGATTAATCTCCATTCTGAGCTTTTGTTTTCAAAACATTTAAGATTAATTGTCAATCAAGCCCTTTAGGTGCCCATTAGAAACCTAGACAATTGCCTAAAGGGTTGGCAAGATTATACTGAAGACTCCCCTTTTGGAAGCTAAAATATTGATTTCAGATAATTCACTCGAGTGATGGAGTGATTTGCACTCGGGCACGAAGGCATGATACGTGTGCAGATGATCAATTAAATAGTGCAAGTGTACACTGTCGTAATCAAGTAATATAGAAGTAAGTAGAGTATTGTTCCCACGAGGATTGATCACTAAGTACCAAAATGAGTAATTTTAACTCTATTCAGTTGATCATTTAGTTGGTGATTGAGAGTACAAAATAAAAGAAAGACAATTAAATATGAATGTAGATGTTATGAAAGCACATATGAGAAAAAGCCCTAGGGGTCAGATTTTACTTAACAAATTCTGGATTGAATCACTTATCTATTCTAGCCCAATTTATTCCACATGATTGATAGTCGAGTTTCCCTAATTTAATTACTAGCCTCTTCCAAGGTCAAGCAATTCTATAATCAATTGCTAATCCAATATATTCCTATATGAATTTAAGCAATTAATTATGCATTAAGATTTATGGAACTCAGTAAGACTACACAACTCATATGAATATATTCCTATTTCATATACAAGTCATGGTTTTAATTATAGGGTCTACACATATATATCTCCTTCTGGTCTCAACATGCATATTGAAATCATTCAAAAGATAGCCAGTCAATTAAAAGCATTAAGAATAATAATTAAAACTCAATCATGAAAGAGAAATTCAAACTAGATTTAATAAGTTAAGATTCAATCCATCATTAGTAAGCTACATTATCACCCTAGTAAAATGAAAGTTTAGCACATGATGAAATTAAAAACAAAATCAAAATAAATTGACATTATATAAAGCTAGAATGAAATCCTCAGAAATACTGCATAAACTTGAATATTAAATTCTCAAACATAAATATACAACCAAAAGATGCATGAAAAATGAAGAAATCTAGCTGTCCATTTAGGAGGTAAAACCTTCCATATAGGCGGTATGCAAAATGTAATAAAATCCTAAGCCTTCCAAGATAAAGGCATGCAAAATGTAATAAAATCCTAAGCCTTCCAAGATGGAGGCATGCAATACATGAAATTAAATCTAAAAAACAACACAAAGAACTCATCAATGTTAGAGAAAGATCTCTCCCGGTCAGAGAAGGACCTCTCCTTATCGGAGAAGGAAACCTCTGCTTCTTTTCCTCTCCTCTCCTCTTTGAGCTTGGCATTGATCTCTATTTATAGGGGAAAAAACATGTGCTACAGTACTGCTACAGTGATCTGGCGAGTGCTACAGTACCCTGCAGCTGCTACAGTGCCGTTGACTGCTACAATGCTCGGTGGCTGCTACAGTGCTTTCATTTTTTTATTATTTATTATTTTTTTATTTTTATTTATTTTTTTAAATGTTGTTTATTCCAAAAACAATATTTATTTATCAATCACACCCAAATTTATTATATTAAATGCAAATATCGTCCATAAAATCATCATATAAGGGAAAATAAGTATGCAAATATTTTACTTATCAAATTCCCCCACACTTAACTCTTGGACGTCCTCGGACAAGAAGTAAATAATAAGTGCTTCCAACAAAATCAAAAGTGTCAGGTCATAAGTAAGAACACAATTGAAAAATAAAGATATCATAGTATTAATGAATCAATGAAAATATAAATTGGTAACTTTAATTGAAAATGAATAAACTGAGTTCATACTTGTAGCTCATTCTCTCAATCTATCAAGTGTTTAAGGGTAAGTGTTTCGCTCAAATTCAACTGAAAAAATTGTACTACCATAGGCTTGCTAAAAATCTCAATCTCCACTACCTAATTCAAATACATAATTCAAATCAAAAGGACATATTAAGGGTTGTAATGGGGTTAAGGTAAAGGAATGTAAAACATGATATGAAAGGCTAAAGAAATAGAACAATTGACAAATGGGCTACTTGTAAATTTATCTTATCACAACAACCCACAATTTAAACACTTAACTTTTTCTTTCTTTCTTTCAATAATTTTTTCCTTCTTTTTATTTTTTCTCTTTTTTTTTCTTATTGAATTGCAACTATAAAGTTTATGATAGATACACCCCCACACTTTATCAAAAGCCCATTTCACAAAAAATTCAAATGCTCCACTACTCTTCCGAATAAGGTAAAAGCACTTGATATATCATTAAAACACATGTTAATGGATTGAAAACAAAGAAACAATCAATTAGGCTCAAAGGGGCTTATCAACGGTATAATTGCAAGATTGGCTATTTGGCTCTGGCTAAAGAAAATGAATGCCATTATCATTTTTGAATGTGCATGTGAGATGTAATTTCAACTAGATTTAAAGCAAGTTCTAGAGTGACAACTTAATAGGTGAATATCACACACAAGAGAAATAATCATTATAGGCTCAAAAGCTCACGGCTAGGAACTTTTAAACTCAGTTCATTCAATCTCAAAATTCATCACCAATTGCAACAATCAGTTGTTCATTTATGCTATAAAATCTCTAAATTCAATTGATCCATACTTAAAACTTATATACTTCTTAAGAATATTACAAAGCACTTGAACAAGATGAATTGTTTTTTTACTTTTTCTTTTTACCTTTTTTTAGAAAAAGATAAAAAAATGAAACTAATGAAATGCGTCTTAGGAGTTAAGAATAACCCCTTACTCTACTATTTTTTCCACACCCCATGCATCTATTGGTTTTACTAACTAACAAAAGAAAAACAAAAAATTTTTTTCTCCTCCCCCAACCTAAATCAGACATTGTCCCCAATGTCTTCTAGAGCTCAGAGGGGGTGTTTTTTTTAACATAAACACACAATAAAGTAAAACCAAGAGATTAAGGAAAGTTACAACCTAAGAGTGGTATCTGGGTTCTACTTCTGACTGCTATCTGAAGATTGCCCACCTATTTGCTTGACGAGTAGATCTGGTTTAGGTTCATAGGTTTGCATTTGATGAGCAGCTGATCAGCAGTTGGTGCAGCAATTATGGATTGGCGAGTCGCTTGGGTTATGAATCCTGTTTCCACAGCATGATCAAGAAAAGACAATAGATTATCATAAAAACCATTAACATTTAACAATCCTAATGGTTTTTTGTCATAGTTTAACTTAGCCTAATATGCAACACTAGAAATTCCATCCAATGTCTCCAAACCACCGGGTAGAGCAATAAAAGCTTGAGCATGGTAGAACATTACTTCTATCCGTTCAGGCAAGCTCGAAACCTGTAACTCTTATCCTAAGGAAAAAATGTGATCTTCCAACTCCTTCGCCCTTATACCTAAACCCTTGCTTCCATTCATGGATGCAGAAATGGCCACACTTCCCTTAGGCCCTGGATGCTTCCCCCATACACAAAGTTGATTTTTCTTGCAGCTAATGCAATTCCAAGTTCGTTTGCTGTTGTTATAAACTCACCTTTCTTGCCCAAATCAGTTTCACCAAAAATACAAATTGAGGTAAATCTACATTTTTGTGTGATACCCTTTTTCTCTTTGTTTCGCTCGGACCATGTATGCTTACAAGAGGAAGAATTCATATTTACAAATGGAAGTATGCATATTTACAAATGAAAGAGTACATATATATATATAATTTTAAAACAACGACAACAAAATCACACAAATCACACATTTTTCAAAGAAGTTTGAAAAAAATTTCCGACACAAATGACCGGCGGGCCATTACGTGAAGAAATTAAACAAAAAGAAGAAAGAAAGTCAAATGATAAAGTAGAGTAGGCAAAAGCTGCCAAAAAGATAAGAAAGATTAGACAAAAGCTACGGAAAAGATAAAACAAATTAAACAAAAGCATGATTATGTACAATAGTTGTGATTTTGGCTCACATCTTCCTCTAGTTTTACGTCCAGTAACGGCTTAAACGCTTTCTATGAATCTAGGATTTGCTTCCTATCCAGTTTTCTTATAAACTGGCAAACATGGTCTTTTAACGTCAGATTCCCAAGACAATAGCGCTCTTTTTCTCTGTTGAATATGTCTGCTAAATCGAGAAGAATACGATGAACATCACCACTTGGATGCGTCTCAAGAGTTTGAATGATATCATCCAATGACTCCTTACTTAGTCCATCCTTTATAAATTTGATTTTATCTTCTCGATTTATAGAAACCATACTTTTACTCCTACAGTGTTGATCACAATTCCACCTTGCACATTTATAGCAGACCTTCATTCTTTTATCTCTTCTCTTTTTGGAGTAAGAACTTCTTCCCATTCCTGGCAAAGGTTTAGCAAATGAATTATGAATCTCACCTGCTAAATGTACCTTTGTTTCAATGATCCAACGTATGTCCTCAGGAAGGCCCAAACGATTGAATATCATCATCCTTTCAAGTTAACTATTATAAATCTTCCTGAGCACATCTTTGGGAAGAGTGGGAAACCTGTTCTTAAGCTTTGCAAGAGATTTCTCCATGGTAACTTAAAATGAAAATGGTGAAAACTAAAATCTCAATGCAGTGCAATGTGTTTCAATGAGTAGGAAAGAAAAATGAGAGAGTAGGAAAAAAAATAAGTGAGTAGGAAAGAAAATTGAGAGAGTGGGAAAGAAAATTGAGAGAGTAGGAAAGAAGTTTTGGGTTGCCTCTCAAATAGCCGCCCTTCTTTAAAGTCTTTAGCTAGACAAAGACCAAACCAATTTTTTTTTAATTTTTATTTTTTTAAACTATCAAAGTAGAATATGTCATAAGGAGCTACCAGAAGTCCTGCTAAATCACAACAAAATATCAAACTAAACCTTGGGTTGCCTCTCAAGTAGCGCTAAATTTATAGTCTTCAGCTAGACTTCTCAAACACAAACTACTAATCAAAAGTATCAAACACCAGGATCACCTTGTCTTCATTTCTTTTCGAGCAACAATATTTCAAAAACCAACAATAATCATTCAAAGTAATTAATTGTACTTCTTCAATCATAGACAATTTTAGAGTACAATTATTTACTAAATTCAAATAAAGCACAACATGCATGTATTTGCAAACAGATTTAGGAATTTCCAAAATTTTAGAGCATTCCATTAAATCCACTTGACTCTCATCAGTAAGAGTCAATACTTCAACAGGAGAGACATGAACAACATCTTTTGCAATATCCATATTAGTTTCAATATCAAAATCACAAAGATTAGGCTCCACAGGCGGAACCCCAATTGGACATCCATTATTCTCTCCAAAAGTGATTTCAAGTTCCTTATCACATGCCACAAAAGAGGTAAAGTTTCATTCAATTCCACATCCTCAACTTCCTCACAATAATCATTATCAACACAAGGAGTGGAAATCATGCTCAAAGAATTATCTTGCCTCATAGTTTCAAGTGATGCAATAATTTGACTCACATATATTCCAATATTTTGGACACTTGACTTGACTCTAGTGTCACTTTCCTTTTGCTTTCTCCAATTTGACTCCTAAATTTAATTATTAGGAGAGGAAGGCTCAGTAGGAGAACTGTCGGATAGACTACAGGGAGTTATTCACTATTACTTATAGACACCGAGATAGGACTGTGACCTCTCAGTAGGTAGAGGATGCTATTGTAAGATATAGACATTGTTTGTTTTAATATTTGTTATTTATTTTAATTTAATTAAAATTTTTAATATTTGTTTCATAAAATGTGTGCGGCACGAGCAGATTTATAACATCATCAGTAAGAAAAGGATGCCATTATAAGATATAGACATATTGTTTTTTTGTAGTGAATAAAAAGCATAATAGCCTTAAGAAACAACCATCATTCAACACTTTCATAACCCTTCATAACATCATTAGATTGTCATAAGTCATAACCCATCAGAACATCCGTTAGACCTCTATTTAAGCTCACCTATTCCTTGCGATTCTTACTATACTTTTCTTTATTAGCCTCTTTCTTCTCTCCTTCATCATGTTAAGATCCCAAGGAGCTCTTTTGCCACCGCCACCCCTTCTCGACCACCACCACCTCCTCCTCCTCTGATTCCTCCTAAAATGGAGGCTCTTTTGGCAAGCCTTGACTACCACACATAGCGGCTTGTGGCATACATCAACAAGCTGAAATGGAAGTTGAACCAGATACTTTATCACAGTAACATTGAATATGATTTGCAATCAGACACTTCATCTCCTTCCTCTAATGATAACAATGAGGAGGAGGACAGGAGTGGGGTGATGACTGAACACCACTTTTTAAAAGTATAAAAAACATTGTTAACAAAAAAACTTAATAATTCACGGTAATTAATTAAAAACCGTAAAGTATTCTAAAAACACCAACATACTTAATGTTTCTAATTTAATAAACATGAATTAAAGCTTTCAAAACCTTTATTCTTCCTCATGCTGACTCTGGGTGCCTCCTCGTTATCTAATGATTGTTAGAAGAACCATGTATCCTTTAATTATGTCGTATTCAACTTTCAATACATGCAATAATGGTTTTTTCATGTATCTTCCAATGTCTATTTAAACTCCCTATTGTCATTTGTTTTCCTATGTTTTCTTCATCGTCCTCCCTTTGTTCTCTCAATCGTTAGTATGAAATGCCATATGAAAGACTTGCCAGAAAACTCTCCGCGTCATCCTCCAACTCCCCCTCATCCTTCCCCTCTTCTGTAACCTCCATTTCCTACTTCTCCTCCCCAACATTTGTCACCGCTACCTCTTCTTCCGCCTGCATATCCTATACTTTCTCAATCGGAGGCAATGTTATGGCATGTATAACATATTGAACATGCTATGGGAGGCTTTCTGGATACCTCTCTAGTATGAACATGAAGGCCAATCTCATACTTGATGATTATTGGATTGGCCATGATCCTAATAATGATCCTAGCCACTCCTTTGGTGATGGGTAGCCTGGTGATCTCATCAGGCTACTCACCATTGTTTTGTTTTTTGTTTTATTGTTTTTCCATTTTAAATATAATGAAAGAAAAGAACATATCTAGCGGTTCTTATAGAAAAAATATCATAAAATAAAATAAATAAGAATTCTTAAACTATTCTTTCTAAACGATTGTCATGAATTTGAAAATAAATAATGGCTTTCTTGAAACAATCGTCACGTAACTCATGGCGTGGGAAAAGGAATAATGGTTTTCATAAATATCTAATCAAATTCACCTATTTTAATTTTTTTTTATAATATTGTGGTTGGTATATGCAACCATGCATGCATTAAAATAAAAAAAATATGAAATACATAACGTTTATTAAGAAAAACCCGTAACTTATTAGATTACCACTTCAAATTCCTAACACTTATTAAAAACCAACCGCCACCATTCATAAAATATAATGATATGTCAATCTAAATGATGCAATGACTCGATAATCCACGAAACCCTCTCTATATAAACATCTGAAAACTAAATTACACTTCTCCGCTTCCATTTCAACTTCTCATAGCCAACTATAAGCTTTTGTTCTTCTTTACTAAACTTTTGGACAAATGCAAGAAAACTTCTGCTTCATCATCTTGGGACAAACTAAAAGATGAACTCCCTTCACCAACAAGCCATAAAGGGTTCATATAGACAACCTACAAGCTCAATCATACGGTTCAAGTTTACCTGCAAGATCAATGACGCATGGATCAGTGCTCGATGGAACTTACAACTCTTATTCGCTCACTGAATGAAAAGATTGACAAGTTACTGGAGAAGGAAGAATCTGATGATGCATCATGTTCTTAAAACATCTCTATAACTTGTTATTTTTAGTTTTTTTTTTATATACTTTGTCTTTTTTTTTATTTGTAAACTAGTGGTGGCATAATCAACCACTAAAATTTAACAAAAAAATTGAAATACATAACATTTATTAAGTAAAAGCCATCACTTATTAGAATACCATGTGAATAAATAATGGTTGTTATTAGTAACCATTATATTTTGTCTCAAAGACTGATGATTGTTACACAAAAACCATCATGATGGTTTGAAACATTTCCCATTCCTCATGTTGATGATAATAATCTGTACATCCTTCTTCATTCTCTGATGATTAGGCACAAGAACCAAGTACTCATTCATTACCCACTATTATGATCGACTGCTCCTTCAACTTCCAACATATGAAATGATGGTTCGAACTTGTCCCTTTCAATTTATTTAAACTCCTCATTTCCTTATGTTTTTTTTACTATTTCTTTATTGTCCTCCTTTGTTCTCTCAAGATAAAATGCCATGATATAGACTTGCTAGAAAATCCTTTACATCATCCTCCTCCTCCTCCTCCTCCACAATCTCCACCTCTTCCTCCTCAATCTGCTCTGCTTCACAATCTCAACCACCTCCACCTCTACCTCCATATCCTCTGCTCCCTCAAATGGAGGTAATGATGTATCATGCAGAGCACATTGACCATGCTGTGAGAAGGCGGGCTAGATATTTATTAAGTATGAACAGGAAGGCCAATCTCATTGTTTATGAGTATGGGATTGGCTACCATGATCCTAACATACTCCTAGATGATTCAGGCTACTCCTCTAGTGACTTGTAGTGTGATGATGTGAAGTATGCTATGAGTTTTTGGAACTTTTAATTCCTTCAAATTGAAGGAAACAAAAGTTCCAAAATTTGTAGGAGACCTTAGATCATCTATCATATGGTAATATTTTTTTTTATGTTTATAGAATATAAAAATGCAATTATCCGGGCACTATTTGCCAAAAAAGATTAACAAAAATATAACATACCTCACTATTATTAAGAAAGAACTATGATAAATGTAAACCAATAAATAATATTTCTTATGAACAAACCATGATGAAACGCAAAAAACCCTACCATTCCTCTTCTATTTAATGTCTAAAAAAATATACTTGATACTCAGTTTGTTCAAACGAAACCCACCAAAATCATAGCCCTACGACTCTTGTTCTCTTTTTTGGTCATCAAGAGTCCTTTTTAGTTGAACCCTACCATAAAAAGCCTTCGTCCAACTTCTCAGTGACAACCATGCTAGTGAATACACTTGACCCTTGTCTTAGTGACTATAGTATGAGTTGCGTTCACTTGCCCTAACTCACATTTTAATTTGTAAGCCCTAGCTAGGCATAGTTATGATTTCCCTTATCTATTTTGAATTATCCTTCATGTTTTCACTTCTAATATTTCCTCTTCTATTTCTTGTTGTATTCAACCTGGCCGATTGGGATGCCTTTGTGAAGTCACAATGTGATAAAGAATCTAAGCTGACATTAACTTGCTTTTATGAATTTATGTTTTTATGGAAAATCTATTATAGCTCTTATTGAAGGTTCTTCTCCTGTTATAGGAAGTTGTCAACCCTATTGATTTAACTAAAGGTTCCTACTCTATTGTTCTTTTTGAAGTAATTTCTTGAGATATGGATCCCTAAGAAAATACCTCTCCTTTTTTAGATGTATCCATATCTCTGGAAGTTACTTTGAAAAGATCAATAGGGAACAGTTTAGTTGTACCGAGAGTTATACATGAACAAGCGAATACCTACGGCATTTGTGAATTCATGTCGCGATAAAGCATTATGTAGTGCTTTAGAGACAGAGAAGGAGTCTGATACTTTTCTCATTAATATGCCAAAGGCTTTTAAGGATTACAATGACATATTCTAGTGTAACAGATTTGTGATTTTCTCTAACTCTAGGATCCAAAAATACCTATGAAATTCAAATTCTCAAAGATCCTATAATATCTCCCTATTATCTCCCTAAAGTACCGGTCTATAATTGTATTTACATAAATATAAAATAAAAATTATTTATTTCAATAATTACCATACTCCCCCTCAAGTTGGATTATAGATGTTTATAATATCCAACTTGCAAACAAAACCTTTAAAGGCATCTTTTGGTAACCCTTTGGTGAGTACATATGCAAGCTGACACTTTGTGGAGACATAAAAGAGACATATGGTGCCATCTTTAACTTTTTCTCTAACGAAATGTTAGTCAACTCAACATGTTTTGTTCTATTGTGCTGGACAGGATTTAAGGCCATGTATAGGGCTGCTTTATTGTCATAGTAGAGGTTTAATGGAGACTCTACCTAGACATAAGCTTCCTCTGCTACTCTCTTTAACCACAAACCTTCTATTAGACTTTGAGTTAGAGCTCTCAACTTAGATTTTGCACTGCTCTTGGCAACAACTCTTTGTTTTTTACTTTACCAAGTGACTAGATTTCCCTAGACAAACATACAATACCTTGAGGTAGATCTACTATTCTTCTGATCACCTGTCCAATCTACATCTATAAAAATTTTGATGTTTCCAGCATCTTTCTTTTTAAAGAAAAGGCCTCGATAGGCATTCCCTCAAGATACTTGAGGATTTTATATGTTGCATCCATATGTTTCTTCTTGGGTGAGTGCATGTGTTGGCTGGCTACACTCACTACATAAGCTATATCTAGCCATGTATGAGAGACGTATATTAGCTTTCTAACTAGTCTTTGGGTATCACCCTATGTCTGCTGGCATTTCATCTTTCTCTTATTTCTTTCTTCCTATAGCTTCTTGTTTTGTTTTGCAGGCTTCATGTTTTTCTTTTCCTTTTTCTTGGTACTGATAAGAACTTTGCTTGCTTTGCAACCAAGCATACCAATTTTCTTAAGTAAATCAAGAATCTACTTGAGTCAGAAAACATACATGCCTTCTTTAGATCTAGCTACCTCAATTCCTAAGAAGTATTTTACTTTGCCAACGTCTTTGACTTCAAATTCTTGGTTTAGTTCCTTCATGATATGGTCCATTTCTTGAACATCATTTCTAGTAAGTATAATAGCATCCACATACAAAATTAGAATAGTTGTCATTTTTCAAGACAAACATACTGTGGTTTGAGATACTCTCATGTATCCTTTAGATTTTAGAACTAAGGAAAATTTGTCAAACCACACCCTAAGTGATTGTTTTAAGCCGTATATTGACTGCTTGAGTTTACATACCTGATTATCCTTACCTTTATCCAAACCAGGTGGGATTGTCATATACACCTCTTTTAGTTCCCTATTTAGAAAGGTATTCTTAATGTCAAGTTACTGAAGAGGCTAGTCAAGATTTGCTGTAATGGAGAGAAGTACCCTCACAGTATCCATCTTTGGAACTAGAGCAAATGGTTCATTATAGTAAATAAAGTTGGATCATTATAGCAAATGGTTCAGTATCCCCCTACCCCTACTTATGAAGGCAATAAAGTTGGATCATTGACCTATGAAGGACTAGGAGAAATCGATAGAAGACTAAAAAGGGTAGAATAGGTTCATGAATGGTTTCAGGAGGCTAAAATTCACACCAAATCTTCCCCTAAATTGAAGGTTTAGGATAGAAGGGTTCCTATTCAACAAAGGTGCCATCATGACTAACAAAGAGATGTTTCAAATTTGGATCATAAAACTTATAACCTTTCTGGGAATTGGAGTAGCCAAGTGATAATCTCTAGAAATTCATACATTTTAGCATATTTTCTTATACTGTTATAGGTTTTTGGGATCAATTTGTGCATAAATTAGACACATATAAAGGAAATGTGATTTGGAGAAACAATGTTCAAACTTTAGAAAATTTTGAGCTAAGTGTCAATAGTTTAGACTATTTAGAGAGTTTTAAGCAACTCATAAATTCCTTCTTTATGTAGGAGGATGATGACCAGATGAGAAAGCTTGAGAAGATCATGAAAAGCCTAGGAAGGAAAGAAAAGAATGCAAGAATCATATGAAAGAAAAGGATAATATATGCACTTGTCGTTGGTTTGCCGCAGCGAAACAGTGAAAAAAATCAGTGACCTTTCACCCAATTTAGTGCCATTTTGCTACCCATTTACCATAGCAAAACTATGGCAAGAATCAGTAACCTTTCTCCCTTAAATTAGTGCAAATTCACTAATGTTAGCCATGGTGAAATGACAACAAACTGCCCAAAAATGAAGCTACGCATTTTGAATAACTGGTGCAAAAAACCTAGTTAAAATCTGAAAAGGAGCATTGGAAGTAGCCATTCTTACTTCTAGAGGTCGAAATCTTGCTAAGGAGACCTTGGGAAAGGAGAACTTTAAATATTTGGAGCCTTAGGTTAAAGTTCTAAAGAAATTTGGACCGAAAATCTGGGGTTTTTCTTGTTTGACTTGTTTTTCTTCTCATTTTGCTTATATGAACCTTGTTTTTAAGCTTAGTTTTTGTTTTGTATTGATTATGAGTAGTTAAAACTCTCATTTAAGATTGCTTTTACCCATTGTATGGATTTAAACTACTAGATTATCTTGCTTTGGTTGATTAATGAGAATATATGCTGATTTTTTTGTGCTTAATATTATTTTGTGCTTGATCACCACATGATTAGAGTAGTTCATTGAAAGATGCTTGAGAGAGATATTTTGATTATAGAACTTCAAAAAAATCATGCTAAACTTGAAGTTTAGGGATTAAATAGATGGTTTGTTGTTAGAATAGAGATATATCTAACAACTTAGCATAGTCCATTAAAGGATTATTTTGGAAAGATGGTTTTCATTAATTATAAACAAGAAATTGAATACTTTTAATAAAGATTAAAAATCAATCTTGACTTGAGAGAGTTTGGTTGTTGATTTTAGAACCCTTGGCTAGCATATAGACTCATTTAATCAAATTGGATAATGGCATAGTTTCATGAAATACAATAGGAAGAACTAATCTTAAGACTTTTTACCTCTTGAAATTAGAAACAATTTTCCAATTTCCATAGCTTTACTTTGTTGATTTCCTTAAAAATCCTTATTCAACTTGATGAATTTCAAATGGTTTTATTCAACCTAATTAAGAACATGGTTACATTATTTAGCTCACTTTCATCATAGTCCTTGTGGCACAACACTCTTTTTATCACTATACTATTACTTCTAACTTGTATGCTTGCGATAAGATAAATGGCGAACAACAAGGAAGACACACTTTACCGCACGAGGATTAAACTCGGAAGGACGAAGATAAAGATAGACAAAGGCAATACAATTGAAGACACAAAGTGGGAGGGTGTAATCTAGATGTGAAACAACATGAGTATCCTAGAGTTTATCAAGTGGCAGGATGAAGGAGAGGATACAATTAGGAATATGGTTAAATAGATGGGTTTCAAGGAGAATGGCATTGCGCCATAAGTATTTTGAAATGTGACAATTATACCTAAGGGCACGAGCAATTTCAAGGAGATGTCGATTTTTTCATTTTGCAATGCCATTTTGTTAAGGACTATTAGGACAATTTCTTTTATAAACAATACCATTATATTTAAGAAAGAGACTAAAAGAGTGATTAAAGTACTCAGTGCCATTATCGGTGTGCAAAACTTGTATAGACGTATTAAATTGATTTTTGACATAGTGGAAAAGCTCAACAAACATGGTGTACACATCATATTTTTCTTCCAAGTGATAGACCCAACACATTCTTGTGTAATCATCAATGAAGGTGACCAAATATTTTGAGCACATATGATTAGATATACGAGATGGACCCCAAACATCACTTTGAATAATGGAAAGGGACGAGGGGATTTATAAGTGGATGCTAAAAAAGTGACATGATGGTGTTTAGCCAATTCACAAACATCATAATGAAAATCAACAGGTTTTTTAGAAGAAAATTGAGGAAATGGTTTTTACAAATAAGAAAGACTAGGATAACCTATCCCTTTATGCCATAGGAGAAAATTATTATTGGTGAAGGAGAAGACTGAACTGATTATTTGAGAAGATAAAGAACTCATGACAGAGACATCAAGATAGTATAGACCACACTGTTCTTTAGTTATGCCAATCATCTTCCCCGAGGAGAAATCTTGAAAAATACAATAAGTAGAAAAAAAGTGAGCAGAACAATTAGCCTATTTAGTTAACTTGCTGATTGAGAGGTTATAAGCCAGCTAGGGAACATGTAGGACAGATTCAAGTTTTAATGTCTTTGTAAGATTTACAATACCAGTATTAGCTACGAAAGTAGATGAACCTATGGTTGTATGTGTAACCCCCTTCGTAATTATATTTGAAATACGCGATTAAAATGAAATAAAGACCAATAATAATCAAAACTCATTTAAAATCCCATCCTTGATATAGGGTTTTCAAAAATACCTTTTAAAATCTAATTAACTTGGTCTCATATTCACATTTCGAATACAATTACTACGCGAAGATAAATCACATTCATATAAATATCAGAGTGCACAACATAATCATCCCGGCAATCCCAGGTACATACCTTCGCTAAAGATACACATGGCATAATTGCCCATTACAATTCTTCAAATGGGGATTACATAATCTCATCTCAAATTCATAACCATATATTCAACCAAATCATATACAGTCTTCACAACTCATTGGTAACCAATTACCAACTCTCATCTCGAAGGAGTCCTAGCCGCTCCCTCTACGAGCCACTTGCCCTGTCTAAATTGTTGGTAGGGGAAGGTGAGATTTGAGAGAATCTCAGTAGGAAACAGATACCATAATGCATGCATGATAGATTGTATGTGTATGACATGTTAGCTTTATCTAGATACATGTCCTATAATGACATTTCTGCATGCTCAATATTTCATGTAACAAAACATGGCCATAACAAAACAGAAACAGAGCTTCATTTATTCAAATATGCTCTACAAAATTAAGTAAAACAATCACATACATCACTACACAAGCAAAGATATCAAATACATGCAAGTAAGGTAAGTCCCCTACCTTCAGTCTTTTCTCCTATATTTGCGTGCTAGCAACTCGGGGCTTCACATTCGATCCTACAATGTCAAATGTACTATTTAGACACTTCCATAGTGTTTCTGGGGGGTTATATGAGGCTATATTAAAAATTTACTATAATACCCCCGGGGATCGGCTCAGCCCCGCAAACCCAGTCCGGCAATACTTTTCTTGAAATTTTGACATGGGCTAATCTGACATATTTTTCCCCAAGAAATCCATTTCCAGACTCAGAATTACCAAATTCAATGTCAATTTACAAATTTACCCTTGGCAGCCCCACTTTAAGGGTTTCAGGGGCATTTTCGTAATTATGCTTTTTCGGCCTTTTCCGAAAAAGTGACCAACTGTAACCCCACCTAATTTTCGCTCCTGAACTCAATGGAATCATCAAATCATTTAAAATCCATCTCTAATCCCTCCAAACTAGCCTTGGCCGAAATTCTCAATTCCCCGGGAAAAATTGGGGTTTCTGGGTTTCGGCTCCATAAATGCGTTCATTTCTACTTCTAACCACTTTATTGACTTTTCCATTATGTTACAACTACCATTTAGTACAAATTTTGGCAACATCACAGCCCTCATAACCCATTTTCCATTTTTACACACAAAGACAATCCGACGAAATTTCACTGATTAAATTGTCTATAACAGCCAGAATAGTCAATATGCAAGAGTTTGGAAGTTACCTCAAGCTCCCACTAGCTTTTCCTTCTTGTGGCTGAAAACCCTAACTTCAAAACACTAAGATTTTTGCTTCAAACACCTTACATAACATAGAAGAGAAACTTAGGAACAAGGTTATACGCATTAGGTACGAATTCACCGAAGAAATCAACCTACCTTGTAAGTTCTCTTCTTTTTTCTCTCTCTAAAAGCTCTCAAAATTTCTCTCTCTCTTGGCTGCTGGTTCAGCACAAAAATGAGAGCTGAAGATGATGAGAAAATGTTTTAATTTCCATGTTGATGTCATCTTTTATTTTGATGATGTCATAATTCCCATTTTTGGATTTTCTGGCAGATTTTCTACCCAAACTTTGAAAAATCATAACTAATTCTAGAAAACTAGAAATGAGTTTATCCCAATGCCAAATGAAATCTATTTAAGTATTCTCTATAGTAAAAATATAGGCCATTACCCAAAATCACCACAAAATTCCAGAATTATATAAAACGCATCACTGCCCCAAAACAGAGTTCAGTTTCCATCCCAAACTTTGGATAGTCATATCTCCTAGTTCACAAAACAACATGGCATAAATTATATGTCCATTTTGAAGCTTGGGATGTGAACTTTAAGACTAGAAAGTTTCAGAATTTTTAGACATCATTTGGTCATTCAAAACGTTCACACAAACTGACTGCCCAGAATAGAGTTTCACTGGACAAAATTTAAGATTTTGCTTCTTTGCTTCCAATGGTTCCATTTTCATACCAAACATCATTCCTACATAAATTTTCACAAGGAACCCATTGGAAACACCAAATCAATCAAATTCACATCTCATTGACATGTTTTCACAACAATCTCAACATGTCAACAGAATTCACATTTCAAAACCTAACATTGCAACTTTTCCATTCCAAAGTTCCAAACCAATTTCAATGATATCAAAACACACTATGACACCATTTCCAACACAATACCCCATTCAATTATTCCCTCTATTCTAAGTCAATTTGGTTGTTAATCCACAATTGAACTCAAATACAGGGTTTTGGCGCTGCTCACAACATACACGAATCACATTCGAGTGCCAAATCACATCATATTCTCCAAAAGGGTTATTTATCACTAACCACATCCACTTTTGGAGTCATTAATCCTTAATCACAATTTGGGATCTTGCTAAACCGGGGCTTAGTAATCCACTAATCTCAGGCTTATTCTCTAGCCTCGAGTCTCAAAATTTGGGGTATTACAGTATGAGTTTTATCGTTTCCCGCTAAAGGAAGGCATGAAATAAACATCCTTGGTTCTAAAGTCCCATGGTCAAAATCACCGGTATCAATAATCCATTGCGAATAAGAGGAGGATGATAGTAGAGTAATAGAATTGTTACATTGGTGAAGATTTTAAGCATGTCTAAAAGTTGACCCATATAGTCTTTACTAATAGAGATCACCTCAGGTTTAGAGAAGATGGCTTGGCCCCATAAATAATGTGATGAGCACATGAATTGTTTTGACAAAGTTTCCAATCATTTGTTTTTTCATGAAGATCCTAACACTTGTCCTAAGTATGCCCTACCGTTTTACAATGATATTAGTAAGGTTGGCCTTTAGTAGAAGAAGAGTTAGAATAAAAAATTTCACTTACGAAACTAAACATCTCCTAACTTAATATCAAGGTTTTAAATAGCATGGTATGGCTCCTAGATTCTTCATGCCTCATCTTAGAGTACACCTCTCATGGGGAAGGAAGAGATGAATTGCTTAGAATTTGAGCTCGAGCATCATGGAATTTTGGGTTTAATCAAACCAAAAAGAGCATTATACGATCAACGTCTCTGTTGCATCTAGTTTTTGCATCATTATTGGTAGAAGTCTATTCATAATCAATAATCAAGTCCTCTTCTTGCCAAAGGGCAACAAGTTCAAGCCAATATTATGTGACACTTTTAGAACCTTGTGAAGACTTCCAAATTTGAAGCCAGAGATCAAACAAAAGTAAGAGAGATTTTTACCATCCAAATAAGAATCATGGACAGTGCTCTAAATCTCTTTTGCAGCAGGTAAGTACATGAAACTTTGCTTGATTTGTGGTGACATTGTATTGATCAACCACGAACAAACCGAAACGTTGTCAATTTTCTTCTGGTGTATTGCATGAGGCTTGGGATCAGAAGGTGATGAGCTTCATTAGTCAAAAGCTTGAGTTTCCTGTGGCCGCCCACGACAAGTTGAACTACTTGTGCCCAGTCTCGATAATTTGTGAGACTTAGCTTCTTAGAGATAATGGAAGTAGACCCGTCGAAGCCAAAGATCAACTTGGATGGACTTCCAGCTTGCATAAAATTGATAGATGAGGGCCCATAATGAGAAGACCTTGTTATGGAGGCTCACGAGGATGAGACTTAGAATTGTTGTTCTTGGACTCAATGTTATTTAGCTTTAATAACATATAGCACTTTAGAGACAAAGATGGAGTCTGATGCTTTTCTCATTAATATGCTGAAGGCCTTTAAGGACCACAATGACGGATTCTGGTGTAGTAGATCCATCATTCTCTTTATCTCTAGATCCAAAAATATCTATGAAATTCAAATTCTCAAAGATCCTATAATCTCTCTAAACTACCGGCTTATAATTCTATTTACATAAATATAAAATGAAAATTATTTAATCTGATAATTACCATAAATTCAAGGTGACATATTAAATTGCTTTTGTAAAGTTATGCTTTCTTGGAAAACCCATTATTGCTCTAATTGAAGGTTCCTTTTCTGTTTTTGTATTTGAAAGAGCCAAGCTTTACCCAAGAGGGGGTGAATTAGGTGGTGTAATAAAATTTTTGTGCATTACAGTGATATGTAGATAAATGAAGAGAGAGTAGAGATGAAAGAATTGGCACATAGAGATTTATATTAGTTTGGCCCAACCCCAGGCCCATGTCCAGCCCTCATAAATCAATACCTCCTAAGATTTTCTCTAATCCTCTAAAATTCAGTGGTGTAATATCCCAATTTTTAATTAAGGGATAATCATGATTATTGTGGATAATTATGATCTAAATTGGGATTATTATGTAATTTATGACTATATTAATTAATGTCATAATTAGTGGAAATTGGAAATATTGGTGCATGTGAGTGGTATTTAAGATCAAGGGTTGTGATTCCTTGACCGTGGGTCGGAATCCTATGTGTTGTGATGTGGTGAGCTCATTGTGGGAATTCATGAGATGTTGACAAGTGGCAATATGAGGGTGGTTGGATATGAGCACATGAGGACAAATGATCACTTTTTGCTCCTCCTCTCCATTTCTTTCTCTCTCTCGTGCTCTCTCTCTCTTTTCTCTCTCTCGTCAGTTTTGTGCCAAAGGAAGGAAGGAAAGCTTGATCTTTGGGTAAGTAAATGATCTCCATTGCTCAAACACCATTCATAAATGTTGATCCTTGAGTAATGAGCTTCATTTTGGTGTGTATAATGTAGCCATTTGGTGTTGATTGGTGCTACACGAAAATTTGGAAAGTGGTGGATCAAGAACTCTCTTTGGAGAAGTTGATAAGGTGAGTGAAACTAACCTATCTATCTAAGTTTCATGCCATTTGGAATAGTTTATAAATTCTGGGAATTTTGGCCTAATCATGAAAATGAGTGCCACTGTTCATTTGGTATGTTTATGGCATGAGAATGGCATTGTGGACTGAGTTTATGTTAGATAGATTGATTAGAGATTGAAATATGATGTTAGGATGAAATGGGAATTTTGATGAAATTGTTGCCCAAAACCCAAAGCATGATAATGGAGTAGGATTTTGATGATTCTGAGTATTCCATTGAGTTTATTGGGAGTTTTTGTGTGGGAATGGCTTTGGGTTAAGTTTTGTATCAATGGGAATCAATTGGGCAAAGGTTAAGGAGAGTGCCTCTGTTCTGCGTTTTCTGCTATCTGAGGGATTCACTCAAGCAGGGATGGGTCTGCTCGAGTGAGGGATGAATATCATCCGAGCAGAGATGGGTCTGCTCGAGTGCGGTAGTGCAATTCTCGTTTCTTGCTTCCTGTGTTCTTATTATACTCTCTGGGTCATAGCAAGCATAGCCTCACTCGCGAGTGAGGGATGAACATCACTCGAGTGAGGATTTTGTGCTCGAGTGATGAGTGTATTTGACACCAAAGGGCTTGCTTCTCGGGTTGTCACTCGCGAGTAGGTGCTCGGGTGTGCCTTCTCACTTGCGGGTATGGACACCGTGCTCGAGTGAGCCGTGTGTGCTCGAGTGAGCTTGTGCTTCTAGTATGGGATAGTGCTCTCGGGCGTGTGCTTTCTGTCTCACTTCCTTGTGCTTGAAGTGATTTCCGTACGTGTGCTCGAGTGAGGGCATTTGTGCTCGAGTGAGCCTGCTTCTGAAAACTCCCTTGTGCTCTCGGGTGTTCACTCGCTGCCTCTCACTCTCTTGTGCCCGAGTGATGTCTGTACCATCACTCGAGTGAAGCCATTTTCACTCGAGTGTCCGTACATCTGTGCTCGAGCATGGTCATCTGTGCTCGAGTGAATCCGTGTAAAATCTCAGTTTTGTGCTTCCAAAAGGGGATCTTTGGGATAGTTCTTCCTACCCTTTAGGAGTGTTGTTAGGGGTGTTTAATGACTCCAGAAGAGTAATAATGATAACCAATTAAGCATTATAAAGTGAATTAAGTCTTGGAATAGAGAATAACTCTTCGTCCCTAATTGTGGAAATAGGATTTGATATTTGCCTTCCTCGGGAGAGATCGGCGCTAGGACACGCCCGGAAGAACTCAGGTAGTGACTTTTCTCTCATATCTTGTATGATGTTTTGGTATGCATATCTTATCATTGAACTTGTGAAATGTGTGCCATGGTCCATTAAAGCGCGAGCAGGTCAGCGTGAGCCGTATAGGGAGTGACAGTGGTCATCCCTAGTCGGCCGTTGGACTGCCGTCGTAATCGACATGGATCTTTGTGAATCCGACCCGTGGGGGGCGGCGTATGTGAAAACCAGCCGTGGGCTGTGTGTGTGTATCTTGCCTATGTGGCTTGCGAATATGATATGCTTTATATGGATCCCAGCTGTGGTGAATTATACTGTGTTTACTGTTGTGATGCAATACAGCGTGAGCAATCGTCAGGGATGACATGTGTCATACTAACCATTGCCGCTGCAACTACCGTTGTAGTTGCTTGTGTGGATGATGATTTGATTACATGCATTATTGTTGTACATTATATGATTGACTTGTTACTACGGGGATTCTTTAGAATCTCACTCTCCCAAAATGAAACCTTTTAGACAGGGCCGAAGGATCGAGAGGGAAACGGGCGATGAAGAGTAGTTAGAGCTCCTGTTTAGGAGTGTATTTTGGAATTAATGGTTATCATTGTAGATTTTGGAATTGTATATATAGATTTTGTGTAATCCCCAAGTTAAGGGTATTGAATTGTGGCTTTGTGCCTTTGTAAATCCCTTATCTAATGAATGGAACCCGAGTGAGTCGGGAATTTATGTGCACTCTGATATTTGTAAATGGAATCCACCTGTTCAGGCCAGTATTATTTGGTATTGAGAACTTGAGACCATTGTGAATAATGTTTGAAAAGGTTTTTGCAAAACCGATTATTGGGCAAATGAGTATCTTATTAAGTCCCAATTTCATTATGGTCTCTAATTATGACTTAATTATGAGTTTAAGAACTAAATCCCGGCCAACGGTGGGAAGGGGGTTACAAGTGGGCTCTCGAAATACCATAGAACAACAAATGTTCTCATAAGGACTATGAGAAGAAATATTCTAATACCTAAAATTTTCTCTCACCCTTATAGTAAGTCTTATGAGAAAAACAATCCTCAAGACCTTTCACTCTTGCTTACTGTTGCAAGTCTTATGAGTAACAACGTTCTCTACTGCTTGCACCTTCCAAGTCTTATGAGTAGAAAGTCTTACCAGGAATTCTCTCTATAGCTTCCCCATAAGGAAATCTACCCTCTCAAGGTCCCATTACTTTAAGATCAAATCAAAAATACAATTTGAAAGTGTTTACAGACTCTCTCATAGAATAGATATGATAATCACTTAGTACGATATGAATACAGAGCGAAATATGAAATCAGAGACTCTTGAAAATTTTTTGTGTATGTTCTCATGCTATATGTGTTTGTTAAGCTTGTTTCCAATGTTTTGTATTTATAGCCAGTCTTATTTAGCTATTGTGGAATGTCCCATTATGGAGCAGAGCATTTTATTGAGAAGCGAGATATATGTGTTTGATATTTTAGACATTTCGTTTATGGTGGGTCAACTGCATGTGGTGGCAAGTGCCCAATATTCGATGTGTAATGATTATGTTCACCGTAATTGACTTTCTTATTTGAATCTGTAATCCGAATGTTCAAACTCCTGTTTCACACTTGAAATATATGTCAGATAATGTTTAGGTATAAAAACAAATAAAAACATAATGAATAAATAACATTTAACCATGTTCGGATTGTTCACTGTGACTTTGTAATGCGTTATGCTTCTATGACTGATGAACTCGAGTTCTTCCCTTCACACTAGAGTTTTACATTCAAACTCGAGTTATCTTTTAATATCTGCATGTATACAAAGAACACTTTCAGTTCTTTCAAGTGACTCTCAAGAGTGTTTAGAGAATTGTTGGACAAAATTCGAGTTCTCAAGTACAACCCGAGTTTCCTTACAAAGTTCTAGGCTTCAGCTCTCTGCACTTGCGAGTGAACTTGAAAGTTTTCAAATATAACTTTGAGTTCTCCTCACAAACTCGAGTTTCTATGGCAGTTGTTATTCCATCAGTTTCTCTCTGCCAAGAACTTGCAAGAGTGAAATTGTACTTGCAAGAGTTTGAAAGCACAACTCGAGTTCTATGCCAAAACTCGAGTTCTCAGGATGGTCAATACCTCTTCACTTTGATACTATCATAAAGTTGTAAAAGTTAACTGGAAGTGCAGTACCAAACTCGAGTTCCTTACTCAAACTCAAGTTCTCCATTGTATGTCTGAATGTTGAAGCATCTGGTTTGGCTTCAGGGTGGAAGTTGCAAGAGTTGACTAGAAGTTTGCATGCATGACTCGAGTTCTTGACCAAAACTTGAGTGCATCAGAGTGTCTCAGCTTCTAGATTTGCCACTGGATAATACTAGAACTGGATCACTTTCCAAACTCGAGTGCACTTGAGACTAGAACTCGAGTACTGTATCAAAACTCAAGTTCTTCAGACATTTTCAGATTCTGACTTAACCTCTGAATGAAACTTACAAGAGTGAGGGCGCCAAACTCGAATGCTCTTCACACCAAAACTCGAGTTTTATCCTAGAATTCGAGTGTCTCAAAAAAGTTCAATTTTAGTGCAGCATCAGTGAAACATTTTCATGGGAAGACTTGCTGGACTTGAGTTCTTTTGCCCACAGAACTCGAGTTTTCCTCCAAAACTTGAGTGCATCAGTAATGTTGCAGTAACTTTCTGTAAACTTGTGAAATGCATTTAGCCCATCATTTTCTTACAAATCAATATGTTAACACTTTGTGATCATCAAAACATGGACTCTAACAGTATTAAGCAAGTGACACCAAGTTAAAAGCTTTGGAATTCAATATTGCAATGAGTTCTAGACTCTTTAATGTGAGAGCTTATAAGCTACTTAGTCTCAACTCTAATCTAATAGAGTAGTACTTCCCACATTGAGTAGCCATGTAATTTGAGATAGATCAAGATTTTTTAGGATTTGTGGCTAGAATCAATTGCACTCCTGACCTATATATCTCATAATATAAGTGTTCACATGTACCTTGTATTTCTTCTACAATTAAGCCAAGAAAGAAATGGCTGAGAACATGAATATCCGTATAGGAAAGGCCATAAATGGCAAGCAAACCCTTGAGCTGAGCAGCTCAAGGGTTTGCATGCCCCTTGCTTTGCTCAAAGGTTTACATACCCCAATCATCATTTACTATATGAATATTCATACATTTTTTTCTCCCTCAGCCTTTGCTTTTCAGGGTTAATTCTTGTGTATAGATACAGTTATAGGTCAATAGTTTCATTATCACATATATATGTCAACAGTTGCCATTAATTCTTTCCACAAAGCCTGGAAGGTCTTGATCCATCCCAAATTGCATAGCTACTCGATGTAGAAGGTACTTTTCTATTATATAGAAACAAGTCCAATTAGCTCAGAAGCTCTCACTTGAAGAGTCTCACATCCATATATCACAATTATTATATAATAACCATCATTTATTATAAAAGTTTACGATTCTTATTTAGAAACCATTATTAATGTACTAAATACATAACGGTTGTCTATGTGACACCGTTATTTATTTTTATTAAAAGTAATGGTTCTTATATAAGAACCGTTATATATGTTATTTATAAATAACGGTTGTCAAAATGAGACCGTTATGCATCATGCAATCATTACCATATATATATGTGTGTGTGTGTGTGTGTGTGTGTGTGTGTGTGTGTCTTCAACAATTATAAAATTTATTAATTTTTATTATCTTGTCAAATTTATAATTTTTTATTTTTCATCACGTTTATTAAAACTTATTTATTTTGATTCCTTTTAAATTGGTAAAAAACGATTTTAAATATATTTTATTTTATCATAAAGTATAAATGAAATAAATCTAACTTAATGATTATTTAGTTTATTTAAATTTATAATTTATAATTTATAATTTTTGAACTTTTTTTTGGTAAAACATTTTTAAACGCATTCGGTTTGTTTATATTTCGTAAAAGGATTAATCAAATTTTCAATAAATTTTTTAGATCTACATTAAATAAATTAATTAAACTTATCTCCCAACACAATTACAAATATTAAATAAATATATTTGAAAAATAAAATTATTAAATTATTCATAACAATTTAAACAAAAAATAATTTAGTATCATCAAGGTAAATTAGTAAATAAAATTTATTTTAATAAAAATAATTAATATTTTAGAATGTTCTTTACAGTGTCAAGATTTTGGACTTAAGTATATATTTTTAAAATAAAGGATATGTAATTAAGGCAATATATAAGAGAGATTAGAGTTTTTTACTCAAGTCGAATTAGAGGAGAAAGAGAGTTAAATTTAACTAGTGATACCAAATAAAAAGAAATGGGCTGGGCCTGATGTGCTTTTGTTTTTTAAAAAAAGAAATCAACACAGGTTTACCCCCAGAAAACGCTGATCCAATGAACGGACTCGAAGTGGAGAGAAGACATTATGCAAGACGCTTTAAACAGATAATAATATTGGATTTTATTACTTATTTAATTATCACTTTTTTTCCAGAACTATGTTTTTTTAAGAATTATCCCACAATCGGTAGACGAAGGTAGTAAAAAATTAATCCCTTTTATACGGAAAGAAAATTAAAAAATATCTGGGATAAAGGAAAACAAATTCAAACAACGCACTTATTATCCTCCCTAACCTCCAAAAAATTTGATGACTAGTTCCACCTAAAATTTATTTATTTAAGGTAATTAATTTTAGCCGCCATTACTGGAATCTCCGTAAGATATCATAATCACAGCTGAAAGCATATTATCATCCATTAAAATTAATAATTCAGCTTACCTACTCCATTAAGAAGAGCGTTAAAAATAGGTGGCATTCAATTCCATTAATATAAATTAAATAAAATCTACCTATCATTATAGTTTGATGATGGATTTCAATTTTAAAAATAAAAAAATTAGCTATAATATTATGAGACTTTCAATATCACAAGAATTATCTACATCCTTCAAATTTGTTTAAATTAAGAGCTCACCTATCTACCTAAGATGATTGAGGCTATAATTCCAGAGCCGGCCAAATATTCCACTGCAAACTTAGGGTTTGTTGAATAAACAATGTCGGAGTTTCAATATGTTCCGCCAGAAATCTTGGAGACAATTTTTCAAAGATTACCCATCAAAACTCTGCTCAGATGCATATCAGTCTCCAAAAATTGGAAGTCCCTAATCACTCATCAATCCTTCATACAACAATCCGCCAACAACAGAAAGAACAATTATCTATTTCTTCAATTTAGCTGCGCACAACCTCTTGAGTTCTACTGGGAATGGGAACAAAGGAGCGGGTATAACAAAGTACTTTTCTCAATATATTCTGATAATGAATCCGTTGATCACCTCTTAATTTCAACACTTGGCCTCAGTGCTCATTATTTCAGTGTGATTGGTATTTGTAATGGACTAGTATGTCTCAGTAATTGTTATTTTTCATCACCGCCTAGTTCTGCAACTTTTATACTTGTGAACCCATTTATTAAAAAATATGTGGTCCTTTCCAAGTCCAAGTCTGCTCCTTTATTTGAAACCCCTTCACATGGGGAATGCATATCAGGGTTTGGTTTTGATTCCAAGAACAATGACTTCATAGTTATCAAAGTTTTCCTTTACTATTACAAAACTACCCCATGGGTTGAGGTATACTCCCTTAAGACTGGTAAATGGAGAAGAATCAATAGAACAGATGTTTCATCATGTATTTCTGCGCATGAAATAATAGGAAATCGAGTATTTGTGAATGAAGCCATACATTGGATTATCTGTGTAAACCAATCTGGTGTTGGATATAATAATGTTATATTATCCTTTGATTTTGCTACAAAGACATTCAAAGAATTGATATTGCCAGAGTGTTTGGGTTTTCTACCGTATATACAACTATCTCTTTTGAAAGGAGGCAATTCGCTTGCAGTGGTTCAAATGGAGAGGTCCATATTTAATATATGGGTGATGAAAGAATACGGCAATGTGAATTCATGGAGTATGATATTTTCTTTTAATTCAAGATGTTATGGACATATAGCAAGAGTAATAGCTATGAGGAACAGTGGAGAATTGGTACTAGAACGACGTGACAATGAGGTAATATTTTTGGATCCGAAAAAAGATTTAGTCGAGTGTTCTGGACTTCAAGTGCGTAGTCGCGATAGTTTTGCTGGAGATCTCGGGGAGAGTTTGTTTCTGATAAGTGAAAAAAATAGTACTTCACTTATTGGCAATATCGTCAACAAGGCAGAGTCGGGAATTTATTTGAAAAAAGATAGTTGAATTTCAGAATAACTGCCTTTTGCTTTGGACAATGTCACAATGTGATCTCTAATGAGTTTCCAGTTCCACATCAAGCAATTTTTTACTTATTGCATTTGAGCAATTTTTTCTTTGGTTTTTGTGTATATGTCTCAGACAATATTTCTTCCTTTTCAAACTCCGATGCCCCTACTTTATAAAGGGGTTTATTATTGTTAGGTTATTAATTTGAGTAGCACATACTTTTACTTTTGTGGTTCCCTTATCAAATGTCATTTTTCTCATTATATGCTAATATAAAAAAAATTTATAAATTGCAGGTATTATGCTTTTTTCTAATTATTCATTGTCCTAAATTGACTTGAAGAATATGATTGTAGATTAACCAATAAATTGTTGATTGAGGTGGTAAGCGGCCTCTCCTCCAAAAAGAGGATAACACAAGTTCAAATTTCGGGACACATACTTGTTGGGAAAGGCAAAAACCCTGTGCCCTCTAAATCTCGAAAGGGAAAACCTTTATCCATATACAAAAAATGATTGTGGATTATTGGTTAACTATTTTGTGTTCAATAAATATATTCAAAGATTTGGTTATCGATAGAACTTAATGTCACACTTTCACACTTTCTAGTGTTTCATTATGCTTTTAACGTATATGATAAAGAATTGTATATTGTGGGTGTTAGAATTTGAAGGATTATAGTTGAGAGGAAACAAGAGCCTTTGAATATTATTGAATTTTTAATACTTAATTCTTAGTACAAGTAATTGAGCAAGACCTTTATATAGGCAAACCTAGACTAATCTAATATAATCTAACCTAAATAAATCTAATCAAATAATAATATCAACATAAGATATATAATATCTCAATATGAGAATATATCAAATATTAATATAAGATATAATAATATCTCAACAACCCCTTCAAACTTAATATCACATTGAGGTTGTCTACTAAAGCTGGAAACGACAATAGGAAGGAGCAACTACGACAGCAGGTGGACTAAAGCTAACATCTTGGAGTAAGCGTCAATCTAGACGGAACATAAATGATGTCGAGCTGATCTAGGAGGAACTAGATAATCTTTGGATTTGGGCAGAATGAGACGGTCTAAAGATCTTACGGAACTATATAGCTAAAAGATCTAGGATAGAACCATATCTATGGGTCTGGGTAGAGCTCTAGGATGAAACTAGACACTCTCCAGGGTATAGATTTGGGATGGAACCAGATAGTTTGAAAAGGAAAGAACATGTGTGTAGCGGCATCCACTACGTACACATGGGACAAAGGAAGGTGACCGGAGTCAGGAACCACTAGAAAAAACAATGAATTTCTGATGGAATTTGCCAAACAAAATTTTTCCGTGGCAAATTCCATTAGAAATTTGTTTGAAATTATGTCAAAAAATTTTCCGACAGAAATATATTTTGCCATGGAAAAATTCTGAAGGAAATTAGCCATAGAATTATTCCGTGGCTAATTTGCTACGGAATAATTTCGTCGGAAACATTAAAAAATTATTATTTTTTAGATAAATTTAATTATTAAAAAAAATATTATTTTTCAATATATATAAATATATATAAATTAATTTTAATTAAAAATTAATTTTAAATTCAGAAATTATACAAAAGAAGTCATATGAAAATTTATTTAAGATGTGAAATTTGTTAATCTGAAATTAATTTATATTAAAAAATAATAAGACTAGATAAATTATTTTTTTATTTTTATTAAATTATATATATTTTTTAAAATAATATAAATTTATGTATAATAAATATATATATATATATATATATATATATATATATATATTTATATTTATAAATAATTGATTACGTATAATAAGATTATATATATATATATAATTGTTCAATAATAAAACATCAAAGCATTACAAACAAACTAGTAAGGTATCATGCACTCATAGGGAAGGTCCTGGGTTCGAACCACCAACACTACTACAGGTTAAAGATATTATTACCCCAATAGATGTCCCTTTTTCAAAAAGGGAGGTCAAAACATAGGGGCGATGACAATTTTGTAAATAAAGCAATGAAATCAACACATTAGGCATCCAAAATTTAAATTGGGACGCCTAAAGTATAGTTTAGATGTCCCAAATTGAATTTGGGACGCCTAAAAATTACCTAGGCACCAAAAATTGAAAATTAAAGAAATTTGACTTACTTTAGGCATCTCAAATTAGATTTGGGACGCCTAAAGGTGTTCCCTTGCCTTTTCAGACACGTCCTGCCCCCTTCCCTCTCTTTACTCTTTTCTACCAACTCTCGTCACTTCATTATTTTGTTTTTTTCTTCATTATTCCCATTATTTCACTTTACTCTTCCTTCTCTTACGCATGCACCCCCTCAAGATGCAAATCTTGGTAATATTCTGAACCATTTATGAACATCACAACAAATATGATTAAAACGTTTACAACTCCTACATAAATAAGTACCTGTGCTGCAGCTACAAATTTGGGAGTTTGACAAAAATATAGAATAAATATATACAAACAAGAACCAGTCCCAACGAAAAGGTAGAAAAGATTGGGTTGGTAAATAATACCACTCCTGGACTTCTTAACACAAGACCTTATCCCAGAAAGATTAAAAGAAAAAATCAACACTTTCCACCTCCTTCCTTCATTGTCGACGCAAAACAAGCCCAGGTGACTAACATTAGGTGTCCCAAAACTATTTTGGGATACCTAAACCCAGACTTTAGGCATCCTAAATGAGATTTGGGATGCCTTATATGTCAAAACTTCTGACATGCGCCTTCCCCTTCCACTTGCTTTTTTCCACTCTTTCCTCATTCCCTTTTCCCACACCAACACTACTCTCGTGACTATTTTTTTCATTCATTCTCTTCTCTTTTCCCATCCGTGACTTCTCTTCTTTTTTTCTTCATTCCTTTTCTTCTCTTTTCCCGTGAGCCTTCGTCTTCTCTCTTCTTCCTCCTCCTTTCTCCATTGTCGGCATTACACACCTTCTTGCTCTCCACCCCCTCCAGCGTTCACACACCTCCTCCACCTTCTTATTCTCCACCCCTCCGGCATTCACACACCTCCTCCAACTTGTTGCTTTCCCTCCAACATCAGGCGTACCTCCTCCAATGTCTTCTCTCCACCTTGGTTAGGCACATAGACACCGTGGAGCTTTGATACATCTTCTCTACCATGCATATATCTTCTCTCCTCCAACGTCAGCTGCCCTGTCCCTCCTTTCATCAGGTTTGTTTTCTTTTTTTTTTTTAAATATAAATTGTCATGATGAAGAATTAAGTTAAACTTACAATGTGAAATTATTATAATACTTTCAATTTATGTATATGATTCTAGTTTCTGGAGTGATTTTCTGTTTTGATTGGTTCTTTTTTTTTTGTTGCCAAAATCATAAACTCATTGTTAGTGGTTATGCTGGACTAATAATGTCTTTGTTTTATACGTTTGGAGATTGGAAATTGGGGGAAATACATATGTATATTATAAATAAACAGAGCTTTTGATGATTGATTTCAATGAAATGAAACAGAGTAATTTTTTTCCTTCTGTGCGTAGAGGGGGGCTATTTGGGTTTTTTAATTATCAATATAAATATAAATAAATTTATTTATCTCATTGCATTCATAATTACATATGTATTCCCCTAATTATCAATATAAATATAAAAAAATTTATAATTATCTCATTTCATCCATAATTATCTCATTTTATTTTAGATTATATTAGTATGATTATTAGTGTAGTTTCCTCAATATATAAAAAAAGTAGAATGATTATTTGAGAACTAGTGAAAAATATGAGAAAGGGGTGGAAGAGTTTATTGAATTTGCCAGAAAGAATGCTCTAGCAAAAATGTGAAGTATTTTTGTCCTTATGTCAATTGTTTAAATGAGAGTCGACAGATGTTGATATCATAAAGGATCACCTACTTTGTGATGGAATAAATCTGTGATACAAAAGGTGGATATGGCATGGTGAGGAAGTAACGGATTGTCTGTCGCATAAGAAGGAAGATGTGGATGTCATAGATGAAGATATAATGGAGAAAATGATTCACGATGTTGAGGTAGAATCGTTTGCACAATCACTGGAGTATGACAGCCTGCGGAGTGATACAGAGACACCGTTGTACCCTGGGAGTAAGTACACGCGGCTAACAAGAACATTGCATTTGGTTAACTTAAAGGCAACTTGTGGGTGGACCGATAGTAGTTTCACATTGTTGCTTGAATTATTATGTGATATGTTTCCAGACGATAATGTACTTTCAAATCGTATGTATGAGGCCAAGAAAATCCTATCTAATATGGGTATGGAGTATAAAAAGATATACTCTTGCCCTAATGATTGCGTATTATACAGAAAGGAGTATGAAGGTTTGAGTGAGTGCCCTAAGTGTCAAACTTCACGATACAAAGTGAAGAAAGATGGGACAACTAAAAGGCAACCTTTAAAGATTTTGTGGTATCTTCCAATAATACCACGTTTTAAATGGTTGTTTGCAAATGCAAAAAAAGTGAAGAAGTTGAGATTGTCACTATGATGAGAGAATATCTGATGGAAAATATCTTCGGCACCCAACTGACTTTCCACAATGGAAGAAAATAGATGAAACGTTCCCTTGATTTGCCAGCGAGCTGAGAAACCTTTGGCTTGGGCTTTGTACAGACAGCATAAATCTGTATGGAACTCTTACTAGCACACATAGTGCATAGTCGATTCTCCTTGTAATATACAACTTGCCTTTCTGGCTATGTATGAAACACAAGTATATAATGCTTTCTATGATGATTTTGGGACCAAAACAGCCAGGAAATGATATTGATGTCTACTTGGTGCCTTTGATTGAGGACTTGAAGAAGATGTGGGAGGAAGGCGTAGATGTGTTTGATGCTTATGTGAAGGAGTCCTTCAAGCTACATGCAATGATTTTCACAACGATAAACAACTTCCTTGCGTATGGAACTTGTTAGGGTACAATGTAAAGGGGCATAAAGCATGCCCTATATGTGAAGCAGACACATACTTCTATCAACTTAAGCATGGAAGACAAACTGTCTACATTGGCCACAGGAGGTTTCTTCATCGGTTCCACCCATATCATAGGCTAAGAAAGAGTTTTAACGGCTTATTGGAGCATGGAATGGCTCCAAAGGCATTAATTAGAGAAGAAGTTTATAGTCGAGTGGAACATATCAATGTAACCTTTGGCATAAATCAGAGGACTGCGGGTGAGAAGAACATATGGAAGAAGAGATCCATTTTCTTTGATCTTCCATATTGGCGTTGGCTTGACGTGAGACACAATATTGATGTGATGCATGTGGAGAAGAATGTTTGTGATAGCCTTGTTAGTACACTTTTGCATATACCAGAGAAGATTAAGGATGAGATTAGTGTGAGATTAGACCTTGTTGATATGGGAATAGGAGAACGGCTATATCCATAACTAAGAGATGATGGTAGGAGTGCATACATGGAGCCAGCAGCTCATACACTATCAAAAGTAAAGAAAAGAAGTTTGTGTGGGTGTTTGCATGAAATTAAGGTGCCGCAAGGGTATTCCTCTAATGTGAGAAAATGTGTCTCAATGGACGATTTAAAGTTTAGTGGTAATAAAGTTCCATGATTATCATGTGTTGATGCAACAACTATTATCGATAGCTATTAGAGGCATAATAAAAGATGACATGTGAACCATTGTAACAAGATTTTGCGTTTTCTTTAATGCTATCTGTAACAAAGTCATTGGCACTGAAAAGTTGGATGAACTGGAAAATTAGGGTTATATTATTTTTTCAAAACTAGAGATGCATTTTCCTCCTTCATTTTTTGATATAATGGTGCATTTGATAGTTCATTTGGTAAGGGAGGTAAGGCTTTGCGATCCAGTTTACTTGAGGTGGATGTAACTTTTCGAGTGATACATGAAGATCTTAAAAGGTTATTATGAAAATCCTTATCGACTAGAAGCCTCAATAGTAGAAAGATATGTAGTTGAAGAGGCTATGGAGTTTTGCAAAGATTATATGTCAGGGAAGAAGGAACAATCTCGGCATGAAGAGGGCAGAAGCAAGGGACCACGAGGACTGAAAGTAAAGAATGTTCATCGTGAGGAGGTGTTGCAAGCACACTTGTATATCCTGAATAATATGAAAGAAGTTCAACCTTACATAGATGAACACAGAAAGCTTTGAAGTACAAGAATCCAAGGAAGAATGACATGCAGATTGCTATTAAGAAAAACAAGAAATTCATAGAGTGGTTTGAGGAAGAGGTTTCACACGAGACCGGTTCGTCTGAGACAATCGAGTGGCTAGCTTGGGGGCCTTCGTTTCAGGTCATTACTTGGACCGGTTATGATATAAACTGCTATTCTTTCTATACAAAAGAGCAAGATGATAAAAGTACCATGCAAAATAGTGGGGTGATGGTAGAAGCTGAAGCCATGCACTTTTCTAGTTCGAAAGACAAAAACCCCATATTAGTGTCCATGGCCTATTATGGAGTTATAGAAGAAATATGGGAGATTACATACAACAAGTTCAAAGTTGCTTCATTCAAATGTAAGTGGGTTAGCAATAATGCTGTGGTAATAGATAAACAATTTTCATTTGTCTCAGTCAATCTTTGAATAGTTGGCTTTAGAGATGAGCCCTTCATTCTAGCAAGCCAGGCGAAACAAGTGTTTTATGTTATAGATCCTGCGAGTAACAAAATGTCCATTGTACTTAAAAGTAAAAAACAGAAGTATGGTGATCCGACCTTCAACCTTGACGACACACCACCTTTCACAACAACTCCACCTAGAACAAATGAAGTAGAATTGGTAAATGATGAAAAATATGCTGTAAGAAATGATCATGGTGAAGGAATATGGGAAACAATATAGAGTAAGACCTTAACTTATAAAATAGAACTGTGTGCTTTTTTTGTTTTACTCCTGCTTAGTTCATTTTATTTTTATTGCAATTTATTTATGTATTTGAAGATGCTTTTTGTGTTAATAGGAATATGGACAACTCTAGTGACTCATCACAAAGTATTGGGGATGACGAAAGGCTTAAAGATGATAGAAGCCCTAGAGATGATGAAAGGCCTAGAGATGAACCCATTGCAAAAAGTGTTAGAGGCTGTATAAAGATGGGAGCATTAGTTGCACGTCATCAACATCAATAAGAGAGGCTACATGTGGACTTCGATGCCAATCTGAATCCAGTTGGTCCAGAGGAAGACCATTTCATTAGCTACTTAGGGTATTTGGGTCGAACCAAAATATGCATTACCTACAATAATTGGAGATTGGTTCCCCCAAAAATAAAAGACATGATCTGGCAAACACTTCTAGTTTGTGCATTTTTATATATCTATGATAATTGTAGCTTTATTCCTATTGCTTCAAATGTAATTCTTTTATGTTTTACCTTGCAGCAAACATATGATGTCCCAGACACCGAGGAGATGTACAAGCACTAGATGGGGGAGGTTCGTCTACGCTGGAAAGGTTTCAAGAACAAGCTAACAACGAGGTACATTCGAGGGGCCCTTAGGGGTCAGGATCTATGTAAGCACTATTCGTATTTGTCTCTAGAGGACTGGAGGTTGTTTGTGGCATCACAATAAGATCCTCAATTTTTGGTAAGATTTCTGTTATAATGATATAGAGCTTTTGATTTTAATATGCTTGATATCATTGATTTGTTTTTTTTTCATTCATAGGAATTAAGTGCAACAAATGCACAGAAGCAAGCAGAAAATAAATATCAGCATTACATGTCTCGTGGTGGTTATCGGAAGCTTGAGCGACAAATGATGCAGGAAGAGTTAGAGAAAATGAAGGAAGCCACCAGCTCATATCCTAGCACTGTTATCTAGGCTCTGGCACCTCCTCCATGTCACAAAAAATGGAAAGCAGGGAGGATAAAGGGTGAGAAGTACATAAATCCCACTGTTGCTGACGTTGCTGCGAGGATTGTAAATAGTTATACCATAAGTACCTAATTTTTTTCTTATCGAAAATGGTTTTAATACATTTATGATAAACTGTATGCTACAGGATGAACTGGAAGATCATAGTAGCCAAGGTTCGTTCAATCCAAGTAGATAGATGGACATCTTGTCAATGGCTATTGGGAAGGTAGATGACCCTGGTTGAGTTCGAGGAGAGACACGGGGAGTTAGTGCCGCGAGGTATTTTGGATGAGACTCACATTATTCATCACAAGTTGAACCTAGTAGGGACCTTATAGCCAAGATTCAAGAGGAAGTCGAATGGGAGCTTGAGGACAAACTTCGTGACAAGCTCTGACAAGAGCTATTGACAGAACTTTAACTTGAAATAACAAAGATGTTCGAATCGCATAGGGCAAGGGACGAGCGTAGAACTCAGGAATCC
Organism: Inga laurina; assembly: GCA_963855925.1. Taxonomy (NCBI): domain Eukaryota; kingdom Viridiplantae; phylum Streptophyta; class Magnoliopsida; order Fabales; family Fabaceae; genus Inga; species Inga laurina. The sequence goes on from OY979710.1 coordinate 13,064,959, forward strand.
CTAGCCTTCACTAGTACCAAAAGAAGTTACAACCCTCTGGAGGAACCACTTAGCGACCTTTCTTCCACTCCAGTGTCGGGACACCCTTCTACCCTCTATTTGGAAGTACCACTTTGCGTGTTGTTGCCAATGCTCTCGTTCACACACGTGGTACCACCCACCTTCATTAGCAAATTCTGTGGCATTTACGTAGGGTGAATGTGACGTGTGTTAGAGAGGGGGAAGGTACAGTTATCCCTGTTCCTGATGCATAGGTTGCCATGTTAGGTCAGGCGATAGGATCTTTCATCCTTTAGCCTTACAATCTTATTGGTTCAGAGGCAACAACTCCAATGGTAGGCACACCTTACTATTACTAAAGATCTATTAGTATCCTAATAACAATTTGCTTTTTTATGTTCTGAAAGGATGACGAAGATGCAGGGAAATGGCCCTTATTAGCATTGCTGCAACAGATCTACAAAGGCATTCGCCAAGTTGACTTGAAAATGCCTAAAGGGATTATGAGCCTTACATTGGAGTATCCTTACACAATTAATAATAAAGATCTCAAGGAGTTTATTAGGTTGGAGGAGATAGATGCAGGATGGGTGAAATTTGCAATCCGGTAAGTTTTTTTTTTCAATTTTCCCGTATAATTCATGTAGTGGTTTTTTGATTTCATACATTCAATAATTCATTCCTTATTTTAATTCTATTATAGTATCTTCCACTACCTTTGCAAAGACATGATTGTATGGATTCTTATGTCCTACAAATACAATAGGGGATAGAATACTGTGGCGACAAGGACTTACTATGTAGGTTACGCAATAGGAGAGACCAAACTTCGTTGTTATTTAGCACCCATTATTCAAGGGTATGTATTTTCATTTTGTCTATTTAAGATGTTTAATAAATATTTGCCTTGTCATCTAACTTCATTTTAATCTGTACATGTTGTTATAGTTACCACTGGAGTTTGTGTGTTATATTTCTCGCCGTAACGTAGTCTATTGGTTTCATTCCTTGCGTAAAAGGCCAGACAAAGATACAAAATCCCTTTTTGACACATAAGTTATCTTGTTTGTATTTTATTGACTCTTAAAAAAATGAATAGTTCTATTTTCTATTATTTTTTATTTTCATGACATTGCGACTCAAACATATAGAGTCCTAGGCGGGTCATTCAAGGGTAAAGTTGTTAGATACCCAAAGTGGTATTTCCCGAAAGTAAGTAGTTTTGATTCTTTCATTGACAGTCATTTCATATATACCTTTATTGATTTTAACAACCAATTGGCTTTGATTTAAAGTGCCCTTGACAACCTGGCAACACTAAATGCGGATATTATGTTATACTTTATATGTATAACATCATTCAAAGTGGAATGATTAGCAATTTTGAACAAGTAATCGCTTCTTCATTCTCAAATGATAATATTTTTGGTGTTGTAATTGAAATGCTAATTAATTCATTTACTTTATTCATTTCATCAAAGCTTATTTTCTAATTTTCAGATTTTTGATAATAAAGATGTCTACCTACATGAAGACATTAATTTGATCAGAAACCTTTTGGTTGGACATCTTCTTCAACATATAACTCAGTAAACTTTTTATTTATATTAGTTAGTAGTTGTGTGATGACAGTATTTTGACACATTCTGGTTGTTACTGTACATATATATAGTAAAGATTGCAGTGTTGGATGTCCTTACCAGTTTCTAACGGATATTGTGGTTTATAAATCCATCTTCTATTTTGTTTCTACAGTTTGAATTTGTTGGGTAATGAAGAATATAAATAATCATTTTGAAAAAAAAATAAAACTTTTTAACGTCCCAAAATGAGAAAGGGGACGTCTAAAGTTCCTTCTGCAAGGGGACTTTAGACGTCCTAATTCTCAATTTGGGATGTCTAAAGTCCTACTTTAGGCGTCCCAATTTTTTCGGATGTCTTTTCTAAAATATACTACGCCCCCCACATAGATGTCCCCCTATTTTTGGACATTAAAAGTGACAAAATAGGGACATTAAAAGCCCCTTCTGTAGTAGTGCAAGAGGCTAATAAGAGTTGCATTTTCAGGAAATATGGAGCGAGATAGCGACACGTTAGAAATTCTGTGGCAAATTCTGTTAGAAATTCAATATTTTTTTTTGTAGTGAACTTCTTCATAGGTCAAGATGACTGAGAGAGAGACCAAAAACAACTAGATAGTAGATCTGCCACTACAAGCGAGAAGAAATTGACGTTCTCCATGCTTCATATTCTTCTTCTTCTTTGGCTTATTTCTCTTCTTCTTCCTCCTCCTTCTTCATGAGATATGACTAATCTCAACATTCAAGGAGGTATAATAACTTAAAACTAAATAGTAGATCAGCCACTACGGGCGAGAAGGAATGGACATTTTCCATTCTTCTTTTTCTTTTTCATTGGCTCTGATACCATATTAGAATTTGAAGGATTATAGTAGAGAGGAGACAAGGGCCTCTGAATGTTATTGAATATTTAATACTTAATCCTTAGTACAAGCAATTGAGCAAAAGGTTTTATATAGTCAAACCTAGACTAATCCTAGAATCTAATCTAATTTAACCTAAATAAATTTAATCAAATAATAATATCAACATAAGGTATATAATATCTCAACATGAGAATATATCAAATATTAATATAAGATATAATAATATCTTAACTATAAGAATTTTGGGAGTACCTGGAATCCGATAGACTCGCTGAAGTACCCATACGAAACTAGAGCACCGATACGGACCCCGATTACGTTACACAGCAAATACACCAAAGAGAGGAAGAGAAGAGAACATTTTTATAAGAAAATCTTTTAGAGGGAGAATTTTGTATTATATCATCATTAGCCTTCTCCCTTAATCCCACACCTTATATATATAGTGTACATATGGTTACATAGGAATAGATGTAACCTTTAAACCATAAAGGGTATCACTCTTTATAACCCGTGTCTCTCCATGAAGCCCCTCTTGAATTGAGCTTAGGCCCTAATCCGCCAAGGGTGGACTAGTATATTCCAACTTCTCTCACTCACACTTGGTGGATTAGATGTTATGGGTCAAGTCTCTTTCTCTTACTTCTTTCATACTAGGTGTTTTGCAGTGACCGTGTGGGCATTACGTCTCCATTTGGGCGCTTTGTACTAGAAATCCCTTTTTACAGAGATCAGTACAAGACAACCCTGTAGTGCAGCTTGATATTGATATAATGCTCGAATGTCCTAGATTTACCAATATACACTTTACTCATGGCCAATCTAATCCCTTTTGAGTTAGTATAAAACTCAGATTGCCTTTCTTATATACATAGTGTCTACACTTATAAAACTACAAAATAATATCATAAGTGACCGGTCTTAGACACCAACATAGGTGTGTATATTTCAGGTAATAATCTTTCTTTCTCCCATATATCACTTTTATATGTATCAACCACTTTCCTAACATAATGCCTTTAGATCGCATCAATCATGATCATAGGACAAAATGCTAAAATAGCAGACGTTGAAACATATTTCCATGATAATGTCAAAGTGAAAGGACATCAATAAAGGGTCAACCTTTCTGGGACTCACACAGCAATAAAGCAAGGATCTATTCACTTGCTTCCTATTTGCAGTTCTTTAGCACATGTGTTATGAATCACATGCTACGGTATTACTCTTATACTTTAGAGCGTATGTTGTTTGATTTTATTATTAACACCATACAGATTTAAGTCTGAACACTCCCAGTATCTAAACCCAAATTCCTCAACTCCACTCATATTACATGACGTCAATTTTAAAGAATTTGTTGTTTGACAACAGGTATCATGGATGTGGGTTTCCATGATTTGATCCATATTTTAACAATCAAGGATCTCATCTTGACTTACTGTACTTTGAGTCGATGCGACATAGTTTATGTTTCTTCTCTACTATATTAGCACTCTTGCTACTTTATTGGTGAACACAATTGTCTCGCCTTTGCACACTCCTCCTGAATGTCAAAGGCGGTCACTTGTGTGAGAAAGATGACCTTACCAACCTATACGACCTACTAGATATTGTATACTTACACACACATTAAAAGCCAAAATAAAGTATCATTAATTGATACTATATGTATGCCAAAGAACTTAACATGTTTCTCATAAATGCCTTTGGTTATTAGGCTTAGTTAGGGGATGTTGCATATGAATACGTTGTTCAATAATAACTTTATGCATTATGACATCTCTCATATAGCTATACCTTTGCATTTAGTCTATCTATTATGCTTATGGTCTTTTATTTAGGCAATAGCTACGTGTACTTACAATACTTTGACACTAGATTTGAATTCTCCTTTTCAAAATCTCTCATGTTCAATGAACATTACCAGCCATATAGTCTCTTATACTACCACAACACATATTTTAAACGTGCATAATCAATGTACTATACAAGTATTTCAGGACCCTCTTGTGAAACCATCTAATGTCTCTCACAATGATTAGACTAGTATCGAATAATAAGTCCTACCATGAGTATATATCTGGTCTTGTATATATCATTGCATACATCACACTGCTAAAAGCATCTATATGGATATTCTTTTCCATTATCTTCTTGGTTGGTTCAATCAGGGAAATTTATCAAGACTCAAACTCACTCCTAAAGTCACTAGGGTAACCATGGGATTGCATTCACTTATTTTGAACCACTTAATAATCTTCTTAATGCAATTCTCTTGTAAAAGAGAGGAGTCTTCTTAAGCTATTTCTTTGAACCTCAAATCCAACAGCTTTACCCATAAACTTTTTTTTTCAAAAATTTACTAGCATTATTCTTTAATAGGAACTACCAAATTCAAACCATATATGGCCAATAGTATATAATCACAAATTATTTACCAATGGTTCTCTTCAACCATTTGAAAAACACATTGGGTTACCTCTCTTTCAAAGCATTAAACATCACTATCTGGATGATTGAATCAATCCATAAAAAGACTTATGCAAAAACATATAAAGTCACCACTATGTTAAACTTCAAATACTACTTTTAGTGAAATCTAATAGTCAATGCATATTGATTTCTTCATCCAGATCATCACTTAAAGTTTATGTTTTACATCCACATGATGTAAATTTAAATTCAAATAGTTAACTATTGCCATATTAAAACTAATTTAAATTCACAACAAGTAAGAAAAAATACCTTCCTGTTATGCATACCCTTCTGTAACAAGTCTTGTGCATATCAATTGATTTACCTACTTTTTTCCTAAACGTATAGAACTCACTAGTTCTCAATAGCCCTTTTTACTTGGTAGTAGATCAATTGATTCTTAACTTGATTCTTTCTCAAAGAATTCACTTCTCTTTCCATTGCTTTCTTCCATTCTCCCTTGTCATAACCTCTTGTACAGAATGTGACTCATCATCCTACTTTAGAATAACCATGAATATTTTTCTCATTTATCCCTTTTCTCATGAGCTTTTTGTATTTCATATTTATTTTGTTTGGTCTCTTTATTGACCATTCTAAGCTCCCACTCTCAAAAACAATTGAGGATAATTGGCATGTTTTGTACTGCCTTGTCCTTACTTCTTGTAAAGAGATGCAATGTGATTAGTTTCACCCTTAATTGAAAACTAATTCACAACAAGTGTGGTACCTTTCAATTTTTTTTCATAATTCTATCATCATTTTACTCTTAAAAAAGTAACCCTTATAAGCTTCCATTTACAACCACTATGGGTATTTGCAACCGACCCTTATGGTCTATGAAAACTCAAATTTGATTTTTATTTAGTCCAACACTTATAAGGTATGATAGTGACTACTTTAGAGGGTACATGGTTAAAATCAAGCCCACATAACTTGATGAAACCAAGAATGTGTGCATGTGTACTAATCCACCAAAAGTAGACTAGATAATACTCTCCCACTCACATTTGGTGGGTTAGCATGAGCCATAATATATTTAACCATATCTAATAGCATTCCAGTATGCCTTTATAAACTCCTTTTTGGTGATGGAGTTCCTCATATAGTTATCTATTTATTTATCCTTTTATTTCTATAGAGCTAACTAAAACTAGTCAAATACATGCTCATTCTTTTGAACAGTTTATAAGACCTTTAAAATTCCCGTCCCATTGATTCTCGAACTTCATTCACATATTGTCTAAAGCAACAATCTTCAGACTTTTGTCAAATTAAGTAATAATATAAGAAATCATCATCAAAGGATATACATTTTATATTACCTATATACATATACATATATATATAATTCGTCCACCCTAATTAAACATTATCTCATGTTGGGCCATTCTTGTGTGCGACCCTGTAGGCCCATATGAAGTTGGAAGCAGGCTAATAACTGTATTAACCCACAAGTTGCAAGCGGCCTCTAGCAAGACATCACAACTACCCAATTCATATGAGGATCGTTAACACGATGCAACCTGTCACACAACCATGTCACGTCCTTTTTGTCACACGATATATTGGTCAAGGATGAGGCATGGATAATGTCATCTTCTTATTCCTGACTATTACTTTCTCGATTCCTGAGTAGTCTGACAATAGGAGTGGAAACTTCTTTCCATTGTAGTATGACCATACATTTCTTAGACTTGCTTATCGAGGGGCCTAGTAATATCTCTCTACTAATATGAGGGATAAATTCCATCTTGATCATTCATATTCCTCTGCATGAAAAACCACCAAGCCCGATTGTAGCCTTTATCATCACTCGGTCAAAGGTTACTTTTGACTAGTTCAAAGCATAGCAACTTCCATGTAGGAATTCATGATAACCTTAGGTCAAAGGGCATTGTGACGTGGTTATACATGAGAAAAGCTTATGACTTGATCCATGTAGCTTTCTCATAGTGGGCCAATAACTGTATTAACCCACAAGTCGCAAGCGGCCTCTAGTAAGACATCATGACTACCCAATTCATATGAGGATCGTTAACACGATGCAGCCTGTCATACAACTATGTCACGTCCCTTTTGTCACACGATATATTGGTCAAGGATGAGGCATGGATAATGTCATCCTCTTATTCCTGACTATTACTTTCTCGATTCCTGAGTAGTCTGACAATAGAAATGGAAACTCCTTTCCATTATAGTATGGCTATACATTTCTCAAACTTACTCATCAAGGGACCTAGTAATATCTCTCTACTAATGTGAGAGACAAATTCCATCTTGATCATTCATATTCCTCTGCATAAAAAACCACCAAGCCCGATTGTAGCCTTTATCATCACTCGGTCAAAGGTTACTTTTGACTAGTTCAAAGCATAGCAACTTCCATGTAGGAATTCATGATAACCTTAGGTCAAAGGGCATTGTGACGTGGTTATACATGAGAAAAGCTTATGACTTGATCCATGTAGCTTTCTCATAGTGGGTCGGTCCAACACCTTATACTCTTACAAGTGCTTAAGACTTTGATTCCTATCTCCATATCTTATCAAAGTCATACTGTTCTTGTTTCATCTCTGCTCCCACATAGATGACCGACCAGGGACATTTTAGGACAATCTTTATGAATTATCCAAGGATACAATTATCACAGTTAACATGTAAATAATATGATAATAGAATGGAGAAATTTCACTAAATTAATAATGTTAAAAGTACAATGATTGGCCCTTTGGACACAATTTCCAACATCCTCCCACTTGCCCTAGGTACAATCATTAATTTTCCTAATTCCCATTATCCTAACATGATGCTCATGCTTTGCTTGTGCAAGCGGCTTAGTAAGAGGATCAGCAACATTATCTTCTCCTGCTACTTTGCATTTCTTTATATCACCTCTATCATTGATTTCTCTAATAAGATGAAATCGCCTGAGTATATGCTTGGTCCTTTGATGTGACCTAGGCTCTTTGGCCTGTGCAATAGCACCGCTATTGTCACAGAACAAATCTAATAGATTTGAGATGGTAGGCACCACCCCTAGTTTAGTAATGAACTTTCTGATCCAAATGGCTTCTTTAGCTGCATTTCATACTGTTATATACTCAGCTTCTGTTGCAGAATCTGCTACAGTGCTCTGCTTGGAGCTCTTTCAGGTTACTGCTCCACCATTCAGGAGGAATACATATCCAGATTGCGATTTAATGTCGTCTTGGTTAGTTAGGAAACTTGCATCTGTGTAACAGGTTACGCAGAGCTCATCATCCAATCCAGCATAGACCAAAAATAAGTCCTTAGTTCTTCTTAAGTACTTTAGGATATTCTTGACGGCAGTCCAATGACCCTCACCAGGATCTTGTTGGTATCTGCTGGTCATACTTAAGGCAAATGCGACATCCGGTCGAGTATATAACATGGCATACATGATGGATCCAATGGCCGAAGCATATGGAACTTTACTCATGCGATCTCGCTGATCAGGTGTACTAGGACACAGATCCTTGCTAAGATGGAGCCATGAGACATGGGCATGTAACCCCTTTTTGAATCCTGCATACTGAACATATGTAGTATCTTGTCTATGTATGTGCTCTGACTTAGGCCTATTAGTCTTTTGGATCTATCCCTATAGATCCTAATCCCTAGAATATATGTGGCTTCACCTAAGTCTTTCATTGAAAAGGACTTTCCTAACCAAGACTTGGCACTCTATAAGGTAGGAATATCATTCCCAATGAGTAGGATGTTATCTACATAAAGCACTAGAAATACAACTATGCTCCCACTAACCTTCTTGTAAACACAAGGTTCATCGATGTTTTGAATCCAAACTCTTTGACCACTTCATCAAAATGATGATTTGAGCTCTGAGATGCTGGCTTCAATCCATAAATGGATCTTTGAAGCTTGCAAATTTTATCAGAGTTCTCTGGACGCACAAAACCTTCAGGTTCTGTCATGTACACATCCTCAAGCAGCTTTCCATTAAGGAAGGCTGTTTTGACATCCATCTGCCATATTTCATGGTCATAATATGCTGTAATGGCAAGAAGGATTCTGATTGATTTGGCCATTGCAACTGGGGAAAATGTTTCATTATAGTCTACACCATAAGTTTGAGTGAATCCTTTTGCAACCAGTCGCGCCTTGAAGACAATTACATTGCCATCCATGTCAGTTTTCTCCTTGAAAACCCATTTGCACCCGATGGTTTTTACACCTTCAGGTGGATCGACTAAGGTCCATACCTGATTGTCGTACATGGATTGCATTTCAGACTTCATGGCATTTAGCCATTTCTCAGAGTTTGGTCCCACTGTGGCTTCTCGATAGGTGGTGGGCTCATTTTGCTCAAAGAGCAACACATCACAGCCTTCAATAATCAGAAATCCATCTGAGGCTGATGCCATGTCCTATCAAATCTTCATGGACCTTTTGTTACTTAAGGAGGCTTCACAACTTGTTGTGAGTCTTTGCTAATTTCCATCTGTGATTCTGTACTATCTTGTGACTCTCGAATTTCTTTGAGATGTACCTCACTCCCACTGGTTGTTTTAGAGACAAACTCTCTTCCTAGAAACTTACCATTTCGAATAACAAACACTTTGTTATCGGTGGGATTGTAGACATAGTATCCTTTCGTTTGTTTAGGATACCCCACGAAAAGGCACTTTATGGATCTGGGCGCTAATTTATTAGAGGCTTGTTACTTAACATATACCTCTCATCCCCAGATCTTGAGAAAAGACAAACTTGGTTTCTTTTCAGTCCATATCTCATATGGTGTCTTTTCAATTGCCTTGGATGGAACACAATTTAGTGCGAACATAGCTGTCTCTAGGGCATGTCCCCAAAAGGACGGTAGAAGATCTGTTTGACTCATCATAGATCGAACCATATCTAATAGTGTTCGATTCCTTTGTTCAGAAACGTCATTCCATTTGTGGTGTTCCTTGAGGAGTCAATTGTGAGATTGTCCCACAACTCCTAAGATGGTCAATGAATTCTTGGCTCAAATATTCACCACCTCGATCAGATTGAAGTGCTTTAATTGTTTTACCAAGTTGGTTTTGTACTTATTTTGAAATATTTTGAACATTTCAAAAGATTCAGATTTATGTTTCATTAGATAGATATAGCCATATCTACTAAAGTCATCTATAAATGTATTGAAGTAGACATAACCTCCTCTGGCAACTGTGTTTAATAGTCCACATACATCTGTATGTATGAGGCCCAATAATTCAGTGGCCCTCTCACTGTGCCCAGTAAAAGGTGCCTTCATCATCTTTCCTAATAAGCAAGATTTGCATGTATCATATGATTCAAAATCAAATGAGTTTAGAAATCCATCTTGATGGAGTTTAGAAATGCTTTTCTCATTTATATGGCCTAGACGACAATGCCATAGGTAGGTTGGATTCAAATCTTTAGATTTTATCTTCTTAGTAGTTACGTTATAGATATTCCCATTATTAGGATGTTCCAAATTTAATATATATTGACCAACATGCAAATCACCATAAGCATAGAAAATGTCATTACGATAAATAGAACATTTACCATTCATAGTAATGGAAGTATAACCTTCCTTATCCAAATAAGAAAGAGAAACAATGTTACTACTCAAAGCAGGAACATAATAGCAATTGTTCAAAACTAACAAAAGCCCACTAGGCAAAACTAATTCATAAGTACCTACGGCTAAAGCAGCAACTCTTGCTCTATTTTCAACTCGTAGGTCCACCTCGCCCTTCTTCAGCTTTCTACTATCCTTTGGACCCTGCACATTTGTACAAATGTGAGAACCACATGCAGTATCTAATACCCATGTAGAGGAAGTAGAAAAATGAATGTCTATAACATAAATAGCTGAAGTGATAGCCTTGCTATCCTTCTTGTTCTTTTTCAGATCTTCCAAGTAGAGTTTGCAATTCCTCTTCCAATAACTGGGTTCATTGCAGAAGTAGTAGACTCCTTCCTTTAGAGGCTTTGCCTTCTTGGGTACAGGCTTGGTTTCAGGCTTGTTTGACTCTTTGGTCTTACCACCTGAGCCATTACCCTTCCATTTGCCCTTCCCTTTCTTTTTCATACCCTTTCCTTTCTGAACCATCAAAACTGTACTGGGCTTTTTCTTAATGCTTTTCTCAGCAGTTTTGAGCATCCCATGCAGCTCAAAAATTGATTTCTCCATGTTGTTCATGTTGTAGTTCATAACAAACTAGTCATAACTCTCTGAGAGTGAGTTGAGGATCAATTCCGTAGCTAACTCCTGGCTCATGGGAAATCCAAGCCTCTCAAGGTGATCGACATAGCCTTTCATCTTTAACACATAAGTACTAACCAATGCACCTTCAGCCATCTTACAGGAATGTAAGGCCTTTGTGGTCTCATACCTTTCTTGCCTTGCCTGTTACTGGAACATTTCCTTAAGATAGACTATAATCTCATGAGCCTCCATGAGTTCGAGATCTCCTTGGAGCTCTGGAACCATAGTGGCAAGCATCAAGCAACCTACATCCACAGAGTCATCCTTATGCTTTGTGTAAGCATCTCTCTGAGCTCTTGGAGCATTGGCTACAGGCTCCTCAAGAATGGGTTGATCTAGGACATAAGCCTTTCTTTCCTGCTTGAGAACAATTCTCAAGTTCTTGAACCAGTCAAGAAAGTTTGTCCTTCTCAAGGACTGATCGCAATGATAGTGTAGCAGTATTACTAGTCAACATGATTCTACAATTAAAATATGCAAAGTTAGCTAGTAATCTCCCACTAAGTTAACAACCCTTAAAATAATAATTAGTGGGCTAAGATCCATATTTGGCCTAAACTTAAGTCCGCTTTGGCAAGATGCTTAAATTCAAATTATTTAGGTAGGTAACCTATTTACCAATTACATCGCATGTAACTCTTAGATGTTTAAGGGATTTGACCATCATATGATCCCGCATGTTTAATCCTATCTAATGCCTTGAGATGCAAAACCGTTTTGTTAATCTCAATTAAGTCCAAACAATAATGAATGTTATGAGCAGCACCATTACTCATGCTTGTCTCATCAAGATAACTCAAGTGCATCCACTTTGGTGGTTTCCACAATTGAGCGATCTAGGTTTTGACAAGTATTTATTAATTGATGGCATTATGACTTAAGATTTGATTCAGAGGGCTTAATTAATTAGTTTTGTTTATATGGATGCAATTGTGGTCGTATCTCATACAGATAAATACATATAAATGCAAAAGTATTCATGCAATGATCTAATCAAAAACATAATTTAAACGTGACACAACATGGCTTAACTAACCTAAAATCCTCCCAAGCCAATGAGAGGACTTCTCTAAATAAGAAAAGAAATACATTAAGAGAAACCTTGTTTAAACATTCGAAGGGAGTGAGATGAGAAGAGAAAGTACATCGAGAGTATTTAGAGAAAGGCACGGCACGCGGGCCGTATTTAAATATTACAACCCTTTGTAAAATTCTAAAGCCATGTTGTTCACCATACCCAAACAAGTATAAATAATAAACCACAACAAGAATTCATACAATATGAAAAGCAATAAATGTCATGATTAGATTATATTACGCTACATAGAGGTGGTCAAGGCGGTCCCGCTAGCCGGTTAGTGGGCGGGGTCAAGGGGAGCCGTCCTTGTGGGGTTGCAAGGGGCAGCGCCCATGGAGCTTTTTGCAAAAGGCACATTCCTTTTAAAAGAAATATTTGAAAATTTTAAATTTTTAAATTTCGGACCCAATTTTTCAGAACAAAAACAACAATAGCCCAGAACGCTTTTGATCCAGATTGTCTTCCCCATAGTTCGGATCCCTATTACCCGAAAAGATATCCGAAACTAGACCCGATTTGATTGCCGCCAACTACGATCTCAGGTACCCTACTCGATTTCATGCTTGTTTGAAAACAAAAATCACATACATGTTTCAAGATATACATGTTCGGAATCGATTTCATGCTTGTTCCAAAACGAGAATCACATACATGTTTCAAAACTGAAAATGAAACAATTTCAAGATTCAATTTAAACGAAAACGAAAATTAGCGGAATTACAAGATCACATCTTTCTAAATAATTTTGTTTCATATTAACCAAATCACATGCATATTCGAATGTTTCTTATAAACATACGTACACATCCCATATATATCACATGTATAAGAAAGCTCAATTTAAACTCACAATTGATCTGGCTCTGATACCACTGTTAGGATCGGCAGGCACAATATAAGAATTTTAAAATTTTCACCGATCCTAATCGAGGATCTAGCAACGGCATTTAAATCGAGTTAGAAGGATTCATACCTTTTATGATTCAGGGTTTTCACGATCTTTAGGAGCCAACATGTCTGGTCCGCTCCCTCTACCGGTATCCACACGAATGCTCTCCAACCGAGACTGTGTGCTAGCGCCTCCAATGTCTCCTAGGGTTTCCCTTGCGGCTCTCAGTTCTAATGTGTGTCTCAGTATATCTGTTCTATCAAGTTTATAACCTATGAGGGCTATTTTCAAATTTCAAATTAATCATCATGAGGGTATTAATTATCTTGATGAGCTAATTAAATAAATTCAGTTTAAATTAAATCTGTCCAACAGATTTAATTTAACCTATTTATTTAATCCAAATAAAGAGCCATTAGATTTAAGTTATCTTCATAAATTAAATTTGAGATACCATATCTCTATCATGTTAGTTATTAGATTTAATTTATCTTAATAAATTAAATTTAAAACTAACACAATATAATAATATCATATAATATATATATATAATATGTATTTCAAAAATACATATCTATATAATATTATTAACGAAATTTTTTTTATATTACATATATATATATATAATTCGTCCACCCTAATTAAACATTATCTCGTGTTGGGTCATTCTTGTGTGCGACCCTGTAGGCCCATATGAAGTTGGCAGTGGGCCAATAACTGTATTAACCCACAAGTCGCAAGCGGCCTCTAGTAAGACATCATGACTACCCAATTCATATGAGGATCGTTAACACGATGCAGCCTGTCATACAACTATGTCACGTCCCTTTTGTCACACGATATATTGGTCAAGGATGAGGCATGGATAATGTCATCCTCTTATTCCTGACTATTACTTTCTCGATTCCTGAGTAGTCTGACAATAGAAATGGAAACTCCTTTCCATTATAGTATGGCTATACATTTCTCAAACTTACTCATCAAGGGACCTAGTAATATCTCTCTACTAATGTGAGAGACAAATTCCATCTTGATCATTCATATTCCTCTGCATAAAAAACCACCAAGCCCGATTGTAGCTTTTATCATCACCCGGTCAAAGGTGACTTTTGACTAGTTCAAAGCTTAGCAACTCTCATGTAGGAATCCATGATGACCTTAGGTCAAAGGGCATTGTGACGTGGTTATACATGAGAAAAGCTTATGACTTGATCCATGTAGCTTTCTCATAGTGGGTCGGTCCAGCACCTTGTACTCTTACAAGTGCTTAAGACTTTGACTCGTATGTCCATATCTTATCAAAGTCATACTGTTCTTGTTTTATCTCTACTCCCGCATAGATGACCGACCAGGGACATTTTAGGACAATCTTTATGAATTATCCAAGGATACAATTATCACAGTTAACATGCAAATAATATGATAACATAATGGAGAAATTTCATTAAATTAATAATGTTAAAAGTACAATAATTGGCCCTTTGGGCACAATTTCCAACATCCTCCCACTTGCCCTAGGTACAATGATTAATTTTCCTAATTCCCATTGTCCTAACATGATGCTCATGCTTTGCCTGTGCAAGCGGCTTAGTAAGATGATCAGCAACATTATCTTCTCCTGCTACTTTGCATATCTTTATATCACCTCTATCATTGATTTCTCAAATAAGATGAAATTGCCGAGTATATGCTTGGTCCTTTGATGTGACCTAGGCTCTTTGGCCTGTGCAACAGCACCGCTATTGTCACAGAACAAATCTATTGGATTTGAGATGGTAGGCACCACCCTTAGTTCAGTAATGAACTTTCTGATCCAAACGGCTTCTTTAGCTGCATCCGATGCTGCTATATACTCAGCTTCTGTTGCAGAATCTACTACAGTGCTCTGCTTGGAGCTCTTCCAGGTTACTGCTCTACCATTCAGGAGGAATACATATCCAGATTGCGATTTAATGTCATCTTGGTCAGTCTGGAAACTTGCATCTGTGTAACAAGTTACGCAGAGCTCATCATCGAATCCACCATAGACCAAAAATAAGTCCTTAGTTCTTCTTAAGTACTTTAGGATATTCTTGATGGCAGTCCAATGACCCTCACCCGGATCTTGTTGGTATCTGCTGGTCATACTTAAGGCAAATGAGACATCCGGTCGAGTATATAACATAACATACATGATGGATCCAATGGCCGAGGCATTTGGAACCTTACTCAAGCGATCTCGCTGATCAGGTGTACTAGGACACAGATCCTTACTAAGATGGATGCCATAAGACATGGGAATGTAACCTCTTTTTGAATCCTGCATACCGAACATATGCAGTATCTTGTCTATGTATGTGCTCGGACTTAGGCCTATTAGTCTCTTGGATCTATCCCTATAGATCCTAATCCCTAGAATATAGATGGCTTCACCTAAGTCTTTTATTGAAAAGGACTTTCCTAACCAAGAATTGACACTCTGCAAGGTAGGAATATCATTCCCAATGAGTAGGATGTCACTAGAAATACAACTATGCTCCCACTAACCTTCTTATAAACACAAGGTTCATCAATTTTTTGAATGAATCCAAACTCTTTGACTACTTCATCAAAACGATGATTCGAGCTCCGAGATGCTTGCTTCAATCCATAAATGGATATTTGAAGCTTGTAAATTTTACCAGAGTCCTCTGGATGCACAAAACCTTCAGGTTTTGTCATATACACATCCTCAAGCAGCTTTCCATCAAGGAAGGGTGTTTTGACATCTATCTGCCATATTTCATAGTCATAATATGCTGCAATGGCAAGAAGGATTCTGGTTGATTTGGCCATTGCAACTGGGGAAAAGGTTTCATCATACACCATGAGTTTGAGTGAATCCTTTTACAACCAGTCGTGCCTTGAAGACATTTACACTGCCATCCATGTCAGTTTTCTCCTTGAAAACCCATTTGCACCTGATGGTTTTTACACCTTCAAGTGGATCAACTAAAGTCCATACCTGATTGTCGACATGGATTGCATTTCAGACTTCATGGCATTTAGCCATTTCTCTGAGTTTGGTCTCACTATGGTTTCTCGATAGGTGGTGGGCTCTTTTACTCAATGAGCAACACATCACAGCCTTTAGTAATCAGAAATCTATATCTCTGAGGCTAATGTCGTCTCCTATCAGATCTTCGTGGACCTTGAGTTACTTGAGAAGGCTCAACAACTTGTTATGAGTCTTCTCAAATGAAAATACCATCATCAAATTAAAGCAACATAAATCATCCTAGTAATACTTTACCCAGCTCTATATCTTACCCTCAACCTTATAGGACCATATGCAATAAGATAGAATAATTGTAATGTAAACTCAGTTCTAGTATCTTACTAAAAACTTCTCATTATTCTATTCTTGAACCAAATTCTATGTCTTTGACGAGTAAGACACGTATTTAAGTCAATACTTAAATTAGAAGAAATAACAATGTAATTATACACAAACAATTTACCAACCAAAGATATTTATTGAAAGAAAGATTGAATCACAACTATACAATTTTATAGGGCAATTTATACTATTTTGTTTCCCTTATTATGCCATATAGGTCTCGTAACCTTTTCCTTACTAAGCTGACATCTCAACTTCAGTATTACCATGACTATTTTGTTAATGGCTTGACAATGAATTATTTTCATAAATATGAAATATTTTGATTGTCCCCATTAAGTTTATAAATTATGTTCTTAGTACCCTCTCTTAGCTTAGCCACTCAAAGTATCCTACACGCAGGATTATTTATACACTATTGCAGAAGGGACTTTTAAAGATTATTTTTATGCCCTTTTAATGACCGTTTTTAGGGGGACGTGTATGTGAGTGTCATGGAAAATTTCAAAATAGACGACCGTTTGAAAACAATCGTAGCAAGAGACTTACAACGACTGTTTTTGCAAAAATAGTCGTTGTATCTTGGACATACAACTACTGTTTTTCAAAACCAATCGTTGTAACTCCTTTTTGTTTAAAATATTTTTTGCTTTTCTGCCCCTCAGCATTGAAAAACTATCAATTTGTAGACATTTATATTTTTTTGAATTTGGAAAACACTCAAATGAAAATACTATGTCCCTCATAAAACAACAGCAATGTAATTCAACAACAGTACTATCATGAGGGTTTTGTAACAAATAGGGTAGCCCTTGAATCAAATTGACTTTAGTAGCAGTGTAAAACATGTAAAATATTAAAAGCTCAACATGGTCAACAAGAAGTTTGTAAAATAGCCTTTCATTTCGCTCCTGAAATAATTATAAAAGCTCAAGCTTAGACTACAATTCCATTACAAATCAAACTATGCAGACACTTTCCTCAGGATATGCAAAGATTCATTTCAAACGTGTAAATCAAATCCAATAGGAAAAAAACAATGGCAGTTACAATCCTTACAGACAAAAGCTATTTAAAATTAAAGTGCTAGATTTCAAGAGTTTTCATCCAAATCTAAAGTTACTTTCTTTTTCCTGTTAAATTGCAGTTCACAAGTAAATTAAATCCTTCTGGTGATAAAAGGAAAAAAAATTCAAGAAAAGAAGTAGACAAAAATATCACTTCATTAAAATTCTTTTACAAATGCACCTAAAGATCCATCATTGCCATGTACTTCTGCAATTGGACCTAATACTGGCATACATGTTGAATCATTTTCTTCACTTGAACAATAAAATGACAGTTACTTTGAATTGATGTCATAAAGAACACATAAATAGAAATTATTCAAAATATTCCTGTGCCTTGATCACCTGAGTATCTTGTGAAATATTTGTTGGGGGAAGTAGACCGCGCAAGTAGTGGGCATCCCTATCTTTCTCAGTGAAAGCAAGCCCTTTGTTGTGGTGTGGATCTCGCAACAAAGTATAACAAAAAAACTATTAATAGGCATCATATCTAAATCTTCACCATAAGCTACTTCTTCTTGTTTAACCAACACAACCACAGGAAAACAGCCCTAAGAGAAAGAAACCAATCCAAACAATCACAAATAGAAAAAGAGGGGCCAAGGGAAAGAAAAAAATGCTTGACAAAAAGTCATAGATTAGAGATGCATGTCTATTAAATGAACTCAAATAAAAACAATGAAACCTATCAATTAAAGGATATGAATCAGAACACCATGAGGTAAAAAAGAATATACAAAAGAAAAACCAGAATAAACGAATCATAGTGTTCAATGACAAATTAAAATAATCAAGTAGCGAGGAAATTATAACAAAGCAGAAAAAAATGAAAAGAAAAGAAAAATTCGCTTTTGCCCCTTTTTATTAGATCAAGACCTTTCAATCAAATGCCCATTACCCGAATCCAGAAGCTACCACACACTTGTCTAGATTATATATAAATTCATATAAAATGAGTCATATAATAGAAATTTATCAAAATGAATCAATATGAGACCTAGAAACAAAGACACTCCATGGTGTAGCAAAGTAGTCCTCTATAGCTCTATCTTCTCCATATGAGTCCTGAACGCCGCCGCCTACTGTGGGTTTGCCGTTAACGTCGACTACCATAGAGTCATCATTGATTTTATGATACAATGTGTGAGCAAGAGGTAGAGTGTAACCCCCTTTCATAATTATATCCGAAATATGTGGTTAAAGTGAAATAGAGACCACTAATAAACAAAAATCATTCACAATCCCATCCTTGAGATAGGGTTTTCACAAATATTTTTCAAAAGCTAATTGACCTGGTCTCATATTCACATATCAAATATAACTACTCTGTGAAGATAAATCACATTTGTGTAACTATCAGAGTGAACAATATAAATTTCCGGCAATCCTGGATTCCTTACATTAATTTAAGCTTTACATGGCACATTCGCCCTTTACAATTTTCCAAATAGGGGATTACACAAATTCTCATACCAAATACATACTTGAATATACATTCCAACCTATACAATCATATATCCAAATATACTTAATCCCAAACATGCATTGATAACCAACTATCACAAGATTACAACCCGAATGAGTCATCGTGCCCTTGGTTGTATGCTCCATCCTTGATCCACCTACCCTGTCTAAAATGTTGGTAAGGAGGGTGAGATTCTAGAGAATCTCAGTAGGAAACAAATACCAGTATGCAGCAAGATAAGTGTTTAATGCATGTCATGCATGCAATACATAACTCATGCTCACACAATGACATATCTGCTTGCTCAATGTTTCAACAATATACTCATGGCCATAGCATAAATAGAAACAGAGCTACAATCATTTATATATGTTTCACATAATCAAGCAAAGCAATACATGCATCAATACACCAACATAATTATCAAATACATGCAGAAGAGATAAGTTCCCTACACTTGTACTTTCCACATAAGCTCCAGCTCCGGCTGCTCACGATCAAGGCGAACATCAAACCCTATAACCAAATTAAGGGCATAGGGTTAATCTCTAATCCAAATCCTTACTTTAATATCATTTAAAGTTGGTTGTCATTTGAGTCCCTTAAGTGTCTAATAATAAGCTTAACAAAATCTTGAAAGGATTGGAACGTACTAGCTTGAAAATCACTTTTCAAAATTACCAAGTACTAAAAATGGGGGTTGGCTGCAGCCAAGAGTCCTCTGGCTGCAACCAAAATGTGCACAAAAGGTTTTTGGCTGCAGCCAAGAATTTCTGGCTGCGGCCAAAACGCACACAAAAACTTTTGCGCTGCAGCCAAGGAAACTTCAAAAATTCATAACTAGTTCTAGAAAAATTGACATGAGGTGATCCCAAAGCCCATTGAAAGATACTTAAGTCCTATTAATAGGAAAAATATGAGCCATTACCAGAAATCACCACAAAATTCCAGAATTACACGAAATTCCCTTACGGTTCCAGATTTGCACCCAGTTTTAACGTCAAACTTTGGAAAACCATAACTCCTAGTTCACAAAATGAAATGACACAAATTATGTGTCCATTTTGAAGCTTGGAATGTGAAATTTAAGACTGAAAAGTTTCAGAATTTTTAGAGACCATTTGCCCATTAAAAACGTCCACACAAGAAGACTGTCCAGACCGGAGTTTCAAAAGACAGAATTCCAGATTTTGTACACTTGCTTCCAATGGTCCAATTTTCATATCAAACATCATTTTCACACAAAATTTCACAAGGAATACATTGGAAATACCAAATCAACCAAATTCACATTCCATTGACATGTTTCACCAATAACCACAACATGTCAACACAAGTCACAATTCAAACTCACATTGCAATTCTTTACTTTTCAAAGTTCCAAACCAATTCCAATGAACATATAACATAATAAAACACCAATTGCACCTCAAAACACATGACAATTCATGCATTTCGAAATTACCACAAAATCAAGGCAAAATTCAAAATTCACAAAACTCATCTACAATTCACAAAACTTAGATCAAAAGGCTTCAAATATTCACCTCTTCCCCTTTCCCAAATCAATTCCTTCATTCTTCATCCTTCCAATTTTTCTCAAGCTCCCAAACACCTCCAATCAAGAATCTAAAGCCATAGAGATGAAGCTCTCATCACTATGAACAACATTAGAGAAGGGTATTAGAGCATTAGAGGACATTAACAAGGCTAAAATATCACCTTTCTCTTTCCTTCCCCAAGCTTGGCGAAAATGGAGGTTTTGGAGAGAGAAGGATGAGATGAAGAAGAGATCAGATTTTTGGAGGCATAAAGGCCACTTGGACAACCAAATAGAGAGGAGAGGAGAGAGGGAAAGCTTTGACAAATTGACCAAGATCCAAGGGTCCAAAAAGTGCTATGTGTCACATCCTTATCACATCTCTCATGAGTTCACATAGGCACACACACACACATGATTCCACCCCTTGATCTATTTCACAAATCAATCTCAACCATTGATCTTGAAGCTACCAATGAGTTTCCTCTTCAATAACTGACCAATTGGTCGGTAACTTTACCGTTTTGCCCCTGATTATGGGAATTTCTCTTGCATCACCACAAAACACATCATATCATTCCTTTTCTTCCATAATACGCCCTCCCTTCTCCCTTCTATTTTAAGTCAATTTAGATGTTAATACATAATTGAACTTAAATACAGGGTTTCAGTGTTGCTCACAACACATTTCGATTCCAAATCACATCATAATATCCAAAAGGGTCCATTTATCACTAATGACATCCACTTTTGGAGTCATTAACCCTTAATCACAATTTGGGATCTTGCTAAACTGGGGCTTAGCAATCCACTAATCTCAGGCTTATTCTCTAGCCTCAAGTCTCAAAATTCAGGGTATTACATTTAGAGGGGAAGTCTGGGTCAGGCAGGTTGAAAGGCGTGACACAATGTGAACACTTCACAGGCGTGATGCTACACAGTGTGAGCTTTACAAAGGTGGGAATGGTTTGATTTGGGGATTTTATGGTAAAGTTTCAACCACTGTTTCTTAAGAAACAGTTGTTGAAATATTAAACACGATTGGTTTTCAAAACCAGTGGTTGAATCTTTAAGATTCAATGACTGGTTTTCAAAAACAGTCATTGAATCCTACTACTATATTTACAGTCGCACCACCGCATTGTTTTCTACTACTGTTTTTTTTAAAATGGTCATTAATAGGTGTCGTTGAATCATCATTTTGTAGTAGTGATAATTTATTTAATCCAAGAACTTATCAATAATATAACACATTGAAGTATACAACATCATATACTTGTATTATTCCTGACTAGAAAAATAACAATATTATTGGGTCTATGATCAAGAGAATATGTTTGTACCTCCCATCATATAGATTCCGACTATACCATTATTGTCTATCAAGAATTTCATGCAAATACCCTAAATAACATGCTTAATTATTATGCTCAAAAGACTAATTCTCTGATAGCTCTCACTTAGATAGAGCATATGACGATCTTGAAAAACTCATTTTCCAAGAGCTTCCACTCATAAAGAGTGTTTTGACTTTTACTTCTTCATCTTTCATCACATTATATTCATAATGTCTTATTATCGTCTTATCTAGGAGTTGTGAAAACTTAATAGTTTTTCTAAGTTCTCTATGCATTTCATTTATGCACATTTTAATTTCCAACAAAAAATACTTCATCTAAAGGGTTAAGTCTCCATACTTCTCAAACCTAGTTTGATAGGTTCTCCAGAACTATTTTTTTTAAAAGTTGCAAGAATTTTGTGTCTCTTATTATTTCAACAATCTTTCAAATTTTCCAAAAAAAATCCTATATTTCTTATTCAAATTATATTTGTTTCCTAATAGAAACATTTTGTATTTCTTCTATAAGGATTTAGATTGAGTATTGGACTTTGTTCTTCTCTTAAGGTGGGTCTTCACTCCTTACTTAAAGAATGACATTTCCATGAACTCCACCATGATCCGAGGGTGGACTTATTAGGAAATCTCTATATTTTGAGATTTTTCAAAAAATTCAACTTCATTTTAGGAATCATATACTCAGTTCTCTTCCAATTGTCCCTCTCATTCCATTTCAGGATCAATTATAACCTTACTTTGGATTCTTTTCATCTTGATCTTATATCAAGATATTCTCCTTCTAGGATGCCACTTATAATTTCATATTCAAATGGGCAAATCCCTATCTTATTTATTACTCAAAAATTCATATTTCTCTAAATTATTTATGTTTGGATCATTGTTCAAAGGTTTTAAGCGAGAAACTTCTTTCTGTTTTAAAGCCATCAAGTTCATTTTTAGGAATAAGTTTTCAACAAAAATATTCTTCAAAAGACAAAATTCTTTTAATTCAATGCTTCTAAGACACTTTTAAACCATATCTCACTAAAATAAAAAAAATAAGATAAACCATTGCAAATACTTAAAGGATTTTTAAACATATAAAAATCACTATAATATAACATTAAAAAATATTTTAAAAAAGATTCAAACATGCTTTAAAATAGACAATTTATATGTTTAAACATAGAACATGTATTTATGGATTTTTAAAAACAAACCGTGCCTCAATCGGATTTCAAATGCCTCCTCACGTGCCCCTAGAAGGAGGAATTGAAAAATTTTAAAAAAACATTGAAATAAAAAGCTGGAGCCCACATCCATTTTTTTTAATTAGCCCAGAAAAACACCTTTTGAGCCCAGAAGCTTTTTTTTCCAGATCTGGTAACCAAAAACCAGCCCAACCCCATCTTTTTCTTTTATGTGAATCAATCCACTCTAGCCCAACTCTAGAATTTTTTTTAAGTACTATGCCCAAGGAAAAACAATGTCCAGCCTAGACTCTTTTTTTTTTCAAATATAACAACCTAATGGCCCAATAGTAATAAGCCAAGAGTTTTTTTTGGTCCAAAGCCTACTAAGCCCGACACCATTTTTTTTCACTTTAAACAAAACGGTGTTGTTTAAGGCTGGAGGATGCCTTCTTGAACGTCCAGCCAGGTCAGCTCTGACCCGACTAGAGTATGGGTTGGGTTCGTCAGACCCGACTCTTCTCTCTTCCATAATCGACGTTTCCGACGTTGGTTTTTCATGTTCTTGGTGTCTATCTTTTCGTTTCCAAGATATACTCAATAAAACTCATTTCATGGCCTAAAAACACTTTTTACATGTGACCCAATCTTAAAAATGAAAGACAACCAAATAATATTGTTCATATCGGTTTCCTATTTATATCTATATCATTCTTTGGTATGTAACCTTCGTCTTTTTTGTTCTCTACATAATTTTACAATTCTTATGGGTGATATGTGTGCAGATGATCAATTAAATAGTGCAAGTGTACACTGTTGTAATTAAGTAATATAGAAGTGACTAGAGTATCGTTCCCACGAAGATTGATCACTAAGTACCAAAATGAGCAATTTTAACTTTATTTAGTCTATCGATTAGTTGGTGATTGAGAGTACAAAATAAAAGAAAGACAATTAAATATGAATGCAGATGATATGAAAGCAAATATGAGAAAAAGCCCTATGGGTCAGATTTCACTTAACAAATTCCGGATTGAATCACTTATCTATTCTAGCCCAATTTATTCCACATGATTGATAATCGAGTTTCCCTAATTTAATTACTAGCCTCTTCCAAGGTCAAGCAATTATATAATGAATTGCTAATCCAATATATTCCTATATGAATTTAAGCAATTAATTATGCATTAAGATTTATGGAACTCAGTAAAACTACACAACTCATATGAATATATTCCTATTTCATATGCAAGTCATGGTTTTAATTATAGGGTTTACACACATGTATCTCCTTCCGGTCTTAACATGCATATTGAAATCATTCAAAAGATGGCTAGTCAATCAAAAGCATTAAGAATAATAATTAAAATTCAATCATGAAGGAGGAATTCAAACTAGATTTAATAAGTTAAGATTCAATCCGTCATTAATAAGCTACGTCATCACCCTAGGAAAATGAAAGTTTGGCATATGATGAAATTAAAAACAAAACCAAAATAAATTGACATTATATAAAGCTAGAATGAAATCCTCAGAAATACTGCATAAACTTGAATATTAAATTCTCAAACATAAATATACAACCAAAAGATGCATGAAAAATGAAGAAATATATCCGTCTATTTAGAAGGTAAAACCTTTCATGTAGGTGGTATGCAAATGTAATAAAATTCTAAGCCTTCCAAGATAGAGGCATGCAAAATGTAATAAAATCCTAAGCCTTCCAAGATAGAGGCATGCAAAATGTAATAAAATCCTAAGCCTTCCAAGATGGAGGCATGCAAAAAAGTATTAAAATCCTAAGCCTTCCAAGATGGTGGCATGCAAGAATTGATACAATGTATGAAATTAAATCTAGAAAGTAACACACTTTTTTTCAGAACTGTCAGAGAAAGGATCTCTCCTTATCAGAGAAGGGCTTCTAATTGTCAGAGAAGGACCTCTAATTTTTCTTCCACTCTTCCCCTTTGAGCTTGGCATTGATCTCTATTTATAGGGGGAAAAAACGTGTGCTACAGTATTGCTACAGTGATCTGGTGGGTGCTACAGTGCCCTGGAGGCTACTACAGTGCCCGTTGACTGCTATAGTGCCCCCTGGCGGCTGCTACGGTACCCGTTGACTGCTACAGCGGCCGTTGACTTCTACAATGCTCGGTGGCTGCTACAGTACTTTCATTTATTTATTTTTTAAAATGCTGTTTATTCCAAAAACAATATTTATTTATGAATCACACCCAAATTTATTATATTAAACGCAAATATCTTCCATAAAATCATCATATTAGGGAAAATAAATATGCAAATATTTTACTTATCAAATTCCCCTACACTTAACTCTTGGACGTCCTCAACTAGAAGTAAATAATAAGTGCTTCCAACAAAATCAGAAGTGTCAGGTCATAAGTAAGAATACAATTGAAAAATAAAGAGATCATAATATTAATGAATCAATGAAAATATAAATTGGTAACTTTAATTGAAAATGAATAAACTGAATTCGTACTTGTAGCTCATTCTCTCAATCTTTCAAGTATTCAAGGGTAAGTGTTTCGCTCAAATTCAACCGAAAAAATTGCACTACCATAGGCTTGCTAAAAATCTCAATCTCCATTACCTAATTCACATGCATAATTCAAATCAAAAGAACTTATTAAGGGTTGTAATGGGGTTAAGGTAAAGGAATGTATAACATGATATGAAAGGCTAAAGAAATAGAGTAATTGAAAAAATGCGCTACTTGTAAATTTATCTTATCACAACAACCCACAATTCAAACACTTAACTTTTTTTTTTCTTTCTTTTAACAATTTTTTCCTTCTTTTTTTATCTTTTTATTTTTTCTATTTTTTCTCTTTTTTTTCTTATTGAATTGTAACTGTAAAGTTGATGATAGATACACCCCCATACTTTGTCAAAAGCCCATTTCACAAAAATTTCAAATGCTCCACTAATCTTCCGAATAAGGTAAAAGCACTTGATATATCATTAAAACACATGTTAATGGATTGAAAACAAAGAAACAATCAATTAGGCTCAAAGGGGCTTATCAGCGGTATAATTGCAAGATTGGCTATTTGGCTTTGGCTAAAGAAAATGAATGCCATTATCATTTTTGAATTTGCATGTGAGATGTAATTTCAACCAGATTTAAAGCAAGTTCTAGAGTGACAACTTAATAGGTGAATATCACACACAAGAGAAATAATCATTATAGGCTCAGAAGCTCACGGCTAGGAATTTTTTTCCACACCCCATGCAACTAATGGTTTTACTAACTAACAAAAGAAAAACAAAAAACTTTTTTCTCCTCCCCCAACCTAAATCAGACATTGTCCCCAATGTCTTCTAAAGCTCAGAGGAGGTGTTTTTTTTAACATAAACACACAATAAAGTAAAACCAAGAGATTAAGTAAAGTTACAACCTAAGAGTGGTATCTGGGTTCTGCATCTGACTGCTATCTGAAGATTGCCCACCTATTTGCTTGACGAGTAGATCTGGTTTAGGTTCATAGGTTTGCATTTGATCAAGCAGCTGATCAGCAGTTGGTGCAGCAATTATGGAGTGGCAAGTTGCTTGGGGTATGAATCCTGTTTCCACAGCATGATCAAGAAAAGACAACAGATTATCATAAAAACCATTAACATTTAACAATCTTAATGGCTTTTTATGATAGTTTAACTTTGCCTAATATGCAATACTAGAAATGCCATCTAATGTCTCTAAACCACCAGGTAGAGCAATAAAAGCTTGAGCATGGTAGAACATTACTCCCATCTGTTCAGGAAAGCTCGAAACCTGTAACTCTTGTCCTAAGGAAAAAGCATGATCTCACAACTCCTTCACCCTTACACTTAAACCCTTGCTTCCATTCATGGATGCAGAAATGGCCACACTTCCCTTTAGGCCATGGATGCCTCCCCCGTACACAAAGTTGATTTTTCTAGCAGCTAGTGCAATTCCAAGTTCGTTTGCTGCTGTTATAAACTCTCCTTTCTTGCCCAAATCAGTTTCACAAAAAATGCAAATAGATGTAAATCTATATTTTTGTGTGATACCCTTTTTCTCTTTGTTTCTCTCGGACCATGTATGCTTACAAGAGGAAGAATTCATATTTAAAATGGAAGTGTGCATATTTACAAATGAAAGAGTACATATATATAATACTAAAACAGCGACAACAAAATCACACAAATCACACATTTTTCAAAGAAGTTTGAAAAAAATTTCTGACATAAATGACCGGTTGGCCCTTGCGTGAAAAAATAAAACAAAAAGGCGAAAGAAAGTCAAAAGATAAAGTAGAGTAGGAAAAAGCTGCCGAAAAGATAAGAAAGATTAGATAAAAGCTACGAGAAAGACAAAACAAATTAAACACACGCATGATTATGTACAGTAGTTGTGATTTTGGCTTACATCTTCCTCTGGTTTTACGTCCAGAAACGACTTAAACGCTTTCTATGAATCAATGATTTACTTCCTATCCAGTTTTCTTATAAACTAGAAAACAGGGTCTTTTAACGTCAGATTCCCAAGACAATAGTGCTCTTTTTCCCTGTTGAATATGTCTGCTAAATCGAGAAGAATACGATGAACATCACCACTCGGATGCGTCTTAAGAGTTTGAATGATATCATCCAAAGACTCCTTACTCAGTCCATCCTTTATAAATTTGATTTTATCTTCTCGATTTATAGAAACCATACCTTTACTCCTACAGCGCTGATCACAATTCCACCTTGCATATTTATGGCAGACCTTCATTCTTTTAGCTCTTCTCTTTTTGGAGTAAGAACTTCTTCCCATTCCTGGCAAAGGTTTAACAAATGAATTATGAATCTCACCTGCTAAACGTACCTTAGCTTCAATGATCCAACGTACATCTACATGAAGGCCCAAATGATTGAATATCATCATCCTTTCAAGTCGACTGTTATAGATCTTCCTGAGCACATCTTTGGGAAGAGTGGGGAACCTGTTCTTAAGCTTTGCAAGAGATTCCTCCATGGCAACTTAAAATGAAAATGATGAAAACTAAAATGCTCAATGCAGTGTAGTGTGTTTCGGTGAGTTAAAAAGAAAAATGAGAGTAGGAAGGAAAATTGAGAGAGTGGGAAAGAAGTTTTGAGAGAGTAGGAAAGAAAATTGAGAGAGTAGGAAAGAAGTTTTGGGTTGCCTCCCAAAAAGCCGCCCTTCTTTAACGTCTTTAGCTAGACAAAGATTAAACCAAAATTTTTTTTTCTCTTTTTTTTTTAAAATTACTAGATTGATGACTTACCTGTTGGTTCTTCAAACGTGATTACAGATTTCAAAGTGTTGAGTGCACCTTCAATGTATTCTTTAAGCCTTTGCCCATTCACTTTGAATTTTCGATCACCATCATGAATCTCGACAGTTCCATATGGCCATACTTGGATCACAGTAAAAGGACCTGACCATCTTGATCTCAGCTTTCCTGGAAAGAGCTTTAACCTTGAGTTGTATAAAAGCACCTTTTATCCCGGTGTAAACTCTCTCCTCAAAATTCTTCTGTCATGCCACATTTTTGTCTTTTCCTTATATAACTTTGCATCTTCATAAGCTTGTTGTATGAATTCTTCAAGCTCATTGAGTTGGAGAAGTCTTTTCTCACCTTTAAGTCAAAATTTAATGCTTTTACTGCTCAATATGCTTTGTGCTCCATTTCTACTGGAAGATGGCATGCTTTTCCATAGACCAATTGATACGGGGATGTACCAATCGGTGTCTTGAAGGCAGTTCTATAAGCCCAGAGTGCATCATCTAACTTTTGAGCCCAATCCTTCCGGTTGGAATTTACTGTCTTCTCTAAGATCCACTTTAGTTCTCTGTTTGAGATTTCCACCTCCCGCTAGTTTGTAGATGATATGGAGTTGCAACCTTGTGAGTTACTCTATATTTAGCCAATACCAACTGAAGCTGTTGATTGCAAAAATGCCTTCCTCTATCACTGATAATAGCTCTAGGCACTCCAAATATTATAAAAATATTCTTCCTCAAGAACTTCACAACCACATGAGAATCATTTGTAGGAAAAGCAGCTGCTTCAACCCACTTGGAGACATAATCAACAGCTACTAAAATAAACTGATTGCTAAATGAGGATGGAAAAGGCCCCATAAAATCGATCCCTCATACATCAAAAATTTTAACTTCTAAGATGTTGGTTAAAGGGGCTTCATGTCTCCTTGAGATATTTCCTGTTCTTTGACATCTGTCACAAGTTGCCACAATTTTATGAGTGTCCTTGAAGAGTGTAGGCCAGTAAAATCCTGATTGAAGGACTTTAGTAGCTATTCTATTTACTCCAAAATGACCACCATATGAGGATGAATGGCAGTGATTTAAGATACTGACCATTTCTTCTTCAGGAACACATCGCCTGATAATTTGATTTGGGCATTGTTTGTATAAGAACGGATCCTCCCAAAAGTAATGCCTTACATCAGCCTGAAACTTCTTCTTTTGCACTTTAGAAAGTTCATAAGGCATTACTCCGCTTGCCAAATAATTCACAAAATCCGCATACCTTGGAGTAGGTTGTGACTGCATGATAAAAATTTGCTCATCTGGGAAATTCTCCTGGATTGGTGATTCTCTCTTTCATTCAGGTGGTTCTAACTGAGAAAGATGATATGTAAT
The DNA here is from genome assembly GCA_963855925.1 of Inga laurina. Classification (NCBI taxonomy): domain Eukaryota; kingdom Viridiplantae; phylum Streptophyta; class Magnoliopsida; order Fabales; family Fabaceae; genus Inga; species Inga laurina. Next base: position 13,094,735 of record OY979710.1, read on the forward strand.
GAGATTCTTGGTCCCTTTTTTGTCTTTGATCTCCAAGTCAAATTCATGTAGTAAAAGCACCCATCTGATCAGTCTGGGCTTAGCATCTTTCTTCTCAATCAGGTATTTGATTGCTGAGTAGTCCGTCCAGACAATGACCTTTGACCCGATCAAGTATGCTTTAAATTTGTCGAATGCAAACACTACTGCTAGGAGCTCTTTTTCTATTGTTGCATAATTCAGTTGTGCTTCTAAGAGTGTTCTGCTAGCATAATAGATAGCATGAAAGATCTTGTCTCTTCTTTGGCTTAAAACAGCTCCAATTGCATAATCACTTGCATCGCACATCATCTCAAATGGAAGATTCCAATCTGGAGCTATGATAATTGGTGCAGTGGTCAAGGCACTTTTTAGAGTTTGGAAGGCTGATAAGCACTCCTTATTAAACACAAAGGAAGTGTTTTTCTCCAACAGCATGCAAAGTGGCTTTGTGACTTTTGAGAAGTCCTTGATGAATCTTCTATAGAAACCAGCATGTCCCAAAAAACTCCGAATGCCCTTGATTGAGGAAGGAGGTGGTAGCTTTTGAATTGTTTCAATCTTAACTCAGTCCACTTCAATGCCTCGATCAGTTACCTTATGACCTAGCACAATTCCTTCTTTCACTATGAAATGACATTTCTCCCAATTTAAAACCAAGTTTGTCTCCACACAACGTTGCAAGACTTTTGACAGATTTGAAAAACAATGATCAAATGATTCTCCAAAAACTGAAAAATCATCCATAAACACCTCAATGAACCTTTCTACCATGTCAAAGAAGATCGCCATCATACTCCTTTGAAATGTTGCTAATGCATTACATAGACCAAATGGCATCTTTCTGAAGGCAAATGTACCATATGGACATGTAAAAGTTGTTTTCTCTTGATCTTCTGGTGTAATTATAATTTGATTATATCCTGTGTACCCATCTATGAAACAATAATATGCTTTCCCTGCTTGTCTGTCAAGCATCTGGTCTATAAATGGCAGAGGGAAGTAATCTTTTCTGGTGACTTTATTGAGCTTTCTTAGTCGATGCACACTTTCCATCCAGTTACTGTGCATTGTGGAATCAGTTCATTTTTCTCGTTAGGCACTACTGTTATTCCACCTTTCTTTGGCATAACTTGAACTGGGCTTACCCATTGATTGTCGGAGATTGGGTAGATTATACTAGCATCTAGCCACTTTATTACCTCTTTTCTCACCACCTCCTTCATATTCGGATTGAGTCTTCTCTGGTGCTCAACTGTTGGCTTATAGTTGTCCTCCATCAAGATCTTATGCATACAAATTGAAGGACTAATCCCTCTTATATAAGCTATTGACCATCCAAATGCTGCTTTATACTCCCTTAGAACTCTTAATAACTTTTCTTCTTCAACACGAGTAAGAGCTGCTGAGACAATTACTGGTAATGTTGAATTTTCTCCCAGATAAGCATACTTCAAGTGGGATGGCAGTACTTTCAACTCCAGTACTGGTGGTTTCTCCGTTGATAGTACCGGCTTACTCAGACTTTCCCCCAGATCTTCAAATGGTTTCTTGATAAAAATCGGGGAATTTGCTTCCAGGTACTTAATCTGCTCCAAGACTTCAGGATTAGTAGATTTTGATACATCTACCATTCCTATTGCTAATGGTTGATCCATACAGATTTCGTTCACCATGTCTTTTGTGCAATTGGATAATGTATCGACTCTGTAGCAAGTGTCACCTTCATCTAGGAAGGATAAAGCCTTGAAAATGTTGAAGGATACTTGATTATCTTGAACTCGCAAGGTTAACTTCCCATGTTGCACATCTATTAACGTTCTCCCAGGTGCTAGGAATGGCCTCGCAAGAATGATAGGAATTTCTTGGTCTTCTTTCATGTCGAGTATTATGAAATCAGCTAGAAATATGAGTTTGTCCACCTTCACCAGAACATCTTCTAAGACACCCCTCGGATGCTTTATTGATCGGTCCACTAGAAGTAATGAAACTATGGTTGGCTTCACCTCTCCAAGACCAAGTTTGTTGTAGACAAATAGAGGCATGAGGTTTACACTTGCTCCAAGATCACAAAGTGCTCTTTCAAAGTGACATTGACCTATGGTGCAAGGTATGCAAAAGCTTCCTGGTTCTTTCAGCTTTGGAGGTAATTTCTTTTGGAGAATAGCGCTACACTCCTCAGAAAGTGCAACTATTTCAAATTCCTCAAGCTTACGTTTATTTGAAAGAATGTCCTTCATGAATTTTGCATAACTGGGCATTTAGGCAAGAGCATCTGCAAAAGGAATGTTGATGTACAACTTCTTGAAAACCTCTAGAAACTTTGCAAATTGCTTGTCTAGCTTTGCCTTCACGAGTCTCTGAGGGTATGGAACTGGTGGTACATATGGAGGAGGATTATCTGGAAAGCTAATTCTTCCTGGTATCACATCATCCTCCTTCTGTTGTTGTACTTCCTCCTTTTGTTCTTCTCCAGTTTCTTTCTTTTCTCCGTCATCCTTCTTTAAAGGATCTTTCAATTCTTTCCCACTTCTTAGTGCAACGGCCTTCACATGTTCTTTTGGGTTTCTTTCAGTGTCACTTGTTAGAGTTCCTGGTTGCCTGGAATTCAGCATATTTGCAATTTGGCCCATCTGGATCTCCAAGTTCTTTATTGAGGCATCTTGGCTTTTGATTGTTGCATCAGTCCTAGCCATGAATTGAGATGTATTAATGGTTAGTTGAGCCAGTGCATCCTCCAAATTCACTTTCTGTTGTGGTGGATTTGGTTGTTGAAAAGCTTGCTGCTGGTAGTTCCCTTGTGGCTTGAATGCATTTTGATTATTCCTCCAACTAAAGTTTGGATGATTTTGCCAACCTGGATTATAGGTGTTTGAAAATGGGTCATTCCTTTGATTTCCGATGAACTGAGCTTGCTCTGGCATGAATGAGTGTCCTTCTTGACATTGCGTACTCATATAAGGTCCTCCATATTGATCACAAGTTTCGTAGGAGTGTTGATTACATTTGCTTGGGTTGTCAATGATCCTACTTGCTTGGATATAGATGCAACTTGAGAAGATAAAGTTGTAAGGACATCTAGCTCATGCACTCCAAGTACTTTCTTCGAACTGCTACGTTCAGAAGGCCATTGATATGCATTGGCTGCCATCTCCTCAAGTAGATTGTAAGCATCATCTATATTTTTTCCCATTAAAGATCCTCCAGCTGCAATATCTATAAGAATTCTGGAGATGTGCGTCATCCTACTATAGAAAGTTTACAGTTGCCACCAATCTGGTAACCCATGATGAGGACATCTCCTTAGCAACTCCTTGTTCTTTCCCATGCTTCATAAAGGCTTTCTTGTTCATGCTAGGTAAATAAGGCCATTTCATTCCTCAATTTAGCAGTTTTTGCTGAAGGAAAGTATTTCTCCAAAAATTTTTGCGCCATGATCTCCCATGTAGTTATGCTTCCTACTGGTAGTGATTGTAGCCAACTCTTAGCCTTATCCCTGAGTGAGAAAGGGAAAAGTCTAAGTCTAATGGCATCGTCAGTAACACCATTATGCTTGAATGTGTCACAAATTTCTAGGAAGTTGGCTATGTGTGCATTAGGATCTTTTATTGGTAAACCACCGAACTGATTTGCTTGCATCATTTGAATAATTGCCAGCTTGATTTCAAAGTTGTTAGCTGCTACTAGTGGTCTTGTGATTCCAGAATTTGTCCCTATGACTGTTGGTGTTGCATAGTCATAGAGTGTTTTGGTATCTATTTTTCCTCCCCCTGGATTTGCCATCAATTTGCTTAGGATTGCAGTAGATTGCTTCCGAACTCTTCGATTTCTTCGACAAGTTCTTTCGATCTCTGAATCAAAAGGCAATAGTTCGGTCTCCTTCTGGTCATACACTAAGGAAAAACCTGAAAAGAGACACAAGACTCCAAGAAGAAAAACAAATGTAATATGAAGACCAAATTAGTATTAAAATTACTTGGTATTGATATTAATGACAACAATCCCTGGACACGGCGCCAAAAACTTGATATGTGTGCAGATGATCAATTAAATAGTGCAAGTGTACACTGTCGTAATCAAGTAATATAGAAGTGAGTAGAGTATCATTCCCACGAGGATTGATCACTAAGTATCAAAATGAGCAATTTTAACTCTATTTAGCCTATCGATTAGTTGGTGATTGAGAGTACAAAATAAAAGAAAGACAATTAAATATGAATGCAGATGATATGAAATCAAATATGAGAAAAAGCCCTAGGGGTCATATTTCACTTAACAAATTCCGGATTGAATCACTTATCTATTCTAGCCCAATTTATTCCACATGATTGATAGTCGAGTTTCCCTAATTTAATTACTAGCCTCTTCCATGGTCAAGCAATTATATAATGAATTGCTAATCCAATATATTCCTATATGAATTTAAGCAATTAATTATGCATTAAGATTTATGGAACTCAGTAAGACTACACAACTCATATGAATATATTCCTATTTCATATGCAAGTCATGGTTTTAATTATAGGGTCTACACATATATATCTCCTTCCGGTCTCAACATGCATATTGAAATCATTCAAAAGATGGCCAGTCAATCAAAAGCACTAAGAATAATAATTAAAACTCAATCATGAAAGAGAAATTCAAACTAGATTTAATAAGTTAAGATTCAATCCGTCATTAATAAGCTACGTCATCACCCTAGGAAAATGAAAGTTTAGCAAATGATGAAATTAAAAACAAAACCAAAATAAATTGACATTATATAAAGCTAGAATGGAATCCTCAGAAATATTGCATAAACTTGAATATTAAATTCTCAAACATAAATATACAACCAAAAGATACATGAAAAATGAAGAAATCTATCCGTCCATTTAGGAGGTAAAACCTTCCATGTAGGCGATATGCAAAATGTAATAAAATCCTAAGCCTTCCAAGATAGAGGCATGCAAAATGTAATAAAATCCTAAGCCTTTCAAGATAGAGGCATGCAAAATGTAATAAAATCCTAAGCCTTCCAAGATGGAGGCATGCAAAAAAGTATTAAAATCCTAAGCCTTCCAAGATGGTGGCATGCAAGAATTAATACAATGTATGAAATTAAATCTAGAAAGTAATACACTTTTTTCAGAACTGTCAGAGAAAGGATCTCTCCTTATTAGAGAAGGGCCTCTAATTGTCAGAGAAGGACCTCCGATTTTTCTTCGACTCTTCCCCTTTGAGCTTGGCATTGATCTCTATTTATAGGGGGAAAAACGTGTGCTACAGTACTACTATAGTGATCTGGCGGGTGCTACAGTGCCCTAGCGACTGCTACAGTGCCCTGTTGACTGCTACAGTGTTGGCGGCTGCTATAATGCTCGGTGGCTGCTACAGTACTTTCATTTTTTTTTAAATGTTGTTTATTCCAAAAAAAATATTTATTTATCAATCACACCCAAATTTATTATATTAAACGCAAATATCATCCATAAAATCATTATATAAGGGAAAATAAATATGCAAATATTTTACTTATCAATGGGCTAAGAATCTTAGTTTTCAATCTGATCCAAACTTAATTATTTATTACGTCATTTTCATTTTCTACTCTCATAGAAAGAGAGTTTCCTACAGTGTTTCAATGGTTTATTGGTTTAAAGTTTCATATTACAAATCCCTTCTATCATTCAAATAGTATACTTTATTTAAAACATATGGAAACAGAAAACAGAGGCACATAAACTCTCCAGATTTATAATATATAAGACAGGAAGCAAAAACTGATTCAACATACATATATGCACTAATGAACAGAAAAGCATCCATTTAACAAATATATACAGTCATATTTATACTCCAATACAAATATCAAGCGGAAGCATTAAAAACACATATACACGAAACCGGAGCACCAATGCGGACCCCAATTACATTACACAGCAAATACACCAAAGAGAAAAAGAGAAGAGAACATTTTTATAAGAAAATCTTTTAGAGGGAGAATTGTGTATTATATCATCATTAGCCTTCTCCCTTAATCCCACACCTTATATATATAGTGTACGTATGGTTACATAGGAATAGATGTAACGCTTAAACGTACGGTTACATACGAATATATGTAACCTTTAAACCACAAAGGGTATCACTACTCTTTATAACCCGTGTCTCTCCATGAAGCTTTCTCTTTAATTGGGCTTGGGCCTTAATCCATCAAGGGTGGACTAGTATATTCCAACATTAACAGTGGGGATACGATAATTGTTGAGAGATTGTTTTTGACTTTGAAGTTTTAATGTATAAAGTTTCAAAATAATTTGATAGTGAAATTCCAATAAATTTATTATGACATGATTTTAGTAAAAAGATGAGGGATCAATCTTCCTGTTATAATCAAATATGAAAATAATCAACAACGCTACAAATCAATAATTAATATCTTGACCTTAAAATCCTAAGGCACAGATAGGCGGCACTGATTGATGCTTTATAATTACATTTCGTATGGAGTAATATTTGGAGGGACTATTTAGATTAATTTTATTTCATTATTATTCCTAAATTGTAGAAAGACTATAATACACTAATAATAAATTTTTAAAAAATAATAAAACCAAATTTATTTTGGCTTCTCCAACATCTCTTTCGGTTAATAATCTACCCCTCCACCAACTCAATTTCTGTTCTACAATTCCCAGCATCCAGAATTTGTAATTTCTTCATAAAAAATGATTGCAGCAATGGTCAATCAGGGACTCGCCGATTCTCAAATTCATCCGGATACGACAAAAAATAACTTAACTCCTTGAATGTTTCTATAATAGCTCAATCTGTTCTCTAACATCCTCACTCAATTGAACGTCCTAAATAGGGAATACATCAAAAAGAGTCAAAATTTCTTTATTCAAATCATGTAAATGACTAGAAACTGAATAGTTATGAAGCGAAAGCCATAACTTACTTGACTCTGTGCAATAATCAAGTAGAATCTTCCACCGATACAGAAGAAGATAGAGCTCCTTAAGGCAAACCAACCTTGCCATCAGAATATGGGTGGTGCACTGGAGATGATGGGTTACAGTCGATGTTTTGAAGAAGGGAGAGCAACGATGGTACATTGCGGCAATGGAGATCAATCGTACCAAGAAGGCTTATAGGTCAACATTGTGAGGGTTATTTTTGTCCTAAAATTATTGTAAAGAAGCATACTGATGTTTCTAAAATTTGCAATCCTAGTATTGAAAACACGGGAAGGTAGCTTTAGTCTAGTCCTACTTATGTGGTATTGTCTATCCTAGGTTATTATCAATCCTACATACCAAATAAGTTTGGTCTAATCCCTAACCTAATCTCAATCTCAATCTCTACCCCTCAGTGCCATGTACCAAATAGAGCCTAAGGCCTTTTTGGTACGTAGCACTAGGGATTGAGATTGGGTTAGAGATAGACAAAATCACTTAAGTGGGATTGCATCAAAACCATCTCTCCTAGTATTGCATTTTCTATCAAGGGATTAGCGACAAAAGTATCATTATTTATAATAACTTTTGGACAAAAATAACCCATTCAATTTTGATCTAAATTAAGATTGCTCTATCTTTATCTACTATAAAAAAACATAAAATTACCGACGGAAATAAATTTACTGAGAAAATTTCTGATGGAAATTTTCCATTGTAAATTTTATCAAAAATTATATATATATATTTTAAAGAACTTTCCATATTTTTCCATGGGCAATTTCTATGGAATTCTATCACTAATTTGTCAGAAATATTGCAACAGATGATTAATGGCAGAGTTTTCTAATGAAACCATTATGTTGGTAAATACCATTTTTTTAAAGAATAACAAGATAAATATAAAAAATATTTTTTATTGAAATTAAACATAAAATAAAATATTTTTATTTTAAAATATTATACTATATAATAAAAAATACAAATATTATAAATACAAATGAAAATTAGAATATATAATATAAATATTATTATTTCAATTTTTATATAAAGAATATAAGTATTTGTTAATAAATATTTACATGAAATTAGAAAATTAAAAAGAAATTTTTAATAATATATTGAATTATATAATATACAAATATTATATATGTGTGTGTTTGTATAATATAATTATTATATTTATTTTTGTGAATTTATATTATACAAACACACACGTATAATTTTGCAAATAATGACGGTGTGGTAGGTTCATTTTAGCTCAATTAGTTAAGGCATTTAGATGTGTCAAGAAAGTTGGTTGAGTTAGTTAATATGACATTGTATTTTCTAAAACATCCTAGCCATTTTTCTTAATTCCCTCTCCTCCTTGATTATTGGTGAGGAAGTTTCAATAGTGATAAATTAGGAAAAGATTGACAAATATGAAAAATATGTCTTATATTAAAGATTAAGATCAATATGTCTTATATTAAAAACCGGAGGGAGTATTTAAAATTGAAATTAGCGATGAGAAAAAATTTATGTTTGTAATTTTCCAACAGAAAATTTTGTCGCTAATTACCGATGGAAAATTCTGTCAGCAATTTCCTACAGAATTGAATTTCCGTCAGTAGATCAATTTGCCATGTAAAATGTAGCAACATAATGGATTCCGTTGCTATTTTGTCGGTAATTATGTTTTCGTCGTTAAGCTGACCATAGTTCTGTTGAAAAATTGAAATCCCATCGGTAATTTGTTGTATTCTTGTAGTGGTGGTTGTTGTGGAGTCTAGTCATATCATTGCTTGCACCTGTGGGGCTTGAGTTTATATACACTCATTACGACCACTTCAAGATTGTCATATAGGAGGCAAAAGAACTGAAGGAGTTGTCGACAAGAGTGAGAAGAGGTTGGGAAGCATGGCAACTCATGTTTTTGACTCTACAAGATTCCTTGATGAACACGTGCAGCTGGAGGTGGTAATATTGATAAACGAGAGTTTTTGTTATGGACATTGATGATGTTTTCTGGCGAGGAGATTTCTTATTTTGTGGTTTAGTTGCGACATTTGGTGTAGATTTTGGACGAGGTTGAGGGAACAAGGTGTGTATTTCTCGAGAGAGGGGTGTCTCCATTGTTTTCCCTCTCCATTTACTCTCCATTAAGTGTATCTACCATTAGATAAACTTTTAATAGTTGAGATTTACTATCGTATATTTTTATTATAATGTTAATTTTTACATATTATTAAGGGAAAATCCCTTTAAAATACATTGGAAATAGGGAAATCCCTATTTAGTGCATTAAAATTGAAAATTTTCAGATCAGTCTAGTGTCAGTACAGATGAACAGTGCAGGCAGCGCCAAAAGACGATTTTGCCCTTTAGCCTCCATTCTCACTACTTCAGAAATAACAATATGCGGTTCTTAATTAACAACTCCAGATTCTTGATTAACAACTCCCCTTTCTTATTTCACAACTTCCTAATTTAAGTTTCAAGGCCAACAACAACACCTCTTTTTTATTAACAACATGCGCTCTTAATTAACAACTCCAAATTCTTGATTAACAACTCCATATTCTTGATTAACAACTCTAGTTTCATCTCTTTTTACTTTCACAATAACAACACTGGTCTTGTTATTAACAACACCATATTCTACATTAACAACTCGCATTTATTGTTTCACAACTTCGTAATTTAAGTTTCAGGGCCAATAACAATACCTCTTTCTTTATTAACAATAATGTATTTTACATTAACAACACTATATTTTTGAGATGTGAATATGTGAAAGAATAAAGCGGAGTTGTTAATCAAGAATTCGGAGTTGTTAATAACAAGACCGGTGCTATTATTATGAAAAAAAAAGATGAAACTGGAGTTGTTAATCAAGAATACAGAGTTGTTAATCAAGAATCCGGAGTTGTTAATTAAGAACCACGTGTTGTTATTTCTGAAGAGGCGAGAATGAGGGCTGAAGGGCTGTAATGAACCAATTTGAGATTAAGGGCTAATGACTTTGAGATTAATTCTAATTAGTGTAATTAAACACTATTAAAGAAACGTGATGAAAAATTTGATATAAATGTTCATAATGATGATTTAATGATCATAGTGGAAACTAGGGGCAAAATGGTAAAATTGGTAATTTACCGACCAATTGGTCAGTTACCAAAGAGGAAACTCATTGGTGATTAGAATCAAGGGTTGAGATCTGTTGGCTATGAGTTGGAACCCCATGCTTTGCATTGGTGTGAGCTCATGGAGGGAGGGAGTAAGATCATGACAAGTGTCATTGTGTAGACCAATGGATGTGGCACAAAAGACAAAAGCTCACTTTCTCTCTCTCTTCTCTCTCCTATTTGGTGGAGGGAATGGGCTAAAGGGAAAGGAAGTGTACACATCATCATCACCTTCCTCATCTCTCATATTCTCTCTCCTCATTCCTTTATTTTCGGTGATCAAGGTAGAAAGAAGAAAAGAAAAGCTTGATCTTTTGTGAGTAATGGTTCTCCTTTGCTCAAATCCTCTTCATTAAATTTGTTCATAGTGTTAAGAGCTCTATTTTGGTGTTTTCAGAATTTGGAAAGGTGGTGGTTTGAGTGTTGGAGTAATTTGAATGTTGAACAATCAAAGTTCTGATTTTGGCCAAGTGAAAAGATAAGCATTTAAGGCTTTTTGAGATATTTATTGTGATTTTTGGATAAGCTTGATGAAATCTGGAATTTGCAATCGTTTATGTCCATTTTTGAATGTATGAATTTCATAGTCGATGATGTTAGAATTAGTTTATTGTGAAGTTATTTGAATGTTGGTTATAGTTTTGAAGTTGGGAAGTGATTTGAATGAATTTGGGAGTTGTGTGTGTCATAGAGACCTAAGGGCATAGATTGTGGTTAAAATTGTTTTTGGATGTTTTGGAGGTTACCAATGTGTTCCTTAGGCAATTTTAAGTGGTAATGAGCTTTGTCACGGTTTGGGAACCATTGGGATTAATTTTGACTAATCTAGGAATTTCTGACATTTGTTGCGATCTGGGCAATCTGATAGCATCATTCGAGTGAAGGAAGATATCACTCAGTGCTGCGTGTGTTTTCCCTTTATGCTTTATGTTTTGCCTGGGTTTTTATGAGTGAAGCTTGAGTGCACTTTCTTCACCGCGAGTGATGTTGGTGATCACTCGAGTGAGCATGTGGTCACTCGAGTGATGGTGTATGTTCATAGTTAGGGTTGCTCTCTGGTTGTCACTCGTTGGTCGATGTTCAAGAGTGTGTTTTGACACTCGCAAGTGTGGGTTCCTCACCTGAGTGCCAAGGGCGGTGTTGAGTGAGCTTTCCCCTTTGATCTTACATGTGCTCTCGAGTTGTCACTCTCTGTGTTGTACTTTCGAGGACTTGAGTGATTTTGGAGTCATCACTCAAGTGCAAAGCCTTATGCTCGAGTGTTGTGAGCACTTTCTGGCCAAAGTGGTTGCTCACTATCAAACACTCACGAGAGAGAGCCAGTCTCACGTGAGTACAAGTCGCTCATCACTCGAGTGAGGTCATCTCCACTCGAGTTAGCCAATTGAAAATCAATGTTCTGCTTTCAAAAAGGGGTCTTCAGGGTAGTTTCTTCCAACCCTTTTAGCATGTGTTTAGGCCTCTATTAGCCACCTAAAGAGTCCTAAATGATAACCAACTTAGAGTATTATGGAAATATGTATTTGGAAAAGAGATTAATCGGCTGTCCCTAATTTGGTTATAGGATTTGACATCTGTCAAACTCGTGAGCCATCTGTACCGAAGAACGTCAGGAAAGATACAGGTAGTAACTCTTCTCTTGTACTTGAGTAAATGTATTGTATGTGTGTTGTTGTCATGCATTGTGTTGTTGCTGCTACTTTGTAGTGTATTGAGACGCTTTGGGAAGCTTTGTGATTCTTTATGCCTTGTGATGATACTGCTCTGTGATACCTTGTGCTTTTAGATGCTGCTGCATAGTGATTACCGCAGAAGCGGGCATAGTGTTTACAATGAAAGCTAGGATTGAGATTATAATAAAAGCTGGCGTAGTGATTACCGCGAAAGCGGGCATAGTGCATTGTGATACAACCATGAGTGCTGTCGATTGTGGCGTGAGCCATGACTCATAGTGTTGTTGTTGAACATGATAAACCTACATGCTCTGTGTTTATATTTGTATGAGTGATTTTTTACTACTGGGATTCTTTAGAATCTCACTCTTTCCAATGACTAACATTTCAGACAGGGTGAGTGGCTCAAAAGGGAAGCGGACAACCAGGAGTAGTTAGGGTCGCTTAGGGACATTTTACTTTTGGGGGTTGGTTATCTGTTCTTAATTTGGAATTATTTTATATATGAGATGTAAATATGATTTTGGATATGTAATCCCCATTTTGGGAAATCTTAAACCCATTGTATATATACAAGTAATCCGAGGTTGCTGTAATTTTAATTATGCACTCTGATATTTATCAATGTGATTAAACTATACAAGTAATTGTATCCGAAAGTGAATGTGAGACCAGGATGGATTATGTTTTGAACTGTTTTTCCGTAACACCCCATCTCCTAGATAAGGGATTATAAAAGTTGTTTTCATCTTATTGGTCTCTATTTCACTTAGATTTCATAAATCAGATGTAATTACGGTGAGGGGGTTACATTTTTGGTATCAGAGCTGTAGTTCCTGGCAAGGGTAGAATTTGCTAGGATAGCTCCCATAGTTTAGCCTTAGTGATAGTAGATCATCTGTGAATTACTATTGTATACACATATGTGTTCGTATTATGTGAACATGTGTATGATTTGTGAAGTTATGCATATACCTTGATTGTTGGCTTAATAGGGTGAATTATTTGTAGAATAAATAGAGCAACAAAAGGTTGCCCCAAAGTACAACAAGTAGATCCTGAGGTGGAGATGGTTGATGATAATCTACCAGACCCGTTGCAAGAAATGATGGGGTTGATTCGGGATCAGCGGGATATGATAGATGAGCTTAGAGAAGAGCTCATAGTTGAGAAAGCAAAGAACAATGAGGGCCGGCGTCAGTCTACTAGGGAGGAAACTCAAGAGGAGACTCAAAAGGGGACTCATAGAGAAGAAACGGCTGAAAGGTCAACATGACCACATGAATCACCTCCTCATACTGAAATGAATTAAAGGCCGCATAGGAAGTCGATTATTAAGGAAAGAGATCTTCAGTTTTGGGTCTCCAGATTCTGTAAGCACCTACCTCCGGCATTTAAATAAAGATTTGATCCTCAGTCGACGGAAGATTGGCGAACCATCTTGAGAAATATTTTGAAGTCCTTGAGTGTTCCTCAGAGGTGAAAGCTCGACTAGCGGTGTATAAGCTCGAGGGAGATCACACCACTGGTGGAAGAATATTGTCTTGTCATTGCGTTGCAAGAACATACCATTGACTTGGGAGGTACACCAGCAACACTTCAACAAAAAATATTTTCCTAAGTCGATGAGGCTTGAGAAGGAGACGGAATTTTTGAATATCAAGCAAGGGGACACAGAGTCATTTGATGAGTATTTGTCCCACTTCATCCGCTTGTCTCGCTATTCCTCTTATCTACGGAACATGGATGACCAGGATTTGAGCTCAGACATGTTAGTACGGGGTTTGAGGCGTGACATGAGGAAGAGATTAGCCACCTATCAGTTTTCTGAGTTCAACAAAGCAGTTGAGAAATGTCGGATCACAAAGAGCAATTTGAGAAAGCTCTATCCGGCCAAGGCTGCTGGTGGTTATAGTGAGCCCGGTAAGGGTAGTGCTTCTCAGAAGCGGAAAGGCTTAGGATCATTCTCATATAGAGGCAGTGGTAAGAAGCCCTATCAGTCCGGGAGTCATGATCATCAGAGAGCTCCTATGGTATGGACATGCCCTTGATGTAATAAGCAACATCATGGCAAGACTTGCGATGGTTGGGTGATCTATTTCAAGTGCAAGCAAGTGGGGCATACATCCATTGAGTATGGACAACTACAATAGGATCAGAGACCAAAGACTCAGGGCCGAGTATTTGCTATGACTCATGAAGAGGCCCGAAAATCCCCAGAGATGATACGAGGTCTAGTTCTTCTCAATGGTTATGTGTTACAAGCATTATTTAACTCGGGTGCAAGTTACTCCTTTATCGCATACGATTGTGTGAAGCGCCTGGGTATGAATGTGTATAAGTTACCATTCGATTTGATTGTGTCAACGTCGATGGGTGTTAAGGCTGCAACTATAGAAGCATGTTTAAACTATGTTGTAACCGTTGAGGGTCATGAATCTATGGTAGATTTGATTTGTTTACCGCTCTACCAATTGGAAGTCATCCTGGGTTTTGATTGGTTGAGAACGAATAATGTGTTGCTAGATTGTAGGAACAAGAGGATGTTTATCCTGTTTCTTATAGCATTGAAAACAAGAATGTTGGCCTAAATTTTCTTTCAACAACTAAGGCTGAGAAATATCTGAAAAAGGGTTGTCAAGGGTATATGGTTTTCTTTTCTGTGCAAGGAGAAACGAGTGAATCTTTTAATAGTATACCCATAGTGAATGAATTCCCTGAGGTGTTTCTGGATGACCTAAGTGAGTTACCTCCTGAAAGGCAAGTTCAATTTCTGATTGAGATTGTTCCTGGAGCTAGTTCTATATCTAAAGCCCCATATCATATGGCCCCAAATGAAATGGCAGAGTTGAAAAAGCAGATTGAAGATTTTCTTGAGAAAGGGTTCATTAAACCCAGTGTGTCGCCTTGGGGAGCTCCAGTTTTATTTGTGAAAAAGAAAGATAAGAGTCTTCATTTGTGTATCGACTATAAAGAGTTGAATAATATTACTGTCAAGAATACGTACCCTCTCCCTATAATCGATGACCTTTTAGATCAACTATCCGGTTCGTGTGTATTTTCAAAGATTGATCTAAGGTCGGGGTATCATTAGCTGTGGGTGAAAGCAGAAGATGTTCCAAAGATTGCTTTCCAAACTAGGTATGGTCATTATGAATTCTTAGTGATGTCGTTTGGACTAACCAATGCACTTACGATTTTTTACATGAACCGTGTTTTCCGACAATATCTAGATCAGTTCGTTGTGGTATTCATTGATGATATTTTGATATACTCTAAGAGTAGAGAAGAGCATAAGCATCATTTGAGAATTGTGTTGAATACATTATGTGAGAAGCAACTCTATGCTAAATTGAGTAAGTGCGAGTTTTGGCTATCAGAAGTGAAATTCTTAGGCCATGTTATCTCACAAAAAGGGGTTTCTGTGGATCCTAGTAAAGTTGAAGCAGTACTGGACTGGAAGAGGCCAGAAACTGTTACAGAGATACGCAATTTTCTGGGTCTTGCTGGTTATTACTAGGGATTCATTCAGAATTTCTCCCGTATTGCCTTACTGATAACCAAGATCACGAGAAAAAATCATTCATTTATGTGGGATGAACATTGTGAAAATTGCTTTGTGGAGCTAAAACAGAGGTTAACTGCATCACATGTGTGATTATGCCTGATCCCAGTTTGACATACGTTGTTTATAGTGATGCCAGTAGGTAGGGATTAGGGTGTGTCCTTATGCAGTAGGAACGTGTGGTGGCCTATGCCTCTTGACAGCTCAAACCTCATGAAATGAACTATCCCACTCATGATCTGGAGCTTACGGCCATAGTGTTTGCATTGAAGATTTGGCGACATTATTTGTAGGTGTGACAGTAGAATTGTATTGCGATCACAAGAGTCTCAAGTATCTGTATGATCAGAAAGAATTAATATGAGACAACATCATTGGATGGAGTTGCTTAAGGACTACAACCTGGAAATCAAATATCATCTGGGTAAGGCAAATGTAGTCACTAATGCTCTTAGTAAAAAGACTGTATTTGTGGCAGCTATGATGATACAAGAGGAGAAATTGATTGCGGATTTTTGTGATTTGAATCTGTCAAACCAAATTCTTTGTGCCAACTACACTGTTTCCCAAGGGAAAAGTGACTTGAGAGCTGAGATTGAAGAGGCTCAGAGGCAAGATGGCTGGATACAGCGTAATCTGGCTAGAATTGAGCGGGGAGAAGCTCAGGGCTATGATTTGTTGCCTAGTGGATTAGTTCACTATCAGAAGAGAATTTGTGTTCCGCTTAAGACGGAGTTGAGACAGAAGATCTTAGATGAGGCATATAAGAGCCGGTACACTCTTCATCCTGGTATAACCAATATGTATCATAATTTGAAATCTGTGTATTGGTGGCGGGATTGAAGAGTGTTGTGACGAAATATGTGGCGAGGTGTCTCACTTGTCAGAAAGTAAAGATTGAGCACTAGAAACCACCAGGTTTGTTGCAAAGTCCTAAGATTCCGGAATGGAAATGGGAAAGTGTGACCATGGACCTTGTGGTGGGATTGCCCAAGTTTGGAAATTATGATGCGATCTGGGTAATTGTGGACCGGTTAAAGAAGTATGTGCACTTCATATCGATCAATGCTAGTTACTCTCTGGACAAGCTAGCAGAGATTTATATTCGGGAGGTTGTGAAACTCTATGGCATACCGAAGAATATCATTTTTTATCGTGATCCACGATTTAGTTTGAGATTTTGGAGGGCTTTGAATGAGGCATTGGGAGCTCAATTGAGATTCAGTACAGCCTATAATCCTCAGACAGACGGATAGTTAGATAGGATAATTCAGACACTGGAAGATATGTTACGTGCATATATTCTTGACTTTAAAGGGAGTTAGGATCGTTTTCTTCCACTTACAGAGTTTACCTATAACAATAGCTATCATGTGAGCATTCAGATGGCGCCGTATGAAGCATTGTATGGAAGAAAATGCCAATCACCATTGTGTTAGAATGAATTGTCTGAGAGGAAGCTTTATGGGCTAGAGCTTGTTGATCAAATCTCAGCACAAATTCGTGTTATTCGTAAGAGGCTCCTTACGGCATAAAGTAGACAAAAAAGCTAACCTAACAAAAGGAGAAGGCCTCTAGAGTTTGAGGTTGGTGATCAAGTGTTTATAAGAGTATCTCCAGTTACTGGCATCGGGAGAGCTATCAAGAGAAAGAAGCTGAGCCCGAGGTATATAGGTCCTTTTGAGATTCTTAAGAGGATTGGGTCTGTTGAGTACCGAGTAGCCCTACCCCCGAACTTGAGCAGACACCATGATGTGTTTCATGTTTTCCAACTAAGGAAGTACCAACCAGATCCAGAGCGAATTATTGATCGTGAAGAATAGCGGCTCAGACACAGAAGTATTCCTTATGTGAAAGTGATCTGCAAGGGAATGACTCAAAGAGAAGCAACTTGGGAAGCAGAAGAGGATATGCGAAGGCGATATCTGGGGTTTATGGCTCAAGTAGTTTGACAAATTTTAAGGGCGAAATTTATTTTACGGGGGGATAATTGTAATGACCCAATTAGAGATTAAAGGCTAATGACTTTGAGATTAATTGTAATTAGTGTAATTAAACACTATTGAAGAAATATGATGACAAATTTGATATAAATGTTCATAGTGATGATTTAATGATCATAGTGGAAACTAGGGGAAAATGGAAAAATTGGAAATTTAACGACCAATTGGTCAGTTACCAAAGAGGAAACTCATTGGTGATTAGAAATCAAGGGTTGAGATCTGTTGGCTATGGGTCGGAATCCCATGCTTTGCATTGGTGTGAGCTCATGGAGGGAGTGAGTAAGATCATGACAAGTGTCATTGTGTAGACCAATAGATGTTGCACAAAAGACAAATGCTCACTTTCTCTCTCTCTTCTCTCTCCTATTCGATGGAGGGAATGGGCTAAAGGGAAAGGAAGTGTACACATCATCATCACCTTCCTCATCTCTCATATTCTCTCTCCTCATTCCTCCATTTACAGTGATCAAGGTAGAAAGAAGAAAAGGAAAGCTTGATCTTTGGTGAGTAATGGTTCTCCTTTGCTCAAATCCTCTTCATTAAATTTGTTCATAGTGTTAAGAGCTCCATTTTGGTGTTTTCAGAATTTGGAAAGGTGGTGGTTTGAGTGTTGCAGTAATTTGAAAGTTTAAGAATCAAAGTTTTGGTTTTGGCAAAGTAAAGAAGTAAGCATTTAGGGCTTATTGATATATTTATTGTTATTTTTGGATAAGCTTGATGAAATGTGGAATTTGCTCTAGTTTATGTCCATTTTTAAATGTATGAATTTCATAGTCGATAATATTGGAATTAGTTCATTGTGAAGTTATTTGAATGTTGGTTATAGTTTTGAAGTTGGGAAGTGATTTGAATGAATTTAGGAAATGTTTGTGTCATAGAGACCCAAGGGTATAGATTTTGGTTAAAATTGTTTTTTGGATGTTTTGGAGATTACCAATGTGTTCCTTTGGCAATTTTAAGTAGTAATGAGCTTTGTGTGTGGTCTGGCAACCATTGGGATTAATTTTGACCAATCTGAGAATTTATGATATTTACTGCGATTTGGGCAATCTGATATTATCACTCGAGTGAGGGAGGATATCACTCGAGTGTTGCGCGTTTTTTCCCTTTATGCTTTGTGTTTTGCCTTGGTTTTTTTAAGTGAAGCTTGAGTGCACTCCCTTCCCCACTAGTGATGTTGGTGATCACTCGAGTGAGCATGGGGTCACTCGAGTGATGGTGTGTGTCCATGGTTAGGGTTTCTCTTGGGTTGTCACTAGCTGGTCGATGTTCAAGAGTGTGTTCTAACACTCGTAAGTGTGGGCTCCTCACCCGAGCGCCAAGGGTTGTGCTCGAGTGAGCTTTCCCCTCTGATCTTACATGTGCTCTCGGGTTGTCACTCTCTGTGTTGCACTTTCAGGAACTCAAGTGATTTTGGAGTCATCACTCGAGTGCAAAGCCTTATGCTCGAGTGTTGTGAGCACTTTCTGGCCAAAGTGGTTGCTCACTGTCAAACACTCGCGAGTGCGAGGCAGTCTCACCCGAGTACGAGTCTCTCATCACTCGAGTAAGGTCATCTCCACTCGAGTGAGCCAGTTGAAAATCAATGTTCTACTTCCAAAAAGGGGTCTTCAGGGTAGTTTCTTCCAACCCTTTTAGCATGTGTTTAGGCCTCTATTAGCCACCTAAAGAGTCCTAAATGATAACCAACTTAGAGTATTATGGAAATATGTATTTGGAAAAGAGATTGATCGGTTGTCCCTAATTTGGTTATAGGATTTGACATCTGTCAGATTCGTGAGCCATCTGTGTGGAAGAATGTCGGGAAAGATACAGGTAGTGACTCTTCTCTTGTACTTGTGTAAATGTATTATATGTGTGTTATTGTCATGTATTGTGTTGCTGATGCTACTTTGAGATGCATTGAGATGCTTTGTGAAGCTTTATGATTCTTTGTGTCTTATGATGATGATGCTCTTTGATACCTCTTGCTTTGAGATGCTGCTACATAGTGATTACCGTGGAAGCGGGCATAGTGTTTACAATGAAAGTTGGGATTGAGATTAAAGTGAAAGCTGGCATAGTGATTACCGCGAAAGTGGGCATAGTGTATTGTGATACAGCCATGAGTGCTGTCGGTTATGGCTTGTGCCTTGACTCATGGTGTTGTTGCTAAACATGATAAACCTATATGCTATGTGTTTATATTTGTATGAGTGATTTGTTACTACTGGGATTCTTTAGAATCTCACTCTTTCCAATGACTAACATTTCAGATAAGGCGAGTGGCTCAAAAGGGAAGCGGACAACCAAGAGTGGTTAAGATCGCTTAGGGACATTTTACTTTTGGCGGGTTGGTTATCTGTTCTTAATTTGGAATTATTTTGTACATGAGATGTAAATATGATTTTGGATATGTAATCCCCATTTTGGGAAATCTTAAACCCATTGTATATATACAAGTAACCCAGGGTTGCCGGGATTTTAGTTACGCACTCCGATATTTATCAATGTGGTTTAACTACACAGGTAATTGTATCTGAAAGTGAATATGAGACCAGGATGGATTATGTTTTGAACTGTTTTTCCGCAACACCCCATCTCCTAGATGAGGGATTATAAAATTTGTTTTCGTCTTATTATTCTCTATTTCACTTAGATTTCATAAACCGGATGTAATTACGGTGAGGGTGTTACAAGGGCAAAATTTTGTTTTGGCACTGCCTGCAGTGTTCATTCGTACTAACAATGGACTGATTCGGATTTTTCAATTTCAATGCACTGAATAGGGATTTCCCTATTTCCAATGTATTTTAGAGGGATTTTCCCTATTATTAATTCTCAACTATTAAAAGTTGATCTTATGATAGATACACTCAATGGAGTGGGAAATTAGTGGAGACACCCCTTCCCTCTCATGTCAGGAGAGGGTGGTCTCCATTGATTTCCTTCTCTATTTACTCTCCATTGAGTGCATCTACCATTAGATAAACTTTCAAAAGTTGATATTTAATTTACTATTTTCAATTTTTATTATAATGTTATTTTTTACATATTATTAAATCTTAACCATTAAAAGTTGATTTAATGATACATACACTCAATGGAGAGTAAATAGAGAGGAAAATCAATGGAGATGCCTTTCCCTCTCATATTGGGACCAATTTGAGATGATGAAATCTTATAAAAAAGATGCCCTTGCCCCTGAGTAGAAAGAAAGCAATGCAAAGACAAAAGGACGTGGAAAAAAAAGAAGAGTGAAGGAGTAAAAATACCCATGTTAATTTGTCAAAAGTGCGTCTGGCACCATATTAAAACGTTGGGTGCAAAAAAGCTATAAAGATTATAAAAGAGTTCAAAAATGCCACAACCATCAACTACCTACAACGTCTGTTGTCTTTTTTTTGGATCCCGCTAGTGTAATCTCCTAAATTGTAATTAAGGGCTAATAACTTCAAAGTGATGTAATTGATGTTAATTAAGCATTTTTACGTATGTGATGTAAAATATGTTTGGTGATGGTTTAGTAGGC
Organism: Inga laurina; assembly: GCA_963855925.1. Taxonomy (NCBI): domain Eukaryota; kingdom Viridiplantae; phylum Streptophyta; class Magnoliopsida; order Fabales; family Fabaceae; genus Inga; species Inga laurina. The sequence goes on from OY979710.1 coordinate 13,115,619, forward strand.
ATTGTGATAATCAGGGGCAAAACGAGAAATTTACCTACCAGTTGGTCAGTTACCGAAGAGGAGACTCATTGGTAACTTGAAGATCAACAATTGAGATTAAAAGGCAAAGGAATAAATGGTTAGGATTTAACCATGGGGTGGAATCCTATGTAAATGAAAACATGTGAAATCAAAGGGGAGGAACAAGATTGTGCCAAGTGTCATCATGAGGACCCTTGGATCAAAGTTAATATTTCAAACTCATTTTTCCCTTCCCGCTCTCCTCTTAGTCGGTTGTTGTATGGGAAAAAGAAAAGAATGTGATCATCAATTATCTCATCTCTCTCCTCATTCTCCATTTCCGGCGAGCTTGGACAAGAAAGAGAAAGGAAGGGTTTGAAATCTAGGTAGGTAACTGACTTCACATGCTCAAACACTCTTCATTAATATTGTTCAAAAAGTTGAGAGCTTGACTTATATGTTTTCAGAATTTTTAAAAGTGGTGATTTGGTGTTTGCTCGAATATGAAAGTTGGAGAAACAAATATTTGATCTTACCAAGTAAAGAGGTAATGATCTGATGTATTTTGATGGTTGTGTTTTGAATGTTGGTTAAGTTTTGTAAATTCCAGAATTTTTCCTTGAATATTGGTATTAAATGAAAGTAGGGATTAGATGGAGTGTCACTGTTCAATTGGTAGCTTATGGTATTTTGAGTTGGTTGGGATTGATTTAGAAGTAAGAAATGAAAGTGTTAATGATTGAGTTGTTGAGTGGAATGTGGAGATTTAAGGACAAATTGTATTTGGGGTGTGATTTTGGATATTTTGAGGTTACCAATAGGTTCTTTATGGAATTTTAGGTGAGAATGAGCTTTGGTGCAAGTGTAAAATCTATTGAGATCAGTTTTAGGTCACTTTGGAAAACCATACCATTTGCTGCATTTCTGGCTTCTGATACTTATCACTCAAGTGAGGGACGAGCTCACTCTAGTCCATTAGTAGATTTCTGTTTTCTTTGGTTTTTCAGTGGTGTTTTTGAGGTGAAGGGTGAGAGTACACTTCCTGACTTGCGAGTGCTATATGATCCCACTTGAGTGAGCATGGGTATTCTTGAGTGAAGGAGTAAGTTTAAGACCTAGAAGTTTATGGTTACTCTCGGGTAGTCACTCGTTGAGCCTCACTTTTTGGTGCTCGAGTGCACTTCAGGTCATCGCTTGAGTGCAGCTTCTTGTGCTCGAGTGAGTGTGAGAAATATTTTGAGGTTTGCTCTTGGACAAACACTTTCTGTGTCACACTCGCTGGGACTCGAGCACGGGTGAGGGCAACACTCAAGTGAGACCTTATTCACTTGAGTGAGGCAGCCCAAAATCTGTGTGCTTTATCCGAAAAGGTATCTCCAGGGTAGTTGCTCCCAACCCTTTGGGGATATGTTTAAACCTATAATAGCCACCTAAAGAGTCTAAATGATAACCAACATAAAGTATTGCAAAATTAGAAAACTTGGAAAAGAGATTGACGGGTTGTTCCGGCTTGGTGTATAGGATTTGATATTTGCCGCCCTCGAGAAGCCCACGGGGCAGAAGAATGTTAGGAAGGAACAAGGTAGTGACTCTTTCTCTTATGCTGTGTGTGAAATATTGTATGTATGTTTGTCATGCATTGAGAATACATTGTGAATACATAGAGATCGCAGTGAAAGCTTACGCATAGTATTTACAGCCATGAGTGTTGTTGTTTGTGGCATGAGCCATGATACGTTGTGATGCTGCTTAACATGATCATATATGCTATGTGTTTGTGCACTGTATAAGTGATTTGTTACTACTGAGATTCTCTTGAATCTCATTCTTTCAAATGACTAACATTTTAGACAGGGCTAGTGGCACTAAAGAGAAGCGAGCAACCCGGAGCGATTAGGACCCTACGGGGTATATTTTATTTTGGAATGTTGATTATCTACTTTTAAACTTGGGATTACTGTATATTTTGAGGTGTATATATTACTTTTGATTTTGGGTGATGTAATCCCCTAGTGGAGACTTATGAAACCTCGGATTATATATGTATAGAACCCGGGAGTTGCCGGGGATTTAGTTATCCACTTTGATATGTGTAAATGTAAAAGTAACTACACAGGTAATTATATTCGAAATCGAGACCAGGATGTGAAAAAGTTTTTGAAAGATTTTGTGTAAATTCTACTATAAAATAGGAAGATGAAATGAGTTTAAATTATCCGATGGTCTCTAATTCAACTTAATTATGTAATATTGAATTATAATTACATGTTTAAAGTCAGGGGGTTACAGCTAGTGTCCAGCTTCCCACAGAACGCTCTAGAAACTTGCATCGAGAAAAATGGCCATATGCATCAATATTTCCTTATTATGAGAGTGTTTGGTTTAGCAGTAGGCTAGCCAATAAGCCCGATTATATAGGAAAAAGCTTGATTTGTACTTATGTGGCTTATTTGAGTGTTTGGTTGGCTGATGTTTAAGTTGAGAATTTGATTGATAAGGAGCTTTTTGAAAAACCTCTTAGCTCTTGCTTTTAACTTATCAATAAGGGGAATTTATTATCGTTATGCTTTTTTATTTCTCTCTCTTCCCTTCTCTTCTCTGCCTGGTCTTTATCTCAAGTTGAAGGAAAAACTGTCGACCCTGTTGCTGAAGATCTTCCCTCTCCCATTAGTCACTTGAAACCCATTGCAAGTGGATTTGTTGCTTGGGTTCAGCGATGTGCTCTGTGGGTCCTATGTTGGGGCAGTTTGCAGCACTGACGGTGAGCAGCTATGCTATTCTGTGAAGCCGTTACTGCTGGTGTTGCCATTTGAAGATTCTTGTGGAGTTCGGTAAGGAAGTTCTTGCTCTGATGGTGGCAGATCTATGAAAGCAACATTTCTGGCCTTGGTTGAAGTGCCATTCTTGTTGGTTAATCTTTCCGATTTATTAGATTGTTAGTTTTGAGCGGCTAATGTGGCCGGATTTTTTACTACTAATGTGGTTGGACTTTTTACAAGCTTTTCGGTCTAATACTGTGGTCTCTGGTTCATGTTTTTTCTGGTTTGCTACTCTGTTTTAAAAGACAATCAAATTTGAGCACGTGGAGGGAAGACATAAGGCTCAGGTTTCAATGGCTTTTTCTATTTCGGTGATTGATAATGAAGATTATATAATAGAGATAGTAGTTCATTACCGCCTTAAAATTAGCATTTTCCCAAATGTGTATATATTTACACACTCACGTATGTGTATCTGTTTGTGAAGAAAAATTGAATTATTCATTTCACACAAGCTTGTCTTTCACAAGGTATTTTTGTTTTTCCTTTCATTTTTGTTTCATCTGAACTGTAAGTAAAGGTTCTTCTCTATCGATTATATTTGATATTGGTTTATTCATGTATTACTATTACCATATTCTTTGATAACTTTGAAACATGGAAAAGTTGTAAACTTCTGCTTCCAAACCAAAAGATATGTTTTCATAATGAATCTTGTATGAGAATTTCACTTGAAATATCATTTGGGTATGCTTGTTAGAATTAAAAGAGAGTAGACTATTGAATTGAAATAGATATGTTGAATAAAATAATGCCTATATATGTGTCCATTAACATAAAATAGACTACTGTAGTGTAATGAATTGAAGTATAACTAACATGTTATATTTATAATCCATACTACTAATGTGAATGCTCTATTTATTGTTTTTTTAATCTAGTTACTATTATGTATTTTGTTAAATTATGTATAAAATAGAGATCAACTTGTACAGGATATGTGATCCAATTAGTTATATAATATTTTTTTTGTCAAATTATGTATTTTGATATCGCATTTTCTAACTTCAATGTTTCCACTTGTTTATATTATAATATATCTTGTTTTTTATAATTAATACAAAAGCACTTATATAATCGCTAATCCAAACAAGTTTTGACTTATGGAAAAGCACTTATTTAATCGCTCATTCAAACATAAATCACATTACACAAACTAACTTAACCCAATCTTACATTTTATAAGTCAGATTCAAAATAAGTCATTTTTCCTACCATTATCCCAAACACACACTATATTTCCCTTTCTTGATGATCCTTGTCTCTTCTACTTAAGAACTTCCATCTCAACCAAGTAATCCATTTTCCTTCTCATTTACTCCTGAAAATATTATCTAATTTGATTTCTGAATTCTGTATTGGTTTCTATTTTGATCAAAGTCATCAGAACCACCTATTTACCTAAGCTTCATCTCTAATGCCAACAACTTCCCACCAGAAAATTACTACAATATCATCATTGTCAGCAGTGAAGCTGCTAAATGTCCCCTCACCGCTATTCTATCTAACAAATATTGTGTCCTCGTCCTTGAACGTGATGGCATTCCTAATGATAAATCCAATGTCATTACTGAAGATGGCGTCTTGTCTGTACTCAATGATGTTAACGCTCATGATTCTCGAGTATAATCGTTCACCTATGAAGATGGTGTCCCACTGTCCCCAAAGCCAACTTCTTTGCCAGCTTTGTCTTGACTTGGAAATTGAAGCTGGTCAGTGGGTCCAGAAGGCCATGTTCTTCAAACTACAAATCAAGACATGGCATGCAATTGGTGGTTTGCAAGGGTGGAAATAGGCTAGGCTAGGTTAGGCTTTACCTAAATAGGCTTAGGCCTACAACAGAGATTCAAAGCTTGAGCTTAGGCCTTCAAAAAGCCTAGTAAGGCTTGAAGCCTATTTAAAGGCCTACTTAAATAATGTAGGCCTTTAAATAGCCTTTAAAGCCTATGCCTCCAAATTTATATATAACCCTTCACGCTTATATATAATCCTACAGTATGTCTTAAAAGCCTAACATCCATTTTCATCGTAATATAAGGACTTAGTAAGGAAACGAAAAGAATGTCTAGTGATAACAATTGTCTAAGAAAATAGAAATAAGAAAAACTAATCATCTGTTGATTAGTGAGATATATTTTCTAAATAAGATTAAGCATAACAAATAACATGCAAAACTATATTTTACCTCTTTTCCTTTTCCCATGTAAATTGGGACAAACTCCTCTTACTAAGATTATAATATTTCATTTGACACTAAAATAAACTCATAATAATTATTATGCTTTAATGGAGGGTGCAAATTAGGGGGGAGAGAGTGAGTTAGTGTTGCCATCTCAAATAATGGAAGAGAAGAAAGGTAGGGGTGAATGATTTATGCAAAAGTAATGGTTGAATGTAATGGCGATAAGATGTGAAACTTAGAATTAAGGTTAAGTTGGTAAATTTATAAATAATTTATAAAATTATTTAGAAGATATTATATATACTTATATAATAATATAAATTAAAAAAAAGTTAAATAGGCCAGGCTTGTAAGCTAGGCCTTATACAAATAGGCCTAGCAATATGCTTGGGCCTAAGGCTTTATGTAGACTAGGCATAGGGTCCTGGCCTATTTCCATCCCTAGGGTTCGCAAAGCGTTGTTCGAAGTTGGCGTTGATGCCTACAATGGCTTCAATTTAGATCACTCTATTGGAACTAAAATCAGAGAATCAATGTTGATAGCTCAAGAAGAAAACATAATTTTGTAAATCTTTTATCGTATGCGAAAGCTTCCAATATCAAAGTCATTGTGTATGGAGAGAGTTCTTCTCACTTTTTCATCTTCTTCCTATGCCAATTCATAGTGAAGAGAGAGAATGTTGGACAAAAAATAGGGAAAATCACTCCTAGGTCCCAAAGACTAGAGATATTAATAGAAAAGTCCCAAGTAAAAGTCAAATATCAAAAAAGTCATAGGGACTTTTTTGTAATTATTTTCCAAAGTAAAATGATAAAGATGCCCCCATTCTAATTGTAACTCCTTCATTCAAAACCATGGTGCTCATACTTTAGAAGCATTTGAAAACCTTGCCCTGCTTTTGGACTTCTGTCATTATTGCTTTGCTCCCAGTCGACGTCCGTTGCTGCTGCTCCTCTCCCAGTCACCATTTGTTGCTGTTCTGTTCCCAATTACTGTCTATCGCTGCTTCACTCTAAGTCACTATTTGTCGCTCCACAGATACAAAAGTCTCCGTCGTCCTCCACAACCCCAACATTGTTCCTCTCACGTGGCAAGCTCTGGTAGTTGTCTGAAGCCATATCATGTGTCGGTCACCCTAACATGCAACCCCTATTGGTACTCCAAAGCCGCAAGGTTCATCGCTCGTCCGAAGCCAATTGTCCGTCACTGCCCCCAACAGGCAGGCTTGATTTTCGGTCATCTATAGATTGGGCTAAACAAAATAAAGAAGGTGAGTGAAAAGAATTATAGTAATGTTGGATCTTTTAACTAGTTTGAGATTAGAATTGGATAGCCGAAAGGGTGTTGCACATAAACTAAATAATGCTTAGGAGGTGTGGGTGATTTTCCCTATATGAAATCTTTTTCTATGGCAGGCTGACTAATCTTGAAATGAAATTGAATAGTTTGTAGTTTTTTATATAAACTTGCACATAATCATAAAGACTAGTGCATGCGTAATAGTTCTGTATACTTGCTTGTGTGCTTTTGAAATGTGAGTTGGCAGTAGTCTGCATTACGATAGTGGTGACTAGGTTGCTTTTGAAATGTGAGTTGACAGTAGTCTGCATTATGATATTGGTGACTGGGTTGATCTCATGTCTTCATCTTATTCCTGGTATTGTACAACTGGTACTGATTTTACAACTGCATATGCCCTGTTTTACAACTGGTTTTTGTAACCCTCTTCCAACCAAGGCCAAGATTAAGTTCATAAATAAGTGATTATGTTGAATTAGAGACCGTAGATGAATTGGGACTTATTAAAATTAAACTTCCCAAACCAGGGTTTACAAAAACCTTTACAAAACATGTTTAACAATGATCTCATATTCACATTCCAATACATAAATGGCCTATACAATTCAATTTCATTTATAAATATCATAGTGCAATGTAAATTCCTAACATACTCAGGTTCCATTAATCAAATAAGGGTTTTACAAGGCACCGATGCCCATAATTAGTTTTCCCTTAACTAAAGGACTACACAACTATATCACCATTCTAATATATACAATCGTTTCCCAACAAATATCCAAAATCCATAGTATGATGACCAAAACCAAATTAAACTCCTAGCTCAGAGCTTCAGCCACCCTTCGTCACCTGCTTTTCTTTTGAACCATCAGCCCTGTCTGAAATTTGTTTGGGAGAAAGGGATTCTAAGGAATCCCCGTAGTAACAAATCACTCATAGTATGCACAATCACAAAGCATGAACACAAATCATCACATAACACATAGCAACTATAACGGCAGTTATAGTAGCAAAGGAAGGTATGACGTGCGTCACCCTTACGTTTGCTCATGCTGTATTGCACATTCACATGTTCATATCACATATATCACCACAACTGGGATCTATATAAAATATTTTACATTACATTCAAGCCACACTAGCATATTCTCAAAGCAAGGATCCACGATTCCACAACACAACCTCGGAAATTACAACACAGATACAACGGCAGGGGTAGATGTGATAATCATCACCCCCTACGACTGCTCACGTTGAACATCTCACGTTGTATTGAACTATAGCAGATAACACATACACATGTTCACAATGGCCTTATGCCAAAGATTTTCACAACAGAACAAAGATAAGTCATGCATACTAAGCATCATATACAACATGAGAGAAAAGTCACTACCTTGGTCCTTCCGTGCATGCTCTGGCACTAGTCTCTCCCGAATAGGGCAAATGTTGAATCCTATAATTCATAATTAGGGACGAAGTGTTATTCTCTATTCCAATACTTAATTGACTTCATATCACTTAAATCAGTTATCATTAATGTCCTTTAGGAAGCTACAAATGCCTCTAACAAAAGCCCTAAAGGGTTGGAAGAACTATCCCAAAGATCCCCTTTTAGAAGCACAAGTACTGGTTTTTCACTGTTGCACTCGAGTGAAGAAGACCTCCCTTGAGTGATGATGGACTTGTACTCAAGTTCTGGAAGCAACACTTGAGTGATAGCCAAATGCCTACTCAAGTCCTACGAAGTGAGGTGCAGAAAGTGCTCACCCAAGAGCAGAAAGTAATAATAGAAACCAAAATTGATTACTGTACTCGACCATAACTCAAATCACTCGAGTGATAGCCTAATGCTCACCCGAGAGCACAAGAAACTTTCAAAAGAGAATATCACTCGAGTAGGGTCCTTGGCACTCGAGTGATGACTTAACACCCGCGAGTGCTAAGGCTCACTCTTGAAACTTGACCTCGAGTGACAACCTGAGACACGAGTTCATAGTGTCAAATACACCTTCACTCGAGTGAGACAAGGTTTACTCCAATGATAACCCGTAACACCTATAAGTGAGACGAACACTCTTGCCTTTTGCATAGAAGTGTGATTAGAAACATAAAAGGAAAAAACAAGAATACAAGGCTACACTCGAGTGACACCCTAGAGTACTCGAGTGAGGCTTATCAGAAGCCAAAAACACAGCAGAGTTGATAGTACTTCCCAAATTTTACCCAAGTGATTCCAATGATCCCAAATTCTAAACCAAGGCTACTCCCACATAAAATTACATAAGGAATCCAATGGAACCATCCAAACTACCAAATTCCTATTCCATTATCATACTTTGGTTTTAGGCAACATTCAACACCAAAATCCCAAAATCACCAAACTTAACATTCCAACCTCAAACCAATTCTATCTATTCAAAACATATACAAAAACACCATTTCCATGACCAGAGCATACCAAACTCTCCATGACTACAGTTTTCGAAAATAAGGCCAAAAATTCCAGAAATTTCAAACTTAATCATTTGGCACAAAACATAAATAGAAAGGTTCATTTCACCTACCTCAACAACTTTCTCAAAGAGGGTTCTTGATTCACCAACCACAAGATTTCCTTGAGACCTCAAACCACCACCGATGAACAATCTATAACCATAGAAATGGAGCCCTCAATCTAAGGAACAAGATTAATGAAGTGAGTTTTTGCATTCAAGGTCATTTACTCACCTTAATCTCAAGCTTTTCTTCCTCTTGCTTCTTCAACAATGGCGCCAGAAATGGAGACAGAAAAATGAGAGAGATGAGTGAGGAAGAAGAAGGAATGATAACACTCACCCCCAACCATGATTGCTTCAACGAAAAGGAAGGAAAATGAGAGAGAGAAAATCATTTTTTATTGAGTTTCAGTCTTATCCATCCAAATGGTCAGCCAGGAATCTCAATCTCCTCTATCTCGACAGAATTGGCATCTCAATCTCATCTAGCCATATATCGACTTCCACGGCATGACAACAACTTTCGTTATATTCACTTTCACTGTGTGATGACAGCTTTCACTGTATTCACTTTCAAGGCATGACAACAGCTCTCGTCGTATTTACTTTCACGGCACTACGATAGCTCTCGTCATATTCACTTTCACGACACTACGACAACTCTCGCTGTATTCACTTTCACGGCACAACGACAGCATTCATATTATTCACAAGTTCACAACATCATACAACAGCTTTCATATTCATCATCATTTAATGATAAGACATGCATTATACATAATATAAGAGAAAGGGTCACTACCTTGTTCTTTCCATTCAAGTTTAGACACAGGCTTCCTACGCTCAGGGTAGATATCAAATCCTATAATCATAATTAAGGATGACAAGTTATTAACCATTCCAATTCTTAAATTACAAAACACTTATGATTGGTTATCATTTGAGACTTTAAGTGGCTATGACAAGCTCAAATGAAAGCCTAAAAGGTTTGGGAAGAACTATATCAAAAACCACCTTCAAAAGTTCAAAATGCTTATTTTTGGGGGTTAGCCATGGCCAAGGAATGCTCTGGTCGTGGCCAAAAACATGTCAGCAACATTTGGGCCGCGGCCAAGGACCTTCTAACCAAGGTCAAGAAAAATCCTATTTCTTGGCTGAACTTCAAAAAATCATAACTAATATTAGAAAAATCGAAATGAGGTGATCCCAAGTCCTAAGGAAAGCTATTTAAGTCCTCTTTATAGGACAAATATGAATAAATGCCATCTACAACAACATAAATACATAATTTAACAAATCTCCTTACTGGTCCAAAATTGATCCTTGTTTCAACTTGAAACTTTGGAAATACCTAACTCCCTGCGCACACATTATATATCCATAAGAGAGAATTTAACACATCACTTTGAAGCTTAACACATCCTCTATTTAACTATAAAGTTTCAGAATTTATAGATACCATTTATTTATTCAAAACATCCATGCAAACTAACTACCTGCACAGAGTTTCACTTGACAAAATTTTCCAATTTTCACACATATGTTTCCAATGGTCCAAAATCTATAACCAACACACTACTTCCACATAATTTTTCACATGGAATCTAATGGAAACATCAAAACAACCAAATTCTCATTCCATTATCATGCTCTGTTTTGGGGCAGAATTTAACATAAAACTCACAAGTGCCAACAATTCCCATTTAAAACTCAAATTCATTCCATTTAACCAATAAACACCCCAAGACACAATAACCATCAACAAAACACCATAAACCTACTAAAACCCTATATACACGAAAATAGGGAAAAAATCCACAAGTTCAAATATTCAACCAATGACACCAATACTCATGTCAAAAGATAGCTTTTGCTCACCTCTATCTCTTCCACTAGTTTGCTCTTTGATTCTCCAACCACTAGCTTTTCTTAGATTCACAAAACACCTCCTCTTGAATATCAAAAACCATAGGAATGAAGCTTACATGAAGAGGAACAAGTTTAGAGAAGAGGTTTTGAGCATAAAAGGTCACCTATATGGTCAAATAGAGCACACATACCTTGATTTCTTCTTTCTCTTTCTTCCTCTACCATAGATGACTTGAGAGAGTGAAAGAGAGAGTGAAGATGATGATGAATCAACTTTTTTAGCTCCTCCCCATGCCTTGAACAAAAATGAGAGGAGAAAATGGGAGAAAATAAATTAAAAATATGTCATTTGACTTTTCAACTAATTGAACTTGGTTCTTGTCATTGCACTTGTCCAAATCCTATGGCTCCTCTCAGGACATGTAACCATATAATTACACTAATTAATTCCATTAGCTATTTAGTCACACTTCTTATTTCTTTAGCTAGTAATTAATTTCTTCATTAGTTGCTGACTAATTGGCCAGTAAATTTTCATTCTTCCAATTTTGCCCCTGACTGTGGCACAATAACTTGAATTTCCACTTAACCTATCTTTTGATTCCATTTCACATGTCATGTGCCCTCCCCTTCATTTTAATTCAATTTATGATTGACACCGTAATTGAGCTTAAATACTGGATTTGAGCATTGATTACTACTAATTCAGGTCATAATTCACACTTTATTCCCTCAAAGAGTTCTTCCTCATGTGTTATGAATTTAGGGGCATTACAATGCACGTGGGGCTGGTAGGAGTGCTTTCCCCCCTCTTTTCATCAAAAAATAAAGGGTGACAGTTGGGATTAAAATTAGTCTAGGTGTTGCATTTTGATTGCTTTGATCACTGATGATGTGATACTCTGAGAGTATATAAGTATTTCTCAGAAAAGAGTCCATTAACTTCTTTAAGTTTAGAAGTTCCTAATTTATTGATGGAATTTCCAAAATAGGAGAAGTCAATATCAAAACAAAAGTAGTAAATGACAAACAATAAGGGACTCCATTAATTTCTCTAATTTGTAGAATAACAATAGGTAACATTAAAAGTAAACTAAGTAATGATATAGCTAAATCAAAGTAATAAATGGTGAGCAACAAATTTCTCGTCTATGAAGTGACTTTTATTTATAGCAATTGGCATTAATGTCATGACAACAACAACTTTCTCTATATTAAATAACAAGTGAACATTAAGGTCACAACCACTTGATGTTTTCATGACACATCTAAATATAATGAACTCTTTTGTATCACAGATTCATGATTATCAAAAACAACCCTCCATTAAGATATATCTCTTAGTTTTTCCTTCTTTCTTATTCTCCACAAATATTTAGAGTGAACCCGATTATTGTTCCTGAAGATTCGATCTCGTGTAATCCATACCTGAGAACTTCACTATTAGAATCATTAACCAAAACAAAAAATGAACTTGACTATTAGCATCATCGACCAAATCAAAAACTGAACTCAATTGATACTGTCAAGCCTCATCAAGGAAGAGTCGAATGAATCTTCAATGTTTCAACTTTAAACTCTATTCTTTCATATAAACCCTATTTGGTAAGCATAATGTCAAAACTCATAATCAGTTAGATATTAGGCAGAGATTCTAGCCTAACTAACACTTTAACAATGTTTTGGAAAACTCAATAACAATTATATTCCTTAGTAATATGTTGATAGTTTTGGTTGCTCTAAAGTTCTTCTAGTTTTTCAATTCTGTCACATGTTACAAATGCTAAAATATAAGGAATAACTCGCTCATCCCTTAATAAATAGCGACAATACTACAAACTTTAGAATGAGTGTTACAATGGATTATTAGGAATAACTTGCCCATCCCTTAAAGTGTTTATTATCCTTTATGCTCCCCTTGCATATTCCTTCAAAATAAAAATAATAGTAGAACACTGTAAATATAAGGAAACAACTTCACCGATCTAGATTCACTATTCCAATAAAAAGGAATATGCCAAGATGGGTCACATTTTTCTGTGTCATTATCACCATATAAGAAAGCAAAGAAATAGAATTCAAAATGCTAAATTTAACATAAAAGTAATTTTCCTCACTTAAACAAAAATCAATCATGCTCGCTCTTTTATCCCAATTGAACAGAAAGTAAGGAAGCTATTGTTGAACGCCCAAAACATAGGCCAATTGAACTATAATTTTATTGATTACAACATTCTGAACAACCCCATACAAAGAGTGTCCCAGTGCTTATATATAGAAGTATAACAGAAAATGTAAATAGCACAACTAACATTGGACCCTGTTACATACACTAGATGTTGGGCCTATTACTCTAACACTTATACAGACCCAAGTTATCAATTTACTTAACACTCCCCCTCAAGTTAAAAGTGTATAGATTGTAGACTCCCAACTTGCAAAACAAACCATGAAAAGTATCATTCCTAAGTGCTTTGGTTAATATATCAACTAACTGTTGATGTGATCTCACATGGTGTAAACTAATTAACTTAGCTTGAAGTTTTTCTCTGACAAAGTGACAATCCCTTCAATGTGCTTTATCCTTTCATGAAATACTAGATTAGTTGTGATGTGTATCGCAGCTTTGTTGTCACAGAAGACAGTAGTGGGTCCTGTTCTTTTAACTCCTAAATCTGATAGTAACCCAATAATCCAAGTAATCTCTGAGGTTGTCTTGGCAAGAGCCCAGTATTTGACTTCTGTAGATGGAGTAGATACCGTGGATTACTTCTTAAACTTCCACGACACAAGAGATCCTCTAAGCTTAATAATATAGCTAGTAACCGATCTTTTAGAGTCACCATATCCAACCCAATTAGAGTCACGAAAGCATTACGGCTTCATGTCATTGGATCAAGACGAAAGAACTCTTAAACTAGGGCTACTTTTTAGGTACCGTACCACCCTCATGGCTGCTTCCATATGAGATTTCCTAGGCTACTGCATAAATTGGGATAATACCTGCACAGGAAAACATATATTAGGGCTAGTCATAGTGAGATAGAAGAGTCTATCTAAAAAGTGTCAGTATATTTTTGGTTCTTTTAAAAATGGATCTTCTTTCTTCTTCCTTTGTCGATCCTTTTTCCGCCCTTTTTTGTGTTTGGATGCTGGCACAATTTTGAATTTTCCTACATTACGGTACATTCAGTTCGGCTGCACTTAGCCCTGTGTCTACCAACAAATCTAAGACATACTTCCTTTGATTGAGAATAATGCCCTTCACATATTTCACCACTTCTAGACCCAGGAAATACTTTAAGGAACCTAGGTCTTTGATCTTGAAAGTCTTATGCAAATGTCCTTTGATTGTGTTTATTCCCTCCAAACTATCTCCTATAATTGGAAGGCCATCCACAGAAACTAGCACAATTATAAATTTCATTCCCTTCCTTTTTAAGAAAAGGGAATAATCATACTTACTCTATTAAAAGCCTCGATAATATAGAGATTGTGCCAACTTGATATTCCAATGCCGGGAGGCTTGTTTTAGTCCATAGAGGGACTTTATCAACTTGTAAACCTTATTGGGACCAACATTTGTGAAACCTTGGGGAACATGCATATAGACATCCTCATTTAGGTCCCCTTGAAGAAATGCATTACGTACATCCATTTGAAAGCAAGCCCATTTATTCATTGTAGCCAACTTAAGAACTACCCTAACTCTTACCATTTTTACTATGGGAGAAAAGGTGTCATAATAGTTGATTCCTTCCCTCTGATTGTATCTTTTTGCTACTAGGTGTGCCTTGAATTTATCTATACTTCCATCAGCCTTGAATTTGCTACTATTTCCCATGTATGGTTTGTTTCCAATAATCGAATTTCTTCATTCATTGCCTTCACACACCTACTATCCTCCATGGCCTCATTGTATGTAGCTAGCTCAATCATAGCATCAGTACATGAAAGATAATGCTTATAGGATGGAGAAATATGAGAGTAATACAAGTAATGACAAATTGGATAAGGAATATTCTTTCTATAATGTTGTTTCTTATTCTGTACAGCATTGATCTCATTAATTATAGGAGAATTTGAATTTTACAAATCTGTATCGTCAAAATCCATGAGCCATGATGGTGGTTTCCTTATCCGTGTACGTCTTTGCTCAGTTTTCCCCATGCTATGTTGTGCACCATTGCACCCTTCTGTAAGTGGAGGTGTAATATCCCAATTTTCGATTAAGGGTTAAGGACTCCAAAAGTATATGTGATTATTGACAAATGAACACTTTTGGAGAATGTGATGTGAAATGTGATTCGGATGTGTTATGAGCAGTGCCGAAACCTTATATTTAAGTTCAATTTTGGATTAATATCTAAATTGACTTAAAATAGAGGGAGGGCACATATTGTGGTAAAATGGAATAAGAAGAATGTATTTGGTGGTAGTTTGGAGGAATTACCACAATCAGGGGCAAAATAGTAAAGTTATCAACCAATTGATCAATTACCGAAAAGGAAGCTCATTGGTAACTCAAAGATCAATGGTTGTGATTAATTGTTGTGAGATTATGAGGGTGGAATCCCATGTGTATGAGCTCATGTGTTGTAACCCCTTGCCTTGATAATCGTAATTATAATTCGAAAATGCTTAATTAGAATGAAATAGAGACCAATGGATAATTAAACTCATTTCAATCCCTTCCTGATGGTAGGGTTTTCACAAATTCTATCAAAACTTCATCCCTTCTCTGGTCTCAATTTTCATGGTTTGAATATAATTACCTGTGCAATTAGTCGAATTCAAATACATCAGAGTGTATAATAAAGTCCCTACAACTCCCGGGATTCATTCGCTAAGGGTTTAAAGTTTCCCAAATAGGGGATTACAATATCATTCCAAAATATTATTTACATCCCCAAAAATAATATATAGTAATCCCAGATCTAAATGGATAACCAACAACCCAAAAATAATGTCCCTACAAGGTCCTAGCAGCTCCTAGTCGTCCGTTTTTCCTTGGAGCCACTTGCCCTGTGTAAAGGTTAGTCAATGGAAAGAATGAGATTCAAGAGAATCCCAATAGTAACAAATCACTCATACAGTATATAAGCATATAGCATGTAAGATCACGTTTAGCAGTAACACAATGGTACAGGTTCACACCACAGACAACAGTACTCATGCCTATATACACAATGTGACAGCTTTCGCTATAATCTCTATGCTCAATGTGACAGCTTACGATGTAATCACTATGCTCAATACAACAGCTTACACTGAAATGGCAGTAGTATCTCAAAGCATCACAAAACATCTCAATGCATGACAATATACATACAATATTCTATACAGAGTATAAGAGAAAGAGTCACTACCTTGTCCTTTCCTGACGCTCTCTAGCACAATTCGTTCACAACCAAGGTAAATGTCAAACCCTATAAACCAAAGTTAAGAATGGCGGATTAATCTCTTATTCCATGCTCTTTCTTTTACAACACTTAAAGTTGGCTATCACTTGAACTCTTTAGGTGGATATTATAAGTCTAAACACACACCTAAAGGGTTGGGGGCAACTACCCTGAAGATCCCCTTTTGGA
The DNA here is from genome assembly GCA_963855925.1 of Inga laurina. Taxonomy (NCBI): domain Eukaryota; kingdom Viridiplantae; phylum Streptophyta; class Magnoliopsida; order Fabales; family Fabaceae; genus Inga; species Inga laurina. Next base: position 13,131,878 of record OY979710.1, read on the forward strand.
AGCAAAAGAATTGATTTTTAACTGAATCACTCGAGTGAAGAAGGCCTCACTCAAGTGATGCCTCCCACTTGCACTCGAGCCCCACAAAGTAAAACACAGAAAGTGTACACCCGAGAATAAAGACACACCCTAGAGTGGCAGTTCACTAGAGCACTCTTTTGGGCACTCGAGTGATGACACATAGTCACCCGAGTCCCATCGAGTGAGGTGCAGGAAGTGATAACCCGAGAGCAACTAAAATGCCAAAGTGACAAGTACACTCGAGCACTAGCCTTAACACTCAAGTAAACACCCAATACCTGCGAGTGCCGAGGCATACCCTTGAAAATGGCCTGCAAGTATTTGCCCGAGAGACACCTTCATATCCCATAACACCTTTGCACTCGAGTGAGACACAGGTCACTCGAGTGATAACCTAAATCACTGGCAAGTGAAGAGGGACACTCACGGTTTCTGCCTGAGGACTTTAACCAAGATGCTGAGAAGGAAGGGAAAATATTACACGGCACTCGAGTTGTAACACCCCAAATTTTATTCACCAAAAATATATTGTAATTATTTGAATAATTCAATAAAATGGTGAATATTCATAAATTTGGATCTTGTGAATTTTGAAATATTCATATTCATAAGGAAATGGGAAAATTAATTAAAAAATTGAATTAAATTACAAAAGGGATAGCAAAATCATAATTTTGCCAATTTAGCCCAAGATTAATTATTTTCTAATTAATTGGAGTTAATTTCAATTAATCAAGGAAAATAAAGGAAAATGCATAAAAGGGATTATTCTCGGTGGAATAAAATCAAGAATTTGGGGAATTAGGGGCAATTATACATAGTTCAATTAGATAAATTATGGAATATATGAAAAACATTTTTCTCCTCTACCTTCCCTCAAATTCGTTTAACATATGGAAAGAAGAGGGAAATTGTAAATCCAAGAAGCAAGATGAAGGTGATGTTGACAAAACTACATGCACAACTCAATGATGGCAAAGTTGGAGTGCACACAAAAGGGGAGTATGGTGAATGCATGAAGAGAAGCTTGAGTGTAGGAGTGGAATACTTGAGTGATTGGAAGAGGACACTTGATTACATGTAAGAAGCTAACTTGTCTTGTAAGAGAGGATGAGAGGGATGGATTTTTAGGAGGAAGAAAAGGAAGCAATTGAATTAAATTAATGGCAAGACAATGGAGAAATTATGAGGAAGAGAAGAGTGTGACAAGTGTCACATTAGAAGCCCTTGATCAAATCAGTGGATAGGAAGATGGAAGATCAAAATAATAAAACATACTCCTTCCTCTTTTCAAGTCACCATTCGGCCAAGACATAGAAAAAAAAAGAGATAAGAGAGAGCTTGAGAAATAGAGAGAAGAGGAGAGCTCAAGGAAGAAGAAGCTAAGGTGAGTGTTGTCTTTTAAGCATTTTCCTTGTGATCTTCCATGAAATCCTTCTCTAAACTCTTGTTTCTCATGAATCTATGGTGGTGAAGAGACACTTTGAGATCAAGAAGAAAGGGAGGAGGATCCTAGATTAAGAGGAAACCAAGAAGCCAAAGAGGGTAACTTCATAAACTTGCCTTCTTGAGTTGTTGTTGATAATTATTGTTTGGTTTTTATGATTTTTGAGTTGAGTTGTAAAATTAGAAAAGCCATAACCCTAAGGAGTTATGCTGCCCAAAATCCTTTAAATCATGTTTAAGAAGTGTTTAAATAAGTTAATCAAGGATTAGAAGTGGAAAAGTACAAGTTTTGGGAGCTAAAACACAACCTCATTTTTCCATTTTTGACCTAATATTTCGGCCAGCACCAGAACTGGTAGTAGGAGTTGGATTTTCATGAAATAAATGGTTCCATTAGACTCAGTGGCCAAAAATATGTGGGGTTACAGTTGGGCACTTTTTCGGTAGAGCATTTTTTCGGTAGAGACCGAAAAAGCATAATTACGAAAACGCCACTGAAATCCCTAAATAAGGGCTGTCAAGGGTATTTTCATAATTTGACAGTGAATTTGGTGATTTCAAGCCTAGAAATGGATTCCTTGGGAGAAAATAAGTCATAAAGCCTTAGCCAAAATTTTGGGAAAATGTGCCATCAGGCCGGTACGGCCGGGCCGGGTCGGACCAGGGTCCCAGGGGCATTTTTGTAAATTTTCACCATAGACTAATATAACCACAATAAACACTATGGAATAGTCTAAAATGATACATAGATAGGTTATGACCTATTTCTGGTACATTTAATATTTAAGACCAAGTCGGACGCCGGGACAGCACGCTTTACGATACACTATTAAATAGGGGATATTAAAGCTTTGAGGTAGGGACATTATCCTTCATACACTATGCCATAAGTTATGTGATTGTGTGGATGCCATTGTTTTGTAAATGCACTTTATTAATCAACATGATTTGCCTAGAGAGAGGCAGTTAGTGCCAGAGGTGAACTTACACTGGAAATTGGCAGAAGTCCAACCGGTGTAGATTGTGGGGCTAGGCCCTACTCATGTATACATGACAATGATGTGTTTATATTGTTCATTAATTTGTGCACACCTTGGCGCATGTCATATTTACTTTTCGCATTTTTTATGAACGATATTATGTCTCTACGGGGATTCTTCGGAATCTCACCCTATTTTTAAATAAACACCTCAGCGGGTACCAGTGGGCCAAAGGGAAAAGACGTAGATGCCGGTAAGTGAGCGGCACATGTCTCGAGGCGTAGACAAGATCGTGGTCATAATTAGTCTATTTTGGGATATTTTGGTGAAATTTGTAAATATTAAAACTTCCGCTGTATTTTCTGTTTCCGTCGACGAACAATATCGGAATTGTAAACGAACGACGTTGGGATCGTAAACGAATATTTTTTATCAGTATAATTGTACTTTTCTGTATGCCCATTGAATTTTGTCTTTATTACTCTTCGATTATCAAAATGGAAACGGGTGTTGACACGAGTGAGACCCCACCTCACTTGAATGAGACTTATCAGAAGCCAAAACGCAACTGCTGATATAATTTTCCAGACTCGGCCAATTTGTCTCCAATGGTCCTAAAACTTATACTAAAGTTCATTCCCACCTAAAATTTCATAAGAAACCTATTGGTAACCTCAAAACACCCAAAATCACATCCTATCAACAATTTTAGTCTTAAGCCAACACATTGGACACAAACCAACCAATAGCCCAAACTTAGTCTTTCAAATTCCAATCAAAACCAATGACACAATAATACATCCTAACACCATTTTCCACGCATTACCATATCTAACCCGTCGATATCCAATTCTCATGAAATCAAGGCAAAAATCTAGAATTTCCAAAACTCAATCAATGGCTACACAATTTAGATCGAAATGCTACTAACTCTTACCTCTTCATTTTCCCAAGGTTGGTTCTTTGATTGCTCAACCTTCAAATTTCTTCAAACACTAAAACACCACCTTTCAAAAATATGAAACCATAGCCATAAAGCCCTTATTATCATGAACAACTTTAAAGAAGATCATTGAGCATTAGAAGGCATTTAACAAGTCAAAATCTTACCTTTTCTTTTCTCGTTCTACCTTAAGCTAAACGAAAATAGAGGGCAAGGAGAGAGAAATGAGAAAATGATGATGGTGATCAGATTTTCCCCTGGCCCAAGCTCCCTAGCCGACTTTACCATGAGAGGGAAGAGAAAAAATGTTGAAATTTTGACTTTAATCCAATGGTCCATATTTTGCCACTTGTCACCACCTTATTCTTCCTTCCATGAATTCATATAGGCTCTTCCATACTAGATTTCGTCCCATTGATCATTCAAAAGTTAATCCTAGCCGTTGATCTCGAGTTACCTATAAGTCTCCTCTTCGGTAACTGACCAATTGGTCGGTAACATTACCATTTGCCCCTGATTATCATAATGCTTACTAAATCGTCACCAAACACATCTTTATATCACAATGCACATCATATACTTCAAAAGTGTTTATTCATTAATAATTACATCACTTTTGAAGTCATTAGCCCTTAATTACAATTTAGGATATTACATGTATGCCCAAGAAGATGAAACAAGATTGTGACACTTGACACAATGTGATCCCTTGGATTGTGTTCAATGTTTCAACTCTTCCCTCTCTCCTCTCTTCCCATTAAGGTCGGCAAATGAGGATTTTGCCCAAAAATCTAATCTTCTTTATTATCTCGTTTGTTGTTATTGTTTGATCTTCGCCTCTTCCTTCCTTCCTAGGCATTGTGTTTGTGATATCTCCAAAAAAAACAAACACTCTCAGGATTGTCTGGTCATTGAATAGCTGGAACGGGTCTCTACTCAAACACAAGTTCTGACTCAATAACAGTTAGAAAATGGCCCAAAAAGACCTAACCTTTAGAACAATTTTTGCCTTAAAAATGAGCCATCTCTAACTCCAGTCAATGGTTCTGCTCGGTTCTCTATCATTGGTTTAAAGTTTGATTTGTATTAGTTTTTGAAATTTAGAGAATGGTTTTACACTTTATTTTTATTAATATATATGCTTTGAATCAGAAATTTTTAGAAATTTTGAAATCTAATTAAAATATATTTAAGCCCGCAAGTTAGTCCTGAGCTTGCATGTCCTAGGGCTGGACTTCAATAATATGGTGGTTTTATGATATGAGGGCTTTTTAAGCGTAGCCTTTTAAGCCCTGGGAATTCAATAATATAGTGGTTTTATAGTACGAGGGCTTTTTAAGCGCTGCCTTTTAAGCCCGAGCACTTCAAGGGCTGGTCTCTTAGGGCCGAGCTAGCCTATTTTGATAGCTACCTAATAAAATTTTCTATTTTATTGGTATATAAATATGTTGTATCTAAAAATATGTATAATGCAATTTATTAACTATGACTTGCTATAGTAAAACCTAGTCTTCATAGGAGAAATACATGTGTCTAGGACCCTACCTTACATACCATTTATTATCGATATTAATCAGAGTAGCAATATGTAGTTCAGTTGGCATCACAAGAATAGCGTAAATATACTGATAATATATACACTATTATAGAAATTCCCCATAGAGGTTCATACATGATAATTACAATCAATGTAGCAGCACATGACTACTATGGTGTCTAAACTTGTCCAGTGAAATGAAGACATCTTCACGTCTTCGTTCCACTACTGCATTCCTCTCCTGTAGTTCTCTTCTCTGATCTCAGTATACCTTCTGTACTCATTTGTATAATTGTTGGTAGGGCAAGGTGAGATTTGAGAGAATCTCAGTAGGAAAAAGATACCATAATGCATGCATGATAGATGCTATGTGTATGACATCTTAGCCTTAACTAGATGCATGCCCCATAATGACAATTCTGCATGCTCAATGTTTCCATGCAACTTAACTATGGCTACAGTATAAACAAAAACAGAGCTTCATTATTCAAATATGCTTTACACAATTAAATAAAGCAATCATATACATCACTACACAAGCAGAGATATCAAATACATGCAAATAAGTTAAGTTCCCTACCTCTAGTCTCTAAGTCCTTCTCTGGTACCTTTCTATCAGTCTAACATTCTGTCCTGCTCGGGCTACTGTTTGATGCTATACTTTCAAAGTACAAGAATTAGGTTAAAACCCATTCATGTGCTATTTTACACACTGCCATAGTGTTTCTAGTAGTTATATGAGTCTATATTAAAAAATTACTAAAATACCCTTGGTCTGACTGTACTTTTCCCAAAATATTGTCTTTTAAGGGGTATTTTAGTCATTATGCTTTGTAGGGCTTTCTGAAAAAGTTTTTAAATTGTAACCCCACCTAAGTTTACCTCTTGAACACAATGGAACCATCAGAACATCAAAAATCCAACTCTAACCCCTTGAACTAGAGCTGGTCGGATCCAAGGATTCTTGAAAAAAATTGGGGTTTTCCAATTCTGACTCTGCATACTTGCTCCTTTCTACTCCTAATCACTTTATTAACTAATTAATTAAGTTATAACTACCATTTAGACCCAATTTTGGTAGCATAATGTCTAGGATTCAACGTTTCCCAAATTTCACAACCACATCAAATTAACTAGAAATTCACCTATTACACTACTACAAAAAATATAATAAATGACGCTTATTTTTATGAATACTATGGTGCTTCCCAAGCGCCATAACTTATAAGCTACGGTGCTTCTTGAATTTCTGAAGCACTGCAGCTTTTGTTTTTTTTAAGGGCCTCCTACGGCGCTTCTCCCCAGAAGCACCAGAGAAGGTATTTACCGTCCTATAGCACTTCTCCCTAGAAATACCATAATATGTAATAATTTTTTTAATTATTATTTTATATAATTGTTTCCTTGAACTTAGCCAATTAAAATCCACAATAATTTATAATACGAATAGAAAAAAAGTAAATCAAATCAAAATGAAATAACACATAACCAATTCATAAAATCAGTACTAGATATATGTAATTTCCATTAATGTAATTGTGCAACTAATTTTAAGAGAATAAACAACATGAGAATAGGCAAAGAAACAACCTAATGTATGTACCTAAATATTAACTAATTGTCTGACCATATATTCACACTATTCCTCAATGATTTCATGCACTTGTTGGTCAGTCAATTGGGTACAACATTGATCTTCATAATACTACATAAAAATCTTACACAGAACGAATTAAACTAAGTATTATTATATTTGTAAGCTCAAAAATTAAAAAACTTACAATATATAGGAAGTTCAAGGAGACAATTGACACTGCAAATAAATATTTGAAAAAACAAATTATGAGCATACATATATGATCATGACAGATTTTAACTAGAAAAGAAAAAATGAACCAAATATTGAGGGAAAAAACACTTACACGCTAGGGAGATTCTGAAAGAGGCTGAGACAAGAAAAAATATATTGGAGAGAAAGCTTTGTACTGCAACAGAGTTGTGGAAAATGGAGGAGCTAGAGAGAACACAGGAAGATGAAAATGAAAATGAAAACAGTGGGGTAAAATTTAAATAGCAGATTGTAAAGAAGCTACATCGTTTTTTGTCAAAGCATCATAGCTTCCTAATTTTAAAAAAATAAACTCCTAAAAAAACCTTAAAATATCCAAGGCACCACATAGTGCCTTAAAATATCCAAGGCACCATGTAGTGCCCAAGGCACCACGTGGGTGCCTTGAATATTCAAGGCACCTGGTGCCTTGTATTTTATATATTCAAGGCAACCTTGAGTATATTTGGCCTTAATCGGCGCTTTATTATGAAGCACCGACTAAGGCCACAATATTTGGCTTTAACTGGCACTTGATTATAAAGCGCCAGCTAAGGCCTTTCCAACATTAGCTAGCACTTGGTTATCATGCACCGGCTAAGGCCAGTTTTGGTCGGCACTTCATAATCAAGTGTCGACTGAGGGCCAATTTCTTTTTTGGAACTCAAGAACAAAGCAAGTGATTTCTTTTTTGACTTACTATAACACGAGATTCTAAATAATAATATCTTTTTGACTTACTCTTACCCTTATCATGCACTTTATTTTTAAGCGCCGGATAAGGTTTTTTCCAAATAAAAAAAAGCTAAGAAATTAACCAAGCTACGACGCTTTTTTGAGAAGCGACGTAGCTTGGGCTTTCATTTTTCTTTTAAATAAATGTTTTGTATGGCGCTTGTCCAAGAAAGTGCCGCACAAACCTAACACTAAGCTTTGGTGCTTATATGAGGAAGCGCCGTAGCTTTTGAACTTTTTTTTAAAAAAAACAATTATCTATGGCACTTATTTGAAGAAATGCCAAAAAAGGGACGCCATTAAATTCCTCTTTTGTAGTAGTGATTAAATCAACCACAGCAGTTAGAACAACCAAAGATTAAAGCTTATGAAGTTATCTTTAGCTGCTTCTTGTTGTTCTGATGTTAGCCAAAACCCTAGCCTCTCAAACTTCAAAATTTTTGCTTCAACAACCTTGAATCACATAAAGGAGAAGCTTAGGAGAAGAATTACACATGTTAAAAGCTAATTTACTGAAGAAATCACTTATCTTTTGCAAGTTTTCTCTTTGCTTCTCTCTAGAAATCAAGCAAGCTCTCTCTCTCTCTCTCTCTCTCTCTCTCTCTTGGACACTCAAAACTGATGGAAATGAAGGGGAATGAGGAAGACAAATAGCTTTTGTAATTATCCATTTTTCAGATCTATTGGAAATTCTGGCAGATTTTCTGCCCAAAATTTGAAAAATCATAACTAAATTTGTAGACATCGTATTGGAGTAATTCTAAAAGCTATAGAACCCTTATTGAGTCTAGTTTCAAGAAAAAATATAGCCTTTAGGCAACTAAAAGCACAAAATTTCCAGAATTTAAGTTTTTGGATGCTGATCTAGGAAATCCACAGTTTTTCTAGGCTAACTTCAAAAATTCATAACTTTTTACATACAACTCCAAAAATTACCCATTATCTATCAAATTAAAGTTTAGGATGTCAACTTTCACTCTGTAAACTTTCACAATATTTTATCATCATTTGGTCATCCAAAATGGCATGAAAACCTTACTGCCTCACTGGAAGTTTTCACTGGCAATATAATCACATTCTCCAAACTTCACTCTTCTATTTCAATAAATGTCACAAATATTTACAAGGCATATTGGGGAATAAAATTTGGGGTGTTAAAATGTGGCTCATGAATATTTTATAGGAAGAATTGCCCATCAATTCCTCATTAGAAACTTATTTACCAAATGGAGCTTGAGGGAAGATCTTTTACAGACAAGAAAAGATTGTTCGAATATAAGGGAAGGTCATATAAGGAAGATATATTTAACACAAGGGAAGATTGTTTGAACACAGGGAAAGGTTTTTTGTACACAAGAAAGATTGTTTGCACCCGAAGGTCCCATTTGACAAATAAGTTTTTAATGAGGTATTTGTGGACAATTTTTCCTATTTTATAAGTGCTTGGTAAAATGACAAAAAATTAGCCTCACTCTTTCAATCAAATTAAAGAAAGGGAATTTTAAATTTTTTAAAATAAGTCTTTTAAATGAATTTTAGCTCCTTAAAACATAACACCATTATAAATTATTTAAGAAAACGTATCTGGAAAAAAAATCCATAACATTAACAACATAGAAATATTTTGAAAAATCCAATCATCAAGAGTAAGCATCTGGAAAAAAATGGGTCTGGGTTCTCTCATAATCATTTTTCTCCTTTTCTTCTCAGAATACCATCTCCACCATTAGATTACAAAAAATAGATGGTCTGGATTTAATATTTCATAAAACTATCATTTTAAATATAAATAAAGAGATTTAAACTATGAAAATATGATCTACACCATTTATAATTACAATAAAAATAAAATTGATAAAAAAATTAATTTATAAAACACTATAATAATAGTTTTACAAAATATTAAATCTGAACCATTTACTTTTTTATCTAAGAATGGAGATGGGATTTTGAGAAGAAAATGTGAGAAATGATTCTAAGGAAATCTACTTCCGAAAAAAAACACAGTAAGTTGAGCCAAATTTTAATAAATTTTTCTTATTTTAAAACATAACATTAACTTATAAATTATTTTAAAAAATCATTTTTAATGAAATATTGGTTTTGCTGAATTATGTATAATTCCCCCATTCCAGATTATGCACAATCAATCAATAATCTACCTTCATAATGAAATTTAAAACTGTGACAATAATATATCTCTTACTCTATATAAAATTTCAAATCATTAATCTATGAAAAATATTTGAAATAATTATTATTTAATATTATCTAGTTCCATTAGAATAACGAGCATATGCATCCCGTGCGTTGCATGGATTGTTCATGCTTACTGCATAATATTTCTCCCATACTTTGCTAAGTAACATGTTTTCTTTATAAATCTTACACATCTTAACAGCGAAATGAGTCACATATACACATACATTTGGGTGTCATCATCACTACGTTGCATGCACATGGTCACTACTAAATATTGTAAAATAAAAACAAACCAATAGTCCCAGAATTCATTCCTTAACAAAAAAAAATGACTTTGAATCTCAATGCACATATGATCTAACATAGGTATGATTGCATGTCTACATTTCTAAACACTTCCTTGTACACGTCATAACTAAACATTTGTAAAGTGGGACAAAATCCAAGCCTAACGAAGGAGAAAGAGCATTACTATCTTCAATCCAACCAAGCTTAGCTAGATTGAAGAGGACTACAATTGGAGTGTCATTGTTTTCCAGTTGAGCCACATAAGCATCTGAAGCACAATTGTCAAACAAAACACACTCTATCTCATTTTCCTTGAAAAGGAACATGTGTAATCACTGAGAGTAGAATAGTAATAAGAATGAAACAAATATGAGACTAAAAGGGTATATGTGCATTACTCAACATTAGACAATATCATACTGAGCTAGTGCTTTGTCTGATTATCCTTATGTTGCTCTTCAAGAGAGCAAATACATTTAACAAATGCAGGGACATCTACACACATACGTCTCTATAACTTTTATTGCTTAAATACATATGGAAAATAGCAAATACAACCCAATAGAGAGCAATGGTAGATTTGAGCGAGTGAATTAAAACTTATCAAAGTCAAATTAAGCTAAGTCCAAAAAAGCAAATATGTGCTAATATTAAAAAAACTATTTGGGAATTCATTACCAAATAGATAAGTAATATCCTCATGATCAAGAAGATTCAAAATTTCAGTCGTAGATTTGAATGAAAAAGAGAATAGTGGAAGCACAGCTTATTTTTCCATTATAGATGTAAGAGTTGTGAAAGTGAGCTTATATGGATGAGTTGTTGGCCTGTATTTAAAAGTGTTTGAAGAGAAAATGAAGTTTTCAAATTCATAAATTTTCCCTTCTTTTTATTGACTGGAAAAATTTGGTATGCATGGACTTGATGAGCACACTAGCTTGAATCTTTGTCCCTTGGGTGAAAACAATAAAAATGTATCAAGGATGAGAGAACCATTGAACTTGGCTTACAATATGTAAAATGAGACTTAAAACAACATAGCCATACCTGATCCTCAACCAACAACATAGAAACACAACAGAGTTCGGTTGGGGTAGTTTTCTGATAAACATTCCACTTACATAATACTCTAACTACAATGGTCCAGAGATCATATCCATTATCGATATCTATAAGCAATGTAGGGCTAGACATTGTGGAGGACTAGGAAAAAGTAAATATAAGTGAGAAGGCAATATGGTTGGGATGGATATGTGAGGAAGGATGGTGTGGGAGTGTGAGGGACGATGTAGAATGTTTAAATAGAGATAACTCTAGCTTTGATTTGCCTCATATAGTGAAACATGACAGAAGATTGGATTAATAGGTATATATTAACTACTTTAGAGGAAGACATTTGTATATGAATATGATGAAGAACGACGTTGAGTCATGTTAAAGTATTAAAGTAGTAAAGTAATAAACTAATTGAAAAACGAGGTGGGAAAATCTTGTCAAAGAGAGGGTAATGTTGGAGTAAATAGTTGAAGGATAGTTGTAAAGGGAAAATAGCTATCCAAGGAAATAAGAATCAAGTTCCAAAAAAACGTTTTGTAGGTGATAAGTTTGTGATTAATTTATAAAGCTAAGAATATATTCTAATGAGTTAGCAGTCTCAAAAGCGCACTAATACTTGTAACATGTAGCAGAAAGTATTGAGTGAATGAAAAATGGCTATGAAAATTGTGATGTGGATTATAGCAATCAAAGTGGGTAGAATGGCGGACATAGCACAGGTACCGCATTAGTGCTTGGCACAATGAACAAAATGCTAGAGAAATAGAAAGAGATTAATAATGGGACATGGAAGAGGAAAGTTGTAAACCCACCACTATCAAGGCCGAGATTAGCATTTAAACACGGTTAATAATGGAAGGAGAGATCGGAGGTAATTTAAAACTTTTCACAACGCATGTACAAATAGATCTCCATTCATCCATTCATAAAATCAATAGGCCTGTTAGGTTTATCACATGTACAATATCAGAGTATCAGCAAAATTTTTGTCATTCACCCGGAATAATAACATTAATCCAAGGGTTGGTACAGGGCGTCATTTCCTATCTCAATTCCCATACCAGGGATTACACAAAAATAAAATTCTATTATCAATTCAATATATACATTCATCCAAAATGATCACCAATCAAAAACCAAAAGTATTTAGCTAAGACTACCGCCGGCAGTCCTAGTCGTCCTTGCTTACTTGTTAGCTTCTTGATCCACTTGCCCTATCTAAAAATGTTATTTGGAAAGAATGAGATTCTAAAGAATCATAATAGCAACAGTTTACGTATATGATGCATAATTAAACAAAGCAAGTAAGCATATATCACAATGTAGCAATCAATATTCAAGGCCGGACACTCTGCCACATCCTATCAACGGTATTTGTATTCAAGGCAAGGCTTTTACCATGTCCCCTTAATTGTATCTATATTCAAGGCTGGGCTTTCGCCACGTCCCCTCAACTGTATCTGTATTCAATGACTAATACTAAAAAGCAATGCATTACACATGATATAGGATAAAGTGTCACTACCTTGGTCTTTCCGTTCTTGAGTAGGCACGGGCCTTCTTCGCTTCGGGCAAATATCAAATCATATAGTCATAATTAAGGACGATGTGTTATCACTTATTCCAATGTTCAATACTTTTAAAATACTTAAATTGGTTATCCTTACTGTCTCTTAAATACCCTTAAACACATCTAAAAAAGGCCCTAAAGGGTTGGAGGAACTACCCCAAAGATCCCCTTTGGGAAGCATAAACATTGATATTTTTCACTATTTCACTTGAGTGAAGATGGCCTCACTCGAGTGATGGTACGGTCTGCACTCAGGTATTAGAGAGTGAAGGACAGCGAGAGAATACCCGAGAGCACAAGAAACTTTTATAGATAGGAACACTCGAGCACAAAATGCAATACTCGAGTGATACCAAATGCTCACTCAAGTACCAGGAATTGAAGTCCAGAAAGTGATTGCCTGAGAGCAATAGGAATTTCAAGGGGAAGGAGGTCTCGAATATGAACCTTCTCACTCGAGTGAAGGCTTAACACCCACAAGTTTTAAGGCTCACTCTTGAGACTTGGCTACGAGTGACAACCCAAGAGGCAAGTTCTTGGTGTCAAATACACCAGCACTCCAGTGAGAGGAAGCTCACTCGAGTGAGAACCCACCACACTCGCAGTTGAGGCAACACTCTTGCCCTTTTTGGGGAAGTGCAGTGCAAAAACTAAAGGGAAATTGAAGAATTTCACTAACTCATTCGAGTGATGCTTCCCTCACATGAGTGATATATATTAGAAACAAGAAAACGCAGAAACACTGACAGCATTCTCTAGAATTTTCCCAAGTGTTCCCAATCAACTCTAATGGACCCAAAACCTTAACCAAAGCTACTCCCACACAAAAATGCTCAAGGAATCCAATAAAACCATCAAAATAACCAAAATCCTATTCCATTATCATGCTTTGGTTTTGGGCAACACTAAACACTAAAATTCAAAAATCTCCAAACTCAATTATTCAATCCCAAATCAATCCTATCTATCCAAAATACATTCCAACATACCAATTCCATACCATTAACATGTCAAATACGCAATAACCCTTTTTTTTTTTTGAAAATAGGCAATAATTCCCAGAAATTCAAAACTAATTCATTTGGCACAAAACTTAGATAGATAGGTCTCTTTAACTCACCTTAACAACTTTCTCAAAGGAGCTTCTTGATTCTCCAACCTTCATAATTCTTTCAAGTTACAAACCAACGCCAATGGACAAGCTATAACCATCAAAATGAAGCTTTTAACTCAAGAAACAACTTTAAAGAAGAGAGTTTGAGCAAATGAGGTCATTTCCCTAACCTTTTTCAAGTTTTTCTTCCTCCTTCTTGGGACAACAATGGCACCGGAAGAGAGAGAGAGATGAGATGAGTGAAGATGAAGAAGGAAATGATGATACTCCCTCTAGCCTTCCTTGTAAGCGAAATGGAGGAAAGAAGAAAGAGAAAGTATACTTTAAAAATGCATTTGACTTTTCCTTACTTCCTCTCTACTTATAAGCTTGCCACTTGTCTCATGGTCATTGGCTCTCATAAAGTAAGCACCCACTTAGCTTATCTAATCCCTTCATTAGCCATTTAATCAAACGTCTCATTTTCTCTTAGTTAGTAATTAATTTCCCCATTAATAACCAACTTATGGCCAATAATTCCATTCTTTCAATTTCTCCTTAATTTTGGCATATTAATTTAAATTGCCACAAAACATAAAATAATTCCGACTTTAATTCAATAATTATCCTCAATAATTATCATTATCCCTTAATCAAAATTTGGGCGTTACAAAAGCATATGCATAATGCAAGAAAAATGAAGTCCTTGAACACTAAGGTACAGACTTGGTTGACAGGAAACATGAAGCAAGATGGTCAAAGGGAAAAGTTTTTAAAAAGCCTGAACATTGGACCAAGCAACACCTATGGTTTTGAAATTTGGTAATAAAATGGATATGAGGCATTAGATCTATCTCATTCTAACAGCTAAGTGGTTATCATGCCATACGATGCTGAGTTACCGAATTAGTATTGGCACGGTTAACAATACCCTAAAGCCATGGAAAGGAAGTAATAAGTAAATATTGAAGAGGAAAGCAAAGTGATAGGACATGAAAACATAGCTCAGTAATCAGATTAGTGCTTGGACTGTGAAAAACATGGGAGAGAAATATAAAGGGGTGCTCAATCCTTTCGATGCTTAGTTACTGGAATAATGCTTGGAACAGTCAACAAAACACTGGAGCCATGGAAAGAAATCAATAAGTATACATTGAAGAGGAAAGCAGAGTAATTTGCTTAGAAAAACAAAGTCATTTACCAATATTGAGCATACCTGGTTCACAGAGCAGAGCAAGCATGAATATCGATAGAGTAAAGATTGGGGAAATAGTTAGGAGGCACCAAAGAGTGAAGGAAAAAATGTAGCAGGGGAGCAGATAAGCTGAAAAGGGTTGTGCAACAAACATGATACAAAGCAAAGCAACCGGAGAACCTGTTATCGAAGCAGAGGGAAAGTGATTATTAGGTTAATAGTAATAAGGGGGTCAAAACACAGTAGCCTATGTTGCTAAGTTTCTTGTAAGCTTGAGGAAATACTAATGAAAACTCTCAATATAAAAAGATGCGAGACTTTAACAAAGAAGTGAATGTCAGAAAAGCATAGGCAAACAAATAGCAACTTTTCCTCTTGCAGGGAGCTGCTTTTTGCTAAGAAACAGGTATGGTTTCTATCAATGCATTGACCGTAGGATAGACTGCTTTTTTATGCGTGTAATTTGATAAATGCGTTTAGTCAATTTCTATCCTTTCCAATTATTATTATTTTTACTAATTATCACTATTTGTTATTTAAATGAAAGTTGGCCTTTCATTTTCATTTTTTTTTTGGCATAGCATGGTACTTGAATATGTTCATTGCTTCTGAACAATGGGTTTTGTTAATCAATATTTCATATTAGATATTGATACAATGGGTTTATTTTTTTGGCATAGCAATTTAAGTTTAATTTGGTTTGATGCCCAGTTTGCTTTAATTTTCCAAAGGTGCTAATCTTTTATTTTCCTTCCTAGATGTAATGTCTCTTGTGCCTTTGTCTAATTTTTTATTTTTTTGCAGGGGACGGTGGAGAAACCATTTTTGGTCCATATTTCCCTGGTGAGAATGCCTGATGCTAGACTCACTTTTTTGGACAATGGTCAGAGCAACTTTACAATTTTCCCATTTTTCATTTCACGGATAGTTGACATAGATATGGTTATAAACAAAAGCATTCCTTCATTTCCAAATTTGCCAGAGCTGTTGCTAAGAGTGCCATATAAAAGGAAAAACCAAAGACTATATATGGTCTTCTACAAACTAGGAAAAAACAAAGACTCGCCAAGTTTATTAATACAGCCTTGGAGAAACGGTTTTGGCTGGAATTTTGTTACAGTGAACTTTTGGTTGGCAGAGACAACAAACCGAAACCAAGAAGACTTCGTGGTTTCTTTTGATGCATAAAAGAATGTGCTGAGAAGGATAAAAAGTGAATAACATTAAAAATATAGTTTAAAAACTGCAGAGGTGATCTTGACTCTTGAGAAATGCAAGAACAAATTTTTTTTCCTGAAAGGATTAGTTTCAGTATGGTTATAAACAAAAGCATTCCTCCCTATCCAGATTTTCTGAAGTCATGGCTAAAAGTGCTTTCTTCAAGAACAAACCAATGACTATATACTGTCTTCTAAAAACTGAAAAAAAAAAAAAAAAAACAAGATATATCAGGTTTATTAAACTGGAGCACAAATATCCAGCTCATGTGTATGGTGAATTCTTGTTTTGCATTTATTCTCCTTCTCATGACCAAGGTGTGGATGTAGACTGTCCAATGTGCAAAAATTGCATTGTAGAAGTGCATAATATACTAAACTTGTTCGGAAGCTTTTGCAGTACACATGTAGAAGTTCAATATCAGTGTTGCCTGATATTGTGGCGAGATGAATATTTCAATCTTCCATTGTGATGTGTTATATAATGGTAGGTTTCATTTTGACCATGTTAGCTCCATTAAAAATGATGGTAATTTTGCATGATATGATCTTAATATGAAAAATATTTGCAGCTAGAGAATTTCGCGTGTCAGTAGAGAGAATTTTTTTTACAAAACAGGTACAACTGAATACATTTTTAGTTTGTCATTATATTACGGGGGCATTCAGAGTTGAACATGATTATATTGAATCATTTCGCGTGTGATGTAGTGAACTCTTACTTGGTTGAGGATTCGGAGAGCCTGAGCAAAAATATTATAGTTGGAGATGGATGTGTGGAATGCTCACCATTTTTAGTTTATCCAGCATGCCTTGGTACCTGGTTGAGGATTCGGAGAGCTTAAGCAGCCCCTTCCTCAAGGACACAGATGAGCAAAAATAATAACTCAAAAAGACAACGTGGGTATAAGAGCGTGTCAACTTTGGCAGGAGGAACAAAGTGATTTTTAAAAAATGTCATTGGAGCACAATAGGAGCTGACTTGGCAAACTGTAACGGCACGGCGCCAGAGGCACATTTGGGTCATATTCGGCTTCTGGGGAGTCGTTAATTACTGATACGGCTTGTGAACAGTAACCTCAGTGAGTGATGGACGGAAGATTATTTAATTATATATTGATTTAATTTTAATAATAAATACTAATTTGCAAGCTTAGATTTAATAACATCTTAATTCAAGCTAAGATTTAATATTTGAATTTAAAATAGTTATTTCAAAGGTTTAATCATCCAGAAAATAAATTCTATCTATTAGTAGCAATATTTAATGATTGATCTCGGTCAGATTTAAATTTTGAAAAAAAAAAAATTAAACTAATTTATCGTGAGATTTTTAACAATATCACATGAATAATCTTTGCCCATTCAAATTAATTCAATCTGAGGGTATATATATATATGATTTCAAAGCCTACCTACGTACAAAGTTTCCAACTCTCATTCTCATTGATTAGGGTCTGAGGTAAATTTAGGGTTTGCTGACAAAAAAATGTCGGACTATCTTCCTCCAGAAATTTGGGAGAAAATTTTTCAAGGATTACCCGTCAAAACTCTCCTCATTTGCATATATGTCTGCAAAGATTGGAAATTCCTTATCACCCATCAATACTTCATACAAAGATTTGCCAATACCAATATTTCTCTCTTTCTTCAATTTCGCGGCTGCCTACAACAAAGTGAGTCTCGAGGGGCTCAGAATAGGTTTGACAAAGTTTTCTCAATATATTCTGATCATGAAGATCAATTAGTTAATCACCTCTTGATTTCAAAACTTGCACTCACTGATCAAGCTATTGATTGTAATAATTTCTTTGTGATTGGCACTTGTAATGGACTAGTATGTCTCAGTGATTATGCTTCATTACCGCCTATTTCTGCGACTTTTATACTAATGAACCCATTTATTAACAAATATGTGGTGCTTCCCAAATCCAGTTATGGGTCTTTAGAATCCTCAAACCAATTCGATGGGGCATGCACTTCGTCAGGGTTCTGTTTTGATTCTAAGAACAATGACTTTTTAGTTGTCAAAGTTTTCCTTTACTATACGAAAAGAAGCCCCCCATGGGTTGAGCTTTACTCTCATAAAACTGGTAAATGGAGAAGTATCGTTGGTAGGGGTCCTTCATTGCGTTTTTCTGTATGGGGAATCACAAGTGATCAAGTGTTTGTGAATAGAGCCCTACATTGGCTTGTTTGTGGACAGCAATTTGATCGAAATAGGTATGTTACAATTATATTATCGTTTGATTCGGCTACAGAGACTTTTGGAGAATTGATATTACCACGGTGTTTAGAATTTCGACCAGATATAGATTTTTCTCTTTTGAAAGGAGTCAATTCACTAGCTTTAGTTCACAAAAAGGATGTCTCAATATTTTATATATGGGTGATGAAAGAATATGGTAATGTGGATTCATGGAATATGATATTTTCTCTTGATTTAACAAGACATGGACACATAGACAGAGTAATAGCTATGAGGAATAGCGGAGAATTGGTACTAGAAAGGCGTGACAACGAGGTAATATTTTTAGATCCGAAGAAAGATTTGGTCAGAAGTTCTGGACTTCAAGGATATGAGGTTCGTTTTGCTGGGGATATTGAGGAAAGTTTGTTTTTGATAAATGAAGAAAATAATGCTTCACTTATTAGCAGATTGGTAGGTTGTTCGTTTAGCTTGGACGGCCTCTTTTAATGACATCGTTTTTGGATCCTATATGTTATAATTATATATTAAATGTTCTAGATTTACTGCATGAATATGATTATGGATTTTTTTTTTAGCCTTAACTATTTTGTGTTCAATGCTGATGACTTGTGAATAATATAGACTTATTCTATGAAATTTATTTATGATACCCGCTCCTTCTAAGCAAAGGGCAACATTGGATTCAAATAAGTTTCAGTTTATTAAATTGACTTTTTTTACAAAAGATAATCTAGACATAAATTATATTATATGAATTGGTTTTTATCATATTCTAAGTTTCCTAAAGCCAGATGAAATAAAAGCTTTTTTTTTATCATCGTTAATCCAAACACAACCTCACTCTTCATTCTTTTATTGGTTCCAACTTACTTTTATTGATATAAAGCTATCCCAAAAAAGCTCTTAATTAAATATTTTTCAGCTAAAGTATACTTTTAGCCCTTTCAGTTTATATAAGATATCATTTTAGCCTCTTATATTTATGAACTGCATTTTTAGTCTTTAAAACTTAACATTGTTAATGTTATAGGTGAAAAAAGCTGACTAAACAAATTTAAGTGGTGACTGTGCAATAATGACAAAGCAAGAACTTTTTTTTTTTTTTTTAAAGGTGACATATTTTAATTAAAATAGTAATAATTAGGGGGGGGGGGGCTCAAATTTTCCATTTGATCGTTGTTCCTTCCCATCGTAAACCCTCTTATGCCGCCAACGACTTCTTCCTTCCAACGTTCAAGAGAATTTGCTTTTGGAGGCTGCGTGAAGAATTGGGACAGGTTGTATGTAATAATAGTCTCTACTACCTTCAATGAGGCAACATGACGGCTCATATTCAGATGGTGGGAGTGATGGTAGGAATGATGATTCAGATGATGATCTTAAAAAAAAAAAAAAATTTAAATTATTTTTTAAGATAAAAATTGATCAAAAATATTAGGGAAGAAACGTACTGAATAGTTCCTAGATAAGTTATATTTTTCATATATTTAATATTTCAAATAAAAATAATATATTTTAAAAAAAATAATTAAAACTTTACGAGAAATATAAACTTGATTAAATAAGTTGTACATAAATTTTTGAAAAAAAAATGTTGTCTAAGAAATTATATTTTATTTTACGAGAAATTAGAGGAGAGGTTCGTTTCCCCACCCACCCTAATTTTTTATTTTTTATTTTTATTTTTTAATGAAATAAATTACAAATAAAGAAAAAATTATAAAAAAAATAAATAATAAAGATGCATCCACACATCTTGTAAATAAAATCTATTTTCCTATCGTGCTCCGTCTTAACATTTCCATCTTTTCAAATTAAAATCAAATACCTATATACCTCATTAAGATACAATTATTAGGGAAAAAATTTTGGATCTATCTTAACAAAACATTAAAATATCAATGGAGATACAAAAATTTTAAGTTACGATTTTATTATTTCTTTAATTACTTCTTTTTTGTCAGAACTGTATCTTTTTATTAATTCCTTTGATACGAAAAGAAATTAAAATTATGCCCACTTTGGGTGGGGAGGATATTAATAATGAGTCTGGTCAAATTTAGTTATTTATTTATGTGTTTTATCACATATAAAGGGAATAAAATTCAAAAAACGCACTTTATTATTCTAGTCAATCATGTGTGATAATGCCATTACTAGAATCTCGGTAAGATAATCAAAATCACAGTTGAAGGCATAGTATTATCCGTTTAAAAATAATGCAGTTTTTACTTGACCAATAGGAGCTAAAAAAATTAATGTCATTCTAATATAAATTAAAGGGAAAATCTCAGAATAATACCTTCAAAATTTGAAAAACCAAAATAAGTGATTTTTTACTAAAATGAGTTGTCAATTGCTAATAAAGTGTAGTCAATATTTAAACTATTGTAAGAAACAAAAATGATAATTGATGTTGATATTTTGAAGGTTATTTTCTAGAATTTTCCCTAAATTAAATCATCTGGATTTTCAAGCTAAGATTTAATATTTAAATTTAAAATAATTATTAATGTCAAATGTAATATCCCAAAAAGTGATTAAGGGCTAATGACTTTAAAAGTGGATATAATTATTGTTGAATAAATACTTTTGGAGAATGTGTGATGGGAATTTGGATATTTTAATGATTCCAATGGCTTCCTTGTGAAAATTCATGTGGGGAGAGTGTTTATTGTGAAATTGGAACCATTGGGAACAATCGTGCTAAAGTTGAAAACTCTGTACAGGGCAGCCAATTTGTATGGACGTTTTAAATAGACAAATGGTGTCTAAAAATTCTAAAGTTTTCCAGTATTAAAGTTCACATGTCAAGCTTCAAAATGAACATATAATTTGTATCATTTTGATTTGTGACCTAAGAGTTTTGGATTTTTGAAGTTTGCCCAGCGAAATTAATTATTTTCTGGAATAGTATGCAAAGATTGAAATTCTGGGAATTTTGTGGTGATTTTCAGTAATGGCCAATATTTTTCCTATGAAGAGGACTTAAATATCTTTCATTTGGCTTTGGAATCACCTCATTTCAATTTTTTTAGAATTAGTTATGATTTTTCAAAGTTTGGGCAGAAAATCTGTCAGAAAATCCGAAAATGGGAATTATGACATCATCTCATTAAAAGATGATGTCAGCATGGATTATTAATCAAATTGCTCATCTTCTTCAGCCATTTCACGCCATTTCCAGCTGAAGATAGTGAGAGAAAGTTGAGAGCTCTTAGAGAGAGAAAGAGGAGAAATCTCGCAAGGTAAGCCGATTTCTCCGACGATCTAGCTCCTAACGCGTATAACCTTGTTCCTAAGCTTCTCTTCTATGTTATTTAAGGTGTTTGAGAAGACAATTTGGTGTTCAAGGGGCTAGGGTTTTCAGCCGCTCTTGAGAAAAGCTAGAAGGAGCTTGAGGTAACTTCCAATCTTTTGTATATTGCTTATTCTGGCTGCTGTGGGCAATTTAATCGGTGAAATTTCGCCGGATTGCCATTGGTTTTAAAGTTTGGAAATGATGTGGCCTAGGGGTTATACTGCCCAAATTGGGTCTTAATGTTAGTTGTAACCTAATGTAATGGTTAATAAAGTGGTTAGGAGTAGAAAGGAACGCGTTTACGGAGCCGAAATCGTAAAACCCCAATTTTTCCCGGAGAACATGTATATTTCGGCCAAGGCTGTAAATGGGTCTTAGAGTTGGATTTTCAATGATTTGATGATTCCATTGGATTCAGTGGGCGAAAATAGGTGGGGTTACAGTTGGGCACTTTTTCAAAAAAGGCCGAGAAAGCATAATTACGGAAACACCCCTAAAACCCTAAAAGTAGGGCTGCCAAGGGAAATTTCGTAATTTGACATTGAATTTGATAATTCTAAGTACGGAAATGGATTCCTTGGGCGGAAATATGTTAGGATAGCCCAGATTAGAATTTCGAGAAAAGTGCAACCGGTCCGGGTATGGCGGGCCCAGGCCGGGTCCCCGGGGGTATTTTTGTAAATTTTCATTATAGACTCATATAACCCTAAGTAACACTATGGAAGTGTCTAAATAGTGCATTTGGAATTGTAGGATTCGATATTTGCTGCCCTCGTGAGCCAACTGCGCTGAAGGACGTCAGGAAAGGATCAGGTGGTGACTCTCTCTCTTATACTATGTGTAATGCTCTGTATGTGTGTGTTATCACTGTTCTGTGATGAATCTTTGATGCTGCTGCGGTTACAGCTGGTGATAGCTGTCGTTTACAGCGCAAGCTGTCGTTTACAGCGCAAGCTGTCGTTATTGTGATTACAGCGTAAGCTGTCGTGATGGTGATTACAGCGTAAGCTGTCATATTGTGTATACAGCCGTGAGTGCTGTCGTTTGTGGTGAAAACCATGTATCTTTGAGATTGATGTTGCTGTTGTTGCTGGTTGTGATTTATATACATGCTTGGTATTTATACATTGTATGAGTGGTTTGTTACTACTGAGATTCTCTTGAATCTCATTCCTTCCTATGACTAACCTTTCAGACAGGGCATGTGGCTCAAAGGAGAAGAGGCCGACCCGAAGCACTTAGGACCCTTAGGGGTATAGTTGATTTTGGAATGTTGGTTATATCTTTTGAATTCGGGATTACTGTATAATCTGAAATATGAATAGTATATTCAATTTTGGATGTAATCCCCTAGTGGATACTTAAACCTCAGGTTATATATGTATAGAATCCGGGAGTTGCCGGGGAATTGGTTTTACACTCTGTCATACGTGAATGTAGATAAACTGCACAGGTGATTATATTCGAATTTTGAAATGGAGACCAGGAACAGGAAAGAGATTTTGAATGATTTTGTGAAAACCCTACCACAAAGTAGGAGATTGAAACGAGTTTAAGTTATCCGAAGGTCTCTAATCTACTTTAATTATTTAATATCGAATTATAATTACATGATTAAAGGTAGGGTGTTACATCAAAGGTTTAACTATCCACCAAATAAAATCTATCAATTATTAGTAATTTGATGAGGGATCACGGAAGAATTTCAATGTAAAAACAAATTTTAACTATTTTATTGTGAGATTTTCAACATGATGAATTATCTATATCCATTCCAGTTTATTCCATCTGAGGGCTTATACTCGAAGAAATCCCCAAGTGCATGCTTTTTGTGAATAATATTGTTCTTGTGGCTAAGTTAAGAGAATAAAATAATTCTAAACTTGAGTTGTAGAGAAAAACCTTAGAGTTAAACGGTTTCTGGCTAAGTAAAAGCAAGACAGAATATATGTGTTGTGCTTTTGATAAAAGAGGAGTATAAGAAATAATTTGGAGGTCAAATTGGGAAATTATATTATTCCTTAGGTGACAAAGTTCATATATTTGGGATCAATTCTACAACAAGATGATGAAATTGATGGAGATGTTAATAATAGAATTCAAGCTGAGTGATTTAAATGGAGAAAAGCTACTGGGGTTATTTATAATCGAAAAGTACATGATAAAATCAAAGGAAACTTTTATTGGATTGCTATTTGACTAGTAATACATTATGGTCGTAAATGTTGGGCAATGAAGGGGCTACATGAGCACAAAGTAAGGGTAGCTGAGATAAGAATATTGAGATGGATGTGTGGTCATATACAAAAAGATAAGATTCATAATAAACTTATACTAGGAAGAGTAGGAGTGGCTCCTATTAAAGAAAAAATGGTAGAAAATTGTCTAAAGTGGTTTGGACATGTACAGAAAAGGCCATTAGACCATTAGACGTACCAGTCAGGATGGTAGGTCAAGTTGTTTGTAGCCCATTTAAAAGGGGTAGAGTAAGATCAAAAAGAACGTTCAATGATATTATTGAATAAAATCTCTAAATAATGTATCGTGAGATTTAGTTTTTAACATAGGTCAATGGTGTCGTTTGATCCATATTGCCAATCCCACCTAATGAGATTATGACTCTGTTGTCGTCGTCGTCTTTTTATTAAGAATCTCCCTCAATTGATAGCCAAAAACTAATCCCTTTGCTACGGAAAGAAAATTAAAAACATCCGCATTTTGGGAGCGAGGATAATAATAATGTGTCTAGTCAAATTTAAATATTTATTTATGTGTTTTATCACATATAAAAGAAAGAAAATTTAAAAAAAAAAAACAACAACTTATTATTCTCGCTTACCTTCACATATATACGTCCATCACACATTAAACATAAAAGATGAACATAGGACCTTCAAAAATTTTGTATAACAGAGTCCAAATAAAATTAATTATTTCAGGTAATTAATTTTAGCCAATGACGAGTGATAAATGCGATTACTAGAATCTTGGTAAGATATCAAAATAACATCTGAAAGCATATTATTAATTTATTATCCGTTAAAATTAAAAATTCTGTTTTTCTACTTCACCAATAAGAGTTAAAAAAATTAATGTCATTCTGATGTAAATTAAATCATCTTAATTCAAGCTAAGATTTACTATTTAATTTTAAAATAATTAATTATTCAAAGTTTTAATCATCCACTAAATAAAATTTATTGGCAATATTTGATTATTGATCACGGTAGGATTTCAATTTCGCAAAAAAAAAAAAAATTAAACTATTTCTTCATCCATTCAAATTAATTCAATATAAGGGCTTATCTTTTTTTGATAAACCGGGCTTATCTTGCTTATATATTAATATTAGTTTCCATGTTATGATAATAACAAAGTTTAAAAAGGTTTTGCAAAGGATTTGAGAGATAAACAAAATGTTTTGAAGAAGCAAAATATCACTCTTTGCAAAAATTGCTAGATCACTGAAGTGACCACATGAGTGATATGATTTCATCAATGCAAGTGATCACTGGAAGTAGAAAATTGAATCACTCGAGTGACCACTTGAGTGATGTGATAAATCCTAGCTAAATCATCATGATGTTTCTGGTGAAATCTTTTTACAAAAGAAGATCATTCAAGTAACCACTCGAATAATGTGTTTAACAATTCATCACCACCAAATCACCATAGTGACTCATCCATTAATTAGTGTTGTGAAAAAATTTCAAAGGGAAAATCACTCGAGTGGCCACTCGAGTAATGTGTTAAATCTCATCACTAGCATACTACTCAAGTGATATGTTCCAGTGATGCTGCTTTGAAATGTTTTAAAGAAAACATTACTCGAGTGATGAGTCAAAGAGCACCACTAGCACAACACTCACTGCATTGATCCTGGAAGTATTTTTGTGGAAGTGTTTTTGTAGTCTAAAAAATTTCTTAAGTGTAAGATCACTCAAGTGATGTGTTAAAACAACATCACTGGCAGAACGCTCCAGTGATATGATCAAGTAATATGTTTTTCTCAAAATCAAAGGAAACAAGATCACTCAAGCGAACAATCGAGTGACCCTATAATCCAATGACCTATCCGATGCTTTGTAACATTTTCAAATTACCAATAGAAGATCACTCAGGTGATACTTTCTTAGAAAACAAAGCATCACCTCGAAACTTTTTAAATCATTGAAATGATTGTGTAATTTGTTCTTACTTCTAACAAGGATTAACACATAAATTAGAAAAAAGCACTTGTGTCAAAAGCATTAAAATGCGAAAGACATTCAAACGACGAACATTCTCTCTGCTCCAACAGCTAATTCCATATACACAAAGAATGTTTAGAGACTTCAATAGCTATAACAAGGACCAAGGACACTCTAATGGATACATTCAATAAGACAACGGTCATTAATTCACTCTACCTATAAATACCTAGAGCATTGAAGATGAAGCAATGGACTTCTACAAAAAACTTACTGTTACATTCATGCAAACTCTTAAGCTCTTAAATTCGAGTTTGTACTTTAGTGATCATATATCTACTCTTGTGAGAGAAATTTATTGTTTCATTTATTATCCGAGAGACTCAAGATTGTGGAATCTTGAGTGAGCATTAAATTGCAAAGTGTAAGGGGAAACAATTGTTCTGGAAAAATATTAGCTTATACTAAGGCACCAAGAGCCTAACGAATCTTAGAGAATAGTGAAAATCTCAAAAGGCTTTTAAGGAATGGACATAGGTCAAATGGTTTGGTTTGAACCAGTATAAACCTCGTGTGTTTATCTTTGATGACATCTCTTTAACTCTATTTCATTTCTTTAAAGTTTGCATTAAATTGAGTTTTTAATTATCACCTAATTCACCCTCTCTCATGGGTGAAAGTCTTGTTCTAACATTTGGTATTAGAGCCAAGTCTTCTTATTTCTGGCTTAGACACCTAAGAAGGATTCAATGTCGAGCATGAGTAAAGGAATACTTACTGATAGAGCTTTAATCACCAAACTACTAGGATTCTATGGAGAACACTTTTCCTTTTAGAAGGTCAAATTCAAAGTGTTTGTGACCGCAAACGAATATGGTCACTAGCAAGTTATTCAAGATGGAGATTATGTTCCTATGAAGAAAGTAGAAAAAAGAATGGTTCCAAAGACACTTGCAAAATTTGATGACAATGACAAGAAAATAGTGACCCTTAATAGCAAAGCCATTTTGACTATTCAAAGTACTTTGAGTCAAAAGGAGTATTTCAGAATATACACTCTTCCTTCAACCAAATATATGTAGGAAGACTTAGAGATTGCTCATGAAAGAACTTCCAGAATCAAAGAAAACAGAGTCAATACTCTTCACACCAAGTATGATCTATTTCATATGAAGTCTCGAGAAAGTATAGCTGAGTTTGAACTCATATATACACATATAGTTAACCAACTAACTCCATTGGGAAAGACCTATGATCAAAACTCTCAAGTCAGAAAAATCCTCAATATTCTCACTGAGGAATAGGAAGCCAAGGTTACCGCAATAGAAGAAGCCAAAGGAGAATCAATGAGTTCTATTACAGCTTTATTTGGAAGCCTTTCCGAACATAAAGGAAAGATAAAATTCAAAAGAGAGCTAGAATAGATAGATGACAAGAAAAATAAAGGAGTAGCTCTTAATCCAATCAGAGAAAAGGAGCCAAAGGAAACAAAGGAGGAAGAAGAATCAAAACGTGATGAACTTGGAATGATCATGAGAAGATTCAAAAAGATCTACAAAAAGGATCAAGGGTTCAAGAAGTTCTACAAAGGAGGCCCTAGTAGCAAAAAAGAAGGAAAATACTAGATCATATACTTCGAATGTGATAAACCTAGACACATCAAATCTAAATGTCCTATTTATCTTAAAAAACAAAGAGAAGAAGAAGAATAAGTACTCCAAAAGAAGGCCTATATGTCTCAACCATCTGGTGAGACAACTCATCTGATAAAGAAAGTGATGATGAGGAAATCACCAGCATATGTTTAGTAGCTCATGAAGAGTCTGTTGGTGAGGAGGTAAACGATTCTGAACCTACCTATAATAAATTACTTTCTAAGTATAATGCATTACATTCTAAATTTAGTAAAGTAGTCAAAGAATTGTTAAGTTTTAAAAGGAAAGTCAAGTTACTTGAGGAACAACTCAAGGAAACTTCTGTGAATGCTTATGAAATATGCCATGTTTTAGAAGGCAAAAGCTTTGATCTTATCAAGACACTTGAAAAATTCACTAAGGGAAGTGAAATGCTCAAGGTCATCTTGAAGGATAAGAGGTTTACTAATGACAAGACTAGCATTGAATATAATCTAGACTTGAATAAAAAGAAAGGCAAGAAGAAAAAGGGTGGTAAAACATAACTAAACTATTTTTAGCATTCTGTACATATTTCAAACCCTTTTTCATATTGTAATTATTGTAATAGAAAGCGACATTATCATTCCTCTTGTTTTCAAAAAAAAAAAGGAGGGAATGATAGGTACCTACAAATGGGTACCCAAAGGATAACATGTACGTAAAGTGATCCACACTAAACACAAAGGACCTAAGAAAGTGTAGGCACCTAAAACTTGATTATCCTTGATTGTAGGTATGTCTCAAAGCATTGAAAGCAAGCAAATGATATATTGATAGTAGATGCTTAAGACACATGACTAGATATAGAAACAAATTTGCCAATATGACACCAAAAGATGGAGTCAAAGTGAGCTTTGGAGAAAATCAATCCGGAAACATTTCTGGAATTGGTGAAGTTGGCAAGAAAGATGAAGTGCAAGTGAAAGATGCCTACTATATAGAAGGACTTTGGCGTAACCTCCTCGGTTTCATCCAAAACACAGACAAAGACAACTAGGTCATCTTTGACTTAGAGGACTGCCTCATTGTAAGCAAAAAGATCTCCAACTCAACAAGGAAGATCACAAAGTCAGAGTAAGAGCCTCAAGGGATGGTAACTACTATACTCTTGATATTAATACCAATAATGTTGAAAATTATTTTCTTAACAATGCTTATGAAAGTTGGTTATGACATAAGAGGCTTCCTCATGTCAATATAAATAAATTGGGCAAACTAATAAAGAAAGATTTAGTCACTCGCTTACCTAAACTCCATTTCAAAAATGGCATAGTTTGTGACTCTTGTCAAAAAGTCCTCTTTCAAATCTAAGAAGGAAGTCTCAACTTAAAAAGCACTTCAACTACTGTATAAATCTAGTTGGACCAGCAAGAGTAAAAAGCCTTAGTGAAAACTTATATAATTTGGTTATAATTTATGATTATTCTAGATTTACTTGGACTATATTTATTTCTTAAAAAGACAAAAATTTGATGAATTTGTTATTTTTTCCAAGAAGGTTCAAAATGAGAAAGGTATGCCTATTATGTCTATTAGGAATGATCATGGAGGAGAATTTAAGAATCGAGCATTTGAAGAATTCTGCGATGCTAATGGAATTAATCACGACTTCTCAACCCTAAGGACTCCTCAAGAAATTGATGTAGTTGAAAGAAAGAATAGAGTCCTAACTGACATGGCAAGAGCAATGCTCAATGAAAAGGAAGTGTCTCAAATCTTCCAGGCAACACTTTGAACATGGCATTTTACATATCAAATAGAGCCTATATCAGAATAATACTTTAAAAGACACCCTATGAGCTCTACAAAAGAAGGAAACCAAACCTTAATCATCTACACATATTCAGGTGAAAATGCTTCATCCACAACAATGGTAAAGATAACCTTGGTAAATTCGATCCTAAAGCTGATGAAGGTTTATTTCTTGGCAATTCCAATAGAAGTAAAGCATATAGAGTATTTAATACATGTACTTGTGTTGTTGAAGAGTTTGTACATGTTGTGTTTAATTTGCTTATATTGAGCCTCGAGCTAAACCTAGTGAAGAAGAACTTGAAATAGTTCATAAACAAAGAGGCCAAGTCTGTCAAAATATCTCCACACTTCAAGATGATTAACCTGGAAATTGTGTTTATCACAATTCTAATCAAGATCAACCTAGAGCTTGGAAATATATTAGGAATTATCCCATAGACCAAGTCATAAGTGATGTCAATGAAGGAGTGAAAACTATAAATAAAGTTTTAAATGAAGTTAGTTTTTTTTTTTGCATTCATTTCTAAAATGGAGCCTTCTAGAATTGAGGAAGCCTTATAGAATGATGACTGGCTAAAAGCAATACAAGAAGAAATAAACCAATTTGAAAGAAATCAAGTTTAGGATTTGGTACCCCGGCCTAAAGATCATCTGGTCATTGGCACCAAATGGGTATACGAGAACAAACTTGATGAATCTGCAATCATTGTCAAAAACAAGGCAAGATTGGTAGCCACATCTATAATTAGGAAGAAGGAATTGATTATAAGGAAACATATGCTCTAATAGCTAGATTAGAAGCAATATGAGTACTCTTAGCCTTTGCGTCCATTAAAGGATTTAAACTTTTTCAACTAGATGTTAAAAGTGCTTTTCTACATGATTATATCATGAGAAAAGTCTATGTTAAGCAACCCCTAGCTTTAAGGATGTTGCCAAACCTGATCATGTCTATCGACTTAAATAAGCACTTTGTAGTTTCAAACAATCTCCAAGAGATTGGTATGAACGACTAAGTAAGTTTCTCCTTGATCAAGGCTTTGTTAGAGGTAAAGTAGACACAACACTATTCATCAAACACAAGAAACATGAGATCTTAATTGTACAAATTTATGTTGATGATATTATATTTGGTGCTACTAATGACTCTCTGTGTTAAGAATTTCCCAAGACTATACGGGGAGAATTTAAAATGTCCATGATAGGAGAACTAAATCTCTTCCTTGGATTACAAATTAAGCAAAAGAAGAATGGAATATTCATTTCCCAAATCAAGTATCTTAAGGAGCTACAGAATTACAAAGTATATAGGAATGACTGGCTCCCTATTCTACCTTACTGCAAGTGACTTGACATTTAATTTAGTATGGGTATGTGTGCAAGATATCAATTAAGACCTAAAGAATCTCAAGCTAATACAGCATAGAGGATGCAACAAGTATCTAATTCCATACTCTGATTAGACCATGGAGGGTACAAGACTGAAGAAAGAGCACCAGTGGTCAATGTCCATTCCTTAGTGGCTCTACAGTATCATGGTTTAGTAAGAAGCAAAACACAATGTCTTTATTATCTACTGAAGCTGAAAACATCACTGCCTTAAGTTGTTGTGCACAAGTTCTATGGCTAAAGCAACAACTTCAAGATCTAGGCATTCACTTAAAGGAGATTCCAACTTATTGTGACAACACCAGCACAATTAGCCTAGCCAAGAATCTGGTTCAATATTAATGTAAGACATCACTTCATCTAAGATTATGTTCAAAAGAAGGATGTCAAGTAGTTTTTCTCCCTATATATCTCTAAATAGCTACCATCTTCAAAAAAATCTACTTGCAAAGGATCAATTCTTGTATATATTAAGAGAATTGGAAATAGTAAATCCCAATAATTTGTAAGTTAATCTTGTTAATTTTATCTTTTGATTGTTTATTATACTTATTTTGATGATTAGAATAATAAATTAAGCATTGAAGTATCTAGAACGTTGTTTCACAGGATTTTGGAAGAAGGCTCTATTATATCATAGAAGAAACAGAGATAAATAGAGCGACTCATTACCACGACATCACTCGAGTGATAAGGTGAAGAGGCATAACTCCAAGAAAAATACTCCAATGGTCAGAAATGAAGAGGTGGAAGTTGAAAGAGTTGGAGAATGTAACAGTCAGGAATCACTCGAGTGACTACTTGAGTGATCATCTAAGAATCACTCGAGTAATCATCAGTGCAGAAAGATAAGCTTAACAATTCATGATCCACTAGCAAATAGAGGCTAGAAGGTGTCATTCTTCTCAACAAGGACTATTCTTAAATAATTATAAAATTATTCGAGTCAGGTATCCAATTTCTAACCTTCTTAACTTTTCTAGATATGATCACTTGAGTGAAGTTAGGGAACAATTTCTATTTTTACTGAAGCAGTGTCATTTCTATCAAATTACATCAAGAAAAAGTCCTAGTGCTCTAATGAAACTTTCCATATTTTATTCCCTACACATTTTTGATTAAAACCCCTTTATTTTAACTTTCAAACATTTCTAAAACCTTCTCAAATTCTTTGCCCTAAAATCCTGAAAGTTTGATTGTCACTTCTCCAAATTTCAAATTTCTAAGTTTTCAATCATCATGGCAAGAACCAAGACTACTATTCAGCAAGAGGAAGAGTCATTTGAGTGTCTACTACCTCTTCAAACAAAAAAGTAGAAGAAATCTTCAACATTGAAATCCAAACCAAAGAAGCACCCTCGACAGAAGGTTCTAGATCAAGCCCCTCTTGAATCACAACTGAAAGCTAAGTGTGTTGTGATTCAAGAACCAAGAATAACCCATTCAAAGACTAAAGATATCCCTTCAGAAGGAAAGGGAAAATCAAAGGCTCTTCTTAGTCTTTTGGCTTTAGACTCTGACTTGGACACACCCTAGTGGATTGAAAGAGATAGGCAAGAGGCCATATATAATGCTAGGATCTCTAAAATCATGGCCAACATGTTCAAGAAGGCAATGAGCACCAAAACTCGAACTAAACTGAGGCAAGGACATATAGCTTAAAAAGGGCCATCTTCAATAAAGGGAAGAGGAGAAAATGAAGAAGAGGAGGAAGAGGATATCACAGTGGCAACCCCTGGCTTCCTGGCAAGCAAACTTGTAGACTCCAAAAAGTTCACTGAGCACTTTGCTAGATATAAAATTTGTAAGATGTTCTATGTGAACTTGAATACTCTTTTTGAAGCAGTCAAGTTAGACTTATCTATGTATCTTGGATTCTGCATGCCTTGGCTATCTATACACCTACCTTACTGTCTAAAGGTTGTTTGACACTTCTATTGTAATTTTGAGCCAGTTGAAGATTACTCTTATGGTGGCTGTATGATTGAAGAAGAGCTAGAGAGCACTGTTAAAGGCATCAAGTTTCTCATCTCTGCCTTAAGGATCAATAAGTGGCTTGGGATTAAGAAGCCGTTGAAGGATGCTCCAGCCAAACTCATCCCTAATCATATGTTCAGCATTCTAAGACCTGGTAAACAAGTATGACCATTTACCTTCAATTTGAGCAATATATGTGATCTATACAGAGTTCTTTAGTAAATTTACTTGAGGACATGAACAAGTCCAACAACTTCACTCACTTTATTGACAGAGATTATAGACTTATGGCCTCATTGTTGAGCAAAGAAAAGAGGAATTTAGGGGCTCTAATCTTCTCTGATATCAGGTGGTATAGGTATTTGGGTGCCAAGACTACACCTATGCCCTATCCTCAATCAATCTTGCTTATCTTCAGAGCCAACAAAATTTGGTTCTTGGAGCTATATGAGCCTATAGAGAGACTACTACTACTAGTTAGGAGGAATCAAATTGGGAAGCTTGGTATTGATCTACCCCTAACGCATCCTGTAACCCCCGCACTATAAAAGGCATAATTATGGTTCAAACCCGTGTCATAATTAAATAAGAGACCGAGAACAATTTAAATCTTTTCAAGACTTTTACCAAAATTGGTACAGTACGGTCTCTATTCACTTTTCAAATATATATTTTTCCTGTGCAATTTAGTTTTCATTTATAAATATCATAGTGTACACAAAATTCCCCTCCACACTTGGGTTTCATTCATTCACTAAAGGGTTGATGGGGCTTATTCTCCCCTTTCAGTTTCCCATAATGGGGATTACATAACACTATTCGAATTTTCAATGTCTACATTATGTACAATAACTCCAAAACATGATAACCACAACCAAAACCAAAATCCCTAGTTAGGAGCACTAGCTACCCTTCATCACTTGTTTCTCTTTTGACTCGCTTGCCCTGGCTATAAGTTAGTCAATAGAGATAGTAAGATTCGAATGAATTTCAGTAGTAACAATTCACTCATAAAATATAACAACATAGCATGTAAGTGAATCACAATACAGTATCTATAGCAGCATTCAATCATGACTAGCATACAAATATAACAAGCATGACAACCATCATAGCATTTGGTACAACAATCAAAGTAGCATTCAATCATGACAATAATCAATACGTGATAAGCATGATAGTCATAACAGTCATCACATACATCCCAATGCATAGTATTAGTGAAGTTCACAATAATTCATGACAGTCATTACATACACTTCTGTGACATTCATCACATTTAAAGCCGAGACATTTGTCATGACTCAATCATTACATTCAATGATAAGCATGAATATATAATGCATCATACATGATATAAGATAAAGAGTCACTACCTTGTTCTTTCTTCTCATGCTCTGGCACAGGTTTATCACGTGTAGGGCAAATGTCAAATTCTATAAACCATAATCAAGGACGACGAGTTATTCCCTATTACAATGCTTAAATTCCAAAACACTTAGGGCTGGTTATCATTTAAGACCTTTAGGTGACTACTAGAAGTCTAAATAGATATCTAAAGGGTTGGAAAAAACTGGACCAATGACCATCTTTCAAAAGTTCAAAATGTAGTTTTCAAGGGGTTGGTCACGACCAATAGATAGTCAGAAAGATTTAGGTTGTGACAAAGATCCACTGGCCGTAGACAAAATCAAGTTAGAAACTTTGGGGCTACGGCCAAGAATAGGTCAAAAGGTTTTGGGTCGCAGCCTATTTAATGCCCCAAATTTTGATTAAGGGCTAATGGCTTTTAAGGTGAGATTTTGACATTGTAGTTGGCCTCAAATGCCAAAACTCTCTTCTTTAATCTTGTTCATCTTGTTGAGGGCTTTATCTTTATGGTTTTAGATTTTCAAGAGGAGGTATTTGAGTACTTGAGAAAAGTTAGAGATTGAAGAATCAAAGAACAAGTTTGGGAAAGTGAAAGAGGTGAGTGATAGCTACCTCTTGATATATATCTTGTGGTTATTGGTTGAGTATTGAATTTTTGGAATTTTGCCCTAATTTTCATATGATAATAGATTGTGTGAATTGCATGGTGTGTTGTTGTGGAAATGATATGTTGTTGTGTCTTGGACAATGGAAATGATTTGGAATATTGAATGTGAGTTTTGCAATGTTGGGACTTTGTGTTATGGTTTTGTGTTGCAATGTGGTCAAAATAGGACATGTATAGATGTGATGTGACTTTGGCTGTTTTAGTGTTTCCATTGGTTTCCTTAGGAAAAATTATGTGAGAATAGGTTTGGTTGTGAATTTTGGAACCATTGGACACTTTGGTTGAAAACTGGAAATTCTGGAAAATTTCAAAGTGTAAAATGCTGTGCAAGGGACCAAATTTGTATGGTGATTTGAAATAGCAAAGAGTATTGAAATGTTGTGAAACTTTCCAGTTTTGTAGTTCACATTGCAAGCTTTCTATTGATATAAAGTTTGGGTCATTTTGATGTCTTTGTAAGAAGTTATGGTCATTTGAAAATCAGTCAGGAAATAGGCCAAAGGTTGGCCACGGCCTATGGATGTTGGCCGTAACCCAAAAGTTTCTGACCTGTTTTTGGCTGTAGCCAGAGGATCTTGGTCGCAGCCTAAACTTTCTTACTATCTATTGGCCACAGCTAGTGGATGACTTGGTCGCAGCCAACCCTTCAAAAATGGCATTTTGAACTTTCAAAAGTTAGCCTTTGGTCAAGTCTTTCCTAACCATTTAAGCATTTGTTTAGGCTTCTAGTAGCCACCTAAAGGTTTCAAATGATAACTAACTTTAAGAATTTTGAAATTAAGAACTTGGAATAGAGATTAACATGTCATCCTTGATTTTGGTATTTAGGATTTGATATTTGCCCTATACATGATCAATCGGTGCCAGAGAACACCAGGAAAGAATAAGGTAGTGACACTTTCTCTTATACTATGTATAATGCATTGTATGTATTTCTTATCATTGAATTGTGTTGATTGCCAATGTTGTAGTGTATGTTGCTATGAAAGCAATATGTATACAGCCGTGAGTGCTGTTGTTTGTGACGCTGGTCATGCATCATGTGTATCCAGCTGTGAGTGTTGTCGTTTGTGACAAATGTCACGCATCACTGTGATCTTTACTGATGTTGCTGCTTGGAGATTTGCTTGCATGCTATGTGATTATATATTGTATGAGTGATTTGTTACTACTGGGATTTTCTTAAATCTCATTCTTTCCATTGACTAACCTACAGCCAGGGTAAGCGGCTCAAAGATGAAACAACCATGGGCGGATAGTACTTCGCTAGGGATGTAATTTTGGTAGTTGGTTGTCATATTTTGGTTGGGATTACTATACATATTATAAATGTAAATTTTGGATTGTATTTTGTAATCCCCTGAATGGGAAATTGGTAGGGGCAAAAATGCCTGTAAACCTTTTAGTTAATGCATGGAACCCAGGTGTTGCCAGGAATTTTGTTTAAAGTCTGATATGTATGAATGAAACCGAACTACACTAGCCAAATATATTTGAAATGTGAATGAGACCAGATTAAACAGGTTTTGAAAGAAATTTTTGATAACCCTGTCTTGAAGATAGGAATTTAAATAATTTTTAAGTTATCCATTGGTCTCTAATTCTACTTAATTACACGTTTTCGAATTATAATTTTGGCTATTCAGGTAGTGGATTACAACCAAAACCCAGTTGGTCGTGGCTGTAATGCCCCAAAATGTGATTAAGGGCTAATGACTTCAAAAGTGAATGTAATTATCGATAAATAAACACTTTTGGAGAATGTGATTTGAATTGTGACCCGAATGTGTAATAATTAGTGCCTAAATCCTGTATTTAAGTTCAATTATGGATTAACATCTAAATTGAATTAAATTAGAGGGAGGGCACATGGTATGGTGCAATGGAATGAAAAGAATGGGTTAAAGGAGGAATAAGATCATGACACTTGGCTTTATGAGAGCCATGGATCATGGTCAAAGTGTCAAAATTTGCTTTTTCTCTTCCCTCTCTCATTTAGGATGTCCAACAAGGAATTGAAGGGCAAAAATTCAGATCATCATCTTCATCTCATTCTCTCTCCCCCAACAGCCATTTTCGTTCTTAACCAAGGAATAAAGAGAAAGGAAAAGGTAAGGTTTTGGCCTTATAAATGGTCTTGTATGCTCAAATACTCTTCATTAATCTCAATCACCTTGATGAGAGCTTTATCTCTATGGTTTTATATTTTTGAAAGAAGGTGTTTGAATACTTTAAGAAATTTGAAAGAAGAGAAATCAAGAAAACTAGTCTTGGAAAGAGGAAGAGGTAAGAATTTGGCACATTTTGATATATTCATTATGGTTATTGGTTGAACTTTGAATTTCTGGATTTTGTCCCTATTTTTTGTGTTATTAGGGTCTTGTGGATTGCATGGTGATTTTGTATTGGAATAGGTGTCACATTGTGTTTTGGTGCCATTGGAATTGGTTTGGAACCTTGAATTGAAAGGAATTGCATTGTGAGTTTTGGTGTGTGATATTGTGTGACATGTTGTGTTACTTGTGGAACATTTCAATGTGAGTTGAATTTGGTCATTTTGGTGTTTCCAATGGATTCCTTGTGAAATTTTTTGTGGGAACGGTATTTGTTGTGAATTGGGATCCATTGGAAGCAATTGCACAAAACTAAAATTCTATCCCTTAAAACTCTGTGCTGGGCAGTTTGTTTATCTGGATGTTTTGAATGGCAAATGGTGTCTAAAAATTCTAAAACTTTCCAGTCTTAAATTTCACATGCTAAGCTTTAAAATAGACATATAATTCATGTCATTTCATTTTGTGAGCTAGGAATTATGATTTTTCAAAGTTTGGGATTAAAACTGGAATCTGTTTTGGAGTAGCGTTGGATTTCATGCAATTTTGTATTTTTGTGGTTATGGACAGCCTTGATCCATATTTTTCAAGTGAATAACACTTAAATAGCTTTCAATAGGCTTTGGGATCATCACATTTTGATTTTTTTAAAATTACTTATGATCTTTCGAAATTTCCTTGGCTGCAGCGCAAAACTCTCTATGCGGGTTTTAGCCGCAGCCAGAAAATCTTGGCTGCAGCCTAAAACCTTCAGTGCTGTTTTTGGCCATAGCTAGAGGATTCTTGGCTGCAATCAACCCCTAGTTCCAGTACTTTGTGATTTTGCAAAGTGGTTTCCAACTTAGTACTCCCCAATCCTTCAAGCATGTGTCTAGGCTTCCAATAACTACCTAAAGAGTGCAATGATAACCAACTTCAAGTGTTATAAAAGTGGGAATTTGGAATAGAGATTAATATGTCATCCTTGAAGTTGGTTTATAGGGTTCGATATTTGCCCTATACGCGAACAATCTATGCCCAAGCACCTCCAGAAAGAACATGGTAGTAACATTTTCCCTTATACTATGTGTCAACGCATTGTATGTACGTGCTATCATTGTTTTATGATAATTGTGAATGCTGCAAGCTATTGAGGCTATGGAATGCCAGAGAGGTAATGTGAAAGCCAGAGAGGCTATGTGAATGCCAGTAAGGCAATGTGTTATGTGTGTGCTAGTGAGGCAGCATGCATATGTGACAGCTAATATGCTTTACTTTGTGCTGCTGTGCTGTATGATGATTTATTTGCATGCTATGTGATTATGTGTGGAATAAGTGATTTGTTACTACTGGGATTCTTTTGAATCTCATTCTTTCTTTTGACTAACCTTCAGACAAGGCAAGTGGCTCTAAAGGGAAGGAGACGACTAAGGGCAGCTAGGACTCCCGAAGGAATATAATTCGGGTCATTGGTTATCATATTTTGCTTTGAGATTACTATATATTGTTGGGATGTAAATATTATTTTGGACACAGTTGTGTAATCCCCTAAATGGAAATGTATGAACCCTTAGTATATATACATAAAACTTGGGGGTTGCCGGGATTTTTGTTGTACACTCTGATATATATAATTGTGATTTAACTGCACATGTAATTATATTCGGAAAAATGAATTTGAGATAAGGGTAAGGCAGAAATTTTGAAAGAATTTGTGAAAACCCTACCGGAAGGAAGGGATTGGAAATGAATTTTAATTATCCGTCGGTCTCTAATCCATTCTAATTACGCATTCTCAATTCATAATTATGGTTTTCAAGGCAGGGGGTTACAGCGGCCAAGAACTGGTTAGATGCTTTTGGGCCACGACCAAAACTCCTGACCATGGCCAACAACTGGCCTACTTCCTGGCTGATTTTCGAGAGACCATAACTTTGTACACACTTATCAAAATGATACAAACTTTATACCATTAGAAAGCTTGCAATGTGTACTACAAAATTGGAAAGTTTCAAAATATTTTGACACCATTTTCTATTTCAAAACACTATGCAAAGTTGGTCCCCTACACAGAATATAACTTGACAAAATTTCCAGAATTTTCAGTTTTGCAACCTAAGTCTCCAAGGGTTCTAAAATTCACAACTAAACCTATTCTCACACAGCTTTTCACAAGGAATCCAATGGAAACACTAAAACAACCAAATTCTCACTTTATCTATATGTTCTGTTCTGGGCTACAATTAACACAACCCCAAAACTCTAAACTTCACATTCAAGGTTCCATTCAATTCTATTTATCCAAAACTCAATATAAAACATTATTTTAACCATCAAAACATCACAACCTCTCCAAACCCCAATTCACACAAAAATAAGGGCAAAATTCTAGAAATTAAAGTCTTGATCAATAGCCACGATATTCATATCAAAAGGTTGCTCTTACTCACCTTTATCAATTTCTCTAACTTGTTCCTTGCTTCACCAACCTCTAGTTTTCTTGAGTTTTCAAATCACCACCTCTTGAAAATCTAAACCATACAATTGATCAGCCTCCACCACCACCTAAATATATCCCTATCTATATACCTGATCCTCAAGGTTCAATTGGGATTTCTGTCCTTCACTTACCTGAGCTTACTTTATCTAAGTCCCTCACTTTTTCTCACCAAGATGGTGATACCACTTATGATGCCTCTTCTCCTATACAGGCAACCCCTCTTACCACCTTAGACCTATCTTTTCAGCCACCTAATGCTCCCCTCTGACCTCTCGACTATCTTCTCCTGTCTAATCTTCCTTTCTTGATAATGTCAAAAAGGGATAGAAGACTCAGGATGATGCTAATGGTGATGACACTACTGTTGAGTTATATAGTCTAGTGTTATGTGTACTTAATGTTTATGTTCACTATTTTGTTGTATATATGTGTGACTAACTTTATCCATCTATGTATGAACATGTTAAAATCTTATATATTCATCTACTACTAATGACTTGTGTTTCTCTTTGATTATGATTGAGTAATTACTGTAGACAGTTCAATCCTTTTTTCTAAAATGATTTACTGACAACTTGCTTTCAAAATAGATAAGTTTTGTCATCATCAAAAGGGGGAGAATGTTAGATTCTATGTTTTAGTGATAACAAAGTTTAGAAAAGTTTTGCAAAAGATTTGAAAAATGAACAAAGTGTTTTGAACAAGAAAAAGAGCACTTTTTGCAAAAAAAAAATGCTAGATCACTCAAGTAAGAACTCAAGTGATATGATTTCATCATTGTAAGTGATTATTAAAAGTAGAAAAATAGATCACTTGAGTGACCACTTGAGTGATGTGATAAATCCTATCTAAATCATCATGGTGATCTTTCTGGTGAAATCTTTTTACAAAAGAAGATCATTTGAGTAACCACTCGAGTGATGTGTTCAACAATTCATCACCACTAAATCTCCATAGTAAATCATCCAGTGATAAGTGTTGTGAAAAATTTTCAAAGAGAAAATCACTTGAGTGACCAATCAAGTGATGTTCCAAGCTCACTTAAGTGACCACTTGAGTGATACATTAAATCTCATCACTAGCACACCACTCAAGTGATCTATCCCAGTGTTGATGTTCTAAAATGTTTTAAAGAAAACGTCACTTGAACGATGACTTAAGATTACTAGAGTGACCAATTGAGTAATAAGTCAAAGAGCATCATAGCACAATGCTAGAGTGATCCTAAAACTGTTCTTAAGTTTTAAAATGTTCTTAAGTGTAAGATCACTCGAGTGACCACTCAAGTGATTTGTTAAAACAGTATCACCAGCAAAACACTCTAGTGATATGATCAAGTGATATGTTTTTATCAAAATCTAAGGAAACAAGATCACTCAAGTGACCCTGTAATCCTTCATCACTAGCTAATCACTCAAGTAATATATCAAGTGATATAAAACAATAGTACTCAAGTGATCCCATTTTATGCATCACTAGTACATTACTCTAGTGACCCATCTAGTGCTCTATAAGGTTTTCAAACTGCCAAAAGAAGATACTTGAGTGATGCTTTCCCAGGAAACAAAGCATTGCTTCAAAACTTTTTAAATCATTATAATGATTGTGTAATTTGTTTTTCTTACTTCTAATCACTCTAACACCTCATTATACTAGTACTTAAGTGTTTTCCAAGTGATAAAACAAAGATTAATACACAAATTGAAAACAACACTTTTGTGTCAGAAGCATTAAAATGTGAAGGACATTCAAATGATAAACATTCTCTCTGCTCCAACGGCTAATTCCTTAGACACAAAGAATGTTTAGAGACTTTCGTATCTATAACAAGGACTAAGAACACTCCAACAAATTCAATAAGACAATGGTCATTAATTAACTCTGCCTATAAATACCTAGAGCATTGAAGACGAAACAATGAACTTCTACAAAAAAAAACTTATTGTTACATTCATTGCAAAGTCTTAAGATCTTAGATTCAAGTTTGAGCTTTAGTGATCATATATCTACTATTGTGAAAGACATTTATTGATTCATTTATTACCTGAGAGACTCAAGATTGTGAAATCTTGAGTGGGCATTCAATTTCAAAGTATAAGGGGGCGTGATTGTTCTTGTTGGGAATTGGGCTTAGTCCACCCTTGGTGGATTAAGCCCAAACCCATTAAGCTTGAAGTTTTTAGGGCCAAATAAAATACCCAAATGAATGTGGGGTATTTATTGGTAATTTTCCCCAAGGGTTTAAAATTGAAACCTGGTGGGAACAGTTTTGCCGCATGTTTTGGGGTGAATAGTTGTTTTGGCTGTGTACATGTGTAAATAATAGAACTGCATATAAAAAAACTTAGACAGAGAAAGATTTCTCTACAGAACCTCTTTTCTTTTCTTCCCTTCCTTTGTATTTGCTGTGTGATTAGCCGGTATCCTGAGAGTGATTTGGTTCGTGTGGGTATCGTAAGAGTTTGAAATAATGCTTAAGGTACGCCCGAAATCCAACATTGGTATCAGAGCAATTAGGTTTTTATCAGTCCTGAAAGTGGCTTCTGCTATGCGTCTGTGTTCTTCAACATGAAAGCATGTATGTAGAAATTTTTTTAATGTACGATAGTCCAATTTCATGGATACGTGAGAGTATATGATTTGGTTCCTGTATATCATTCTGTATAAGATTGAGTTTCGGTTCATGTGTTTAAATGAAAATATGAAATTGTGCTTAAAATCACTCCGTTCTGTGTTTTTTTTGTTGATTTTCGATGCTTTACAGTGCAATCTACTTTTGGTAAACTTCAGTTGTATGATAATGTCTTGGTTCTATGAGCATTAGAATATTGAAAATCATCATAAAACATATGCTAAGGCTATAAAAAAAGTACCAATAGGTTGTGTGAAATATGGAAAAAGAATCAGAAGACTGAAAAGAGAATTGAATTGGGTAAACATAAAATGAGTTTTTTAGGATTTAAAAATAATCCCACTGCGTAGAGCTTGAAAAAATGATGAAGATGGATACCAAGAACGTGCAAAATGGACATTGGACGGCGAAGTTACAGAGGAGAGAAGTTTTCGAGTCGGCGAACCCGACTCACGCTTAAAACCGGGTCCGGGCTGACCCGGCTGAAGGTTGAAGACAACCTCCAGCAACTCCAAAACGGTGTCATTTTTGTGCCTACTTTTAAAAAAATTGGATTTGGTCAGTGGCCCAGCCCGATCCGGTGCAGCAGTTATAAAAAAACGGATTGGGTACATGGCCCAACCCGATCCATTGCAATAGTATTTTTTTAAAAAAAGAGATATTTGGAACATCAGTTGCCCAAAACCCAAACAAAAACAAAAAAAATAAAGGTGAATCCGGTCAGAGGGTAAAGGCCCAACTGGACCTATCAATAGGGGTGTTCGGGATCGGGAAATGTCATTCCCGATCCCGATCCCGAGAAGGGTTCGGGAATGATTTTCATTCCCGATCCCGAAAATTTCCCGTCCCGACGGGACGAGAAATGTTCGCGATCGAGATCGGGAATTTCCCGATCCCGAATTTCTTTTCTTTTTTTTAAATTCCTATATTAATTTTTTTATTTTATTTTCTTTAATCTAGTATAAATATATAATTTATCTAATATCATATTGTACTAAATTAGTCCAATACAAATATATCATTAGTC
The DNA here is from genome assembly GCA_963855925.1 of Inga laurina. Taxonomy (NCBI): domain Eukaryota; kingdom Viridiplantae; phylum Streptophyta; class Magnoliopsida; order Fabales; family Fabaceae; genus Inga; species Inga laurina. Next base: position 13,174,998 of record OY979710.1, read on the forward strand.
CAATATATACTTAAAGTTGTCGATTTAGTTACAAAAAGCACAAAGACAAGAACAAAAAATTAGAATTATTTAATAAATAGTAAATAAAATTAACTGAATTAACTAAAAGAATAAATATTACCTTGAGAGTGTTAGGAATTTTCACATTTTATTTTGCATTTGGTGCATTTGGTCTTGCTTTCTTAAATATTTTAAAAAATTATACATAATATATATATATATATTTTTTCGGGATCGGGAAAAAGTCGGGATCGGGAAGTCCCATTCCCGATCCCGATCCCGATCCCGAACTTTTCCCGTCCCGAAATTTTCGGGAGGGGAAAATCCCGTCCCGATTTGCTTGGGATCGGGACGGGAAGACCGGGACAGGAAAAACTTGCACACTCCTACCCATCAACCTAAACCAATAAAAAATGAATTTAATAAGGACAGAAAAGTCATGTGGCGCGTGTGGCCACATGGCAAACTTGTTTGACACGTGGTGGACATAGACTATAGCAGTCGGCGCGTGGAGTTCAGCTAGCTGACGTATGTGATGATCGGACGACGGCAGAGTGGTGTGTGTACGACACGCGCTTCCAGCAAGAGTGGGCTTTATGCAGTTTTTTTTAATTTTTCTTGGATTTTTTCTTCTTGGGGCTCGTGAGGGCGCGTGGGAGCTTCATTTAAGACGCGGTTTGTTCCTAAAAATCCCTAATTTCGATATCAACATAATGATATGTTATTTGCCTATTTTTATAGCAATTTAGGATCTGTTTGTGAGGTTTTAGTGATTATTTAAGTTTTTTTATATATTTAAAAATACCTAAAATCATGATAATGACTTACATTTGTTCATTTAGGTCAAAAATGAAGCAAGAGGCTTCTAACAGTACTGAAACACTTGAGTATGGGTCATTGAGCATTGAGTTTGTGGATGATCAAGCTCATATGGATGATCCTGAAGAGGATCCCGAAGAGGAACCTGAAGAATATGAATTTTTTCAGGAAGATTCTGAAGAAGATTTCTTGGAGTCTATTCTAGTGGAACCATAAGTGGTCTACTCTAATTCTGGACCAAAGTCTGTGCCCTCCTGTCCTGAAAAACCTCAAAATTTAGAAGAAGAGGTCGACCAACCCTATTCTGCTGCTATGGCTGAGAAGATAGCGGAACTTGACGTGAACAAAACAGCTAGAATAAATAATATAAAAATCATATACTCAATCATTGCGAATTATGTGGACAACAAAAAAGACAAAAAGAGTGTAGAGTTCTATGTGAGCGTAATGATGAACTACCGCACGACTGTAAGGGCAAGGGGCACATTCTCAATGAATATTGCTTGGGTTGATGTTGTGACGAAAACAACAAGATTCATGAAGAAAAAGAAAAGATTCTTTAGGAAACTAAGGAAAACCATTATTGACTACTGTTGTTTTGACATTGAATGGTGTATTTTGTTCCTATTTCCTTTTATGCTGTTTGTATTGAGAATATGACTCTAAATGTTATTGTTTGTATGCTTTATATATGGACATGGTATTTTTCATGTAATGAATTATGTTTGTTAGTTAATGCTAATTTTTGAAATATGCATTAAAATACCATATATCCCTGATGAGTGGGAGCTTTTAGAAGGTGGAACTTTTTAAAAGATGATGACTTATTTAAAGTACTTATATGAATTTTTTGATAGAAAATAATAAAGTTGCTATTATTTGTGTGATGGGAGGTACAAACGCATTCTCCTGATCATGGATCTAGTAACAAACTTATTTTCTGGTCAAGAATGATATAAGTATAGACGTTGTATACCATGTTGTGCTATATAATCGTTTGGCTATGTTCAATTAAAGAGAACAACGTTTCTAAATGTGAAAACGTTACTTCAGAATTGACAAATGGCTACGAAAGGCATCATTGCTTAACTGAATAAGGGGGAGAAACTAAATGGCGACAACTGGGACATCTGGCACCGTAAGGTGCAGAACATTTTGGAGGAACAGGAGGCTGTTAAACCACTAATCACTATTTTAGTGGAACCTGTAGCTGGGACGACTACTCAGCATAGGAGAAACTTGGAAGTTTACCAAGCGCGGAAGAAGAACAACAACATTGCAAGAGTCACCTTATTGAGCACAATGGAGAATGACCTAATGTGCCAATATGAGAAATACCAAACTGCTCAGGCTATGTGGGCTGCACATAAGGATAAGTTTGGTGGCACATCAACTACTAAGCTTAGAAGGTTGACCATCAAGTTTGATACCTACAAGCTTAGAGCAAATACTTTTATGAAGCAGTATCTGAGAGAGATGTCCAATATGATCAGAGAACTTTAGGAAGTTGGACACACCTTGACTGATGAACAGCAAGTTCAAGCTGTAATTAGATCACTTCCTTCTAGCTGGGAGCACATGAAAGTGAACTTGACTCATAATGACAACATCCTCACTTTTGATGATGTAGTGAAACATCTTAAGCTTGAGGATGAACGCCTAAAGGCATATAAGGCTTCTGGACAAGCCTACTACACTGAAAATAGTAGTCCTTCTAATGCAAAGCCCGATTCCAAAAAGGGCAAGAAATCTCAAAAGAAAGGCAAGAAGTATGGCTCTAAGTTCAAAAAGGGCAGAAAGCAATTCAAGAGGAAAGGTAAGAAGGGCGACAGGAAGAAAGTTGACTTGAATAAGGTCAAGTGTTACGCCTGCCAGAAAATGGGTCACTTAACACAGGACTGTACCAAGCGAAACGACCGTGAAAAAGGTACTAGTGGATTATGTGAATTCACACATTTCTTTTGTTTTAAGTACTTCTTTTCTAACAGAACCTATTTGTTCTTCTTAGATTTTGGATTCAAGCTCAATAGACTATGTGACGAGGGATCAGGGATCGTTCATAGAATACCTTCGGTTGCCGCATCTAAGTGGTGGGAAGACTTTGATCCTACATGATGTTCTTCATGTACCTGACATCCAATGAAATTTAGTTTCAGTACTTTATTTATTAGATTATAGGTTTGATGTAAACTTTCACGGTAAAGTTGCATACGATTTTAGCAACAAGACCTTTTATGGTTTAGCTTTCCTTTCTATAAAATTCTTTGTTATGGATATTGTTGGTAATTTTAATGTCCATGACTGTTTCATTATTTCCTCCAATATAATTGTTGATATGAGTATATGGCATGCTAGACTCGGACACATTAACCAAAATAGAATGATTAAACTAGCTAGAGAAGGTTTGCTAGGTGAAATTTCAAATATGGAAATGTCCTTATGTGAGAATTGTCTAGCTGGTAAGGCAACTAGGAAACCTTTCGGTAAGGCAACTAGAGCTGAGATTCCGTTGCAATTAATCCATTCTGATATATGCAGTCCAATGAGTGTGAGGGTGAGACACGGAGCTTGGTATTTCATTACCTTCATTGATGACTATTCACAATATGGTCACATCTATTTGATCTCACATAAGTCTGAAGCTCTTGAATGCTTTAGACGATATATGAATGAAGTAGAGAATCAAACAGCTTATAAAATTAAAGCTTTACGTATTGATCGGGGTCGTGAATACTTATCTGATCAGTTTAAGGAGCTCTGTGAAGAAAAAGGGATAATTAGGCAACTAACTATCCTTGGCACTCCACAACAAAATGGAGTTGCTGAAAGGAGAAGTAGAACTCTTCTAGACATGGTTAGGTCAATGATGGCTCAAGCAAATCTGCCAATTTTATATTGGGGTGATGCTTTACTATTGGTTTCCTTCATTCTTAACCATGTGCCCTCAAAATCAGTCACTTCTACACCCTATGAGTTATGGATAAAAGCAAGCCAGATTTATAAGATACTATGAGCAATAAAAAAGATATGTTTTCATAGGTGAAAGGAAGATGGAACTGTGATTGAATTTGAATCTAGAGATACCGTATTTCTAGAAAATGAATTTCCTAGCAAGGGAGATATTGATCGCACAGTATCTCTTTATGAGACACAAGAACAAGGCAGTACAAAACAAACCCAGACTAATTATCCTCAATCGTCTCAATACATTGACTTGAGTGGGAGCTCAGAAATGTCTTTACAAAGGCCAAGACAAGAGAAGTGAAAGAGACAAGACGTTCCCACAAGGAGTGACAGGGAAAATGTACCTAGGAGACACTTCTCCATAGAAAGAGAGGCACTTATTATTACTCTAGATGAAGACGATAAGCCTTGTTCTGTGCAAGTGACCTTATCAGGTCCTGCTAAGGATGAATGGAAGAATGCAATAGAGGAAGAAATTGATTCAATAAAGAAGAATCAAGTTTGGGAACTAGTTGATCTACCAAAAGGGCAAAAAACCATTAGGAACAAATGAGTTTTCAAAATAAAAAAAAAAAAAGTTTATGGATCAATTGAAAAATATAAGGCCCGATTGGTTGCAAAGGGGTACACATAATAGGAAGGTATAGATTACAAGGATACCTTCTCACCTATTGTATGTTTCAATTCTATAAGACTTATTCTAGCAACAGTAAATAGATTAGATTTGGAACTGCATCAGATGGATGTAAAAACCATATTTCTGAACAGTGATCTGGATGAAGAAATCTATATGGAACAACCATTAGGTTTCATTAAGAAAGGAATGGAGAGTAGAGTTTATAAGCTCAAAAGGTCCATTTATAGACTGAAACAATAATCCAGACAATGGTATTTGAGATTTCATAGGGCAATAACCTCTTATGACTTTAAAATGATTGAAGAGGACTATTGCTTCTACATTAAGCGGTTTGAGGGTAATTTTGTAATATTATCCTTATATGTATATGACATATTGGCTGGAAATAGTCTAAAGTTGGTCTTAGCTATTAAAGAATGGTTATCATTGAATTTTAAGATGAAAGACATGGGTGAAGCAGAATATATACTTGGAGTTAAAATCCAAAGGGATCGCTCTAAAAGAATTCTCTCTCTTTCACAAGAGAATTATATCAAGAAAATTCTTGAGCCATTCAATATGAGAGACTGCAATCCCTTAGATACCCCAGTAGCTTCTGGTGTAACCTTGAGTCTTGATATGTATCCCAAAACTAAGTTAGCAAAGAAGAAAATGGAAAGGGTTCCCTATGCAAGTGCCATTAGAAGTTTGATGTACATAATGATGTGTACAAGGCCAGATATTTGTTACACAGTTGGACTGGTTAGCAGATTCCAGTCAAATCACAGTGAGCAACATTGGAAAGCAGTGAAAAGGATTTTGAGATACTTGAAGGGCACGCCAGATTATGCACTATGTTATCAAGGAAGCGATCTGCGCTTGGTTGGATACTCTGACACTGATTTGGGTGGAGATGAAGTTGAGCGAAGATCAACTTCAGGAAACACCTTCTTGTTGAATAATGGCGCCATATGTTGGAGCAGCAAGAAGCAGACGTGCATTGCCCTACATCCTGTAGAAGCTGAATTCGTGGCGTGCACCTCAGCAGTGCAAGAGGCTATATAGCTCAAGAGATTTATTGAACATCTTGGATTTGGAAATGAAAGCACAAATCCAGTGTTAGTGTATTGTGATAATACCATAGCCATAGCCTATATGAAAGATCCCAAATATCATAGCAAGACCAAACATATAGATATAAAGTATAATTTTGAGAGAGATTATGTAGCACAGAAAGTTGTTACTGTACAACATATTCAACTAAGAGTATGGTCGCAGACCCCCTAACCAAACCCATATCCAAGGAAATGTATGACAAATATGTGAAGGCTATTGGGATGTACAAAATGTAAACTTGCAGACACTATGTGATATGTTTATGATTAATAAGAATGTTTCTTCATAAAAAAATATTTATATGTCTATATGAAAGTATACAATATCTAGTATGTCGTACAGGCAGGTAGGGTTGGCTCTCTCACACGAGCAACCGCCTTTGATACTCAAGAAGAGTATGCAAAGATGAGACAGTTATGTTCACCAGTAAAGCAGTAGGAATGCTTATATGGTAGAGAAGAAACACAAATTATTTCACCTTGATAAGAGTGTAGTATGTCGAGATGAGATCTAATAAGATGTAATATAAATATGGATCGAATCATGGATACCCACTTAAATGATGCCTGTTGCCAGATAACATATTCTTCAACATTAATGTCATGATAGATAAATGGAGTAGAAGAATTTGGGTTTAGATACTGGGAGCATCTAAACTCATGTCTGTACGGTGTTAATAATAAGGTTCAGAACGATATACGCTCTTATAGTACAAGAGTAACACTGTAGCATGTGATTCATATCACATGTATGAAAGAATCGCAAATAGGAAGCAAGCGAATGGATCCCTGCTTCATTGTTGTGTGAGTCCCAAGAAAGTTAAACACTTCTATGATGTCCTTTGACTTTGACATTATCATGGAGGTATACTTCAGCGTCTGCTACCTTAACATTCATCCTATGATCATGACTGATACGAACCAATGTTTTATGTTAGGAAAGCGGTTGGAGCATATCAAAATGATATATGAGCGAAAGGAAGATTATCTAAAATATACACATCTATGCTGGTGTCTGAGACATGACCCTTATGATATTAATATTGTAATTTCATGAGTATGGATACTAAGCATATGAAAAGGCAATCTAAGTTTTATCTTGACTTAAGAGGGATTAAATATGCCATGTGGAAGTGTGTATTGGTATATCTAGGACATATAAGGCATTATATAAAATTCAAACCACACAAAGAAAGATTGTTTTGTGCTAGTCCTGTGAAAGGGATTGCTAGTACAAGCACTTGGGAGACGTCACGCCCATACGGTCACGGCAAAGCACCTAGTATGAAAGAAGAAAGAGAGAAAGAGACAATTCTTATGGCATCCAATCCACCAAGTATGAGTGGGAGATATTGGGAATTGGGCTTAGTCCACCCGTGGTGGATTAGGCACAAACCCATTAAACTTTAAGTTTTTGGGGCCAAATAAAATACCTAAATGAATGTGGGGTATTTATTGGTAATTTTCCCCAAGGGTTTAAAATTGAAACATGGGGGGAATAGTTTCCCCGCATGTTTTGGGGGTAATAGTTGTTTTGGCTGCGTACGTATGTAAATAACAGAACTGCACATAAAAAACTTAGACAGAGAAAGATTTCTCTACAGAACCTCTTCTCCTCTCTTCCCTTCCTGTGTATTTGCTGTGTGATATAGCCGGTATCCCGAGAGTGATCCGGTTCGCGTGGGTATCATTAGAGTTTGAAACAATGCTTAAGGTACGCCTAAAATCTAACAGTTCTTGAAAAAGAACTAACTCTTACAGAGGCACCAAGAGCCCAACGAATTTTAGAGAATAGTAAAAATCTCATAAGACTTCTGAGGACTAGACATAGGTCAAGTAGTTTGGACTGAACTAATATAAATCTCATTTGTTTATCTTTGATGACTTCTCTTCAACTTTATTTTATTTTTTTAATGTTTGCCTTAAATTTTGAGTTTTTAATTATCACCCAATTCACTCCCCTCTTAGGTAAAAGTCTTGTTCTAACATATATATATATATATCAATTCAAAGCCTACTTATCTTTGTCCCAACTCTCTCTTAATGATCTAGGGTTTACTGCAAATAGGTTTTACCTTACTAAGAAAACAATGTCTGACTATCTTCCTCCAAAAATTTGGGAGAGAATTCTTCAAGTATTACCCCTCAAAACTCTATTCAAATGCATATATGTGTGCATAGTTTGGAAGTTCCTTATCACCAATCAATACTTCATAAAAAAATTAGCCAATGCCAATATTTCTCTCTTTCTTCAATTTTGTAGCGGGCAACAAAGTGTGTCACAAGTGGCTCAAAATAGGTTTGATAAAGTTTTCTCAATATATTCATATCATGAAGATCAATAAGTTAATCACCTCTCAATTTCAAAACTTGCACACACTGATCAAGTTGTTGATTGTAACAATTTCTTTGGGATTGGCACTTGTAATAGACTAGTATGTCTCAAAGATTATCTTCATTACTGCCTACTTCTGCCACTTTTATACTAATGAACCTATTCATTAACAAACATGTGGTGTTTCCCAAATTCAGTTATGGGTCTTTAGAATTCTTAAAACAATTCAACGGGGGAATGCACTCACTACTAAAAAAATCACTTTTAAGACCGGTTAAAAAAACATTTTAGACCGGTTCTGGATCCAATCTTGATACAGTTGGTCTAAAACGTTTGCTACTTTTTAGACTGGTTATAGAACCGGTCTTTAAAAAATGTTTTAAGACCGGTTATTATAAAACCGGTCTAAAAATAAATATTTTTAGACTGATTATCAGAGGAACCGATCTAAAAGATTCAAATTTTAGACCAGTTTTCTAAAAAATCGGCCTAAAAAGTTGAAGTTTTAAGACCGGTTTTGTAGATCCAAAACCGGTCTTAAATGTACTTTTCAGACCGGTTTTGGAGAAAACCGGTCTTAAAAGTTGATTTTTTTTAAAAAAAAATTGTTTAAAAGATATACCCAGCAAGCCATTTCCCCTGTTAAAATATTTCACTTAGCAAGTAGCAGCCAGTTCAACGACATTCAAATAAATCTTCTCTTACAGATTATATAACTAACATCTTAATGACATGTGAGAGACTCAAAACTCATTGGAACATATTAAAACTCAACTCCCTTGTGCTTAAATAGTACTGGCCGAAACAGAAGCAAGGAAAACAACCATGAATATTAAACTCAATCATAGACAGAATCATAATACAAGAAAATCATACAACGATGACAATTATGTTTTGACCAAATTCCTTATCTTTTCACTTACATACATACATCAAAGATTAAATTAAATTAATTGTTAGAACCGGCTGACACCCAAGAGGGGGTGAATTGGGTGTAAGATAAAAATCTTAAGAACTTTGAAAATCTTTTTGCATCTTAGAGGAAGAAATAAATATGAAAGTAATGAATCATAAATCAATAGTTAATATATGCTGGAAATATAAGAGTTTAAGGAAGAGAGTGTGCAAACTGTGATTTATCCTGGTTCAGTCCAATTTGCGATGGCCTACGTCCAGTCCCCAGGCTCCTCCTGAGATTTTCAAATCCACTATCTTCTTGTTTCATCCAGGCACAAGAAAAGCCTTTACAACCCACAAGTTTAGCTGGGCACTTGCGAAGCCATTTACAAATCTCTCACCAAGTTACTCCCCCTTGTACACCTAAGGTTACAACCGAGTTACTCTCCCTTACACACCCCGTAAGGATAAAACTTTGATGATGAACGATTACAGTCAATCTTCTCTCTCACAAGTGAATAGATGAATACTGAAGCACAATGAAAATAATCTCTCTCAAATATACATGATATAGAAAATGGATAAGAACAGAGAGTAGTTGGGTTGGAGTAGATAGTTCATGATCTTTGCATGTTTCTCGTTGTAGTGTTCTCGTTGGTGTTGTCTGCTTGAATCTTCTGTATTTATAGTTGAGTAGGATATGACCGTTGTGAGTATTTCAACTTATCGATTGAGTCCATTGCTTCGTTTGGTCGTTCTTCATATTTGAAAATTAGCCGTTACGAACGTTGAAGCTCCGCTTCTGTAAAGTCAGTTTTTCTCTCTTCAAATCATCTCTTCATTGCATTCCTGGAGAAATACATTAAACACAAATACAATGAAGTGTAAGAATGATTGGAAGCAAGAAGAATGAGTTTCATAATTAATCCCATGATTTTCGCAAGCTTTAGAATGTTGTTGTGTATTCCTGAGAAGCATTACTCGAGTTGTTACTTGAGTAAGCCTTGGTCATTACTCGAGTAAGCCCTCGAGTAATTCCATTCAAAATCTGGCCGAGAGCATTTCCTACTTCATTACTTGAGTGATCCCTAGAGTAATGTTACTTTTTCATATCTGGTTACTCTAGTAGTCCCTCGAGTGATGCGAGTCATTTCTTGGCCGAGAGCTACTGGAAGATTTCTTCTCTGGTTACTCGAGTGATCCCTGGAGTAAGCTCTTAAATAACTTTGTAGATTACTTGAGTGGTCCCTCAAGTAATATCATTCAAATCTTGGAAATACCTGATTATTCGAGTGGCCTTCATTTTTCTTCACACCTTACTCAAGTGGTCCCTCGAGTGGCTTTCAAATAATCCGACAGATTACTCGAGTAAGCCCTTCAAGTGAATTCTTGATTTTGATTCAAAACATGGAAAATTATATATCATCGGAAAGCCCTCATCATCTACATTCTAATGCAATAAGAATCACCTCCAAACTCATTTTGTACAGAAATTTATGATCCAAAGAATATCTTCTGCATTTAGACAAAGTCTGAAATCACGAGCATCAACTTCCAGAAAGCATAGATCTTTGTATATAACTTTAAATGTGACAAATTGTATATCCTTAGAAATCTCTTTGAGTCTAATTTTATATAGCACTAGTTTCGTCTCAATCTTATATGTATTTTGAGAGTTATATCCAAAATACCGAAACTTGTTCTGGTACAAGACGCTGATTCATGTGTCAACTTCAACATATCATATCTCTCTCGTCTTAACTCCTTTTAATGTGATCTTGGTGTCCATAGTTCGTGTTGGGAGTCTAGTTTCATATGAAATTAGTTTCATATCAATCTAACATGTGGTTAGAGAGATATACCCAAAATACCGAACCTCTATCCTGACACATGAAAAACAGAGTACCATTACTCGAGTGACTACTCGAGTGATCTTTAAGTAACTCTACAGATAACTCAAGTAGCCACTTGAGTAATCACCTCCAAAATGTGGCAGTGCCATATTACTCGAGTGATTACTCGAGTAATCATCCCCGGAGGTACCATAACTTCTGTATACATCATTTTAACTTCGTATTGACCCATTTCAACCTCCATATGATCAAAGAAACCTCCGGTATCACTTTTAATAGCTTGGATCTTGATTTTCTCATGTGATCTTGCAAGTTCTTCCTTCTTCAATCTCTTTCTTCTTATTTTTCCTCTTGATGATCATTCTTCATCACCCAACTAGATATCTTCTTGAATTGATTATCATTCCTCGTAGCCCAATTAGACGTCTTCTTGAATATCTTCAATCTTCTTTTTTCTTTGCTTGACTAATATCATCTTTTTGAATATCTTCCTCTTGATGATCTTTCTTCATAACTTAACTATATATCTTCTTTAATATCTTCAATCTCCTTGCTCTTGCTTGACTAATCTATGAGATATACAACATTAAATATAGTAGTTAGTCAATATAGAGAATAAGTATATTAGGCAAACTTTTTGCTCTTAATATTTGATATCATCAAAGTTATTCATATCTAATATTAATGACAATGTTGTTATTCATTAGGGCCAAAATACTTTATACACACTCTTCTCAGGCTGATGATCACTAGCTGGCCTGGCTTCGGAGAATCTATACTAAGACGTACACCTCATATCCTTCATTTTCCTGTGACGACAATAAAAAAAGTAGTTATATATATACACCAATAACAATATACATAATTCAAATATAGTTCATAATAATTATTTTAGCTAACTAACCTTCAATTTAGTTTTATAAAGGAATATCCTCCCACATCCCTTCATGATGATCATTTCTTGTGCCGTGTTCATTGTCTGCTTCATCTTCTTCGTTCAATTCTGGTAAACCCCTTAAAAAAGAAGGAGTCTCAAGAAGATCATTCATTCAATGACTTTCCTGATTAATATCAATGACCCTTTTTCCTTAAGAGCTACAGACCACATTTTATTTGCCTGATCAGTAACATAGAACACTTGTTTCGCTTGATATGCCAGAATAAAAGGTTCATCTCTAAAACTTCTACTATTCAAATCAACCAATGTAAATCCCAACTGATCAATCATCACACCATTGTTGACATCAACCCACTTGTATTTGAAAATGGGAAGTTTAACTTTAATATAATCAACCACCCAAATTTCTTCAATTACCCCATAATAAGGTATTGCTGCCAATCTAGGATTCTTATCTTTTGAACTAAATAAGTGCATAGATTCAGCCACTAACATAACCCCACTGTTCTAGATGGTGTTCCTATCATCAAGAGACTTCGTGTAAAACGTATAACCATTGATCACAAATGAAGTCCAACTTATGCATTAGCCTAAGGACCACGTGCTAACCATTTAATTGTATCAGAAACACATTCTTCACCATCAACCTTTTGTTTGAACCAGCGTGTAAAAGTTTTGTTATGCTCCCTACTTAACCTTTATTCACTCATTCTACTATTTCCTTTCCGTACAATTTCTTTATGAGCATTAATGTAATCTTGAACTTCATCAACTTTATTCAAGATATACAAGTGGACTTGTTGTAATTCATCAGGATTCATACTCTTTATTGAAGCCCCGCATCTACCGCCTTCTTTGTCATGACGTTCAGGAAGTCCAATGTGTCCTATATTTGACATGTAACCTTGACAAAACTCCATGGCTTCTTCAGAAACATATTTCTGAACAACAGATGCTTCATGCCGGTTAGGGTTCTTCACATACCCTTTTAGGATTTTCATAGTTCTTTCAATTGGGTACATCCATAGTAAATAGATAGGGCCACACAACTTGATCTCCCTAACTAGATGAACAATTAGATGTACCATGATGTCAAAAAAAGAAGGAAGAAAAAGCTTCTCAAGTTGACACAAGATTAGATATCCTTCATTTTCCAGCTCATCCAATTTTTCTGTCTCAATGACTTTACTACAAATAGCATTGATGAAGAAACAAAGTCTAGTCAAAATATGTTGAAGATCATATTCGGCAATGCCTCGAATAGCTATTGGGAGCAGTTGTTGCATTAAGACATGACAATCATGAGACTTTAGCCCCACTAACTTCAAGTCTTTCATCAAAACAAGCTTCCTAACATTTGAAGAATACCCTGAAAAAAATTTAATGTCATGTAAACACTGACAAAACCTTCTTTTCTTATCCTTTGACAAAGTACGAGCAGCTGGAAGACAAAAAGTTCTCTTACTATATGGCTTTGGATGCAAGTCTTCTCGTATCCCAATTTCTTCTAAATCTAATCTTGCCTTCACGCCATCCTTAAAACTACCTTGTATGTTAAGCAGTGTCCCAACAATACTATCACAAACATTTTTCTCCACATGCATGAAATCAATACAATGTCGCACATCAAGCTTCGGTCAATATGGAAGATTGAAGAAGACAGACCACTTTTTTCATTTACTTTTCTCATTACTATTCTTTGTAGTCTTACCAAAGATAACATTCATATTTTTCACCTTTTTATAAACTTTCTCCCCAGTCAATACTGTTAGAGCAAGCGTTTCACCCAAGAGGGGGGTTGAATTGGGTGATACTAAAATTTCGTTGCAAGTAAAAACTTGACGGTGAATATAAAGCAATAAAGAGTAAGGAGAAATATCACCGTAGTGTACACTGAGAGTTATACTGGTTCGGCCACAACCACTTTGACCTACATCCAGTCCTCAGAGCTTCTCTGAGAGTTTTACTATAACTTCCAAGATTCAGTGGGTTCTTGGCACCTCAGTACAAGCAAGTTCCTTCGCCTGGATACTCGCTCTCCCTTACAAGTTGTAATCCAATCCCAACTCAAGGTTCCACAACCTTAAGTTATCTCAATAACAAATATTGAGTTTGAATGAAATATCACTCTCACTTAGTGAATAAGAATCACTGAAGCATAGAATTACAAGTAAAATATAAGATAGAGTAATGAACTTCATGATACGTTTGTGTGTGTGTTCTTGTTCTACTCTCTGTTTAGAGGTTCCCATATATATAGATACGTTGGTAATGATTGCTGGAACATATTTCTTCATGCCCATTGGAGCGTGCGTAGCCACTATTGACTTTTCCAGTATTTGAAAGACATACATTTGCGGTAGGTGGCGGTCGGTGACATTTGAACGTTGCATTTGACTTTCCTTATTTGATAAGATCTCTTCATTGTTTATCTGTGGATATGCTAAGAATACTAATATAATGAAAGATTAATCATATAGGAAACAAAACAATGAACGTTGGAATGATTTCTGAATTTCTGGGTTTGCATACTCGAGTAGCTACTCGAGTATTCATTAAAGTTTACTCGAGTACTTACTCGAGTATCATCGTGAAAATTTTGATGAACTGCAAGTCAACAAACGAATATAAGATTACTCGGGTAGTGCATGGAATAAACAAAATATCAAACATTTAGAAATATATGTTTACTCGGGTACCTACTCGAGTAATGCACTCTTTTCTTCATAGGTTACTCGGGTACCAACTCGAGTAAACCTTCAAATAAACTTATGTTACTCGATGCTTTACTCCAGTAATGTTGGCAGGATTTCAAGGCCGAGAGCACTTCAAGTTTGATTACCTTGTTACTCGAGTAAACTCCATTTATGTGCATAGCTTTACTCGGGTAATGACTTGAGGTTTTTCTTCAAAAATAACTCTGCATACTCGAGTACATACTCGAGTAATCCACTTAAAATGAGTCATTAAATACCTGCATACTTGAGTAGAACCTCGAGTGAAGTAAGATAAAAATAGATCAAGTTATTCGAGTACTATCTTCAGGTTTTTTTGCTTACCACAGTGAGTTACTCGAGTAGCTACTCGAGTAACATTGGCAGGATTGAAAATGCCAAGCGCAACACTTTTATTGAAACAAGGGACTCGAGTACATACTCAAGTATCATTGGCAGGCCGAGAGCAACTGGAAGACTTTTACATGGTTACTCGAGTATCTACTCGAGTAACGTTGGCAGGCCGAGAGCAACTTGAAAACATTTACACTATTACTCGAGTACTTACTCGAGTAACGTTGGTAGGTTACTGGAAGGTGCCTCTGGTTACTTCAAGTTTCAGTTCCTTTACTCGAGTACATACTCAAGTAATGCCTTAGAAAACTTGCTTCTGATCAAGTTTCTCAGCTTTTTCTCTTGGCCTTTCTTCATTACTCCAATGCTTACTTCAAGTGATGCTTTTCCCTGTTATTACTTTGTTCAAACTTATTTATTAATCAAATCTTTTTCATAATATTCTTTGTTATCATCAAAACATGAGATCTAACAAATACCTTCGGAGCATCTTCAAACTCTTGTCCACCAAAAAAAGATTTCTTTTAATCTGCGATATAGGTGGCCTCGTCTAAGAAATCTCCTATGGCCAAGATAAACTGTCTTTCTTCCATGTTGAAGTTGATGGTAGCATGTTCCTTCTTCACAAATGGGACATGTTTTATGGCCTTTAACACTATAGCCTGACAAGTTTCCATATGCGGGGAAGTCATTTATAGTACAAAAGATCATGGCTTACTTTTTAATAACCTCTTTCTTGTTCACGTCAAAAATATCAACACCTTCATCCCACAACTCTTTCAAGTCTTCGATCAAGGGTTCCAGGTAAACATCTGTCATTTTTTAGTTGTTTTGGCCCTGAAATCAACATAGATAACATGATGTACTTTTATTTCATGCATAATAGAGGAGATAAGTTGTAAATTACCAATAGAACAGGCCATGAACTACGTATATTGCTCAGGCTACCCAAAGGATTCATGCCATCCGTGCTAAGCCTAAGCCTAAGGTTCCTAGGCTCTTCACCAAAGGCAAGAAATAATTGATCGATTTTCTTCCATTAAGAAGAATCAGCCAAATGTTAAAGCTTTCCATCGGATATCCTCTCATCCACATGCCATCTCAAATTTTTTGCATTGTTTTCATTAGCAAACAAGCGCTTGAACCTTGGTATGATTGGAGGGTACCACAATACTTTTACAGGAGTGTTATTTGATTTGTACCTCGGGGTTTCACATATCAGACACTGTTGTTTCTCTTCATGCTCTTTTCTATACAATATACAATCATTAGGGCATACATGGATCTTTTTATACTTCATCCCTAGTGGACACAATATTTTCTTAGCATCATAGTATCGAAAAGGCAACACATTATCATTTGGAAGCATATCCTTAAAAGCCTCAAGCATTTCTAAAAAACTCTTGTCGCTCCATCCATGCCGTGCTTTCAAGCTTATCAATTTCAATACTGCTTTCAAAAATTGGTACTTTTTACACCCTAGGTACAACGGTGTCTCAACATCACTACACATATTACCATATGCATATGATTGCTCAAAAGTCTCTTCTCCTACATCACGAATAATATCCTCTATCCGATCATCCGTATCCATGTCATTATCATCAAAGTTCATTCCCCCCGTTAAGATGAACTTGGCATTTCTAATTCTTCACCATGCCATACCCATACTGTATAACTCTTGCAAAATCCTTCACAAATTAAATGTGTGTATATATCTGCAGTACTTAGTCGCTTCTCATTCAAACATACTACACAAGGGTAATAAAACTTCCCACTACCATCATCGGCATTTCTACTAGCAAAGTCTAAAAAACCCCTCACCCCATTATCATATTCAATACTCATTTGTTTAGCGTTTATCCAACTATGATTCATATATATCTCAACACTTCTAGCACCCTATATCCAACAACAAAAGGATAGACAAAAAACAACAATAGAGTTTTAGATATTTCAACGAAATTAACAGACACCATTTGAAACTAGTATTGTTTTAACAAACCAATAACACTGACAATAATCAAACAATCGCACTAAATTAAAACAAAACATAGAGTGGTATTAATCCAAGCCAAATATCACATGGATGTAAAGTCAGAGGAGAATGATCACTGCAGAGAATAGAGGTGGCGGCAGAGAAGACTGACGATAATCAAAGAAGAGTTACGATGAACACAGCAGCGACAATGGTAATGACGGAGGAGAGTTGAGCAAACGAGGGATGGGACGCCATGGACGAGTTCAGAACAATCACGGACAAGGCTCACTTAGAAATGGCAAAAAGAGAAGAAAGGGTTCATAGAGCGTGCGATCTAGGCGCGGGAGTAAAAATATGGGCGAAAAATCTTACCTCTAAGACCGGTTTTAATAAAAACAGGTCTTAAAAGAGGGAAATTTCACATTTAAAATGGGTTTTTGTACAAACCGGTCTTAAAATGTTAAATTTTTAAGATTAAAACTATTTTAACATTTAAGACCGGTTTACATAAAAACCAGTCTTAAATATTAAATATTTAAGACCGGTTTTTATGTAAAACCGGTATTAAATATTTTACTTTTAAGACCGGTTTTTATGTAAACTGGTCTTAAATGTTAAAACATTTTAAATTCATAAAAAAATAACATTTTAACACTGGTTTTATTTATAACCGGTCTAAATAAATTTTTTATGACTGAGAAGTTCAATATAATTACAAAACTGCCACCGCGAAAATTTTTAAAACCTTATCCGCCAAGACCGGTCTAAATGTGGTGGTCTACAAAGAGTTTTTTCCAGTAGTGACTTTGTCAGGGCTCTGTTTTGATTCTAAAAATAATCCCTTTACTATACGAAAGAAGCCCACCATGGGTTGAGCTTTACTCTCATAATATTGGTAAATAGAGAAGTATTATTGGTTGAGATCCTTCATTGCATTTTTTTGTACAAGGAATCACAAGTAATCAAGTGTTTGTGCATGGAACCTTACATTGGCTTGTTTGTGGACAGCAATTTGGTCAAAATAGTTATGCTACGATTATATTATCGTTTGATTTGGCTACAGAGACTTTTGGAGAATTGATATTACCACACTGTTTAGAATTTCGATCAAATATAGACTTTTCTCTTTTAAAAGGAGTCAATTCACTCGCGTTAGTTCACAAAAAAGGATGTCTCAATATTTTATATATGGGCAATGAAAGAATATGGTAAAGTGGATTCATGGAATATGATATTTTCTCTTGATTTAACAAGACTTGGACACATAGAAAGAGTAATAACAGCTATGAGGAATAGTGGAGAATTGGTACTAGAAAGACGTGACAATGAAGTAATATTTTTAGATCCCAAAAAAGGTTTAGTCAGGTGTTCTAGACTTCAAGGATATGAGGTTATTTTTTGTAGTGTTAGAGATATTAATGTGAAATTAAATGAATAGTTAGTTGGTTGAAACCCTAGTCTATCTAAAAGGTCATGGTTAATGTGTTAGGTGGGTCGGATTGTTAGATCTTCATCATAATAAGAGAGAGGTTAATGTAAGTTTCTCTCTAAAGAGAAAAGTCTCTCTAAGAATCTCTAGAGTTAGAGTTAGTTGTTAATCACCCTTAAGTGAGGGATGATCATTGTTAAACACAAGTGATTTATAGTTTGTATGAGCATATTGCTCTTATATAGTTAATACAAGATTCTTTATCTTCTTCATTATCTTTCTTTAATTCTTATTATTAACATGGTATCATGAGTAGGCTATTATCTTGGGCATAACAGTAAGGTCTAATAAGTGATTTTTAGATTTCCACCAGCCCGAAGCTCTCTAGTTCTTTTGGTTTTTTTGGTTGCAAATTCATGAGTCCCAACTAAGGCTGTGCAACGGGCGGGCGGGGCTGCCCCGAGGCCTAACCCGTGGCCCGCCCGTTTATCTTCACACTGGTACGGGGCACCCGTACCCGTGTCTCTACCTGTTTAACCTGTAAAAAACGGGTATGAGTTAAACGAGTTTTTATAAACGGGTATGGGGCGACCCGTGCAAAAAACTGGAATTTTTTAAGAAAAAAACAGCAAGCATGATAGGATCCTTGCACCAATCCTATCATAGCTAATGCACAGGAATCCTTCGCAAAATAGATAGAGGCACTTACGTAAACTTACTAGATAAATGAAATACCATTAAAAAAAATAGTAAGCATGAAACAACAATGACAGCAGCACAGGGTGCAAAGATATCATTCAATTTACTACAAAACCTCCATAAAAGAGAGTATTAATTACTAAAAGCTATGCTTAAAAAAACAGCAAGCATGAACAGCAATGACAGCAGCACATAATTACTAAAAGTCATGCTTAAAAAACACAGGAAACATGAACCGCAATGACAATAGCACAGGGCACAAATGTATCATTTAATTTACTACAAGACCTTCCTAACAAAGAGAGTATTAATTATTAAACGGCAAGCATACAAAGTTAAAACCTTGTGTACTAATGAAACACTTTTTCAGGATTGCAATTGCAGAATCATTGGCAGAAGCGTTGTCTACTGTGATTGTAAACACTTTGTCAATGCCCCACTGAAATAAGCAATCCTCAATTTGTTTGGCAATTGACTCCTCTCTATGATCTTTAATCTAACAGAAATTCAAAATACGTTTCTGCAAAATCCAATCTTCATCAATCCAATATACAGTTAAACAAATGTAATAGTTATTTTGCAACGATGTCCAACAATCAGTGGTAAAGGACACACAAACTTTGGAAGTATTGAAATATTTTTTCAAGACATCTGCTTGTTCTTTATATATGTTATAGCAATCTCTAGCTGATGTCCATATTGATGGCATTTTAAATTTGGGCTGAAACTCTTGCAAAAGTTCAGTCAAACCCTCCTTCTCCACTGCTCGAAAAGGTACCTCATCTTTTATGATATACTTAGCAACGGCCTTTCTGCCTCGCTCTTGACTGAACAACTGATGACTCAATGTATTATTTGTTGTAGCTGCAAACAAACTTTGGCCCTTGTTTGCTTTGTTGGGATTGTTTGGACACTTGTCCAAATGCCTCCATAATTGCTTAGTGTCATCATTTGAGGGATGACTTGTATAAATTGTTCCACAGTGGTTGCACTTTGACCTATGTTTTCCTTTAGTTTCCGCTAGTGGCAACCTTGTAAAATGGTTCCATATATCATAGGAGTCCTTCCTTTTCTTTCTAGGTCGTGATTCAGCATCTTGCCCTTCATTGTTGATCTCATTGTCAATATGAGCAGCAGTATGTTCTGACATTGTCACTATAGTTTCATTACCAATTTCCTCTCCAACTTGTGCCATGCTACTTTGTTCCCCACTTCCCTGCATGATAAAAGTTTTAGAAGGCTACAAGGCATAAGATGCAATATTGTAGGTATTTTTAATTTTACTTTCATACATTGCATTGCAGAACAACCAGACAAAAAGTACAGAAATCAGGAAACATTGAAAGTTGGGGCATGGCAAGAACATATTAGTTTATAACAGCGTTTAAAGTACTGCCTCAGTTGCTCACTCAACAGTTTTCTAATATAGAAATATTTGGAGCTGCATATAGAAATATTTGAACACAAAATGTAACATATAATTCATATTCTTCATTATTTTTCAATTAACAATATGCTCAAGATCATGAAATATGAGACTGTGAGACACAACTTAAAAACTACAAGCATTACAAATGTCACACCTACATAAGCATTCACGTTGGGTGGTTTTAACATAGAACAAAGCATTATATCTTCACTGAATAAGGACAAGAAAACTACAAATCTAACAAGTGTTCTAGCAAAATGCCTCAAACAGATAAACATATCACTTCTAAATGTTTTGGAATTAGTAAAACACCAACAAACATGAATAAAGTGGATGATTTCTCAAGAAAGATCTAGATTTAAAGCAGAAAACCCTTACAGATTTTAGCTCTTGCCGATAGGAACTGGGAATGAGAGCCGACGTTGGGGCCGTGAGAATGAGTGCGTGCCGTTCATGGCTCCCAGCGTTTTGAAATCAAAGTCAGCGGCTCAGGGCGATTGCGATCAAGAAGGAGCACTGGCGTAGGGATGGCAGATAGTAATCGAGAGGGAGCACTGAAGTAGAGAGGGCCGGTCCACCGGAGGGACTGTTGGATTGGGTGTGGCCGTGTGGGAGGTAGTTGGAGTCCCGGGCTCGCGGCATACAGGGAATCATTGGCCGTGTCTCGGCCGTCGGGGACTCAGGGTGCGATACAGTCGTGCTAAGTGGGGGCCTGGGGGGTCTGTCGAGGGAGATGGGGAGTGAAGGATGGGTGTGCGAATTGGGGGGGTCTGTTTCGGGTCCCCAGCTCCCACAGCCCTAGTCAAAGGGCGACTCCGAAAGCAAAAATAATAACACATAAACGGGTAACGGGCGGGAACGGCTTACCAGTGGCCAAACCCGTTTCCCTCCCATTATGTTTAAACGGGTACGGGGAAACCCGTTTCCTGTTACGAGGCATACGAGGGCGGGCCTAAACGGGGAAAATTCTGCGGGTTGTGGGCAGACAGGCGGGTTACGGGCATTTTACTCAGCCCTAGTCCCAACTTCCATTTTGCTTAACAGGACCCAATTAGCCTGCAACGGCGTTGTCGCCGTGTTTGCAAGATTGGCATTCTTCCTTCTTCGATTCATTTTCCCCAAGTGCAATCTGCCTCAATCGCTATCGTTCAGCCTAGCGGTGGAACATCAGTGTCGCCATTGAAATACTTCATCCACAGTCTGACTGACCACCTCACAGTTTGGTATTTGTTCTTCTAGAATAAGCCACGATCAATACCCGTGTCAATGTCAAGGTTCTTATCATTCATCGAAGCTTTGCTTCAAAGAGCCCAGTCTGTTCTATTGCTAGCAAAGTGAAATCAACCCCTATAGTTTTCTATTCTATGCTGCATTCTGTTAGATATGAATAGTTTTGATGATGTCAAATATAGATGTTAAATATGAGCAAAAAGTTTGTATGATATAATTATCGTCTACACTGACTGACTACTATATTTAATGTTGCATATTTTGTAGATGAGTCATAAACCCGATTGTGGGATGATTACCCAATGGAGAATAATCATCAAGAAGAAAATCAAGAGGCAAGGAATTGAAGAAAGAAGAAAGAAAGATGAAGAATGAAGATATTCATCAAGAAGATTGAAGTTGGGTTATGAAGAATGATCATCAAGAGGAAAAACAAGAAGAAAGAAAGAAGAACTTGCAAGATCACATGAGAATATCAAGATTCAAGCTCCTAGAAGTGATACCGGAGGTTTCTATGATCATACGGACATTGGAATGGGTCAATACAAAGCTAAAATGATGTATACGGAAGCTATGGTACCTTTGGGAATGATTACCCGAGTAATCACTCGAGTAATATGTCATTGTCTGATTTTGGAGGTGTTTACTCGAGGCCTTACTCGAGTAATCTGCCGGGTTATTTGATGAATTACTCGAGGCGGCACTTGAAGTAATGGGTACTCTGTTTTCGCGCGGCAGAACATAGGTTCGGTATTTTGATGATATCTCTCCAACCACATGTCGGATCGAGCTGAAACCGGTGGCATATGACACTAGACTTCCAACATGAACTTTTGACACCACGATCACATTCAAAGGAGTTCAGATGAGGGAGATATGATCTGTTGAAGTTGACGCATGAATCACCGTCATATTCCAGGACAGCTTCGGTATTTTGGACATAACTCTTAAAATACATATCATATTGAGACGAAACCGGTGCCATATGAAAGAAGACTCAAAGATCTTTCCATGGATATATAATTTGTCATATTTGAAGGTATATACTAAGAGCTATGACTTCTGGAAGTTGCTGCTCGTGATTTCAGGATTGTCTAAGAACAGTAGATACTCTTTGGATCATAACTTCCTGTACACAACGAGTTTGGAGCTGATTTTTGTTGCATTGGAATGTAGATAATGAGGGCTTTCCGATGATATATAATTTTCCATGTTTCGAGTCAAAATCAAGAATTCACTTGAAGGCACTACTCGAGTAACTGGTTGAAAACAAAAGACTTTACTCGAGTAGGTACTCGAGTAATCACATAGAAAACTTCCAGTTGCTCTCGGCCTGCCAATGTTACTCGAGGAGCTACTCGAGTAACCATGTGAAAAACTTCCAGTTGCCTTCAGGTTGCCATTGATACTCGAGGAGCTACTCGAGTAACTTTGTTTCTGAAATTATGGAGCTCTCGGCATTTTGTACCACTGCAACATTACTCGAGTAAGTACTCGAGTAAACTTAAATGAATACTCGAGTAGCTACTCGAGTAAAGCACTGTGCATGAAGAGTTATTGACGAAAACTTCAAGTCACTACTGGAGTAAATCACTGTTCATGAAGAGTTATTTACGAAAACTTGAAGTTACTACTGGAGTAAATCTGTACATTGACGAAAACTTCAAGTCACTACTGGAGTAAATCACTGTTCATGAAGAGTTATTTACGAAAACTTCAAGTCACTACTGGAGTAAATCACTGTTCATGAAGAGAGAACTTCAAGTCACTACCCGAGTAAGCTATGCAGAAAATGGAAGGTCACTCGAGTAGCCACTCGAGTAACCTGTGAAGAAACTTGATGTTTACTCGAGTAAGTACTCGAGTAATGCTTCCCAGAAAAACAGAACAGCGTCTCGAAGATTCTGGAAATCAATGGAATGATCATATAACTCATTCTTATTGCTTCTAATCACTCTAATACTTCATTATATTAGTGATTAATGTATTTCTCCAGGAATACAATGAAGATATGATGTGAAGAGTCAAAAGGTGAATTTACGGAAGAGGAGCGTCAACGTTATAACGGCTAGTTTTCAAATTGAAGAAGCCACACTCCAACGGATATATTATGCTCAAACGGTCATCAACCTTCATCAACTATAAATAGAAGATCATCCATAACAGAAGGGACTAAGTGTGCATACATCATCGAAATGTCAACATCCTGAACCAACGCTCATCACACATACTCTCTGTTTCTCTACTTTCTATATCATTTACATTTGAGAGAGAGAGTTTTTGTATTATACTTCAGTGTTCATCATATCCACTCTGTGAGAGAGTTTGTAAACACTTTCAATTGTATTTCTGAATTGATCTCAAGGTAGAGGGACCTTGAGTGGGTTGATTTCCTTACGAGAAGCTGTAGAGAGAATCACTGGTAAGACTTTCTACTCGTAAGACTTACAAGGTGCAAGCAGTAGAGAACGTTGCTGCTCGTAAGACTTACAGTGGTGTAAGCAGAAGAGAACGTTGCTGCTCGTTAGACTTGCATAGGTAAGCTGGAGGGAAAGGTCTTCGGGATTGCTCTGCTCGTAAGACTTGTTGTAAGGGGGAGTATCTTGGTGAGAACTTTGTAAAGGCTTTTCTTGTGCCTGGATTAAACAAGAAAATAGTGGATTTGAAAATCTCAGGAGGAGCCTGGGGACTGGACGTAGGTCATCGTGGATTGGGCCGAACCAGGATAAATCACAGTTTGCATATTCTCTTCCCTAAGCTCTTATACTTCCAGCATATATCATTTAAATATCTAACTGTGATTTATGATTCATTACTTTCATATTTATTGCTTCCTCTATTATGCGAAAAGAATTTCAAAGTTCTTAAGTTTTTATCTTACACCCAATTCACCCCCCCTCTTGGTGTCAGCCGGTTCTAACATTTGGTATCAGAGACGGACTCTTGTTTAAAGGACTTAACCGTCTCAAGAGTTTATAATGGCTGATTTTGGGTGTTATATGCTTTCTGAAGGTTTTGACTACACTGTTCCACCTATTTTGAAAGATATTGATTTTTGGTTTTGGAAAGCTAGAATGACATCTTTCATAAAAAGCTTTGATTATGATATGTGGAATGTTTTTATGAATACCTTTGATTTCAAACCAAGAAAGGATTGGACAGAAAGAGAAAAGAAAATGTTTTCGTTAAACATTAGAGCAATGAAAATTTTGTATATTGCTTTAACTAAAAATGATTTTGAGAAAATTAGATTTTGCTCTACTGCAAGAGATATTTGGGATACTCTTGATTCAATGTATACTTCTAACAAGTGTGTTGAAGTTGAAAGTGTAGATAGTTCATGTGAAACTACAAGCTGCATATCTACGATTCATGAACAAGTGGAAGTTGACAATGAAGATGGAGAAATCATAGAACACTTCCATGATCTTGTCAACATAAAAGAACAAGAGGAAGATGATTCCCAAGAAGAGCTCATTACGGACGAATTTGATAGATCATCCTCTAGAGATCAAGAAACACATATGGTAAACAATTCCAATTCTTCTGGAGTTATTTTGAAAACTGATTTTCAAAGTTTGCTTAAAATTGTTTCTCAACCAAGTATTGATTCTATTCTAAAAAGCAAAAATGTTTTCAATCATACTGGAAAGTTTATTGGGAAGAAATAATGTTCAAATGAAATTTATTCAGGTTTTTACTCTCTTGACCAACATAATAATTACATAAAATCTCATAATGCATATTATCATACAATTTGCAATTATTGTGGTAAATATGGTCATATTTCTCACACATGCTATATTAGAAGAAATTCTAATGTGAGAAATAAATATGTTTGGGTTCCGAAAAGACAAGTAATGTCTAATGCTAACAATCAAGGACCCAAGTCTATGTGGGTACCAAAATGTCCATCTAGTACTTTATGTATGCAGATTGAATATAAGAAGAATGGACATAAGGGTACGGAGATGATGAAGAAGAAACCAAGAGTTTCTCATGCACCAAGAAAGAGGTTCATACCATCTATATCGAAAAGAAGAACTCTCGGAGCACCCATTGCTGGAACTGCAAAGTTTAATCACAAAGAAATGCAATGGAGAAAAAGAGTACAGTCTACCTCAAGAATGGACTACCATAGAGTACCGCTCAACTATCTTGAGGAGAACAAGAAAAGGAGGATCTCTCAAGCATCAAGTAAAAGACTCCTGGAGTCTATGTATTTTGAGAGACGATTGCCAACACCCAAAGCAAGATATTCAAAGTATCAACATCCTAGAAAGATGTAGTGGGTAAGCAAAAGCAATCCTTCAAGTATCTAAGGCAAAGGTACACAATGATAAAATCTCCTATACTATTGTCTGTAATATTTCTTGAGATTTTATATTTTGGAACCTTAGGAATGAGCATTGTAAACTATTTTGAAATTATGTTTTCAAATCTTTTAAAAAAAAGGGGCCACTTAATAGATTTATTTATAAAGGGATTGCAATGCTCAACAGGATAATTCTTTATGAAAAGAAAATATTTCTCTTATGCATAAAGATATGTTTAATTCATTATGCGCAATTGCCTCGAATTGATTATATTCTTAGAGCATGTGAATTTTATCTTGATTCCTACAAGCTAACAAGAAATGGATCCAATCAATGTTGGATACCATGAAGAAAAGAAATTTATATAGTTCTATAGAATAAGAAAAAGCTTCTCAAGACTATGACCACATTCATATCTTGATGATGCTGAAATTCGGAGGTTGGATCTTGGTGCTGAATGTGCAAAGGAGAGAAACCAATATTATTCCACCAAAATCAAGCAAGCTGTCACAAGGACAAGAGAAATTACGGTGATATCTAATCCTTACTCTATACTGTGATTATATGAATTATTTATTTTGAGTAATGAGAATTTGTTCATTATTGCATTCATTTAGCAATCAATCATTCATGATTGATAACTTGTTTATAGATTGCTAAATGAACGATAAGTGAAATTGTGCATAGTTTATCTATCAATTTATGTTTTGAAGTGCACAATTCAAAAATGTGTTTTGGTTTCATCATGTATTATAAAATTGCATATCATTAGCAATTAATCATTTATGGTTTTCAAACGGTTTTTAGATTGCTAAATGGACTTAAAATGAAATTGTGTATTTGAGTTTTGAAAAGTACATTTCAAAAATATACTTAGATTCCAATTCATCTTGTTTATAAAAATGCATACACATTATTTGAAAATTACTTATATATTGTTTGCATTTAAATTGGTTTCAAAATTGGAAGTTAATATTTATGTATACTGTAAATCAGAAATGCTTCAAATTCTCCCACTAGAGTATTTCCCCATCATTGACATATTGATCATTAATCTTAAATGTGCTATCCAATGCTTGAACTCATTAACCATTATTTTCTAACAAGTTAGACCTTATGTCTAACAAGTTAACTATCTATATGAGTTTCAAGTGTATTTCCTAGAAAAGAATCTAATATGTGAAAGCTTTATGCCTAATGCATAAATCTTTGGTTGGCCATGTTATTCCAAGCATTATGAATGTTCATTAGTGCATTGAATCTTAATGCATTAACCATTATTGTGGAATAACTTACCAGGATAATATTCTAGAACACTAGTCATTTGGACTAATGAGTATGTGCTTCATCATTCATAAATTCTTGTACTCATTTCATTGCTCAAACACATTCACCATTGATAAAATCTATCTTTGAGTAAACGGTGTCATGTATTTGAATTCTTGAGTTGAATATTCATATCTTTCAAGACATAACTCTAAGTGTCAAGATAGTCTATGAATCAATAGCAAAGTCATGATACTTGTATATGTCTATCAAGCTAATCCTTTTGGTTATCCATATGACTCTTGCTGTTTGGAAAATTCTTCAACATGTTAACTTTGATGATTAACATGTTATATTAGTTGTTCCTAAAAAGAGAAGTTTTTCTGATATATGTATACTTAAACTGTTAACTTTCACCATTTTTAACATGAACATTGATTATAAACATATTTCAAAGATGAGTTTTGCATATATTCAAAATTTGAATTTTACAATGCATTGTTATGATTTGAAATTACATCCGAGATTTGAAACAATGTGCATATCTCATGATCATTATTGGACAATTTGATTTCATTCATGATTTATCATTTCTTGGTCATTATAAATAGATTTTCAACTCTCTTTGATCTGACTTACATGCCTTGCATAAAAATCTTATCAATGACATATTTTTTAAAATGTATTTACAAATTGTCATTGATTTTTGAAATCATCATTCTTGGTATTATTTGTGCGTTACCCTTTATGATTCAATTGCTTGAATTTATTTAATTGGGTAAAATTATATTCTGGTCTTTGTTGATTATTATACTCTTTGCTCAAATATCATATGATTCAGTTGTATAAGAGCATAAGAGTTATAATATTTGATACTGTATGGACCCAAGAGAAAGTTGGGTACCAAAGAGCATTTATTTATACTTTTGCAGGAGTTGATCAAAATGCTCTACTTTTGGATACAAAGATCAAAGACTAACAGAGAAGGCATGACTGGCAGTATTGC
Organism: Inga laurina; assembly: GCA_963855925.1. NCBI lineage: Eukaryota > Viridiplantae > Streptophyta > Magnoliopsida > Fabales > Fabaceae > Inga > Inga laurina. The sequence continues at coordinate 13,202,919 of OY979710.1, forward strand.
AATGTGAGCAGAAACAAAATTTGTGGTATCGTTCAAGTGACACCACATCACTAGCAAGTAACTAGCTAGTGATGCAGCCAGAGAAAGAGAAAGAGGAGGAAAATATCTCAAGTGAACCTAGACGAGATCCATCCAAAAGCAGCTCAAAGCCATGAACATGTATAGCTTTGTTGCCTACCCACCTTCCTTATCATTCCAAGGTGATCAAAAGATGTTTAGAGGAAGATGATGAGATGCACAGAATCATCAAGCTTGGTGAGCCTATGAGGATTCTCAACTACAATCCTAGCTCTATGTTTTCACAAAATTATATGATATATCTATACTAGAGCTATGGTGAGCAAGGCCAATTCAATCGCTTCATGAAAGGATTATCACACAATGGCCTATATTATTAGTGAGAAGGAGAGGAACGTCGGAGAGATCATGTCTTTCAAAGATATATATACGTCTACAGGACTTACTCCAAGTAATCAGAAGTTACTTCAAGTAATCTGCAATTACTTCAAGTAGACCTTCAAGTAATTCACAATTACTCCAAGTAAGTCTGAATCTTACTCATAAGAGGCACAGAGGATGAGAGCTGATACTTCAAGAATAAATGAGAGACAACACTTTGCTAGAGCTGGTCTCCCTAGTCCTTCATTCTTTGGTCCATCTATCCAAGGCTATCCAAGAAAGGAGCTCAACAATCATACAAAGCTTGCTACAAACAATGTTGAGTTCATCACTTCTGTGAATGACAAGATTAGAAGACTCTATGATTTGATCAACCGGAACTTCAATGCCTTATTCCGAGCTCATCTTGGTATGCTTAACTGATCACAGAAATTATTCTTCAAAATCTCTTCATACTGATCACATCGACAGACAATGACTAGCCAATGATGTATTAATGGACTTCAGAGGATTATGGCTCGAGTAATTACGATATTACTCGAGTGAGGTATTGTATTCTTACTTAATTAAAATTCTCTGAGTTGCATCACTCGAGTGAGCATTCGAGTGATGGTTGAGTGGAATTACTCAAATAACTACTCAAGGGATACAGGGTTACAAGCTTAAAACCCTGAGTAGCATCATCATTTTTCAAAACTTGATTTATCTTTAATCTTCATATTTTCATAATCATTCTCTTTACAAAATTTTCAATGGTTTTTACAAATTTAGGAGAGTTATTAATTGTATTGCTCATGACGATTTTTTTTAAGCCATGCATTCATTAAGGGGGAGCTTTACATACACATGTGTTTTATATCTTAAAAGCTCATCTCATTTATTGAAAGAAAATCCTTTTAACATACTCATCTGAATGCACTATCTTTTAATTAGTTTTGATGATGAGTTAATCTTATATTTTCCTTTCAAGATCTTAATTTTTAACATATCATATAGAATGGCTTTGGTTTATGCAATAAATTTGATACTTGATTGCACTAACCACTCTCTTTGCAAGAATGCTTTTATAGGAGGAGAATTGGCTCTATGCAAAATCATTCCTCAACACACTAAAAGGAGAATCTATCAACTTTGAGGAAAGATGATTTAATACTGGGTATCATACTCAATTAGTATGATTTAATACTGGTTACAACCCTCAAAGCAACAAAAGGCACACAAGTCAGGATGATTTTAGTAGCATTCTAAGGAAGGCTATTTCTAAGCTTTCTATTGAGCACAATTCAGAGCCTACCATTGAGCCAGCCACAGTTAACTCCTATGAACAAGATCCATCACAGTTGCATAGTGAAAATGTGATAAACACAACATCATGGATCTAACAAAACAAGAAGAGAAGGCAATAGATTTCATGGATCAATCATCAGCTTGCTACACCCAAATGAGCATAGAGCATGCTAAACAGAAGCTCAACTCAATTGGAGAATCTTGGCAACAACATGAATATATATCTGAGTTGTATAATAAAAGTGTGGTGTACATCAGAGTTGTACAAAGCACAACAGCATGCACCAGCATTGCCAAAGAAGCAACGGACTTCATGGAGTGCTTCATCAATTTCCAAATCTACATGAGCATTTCTAAACCTTCACTCTTTACATTTCAAGAATACGTTTTATATATTTTATCTATCCTTGATTATGAAAGTTTTTCTTGAAAACCTTTCCATATTCTTTCTTTCTTTTTTTTTCGGAAAACCATTTTTCATTTACATCAAATTATAAATGAAACTTCTTTCAAAATGGGGGAGAGATACTTGTTTTCCTAATGCATTTATTTTGATTAATAGGGAGAATGACATTTCTCATTTGATTTCATATTTACTTCTCTACAAGTCTTTCTTCTTTATACTTCAAACTTTTTGCTGATGTCAAATAGGGGGAGAGAAAGGCAAGAAAAATATATTGTTCTTACATAGTTTTTATAACTCATATATATTCTTCTTAAAGGATTTGTCATCATCAAAAAGGGGGAGAATGTTAGATATGAATAGTTTTGATGATGTCAAATATAGATGTTAAATATGAGCAAAAAGTTTGTATGATATAATTATCGTCTACACTGACTGACTACTATATTTAATGTTGCATATTTTGTAGATGAGTCATAAACCCGATTGTGGGATGATTACCCAATGGAGAATAATCATCAAGAAGAAAATCAAGAGGCAAGGAATTGAAGAAAGAAGAAAGAAAGATGAAGAATGAAGATATTCATCAAGAAGATTGAAGTTGGGTTATGAAGAATGATCATCAAGAGGAAAAACAAGAAGAAAGAAAGAAGAACTTGCAAGATCACATGAGAATATCAAGATTCAAGCTCCTAGAAGTGATACCGGAGGTTTCTATGATCATACGGACATTGGAATGGGTCCATACAAAGCTAAAATGATGTATACGGAAGCTATGGTACCTTTGGGAATGATTACCCGAGTAATCACTCGAGTAATATGTCATTGTCTGATTTTGGAGGTGTTTACTCGAGGCCTTACTCGAGTAATCTGCCGGGTTATTTGATGAATTACTCGAGGCGGCACTTGAAGTAATGGGTACTCTGTTTTCGCGCGGCAGAACATAGGTTCGGTATTTTGATGATATCTCTCCAACCACATGTCGGATCGAACTGAAACCGGTGGCATATGACACTAAACTTCCAACATGAACTTTTGAAACCAAGATCACATTCAAAGGAGTTCAGATGAGGGAGATATGATCTGTTGAAGTTGACGCATGAATCACCGTCATATTCCAGGACAGCTTCGGTATTTTGGACATAACTCTCAAAATACATATCAGATTGAGACGAAACCGGTGCCATATGAAAGAAGACTCAAAGATCTTTCCATGGATATATAATTTGTCATATTTGAAGGTATATCCTAAGAGCTATGACTTCTGGAAGTTGCTGCTCGTGATTTCAGGATTGTCTAAGAACAGTAGATACTCTTTGGATCATAACTTCCTGTACACAACGAGTTTGGAGCTGATTTTTGTTGCATTGGAATGTAGATAATGAGGGCTTTCCGATGATATATAATTTTCCATGTTTCGAGTCAAAATCAAGAATTCACTTGAAGGCACTACTCGAGTAACTGGTTGAAAACAAAAGACTTTACTCGAGTAGGTACTCGAGTAATCACATAGAAAACTTCCAGTTGCTCTCGGCCTGCCAATGTTACTCGAGGAGCTACTCGAGTAACCATGTGAAAAACTTCCAGTTGCCTTCAGGTTGCCATTGATACTCGAGGAGCTACTCGAGTAACTTTGTTTCTGAAATTATGGAGCTCTCGGCATTTTGTACCACTGCAACATTACTCGAGTAAGTACTCGAGTAAACTTAAATGAATACTCGAGTAGCTACTCGAGTAAAGCACTGTGCATGAAGAGTTATTGACGAAAACTTCAAGTCACTACTGGAGTAAATCACTGTTCATGAAGAGTTATTTACGAAAACTTGAAGTTACTACTGGAGTAAATCTGTACATTGACGAAAACTTCAAGTCACTACTGGAGTAAATCACTGTTCATGAAGAGTTATTTACGAAAACTTCAAGTCACTACTGGAGTAAATCACTGTTCATGAAGAGAGAACTTCAAGTCACTACCCGAGTAAGCTATGCAGAAAATGGAAGGTCACTCGAGTAGCCACTCGAGTAACCTGTGAAGAAACTTGATGTTTACTCGAGTAAGTACTCGAGTAATGCTTCCCAGAAAAACAGAACAGCGTCTCGAAGATTCTGGAAATCAATGGAATGATCATATAACTCATTCTTATTGCTTCTAATCACTCTAATACTTCATTATATTAGTGATTAATGTATTTCTCCAGGAATACAATGAAGATATGATGTGAAGAGTCAAAAGGTGAATTTACGGAAGAGGAGCGTCAACGTTATAACGGCTAGTTTTCAAATTGAAGAAGCCACACTCCAACGGATATATTATGCTCAAACGGTCATCAACCTTCATCAACTATAAATATAAGATCATCCATAACAGAAGGGACTAAGTGTGCATACATCATCGAAATGTCAACATCCTGAACCAACGCTCATCACACATACTCTCTGTTTCTCTACTTTCTATATCATTTACATTTGAGAGAGAGAGTTTTTGTATTATACTTCAGTGTTCATCATATCCACTCTGTGAGAGAGTTTGTAAACACTTTCAATTGTATTTCTGAATTGATCTCAAGGTAGAGGGACCTTGAGTGGGTTGATTTCCTTACGAGAAGCTGTAGAGAGAATCACTGGTAAGACTTTCTACTCGTAAGACTTACAAGGTGCAAGCAGTAGAGAACGTTGCTGCTCGTAAGACTTACAGTGGTGTAAGCAGAAGAGAACGTTGCTGCTCGTTAGACTTGCATAGGTAAGCTGGAGGGAAAGGTCTTCGGGATTGCTCTGCTCGTAAGACTTGTTGTAAGGGGGAGTATCTTGGTGAGAACTTTGTAAAGGCTTTTCTTGTGCCTGGATTAAACAAGAAAATAGTGGATTTGAAAATCTCAGGAGGAGCCTGGGGACTGGACGTAGGTCATCGTGGATTGGGCCGAACCAGGATAAATCACAGTTTGCATATTCTCTTCCCTAAGCTCTTATACTTCCAGCATATATCATTTAAATATCTAACTGTGATTTATGATTCATTACTTTCATATTTATTGCTTCCTCTATTATGCGAAAAGAATTTCAAAGTTCTTAAGTTTTTATCTTACACCCAATTCACCCCCCCTCTTGGTGTCAGCCGGTTCTAACACATTCTTGCTTCTTTGATTCTGAAATTCTCACAGCCATTACCATCTTTCTTGTTCTAGCCCATCGATGAAGATCTTTGCTACCATTTCAGAGGGTTTCTTAATCTGCCGCTGCCATGCCACTGCAAAGAAACTATTTATTCATATTATTTTAGAAGATTTGAGTGACTTTGATGAGGTTTTTGTAGTCTTCTTTCCATTCAAATCTTTCCAACAATGGATTCTTTTCTTAGAATGCTAATATCTATTAAAGAGACCCATCTCTTGTTGAAAGGAGATCAAAATCACATATTCCTTCTCCCGTCTAGTTCTGATTCAAGAGAGAGAGAAATGAGATCGATGGAGATAGAACGGAGAGAGCAGATAATAGCGGGGGGAGAAAGAGACTTGCAATGACAGAAGGCAAAGGTATTGAAAAATGGTGATCCTGAATCCTCTCACCAATCTCACCAAATGGTGTACACTTCTTATGGTTATCTTTTATGGCATGTTGAATAGCAATTGGATCATGCACATTATAATTTTCGTGATTGAAATGAGTTTTTTTGCCAAATCTTGGTTTCTTAATTATGGATTATATGGGTGTCAACCATGTGGTCTTGGTACACCATACTCAAGAAAGTATATTGCAAATTCCTTACTTTCCTTCTCGTGGATATGTACATCCACTATTTGAGAATGCAAGTGCATAACAATTGGATGCCATGGTGAAGAGTTCAATAGGAGGTTCTATTGGGTCATGTCATAGTGATATTGGCAATAGCATGGAGGGTAGATTTGTATCATCCTTACTAGATGAGTTCAAGAACAAGGCTAGATCTTTTGAACTTTCAGATATTGTTGGTTATGTGGTTCAGTTCAGTGCTAATCAGTATGGGAGTCACTTTATTTAGCAAAAATTAGAAACAGCCTCTGTAGAAGAAAAGATGAAGATATTTCCTGAGATGATTCCTAGTGCTCATACCTTGATAACTAATGTTTTTGGGAACTTTTTTATATGGAAGTGGTCTAACATGGCTTCTAATTTACAGTGTTTGAAAGGTGTTTTTCTTCACAGTGCCATCCTTTCAGAGATAAGGGTTGTATACAATGGTAAAGTCACCTTTTGATTTGAGATATTCAAAAATATAGACAAGAGTGAAATGCCATCAAGCTTTTCCTATGAATTGCAAAACCCAGATGCCAAGCTGCTGGGAAGTCTGCCCCTTATGGAACAAATGCCATCAGATGTTGATTATGGATTTGATTTTCTTGAAAATAGAGAAGCCAGAGAACAACAATACTAGAGGGGATGAACAGAAATTTCTTGATTTTGGATTGCCAGATCTATGATATTTGATAATGGAGAAGGTTGCATGAATTTGTTTGAAGTGTTTGCAAAGGACGTGGGTAGTGTAATCAACTTTAACAAGTGGCTCGACTGTAGCTTGTAATTTGCTTCCAATTTACGGACAGAATGCTGGAGTTGTGTGGTAGATATGTAACCTATCCTGTGTTAGATGTACATGGAACAGACGATAATACAACCTTTTATTTTGTTCGTGAGCAACTATTAGTCATAAAATGTGGTGATGACAAGGCAATAAAGGTATGGGATGCAGACACCTGTTGGTGGCTTTATACTCTTGGTGCTCACAATGGTCCAGTTTGTTCCATCTGTCCTTGTGTGAAGGAACATGTTCATTTATATGCTCTGAGAAGATCTTAAAATTGTTCAAACCATGAGAGTAATGGAAGAGATTGAGCGACTCAAACAAGAAATCAAGAGGCTTGGCCAAGCCCAACCAGATGGCTTTTTACAAGGTCACATTTGGCATATTGTTTAATGGAGAGAAATGTGCAATTATATTTGAGGCACTTATTGGGAGATAAAATGTCAAGGATTAAAAAAACGTTGCTACTAACTGCGGATGTTTTTATATTTTTATCACTGGGCAGAGCTTGCATCAGTCATTGAGAAAGAAAGAAGAATAATGTTTTGAAGAAATCTTCATGTTGTAATGGTTTAAGTCACCTCACTCCCTCTAGTTTGTGTTCCTCTTGACCTTGGCCATACAAAACTTGCATATCAGGTGGTAGACACGAGGACGTATCAAAGATGTCATGAAAAAAATGTTCATTCTCAACCGGCACATAATGCAATTAAAGGCATTCTCACAAGATCCTACAAGGAGGGAGAGTTGGTGAACTTTATAGAGGTCTAGGACCAACCTTTACTGGGACTTTTCATTTGCTGGTTTGAAGTTCTACATGTATGAGAAATTAAAGATGCACATGAAGAACATAAAAGGTCTAGTTTTGGCAGCATGAACACAATGGTGAAGCACATGAGAGAGGCAAAGAGTATTGATGGTTTTGCCTACAATTGAAGAGTGGTTTGAAGAAATCTTTGTATTGTGAATTGAAATTGTTTCATTTAATTCTCCTTACTCTTGTATTTTGTGTTGCAAGTTGATACTTTTATGAATCTAAGAAGTGTCAACTTGAGGGTGCGTGTTAGAGATATTAAAGTGAAATTAAATGAGTAGTTAGTTGATTAAGACCCTAATCTATATAAAGGGTCATGGTTAATGTGTTAGGTGTGTAGGATAATTAGATCATCACCATGGTAAGAGAGAGGCTAATGTAAGTCTCTCTCTAAAGAGGAAAGTCCCTCCAACAATTTTTAGAGTTAGGGTTAGTTGTTAATCATCCTTAAGTGAGGTATGATCATTGTTAAACCCAAGTAGATTATAGCTTTTATGAGCATGTTGCTCTTATATGATTAATACAAGATTCTTTGTTTTCTTCATTATGTTTCTCTAATTGTTATTATTAACATGCTAGAGATATTGAGGAAAGTTTGTTTTTGATAAATGAAGAAAATAATGCTTCACTTATTAGCAGATTGGTTTAGGTTGTTCATTTAGCTAGGACGGACTCTTTTAAATGGCATCGTGTTTTGGATCCTATATATTATAATTATATATTAAATGTTATAGATTTACCGAATGAATATGATTATGGATTTTTTCCCCATAGGCTATGGATGATTGGTTGACTATTTTGTGTTAAATGTTGATGACTTGTGAATAATATTGACTTGTTCTATGAAATTTATTAGGGAGAAGGACCAAGAAAATAAAATTTTTATTAGTAAGGATCTTAAAAATTATAGTTATTTTTAAGGACCAAAAATTAAAATATAAATTTTTAATTATGAAATTAACCCTTACCAAACTCTTTTATGTTTTCTCTAACCCCATCTCAATTATTTGATGGTCAATTATCAAATTTAATGATATTTTCATGTATATTTTGATAAGAAAAACATCTATATGTGGCTCAATATTTTTATGATATTGTCTTCAACGCACATCATATTATTTTTTAAAGTTATTCAATTTAAAATAGCCTCTAAAATATTAAAATAATTAGAAATTTACCTGTTTTAGATTTTGATTATTTTTAAAAACTTAACAAAATCACAAAAAAATCTTATAATATATTTCTTTTAAAACATGTGATTTTTCATGAAAAAAGTTTAAACAAATGGCGGGAGTTTGGTCAAGGTTAATTTCATAATTGAAAATTTATATTTTAATTTTTTTGTTCTTGAAAATAATTACAATTTTTAAGATCCTTATTAATAAATATTTTGTTTCCTTGGTCCTTCTCCTTAATTTTCCCAATTTATTAATGGTACCAACTCCTCATAAGCGAACAGCAAAAGTGTACCTTAACTCTTAATTATTCAAACAAGCTTTAGTTTGCCAAACTAACTTTTTTTCTTATGAAAGTCAATCCGAACATAAATTACATTATCCCATTTTAAGTTTATAAAAGTTAGATGAAATAAAAACTACTTTTGTCACCTCTAACCTAAACAAAACCAAAAATATCATTTTATTTGTATAACAATTTTTTATTGGTTCCAACTTACTTTTAATGCAAGGTAATGCCCCAAAAAAGCCCTCAATTAAGGATTTTCCTATGTTAATGTCAAAATTTTAATTATATGTTCTTGAATATGCTTTAATTTTTGTAATTTTTGTTAATATTTAATTCATAAAATATATAAAATTATGAAACTAATTTAATAAAATTTTAACCAGAAATCATAAATTATATTTTAAGATAAAAATTGAGCAAAAATATTTGATTTTTAAATTTATAAAAACCAGATAATTATTCAAGCGTAATAAAGAATATTAAAAAATGTAAATAAATACATATATAAACGTAAATTGAATTATTTTGTAAGATAAAAATTGAGCAAAAATATTAGGGAAGTAATTTACTGAATAGATAAGTTATATTTTTCCTATATTTTATGTTTCAAATAAAAATGATATATTTCTTAAAAAAAATAATTAATACTTTACGAAAATATATAAACTTAATGAAATAACTTATATAGAAACTTTAGAAAAAATATGTTGTCTAAGAAATTATATTTTATGAGAAATTAGTGGAGAGCTTGGTTCGCTTCGCCACAAAGCACGCTCCCTGATTTTTTATTTTTTATTTTTTAATGAATGAAATAAATTTAAATGGAAGAAATTACACATAAAGATAAGTATAAAATAGAAATAAAAAATAAAGATACATCCCCATATGTTTTTTAGGGAAAATCTTATATAAAAATAGTTGAAATAGGATAATTTTATATAAGGTTAATGAATTTAATAAATTTTAATTTGCACCGATGACCTAACTTGGAATATTTGAATGTTGATAATTATAGCATAATGCCCCTAACCTTTGGGTAAAGGAAGAAATAAAGATCAGTCAGAAAGTGGGTCGAAATTTCATCGGAAAAAAAGAAAGAGGGTCGGAAGGGAAGCACCTAATGCGTCGCTCTGTAGTGTAGCCTGAGGTGTGTGTCGACGCCGTGAGAAGCCGGCTTTGTCGCCGGCATGAGTCGCCCGGCCTATTTGAGCATAGAACCATCCTGTAACCCTTCCAATCAAACGACTGTGTTTGTATAATCCGATTATTCATGTTATGTGGATAGGCTTTCACTATTTCTTGATTTTCTTGGCTTATAATCCATTATATTGGTTAGTAATTTGCCTATACTGTGATCAACTTTGTAGTCTGATGATTGGTTTGGTATTTCATGCTCTTGTCTCTGTTTTGCCTTTTTCTTTCTCGCTGTCATTTTGGTCATCCTACTCCACTCTTTCTTTTTTTTTTTTTCTTTTTTTTTTTTGGAAATTTCTGACCTGGGGCTAGGATCTCATGACAATTTTGTATTGGAACTTGACGCAGAGGGCTACAGCAGTTTCAGTTGGTGAAACACATTTGCTCATTGTTGCTTCCCTCCACCATCCTAGCTTTCCTCTCAGCACAACTGAGAATTCTCATAGGGTGAGGCTGGATGACAGGGATGATGTGGGCGAGTTTAGTGAAGAGATTTTATTTGAGGATATGGAAACCAATAATATGATATCTAGTACACAAACTGATAATTCTGGGCAACATTCTGTACCAAGCTTAAAAAGTCTTTGTGAAAAAGTAGCAGCAGAGCGTCTTCTGGAGCCACGAAATGCCATACAGCTACTTGAGATTGCTGATTCTCTTGGAGTAGATGATTTGAAGAAGTATTGTGAGGTACTGTTATTGACTTCTACACCAATATAAAATATAATTAATATCAGATTGGCCTTGTGTTGTTGCTTCTTGTTGAGACTTCTTTTCTTATTTTTTCTTTTTTGAACCTGTGATAATGGTGGAACATGTACAGGTCAGTTTAATTACCATTTAAAAACTTTCTTGACAATAGTATTATGGAGCGTTAGAGATCATGTAAGGCTGCTGTGTTGCATGCAATTTTTGCAATTCCAGTGGTCATTGATGTTGTATTCGTTGGATGTTTCCTTATGTGGTAAATTGTGTGATGTACTGAAGCTGTTGTCTACTGACACCTTATGCTTCCTACATGTTTCTCTAGCAGAGTAAATATTGCTTTTGTTGATTCAGGGCTCTCAAGAAATACAATCCTCAACTCAAGCTTCTCTCGAGTCCCAGAGGGACCAACCAAACAATCACATGATTGATGCTCCAGTTGCGGAGTCGGGTTCAGTTGAGAATGGACACCAAGTTGATGTGTGCATTAATATCAGTTGTAAATTGCAGACTTGAACGTGAAGAGAACTATCAGGAGAAAGTTCTTGAAGAACTAGAGATAAAAACCAGCGGAAACAACATCACTAAAAAAAGCAGAAATAACAACTTCAGAGGCGAATCAGTCCAGTATACCATTTCTTAATGGTGCCTTCAAGATATAGGATTGCAAGGAGTTGTAATTTGTGTAATGAGAGTATATGCAATTTATATTAGTTATTGTAATTTTTTTAGAATGAATAAAAGTTTGTTGATTAGAAAACTAATTATAAAATCTCAATTAAAGTTTTTACACTTTAATAACATCTTGCAACACAATTACACTATAAGTTTGAAAATTAATAAGTCCAAATTCAAAATTCACAGGAACTAAATACTTGTTCACAACATGATTTTTGCCAAAACCTTGCACACTTCAATAACATCTTATAACTCAATTACAATCCAGGTTTAAAATTAACAAGTTCAAAATCAAAAGTCATAAGACCTAAATAACCATTCACAACAAAATCAACATGGTTTTGGATTTTTCGCAAGTCCTTGTAATAACCATAAATTTTCCACAGTGATAAAACTTCTTGTTTTGGAATTGTATTTCATGTCTTTTAATTCTTGGCCTTCTAGGAGGTTTGACTGGTTTAAGGTGGTCCAACGAAGGTTTGACCTAACATATTTTCCATAATGTAGTCATTAACGTCTGGCATGTCAATTGTCACAACTGGAGTCATGCTCTAGCTATAAAATTTTTTTAGATGTAATTTTATAGCATTCTTCAACATAATCATATATATTGCCATGGGCAAGCTTGATTGCTACACAGACGTGTGTACATGGAATCCCTGACATTTGCCATGTTGCACAGCTGCATTCATGTACATCAAGATCAACATCTAGGTCTCCATAAGCTGTATGGACACAAGCTATATTCCCTCTATAATGTACAAGATTCATTTGTTCATCTTTCACTACACTATCCCTCACTTTTGGCTCTATGTTTGAACCCACACCATTTTTTCACTTACCCATTGCCATAGCTAAGGCATACATTTTCTTAACTACCTTCTCTTGGTGTTCATGGATCAACCGGGCAACATAATGCCTTCTCTCTTCTACCATCCACGAATTGAATGACTCAGCAAGATTTGTTGTTATCTTATCCCAGTGTTTAAATGGAAATTGAATTAAAGCCCTCCTATCAATGTCCCCATGATTCATAAGCCATTCAAATAGTTGTGGAGAGACATCTCTCATATCATTCATAGCATTATCAAACTCATTTTTTAGCCTTGCATATGCGATATTATCAAGGTACTTTAGCACATCATCCTTGCTTTAGGAACTTGTCCTTTTGTTTCCTTTGTTTATTTTCATAAGCTCTACACTAAAGTTTTCTTGCACATACCGATAGCAAAATGCATGCCTCTCACCACTTAATATTGCTTACGTAGCCCCTATTATAGCATTGTGATGATCTAAAATTTTGATTAACTCAATTAACCCTACTATTTGTTTAATCATGTACAAAGACCATGTCCAATTCTCCAATGTATCACTCTTCACAATAGCAATTGCAAATAGCAACAACTCATTGTCCACATCATCTGTAGAGGCTAATAGCAAGGTGCCTCTATATAGGCCACTTAAATGAGTTTCATCAACTAGTACAACATTTCCTTTTTAGACCGTCATATTTAGACCAGTTATAATGGATAAGGTCTAAAAAATTTGATCAGTGACAGTTTTGTAATCATATAGAACTTCTAAGACCGGTTCTCAAAAAACCCGGTCTTAAAAAAATTATTTAGACCAGTTATTAATAATTACTGGTCTTAAATATCAAACATTTAAGACCAGTTTTAATAAAATATGAAAATTTTAAAAATTATTTTTTTCCACCCTTTTAAGACTGATTTTATATATACCCGGTTTAAAAAATCGACCCTAAATTTTTGAAATCTCCTCTTTGTCGCGCCTAAATTTTCTCTCTAAATCTGAAACCTCTCTTCTTGGTGCGATCACTTTGTGAGCTCGATCATCTTCGCTCAATCTCATTCTCATGTTGTTGCTGTTGTGTTCTTACCCTTGTACTAATTGAGTTTGTCACCACCACAACCTCGCTTGCTCTGATCTCCTTCGTCGCGACTTTTCTCTTTCCCCCTGACATCCATCCTTCTTCGCAACCTACCTTAGTAGCCTCACTTCTTTGCTGCCATGAGCTGCTTGCTCCTTTGCTTTGACCTAGAGATGCGTGAAGAAGATTTAACTGATGTTATGAGGTTTGAATAAAATTTCCTTTTACATAATTAATTTGTAAACTAATTTTTGAGTATCTATTGCAAGGTGGCGATTGATGAAAGAGGAAGAAGAAGGTGCAGAGCAAAGCACCTCGCTTAAAACAGTTCCTCGTCTGCTTTCTTTACTAGAGGAATAAGGGTCACGAAGAGAAGAGAGATCCTATTTGGATTTTTGTTTTTTTTAGGGTTTTATTGTAGGTGTAAATGGTATACATACTGATATATACCGAGTTGAGTGTATGGTCAGTCTCTGGTGGATCCTATTTGTGAAATTTCTCTGTTTGCTTTTCTTAATTTCATCTCTGGTTTTCTTCTTCCTTATGGTTGTGTCAAAATAATTTCATAGTTTCTGTTAGATCAAGTGTTTCACCCAAGAGGGGGGGTGAATTGGGTGATACTAAAATTTCTTTCGAAAATATAAAACTTTAACAGTGGAAATAAAACAGTAATGAGTAAGGAGAAATATCACCGAAGTGTACACCGGGAGTTATACTGGTTCGGTCACAACCACTTTGACCTACGTCCAGTCCTCAGAGCTTCTCTGAGAGTTTCACTATAACTTCCAAGATTCAGTGGGTTCTTGGCACCTCAGTACAAGCAAGTTCCTTCACCTGGACACTCGCTCCCCCTTACAAGTTGTAATCCAATCCCAACTCAAGGTTCCACAACCTTAAGTTACCTCAATAACAAATATTGAGTTTGAATGAAATATCTCTCTCAAGAGTGAATAAGAATCACTGAAGCATAGAAATACAATTTCAACGTGAAAACAGAGCAATGAACTTAATAATTCGTTTGTGTGTGTGCTTGTTGTTATTTCTCTGTTTGGATGTTCCCATATATATAGATATGTTGGTGATGACCGTTGGAACATTTTCTTCCGTCCGTTGGAGAGTGCGCAGCCACTATTGACTTTTTCAGTTTTTGAAAAATATCCGTTGGCGGTGGTTGGCATTTGAACGTTTCATTTGACTTCCATTACTTGATATGATTTCTTCATTGTTCATCTGTAAATAGGCTAAGAATACTGACACAATGAAAGATTAATCATATAGAAAACAAAACAATCAACGTTTGAATGATTTCTGGATTTCTGGGTTTGCTTACTCGAGTAGCTACTCGAGTATCACATGAAGTTTACTCGAGTACTTACTCGAGTATCATCGGGAAATCTTTGAACAACTGCAAGTCAATGAATAAATACAAGATTACTCGGATAGTGCATGGAATAATCAATTCTTAAACCTTTGAAAATATATGTTTACTCGGGTACTTACTCGAGTAATGCACTCACAACTTTATGAGTTACTCGGGTACCAACTCGAGTAAATCCTTACAAAAACTTTTGGTTACTCGATGCTTTACTCCAGTAATGTTGCAGGATCTCAAGGCCGAGAGCACTTACCTTGTTACTCGGATACGGACTCGAGTAATGCATTCATCTGTTCATAGGTTACACGGGTACCTCCTCGAGTAAATATACTTTTTGTGCTTGACTTACCCGGGTAATGACTTGAGGTTTTCCTTGAAAATATCTCTGCATACTCGGGTACCTACTCGAGGAATCCACTTAAAATAGATCATTGAATACTTGCATATCAGAGTAAGGACTCGAGGAAATGAGTTAAAAATATATCAAGTTAATCGGATACCACCTTCAAGTTTTCACTTACTTCAGTGCGTTACTCGAGTACCTACTCGAGTAATGTTGCAGTGGTACAAAATGCCGAGAGCATTATTTTTCAGAAACAGAGTTACTCGAGTACTTACTCGAGTATCATTGGAAACCTGAAGGCAACTGGAAGTTTTTCATCTAGTTACTCGAGTAGCTCCTCGAGTAACATTGGCAGGCCGAGAGCAACTTAAAAATACTTACACTATTACTCGAGTACCTACTCGAGTAACGTTGGCAGGTTACTGGAAGGTGCCTCTGGTTACTTCAAGTTTTGGCTTATTACTCGAGTACCGCCTCGAGTAATCCCTTAGAAAACTTGCTTCTGATCAAGTTTCTCAGCTTTTTCTCTTGGCCTTTCTTCATTACTCCAATGCTTACTTCAAGTGAGGCTTATCCCTGTTATTCCTTTGCTCAAACTTATTTATTAATCATTTCCTTTTCAAACCATTCTTTTGTTATCATCAAAACATGAGATCTAACAGTTTCAACTAAGAAACTGAATATGAATACAAAGTTAAACTTATGGGTGTGCCTGAATTTTGTTACAAGAGCTATTCATTATCTTTCTACGTTGTTTGATGTTCTTCGTGAATGATATAGGAATTCAGGTTTTAGAGATTTTAGCAGCGGGATTCATAAGGAAGGTGTTTTTGTGAAATCTGATGGTGGTAATTTACTTGGAAGTATCCGCAATCAATTTTTCTCTATAATCCCTTCTGCTCATCTATACGTTTGACTACAAAAAAAAGGCCCTATTTATTTTTTTTTAAATATCACTTTTAAGACTGGTTATTAAAATAACCATCTTAAAAGTCTTGAAAAAATAGTTTTTAGACCTGTTTTTAAACAACCAGTCTCAAAAGTCTTGACTTTTTAGACCTGGTCTTCGAGCAACCGATCTAAAAAAGTGATTTTTAAGACCGGTTTCGTTAACCAGTCTAAAACATAACAGACTTTTAAGACCGGCTGTATCAAGACCGGATCCAAAACCGGTCTAAAATGTCATTTTTAACTGGTCTTAAAAGTGATTTTTCCACTAGTGATCTACATACAATATATGTCTTGCCCCAACTAGGAGCCCTTCTATTCAACAACCATATGCTATATATACATGCTCAAATACATTATTCTTGGAAGCTACCATTCAGTAACTGTTGTTGGATTAGTTTCCCTCAGTCATTGGCATTTGCATGGTATAACCATATAAAACTGCTTTAGTCTACTATGAATGTCCTCAACTGCTTTTAACTTAGTAGTATATGCATGTTTATATGTCAAATTCACATTATAATCTCTTTGCAATGTCTTTCTAATTTCACCGGGGTGCTCGTCTACATGAGTCCTCACCTTCTATGCAATAATAGATGATGTAAGAGTAGCTCTTCTAGCATGGTTCATTTTAAGATTGTCTTATACATGATGAACGTGCTCATTTTTAAATTGTGTCACACAGAGAAAAGGAGTTTTATTGCATTTGTTGTTATCTTAGACACCTTTCAATCTTACATTTCATAGAAATCCTTTCCTTACTATTCCTCACAACTTTATACTCAAAATTGTGAGCAATACTATACTTGTACAACTCTTCCTTTAAAGCATCAGCATTTGCAAAAGGTTTGCCACACACCTACCAACTAACCTTTCTATTTCAATGAGTTCAACTCAGGCAAAGTTGTGGGTGTACTTTGTACTCCACACGGTAGGCAGTTAGGTTCTCCGCTATTTTCATAAGTTAGATAGTCGAGACTGAAAGAGGCAAGCTTGACCCAAGAGGGGGTAAATTGGGTGGTGTAATAAATTTTTGCGCGTTATGGTGCTTTAAAGATAAATGAAGAAAGGGTGGAGATGTGAGAATTTGCATACAGAGAGTTATACTGGTTCGGCCCAACCCCAGGCCTACATCCAGTTCTCAGAGATAACACCTCCAAGATTTTCACTTATCTTCCAAGATTCAGTGGGCTCTCAAAATGCTACAAGACAATAACTGCCCTCTCAAGGACTCGAGCAGAAATATTCTAACTCCTAGAATTTTCTCTCTCCCTTATGGCAAGTCTTACGAGTAGAACAATTCCTATGAACTTTCTCTCCTACTTACTTGTGCAAGTCTTACGAGCAGCAACATTCTCTCCTGCTTGTACTTTGTAACTTTTATGAGAAGAAGTTTTATCAGGAATTTTCCTTGCAGCTTCCCCCACAAGGAATCTACCCTCTCAAGGTTCCCTTACCTTGTGATCAACTCAAAATTATAGTTTGGAACGTGTTTACAGCCTCTCTCACATAGTGCATATGATAATCACTTAAGTACAATATGAATACAAAGAGAAATATAAAATCAGATACTCTTGTAAATATTCAGTGTATGCTGTTGTTCTGTGTTCTTGTTTTTCATCTGTATCCGATGCTCTATATTTATAGCTAACCTGATTAGCCATTGTAGACTGTCTCGTTGTAGAGCATTTATACTTTTAGACATTCATTCATGGTGGGTCAACTGCATGTGATGATAGGTGTCCAGCATTCGGTATGTAATGATCAAGTTCACCGCAATTGACATTCTCATTTGAATATGTAATACGAAATGTTTAATCTTTTGTTTCACACTTGAAATACATGTTAGATAACGTTTAGATATAATAACAAGTGAAAACATAATGAATAAATAACTTTTAACCATATTTGGATTATTTGCTGTAACTCTGAAATGCAATTTGATTCTATGATAGATGAACTCAAGTTCTGTACTTCACACTCAAGTTCTTTTTGATATTTACATGGCAGTATAGAGTAATCTTGGTTACACTTTCAAGTACATGGGATAACTTTCAAGTATTGGTGGCCACACTCGAGTTCTTAATCAGCACTCAAGTGAACTTACCAAATTCCAACTCTCTATACTTACAAGTGAATGTGAGAGTTTATTAATGAAAACTTGAGTTCTAGTTCCACACTCGAGTTTTCTTGGCTGTTGTCATTCTTCCAGGTTGTCTCTACCAAGGACTTGCAAGATTGAACTTGCACTTTCAAGAGTTTTCATGCAAAGCTTGAGTTTTAAATCATGGTCTTGAGCTCTCAGGCTAGTCAACACCTCTTCATTTTGTTCCTGTCAAAAAGTGTTAAGAGTGCACGGAAGTGTAGCACCATACTCAAGTGCCTTACCCACACTCAAGTGCAACATTGCATGTCAAATTTATGAAGATTTCTTGGTTCTATTTCAGAATGCAAGCTGCAAAGGATGACTGGAAGTATTGCTGGCAAGACTCGAGTGTTTGTTCAAAACTCGAGTGGATATACAAAACTTGAGTGCACATTCACAATTTCATATTCTTGTTTCCTCTTGGGATAACACTTGCAAGAATTCACTTGTAAGACTTGAGTGAACATGTCACCAGAACTCAAGTTTTCATACAGAACTTGAGTTCTCCAAGCAGTTTCTGTTTTGTCTTGACTCTCTGTGAAACACTTCTATGGGCACACTTGCTGACTCAACTTCTTTGGCAGAAAAAACTCAAATGCACCTCTGAAACTTGAGTGTATCAGTAATATTCTAGTTTCTTCGTCAGCTTATACATCAAACTTGCAAGAATGAAGAACCAAACTCAAGTGTTAAAGCTTACAAAACTCGAGTGCTTCTTCCAAACTCAAGTGTATCAGACATTTTCAATAGCAATTTTTTGTGAACTTGTGAAATGCATTTGATAATCAAATGGGCTTATTTTTAGATCTTTAAAACATGAATTCCTTTGTAAAACAATGTACTAATACTTTATTATCATCAAAACATGGATTCTAACACTCTCCCCCTTTTTAAAGATGACAAAACCTTAGTGATGGATTTAGGAACTTAATTGTTTTGTAAACCTTGTTGAAAACTCTTATTTGATTTTTAAATGCATAAACACTAAAGTTACCAAAGTTCAAAGTTGTTTGCTACTGTTTGGCATTTTTCATAAAGATTTTTGCAAGGTTTTCACTGCAACACTTTTTACAAGAACAAGTCATAAAATTATAACTTCATTGACAAAATTATAGAATTCTATTACAAATAGCAAAATTTCATAAGCAGGCTAATACAAAGTTATGAAGTCAACAAAAACTTAGAACACAGTTTATAAATCCAGCAACATAACAGAAAACTCATACAAAATGCCCAAAATACTCCTCCTTCATCTATGACCCCTAGTCTCAAAAAATCAAAATGCCATTGCTCTTTCTTCTCCCTCATTTTGTCTTCATCAAAAAAGGAAGGCTGAGGGAAAGTGATAGGATCAGTATCAGATGATGGAGGTTGAGTGTATAAGACCAAAGCAGTAGAGGGATCAATAAAGTCAGGCACGAACAGTAGTGAAGATGGTTGGGGAGCATATGTGCCATGCTGTAGAGTATACTTTCTATCTAAGTGACATCCACAGTGGTTGAAGTGATAGGATCAGTGTAAGTAAATAGTACTGTAATAGTCAATGGTGATACAGAAGTGGTCGTTAAGGAACTATGGTAGGAGGTATAGAGGTAAGATGAACTGGAGGTGAGTATGCAAAAAAATGTCTCCAACTCATAAAGCTGCGTTGAATGATCCTCTTGTGTCTTAATCATTACATCAAAGTTGTAATTGGTCTTATCCACCAATTTGATAACTTGAGACTCCAATGTGTTTACCAATTTCTCATACTCAAACAATTCCTTCTTCAAATTAGCCATCACCTTGTTGATCACCTCTGATACATATCCCTGGATGGATGCTCCAAAGAACGAAGGAGATAGAGATCTACCTCCTACAGAGGATTGAGCCTCATTATTCCTTGCTGGTATCGTCTCTCATTGTGGTGTAGGTTTCACTTTACTTATAAGAAAAGATTTTCCGATATGATTTAATTGAGTCATACCAAATTCGGGTATCTTAACCTTCTCGTTGCCATCCAAGTACCAAATTTTATTATGCCGAACGATTAGGGATACAATCTGGGGATATGAAATAGTGGTGTTTCTAGTAGAAGAAAATCTAAATCTCCTCATTTCACTGAAAATCAATTCTCCCACAATCCTCTGTTGCCCTGTAAGAAATGAAACCATCAAATAGTAATCCCTTTGGGTAAAATATGTGAAGTTTTTGGATTTATTGATGATACTTTAGGTGTATAAATAGAAAAGGACATGGTGAGAATATGGCATAGTAGTAGGCTTAAAACTCAATGGTCCTATAGGTTCTCCCAGTCCTAGCAATTGGAAGGCTTGGACAGGTGTGAATTCTTGGTCTATATCAAATGGTGGTATGATATAGTTAAGTATAGTATTGATAATAGACAGGGTTATCATCACAGGTTGGCCTCAGACAGAAGTAAAAATCCCTTCCCTTATCAATTCACCAGTTTTAGATGTTATATTCTTCACTTTCATGTTACAATAGAAGTTTCAAACAACTAAGGGTAAATATGGTAGGTGCATAATTAGCCATAGTTGGTAAAATTCTAGGTATAGTCTATGGTTCAGGCCATAATGAGCATTCAGATAGTCTAGGTCTACATATACCACTGGGAAAAAGCTACGGCTAGAGAATTCAGTTCATATACCTTTTTATTGAATAGTTTCAATTCCTGGGTATTGAAGTTTTTTGGAGGCACAGAATCAAGTTCTTCTTCCTCTGATACTTGAGAGGCAGATAGTGCTCTCGAGTATGAACCCATATGACTTTGAGAACCTCCAAAGAATATGATGAGATGCAGAGGCACTGGCTTGGGTGGCAATCTTGCCAACCAAGGAATCCAACTTTGACTATTCCATTACTTCTCGGAGTTGCTTGTCATTGGTACTGTCTGATGATGAGTCTTGTAGGACTTCTGAAACCTTTTTTTTCCCTCTACCTTGTACTTCCTTGCTCTTTAATCAAGTTACCATAGGCTCCTTAATAGTAACTCCCTTTGGTTTCTTTGGAAGAGGTTGGACACCTTTCTTCTTGATAGCTTTTGGTTTAGGAGGAAGAGGAGGAGTAGGAGTGGGTGTTGAAGATGAAGTTAGTGTTGTCATCGAAGGTTGAGTCTCACTTGAAAGAGAAGAACCATGATGAAAGGATGATGATGAGGAAGTGTCCTGAGTCACCTAAGGCACTTTTGTATGAACCATTGCTGACAAATCAAAGAGAGATAAAGGAACAAGGGACTTGGAGATTTTTTAAATTGAATACTGATTAGGGCTTGATAGAGAGGATTTAAAGAAAAATATGACATTTGGAGAAGATTAAAGGGTTGTAACTAATGACTGATAAAGGTGGAAGTTTTTATTTAGTGGGTATCGATTAAAATTTGAGCAGGTGTGCGATTTTGAGTGAGAAGATGTTGGAAGTGAGAGTAGCGAGTACGCTATTTGAGCTTTTAAACCTGCTGTTATAAACCCCTGATACCCAAGTTCTACCCAAGAACATGAGTTCATCTGCACTTGAGTGTGAATGTTGCACTCGAGTGCTATAGAGAAAGTTTAGAAAATGGCAATTATGTACCTAGTTTGGGTATAGCTTGTAGACACCTATGTTTATTTTCCATGCTTATGTATCTTTGTACTCAAGTTCTCCAAGATCACTTGAGTAAAGCATGCTTTTGTCTCAAGTTGTTATGTTGTAATCTTCCTGAACTCGAGTTTGTCACAAAAACTTTCAAGTGTGTACTCTAGTGTATGAAAAAACTTTTGTTGGACTCGAGTGTGCTCTTAAAGTTTATGTACTCTCTGTTTATCCCTATTTTGCCAACTAAAAGTAGAGTGTATGATTCTCAAGTTTGAACTCGAATGTTCATATTGAACTCGAGTTTCATGTCTTGCACTCAAGTTTTCACCAGACACTCGAATGTCATACCAAGAATCCATGCAATCTCTGTTTACCTCTATTTTAGTTATCATAAATAGAACATTCCTGCAAAATAAACTTCTACATACTCTAATTCTTAAGTCAGTATAGTAATCATCAAAACATGTATATAAACATATACTAAACATAATCAATAACAAGAAAATCTTACAGCTCATTGGGATTAACCATTCCCAGTCCTTTTCGTATATATAAAAATTGATCATTAGCTATCGGCTTTGTGAATATATTAGTGAGTTGAAGATATGTAGGAATGAATTCTACTTTTACATCATTCTTTTGGACAAGATCTCAAATAAACTGATGTCAGATATCTATGTGACTGGTTCTTGAATGTTGTACAAGGTTTTTAGGCAAGCGTATGGTACTCTTGTTATCGCAGTAAATAGGTATCTCTCTGAAGTTGATTCCCAAGTCTTGAAGTTGTTACTTTAACTATAGTACTTAAGAATAACAACTTGCTGCAACTATATATTCAGCTTCAGTAAAGGATAACAAAATTGTGTTTTGCTTCTTGCTGAACCATGATACCAGAGAGACTCCAAGAAATTGACATTGTCCACTGATGCTCTTTCTATCAGTTTTATATCCTCCATGATCTGAGTTTAAATAGGCCATCAAATACTTGTTTCCTCCTTTTGGATACCATAGGCCAAGCTCTGCAGTATCTCCTAAGTACCTGAAGATTCTTTTCACACTCTCATCATGAGATACCTTAGGAGCATATTGATACCTTGAACATATACCAACAATGAATTGAATATCTGACCTGCTTCCTATTAGATAGAGTAATGAACCTATAATTCCTCTATATTTGGTAATGATGAAATCAGGGCCATTCACATCGGCATCTAGAAGTGTCATTGTGCTCATTGGAGTGTCAACTCCTTTGGCATTTTCCATTTTGTACTTCTTCACAGCTCCTTTAAGTATTTGGTTTGGGATATAAAGATCCCATTCCTTCGTTGCTTGATTTGAAGTCTAAAAAAGAATTTTAACTCACCTATCATGGACATTTCAAATTCTCCCTGCTTAAGCTTTAAAAATTCTGGACAAAGAAATTCGTTAGTAGTACTAAAGATTATATCATCAATATATATCAATACTACTAGTAGATCATTCTTGTTATGTTTGATTACAAGCGTAGTATCTACATTTCCTTTGACAAAGTTTTGATCAAGAAGAAATTTTCTTAGTCTTTTATAGGAAGCCCTGGGTGCCTGTTTCAAACCATATAATGCTTTCTTGAGTTTAAAAACACAATCAGGTTTTGTGCCATCTTAAAAAACAAGAGGTTGTCCAACATAAACTTCCTCCATAATATAAACATTTAGAAAAGCACTCTTAACGTCCACTTGATAAAGTTTAAAACCTTTAATGCCTGTAAAGGTTAAGAGTACTCGTATTGTTAGATCTCTCATGTTTTGATAATAACAAAGGATAGTATGAAAAATTTGATAAACAAATAAGTTTGAACAAAGTAATAACAGGGCAAATCATCGCTTGAAGTAAGTATTGGAGTAATGAAGAAAGGCCAAGAGAAAACGCTGAGAAACTTCATCACTAGCAAGTTTTCTAAAGAGTTACTCGAGTAATGAGACAGAAACTTGAAGTAATCAGAGTCAACCTTCAAGTAACCTGCCAATGTTACTCGAGTAAGCACTCGAGTAATAAGGTAAATGACTTCCAGTTGCTCTCGGCCTGCCAACGTTACTCGAGTAGCTACTCGAGTAACCAGCTAAATCACTTGGAGTTGCTCTTGGCCTGCCAATATTACTGGAGTAAGTACTCGAGTAACCATGTAAAAGACTTCCAGTTACACTCCTCCTGAACATGATACTCGAGTATGTACTCGAGTCCCCTGCCTCAAGCAATATGTTGCCCTCGGCATTTTCAATCCTGCCAATGTTACTCGAGGAGCTACTCGAGCAACTCACTGTGGTAAGCACAACCTGAAGGTAATACTCGAATAACATGAAATGCTTTTATCACACTTCACTCGAGGCACTTCTCAAGTATGCAGAGTTATTTAGAAGAAAACTTCAAGTATCTACCCGAGTAAACTATGCAGAAAATTTATGTTCACTCGAGTAAGTACTCGAGTAACTAAGTAAGCAACTTGAAGTGCTCTCGGCCTTGTAATCCTGCCAACATTACTGGAGTGAAGCATCGAGTAACCTAAAGTTTATTTGAAAAATTACTCGAGTTGCTACTCGAGTGACTTATGAAGTCAAGTGTACCATACTCGAGTAAGTACCTGAGTAAATAGGTATTTCCAAAGGTTTGAAATTGTGTTTACTCCATGCACTACTCGAGTAATATAATGTTCATTTATTGACTTGCAGTTTATCAATATTTTATAATACATTGTAGGACTAATGAGTTTATTATGTATGCAAGGTGAATATGTTATGATTTCAACATTTTCCAAGATTATCATTGAATTCAAGAAGTATTTATTTGAGAACTTAATTTCAAAAACCTTGTTCAAAATCACCAAGTTTTTTAATCATAAAAAAGGGGGAGAATGTTAGATCTCTCATGTTTTCATGATAACAAAGGATGGTATGAAAAATTTTATAAACAAATAAGTTTGAACAAAGTAATAATAGGGCAAATCATCACTTGAAGTAAGTATTGGAGTAATGAAGAAAGATCAAGAGAAAAAGCTGAGAAACATTATCACTGGCAAGTTTTCTAAAGAGTTACTCGAGTAAGTACTTGAGTAATGAGACAGAAACTTTAAGCAATCAGAGTCAACCTTCAAGTAACCTGCCAAGGTTACTCGAGTAAGCACTCGAGTAATAAGGTAAATGACTTCCAATTGCTCTCGGCCTGCCAACGTTACTCGAGTAACCAGGTAAATCAGTTGGAGTTGCTCTCGGCCTGCCAATGTTACTGGAGTAAGTACTCGAGTAACCATGTAAAAGACTTCCAGTTACACTCCTCCTGAACACGATACTCAAGTATGTACTCGAGTCCCCTGCCTCAAGCAATATGTTGCCCTCGGCATTTTCAATCCTGCCAATGTTACTCGAGGAGCTACTCGAGCAACTCACTGTGGTAAGCACAACCTGAAGGTAATACTCGAATAACATGAAATGCTTTTATCACACTTCACTCGAGGCACTTCTCAAGTATGCAGAGTTATTTAGAAGAAAACTTCAAGTATCTACCCGAGTAAACTATGCAGAAAATTTATGTTCACTCGAGTAAGTACTCGAGTAACTAAGTAAGACACTTGAAGTGCTCTCGGCCTTGTAATCCTGCCAACATTACTGGAGTGAAGCATCGAGTAACCTAAAGTTTATTTGAAAAATTACTCGAGTTGCTACTCTAGTGACTTATGAAGTCAAGTGTACCATACTCGAGTAAGTACCCGAGTAAACAGGTATTTCCAAAGGTTTGAAATTGTGTTTACTCCATGCACTACCCGAGTAATGTAATGTTCATTTATTGACTTGCAGTTTATCAATATTTTCACAATGATACTCGAGTAAGTACCCGAGTAAACAGGTATTTCCAAAGGTTTGAAATTGTGTTTACTCCATGCACTACCCGAATAATGTAATGTTCATTTATTGACTTGCAGTTTATCACTATTTTCACGATGATACTCCAGTAAGTACTCGAGTAAACTTAATGAATACTTAAGTAACTACTCGAGTATGCAAGTTCAGAATTCGAGAAATCATTTCAATGTTCATTGATTTGTTTCCTATATGATTAACCCTTAATTGTATTAGTATTATCACCATATCCACAGATAAACAATTAGGAGATCTTACTAAATAAGGAAAGTCAAATGCAACGTTCAAACACTACCTACCGCCACCTACCGCAAACTGACATTTTTCAAATAATGGAAAAGTCAACGTGGCTGCTCACGCTCTAACGGGTAAGAAGAAAATATTCCAACAGTTGCTACCAACATATCTATATATATAGGAACATCCAAACAGAGATTAAAACAAGAACACACACACGAACGTATTATCAAGTTCACTACTCTGTTTTACACATATTTGTAATTTTGTACTTCAGTGATTCTTATTCACTCTGTGAGAGAGATATTTCATTTAAACTCAATATTTGTTATTGAGGTAACTTAAGGTTGTGGAACCTTGAGTTGGGATTGGATTACAACTTGTAAGGGGGAGCGAGTGTCCAGGCGAAGGAACTTGCTTGTACTGAGGTGCCAAGAACCCACTAAATCTTGGAAGTTAAGTGAAACTCTCAGAGATATTCTGAGGACTGGACGTAGGTCAAAGTGGTTGTGGCCGAACCAGTATAACTCCCGGTGTACACTTCGGTGATATTTCTCCTTACTCCTTACTGCATTATTGTCATCGTAAAGTTTTTATATTTTCAACGAAATTTTTAATATCACCCAATTCACCCCCCTCTTGGGTGAAACGCTTGCTCTAACACGTACGGCTTCCATCTTGCCACTAGAGCATATGTTTCCTCATAATCAATACCTTCTTCTTGATTATAACCTTTGGAAACTAATCTTACCTTGTTTCTTACAATGATTGCAGATTCATCAAATTTATTTTTCAAAACCCATTTGGTTCCTATAACCGATTGATCTTTAGATTGATATACCAAATCCTAAACTTAATTTCTTTTGAAATTGGTTTAATTCTTCTTGCATAGCCATCACCCAATCATTGTCAAATAGTGTCTTTTCAATATTAAAAGGTTCAATTTCATAAATGAATGCAAAAAATGAAACTTCATTATGAATTCTATTTCTAGTTTTGACACCTTCATGAACATCTCCATTTACTTGATCAATTAGATGATCTTTCATGTGTCTCCATGCTCTTAGCTAAGCATTATCATTGACGTTTTCTTCATTTTGAGAATCATCTATTTGAAAATAATTTTGATTTTAAATGATTTGATTTTTAGTTTTCCTTATCAAATCTATTTCCTCTTCATCAAAAGAATTTTTTTGAGAGTCTATTTCATCAAACACACCATGAATGGTTTCTTCTACAATGCATGTTCTTTTATTAAAAACTCTATATGCTTTACTTATATTTGAATAACCTAGAAATAAAACTTCATCAAACTTTGAATCAAATTTACCCAAAATTTTCCTTACTGTTGTTATAGATATAGCATTTGCATCTGAAGATATGTAGATGAGCAAGATTTGGCTTTCTTCCTTTATACAGCTCATACAGTGTCTTTCCAAGGGTCTTGCGGAAATATGCTCGATTCAAGATATAGCATGTAGTACTCATTGCATCTACCTAGAACACTTGTCACACTTCTTTCTCATTGAGCATTGCCCTTGCCATCTCCATGAGGACTCTATTCTTTCTTTCCATAACTCCATTCTGTTGAGGCATTCTTGGTGCAAAGAAGTTGTGATCTCTTCCCTGATTATTACAGTAGTCTTTAAAGAGTTGATTATCAAACTCTCCTTTATGGTCAGTCATGATAGAAATAATAGAAATACCTTTCTCATTTTGGACCTTCTTGGCAAACGTGATAAATGCAGCAAAAATTTCATCTTTTAAAGCAAGAAATATTGTCCATGTAAATCTTGTAAAATGTATATAAATTTTCTCCAAAGCTCTTTACTCTTGCTAGTCCAACTAAATCCATATGAAGTAATTGTAAAGGTTTAAAAGTTGAAATTTCATTCTTAGTTTTGAAAGAAGATTTAGTTTGTTTTCCTTTTTGGCAAGCATTACAAATCATGTCGTCTTTGATTTAAGTTTAGGAAGACTAACAATTAAATATTTTTTAATCAATTAGTTAAGTTGATTCATATTAACATGAGCAAGATGCTTATGTCAAAATCAACTTTCCTCAAATTTGCTAAGAAAACAACTTTCAGAAGAATTTGAATTTATATCGATAGTATAACAGTTACTATCCCTTTAAGCTCATATCTTCACTTTGATAGATTCTTTACTAAGTGGTAGATCCTTCTTGTTCACTATCAAGCATTCCTCTGAGTCAAGGATTACCCAATTATCTTTGTCAGCACTTTGACTCACACTTAAGAGGTTGTGGCATAACCCTTCAACATAATATATATTGTTGATTTATAGACCATTGGTTTTTTCGGCTTCACCAATTCTGACAATACATCCAGCTTCGTTACCTCCAAATGTTACCTTTCATCTTTCTTTAGTTTCCAACATGGTGAACTTATCTTTGTCACCAATCATGTATCTTGGGTATCCAATATCAATGTACCACTTGTTTCCCCGTGATGCTTTGAGACATATCTAGAGTAATATGATCAAGTTTTAGGTAACCACATTTTTTGGGTCCTTTGTGGTTAGTATGAATTACTCTTAGTACATGCGTCCCTTTCAAAACCCATTTGTATGTGTCAATGGCCTTACCCTTTCTAAAATATGTTGACGTATAATGGCCTTTCCTATTGCAGCAATTACATGATGCAAATGGATTTATGCATAAACTGTATATGTAAAATATTTGAGATATGTCTTACTGCCTTTCTTCTTCTTTCCTTTGTTTTTATCTTGAACAGAATTATATCCAAGTCCAGATTTATCATGAGTGACTCTTTGTGATTTTAAGATTACTTTAAGAGTTTTACTTCCTTTAGTAAATCTTT
Organism: Inga laurina; assembly: GCA_963855925.1. NCBI lineage: Eukaryota > Viridiplantae > Streptophyta > Magnoliopsida > Fabales > Fabaceae > Inga > Inga laurina. The sequence continues at coordinate 13,231,667 of OY979710.1, forward strand.
CTAAAGTTTTTATTAAGTCACTTATTTTCATATCCTTTTTGTAATATCCCAAAATTCATTTGAGGGCTAAAATTAATAGACAGTGAAATAAAAGCATTAATGGCACAATAAATAATATTGCCATAATCAAGGGCAAAAGAGACAATTGTCACTTGATCTTAAGGTAAAAATTGGAAGACAAATTGAAGGGCTAGGATTTGCTCTTCAAAAGTAAGAAGTAATTATGAGAATAGAAAAGCAAATTATCCCTGCCACAAAGTCCATAATTTCATCCAACATGAATGCAGCAAGAGAAAATCCATAGTTGAACATAAATGGTGACCTTTGAAAGTACTTTAAGACAAGGCCAAAAGATAATAGCATAAGTTAAATATCTCATGCTAAAAGAGGAGGAGAATTGCTCTTCAAAGGGCCATGACTTACGTAAGACATGAGGAAACAATATAGGCTACTACATATGACATGTGGAGGCAATTTGACTACTAAGTTGTAAAAGATGCTGACTAAGTCAACAATTTCAACTAAAGAAGTAATATTTGAAGAGTTGAAATTGTGATTAGTTCAAGAAGCACTTTTGGCTATTTCGAGGGCTACAATTCGTATGGCATGAAGAGGAAAGAAAATATGTTAACTATGGTCAAATATTGCTACTAAAGTAATGTATTTGAAGAGGCAAAATTTATGATAAATCAAGTAATATTTTTAGCTCTTTAAGAGCAATTTTCGGTGACAATAAAGAGAGAAAGAGAAACACATTAAAGACCAAGTAAGGAGATGAAGACTTGGTCAACAATTGTAACTAAAGTAAGGAGGTAAATATTGATAATTCAAAAAGCTTTCTTTTGGTTACTTTAAGGGCTATATTCGTATGACATGAACGAAAGAGAATTAATATGATATACTTCTTCATCTTTTCCATACGAAAAGTCAACAAAAGTGGCTAGGGATATAAGAGAAAGAGAGAGAAAGTGTTATCAATATATTTCCTCATCTTTCTCAAACTTTTCGTCCAAGAATTCTAAAGGCAAGAGAGGTGAAAGAATTAAAATTGAAGCCATCTTGTATTTATCATCAATTTTTACCAAGAAAGAATAATTATTGACCACACATTTTCTCTATTTCTTTTGGCTCACTTTCGGTCAAATATTAAGGGCCAAAGGAAGAGAATTTCAGAACTCATTCACTTGCTCTCATTTGTCTCAAAGTCAGCCAAGCAATGCTAAAGGAAAGAGAAAGAAGAGCAAGTGAAGGTCAGCATTTCTACTTGAAATTTGACCTTGTAAATGACTTCTTTGGCTCAAATACCTTCATAAACATTGTTCCTCTTGATGAGAGCTTCATTTCTATGGTTTTAGAATTTCAAGATGAGGTGTTTTGAGCCATCATCCAGAACAAAAGCTAAAAAACCAAAGAAAGGAGCTAAGGAGAAGCAACAGGTGAGTATTAGCTTCAATTTAAGCTATGGGTTGTGTAGGTTGAATGAGTATTTTGACATACGTAATTCTGACCTAATTTTGTCCAAGTTAGGGATTAGAGAAGTCATGGTATTTTGGTTATGTATTTTTTGTTTTATGATGAATAGAAACCATATGACACAAGTTTGATGTTCAATTTGGGAGTTTGGTAATTTTTGAAATTTTGTTGATTTTTTTGCCAAAACAGGACATGGAGAATGAGTGAGAATTTTTTCATTTTGATGTTACCATTTTGTTTTATACAAAAAATTTTGTAGTTATAGCCCCGGGTTGTGAATTTTGGGTCATTGAAATTCAAAATGCAATAATGGATTTTCTGCCAACAGGATTCCATTGAGATACCCTGATTATGTGGTGTTTTTGGATAACCAAATTATGTCAAAAAATCTTAAAATTTTTTGTTAAATAGTAGACATATCAAGCTTTAATTGGATAGGTCATTTACATCATTTCAATTTGTACACTGGGAGTTATGAATTTTTGTAAGGTCATGAAAACTGGGTTGAATTCCGATAGAATGCAATAAATGAAAATTCTGGGAATGATGTGTATCCAACTAGTTGTGGGTGATATTTTTCCTTCAAAATAGACTAAATAATGGTCACATAGCCTTTGAAATCACCCCATTTTGATTTTTATAGATTTAGTTATGATTTTTTAAAGTTGATGAAAAATTCTGGCAGATTTGGTCACCTATGTGAAAATTGAAGATGTAGTGGCATAATGTAATATTGTTGAACTCTGAGGTTAGAAATTGGTCTTTTAGGTTAATTAACCACTTCAAATCCTTAGTTGACTTGATTAAATGTCCCTAATGATAACCAACTTGAGTGTTTGAATTAAAGAAGAATTGGATTAAGTAATAACCTGTCGCCCATAATTCTAATTATAAGATTTGACATTTGCCCTGCACGTGATAAACTGGTGCCAAAGCACGAGTGGAAAGAACAAGGTAGTGAACTTTCTCTTGTGTTGTGTATGATACATTGTATGCATGACTTATCATTGTGTTTCCATTGTGAAATATGTTGTACAAAACCTAGCTGTGGTGAAATATGTGCATGTAAAATATGTTGTTGTGCGTTGCAACGCGAGCAATTCAGTGTGAGCAGATGTAGGGGGTGATGCACATCACACCTACCCCTACCATCGTAATTGTCATTGTTGTGTTGTGGTATTTTGAATTTCACACTTTTGAGAAACATGCCGGTGTGGCTATGTTGTTGTGAAATATGTGGATGTGACATATATCGTTGTACATTACAGTGTGAGCATTACAGCGTGAACAGTCATAGGGGTAATGCACGTCACACCTATCCCTGCCATTGTAAATGATGTTGTAATGTAATTTGCTTACATGTGAAAGAGGCAAGCTTCACCCAAGAGGGGGAAGAATTAGGTGATGTGATAAATTTTTCAGTTGATACGGTGATATAGAAGTAGCTGTAGATAGAGTAGAGTTAAGAGGATAAGCACACAGAGAGTTATACTGGTTCGGCCCAAAACCCAGGCCTACATCCAGTCCTCAGATATCAAGACCTACTAAGATTTTCACTATTCTTCCAAGATTCAGTGGGCTCTGGAAACGCCGCAAAACAACAATCATCCTTGAATGGACTACGAGCAGAAATATTCTAACATTAGAAATTTCTCTCCCCCTTACGACAAGTCTTATGTGTAGAAAAAAACCTATGACCTTTCTCTCTTGCTTACATATACAAGTCTTATAAGCAGCAACGTTCTCTCTTGCTTACACCACGGTAAGTCTTACAAGCAGCAACGTTCTATACTGCTTTCACCTTGTAAGTCTTTTAAGCAGAAAGTCCTACTAGGAATTCTCTCAACTGCTTCTCTCGTAAGGAAATCTACCCTCTCAAGGTCCCAATACCTTGAGATCAAATAGAAAATAGAATATAAAGTGTATACAGACTCTCTTACAGAGTAAATATGATAAACACTGAAGAACAATATGAATACAAAGAAAATATGGATAGCAGAGACTTATGCATTTGCTTGTGTGAATTCTTATTCTTGGTTCTTTTTTATGGTCTCTAAAGCTCTGCATTTATAGCTAGTTGATTTTTCCTGTTGAATAATAATCATTGTGGAGCGAAGCATTTTACTGTGGAACTGCATGCGTTCATTTGAAATCTTTGAATGTGGTAGGTATGTTCTTGGTTGGTCGTAACCATTCTGTCTGCCATTGTTTGACTTCCTCTGTGCTTTTCTAATTCAAACGATCAACCACCTGTATCACACTTGTAATATATGTTAAATGATGTTAAATAATAATAACAAGTGGAAATAGGATGACTAACTAATATTAAACCATATTCGGATTGATCGTTGTAAGACTGGTGTGTTCTAGCTTCTGGCAGAGCATTACTCAAGTGCTAAGAGGGCTCACTCGAGTGCAATACCATATTTTCTCTTCTTGCTTCAGTTTTATACTTGCACTTCCATATGATTTTGAGAGAGTTCATTTTCATACTTGTGAGTGATGTGGATCCTCACTCAAGTGTAATTCCTCTCACTCGAGTGCCCTTGTATTTTACACTATGAGCCACGTCTCTAGACAACACTCACATCCCATTTTCTAAAGAGTGTGATTTTGCACTTGTAGGTGATGTGGGCCCTCGCTCGAGCATACTTACTCTCACTCGAGTGAACAGAATATTCTTCTATAAGATACTCTTTGTCTTCAGTACTTGCATCAGAATGGAGAAAGTTAGATTTCTCACTCACGGGTGTTGAGGTATCACTCAAGTGCATGTACTCTCACTCGGGCATGCTTATTCTTCTCTGCTCTGCATGACTCTTGGGCAAACACTTGCAATCCCTCACTCACTTGGACTAGAGTGCAATTGACACTCTCTGTTTATCTTGCTCTCGGGTAAGCCCTCCTTATGCCACACTTGCAAGGACTCGGGTGCACTTGAGGCTATCACTCGAGTACGGAGTCTGTACTTAAGTGAAATGATGATATCCTATCTATACTTTGCTTTCTATCAAACACTTGCACGAGTGTGTCTTCATGTTCGAGTACAGATCACACCATCACCCGAGTGTTGTGCCTATCACTCGAGTTATCCTCGTATTTTCAGCTAGAATATGCTTTTGTCAAACACTTGTTATGCATCACTTTCTTGTGCTCGAGTGCAAAAGTTCTTCATGCTCGAGTGCTTGCTAAATCACTCGAGTATATCAGTTAAACTGACAGTAAACACCTCTAAACTTTGTGAAATGTATTTGGTAACATTTTTAACCATTGCAAAGTATGAATTTCTTATCACAACAGTGATTATTTTTGCTATCATCAAAACTTGGAATCTAACAACATGCTTTGTGGTTGTGCATTCTATGAGTGAATTGTTACTACTGCAATTCTTTAGAATCTCATTCCTTCTATAAAACAATTTTCAGACAGGGCCAATGGTTTTAAAGAGAAGCAAGTGACAAAGGGCGGATAGAGCTCCAAGCTAGAAGTTTACATTTTGGATAGTTAGTTATCATGCTTTTAATTATTTGGATATTTTGTTGGGAATTAATTATATATGTTGTAGATATTGAGTAGTTTTGTGTAATCCCCTAAAATGGGAAACTAATTATGGGTGTTTGTGCCCTGTAAACTCTTACTTGATTAATAGAACCTGAGTATGTCAGGAATTTATGTTGCACTCTGATATTTATGAATGGAATCGAACTATACAGGCCAAAAGTATATTTGAAATGTGAATATGAGACCGTGTTGAACAGGTTTAGAAAATTTTTTGCAAACCCTATTTTAAGAAATTAAATTTTTAATAAGTCTCAATTTATCTTGTGGTCTCTAATTCAACATAATTATGCATTTTTTAACGTAAATCTTAGCCTTGATATGAAGGGTTTACACTTTTTCTCACATAATGCACATGATGATATGACAGTACTAGTTCTTCTTTCTAATTCCTATACTTTCTTCTTATAACTTACTATTTCTTTAGCTGCCTTGATAAATTTAGTATGCAATGCATTATATTTAGATAATAATTCATCATAAGTAGGTTCAGAAATACTTACCTCATAGTTCGATTCTTCGTCTTTGGCCATGGGCATATATTTGCAACTTCGTCATCGTTTCTTTCTTCATTTGACGAACTATCACCCCATATGGATTATATGTATGCTTTCTTTTTTCGCTTCTTCTTGTCTTTGTTCTTGAAGCATTTAGACTTGATATGACCAGGCTTCCCACATTCGTAGCATATACTTGTTGCTCTTTGTTTTCTTTCTTGCTCAAACTTCCTTGATTATTCTTGATGTTCCATTGACCTTTTCTGTAGAACTTCTTAAACTTTCTTATGATCATTCCCATATCATCATTATTAGGTTCATCTTCATTTTCTGATGAATCAACTTCGTTGATGACTTTGAGGGTGACTGCTCTTTTCTTTTTATCACCGAGCTCTTCCAGTTTCTTCTTGAATTTCAGCTTTCCATCATACTCAGAAAGACTACCAAAGAGTGCAGTAATGGATCTTATTGATTCACCTTTCCCTTCTTTGATAGTTGTCACCTTCACTTCCTATTCATTACTAAGAATGTTAAGGATCTTTTATTAGATCTCATGTTTTGATGATAACAAAAGAATGGTATGAAAAAGAAGTGATTAATAAACAAGTTTGAGCAAAGGAATAACAGGGATAAGCATCACTTGAGGTAAGCATTGGAATGATGAAGGCAGAGAGAAAAAGCTGAGAAACTTGATCAGAAGCAGGTTTTCTAAGGTATTACTCGAGGCGATACTCGAGTAATGAGCTAAAACTTGAAGTAACCAAAAGCACCTTCCAATAACCTGCCAATGATACTCGAGTAAGTACTCGAGTAATAGTATAAGTATTTTCGAGTTGCTCTCGGCCTGCCAATGTTACTCGAGTAGCTACTCGAGTAACCAGGTAATTACTTGGAGTTGCTCTCGGCCTGCCAATGTTACTCGAGTAGCTACTCAAGTAACCATATGAAAAACTTCCAGTTGCTTTCAGGTTGCCAATGATACTCGAGTAAGTACTCGAGTAACTCTGTTTCTGAGAATATGTTGCTCTCGGCACTTTGTACCACTGCCAATGTTACTCGAGTACATACTCGAGTAACACACTGAAGTTAGTGAAAACTTGAAGGTGGTACCCGATTAACTTGATATCATTCTATCTCATTTTCCTCGAGTTATTCCTCTAGTATACAAGTATTTAATGTTCTATTTTAAGTGAGTTCCTCGAGTAGGTACCCGAGTATGCAGAGATATTTTCAAGGAAAACCTCAAGTCATTACCCGAGTAAGTTGTGCCCAAAAAGTAAGTTTACTCGAGTAAGTACTCGAGTAACAAGGTAATCAGACTTGATGTGCTCTCGGCCTTGAAATCCTGCCAACATTACTGGAGTAGAGCATCGAGTAATCAAATTTATTTGAAGGTTTACTCGAGTTGGTACCCGAGTAACCTATGAAGTTGTGAATGCATTACTCGAGTAAGTACCCGAGTAAACATGAATTTTCAAAAGTTTGAAATTTAGTTATTCCATGCACTACCCGAGTAATCTTGTATTTGTCTATTGACTTGAAGTTAAACAAAGCTTTCCCGATGATACTCGAGTAAGTACTCGAGTAAACTTCATGTGATACTCGAGTAGCTACTCGAGTAAGCAAACCCAGAAAGTTTGAAATCATTCCAACGGTCATTGTTTTGTTTCCTATTTGATTAACTTTTCATTATATTAGTATTCTTAGCATTTCAACAGATAAACATGAAGAGATCTTACCAAATAAGGAAAGTCAAAAGCAACGCTCAAATGTCACCGACCGTCACCTACCGCAACGTATGTTTTTCAAAAACTGGAAAAGTCAATAATGGCTGCGCACGCTCCAACGGACATGAAGAAATATGTTCCAGCAATCATTACCAACGTATCTATATATATGGGAACATCTGAACAGAGAGAGGAACAAGAACACACTCACGAACGTATCATCGAGTTCATTACTCTGTTTTTCATTGTACTTGTGATTCTATGCTTCAGTGATTCTTATTTACTTTGTGAGAGAGATATTTCATTCAAACTCAATATTTTTTATTGAGGTAACTTAAGGTTGTGGAACCTTGAGTTGGGATTGGATTATAACTTGTAAGGGGGAGCGAGTGTCCAGGTGTAGGAACTTGCTTGTACTGAGGTGCCAAGAACCTACTGAATCTTGGAAGTTATAGTGAAACTCTCAGAGAAGCTCTGAGGACTGGACGTAGGTCAAAGTGGTTGTGACCGAACCAGTATAACTCCCGGTGTACACTTCGGTGATATTTCTCCTTACTCTTTCATATTTTAATTTCAACGTCAAATTTTATATTTGCAACAGAATTTTTAAGGTCACCCAATTCACCCCCCCTCTTGGGTGAAACGCTTGCTCTAACATTTGGTATCAGAGCGTAGGTCTTCTTGTGAAGGTATAACAACCTAAGAAGGATCCAATGGCAAGCATGGGTGAAGGAATTCTTCCCGACGGTGCATCCATCACTAGACCTCCAGGTTTCAGTGGCGAACACTTTTCTTTCTGGAAAGCAAAGTTCAGAGTATTCGTAATGGCTACTAAATATGGGCTATGGGATGTGATTGAGAGTGGAAACTATCAACCTACAAAGACTGTAGATTCTCAGAAAATTCCCAAGACGCCAGCGGAATATGATGAGAATGACAAGAAACTTATCACTCTCAACAGCAAGGCAATCCTGATGCTACAAAGTGCCTTGAGTCAAAGTGAGTAGTTCAGAATTTGCATACTTCCAACAGTAAAGGAAATGTGGGAAGCTCTGGAAATAGCTCATGAAGGAACTTCGGGAATAAAGGAGAATCGGATCAACACCTTGGTCACTGAATTCGATTTACTTCGAATGAAATCAGGTGAATCAATATCTGAATTTGAACTTAGATATACTCATCTTGTTAATCAACTTGCAGCTCTTGGGAAAGTCTATGATCAGCATACCCAAGTACGAAAGATTCTAAATATTCTTTCAAAAGAATGGGAGGCCAAAGTCACTGTGATAGAAGAAGCAAAAGGAGAATCAATGAGATCAATTGCTTCTCCATTTGGAAGTCTTTCTGAATATGAAAGCAAACTAAAGTTCAAACGAGAACTAGATGACATTGGTGACAAGAAAAAGAAAGGTCTTGCACTAAAGGTAAAAGAAGAGAATCAAGATGAGGATGAGGAGTTTGACGATGATGAAATGGGCCTAATCATAAAACGATTCAGAAAGTTCTACAATAAAGGACAAGGATTCAAACACTTTCAAAAAGGTGGAACTAGTAGCAAAGATCATATCATTTGCTACGAATGTGGAAAACCAGGACATATCAAATCAGAATGTCCAGAACTGAATCAAAAGAGCAAAGAAAAGAGAAAAGGAAAATTCTTCAACAAAAAGAAGGCCTTCGTATATGCTATATGGGGTGATAGCTCCTCTGACGAAGAAAGTGATGAGGAAGAAGTAGCTAATATATGTCTCATCGCTCAAGAAGAAACAGAAGAGGAGGTAAATGATTCTGAACCTACCTATGATGAATTACTTTCTGAATATAATGCTTTATATTCTGAATTCATCAAAGTAGTTAAAGAATTGATTGTTTTCAAAATGAAAAACAAAGCTCTTGAAACTAAACTTAAAGAAAAGGATTGTGAAAATTGTTCATCTTTGAAAAAGAAAAACATTGATCTCACAAAAACTCTTGAAAACTTTACACAAGGAAGTGAGATGCTAAATGTTATTTTAAAAGCTCAACGATTTGTAAATGACCGATCTGGAATTGGATATGATCCAAAGTCAGATAAAAGGAAAGGTAGAAAGAAAGCAGGAGGTAAGTCATATTTGAATTATTTCCAGCATTCTGTACATACATCAAATCCTTTTGCATTTTGTAATTACTATAATAGAAAAGGTCATTATACATCTTCATGCATTCATAAGAAGAAAGGAACAATAGGAACCTACAAATGGGTACCTAAAGGCTCGTATGTTCAGAAAATTATTTGTACTAACCCAACAGGACCCAAAAAGATGTGGGTACCTAAGACCTAGTCATTTGATTGTAGGTATGTCTCAAAGCATCCAAAAATAGCAAGTGGTACATAGATAGTGGATGCTTTAGACATATGACCTGAGATTTTGAAAGTTTTACCACATTGCAACCTAAGGAAGGTGGAAAGGTAAAATTTGGAGGAAATCAATCCGGAAAGATAGCAGGAATTGGTGAAATCAAAAATGACAAAGGAATACAAGTCAAAGATGTATATTATGCTGAAGGCTTGTGTCATAATTTGCTGAGCATAAGTCAAAGTGCAGATAAAGACAACTGGGTAATATTTGACTCAGAAGAATGCTTAATTATCAACAAGAATGATTTACAACTTGATAAGAAGAATATCAAGGCTAAGCTCAGAGCAAAAAGGGAAGGTAATTGCTATACTCTAGATATTAGTATAAATGAGTCTGAAAACTGTTTTCTGAGTAATACTGATGAAAGATGGTTATGGCATAAGAGATTGGCTCATGTCAATATGCATCAATTAGGCAAACTACTCAAAAAGGATTTAGTTCTTGGATTACCCAAAGTAACTTTCAAAAATGACTTGATTTGTGACGCATGTCAAAAGGGTAAACAAACTAAATCATCTTTCAAATTGAAAAATGAGATTTCAACAAATAGACCACTACAATTATTGCATATGGATTTAGTTGGCCCAGCAAGAATAAAGAGTCTTGGTGGAAACTTATATTCATTGGTTATTGTTGATGATTTCTCTAGATTTACATGGGTTATTTTTCTATCATCAAAAGATGAGACCTTTGAAGAATTTATTGTTTTTGCCAAGAAAGTGCAAAATGAGAAAGGTATGTCCATTGCAGATACTAGGACTGATTATGGTGGAGAATTTGAAAATCAAGCCTTTGAAGAATATTGTGATACTAATGGCATTGATCACAATTTTTCTGCTCCAAGAACACCTCAACAAAATGGAGTTGTGGAACACAAGAATAGAGTGCTCACTGAAATGGCTAGAGCAATGTTGAATGAAAAGAATGTGTCTCAAGTGTTCTGGGCTGATGCTATGAGTACAACATGCTATATTTCAAATAGGGCCTATATCAGAACAAAACTTGGAAAGACACCATACGAGTTGTACAAAGGAAGAAAGCCAAACATTGCTTATCTACACATCTTTAGTTGTAAGTGTTTCATTCATAATAATGGTAAAGATACCTTAGGAAAATTTGATTCTAAAACAGATGAAGGAATTTTCCTAGGATATTCTAACCGAAGTAAAGCATATAGAGTTTACAATAAAAGAACATGTATTATTGAAGAATCAATTCATATTGTATTTGATGAATTTGAATCCTCTGACAAAACCATTGATGAAGAACAGGAAGTTGGTTTAAATCAAGAAAATGGTCAATCTATTTCTAAATCTCTTATTCCAGAGGTTGATGAAACTAAGGAAGAAAAGCAATCCCTAGGTCAACCTAGAGCTTGGAAATACAATAAAAGTCATCCCTTAGATCAAGTCATAGGAGATGTGAATGAAGGGATCAAAACTAGAAATAGAATTTTCAATGAAGTAAGTTTTTCTGCATTCATTTCTGAGATTGAACCTTCTAATATTGATGAAGCCCTATCAGACAATGATTGGGTTATAGCAATGCAAGAAGAACTAAATCAATTTGAGAGAAATCAAGTTTGGGATTTGGTGCCCCGACCCAAAGATCATCCGATCATTGGTACTAAATGGGTATTCAAAAACAAACTCGATGAATCTGCAATTATTGTCAGAAACAAGGCAAGATTGATGGCCAAAGGCTATAATCAGGAAGAAGGGATTGATTATGAGGAAACGTATGCTCCAGTGGCTAGATTGGAAGCTATACGTGTACTCTTAGACTTTGCATGCATCAAAGGATTCAAACTCTATCAAATGGATGTAAAGAGTGCTTTTCTAAATGGTTACATCATGGAAGAAGTGTATGTAGAACAACCTCCAGGTTTTGAGGTTGTTACTAAACCTGACCATGTTTTTCAAACTCAAAAAGGCTTTATATGGTTTAAAACAAGCTCCTAGAGCCTGGTATAAAAGGCTCATTAAGTTTCTTATCGATCAAGGTTTTGTACAAGGAAAAAGTTGATACAACACTCTTTATAAAACGAAAACATAATGATATTTTAATTGTTCAAATATATGTTGATGACATTGTTTTCGGTGCTACTAATGAATCTCTGTGTAAGGAATTTTCTGAGATAATGCAGGGAGAATTTGAGATGTCAATGATGGGAGAATTGAATTTCTTTCTTGGTTTACAAATCAAACAAAGAAAGAATGGAATCTTCATATCTCAAACAAAGTATTTAAAAGAGCTATTGAAGAAGTATGGAATGGATGAAGCAAATGGCACGGACACGCCTATGAGGTCAACTACGTTGCTTGATGCTGATGTCAAAGGGAAAGACTACAACATAACAAAGTATAGAGGAATGATTGGATCATTACTCTATCTCACGGCAAGTAGACCGGACATCCAATTTAGTGTTGGCATATGTGCAAGATATCAATCAGCACCAAAAGAATCACATGCTGAAACGGTCAAACGAATCTTTAGATACCTTGCTGACACACCCGAATTGGGTCTGTGGTATCCCAAAGGAAGAAGTGAATATCTTGTTGCATATTCAGATTCAGATCATGGAGGATACAAAACAGACAGAAAAAGCACCAATAGACAAGGACAATTTCTTGGAGGATCTCTTGTATCATGGTTCAGCAAGAAACAAAATACAGTGTCTCTTTCGTCCACGGAAGCCGAATATGTTGCAGTCTCAAGTTGTTGTGCACAAGTAATATGGTTAAAACAACAACTACAAGATCTTGGTATTTATCTCAAAGAAATACCAATCTATTGTGACAATACTAGTACGATAAGCTTGGCAAAGAATCCAGTTCAATACTCTAGAACCAAGCATATCGATGTCAGACATCACTTCATCAAAGATCATGTTCAAAAGAAAGATGTGAAAGTGATATTTATTCCCACTCATCTTCAACTAGTAGATATTTTCACAAAACCTCTTGCAAAAGATCAATTTCTATACATTAGAAGAGAATTGGGAATGGTAAATCCCAATGAGTTGTAAGTTATTTCAGTTTCTCATAATATTAGATGAAGTCATTTGTTAAAGTTTTGATGATTACTAACTTAAGCATCGGAGTATATAGAAATTTGTTTTGCAGGAAGGTTGAAACTCTGTTTTGAGAAACAAAAACAGAGGTGATCAGAGGACACATTTACTGGAGTACCAACTTGAAGTTATCACTAACAGAGAAGCATTACCTAAGGAACAACTTGAAGTAAAGAAGCACTTTACTCGAGTATGTACTCGAGTAATGGACTTCAAAACTAGAAGTAACGGATCAAGTTACTTGATTTTCAAATCTAACGATTCAGTTACAAAGAAATGAAGAGTCACAAGTTGAAAACTCAGGTTACCCGAGGAAGGCCTCGAGTAAACTTGAAGCTTACTCGAGTAAGGCCTCGAGTAACTGCAAGTCCAGATTTTCAAAATTGATGAATAATGACTCAAATCTGCTCAGAATAGGTTATAAATGATTGAGGGAACATCCATGGATAATTACAATATTATTCATACCAGGTACGTAATTTAAATAAATTATTTTAAAGTTTTTCTGTATGAACACTCGAGGAAGGCCTTGAGTAAACTTGAAGGTTACTCGAGTAAGGCCTCGAGTAACGTCGGGTTCTAGGGCTTTATCTGTCGCAAACTCGGTCATTTCCACAAAATCTCCTCTAGTAAATCACTATACACTCTCACAAAAACTTTTCACAAGTGATTCCTTGCTTCATTTCCGTCAAAACCCAAGAGATTTCAGTTCTAAAAACCTCCTATTTTTCTCAGATTCCCTGTGCCCTAACTTGCGTCAGTTTCTCTGTTTCTCTGATATTTTCAAGATTCTGTTGTCAAAATGGTAAGAACCAAGAATCTTTCTTTCACAGATTCCTCTTATTCACAACAAAACCCTGATCCTCTTTCTTCTCCTCCCAAAAAGAGAAGAAAACTAACCCCGAGACCAAAAGCTAAAATTCCTCTTCAACCTCAATCTCAACCAAAACCCAAAGGAGTTGTGATTAAAGAGCCTATTGTTACAAGGGCTCAATCCAAAAAGAGTACATCTACCATAAGAGGCAAGAGTACCAAATCTCCCTCACCTCTTCACTCTGATTCCTCTACCCCCTCTTTCACACCAAAGCCTATCAAAAAGCCAAAGTATGACAAGAATGTGGCTAAGGCTATGGCTGGAATCTTGGATCAAATGGAAAAGGGACAATCTTCCAAGAAGTCCAAAGTGCCGGAAGAAGAGATCACCAACCCTCCAAAAGGGTTCAACGTCAACAAATTGGTGGAGTCTCCCAAGTATCTATCCCAATTCTCCAAGAGGAAAGTGTGCAAGACACACTTTGTGGATCTCAGGCTACTTCAGGAGGTATTGAAGCATGACCTTAGTCCATATCTAGATCCTTTTATACCTTGGTTATCCATTAGATTACCTTTTTTCACAAAGGTGATCACCCACTTTTATTGTAATCTAGAAATTATAGATGAGCCAAACAGAACCTCAGCTGAGGAAGAGATGACCACCACAGTTAGAGGCCAAAAGATACTTATATCACCCTCTAGGATTAACTTATGGTTAGGAATTGAGAAACCCCCAGATGATATTTACTCCCAGCTTGAACCAAACCAAATCTTTACTATCCTTAAACCCAGAGAGTTAGTTGGCCCTCTAAATTTCAAACGAAGTGATATGTGTGATCATCATAGGGTCCTATGGTACATCTATTCTAGGTCCCTAGTTAACAAGGCCAACAACTATACCCACTTCTCCGATAGGGACTTTAGGTGGTTTCCTTCACTTCTTCTGAAGGAGCAGAAGGATTTAGGGGAGTATATCTTCTCTAAGATGAAGAGGTATAGGGTGGATGGAAAGGCTACAACACCAATGCCATATCCTCAGATAGTATCATTGATCCTCAAAGAGAACAAGATATGGTATTTAGATAGCAAGGAGCCCATTGAGAGGATGACTCCGGTTAGGAGAAATCAAATAGGTAAACTAAATGTTGACATCCCTCTCAAAGGCCCTCTGGAGTCTGGGTCAAAGAAGAAGAGGAAGACCACTGAGGCAGAGACAAGTAAGATGGATGACACACATTCATCGGCTCCAGCTGCCACCACTTCGTCACCATCCTTTCTCAATGCCACTCTTCAGCACTTCATGGAAAACATGCTCAGAGGATTCCATGTGGATATCGCCAACACGAACGCTGAATTGATTACCAACACAAACTTCAAGATGGCGGAGTTGGTTGAGAAAATAGACAAGAGGCATGAGGAGTTAGTGGAGAAAATGGATAAGAGGCATGAGGAGTTGCTAGCAGAGCAACGTGCCCAGGGTGAGATTTTGAGATTGATTCTGGCACAACTGGACTCCTTAGGTCCCGGACCTTCTGCCGGTCCATCTTCCTCTGCACCACCACCACTTCCAGTGAACCCTCCTTCTAACACTCCTTTCACTGAGGATGAACCATCTACCCCTCTGGTATCTAGTCCACCTGAGACTCAAGCCAAAGACATTCTATATACAGTGGACAACCCAGATACCAATGAGACTATACACATTGTCATTGATGATTTACCTCCTAAACCTCAGCTTGAACTCGCTCCTAAACCTATTCCCTCTCCTACCCACACTGAGGAAATATCTCCCTCCTCCTCCTCTGAACATCATTCTCCTGAGGCCGAGACCACTCCTGAGATACAGACCACTCCAGAAGGAGAAACCTCTACTATGGTTGTCTTCCAACCTTCTCCTCCCGGCGATGACATCCATATCCCTCCAGTCCATCTGCCTAACCCAGTCCCCTCCAGTTCATTTGATTCTTCGGACTCAGATGATTCTACGGTTCTTCCAGTGACACCCATTTCCATGGTCAAGCCTCCTAGCCCTCCACTTGATTGATGAAGCCAAAAAGGGGGAGAAGAGCTTGAGAGTGATTTTGTGGATGTGTCCTAGTTTATTTTGGGTATTTGGGTGTATATGGGTTCTAGGGAGCATTTTGGAACTTGTTAGTTCTTTTAACCTTATTATCTTGTAATATGCAATTTAAAGTTTAATACAAGTGTGCTTAAGTTATGATTTTATTTTAAGTCCATTTAAGTTTTGAATTATGATACGTTGTTGGACTAATGAAGTTGATTGTGAATGCAAGGTGTGTGCTATGAATCTAAACTTAATAAGACATATTTAATTTGAAAATTCAATTTGAAAAACCATGTCCAAAATCACAAAGTTTTGTCATCATCAAAAAGGGAGAGAATGTTAGATCTCATGTTTTGATGATAACAAAAGAATGGTATGAAAAAGAAGTGATTAATAAACAAGTTTGAGCAAAGGAATAACAGGGATAAGCATCACTTGAGGTAAGCATTGGAATAATGAAGAAAGGCCAAGAGAAAAAGCTGAGAAACTTGATCAGAAGCAGGTTTTCTAAGGTATTGCTCGAGGCGATACTCGAGTAATGAGCCAAAACTTGAAGTAACCAAAAGCACCTTCCAATAACCTGCCAATGATACTCGATTAATAGTGTAAGTATTTTCGAGTTGCTTTCTGCCTGCCAATGTTACTCGAGTAGCTACTCGAGTAACCAGGTAATTACTTGGAGTTGCTCTCGGCCTGCCAATGTTACTCGAGTAGCTACTCAAGTAACCATATGAAAAACTTCCAGTTGCTTTCAGGTTGCCAATGATACTCGAGTAAGTACTCGAGTAACTCTGTTTCTGAGAATATGTTGCTCTCGGCACTTTGTACCACTGCCAATGTTACTCAGTACATACTCGAGTAACACACTGAAGTTAGTGAAAACTTGAAGGTGGTACCCGATTAACTTGATATCATTCTATCTCATTTTCCTCGAGTTATTCCTCTAGTATACAAGTATTTAATGTTCTATTTTAAGTGAGTTCCTCGAGTAGGTACCCGAGTATGCAGAGATATTTTCAAGGAAAACCTCAAGTCATTACCCGAGTAAGTTGTGCCCAAAAAGTAAGTTTACTCGAGTAAGTACTCGAGTAACAAGGTAATCAGACTTGATGTGCTCTCGGCCTTGAAATCCTGCCAACATTACTGGAGTAGAGCATCGAGTAATC
Source organism: Inga laurina (assembly GCA_963855925.1). Taxonomy (NCBI): domain Eukaryota; kingdom Viridiplantae; phylum Streptophyta; class Magnoliopsida; order Fabales; family Fabaceae; genus Inga; species Inga laurina. The sequence continues at coordinate 13,248,438 of OY979710.1, forward strand.
AAATTTATTTGAAGGTTTACTCGAGTTGGTACCCGAGTAACCTATGAAGTTGTGAATGCATTACTCGAGTAAGTACCCGAGTAAACATGAATTTTCAAAAGTTTGAAATTTAGTTATTCCATGCACTACCCGAGTAATCTTGTATTTGTCTATTGACTTGAAGTTAAACAAAGCTTTCCCGATGATACTCGAGTAAGTACTCGAGTAAACTTCATGTGATACTCGAGTAGCTACTCGAGTAAGCAAACCCAGAAAGTTTGAAATCATTCCAACGGTCATTGTTTTGTTTCCGATTTGATTAACTTTTCATTATATTAGTATTCTTAGCATTTCAACAGATAAACATGAAGAGATCTTACCAAATAAGGAAAGTCAAAAGCAACGCTCAAATGTCACCGACCGTCACCTACCGCAACGTATGTTTTTCAAAAACTGGAAAAGTCAATAATGGCTGCGCACGCTCCAACGGACATAAAGAAATATGTTCCAGCAATCATTACCAACGTATCTATATATATGGGAACATCTGAACAGAGAGAGGAACAAGAACACACTCACGAACGTATCATCGAGTTCATTACTCTGTTTTTCATTGTACTTGTGATTCTATGCTTCAGTGATTCTTATTTACTTTGTGAGAGAGATATTTCATTCAAACTCAATATTTTTTATTGAGGTAACTTAAGGTTGTGGAACCTTGAGTTGGGATTGGATTATAACTTGTAAGGGGGAGCGAGTGTCCAGGTGTAGGAACTTGCTTGTACTGAGGTGCCAAGAACCCACTGAATCTTGGAAGTTATAGTGAAACTCTCAGAGAAGCTCTGAGGACTAGACGTAGGTCAAAGTGGTTGTGACCGAACCAGTATAACTCCCGGTGTACACTTCGGTGATATTTCTCCTTACTCTTTCATATTTTAATTTCAACGTCAAATTTTATATTTGCAACAGAATTTTTAAGGTCACCCAATTCACCCCCCCTCTTGGGTGAAACGCTTGCTCTAACATCTTTCTCACTTGGGAATTTTGATCAAAGGTTTTCCCAAGTGCTGATAGCTGGTTGACAAGATAGGTATATCTGAGTTCGAATTTGGAAATCCTTTCTCTAGGTTTTTTCTGAAACAGATCATACTCTGTAATTAGAGTGCTGGTTCTATTTTCTTTGATTCCAGACATACCTTCATGTGCAATTTCTAGTGCATCCCACATGTCTTTAGCTATTGGCAATATGCAGATTTAGAAATACTCCTTTTAGCTGAGAGCACTTCATATCATTAAAACAACTTTGCTATTTAATGTTAGTAACCTCTTGTCGTTGTTATCGTATTCCTCTGGGCTCTTTTTCAAAACTCTATCTTCTACTTTCTTTATTTGAACATAATCACCATCTTGTATTATATTCCATAAACCATGCTCATTTGCCATTACAAACACTCTGAACTTAGCTTTCCAAAATGAAAAATGTTCTCTAGCAAAACCAAGAGGTCTACTGATGGAAGCTCCATATAGAAGAATATTTACACCCATTGTTACCATTGAATTGATCCTTCTTAAGTTGTTAAGCTTCTTTGAGAAGACCTTGATCTGATACTAAATGAAAGAGGCAAACTTCACCTAAGAGGGGGTAAATTTGGTAATGTAATAAATTTTTGTGCATTATGGTTTTATGGAGATAAATTAAGAGAGAGTAGAGATAAGAGAATTTGCATACGCAAAGTTATACTAGTTCACCCAAACCCCAAGCTTACGTCCATTCCTCAGAGATCAACACCTCCATAATTTTCACTAATCTTCTAAGATTCAGAAAGCTCTTAGAATGCCACAAGACAACAACTGTCCTCTTAAGGAGTACGAGCAGAAATATGCTAACCCCTAAATTTTCTCTTCCCCTTACAGCAAGTCTTATAAGCAGAACAATTCCTATGACCTTTCTCTCCTGCTTACTTATACAAGTCTTACAAGCAACAACGTGCTCTCCTACTTACACCCCTATAAGTCTTATGAGTAGCAATGTTCTCTCCTACTTGCACCTTGTAAGTCTTACGAGCAAAAAGTCTTACTAGGAATTTTCTCTATAGCTGCCCTTATAAGGAATTTGCCCTCTCAAGGTCCCTTGACCTGGAGATCAACTTAAAAATATAATTGAAATGTGTTTATAGACTCTCTCACAGAGTGGATATGATAATCACTGAAGTTCAATATGAATACAAAGAGAAATATAAAATCACAGACTCGTGTAAATATTCAGCGTATGCTCTTGTTTTGTGTTCTTTGTAATACCCAGAATTTTGATATTTGAGGCTGGAGAATAAGCCTAAAATAAGTGGATTGCTAAGCCCCGGTTTAGCAAGATCCCAAATTGTGATTAAGGGTTAATGACTCCAAAAGTGGAGGTGGTTATTGATAAATGAACCCTTTTGGAGAATCCAATGTGATTTGAGTTTTGGATGTGATTCGTATGTGTTATGAGCAGTGCCAAAACCCTGTATTTGAGTTCAATTATGGATTAACGTCTAAATTGAATAAAAATAAGGGGAAGGGCATATGTATGGTGTAAATGAATAAGAAAAAAGAATTTGGTGGTGATTCAGTGTGAATTGCCATAATCAGGGGCAAAACGATAAAGTTACAAACCGATTGATCGGTTACCGAAGAGGAAACTCATTGGTAACTTCAATATCAATGGTTAGGATTGATTTGTGTTGAGATCAAAGGGTGAAATCCCATGTGCATGTGCCTATGTGAACTCATGGTTGATGGAGCAAGAGGGTGACACATGGCAAGATGTGGACCCTTGGATCTTGGGTCAAATGGTCAAAACACTCATTCCTCTCTCCTCTCTTTGTTAAGGTCGGTTTTGGGTTCCCAAAATCCAACCTCTCTTCATCTTCAACATTTCTCATCTCTCTCCTCAAGCTTCCATGGACGTCCAAGTGTAAAGGAAGAAAGAGAAATGGAAAGGTAAGCTTTTAGCCTTGTATATGTGCTCTAATACTCTAATCACCTTCTATAAAGTTGTTCATAGTGATGAGAGCTCCATATTTATGGTTTTAGATTCTTGATTGGAGGTGTTTGATAGCTTGAGGAAATGTGGAAAGATGGAGAATCAAGGAATTGCTTTGGGAAAGAGGAAGAGGTGAGTATTTGAAGCCTTTTGATCTAAGTTTTTGTGAATTATGGTTAAGTATTGTGAATTGTGAATTTTGCCCTGATTTTGTGTGATTTTTGAAATGTATGCATTGCCTTGTGTTTGAGTGGCAATTAGTGTCTTGATGTGTTATAGAGCCATTGGAATTGGTTTGAGAACTTGGAATGAAAGGAATGGTAATATGTGTTGTGTTGTGATTGTGTGATGACATGTTGTGATTATTGGTAAAACATGTCAATGTGATGTGAATTTGGTTGTTTTGGTGATTCCAATGGATTCCTTGTGAAAATTTGTATGGGAATGCTGTTTGATGTGAAAATGGGACCATTGGAAGCTAATTGTGAAAATCTGAAATGCTGTCCCTTGAAACTCTTTCTGGACAATCTACTCGTGTGGACGTTTTGATAGGGAAAATGATCTTAGAAAATTATGAATCTTTCCAATCTTAAAGTTCACATCCCAAGCTTCAAAATGGACATATAATTTGTTCCATTTTGTTTCGGGAACTGGGATATATGATTGTCCAAATTTTGGGATTGAAATTGAACACTGTTTTGGGGCAGTAGTGGAGTTTTGGGGAATTCTGTATTTTTGTGGTGATTTCTAGTAAAGGCCCATATTTTTACTGTGTATAGGACTTGAATAGCTTTCATTTGGATTTAGAATCCCCTCATTTTGATTTTTTTGGAATTAGTTATGATTTTTGGAAGTTCAGCCAAGAGACAGAATTTTCTTGGCCGCGGCCAGTGAATTCTTGGGCCGCAACCCAAATGTTTCTAAGCAGTTTTTGGCCACGGCCAGTGGATTTATAAGCTGTGGCCAACCCCCAAAAATCAGCATTTTGGACTTTCAAAAGGTGATCTTTGGTCAAATATTTCCCAAGCCTTTAGGCATATGTTTAGGCTTTGATTAGCCACCTAAAGGTCATGAATGGTAACCAAATTTAAGTGATATGAAAGTAAGGTTTTTGAATAGATAATAACCCTATGTCCTTGCTTTGGTTATAGGGTTGATATTCACCCTGATCATGGTTCGGTATTCATTTTGATCGCAAGTAAGTGAAGCTGGAGCATACGTGGAAAAAGTGTAAGGAACTTACCTCTCCTGCATGCTTTGATATTTGTGTTTGTGTATTGATGCATGTATTGCTTTGCTTGATTATGTGAAACATGTATGAATGATTGTAGCTCTGTTTCTAGTTATGCTATGGCCATGAGTACATTGTTGAAACATTGAGCACGCAGATATGTCATTGTGTGAGCATGAGTTATGTATTGCAAGCATGTCATATATTAAATACATATCATACATGCATATAGGTATCTGTTTCCTACTGAGATTCTCTAGAATCTCACCCTCCCCTACTAACCTTTCAGACAGGGTAGTAGATCAATGATTGAGTAAGCAGCAAAGGGCAATGAGGACTTCCTTCAGGTTGAAGATTCGGTAGTTGGTTATCATTATAGTTGGGATATGTATTTGTATATTTAGATGAGTATTGAGTATGTATTCAAATGGGTTTGTGTAATCCATATTTGAGGAGTTGTATAAGCTAATGTGCTCTATGATTATTTAGTGAAGATATGAAATCCGAGATTACCAGGATAATTATGTTGTGCACTCTAATATTGGTATAAATGTGATTTATTTTCGCATAGTAATTGTATTCAAAATTTGAATATAAGACCAGGTGTATTATATTTCGAAAAGCATTTGTGAAAACCCTATCGTGAAGATGGGATTTTGAAATAGTTTTGTTTCTTATTGGTCTCTATTTCACTTTAAATCGCGTATTTCGGATATATTTACAGCAGGGGGTTACATTCTTGTTTTTCATCTCTCTCTAATGTTCTGTATTTATAGCTAATCTGAGTTAGCCATTGTGAAGTGTCCTATAGTGGAGCATTTATGTTTTTAGACATTCGTTCATGGTGGGTCAACTACATGCGATGACAGGGTGCAACATTCGGTGTGTAATGATTATGTTCACCGCAATGGACTTTCTCATTTCAATATGTAATCTGAATGTTCAATCTTTTGTTTCACACTTGAGAAATATATGTTATATAACATTTAGATATAATAACAAGTAAAAACATACGAATAAATAACTTTTAACCATATTTGGAATGTTTGTTGTAACTCTGAAATGCAATTTGCTTGTGACAGATGAACTCGAGTTATGTACTTCACACTAGAGTTCTCTTGGATATTTGCATAGCAGTATAGAGTAATCTTGCTCACACTTTCAAGTGGATGGGATAACTTTCAAGTATTGGTGGCCACACTCGAGTTCTTGATCAGCACTTGAGTGAACTTACCAAATTCTAGCTTCCAACTCTCTGCACTTGCAAGTGAACTTAAAATTTTATTAATTTAAACTCGAGTTCTATATCCACACTCGAGTTATCTTGGTTGTTATCTTTTTTCCAGGTTGTCTCTGCCAAGCACTTGTAAGAGTGAACTTGTTCTTTCAAGAATTTTCATTCAAACCTCGAGTTCTATATCATGGTCTTGAGTTCTCAAGGTAGTCTACACCCCTTCACTTTATTCCTGTCAGAAAATATTAAGAGTGCACTGGAAGTGTTGCACCATACTTGAGTGCCTTACCCACACTTGAGTGCAACATTGCATGTCAGATTCATGAAGATTTCTTGGCTCTGTTTTAGAATGCAATTTGCAAAGGATGATTGGAACTGTTGTTGGCAAGACTCAAGTGTTTGTTCAAAACTTGAGTGCATATACAAAACTCAAGGGTACTTTTACAATTGCATATTCTTGTTTCCTCTCAGGATAACACTTACAACAGTTCAATTACAAGACTCGAGTGAACATGTCACCAAAACTCAAGAGTTGATCCAAAACTCGAGTTCTCCAGGTAGTTTCTATTCTATCAAGACTCTCTGTGAAACACTTCCAAGGGCACTGGCTAACCTCGAGTTCTTTGGCAGACAAAACTCAAGTGTACCTCTGAAACTCAAGCGTATCAGTTAAATTCTTGTTTCTTCATCAGCTTCTACATCAAACTCGCAAGATTAAAGAACCAAACTTGAGTGTTGTAGCTTACAAAACTAGAGTGCTTCTTCCAAACTCGAGTGCATCAGACATTTTCAATAGCAATTTTCTGTCAACTTGCGAAATACATTTGATAATCGAATGGGCTTATTTTTACATCTACAAAACATGAATTCCTTTGTAAAACAATGTACTAACACTTTGTTATCATCAAAATATGGATTCTAACATAGACCATTTGAAGAAGATACATGTTCAAATTCATTATTCATATTACTTAGAGATAAAGAGTTTGTTCTAGGTAACCAACCAATGTCTCAATGTTGCATTATATAATCTCAATTCAAAAATTCTGTTACCACATTAACAGCAACCATAATATAAATGACAACATTTTTTTCAAAAAGAACAACAAAATCACTTACTTTTATGGAACATCAATTGTTTCCTATAGATTTTCACTCTCTTTACATGCTATATACACATGCCTACTTCTCTTATTGTATTGAAAAAGGTTCTCAAGTTCTATTTCATTAACAAGATCTATTAGGACCATTTCATCAAATTTCATAGTATATTTTATATCACTACTACTACAATTAATGCCAAACCATGATGATGTCATTGCTCTCATTTCATCAAGTGTTATCCCCTGTCTTATTGTGTTTACCCTCACACTACCCCTATTATATTGAAATTACCCTCCAACATTCTTCTCAAATTGTCAACCTATATGGAAGAAAAAACAAAATAGTTCTTTTCCAGATGTTAATCTTGAAATAGATGTCATTTTTTGTGCCAGCCTATACCAAACAAGTATGTAACACCTCTCTTGAAGGTCACTTATCAAAGCATTTTAGCCATTTTAGAATCACATGTGACCCAAAGGTACTCTTGAATAAGCTAGAAACTTAAAATTCTTTCATTAAGATTGGGTACTGGGAGATAATGAATTTTCTTGAAATTTTGAAAATTCATAAGTAATTCAATATATCTCCAAACTTAGTGGTTTGAAGCTCTATTTTTAGTTCATGGAAAGGTCTTCAATATAAAAATAAATTATGGGTTCGTTTTTGTTCCATTTGGTCCAAAAATCTCAATTTTCAAATATGGACAGAACATATTTCCGCAACTTTTACTAAATTTCTGGGTCATCTTTGAAAATTCATATCTTTGTGGATTTACATCTAAAAATTACATACTAGAACTCATGTTAAAGCTCTGAATGTATAATATAACACTATAAAATTGCATATCCTAACTCAACAAATTGCCCTATTTCAAAGAAGTCACAAAATTGTGGCTCAAGTATTCATACTAGGTTTTTATCAAACTAAATTCTCATGTATCTTGGCCATGATCATTCCATGGCACTTTCCTTGGGCTGGTGCTTAGCTCACATACTCCTCTTTATGGAGGTTAGATACTTGCCCTTGCATAACTAAATTTACATACCTTAAATTAGAATAAACTTTAATAATTTAAGCTAAGCACAAGTATACATACAATAAGCCACAGAAAATTAATTTACAAAATAGCCATAACTAATAGCTTCTTTAGAGTCTCCACCTTCATAACTCCTCCTCCAGCATGCTCTTTCCTAATAAGGAACTAGCTCCTATAGTTGGTACATGGGAGAAAGGGGTTAGATTCGGAGGAATCTCAATAGTAAAACATTAAGTGTGTGTTTGGGACAACTTTTCCCCCAACCAAAATGCAGGATTTGAAGCCCCAATTAAGCTTATGTTAGCTTCTAGCTTAAATGTTATGTTTGGTGGAATAAAAAGCTAATTGGGCTTATGAGGAAAAAGTAGCTTTTCCTATAAGCCAAAAAATGGAGCTTATCAAGGTGCAAAAATAGCTTTTTATTGCTAGCTTATCATACTATTCCTGAGGCCACAATTGAAACCATGTAACCAAGATAAAAAAAATAAACTGCAATATTCCAGTAATTTGAAAAGGCAACAAATGACACTTAATTGTGTCAAGTGGGAAAATCAATCCACAAGATTAAGCTAATAAAAATAAATGTATACACTCAAGGCTAAGATAACACTAAGCAATAAAAATGTGCAAATATAGCTATCCAACACTAGTCCGCATAGTTTGTGTAAATGAGTCATTGTTGACGAATTATGCTAGAGTATCTTCAACCCAAATGAGTCATCTTTATGACACAATTAGAAAAGCGCCGGTCATTAACTAATTTGTATGATTTCTAATTTATTTTCATTTTTATTCATTAACAATATTTAAATATGTATTTTAACATTGCCACATTTTCAAGTTAACTTTTTTACTTTTTTATAATTTTGATTTTAATTTTTCTCTTAAAATTATCATAAAAGCAACTTATGCTACCGCTAATCCAAATAAGTCTCAATTTCAGAAAAGCCACTTATACAACCACTAATCCAAATATAAATCACATCACACAATCTGAATTTTACCCAAAAGTCATATTACAAAAAAGTCACTTTTGCAACCACTATTCCAAACATACTCTAACTTATTACATAATGTGTAATGGTAACAAGCTAAGCATGTAAATAGCCAATATAAGAACAACACCTTACAAATGCATACACATGGCCATGGCACAGACTCAAGCAAGCATATTACATGTTCAAAGGCATACATGGCATATAAACATGTAACCAACCAAACACAAACTATATAAGAGTAAGTTTTACTACATTTTGCTTCTTCCCAAGTTACCTCCTTTTGCTTGAACTTTCTTTGGTTTTGCTTCCCCCTTTGCTTGGTAGTATAACACCCCCATTTTTATTCAACAATATGCCTTGCAAATATTTATGGCATTCAATGGAATGAAATGGTGAATATTAATGCATTTGAAGTGACAAGAATACCCTTAGTTGAGGTTACATGAAAATTGGGATAAAACAAGATATGAAGCTAATTTTGGTTCTTCAAAAAGCCCATTATTTAAGCCTAAACTGGAGAATAAAATAGCACTATTTTTGGCCGAATAATAAAGGAGAATTTTGCCCCAAAAGGAAAGGAAAAGGAAAAAGCCATAATTAAATGTAAAAATGTAAGGGCAGAATGGTAATTTGCTAATAAAGTAAAGAGCTAATTATTTTCCCAATTAATTGAGGCCATTTTTTGCCAAATAAAGAAAATAGGGGGAAAATAAATATTTGGAGATAAATATCCATGTTTGGAGCAATTGTGGCCAAGTAAAATAAGTTTGAAAAGTCAAAAAGTAAATATGATGCATTATTTAATTAATTGAAGAAAGAGAATTAGGGAAATTCATGAAGTATTTATTATTTCCCCTTTTCCTTGTGATTTTCGTCCAAATGGGAAATAAGAGGGGAAAAATATTTACTTGGAAGCTAATGATGCCATGTGGAATTATTTCAAGCCAAATAAAAAGATGAAGACATAAAAGAAAATGCACATGGTAAAATAGCATTAAAATATATTAAGTTAAAGGAGGTGTATGAAGCTATTTTAAAACACCATCATCTCTTTCCCTAAGCCTCATTTTCGTCCAAGTGAGGAAAAAATAGAGAGAGGAGAGAGCTTGGAGAAAGAGCAAGAACAAGAAAGTTCAAGAGGAAAAATCAAGGTAAGTAGGTTTGATCTCAAGTGGTTATGCCTCTAAAATTATGAAAACCTCTTATAACCTCTTTTCCCACTTGAAAATCATATGTAGCAAGCAAAAATCTAAGAGAAGAGAGAGAGGAAGGTGACACCTAGAGAGAGAAAGTGAAGAAATCAAGAGGTAATCTCAAGAACTTTGATCCTCTTGGTTAATATGTTGTTATTGTGGTGGTTATTGTTGTTGTTGGCTTGATTTGTGGTTGTTTTTCTTGATTTTGTAAATTTGGGATGATAAAATCCTAAGGGGTTATGCTGTCCAAATTTTCACAAATCATGTTTAAAAAGTTAAATATGAGATTAAGAGTGAAAATGAAGGAGTTTAAAGGGTTAAATCAAGAAAACTCAATTTTTTCCTTTTTATTGTAAAGTTTCAGCTAGTGGCAAAAATGAGGGAAGGATCTGGAATTTCATCAATTTGATGGTTCTATTGTGTTTAGAAGGGAAAATTGTGTAGGGTTCATGTAGATTGTGAAGTATGAAAGGCCTTGAAATGTGAAATGACAAAATTAACCCTAAAACACTAAAATAGGAGCTAGCAAGGGAAAAATTGTCTTTTAGTAGTGAATTTGGCAATTCTAAGGTCAAAAATGGATTCTAAAAGTGAAATTGTGTAGGATTAGCCCATGTCAAAATTTTTGAAAAAGTACAGTTAGACCGGATTCTTAGGGGTATTTTGATCATTTTGCAATTTTAAGCTAAGATAACTAACAAATTAAGTTTGGAAGAGTCTATGAATGCGTAATAACTCATTTCTTTATAAATTTGGAATTTTAAGACCAGACAATTTACTCACACCAAGATGAGGTTAGAGCCACGAAAAGGGATTAAGGTAGTAACTCTATCTTTCATATACTATATGAACTTATATATGCTTTGTGTATGCCATATTCTATAATATATATAATGCACTCTCTAACTAGGGCGGGAAAAATACAAGTACCGTCCGGGGAATAGCCTAAGTACCGCAACAGCCCAAAAGGGATCCAGTTATGAAACACAGTATAAATATGGTACATTGCGCAGTGTGTGGTCGTGAGCCTAGCTAGGCATAGACAAGTAGGGTTCTAATGGTAGTTGGCCCTGAACAAATGTGTACATTCTGATGATTATGAGTTTTACAGTGTTATTATTCTGTTGCATTATATGGTATTTGGCATATTTATTTCTCACATTTTATATGACTAATTGCATGTTACTACTGAGATTCATTTGATTCTTACCCTTTTCAATATTTAAAAACATTCCAACAGAAGCTAGTGGCTAGAAGGGCAAAACGGTAAATACCGGCATTTAAGGGTTCTGGTGCAAACAAAGACCATAGTTGGATTATTGTTAGTTTATTTTGATAGTTTTGGACCGTTTATAAATATTTTTTAAACCCTATAGGGATTGCTTGTATTGTAAACAAGTACTTCTTATCAATATATTTGTGCTATTTCTGTATACATGTGGAACTATGCCTTTATCAGTTAAGAAATATCGAAATGTTAAGGGTTTTGACACATAGTAGTTGCCAAATCCTATAATTTTAAAATTCATATAGAGATGGGTCATTGCTCATTCTAATTTTATTAAAATAATTAAAACTATGTTATTCTTGACCCTCTCATAACCTTATCCCAACACTCTTAAACCCATTACTAATTACTATTTCATAAAAATGTGTCATTTTCGAAATTAAGCCAATATCTACCTCCAATCTTTCAAGCAAGTTTGAAAAATCATAACTTAAGTTAGAGAACTCCAAATGAGGTGATTCAATTTTCTACTTTAGGCTTTTTCAATCCTCTACAAAGGAAAAATAACATCCAACATAAAATCATGCACATGATTTCCCAATTCCATCGTGCTTACTAACTGTTCCTTTGGTGAAACGGGATATTCCAATTTTACTAACCAAACTTTCAAAATTTATAACTTATAATATACACATCCAATTTCTATGTTCTAGTACTTAATTTAAAGCTCTGTAAGTCTATTTTAAAGGAAAAATAACAATGACATATTATGAACACAACCTTGCATAATTACTCATTTCTTAAAATCTGGAAAACACAATTTTCCCAATTTTTTGTCCAAACTTGCAAAAATCATCGCTTTCATTCTAGCAATCCAATTAATGTGTTCTAGCACTCATTTAAAGCTTAGGATGTGCACTATCTCCTTACCAAACTTCAAAGATAGAGGACACTGTTTGCTCTGTTTAAACCTCACTCAAAACTGACTACCCCTCTGACTCTCCAAAATTGACACACTGCCATATAACCTCAAAAACACCACATATCTCTTCCTAATATGAGTTCTTAATTTTATCTTCCAAAACACATGTTTGACTCTTTAAACCTCAAAGAAACGAAACTAAAATCACCAAAAAAACACAAGCTTTAGCTTCAAACTTTACATGCATGTTTACTCTGTTTTTCGGAAAAGAAAGTTAAGAAGGAAAAGAGGACATGCAAGCTCAAATTCATGGTTAAAACCTTTAGAATTTTGACACCAACAAACCTAGCATGCATGTTCTGTTTTGGGGACTAAATTATACAACCAAAAATCTCAAAATCAAACCTCAAAACTAACATGCAATGAATCATTCTTACCTTCCATGATGACAAAAACTTATTTCCCAAAGATAACCAATTTCAAAAACCATTTTGACCTCAAGAAAATCACCAATAAAAAAAATGAACTTGAAAAAGGGTGTAGTAGACTTACCTAGGCAAGATTATATGGTTGAATTTAGCTTTTCCGGTCACCTTCTTCCTCTTCTCTAACCACTCTCTCCTTTGCTCTCTCTCTCGGTCTCTTTTCCTTGCTTTCTTTTCTATTTTCATATGCTAATAAGGTGAGAGGGAGTGGCTGAAGGAGTTTTATTGTATTGAATATGTTTGTGTGTTCACGCTATAAGCGGTGTGTCTGTGTGTGTGTGTTTCTCTATGGGTGTGTGTGTTTCATCTCCTTATATGTAGCTTATGCCTCAAGCCTTAATTATCCTAATTTTTCTAAACTAAAATCACTTAAATCTAATTCCAATATTCTTGATCACTAGTAGCACGTGTGGGTTCCATAATTTGGCTTAATCTTTAGCCCAATTTCGATTTTTGGGTCCTTGTAATAAAATTATTAATTTCCCCTTTCTTTATTAGTACTGACTCACAATATAAATTTCATAAATTAATCCTTAACACTTTATAAGGATTTTTTCCCTCAATTTTCAATGCCCATAAATAATTTGAATAATTATCTGAAGCATTTTTCTCATGATATGTTCAAGACATTTAGCTTAACTGGGCTTAATAATCTACTTAAATTAGACTTATTTTTCAACTTCTAGGCCCAAAATTTGGGATGCTACATGAGATCCATTAGCCTAACATACTTAACAAAAGAAGCAAAGGTTTCAACCTCTAAACCTAAGTCTAATAAAGAAAGAAAACAAACTAGTTAGCCAAGTAAATTTTCTGCTAAAAGGAAAGGGCGATTTGCCATAAGTTGGCACATGTAACGAAATGCATTGGTATTCCTTACATTTCTAATACTACTTATGTAATGCCCCAAAATGTGATTAAGGGCTAATGCCTTCAAAAGTGAATGTAATTATTGATGAATAAACACTTTTGGAGGATGGGATGTGAATTTTGATATAAATTTGTTTTGATGAGTGCTTAAACCTTGTATTTAAGCTTAAGTGTGTGAGAAAGCTTAGAATGAACCCTAACGGTAGGGGAGGGCGCATAATGGAGGAAATGAATAATAAGATGAGTTTAGTGGTGATTCAAGTAAGATTGACATAATCAGGGACAAAATGGGAAAAAGAAAAGGTACCGACCAATTAGTCAGTTAATAAAAGGGAAACCCATTAGTAACTTCAAGATTAATGGTTTTGATTACTTGTCAAGAGATCAAGAGGCTGAAATCACATGTTTGTGTGTTCATGTGTGCCCATGAAAAGGGAAACAAGATTTTGACACTTGGCACTATGTGGAGCATTGGATCAAAGTCAAAGTTTCAACATCTCCTTTCCCTCTTCCATCTTCAAAGTTGGCCAAGGCTAAGGAGGAGAGAGGAAAACCTGATTTCTCATCTTCAACTCCATCTCATCTTTTCTCTCTCACCCATTCTCCATTTTCGTCCAAAGCAAATAGGAAAGAGAAAGAAGAAAGCTCAAGGTTAGTGTTCTATTCGACCTTGAATGGTGAAATCATCTTCTTTAATCTTGTGCATGGTGATGAGAGCTTCATCTCTATGGTGTTACATTTTTGAAAGAAGGTGTTTGAGTTCTTGAAGAAATTTGGAAGCTGAAGAATTCAAGAAACTAGCTTGAGGAAGAGGAAGAGGTGAGCAAAAGCTCTACTCTGACATATTGAGTGTGGTCATTGGTTGAGTTTTGGAATTTGTGGATTTTTCCTTGATTTTAGTATAATTGTGAAATGGATAAATTGGATGGTGTATTGTGGTGGAATTGGTGTCATTGTGTTATTGGAATTGGTTTGAAACTTTGAATGGAAAGGAATTGCAATGTTGGGTTATGTGTTGTGACATTATGTTGACATGTTGTGATTATCATGGAACATGCCAATGTGAGTTGAATTAGGTTGATTTGGTGTTTCCATTGGATTCTTTGTGACAATTTGTGTGGGGAGAGTGTTTGTTGTGAAATTGGAACCATTTGGAACAATTGTGCAAAAGTTGGAAATTCTGTCTATTAAAACTCTGTATAGCGCAGCCAGATTGTATAGACGTTTTTAATGGGCAATTGGTGTCTATAAATTCTGAAAATTTCCAATCTTAAAGTTCACATGCCAAGCTTCAAAATGGACATATAATTCATATCATTTCGTTTTTTAAGCTGGAAGTTATGATTTTCCAAAGTTTGGGATTAAAATTGGAATATGTTTTGGAGCATGGTTGGATTTTGTGCAATTCTATATTTTTGTGGTTATGAACAGCATTGATCCATATTTTTCCAGTAAAGAGAACTTAAGTAGCTTTCCATTGGCTTTGGGATCACTCCATTTTGATTTTTCTATAATTAGTTAGAATTTTTCAAAGTTTCCATTGCTGCAGCCAAAAACTCTCTATGCTATTTTTGGCCGCAACTAGAAAATCTTGGCTGCAACCAAAACTCTGTGCTGTTTTTGCTGCAGCCAGAGATTTCTTGGCTACAACCAACCCCTGTTTTAAGCACTTTGTGATTTTGAAAGTAGTTTCCAACTTAGCACTTCCCAACCCTTTAAGCATGTGTCTTGGCTTCTAGTAGCCACCTAAAGAGTTCAAATGATAACCAATTTTTAGTGTTAGAAAAGTGGGAATTCAAAATAGAGATTCATCTGTCGTCCTTGATTTTTGTTTATAGGGTTCGATATTTGCCCTGTACGTGAGCCACCTGTGCGAGAGCATACCCCCAAAGAACAAAGTAGTGACTCCTTATCTTATACTATATGCAATGCATTGTATGTTTGTAATGTCATTGAATTGTGTATATTCCTTTGAGTTGCATCACCATACCAATAGTCCTCCAGTAGCTAACAATGGTTCGGGTAAGGGCTGTGTGCATCCCCGGCGGTGAAAGAGGATGAGGGTGGAGTGTGACAATGAATTCGTTGTAGATGCAAAAGCCGAAAGGCTATATGAAAGCCATAGGGCTATGTGGAAGCCGAAAGGCAATTTGTGAGCTGTAAGGCTATGTGCATTACAACATGCGCATGTCAGCATGAGCCATCATAGGGAGTGACATTGGCCATCTCTACTCCGGCTATTGATATACCATTGTTAATATGAATGTCATGAAGGCAATATGTATATATGACAACTTGTATATGCTATGTTCGTGCTGCTTGCTGCTTGATGATTTATTTGCATGCTATGTGATTATATATTATATAAGTGATTTGTTACTACTAGGATTCTCTTGAATCTTATTCTTTCCATTAACTAACCTTAAGACAGGGCAAGTGGCTCCAAGGGGAAGCAGACAACCAAGAGCAGCTAGGACTCTTTAGGGATGTTGAAATTTTGGTTGTTGGTTATCGAATTTTGGTTGGGATTACTGTAAATATTATGGATGTAAATGTTTAAGTAGTTTATGTAATCCCCTGAATGAGTAACTATAAATAGGCGAATGCGCCTTGTAAACACTTAGTTAATATATGAAACCCAGGGATTGCCTGGATTTTTGTTGTACACTCTGATATGTATAAATGTGATTTAACTACACAAGGTAGTTATATTCAAAATTAGGATATGAGACCAGATTAATTGGATTGTGAAAGGAATTTGCGGAAACCCTATCATGTAAATGGGATTTAAAATGAGTTTTTGATTATCCGTTGGTCTCCAATTCATTTAACTACGCATTTTCGAATCATAATTACTTATTGGTAGGGGGTTAGAACTTATGTAGCCAAAGTTAATCCTTTTATGGATTATATACTTAGGAGAGACAAACCATGCAAGAAAAGATTGTGAGAACTTTGTAGATTTTATTAGTTGCAATCAAGAAGTGTGTGACTTCGTGAAGGAAGCAACGTAAAAGTGCAAGCCAAGGGCATTGGAGCATGCATGTGAACTCTACATGGCAAACCACTCTAGTATTGAACATGCTACTATGTGTTCCTTACAACCGCTAAAGAATTATGTGTGTTATATCTTTAGTTGAGTCAATTGTCAATGGAACTAAATATTTCAAATATGGTTTTGCCTTAGATGGTTCATTCATCTTGAAAATAACAATTCCACTACTTGCCACACTATTTTTCTTGTATCACATTAGAATTAGACACATTCTTTGAGAGAGAATGATTGAACTAGCAAAAGAGGATTTGTAAGATGATGAGCTCAAAGGGAAGATGTCCTAATGAAAGCATAGTCTAGCTGGCAAGATTACGAGTAACCGTTTTGAAAAGGAAAGCAAGACAAATATCCTTTGCAATTAGAATATTAGGATGTTTTCCAAACCAAATGAGTAGGACGGAAAAACATGGAGCTTGGTATTGCCTTTATCAATAATTTCTTGATTATGACTATGTTTGTGTAATCTTGTACTAATCAAAGGCGGAGAAATAGTTCATACAATGCCTTAAACTAGTTGAGAATTAGTTACAATCAATGTTTTGAGATTTAACAAAGGCTAAAAATACCTTCATAATTAGTTCAAGGCACTGTGTAAGCAAGAAAGGGATTGTTAAACAATTAACAGTACCTAGCACTCTAAACAAGGTTGCTAAAAGAAGAAATAGACATCTCCTAGACATGGTTAAGTAAATGATAGTGTAATAGAAAATGAAAATCTTGTCTCGAGATAAAATTTGACAACTGTTGTCTTCATACTTAATCAAGTGCCCTCTCAATCAATTACAAATGATTGAGTGCATTAAGAGTTGTAGATATGCAGCAAACCAAACCTAAGTATCTTAAGGCTATGAGGGTCAGCAACTTGGATCAAGTCATAAGCTTTTCTTATGTACAACCACATCACAATGCCCTTTAACCTGAGGTCATCATGGATTCCTATATGAGCGTTGCTAAGCTTTGAATTAGTCAAAAGTCACTTTTGACCCGGTTATGATAAAGGCTACGATTGGGCTTGGTGGTCTTTCATGCAGAGGAATATGAATGATCAACATGGAATTTGTCCCTCACATTAATAGAGAGATATTACTAGGCCCCTCGATGAATGAGTCTGAGAAATGTATGGTCATACTACGATGGAAAGGAGATTCCATTTCTATTGTCAGACTACTCAGGAATCGAGAAAGTAATGGTTAGGAACAAGAGGATGACATTATCCATGCCTCATCCTTCCGATATATCATGTGACAAAAGAGACGTGACATGGTTGTATGACAGGTTGCATCGGATTAACGATCCTCATATGAATTGGGTAGTCGTAATGTCTTGCTAAAGGCCGCTTTCGACTTGTGGGTTAGTACAGTTAATGGCCCACTGCCAACTTCCTATGGGCCTAGAGGGTTGCATACAAGAATGACCCAACACGAGATAATGTTTAATTTAAGGTGGATGAATTTTATATTTATATATATATATATATATAATATAATATTTGTTAATAATATTATATATATATATATATATATATTTTTTCAAAATACATATTATATATATATATGTGTGTGTGTGTATATATATTATATGATATTATTATATTGTGTTAGTTTTAAATTTAATTTTATTAAGCTAAATTAGATTTAAGAACTAACATGATAGAGATATAGTATCTCAGATTTAATTTATGAAGATAAATTAAATCTAATGGCTCTTTATTTGGATTAAATAAATAGGATAAATTAAAACTGTTGAATAGATTTAATTTAAACTGAATTTATTTAATTAGCTCATCAAGATATAATTAATTGTTAATTAATTTTGAAATTAATAAAAATTAATTTTGAAATTCGAATATAACCCTAATAGGTTATAAACATGATAAAGCAGATATACTCATACACGGATGAGAATTTAGAGCCGCAAGGGAAACTCTAGGAGATATTGGAGGCGCTAGCACGCAGAAACTGACAGCACTTCCCAAACTTAACCAATATGTCTCCAATGATCCTAAAACTCTTACACAAGGCTATTCCCACACAATTTCACACAACAAACACATTGGAAACCTCAAAACAACATAAATCCTATCACAATAACATTTTCCCCTATGGTCAAACTTATCACACCCATTACCCAAATTACACCAATTTCCTTTCCGATGATCACAAACAATCCTAAAGACCATTTTATACATTCATACACCATTTTAACCACCATACTCTGTCATTCCACAATCTTACCAAATTAGGGCAAAAACTACAAATCACAAAACTCAACCATAAATCACAAATAATAGATCAAAAGGGAGCAAACACTTACCTCTTCCTCTTTCCCGAGCCACTTCCTTGATTCTTCATCTTCGAAGATTCCTCAAGCTCTCAAACCACCTTCTTTCCCAAATCTAAAACCATAGCAATGAAGCTCTCATTACTATGAACAACTTTAAAGAAGGGTATTTGAGCTAAAGATGACCTTAAGCTAACCAAATCTTACCTTTCCATTTCTCTTTCCTCCCAAGCTTCAACATCCATGGAGGAAGAAGAGAGAGAGAGAGAGATGAAGGAGACAGATTTTTGGCCGCCAACAAACACACAAACCAATTTGAGGGAAGAGAGGGAGAGGAATGGATTGAAATCTTGACCCAAATCTAAGGGTCCACAATTTGCCAAGTGTCACCATCTTGACCAACCTTCCATGAGCTCACATACACACATATACATGGGAATCCACCCCTTTGATCTCTACACAAATCAATCCTAACCATTGATCTTGAAGTTACCAATGAGTTTCCTTTTCGGCAATCGATCAATTGGTCGGTATCTTTACCGTTTTGCCCCTGATTATGGCAATTCCCTTGGAATCACCGTCAACCAAATTTTCATATTTCTTAACCCAATTTGGGATCCTATTAAACCAGGGTTTAGCAGTCCACTAATTTCAGGCTTATTCTCTAAGCTCAAGTCTTAAAATTCAGGGTATTACATTTCTCCCCCCGTTTAAATAAATTTCGTCCTCGAAATTTGTTATACCACTTAAATCATAACCTCGGATGCCTCTTCACGATGGCTTCTATTTCACAAATCATTTCACATTGGGACGGTCCCTTCTAGACCACCCACACAATCCATACGCAGTAGGTCTGACTCTCACAAGAATCAAAACAGACCAATGCGTCAAGGCTCAATGTCTTTCGTCTGATAATCTTACTGATCTTAGTACTTGGAGACACTCTTACATGCACGTGATCTCCGTTTCAAACTTCAGAGGTTTCCACCTCATTCGATCACAATTCAAGTAAACTGAACTCATTCAACCTAACTGTGATCCTCCACAATCACAATCATCAAATCATATACGGACTAATGTGTCGTGCTCGATTTCTTTCCAACCACACAACATTCAGAATTCTCTTTATCACCGTATAATTTTGCTAGCACCTCACCCAGGTTATAGCGCTACATATTTGGCACAAACACAGATGCAACACCGTTGCTATAAAATCGCAATCTGCTCATTACACGATTGTCTCACAAACTCACTTGCATACAACTGCCTCTACATATGATTGCCACAAAACCATCAACACATAACCACAAGTGCCGGAGGCTCTAAATCATAAGCCATAACATCTCAACAATTGAGCGGTATAGCCCACCACTCTATTCTCATCAATCTAGTTACCCCTTCCAAAAGTAACTCAAACACCACAATTTCATCCACATAACAACAGCCTCTGCCATATCTACTTTCACAATATTACCCTCACCCGCACACTAACCAGTGACTCCACTAGTGGTAACCGGGCTTTTGGGCACTACACATAATTCACAGCAAATTTCATATTAATGCGTGACTCACAAGTCACAAACGACAGTTCCAAAGCTGTATTCAGCTACCACAATGATGCATGACCCATAATCATAAGACAACAGCACTCACGGCTGTATACACAATGATGTGTGACTAGCATCAGAAGATCTACAATCACACTCCACCCTTATCCCCTTTTACCGCCGGGAAGACACACAGTCTTTACCAGAACCGTTGATAGCGACTTAAGGACTATTGGCGTGGCAGTGTATCCACATTACCAGAATACCTTGGCTTCCACCACTGGCACAAATACCTCGGCCTTCGTCGTACTCACATAACTTCACAACAACCCACATTGCATACTCTAATTTTACGCACCGCCTTTCGGCCTTGGGTTAACACCGATGCAACCAACTTGGTGGCTAGCCATGCTGGCCATGCCAGGGTAAGTGCCCTCACAAACGAGAACCCCTGATCATGTAGTCAAATTTGCCATCAGATGAACTAGCTCTGCTCTATAGCCACAACACACCTTAATCCCAACTTGTTCACAAATGTCACTCCCACCCCGCCGGCAGCCTCAATCGGCAACCCTACCGGACGGGCTCCCTCAGCAACCTCGATCGAAAACCCTACCAATGGCAACGGAACTCCCCACAAGGAAGAATGGGCGGACTCATAATACACAATCACATCAAGCTAAAACCGAGTAAACTCTTCATCGATGCTTGTCACATCACAAATCACACTTACTACAAGTTTGAGCTTCTGCTCAGTGCGGTTCTCAACACATCATATTCACCACACTTCCGCTGCACACTCTGAGGTCTTTCTCCTCATCTGTGCTTCCACAATATCAAGGTGATTTAGTAGGAGTCCCATAGGAATCTCCCACTACACCTGTCCACACTCACAATCTATGCCAAATCTTAGCCTGATTCAAGTAGAATCATTCAGAGCTATAATCAACACATCACTAAGAACATAGGCTCTCATATCTTTATTCTACGATTCAATGTCATGGCAACTGCTCTCTACAGTTCATTATCACGGTGGTTGCACACTAGGGTTTATCGTCACAGCGGCTTTCACAAAGTTCACAAAATCACATAGTCAATCCCCCGTAACCTACCGTCCTAGTGGAACGGTCCTCTGCCATGGTAACCCCCCATAGGGCTGCAGGTGAAAGACACACAAATAGCCTTTCGGCTCATTAAGACACATCCCCCGTATTCCATAGCCCCGAAGGCACTGTCCTCCCACCGAAACACTAATGGGCTGCAGGTGAAGATTTCATAAAGAGCCTCTCCGATCAGATATCACAGTAGGTAGCCCTCTCCGATCAAAACTCCTCATAGGTAGTACTCTTCGATCCGAATCCTCCGTAGATAACTTTCACCCTGTACTAGATTCACCACCTACAACCTCAGGATACCTTATATACATTTCAATTCATTTCTAGTACCATACCCTGGTACCACATACCATTCACATCAAATCCAATTCTTAAGAATCAGCTCAACTATTGAGTCTGATCCTTGGATCATAACTCAACTCTCAAAGTCTCAGCCTTAGTTGAACCGGGAAATGACTTCCCTCAATTCTATGGAGTATCATCAACTCCAGCTCAAATTCATCATTTCTACGGAGCATCTTTAACTCCTACACAAATTCAGATATCTCTGCCAACCTAAGGCACACTGGTCCCCTAGGTTTTAAGGCTTTACACACACAAGCTTAGTATGACATCACTACATGTAACATCATACTTGTAACCCCTTGACTTTAAACATGTAATTATAATTCGATAACACATATTTAAATCGGATTAGAGACCATTGGATGCTTTAACCTCGTTTTAAACTTTCTGTCTCACAGTAAAATTTTTACAAAACTTTCAAAACTCTTTTTTTCCCATCCAGGTCTCAATTTCAATATTCAAATATAATTACCTGTGCAGTTAATATACATTCAATCATATCAGAGTGTATAACCGCATCCCCGGCAACTCCCGGGTTCTATGTATAAAAACCTGAAAGTTTATAAGTAAACACTAGGGGATTACACAACCAAAATCGAATGTAGTATTCCTGATTCAGAATATACAGTAATCCCGAGTTCAAAATACATAACCAACGTTTCCAATTCAACTATATACCCCCAAGGGTCCTAATTGCTCCGGGTTGGCCGCTTCTCCTTTGAGCCATACGCCCTGTCTGAAATGTTAGTCATAGGAAAGAATGAGATTCGAGAGAATCTCAGTAGTAACAAAGCACTCACACAATGCATAAACACAAAGCATGTACATAAATCACAAACAGCAACAGCAGCAGCAATTCACAGATACATGGTTTTCACCACAAACGACAGCACTCACGAATGTATACACAATACGACAGCTCTTGCTGTAATCAACATCACGACAGCTTATGCTGTAATCAGTAATCAACATCACAACAGCTTACGCAGTAATCACGATAACGACAGCTTACGCTGTAAACGACAGCTTGCGCTGTAAACAACAGCTATCACCAGCTGTAACCGCAGAAGCATCAGAAATCATCATAAAACAGTGATACAACATACGTACAATGCATTACACAAAGTATAAGAGAGAGAGAGTCACTACCTTGTCCTTTCCTGACGTCCTTCGGCGCAGTTGGCTCCCGAGGGCGGCAAATATCGAATTCTACAATTCCAAATACAACATTTAGACATTTCCATAGTGTTACTTGGGGTTATATGAGTCTATAATGAAAATTTACAAAACTACCCCCGGGGACCCGGCCCGAGCCCGCCATACCCAGTCCGATTGCACTTTTCTCGAAATTCTAATCTGGCTATCCTAACATATTTCCGCCCAAGGAATCCATTTCCGTACTCGGAATTATCAAATTCAATGTTAAATTACAAATTTACCCTTGGCAGCCCCACTTTAAGGGTTTTAAGGGCGTTTTCGTAATTATGCTTTTTCGGCCTTTTCCGAAAAAGTGACCAACTGTAACCCCACCTAATTTTCGCCCCTGAACTTATTGGAACCATCAAATCATTGAAAATCCAACTCTAAGACCCATTTCTAGAGCTGGCCAAAATTTATGAGTTCTCCAGGGAAAATCGGGGTTTTACGATTTCGGCTCCGTAAACGCGTTCCTTTCTACTCCTAACCACTTTATTAACCATTACATTAGGTTAAAACTAAGATTAAGACCCAATTTGGGCAGCATAACCCCTAGGCCATATCATTTCCAAACTTTAAAACCAATGGCAATCCGGTGAAATTTCACCGATTAAATTGCCCACAGCAGCCAGAATAAGCAATATACGAAAGTTTGGAAGTTACCTCAAGCTCCCACTAGCTTTTCCCAAATTTGGCTGAACCCTAGCCTCTTTGAACCAGAAATTATTTGCTAAACCTTAAAGAATAAAGAGGAGTAGCTTAGAGTCGGAGTTATACGCGTTAGGAGCTAAATCCCCGGAGAAATCGGCTTACCTTGTGAGATTTCTTCCCTTTCTCTCTCTAAACTCTCACACCTTCTCTCTCTTGTTTCAGGTCTGGAACCGCACGAACATGTCTGGAGAAGGAAGGCCGATGTTATTTAATATCATATATTATATGATATTTAATTAATGATTAATTTCCAACAATTTCGGATTTTTCAGAAATTCTGGCAGATTTCTGCCCAAACTTTGAAAAATCATAACTAATTCTAGAAAAATTGAATTGGAGTGATTCCAAAGCCTATGGAACCCTTATTGAGTGTAGTTTTAAGGAAAAATATATAATTTTTCTGCATGGAATCACAAAATTCCCAGAATTTCAATCTTTACATGTTGTTCCAGAAAATACTTAATTTCGCTGGGCAAACTTCAAAAATCCATAACTCTTAGCTCAAGAATCAAAATGATACAAATTATATGTCCATTTTGAAGCTTGACATGTGAAATTTAAGACTGGAAAATTTCAGAATTTTTAGACACCATTTGCCTATTTAAAACGTCCATACAAATTGGCTGCCCTGTACAGAGTTTCAACTTTTGCACAATTGTTCCCAATGGTTCCAATTTCACAATAAACACTCTCCCCACATGAATTTTCACAAGGAAGCCATTGGAATCATTAAAATATCCAAATTCCCATCACATATTCTCTAAAAGTGTTATTTCAACAATAATTACATCCACTTTTAAAGTCATTAGCCCTTAATCACTTTTTGGGATATTACAATACCACCTAGGGTTTTTCACCCAACATCTAAGTAGGTGTCGTGATCAACCTAGAACCTCAATATCACATACCTCGGAAACCATTTTCCTCGGTTTTCAAATCAGATGATGAGTCTGATTACCTCCACCTCTGGGCCTACTCCTCAAATTCTCAAGCAAATCATACTGACTCACCACATCCACAACACAAATAATGTATACACACATTCCCTTAAACTCATATATCCACAAACAATAGGGACCTTAATGTGTATACCACAACAAATAAAGTCATCTCCTATGACTTAAGGCACAACTACTGCCACCATCCTAGCAAATCCTATCTTTACCAGGAACTGCAGCTTTGATACCAAAAATGTAACCTCCTAGCTATAATTAATATTCAGATTACGCAATTAAAGTGAAATAGAGACCAATAACATTCATATAACATTTACAAACCCATCTACCAGACGGGATTTTCACAAATACCTTTCAAAATCATGTATAACCTGGTCTCACATTCACATTCTGAATACAATTACTACACGAAGATAAATCACATTTAAACATATCAAAGTACACAATGTAATAATCCTGACAATCTCAGGTTTCATATATTAATCAAAGCCTTATATGACACAATCATCTATACAAGCCCTCATACGGGGATTACACATGTCTATCTCAAATACACACTTAAATACTTATCCAAATATACAAATACACATCCCAACTATTATAACAACCAACTACCAAACTCTCTTCCCGAAGGAAATCCTCGCCGCTCTTGGCTGCTTACTCCATCCTCGATCCACTACCCTATCTGAAAGGTTAGTAGGAAAGGGTGAGATTCGAGAGAATCTTAGCAGTAGGACAACAATATCAATATGCATGTACGATAAATGATTAATGCATGACATGCTTGCATCACATAACTCATGCTAATCACAATGACAAATTTGTAAGCTCAATACTTCTAACAATATACTGATGGCCATAGCATAAATTGAAACATAGCTTCAAATCACACATAATCATGCAAAGCTAAGACATGCACCAACACACTAACACATATATCAAATACATGCAGGAGAGATATGTTCCCTACACTCTTTCCACATAAGCTCCAACTCTAGCTGCTCACGATCAGAGCGATCATCAAACCCTATAACCAAAA
This sequence comes from Inga laurina, assembly GCA_963855925.1. NCBI lineage: Eukaryota > Viridiplantae > Streptophyta > Magnoliopsida > Fabales > Fabaceae > Inga > Inga laurina. Next base: position 13,273,988 of record OY979710.1, read on the forward strand.
TCAAGTACATAGGGTTAATCCCTTTTCTAATTCCTTAACTTTCACATACTTAAGTTGGCTATCATTCACAACCTTTAGGTGGCCACTCAAAGCTTAAACTCAAGCCTAAAGGGTTGGCAAATACTTGACAAAAGACCATCTTTTGAATCCTCAAAATCCCCTTTTTAACTGTACCACTCGAGTGAAGATGACCTCACTCGAGTGATAAATGCTTTTCACTCGAGTGATACCTCCTCAAGCACCCGAGTCCTACCGAGTGAAACTTGTTAGAACCGGCTGACACCCAAGAGGGGGGGTGAATTGGGTGTAAGATAAAAACTTAAGAACTTTGAGATTCTTTTCGCATTTTAGAGGAAGCAATAAATATGAAAGTAATGAATCATAAATCACAGTTAGATATTTAAATGATATATGCTGGAAGTATAAGAGCTTAGGGAAGAGAATATGCAAACTGTGATTTATCCTGGTTCGGCCCAATCCACGATGACCTACGTCCAGTCCCCAGGCTCCTCCTGAGATTTTCAATCCACTATCTTCCTCAAGTTTAACTGGGTACTTGAGAACCACTACACTCTCACAAGTTTGATCCGGGCACTTGTGAAGCCTTTACAATTCTCGTACTGAGATTACTCCCCCTTACGCACCGTAAGATTACAACCAAGTTGCTCCCCCTTACACACCGTAAGGATACAACTTTGATGATGAAAGATTACAGTCAATCTTCTCTCTCTGAAGTGAATAGATGAATACTGAAGCACAATGAAAACAATCTCTCTCTCAAATATACATGATATAGAAAATGGATAAGAACAGAGAGTAGTTGGGATGATTCATGATTTTCGCATGTTTCTCGTTGGTGTTCTCATTGAGTGTTCTGAACTCTAAATGCTCTTCTATTTATAGCTGATGAGGATTGATGACCGTTTGAGCATTTCAACATGTCCGTTAGAGTGACGCAGCTTTGTTTGACCGTTCTTCGATTTTGAAAACTAGCCGTTGAAACGTTGGCCGCTCCGCTCCGTAAACTCAACTTTTATCTCTTCTCATCATCTCTTCATTGTTTTACTGGAAAAAATGCATTAAACACTAATACAATGAAGTGTTAGAGTGTTTAGAAGCAATAAGAATGAGTTATATGATCATTCCATTGATTTCCAGAATTTTCGGGACGTTGCTCTGTTTTTCTGGGAAGCATTACTCGAGTACGTACTCGAGTAAACATCAAGTTTCTTCACAGGTTACTCGGGTACCACCTCGAGTAAATGTACTTTTTGAACTTGACTTACCCGGGTAGTGACTTGAAGTTTTCGTTCAAAAACTCTTCATGAACAGTGATTTACTCCAGTAGTGACTTGAAGTTTTCGTTCAAAAACTCTTCATGAACAGTGCGTTACTCCAGTACCGACTTGAAGTTTTCGTCTAAAAAACTTGCTAGCACAGTGCTTTACTCGAGTACATACTCGAGTAAATTGTTGCAGTGGTACAAAACGCCGAGAGCAATATTTTTGAGAAACAGAGTTACTCGAGTAGCTCCTCGAGTATCTTTGTCAACCGGATGGCAACTGGAAGTTTTCCACATGGTTACTCGAGTAGCTACTCGAGTAATGTTGCAGGCCGAGAGCAACTGGAAATTTTCTATCTGATTACTCGAGTACCTACTCGAGTAAAGTCTTTTGATATCAACCAGTTACTCGAGTAGTGCCTTCAAGTGAATTCTTGATTTTGACTCAAAACATGGCAAATTATATATCATTGGAAAGCCCTCATTATCTACATTCCAATGCAACAAGAATCAACTCCAAACTCGTTGTGTACAGAAAGTTATGATCCAAAGAGTATCCACTGTTCTTAGACAATCCTGAAATCACGAGCAGCAACTTCCAGAAGTCATAGCTCTTAGGATATAGCTTCAAATGTGACAAATTATATATCCATGGAAAGCTCTTTGAGTCTACTTTCATATGACACTGGTTTCGTCTCAATCCGATATGTATTTTGAGAGTTATGTCCAAAATACCAAAGCAATCCTGGAATATGACGGTGATTCATGCGTCAACTTCAACAGATCATATATCCCTCATCTGAACTCCTTTGAATGTGATCTTGGTGTCAAAAGTTCGTGTTGGAAGTCTAGTTTCATATGTCACCGGTTTCAGTTCGATCCGACATGTGGTTGGAGAGATATCATCAAAATACCGAACCTATGTTCTGACGCGCGAAAACAGAGTATCATTTACTTCAAGTTCCGCCTCGGGTAATCTTCAAGTAACCCGGCAGATTACTCGAGTAAGGCCTCGAGTAAACACGTCCAAAATCAGAAAATGACATATTACTCGAGTGATTACTCGGGTAATCATCCCCAAAGGTACCATAGCTTCCGTATACATCATTTTAGCTTCGTATTGACTCATTCCAACATCCGTATGATCATAGAAACCTCCGGTATCACTTCTAGGAGCTTGAATCTTAATATTCTCATGTGATCTTGCAAGTTCTTCTTTCTTTCTTCTTGTTTTTCCTCTTGATGATCATTCTTCATAACCCAACTTCAATCTTCTTGATGAATATCTTCAATCTTCATCTTTCTTTCTTCTTTCTTCAATTCCTTGCCTCTTGATTTTCTTCTTGATGATTATTCTCCATTTATGAGGCATTATAATATCATCCCACAATAGGGTTTATGACTCATCTACAAAATATGCAACATTAAATATAGTAGTCAGTCAATGTGGAAGGTAAGTATATTATACAAACTTTTTGCTCATATTTAACATCTATATTTGACATCATCAAAACTATTCATATCTAACAAAACTCCAAAAGTGCTTACTCGAGAGCACAAAAATCCCAGGGTCAAAAGTGCACTCGAGCACAAAGACCCTCACTCGAGTGGTAGCTCAACACTTGCGAGTACTAGCTCACACTCTTGACAAACCAGCTGTGAGTGACAACCTGAGAGCAACCTCTTAGCACACAACACATATTCACTCGAGTGAGCCAATGTGCACTCGAGTGAAATCCATTTCACTCGCAGGTGAGGAAGTGCACTCTTGCTTCTTCTATGAACAAGTACAAGCAAAACCGAAGGGGAAAGGGAAAACATCACGCTGCACTCGAATGAGGACCAATCACACTTGAGTGATGCAATCAGAACCCAGAAAATGTAGAAACTGACAGCACTTCCCAAACTTAACCAATATGTCTCCAATGATCCTAAAACTTTTACACAAGGCTATTTCCACACAATTTCACACAACAAACACATTGGAAACCTCAAAACAACCAAAATCCTATCACAATAACATTTTCCCCCTATGGTCACACTTATCACACACATTACCCAAATTACACCAATTTCCTTTCCAATGATGACAAACAATCCCAAAGACCATTTTACACATTCATACACCATTTTAACCATCATACTCCATCATTCCACAATCTTACCAAATTAGGGCAAAAACTACAAATCACAAAACTCAACCATAAATCACAAATAATAGATCAAAAGGGAGTAAACACTCACCTCTTCCTCTTTCCCATGCCACTTCCTTGATTCTTCATCTTCGAAGATTCCTCAAGCTCTCAAACCACCTTCTTTCCCAAATCTAAAACCATAGCAATGAAGCTCTCATTATTATGAACAACTTTAAAGAAGGGTATTTGAGCTAAAGATGACCTTAAGCTAACCAAATCTTACCTTTTCCATTTCTCTTTCCTCCCAAGCTTCAACATCCATGGAGGAAGAAGAGAGAGAAAGAGAGAAAGAGATGAAGGAGACACAGATTTTTGGCCCCCAACACACACACAAACCGATTTGAGGGAAGAGAGGAGAGAGGAATAGGTTGAAATCTTGACCCAAATCTAAGGGTCCACAATTTGCCAAGTGTCACCATCTTGACCAACCTCTCATGAGCTCACATACACACATATACATGGGATTCCACCCCTTTGATCTCTACACAAATCAATCCTAACCATTGATCTTGAAGTTACTAATGAGTTTTCTCTTTGGCAACCGATCAATTGGTTGGTATATTTACCGTTTTGCCCCTGATTATGGCAATTCCATTGGAATCACCATCAACCTCATTTTCATATTTCTTAATCCAATTTGGGATCCTGCTAAACCAGGGTTTAGCAGTCCACTAATCTCAGGCTTATTCTCTAAGCTCAAGTCTCAAAATTCGGAGTATTACAACAAGAATGATGTATACTAATTTTGAAGATCATTGTAGAATTTGTATCTTCTTTACCTTTTTTTGTACTCCACTTGATCACTTGACCTGAAATGCGGTTTATTGCCATATTCATAACCTAGTTAAATTTTGGCAAATTAGAGAGAGAGAGAGAGAGAGAGAGAGAGAGAGAGGAGAGGCTGAAGTTGTCGGCTTTGTACTGGATTTTTGACTGAAAATGACTGCAAATTAAAATACAAGTGTGGAAATACGAAGACATAAGACATTTGGTTTAATTTATAAATGACCTCAACGAATAAGGTATTGTTTTACTTTTACATTAAAAAAAAATGGAGTCAGATTTCAAATTATGTGTTCTTTATTATATTCATTTTCTTTCATTATCAAGTACTTGCCAGATAACAACTGTAGAGACTATATATCAATCGTCAATCAAAATCAACAACATAATTTATATAAGTGAACAGAAAACTATTTGTATGTAGCAGACAAGTCATGTTTTAAAGTAAATTTCCACAATTTATAAAACATATCAGACTATCTGATTAATATATCAATAATATAATACTAATTTTAATTTTATATATAGCACCGATCCATTGCCATATATAGCAAAACATCAAAACGTCTTATTTACCTGTCTGGTTATTTGACCACGGTCCAAAGAGAGACAAGAATTCATATACAGTTTTTCACATCTAACTTTTTATAATTTTAAAATAATGAAAGCATATAAAAAATGTTGATTGTCACATCAAAATATAATATTTATATTAAAAGATAAAATTGAAATATAAAAATATGACAGCCTAGATCTGTCAAGAAAAAATAGCGTTGCTAAAATTTTCTAGTAGCAGAAAACCCTGATCTGCAAAATATAGACTTTGATAGATAGTCAAGCGATCTTTGATACACATGATTTCCCACAGGAATATCCAAGTCATGTGATGATAATTTATTTTGATTTGCTAAAAATTACCTTATAATTAAAACCAAAACTATCTATTGATAAGAGATTGCTGAAATTAATTGAGGAAATAGAGTTTCCAAATCATAGATCTACAAAATGAATTCTAATATTTTATTTTATTTTATTTTAGTTTATTTTATTTTACATTATCAATAGGTAGGTAATAACAAGATTGATCGATAAACAAACACGCAAGAAGAAAAATAGTCAAATGCTTACAATGTTGCGTGCTTCTTGAAAGCGATGAGCAGAAAAATTAGGGGAATTGCGGCCATTCTTTAAAGAAGTAGTTAGGTTGATTGGGAATTTTAAGAATCAGCGTAGGGTTAAGACCTTTTAAAATTCGAGTTTTGTGACTCTGTTTAAAAATATCAGGGAATACGGCCCAATAATAAATTTTTGGACCAATATCTTAATAAAGTTTTTGGGAAAAAATTGGGAAGGGGTTGGTCAGCTAGGGTTCCCACATTAATATGTATCCATTTATATGCACTTTACTTTATACTGAAAATAATAGGTTAAGGAACAAATTTATCTTAAAAGTTTTTTCAGATTTAATGATTCCCTAGAAGTTTCAAGCATAACAATATTATAATATCCCAAATTTTAAATCTCTGAGTTAATAATTTATAGAGTTTTAAAGAGGCTTGAAGGAATTAATTAAAGCCTCGGGAAAATAGATTCTTCAGAAAAAACCTTATTTTTGGGTAAGAGAATTCAAAAAAATTTGGAAAAAAATGATTATTAAATGTATGAAGGCCCAAAGTACAATTAAGGAAAAGTTGAAAATATTTTTTTAAAGTTCATTCGTAAAACTAAGGCTGATTTCTTGGGCCATAAATTTATCGAGTGAAAATACTGCCTCATAAGTTTATTGAGTAAGCTTGGAAATTCAGGGAAAAAATAGGAGAAGCCCCAAAAGTTTCAATACTAGCTCACAATCCTTCTACCACACGATTCATTCCCTTGCCTCCTTAGTCCTCATAGAGCAAGTTTGCTATGCCTTACTCATATAAATAGATCAAAGGAAGAGAGAGAGAGAGAGAGAGAGAGCAAGGGAGTTGAGCAATCACGTTAATATCTAAGAAAGGACCAGAGGAAGAGACAAATATTGACAGAGAGAAGAGGGCAAGAGATCACCGAAGAAGAGAAAGGGAAGCTTGAATATCGCTTGCAATTACAAAGTTCAGTCAAAAAATGAGTCTCCCAAATCCCTTTTCATCTCCAATCTGTTCGATTACCATTTGGAGATTTTGGGAGAAGATTGATTCTAGGTTCTTAAAGGGAAGAATTAGTGATTAAGAGATTTTATAGCATCTAAAGGAAGATTAAAGCTAGAAACATGATAATCAATGCGTGGGCTATTCTGATCTGTAATGACCGAATCTGGTTTTTTGTTGTGTGTATGTATGCTATATATGTTGCAGCATGCGTGCATACGTGGGTGCGTGCGTGTAAATTTGATGCCGTTGAAGGGCCGAGTTGGGAAATTTCAGACTTAGCTTATTGTGAACCCTGTTTAGATTATTAACAATGGCCATACAAGAATGTTACATGTATGTTTAAGTGCTAGCCAGTGCGGTATGAATGATGGAGCCTGAGCAAAGTAATAATTGTTTTGATATGTGAATTGAAATATGGAAGTTTCCTAAAATATTAAATGGCTTCACAAGCATGCTAAAATAAGATGGTGATATATGAAGCTGCAAAGTTGTTTTACTATATAGGTATCAATGTGTGTGTGTGTATGGATTACTTTGATGGTCTTAATATTTATGCCAAGCTAAACGTTCTTGAAAGAAAATTTCATAATAGAGAAAGAAAATATTAAGGATGTTGTAAAGAAGCCGAACTGGTTGATGAAATTGGGAACGGTTGTATTTCTCTTCCATTATTATATATATACATAGGTGTGTTTGTGTGCTGATTGGAAGCCATTGGGTGCAAATTATTGAATCAAAAGTGATAAAAACCCACTGATTAATACCTGATATATTGTATGGGTATCTTAAAATATTGGCTCATGTTTCAGGCTCCAAAAATGATGTTGGAACAATGCTATTAAAGCTGGAAAATAATTTCCAAATCTGAAGTGAGAATTATATGAGATTTAGAAGAGCCCATATGATAGCTAATTTCTTGAGTATGATGTGAATGATAGCTATATTAACTGTCTTGTGTACAAATAAATGTTAGGATTTGATTTGTGCACAAATCCACCAAGAGGACACAAAAGAAGTGCAAGCATGAGAGATCAAGATAAAGGCAGCTTGAATTATTAATTTTGTATATTTTGCTTTGATTGCATGTTTGTTTGTGCCATTATTGCTGTAAGCATGAGAACATGTAGTGTGTTTGGTTTGAGGGGAGGGGAGAAGAGGGGTGTCAAATTACAATTTTGGACGGAAGAAACTCAAAATTTACCCTCCTATTCTTTTAAATTTTGAATTCCCGCCCAAAATTTATCCTCTCATTCCTTTTAAATTTTGGATTCCTATCCAAAATTTAACTACCTTCAACCCAAAAAGGTAATTTAACCCCCTTCCCTCCCCTCAAACCAAACACACCCGTAAACTCCTTGCTTCTCTCATTGTCATGGCCACGTGTAATAATCGTTTATTAATTATTCAGTTTTACAGTTATTCAATTATTGTAAGGTATTGTTCTACGTGGCTTGTTTTGCATATTTAATTATTTACTCTGCACTATATATTGAAATATAATTATTGATGAGAAGATTCCCCAATCTCACCCCCTCTCTCTATGTATTAACCATAGGAGCAAGTGCATTCAAGGGAAAGGAGAAGCTATTGGAAGCTTAGCTGTGGGTTGACAGGGAGAAGCATGTTACATTTTACTCCCTCCAGTCCTGATTATAGGATAAAGTTGACTTTTTTGAAGAAATTAAGGAAGTCAATTAAATAACTTTAGAATATTTTTATTTTTATTTTTTTCTCCAAACTAATTAATTTGACTAATAAACTAATATATAATCTAAGAATACTAAAAATATAAAAACTCTAAAGTAATTTAATTGGTTTCCTTAATTTCTCCAAAAAAGTCAACTTTATCTTATAATTAGGACCGGAAGAAGTACTAATTAAACTTATCATTTAGTTCTACTTTGGATAGCATGTTATAACATCCTAAATTTTAAACCTAGAAGCTTAATAATAAGTCTGAAATAACTAGGCTGTTAAGCCTAGTCGGGCAAAAATGCCTTGAAGGGATAGACGGTACTAACATTTAGCCTTTCCGAATGAGAGCCAAATGCACAATCAAAGTATAGCCAAAGGTCAAATAAAATAGTAATAAAATAGTACACTGGTCAAGGTAACATTGTATATTTATTGTCCCGAGTTTGGGCAAAAGCATAAATTCTGAAAATTACTGGCACATAAGGGTAATTTTGGAAAATATGCCCAGGATTTTAATAAAAAAAAACCCCGGAGACATAGGAAGGAAGAGAATAACCTTCTATACTATAATTGAGGCTTCATTGAGGTATAAATGAGAATATTACATCAAAAAGGAATTTTGAAGAATTATTAGAATTTTGGTTAATTAAAGGATAATTAGTCAAGTTTAATTATAAAAGTATCAGTAGGCCTCAAATAATTGGGAACAAATAAGGGAAATTTGTTTTAAGATTAATTTGAATTTGTAAAAACGGTTTCATGCACTGGAAATGGAAATTTTACGTTAAATAATATGTTATGGGCTTTTTATCCAATATTAAGGCAATTTCTTTAAAAATATGGGAAGAATACTTAATGACAAAATTTGAGTTTGAGAAAAATTAGGAAATTACTCCCATATTAATATGATTTTTTGATGATATCAAATTGGTACTAATGTTAAAGAATTCCGAAAAAGTATTTATATGTGATTAATGGCATAAAAATAAAGGAGCTAAGCCTATAAAATGTAATTAACACACGGGAGAAAAATTTTTATGGTCTCTTAAGGGATCATGTGTGGTGCTTATAGCAAAGGAAGAGATCAAGATGGAGCTTTTGCCTTTGGATCTTAAAGGAGACATAAAATAATATTATGTACATAGAAATTTATCAAATGGTGAATATTCATAAATTTATCAAGGTTTGTTAACGATTTGAGATCACTTAAAGCTTTCTCATGCCCTTATTTGCTCTCACTGAAGTAGGCTGAAACAAGAAAATAAGAGAGAGTATGTGTAACACCCTAAATTTTATATTCACGAAATATATTATAATTAGTTGAGAAATTCAATAAAATGATGAATATTCATAAATTTGGAATTTATAAATTTTATAAATTGTTCATATTCATGAGAAAATGGGCAGAACAATTATGGAATTAATTTGGGTAATTTAAAAAGTCCAATATTAAGGTCCAAAAATGGAGGAATAATAGATAAAATATTTGGTCCAAAAATTGATGGAAATTGGTCAAATAAAAAGAAGAAAAGAAATTAGATTAAAAAGGTAATGGCAAAATCATAATTTTGCCAATAAAAAGTTCATGATAGGAGCTTCGGAGAGCGAAAGCGCGACGGAGGACGGAGGGATATCTGGGAGAGGGAACAAGCGGTGGAAGGCAGGCTTGTCGGAAGTAGATGGGGTAGCTGGCGACGAGGGAGAGAGCACAGAGGGGACCAAGGCACGGTCGTATAAGGCCTCTCTGCTAGAGGCAGGGCCGGAAAAATGCTCGGTGGATGCCCGAGGAAGCAGCGTGTTCGATGAGGCGTGGAAGGGTTACATCGAGAGTCTCCAAGAGTTTTTTAGAGATGAGACGGAGCAGCCCGATAGTGGGAAAACGGCGGAGGGTGTAGACCCGATTCCTACCCTGGTAATATCACAAGAGCAATATGAACGGTGGTACAAGCCCTGGAAGAAATCGCTTATAATCAAGCTATTGGGTAAGACCATCAATCTACGGTTTTTGCAGACCAAACTCCAACGGCTTTGGAAGACCAAACAACGATACACAGTGCGAGACATCGACAATGGCTACTTTGTTGTGTCGTTTGATAGTGAGGAGGACTTAAACTATGTCTATTTGGAGGGACCATGGATGATCGCGGATCACTATCTGCTAGTGCAACGCTGGAGACCGAACTTCGACCCCTGGAATGCGTCTCAACAGAGGAAAATAGCCGCGTGGATACGTATTCCTCTGCTTCCATTGGAGTTCTTCAATGCCGAAAGTCTGAATCTAATTGGTAATCTGGTGGGACTCACCCTGAAGGTCGTCTCAATCACGTATTTGACGGAACGAGGTCGGTTTGCTCGTCTTTGCGTGGAACTTGATTTGATGAAACGATTGGTGCCTGCAGTAAGGATTTTTGGAAAGGATAGACATGTAGAGTATGAAGGTCGTCACCTAGTTTGCTTCCAATGTGGCAAGTACGGGCACCGCCGCGACGTCTGCCCAGAAACTCCCTTGACAGGAAAACAGAGTGAGGCAGTGGGAGGGGAATGCTTTGCAAAAAACAATCTACAGTCGCAACAACAGGAGGGCAAAGAAACGGAGCTTAGAGCGGAAGAAGGGAGAGACACGAGAATGGTTTTTAAGCGGGGACGAGAGCCACCCATGCCGGAGACTGATAGCGGCGGGGAAGTGCAACAGAAGGCGGTGATAAGGGTGTGGAACCTGGTTCGACGGCCGGCGCGGAGAACAACTGTTGATCCCGGATTAACGGGATCTAGCGAGATCCTTGGGAGCATTCCAGGGAAACCGAATCTGGTGACCTTGCCACGACGTGATTCTCGTTCAGCAGTTAATCTTGCTAATCATCATAATGGCATGAAAGCCAAATTCTCGGCCGGTGCAAATTTGGAGTCCCGAAAATTTGGGAAGGAAATTACAAACTCAAAAAGGTGGGTCCCGGTAGACCAAGTCAAAAAGAGGGAACGGTTACAGAGTGCTAGAGGAAAAGAGAATAATGTAGAATTAGCTAATGGGCTTGATATGCATGTGGGCCCACCCCAACAAGGTCAGATTGGTGGAGGTTTTATGGTCTCAAAAAATCCTTTTGAATCTTTAGCCCATATTGACGAGGAACAAGGAACTTCCCAGGCTGGACATGAATGTGGAATGGACACGGAAGATGAAACGCAAGGCGTACATCAAAGCGAAACTGCTGTGCCTACAGAGGGAATTATGATCCAGGGCCCTGAAAGCCACGCTCAACTTAACGTGGTTTCCCCATGAATTGCACCTTTTGGAATTGCAGAGGAGTTGGGGCGAGGACCTTCCCGAGTTTGATTAGGGAGTTAGCTAGAATGTATAAATTGGATCTATTAGCTTTATTTGAAACTAAAGCCAGTGGAGGAAAAGCTAGGAAAATTGCGTCTAAATTGGGCTTTCAAAGTTTCCATATTGTTGATGCTATGGGCTATAGTGGAGCAATATGGGTTATGTGGAATGAAGGGGAATGGAGTGTGAACATACTAGACTCATCCAGTCAGTTTATTCACTTACATCTGCAACGAGGCACTGAGAAGATCTTTCTTACATGTGTTTATGCTAGCCCACATGTTAGTAAACGTCGCGAGTTGTGGACTCGGCTGTTTGAGTTAGCAGAGAGAGTAGATGGGGCATGGTGCATTGGAGGGGACTTCAATAGTATTCTGTTTGAACATGAAAGATGCTCTCAAGCTCAGTCTAGCACCGGTGTGGATCGAGAGTTTGTCTCATGGTTTGAAAATTCAAGTCTGTCAGAAATTCACACAGTGGGTCCTTTTTTCACCTGGAGTAGGGAGGGGTGTTTGAGTAAATTGGACAGGGCCCTTATAAACGATACCTTCATGGATTTGTATCCCCAGGCAACGGTAAAAGTTCTCTATCAGTTTAAATCCGATCACAGGCCTATTCTACTTCAGTTAGAGGACTGTTCTAACTCAGTCATACACGAACGTCCGTTCCGATTTGTCGCCTCCTGGATCCTACATGATCAGTTTGAGGACTTCATGAAAGCTACGTGGTCCAATGATGCTACATGGGAAGAGAATACAAAGAGGTTTACTGAGGAGGTGGGGATATGGAGCAAAGAAGTGTATGGTCACTTGGGGCGCCAGAAGAGACGGATCTTGCATAGGCTTGACGGCTTAAATAGAAGCATACAGAATGAAGGTCCATCGTCAGCCCTTCTTTCTCTCCAGAAAAGTTTATGGTGCGACCTTGAAGAGATTTTACTTCATGAAGATGTTTTATGGGCACAAAAGGCTCGCTGTGATTGGTTCGCCTTAGGAGATAGAAATTCTAAATTTTTCCATAGGCGTGCCAATGCCAGGAGAAAAAGGAATAAGATCGAAGCACTTAAGAATGCTGATGGTGAATGGATATATGATCAAGAAACAATAAAACAGGGTACAGTGGAGTTTTACTCAGCCTTGTTCACTGAAGATGGGGTTGATTTGCATGTTTTGAATCCTCGGTGCTCATTTCCTCCACTACTGCCAGAAGCCGTCCAAAGTATAGGAGGACCAGCTACAATGGAAGAAGTTGAACATGCCCTTTGGAGTATGGGATCTTTGAAAGCTCCGGGTCCTGAAGGGCTCAATGCACTATTCTTCCAATCCCAATGGCAGCAGGTTAGCTCAGTGGTTTTCAAATTTATTACTAATGTGTTTAATTTTCCTCATGAAATCCAGAGCATAAACCAGACTTATTTGGTGCTTATACCGAAGATCGATAGACCTGAATGGGTGAAAGATTTTCGCCCTATTAGCCTCTGCAATGTCATGTACAAATTAATTACAAAGATTGTGGCTAATCGGTTTAAACCTATTCTCGATAGTGTGATATCCCCGAACCAATGTAGTTTTGTACCAGGTCGACTTAGCTCGGACAATATTATCGTGGCCCAGGAAGTCATCCACTCTATGAAGACCATGAAGGGCAAGAAAGGATTTATGGCGATCAAAATTGACCTTGAGAAGGCCTACGATCGAGTTCGATGGTCATTTGTCATTGATTGTCTACGTAATCTCTCCTTACCGGAAAATATAATCAAATTGGTGGAAGCATGCATATGTACCCCGAGCATGAGGGTTTTATGGAATGGAAGTAAATCAGAGACCTTCACTCCATCCCGAGGTATTCGGCAAGGGGATCCTCTCTCCCCATACTTATTTGTTATATGCATGGAGAGGCTTGCCCATCTAATTCAGGATCAAATTTCTCTAGGGCTCTGGAGACCCATCCGGCTTAATAAGGATGGCCCACAAATATCTCATCTATTCTTTGCATATGACCTGGTCTTATTTGCAGAAGCTAGGTTGGATCAGGTTAATGTTATTAGAGACTGTCTTCATTCTTTCTGTAATGCTTCAGGACAAAAAGTGAACGTGGCCAAAACGAGGGTCTTCTTCTCTAGTAATGTGAACAATAATGTTCGAGCTCAATTAAGCGAGACTCTGGGTTTTACAAGGGCAGCTGATCTTGGAAAGTATCTCGGGGTACCTCTCCATCACGAAAGGGTCACAAAAGCTACGTACAATTACATAGTTGATAGAGTCCGCCGACGATTAGCAAATTGGAAGGGCCATTCTCTCTCCATGGCTGGCAGAAACACACTAATTAAGTCGGTGGCCCTGGCTATCCCGAATCATGTTATGCAGACATCCCTTATTCCTATCCCTTGCTGTGATGAAATTGATAGAAGTGCTCGCAATTTTCTATGGGGATCTACTCCGGATAAGAAGAAGGTCCATTTAGTGGCATGGGATACATTATGTTCCAGGAAGGATAGTGGCGGTTTAGGCTTGAGGCACTCGTCTATCCAAAATCGTGCTTTCATGATGAAAGTGGGTTGGGGCCTAGTAACAAGGAAGGACGCTTTGTGGGTCAAAGTGGTTAAGAGTAAATACAAATGTGGGAATGATTTACTACCCCAAATTGATACCCAACGACCTGGCTCTCGTGTATGGAGTGGAATTAAAGTCACGTGGCCAAAGGTACATGATGGCATTGAGTTGATGACCAGACATGGGGAAAACAGGGTGAGATGGAAGCATGAAAGGAGTGGGCAATTCTCAGTCTCATCAGCGTATAGGCTCTTAGAGGGGGGTCAAACTCCTGAATCCCCAGATTGGTCTAAGATATGGAAGTTACAAGTGCCACAGAGGTGCAAAAGTTATCTATGGCTGTTGCGTCACAATAGGCTGCTCACCAATGAATCCTTACTACATCGTGGAATTCACCAGAATGGTTTCTGCAGCTCGTGTCAGCAGTTGATCGAGAGTTCCCTACATGTTTCACGGGATTGTACCCATGCACGGGAATTCTGGGTACGTCTGGGTATTTCTCCAACTGATAGAAGGTTTTGGGAAAGTAACTTAAATGATTGGCTCTCTATGAATATCAAGAATAGTAGGAAGACAGCTACAGGCCGTTGGAATGATGTGTTTGGTGTTACTTGTTGGTTATTGTGGCGACGTCGAAATGAGAGAGTTCACTTAGGGCCCATCCCGTCAATTACTGAGGGCCTTGCGGAGATCAAAGGTATAGTCCATTGTCTCATCAGAGCTAGTACTTTTAACCAGAGGAAGAATAATCGCATGAGCACTGGAGGACTGCCGAATGCTGGTGTCTCCCACCGATTGGAAGGGGACCTGTTTGTGGTGAATGTGGATGGGGCAATGACCTTTGACATGCAGACAGCGGGATGTGGAGGAATTTTATATCGTCCTAACGGAAGCATTATGGAATCATTCTTTTGCCGTATAGAGGCACAGGACTGCCTAACGACAGAACTATGGGGGTGTTTATGGGGCCTTCGGCGTGCTTGGGAATGTGGGTGCAGAAGATTAGAACTTCGATGTGACTCGCATGCTGTGGTGTCTCTCCTGGGGAACAGCTCGCTTGAGCTACATGCAGATAGGGATCTGATTCTTGAAGTGAAGAACGTGATGAGTCGGGAATGGGATGCTTCTGTTAAACTTATTGATCGACTGGAGAATGAGCAGGCTGATATGCTCGCGAAGGAAGCACTGCACGCTAGCTTGGGGATTCAAATTATGTCGGCAGACTCGACCACGAGTTTCCTCATGGCACGAGGCATTACTTAATTTTGTTTTCTCCATTTGCTTTTTTTTGTTTTCTAGTATTTTGTCTTTTGCATTCCTATGTATCAAAAAAAATCATAATTTTGCCAATTTAGCACAAAATTAATTATTTTATGATTAATTGAAGTTAATTTCAATTAATTAATAAAAATAAAAGGTAAAAATATATTTGGAATATTTTGGTCAATTTAATATGAATTTATGAAAAATTTGAGCAAAAATGCTAATTTGGCCAAAATTGGAACTTTACATATATACGTAATCGGAACAAGTTGTGAAGCCAATTGATGAGACCATAGGGAGGGACCCCTAGGTGCCTCCTACATGTTGCAAGAGGAAGGAAATATTGGTTGGGCTTAATGAGCTTTGGTTACATGTACATAGGGTTTATGTACATAAAATTGATTTTGGAATTTTTGGAAATTGATTAAATAAATGAAATAACATATGATATATTATTATATACCATTATCTCCTTCTTCCTTCAGCCAATTTCGTCCCAAAAAGATCTGAACCTAGAGAGAGGACGTGAAAAATTCTAGAGAGAAAGAGGAAGAAAAGCTTACAAAGGTAGGTACTTTCTTCAGTAAATCGGTTCCTAATATGTATAACTCCGATCCTAAGTTTCCTTTTAATGTGATTTTGGTTTGGAGACTCGAATTTGATGTTGGAAAACTTAGGGTTTCATCCTTGTTGAGAAAAGCCAGAGGGAAGCGAAAGGTAACTTCCAAACCTTCGTATATTGTCTATTATGGCTGTTATGGACAATTTAATCGGTGAAATTTCGTCGGATTATCTTTGATTTGAAAATTTGGAATTTGTGTTGCCTAAGAGTTATGCTGCCCAATTTTAGTTCAAATGGTAGTTATAACTCAATTAGATGGTTAATAAAGTAGTTAAGAGTATAAAGGAACGCGTTTACGGAGCCAAAATCGCAAAACCCTGATTTTCTCCGGAGGATACCATAATTTCGGCCAGCTCAAGAAATGGGTGTTAGAGTTGGATTTTCAATGATTTGATGACTCCATTAAGCTCAGGAGGGAAAATTAGGTGGGGTCACAGTTGGTCACTTTTTTCAGAAAAAGCCCAAAAAATCATAATTATGAAAACGCCCCTAAAACCCTTAAAGCAGGCTCCCAAGGGCAATTTTGTCTTTTGGAAATGAATTTGGTGATTTCGAGCCTGTAAATGGATTCCTTGGTCAGAAATATGTTAGGATAGCTCATGTTAGAATTTCAAGAAAAGTGCAACTGGGCTAGGTCCTCAGGGGCATTTTGGTAAATTTTCATAATAGGCTCATATTACAACCAGAAACACTATAGAAGTGTCTAAATGGTGCATTTGGAATTATAGGATCGAGTGGAGAGCCAAGTTGTGACATGCATTATGAGACACAAAGTTTGAGGAGCGTACTTAAGGATCAAGAATGACTAAGGTAGGGGACTTACCTTAATTGCATGTAATTGATATCTTTGCTTGTGTAGTGATATATTTGATTGCTTTACTTGATTATGTAGAGCATATTTGAACAAATGAAGCTCTATTTCTATTTTGATGTGGCCATAGTTTTGTTACATGAAACATTGAGTATGCAGAAATGTCATTATAGGGCATACATCTAGTTAAAGCTAACATGTCATACACAACATCTATCATGCATGCATTATGTTATCTGTTTCCTACTGAGATTCTCTCGAATCTCACCCTTCCCTACCAACAATTTAGACAGGTGAATACAGAAGGTACGCGGAAATTAGAGAAGAGAATTGCACAAGAGAGGGTTACAGTGGTGGAGCGAAGATGGGAAGAAGTCTCTGTTTCACTAGGATGGGTTTAGACACCCTAGTAGCCTATGCGGCTACCTTAATTGTAAGTATCATGTACGAACCCTTATGGGGATTTTCTGTAATCATTGACATATTATCAGTATATTTATGCTATTCCTATATTGTCCACCAAACTACATGTCATTTTCCACAAATACTCTGAAAAAGATTAAAATAAAGTAAGGGCGTGACAGCAGGAGCTAGAAAGAAATAAGGAGAAGAAGAGGAATAAAGGGAAAAGAATGAATATCAAAGCAATTATAGGTAAGTTTAAGTGTTTGAATCACTAATCTTACTAGTCATTCCTCTCTAACCTTATCTAAGGATTCTAAAATCTCTCTTTAAGATATTCTTAGCAAGAATAGAAGGTGAAGCTAGGGTTTTAAGAGAGAAAGTTCCAAAGAATCAAACAAGGACACAATATGTTGCTTTAAAGTTGTGGATGATGTTGGTTAAAATAGATTGTGTTGTTTTTGAATTTGTGTGATTTTAGGGAGTATGATAAAACAGGGGGGATGCTGCAAAATTTTGAAAAAGTATAGAAAGCTTGATTTAAGATTAAATCTTGATCAAGGATATAGATAGCATTATGATAGTTTATAGATTGGATTGTTTAAAAATCATTTTAATCTCCCCCTTGTATGTCACAACCTAAACAGGGCATCAAGATTGAGTATAAATTTGATTGTTTTAATGCTTCCAATAAGTGTAAAATGAAAATTTGTATAGGTACAAGTAAGAAAGCAAGTTTGGAATCATTACAAAATAAAGTTGCATTATTTTTGCCCTAACACCTATTATGTATGTTATGTTACTATTTTTTATTAGAGGAATGGGAAGGAATCTTGTTATGTTTAATTTGAGTTCCAAAATGGAATCTACATGAAAACACATGGGGGAGAAGCGTGTTAGATTAATTTTTAAGCCTATGAAATTAAAAGTGCAAGGTTGAGGTTTAAGTAACAAGTAAGAGTATCTTTGAAATGTTAATGATTTCAATGGTCCTAATAGGTTTAGAAATTGTTATTTGATGTTTACTTAGGGCCATTTGATGTCATGGATAAAGAATTGGAGGATTGGTCATGGTGGATCAAGTTATGGAAGCAAGGAAACAAAGAGAAATTAGTAAAGCTAAAAGGTAGTGAACTTACCTTCATTATGTGCTTGGTGTTTATGATTTGTGTGTTGATATGTATGATTGCTTTGTGGGATTACATGAAGCATGAATGAATTTTTAAAGCTCTATTTCTTATTGATGCCATGGTCATATGTGATATTGATATGTAAATGTAATGAAAATTAAAAAGTTAGTTACTGTTAGCTAGTGGTTAGCCGTTAGGTAGTGAGACGCCTTTATGATTAGCTTCTAGTGACTCTATCCCCTGCCTTAGTATAAACAGGTAGCACCTCATTGTATTTCATTAGGCTATTATGATATGGTTATTGTGAATCAGTTCTCTTTTCTCCCTCTGCCTCTATTCTTCTCTCTATATTTCCCTATAATCTCTCTAATTCTCTTCTTCAACCCTCTAATCTTCTTCTCTTCTACCCTAATTCCCAATTCTAAAAACATTTAGATTACAAAGGTTTGTCAATGGTATCAGAGCTTTCAACTCTTGGCCTTGGTTATTGGCTACTCGCTTCCTGGTGCTAAATGGTAGGACTCAGTCACAACAAATGTCAAGAATTATGGAGGAAAGACTGCAAGCTATTGAGCAAAGGGTAGGGACTATCGGCAATTGTAATGAAGCCGCCAAGACTCAGTGTAAGGTTATAGAGACGAGTGGCAAATGTTTCAGCAAGGGATACAGCAGAATCTTGAGGCTTTAACTTAAGAAATCAAGGCCCTTGCACTTATAGTTCAACCCTTCGAGAACCCAATGACCAATTTAAGTTACCTGCAGCAGACTGGATCCTTGAGTGAATTTAATGTAAGGTTCGACTCTATAGTTCAGAAGTTGGATTTGTCTGATTCATATCTTGTCGAGGCATATGTTACCAGTTTGAAAGATGAAATAGCAGATTTTGTCTGATTATTTAGACCAAGATCCATGCTGGAAGCCTGACGCTTGGTAAGAGTGTAAGAAATACCCTTACAATGGTTAGCCAAGAAAGCAGCAAAGGTAAGAAAAGTCTTGGCCGAGTAAGAAGAAGGGACGGTAATTTCTAAAGCATCTAATGAAGTTCAAGAAGGTGAGAAAGATACAGGTCTTAAATCCCCTGTTTCTGTGCTAGACATCGAGGGTGATAAAGCCAACACAATGTAAGTAAGTTCTTTCTCAACCCAAGGTCTTTCAAGTGCAGTAACCAGAGATATGAAGACGTCTTCAAAAGGCGCTGGACCAGAGTTGTCAATTATGATGGACCAAAATAAGGTAGCGAAGGTGAAAGCACAAATCCCATATGGAGTTTATGGGTATTTGAGTTTTGAGACTCTCGGACATTTTCTAGGATTGTCGCATGATGCCCCTTCAAGTCCAGAGCTGACTTCTTTTATCCTTTCAATGCCGATCCTATTCTTGCCATTACATTCCTTTTCTTCTTCACTATCTCTGTCCATTATGGACTCTTTAGCTCATGAATTCTCCCAAGTTGAAAGAGGTGTCTCAAAAAAGAAGAATGAAGATACGTGGGGAGCTCAGCTGCATCCAAAACTTGAAATTCTTGGGTGGGATATGACATGGTTGAGTGAAGTTAGGTTTGAAAAGTTGAAACCATAGCTAGTTCTCATTTTCTCAGACTGTCTGAGATATTTTGTTGATGTACTACATTTTTTTAATTCCAACTGAACAAATAGGCTTTGAAAAATGCAGTAAAGACAAGAGCCCAATAATGTTTCAATTGGGTTGCATATTTTCTATCGGGCATTTTCAATAAAAGGTTACTGCAAGATAGAGTTCCATTGCTGCTCTTCTCTCCCACAAGACTTTTGGTCTATATTGTTAGATCTCATGTTTTGATGATAACAAAAGAATGGTATGAAAAAGAAGTGATTAATAAATAAGTTTGAGCAAAGGAATAACAGGGATAAGCATCACTTGAAGTAAGCATTGGAGTAATGAAGAAAGGCCAAGAGAAAAAGCTGAGAAACTTGATCAGAAGCAAGTTTTCTAAGGCATTACTCGAGGCGGTACTCGAGTAATGAGTCAAAACTTGAAGTAACCAGAGGCACCTTCCAGTAACCTGCCAACGTTACTCGAGTAAGTACTCGAGTAATAGTGTAAGTATTTTCAAGTTGCTCTCGGCCTGTCAATGTTACTCGAGTAGCTACTCAAGTAACCAGGTAAATACTTGGAGTTGCTCTCGGCCTGCCAATGTTACTCGAGGCGCTACTCGAGTAACCATGTGAAAAACTTCCAGTTGCTTTCAAGTTGCCAATGATACTCGAGTAAGTACTCGAGTAACTCTGTTTCTGAAAATGTGTTGCTCTCGGCACTTTGTACCACTGCCAATGTTACTCGAGTAGGTACTCGAGTAACACACTGAAGTAAGTGAAAACTTGAAGGTGGTACCCGATTAACGTGATATCATTCTATCTCTTTTTCCTCGAGTTATTCCTCTAGTATGCAAGTATTTAATGTTCTATTTTAAGTGAATTCCTCGAGTAGGTACCCGAGTATGCAGAGAAACTTTCAAGGAAAACCTCAAGTCATTACCCGAGTAAGTGGTGCCCAAAAAGTAAGTTTACTCGAGTAAGTACTCAAGTAACAAGTTAAGTGCTCTCGGCCTTGAAATTCTGCCAACATTACTGGAGTAAAGCATCGAGTAACCAAAAGTTTATTTGAAGGTTTACTCGAGTAGGTACCCGAGTAACTCATAAAGGTGTGAGTGTATTACTCTAGTAGGTACCCGAGTAAACACACATTCCCAAAGGTTTAAAAATTGATTATTCCATGCACTACCCGAGTAATCTTAAATTTGTCTGTTGACTTGTAGTTGATCAAAGTTTTCCCGATGATACTCGGTAGGTACTCGAGTAAACTTCAAGGGATACTCGAGTAGCTACTCGAGTAAGCAAACCCAGAATTTTAGAAATCATTCAAACGTTCATTGATTTGTTTCCTATATGATTAATATTTCATTGTATTAGCATTCTTAGTCTATTTACAGATAAACAATGAAGAAATCATATCAAGTAATGGAAGTCAAATGAAACATTCAAATGCCAACCACCGCCAACGGATAATTTTCAAAAACTGGAAAAGTCAATAGTGGTTGCGCACTCTCCAACGGACGAGAAGAAAATGTTCCAACGGTCATCACCAACATATCTGTATATATGGGAACATCCAAACAGAGAAAAACAAGAAAAAAAACACATACAACAAGATTACACTCAAACTTATCATTACTCTGTTCTTACGTTGTATTAGAAACTCTACGCTTCAGTGATTCTTATTCACTCTTGAGAGAGATATTTTATTCAAACTCAATATTTGTTATTGAGGTAACTTAAGGTTGTGGAACCTTGAGTTGGGATTGGATTACAACTTGTAAGGGGGAGCGAGTGTCCAGGTGTAGGAACTTGCTTGTACTGAGGTGCCAAGAACCCACTGAATCTTGGAAGTTATAGAGAAACTCTCAGAGAAGCTCTGAGGACTGGATGTAGGTCAAAGTGGTTGTGGCCGAACCAGTATAACTCACGGTATACACTTCGGTGATATTTCTCCTTACTCTTTCATGTTTTAATTTCAACGTCAAATTTTATATTTGCAACGAAATTTTTAAGATCACCCAATTCACCCCCCCTTCTTGGGTGAAACGCTTGCACTAACACATATTTGGTTTAAGGGAAAGTTAATTGAAATGCTTTATGGAAGAATATGTTCATTGAGTAAGAAGAAAAGAAGGACTTATGTGCATTAGTACTAAAGGTCAATCTGGAAGACAAGCTTCCGGGTATAATATTTCAAGCAACAGTTTTTTCAAGGATCAACAAAAGTTTTCAAACTTTTCAAGCCTATGTTATTGTGGTTTTCAGATTTGTTGGTTGTCAATCATCCTTGAGGGCAAGGATATTTTGGGAAGGGGGTATTGATATGTAAATGTAATGAAAATTTAAAAAGTTAGTTACTATTAGTTAGTGGTTAGCCGTTAGGTAGTGAAGTGCCTTTATGATTATCTTCTAGTGACTCTAACCCCTGCCTTAGTATAAATAGGCAACACCTCATTGTATTTGTTAGGCTATTATGATATGGTTGTGTGAATCAGTTCTCTTCTCTATCCCTCTACCTCTGTTCTTCTCTCTCTATTTCCCTTTAATCTCTCTAGTTCTCTTCTTCAACCCTCTAATCTTCTTCTCTTCTACCCTAATTCCCAATTCTAAAAACATTCAGATTACAAAGGTTTATCAAATATATGAAACATTTAGCATGGAAATATGTCGTCATGGTAGTCGTGAATTCATATAATGCATGCATGTCATGTACCAAGCGTTTGCCATGTATGAATAAATGGCATTGCTTACTATTGAGATTCTTTGAATCTCACCCCACTGGCCAACCATGCTAGATTATGAGTAAAGAGCAAAAGCAAAGTGCAAAGGTAAGTGGGAAGGTGATCATTCCAAGACAATGTTATGTCATAAGTAATAAAATGTAAAATAATTCCCATGGGTTGTGTAATTTAATTAAGAGGCTTTGGACTATATGTTTGATATGTAATGAGGTATTACAAGGGGTTATATGCCCTGACCTAGCCTTGAAGATATGTATTTATAAAGCAAGTTCTTGACTATCCAATTTGGGCTGCTTATAGGATGATTAATATTCGGCTTAATAACAAATAGTATGAATGTCCAATGTTCATGAGAATTTGTATACAAGAAGCAAACACAAAGAGGTTTCCAAAAAGGCCTAAATGAGGTCAGGGAGATGTACATAAGATGAGTTATGTATTTTAGGATTTAAAGAATTGAATTTGTATAAGCAACACAGCAAGTCTAGAAAACAAATCAACTGTATTAATATGGGCATGATCAAGCTAGGATGATATTTTTATCATGTAAAGAACTTCAAGAACTTTCAAAAGAATTTTAGAATGCCCACATACAAGTTGTATAAAATTAGTCATGAGTTTTCAAAGTTGGATAAAAATCTGTAAATTATAAATGAATAGTAACCCGAGTATGAAAATGTGAATTTTAATTTATGGGCTTTAATTAGTGATTCACCAGAACCAGAACGCTTCTAGATGCGCAGTAAAGGTGTGAAATTGTGGATATTGTCCTGACATAAGGGTTCTAAATGGTCAACCGTTAGTTGACCAATTATGTTGAGAAAGCATGCCTATGTGGCATCCATGTCAGCTTTTTTTTATTGAAGGGCATTTTTACCCTAAAAGTTCCCACGAAATAGCTATAAGCACTAGGAAGTTTTGCTAGGGGGCAATAACGACCCAAAAATTATAGATTTTTTTGTTGATTTTTTCATAAATGGAACGCCACAACAAAATGGTGTGGGGGAGAGAAAACATAGACACCTTTTGAATGTCTCATAGCCTTATTATTTCTTCTTATATGCCTATTAAATTTTGGGGGGAAAGTATTAAAACTGTAGCTTTTCTAATCAATGAACGCCATCTATATCTTTGAACTATAAAACCTCTTATGAAATACTCCCTCCGATCCTATTTATAAGCAATTTTTCCCTTAATTGCGCGAAACAAATTGGTAGTTAAAAGCAATAAATGTGTCAAAAATGTCATATTTTTTTCCATATATACCCCTATTTATGAAAAGAGTATAGGAGAGAGAAAAGATAAAAAATGTATGAGAAATAATAAGTATAAGATATGAGAAAGAACAAGTATTTAATAAGGGTAAAATAGGAATAAGAAGCTTACATTTTCAGAAAAAAAAGTGAAAATTGCTTATAAAAAGGACCAACCCCATGAGAGAGAAAGTTACTTATAAATAGGACCAGAGGGAGTAGTATATATTAAACAACCTAATCATACTAACTTTAGGTTTTTGGCTATTTGGTTTTTATGACTGTTAAAAGTAATCATGATAAATTTCAACCACATTCAAAAGCATTTATTTTTTAGGGTATCTACCTAACCAAAAGGGTTTTTAATTTGTACAATTTAGTTAAGAAAACCATGATGGTTTGTAGGCCCATTATTTTTTTGGGACTTAGTTTCCTTTTAAAAATTATGCTCCTATTATTTAGTCAAGTCTCTTTCCATCTAATCTAAACCCTTTTTTGTATGATAATTATGATTTCCAAGCTCAACCCAATTTGGTTCTGCACATAAGGATCGTGGGGATGTACCATAGCCTTATGATCAAGAATCGCCAGGGAATAACTCTCCCATTAACATAAAGTAATATTTTGATAGGGAGACAAGGCCTATAAGAGATAAGCAAGCCCCCTCATGGATGAATGATTATATTTTCATGGGGGAGGCATTGAATGGTAAACCATTTAAAACAGGTTGTAAATATCTATTTATGAATATATCTATTATGCTAACTTTTTGTGGATGATAAGAATCACATACTATCAACTGATACACTTGATGAGCAATGAAGTTTTCAAGAAGTTGCCAAGTATCCAAAGTGGATGGATGCCATACAAGAAGAGATGTCAGTGTTAAAACAAAATCATACATGGGAAATTGTCCCATTTCCAAAAGGTAAATAGGCCATTGGATGTAATTGGGTCTTTAAGATCAAGTATGACTCCTTAGGTAATATTGATAGGTATAAAGGAAGGTTGTCAACAAAAGGTTGTAGCCAACAAGAAGGTATTGACTACTGTGAGACCTCACCCTCAGTTGTTAAATGGTGACTGTAAGAACTATCCTCACACTTACAGCAATGCATGGTTGCATCTCTTTCAGATGGATTGAACAATGCATTCTTCTAAGGGATTTAAATAAGGAGATGTATATGCGGATCCAACAAGGGTTTAACAATTTTGGTGATAATAAAGTTTATAAACTTCACAAATCCTTGGATGGGTTGAAGTAAGCATCTGGATAGTAGAATGTTAAGCTCACAGACACCTTAATTCAAAGGGGGTTTAGGCAAAGTAAGTATGATTATTATTTATTTGTTAAATTAAATAACCATTGTTTTTGCCTATGTGGATGACTTAGTTATAACAAGGAATAGTATGCAAGGCATAGAGCATATCAAAGCTCATTTACACTAGCAGTTCAAGATTAAGGATTTGAGATACTTATAATATTTTCTTGGGCTGGAGCTAACAAGTTACGACAAGGGAATAGTTCTTAGTCAAAGAAAATATACGCTGGGCCTTATAGATAATATAAGGCTAACTAGGGCTAAGCCATTGAAAACACCTATGTAATACAGCACTAGATTAAGTCTTGAAGGACAATATAGTATTAATATGAGTAAAGGGAATCATAAGAAGTGAAAGGAGAAGGTGACATTTGACCCCTTCATGCATAATCCAGCTATGTATCGATGTTTGATATGTGGGCTGTGTTATCTTACCAATACTAGACCTAACATTTGTTATGTTATGTAAACGTTGAATCAATACATGATTATCCCTAAGAAATCTCATATGGCAGTTGCTGTTCATATTGTGCATTACCTCAAAAGTGGGGTTGGGGATCCTTCTTTCTACAGCCAAACAAAATAGTTACGTGGACTCAAATTGGTCAGCTTGTCATTATATAAGGATATCAGTCACCTGTTATGCCATCAAATTGGGAGAATCATTGGTGTGTTGGAAATCAAAGAAGCAACATACTATCTCTAAGCTATCAACTAAAGCAGAACATAGAGTGCTTGTTATAGCCATTTCAGAAATAGTATGGCTCATCCGGATGATAAAGGATCTTGATGTGGAGGGATTGGAGCTGGTCAAGGTTCACTGTGACAGCAAGGCAGCAATCTATTTTGCCACTATTCTTGTGTTTCATGAATGCCTGAAACACATCAAGATAGATTATCATTTCATGTGGGAAAAAATACATAAGGAGTTACTGATTTGCAGCATGTAGCCTCAAAAAATTAATTAGCGGATGTATTAACAAAACCTCTTCATAGAGAGGAACATGAAATGTTTGTTCACAAGTTGGGAACTGCTAATCTATGTAGTCTCATACTTAAAGGGGGTGTTAGGAATATTTGAATATCATAGTGTATTTTGTTTGGGCTTGTATAGAAGCCCACAATGGTTTAATGCACATTCGTTAGGTGGACTGGGCTTCACTTAGTCTTGTGTGCTACTATTTTCCTTATACATCACTTCATTATTTGTTCAATATAAATATAAAGATCTTCCAGTCAATTCTAGTTGGCTAGGTTATTCATTTGTTATGGGTGTAGTGCATCTAGGTTTTCAAATACAATTAATTTGTCAAGTTGGGCAAGGTATTATGGTTAGCCTAGTCTCGTTCAAAATTTTCCACCAACCTAATTTGCCTCTAACTTGAATTGCCCAAGCCACCAATTAATTGAATATATCATATGCTTCTAAAATAAGGAAAAATCAAATGTGTGTGTTGATGTTGTCCATTCTATCATCGGAGCCACCAAATGGATTATAGAAGTTAACGAGAAGTGGATGGCATAGTTCCTTTTTTTGAAAAAAAAAATATTTGTATTTCTTTCTTTATGTGCAAGGTACTAAAATTCTACTCGGCATCAATCTAATTGAGATAGGGGTTCAATGGTTAATCATTCAATTGTGGTTGAACCAAAGTCAACCTAACCATAGTTAATAATATAATTTATTTAAAAAATATAAAAATATTTATATATAACTTTGAAAAAAGTAATATTTAAATAAAAACATATCAAATCTCAAGTAAATGAAGCATTCATATATAAAATACATATAATATAGAAAAAGTTAAAAACATAGTTCCTAAGTACAAATATGAAGGATTTTTATTTTTTCCTCTTTTTCTTAAACTCAACAATATCGATCATTTCAAGTTGAGAGATAAGAAAAAGAAAAAAAAATTAATCTAGCCAACCCATACAAAACTTTTGGTTTAACTAGTCAAGCAACTCATTCACTCATTTAATAGTATGATTGACAGATCCAAATTAAGTTTTGACATCGTGGTTGTATGGCCTTCACCTTATTATTAAGGGTTAAAATGCAGATCCGTTTGGACGTATTCGCAAAATCTCAATGTTGCCCTAGAAGTTTTTTGGGTCTCAATGTTGCACTGGAAGTTTAAAAACGTAGTGTCACACCCTTATCTTAATTTCACCTTTACAGAATATTCGCAGAAAATGATATGCGGTTCGATGGGCAACACAGAAATAACATAAAAATACTAATAAAAAGTGCTCGGTTACAAAAATTTCCCATAGGGGTACGTACATAATAATTACCATCAATGTAGCCGCTCAGGGCTACCAAGGTGTCTAAACTCGTCCGAGTGAAACAGAAACATCTTCCTGTCTTCGTTTCACCACCGCAATCCTCTCGTATGGTTCTTCTTTGTTCTCAACGTACCTTCTATCTCCTCCTATCTAAATTGTTGGTAGGGGAGGGTGAAATTCAAGAGAATCTAAGTAGGAAAACAATACCAATATGCATGCAAGATAAGTGCTTAATGCATAACATGATTGTATTACATAAATTCATGCTAACAATACCAATATGGTAGGGGAGGGTGAAATTCAAGAGAATCTAAGTAGGAAAACAATACCAATATGCATGCAAGATAAGTTCTTAATGCATAACATGATTGTATTACATAAATTCATGCTAACACAATGACATATCTGCGTGCTCAATGTTTCGTGCAACAAAACTATGGCCATAGTATAAACAAAAACAGAGTTTCAATCATTCATATATGTTTCACATAATCAAGCAAAGCAATAACATGTATCAATACACCAGCCTAAATATTAAATACATGCAGGAGAGGTAAGTTCCCTACCTCCAGTCCTTTCTTCTCGATTTGTGTGCCAGCAACTCAAGCTCTCAAATCGGTCCTATAATTCCAAATGTACCATTTAGACACTTCCATAGTGTTTATTATTGTTATATTAGCCTATGGTGAAAATTTACTAAAATGCCCCTGGGACCCCTGTCCGATCCAACCCCGTCGTATCCGGTCCGGCTGTATTTTTTCTGAAATTCTGATTGGGCTATTCTTACATATTTTTGTCCAAGAAATCCATTTTCGGATTCAAAATTACCAAATTCACTACCAAATTACAAAAATACCCTTGACAGCCCCGCTTAAAGGGTTTCAAGGGCATTTTCATAATTATGTTTTTCCGGGATTTTTAGAAAAAGTGGCCAACTATAACCCCACTTAATTTTTCATTCTAAAAACAATGGAATAATTAAATTGATGAAATTCCAACTCTTTTTGGACTAAATTGCCCCTGCCCAAATCTAAAAAATTAAGGAAAAATTCATGGTTTCTTGATTTCAAACCATAAACCACATTCTTTACACCTCTAATCACTTATTTAACTACTTAATCATATTCTAAACATGATTAGACTAAATTTGGGCAGCACCTTCCCTTAGGGTTTGTCATTCACTTGTAGAAAAATGACTTTTTAGACCGGTTAAAAATGACTTTTTAGACCGGTTCTGTATTAGGTCTTGATACAGCAGGTCTAAAAAGTCTGTTATTTTTTAGACCGGTTGTTAGAACCGGTCTTAAAAGTCAAACTTTTAAGACCGGTTGTACCCACAACCGGTCTAAAAAATCCACATTTAACACCGGTTGTGGGAACAACCGGTCTTAAAGGTGAGACATTTAAGACCGGTTGTGGGAACAACCGGTCTTAAATGTCTACCTTTAAGACCGGTTGTTCCCACAACCGGTCTTAAAGTACTTTTTAAGACCCGTTGTGACTACAACCGGTCTTAAAGCTTCTTTTTTTTAAAAAAATGTCCCTTTCATTATATGTACACGCACAGAATGCTCCAATCTAAAACAGCAGTACATAACAATCACTCATTTCAATTTCAAAATCACCAGGCAGTACAGTCATATATTGATGATTCCTTTGCAATTAGACAGTAAGGATGACCAAATGACAACAGTAAAACAAAAGCAATGAATATGCAAAGAAATGAACATGCGCCCTTTGGTAAAAGTCCCATAAAACTGAAACCCAATAGGAATAATGTAAAAGTCCCTCTAATTGCCTCTTCTATAGGAAGACACAGAAATTGGAGGCATACACAATACCTTCAACCCCCTCACTAGCTCTAGAATTACTTAAGCCGGCCTCAAGAACATGCATGCTTCCCTGTTTATAACATTTAAAGCTTACTTGGAGATACTTATGAAATACATAATAATTAAATAGTGCTTATATGCGATTTGATCCATTGACATCCATCTTGTAAACAAAAAAAGGGACAAACTAACAAATGCCAAATACAGCTAGAAACATCTGTCATTAAATATCTACATTCATATTCATAATCAGAGATAAAACATCTCAAAAAGGTCTTCAAGCTTCACAAAGGACATAATAATCTAACCTAATATGGGTACATTTTTACAATAATGTACAATGAACATTGGATTCAAAAACTCACTATTTTTGTAATAGCTCATAGATGAATTCAGCACAACATGTGCGAATGAAATCAATATCTTCTTCAGGAAAGGGATCAGCAAGATCAAACATCTGTAACACCAAAACCAGACGAAACATTGACTTAGTAACTTAAAAACAATAAAGTAAAACAAAAGTTCTGAAATATAAATTTACCTCTTGAGTAAAATCAGTCGTGCCTAGAGTGATAATATTGTAAATATGTCTCAAAACATAAAAACCACATAAGTTGGACCCCTTTGGTTGCCGACGGCTCTGAGAAAAAACACGATATCATTAAAACAAATATAAAGGCATGTCTTATTACATTCTTTAAACAAATCCATATGTACTAACCTTTGGCGTGATCCATGTAGGGTCCTTTAAGTCACGAACATGCTTACCACAAGCACTGTGTAGGAATGTCCGCATAGCCCTATGATCATCACAATGACAAATGTTATTGGTTTTACACAAATTCCATAAACTTTGCATACAAAAGGTAATAATGCAAGAAAACTAACGAATTCATGGTCTTTTTCAAATCATTCCCTGGTTTGAAGTGGAGGGAACATAAGAGGATGACAGTGTAACTACTCTCGCATAGAAGAAGCAACTGCCAATGATCACTGAAAAAAAACAGAAGAATATTAAGCAAACATAAAACATTATATAAATTATAAAATATCAGTTTCTTTCTTACCTATGCACATATGGAGCCAAGAAACACTCAGTTCCAGTTTCATTAAGCCTCTCTGACAAGTATCGATGTCTAATAGCAGCAGTGGTCCCTTTCTCTTGGATTTGATGGGGGCATAAGAATCCAAATTTTTCGCTTTTGCCAGAGGAGACCAACCTACGATGCATGTACCTACAATAACGCAAGCACATAAATAAAAGGTAAACGGTGAAACTTTTAAAATATTTACTTTGAATTGCAGAAGCTACTTACATTAAGAACAGTTGGACAATCCCAATCGTAAGATTTTGTCCAGGAGCTACCAGGGACATCAAATCATCCCTCTCAAGATAGCATGTCACTCCTGACTGTCCAACAAATGAATTCGTAGGCCACTCTCTTGTTTTGAATGATGTATCAAAAGCCATCAGAATCACTTGCTGCATGATATTCAATGGAGGCTGTGAAACTTCTTGCTGAGTGAAGGAAGCTGGACTTGGTGGGGCTTTGATCAGACTTGGTGGGGCTTTGATCGGACTATCCTCGGCTCGACCAGAAACAAGGTTCGTTGGCCACAAGATGAATGTGCCCAAGACATCGCTAACGATCTTGAATTCATCAGAAGGGATAGGGACAGGTGCATCTGCAATAATCACCTCGTCAACTGACACTCGGACTTGATCACCTTCTATTTGTCGGTGGTGGACAGTTGATCCCAGGTTATGCACACTACCTCGTGCAACTAACCGTCTCAGAGGATCCGCGACAAAAAGATCACAAAGCTCAGTAATTTCTGGGTTAGGACCCTCTGATGACTGCCCGATGTTGCAACAACTACCTTTAGTGCTCTGCTTATTAGGATCAATCGATTATGGCTGGGGAGCACTGGTATCTTGTCTTGAGCTCATAAACACTATCATTTCTTCTTTCATTTTGCTCAACCGGGTCTCTAATATTGCATCAAAAGATGCTTCAGCCTCGGCCTTTGCTTCTACTCTTGCAATGGCCAACATAGTCTCCAATTCCTCCCTAGTCACGATGTTTGAGGAATGGTGTACGGGGGCTCCAAAGTAATCCCGTATCCCTACCCCTCCTCCAACTCCCCTGACACAGCCTGGATGCTCTTGTTTGCCAGTAGCAACTGTGAGGATGTCATTCCTGCCCTCCGACTTAAAAGAGCCCTCAGCTTGTTGTTTTCTAAGTTCATCCTGTAACATAATACAAAATAACAAACATAAGTAATAATGTACGTTTCTTATGTAATTAATTACAATAACGATATATACTTACAATTCTTTCACCAACTATACGAGATTGTTCACTTGTATAAGTCCCACTCCTCTTTTGGTGGGCTAATTGCCATTTTTCTTCTCGACGAATCGGAGATGGCGGAGAAAGAAGAACAGAAGGATCGGATTGAGATGCTTCTTCCAATCTCTTCTGTTTGGCCACTAACAAGTCTCTTTCAGCCTTTGCATAACCCCCACAAGACATTGTATGAGGGCAATCATTCTTTCTACCACTCTCTTGTGCTTTTTTCCTTTTTGCCTGCGAATAAGAAATGATACAAAAGGAAAGTGTTATAATCAATTAAGATAATTGCTAAGTAAATAAAATGAAAAATAAGTCAACTAACCAAAGATTCAGGAGTAGTCCGAAGCCTAACAAATTCTTGCCAAGTCGCTTGATCAAGAAATGTATACGTGTTGCACGGATTAGGACGAGGCTGACCATCTTTCACCTCAATATGAATGTAATTATTGGTCAGACTTGTCTTAAACTTGCTCCAGCGCTCATAACAATACGTCATCGTCTTGTTGTACAAGATCTCACTCTGAGGAACGTCGTAGGTGAGCTGAAATGTATGCATTGAAGGAGTAAGTGACAAATGAAGTGACATTTGATAATAATTAATTACATACAGAAGAGAATTGTATACCTGAATAGTGTCCCAAATATGCTGCTTCACCTTTGGATCGACATTTCTCCACTCCTCTATCAAGATGCTCGGCTTGTTACGTGCAAGGAGGCCGACGAAACTCCTATATCGTTGTGCATTAGGCCCGATTGGTTTCCAATGTCTATCAAACTCAATCGGTATCTTTTGGCCTGCACTCCGACTGAGGGAAACATCTGTCAACCGTGTGGCACGTCTACCCCTCCGTACAGACTGGCTACTGCGCTCACTACGACCCTAGCTCGGAGCATTGCTAGGCTCACCCTAGTTAACACTAGCTGGCTGACTCTGCTGAGCACTAGGTAGATGACTCTCCTGAGCACTAGGTGGCTGACTCAGAGGTGGAGGAGGTGGCTGATCCTCTGCACTAGGACGCTGGGGATCCGTCATTTGCCTGTAACGACAATAAAGAAAGATAAATCCTAAGCTATGACATGTGAAGACTATATCAATAAAATAACTAAACATATTATTCGGATAATAATCATAATCATAATTACTTTAGTTAGTTAAGGTCAAAGTAGTATCATAAAGAGATATCCTCCAATATTCCCTCGTGATGATCATTTCTTGTGCCGTGCGCATTAGCTGCTTTATCTTCTTCGTTCAGTTCTGGTAGACCCCTGGAAAAAGAAGGAGTCTCAAGAAGATCATAATTTGAGTGACTTTTCTCATCAATATCAACGACCCTTTTTCCTTGGAGAGCTACAGACCACATTTTATTTGCCTGATCAGTGATATAGAACACTTGTTGCGCCTGATCTGCCATAATGAAAGGTTCATCTCCAAAACTTCTACTATTCAGATCTACTAATGTAAATCCTAACCTATCGATCTTCACACCATTATTGACATCAACCCACTTGCATTTGAAAATGGGAAATCTAATTTTAACATAGTCAACCACCCAAATTTCTTCAATCACCCCATAATAAGGTATGGCAGCCAATGTAGGGTTCTTATCTTTTGAACTAGAGAAGTGCATAGATTCAGCCACTAATACAACACCACTGTTATGGACGGTGCTCTTATCATCTAGAGACTTTGTGTAAAAGGTATAACCATTGATCACAAATGAAGTCCAACTTATGACATCAACTTCAGGACCACGTGCTAACCAATTTATTGTATCAGAAACACATTCTTCTCCGTTAACCTTTTGTTTGAACCAATGTGGGAAAGTTCTGTTATGCTCCCTGATTAACCTTTGTTCGCTCATTCGACTATTTTGTTTCCGTACAATTTCTTTATGGGCATTCATGTAATATTGAACTTCATCAACATTGTTCAAGATGTACAGGTGGACTTGTTGCAATTCATCAGCATCTATGCTCTTTACTGTTGCCCCGCGTCTACCCCCTTCTTGATCATGACGTTTAGGAAGGCCAATATGTCGTACATTTGACAAATAATGTTGACAAAATTCCATAGCTTCTTCAGAAACATATTTTTGAACAATAGATGCTTCAGGCCGATTGGGGTTCTTCACATACCCTTTTAGTATTTTCATAGTTCTTTCGATCGGGTACATCCACCATGAATAGATAGGGCCACACAACTTTATCTCCCTCACTAGATGAACAACCAAGTGTACCATGATATCAAAAAAGGACGGAAGAAAAAGCTTCTCAAGCTAACATAAGATCATGTATCCTTCATTTTCCAATTCCTCCAATCTTTTCGTGTCAATGACTTTACAACAAATGGCATTGAAGAAGAAACAAAGTCTAGTCAATATGTGTTGAAGATCATATTCGGCAATGCCTCGAATAGCTACTGGGAGTAGTTGTTACATTAATACATGACAATCATGAGACTTTAGCCCTATTAATTTCAAGTCTTTCATCGATACAAGCTTTTTAAAATTTGAACAATACCCTGAGGGAACTTTAGCGCAATGTAAACACTCACAAAAGCTTCTTTTCTCAACCTTAGACAAAGTATGAGCAGCTGGAGGACAAAAAGTTCTATTACCGTATGGCCTTGGATGTAAATCTTCTCGTATTCCCATTTCTTGCAAGTCTAATCTTGTCTTTACGCCATCCTTAGAACTTCCCTGTATGTTGAGCAGTGTCCCAACAATACTATCACATACGTTCTTCTCCACATGCATGAAATCAATAGTGTCTGACGTCAAGATTGCGCCAATATGGAAGATCGAAGAAGACGGACCTTTTTTTCCATATATTTTTCTCATTTCTACTCTTTGATGACTTACCAAACATAGTATTGATATTTTTCACCTTTTCATAAATTTTCTCCCCTGTCAATGCCTCTGGAGCATCTTCAAACTCTTGGCCACCGAAAAAAGCTTTTTTTAATCTACGATAAGGGTGGCTTCGTCTTAGAAATCGCCTATGCCCAAGGTAAACCGTCTTTCTTCCATGTTGAAGTTGATGGTAGCATGTGCCTTCTTCACATATCGGACAAGCTTTGTGGCCTTTAACGCTATATCCTAACAAGTTCCCATATGCAGGGAAGTCATTTATAGTACAAAAGATCATTGCTCGCATATTAAAAGTCTCCTTCTTGTTCGCATCAAAAATATCGACACCTTTATCCCACAACTCTTTCAAGTCTTTGATCAAGGGTTCTAGGTAAACATCTATGTCATTTCCGGGTTGGTTTGGTCCCGAAATCAACATAGACAACATAATGTACTTTCGTTTCATACATAACAAAGAAGATAAGTTGTAAATTACCAACAGAACAGGCCATGAACTATGTATACTGCTTAGGCTACCATAAGGATTCATACCATCTGTGCTAAGCCCAAGCCTGAGATTCCTAGGTTCTTCACCGAAGGTAGGAAATAATTGATCGATTTTTTTCTATTGAGAAGAATCAGCTGGATGTCGCAGCTTTCCATCAGAAATCCGCTCATCTGCATGCCATCTCAAATTTTTGGCATCAATTTCATTAGCAAACAGGCGCTTGAACCTTGAAATGATTGGAAGATACCACAACACTTTTGCAGGGCCCTTATTTGATTTATACCTCGGAGTTTCACATATCGGACATTGCTCCTTCTCTTCATGATCTTTTCTATACAATATGCAATCATTAGGGCAAGCATGGATCTTTTTATACTTCATCCCTAGTGGACACAGTATTTTCTTAGCATCATAATATCGACAAGGCAACACATTATCATCAGGAAGCATATCTTTAAAGGCCTCAAGCATTTCTGAAAAACTCTTGTCGCTCTATCCATGCCGTGCTTTCAAGCTTACCAATTTCAATACAGCATTCAGCAATTGGTATTTTTTACACCCCGGGTATAACAGCTTCTCAGCATCACTGCACATATTACCATATGCATGTGATTGTTCAAAAGCCTCTTCTCCTACATCACGAATAATGTCCTCTACCCGATCATCCATATCCGTGTCATTATCATCACAAGTCACTTCCCCCTGTTGAGATGCACTTGGCATTTCTAATTGTTCACCATGCCATACCCATACTACATACGTCTTACAAAACCCTTCACAAATTAAATGTGTATATATATCTGCAGCACTTAATCGCTTCTCATTCAAACATTTTACACAAGGGCAATAAAACATCCCACTATCATCATCGGCATTTCTTTTTGCAAAGTCTAAAAAACCCTTGACCCCAACATCATATTCAACACTCGTCCGTTTAGCTTGTATCCAACTACGATCCATATATTCCAACACCTTTTTTTTGTTTTGTACTTTTTCCCTGGAAAAGGTAGGAGAATGATGAGAGCATGCAATCATTACACCCAAGTACATAGTGTAACTAGAGGTAAACAAAGAATATCGTGATTTAGAGTAGCGTGTGAGGAAAAAATGGAATGAGGGAAAGTGGAATGGAGAAGGAGTGAGGGAATGAGGAATGGAGGTGGAAAAAGGAAGGAAAGAATGCACGTTCGTCAGAGAAAGTGACTTAGATATATATTCTTTTAATGTCTAACGCCTGCACACGCTAGATCCATTATTATATTGTTTGTCCCTGGATATATTTTTTAGGGTGACTTTGGTCCTTCGACTAATAATATCCAAGCAATACCGTTGGAAACCAATAGAAGGTAACTAGTTAAACAAAGCAAAAAGAACTATAAGTGGAGGGATTTATGTTGAGGCTCAGTACTGGTGATGCTCTGAGTGCTGAAATTTGGGGTTGCCTTATGGGCATGAAAAGAGTTTGGGATGGGGGGTTCAGAGAAGTGTTGTTTAGGTGTGACTCCTACGAGGTTATCGACCTACTTCAAAATGAGATCCCTGAAATTCTTTGAAAAATGGCAGCTGCTTACAGAGATTAAAGCAATGTTGGAACGGAGCTAGAATGTAGAGTTCCAATATATTGACAGAGACGACAATAGTATAGCAGACTCGTTAGCCAAACGAGCACTGAGTTCTTCTCATGGCCTTCAAATTATATATATATATGCTTCAATTTTCTACCTATCTTTCTGGATTTCAACAGCAGAAAACTATACTGCAACAACCAAACTCTGTTTTCCAGTTTCATCGTTTCTTGAGCACATCAAAGAAGGAAAAAAAATCTCTCTTCCAATTACACATCAGGATGTCAAAGGAAATTGAAAACTTCAAAAATTCAGCACACACGAGGAACATAATTCCACAGCATACATAGATTGCAAAGCTCAACCGTAAAGCTAGTACCACATCATTCAAAGAATTTCATGGCTCACTCACTTGAATCAAGCAAAATAAAGTGATCAAACACTCATTCACCATTGTGCCAAATCATATGACAATATGCAACTCTTCAAGCCAAGTCATTATGCTGAAAGCAAGGTTACAAAAGGCCACAAAATGACTTATATATTCTAGAACTTGTTAGAACATTCAAATATCAGTACTCTCTAGCTCCTAATCCTTAAGCCATCTTTGAAATTCAAGCCTAAATGCCAATATTTCTCTCCACAATTCAGAGTAGAATTTCCAAAGTAACTAAGCATTTGCAAGCTATCAAGAGAATGTTTCAAAATATTGAACAACAAAATTCTGCAGCGCTCACATAGTAAGAGGCTAATCAGAGCAAAGCAATCAACATAGTGGCTATATTCACAGCAGAAAACTATATCAACATAGTGGCTATATTCACAGCAAAGCAAACAATGTAAAACCTCAAATTAACCTCACATCAGTGCATAAGCTCGCTTAAGAATGGGATTTTTTTTAAAATTCCTGGAATTAACGTGCAGATAGAAAAACTCCTAATTCATCATCTGTTCAATCTTATGTTCTATCATGAGTCACACAAATACTCTGTATATGCGAATCCTAACCATAATTGCAACTCTAACCTAGCCAAACCCATCCCAAAATAGAGAAAGGCAAGATCTTTAGCTCATAAAAGAAACAGACAAACATACTAGAAAGCACAGGTGGCTAAAGACATGAAGACAGTAAAACAGGGGAGATTACCAACTGCTTCTAAGCTGTGATGACAGTTGCTGGCGGTGCTGGAAATAGAGCCAGATCTGTGATGGTGGCGGCCCAGAAAGAGATTGACGGAGGCGGAGGGATAGAGAAAGAGGGCGTCGGTGATGATGGGAGCTTGAGTTACGGTGGAAGGCAAGGGAAAAGACGGTGGAGATGGAATGGAAGACGGATTTGGGAGGTGAGAGACAGGTTGACGGTGGGGTTAATGGTGTCGAGAGTGAGACTGGAGTCAATTTCAGAAATGGAGATGGCGCGCACGGGAGCTGGGTTAAAATTTGGGGAAGTTTTTAAGACCGGTTAAGTAGATTAACCGGTCTAAAATGAAGTTTTTAAGACCGGTTGTCTAACAACCGGTGTTAAAAGTCCACTTTTAAGACCGGTTGTTAGAGAACCGGTCTTAAAAAGCTTCATTTTTAGACCGGTTCTCTAGTAACCGGTCTTAAAAAGATTAATTTTTAGACCGGTTATTATAATAATCGGTCTAAAAATTAATCTTTTAAGACCGGTTAGTGTACAACCGGTCTAAATTATATTTTTTAGACCGGTTATTATAATAACCGGTCTCCCAAATTCTTTATTATTACGTAAATGCCACCGCGCATTTCTTTTAGACCTCATTTACTACAACCGGTTTAAATGTGCCGGTCTAAATCACCTTTTTTGTACTAGTGATTCCCAAAATTATAAAATTATGAAAATAAAGCCACAAATCCAATCAACCACCAACAAGTAACAAGCACCAAGAGATAACAAGTTCTTGTGCTCACCTTGATTTTCCTTAATTTTCTCTCTCTAAACCATGGTTTCCTCTCCTCCTTACCTCTTGATCTTGCTTGCTACATATGGTATTCATGAAGATATAGAGGTTAGAGAAGGTATTACAAGAACTAGAAGGCTTAAACACCAAGATTTCAACCACTTATACTACTACAAAAAAACGCTTTTAACATCCTTTTTTTAAGCCTTTTAACATCTGAAAATAAGGAAATGTCTATGTGAGCGACGTAGAAAATAAACAGCAATAACGTCTATAAAAAAAGGGACACTTAAAGTCTGGACTTTAGACGTCCCCATTTTGAAATGGGGACGTCTAAAATCCAAACTTTAGATGTCCCCACTCCAAATTAGGGACATCTAAAGTGTTGGACTGACACTTTAGATGTCCCCAATTTGGAATGGGGAAGTCTAAAGTTTGGACTTTAGACTTGTCCATTGCAAATTGGGGAAGTCTAAAGTGTCAGTTCAGGACTTTAGACTTCCCCATTTCAAAATGGGGACATCTAAAGTTTTATTTTTTTAAATGACTATTTATATTTTTCATCGCCCAACAAATTAAAAATGCATAAATAGGATTGACAAATAATTCATAATAAACCACAATGTCCCTTACATGATAAGGAAACATCCAACACTTTTATAAGTATCCTTCTATACGTTTAAAAACGCAAGTCCAGTGGAATTCATAATAACGATTTTGTTGGTGTTTCATAATACTCCAACTAAATCTTATTTATTAGAGGTATCCAATAAATCATAGAACAATTATAAATTCACCATGATTATCTCCATTGGATTATTACAAACGCCTCATATAAATTTCCTATGTCACGACCTCTATGTAGTGTGCAAACAATGTGGTTGTACATTCAATTTTGTTTTTTAATAACTAAAGGGAATTTTTTATTTTATAATTCTTAATAAGAGAAACAATAGGGATAGTGGCCAACGGTGTGAAGGAAACTAGCTTTCACAGTGTATAGGGAGACAGTGATTCCAAGCATTTTTTGTAACAAAAGCAGAACTTTAGTGATTTAAAGAATTTTTGTGTTAAAGAAAGCAAAGTTGTGAGAGTAAGAGACAAACCTGTGGATGATGGAGAAGGAGACGACCCATGGTGGCACCAACTGGACAATGGTTGTGAGAGGGAGAGAGAAATGACAACGCACTTATCCCTTCCTTTGTATCCTATAGCTCCATTGGACAAACAAGAAGAGCGTCATTGGAACAAAAGGAAACAAAGAGAAAGAAGAGAGAGGGAAACACGAATAAAGAAGAGAAAGCACATTGAATAAGAGAAAGAATAAAGTTAGAAAAGGGTGGAGCTGATTGATGGGACGTTTGAAGAGGCCTTTAGACTTCCCCAGTCTAACTGGGGTAGTCTAAAGTGGTCTTTAGACTACCCCAGTCAGACTGGGGAAGCCTAAAGTAAGGACTTTAGGCGTCCCCAGTCATTCTGGGGACGTTTAAAGTCCAAAATTTTGGTGGGGGAGGCAAAATTCAAAATTTAATGGACTTTAGGTGTCCAAATTCAAATTTGAGACACCTAAAGATACACAATCCCCACTTTAATTACAAAAATGTCACCGCCTATACTTTTAACTTCTCTTTTTAAAAAAGGGACGTCTTTTAGAGTAGTAATATCTATATTTTGTAGTAGTGTTACCTTGGATTTTTGCTTGAGCTCACTCTCTCCTTCTATGTTCTTGCTCTCAACTTTTGAAGAAAACTCTCTCTCTCTCTCTCTCTGGTTCCAGCTGGCCAAATATGAAGCAAAGAGAAAGAGAAAAGTTCTTTCAAAATATCCTCTCTATCCTTTTTTGTTTATGATATTAAATTGCTATTATAACACATGCATATTTTCCTTTAATTATCACCTTTCTCTCTCCTCATTTCCTTCTCCGAAATGCACTCCTCAATTGACCAAAAATATGCTCTTCAATTACCACAAATAACCTCCTCCACTTATTTATTTATTATTCAAAAATTTGACTTTTGTGTCACAAACTTTATCTACATGTAAATGTTGTCATAAAGTTCAATGGAAAATGAACCAACCCTTCCTCCATTTGGTTAGCTCATACAAAACGCATAAGGCCCCCTTTTAAATACAATTTGGGCTTCATTACATTTATTTCATAATTACAATGTTGTCATAACAATTTTTCTTCATTTTCAGATTTTGTCTAAATTCTGGCATATTTTTTGCCCTATCTTTAAAAAATCATAACTAATTCTAGAAAAATCGAAATGGGGTGCTTCCAAAGCCAATGGAAAGCTATTTAAGTCCTCTTTATTGGAAAAATATGAATCAATGCAGTTCGTAGCCACAAAAATACAGAATTGCACAAAAGTCCATACAGCTCCAAAACAGATTTCAGTTTCAATCCCAAACTTTGGAAAATCATAACTCTTAGCTCACAAATCGAAATGACACAAATTATATATCCATTTTGAAGCTTGGCATGTAAACTTTAAGATTGGAAAGTTTTAAAAATTTTAGACATCATTTTCATATTCAAAACGTCTTCCAATTTCACAACAAACACTCTTCCCACACAAATTTTCATAAGGCCAGAAGCTATTGGAATCACTAAAACAACCAAATTCTCATCATATCCACTTTTAAAGTTATTAACCCTTAATTAAAATTTGAGATATTACACGTAGCAATATTGCCTCCACCCGTTAACAATGTTAAATTTGACTATTACATGGATTGTTTGACTTATATGATCCATGTGTCACCTCCTCATTTGCACACTTGTTATCCAAGTGGCAGAACTTAAAAAAGTATACACACTCAACATCATCTTCTTCTCCTCTCCATCACCCGTAATCATTGTTTCTCTCACCCCACCATCTTCTCACATATCAACAGCCACAGAAAAGTCATGGAAAGCAGCTGAAATCAAGGCTCTCTCTTCACCTTTGTGTATGTTTGCCCTCCTACATCATGAGCTTCTTTCCTCTCTCTTCACTCCCTAACTTGACAGCCTTCATCTCCCTCTCTTATGGCAACAAGGTATGACGGCGGATGGTGGAGGGCGTGAGGGAGGATGGCAAAGGCGATAAAGGAGGTAGGATGATGTTCCATTCTTTCAAAGTGTCCCAACCTTCTTCTTTTGCGGAGTCCATCACCGTTGTCCCTCAATTGTTCGAAGTCTTCCCACCTCCATTCTTTCACTGTCGTCATCCCTCTCTCCCTTCCCTTCGTCTTACTTCTCTTCATCATCGCATTAGCCAACATCGCTAAGGCACCACCATTTGTGATGTGCCTAAAATTGTGGAGGGAGAGAGAAGGTAAGGAGGAGGAAGGAGAAACAGATCTGTTTTATTTTCAGATCTAGTTTTGTAAGATGTGAAAATGAGATGGTTTGATTTATGGATCTAGTGGAAATTTTGAAAAACGCTTCTTCTAGTTTGTAATTTATGATCTTCTTGTTGTTTTGTTTGTCTTCTTCTTCTTATTGTTCTTGTTGGCTGACCATGTGCATGCTCTATATTCTGCTTCTGGTGGAGTGCCCACCTTTCTTTGATTGTGGGAATCTAGGCGATATCTCGTTCCCTTTAACAACTCCACAACCCAATCACTATGGAATGTTGCCCATTATATTAATTGCCGTGAGGATGAACACCCCAAATTTCTAAATTACTTTTATAGATTGATTTATTCCAACATATGAGTTCGATTTTCAGAGAGAAAGAATTATTGCCACCGTTGCCGATGCTGGAGGAGCAGGATGGTGGGGTGTAGGTGGGGGGGACGAAGGTGGTATGGTAGTGAGGAAAAAGAATGGTCAAAGGGTATTTAGATATTTTAACATGGTATAATAATAAGGTGGCAATGAGTTGGATTATTAGATGTTAAATGGGAGTGTCACATGGGATATTTAAGTAAAAAAAGGTCAAATTTGACATTATTAACGGGAAGGATAGCATTACTATATTTTAAAATTTTTATAGCGACAATGAGACTCAAAAAACTTTCATGACAACATTAAGATTTCACGAATACTTCTAAGGTGGACTTACACCTTAAACTTATTATTAAAAAAAGGGAAAGACCAATGGTTTTGAGTTTCACCACACAACCTTGGACCAAGGATTTTAGTTTTTTTTTTTTTTTTGACACGATGATTTTTAAATAAAAAATTATTTTGTAAAAAAATAATAATTATAAGATTATCTTTATTTTAGATTATATTCCTATTAAAATATTTTTTAAAAAATATAAAATTTTTAAAAACTCAAGTTTGGACTATCCAATTAAATTTACATAATCCAAATCCTAATCCAATTAAATTTATATACTCCAAATCCTATTAGCTCTTTCTGCTAAGTATTGGACTAGAATTGGGAAAACGGGCTTGCCCAACCTTGCAGGGCCAGTCTTTCATTACCCATTTAGGCCCAACTCCCTTAAAAGGTCCATATTTTGAAGCCCGAAGTGTTGACTAAAGGGCTCGGGCCTGCTCGACGGGCTTTAAGCACGTTTAACAAATTTTTTTTTCAATTTCTTAAAGAAATTAAATTTTAAAAAATAAAATTTTTTATTTAAAACAAATATTTTTAAATTATTAAATATTTTATCTTTTTTGATAAATAGAATAAGTGACCCTTTGTCTTAAAACAAAATTCTTCATGAAATAGAGACTCTACTTTCTCATTTTTCAATGTATGTTATTAGTTTCTCTTTTTAATATAGTTTGCATAATATTTGTACATCTTCAAATACAATTAAAAAATTACCTTAGATCAATAAAACAATGATTCTTAAAATTTCTTTGGGGAAATATTAAGAACCAAATGAAAGATTCTTAAAAATTGAGTAATTTTTAAAAAAAAATCAATTAGATGACTTTTAACTAACTATAATGTCATCAACAATCTTCTCTTAACTTTTTAATAAGAATATAATCAATTTTTTCTTTTAAAACGTTCAAATAGCAACACTATATGATTTGAAAAATATTTCCAATTTTAAAAAATCATTTTTTTCAAAAGCAAAACTCAACTTGTAGTCATTTAATAAAATTTCAAAAAAAAAAAAAATTGGCCGGATTAAACGAGCTGGCCCGTTTAAGCTCATGGCCCTACAGGGCTAGCCCTTTTAGACCCGACTCTTTTTAGTAATTCTAAATCATAAACCCAACCCTTTG
Organism: Inga laurina; assembly: GCA_963855925.1. Lineage (NCBI taxonomy): Eukaryota > Viridiplantae > Streptophyta > Magnoliopsida > Fabales > Fabaceae > Inga > Inga laurina. The sequence goes on from OY979710.1 coordinate 13,317,571, forward strand.
TAACACCCCAAAATTTGATTAAAGGGTAATAGTTTCAAAAGTGAAGGTGATTAAAGTTAAACCGACAGTTTTGGAGAATACGATATATGATGTGATTTGAATGTGTAACGATTAGTGCCCAAACCCTACATTTAAGCTTAATTGTGTGTCAAAGCTTAAAATGCATTGAAGAGAAGGAGAGGGCGCATGGTTTGTGTAATGGAATGATAAGAATGTATTTGGTGGTGATTCAGAAGGAATTGCCATAATCAGGGGCAAAATGGTAAAATTACCGACCAATTGATCAGTTACCGAAGAGGAAACTCGTTGGTAACTTAAAGATCAATGGTTATGATTGATTTGTGAAAGAGATCAAAGGGTGGAATCAGGTGTATGTGTGTGTATGTGAGCTTATGCGAGATGTGAAAAGATTGTGACAAGTGGCATCTTATGAGCCATTGGATTGGGTCAAAGTGTCAAAGTTGCTTTTTTGTCTCCTCTCCTCTTCTAAAAGTCGGCCAAGGTGTATTAGGAGCCCAAAAATCTGATGCTTCTTCATTATTTCATCTCTCTCTCTCTCTTCATTCCACCATTTTCGTGAGCTTAAAGAAGAAAGAGAAAGAAGAAAGCCTAAGGTTAGTGATCTATTTGGCCTCTAATACTCAAATACCTTTTTCTAATGTTGTTCCTAGTAATGAGAGCTTCATTACTATGGTTTTAGATTTTTGAAAGGTGTTTGTGATCTTGAAGAATTTGGAAAGATGAAGAATCAAGGAATTGGTTTGGAAAAGAGGAAGAGGTGAGTATTTGATGCATTTTGTCCTAAGTTTTGTGAGTTTTGGTTAAGTATTGTGGTTTATATAATTTGCCCTGATTTTGTGATGAATTTTGTGTGGTATGAAATTGGAGAATTGGATTGTGTTTTGTGTGGCAAATGATGTCAAGTAGTGCTTTGATGTCGTTTGATTTGATTTTGGATGTGAAATGGAAAGTGGTGTAATGTTGTGATTTGAATGGTGATTTGTGAGACATGATGTGGTAACATGTCAATATGATGTGAATTTGGCTAATTTGATGTTTTCAATGGATTACTTGTGAAAATTTTTGTGGGAATGGTGTTTAATATGAAATGGGAACCATTGGAAGCAATTGTGAAAAACTGAAAATCTGTCCATTGAAAGTTTGTGCTAGGCAGTTTGTTTGTGAGGATGCTTTGACTGGGAAAATGAGGTTAGAAAATTATGAAACTTTTCAGTCTTAAATTTCACATTCCTAGCTTCAAAATGGACATATAATTTGTGCCATTTCGTTTTTTGAGCTGGGAGTTATGGTTGTCCAAAGTTTGGGATTGAAACTGAACTCTGTTTTGGAGCAATGTTGAGTTTTGTGCAATTCTATATTTTTGTGGTGATTTCCAGTAATGGATCATATTTTTTCTATGAAGAGGACTTAAATAATTTTCATTTGGCTTTAGAATTACCTCATTTTGATTTTTTGGGAATTAGTTATGAATTTTTAAAGTTCAGCTAAGAAACAGAATTTTCTTGGCCGCGGCTCAAATGTTTCTGACCTGTTTTTGGCCGTGGCCAGTGGATTTGTGGGCCACGGCCAACCCCCAAAAATCAGTATGTTGCATTTTTGAAAGGTGGTTTTTGGTATAACATTTCCCAACCCTTTAGGCATATGTTTGGGCTTATAGTAGCCACCTAAATGTCTTAAATGATAACCAACTTTGATGTTTGGAAGTTGAGGAATTGGAAAAGGGAATAACCCTATGTCCTTGATTTGATTGTCAGGATTTGATATTTACCCTGATCGTGATTTATTTGTGCTAGAGCACACATGGAAAGAATAAGATAGTGACTCTTTCTCTTATGCTATGTGTAAAGCATTGTATATATGTTTGTCATGCATAGTGATACATTGTGATGCTTTGAGATCACAGTGAAAGCTGACGCATAGTGTTACTATTGGGATTCTTTTGAATCTCATTCTTTCCATTGACTAACCTTTCAAACAGGGCAAGCGGTTCGAGAAGAAGCAAGTAACCAAGGGCGGGTTTAAGTTTCTGGTTATGAGCATTAGTTAGTAGTTGGTTATCATAGATTGAAAGTGTTGTATATGTCACACCCTCATTTTATTTTCACCTATTTTAGAGTATTTACGGAAAACGATACACAGTTCAGTGGGCAATACAGGAATAGCATAAATATACTGATATTATGTGCACGATTACGGAAATTCCCCATAGGGGTTCGTACTTGATAATTACAATTAATGTAACATCCCAGCGCTACATGGGTGTCTAAACCCGTCCTAGTGAAACGGAGACATCTTCTCGTCTTCACTCCACCACCGCAATCCCCTTCATACTCTCTTTATTGTTCTCAGCATACGTTATGTCTTTTCCTGTCTAAATTGTTGGTAGGGGAGGGTGAGATTCTGGGGAATCTCAGTAGGAAAGCAATACCAATATGCATGCAAGATAAGTACTTAATGCATGACGTGCTTGCATTACATAACTCATGCTCACACAATGACATATGTGCGTGCTCAATGTTTCAAACAATATACGTATGGCCATAGCATAAACAGGAACAGAGCTTCAATTATTCATCTATGTTTCACATCATAAGGAAAAGCAATAACATGCATCAATACACCAGCACAAATATCAAATACATGCAGGAGAGGTAAGTTCCCTACCTTAATCGCCCTTCCCTGATCTTCGAATAACATGCCTCGATTTGCGTGACAATCCCTCGGGCTCTCTACTCGGTCCTAGAACGTCAAATGTATAGTTTAGACACTTCCATAGTGTTTCTGGTGGTTATATTAGTCTATGGTGAAATTTTACCAAAATGCTCCCAGGACCCCGGCCCCGCCCCGTCGTACCCGACCCCGATGGCATGTTTTCCCAAAATTTTGACTAAGGCTATTCTGACATATTTTCACCCAAGGAATCCATTTCCGGGCTCGAAATCACCAAATTCACTGTCAAATTATGAAAATACACTTGACAGCCCCTATTTAGAGATTTCAGTGGCGTTTTCGTAATTATGCTTTTTCGGCCTCTACCGAAAAAGTGACCAACTATAATCCCACCTATTTTTGCCCACTGAGTCCAATGGAACCATTTATTTCATGAAAATCCAACTCCTACTACCAGATCTGGTCTGGCCGAAATATTGAGAGAAAAATAGAGCTTTGTGTTTTAGCTTCTAAAACTTGTACTTTTTCACTTCTAATCCTTTATTAACTTAAATAAACATTTCTTAATCAGGATTCAAAGAAATTTGGACAGCATAACCCCTTAGGGTTATAGCTTTTCCAATTTTACAACTTAACCAAATATCCCATAAACCAAACACAAACCTCAACAACAACACCATACTAGTTTAGATCTAAGGTTTGTGAGGTTACCTTTTGAGATCTTGAATAATCTCTCTCTAGGAATCTCCTCTTTCTCTTCTTGAGCTAAGAATGTGTCTTCAAGATCATGGGTGCATGAAGAATCATGGTTTAGAGAAGGATCTAAGACAAAATCACAAGAAAAGCCTAAGAAATCACTCTTACCTTAAACTTCTTCTTCTTCCTTCTCTCTAGAACTTGAGAGCTCATCCTCTCTCTCTTCTCTTCTCTTCTTGTGTTGAATGAAAATGAGGAAGGAGAAAATGTGTGTATGAAGGGGAAGGGAAGATATTTTATTAACCTTGTCATCTTTCTTCCTAGCCCTTGATTTCATCAATGGTTGAGATTGCAACACCTTTCTTGCACCATGCCTCCCTCCATGCCTTCACTATGCCTCCCTTCATGATGACTTGCTTTATGCCATACTCCCTCCGCTTTATGCCATACTCCCTCCACTTTATGCCATCCCTTGTCATCATTTGTGTACTTGGCCTTATCCACTTCCAACTTGTGCTTATCTACTCCAAACTTGTGTCATAAGTCTTATTGTAATTGAACCAATTCCCTTTAATTAACAATTGGGTTTTCTACAATTATCTCATTCCTTTGGTCAACATAATATATTTTATTGCAATTTAAACATGTGCTCCAACTTTAGCCATTATAATTTAATCTCTTGGCTTTAGATGATGCCACTTGGCATATTTATCTTCCAAGTAAATATTTCCCTTCTCCTAAATATCCACCAATAAAAGAAAAATATGGGCTTTTACTTTATTCCACAAATCTCAATTTATTCTACCAAGAATATTCAATTCTTGCATTTATTTGCCCATTTCCTTATGAATATGAATATTTCAAAATTCATAAGATCTAATTTCCATGAATATTCACCATTCTATTGAATTACTCAAAAATTACAATATATTTTTGGTGAATATAAAATTTAGGATGTTACAGTATAATTTGTACTCGTCTTTAGATTTGGGATGTGTATTTGGATATATATCAAGGATGATATTGTATAATCCCCTAAATAAGAATTTGTATACTCTTTAAAGAATATATGGAATCCGGGGTTTGTCGGGGATTGTGTTATGCACTCTGATATATTTGAATGTGATTTATCTTCGTCAGATAATTGTATTCGAAATGCGAATATGAGACCAGGTGTATTATATTTTAAAAGATGATTTTTTGAAAACCCTATTGTAAAGATGGGATTTTAAATGCATTTTGAATTTCCATTTGTCTCTAATTTGTCATAATCAGGTATTTCGAATGATAATTACGAAGGGGGTTACACCCTTAATGGGCTTGGGTGTAAATGGGCTGAACCCATTTCCCGGCTCTATATTTGACTTAGTAGAGAAATTGGTTCAAGCGCAAGATAGACAAACAAAAGCTCTACTAGGGTATCACTCTCATCATATAGGCAAGACTTGAGTGCCTCATTTTTATTCTTTTTCGGTCCACTTGAATAAGCAATTGTGTATGTTTATTGAAAAGAAAAAGGAGAATTGTGAAAAAATATCTTTTTGGCAAATTAATTACTGAATGCTATCTTGGAAGATCTGTTACACATGAACGGAAGATATTTTGTACACAACGTAAGATTGTTTGCATGTTCATATAAAAGATTTTTACATATACGGAAAATTATTTGAACACAATAGAAAATCATTTGCGCGCACGGAAGATCACTTACACGCTTGATATCATTCAGCAATTAATTTATTCAAAGATATTTTTGAGCGATTTTTCCTATAAAAAGGACTGAAATTCAAAGAATGGATTGGATTTCAAGATTGTTCAAATGTCAAAATCTCCCCCTTCAATGTTTCACAAGGTTGTTTTATTTATTTATTTATGTATTTTGCCTCAAGGATGTATTACATTTTTATTTATTTGCATTTCTTCCTTCTTCTATTTTTTCACTAATAGAGGATCTGAATATTAGATCCTCTAGTGACCCTGATAGTCCCAATGACTTTTAATTACTTTCATTTTTATGCCGACATTTTTCTATATGTCCATATCAATAATTATTTTCTACAATTTTTTAATTTTTTTTGTAATTTACCCTGCTTTTTATTTCTTTGAAAAATTTTTGACATGACCCCACATAACCGCCGTACTTTCCATCAAAGTATAATTATTAGAACTTGGGAGGTGCCAAACCAATCAAGAAAACGTCACATTAAAATGTTGAGAAATTAAAACAGAGCACCCAATGATGGTTGAGACTTGAGACAGATGCAGATAACCCAAACCCATGTCCTTGTGGTGTGATACCAATTCTCCACCCAGAATAATTGTTTGTCACCATCACAATCAACGTACTTCACCTTAGCCCCCACCCATAAAATAAAAATATCCAAATCTTTTTCTCAATAGAAAATTAAGGAAAAATCAAAATAACCCAATAATTCAAAGGTTTAGACAGCGAAAACTCCGAGCTCACTGTATGAGATTCACCATACGTAGATCGTCACAATTAATATAGTTGTACCCCATCGAGAACCACTTTTTAAATATAATATTATTAACTAAAAATGTCCAATTTAATAAGTTTTTAAGAGTTCTAATCATTTTCTTCTTCTTTTCACCTGGCCCAAGATTATCTATTCAATTTTGTTAATCGGTATCTTCATTCGTCTTATTTATGCATGTTCCAATTAACTTAAATAATTTTATCATTTTCTTTTCGATAAATGCTCTGCACCAACTCTTCCTCCAACCATTTGGTTTAATTAGTAAAAAAAATCTCAAGTTTAAGCTCGTGTACATACTTTATTTAAAATGGAAATAGGCTTGCACACCCAAGACAAATGGATAAAATATACTACTTTCAATTTTTAATACAAACAAAAGCTGGTTGAAGAATTTGATTTGATAATATTTTAATTCATTTTATCTTTTCTACTTATCATTTTTCTCTTAAATTAATTTATTTAACTTATAAATTGATATAACTATATAATGTTAAACAGGGATATTTTAGTGAGATACTGTGTCATATTTATTCAAAATAGTCAAATTATTTTATTTATCGAATCTAACTGAATTAGTTAAACTATTCTTATACTAAGAACATGAGACAATAACATATAATTTGATTTAACTTAATTAATACAGTTAGTTGGAGTTTAATATCACCTTGAAAAGTACTCCAATTTTTGTTAAAAAACACACACAACAAATTACAAAAAGCAATAGAATTGTGTCAGTAAAGGCACAGAGAGGAGAGAGGAGCAGCTTTATCTTGTTCTTTTCTCTTTTCTCTTTTCTATTCATTTTCCGTCCTCTGACATCGCTTCCAAATCGCCTTTCGTTGTAATGATTCTGCTGCAGCCACAACAAATCCTCTCCTCCTCCTCCTCCTCCCTTCTCTCTCCCACGCACACACGCCTCCCACCACACAATTCGCCTCTTTCTTCGCGTTTCCCAATTGTTCGTCCCTAATCAGCCGCTTCTGCAGAAAAAGTTGTGAGGGCCTCTAACTCTAATCCCCGTATAGAGTGGTCCTCACTCTTAAACTTAATCCTCAACAACTTCTTGCCTCGATTTATTTCTCTACTTTTGTATTTTTCGCTTCTACTTTTTGGCCTTTTGTAACCGGAAAAAATGCAAGAAGCTGGATTGGGGATTATGGGCGGGGGTTTGAGCGGAGAGCTGTCGCCGTCCGGTGAGCTCCTCCGGCAGCTGAAGGCGGAGATAGCGGCGCATCCTCTTTGTGAGCAGCTTGTGGTTGCGCATGTTGGCTGCCTCCGCGTCGCCACTCCGATCGATCAGCTTCCTCTCATCGACGCTCACTTATCGCAGTCTCATCAGCTTCTTCGTTCTTACGCCTCGCTTCACGCTCATTCCCTTTCACCTCAAGATCGCCAAGAACTCGACAACTTCCTGGTAACTGCCAATTTTTTTCTTCAACCTCCATGGATTTCTGGATCTATACGCTTTATCACTCAAACTTCAATTTCTTACTCATTCGAGGTTAACTGTTAACAGTAAACTTCAAGATTCAAATAATCATGAGAAAAGAAAATTATACTCGTATTTCGCAAACGTCTTGTTAAGTTTGAGGTTTACCAATTTAATTATTACTTTCTATAACAAATTTTGCAGGCACAGTATTTGGTGGTGCTGTGTAGCTTTAAAGAACAGCTTCAGCAGCATGTCAGAATTCATGCAGTGGAGGCTGTTATGGCCTGCCGTGATATTGAAAATACCTTACATGCTCTTACAGGTACTTCCCCTGTATGCTTCGGTGCTTGTTTTTTCCCCCCAAATGCTTTGATTTTTGTGAACAATGATTATGTGGACAAGAAAATGCCAATCGCACTTGAACTTTAAAATATCAATTAGGTGTTTTTTTATTAAAATAAATTGTCAATTATAATATTTTTATAATTAATATATATACTCTATTATATAATAAAAATTGATTTGGAAATTTGAAATTCAATTAGTTTTTTCCTGTCTGTTGCTCTATTAATATTGAAGAAATTAGTTAATTTAATTAATATGATATGTATTTTTCAAAACACTCTAATTATTTTTCTTAATTCTTTTTTTAATTATTATTGAGGGAGCATCAATAAAAATAAATTAAAAAAATATTAACAAATATAGAAAATATATCTTATACATAGGATTAAGAGCAATTGCCATCGAGGGAGTTTGAAATTAATTTTATAGTTACTGCATTAAAAATGATGTTTTTAGCCCTACATAGCTGCTTGATGACATCAATGCACAACTCATAATTGAGTGGTACATAATATAAATTTATATATCTTTTGAAAATACAGAATAATATTTATAAATTATTACTCTTGTCTTAGCAGTATCATGTTAAACTAATTTATAATAACAATAAAATGAATCATACGGTCTATCCGGTATTTTTATAATTTTTTTGTGGGTGTTGGGCATGTCTGAAAGGATGTATGGTGGTATTATCTAGACGAATATATGGGACTGTGGGAAGATCTGGAGGTCTAAGTTTGGTGGAGAGTGATATTCCCACGGCATTCTCAACTACCTCTATTTTTTGGTTCAAGAAAGGAGCTTTCATAGACTGCATTTTTTCTGTTACCGAATTGCGTGTAACTTGAGAGTTAATCCGTATATAACATTTGCAAACTACATCATTTATCTGTTATAATAATATAATTTATTGTTCAGACTTTGTATAAATATATGAGAAATATATCTAATTTGTCTTAATGTTTAATCTAATTATAAATGCATAACAATAAAATATAAATTAAAAATCAGCAAATCCATAGTGTTGCCTTTGCCCTTTGATGTGTCATTTCTGATTAGGTGAAAACTGTTGGTATGTCCTAATTTGTTTTAGCATCATTATGAAACTGTATTTTGAAAAGATGTTGTGAAGCTTGCTAAATACTTCTTCTGGTCTTATTCATAAGTAATTTTTTCTCTCATAGGATTGATCCATTTGATAAGTAATTTTCATTTTTTATCTGAAAATGTAAGCTTCTTTTTTCTATTTTAACCTTATTAAATACTCATTATTTCTCATATCTTATACTCATTATCTCTCATACTTTTTATCTATTCCCTCTTCTATATTGTTTTCATAAATAAGGGTATATATAGAAAAAATTATGACCTTTTTTATAAACTTATTACTTTTAATTATTTGTTTGTTTTGCTCAATTAAAAGAAAAATTATTTATAAATAATACTGTTGGGAGTAGACACAATATTTATCTTGTTTATCAATCATAGCAATCGGCATCAGTATCACCAATACCCACTATTCCTGATATGGTAATTGCTACCTGGGCCACAGGTTATATCACTATCTGGTCATTGGTTAATATATACGGTGTTTGTTTGGAATAGCTTATTTTTTAGCAATAAATGTTTATAAATCATGATTCACGGTATATGAGGTAAGCATGTGAGAGGAGTTTTATCTCGGCTTACGTAATAAACACTTATATTCAAAAAATAAGTGTTCCCAAACATGCACATAGTGAATGTTTGGAATGACTTATTTTTAGAAAATAAGCACTTATTACATAAATCGAGATAAAACTCCTCTCACATACTTATCTCGTATACCATGAATCATGAATTATAAGCACTTATTGTCTAAAGATAAGCTATCCCAAACAAACACATAGATGTATCATTTTAGAATTATAGGCAATAAATGCCTTTTTTAAAAGATTAAACTAAACAAGATTTTTTTTTCATGTGACTTTGGTCAACTTCACATCCTCTTGTAGGCAATAAATGCCTTGCTGCAATTTTTTTTTTTTTTAATTCTATATAGATGTATCATTATAGGATTATAGGCAATAAAAGGCTTGAGGCAATTTTTTTTTTCATGTGATTCCTTTTTCACGCTAGACCCTTAGGAGTTGGGAGTATACATGCACCCCATTGCCCATAATTTGGGCAATTTTACTGATTATTAAAAAGGATTCATTTCTTCATATGTACACACACATAAATGCACATGCTGACATTTGCAATTTGCATAATTCATTTAGTATTTAGATGAGATATAAATGCAATTATTTATTTTATCAATTGCCTTTATGCAGCTTTTTCATTTTTCTTTGTGATGAGGCTGCTGCAGAATATAACTTTTTTAAAATTGCTAATACCTAACATTATCAATAACATGTTTATATATAATAATATGAACAAATTAAAACTTGATTGTGCGTTTACAATACAAAGCAACTTATATGTGTGTGTATATAGAAGTTGCTTCTTTTTGTAAAAATATAGAAACTCTCTCTCTCTCTCTCTCTCTCTCACACACACACACACACACACAACATTCTAATTTGTTTACCCATTTCATTCATGTATACCTATTTCAAAATCATTTCAAATGTGTGATTTGTTATTTTTAGTGGAAACTTTTGTGTGTTTCATGAAACAATATGCACATGTCACAGGACATCTCTATCAACATTTGACGCTTGAAAGTTTCTACTAACAAAACTGAAGTTTTTTTCCCCATTAACTGAACTGAGGCTTAAACCATTGCATAATAAATCAGGAAGTTAATTAGAAATGTTTAGTGCGATGCATATTTGTGACTATTTTCGGATAGCATCGAGATATATGCATCACATAGCAATTGCTATGATTAGAAACACGTTCAGATTATTTTTTTGACCATAGATGATATATGGCAACTTGATATAAAGAAAATGAGAGCGTGCGTCTGTGTGTGTGTGTGTGTGAGAGAGAGAGAGTATTAGAAAGCACTGAAGGGTAATTCATAGGATTTGTATTTAACTTTCTTTCTTATATCAAAATATATGAAAATCCTCCTCTAGGTTTTTTAAGTAAACTGAGCGAAAGAGAAATTATCTGCTTGGCGTGAGATTTTTTGGGATTTATAAGAAAAGTACCAAAAATGCAAGGAATTCCCTATATTTAGAGGATGGCAAAATTTATTCTTCTTTTAGTTTTGTGGTATAGCACTTTTGTTTCAAAACCCTAACTCTAAGATTGACTATATGTGTAAGCCAAGTTAGTTAAAAAAGAAAAGAAAATGGAATCCAGGTTGTAATTCCAAATGGCCAATGAAGGACTTTTTGTCTAGTCCAGATAGAAAAAAAATGTGAAAGGAAATGAAAAGGCATTCATAGGTGGTTACTTGGGATGACAAGTTGAATACATACTAGTTTTCACTTGCTTGGCTTACATGAACAAGTGGTATTAAGATCTTGGATTAAAAAAATTCTAAGCTTTTATCACAAATTTAAAAGGATTGGTCAACTATTGAAGTTGGGGAGATCCTCCTTTCTTTCTGGCCTAATAGCAATTAATTTTATATAGGCGATCTTTGGCTGTATGCTTAGTGTCAACTACTATAAATAATTCAAGCCTTCCATGATAAGCATGACATTATGCTAAAAACCCCAATCCACTGACAAAAAGGGGACGTCCATTAGTTAGGTTGGCTTTTTATGTCTTCCACTTTATTATCTGCTAGAGTAAGTGGTTAGGCCTAGGGTTTTCTTCATACCTCGGGTTTGATTATCTTGTACTTGAATTAAAACTTTCTCAATAATCTGAACAAGTGTCCATCTTTATATTTATAACCATGTGGCCAAGACAAAACATGGGTTGCTCTAGCATTGATTATCACTGGCACAAAATACCATTACAAAGTTTGCAAAATATGGGTTAATTAATATAATTTTTGTTCCCTTAAGTTGTTGTCAATTTAGTTTTGGCCTCTCAAATTTCAAACGAAATTTTGATTCCTCAAGTTTTATTACATTTAAAACATTGATTCCTATAATTAGGGAAAAAAATTGAACTATTTTGCTATTTGAGGGATTGAAATCTTTTGTTTGAAACTTGAAAGACTAAAACTAAAATGAGGGTAAACTTGAGAGATCAAATATTATATGAACCTACAAAATATACATGTGGTGAGATTACGAGGGGGTTTTTTTTTTTGTATGATTGTTTATATATATTGAGGTTTTATTTACATCAAAAAGACTCAAGTCCATTTGATAATATAAATCACCTAAACATTATATACCTTTGGTTCTTTCACCAATGGACTATTTTCTTAATATTCTAATAGAGATGAGGTCTTTTTGTAACTGTTTATATATATATATATTTATCAGGAGTGAGTTTGGGAGAAGGAAGTGGGGCAACAATGTCAGACGATGAAGACGAGTTGGCAATGGATTTCTCAATGGATCAGTCTGGAATTGAAGGGCATGACATGATGGGTTTTGGTCCATTACTTCCTACTGAATCTGAAAGGTCCCTGATGGAAAGAGTTCGTCAGGAACTAAAGATAGAGCTGAAGCAGGTCGTCATTTTAATTTAATTTTATTCTGTAAACCACCGTCTTGGTAATTATTTAACTGTTCTAATTAACTCACTTCCTCGAGTTAACAAAGTTTATTTAACATGTGCAGGGATTTAAGTCAAAAATTGAAGATGTGAGAGAGGAAATTCTGAGGAAAAGAAGAGCTGGGAAATTACCAGGTGACACAACCACAGTGTTAAAGAATTGGTGGCAACAACATGCTAAGTGGCCCTACCCAACTGTGAGTGTTCATCAACAGAAAGCATGAAAATTGACTCTAATTATCCAAAATTAATGTTGTCATGTTAATAGGGTGAGCATCGGAGCAACTGTAAAGGTTGTTGCCATGTGATCTAGAGGTTACAGGTTCAAATCCTGAAAATAATCTCTTCACTTGCGGTATAAGGCTGCATACAACTTACCCTCCTCAAACCCCACTTGGTGGAAGTTTTGTACACTGGGCTATCCCTTTGTAATGTTGTCATGTTAATGTTGCCAAAACAAAACCATAGTCTTGGGTTTTGGTTATGATCGTTTAATGAAAAAATTAGTAACTGTTTGGTGTGTGTGTGTGTGTATATATTCACAAGGTCTAGTATTTTCAGGAAGATGACAAGGCGAAACTTGTGGAGGAGACAGGGTTGCAGCTGAAGCAGATTAATAACTGGTTCATCAACCAAAGAAAACGAAACTGGCACAACAACTCTCAGTCTGTCACCTCTTTGAAGTCCAAGCGCAAGAGGTAGGCTCCCCAGGATATGCATATATATGGAACAACCAAGACTGATATATATAGACTACTAGTCCCACTAGGATATATATATATATATTGGATATTGTAAGGTTACAGCTAAAGAAAGTTGACAATTACAAAGCTTTCTGCATACTATTATAGGAAAAAATTAAGTGGCTTCTTTTTTTGGGTGTGAAAATTAAGTGGTGTTTTTTTTCACAGTGGTTTCTAAATTGCTTACTGCATCTTACTGGGTTGAACAAGAAATATTGTATATGTTGCTTAAAGGATGCACAAATGTATTTGAAGGCATGTATTTTTTAAGTTTCAGCAGTCTTTGGAGCCCATAATATGAGAGAAATATTGAGTATGCTTTTTTTTTTTGGGGTTTGGTATATTGGGTGAAAGAAAGCAATGATTAAGTGTGTGTTTGGATTAGCTTTTTTTAAGTTTTTATGACTTACGGGATAAGTGTATGAGAGGAGTTTTATCTTGGGCTGTGCAAACCATGATTTGAAACCATGATTTGGAATGTTATCAAACAGTCTTTAAGATGAAGATGATGATCAGTCACCTTTTCGGAGCCCTTGGAAACGCACCATTTTATTATTGCCGAGACAACCAATAATTCTGGAAGTCGGTAATATATGTCAGGCCAAAAAGAATGAGATTGCTTGACGCTTTTGGCAATCGTTTTTTTTCTTTGGATGAATTTAAACTCTCAAATTTAAGCTTTTATGTATACATTATTTTGTATATAATTTTTATCTTAATCTTCAACTAATCCCTAATCCTTTTGTTAAAAATTATTGAAAAATAATAATACCATCATCCCCATTTGTTATAGAGTTGCCATGTCGTGAAGGTTGACTCAAACTGTAGTTTTATATATTTTTACAATATGTTGGCAAAATAAGATATATTTTTATAATAAAAATATAAAAAAAAAATAGCTAAAGTGATACTCCAAATACGACCATAAACCGTTTTGTTCCTAATAAGTGGGCACAATTTGTATTTTAATGGGCTACTAGGTTTTTTTTTTTTTGGACAATGGGCTACTAGGTTTATGAGAGGATAATGTTTGGGAAATGATCAATACATGAACCATGCCCTTTGCTGGAGGGGACCCAAGTTCACTTAGGACAAGATTAATAGGAGTACTGAGTACAGAACCTAAAGTCAAATTGCTTGGGGTCTTCGTCCTTTACCCAAAAAACAATTAGCATGGCATTTTCTTTTTAGTCAAGACTCAACAACAATGCAAACAATGTAATATATATATATATATATATATATAGTGTGTGTGTGTTTGTGTGTGTCAATGAAGAAGATACACAAATTGTAAAATATCTGTCAAACCGATGCCTATCGTCCATGGCACCATCGCCTACCTTATTTGATTATCTAGGGGTTTTGCATTTTAAGACTTGACTCGTCTATCAATTTTTATTACTCCCTGGTTCTAGAGTAAGATATAAGATAATCAAATTACATTGATTAAAAAAATTGGTTAAAAACAGGAAATGCGCAAAAAAGTATTATGTTTTAAAATATCCTTCATTTTGAAGAGAGGGCGATTGAGTAAATTAATTAACGTAGTGATATGATATGTCATTAACGGAGAAAAAATAACAAATTGGATAAAATGTATAACATAAATATCATCATGTCACTCCAAACACTATATCTATCTTATATTACCAATACCTCTTACCTTAATATAATATTCACTTTGAATTTTAATTTTTTCATTAAAATGAGTCATGTGTTAAGGACCAAAGAGAGTATGTGGATGTTTGGATTAGTTTTTGGAACATAGTTTTTACTATATACAAGGTGAGTATGTGAGAAGAGTTTTGTCTCGACTTATGGAAAAGAGCTTCTTAAACTACGGTTTTGTGATTTCCCAAACACCCATATATAGGATTGGGGGGAGTAATTAATTTACTAGTAATTATTAGTTTAATAAATAAAATACACTATTCAATTAGTATAACTTTTTAACTTGTTAATATTTTTTATTTATTCGTCAAAAAATATATTTTTATTTCTATTAATTGTTATTAAAATAATTATGTAGTGGAAAATGTACTATATATTTACGTAATTTGGAATGTGAATATTTCTAATTCAATTAAGGTAGTGCCGTGTGTTTAAGGTTTCTTTTTTGGGCACATCCGCGTTCCTAGGGATTAGGGTATTTTGGTACTTTCATGTTTATTTTGAATGTTTATAAGCATTTTTGCACCTTTAAAAAATATATAATATTTGATGCATTTTGTGTAATGATTTATATGTATTTTTATACCTTTATCATTTTTAAACCAAGGGCATTTTGGTACTTTCAGAAAAATAGTGTGGGTTTCACTTCAAAAAGTAACAAACATTTAGCCCATTTTAATGGATATGTCATTTTTGCTCTTATTTGAATGTTTTATGGGTACTTTTACAACTAAACAAAGTTTATGGTATTGGATATACTTTCAGCCTAAGTTAGTGGGTATTTTTGTATCTTAACCCTAAAATTATTGAATAAGACTTTTGTTTAACAACATATCATTTAATTGCTGATAGTCTAAAATAACTTCACACAATTCAGTGTTCGTTTGTGATAGCTTATTTTTGGATAATAAATGCTTATAATTCACGATTCACGGTATACGAGGTAAGTATATGAGAGGAGTTTTATCTCGATTTATATAATAAGTGTTTATTTTCTAAAATTAAGTTATTCCAAACACTCACTCATATAATCAACTTTATTCCTTATTGTTGTTGCAGTGGTATTGGATTGTAACTATTTATTGATTTAGAATTATAATAATGAAATAACTATCTCTGCACCTTTAAAACTCAAATGTTAAAAAATTAAGCAAAGTCAAAATATCAAAATATTAATTCAACACATTTACGCTAAAGGAAAATAAAATAGTTCGATCCATACATGTGTATAATATTCTATAGATATCTCCTTTGGGGTTTGGACAAGTTGTCGTTAAATAATTAATTTATTTTTTTCAATGAAATTGAAATTTTAAAATAATGCGGGACGAGCGCTTCCTCTTCTACATTGACGCATTCAATTCAACCTTCCAAGTCCACTTTGTGCTACTGGTTTTGCCTTCGTCATAACATTGATCGAGGTAGCTTTGTCTTCGTCTTCGTCTTCCTCCAACAGCTTTCATTCGAGAATGGCTAAATGGACCTAATCTCTTCGCTCATTTGATTCCTCCATCACTTCCTCTGCAATTTTTTTTTTTGGACTGATCTTCCTCTGCAATTACCGGTTGAGGCAACGGCGATTATCACTCAGATTCCATTGTCGATTGTTTTTACGTATTGTGATTCCAGTATATCACCAATTCAATCATTTTTCCTGAGGCTTGTTGTGCTCGTTTCTTATTTATCAGATTGAGATTGCTTGTTCTTCTGCGTTCAATCAAGTTTTCACCTGATCTGTTTTGGACCTTTTGGAGTGAAAGAACTGTTGTTATTTAGTTCTTCTTACATGGCTCATTTTAATTTTGGTGAAACGCTATCCTTTGGAGGTTCAAACCATGGACTGGGTCACCTAACTGTTCCGTTTAAAACCACTACGAACTCCCCCCTAAGGGTCTTGCTTCTCCATGGAAACTTAGAAATATGCGTGAAAGAGGCGAGAAACCTGCCCAATTCAGACATGTTCCATCAGAAAGTAGGGGACATGTTTTCCAGATTACCTGGAAAACTTGGCCAAAAAATTCAGGGGCATATGTCCAATTCAATTATTACTAGTGATCCCTACGTGACTGTGTCTCTGGCTGGTGCTGTAATTGCAAGAACATTTGTGATCAATAACGACGAGAACCCTAGCTGGATGCAGCATTTCAATTTTCCCGTTGCACATTATGCTGCAGAAGTACATTTCGTGGTAAAGGACAGCGATATTGTGGGCTCTCAAATCATGGGTGCGGTTGGAATTCCAGTGGAACAGTTATTCCAAGGCACAAAAGTTGAAGGGTCCTTTCCAATCCTCAATTCTAGTGGGAAACCTTGCAAAGATGGAGCAGTCTTGAGTTTATCCATTCAATACATTCCTTTTGATAAGGTGGCTCTTTCTGGTCATGGAATAGGAGCAGGTCCTAGTTATGAAGGTGTTCCAGGTACATAACTTTCCCCTTAGGAAGGGTTGTTGAGTTAGACTCTCATATCTTAGTATGATTATTGTGAAGTTGGATTTTGATTTCGTTGGTCTGGACGGCCCGTGGTTTTTATCCTTGTGCTATTGAACTTCTGCCCTATATTTGTTTAATCATTTCCTTAGATATTCTTGAAATTTATTTTCGCCACCTATAAGTCATTGGCTTGGGTTGTGTTTTTTCATCACTAGGTACATACTTTCCCCTTAGGAAGGGCGGTCGAGTTAGGCTTTATCAAGATGCTCATGTTCATGGAGGTTCTCTTCTTCCTATTTTGAAAATGGAAGGTGATGTGATTTATGAGCATGGCAATTGTTGGCACGACATCTTTGAGGCAATAAGTCAGGCGCGACGATTAGTATACATAGTGGGGTGGTCTGTGTATTACAATGTTAGACTGGTTCGTGATGCTGATGATGATGCTAAAGCTTGCACTTTAGGTGATCTTCTCAAAATCAAATCACAGGAAGGTGTGAGAGTGCTGCTACTTGTGTGGGACGATCCTACTTCCAGAAGCATGATAGGTGGATATAAAACGGTAGACAACTTTAAACTTTGTTCCAATTTGTTTATTTGATAGGTGGATATAAACTATGTCATGCCATGCCATTTTTGTATATCACCTGATGGAACTTCTGTAGTAAGATTTTTTTTTCCTAATTGGGGAAAAATGTAGCGGAATTCATACTGATAGATTTAAAGAAGATCATCATTTAAGCAACACAGATCAATAGTGACTATGAGCTTGTATTTGATCTTCAATTAATTCACTGGAACACACTTCTTTAACTCATCATACTATTCCAAGTTTGATCTGATATATATGGTGACTCTGTTGTATTTGGTTACTTTGTATTTCAGATGATGTATTGATTAATGTCTTCCTGGTATATCTTTGAATTATTATGATTTGCAGACTGGACTTATGAACACTCATGATGAGGACACGCGCCAGTTTTTCAAGGGCTCTTCAGTGCAAGTTCTGCTTTGCCCACGTTCAAGTGGAAAAGGACATAGTTGGGTCAAACAACAGGTTAAACAGAAATGCCATATCTGTACGTTAAATTATTTTGTTTTTCAAATTGTCAAACTAACATTCTTTCAGCTGATTTTGATATTTATTATTTTATTCCACCAAATGTAAATTTTTCCCTAGTGTGATCTTTTTTAGTTTGGAGTGTTTAAACATAGATAGTGTAGTAATTTCTTATTGATACTTGTTAGGAAGCTGGAACCATCTATACTCATCATCAGAAAACAGTCATTGTGGATGCTGATGCAGGCCATCATAAACGAAAGATTATATCTTTTATTGGAGGTCTTGATTTATGTGATGGCAGATATGATACTCCACAACATCCTCTCTTCAGTACGTTGCAGACAACACACAAAGATGACTATCATAACCCCAACTTTGTGGTAAATCATCTATTGATGCTTTTATTCTGATACAACTGAATTGTGTTCTAATTAGTGAAGACGGCTACAACTGTTGATCATGTTTTGAAGTTTGAAATTTTTTGAGTGATTTAGATATGTGATATGTTTGTCTTTCTATCAAAATGACTTAAGTGAATTTTTATGATTTACCTTGACTTCGTATTCCTTCAAGTTTATGTCCAACTAATCAAAGTGGGAATCTGTTACTGTATTCTAATAATCTGCATTGTAATGTTTCCTTTGCAAACTAAACAACAGGGGCCTGTTGATGGTTGTCCAAGACAACCTTGGCATGATTTGCACTCACTAATAGACGGTCCAGCTGCTTATGACATCCTCACCAATTTTGAGGAGCGTTGGTTAAAGGCATCAAAATTGCATGGACTTAAGAAGATAAAAGGCTCACATGATGATTCATTACTTCAAATTGATAGAATCCCTGATATCCTTGGTATTGCTGATGTTTCAAGCTCGAATGATGATAACCCAGAAGCTTGGCATGTCCAGGTATGATTGATTGCAAAAGATTCTTACTCCCTTTCAGAAGCTTTTTCTATACATTCCTCCAGTCCTAAATGCACTACAAACTAGGTCCTTCATTGGCAGTTGTGTGTGTGTGTGTGTGTGTATTCTAATTTTTCACAATATTCTTCCAACTGAAGGTCTTTCGTTCAATTGATTCCAACTCTGTCAAAGGATTTCCCAAGGATCCTAAAGATGCTGTAAAAAAGGTGGAAACTTTCAGCCAGCGCTGCTTCCTTGTGACTTGAAAACTAAGTTTTATGATCTGCTTATGAATCATAAACTAATTTTGTTTACTTTGCAAACAGAACTTGGTTTGTGGAAAGAATATACTGATAGACATGAGCATACATTCTGCATATGTCAAGGCTATCAGATCTGCCCAAAAGTTCATCTATATTGAGAACCAATACTTCCTTGGCTCGTCATATAATTGGGATTCTCAGAAAGACATAGGTAATTATTTAATGATTTTTGAGACACAGTTTAAAATCATGCTTTTAATCTCAAGCTGGAATGAACTGAAAAATTGCAGAGTTGAGAGCTCCAGCTGAATAACATTGTAAATCAAATATTAATTTCTTTTTGCATTAACGTTTTTTACCATATCGTATACCAGAAAAAATGCCATATGAAGTTTGTCTCAACAGTCAACATGATAATGTTGAAGGTCTCTAAGTATTTGTTTTGACATCTTTGGGGTAACTGTCATGTCAGTAACTGAGCTAGGGGCAGCATGCAGATGCTGTGTAGAAACTGAACAGAAAAAAGTAAATCAGAAGGAATAATTAGTGTATATCAGTTGCTATGTTGCCACAGGCATCCAGCATAATATGATAATTTTCCTCCTCTTTTGATACAGGTGCAAACAATTTAATTCCAATGGAAATTGCTCTCAAAATAGCTGCCAAAATCAAACAACATGAGAGATTTGCTGCTTATATTCTTATTCCTATGTGGCCTGAAGGTGTACCAACAAGCAAACCTACTCAAAGGATTCTCTTCTGGCAGGTAGGCTTGTGCTAACACAAGTCATAAACATCGGTGGGTTTGAGTCCTGCTTTTATTTCCAGTAACAATTGTTGATTTCTGCAGTTTAAAACAATGCAAATGATGTACGAGACAGTTTACAAGGCCTTACAAGAGGCTGGACTTGACAATGAGTATGAACCGCAGGACTACTTGAATTTCTTTTGCCTTGGCAATCGAGAGCCCCCAGAAAACCAGATTATTGTAAATGCTAGAAATCTTGCTGGGGCAAATATTGCTCAACCTCAGGTATATTCTTTATCATGTATAAGAGTTGAAACTGACTTAGTTACTAATTAGTTAGTTAGTTACAGTTAATTAGAACTTATCCTAGCTGTATATAAATAGATTTGATGTCCACCACTTGATGACTTAAAAGAATTATTGAAATGATACACTCCTTGATGCTTCTCACTGTATAAAGTGAAGTTTGCGCTTTCAATTACTCAATCTATAACATGTATGATGTTTGCATCACTGTCAAGTTCATGTTTTGTAAAATCTGGTGATGTAGGCACAGGCACTAACCCAAAGGAACAGGCGATTCATGATTTATGTTCATTCAAAAGGAATGATAGTGGATGATGAGTATGTGATACTGGGATCTGCAAACATCAACCAAAGGTCCATGGAAGGAACTAGAGACACAGAGATAGCAATGGGCGCTTATCAGCCTCATTGTACTTGGGCAAGCAAGCGCTCTAGACCTCATGGACAGGCAAGATTTATAAGCTAAAGGGTTAATACAATGTTTGATCCCTGTACTTTACCCTCATTTTGATTTTAAATCTTATAATTTCAAACCATTGGTTTTGGTCTTTCAAGTTTCTTTTCATCTAAAACATTAGTCGCTATAATTTAATAAAGACTTAAACTATTTTACCCCTTGAAGGACCAAAAACTATGATTTGAAACTATAGAAACCAAAATTAAAATGAGCGCAAACTATAAAAACCAAACATTATATTAATCCTAAACTAAAAAAGAAAATTGTTTGGTTATAATCTTGCTGTGCACTTTGGTGTTTGTTGCTAACTTGGAGAATTAAATGGATTCAGGTGTATGGATATAGAATGTCACTGTGGGGTGAACATATTGGGAGAATTGAGGAGTGTATGAAGGAACCAGAGAGGGTTGAATGTGTGAGACGGGTGAGGCACTTGGGTGACCAAAACTGGAGACAGTACATAGCTGAAGAGGGAACAGACTTGAAAGGTCATTTATTGAAATACCCACTTGAAGTTGATTCAATGGGGAAAGTGAAGCCTCTTCCTGGCTGTGAGACATTTCCTGATGTTGGTGGAAACATCAAGGGCACTTATATTCCCATTCAAGAAAATCTCACCATCTGATTTTCTCATCCTCTTTAAGTGCTTATTATTTGCAACAGTTGAAGCGAAGGATTAGCTTTGTACATTTTTGCTTTTAAGTTTTCAGATTAAACCTTCTTTAGGGGGTTAGAAGATTACACTAAAGATCCATTTGCCATAGCAGCTTGATGTAGCCTTTACGTGATATGAATACTAATAGTGCCTTTTTTTTAATAGGAAAAAACATGTAATAATGGTAGATATGTTTTTCTATTATGATTTATAAATAATGTATTTTTTATATTGATTATAGTCGCTTAACCCGCTTAATATGCTTGATTGTACCCAATATATTACATCATATACTAAGGCACGTAGAGATTGAACAAGGTCTCTGCTCGACTCGGCTATTATCTGTATAATTTTTTTTGTTAATACTTAAAACTGTTTTTTATAGTTCTTTTTTTAAGACACATACGTAAGAAAAAAAGAGTTAAGTGGTAAAAATACCAATGAACTTTGTTTAAGAGTGAACCCACCACCATAATTTTTTTTTGGGTACAAAAGTAATCGTGAATTTTTAAAAGGGGGTAAAAGAGATACTTCCATTAAAACTAATGACTGATAACTCTAGTGTAAAAGTAACAAAATACTCCTATCTAAAGAAAGGTTAAGGGGCAAAAATACCCATAAACCTTTTTCAAAAATGAAAAAATATCTATAAACTTTTTTTAAAAGTGCGTCCACCACTATGACCTTTTTTTTTTTTTTTTTTTTCAGATAGGGGTATTTTGGTACTTTTACATTGGAGCTAACGACCGTTAGTTAGTTTTAACAGAAGTGTTATTTTTGCATCATTTTTTAAAGTTTAGAGTTACTTTTGCACAAAAAAAAAATTTATGGTGGTGGATGCACTTTTGAGAAAAAATTTATGGGTATTTTTGTCCCTTAACCAAAAAAAAAAAAAAATTACTGAAGATATCTAAGTTGGCTTAGTTTTTTTATAAATGAAAATTAACTTTTTTTTTAAGATTATTACAAAATATTTTTTAAGATTTTAGTTTTCAACTTTATTTAACATTTGACATTAATTTTATTTTATGCCAAAATATAAAATGATGTATAATTATTGAACACACATGATTTTTTTTAACTATTACTCTTAATAATTCCATAATAAGAATCATTACTTCACGGAGCTAACAACCGTGCATGCCATTTCTGTTACCATTCTTTTCAACAATATTCATTTTTACCATTAGTTGTTAGCTTCTCTAATCAAGCTTTGGCATCCTTTAATTGGAATTGCAGGTACTCCGTGAAACAATGACTCTTATTTTATAACAAAAATTATGCTACAAGTTAGTTAAATCATCACATATAAAAATTATTACTTATATTAGAAATATTTGTTGAACTCTACGGTACATTTTTAGAGACGTCTATATATTATTCAGTTACTTTATAACTTATGTTTTAACGGTATAAATACATAGTTATATTCCAAAAAAAAAAAAAAACGTTTTGGATGGAGGCAAATAGAGATGAGCATAAAATCCGAAGTCCAATCTGACCTGGTTTGATCCAATCTAACCCAAAGAAAGGAAAGGTAGCCCGATGAGACAGTTGGATTGATCAGACCGGGTCATTGGGTCAGACCGGATTTTAAGCTAAGCATCAAGCCCAACTAGACCAGTCTGGTCCAGCTTGTTGTCTTTCTTTCATATTTTTTTTTATATATTTATTTAATATATTAGATTAGGTTATGTAGAAGGTTTTGTTTTTTCTCCTTTCATCTCCAACCTTTCTCTCTCCAGAATCCATAGCCGCCTTCTCTCTAGGCCTCGGCTTCGTTCTTCCACCTGAATCATCATCGGCCTCCTTCTTTGTCAAGCTTCGCTGCCATAGCCATCTCTTTTGTTCTCACCATTGAAGTCCACCAAGCCAGATCTGTGCGGCTGTCTTCTCATTCTGCTTTTACTATCAGCATCTTCATTTAATCAGCATCACAGGCAGCATTGATCCTCTGATTCCTTCATCCTTCATCGCAGGGCAAGAGTTTATTGCCCAGATCTACCAACACGTCTACATCGCAAGCTCTTCTTTGGCAGTTTTTTTTTTTCTTTTTGATTCTTTGCCTGTATATTCTTTGCCATGTATTCTATTTAGATTTAGATTTAGATATGTTGCTGCAAGGTATTGATTTGATTCAGGTTTGATTTCGGATCAGACCTCGGTTGAGGATAAACCTGGTCTAATCTGATCTTTGAACCACCCTAAAGGCAAATAATTTTTGAAACGAATAAAATTATAGCTCCTAAAATTATAGATGAATAACAAAAAAATAAAGCAAGTAAGGCCCAGGGGCCCTCCCAGGTAGACCGTCCCAATTCCTAAACTCTCATTTCCAATTCCATGCCTATCCAATTGGACCCCACCATCCAAGCAGGTTGCGTCATGGCGGGTCCAAAGTCACCTTCTGCCTCCTCTGTCTCTCCCTCTCTCCTGCTCTCCCACTCTTTCTTCACCCACACCGTCCATTTATACGCGATGGACCCCACCTTCCTCCTCCCTTCCACCACCTCTCGCCCCCTACCCCACAGCTCTCTGTTTCATTATTATCATTTCATGATATGAAAATCAGTAAATGTTTGGTCACAACATATTAAATCAGTATTGTTTTTTTTTTTTGGCCAATTATTAAATCAGTATTGTTGGAATTTATATTTAACAGCTCATAAAATAAAATCTAACAACTTATAAAATAAAAAGAATCATCTTTTTGTTTAGAGAAAAGGACGGGAGCGGATTCATAAATGTTTTAGCTAATGGCTTTCTCTGATTCTCCGGGAACTTTGTTCACTGTCAAATCAATATTAGTTAAAATCAACTCAATACGAGCTTAATTTTACAACTAACCAAAAGGCAAATTTGCATTTGGAGAATTATTAATCATTCACATTTCAACGTCCATACAAATATCCAGTACTTTTAAATTTAATCCCTTTCACTTAATTCTTTTAATTAAGATGACTTTCTTCTTCTTCTTAATTGACTTGCCTGTTCCTCATTGTTTCGAAGCTTCCGCGGCTTCTTCCTCTGATCGCCGCCCCATTAATTGTAGCTCTTGCTTATCGTAAATCTCTAAAGAAAAATCCCTCAACATCTGTGCCTTGCTGCGGCTGACACTCCCACTTGAGCTAACGCTCGGTGCCATGGTTGAGCTCTGCGCCACCTTCGGCCCCGCCGTGATAGTGCTCACCCCTGAGTCAGACCGCCTGCTGCCGGAAGTTTCTACGCCGGTGAGGATACTTGTTGATGCTTCCATGGGTCTCGTGGGCATGTTGAATACGGGAGCTGCTACTGGAGATAAAGCCCAAACCTGAGGTTGTTGATTGAGCAATAGAGTCACTCCGGTTGCCAATGGCGCCGCCGCCGCTGGAGGGATCATCCAGAAGGCGTTTGCTGGAACCACCATACCAGTGTTTCCCACTGCCAACACAGGCACGAGACCTTGAGGAACCGCGGGTTGAATCAGCGCCAATCCATGAGACTGCGAAACGGTGTCGTTTATGTCCGCGAACTCGCTATTTGATGGTCGTCTCCTCTTCTTGTTGGCTTCGGAATTGGAATTGTTGACCGTCGTGGGAATTTTAAGAGTTCCGTCGACAGAGACGGCGATGGCCGGGACTGTGCCGGTGCCGGTGGCCTCGATGATAGCCTGCTCAGCGTGTTCGAGAAGCCACCGCACAGTTTCGCCGTCAGACTCGTGGCCTAACTCCCGAGTGAGCTGAAAGATCCGAGCCGCACACGTGGCTGGTATTCGGATCCTCCGTCCCCGACCTTCCACCTTGGTGTGGCGGTCCTTGGTGGATGACCGTCGAGTTGTCTTCGCCGGCAAGTGCATTGGCATATGCATTTACATCGCCACCTGATCAGCCCCAACTCGAGGCGGCGCCTCACTCTTCCGGTCCGAGTCCAAATCATTTGGCTCGTTCTTCAACGGCAACACTTGAAACGCCGTCGTACTACTCGTACCCTCATAGGTGGTGCTCGTAGTTGCAGGGTCTTGTTCTGGCTCAATGGCCATGTTGCTGAGCAACGACGCTCCACCATCGCCGTCGTGATCCTTCTCATACTCCCTATACGATGCCATTTCAGCAATAACACACAATGGAGGCGACCCGCGAAAATATACCTAAAAAACACAACAACTAAGTAAAATTTGTAATTTTTTTTTCTGTGGGGTTATATTTCAATGTGGTGGCGTTCACTGAATTGGCCGTAATAGAGAAGAGAATGGAATAGAAAAGAAGAAGGGAAATCCCTATAAAATATCCTTAAATAGGGAAATTTTAAATCAGTATATTGAAATCAAAAAATTTGAATCAGTCATGTGTCAGTATGGATGAACAGTGCTGACGACGTTAAAAGACAATTTTGCTCTCCAGTCCTCATTATCGCTATTTCAAAAATAACAACATGCGGTTATTAATTAACAATTCCGGATTCTTGATTAACAACTCTGTATTCTTGATTAACAGCTCCATTTTCATTTTTTTACTTTCACAATAACAACACCGGTCTTGTTATTAGCAACTCCGAATTCTTGATTAACAACTCCGCTTTATTCTTCCACATATTCGCATCTCAAAAATATAGTGTTGTTAATGTAAAATACGGTGTTATTAATAAAGAAAGAGGTGTTGTTATTGGCCCTGAAACTTAAATTATGAAATTGTGAAACAAGAAATAGGAATTGCTAATGTAGAATATGATATTGTTAACAACAACACCGGTGTTGTTATTGTGAAAGTAAAAAGATGAAATGAAGTTATTAATCAAGAATACAAAGTTGTTAATAAAGAATACGAAGTTGTTAATTAAGAGTAGAATCGGTAATATGGGTCCAACCCGCGCGCTCAACCCGTGAGCCCGCGGGTTTTGACGGGTTTCCCAACCCGCAAAAATGTGGGCCTGCATAACCCGCAGGTTGGTGGGTTGGCCCACAAAATTTTTTATTTTTTATTTACATATAATAATTTTACAAAACTTATAAGTTTTTCACTTCTATCTTAGTACCTCCCAATCGAAAGAGAAAAAATCTTAGCTTCTTCATTTCTTCTTTAAACAAAATTATTATATCTTGGTTTCTTGAAGATGAATTTATGTTTTATTTATAAACTTTAACAAATTTGATGACTTTATCTCTTAAATTGTAGACTATGTTTTTAAATTTTTGAAAGAGAAATGATTGATACTAGGAAAGTAAATTTAATTACTCACATATATGTGTCTCATATTTTGAATCCTCTTTTAAAAAATATGATTTTTTTTCTTTAAAAAAAAATGCGGGCTCGCGGGTTGGCCTGCAACCCGCACACTGTGGATTAGGGTAGGCATTTTGCCAGCCCGCAGAAGTGCAGGCTGCAGAGGCCGGCACTGCGCGGGCTGCGGGTTAGTGCGGGCCAGCCCACAACACCGCGGGTTGGCCCATATTCCCAGCTTTAATCAATAGGGCGTGTTGTTAATAACAAAAGAGATGTTGTTATTGGCCTTGAGACTTAAATGAGGAAGTTGAGAAACAAGAATACGGAGTTGTTAATTAAGAATTCGGAGTTGTTAATTAAAAATCATGTGTTGTTATTTTTGAAGTGGCGAGAATGAGGGCTGAAGGGCAAAATCGTCTTTTGGCGCCGCTCGCACTGTTCATCCGTACTGACCTGTGACTGATCTAAATTTTTTAATTTCAATGTACTGATTAGGGATTTTCTTATTTTAAAGGTATTTTATAAGGATTTTTTCAAAAAAGAAAGTGCAATATAACAAAAGGAGGAAGGGGCCAGGCGTTTGGCCATCTAGCAGGGAGAGACTATGTGTGTGTTTGGGGAGGCCAATAAACTCAATTGGAGGAGGTAAAAGCCCAATTGACAGTCATCAATTTTTTTTGAGTGTTTGGAGAGGCCTATTGACAATTGAGCTTTTGCCAAAGCCCAATTGGTGAAAGCTCAATTGAGACAAGCTAGAGAATGGAGCTTTTGTTAAAAGCTAATGGTATTTTATGCTATATTAGGTTGTTTGGAAATTAATTATATGATATTGGTTTTTTCCATAAAATATTTTTTAAATAGTATGTAGTATCAAAAAATATTTTTTAAGTATTTTTAACCCCTTAAAATATTTTTCTAGTTGTACCCACCACCTAGTTTACTATTAGAATGATTGTAGTTTTACCCACTTTCTAGTTGTACCCACTCAAAAAATATTTTTTGAGTGTTTTTAACCCCTTAAAATATTTTTTCAGCTGTATCCAGTGTATTATCAGACTGATTGCAATTTTACCTTTAATGTACTTTTTCAGCTCCAAAATTTACTTTAAAATATTTTTTTGGTGCGTTTAACTCTTTAAAATAATTTTTCAGTTGTACCCAGTCTTAGGAGACCAATTACAATTTTACCTTTAATGTATTTTTTTTAGTAGTAAAAAACACCCAAAACTTATAATACTGATTTATTGATTTCCACCCACTCTAAAATATTTTTCCAGTAGCACCTAATATTTTAAAGTAATTTTTAAATATTTACTTGATTTTTTAAATATTTTCCCACCCACTCTCTCTTACCATTATCACAAAAGCCCTTATGCTTAAGTCAATCCAAACAAGTTTTTATTTTTACAAAAGCTCAAATGACAATCGTCAATCCAAACATAAATCCCATTACACAATTTAGCTTTTACCAAAAATAATATTACAACAAATTCAATTAAAACAAACCCAATTATCTATCGCTATTCCAAACACATCCTAAATCTGTCCAGTGTTCGTTTTGAGTGAGTAACTTGAGAGAATCGGGCTGTGAAGATTTGATAGAAAATAACGAGGGTGGGGCCTTGTGTGGGTCCAACTTGGGTGACCTCCCCCCTTTGTCATTTTGATCCCTAATAGTGGGGACCACCGGGCTGTGGCGGGACAGGTGGTCTCATTTCTGCACCGCTATTGCCAGATGTTGATGTCAGGGAGACCTGAAAAAGTTGGGGCCTTTCTGCCTTAATAAATCGGTTTTCATTGGTAGGCACCACCAATTTATGGTGGTCCATGCCCCATCAGAAAATTAAAAAGTAAAAACGCATTTTGCCCACCAAGCAGTTAGGCATGTACTACTGACCCGAGTAAAATGTACTAATAGATTTGTTTAACGTCAATTCATCCTCTTTTTTCAACTAAGTAAGGGCAGATATTAATAACTTCAGATTATAAATGAAATTGAAGATGCTACACAAAACTTACATGGGAGTTTGCATAGCACTCGGCTACGACACCATTGGTTCAATACATTACTTTTTTTTGAATTACAAGGACAAGAGCAAGCTCTTGAGGCCATTTCGGCCAATAAACAAAGATACATAAAATTAGGAACCTGTACTTCCCAAATTTGAGCTGAGATCAGCTAAAATTTGGGTCGAACAGAAATCTGGTGGGTACTGCAACAAAAAAAGATCGCTGTTCAAGTCCAGTGCTCGCTTTGCCAAGACGTCAACACATTGGAGTGCTTCTCTGTGACAGTGGTGAATTTCCAAATCCCAATCACTGTGTATTAAATCCCTGACCTCATCCAGGTCTTGCTGTAAGGGATGATAGTGGCCACCTGCCTGAAATAATAGCTGAATTGCTTCTAATGAATCTGTAAAGAGGTTGATCTTTTTGAATTTCCTGGATTTGCATGTTTGTAGACCTATGCGAATAGCCTGGATCTCCGCTGCTGTTGAGCCTAAACTTTGACCTGTATTCTGTTGAAAGCCGTAGATCCAATCTCCGGAGCTATCCCGTACCACTCCTCCAACTGCTGAAATCCTATGATCGTCTACCGCAGCATCAATACATTACTGTACATCCTACTGCTGAAAGCTTAGGAAGATAATGATGAGAGAGACCCCAAAAAAAAGGAAAATTAGAAAAGTTGCTACTTGAGGAGTACAATTCATGTAGAATGAAACTATCCTCATGATTATAGTGTGAATGACTACCATAATTTAATGAACTGCTTATATATACATTGGTCTGCAATATTAATATAATGAGCATGAGCTGCCAAACCATTGGCATTATTTGTGGTAGTTTTTTCTCAGAATCTCCAGTACACGGAATCAACTCGAGTAAGATAAAATGTGCCTGGGGACAAAAGGCTACAATAGTCCTTGCTTGTCTCAAAGTTCCTGGCCCCCTACCTCTGCTCCATTAGCTTCAATGTTTCAAACAGCTTCTGAGAAAACTGCATTAAGTGGGTGTTTGAATTAAATTTATTTTAAATGATTTTACGCTGTGTAAGGTACACAAATAAGATAAATTTTATCTCGTAAAGCGCAAGAGTTTTTTTAATTGATTCTCTTATTTCCCAAACAGGCACTAAATTCTATCATGTACTCATCAATAGTTTATTTATTCAATTCAGTATCTGTGTCTTTGGTCATCTTTGATGAAACTAAAGCTGAAAAACCTATTTTTATGAAGCCAAACGCATTCCAAACACCAATACCTAATGCTTTGACTTCAATTTTCCAATAATATTCATCACGGTAGCGATGTTGGACAAGGTAAACGGATGTCGACAATCACGTAATCGCAAGGAAAATATTGTAGCAATAAGGCCACTTCCATATGAGAATAGTATCACTCTCTTGCCTGAAATTGCAGGATGTAAAATCTTTATCATAAGGCATAATGATAAAACCTTTGATATATCTGGGACTCAGGTAGAGTTGGAACATTCACCCAAGATATTATGTTTGCTGTGAATAAGGGACACAAAAGCTGCATACAAAGATGCTGTGTACATATCGCCAACTTGTTTTGGTATCATAGTGGTTGGTTCCACCTTTCAACCGTATAGAGGTCTTGAAGCTACTTTTTCTGATTTTTGGCTTTTGACGTTTCTTTATATTTGAACTTTTGAAAACTGGCTTTTTAATATATCATCCATTTATTTTTATGTCAAATTAACTTTTTTTTATAAAAAGGTAATCCAAATACTAATTAACTTTTACCCCAACTTTAGTTTATAAAAGTCTGCTGAAATAAAAACCACTTTTGCAAACATTAGTCCAAACCAGCCTTAAATAGAGTTGTCCTAAATATTTCTAGACTTTAGAGCTCTGAATTTAGACCTTTACATGATCTCGGCTTTGAAAGCTTTCATCAACAGATAAGTTTGAGAAAGATTCCAGCTTGTCTTTAGCAACCTCATTCCCAGAGTCGAAATCATAATCAATGGACAAAGTTTACTACTTCAAAGTGGTAAGAAAGTAAGAGTATAGTTCTCCAGACAATTTTGAAAAATGCAGAGAAACTGGGATTCCTTAAGTCATTGAACAACAAACAAGCAAAATTTTTATGCAGAAGCTGCAGCAGCTTAAAACATC
This sequence comes from Inga laurina, assembly GCA_963855925.1. Lineage (NCBI taxonomy): Eukaryota > Viridiplantae > Streptophyta > Magnoliopsida > Fabales > Fabaceae > Inga > Inga laurina. Next base: position 13,348,436 of record OY979710.1, read on the forward strand.
AAAGAGACATGTTAAAGAAGTACATAATATGCATTTCTCAACTCAGGTAAATAAAATTTTCAATCAGAGACAGAAATAGAGAGCAAATAATAACATTTAAGTATGCTCAACTGTTCATTGGGAATTAGCATATATATTTCGAGATCATCATAATTTAACCTACCTTGTTATAAGGAGAGTGAAAGACAAAATAGTAATCATCAGAAATGAAAAACTGCTTCCTCTCAAGTTTCTCATCTCTGCAAAATTCTGAACAGTAATGTAGTTGGTTATTACTTCTATAAACTTAGTGTTCTAAGGAGAAATATTTTGAAAGTCTGCCGGAAGAAAGATAGAAATAAACTTGTGACATAGTTTCTTATAGCAAGAATCGAGAGCCATAAGGTAACATGCTTGAGAAAGCTTCCCATCAACAACCTGCACCATATAAGTCAACTGGATTTATTGCAGATGCAGTTTGAAAGGTTAAAACACTATGAGTTGATTATGACTTTAAAAGTCAAAAAAGTGATACGAAAGCCATGTGGAGTCCGATGCTATTTTCATGTTCTCATAGTTCATTATCTATATACAGCGAAAATCGCGACTCATTTCTCGAACTCCGTGCAATGTATAAGATCATATACGAGCTTTTTTATAAAAAGAGAAAAAAAAAAAAAAAGCAAGTAGTTTCATTTTCAAGGCTAGCCGGTCACATAACTTAGAGTAGCGAAAAAGCTTACAGGATATTCACTTGCAAGCTTAGGCTTGTCAAAGTCATAGGCATGAGACATATGAGTTCCTCTCAATTTGCTTTCAAAAACAATGGGAGCATTAGGACCAATTAACAAGGAAATAGTAGCTGCTCCACCAGGAGGTCGAGCCGGTCCTTCAGCATAAACCTAAGGAAAGAAAATTCAAATATTCAATACACAGTTTTGCATGATATGCATACTAGAAAATACCAACCTTAACCAGTATGGTTAGAATCTAGAAAACTTCAGCTCAACATGCTTCTTTAAGTTCAAATTTTGTAGCAGCTCCTATAGTCACATCTCCATAAGTGAATGTAAAGTTAAAGTATATTTAATGATAGGAAATATAGATTAAAGACTATATGAATATGGAAATTAATTGATCATACCACGCTGTCTGTATAGACAACCATTCCACATCGAGTTGCTTTCCACCCGGTTGACGCAACTGAACAAGGCAGCATTTCCTCCATAGCATGCATTAGTTGAATCAACACCTTCTATATCAGTATTTCCATATTTTTGTTTGTTTCAGACAAGCATATGCATAGCTTATCAGAAAGCCATCGAATTTAAAGTTTTTGTCGGTGAAATTATACATGATAGTGGAAAGCTGCACCAACTCAATTCGATTCATAATAATAAAGGCATTCCTATAACAATATCTGAAACAGTCAAAACAATATTCAGTGACATTAAAATTAAGAAGTGCACAGTATTCTGGTGTTTGCTCTGCTCAAAATATCCTAGTATACATCTACCTCAATTGTTTTAGGCCGTGAACCATCATATTATTGTGAAGAAGTCATTTTACTTCTCGCAAATTACTTTTGACAGAACAGAACGATCAATTCAACTTATTTGAAACTGGGAAATTAAAGAGTACCTCAAAGATCTGCATCAGAAATGCCTTGATGGATTTACTCTTGTCTATCACTGTCTCACTGCCTACTTCCGGGCGAACGATATGTTTAGGATCTATCATCCCATTTTTCTCAAGGAGGGAAGTAAGTACTGTCACACTGAATATTGTCGATAAACTTTCAGGACTGACGTACTATTAAACATTAAGCACTTTAAAACAACCAAAGGGTAACATATGCAAAGCTGGCTTCCATAGATGATAAGCTAGTGTCATAAGACTGGAAGAACATTCAAACTATACTGATAATAACTTCAGAAGACCGAAAGATTTATTGTGCATAGTGCATGCAAGGCTCCATCCTTGATAACCAGACTAATATGAAAGAAATATCTGAAAATATCACTAAGATACGTGACAGGGTCCATGTGAAATGATATGTATTGCTGCTGGAAAATGGAAATAGAGACTATTAAGCCCTTATACGAGTCCTATGAGAAACCTCATTGAGAAGACATCTTCTGACTCTGTACAAAAGGCCATGCAATCTTGTCCAAGTCCAGCGGTGTATTTCTTTTTACTGGCACAACCATGGGCCTCCAGTGCTCCTTAGCAAGTCATAATATACTAGATTAGCTTCAATTTATGAATTCATATCAGCGAGATAATGAGAAAATGGCGCAACATATATGGCTTGTGGTGTATAGCTTTAAAAAGAAAAAACCAATGGGATCACACAAGAGAATCCAATCCATTCATCCTGTACTTTATTTTTCTTCTCATCTTCTCTCTATAAAGAAGTTATCAAGTAGTCATTTTAAAGGAAGTTAAGCATGAGCTCACGAATTATTCATTCAAACTAATGTGAGAGTCCAGTGTCTTATGTGAGGTTTAAGAAATGAGATTTGATTTCATGATTCATATAAATATAGATAGAGATACAGATGGTAAGTGAAAAATAAGTTATTTTAACAAAAGAAAATTAATGACCATTATGTCTCAAATGAACCCTGTCCAAAAAAATCGGAAGCTACTCTAAGAAAGAATAGCTTCCGAGTGAAGATAAAGGACCTCGTCCCCACTGAAACTACACAATGACAATGGCTTTTTATATAAATGTCTTAAGAAATAAATACCCATAGCTCATTCACGAATAACAAAACTCGTAATCATTGTAAACTCAGTTAAATTCATCATTTTATTACCAAGTTTATAGCTTACAAAACTGTATTAACTCACTCTTAAACTTGTGTTATAACTTTTTCGATTTGATCATGTTAAGCAGCTTTATATATAAATTTTATTGAAATTTCTTTGTGGATATAAATTTTATTAATGTTGGTGGATATAGTTTCAATTATTTGGATTTAAAATATATTTAAATCAAATTGTTGCCATTTTTTACATTTTAATTATTTAATTGTACACTATTAATACCTATTTAATGATAAAAGTAAATTCTTACGAGTTATGATTTGAGTTCATGATATGAGTTTATGTTACTGTCATCAGTTTGCTTAAACTTACGAGTTTAGCAAGCCTAATCATACTTAATGTTGTTTGAGCATTTAATGTGTTCTTATGATTTTTGCCCCTAATTAATTCTGTTCTCTCTATATTTTTTTAATAAAATGAATTCTAGTCTCCATCATCTTCTTTTTCTCGTGCTACATTCTCTTTCATACTTTCTCTTATTACTATTCTATTTCTCTCTCTTACTTGCCCCCTTATAAATAAGGGTATATTTGAAAAAAAATGATTTCATACATATTTATTACTTTTAACAAATTTTTAATTGCAGAATCAGTTATTAGGCTTTTATAAAAAATAACAAAGAGAGTATTAGGTGTTTGATAAAAAAAAATGCTCCATCCTCCCCCTACTATAAACTTCAAATTTATAAATGGGTGTACTCCAAGGTCCTTCTCGCCCGAGCAAGAGACTAAATCACCAAGGTGAGTGGCCTTGTATGGGCAAGGGATGATTGCCATGTTGAGGTGTTGTAGACCATATGTATTATCATATGAAGGGAGTTTATTCCTTTTCTATCGAGGTTATCTACGAAAAGGTTTTCAAAAATTCTGCTAAGTGTGTGGTTTAGTAGATAGTATGTTACAATACCCCCTAATTGCGACACTTCAGGAGTTACCAGGGCAATATCCCCAATGCCCGAGCAAGTATCCCCTACTGGAGGAACCCATGGTCCCTTGTGTATTCTATAGTACTTTGGCCAATCTAACATCACAGTTGTGTTGAGCTCGTGAGAGTTACTAGTTACATTGTTTGGTACTTAGCCTATGGATTTAGTCAATGGAAATAAGGAGGATATAAGGTTGACTTAGGGGATAATGATAAGATAAAACCATGACTGAATTGTTCTAACTTGTGATAGATTGCATGATACTATTATATTTGGGTATTATTGCTATATTGTTTCTCTTGTTACACTTGTTAGTGCCACTTGGTATCCCACTGGTGGTGCTTGCAAGTAGGGTGGATAGAGATTATGTTACTGACATAGTGATCTCACTCCATTACTCTCAACAGTTTTAGGTGAGAGCTCAAGGGGAGGTGCAACTGGGAAGGCTCCATATGCATGAGGCTATTGTTATGATAAGCCATTTGCTATTATGAGTAGCCATTGGCTGATTGTTTCAGCTTACATTATTGCCACATTTAAGGAATTGCACCTTATTGCATTATGTTGGTGTTTTGTTGTTTTATTTTGGCTCCTTTCTTCCATTCGACCTTCTCCTCCTCCACAAGCTCCTCCTCCTCCTCCTCGCCATCATCACCATCCTCCTTCACAAGCTTCTCCTACACCACTATAAGCTCCTTCCTCTCCTCCTCCTCTACCATCCTTGATCGCTCCATAAGGTGTCTCACTACATACACCAACATTTTGAATAGAAAGTTGAACCTCATCTATCATCATAATGAGGTTGTATATAATCACTTCCAGTCAAACCCTTCATCTCCTTCTTTTGATGTCGATAATGTGCCAAGCAAGGGGGATGGCAAGGGTAAGAGGACAACAGTAGTGGTAAAGAAGACGACATTTTGGAATTTTTTTAAAAAAATTTTGTGATAGAAAGGAATTCTGTCAGAATTTCTGTCAAAAATTGTGTCAGAAATTTCCAACGGAATTGAAATTCCATCGTAAATTTATTTGTAACGCAACTATTAGCGACGGAACAAAGTCTGTTAGAAATTCCATCGGAAATGCGGTCCGTCGGAAAAGTTGATTCCATGGCAAATTTTGTGGCAAACTCCTTTGGAAATTCAATGTTTTTTTGTAGTGATTACTAAAGAAGAAAGAATATGATGATGCATGAGATCCTTCATCTCTACAACTTTTTATTTTTTTGTTGGTTTATTTACATTGTCGTTTTCTTTTTTAATTTTTGTTTGTAATATGGGGTTGAATAATCAACCTCAAAAATTATTTAAAAAAAAATGTTAAATACATAACGGTTATTAAGAAAAAAATCTATCACGTTTTATAATACCATGTCAAATACCTAATGGTTATTAAGAAAAAACCATCACCATCTATTAAACCTAATGATTGTAATGTAAGGCAACTATCTTTCATAGAAACATTACAGTCGTAAAGTAAGAATCATAATAAAAGGTTACCTTTCATAACAATTCTAAAGTTATAATTGTGAGTAATTTTCATTAAGTTGTCTCTTTTAAAACATATGCTATCTCACGTCTCTTCAAATTCCCAAATTATTACACTTAACACACCTGTCTTAGATCAAACATTACCCACTAACCTTAGAACCCCACAACTTCGGTTGACTTTTCTAACAAATTGACATTTGTTTTCAATCGAACCATAACCTCCAAAGCTTTCATTGGACTTATGAGCAACAACCATGCGAGTTGCTTTGCTTGCCCTAGCCTACTTTTAAGTTTTAGAGCCCTAACTAGGTTGCATTCCTTTACATGCTTTGTTCTTGTTATTTGTAGGCATAATTTCTCTTTTGCATTTTGCATTTTGCATTCCACATTCTTTTTTTTTTCACTTTGTCTTGCCTAGCTAGGTTTTGACCTTAGTCGTACTCATGTTGTTTTAGAAAACACATTGTTCTGTTTAATGTAGTTGACTTAATAAGTTATGCACTGGTCGCATTCCTTCACATTCCCCCTCATGATATACCTCAGGGAGAGGTAGACGTTGAATGTTTTGCAAATAGCCTTGGACACCATACATTTGCAATAGGCTATATGTACAACCGCCCAGAGGATAACATGATTCATAATGAGCTTAAGCCTCATACACATGTGAAGGTAGAGCTCAAGACTAACATGGATCTGAACTATTTGCTCCATGTGCCTATCGTAGATGTAAAAATAGTGGGAGAGGCTATGGGCAGCTTTATTGCATGGACTAGCCATCTAATTCGGGTATGTAGCTGTAAAAGAAGTCTATTACTCAGAAAAGGCCTACAAGTCCAAGCCCGGCCCCTCAGTCCAAGGCCGCCCCTCAGTTGAAGCTTGTAACTTAGTCCAAAAAGAGGAAACATCCTATACTTAAATGTTGAATCTAGGCACAAGTCACGCTCATCGAATCAACTCATTGATCAATCCGGTTAAAAGCTCCTCAAGGAATTCACTAACAAGTTCTTCACTTTGAGGCCATATCTAGAGCTTTCAATAATCCACTTGAGCCAGAGGCCTTCGACCAACCAGGGAAAAAGGAATTTGTAAGTTGAGACACTATTGCTGAGGTCCTGAATAAGTAGATAGTAAGTATAAAATTTGCCAACTTCTTTATCAAGCATTTATTCACGTTAGCTGCTTAGAACTTTGATTGTATTTTGATTTATTTGTTTCAGTATTTTAGGCACCTATGCCAGACTTTCATCCTCCCCTACAAACCTCCCTGAGAAGATCGAATACATCTGCCCTAACAATGTCAATAACCAGAGTGAAGCCATGAAGGAAGGGGTGATGCAATCTCAAGTGAAGTGTCTAGCAGATAACTTGATTAGGGGGGGTGAAGAAAAAGTGACACTTTTTAGTGCCTACATTCAAGGGCGGAAACATTATTCAAACTTTTTAAATTAGTTTTTATTTATTTTGTAATTGTATTGATGGTATGATCTATTATTGTATTTAGTGGACATTGGATGCACATAGTACTAAATTCATACCACAAAAAAGATATGGTACTATGACTCTCTTAGTGAGGATCCAATGCTTAAGCTATTCATGCAGGAGACATTCACCCAGTAAGTTATTTATTCTTCATTTTTCATAATTAAGTTCAACTTGCATGTTTCTATATATATATATATATATAATTTTTTATTGTCTCTTCTCACTGTAGTGTACAAGTACCATATGCAAAATAACCTTGAATGTAAGGATTGCTAGCTCTTCGGTGGCTACTTAAAAAATGCCTTCTAATGGGTGAGAGCAAATGTATATATATCTTATTCACCAATACTATAATATTGAATTGAAGTACACATATAGTTTATATATGATTGGTTGATATATTTTTCTTCTCATTTCTTTATAGTATCCACGACAACCAAAACACAGCAAGAATTGTGGGTATTGTGTGATGCAGTTCATAAAGGATATAATCACGCATAATTATGATGATATTGATCTTGCAATGGTATATATGTATATATATTCTCATTCGTTCATATATACATTCAGTTGAATATATATTATGATATTTAACTTTATTCATTGTTTCCTTTTGTACACAACATTTTGAGGATTTGTACTACTTGAGGTTCAACTCATAACAAATGGAAGAAGTGGTTGAAGAGTTGGTGACAACTTTTTATGGCCAGGGAAAGAAGCTTTGATTGGCTATAAATATTTTTACTGATTTGTTTGATTATTTTAAATAAGCATTTGGTTTTAATAGTGTGTATATAGATTGTAAATATATTCTTATTTGATATATTATTATATATATGACTATCTATAAATATATATTCTGATTTGTTTAGTACAAATGTCATGCAGCAGAACCCTCATTTTAAAAAAAAGCTTTGGTAGATCACAATTGTTACTTAATAATTGCTATTTATGCCAACTATATATAATGATTCTTTTAATAAAGTTGTTGGTATTATTATAAATAAATAATGGTTTTTGTGAAAGAACCGTCTTGTATGTTATTGCATATATAACGGTTGTTAAAGCGGGACCGCCAACATTACCAAATATGTAATGGTTGTTTATGTGTGCTTGTTATTTATTATCATAACTTTACGCACATCATGGCTTCACCACGCCTCAATATATAATGAGTACTATATTAGAACTATTATAATAGATACTGAATAAATTATGGTTTCACCATTATGATAGATACTGAATATATTACGGTTTGAAACCATTATGTATCTGTATCGAGCATATAAAGCACCTTTATATATGTATGATGGTTTGGAACCATAATTTATGGTTGATAATAACCGTCATATATGTACAATTCTATAGCAGTGATATATCAACTCAAATTAGTTCGCATTGACTTTTAATTTTGTTAGTTGAGGTCTTTAATTGATGGTGATATAAAATTATCATAAACAACTCTAAAATAAAATGGCTATTTTCTTCTATTAAAAGAATAGCAACCTTGAAAGCATCCCTATGCACATAGCATACAAATAACCTATTGTTATGAATATTAATTATGTGGATGTCCATTGACTCATATCCTAATTAGCATTTACTTGGCTACATTGCTTGTTTCCCAAGTTTCTTTTCTTTATCTCTAGGTTTTACTTGTTGTCCAAGACATTGATGGTGGCTTGTAGTGTAATCCTCATCAAGGTCTATAAATAGATGTTCAGTGCAAGCATTGTAGACATACAAGAACTTGAATAAGAAGCGCTTTCTACTTTCTCTCGAACTTTCTCTCTTATATTACCTCTTGCTCTCTTAACTTAGATATCTTTATTTTCATAACACATTATCAGCACAAAATCTCCAATGAAGGTATGATCTTCTCATCGTTTATTTGACGATTTCATCTACCTTTTTCTACTGTATCTTTATTTGATCTTATCTATCTGGGATAATTTGAGCCATTATATGGAATTAAAGATATACTTTTATCGATTGTTATAAATATCGGGTTCCATGGCTAAAATTGGAGATTGCTATTGTTTTTATATCTTATATATATCCTTTACAAGGTTTTGTATATTATTGTTGTTATTTTAGTATGGTCAAATGCATACACCTCTGATTTCTGAAATTATATGACAAGAAGTCATATTGTTTTGATTTCTTATTTTGATATGTATGATATGGCCAGATGCCATATACATTTTTCATCTTCTATCTTATGATATGGTCAGAAGCCATATGTCTTTTCATCTTTTATCTTATTGTATGGTCAAAAGCCATGTACAACTTTTATTTATCCTAAAGATAAATAGTTTAATCCCTCATCTTGAGATTAATTGGCTTGAAGACATGAGATTAAATGGCTTGAAGCCATAAAAGTCTTAATTTTTTTATCAGCATTTTTACATTTCATATTTTAATGATTCTTGTTTATTTCTTTAATTAATTTGAACCTTGTCAACCTTGCAAAACTTGAAAATCCTTCTGAATGCCCCTGGTCTAAAAGACACAATTAAAGAAAGGAATCAGGCATCCAACTAAGATAAAGTCAAACCCATGATTTTTCTACACCGCTATTTGCATGAAGATCTAAAAATTGAATATTTGACCATAAAAGACCCATTTGTTCTTTGGAACAATTTATAAGAAAGGTATGACAACCAGAAGATGGTCATCCTCCTAAAAGATCTTTATGACTAGATACATTTGCGTTTGTAATATTTTAAATCTGTGGGTGTGTATAACTCAGCCATGTTTAAGATTGCTTCTCAATTAAAATTATGTGGAGAGAATGTTATTGATGAAGATATGTTAGAGAAAATATTCTCAACATTTCATTTAGACAATTTTCCCCTATAGTAGCAAGATCATTAAAAAGGTTTCCAGAAATATATTGAATTAATTTGTTGCCTCCTTATGGCTAAACAGAACAATGAGCTTTTATTGAAAAATAATGAATCCTGTTCAACAGGCTCTACTCCATTCCCAGAAGCGAATGTAGTAACGAATGAATCTATTTGTGGTCATGGATATAGGCATAGACGTGGCTATAGCCGTGGGCGTGGCCGCGGTTGAAATTATAGTGGTTCAAATTCCACCTAAAGTGGGGAAAGATTGATAAGAACCATAAAAGGGAAACAAGTAGGCATAATAAATATCCTAAAAATCCATGTTATTGCTATGGTGGCACGGATAATTGGTCTTGTACCTGTTGTAAGCCAAGACACTTGGTTGAACTTTACCAAGAATCACTTAAAAATAGTAGTAAAGGGTCAATGATTAAAGTAAATCTTGTTGATAAGGTTGAGAATTCTAAGTATGGAGATATAGATATTACCCATTTGGATGTTGCTGATTTCTTAGCATAAATTATCTTTGTCTATTTGAAATGCTATATTTTAGTATATTTAAAGTTGTGTAATATCTTAAATTTTGGGGCTAGAGACTTAAGGATATGCCTATATCAAGTAGACTACTAAGCTCAGTGTAGGAAGGGTCCCAAGAATGATGAGAGATAGAAAAATTCTTAGGTACTATGTGATTTAGCCCTATCGGGTAGACCGCCTAGTATGTGCAGGCAGGAGGATCAAAATGTTGGTGCAGATGTGCATTGGATGCATATATGGTGCCATTGGGTTAGTAGAAAGATGCTACCCACCTATGTCATGAGGTGTGGGACTGATTGGTCAAGCAAAATATGCTAGTATAGGTGTGCATATGGTATTTTCAAGGTTGACAAGTGTGCCCTACGTTTTTAGGAAAAGACACTAGAATGTGGTGCCTTGTAGGGTCTATACATACTCTAATTAGGATGTCGTTTGGTGGGCCTCGATATATGTGTTACATGCCCGAGCCAAACCTAAGTAGAATCCCAAGTAAGCACTGATAAAGTAACTTTATTAAAGTAACTTTAATAAAGTACGGCATGATATGTAATGATTACTCTACATTTATGTTGGATAAATAAGAAGATGACACTTGCCATTAAAGTACACATTGTCATGACAAACACTATTCACACTTTTTAGTTGGCACAATTAGAAGGTGATACTTGTCCTTTCATCATGAGGTGTCATTCTTGCCTTTTTGTTGGCATTCCAAGATGGTGACATGTGGTGCTGAAGTCAGGGGAAATTCACCGATCCCCAGTCTGGTCCTACACTTAACTTTTTTAAGAACTGTACCTAGGAGTAAGGGGAATTCATCTAGCTTCCCTTCCCCTGACATGGTGCACAGTTAAAGAGGAGAAAGAAGAGGGAAGAGGACAAATTGGAGGGGCACTTGTCAATATAAGGTGTGATCTTACAAAGTAAGGAGCCATAAGATGACGACACATCATCACTTTTCCTTCTCTCCTCCATGGAAATTTCGGTCAGCCTAAAAGAGAAGGGAATAAGTGACTTAAAAACACCACATCACCCTCATTCTTCACCATTTAGACTTCCAACAAAAAGGAGAAGAGAGAGAATGTGAATCTGAAAAGTTCAGGCAAGGTAAGAAGCTTCTCTATAAGATTTCACCTTCCTACTCACCTTTCTAGCCAAAAGTGTCTTCATGAGCATTATTCCTCTTGGTCTAAGCTTCATTTCTATGGTTTTTCTTTTCTAGGGGGAGGTGTTGTAAGCCAAGTATTGTAATAATTGACAAAGTCTTTTGGTTTTCTCATTTTTGCCCTAGTTTTGGTTCTTATGGAAAAATAGGGTTTGATGTTATTTTGGTGTTGTAAATGGTAAATTATGGTGTTAAATAATGAGTATAGAGAAGCAATGTGCTAAAACTTGAATCTTGATGGTTGTTGTCTTGGGTAGCTGTTCGAACAGAGGGCAGAATAAGTAAAAGGAGTAAGATTTTGTTATATTTGAGTTCACCAATGGCTTCTACATGAAAATTTGTATGGGGGTAGTCTTTGTTGGTGATTTTAAGTGAGTTAAGTACAAAAAGGACCATATAAAACTTTAAGTGTTGTTGGTAAAAACATTGCCCAATCCGTGGTAGGCTAGATTGTGACATGTTTTTGCCTAATCAAATGGAATCTAATGATTATGAAAATTTCCAGAAATAAGTTTTATAAGACAAGCTTTATTTTGATATATAATTGTAATATTTGGATTAGTATACAAAAAGTTATGGCTTGTTAAAGTTGATGTTGAAGTCAAGATTGATGTTTCTGGCAGAAAGGGCTAAGTGTGTTCTTTGGATTTGTGTGCATTTAATTAGCAGGGGAAAATAATTTTCTTTTAAAATAGACTTAAATAGGGTCACATAGGATTTTTAACCACCCCCCCAATTGGAGTTTTCTAGACAAAGTTATGATTTTTTAAAGTTAAGTGAAAAATCTGCCTACTTTGTAGAATAGTGCAAAATTGATGATTAAGGGTAAATTGTAATAAGTGCAAACTCCAAGGGTAGAGTTGAAAACATGGGATTAGTGTAACTACTTAGCTAATTAAGGGCCAAGGTATTAACCTAATGATAACCCACTTAAGTGTTCTAAATTACTAAAAATTGGGACAAGTATAGGCCTAAAGATAAGTGACATGTCATAGAGGCTAATGTAGCCACATAGGATATTCATTTGTCATGACTTTAATGGTGTAATCATATGCCTAGGGTCATGAGTTGACAAGGAAGAGGGAATTACAGGGTCCCGAGCAACTTCAATAGTTGGAAGAAAATGTATAAGAGGGGGCTTAAAAACTAAAATTAGTGAACTTACCCTACTTATGTATATTGATATGTATGCTTGTGTGTTGATGTGCATGATTACTTTACTTGTCTATGTGTAACATAGTTGAATAATTGAAGCTCTATTTTCTATTGTTGTTATGGTTATGTGTAAGAAAAGTGAAGCATTGAGCATACAGATATGTCATTATGTTAACATAAGCCTATGTAAGGCAAGTATATCATGCACTAGCATTTATCTTACATGCATTATTGTATTGTTTGCTACTGAGATTCCTCTGAATCTCACCCTCCCTCAACCAACCATATAAGCACATGAGCACAAAACAGGAGTGCAAGACGATGCGCCAGGTGAAGAAGTTGCAAAGAAGAATTGAAGATTATTACGCACTAATCATCATATATAAAATAATGTTAGAAGCGATTAATTGTATAATCTGTTAGATTCCAAGTTTTGATGATAACAAAAGACTATTGTTTGTCGTAGTAAGAAAATCATATTTTGCAATAGTTGAAAATGTTACCAAATGCATCTCCTAAAGTTCAGAGGTCACTGCTGCTATTTTAACTGATGCACTCGAGTGATGGAGCTAGCACTCGAGCATTAAGCACTTTTGCACTTGAGCACAAGAAAGTGTTGGACAGAAAGTATTTAACAGAAGCAAACTCTAGCTGAAAATACTAGGACAACTCGAGTGATGACCATAGCACTCGAGTGATGATAAAATTTGTATCCAAGCATGGTGGCACACTCCTGCAAGTGTTTAACAGGGAGTAAAGACGGAGACAGGATATTATCACTTCACTCGAGCACAGATACTCTACATGAGTGATAGCCTCAAGTACACCCGAGTCCTTGTAAGTGTGGTAAAGGAAGTGTTTACCCGAGAGTAGGGTAAACATAAAGTATAACTGCACTCGAGTCCAAGCAAGTGAGAGCCAGAGAGTGTTTTCCTGAGAGTCATGCAGTGCATGGATGAGAAAGTGTGCTCGAGTGGAGAGTACATGCACCCGAGTGATACCTCAGCACCCGCGAGTGTGAAATTTAACTCTCTCCATTCTGATACAAGTGCTGAAGCAAAAGAGTATCTTTTACAAGAATATTCTGTACACTCGAGTGATAGTAAGTATGCAAGTATGCTCGAGTGAGGACCCACTTCACCTTCAAGTGCAAAATCACACTCCTGATAAAATGGGATGCAAGTGTTATCCAGAGATGTGGGTTCATAGTACAAAGTACAAGTACACTCGAGTGACAGGATATGTGCTCGAGTGAGGACCCACATCACTCAGCAAGTATGAAAAATGCACTCTCTCAAAATCATGTGGAAGTGTAACACAAAAGCAGAAGTAGGAGAGGAAATATGGTATTGCACTCAAGTGAGCTCTCCTTGCACTCTAGTGATACTCTGTCAGAGGCCAAAATGCATCAGTCTTACAGTGATCAATTCGAACATGCTTTAATGTTATTTATTCATTCTATTTTCACTTGTTATTATTATATAACCTCATTTAACATATATTTCAAGTAAGAAATAAGAGGTTGATCATTTGAATTAGAAAGTCACAAAAGGAAGTCAAACAATGGCAGACAAAATCATTACTACCAACCAAACACGTACCTACCAAGTTCAAAGATTTCAAACATAGGCATGTTGTTCTACAGTAAAATGCTCAATTCCATAATGATTGTATTCAACAGGCTAAATAAACTGGCTATAAATGCAGAGCTTCAGAGACCATCAAAGATAACGAAGAGTAAGAATTCACACAAGCAAATTCATGAGTCTCTATTATTCATAGTTTCTCTGTATTCTTATTATACTTCAGTGTTTATCATATTTGCTCTGTAAGAGAGTCTGTATACGCTTCATATTCTATTTTTATTTGATCTCAAGGTACTGGGACCTTGAGAAGGTAGATATTCTTATGAGAGAAGCAGTTGAGAGAATTCCTAGTAAGACTTTCTGCTCATAAGACTTACAAGATACAAGTAGTAGAGAGCGTTACTGCTCGTAAGACTTACAATGGTGTAAGCAGGAGAGAACGTTGCTGTTCATAAGACTTGTATACGTAAACAAGAGAGAAAGGTCATAGGCTTATTTTTCTGCATGTAAGACTTGTCGTAAGGGGGAGAGAAATTTCTAAGTGTTAGGATATTTCTGCTCATAGTCCATTCAAGGACGATTATTGTTTTGCGGCGTTCTGAGAGCCATTGAATCTTGGAAGTATAGTGAAAATCTCAGTAGGTCTTGATCTCTGAGGACTAGATGTAGGCCTGGGTTTTAGGCTAAACCAGTGTAACTCTCTGTGCGCTAATCTTCTCAATTGTACTCTATCTATAGTTATTGTCATATCACTGAATCAACCGGAAAAATGTATTACATCACCCAATTCACCCCCTCTTGGGTAAAGCTTCCATCTTTCTTTTGGTATCAGATCGAGGTCTTCTCCGAAGAGCTTAACAGCGTGAGAAGGATCCAGTAAATGGCAACAATGGGTGAGAACATCCTTCCAGACAGAGCTTTTATCACTAGACCTCCTGGTTTTGCTGGAGAATATTTTTTGTTCTAGAAAGTTAAGTTCAGAGTGTCCATGATGGCTAACAAATATGATATATGGAATGTGATACAAGATGGTGACTATGTTCTAATGAAGAAAATTGAAGATAAAGTCATTAAAAAGAGCCCAGAGGAGTTTGGCGAAGATGAAAGAGGTTAGTAATGTTAAATAGTAAAGCTATTTTAATGATACAGAGTGTCCTCAGTCAAAAAGAATATTTCCGAATTTGCACTCTACCAACAACCAAAGATATATGGGATTCTCTTGAGATCGCTCACGAAGGCACATCCGGAATCAAAGAAAATAGAGTCAATACTCTAATTACAGAGTATGATATATTTCGTATGAAACCTGGAGAAAGAATCTCAGAATTCGAACTCAGATATACTCATCTTTTTAATCAACTATCTGCACTTGGGAAATCATTTGACCAAAATTCCCAAGTAAGAAAGATCCTTAAAATTCTTACGAAATAATGGGAAGCTAAGGTAACAACTATCGAAGAGGCTAAAGGAGAGTCAATGAGATCCGTTGCTGCTCCCTTTGGTAGTCTTTCTGAATATGAAGGAAAGTTAAGGTTCAACAAGGAACTAGAAGAGTTCGATGATAAAAAGAAAAGAGGAGTTGCCCTTAAAGCTATCAAGGAAGAAGAGTCTTTCGAAAATGAAGATGTCCCTGATGATGATGATATGGGAATGATCGTGAGAAAATTCAAGAAGTTCTATAGAAGAGGCCAAAAGAATTTCAAGAATGATCAAGGTCGACCAAGAAAGAAAGAAAACAAGGAGCAATATATAGTATGCTATGAATGTGGGAAGCTTGGACACATCAAATCCGAATGCTTCAAAAACAAAGACAAGAAGAAGTAGAAGAAGAAATCATACATATTATCTATATGGGGTGATAGCTCGTCGGATGAAGAAAGTGACAACGATGAAGTTGCAAATCTATGCTTTATAGCCAAAGAAGAAGAATCAGATTCCGAGGTAAGTGACTTTGAACCTACTTATGATGAGTTATTATCTGAATATAATTGTAACACCCTAAATTTTGATTAAGGGCTAATGAGAATTTTTGAGAATGTAATCATGGATTAAAGTGGAATTAATGTGTATTTGTGACAATATCATCTAATATGTCATAATTGATGGAAAATTGATAGAATGGAAATATTGGCCATAAGTTAGTAGAATGGGTAAATTAATTACTAACTAAGAGGAAATGAGAAGTATGATTAAATGGCTAATGGAGGGATTATATAAGTTAAGTGGGTGTTTACTTTATGAATACCAATGACTTTGTGACATGTGTCAAAGAGAGATGTTGGGGGAGTAGAAGGAAAAGTCAAATAAGAAATTTTAAATATTTTCTCTCTCTTCCTTCCCAATGTTTCGGCTGACATAAGAGGAATGGGGGAGTATAGTGAACATTGCATCTTCTTCCTCAAGCACTCATCTCTCTCTTCTCTCTCCAAAACCGTTAGCTATTGTTGAAGGAAATGGAAGGAAGAAAAGCTTCAAAAAGGTAAGGGAAATGGCCTCAAATGCTCAAACTCATTTCTTTAAAATTGTTCCTTGAGTGATGAGTTTTATTTTGATGGGTGTAGTATGTCCATTGGTATTGATTTGTGGCTCCAAGGAATTATGAAAGTTAGAGAATCAAAAAGCTTCTTTGAAGAAGTTGATAAGGTGAGTTTTAGAAACCTATCTATCTAAGTTTTATGCAAAATGGATTAACTTTGGATTTCTAGAAATTATTGCCTATTTTTTAAAAATGAAGGTTAATGGGAAGATTGGTATGTTATTGGTATGGACATGGTATATTTGGAAGGTATATGGATAGATAGGATTGATTGGAGATTGAATGATTGAGTTTAGTGATTTTGGAAATTTAGTGTTTAATGTTGCCCAAGACCAAAGCATGATAATGAAGTAGGAATTTGGTTGTTTTAATGGTTTTATTGGATTCCTTGAGTGATTTTGTGTGTGGATAGCTTTGGTTGAGGTTTTAGGTCCATTGGAATCTCTTGGGAAAATTCTGGGAAATGCTGTCAGTTCTTCTGCGTGTTTTAGTTTCTGATGCATATCACTCGAGTGAGGAGGGTATCACTCAAGTGAGTTAGTGAAATTCTTCATTTTCCCTTCATTTTATGCCTTTCACTTTTACAAAAAGGCCAAGAGTGTTGCCTCACCTGCGAGTGTGGTAGGTTCTTACTCAAGTGAGCTTCCTCTCACTCGAGTGCTGGTGTATTTGACACCCAGAACTTGCCTCTCAGGTTGTCACTGGCGGTTATGGTGCAAGAGTACGTTTTGGCACTCGCGGGTATTTATCCTTCACTCGAGTGCAAAGATCCGTACTTGAGTTCTCTTCTTATTTAAAATTCCCATTTGCTCTCGGGTTCTCACTTCCTGGACTTTACTCTTTAGTGCTTGAGTGAGGCATTTGGCTTTCACTTGAGTGAGGATTTGTGTGCTTGAGTGTCCCTGGCTTTGAAAAAGTTCTTGTGCTCTCGGGTGCTCACTCGCTAGCCTTCACTCTTAGATACCCGAGTGCAAACTGTACCATCACTCGAGTAAGGCCGTCTTCACTCGAGTGTCAGTGCCCCATCACTTGAGTGAGGCCATCTTCACTCAAGTGAAATAGTGAAAAATGTCAGTATTTGTGCTTCTAAAAGGGGATCTCTGGGGTAGTCCTCCAATCCTTTAGGGCTTTTGTTAGAAGCGTTTAAGGGTACTTAAGAGATAATAATGATAACCAATTTAAGTATTGTGAAGGTACTGAGTATTAGACTAAGTGATAACGTATCATCCTTAATTATGACTTTAGGATTTGATATTTTCCCGGAGCATAGAAGGCCCGTGCTTGCTCAAGAACAGAAAGACCAAGGTAGTAACACTTTATCCTATATCATGTATATTGCATTGCTTGTTAGCATTAATCATTGAATATTGATACAGTGAGGGGACGTGGTGAAAGCCCGACCTTGAATACAAATACAGCAAGGGGAAGTGGCAAAAGCCTAGCCTTGAATATAGATACAGTGAGGGGACGTGGCGAAAGCCCTGCCTTGAATACAGATACAGTGAGGGAACGTGGTGAAAGCTCGACCTTGTATACAGTGAAGCATGTGCCCGGCCTCGAGTATTGATTGCTGTATTGTGATATATGTTTACTTGCTTTGTTTAACTATATATCATATACATAAACTATTGCTACTGGGATTCTTTAGAATCTCACTCTTTCCAAATAACATTTTTAGACAGGGCAAGTGGATCAAGAAACAAATGCGTGAGCAAGGATGACTAGGACTGCCAGCGGTAGTCTTAGATACTTTTGGTTTTCATTGGTTATCATTTTAGCGATTGTATGTATTGAATAGATTATAGAATTATAGTTTTGTGTAATCCCCGGTATGGGAATTGAGATGGGCAATAATGCCTTGAACAATATTTTGGATTAATGTTAGAATCCCAGGTGAATGACGGGAATTTTGCTAATACTCTAATATTGTACATGTGACAAACCGAACAGGCCTATTGATTTTATAAATTAATGAATGGAGATCTATTTGTACAAGTGTTGTAAAATTTTTTTAATTACCTCTGATCTCTCATTTCATTATAAAGTGTATTTAAATACTAATCACGGCCCTGATAGTGGCGGAGTTTACAATAATGCATTGTATACTGAATTCATCAAGGTAGCTAAAGAAATGGTTAGTTATAAGAAGAAAGTAAAAGAATTAGAAAATACTGTCATATCATCATGTGCATTATGTGAAGAAAAAGATAAGAAAATAAGTGATTTAACAAAAACTGTGGAAAGATTTACTAAAAGAAGTGAAACTCTTAAAGTTATTCTAAAATCTCAGAGAGTTTCCTTTGATAAATTTGGAATTGGATATAAGTTTGATCAGGATAAAAATAGAGGAAATAAGAAAAATTGCAGTAGAACTTATCTAAAATATTTTAAGAATTCTGTGCATACATCAAATCCATTTGCATCATGTAGTTATTGTAATAGGAAAGAACATTATACTTCATCATGTTATTTTAGAAAAGGACAGGTCATTGGTACATATAAATGGGTTCTGAAAGGGACACATGTACCAAAAGTAATGGATACTAACTACAAAGGACCCAAGAAATTGTAGGTACCTAAAACCTGATCACCTTATTCTAGGTATGTCTCAAGGCATCACAAGCAAACAAGTGGTACATTGATAGTGGATGCTCGAGACACATGATTGGTGATAGAAATAAGTTCACCATGCTTGAAACCAGAGATGGAGGAAAGGTAACTTTTGGAGGTAACCAATCTGGACGTATTGCTGGAATTGGTGAAGTGGGAAAATTTGATGGTGTTCAAAATAATGATGTATATTACATTGAAGGATTATGCCACAACCTCCTGAGTATGAGTTAAAGCACTGACAGAGATAACTGGGTGATCTTTGATTCAAAAGAATACTTGATAGTAAACAAGAAGGATCTATTGCTTAACAAATAATCCATTAAGGCAAATATTCGAGCTCAAAGGGATGGTAACTGTTATACTATTGATTTAAATTCAAATTCTTCTGAAAATTGTTTTCTTAGTAAATCAGAGGAGAGTTGGTTATGGCATAAGCATCTGGCTCATGTTAATATGAACCAACTTGACAAACTGATTAGAAAAGATTTAGTTGTTAGTCTTCCCAAACTTAAATTCAAAGATGACATGATTTGTGAGGCATGTCAAAAAGGCAAACAAACTAAATCTTCATTCAAAACAAAGTATGCGATTTCTACTTCCAAGCCTTTACTGTAATATCCCGAATTCTGAGACTTGAGGCTAGAGAATAAGCCTGAGATTAGTGGATTGCTAAGCCCCGGTTTAGCAAGATTCCAAATTGTGATTAAGAGATAATGACTCCAAAAGTAGATATGGTTAGTTATAAATAAACCCTTTTGGAGATTATAGTGTGAGTTGACACCCGATGTGATTCGTATGCGTTGTGAGCAGCGCCGAAACCCTTTTTTTAAGTTCAATTATGGATTATCCTCTAAATTGACTTAAAATAGAGGGGAGGGCGCATTGTGAAAGAAAATTAATGAGAAAATGTGTATGGTGGTGATTCAGTGTGAATTGCCATAATCAGGGGCAAAACGGTAAAGTTACCAACCAATTGGTTAGTTACCGAAGAGGAAACTCATTGGTAACTACAAGATCAATGGTTGAGATTGATTGTGTAATAGATCAAAGGGTGGAATCCCATGTGGTGTACTCATGTGAGCTCATGGGAGGTGTGTTGAGGTGTTCACACTTGGCAAGTTTTGGGCCCTTGGATTGGTCAAAGTGTCAAACTTTATTTTCCCTCTCTCCCTCTCACTTTTAGGTCGGTTTTGTCATCCCAAAAACTGATTCTCTCTTCATCATCTTCATCTTCATCTCTCTCCTTCATTCTCCATGGTGCCATGCTTAAGGGAAGAAAGAGAAAAGAATAAGGTGAGATTTAGCTTGTTTCTTGTCCTCTAATGCTCTAATAACCTTTTATAAAGTTGTTCATAATGATGAGGGCTTCATCTCTATGATTTTAGATTCTTGATTGGAGGTGTTTGAGAGCTTGAGAAAAAGTGGAAAGATGAAGAATCAACAAATTGATTTGGGAAAGAGGAAGAGGTGAGTATTTGAAGCATTTTGACCTAAGTTTTGTGATCATTGGTTAAGCTTTGTAAATTTTGAATTTTGCCCTGATTTTCATGTGATTTTTGATTGGATGAATTGGATTGTGTTTTATGATGAAAATGGTGTCATATTATGTTTTGGCATCATTGAAATTGGTTTTGAATTTGAAATGGAAAGAGATTGTAATGTAGGGTTGGTATTGTGATTTGTATGACATGTTGTGGAAACATGTCAAAGTGATATGAATTTGGTTGATTTGGTATTTCCAATGTATTCCTTGTGAAATTTTGTGTGAGAATGATGTTTGATATGAAAATGGGACCATTGGAAGCCAATTGTGCAAATCTGGAATTCTGTCTTTTGAAAGTCTGTTTTGGGCAGTCTGCTTGTGTGGACGTTTTGACTGGGAAAATGATGTCAGAAAATTATGAAACTTTCTAGTCTTAAATTTCACATCCCAAGCTTCAAAATGGACACATAAATTGTGCCATTTCGTTTTTTCTTCTGTGATTTATAGCCATCCAAAGTTTGTGGTAAAAAATGGATTATGTTTTGGGACAGTCTTGAGTTTTTGGGAATTCTGTATTTATGTGGTGATTTCCAGTATTGGCCAATATTTTTCCTGTGTAGAGGACTTGAATAGATTTCATTTGGCTTTGGGATCACCCCATTTCGATTTTTTGGAATTAGTTATGATTTTTGGAAGTTCAACCAAGAAACTGGATGTTCTTGGCCGCGGCCAGCGGATTCTGGGCCGCGGCCCAAATGTTTCTGGGCAGTTTTTGGCCGCGGCCAGTGAATTTGTGGGTCGCGGCCAACCCTAAAAAATCAGCATTTTGGACTTTTAAAAGGTGATATTTGGTCAAGTGTTTCCCAAGCCTTTAGGCATATGTTTGGGCTTTGATTAGCCACCTAAAGGTCATAAATGGTAACCAACTTTAAGTGATATGAAAGTAAGGTTTTGGAATAGAGAATAACCCTATGTCCTTTCTTTGGTTATAGGGTTGATGTTCGCCCTGGTTGTGGTTCGATGTTCATGTTGTTCGTGAGCAGCCAGAGCTGGAGCATACGTGGAAAGAGTGTAGGGAACTTACCTCTTTTGCCTGTATATGATATTGTGTTAATGTGTTGATGCATGTTATTGCTTTGCTTGATTATGTGGAACATATATGATGTTTGAAGCTCTGTTCTATTTATGCTATGGCCATGAGTGTGTTGTTGAAACATTGAGCATGCAGATGTGTCCTGGTATGGACATGTGATATGTATTGCAAGCATGTCATGCATTATACACTTATCATATATGCATTTTGGTATATGTTTCCTACTGAGATTCTCTCGAATCTCACCCTCCCCTATCAACATTGTAGACAGGGAAGGAAGAGCGAGGATGGTGCAGGCATTCAAAGATGGTGAAGACTCCTTAGAGTATTTGAGTTTGGTAGTTGGTTATCATAGATGTTGGGATAATTATATATGATATGGATGTATATTTGAGTATGTATTTGGATACGTATTTGAGATGTGTATTTGAGGAGAATTGTGTAATCCCTATATGAGGGCTTGTATGGGCGAATGTGCCCTATAAGGCTTTGAGTTAATAAATGGAACCCGGGAGTTACCGGGATGATATTGTTGTATACTCTGATATTTGTATAAATGTGATATTCCGCGTAATGTAATTGTATTCAAAATTTGAATATGAGACCAGGTATATTATATTTTGAAAGGTATTTGTGAAAACCCTATCGTGAAGATGGGATTTTAAATAAATTTTGTTTCTTATTGGTCTTTATTTCATGTCAATCGCGTAATTCGGATATAATTACGGCAGGGGGTTACATTTACAATTACTTCATATGGATTTGGTAGGTCCAACAAGAGTAAAAAGTTTTGGAGGAAATCTATATACTTTAGTAATTGTCGATGACTTTACAAGATTTACATAGACTATATTTATTACTTCAAAAGATGAAACGTTTGTCAAATTCATTATGTTTCGTTTGTCAAATTCATTATGTTTGCTAAGAAGGTCTAAAATGAGAAAGGTATTTCTATTGTCTCTATTAGGACAGACCATGGAGGAGAATTTGATAATAACTCTTTGAAGATTTTTGCAACAATGAGGGAATAGATCACAACTCCTTTGTACCTAGAACGCCTCTGCAAAATGGAGTAGTAGAAAGGAAGAATAGAGTTCTCACAGAAATGGCAAGGGCAATACTCAATGAAAAAGAAATGTCACAAGTATTGTAGGCAAATGCAATGAGCACTGCATGCTATATTTCAAATCAAGCATATATTCACATGTCTCTTGGAAAGACACTATATGAACTCTATAAAGGGAGAAAGCCAAATCTTGCTCATCTACACATCTTCGGATGCAAGTGCTTCATTCACAACAACGTTAAAGAAAACTTGGGTGAATTTGATTCAAAGTCTGATGAAGGTTTATTTCTAGGATATTCTAATAGAAGTAAGGCATATAGAGTTTTTAATAAAAGAACATGTACTGTTGAAGAATCCATTCATGTTGTGTTTAATGAGCTTGATTCCCAGATAAAGTATTTTGATAAAGAAGAAATGGATTTGATAAAGAAAAACAAAACTATTTCAAATCAGAATGATTTTGAAACAAATTATTTTCAAAATAAAGAAGATGTCGATGATCATGCTCAACCAAAAGCATGGAGACATATTAAAGATCATCCAATTGATCAAGTAATTGGAGATATTCATGAATGTGTCAATACCAAAAATAGAATTCTCAATGAGGTAACTTTTTCTGCTTTTATTTCTAAGATTGAACCTTCTAATATTGAAGAATCTTTATCTAACAATGATGGGTTATTGCTATGTAAGAAGAATTAAATCAATTTTGAAGAAATCAAGTTTAGGATTTGGTTCCTCGACCTAAAGATCACTCGGTTATAGGAACCAAATGGGTTTCAAAAACAAACTTGATGAATCAGCAATCATTATGAGAAACAAAGCAAGATTGATTGCCAAAGGCTATAATCAAGAAGAAGGTGTTGATTATGAGGAAACATATGCTCCAGTGGTAAGATTGGAAGCAATACGAGTACTCTTAGCCTTTTCTTGCATTAAAGGTTTTAAACTTTATCAAATGGATGTGAAAAGTGCTTTTCTAAATGGTTATATTATGGAGGAAGTATATGTAGAACAACCTCCTGGCTTTGAAGATGAAACAAAACCTTATCATATTTTTAAACTTAAGAAAGCTTTGTATGGTTTAAAACAAGCACCCAGAGCTTGGTATGAAAGGCTAAGCAAGTTTCTTCTTGATCAAAACTTTGTCAGAGGAAACGTATATATAACTCTTTTTATCAAACATATTAAAAATGATCTTTTAATTGTTCAAATTTATATTGATGATATTATTTTTGGTGCTACTAACGAATCCTTTGTCAAGAATTTTCCAAGCTTATGTAGGGAGAGTTTGAAATGTCCATGATGGGATAATTAAACTTCTTTCTTAGACTTCAAATCAAGCAAAGGAAGAATGGGATATTTGTATCTCAAACAAAATATTTGAAGGATCTGTTGAAGAAGTAGAAAATGGACAATGCTAAAAGAGCTGATACTCTAATGAGTTTTACAAAGTTGTTGGATGCAGATGTAAAAGGCCCTGACTTCAACATCACCAAATATAGAGGAATGATTGGTTCATTACTCTATCTAGCAGTAAGCAGGTTGGATATACAACTCAGTATTGGAATGTGTGCAAGGTATCAATCTGCTCTTAAGGTATCACATGCAAAAACTGTAAAAAGAATCTTCAAATATCTAGGAGACACTGCAAAACTTGGTCTATGATATCTAAAAAGAGGAAGCGAATATTTGGTGGCCTATTCAGATTCAGATCATGGAGAATATAAAACTGACGAAAAAAATACCAGTGGACAATGTCAATTTCTTGGAGGCTCTCTAGTATCATGGTTCAGCAAGAAGCAGAACATAGTGTCATTAGCTTCCAGTGAATCTGAATATATAGCTGCAGCAAGTTGTTGTTCTCAAGTACTGTGGTTGAAGCAACAACTTCAGGATTTGGGGATATTCTTAAAGGAGATACCAATTTACTGTGACAACACTAGCACCATTAGCTTGGCCAAGAAACCTATACAACATTCAAGGACCAAGCACATAGATATCTGACATCACTTCATTCAAGATCATGTACAAAAGAATGATGTCAAAGTAGAATTCATACCAACGCATCTTCAACTTGCTGATATATTCACAAAGCCAATAGCTAAAGATAAATTCTTATATATACGAAGAGAATTGGGAATGGTTAATCCCAATGAGGTGTAAGTTTATCTTGTTAATTACTATGTTTAATATGAGTTTTGATGATAATCATATTGACTTAGGCATCAGAGTATATAGAAAATGTTTTTACAGGACTATCACTCGAGTGCTGGTAGGCTGACTCAAGTGCAAGGCATTTTATCACTTGAGTCAGAGATGGATTCTCGAGTGTGAAACTATATCATATACTCTACTTTTAGCTATAAAAAATAGGGATTAACAGAGTATGTAAGAACTCTTAGAACTAACTCAAGCATACTGTGTAACGACCTCTCTTAATTACCATATAATTAATCTCTAAACCAAGTAAAACATTAAATATTACATAATACAACATATTATGGGGCTCTGCCCATAGTACAAACCCCAATATGCAACGTAAACCAAAAAGGCCCTTAAGTTTGGCAATATACATTATACTTATGTAACCAAACGAAACATACGATTGGGATCAAATCAAGTCTCGTTTGCCTTCCCCTTGGTAGCACCACTTGGACTCTCACTTGAAAAATTTTAAATATCAATAGGGTAAGTCCCATGGATTCAGTAACCACAATTCCATTTTAACAAGTATGCAAGGAATTATTATAAGATAATTAAGCGGGCAATATATATATATATATATATATATATATATATATATATATATATATATATATTCATATAACATAAAGTTTAATCTTCCCAAAATATTATTATTTCAAAACAATTCAATATGCATAAAACTCCCTCAACCATCCTTATAACCTCCTTAACCGTTGACAGAACCCATGAGCTATAACATATAATAGGATTAGTCTTTATGACAAGACTGCATTAAGCTCTCTAATAATGAGGTGTAACCTGGCCAAAGGCTACAGAACTCATATCGGATCATGGATTCCCTTTCTGTCGAAAATGGAAAGGTGTCACCTGCTTGTGAGCTGACCCTTAACCCGGCCAAAGGAAAGGGTGATACCAAAGACCTTGAGAATGACAAAGCCATGCATTGTGCACACGGTGGCAGTTATATCACGTGG
Source organism: Inga laurina (assembly GCA_963855925.1). Lineage (NCBI taxonomy): Eukaryota > Viridiplantae > Streptophyta > Magnoliopsida > Fabales > Fabaceae > Inga > Inga laurina. Next base: position 13,374,412 of record OY979710.1, read on the forward strand.
TATAAAAGAATCAAGCCTCTCCCCAATCACAACTCACCCCATCCAACATCTCAACATCATAATCTTCAATATGAATAATTTATTCATATATGTCATATTTAATCCTATGCATAATCAATCATTCAAATAAATCATTCAGGCCCACTTTACTAAAAAATTACTAAAAACACGATTAATACTGTCATTGTATATGTTTCATATATAACTACTATAACATATTTATAGCAATTAAAAATACCAATATACGCATATAATCATTTCAACAAGCATACATGATAAATTGGAAGTGGTTACCTCAAGTTCTTGACACAACTAAACTTGAGAATTTAACTCCAATCAGCCAAATTCAAATTCACTCTACAATCAATATATATAGTTACATGTTAATATAGTTTATAATAATTTTTAACTATTACAAAATAGCAAATAATAATCCCCATAATTGGCTCAATTTTCTTAAAAATAACAACAATTTATCTATTCTTAAAATTCCTTTTAAATCAAAATTTCTAAAATTTCTTAACTCTATTTCACAATAAAATATTTAATAACCATAATTCTCTAACTCTGATATCAAATCATAATTTTATAATTTCACATAATTCAAAATCAGCAAAACTAAACTGATTAAAATTTCAACAATACTTCCAATAACTCAAATAGTTTAATCCAAATTTATTTAGTCAAAAACATTCCTAAAGCATAATTTTTGATTTATTTAAGAAGAAATTAATTAAAAAAGTCATAAAACAACCAAATGGTAAACTAAACCGTTTAAAATACACTATTATTTATTCTCTACATATCTATAACCATCTTTTGTAAAAACTCAACATTCTCCCAAAATCCTAATCCTAAAATTCTCGCTAATTAGTATAATATTACCACCAATAGAAAGATAAAAATACGTAGAACAACTTTTATGAAGAAGGTTTGATAAGAAAAAGTGATCTTAATTACCAAAATTATCTGATAAATCTAGAACCTTACCTGTTGAAATCGTAGTTCGCTCTCCACTCAATCTCTCTCTCTCTCTCTCTCTCTCATATAAAGAAAATGAAGTTAGGGGTATTAAAATATACCTCTCACTTCTAATAATTAAAGGGCCACGGGCCCCTTTTACTTTTTTTTATTTTCTTTTCTTATTTTTTTTGTGACGACAATATGTCCCCTCCCCCTTTTTCTTTATATATATATATATATATTACATTTCGAAAGTGTCAGACCTTACTTGAGTGTGGAAAGAACATCACTCAAGCATGGTATGCATCCACCTGAAGTGAAGCAAGAGAACTCGAGCAGAAGAGAAAGATTTATACAACTACTCATTCAAAGCATGGTTACTCAAATGATGTTGGAGGATTTGAGTACAAAGATGAAAAATATAACAAGATACACCTAAATCAGGTATGCTTTTACATGTATTATCAGATTTCTTTAAATGTCACTTGAAAGATTCATACAAATAGTCATTCAAAGCATGGTTACTCAAATGATCTTGGAGGATTTGAGTTCAAAGGTGAAAAATATAACAAGATACACCTAAATCAGGTACACTTTTACATGCATTATCAGAATTCTTTAAATGTCACTCGAGCACAAAATTGTGTCACTCGAGCATTGTATAAATAACACTCAAGCACTAGGGTTGTCAGTCAAGTGTTAGCACTTATATCAGATTTGTGATAGTTCAGACCATCGCACTTCCTCTTCTCACTCGAAGCGTCTTATCACTCGAAAGATGCACCTCTTCACTTCCAACCGTTACCCATCGATTAAATGCCTTAGATTGCTTTAAATTTCTATTACAACTCTTCAATCATCTTCATAAGGTCAGATTTATCATTTTAGCTTCTCATTTCTTGCCCTAATTGATGAGATTTTTTGAAAATTTTTCTTTAAGCCCTTATCAACCTTTTGATTCTCATTTCATTTCTAAATGGCTAGAACTAAGATGTCTGTTGTTTCCTAAAAATCCTATTCGCCTTCACCTACTCAATTTGTTGCCATTGCTTCAGATACTCCAATGGCAATACCTTCATCTCCAATACCTTCTATGTCTTCTACTCCAACACCTCCTCCTAAACCCAAAACCACTAAGAAGAGATTAACTCCAGCCAAGAGAACTCTTCCTAAACCTAAGGAGGCTCAACCTCAATTGAAGAAACCAAAGGGAGTTGTCTTCAAAGAGCCGATGGTCACTCGTTCCCAATCAAAAGAAGTAAAGGAAAGAGGAAAGAAAAAGACCACATAGTAACCACAACAATCTTCTTCTTCTGATGACTTATTCAATATGCAGCTCCAAGAAGCAATAGAAAAGTCTAAGCTCGATGCCTTGGTTGGCAAGATTTCCTCCCAATCCGGTGCCTCAGGCTCACATCATGTTGGCTAGACCAGTGTAGCTGCTTTAGGGGTACCTTCTACTTCACAAGCTCTAGAGGAAGAACAAGGCATAAATCTTCCAAAAGGCTTCAATGTTAAGGAACTGAAGCCACTGAAACAGAAGGTATATGATTTTAAGTTCACTCATAGAAACTTCTGCCCTATAGTTTATGTGGACTTATATTATCTGAAGAAAATCTGTAGTTTGGATTTTTATCCTTTCCTTAGATTTTATGATCCCTAGCTGAGTATGCATCTTCCTTATTCACCCTCTATTGTGAGAACCTTTTACTGCAACATGAAAGTCCATAACATATACTCTAGGGCTAAATAGTTGATAGAGGAAGCAGTATCTACCACTGTTAGAGATCAACATATTATGATATCTGCTACTATCATAAATGATATTCTTGGTTATGTTGCACCCCCTTCCGATCCTCCTACACTCTCTACTAATGAAGCCTTCCGGCACTTAAGGCCAAATGATCCTATAGGTCCTCTTAACTTTAAGCCTATTGACATACCTGACCCTATTCGTGCCCTTTATTACATTTACACCCGTAGCATTATCAATAAATCCAAAAACTATAACCATTTTGCTCAGAGAGACTACTATCTCTTGGCCTCCTTCCTAGCAGGTCAATAAAGAAATGTGGGGGAGCTGATTTTTGGTGGGATGAGAAGATTTCGATTTTCTTTATCAAGATCTGACACAATACCATATCTACAACTTGTGTCTCTCATCCTAAAGCATAACAAAGTGTGGTATTTGGAGGGAACTGAGAGGGTAACCATTCAGAGGTTTGGCAAGACACAATTGACACATATGGGTATCATTCTTCCAGTAAGCCAAACCAGGGCTACATCTCAGAGAGAAGCCACTCCTTCTAGAGGTGATGAAGCTCAGTTGTTTACATAAGGTCTTACTCCACCTCCATCTTTCCTAAATACATCACTATCCACCTATTTGGACGAAGTGGTAAATCAAGCAGTGACTGGCCTAAAAAAGGAATTGATGAGTGAGTATGAAAAACTATTGAACAAGATGGAATATCAAGCCTCAAGATTGGTGGACAAGGCTAATACAAATTTTGACATGATATTCGAGGCACAAGAAGATCAGTCTCGAAGAATATATGATATGGAGATCTACTTGCGCACTCATCTTCTGACTGCTTCTACTAAGGTGCCTCATGAGTCTACTCCTACCACGTCCTCACTTTCTCAGACTCAGACTCATGTTCTCTTCATAGACCCTCATTCTAATATTGATGTCACTTAGGAATGACCGTCTTCACCACTACTTATAGCCACTGTTCCTCAGCCATCATCTCCTCTTTTTGAGCCTGAGCCCTTTGATCCTTCTACCACCATAGTGATCTATACTCTAACATGTGATCTCACTTTCCCTTAGCCCCTTTCTAATGCTGACAAAACAAGGGAGAAGGATCTGTGATGGTTTCTGAGCTGATATGGTTTGATATGGGAGATTTTTGGTTTAAAGGAGAGTATTGGGTAGCTTTTCTGTATTGGGTAGGATTATTGTTATTTGAGCTTTTCTGGTTTATTTTTGCTGACATGGTTGTATATGGGGTTTCATGGGTAGATGCTGATTCAAGCTTGATATTGTACTTTAAAAGTTCATTAATGGTCATTTTCAAGTTTGCTAACTTTTCTTTCAGATTTAATGGTTTCTGTGCAAATATAATGGTACTATAACTTATCTTGGCTTTTAAGTGTCCATTAGAAGTATTGCAGGAAACATGGGAGATTAAGTGCAAAAAGAGTCTAAACTTTGGCAAAATATACATTTGGAAATGTTGAAAGTGTTTTCAAAAATTTTCACTTCAATCAAGTTTTTAAAATTCATCATAAAGGTTTTGTCATCATAAAAAAGGGGGAGAATGTTAGACTCTAAAGTTTTGATGATAACAAAAGATCATTGTGTTGTAGTAAGAAAATCATATTTTGCAATAGTTTAAAATGTTACCAATGCATCTCCCAAAGTTCAGAGGTCATTATTGCTATTTTAACTGATGCACTAGAGTAATAGAGCTAGCACTGGAGCATTAAGCACTTTTTCACTGATCACAAGCAAGTGTTGGACAGAAAGTGTTTGATAAAAGTAGACTCTAGTTGAAAATACCAGGACAACTCGAGTGATGACCACAGCACTCGAGTGATGATAAAATTTGTACTCGAGTATGGTGGCACACTCCTGTAAGTGTTTGATAGAGAGCAAAGACGAAGACAGGATATTATCACTTCATTCGAGCATAGATACTCTACTCGAGTGATAGCCTCAAGTGCACCCGAGTCCTTGCAAGTGTGGCAGAGGAAGTGTTTACCTGAGAACAGGGTAAACATAAAGTGTAACTATACTCGAGTCTAAGCAAGTGAGAGCTAAAGAGTGTTTGCCCAAGAGTCATGTAGTGCATGGATGAGAAAGTGTGCTCGAGGGGAGAGTACATGCACCCGAGTGATACCTCAGCACCCGTGAGTGTGAAATTTAACTCTCTCCATTCTGATGCAAGTGCTGAAGCAAAAGAGTATCTTTTACAAGAATATTCTGTACACTCGAGTAATAGTAAGTATGCTCGAGTGAGGACCCACTTTACCTGCAAGTGCAAATTCATACTCTTGATAAAATGGGATGCGAGTGTTATCCAGAGATATGGGTTCATAGTACAAAGTACAAGTGTACTTGAGTGACAGGATATGTGCTCCAGTGAGGACCCACATCACTCATAAGAGTGAAAATGCACTCTCTCAAAATCATGTGGAAGTGCAACACAAAAGGAGAAGTAGGAGAGGAAATATGGTATTGTAATCGAGTGAGCTCTCTTTGCAGTCGAGTGATACTCTGTCAGAAGCCAAAATGCATCAGTCTTACAGTGATCAATCTGAACATGATTTAATGTTATTTATTCATTCTATTTTCACTTGTTATTATTATATAGCCTCATTTAATATATATTTCAAGTGAGAAATAAGAGGTTGATCATTTGAATTAGAAAGTCACAAAGGAAGTCAAACAACGAAAGACAAAATCATTACTACCAACCAAACACGTACCTACCACATTCAAAGATTTCAAACGTAGGCATGCTGTTCCCCAATAAAATGCTCCACTCCACAATGATTAGTATTCAATAAACAAAATCAACTGGCTATAAATGCAGAGCTTTAGAGACCATCAAAGATAACAAAGAGCAAGAATTCACACAAGCAAATTCATGAGTCTATGTTATTCACATTTTCTTTGTATTCTTATTATACTTCAGTGTTTATCATATTTGCTCTGTAAGAGATTATGTATACACTTCATATTCTAATTTTATTTGATCTCAAGGTATTAAGGCCTTGAGAGGGTAGATATTCTTACAAGAGAAGTAGTTGAGAGAATTCCTAGTATGACTTTCTGCTCATAGGACTTACAAGATACAAGCAATAGAGAACATTGTTGCTCATAAGACTTATAGTGGTGTAAGGAGGAGAGAACGTTACTGCTCATAAGACTTGTATACGTAAGCAAGAGAGAAATGCATAGGTTTGTTTTTCTGCACGTAATACTTGTCATAAGGGGAGAGAAATTTCTAAGTGTTAGAATATTTTTGCTTGTAGTCCATTCAAGGATGATTGTGGTTTTGCGGCATTCCAAGAGCCCATTGAATCTTGGATGTATAGTAAAAATCTCTGTAGGTCTTGATCTTTGAGGACTGGACGTAGGCCTGGGTTTTAGGCTGAACTAATATAACTCTTTGTGTGTGAATCTTCTCAACTCTACTCTATCTATAGTTATTGTCATATCACTGCATCAACCGAAAAAATTTATTACATCACCCAATTCACCCCCTTTTGGATGAAGCTTGCCTCTTTCATAATCTGCATGATGGATGAATTGTTTCATAAGCGTGATAATTGAACTAGGAATGGGTAATCGCATAGTACAAGCCTATTAGTAATGAGTAAAGTAACTGAATATGCATAAAGATAACTCTGATACTAAGGAATAGGAAGAATTAAGTAACCCCATGAATAAAGTTAAATAATTTGGTAAATATGGCTTTACCAAATGAATAGTGCCTAAAAATGATTGTGTAAGTTTTTGGCTGTGAACTTATTTACTGATTCTCTTAAGCCATAACAATAAGGTTAACACTTCTGATGCATAATAAAGGGGCATAAGGAACAGGCGTTACAACTTCTATCATATGCGTTTCTTTTAATTATGTTTTTATGTCTCTTTTAATGAAGAATGAATCTTATTGGCATTAATCCTAAAGATTTATGTCTCGTTGATAGTGCGACAACCCATACCATGCTTAGAAATGATAAATATTTTTCTTCCTTTGTAATGCAAAAAGCTAACGTTTAGACTATATCTGGTAGTATAAATTTGATTAAAGGCTTCGGAAGAGCTAATATTTTTGTAACCTGAAGGAAAAAAGTTATGCAATGATAATGCATTTTATTCTACCTAGTTTGGAAGAAAGTTGTTGAGTTTCAAAGATATTCGTAGAAATGGATATCATATAGAAACAATAACTAAAAATAATCATGAATGTCTTTCTATTACAAATATGTTTCTGTTAGAAAATTCATCGTAGGAAGTTTTCCAAATTTTTCTTCTAGCTTGTATTATACATTTATAAGCACAATTGAAACACATGCTATTGAAAACCAAAAGTTTACCTATGTAGACTAAAAGTCTGTCAATACAAACCAACATTTTGCCAATGTAAACCAGAAGTTTACTATTGAATTTAATGTTTGCCATGACCGGTTAGGCCATCCCGAGTCAAACATGATGGGACAAATAATTATGAATTCATGTGGATATACCTTGAAGTATAAACACATACCACAATCTCATGATTTATCATGTACTGTATGTTCTAAGGGAAAGTTAATTATTTGACCATCACCAAGCAAAGTAGAAAGTAAGTCTCTCACATTCCTAGAATGGATACAGGGACATATTTATGGGTCAATCCACCCACCATGCAGATCATTTAGGTACTATATGGTTTTAATTGATGCACCAACTAAATGGTCACATGTTTGCTTGTTATCTTCTCACAACCTAGTGTTTGTGAGCTTACTTGCTCAATTGATGAGATTAAGAGCACATTACCCTGATTATCTTAACAAGAAAATATGTCTTGATCATGCTGGTGAATTTACTTTACAAGTTTTGAATGAATATTGTATATCCCTTGGAATTGATGTTGAACATCCTGAAGCTCATGTTCATATGCCAAACAGACTTCTAGAATCTTCAGTTAAACGACTACAACAAATTGCAAGACCTTTAGTTATGAGATATAATCTCTCAATTTCTACTTAGGACTATGCCATTTTGCATGTAGAAATGTTAATTCACACTAGGCCAACAAGTTACTTAAAGATTTCCCTCTTACAAATGGTTTTTGGTCAGGAACCTAATATTTCCCATATAAGGACTTTTGGGTGTGCAATATATGTGCTAGTAGCACTACCACAACGAACCAAAATGAGTCCTTAAAGAAGGATGTGAATATATGTTGGTTATGAATCTCCTTCAATCATAAAATATTTAGAACCATCTATCAAAGATTTATTTACCTAATAATTTGTTGATTGTTGCCAAACCCCTTAACATTTCGATATTCATAGAGTATTAAGCACATAGTTTTGTAAGTCATACAGAAATAGCGGAAATATACTGACATTAGGTACTTATTTACAATACAGGAGAATCCCCCTGCAGGGTTTAAAAAATATTTAAAAATATACAAGGGTTCCAAAGAAACAAAAGTACAAGCCTAGATAACTATAGTGGCTTTGGTTTGCACCGAGACTCTATTCACTGGTAGCCATTGCCTTACCCTTCGAGCTGCTAGCCTCAACTGTAAGTTTTTTTTAGTTTGAAAAAAGTGAGATTCGAGTGAATCTCAATAGCAACAAGCAATCAAACATATAGAATGCAATAATAAATATGCAAAGCATCATTTCATGTAATATACGAACTCGTGTTGTGTGCACACTGTCCAAGGCTAAACAACATGTTTGCCACCCTGAGTTAACTCATGTCCAAGGTCAAACAACAGTTTGAACCCCTAGCTTAACTCATGTCCAAGGTTAAGCAACTTTTTGAACCCCTGGCTTATTCGCATGTACCATCGCTAGAACTTAGATCACAGCTAGGTCGTGTGTTCTAGGCACTATCATGCTACATAAGATGGCTTACATAAAGCATATAGAAGTCACCACTTTCTCTATCTAAGTCACCTCTTCCCTCTCTCTATTCTCTCTTGATTTTGGCTTGCTAACCATGAATTTCAAGAATAATAATAGGTTAGAGGAAGTTCTAAGGAGTTTGGAAGGCATAAACACTTGGTTTTCAAGCATCTTACATTATATTTTGCTTGAACCCTAACACCTCTTTGTTCTTGAGCTATCAACCTTGTCCAACTCCCTCCCCCTCTATTTTGGGTGCAGCTGAACGAAAATGAATAAGGAGGGAGGATGAATTTGCTTCTTTAAATATCTCTTTTGCTTTCTTGAAATAATATTACTTTATGGAAATTTTACCACATGCAATTTTACTTGGCCATGGTTAACCCTTCATCTTTTAATATGTGCCAAGAAAATCATGTCCTCCTATTTTTCCCTTGTTGACTAAAATTTAAGAGGGAAAAGGGAAATAAAATATCTTCTTGAATTTCCAATAAATTCCCTCTTCCAAGAAATTAATTTGTGTCATATTGCTTTTTGACTTTTCAAACTCAATTTACTTGGTCAAAAGTGCTCCAAAATTGTATATTTATCTCCAAATATATAATTTCCCTTTATTTTACTTAATTAACCAAAATTACTTTCAATTAATTTGGAAAATAATTAATTCTTTACTTTATTAGCAAATTACTATTTTGCCTCATATTTTTGGATTAAATTTGGGCCTTCTTCCTCTTCTTACTCCTATGGCAGAATTTAACCCTTAATATTGGCCCATATATTGTGCTCTTTTATGTCTCATTTTGGGCATTAACAATGGGCTTTAGTAATGGCCTTTTTGGAAGACAAAAACTCAGCTTTATGTCTTGTTTCTAGCCTAATTCTCATGTAACTACCGATTGGAGTGTTTCCATCATTTTTGTACATCACAATTCACCATTTTATTCTATTAATTGTATCAATTATATATAAGGCATATTGGTGACTAAAAATGGGATGTTACGGCTCTTCCTTCCCAAATAAATATCATCCCCGAAATTTGTTACATGTACTGGCTTATGAATTCCAAGTAAAGCTTCTACATGTCTCCCTCAGCTACCCAAGTAGCTTTTCTAGGAGATAATCCCTTCAAGACAACTTTCATGAATGGGATACTCCTATGTCTTAGTTGTTTCTCCTATCGATCAATAACTCGATCAGGTGTGACCTCATACGTAAGATCATCCTGTATGTCTAGCTCTTCATATTCGATTACATGTTCGAGGCTAGGTTGATATTTTTGCAACTGTGAGACATAAAAGATGTCATGCAGCCTGCTCAAGCTTAGGGGTAAAGCTATTTGGTATGCTATTAGCCCAATCTTGGACAAGATTTCAAAAGGACCAATGTACCTAGGGCTCAGCTTTTTCACCTTTAATAAGCTGCCAATGCCAGTAATAGGTGAAACCTTTATGAATACATGATCCTCAACTTTAAACTTGAGAGGTTTACACCTCTTGTCAAAATAGCTCTTCTACTTGCTTTGAGTAGCTAACAATATTTGTTTTATTAGCTTGTTCAACTCTGTTGTTTAGTCAACAATATCCGATCCATACATCTGCCTCTCAAATAGCTCTGTCCAGCATAAGGGTGACTAACACTTCCTTCTATACAACACTTTATGGGGAGCCATTTGAATGCTCAAATGGTAACTGCTGTTGTATGCGAATTTAACCAATGGAAGGAATTGGTCCTAACTACCTTTGAAACCTATCATGCATGCCCTGAGTATATCCTCTAGTGTCTAGATTTTTCTTTTAGTTTGCTTGTCTATTTGAGGATGATAGGCCATACTAAACTAGAGCTTGATACCCAAAACCTCATGTACTGCCTTCTAAAACTTGGACATGAATTGAGGATCTATGTTGGATATAATTTTCTTTAGTGTACTATGTAGACGTACAATCTCCTTGATGTAGATTTCTATGAGTTTATCGAGAAAGTAGTGAATACTAATTAAGAGAAAATGGGTTGTCTTCTTGAATCAATCCACTATTACCCAAATTGCGTCATGATTTCAGACCTTGGGTGTAATATCCCGATTTGTGATTAGGACTGATAACTCTGATAATCGTTGTAATTAGTGTAATTAAGCACTATTATGATTAATGTAATGTAAATTTTGGGAATAAATACATGTGGTATTTAAGATCAATGGTTGTGATTCCTTGACCGTGGGTCGGAATCCTGTGTGTTGTGATTTGGTGAGCTCATAAGGGAGTGAGTGGATGATGACATGTGGCAAGAGGGTGGCCATTGGATGTGGCGCTAGAAGACAAAATACCACTTTTCTCTCTCTCTTCTCTCTCTTGTGCGGTTGTGTGTGTGTGTAGGGAGAAAGAGTGACACCATCATCATCATCATCTCCTCCACTTCATTCTCTCTCTCCTCTCCTTCCTCCATTTCTGGCGCTGGACAAGCAAGTGAGAGGGGAAGAAAAGCTTGAATCTTGGTAAGTTGTGATTCTCCTTTGCTCCAAACCTCTTCTATAATATTGTTCATCTCAATGAGAGCTACATTGTGATGATTGTAGAATTTTGAGAAGTGGTGATTTGTAAGTTGGTCGAAAGTGGAAAGTTGAGGAATCAAGGTTCTTGATTGGGCAAAGAGAAGAGGTAGGCATTTAGTGCATTTTAATGTATTGCTTGTGATTTTTGACTAAGTTGGTCAAATCTGGAATTTTTGCCCTAAATATGCCTATTTTTGGAAATGTGAAGATCATTATGATTGATGATTGAAAATGAGTTATTGTAGAGTTATTAGATTGTTGGATAAGATTTGGAATGATAAAAATGTGTTAAGGGAATTTGGATATGGTGTGTCATTGAGACCTTAATGAATGATTGTGGTCAAATTGGTTTTGAGGTGTTTTTGAAGTGGCCAATATGTTCCCTAGTTAGTGCTAAGTGTGTGTGAGCATTGGGAAGAGTTTGGGGAACCTTTGGGAGTGAATTTGACCATCTGGAGTTTCTGGTTTTTGGCTGCGTTTCTGGTCTCTGATGCACATCACTCGAGCAGAGGAAGAACGTGCTCGAGTGATATGCAAGTTTTTCTCTGTTGTGCTTCGAGTTATCTGGGTTTTATGGGTTGTGCTCGAGAGCATCGCCTTGTGCTCGAGTGAGCGAAGAACATGCTCGAGTGAGCATGGTTCTGCTCGAGTGAAGGTGCGAGTCTGGAGTTGAGGTTGCTTTCGGGACCTCACTCGCTGGTGGATGCCAAGAGTGTGCTCTGACACTCGCGAGCATAGCCATTTCACTCGAGCACTGAGGGTCGTGCTCGAGTGAGCTTGTGCTTCTGGTGTGAGTTGGTGCTCTCGGGTTGATGCTCGCGGGAAAGTTGCACGAGTGTGCTTTCTCACTCGCGGGTGTGGGGTGTGTGCTCGAGCACACATGGCTGTGCTCGAGTGACCCAGTGCTTGGAGAGCTGTGTGTGTGCTCTCGGGTGCTCACTCGCAGGCTCACTCTCTCTTGTGCTCGAGTGATGTCCGTACTCGTGCTCGAGTGAGACTGTCAAAAAATAGGTGTTTTGCCTTCGAGTAAGGGGTCTTTTGGGTAGTGTCTTCCAACCCTTTAGGCATATGTTTAGGCCTCTAGTAGTCACCTAAAGAGTCCTAAATGATAACCAACTTAGAGTATTATTGAAATATACATATGGAAAAGAGATTGATTGGTTGTCCCTAATTGATATAGGATTTGACATCTGTCGTCCTCGTGAGGCTAAGGTGCCAGAGCCAGTCAGGAAGGATACAGGTAGTGACTCTTACTTTATACCTTGTGTGATACATTGTATGTATATTATGTCATTGTTTTGAAATGAAAATCGTATGCTGCAAGTTTTGTGAAAACTGTGGAAGCACCGCTATACCAATAGTCCCTGAGTCGCTAACAACGGTTCGGGTGAAGGTCGTATGCCTTCCCGACGGTAAAAGGGGATGAGGTTAGGGTGTGATATATGTGTATATGTGGGCCGAAAGGTTAATTGTGAGCCGAAAGGCTATTTGTGAAGGCTGACGGGCCATTGTGAAAGCCGAAAGGCTATATTTGAGCCGTGTGGCTAATTGTATGCACTGCCACGCCAATAGTCCCTGAGTCACTAACAACGGTTCGGGTTAAGGTCGTATGCCTTCCCGGCGGTAAAAGGGGATGAGGGTGGAGTGACTTGTGTTGCTGTATGAGATGATTGGTGTGCATATTCTGTGATTGCATGTGGTATAAAATTGTAGTTACTACTGGGATTCTTTAGAATCTCACCCCTTCCATATGACTAATCTTTTCAGACAGGGCGAGTGGCTCGAAAGGGAAGCGGACAACCAGGAGTAGTTAGGCTTACTCCGAAATCTATGTGGTAGTTGGTTATCCTAGTTTTGTATTTGGGGTATCAAGTGTACATAAGAATGTAAATGATTATTTTGGTTGTGTAATCCCCATAGTTGGGAAATCTTAAACCCAAGTTATTTATGCAAGTAACCCGGGGTCTGGCCGGGATTTTGGTTTCCGCACTTTGATATTTATTATGTACTTGATTTCTCTGGTAGTTATATCCGCATGTGAATGTGAGACCAGGATTAAGTATGCTTTAGAAATGATTTTGAAATGTCCCATCTCTTGAATGAGGGATCGTAAATGGTTATTTTATCTTATTGGTCTCTAATTCACTAAAATTTCAAAATTCGGATATGATTACAGTGAGGGGGTTACATTGGGTAATCCTATCATGAAATCCATAGTGATACTCTCCTATTTCCATTCAGGAATTGTAAGGTGTTGTAAGAGGTTGATGGTCGTTGATGTCCGGCTTTTACTTTAAGGCAAGTGAGGCAACGAGCAATGAACCTTATCACATCTCTTTTCATGCCTAGCAACCAATATGCGGACTTTAGATTATGGTACATCTTGCTTGCTCCTGGATGCAGAGTATATTTACTCTTGTGTGCCTCTTCTAGGATTTACCTCTTCAACTCCATTCACGGTAGAATGTATATTTGCTTTTGGTACCTAACAGCCCACTTGATGATAAGTCATATTCCTGAGTCTCTCCCCTTATGATCATATCTCTAATAGACTGGGCACGTTTATCTTGCATCTGAGCTTCTGTTATATCTACTATCAGGTCATTCTCTACTTGACTGATATTACCAGTATTGATCATAACCTGATTCGACAAGTTGAGATCCATAAAGTTCTCAATCATCCTTTGCTCATGAATCATGAGGGCTGCCACTTGTACCACTTTATGGATCAATGCGTCTGCCACCATATTGGCCTTGCCTAGATAATATTTGATCTTCAGGTTATAATCTTTAAGCAACTCTATCTACCTACGCTGTTGCATATTAAACTCTTTTTGATTGTACAAATATTTCAAACTCTTGTGGTCGCAGTACAACTCTACGATTGCCTTATAGAGATAGTATGTAATGCCCCAAATTTCAATTAAGGGCTAATGATGATTATTGAGGATAATCATTGAATTTAAGTGGAATAATTATGAGTTTTGCGGCAATATTAATTAATATGCCATGATTAGTGGAAATTTAAAGAATGAAATTGTTGGGCAATTAGTTGGTGATTAATAGAGAAATTAATTACTAGCTAAGAGAAAAATGAGATTTGTGATTAAATGGCTAATGGAGGGATTAGATATGATAATTGGCTACTTATTTTTATGAGAACTAATAGAAATTTGACAAGTGGCAAGTTGGGGATGTGAGAGGAGTTGAGAAAAGTCAAATGAAGGGAGTATGATTATCATCATTTCTCCATTCTCTCCATCACAATCCATCTTTCTTTCTCTCTCTTTCCCTTCCTTATTTTTTGGTAGCCATGGGAGCTTAGGAGAGAGAAAAGAAAGCTGAAATTTAAGGTGAGTTAAAGACCTCTAATGCCAAAGTTCACTTCATTAATGTTGATCCTTGAGTTGAGAGCTTCAATTTGATGGTTGTAGTTTCTCCATTGGTGATGATTTGAGAAATCTCAAAAATTGAAGGTTGGAGAATCAAAGAATCTCTTTGGAAGAGTTGAAGAGGTAGGTGAGACCAATCCTTCTATCTATGTTCCATGCCAAATGATTTAGATTGGAATTTCTAGAATTTGTTGCCCTATTTTTGAAAATATGGGTAATTGGTAGTTTGACATGTTATTGGTATAGAAATAGGTGTTTGGTATGAGTTTTGGATAGATAGAAAGGGATTTGGGATTGAATGATTAAGTTTGGTAAGTTTGGAATTTTGGATGTTTATATTGCCCTAAACCAAATCATGTTAATGGAATGAGATTTTGGTAATTCTGTTGATTCCAATGAATTCCTTGGATGTTTTTGTGTAGGAGTAGCTTTGGTAGAAGTTTTGGGTCTATTTGGATCAATTGGGCAAGTGTAAGGAAATGTGGTTAGTTCAGCTGCGTTTTCTGGTTTCTGATAAGATCACTCGAGTGATATGGGGTTCACTCGAGTGTGGGATGAATGTCACTCGAGTGAGGTTGAGTATCACTCGAGTGTTGCATGTATATTCTGTTTCTCTTCAGTTTTTCTGTTGTGTTTTCTGGTAAATCTCAAGAGTGTATAGTCTCACTTGCGAGTGTTAATCCATCACTCGAGTGTAATGTCCTGTGCTCGAGTGCTCTTCTTCGTGGAAAACTCTTGTGCTCTCGGGTCCTCACTTTCTGGACATCACTCTCTAATGCTCGGGGTGAGGCATTTGGCTATCACTCGACTGAGGTCCGGTGTGCTCGAGTGTTGTAGTCTTTGAAAGTTCTTTGTGCTCTCGAGTGTTCACTCGCTGTTGTTCACTCTCTAGTGCCCAAGTGTTGACCATACCATCACTCGAGTATCCGTACAATATCACTCGTGTGAGGCCATCTTCACTCGAGTGTCTCAATGAAAAGTATCATTTTCGAGTCTTCAAAAAGGGGATCTTTGGGGATAATCTTCCAACCCTTTAGAGTAATTGATAGAGACATTCGTGGGTATTAAAAGAGCAGTGATGATAACCAACGATAAGGGTTATGAAAGTGAGAATTTGGAATAGTGAATAACCCTATTTCCTTGATTTAGTTATAGGGTTGGGTATTCACCCTGATCATGGTTTAATGTCCTCTCAGATCGTGAGTAGCCGATGCTGGAGCATACGTGGAAAGAATAAGGGTAGGGAACTTACCTTTCCTGCATGTATTTGATAATTGTGTTAGTGTATTGATGCATGTTATTGCTTTGACTGATTATGTGAAACATATATGAGTGATTGAAGCTCTGTTCAAACTTATGCTATGGCGATAAGTATATTGTGTGAACATTGAGCATGTTGATATGTCATTGTGTGAACATGAACTATGTATTGCAGCATGTCATGCATTAAACACTTATCTTGCATGTATATTGGTATTGTTTTCCTACTAAGATTCCCAAGAATCTCACCCTCCCCTACCAACAGTGTAGACAGGGCAAGTGGATCAAGATAGAGCAAGCAACCAGGGGCGGCTAGGTCTCCTTATGGGCTAGTGCAATGGTAGTGGGTTATCGTTATAAGTTGGTATAATTGTATATGTGTTTGGTTGTATAGATATTCAGATGATAGATTGGAATGTGAATTTGGAAAGAGTATTATGTAATCCCCATTTGAGAAATTGTAAAGGGTGTATGTGCCCTATGAATCTTTAGTGAAGGTTTGATCCTGGGATTGCCGGGATTATTATTGTGCACTCTGATATATTATGAATGTGATTTATCTTTGTGTAATAATTGTATCTGGAAGGTGAATGTGAGACCAGGTGAATTATCTTTTGAAATGTATTTATGAAAACCCTATATGATAGATTGGTTAGTAAATGAGTTTTGATTGTTATTGGTCTTTATTTCACTTTAATTGCGTAATCCGGATATCAATTACGACAGGGGGTTACATAGTGTCTTCAGATTTTCAATGCGAACACAAACACTACTAACTCAAGATCATGTGTGGGATGCCTTTATTCGTGAGGCTTCAATTGAAGGGATGCTTACGCCATTACTCAGCGTTACTGCATCAAAACACATCCCAATCCATGCCCACTAACATCTATGTAAAATACAAAGGTTAACTACGGCTCTGGGATTGTCAACACTAGTGCTGTTGTTAATTTCTGTTTCAGCTTTGTGAAGCTCCTCTCACAACTACTGTCCCCATAAACTATTGTGTTTTCAGTATTAACCTTGTTAACAGCAAAGCTATTCTGGAGAAATTCTATATAAATCGCTGATAATATCTAGTAAGACCTAGAAAGCTGCGTATCTCAAAAAGAGTTTTTGGCCTCTTCCAGTTTAGTACTACTTCTACCTTATTTGGATCTACTGAGACCCCTTGTTGTGAGACTACATGGCCTAGAAATTTAACTTCTGAAAACCAAAACTCACATTTGCTCGGCTTGGCAGAGAGTTGCTTGTCTCTCAATATGTTCAGTACAGTCCTCAGATGGTGTTTATGCTCCGTTTTGCTCTAAGAATACACTAGAATATCATTGATAAAGACTACTACGAATTGGCCTACGTATAGATGAAAAATTTGATTCATGTAGTCCATGAACACTGTAGATGCATTGGTCAGCCCAAATGCCATTACTAAAAGCTCGTAATGGCCATATCTTGTCCTGGAAGTAGTCTTCGACACATCATCTACCTTCAATCTGAGTTGGTTATACCCATATCTTAGATCAATCTTTGAGAACTCACAGGAACCCGATAGTTGAATGAGCAAATCATTTATTCTAGAAAGTAGGTACTTTTTTTTATAGTCACCCTATTTAACTCCCTGTAATCAATACAGAGTCATAGGCTTTCATCTTTCTTTTTAACGAAGAGTACTAGAGTTCCCCATGCCGAGACTCTAGGTCTGACAAACTCTTTCTCTAGCAATTCCTTAATCTACTTCTTCAGTAATGCCATCTCGCTTGGTGCCATTCTGTATGGATCTCTGGATATTAGTCCTGTCTAGGCCTAGTCTCAATTGCGAACTCTACTTCCCCATCCGGGGGTAATCCGCTGATATCCTTCGTAAACATATCAGGAAATTCATTTACTACAAGGATATTCTCCAATGTTGTTCTAGCCTTTGTTTTCATTGTCAAAAACATGATGTATCCCTGACAACCTTTGTGTAAGTATCTTTAGGCCTTAGCTACAAAGAGAAAGTTTAGGTTGATCTCTACATTAGCTATTGATGATAGGTTAGGGTAAATGACCCTTTTGCTTTTACAGTATGGTAAAACTTTGTTTGCAGTCAACTAGTCGATCCTGATAATTACCTCTTGTTTATTCAGCGGAGAACAAATCAGATCTATTGTAGACTTGTATCCCTCTACATTTATGATGCAATTTAAGCAAACTTCTATTATGATGAATCAATTACCCGTAGGCATAGACACCTTTAGATCATACAGTAATCGATACACACTCAAGGCTAACCGTCTTATACATTCATATGCAATAAATGAATGACTGGCTCCTGAATCAAACAATGCTTGTACCAAATTGCTATTGAGAGAAATCATACTTCGGATCAACTCAGGGGATTCCCAGGCTTCTCCTTCGTTAAAGCAAACACTTTATCCTTCGCTTGCTATCTAGGAGCTCCGGGCTCTTGCCGTTGTCGACAATCCCTAGCAATATGTCCTGGTTTATGGCAGTTATAACAAACAATCTGTCTTGCTGGCACTGGAGCCTGCTTTTCTTGACTACATGTATGACCAAGATAGTAATGCAACCCCCTCCGTAATTATATTCGAAATACGTGATTAAAATGAAATAGAGACCAATAATAATCAAAACTCATTCAAAAATACCTTTTAAAATCTAGTTAACTTGATCTCATATTCACATTTCGAATACAATTACTACGCGAAGATAAATCACATTCATATAAATATCAGAGTGCACAATATAATCATCCCTGCAATCCCGGGTATATACCTTCGCTAAAGATACACAGGGCATAATTGCCCATTACAATTCTTCAAATAGGGATTACACAATCTCATCTCGAAGGAGTCCTAGCTGCTTCCTCCACAAGCCACTTGCGCTGTCTAAATTGTTGGTAAGGGAGGGTGAGATTCGAGAGAATCTCAGTAGGGAAACATTATCAATATGCAGGCAAGATAAGTGTTTAATGCATGACATGTTTGCATCACATAACTCATGCACACATACAATGACAAATCTATAAGCTCAATGCTTCGAACGATACACATATGGCCATAGCATATATTGAAACATAGCTTCAAATCATTCATACCTGTTCCAGATAATCAAGCAAAGCAATAACATGCATCAACACATTAATACAGTTATCAGAGCATGCAAGAGAGATAAGTTCCCTACCTCCAGTTTTTTTCTCCTCGATTTGCGTGCCAGCAACTTGGGGCTTCACATTTGATCCTACAATGTCAAATGTACTATTTAGACACTTCCATAGTCTTTCTGGGGGTTATATGAAGCTATATGGAAAAATTACTAAAATACCCCCGGGGACCCCGCCCGGCCCCGCCGTACTCGGTCCGGCTGTACTTTTCTTAAAATTTTGACATGGGCTATCAGAATTATCAAATTCAATATCAATTTACAAATTTACCCTTGGCAGCCCCACTTTAAGGGTTTCAGGGGCGTTTTCGTAATTATGCTTTTTCGGCCTTTTCCGAAAACGTGACCAACTGTAACCCCACCTAATTTTCGCTCCTGAACTCAATGGAACCATAAAATCATTGAAAATCCAACTCTAGGACCCATTTATAGCCATAACCGAAATATACAAGTACTCCGGGGAAAATTGGGGTTTTTCGGTTTCGGCTCCGTAAACGTGTTTCTTTCTACTCCTAACCACTTTATTAACCATTACATTAGGTTACAACTAACATTAAGACCCAATTTGGGCAGCATAACCCCAAGGCCATGTCATTTCCAAACTTTAAAACCAATGGCAATCCGGCGAAATTTCACCTATTAAATTGCCCACAACAGCCAGAATAAGCAATATACGAAAGTTTGGAAATTACCTCAAGCTCCTAATAGCTTCTCCTTGACTTGGCTGAAAACCCTAGCCTCTTGAACACCAAATTTGCTTCTCAAACACCTTAAATAACATAGAAGAGAAGCTTAGGAACAAGGTTATACGCGTTAGGAGCTAGATCGTGGAAGAAATCGGCTTACCTTGTGAGATTTCTCCTCTTTCTCTCTCTAAGAGCTCTCAAACGTCTATCTCTCTTTTCAGCTGAAACTCACGATAGAAATGAGAGAAAGAAGAAGATGGGAACTATTTTAATTCCATGATGATGTCATCTTTTATTTTGGTGATGTCATAATTCCCATTTTCAGAATTTCTGGCAGATTTTCTGCCCAAACTTTGAAAAATCATAACTAATTATAGAAAAATTGAAATGAGTTGATTCTAAAGCCAAATGAAATCTATTTAAGTCCTCTTTATAGGAAAAATATTTACCAATACTAGAAATCACCACACAATTCCAAAATTACACAAATTTCATCACTGCCCCAAAACAGAGTCCATTTTCGACCTCAACATTTAGACAGTCATATCTCCTAGTTCCCAACATGAAATGGCATAAAAATATATGTCCATTTTGAAGCTTGGGATGTGAAATTTAAGACTGGAAATTTTCATAATTTTATGACAGCATTTGCCTAGTAAAAACGTCCACATGAGAAGACTGCCCAGACAGAATTCACACTGGACAGCATTTCCAGTTTTGCAACCAATGTGTCCAATCCAATTTGAATCAATTCCAATGATTAAATACCACAACATGACACCATTTCCATCACAATACTCCATTCAATTCTTCCCTCTATTCTATGTCAATTTGGATGTTAATCCACAATTGAACTCAAATACAGGGTTTTGGCGTTGCTTATAACACAAGCGACTACAATCCACTTTATATTCTCTAAAAGGGTTCATTAATCACTAACCACGTCCACTTTTGTAGTCATTAACCCCTAATCACAATTTGGGATCTTGCTAACCGGGGCTTAGCAATTCACTAATCTCAGGCTTATTCTCTAACCTCGAGTCTCAAAATTCAGGGTATTACAAGTAAGGCCTTCCACAGTATCTACACATTCTGTTCCCAAGGGGTCTTTGGTTACCTCGGCTGTCAGACGGTTCAGCATTTTACTACTCCTACATGAAGAACCACCCTGATATCTGTGCTTCTGTGAAGAGTTCCCATCATCAGATGTGTTCTTATTACTGACATTTTTGTGGGTGTACAGCTCCAACAAATTGTGCTCTGTATCCCAGCACTGTTTAACTGCCTTATTGAGTCCCTTGAAATGTCTAGAGACAAGCTTCTCCTTCAGCTCTTGCTTTATACCTCGTATCATCATACCAGAACTCCACTCTTCATCATCATGATATTTTAGATATAAGGAGTATCGAGAAAGCCATATATACCGAGCCAAGTACTCGTCAAAACTCTCCTTTTCGCCCTATTTTATCATCAGAAATTCTGTCTCTTTGGCCAATCTCACTAACCAGGGAAAATACTTCTTATTAAACTTTTCTTGAAACCCTTCCCACATCACGAGAATTTTTATTGCCTGCAGAATTAACTTGGTGCTCGTCCACCATTTGTCTGCATCTCCTTACATCTTATAGATTGCCAATCATGAATTTATATCATCTAGGCATTCCAGTATTTCAAAAATCTTTTCAAGATGGGACAACCAGTTCTTAGCATCTTGGGAATCAAGCTTCCGTAGTAAAATAGTTGGTTGGTGTTGGTTAAATCTAGTCACCAAGGTTTGCATACTCTCAACTTTGACAATAGGGCCATCAGGAACCTCTAGGTCAAGTTCTAGAGGTTGCGCATAATCAACACCCTGTTCTCCAGATTATTATGTGCTTCTGCATCTGCATTTTGTTTTTGTTGTACCTCCCTCTAATCATTTCTTAGTTCATTCAACGTGATCTGTTATTCCGTCAATATACCTAACAACTGTTGCATCAGGTCAGGTTTAGCTCCCGATTCTTCATTATTATTTCCATGTCGACCCCTATCTCTACCTCCATTTCGGCCTCCACCTCAGCCTCTACCACTGCGTCTTGTTCATGCCATCTCTATAATTCACTATACATGGAAATAAAGGAGTAAGTTTCATTGCCAAGGGCATTTTTGTCATTTCACCAAAAATTTGGGTAAACTAGTATGTCATACATATCAAATAACATGTATTTACAACAATTAGGAAGTCGTACTACACATCATCATAGGTCATAAAACTATTGTACAATTGTATTTATTCCTTTTATACCCTGTGTCTTAACTATTCATGTAGTTTCCCAGGGGTCACCCATCCCGTGATTGCCTAGAGTTAAGTATGCTTAACTTTCTATATACCTATAAAAAAACATAGACATCAACTTTATCTACTTCCATCCACTGGTTCCCTGAGGTTGCCCTTATCTCAAAAGTTGTGCTGACTACCCCCAATCTTGTTAGCCATACACCATGTTGCCCATCAGGAATCCTTTCCTTTAGGGATATTGGTTTATTAATCGAGTGATCACTTATGCTGTCTTCACCATTTGTGCATGATTCCTCTCGCCATGCAACCAAGATCATATTAGTATACTATTCTGATAATACCAGAACCGCTTTAAGCTCTGATACCAAAAATATCAAACCCTTTAACATTTCGATGTTTGTAAAGTATTAAGCTCGCAGTTCCATAAGGCATACAGAAATAGTAGAAACAAACTAACCTTAGGTACTTATTTACAATATAGGAGAATTCCCCCACAGGGTTTGAAAAATATTTACAAATGTACAAGGTGTAACCCCCTTCCGTAATTATATCCGAAATATGTGATTAAAGTGAAATAGAGACCAATAACAATTAAATAACAATTACAAACTCATCTACCAGACGGGGTTTTCACAAATACGTTTCGAAATCTAATTAACCTGGTCTCATTCAATTTTGAATATAATCACATCACGTGGAATATCACATTTATACAAATATCAAAGTTATAACAATATCATCCCAGCAACTCCTGGGTTCATACCTTTACATAGAATTCATAGGGCACATCCACCCTTTACAATTCTTCGAATGGGGATTACATAGTTCTCCTCAAATACAAATACAAGTACCCAAATGCTCATTCCAAATACATAATCAAATATTCTCATTCAACATATAACCAAATATACCTTCCATAATACATACAACTCATATCCAAATACGAATACAAATCATCCCAATTATGATAACCAACTATCAAAAGATTACAACCTAAACGAGTCCCGTCACCCTTGACTGCTTGCTCCATCCTCGATCCACCTACCCTGTCTAAAATGTTGGTAGGAGAGGGTGAGATTTGAGAGAATCTTAGTAGGAAACAGATACCTATATGCATGTATGATATGTGTTTAATGCATGACATGCTTGCAATACATAACTCATATTCACACAATGACATATCTGCATGCTCAATGTTTCAACAGCATACTCATGGCCATAGCATAACTAGAAACAGAGCTACAATCATTCATACATGTTTCACATAATCCAGCAAAGCAATACATGCATCAATACACAAACAAAATATCAAAGCATGCAAGAGAGGTAAGTTCCCTACACTTGTTCTTTCCACGTAAGCTCCAGCTCCGGCTGCTCACGATCAGGGCGAATATCCAACCCTATAACCAAATCAAGGACATAGGGTCAATCTAAATTCCAAATCCTTTCTTACATATTACTTAAGGTTGGTTATCATTCAAACCCTTGAGGTGGCTATAATAAGCTCAACGAAAGCCTAAAGGATTGGGATGTACTAGATTGGAAATCACCTTTCAAAATCACAAACTATTGAAAATAGGGGTTGGCTGCAGCTAAAACGCGCACAGAAGGTTTTTGGCTGCAGCCAAGAATTTTTGGCTGCGGCCAAAACGTGCACAGAAACTTTTGCACTGCAGCTAGGATTTTCTGTTGCAGCCAAGGCAACTTAGGAAATTCATAACTAATTCCACAAAAATAGAAATGAGGTGATTCCAAAGCCAAATGAAAGATATTTAAGTCCTATTCATAGGAAAAATATGAACCATTACTGGAAATCACCACAAAAATACAGAATTCCCCAAAATCAACTACTGTTTCAGAATCAAACCCAGTTTCGACCTCAAACTTTGGGCAAACATAAATCCCAGTTCAAAAATGAAATGACACAATTTATATGTCTATTTTAAAGCTTGGGATGTGAACTTCAAGACTGGAAAGTTTCAGAATTTTCTGACATCATTTGCCCATTCAAAAAGGCAACACAAGCAGACTGTCCAGAACAGAGTTTCAAAAGACAGAATTCCAGTTTTTGCAATTTGGCTTCCAATGGTTCCATTTTCATACCAAACATCATTCCCACACAAATTTTCACAAGGAAACTATTGGAAACACCAAAACAATCAAATTCACATTATATTGACATGTTTTACCAACAATCACAACATGTCATCACAAATCACAACACAAACACCACATTGTCATTCTTTTCATTCCAAGTTCTCAAACCAATTCCAATGACACCAAAACACACTATGGCATCAATTTAACCACAATTCACCATTTTCAACACAAAACACATGACAATTCATGCATTTCACAATTCTACCAAAATCAGGGCAAAATTCACAATTCACAAAACTCATCCATAAATCACAAAACTTAGATCAAAAGTCTTCAAATACTCACCTCTTCCTCTTTCCCAAACCAATTATTTGATTCTTCATCTTTCCAAATTTCCTCAAGCCATCAAACACCTCCAATCAAGAATCTTAAACCATAGAGATGAAGCTCTCATCACTATGAACAACATTAAAGAAGAGAATTTAGGCATTAGAGACCATTTAACAAGCCAAATCTCAACTTTTACCTTTCTCTTTCCTCCCCCTCTTGAACGTCCATGGAGAAATAGAGAGAGAGAGTGGAGATGAAGATGAAGGCAGCAGTTTTTGGAGAAAAGAAGACATTGGCCGAAGTAAAAGGGAAGGGAAAAGAGAGAAAATGAGTTGAAATCTTTGACCAAATCCTAGGGCTCAAATTGTGACACTTGTCACACCCTTATTCCATCTCTATGAGTTCACATGAACCCACACACATGGGGTTCCACCCACTTAATCTCTAAAAAAATCAATCTCAACCATTGATCTTGAAGTTACCAATGAGTTCCCTCTTCGGTAAATGACCAATTGGTGGTAACTTTACCATTTTGCCCCTGATTATGGCAATTCCTCTTGAATCACCACCAAACACACCATATCATTCCTTTTCTTCCACAATGCGCCCTCCCTTCTATTTTAAGTCAATTTAGATGTTAACCCATAATTGAGCTTAAATACAGGGTTTTGGCGTTGCTTACAACACATACGAATCACATCATATTCTCCAAAATGGTTATTTATCACTAACCACATCCACTTTTGGAGTCATTAACCCTTAATCACAATTTGGGATCTTGCTAAACTGGGGCTTAGCAGTCCACTTATCTCAGGCTTATTCTTTAGCCTCAAATCTCAAAATTCAGGGTATTACACAAGGGTTCCAAAAGAAACAAAAGTACAACCTAGATAACTATAGCAGCTTTATTCACCGGTAGCCACAGCCTTGCGTTTTGGGCAGCTAGCCTTAGCTTTAAGGTTTTTTAGTTTGGAAAAAAAGTGAGATTCGAGCGAATCTCAGTAGCAACAAGAAATCAAACATATAAAATGCCATAATAAATATGCAAAGCACCATGACATGTAAGAAATGAACTTGTGTTGTGTGCACACTGTCTAAGGCCAAACAACATGTTTGCAACCCGGCTTAACTCATGTCCAAGGTCAAACAACTATTTGAACCCTTAGCTTAACTCATATCTAAGGTCAAACAACTATTTGAACCCCTAACATATCCGCATGTACCATCGCTGGATCTCATATCACAGTAAGGTCATGTGTTATAGGCATTGTCATGCTACAGTAGATAGCATACATAAAGTATACATATAATTACATAGTATATGAAAGAAAGTGCTACTACTTGAATCCTTTTTCAATTCCACAATCCATCCTATATTCTTGTTTTGGCTCGGGCTATTACCAATTCCTATAAATTAAAGTTAACAAGTAACTAGTTGTTACTTGTACCATTTCTACCTTTAAATCAAATTCTGCTAGTTATCTAATGCAGTTATAATAGTTCTACACAGTACAGTTTCACTATTTCCAAAAACTGGTAGATTTTTAGTCAACTTTGGAAATTCATAATTAATTCTAGGAAAATACAATTTGAGATTCCAAAGCCTAAGTGAAGCTATTTAAATGCATTTTCATAGAAAAATACCTAAGTCTGAGCACTGTATACACATTGTTTCTAGAAATTTGCCAAACCTACACCGTTCTAGATTTCCTTCCAGAAACATGGCATAACTTATCCAAAAATTACAAACTACCTATCAAACCGAAGCTCCATGTGTTTACTTTATGTTATGATTGGTAGGCACAGCGAAAGAATTTTAAAATTTTCGCCGATCTTAATTGAGGTTCTATCAACGGCGTTTAAATCGAGTTACAAAGATTCGTACCTTTTAATTCAGGGTTTTCGATCTCTATGAGCCAACACGTCAGGTCCGCTCCCTCTACTGGTATCCACACGAATGCTCTCCAACATAGACTACGTGCTAGCACCTCCAGTTGTCTCCTAGGGTTTCCCTTAAAGCTCTAAATTCTCATTTGTGTATGAGTATATCCGCTTTATCAAGTTTATAACCTATAAGGGCTATATTCAAATTTCAAAATTATTCTTTATTAATTTCAAAATTAATTAACAATTAATTATCTTGATGAGCTAATTAAATAAATTCAGTTTAAATTCAATCTGTCCAGCAGTTTTAATTTAGCCTATTTATTTAATCAAAATAAAGAGCCATTAGATTTAAGTTATCTTCATAAATTAAATCTGAGATACTATATCTCTATCATGTTAGTTATTAAATCAAATTTATCTTAATAAAATTAAATGTAAAACTAACACAATATAATAATATCATAATATATATACATATATATAAAATATGTATTTCGAAAATACATATATATAATATTATTAACGAATTTTATATTATATATTTATCTATATAATTCATCCATCTTAGATTAAACATTATCTCGTGTTGGGTCATTCTTATGTGTGACCCTGTAGGCCTATACGACGTTGGCAGTGGGCCAATAACTGTACTAACCCACAAGTCACAAGTGTCCTCTAGCAAGACATTACAACTACCCATTTCATATGAGGATCGTTAACACGATGCAACCTGTCATACAACAATGTCATGTCCCTTTTGTCACATGATATATTGATCAAGGATGAGGCATGGATAATGTCATCGTCTTATTCCTAAGCATTACTTTCTCGATGCTTGAGTAGTCTGACACTAGAAATGGAAACTCCTTTCCATCGTAGTATGGCCATACATTTCTTAGACTCACTCATCGAGGGGCCCAATAATATCTCTCTACTAATATGAGGGACGAATTCCATCTTGATCATTCATATTCCTTTGCATGAAAAACCACCAAGCCTGATCGTGGCCTTTATCATAACCCGATCAAAAGTGACTTTTGACTAGTTCAAAGCTTAGCAACTCTCATGTAGGAATCCATGATAACCTGAGGCCAAAGGGCATTGTGACATGGTTGTACATGAGAAAAGCTTATGACTTGATCAATGTAGCTTTCTCATAGTGGGTCGGTCTAGCACCTTATACCCTTACAAGTGCCTAAGACTTTAATTCATATCTCCATATCTTATCAAAGTCATACTGGTCTAGTTTCATCTCTGCTCCCGTATAGATGACCGACCAGGGACATTTTAGGACAATCTTTATGATTTATCCAATGATACAATTATCACAATTAACATGCAAATAATATGATAACAAAATGGAGAAATTTCATTAAATTAATAATGTTCAAAGTACAATGATTGGCCCTTAGGGCACAATTTCCAACACTTTAACCTTGTCAAGTTTCATAATTTATGGAGTAGATTTGATAAACGAATTGCATTGCATAATACCACTGACTTACTGGAGGCAATCAAACAACATGCGATTAAACTTCATAAATTTCCAGATTTTCTTACGAACATCCAAAAATCATGAACACCTATATTCCCACACAATTTTCCCTTCTAAATCCAATGGAATCATGAGAATTACAAAATTCCAGCTCCTCCTTCTTGTTATGCTTTTGGCCGAAAGTTAGGGTTTTAGGAAGGAAAGTGTGTTTTCTTGATTTCTCTTGTTTAATCACTTCCTTTCCACTTCTAATCACATGATTAACTACTTAAACACTAAATGAACATGATTTAGGGAAATTTTGGGCACCATAACATTTTAGGGTTTATCATCCCAAAATCACAAAACAAGGCAAAATCAAACCAATTTCAACAACAACAACAACCAGAACAACATCTTATCACACAAGAGGATGAAGTTTATGAGATTACTGTTAGTGCAAGCGTTTCACCCAAGAGGGAATTAACAGAATATTTAAAGCAATTGAGAGCAAAGAAAAATATCACCAAAGTGTACACCAAGAGTTATACTGGTTCAGCCACAACTACTTTGACCTACGTTCAGTCCTTAGAGCCTCTCTGAGAGTTTCACTATATTCTCCAAGATTCAGTGGGTTCTTGGCACCTCAGTACATAGCAAGTTCCTTCACCTGGACACTCACTCCCCTTACACGTTGTAATCAAATCCCCAACTCAAGGTTCCATAACCTTAAGTTGTCTCAATAACAAATATTGAGTTTGTAATGAAAAACTCTCTCACAGAGCAAATATATAATCACTTAAGTATAATGAATGAGTATAAGAAAACAAAGTACTAAGAGTGTGTTGATCAGTGTATGTTTGTGTGTTCTCAATTCTTGTTTTCTACTCTTTGAATGTTCCATATATATAGATAATTTGTAGTGTCCGTTGGAAGCAATTCAAACATGTCCGTTAAAGTCGTGTAGCAATGGTTGACCATTCTTCAAATTTGAAAAATATCTGTTTGCAGTAGATAGCGGTAGGTGAATGTTCAGACTTTTATTTGACTTTTCACTTCTGTCATGATCTCTTCATTGTTTCTCTACAAATATACTTAGAATACTAGTGCAATGAAGAGTTAATCATATAGAAAATAAATCAATAATCATTTGATTAAAAACATGATTTATGGACTTCATTACTCGAGTGGCTACTCGAGTGATCATGCTTGTTACGCGAGTAGTCCCTCGAGTAATCATATAAAAAATATGGCAGTGAGTAATTCAACATTTTTCATAAGATATTACTCGGGTAAGACATGGAGTAAGATAACTCAAAAAACTTGGAAATACCGGATTACTCGAGTGGCTACTCGAGTGGGCATGTCTTTTCCTCACAAGTTACTCGGGTGCTCCCTCCCGTAAGCTGATTACTCGAGTGGCCATATCTTTTCTTCACTAGTTACTCGGGTGAGCCCTCGAGTAAATTTCAAATTAGTATGCAGATTACTCGATTACTCCCTTGAGTATCGTGATTCAAATCTGGGCTGAGAGTTTGCCTACCTTGAGTACCGTGATTCAAATAACTTTACAGATTACTAAAGTGCTCTCTCGAGTAATGCCTCTTTCTCTCATGGTTACTCGAGTAAATTGTTGCATTTCTTGGCCGAGAGCTACTGGAAGATTTTTGACCAAGTTACTCGAGTGGCTACTCGAGTAATGCCTTTTCTCATGTGTTACTCGAGTGGTTACTCGAGTAATGGTTCATATAACTTTGCATATTACTCGAGTGGCTACTCGAGTAAATTCTTCCAAATTTTGGCAGTGGCTCCGGAAACATTTTCTTTCAATCTTACTCGAGCGCCTACTCGAATAACAATGTTCCTTACTCGAGTGGTCACTCGAGTAAACATAGATAACTGCCAGTGATGGTCTTCCTTTGCTCTTCCTCTCATATCTTCTTCCTTACTCCAGTGCTTACTTCAAGTAATGCTTTGTCTGTTATTTATTTACTTTGTTCAAATTCATTTGTTATCATATCCTCTTATATTATTGGTCCAATCTTTGTTATCATCAAAACATATGGGATCTAACAATTACCTCTTTATTTCACCACTTTCTCCCTCTAAGTTGCCTCTGCCCTTTCTTTCTCTCTTCTCTCTTGATTTAGCTTGCTAACCATGAATCTTAAGAAGAATAAGAGGTTAGAGGAAGTTCGAAGGAGTTTGGAAGGCATAAACACTTGGTTTTCAAGCATCTTACCTTAGATTTTGCTTGAACCCTAACACCTCTTGTTCTTGAGCTCTCAACCTTGTCCAAGTCTCTATATATATATATATATATTTTAGGTGTAGTTGAATGAAAATAAAGGAGGAAGGGTGAATTTGCTTCTTTAAATATCTCTTTTGTTTTTTTGAAATAATATTACTTTATGGCAAATTTTACCACATGCAATTTTACTTGGCCATGGCTAACCCTTCATCTTTTAATATGGTCCAAGTAAATCATTTCCTCCTTTTTTCCCTTTGTTGACTGAAAGTTAAGAGGAAAAAGAGAAATAAAATAGCTTCTTGAATTTCCAATAAATTCCCTCTTCCAAGAAATTAATTTGTGTCATATTGCTTTTTGACTTTTCAAACTCAATTTACTTGGTCAAAAATGCTCCAAAATTACATATTTATCTCCAAATATATAATTTCCCTTTATTTTCCTTAATTAACCAAAATTACTTTCAATTAATTTGGAAAATAATAAATTGTTTGCTTTATTGGCAAATTACTATTTTGCCCTTACATTTTTGGATTAAATTTGGGCCTTCTTCCTCTCCTTGCTCCCATGGCCGAATTGAACCCTTAATATTGGCCCATATATTGTGCCCTTTTATGTCTCATTTTGGGCATTAACAATGGGCTTTAGTAATGGCCTTTTTGGAAGACAAAAACTTAGCTTTATGTCTTGTTTCTAGCCCAATTCTCATGTAACTACCGATTGGAGTGTTTCCATCATTTTATGTAAATCACAATTCACCATTTTATTCCATTAACTATGTCAATTACATATAAGGAATATTGGTGACTAAAAATGGGGTGTTACAATTGTCATTTTGATGAATCACTTTTCCCAACATTAATGGGAGAAAACAAGCAGTTGGGTAAAGATATTAACTAGAATGAATTATCATTGGCTCATTTTGATACTCATACAAAACTATGTGAACTGAAAGTTCAAAAGATAATTCATTTACAGAATTTAGCTATTTAAATACCAGAAGCATCTGACCCAAAGAAAGTGACAAAGTCACATGTTCCTGCTACTAATACTCCTATTAAAATTGATGTTTCTGAAGGACAACCTACTATAAATAAATTTAAAGCACGACTGAAGTATGGTAGGCCTATTGGTTCCAAAGATAGAAACCCTCAAAAGAGAAAAGGTGCTAAGAATATGCTCCCTTCGGTCCTATTTATAAGCAACTTTCTCTCTCATAGGGCTGGTCCCTTTTATAAGCAACTTTCACTTTTTTTTTCTGAAAATGTAAGCTTCTTTTTCCTATTTTACCCTTATTAAATACTCATTCTCTCTCATATCTCAAACTCATTATCTCTCATACTTTTTATCTATTCTCTCTCCTATACTCTTTTCATAAATAGGGGTATATATGGAAAAACATGGCATTTTTGACATACTTATTGCTTTTAACTACCATTTTGTTTTACACAATTAAGAGGAAAGTTGCTTATAAATAAGACCGGAGGGAGTAGATGGTCAAGTTGAGGATAATCAAGAAAAGTTAGGAGCTCTAGAAGAGCCATCTCCGGAAGAGTTATTATCTCCAATAGAGATATCTCTAGAAAAGAATGTTGTAGTCCTAGAAAAGACCTAGGTACCTGACATGTGTGAAAATGATGAGATCTTAATAAATTATGTTATGAATGGAATCCGATGGGATTGAAATGAAGTCAACATTGATGACATCTTTGCTTATCATATAGCATATGATGTAATGAATCATAATGAGGATCATGAGCCAAATTCTATTAGTGAGTTCTAACAAAGAAAAGATTGGCCCATATGGAAAGATGTCATTAATGTAGAATTAAAACCATTAGTAAAACAAAAAGTATTTAGACCGGTAGTCTTTACACCTAAAGATGTAAAGCCAGTTGGATACAAATGGGTCTTTATATGAAAGAGAAATGAAAAAGGTGAAATAACAAGATATAAGGCACGTCTTGTTGACCAAGGCTTTACACAAAAACTTAGCATTGATTTTGAAGAAACATATTCACCAGTAGTGGATGAGACTACTTTTCGTTATTTGACTAGCCTAGTAGTAAATGAAGAAGTTGATTTGCGCCTAATGGATGTCATTAGTGCCTATTTATATGGCTCACTTGACAATGATATTTATAAACTTAATGTCATACCCCAAAAATCAAGATGTGACCGACCCGGAATATAAGAGTACCCACATCCCTTAAGCCTTAAAGATATGAATTTTTCCATACACACACACACACACACACATTTTGTGACACATAATATAAAGACTATGAATATGTTTCATATTACAAAAATAAAGGACTTTCTATAGAATCTCCCCTAAGAGTAAGACCTTAAGAAATTTCTACAATAACTTAGTACAGTCAAGAGCAGCTTCACTCCATAATAACAAATACACAATACCTAGATAAGGTGAGGACCCTAACTATAGTTTATGTGGAGCATCTAGAACACAATTTACAAAATGTAATACATATGATTAAATTTTTACATTGAGATAAGGATTGATCAAGATCATACTTCAACTCCAATTTAGCATTAAGGCACCTTAATGATGAGCAAGAGTACATGTTCAACTACAGTATCTGAGACCAAAATATTTTCTAGTGAATTACATCCCATTAATAGAAATTAATTAAATGTCGAAGGAAATAATTTAAATAAATTTGACTTTGAATAACAAAGACATGATAATAAATCACAACTTATGGAGTATACAATCCTAGTAAAAGAAAGTAAAACTATATATATATATATATAAGAATATCATCAAATGAATAACACAAGATACATAATAAAATGATTTGTTTAACAAATTAGTTTTAAAACATTATTTCAAATCAAATTTATCATAGTATTTCAACAAAATGGATAACAAGCGTGTACACACAGTCTATGGGGGAAAATAATCAAGTGTGGATGGAAGCCATAAAAACAAACATGAACACGCAATTCAAGAGGGTAAGTAACCAAGCAAGCCTAATCTAAGGCCATGAAATTAGCGCAGGTACAAGACCCAGGAATAACAAGTACTGCTATTAGTAATCGGTGTTTTATGTTCAGTCCTCTCAAAAATGTTTTCAAGCATACATAGGGTCAATTTTCCATAAGCAAACAAAATGATTTTTTAACAAGAAAAACTCTAAATAATTTATAACAGAAGAGGTAGCCCCTTGCCTTGAAAGCCGTTAATATAATTAAAAAATGTGTCATAAAAGAAACGGGAGACCAAAGGATAATTTAAAACTCACTATTGGTCTCAACTTCAAGATAAGATTCGGTCCTATGATAAAGTGGGTTTTAAAGAACTTTTTAAAACATGTTTAATATGGCCTCACTTCCACTTTTTGAATCTATTTGGCATGTTTGGTTCTTTTCCATTCATGAATATCAGAGTGCTTAACAAATTTTTCAACTTACTCCTCGATTATATTCAATAACGAGTGGTGTTCATAGGGCATATTGGCCCACTTTAGTTCCCATATCAAGGATTGCATAACCAAACATAAGTCTATGGTGGACACAACCACCTTTACTACATTGCACTTGAACTTACATCATTTACAATATATACATTTATCCAAATGTATGATAACTAACACAAAATTCTAGCCTCCTAGCCATGAACACTAGTTGCCCTTGGTTACCTGATTCTTCTTAGATTTGCTTGCCCTGGCTATAGGTTAGTCATTGGAAAGAGCGAGATTCATATGAATCTCAGTAGTAACATTTCACTCATATGATATATAATAACAAAGCATGTAAGCAATTATCACAAAGCAACATCACAACATCATTGACAGCAGTATTCATATTTGTCATGTTCATGATAGCTTTCATAGTTGTATACACATTCATAACCTTCATCACATTAACAATAGATCTCACAATTATATACACATTCATGACATTCGTCACATTAATGACAGTTCTGACGCTTGTATACACATCACAACAGCTATCATAGCTGTATTCATAATCACAATAGCTTTCGCAGCTGTATTCATAGCAGCATACATATAAGCATTCACGTTCATCATGATTCAATGATAAGCACATACATACAAAGCATTATACATGATATAAGAGAAAGAGTCACTACCTTGTTCTTTTAATTATTGCTCAAATGCAAGTTTCTTACACTTAAGGCAGATGTCAAATCCTATAAATCATAATCAAGAATGACAAGTTATTCTCTATTCCAATTCTTAAATTACTCCAAGACACTTGGGGTTGGTTATCATTTGAGATCTTTAGGTGGCTATGAGAATCTCAAATAAAAGCCTAAAGGGATGGGGAGAGCTAGATCAAAAACCACCTTTCAAGAATTCGAAGTGCTGAAAATTGGGGCTTGGCCTCTCTGGTCGTGGCCAAGAGATGGGCAGAAGCATTTTGGTTGCAACTAAGAATCACTAGCCGTGGCTAAGAACAGGACATACACTTATGGGCCGTGGCCAAGAATAGGTCAGAGGGATTTGGGCTGCGGCCAAGACCCTTTTGGCCGCGGCCAAGAAGTGGTCAAACACTTTTTGGCTGCAACCAAAATGCCTAGCTGTGGCAAAATATTTGCTTGTTTCCTGGCTGACTTTCTATGACCATATCTTTCTGTATATACATCAAAATGACACATACTTTACATCATTTTAAAGATTACAATGTCAACTACAAAACTAGAAAGTTTAACAACTTTTTAACATCATTTGCTATTTCTAAACATCATGCAAACAAGCTACCCTGCATAGAATTTTCACTTGACATAATTTTCAGTTTTTCAACAAATGTTTCCAAAGGTTAGAATTCACTACCGGGGCTACTTCCCACACATTTTTTCGAATAGAATCCAATAGAAACATCAAAACAACCAAACTCACATTCCTTTTACATGTTCTATTTTGGGAAACATTTCAACATAAAATCTCAAAATTGCCAAACTCCATATTCAAGTCTTAAATCAATTCCATTATCCAAACTACAACACAAGACACCATTACAATAATCAAAACATCACAAACTCTCTAAACCCTAATTTACACAAAAATAGGGCAAAATTCCACAAGCCAAAGTACTCAACTAATGATCACAATATACATGTCAAAAAGTTGCTTTTGCTTACCTCTACCTCTTTCTCTAGCTTGTTCTTTGATTCTCTAACCACTAGCTTTTCTTGAGTACGCAAAACTACCTCCTCTTGAAAATCTACAACCATAGGAATGAAGCTTTCATCAAGAGGAACAAGGTTAAAGAAGAGGTTTTGAGCAACAAGAGTCATCTACAAGGTTAACTCTCAAGAAGAAGTTTCACTTCAACTGGATTCTTCTTTCTCTTTCCTCCTCCTTCTTGGACGTCTATGAGCTTGAGAGAGAGAATAAAATATGATAAGTGATTGGATTTTTAGCCCCTTCCTTGCCCTTATAGCCGACTTTGAGAGAGAGAGGGAAGAGAAGGAAAGTTGAAATTAATTATTTGACCTTTTGACTAAATCCTATGGTGCCATGTGTCATCATCCAATGGTTTCTCACAAAGCATGTAACCATTTGGTTTCTCTAAATAATTCCATTAGCCATTTAGTCACATTACTTGCTTTTAGTTGATAGTCAATTTTCTCTTCGGTAGCCGACTAATTGGCCAGTAAATTTCCTTTTCCCTGTTTTGCCGCTTACTATGGCAATTTCTATTGGATTGCCACTTAACACATTATTTGACCCCTTTTTCCTTCCACGCACCATTCCCCTTCACTTTTAGTCTAATATAGACTTTGCCACATAATTAAACTTAAATACAGGGTTTGGTCACTTTTTGTTGCTAATTCAGGTCAAAATTTGTATTACATTCTCCAAAAGTGTTTATCTAACGTTAATTACATTCATTTTTGGAGTCATGAGCCCTTATACACATGTTTGGGCATTACAGAAGACCCCAGCATAAAAGTTCGCAAACAATATCTCATAAGCATTTCTTTATATATTCCTTGTACAAGTCAATCTTCCAACTTCTAAATAAGAAATGGTAAAAATCCTTTCAACAAAATAAATTATGAACTCTTTTCCAATAAGCATTGAATATCCATCAAAACTAAAATATACTTCAAATAACAAAATGATCAATATCAAAAACTATACTTCTATACATGTGAATTATTTAAAATGGAAATATAAGTAATTCTAAAGTAGGAAGTTAATTTGCAATTTAACTGGGACGCTATTCGCTTACCTGTAATGCTTATATTTATATCTTTTCTTTAACTTATTATCTTCCAAATGATTCACTTCTTCCTCTCCTAATACCCAAACAAATCAATTAATACTTCAATCTTAACTTTACATAAAGTTTTTATATTATCAAATTCAGCAAAATCCTTGGTTTTTCTTCATAATGACCTTTCTTGATTTTCATCACAATGATTCTACAAAAGCACAATGAACTAACCTCCCTTCTTCCTAATATTTTATCAAACTTGTTATCAACATTTTTGTCAGATAATCTCATAAAGTAACATTACATCTTCATATAGTTACCCAAACAACTTTAAATGTTTATACTATATCACAAAATCTCCAAAATTTAAATTAAACTCTTCTTCTTCTTCTTCCTCTTCCTCTTCCTCTTTCCTTCATCTTCATCTTCCTCTTCATCTTCTTCCTCCTCCTTTTCTTCTTTATCACATTCAGCAAAATCCTTGGTTTTTCTTCATAATGCACTTTCTTGGTTTTCATCATAATGATTCTATAAAAGAACAATGAAATACCCTCCCTTATTCCTAACATTTTATCAAACTTGGTATCAGCATTTTTGTCAAATAATCTTATAAAGTAACATTACATCTTCATATAGTTACCCAAACAACTTTAAATGTTTATATTATATTACAAAATCTCCAAAATTAAAATTAAACTCTTCTTCCTCTTCTTCTTCCTCCTCCTCCTCCTCCTCCTCCTCTTGTTCTTCTTCCTCTTCCTCCTCCTCCTCTCCCTCTTCATCTTCCTCTTCTTCTTCTTCATCTTCTTCTTCCTTTTCTTCCTCTTCCTCTTCTTCTTCCTCTTCCTCTTCTTCCTTAACATGCAAATAAAATGAACCCATCCTCTTTTAACCTTCAAATTACATAAAAATACAATCGTGGTTAAACTTCCCTCCCAAATTCACTTCACCAAGTTCCAGCGTATAAGAAGTTATAAACCCTTGTATTATAATTATAATCTTCATAAAGTTTCCTTCTCAACTAAATCATAAAACCCCATAACATTCAACTTTATATATAGAAGAGCAAATGATTCTTATTTCTTTCAAGCATCTCATGGAACCCAAGCATAAATCACAATCAATTCAAAATAGTATCCAAAGTACTTATCGCCATCAAAATATTATATAAATGCACCATTAAATGAACCATTTTTCTTTAGAGAATTTCATCGAACACCTTAAGGGCACTCAAGATTAGTTCATAAGGCAAGCATCTTAAAATCACATATTAATAACCATAACTTTCAAGCATCCAATCCCAAGAAAAAGTTCCAAACAAACATTATATGAATAAAATACCTATTAATGTTTTCCTTCCTTTTCAATACTCCTTCCACCTTGAATAACCTCAAATCTACCTATTTTCTTTAATCAACTAGCAGCAAAACAAAAATTTAGTTCAGCCCTCAATTCCTTAAGTCACAACAACAAATAGGAAGGGGAAAAAATGTAGCACATCTCAATCTTCTTATTACCATAGATTGATTAAGCTCACCTACACAATCATGCCTTCTTGAGTCAAAAACTTATAAGATGAAGATTCCTTCAATCCTCCACCAAAGCACCCATAGATAGCATCAATTAAGGAGGAAAGAGGACCAAACAACAAACAAGAGAAAAAAATAGTCACAACAATTCTTGCACGAAGGGAAAAGATGCTGGTAGTGGTCAGACAAGCATTGAAGTAGTCACCAGCAATGGCAACATGAGGGACGAAAGGGTGAAGATCGATGAGCAATGCTAGGGTTTGGGTTCAATTTGAGACTCCTCCTCCGGTCTTATAGAATTCGAATGAAATAAAGAGAAGAAGGGAAAAAAATCTAATCCTTTTCTTTTTTAAAAAAATAAGGTCATTTAAGTAATTCCACTATGCTAAGAAAAATAAAAATATGCTTCTAAGGAGTGGGAATTCGAACTCCCAACCTTAGGCACCATCTAAGTCCTACATTACCACTAGACCACAAGCTTTTCTTTGTTTCCTCTTTGCAATAAATAATAATTAAAATATGAATTAGCTTATTAAATTTTAATATAATTAGCTCTTAGGGCTTTACACTTAAGATGCCAAAAGCATCCAATTCAAGTTCTCAATAACAATACTCAATTAAGTTAAATAAGTCCCTGTATGGCTTTAAGCAATCCTGGTGCATGTGGTATAATTGTCTTAATGAATATATGTTGAAAGAAGGATACAAAAAATGATCCAATATTCCCATGCATCTTTATGAAAAGATCTAGAAGTGAGTTTTCTATAATTTTTGTTTATGTTGATGATATCAACATCATTGAAACCTCTGAAGAGCTTCAAAAGGCAATTAATTTTTTAAAGAAAGAATTTGAAATGAAAGACTTGGGAAAAACAAAATTCTATCTTGGATTATAGATCAAGCACCTCAAGAATGGAATCTTTGTATATAAAGAAGCTTATACAAGGAAGGTCTTAGAGCGATTTTACATAGATAAGTTTCATCCATTATATACCCCAATGATTGTAAGATCTTTGTAGGTGGATAAAGACCTATTCTGACCTCAAGTAATTAGCGAAGAAGGTGATAAAGAACTCCATGATCTAGAAGTACCATATCTTAGTGCTATTAGAGTATTAATGTATCTTGCGAATCACACACATCCTGATATATCATTTGCTGTTAATTTATTAGTAAGATGTAGTTGTTCACCAACTTGAAGGCATTAGAATAGACTAAAACATATTCTTTGTTACCTTAGAGGCACTATGGACATGGGGTTATACTACTCAAATGTTTCCAAGCATAAATTGGTTGATTATGTAGATACTGGATTTTTGTCTGATCCACATAATGGTAAATCACAAACAAGCTATATGTTTACATGTGGAGGTGCAGCTATTTCATGGCGATATATGAAACAGAGTATATCAACCACATCATCTAACCATGTAGAAATTCTAGCAATGCATGAAGCAAGTCGAGAATGTGTATGATTGAGGTCAGTGATACATCATATACGAACAACTTGTCATTTATCTTTAGACAAAATGGTCCCAACAATTCTACCTAAGGATAATACAGCATGTATTGCCCAACTTAAAGAAGGTTATATCATGGACGATAGAACGAAGCATATTTCACCAAAATTCTTTTTCATTCATGACCTTCAAAAGGATGGTGAAATAGATATCCAGCAAATCCGTTCAAGTGAAAATCTAGCAGTTTTATTCATCAAGTCACTTCCAAGTACAATCTTTGAAAGTTTGTCCATGACATTGGTCTCCAAAGACTTAAAGATCTCAACTGATGTTGTCAAGAAGAGGAGTCGATACACACTGTACTCTTTTTCCCTTATCTAGGTTTTGTCCCACTGGGTTTTCTTAGAAAGGTTTTTAATTAGGTAGCATTAGACAGTGTATCAATGAATGATGTACTCTTTTCTCTGGCTAGGTTTTCGTCCCACTTGGTTTTTCTTGATTAAAATTTTTAATGAGGCATATTCATAATGGACATCCAAGAGGAATTGTTATGAATATTAATTATGTGGATGTCTATTGACTCATATCCTACTTAGCATCTACTTGGCTACATTGCTTGCTCCCCAAGTTTCGCTTTCTCCCCAAGTTTCTTTTCTTGATCTCCAAGTTTTACTTGTTTTCCAAGACATTGACGGTGACTTGTAGTGAAAGGCTCATCAAGGTCTATAAATAGATGTTCAATGCAAGCATTGTAGACACAAGAATTTGAATGAGAAGTACTTTTTACTTTCTCTCAAACTTTTTCTCTTCTCTTGATGGTGACTTGTAGTGTAAGGTTCATCAAGGTCTATAAATAGATGTTCAATGCAAGCATTGTAGACACACAAGAACTTGAATGAGAAGTGCTTTCTACTTTCTCTCAAACTTTTTCTCTTCTCATGCCTCTTGTTCTCTTATCTTAGATATCTTTATTTTCATAACACCTATAAACTATTCCAACAAATTTTCAGTATACAATTTTAGCAATATAATTATAAAACTTAAAACATTTAAAGAATTAGTCTCCCACATTTCCAACTGTACAACCATATACAAATTTAAATCCAGATCCAAAACGAAAACTAAAGGAGAAGGTGAAAGCCCAAACAATAAATCTACACCATAACTAAAGCTAAATGGCCAGGTGCGTGCCAATGAATCAGGGCATATTGAATATATCCGTGATCAAATTCAAATACAACCAACATTTTTTATGTCACTAATAAAAGAATATCCGAACAAAAATCATGATTAGACAACATCACTTCTAGTCACTGTTTACCGCTAATCCAAGTAGGCACTTACAACATATACCAACTCTCCCCAAGATCTCTAGCAAAAGGGGCATGATATTCTTGAAGTCTAGAAAACTTGACTAAATTAGTCGGATCTAAAAAAGCAATATCATCGCTATACCTTTCGATTATTATTTTTTCACTATTCCTCGTAGGTATTACTCTTACTATAATTCCATCTCTTGAAGTGCTGCAACAAAATATGTTATCCCATGAATGCACATCACCATAATTTTCCATCACCCATATATTCAATTTGCCGGTCTCGTTGTGAACCAAAACAACGAATTGCCTCCTTTAAAAAAAAAAGAGCTTTGGATGTGATAGACAAGCCAAACACGGTGGTAATAAGAATTCTCTAAATGTCTCTGTAGCCAAATAAAATGATAATATAACATTATCGTGCCCTTCACGATCAAGTAGGCTTCCACAAACATGCCAATATAGAGCTCCATTCACACATATTTGATCTGTTGTAGTGTATCCACATGATGATGAAAAATAAACTTATTACAGGACCTCTTCCTTTAATGCTTCTCCATTTACGAGTATTATGAGAGTAGAGCTAAATCCATGGAGTATTTTTCTTCTGATATGAAAGTGAAACTTTGACAACTTTGAAGTAATTGTTTTTAGAATCAAAACGAAAGCCTGATATAGCGTATTCCCAATTATTGTCTTTGGGACCCGGAGTAGCTTTGGGAAGCACCATATGTTTCTTAATTAAAGGGTTGGTAAGTATAAAAGTGTCGTAATTATTAAGCGGATTAGTGAGACATAGTAGTTCATCACAAGTGCCAATCACAATGGAATCATTACAACAAGCTATTGGGAGGTAACCATCTTCAAGCAATTGATGGTCTAATAAATGTTTTGAGATAACTATGTCATCATAACAAAGTGTCTGAAAGGGGTGTTGACCACAGAGAGAAATATTGTTGGAAATGATGACGAATT
The DNA here is from genome assembly GCA_963855925.1 of Inga laurina. Lineage (NCBI taxonomy): Eukaryota > Viridiplantae > Streptophyta > Magnoliopsida > Fabales > Fabaceae > Inga > Inga laurina. The sequence goes on from OY979710.1 coordinate 13,415,868, forward strand.
GTTGTAGGAAGGATTAACTATATTGGTGATGAGGGACTTCCAATCTTTGGAGACAGATACGCACATGAGTAGGGTTTTGATGGGTAATCTCTGAAAAATTTTCTCCTGAATTTCTGGAGGAAGATAACAGTTAGACAATATTGCTGTTTGTTTATTTACATGGCTGGGCATTTGCACCGGTTCCAAAGTCGGCAAAGAAAGAGTTAGGGCTTTGGAATCCTAGCCTCAATGATCTTATATACACATGCAGGTGATTAAGCCCTTATATTTGAATTAATTTGAATGGAGAATGGTAATTATTATTCTGATATTGAAAATCAATCATAATAAAAGTTGATATTTTTTATTTTTCAAAATCAAAATCTGATCAATCTATTTTAGGGAAAATTAGGGGAGAAAAAACTAGAGAAAATATTATTTATTGGAAAGTACATTAAAAATTAAAATTATTTGAAGAACCAAATATCAAAATATAAAAAGTAAAAATATTAAATTGCCCATAGTAAATCCTACGTTTCCTCTAATCACATTTTATATATGTTCATTAACTTCAATAGATAATAGACAATATCACATTTCATATCTTAATAGTATTGGGTTAAAAGTGAAAATTTATCACTTTCACGTTAATCAATAAAGGGATATCTCAATTAAATCAAGTTAAAATATTAAACCAAGCCTATATTTTTAACAAATTCTTAATCAATCAATGAAGGTTAATTAATGAAGGATTTATAAATGTTGTTAAAAGACTAGACGAGAGTGTCCTCCTGTAATGAAAATGGGTAATTGAAGATAACCAAATCCCAATTATTTATATTTTAACAGCATATTCCAAAACTCAATTAATGGAGTTTTGGTTAAAAAAAAAGTTCAAAGAAGAATATGACAGTAAACCTTATGTTTTAAAAATTAAATGGCTTCACTCTTGACCTTAATTCAATTAAAATTAATTAAATTGATGGCAGTAAATTTTTGAAGAAGGATATGACACTACTATAAAAAGGTTGAAAGGTGGCGCACATTTTGTGGCACTTCTTTATCTGCCTTTTTTTTTTCTTTTTCTATTTTATTTTTTTTTAAATTTTGGGTACCAACTGTGGCACCTGGTGGACCAGATGCCACAGTTGGTAGGCCCAATTGTGGTGCCTGCCAAGGCAGACGCCACAATTGGGTGTATGCTACCAGCTGTGGCGCTTGAAAAATCAGGCGCCACAACTAGTTGTATAATAAATAAATAATTTACTAGCTGTGGCGCCTGAAAAACCAAGCGCCACAGCTTCTTTTATATTAATTAAAAAAAAAAGAAGGCTAGCTGCCTCGTGCCTTTATGATTATAAAGCTTTGTAGTTTTAGATACAGGTATTCCCAAAAAAAAATAAAAAATGGACCAGCTGTGGCGCCTGAAAATCCAGATGCCACAGCTGGTTCTATTAAATAAAAAAAATTTTGGAGCATGTATTCCCAAAACAAAAAAAAACTGTCTAGCTGTGGCGCCTAGAAATCCAGGCGCCACAGCTGGTCTAATATCTACAAATAACGCATGTATAATGTATTCCCTACAAAAAACTGAAATAACGCATGTATAATGAATTCCCCAAAAAAAAAAACTGACCAGCTGTGGCGCCTGGAAATCCAGGCCCACAGCTGGTCTAATATCTAACAATAGCACATGTATTCCCAAAAAAAAAAGGACCAGCTGTGGTGCCTGGATCACAGCTGGTCCTATTAAATAAAAAACATTTTTGTCAAATGTTCAGCTTATAAAAAAAAGAATTTTTTTTATCTTTTTAATGGATTACATTATCCACTTCCCACCAATCACAATTCCCCCTGCTCCCGTCCTTATCTTTTTTCCCCTTCCCGCGCAGTAGCCCCCTTCTCTTTTAATTTATTTGACTCATCCCACTTTAATTATTCCCTCCTCTCTCACTTTCCCTTTTCATCTACACTACAGCTTCTTGCAGTGGACAACTGTTGCCCCCCTCCTTCCATTTCCTATCATCTTCACACTTAAAAACATACCCACATACACACACGTCTTCATCATCAAATCTACTTCTTTGTTTTGTTTCAACTGCCATCCCCACTCCTCCTCCTCCTCCTCACTCAAGATTGCGACACCAACAGGCAACATGGTCCCCCACTCCACTACACTGATCAATTAAGCTTGTAAGTTCAACGTGCTTCTTCCTTTTTTTTAATTGGCATATAATTTTTGCAATTTTTTATTTCAAATTGATATCTATGTTCTAATCTGTGTTTAAAAAGTAAAGAATATATATAATATTTCAAAAGAAGTTATCCAAAAAATAATATTTCAAAAGAAAAGAAAAACCAAAAGTGGACCATGTCTCTTGATGCCTTTAGCATGTTGATAAAAGATATCTTTACATATCCGGAATACTTGATTTCATATTAGGCTTAACCAATTTTAACATTTTTTTCCTGAAAAATTTTTAATTTCAAAAAACCTTATTTTAAAAATTTAAAAGAAAATAGTCTAGTCCATACGCATGATTAAGAAAAATATAATATTTGTATCATAATATAAGTTTCTTTAGCTTAACTTTTTTGCCAACAGTTTCTAGTTTAACACTGGCCTCAATATCTTCAATAATAATCAAGGAAGAAAGGGAACGAGGGAATGAGGGAAGATGGTTAGGCTATTTTAAAAAATATATGTCATATTAACTAACTTAACTAACTTCTTTAATTTAATTAAATTAGATAATTATATCTTGTATTAAGGACCGGAGGGAGCATTACTTAAGGCTGGTAGTTGTCTTCATAAGTTCAATTTACCGCCCATCTCCCTTTAACTACATGAGTTAGGATTCTTAAGCATAGAAATAGAACACAATTAAGCCGTATACAGATGTGAAATAGAATATATATGGCTAAATTTTACAAAACTCCCCCAAACTTTGGGTTAATTGCATGTAACGCCCTTGATATTTCAAAGTTTCAATCTAACCCGCTCAAACTTTTATTTTGTTACTAAGAACACCATGTGGTTAATTCAGTGTTAACTTTTTGATGGAAGTTGACACATCATATTTGTAACCCCTTACCTTAATAGCCGTGATTATAGTTCGAAAACGTGTCATTATGATAAATTAGAGACTAACGAATAATTCAAAACTTTTTGAAAGTCTCAACTTCAAGATAGGGTTTGGTCCTGTGATAAAGTGAGTTTTCAAAAACTTTTTCTAAAACCTATTCAATACGGTCTCACATTCACAATTCGAGTATATTTGGCTTGTGCAGTTTGGTTTCATTCATACATATCAGAGTGTAGACAAAAATTCCTGACAATACTTGGGTTCCATCTATTCACTAAAGGGTTTTCCGGGCATATTTACCTATTTCAATTTCCCATACCGGGGATTACATCACACTACATAAATTTACAAAATTAATAACATGTACAATAATTCCAAAAATATGATAACCCACTACCAAAACTAAAACTTCTGGCTAGGAGCTCTAGCTGGCCTTCATCACTTATTTCTCCTTTGACCCGCTTGCCTTGGCTGTAGGTTAGTCAATAGAAAGAGTGAGATTCAAAAGAATCCCAGTAGTAACAATTCAATCATATAACATATAATCACAAAGCATGTAAGCAAATAACAAAGCAGCAACGACAGCAACAATCACGGTGATGCATGACTTTCATCACAAACGACAGCTCTCATAGATGTATCCACATGATGCGTGACATGCGTCACAAACGACAACACTCACGCCCTTATGCACTTGCTTGCCTCTCAATCTACTTGCCCTAGCTAAAATTGCTAATTGGAAAGAGTGAGAATCAAAAGAATCCTAGTAGCAACAATTTACATATATGATGCATAATTAAACAAAGCATGCAAGCATATATCACAATGCGGCAATAACAATATTCAAGGCCGGACTAACCACTATGTCCCCTATTCAAGGCTGGGCTTACGTCACGTCTCCCATTCATTCAAGGCTGGGCTCACACCGCGTCCCCTATTCAAGGCTGGGCTTACCGCCACGTCCCCTCATACATTCAATAATAAATACCAAACTAGCAATGGATTACACATGATATAGGATAAAGTGTCACTATCTTGATCTTTCCATTCTTGATTAGGCACAGGCCTTCTACGCTCCGGGCAAATATCAAATCCTAAAGTCATAATTAAGGACGATAATTTATCACTTATCCCAATATTCAAATGACTTCAAAACACTTAGATTTGGTTATCATTAAAGTCCCTTAGGTGGCTACTAGAAGCCTAAACAACTACCTAAAGGGCTGGGAAGTATTATCTCAAAGACCACCGTTTTTAGTGTGCCTCGTAAAAGTGCCGCTTCTAGCTTCCGACTCGATCCTAAAATATTAAATGTACAAGAAATAGGTCATAACCCATCCAAGTATCATTTTAGACTCTTCCATAGTGTTTCTTGTGGTTATATTAGTCTATGGTGAAAATTTACCAAAATGCCCCAGGACCTCGGCCTGACCCCGTCGTACCCAGCCCGATGACATGTTTTTCTAAAATTTTGACTAGGGCTATCCTGACGTATTTTCACCCAAGGAATCCATTTCCTAGCTCGAGATCACCAAATTCATTATCAAATTATGAAAATACCCTTGACAGCCCTGATTTAGGTATTTTATGAGTGTTTTCATAATTATGCTTTTTCAGTATTTTCTATAGTAGTTTTGCATGATATGGTTATGGAAATGGTGTTTAGGTATGTGTTTTGAATAGATAGAATTGGTTTTAGGTTGAAATGTTAAGTTTGGTGATTTTAGGATTTTGGTGTTGAATGTGGCCTAAAACCAAAGCATGATAATGGAATAGGAATTTGATAGTTTTGAGGGTTCCATTGGATTCCTTGTGCAATTTTATGTGGGAGTAGCTTTGGTTTGGTATTTAGGATCATTGGAATCACTTGGGTAAATTTTAGATTGTGCTGTCATCATTGCTGCATTTTTGGGTTCTTATATGGCTCACTCAAGTGATATGGGGTCTTACTCGAGTGAAGCAGGGTATCTTGGTTTTCCTGTTAGTGTTTCACCCGCACTTCCATGTTCAAAATCCAAAAGTGTTGTCTCACTTGCGAGTGTCGTGGGTCATCACTCGAGTAAACCTTGTCTCACTCGAGTGAAGGTGTATTTGATAGTATGAACTCGCGTCTCGAGTTGTCACTCACGGTCAATTTTCAAGAGTCTGTCTTAACACTCACGGGTGTTAAGCCATCACTCAAGTGATGTCCTTCTTTGAAAGTTTCTTGTGCTCTCGGGTGAGCACTTTCTGAACCTCACTTTGCGGGACTCAGGTGAGCATTTGGCTATCACTCAAGTGAATTAAGTTATGCTCGAGTGCAGTGATCAATTCTAGTTTTTGTCATTTCTTTCTACTCTCAGGTGATCACTTATGGTGCTTTACCTTCTAGGACTCGGGTAAGAGTGAGGATGTCACTCGGGTGTTGAATCCATCATCCAGTGCAATATCAGTTTCTCGTCCCTGTCTGTGCTTTCTGTCAAGCACTCACACGTGTTCTTCCTTACCCGAGTGCAGGTCCATCATCACTTGAGTGAGGTCTTCTTCACTCGAATGCAATAGTGAAAAACTAGTACTTGTGCTTCAAAAAGGGGATCTTTGGGATAGTTCTTCCAAACATTTAGGGCTATTGTTAAGGTTATTTGTAGCTTCTTAAGGGTCATTAATGACAACCAATTTAAGTGATATGAAGTCATTTAAGTATTGGAAAAGAGTATAACACTTTATCCCTAATTGTAAATTATAGGATTCGACATTTGACCTATTTAGGAGAGACCAGTGCCAGAACACGCACGGAAAGACCAAGGTAGTGACTTCTCTCTCATGTTGTATATGATGCTTGTTATGTATGACTTATCATTGTTTTGTTGTAAAAATCTTTGGCATGAGGCCATTGTGAACATGTGTATGTGTTATAGGCCGTAGGGCATTATAGCGTGAGCAGTTCAGCGTGAGCAATCATAGGGGGTAATAGTTATCACACTTACCCCTTCCATTGCATCTACCATTGTAATTGCCAAGGTTGCGTTATGTAATTATGAATTCCTTTTTGATTATCCGTCCAGTATGGCAGTGTGCTTGTGAAATATTTTATATGGATCCTAGCTGTGGGGATATATGTGATATGAACATGTGATTGTGCAATACAGGGTGAGTAAATGTAAGGGTGACGCAAGTCATACCTGCCCTTGCCGCTGTAACTGCCGTTGTAGTTGCTATGTGTTGTGTGATGATTTTCTTTCATGCTTTATGGTTATGCATATTATGAGTGACTTGTTGCTACGGGGATTCCTTAGAATCTCACTCTCCCAGAAACACATTTTCAGACAAGGCCGGTAGTTCAAAAGAAAAGTAGGTGATGAAGGGTGGCTGAAGCTTCGAGCTAGGAGTTACTTTAGTTTTTGGTTATCATGCTATAGATTTGGATATTTTGTTAGGAAACAATTGTATATATTGGAATTGTGGTATAATTTTATGTAATCCCCTAGTTAAGGGAAAATGGATTTTGGGCATTGGTGCCTTGTAAAACCCTTGCTTGATTAATGGAACCCGGGTGTGCCTGGAATTTACATTGTACTATGATATTGATAAATGAAATCAAATTATACAGGCCATTTATGTATTAGAATTAGGGGTGGAAATAGGCCAGGCCCCTATCAGGAGGCCTACGGCCTGGCCTGGCCTGTTTATTAAAAAGGCCAAGCCAAGACTTATTTAAAGGCCTAAATGTATAAATAGGCCAGGGCTATTTTGTTAAAGCTTGGCTTGTGAGCCTTCAGGCCTGGCCTATTTACACAAAAAAATATAATTTTATTTACATCACTTATGTATGTATACCCAATATTTAATTTATATGTTTTTCATTCTTATATTTTAATTTTATTTGCCAACTACTATTATATTGTAATTTCTAATTTAAAGTTATAATAGGTAATTACTATATTACCCATGTTATTGATTTAATGATTGTTTTACCTTTTTTACTCAAAGACTTAGACAGTTAGACCTAGCCGTCATCTCATTATCTTTTCAAGTATGCTTGTTCATGCTTGCTACTCCTCTCGCTCCTTCTGTCACAACCCAAATCTATCGCTCTGCTTCGTGTAATGCATAAAAACTAATCAGCGTTGATTCAGGTATCTCACTATTTGTATTTCTTTTCCACTTAAATATCTCTCACCACTTCAACCATTATTTGTTGTTCAATATTGTTTCATTGTAGCTTTTCGAAACTGATGACGACTTTGTGCATAATTTATTAATAAAATTTATTTTCAACTCATAATAAAACATAAAAAAATGTCAAAAGTTGTCCCCTTGGTGGAAAAGTGCATATTGTCTATATCATATCCACTGTATATGTTGGCATCATTTTGATATATGATCTAATTTCCAACATGAGTTGTCTTTTCAAGGTTTTATTATATTCGTATATGATCTTCCTTTTTTGGCTTATTTTATTTGACATTTTTTTGTTTCGATGAGTTTATTTAAATAAAGACAAACTCATTGGAACAAAATTTTTTCTTTTATTTTCATTTTTTTGTTTTTATTTATTTTACTAGCTAAAGGGAAGTTGGGACCCAATTGAATTAGTTCACAGATTTTAGATAATGATTTGAAGTTTGGGAAAATTCAAAAGCATAGTTTGAAAAATATTTCTTTCTATTCAAGAGATTGGTGTACAGTCATGTAATAAAAATGACTCCTACTTTATATAGTCTATAATTATTTTGCTTTGTTATTTTTTTAATATAGAACAAGTCCTTGTAATGGATAGCCGCAACAACAACACAAGTGAATATGCTCCTCCTCAACCTCAAGGACCTCAAACTGGACAACAAATTAGTGGGCATGTGGCAACTCCTTCAAATGATGCAATGAACATTAACAATAATCCTCTCAACAGGTAGTAACTGGGGGTAAAGAAGATTCAGTTATCACAAAAAATGGTTAAAAACTTCAGTGGTATGGAAAGATTTTGAAGAAGTTCAACTTGCTGATAGTGTTAAGAAAGCAATGTGTTTGTACTGTAAAGAAAAACTAGCTACTGGTGGAAGGGGAGCTAACACTAGCCATCTTAAGAGGCATTCGACGAGTTGCTTTAAACGTAGGTTGTTTGTCTCTCGACAAAATAAGCAAACCACTATACAATTTTCTCCAAGTGAATCAGGAATTAATCCTTTTATTGTTCCTGGCACTAAGTACTCTAATGAAAAGATGAGAGAAATCTTAGCTATTGCTATTATGGTGTATGAGTGTCCTTTTAGCATAGTGGAAGATGATGTTTTGATGTGGGCCTTTGAATATGCAAGTCCAAATTTTAGAAAAGTCACTCGTAAGACTGTTAGAAGTGATTGCCTCAAATTGTATGAAGATGAAAAGAATACTTTAAAAAATATTGAAAAATGTGAGTAAGGTAAGCATTACAACAGGCATGTGGAAGTCAAGTCATCAAGTAGCTGAATATATGGTTGTTACTGGCCATTTTGTTGATGATATATGGAATCTTCAAAAGAGAATTTTGAGTTTCGTTAACGTTCCTGCTCCAAGAAGAAGAGTAGATATAGAAAATGCAATTTTCAAGTATTTGAGATCATGGGGTATTGAGAACAAAATATTTTCAGTTTCTGTTGATAATGCTAGCTACAATGACACTTGCTTAAGAACTTTAAAAGAGAATTTGTCATTGAACAATAATTTGGTATTTGGCACGCAGCTATTTCATGTTAGATGTTGCGCACATATCCTAAATTTGTTGGTGCAAGATGGCCTTGGCTTAAAGATGTCATTCACAAAGTTCGTGAAAGTGTCAAGTTTATAAATGCCTCAGATGCAAGGCTGAAATCTTTTTGTGAAGTTGTGGAGTTAAAGGGATTGAAAGAAAGGAAGCTTATTATTGATTGTCCTACAAGATGGAATTCTACATTCTTGATGTTGATGACTGCAATAAAATTCAAGCATGCATTTTCTACTTATAATGAAAAAGAGCCCTATTATACTTATGCACCCAATCCTGAGTACTGGGAAAAGATTGAGAAGATTTGTCATTTCTTAGAAGTTTTTAATGATGCCACTCATGTCATCTCAGGTAGTGAATACCCTACTTCTAATTTATAACTTGCTGAAGTTCATCGGGTGAAACAAGTGATTGATGATGCAATGCAGTCTCTTGACCCATTCATGTATGAGATGGCAAAACCTATGAAAGAAAAATTTGATAAATATTGGGGAGAATGTAACTTATTGATGGCTATTGCAAGTGTTTTGGATCCAAGGATCAAATTCTTGGCTATTGAGATAAGCTTTCCTTTAATATATAATTCAAAAAGTAAGGCTATACGAAAATGTGGAAAAGGTGAAAAATGCATTAAAGGAATTATATCTTGAGTATGTGGATTTGTATTCCTCATCTTTTTCATCTAATGAAGTTAATGTTGATAGCGTTGCCATAGCAGATACTAGTGCACAACAAAAAGATAAAGGAATGCAACGAATGTTGAACATGATTCGTCAAAGGCATTCGATTCCTCCTACAAAATCAGAGTTGGAAACTTATCTTGCAAATGATCCTTATATTCCTTCTTCTGAATCTTCATCTTTTTGTGCTCTAGAGTGGTGGAAGAACAATAGTGCAAAGTTTAAAGTTTTATCAAGGATGGCATCTGATATACTAGCTATCTCTATCTCAACTGTGGCATCAGAATCCACATTTAGTGTTAGGGGAAGGATAATTGATGAATATCGTGCTAGATTGAATGAAGAATCTGTTGAAGTTCTTTTATGTGGTGGGGACTGGCTTCATCACAAATATGGGTTGAAGAGAAAATTGAAGGTATGAATATTATACTATATACTTATTTATTTTTATATTTGTTGCATGTTGGTTGGACTTGTGTTGGAACTAGTTATTTATTTTAAATTAATTCTTTTATTGTGTAGGAGCCATCTGAACAGGAGGAGATTATACTGAAGCCTTGATCTTGATGTTGTTATGTTGTTTTTTTTTATACAAAATTTTCATTATGGTGATAGTATCTTTTTATGATATTTTTATACATCGTGGATGTTGAATTTTTGTGTTTATCACTATATTGATATGAGTATATTTAGTATTGAATTATAATGGATACATTTTTCTATTAGTAATAATTAGGATTATTTTAATTTTATGTAGGATTTAAATAGGCTTTAAGCCTATGTAAAGCCTAAAATTTGTAAATATGTTGGCTTTGAAATCTACCAAAAGCCTACATTTATTTTGGTTTCAGTAGGCTCAAAGCCTATTTGTGGTCTTCAAGACCTGTAACATGAGGCCTTTTTAAAGGCCTACATTGAAATAGGTCTGTAAAAAGGCTTCAGGCTTAGCTAGGCCTCATGTAGACTCAAGCCTGAGCCTAAAAAAAAGCCTACATGTAGGCTCAGGCTTCAGATTCCTATTACAGGCTCAGGCCTATTTAGCCAAAGTCTGGCCTGGCCTAGCCTATTTCCATGCCTAATTAGAATGTGAATATGAGATCACTATTGAACAAGTTTTGTAAAGGTTTTTTTTGTAAACCCTGATTTGGGAAGTTTAATTTTAATAAATCCCAAATTATCTACGGACTCTAATTCAACATAATTACTTGTTTATGAATTTAATCTCGCCCTTGGTTGAAAAAAGGGGTTACACCGTACACGTTCTGCCAGGATTGGCCTACCACAATGAGTACATGTCCATACTGTAATATCTTGAATTTTGAAACTTGAGGTTAGAGAATAAGCCTGAGATTAGTGGACTACTAAGCCCTAGTTTAGCAAGATCCCAAATTGTGATTAAGAGATAATGACTCCAAAAGTGGATGTGATTAGTGATAAATAACCCTTTTGGAGAATATGATGTGATTTGAGATTCGAATGTGATTCGAATATGTTGTGATTTGTACCCAGACCCTGTATTTGAGTTCAATTATGGATTAACATCTAAATTGAATGAAAAAAGGGGAAAGGCATATGTATGGTGTAAATGAATGAAAAAATGTATTTGATGGTGATTCAATGAGAATTACTGTAATCAGGGGCAAAACGGTAAAGTTACCGACCGATTGATCAGTTACCGAAGAGGAAGCTCATTGGTAACTCAAAGATCAATGGTTAGGATTGATTTGTGCAAGAGATCAAGGGGTGGAATCCCATGTATGTGTGCCTTGGTGAGCTCATAGAGGTGTGGCAAGATCTTGACACTTGGCACAATATAAGCCCTTGGATTGGTCAAAAGTGTCAACACCTCTTCCCTCTCTCCTCTCCCTTTTAGGTCGGTTTTGGGGGCCTTTGAACTCCAAAATCTGATCCCTTTCTCTCTCATTTAGCAGCCATGGACGTCCAAGAGGAGGGAAGAAAGAGAAATCAAAAGGTGAGATTTTGGTTGGCTTCTTGCCCTCTAATGCTCAATTCATCTTCTATAAAAGTTGTTCATAGTGATGAGAGCTTCATTGCTATGGTTTTAGATTTGTGAGAGAAGGTGTTTGAGAGCTTGAAGAATTTGGGAAGTGGAGGAATCAAAGAATTGGCATTGGGAAGAGGAAGAGGTGAGTATTTGATGACTATTGACCTATCTATTGTGGTTATTAGTTGAGTATTGTGAATTGAGAAATTTGCCCTGATTTTATGGTATTTTCGTATGGAATGTGAATGGTGGAATTGGATGTTGTTTTGTGTTGAAAATAGTGTTATGTTGTGGTATTTAATCATTGGAATTGGTTTGAATTGGATTGGACACAATGGTTGCAAAACTGGAAATTCTCTCCAGTGAGAATTCTGTCTACGCTGTCTGTTTGTGTTGCCGTTTTGGATGGGCAAATGATGTTAGAAAATTATGAAACTTTCCAGTATTAAATTTCACATCTTAAGCTTCAAAATGGACATATAATATGTGTCATTTCGTTTTGTGAAATGGGATTTATGTTTGCCTAAAGTTTGAGGTCGAAAATGAACACTGTTTTGGGACAGTCTTGAGTTTTGGGGAATTCTGTGTTTGTGTGGTGATTTCTAGTAAAGGCCAATATTTTTCCTATGTAGAGGACTTGAATAGATTTCATTTGACTTTGGGATGACCTCATTTCGATTTTTGTGGAATTAGTAATGATTTTTGGAAGTTCAGCCAAGAAACTGGATTTTCTTGGCCGCGACCAGCGGATTCTGGGCCGCGGCCCAAATGTTTCTGGGCAGTTCTTGGCCACGGCCAGTGGATTTGTGGGCCGCGGCCAACCCCCAAAAATCAGCATTTTGGACTTTTAAAAGGTGATCTTTGGTCAAGTGTTTCCCAAGTCTTTAGGCATGTGTTTAGGCTTTGATTATCCACCTAAAGGTCATGAATGGTAACCAACTTTAAGTGATATGAAAGTAAGAGTTTGGAATAGAGAATAACCCTATGTCCTTGCTTTGGTTATAGGGTTGATGTTCGCCCTGGTTGTGATTCGATGTTCATTTTGTTCGTGAGCAGCGGTGCTGGAGCTTACGTGGAAAGAGTGTAGGAAACATATCTCTTCTACTTGTATTTGATATATGTGTTAATGTGTTGATGCATGTCTTAGCTTTGCATGGTTATGTTTTATTGAAGCTATGTTTCAATTTATGCTATGGCCATTAGTATATTCTTAGAAGCATTGAGCTTACAGATTTGTCATCATGATAGTTATGTGATGCAAGCATGTCATGCATTAAACATTTATCGTACATGCATATTGATATTGTTGTCCTACTAAGATTCTCTAGAATCTCACCCTCCCCTACTAACCTTTCAGACAGGGTAGTGGATCAAGGATGGAGCATGCAGCTAAGGGCGATGAGGACTTCCTTCGGGTTGTCATTCTGGTAGTTGGTTATCATCCTAGATGGGATATTTGGATTTGGATGTGTACATATGGATTAGTATACTTGGTTATGTATTTGAAATTAGTTATTGGATATTTCTATATGTATGAGAAAGATTTGTGTAATCCCCATATGAGGGCTTGTATGGGCGAATGTGCCCTATAAAGCTTGAGTTAATAAATTGAATCCGGAATTGCCGGAATTATTTCATTGCGTACTCTGATATATTTAAATGTGATTTATCTTTGTGTAGTAATTGTATTCGGAATGTGAATGTGAGACCAGGTTATGAATGATTTTGAAAGGTATTTGTGAAAACCCCGTCTGGTAGATGGGTTTATAAATGTTATTTGATTGTTATTGGTCTCTATTTAACTTTAATTGCGTAATCCGGATATAATTACGGCAGGGGGTTACACATACTGCTGGGGATTTATGGGGTTTGCGGTCTTCTATTTGAAAGGGCTTCTTACCACTGCCCTTAGACGAGGACCCCTGACCCTTCTGTTTCTGAGGAGAACTTCTCTTACTAGGTTCACTACAGTTGCTACTATCCTTGGTTGAGTACAGATCCCTTAGGTTGTTTTCGGTGATTTTGCATAACTCCACCGCTTTGTTGAATTCAGTAAACTGGTAGGTAGCTAACCTTTTCCTTAGTTTACGCCTTAAACCTTGAATCAGCATATCAGAGCTCCATTCCTCATCATCTATACGCCGTAGATAAGAGGAATATCTAGCTAATTGGATGAAGTGAGACAAGTAGTCATCAAAGGTCTCTATATCACCCTGCTTAATGGATAGGAACTCCGATTCCTTCTCGAGCCTCACTGACTTAGGAAAGTATTTTTCATTAAGTTTTTCTTGAAACAACTCCTATGTCAAGGGCACATTACGATTCCGTAAAGTCAGAGAAATATTCCATCACTATCGGTCAGCATCCCCATTGTTAGTCGTCTAGCTTTACCGCAAGCGTACGGGTCGCAAGTAATATAAAAAGATCGTTCCCATGAGGACTATAACAAAAATAAATTAATTATCTTAATTAATTGATCAATAAGGTTAAGTGAGAATATTTTGAATGAAATTTTATACTTAGAATTAATTGATTAAATCGAGAACTTCAAAACAAGAGGAACCTAGGATTATCTATCCCCTATCTATTTCAAGAGCTAATTAATTTACCCTTAATAAGCAATAAAACAAAGATATGTATTTGTCTAAGATTCAAAGACGTTTGATAACGCTCTCTCGAGTCAAAACCAAATATTTATCCTAATAAACTAATCAATCTCTTGTATTAATTTATAAGGACTAACTTTAAACACCAATCTTAATCTGACAATGCTAGGTTAGTAAATATATCTCTATAATACTAACAAACCATCCATTTAATACCTAAACTTCAAGTCTAACATGATTTTACCTAAGTTCTACACTTCAATTATTCTTCTCAAGATTAATTTAAATGAACAAGACAACTAAATGGTGATTAGGCATTTAGAGGCATTAAGAGAAAGATAAAATCAATACAAAAAAAAGAGTAAATGAATAATTCAATCGATAAATAGGTTCAAGAAAATCCTGGAATGAGAAAATTAGCTACTCATGTTCATCAATAAACCAAAGCCATAAATAATAATTTGGTTCACATCAGAAACTAAGAAAAAGAGAGAAGAAAATTAATGGAAAACCAAGTTTAAAGCTCCAAATCCCTTTGAATCTTCAAGCCCAAGCTCCCAAATCTCTACTCTACGTCTTCTTTTCTTCCAATTCTATTTATTTGTAGTGTCACTTCTTGTCTCCTGCTACTCTCCAGATTCTGTTCTCGCTCCCCTCGGTTCTGTCTCTTATCCGGATCTGTGTTTCTTTGTGTCTCCCGTGTGCCTTTTTATAGATATAACTTAGGTGTTTTCTTTGTTTTTGTTGCGGGCCCCACATTTCCAATCTCTTCAAGATATGATATATCCTCGCATTCAGTTGCGCTTTGTGTAGCCTTTGAGGGTATTATCATATATCTCCACACACGTGATCCTAAGGAATAATGGGAGGAAAAGTCAAAATATTAAAATAATGGTGATAATAATAATAATGATGATGATGATGATGATAATCAAATCTGAAATATCTTTATCTTATTTTAATCTATATTTTTTTTTTCAGATTATTAAACTATTATTATTTATCATTATTTTATTAAGAATTTGATATTTATCATGAAATCTCTTCAAATCAGTATCTTATCAAAATCAGACTAAAATCCCTTTGATTTATTGTAGATGACTCCCAAATATATTAAAATATGTCTCAAAATTATCTAAAAGTAGGGAGTCATAACACCCCCACACTTAATCTTTTGCACTCTTGGGCAAAGAAAAATCAATCTTGAAAATAGGTTAAAGGAAGAAGAAAGACAAATTGAATTAACTAAGAAACCGTGAGAACTCAAGTAAACATAACCTTGGAACTAAGTGTGCAATATGGGTTGTCATTCACATATAGAGAAACTCTTATTAAGATATGATGTTTAACAAGATTAAATCCAGATAACATAGTCACACAAGGGTATAAAGTGTATCACTCAACTCACTAGCATAAGGGTTCGTTTTTGCTCAGCTCACTTATTCAATCACCTTACCATAGGCTTGTAATAGTTCTAATTTTCTATCACAAGTTACATGCCCATTCAAAAATCAAGAGGACTTTGTGGCTTGTAATGTTGGAATATAGGCTACGTGGAGTGGATGATGGATACTAAGCAATATGTATGTAAATCATGTTATACAAATAATTTAATGTAAAAGTGATATGTGTGTTATTCTTCAAGATTCAAGAAGGATATTTTCTCTCTCTCCATATATATATATTTTTTTATTTTTTTTTTCATCTTGAGCTGTTGTAAGTTCCCTTTTGACGTGACCCTGCACATGGGTGATGCAACACCAGTTACTCAGTTACTCCAACAAGTACCTTAAGGAAAGCCCAACTCATAGCTCTCTTTAACTTTATCTTTTGACGTGAGTGCCAACATTGGTGATGAAATGCCCTTAGTTACTAAGTGAGGTAAGAGAAGTCATTGAAGTTGTGTTTTTTTAAATACCCTCCAACATAAAAGCACTAATAATGACAATACCACATATTGTGATTTGATAACATGAGCAAACTGCTACAATAATGATTATACATGCATATTAACTTAATATAGATATGATAGGTGAAAAAAAATGATGGGCTCAAAGGGGTAGCAATGGATAAAGTGTTTGTAGCTTGTGTTTAGGATTTAAGTGTATAAAAATGAATGCCTCTATCCTATTAAAGAATTGCACATGTAGTAGGTAGCAGTGAAAAGAAATAAGACAAGTTCTGAATAGTAAGTTGAGACAAGTGAAATATCATACTAGAATCGAATGTCTTAGACTCAAATTTCCTTCTAACAGGGCTATACTATCTCACCTAATTTAATCAAGTTAAACAATATATAAAAATTATAATATATGTAATCAACTTCCCTTCATGCAACTAGTAACTAAGCTACATTTATTCAAATCCAACAATCTTAAAATCACGACAAAGTACCTCTTTTCCCTTCATTATTATTATTATTTGAAATAAATGTCAATTAAATTGTGAGTCCTAATTCTCTCCCCCACACTTAAATCAAGCATTGTCCTCAATATTGCAAAAATTAATAAAGGAGAAAGAAACTAGTACTCACCTTGTTTAGGTCTCAGATTCTGATGTGGAGTTATTGCTTTGATGTTTCAAAATTAAAGGAGGAAAGAGTGCATGAGCCGGAACTTGTAACTACGAGAGGAGCTATCACTCTAAAGCCTGAATAACAATGAGAGAAAAGAAAAAAAACAAAAATCAAATCATTGGGTTGCCTACCAACAAGCGCTAAGTTTATAGTCTTTAGCCAGACTATAACAGTGTCTCAAGAATCAACTATTAAAGGTAATGTAGTGGTCTGACAATCCACTTCACAACCCCAATGTGCTTCAATCTTTGCCTATTGACTTTGAATTTCTCTCTACTTTTGCCTTCCAACTCCACTGCACCATGATCAAACACTTGAACTACAATGAATGGTCCCGACCAATGAGATTTTAGCTTTCTTGGAAACAACCTCAGCCTGGAATTATATAAGAGCACCTACTGTCTTGGTTCAAAGGTCTTGAGTATGATCTTCTTATCATGCCACTTCTTAGTCCTCTCTTTATACAATCTAGAGCTTTCATAGGCATGAAATCAAAACTCCTTTAGCTCATTCAATTGTAAGAGTCTCTTTTCTCCCACAGTCGTAGCATCAAAGTTGAGCTTTTTGATAGCCCAATAAGCATTATGTTTTAATTACACCGGAAGATGACAAGCTTTCCCAAATACCAATCGATAAGGAGACATACCAATTGGTGTCTTGTAAGCAGTATAATAGGCGTATAATGCATCATCAAGTTTCATAGGCCAATCTTTTCTTGTGACCCCCATTGTTTTTTCAAGAATCTTCTTAATCTCCTAATTAGAAATCTCAGCTTGCAAATTAGTTTGAGGATGGTAGGATAGGGCTACCTTATGTGTAACACTGTATTTATTCAAGAGAGTTTTGAACTAGTTGTTACAAAAGTGAGTGCCTCCATTACTTATAATAGCTCGTGGTGCACCAAATCAAGTGAAAATATGCTTCTTTAGGAATTCGACCACGACCTTATCATCATTGATTGGAAAAGTAGCTGCTTCAAACCATTTTGACACATAATCTACCGCCACAAGAATATATTGATTATTGAAGGATTTAGGGAAGGGTCCTATGAAGTCTATTCCCTAAACATCAAACAATTCCACTTCAAGCATGTTATTAAGTGGCATCTCATTCTGTTTAGAGATGTTTCCCAATCTTTGGCACCGATCACATTTCAAGGCAAACTCATAAGAATCTTTAAACAAGGTAGGCCAGAAGAAGCCACATTGTAAGACTTTTGTTGCAATTTTATTACCTCCAAAGTGACCTCCATACTCAGAAGAATGACAACCCTTTAATATTTCCTATTGCTTATTTTCCGGTACACATCTTATCAATTGATCAGAACAATGATGAAACAAGAATGGTTCCTCCTAATAATATAGCTTAACATTATGCAAGAACTTTCTTCGCTGATGATAATTCAAATCAGGAGGAATAATGTCACAAACTAAATAATTAACAAGATCAGCATACCAGGGAGCATCAGAGTGGCTCACAGCACATAGTTACTTATCCGGGAAGGTCTCATAAATGGCTTTGTTAGCTTCTAGTTGAGCATCAGTACTCAACCTAGATAAATGATCAGTAACTTGATTTTCTATACCCTTCCTATCCACAATATCAAGATCAAATTCCTGTAAGAAGAGCACCCAGCGAATTAATCTTGCCTTTGAATCTTTCTTGCTAAACAATTATTTGAGAGCTGCATGATCTATGTTATAATGACTTTGGCTCTCACCAGATAAGAACGAAACTTTCCAAAAGCAAATACCATTGCAAGAAGCTCTTTCTCAGTAGTTGAATAGTTTTCTTGAGCATCATCAAGTGTACGATTGGCATAATAGATTAGGTGAAAGGCTTTATCTCTCTTTTGGCCAAGAACTGCTCTCACAGCAAAGTCACAACATCACACATCACTATAAAGGGAAAACTCCAATCTGGGGCCATCATTATAGGCGCAGTCACAAGTTTCTTCTTTAGTTCTTTAAATGCTTGAAGACAGGCATCATTAAACTTGAATTCTGCATCTTTCTCAAGCAAAGCACAGAGAGGCTTGGTAATGCTGGAGAAGTTTTTAATGAAGCGATGGTAGAAACCAATATGGCCAAGAAAACTCCGTACCCCCTTAACATTCATAGGTAGAGGAAGTTGTTCAATCACTATAATTTTCGCTCTATCTACTTCTAAGCCATTCCTTGAAACTTTATGGCCCATCACAATTCCTTCTTTCACCATAAAGTGACAGTTTTCCCACTTAAGCACTAAGTTGGTTTCTTCACAATGTCTCAACACATTGGCTAAATTAAACAAGCATTTATCATAGGAATGTCCAAAAATTAGGAAGTTAATCATGAAAACTTCCATAGTTTGCTCAATTATATCAGTAAAAATGGCCATCATGCATCGCTGAAAGGTAGCTGGTGCATTGCATAATCCAAATGGAATGCGTTTAAAAGCGAAGGTCCCATATGGACAAGTAAAAGTAGTCTTTTCTTGAACTTTAGGGGCAATGGCAATCTGATTATACCCAGAATATCCATCCAAAAAATAGAAGAATTCCTTGTCGGCAAGTTTATCCAACATCTGATCAATAAATGGAAGAGGAAAGTGTTCCTTTCAAGTTACTGTATTCAACTTACGATAATCCATGCAAATCTCCAACCAGTAACAGTGTGAGTAGGAATTAACTCGTTGTGAGTGTTAGCCACTATAGTCATACCACCCTTTTTGGGGACACATTAGACTAGGCTCAACCAAGAACTATCTAAGATAGGATATACTATGCTACATCAAGCCATTTAAGAGTTTCCTTTTTCACAACTTCCCTCATGATTGGATTCAACTTCCTTTGATGCTCAATGGATAGTTTATACTTGTCTTCAATGAGGATTTTATACATACAAGTAAAGGGACTAATACCCTTGATATCAACAATAGTCCAACCAATGGCTCTTTTATGAGCCTTCAAGATGTCAAACAGTCACTCCTCCTATTGAACAGTGAGATCAAAGCAATGATAACAGGAAGAGTATTATTTTCTCCTAAGTAGACATACTGCAAGTGAGATGGAAAAGCTTTTAGCTCAAGTAAAGGTGGTTCCTCTAGGGAAGGTTTCAACTTTGGTTTATAAACAAAACCCAAATCAAGTTTTGCATTCATGATAGCTTTGCATTCATCCTTGAGGATAAGGAATCGATGCATCTATGATAGCTTTGCATTCCTCTATTATAACATTTTCTGAATCAATCCCAAGAATTATAGCTTTAAGTAGGTCATCAGTCATACCTTTTTCATATTCCTTTTGTACCACAGGATCAAGCATGTCAATAAAGAAATAGTCCTCTGGAATATTAGGAGATTTAATCAACTGATTCATATTGAAGGTGACTTGCTCATCAGCTACACTCAAAGTTAACTCACCTTTCTCTACATAAATCAATGTTCTAGCAGTTGCCAGAAATGGTCTCCCTAACAGCAAAGGTAATTCTTTATCTTCCTCAAAGTCAAGTACAATGAAGTCTGCTGGAAAAATAAACTTGTCAACTTTCACTAATACATCTTCAATGATTCCATGAGGTTGAGATAAACTTCTATCAGCAAATTAAAGAGTAACTATTGTTGGTCGAGCTTCACCCAATACCAACTGGTTGAAGATAGACAAAGGTATAAGGTTAATACTAGCTCCAAGGTCACATTCCTTTTCCCAAGAATTTATCTCTAATATGGTAAGGAATAGAAAAGTTCCATAATCTTTTAATTTTGGAGGCATATGCTTAATGATATCAGTAAAGCTCTTGGTCATAGCAACTGTCTCAAACTCACTTAATCGTCACTTCTTAGATAGAATATCCTTCATAAATTTGGCATATTTAGGCATATATTCCAAAGCTTTAATGAATGGTATGTTGATGTGAGTTGCTTGAATATCTGAATGAACTTCTTGAACTGTGAATCTTCTTGATGTTTTTTAAGTCACTAAGGGAATGGTAGTGAAGGCACATATTTTAAAGGGGATGTGCAGGTCTTCTCTTTATTTTCATCCATTTCTCAAGATCAACAAATTTCTCCTTAACCACCTCATCAATATCTGCATGTATTTCATCTTCTTGCCTATTAGTAACCTTATTACTTGCACTCTTTTTCTTTCCACTTTGGCTAGGAATGTTAGCTAGTTGATTTCCACTTCTCAAGGTTACTGCTTTGTAATCTTCCTTACCATCCCTTCTAGGATAAGGAATGGTGTCACTGGGGAGACTATTTCTATTGAATGTGTTCATTTGAGATGCTATTTGGGCCACTTGTGTAATATCCCGATTTGTGTTTAGGGCTAATGACTCTGATAATTATTGTAATTATCTTGATTTAAATCATTTTGGGATTTTTGTAATGTGAATTTTGAAAATAAATACATGTGGTATTTAAGATCAATGGTTGTGATTCCTTGACCGTGGGTCGGGATCCTATGTGTTGTGAGTTGGTGAGCTCATAGAGGGAGTGAGTGGATGATGACAAGTGGCATGAGAGTGGCCTTTGGATGAGGCACTAGAGGACAAAACCTCACTTTCCCCTTATTTTCTCTCTCCTACTCGGTTGGAGGCATGGGCAAGGGGAGGGAGAATGTGTTTCTTCATCATCATTCCACCTCTCATCTCTCTCTCTCTCTATTTCGCTGAAGCAAGCAAGAAAGGAGAAGAAGAAAGCTTTGATTTTGGTAAGTTGTGATTCTCTAATGCTCCAATCCTCTTCTCTAATTTTGTTCATCTCAATGAGAGCTACATTGTGATGGTTGTAGAGCCTTGAGTGGTATTGATTTGAGCTTTGGGTCGAAAGTGGGAGTTGAGGAATCAAGATTCTTGATTGAGCAAAGAGAAGAGGTAGGCATTTAGAGCATTTTGATGTATTATTTGTGATTTTTGGCTAAGTTGGTAAAATCTGGAATTTTGCCCTAAATAGGCCTATTTTTGAAAATATGAAGTTCATTGTGATTTATGATTGGAAATGAGGTATTGTGGAGATATATGATCATTTGATATGATTTGGAATGTTAAAAAGATGTTAAGGGAAATTAGACATTGTGTATCTTAGAGACCTTAAGGAATGATTGTGGTCAAATGGGTTTTTGGAGTGTTTTTAGAGTTGCCATTGTGTTCCCTGGTTAGTGCCTAGAGTGTATGAGCATTGGGAAGAGTTTGGGGAACCTTTGGGAGTGAATTTGACCATCTGGAGTTTCTGGTTTTTGGCTGCGTTTTGGGTCTCTGATGCACATCACTCGAGCAGAGGAAGAACGTGCTCGAGTGATATGCAAGTTTTTCCCTGTTGTGCTTCGAGTTATCTGGGTTTTACGGGTTGTGCTCGCGAGCATCACCTTGTGCTCGAGTGAGCGAAGAACATGCTCGAGTGAGCATGGTTCTGCTCGAGTGAGATGGTGTTTCAGGTAAGAGTTGTGCTTTCGGGTTATGCTCGCGGGAAAGTTGCACGGGTGTGCTTCCTCACTCGCGGGTGTGGGGTGTGTGCTCGAGCACAGGGGGTCGTGCTCGAGTGAGCCTGTGCCTCGGGTGAGAGTGGTGCTCTCGGGTTGTCACTCGCAGCGTGTGCTCACGGGTGCTCGAGAGAGGCTTTTGGCCTTGTACTCGAAGTGAGGTCAGCGTGCTCGAGTGAGCCAGTTCCTGGAAGTGCCCTCTGTGCTCTCGGGTGCTCACTCGCAGTCTCACTTTCTCTTGTGCTCGGGTGCTGTCCGTACCAATGCTCGAGTGAGAGCATCTGTGCTCGAGTGATGTCCGTACTTCTGCTCGAGTGAGAGCATTTGTGCTCGAGTGAGACTGTCAAAAATCAGTGTTTTGCCTTCGAGTAAGGGGTCTTTTGGGTAGGTTCTTCCAACCCTTTAGGCATATGTTTAGGCCTATTTTAGTCACCTAATGAGTCCTAAATAATAACCAACTTAGAGAATTATTGAAATATACATTGGAAAAGAGATTGATCAATTGTCCCTAATTTGAATAGGATTTGACATCTGTCGTCCGCATGAGCCTACTGTGCCAAAGATTGTCAGGAAAGATTCAGGTAGCGACTTCTCTCTTATGCTTTGTGTAAATGTATTGTATGTTTGTCTGTCATTCATTGTGTGGATGTTGCTGCTGCTGCTTTGTGATACTTTGTGCATTGAGATCCTTTGTGGAGCATAGTGATACATCGTGCCTTGAGATGCTTTATGGTGCTTTGTGCTTTGTGTTGCTGCTACATAGTGTTCACCGCGAAAGCGGGCGTTGTGCATAGTGATTACAGCGAAAGCTGGCATAGTGTTCACCACGAAAGTGGGCGTAGTGCATTGTGATTACAGCCGTGAGTGCTGTCGTATGTGGCGTGAGCCAGAGATCATTGTGAAGCTACTGATTATGATGAACATACATGCTCTATGTTTATATATTGTATGAGTGAGTTGTTGCTCTGGGATTCTCAAGAATCTCATTATTTCCATATGACTAACTTTTTCAGACAGGGCAAGTGGCTCGAAGGGGAATCGACCAACCCGGAGTGGTTAGGGTCTCTTAGGGACATCATGTTTTGGGATAGTTGGTTATATCCATTTTGGATTTGGTATTGCCAAAGTGTAAAGAGATGTAAATGATTATTTTGGATCGTGTAATCCCCTTTATGGGAAAACTCATAAACCCATATCATATATGTATTAACCCGGGGTTTGCCGGGATTTTGGTTTCCGCACTTTGATATTTATTATGTACTCTGATTTCTCAAGTAGTTATATCCGTACATGAATGTGAGACCAGGAATATATATAAGTTTTGAAATAATTTTCATACGCCCCATCTTTTAGATGAGGGTTTATAAATTGTTACACCATCTTGTTGGTCTCTATTTCATTTAAATTATGGTAATCCGGATGTAATTACGGTGAGGGGGTTACAACTTGTATCTCAAGATTTCTGATGGTGGTATCATTAAGATTAACCTTGTTTATTATACCTTCTTGACTCTTAAGAATCTGCCTCAAGAGCTGTTTGTCTCTGAATCACTTTCTCTAGATTTTTGTTGTTTCTCAAAACCTGGTGGTGCCATTGGCTTACTAGCATAGTGATTAGGTGGATTCTCACTTGGCCCATTCTTCCAAAGGAAATTTGGATGATCCCTCATACCTTGGTTATAGGTGTCAGAATAGGGATTTCCACAAGGATATCTTTGGTTGTTGTTCAAGTAATAGACTGTCTCCATAGTATGTGGGCAAACCTCATAAGAATATGCTTCTCCACAAGTTTCACAAGAGAGGCTTGAGGCCTGGATAGCTTGAATACCCTTAGAAGATGTCATATCTATCTTCATTTCAAGTTGATCAAACCTCTTGGCCATAGCTACAAGTTGAGTGGCAATATCTTTAGATATACTAGACGCATTGGAAGTATTTGGCTCTTTATAAGTCTTGTACCCATAGCATGCTTTATAGGATTGTTGTAGAATGCTAAAAGCAATTTCATCATACAACTTTAATAATTCAAACACTTTCTTCTTGCCAATCCACCATTGCAAGCATTCTCGACCACAGAAAAGTAGGACTATCCAATCTAGCCCAAAAAACTTCCAATAACACATAAGTTTTCTATTCATGATTAGGACAATTGTTCCACATTTCTTTGAATCTCTCCCATGCCTCATGAAAGAGTTCACCTGGTTCTTGTGCAAAACCCAATAACTTAGCTCTTTACACTGCTCATTTACCCCTTGGAATGAATCTTGCTTTGAATAGAGAAGCTAGGGTGTCCTATGTGGAAATAGAATTGGGAGGTAGAGCTGTGAGCCAAGCTATTACCTTTTTATCTAATGACATGGGGAAGAATCTCAATCTTAGTGCATCAGAAGAAACTCCCTGCTGTTTGAAATTTGAATAAATTTTGTCAAATGCTCAATTGGATCTTTATTCTGATTTCCTATGAATGTACCAATCATCTCGAGCATCTGCAGCATAATTGGCCTCGCCTCAAAATTTCTAGCAGTAATAGCTGGGAATGGAATGCTAGATTGATAGGTGGTTCTCTCCTATTCCAAATATTCATATAAAGTATGATCCATATCCTCGTTATTAGGGTGTGCCATGATCTTTGGATTAGGTGACGTCGGTTCTTTTGATGATTCTGATTCAGACTTAAGTTCCTTTTCTTCAGTATGATGCTCGTCATCTAGGTTGTTAGAATGGATTACCAATGTGCCACTCATACATCGAGAGGTACCTGCAAATCCAAACAAGAACCAAGGAGTATCGAACTTATAAAAAAATAAAAAAAATCAAGAAAAGAAAGAAAATACTTAAACATGATTAATCACACAATTAAAATAACTAGTTCAATGAGCTTTTTGCCAAAGTCCCCGGCAACGGTGCCAAAACCTTATTAGCCGTCTAGCTTTATCGCAAGCGTACGGGTCGCAAGTAATATAAAAAAATCGTTCCCATGAGGATTATGACAAAAATGAATTAATTATCTTAATTAAGTTATCAATCAGGTTAAGTGAGAATATTTTGAAAGAAATTTTATACTTAGAATTAATTGATTAAATTGAGAACTTCAAGACAGGAGGAACCTAGGTTTATCTATCCCCTATCTATTTCAAGAGCTAATTAATTTACCCTTAATAAGCAATAAAACAAAGATATGTATTTGTCTAAGATTCAAAGACGTTTGATAACGCTCTCTCGAGTCAAAACCAAATATTTATCCTAATAAACTAATCAATCTCTTGTATTAATTTATAAGGACTAACTTTAAACACCAATCTTAATCTGACAATGTTAGGTTAGTAAATATATCTCTATAATACTAACAAACCATCCGTTTAATACCTAAACTTCAAGTCTAACATGATTTTACCCAAGTTCTACACTTCAATTATTCTTCTCAAGATTAATTTAAATGAACAAGATAACTAAATGGTGATTAGGTATTTAGAGGCATAAAGAGAAAGATAAAATCAATACAAAAACTTCATTCAATGCAAAAAGAGAGTAAATGAATAATTCAATCGATGAATAGGTTCAATAAAATCCTAAAATGAAAAAATTAGCTACTCATGTTCATCAACAAACCAAAGCCATAAATAATAATTCGGTTCATATTAGAAACTAAGAAAAAGAGAGAAGAAAAATAATGAAAAACCAAGTTTAAAGCTCCAAATCTCTTTGAATCTTCAAGCCTAAGCTCCTAAATCTTTGCTCTGCGTCTTCTTTTCTTCCAATTCTATTTATTTGCAATGTCGCTTCTCGTCTCTTGCTGCTCTCTGGATTCTTTTCTCGCTCCCCTCGGTTCTGTCTCGTATCTGGATTTGTGTTTCTTTATGTCTCCCGTGTGCCTTTTTATAGATATAACTTAGAGCCCGTGTGGTTCAACTCCATTGCATGTCTGCAATGATAATCATGATTGCATTACCAAGATAAGAGTGTTTGGTTGCTCTTTAGCATGGTAATAGGGTTTACCATGGTAATGATAATTACCAAAAAATTGGTAATCCTCATTTATACCTCCCCGCATATGAATCCTTATTACCATCCCATTGCATGGTCTAAAAAAGTCCAATTTACCCTTTAGTTTCCCTTGTCTTTGTTTTACTTATTTTATTTCACTTGTCGCATCACGTCACAACTACCACCGCCACAACCTCTTCCTCTTCTACCGCCGTCACCTCCACCCTCTGCCGCCACCACTACCTCCTCCACCGCCGTCACCTCCACCCGCCACCGCCACCCCCGGCCCCGCCACTGGCCCCCCGCCACCTCCTCCTCCTCTACTGCCACCCCCACCCCAGCTGCCCGCCACCACCACCACCTCTTCCACACCCCACAACCCACCGCCACCGCTACCTCCTCCTCCTCTGCCGCCACCCCCTGCCCGGCCACCCCTACCCACCGCCACCGCCACCACCTCTCCTCTACCCCCGCCACCACCTCCCCCTCCCCCGCCAGCCCCATCATTGCTGCTGCCACTACCTCCTCCCCCTCCTCCATCCTCGTCGTCACCAGCTTGTAACTATTTTTTCTACAAAAATTATATTAAGGGGTAAAATAGACTTTGTGTAATATATTAATTTTAAATAATTGTTAAAATATTAACTCATTGCACGTTGCTTAAAAATCAAATCAAACACTACCCCTATAATTAATATTGCATTGCATTACCATTGCATCGCATTGCACTGCACCGCAAGGTGTAATGGAATCAAACCAAACGGACCCCTTAGGTGTTTTCTTTGTTTTTGCTGCGGGCCCCGCATTTCCAATCTCTTCAAGATATGATATATCCTCGCGTTCAGCTGCACTGTGTGTAGCCTTTGAGATATTATCATATATCTCCACACACGTGATCCTGAGGAATAATGGGAGGAAAAGTCAAAATATTAAAATAATAGTGATGATAATAATAATAATAATAATCAAATATGAAATATCTTTATCTTATTGTAGTCTATATTATTTTCATATCAGTATTTTATTAAGAATTTGATATTTATGATGGAATCTCTTCAAATCGGTATCTTATCAAAATCTGACTAAAATCCCTTTCATTTATTGTAGATTACTTCCAAATATATTAAAATATGTCTCAAAATTATCTAAAAATAGGGAGTCATACCCTTCCAGCTTGTAAACGGCTAATCGTGCCTTCACCTCAATTGGGTAGCCTAGTACTTCAAAGATTTTCTCTAGGCAGTTCAACTAATCTTTTGCTTCTTGGGGATCAAAACCTTTCCTTGAACACTGGAGGTAGATGTTTGCAAAATTTGGAGACCCAATACTATAAATCTCTCTCATCTCCGGTTGGTACCCCATGTGA
This sequence comes from Inga laurina, assembly GCA_963855925.1. Lineage (NCBI taxonomy): Eukaryota > Viridiplantae > Streptophyta > Magnoliopsida > Fabales > Fabaceae > Inga > Inga laurina. The sequence goes on from OY979710.1 coordinate 13,443,329, forward strand.
CTCCTAGTTTGGTGTTGTATGAGGAGGGGACTCCTGAGATTGAATTGACCTTTCTACTGTTTCTTCATAATGTGTCCCCTCTTGGGTCTCTTCTTGAGTAGACCAGACCTGGTCTTCATTATGTTGTTCCTTTTCCTCTCTGAGCTCTTCCCTCAGCTTATTGATCATATCTCGCTGCTCCATTAATATGCCCATCATTAGTTGCATGGGATTAGGTGGGTTGTCATGTATCTCTTCCACCACTAGTTCTGCTCGTTTGATTTTTAGGTGAAACATTGTGTCTTTTCACTCTATAAATGGTTCACCTTATCAATATCACAGTAAATGTATACACATATTCCTTAAAACTCATATACCAACTATAACAGGAACATTCATGTATATACAACAAACAATCATAGGCTAACTATCATCACTAAAGTAATAACTATTACAACTATTCTAGCAAAACCTACTCTTGCCAAGAACTACAACTCTGATACAAAAAATGTAACCCCTACCTTAATAGCCGTGATTATAGTTCAGAAACATGTCATTATGATAAATTAGAGATCAATAGACAATTCAAAACTTATTGAAAGTCTCAATTTCAAGACAGGGTTTGGTCCTGTCATAAAGTGGGTTTTCAAAAATGTTTTTTCAAACCTATTCAATACGGTCCCACATTCACATTTCGAGTATATTTGGCCTATGTAGTTCAGTTTCATTCATACATATCAGAGTGTAAACAAAAATTCCCGACAACACTCGAGTTCCATCCATTCACTAAAGGGTTGATAGGGTATATTTGCCCATTTCAATTTTCTATACTGGGGATTACATCACACTATCTAAATTTACAACATTAATAACATGTACAATAATTCCAAAAAAATGATAACCAACTACCAAAACTAAAAATCCTAGCTAGGAGCTCTAGCCACCCTTCGTCACTTGTTTCTCCTTTGACCCGCTTGCCCTGGCTGCAGGTTAGTCAATGGAAAGAGTAAGATTCAAAAGAATCCTAGTAGAATTAATTCACTCATATAACATATAATCATAAAGCCTGTAAGCAAATCATAAAGAAGCAACAATCACAGTGATACATGACTTTCATCACAAACGACAGCTCTTATGGATGTATCCACATGATGCATGACTTGCATCACAAAACAACAACGCTCACGGTTATATCCACATGATGCGTTACTTGCATCACACAATGACAGCACTCACGGTTGTATACATAAAGTTTTCACAGCAACATGCACCACAACATTTGCAATCAACACAATTCAATGATAAGACATACATACAATGTATTATACATAATATAAGAGAAAGAGTCACTACCTTGTTCTTTCCGCTCGTGCTCTGGCACCAGTTTATCAAGTGTAGAGCAAACATCGAATCCTATAGACCTTAATCAAGGATGATGAGTTATTCCCTATTCCAATTCTTAATTCTAAAATACTTAGGGTTAGTCATCATTTGAGACCTTTAGGTGGCTACTAGCAGCCCAAACAGATGCCTAAAGGGTTGGTAAAAACTTGACCAAAGACCATCTTTCTAAAGTTTAAAAAGCATTTTTTGAGGGGTTGGCCTCAGCTAAGCCACTCTCTTACCGCGGTTAAGAGATGGTCAGAAACTCATTGGCTGCGGCTAAGAGTCATTGGCCGTGGCCAAGAATAGGATAGACACTTTTGAGCTACGACCAAGAACTGGTCAGATGCTTTTGGGCCGCCGCCAAGACCCTTTTGGCCGTTACCAAGAACTGGTCAAATGATTTTGGGCTATGGCTAAAACTCCTTGCTGCGGCCAACAGCTGGCCTATTTCCTGGCTATTTTCAAACAAACATAACTTTTTTCACACTTATCAAAATAAAACAAACTTTATATCATTGGAAAACTTGCAATATCTACTACAAAACTAGAAAATTTCATAGCATTTTGACACCATTTGCTAATTCAAAATACTATGCAAAGTTGGTCCTTTGCACAGAATTTTAACTTGACGAAATTTCTAGTTTTTCAACAAATGTTTCCAAAGGTCTAACATTCACATCCAACACTACTCCCACATAATTTTCCACAAGGAATCCAATGGAAACATCAAAACACCCAAATTCACATTACTTTCACATGTTCTATTTTGACCACAATGCATCACAAAATCTCAGATTTTGGACAATTTCACATTCAAAACTCTAAGCAATGCCATTGTGCATAACACAACATAAGACACCATTTCAACAATCAAAACACCATGAATCCTCTAAAACCGTAATTACATGAAAAATAGGGTAAAAATCCAGAATTCAAGAGTCTCAACCAATGGTCACAACATATATAACAAAAGGTAGCTTTTACTCACCTCTTTCACTTTCCCAAGCTTGTTCTTTGATTCTTCAACCTCCAACTTTCTTGAACTCACAAAACACCTCCTCTTGAAAATCTAAAACATAGAAATAAAGCTCTCATCAAGGTGGACATGATTAAAGAAGAGGTCTTTGTCACCAAGGTCATCTTTAAGGTTAAAATGGCTAACCTGCACTTGATTTCACTTTCCCTTTCCTCCAACCACCATGGATGACCTTGAGAGCTTGAGAGAGAGAGAGAATGCTAAAATGATCTAATCCTTAGCCCTCCCAACACTTGGCAGCCGAAAATGAGAGGAGAGAGGGAGAGAAAATGAATTAAAAATGCCATTTGACTTTTCAACTCATCTAACTTGGTCCATGTCATGCCACTTGTCCAAATCCTATAGCTCATCTTAAGACATGTAACCATATAATTACACTGACTAATTCCATTAGTCATTTAGTCACACTTCTCATTTCTTTAGCTAGTAGTTAATTTCTTCATCAATTGCTAACTAATTGGCTGGTAAATTTTATTCTTCCTGTTTTACCCCTGAATATAGCAAATTCACTTGAATAGCCACTTGACACATGATTCAATTTCTTTTTCTCCTTCCATGCGCCATTCCCTCACATTTAAGTTTACTAAAAAATTTGCCACATAATTAAACTTAAATACAGGGTTTGGGCATTTTCTACTATGAATTTGGGCCACAAATCACACTTTATTCCCTAAAAGTGTTTTCTCCCATTAATTACATTCTCATTTGAAGTCATTAGCCTTTAGACAAAATTTGGGGCATTACAATACACCTCTCGTCCTACATGGCATCGTAAGAAATTTAATAATTTTAGAGTAATTATATTTTTTTATGATTTTTAAATTGTCATTTTATCATTTAAAAAACCCTAATTTCCCGTATGTGTCCCCTTGCCGATCGCAAATAGGCATGAATGAAATGGAAGCAGCTTCTCTCCTTTTCCCTTATCATCAGCTGCCCTCCTTTTCTACCAAACCGCGCCGTTTTGGCACAAAAAAACTCAAGCTCCTCACTTCTTTTTTTTAAAGACAATATTCACCATCCTGAAATATTTTTTTGGTACCAGTCAGTATTCTATAATATTTTTTCAGTATTATCCAATATCTTAAACTATTTTTTAATGCATCCAACATCCTAAAACATTGCACCAACAATATGTTAGAGTACTTATTAGCACTAAAAAATAGTTCAAGATATTGGATAATACTAAAAAATTATTTTAGGATCTTGAAAAAATATTGTAAACATCCTAAAGTATTTTTTAAGTACCAATCAGTACTCTGCAATATTTTTTCAGTATTATCCCATATCCTGAACTAATTTTTACTGCATCAAACATACTAAAATATTGCACCAAAAAAATTTCAAAGTACTGACTAACACTAAAAAAATGCTTTAGGATACTAAATAATACTAAAAAATTATTTTAGGATCTTGGAAAAATATTTTAGGGAACTAATTGATACTAAAAAAATACTTCATAATGGTGAATGCTGTCTTTCAAAGAAAAAGTGAGGAACTTAAGTTTTTTTTTTTCACCAAAACGACGCAGTTTGGTAGAAAAGAAGGGTAGCGGATGATAAGGCAAAAGGAGAGAAGCCGGTTCTTGAACGAAATATCACACATCTCAACCGCTCCACAAGGGACTACAGGCTACGTGGACCCTCAATATCATCCAAAGTTACAAACTAACATCTTTCCGATAAAAGCGATTTTTACAATTTTGGATCGGTTTTAATAGAGATCATAACAGCCTCAAAGTGCTTGATTTTGGTCGATATCATAACGAGGTTAATTTGGTTGCACACGCAGTTGATAGAATCAGGAGGGGATGTGTGGACGAGATCATAGATCCCTTCTTAGAGCCACACATATGCTTGGACACTATTCCATTCACCAAGTGTCTGAGCTTCCTTTCATATGCTTAGCTTTTCATAGAGACATGTGGTCTACTACGATGGAAGTGGCAAAGGAGCTTGACCATAGCAACAATGGAGAAAATCATAACATCATCAAGGAAATCAGGGAAATTGTTCCGTCACTTTTGACTATCTGTGGAACGGGAGAGGTTTTTTTTCCCCCTCCCTTAAGAATTGAAAGTTGAAAGGAAGCGTGCAGATGCAGGTTGAAAGGGAGGCATGAGGGAAATGAGGGTTTTCACTTTTAAAAAATGATAAAATGACAATTTAACCCTCATAAAATTATTAAATTGCATAAGATGCCATATAGGATGCAAGGAATCTAATATTGATCTAATGTGTCAACTTCTGTTAAAAAGTTAACAGTGAACTAATAGTAAGGTTAAATTTAAACTTTGAAATATCATGAGGTTATATGCAACTGGCTTGAAGTTCGGGAGAGTTTTGTATAATTTAGCTTTTTTTAAAACAAAATACCCTAGTTTATCCGATTATTCAAATATTGTCTTCCTATAAACTATTTTTTTGAATAGTGTGTGACTCTGATTTTTCCCAAGGATGATTTTAAATGAAAGAAAAAATGGAGGGATTAAATTAATTAAGTGAATTTTTTCCTAAGCAATCACCTGAAAATAGGTAATTTTTCTAAAAGATTATATTTTTGTCAACCAAAAGAAATTTCAACATAAAAAGAGTGAGACTAACAAGGATATATTTAAAATACTGAAATTTTAAATAAAATATAACAAGTAAATTTTATGTTATTCAGCCTCGTATAATTGAATGTACTCAACAAAGAATTATTCACAACAATATTTTTATCAAAAGATTGGTCAACAGGAAAATCTTACCGAAACCAATATATCGTTTAAACTTCAAGATTTTCTTGATTGAGAGCCACGTAACACCATCTTCCCTTCTTCACACAATCTGCATCCAAGAACCTGGAGATAAATAACCAAAGCTTGTGCACATCTTTTATTATTATTATTTTGTCAGGCATAGCCGCATAAGTATCCTTCTATTAGAAGCAACAACATGAACCCCCCTCGTGTTGCGGGGGATGCATTCAATACTAAAGAAGCGGGTAATCATTACACAAGGATTGAAAAATCAAAAACAAAAAATCAGATACTTCATTTGATCAAAAAAGAAATTGCACATGGATTGAAATAGCCATACTAAAGAAGGGGTTAACGTTTGCACATGGATTAAATAATGCAATTCCCAACTGAAATAGCCCAAACCAATGGTCACAAAGGTGTCTTGCAAGAAACCACCAATTTTTAAAGCACCTAATAACCTAAGAGCCCGTTTGGTTCGACCGCATTGCATGCCTGCAATGGCAATCATGATTGCATTACCTAGAGAATAGTGTTTGGTTGCTTTTTAGCATGGTAATAGGGTTTACCATGGTAATGATGATTACCAAAAAACTGGTAATCCTCATTCATACCTCCCCCCCTATGAATCCTCATTACCATCCTATTGCATGGTCTAAAAAGTCTAATTTACCCTTTAGTTTTCCTTATCTTTATTTCACTTATCTTATTTCACTTGTCGTATCACGTCACAACTGCCACCGCCACAACCTCTTCCTCTTCTACCGCTGTCACCTCCACCTTCTGCCACCACCACTACCTCTTCCACCGCCGTCACCTCCACCTGCCGCCACCCCCCAGCCCAGCCACCGACCCACAGCCCACCGCCACCGTGGCCACCTCCCCCTTCGCCGCCGCCCTCACCCCCGCCGCCCGTCGCCGCAGCCACCACCACCTCCTCCATGGCCACCGGCCCACCGCCTACCACCACCTCTTCCACCTCCTCCTCCGTTGCCACCCTCACCCCCGCTGCCGCCACCACCACCACCACCTCCTCCACCCCCGTCGCCTACCGCCACCTCCACCTCCTCCTCCGCCGCCACCGGCCCACCGCCCACCCCCACCACTGCCACCACCTCCTCCTCCCCCGCCACCCCCATCATTGCCACCACCACTACCTCCTCCTCCTCCATCCCCTCCATCATCAGCTTGTAACTATTTTTTCTACAAAGATTATATTAAGGGGTAAAATGGACTTTGTGTAATATATTAATTTTAAATAATTGTTAAAATATTAACTCATTACATGTTGCTTAAAAATCAAACCAAACACTACCCTTGTAATTAATATTACATTGCATTACCATTGCATCGCATTGCACTGCACCGCAGGGTGTAATGGAATCGAACCAAACGGGCCCTAAATGAATTGACTAGTGATTTCATGCAGTCAATCAGACAAACCTAAATATACAGCTTTATTGAGACCTGTGTTGTTAAGAACCCAATAACATGATTAGGGGTGAGCAACGGGGGGCAGGTCTGACCCGGGGGTCGACCTGTCACCCGCCCGTTTAATTTATATGGGTATGATGGGTTGCCCCGTACCTGTGTGGGAACCCGTCTGACTCGTACCTAAATGGGTACGGGTTAAACGAGTTCTGTTAAACGGGTCCAGGGAACCCATTTAAACACCCCCAGTTTTTTTTTTGGACCTCCAAAATAGGGAGCCCATTTTCACCACCCATGTTTTTTTTTCTTCGCCCTCTAGAATGACAAAATCAAATCCAACGTGAAATGTCCATTTTTTTGGACCTCCCAAATGGAATTATCATCCTTTAATCCTTTATTCCTATCGAAGATCAAAGAGCGACAGAAGCACAAATCCTACCGAAGAAGCAGAGGAATTTAGAGAGTAAGAGAAATGGCCGAGTCACGACTGTCCACAGTCGGGACTCCTCGGTCGGCGGCAGAGAGGGTGAGAAATGGGATCAGGAGTTAGGACGACACTCCTCGAACGACAACAGGCCTTGACAAGTGACTGTGTGAGTGAATGACTGAGTAGAGAAGTGATAGCATGGTGTGTGAGAGTGAAACAACGAGAGTGACTGGGTGAGGGCGTGAGGCTGTGAGATGAGAAGTGAGAATTGAGAAAGGGAGAAAGGGAAAAAAAAAATCTAACATATACAGGGTAATTAACGAGTAACGGGTAGCCCGTGCATTGACCCGTAATCTGCCCGATTTTTAATAAATGGGTACAGGTTACCCTTACCCGTTTTGGGGCAAATTCTGGGTGGGCTCAAACGGGAAAAAATAGATGGGTCACGGGCGGGCGGGCGGGTTGCGGGTACTTTGCTCACCCCTAAACATGATCATCACACCTTTCACATCACATCTATAAAATGATTCAAACAGGTGGGGTAACTAATTGGATTAAATAAATGATATTCAACTGGGTCAACTTTGCAATGAGCACAACTTTATAAAGTATTATGTGGGAATTGCATTAGTGATGACTCTGTACACTTCCTTAGTTATTTTAAATTTGATCATGTGAACTTTTTCATTAATATATACTTGTGTATACTTATTTGAACAATGTTACGCACCGAACACAAGTAGGCAATTATTAATGATTTATGACTAATTTTTTTCCGCACCTATTTTACCAATGCAGAATTATTGATGTGAATGCTGCAGAGGAGGCGAATTACTATTTTTTTTAAGGCCCCATATGAGAATCTAGAAACCAAAGCTCGTGTGAATGCGGTAGTTGATATGTAAATTAAGTTATTAAGCTATTAAGTTATTTTTAAAATAAGTCTGATGCTTGGGCCTCGTTTTTAAAATACGTCTACTGCATTATTAGAGATGAAACAACCTGGTGCATACAGTTTCGTTTAGGCCTAATTTAATTTCCATCGCATAGGCATAATTTTCTGCCAATGATTAAACTTCCACAAGTATTGAGGGACTTCTCATACATGTATGGTTCAAAACACGCATTATTCCATTAGAAGTCAACTAAATGAAAAAAAAAAAAAAATGAAAACATCCATTCACGTCCCTTGTTCATTGTCAAATCTTATGCATCCCCAAATCTGCAACAACCACCAAACTTTCCATCAAAAAACTCATCCACAAAATGAACTGGCCGCCACCACCAAAACTTTCCATCTGAGAATATGGGTACGCAACATATTAATCAAGGAACTAGCCATGGTCATTTTTGACTGCTATGTTCTGATTCATTGTTTCTTCAATGACAGAAACATTAACAGGACCAATGAACTTTTACATCCCAAATTAAACCTAGACCAATTGGATTTAGGATTGCAATATGAAAAAATATATATGAATGGACCAGTGATTATATATGCGAGAGATACATTTAAAAACTAACGGTTATACATTTGCAACCATGGAAAAACACTACACATCATGACATCCGTGCAAGAAAAAAAGATTGCCACAAGATCCTTAGGATTTTGCTGGCCAATAGTATGAGAAAAGAATCCTTCCATGCTTCTTTGCAATAAATAAACAAAACCTCCAGTGGACATGGCATAAAGTTACCTCTTTAATCTAAGTAAGTTGCTCCTTACAATGCTTTAGTTTTAGAGAAAAACTGAAGCTAACTAATTTAAAAGATTGCTCAGCGTTTATCAGTAATTTTTTGTTATCCGATTTTATCAATATAGATAAGCGGATGTGTACGTCCGTTGAGGAGGTGAATTACTTTCTTTTATAAGACCCCAAGGCATAATCTGAAACCTGAAGTGATATGCCTATATGAGAATCCTGGATCTCAAGCTGATGTGATTCCAGCATTAATGGAGGTAAAACCTTTTGTTATAAAATTGTTTGTTTGAATGAGATGTTTCCTTTATAATCTATTTTATCCAAAATTGAATAAAAACCAAAAGAGCATACGTACGGAATCTACAGAATGTCTAATTAGATATTAAGATCATCTTTTTGCAAAACAATTGATAATACAGGGGGGAGTGCCCCCAAAGTGGATCAAGTTGCTTTCAGATATCTGATGGTATGATCTAGGAAAAGGTTAGGCCCCTTGACAAAGATATTAAAAAAAGAATTCTTTCATAGTATCAGATAATATTAATGATTATAGACATCTTAAAAATAAAATAAAAATATCCTCAGCAGGTTAGCCACCAACTCTCATGAAGATCTTCAGCAAAAGCTTGAAGTCCCGAAGACTTGACCAAATCCTTCGTCCTGAAATTGTATTCCCTATACATTTCTGCTACCATTTCTCCGCTATTCCTCTTAGCTATTACACTTGCTATATCTCCCGGAGTATGTATATTTAACATCTTATTCCATGAATCAACATTACCATATTTTTCCATCACCCATATATTAAATCCGCTGGGCTTCTTTTGAAGCAATGCAAGTGCATTGACTCCTCTTTTCAAAAGAAAGAGATTTGATTGTGACAGAAGAGCCAAACACGGCGGTAATAAGAATTCTCTAAATGTCTCTGTAGACAAATCAAACGATAATATGACATTAATATGCTCACGATCGCCACGATCAAATACTTTTCCACTAACAAGCCAATGTAGAGCTCCATTCACAAATAACATTTGATATCTTGTGTTTCCACATGCTGGAGAAAACGCATTGAAAGACCTCTTCCTCTTATGCCCTCTCCATTTACCAGTATTAAGGGAATAGAGCTCAACCCATGGTATTGATTTAATCCGATATCTAAGAGATACTTTGACAACTATGAAGTCATTGTTCTTAGAATCAAAATAAAACCCTGACATAGTGCACCGCCAATAATTATATTTAGGACCAGCGGTGGATTTGGGAAGCACTAAATATTTCTTAATGGGGCTCTTCATAAGTATAAAAGTGTCAAAATTACGACATGGATTACTGAGACATACTAGTCCATTACAAGTGCCAATCACTTGGGGATCATTACAATAAGCTTGATCTTTGGGTGCAAGTTTTGAAATTGGGAGGTAATCATCATCAAGTAATTGATTATCTGAATATATTGAGAAAACTTTGTCATACCTCCTTGGAGCCCTTGCAGATTCATCCCCATTGGAACCGTAGCGCAGTTCAAGGAGACGAAAAACGTTGGCATTGTTGGCGAATTTTTGTAAGAAGGATTGGCTGTTGATGAGGGACTTCCAATCTTTGCAGACAGATATACATATGAGTAGCGTTTTGATAGGTAATCTGAGGAGAATTTCCTCCTATATTTCAGGAGGAAGATAGCTAAAGATTGCTCTTTCTTTCTTTCTTTTGATAGGCACAGATAGGCTCTTACCAGACACAATTTTTTTTTTTTTAGGCGTTGTCGGGCGATGAATGTTGGAACTTCTCCTCTTCCGCTGGCCGATCTTGGTTTGCCGTATTGTGAGGGAAAAACCCCTCTTCCAAAGCACCCGATGTAGGAAGGAGAAGTGTATATATATAGGCAGGCAAGCCCTTAGGTTAAATTAATTTGAATGGATAATCATAATTGTTGTGATATTGAAAAATCTATCCTAGTAAAAAAAAATAGTTCAGATTTTTAATTTTTGAAAATTAAAATTCTATAGTGATCAATGGTCCAATTGCTAATAATTAATAGATTTAAGGAAAAATTAGACAAAAAGATATGGAGAAAATATTATTTATTAGGGAGAACTTAAAAATTATAATTATTAAGAAGAAACCAATATCAAAATATAGATTTAAGAATATTAAATTACCCTTAACTTCAGTCCAAAAAAAAAAATACCCCCAACTAAATCCCTACATTTATTCTAATCACATTTCACATATGATCCATAATTTGGAATCAAGTACTATAATACACAACATCACATTTCAAATCTCAAGGGTATCGAATTAAAAGTAAAAATTTGTCACTTTCCCAAAAATCAACAAATAAGCAAAAGACAAAAAGAGCTCCACAGATTGGTTTCATATGATTCTTTTGTAGACATAAGGTCGAATAAAAATAATGTAAAAATTAACTTAATCAATGATTCTCAAAAAAAAAAATTTTGTATCCTTAATTTTTTTTTCTCCATACTATTTCCTATTTTCATACTTTTTTTGCTTGATCCTGATGTCTGGATGAAATTAAAGTAAAAAATAAAAAATATTAAAATTAAGAGAATAGAAATTTTAAAATAAAAATAAATCTGAATAATATTATTTATTTTTAAAAATTAAAATTAATCATAATCTGAAGAAAATTATTTATAAAATCTTTAATTTTATATATTGGATTAAGGTGTATTGAGCACCCTAAAGTATTTTGTGGTGCAATTTTATCCTTAATAAAATAAAAATAGACCAATTTCACCCATGTTAACACCTCTACAAACGCCGTTTGCTATCCTTGACACACAATTTAAAAAAAAAAAAAAAAAAAAAATTCTCCGTGAAGTGCAAACCCTAGAGAACACCCAAATTTCTCGCAGTCAGTTCGCCCACTGTGAAGACTCGGGAAACCCTATCTTCCCGAGGTTTGCCAAGGTCATTATCAATTGGCATACTTTGAACGTTAGAGGATATCAGAAGATTATGCCTGCAAATCTAACTCTCTTTCTTTGTTTGTTCCTACGATTTCTATTAATTAAGCATTGCAGCCAATGTTTACCAACTTGTTTTGACTGTTGATGGTCTGGTATGTTTGGGAAGGAGCTTCATCTTAGGATACAAGGGTCACTGTCATGAGTCTGAGGGGAAAATTGCATCACACGAAGGTCCATTGTTGCTTCACGGAGACGAGGAAGCTCGTTTTTTTAATACGTGTTCAAGGATAGCAAACCGCGTTTGTAGAGGTATTAACATGGGTGAAATTGCTCTATTTTAATTTTATTAACAATAAAATTGTATCACAAAATATTTTAGGGTGTTTAATGTACTTTAATCCTTTTATGTATTCTAATTGATGAAAATATTTTTTAAAACTAAATATTTATAATATATATTTATATATAATAAAAGAATTTATAAAACAAAAGGTATAGAGGTCTTTAAAAAACAAAATAGGGGATCTTTTGAACCTTTTTATGGGATATATACTCCTATAGTTCTATTTATAACACACTTTTCACATTTTCATTATATTTTACCAAAAATAAGAGAAACATTAAACCTTAATAACTTTATGTTAAAATTTAATAAATTTTACAATTTTATTCCTGTTTAATATATACAATTTTCAAGAAAATAATAGTCTATCAAATAATAAATAATTTATAAATTTGTACATTTTTTGAAAAATTTAATAGTGTCACTTACACTCCCTCTACCTTATCAATAGGACAAGGGGTATAATTATATCAAAGAAATTAGTCCTTGGCTAGTGGTTGAGACATTTTTAACTAGAAAAACATGCATAGTTTTGGCCAAAAAAAAAATTTTAAATCAATAAATCATAAAATCATAAGAGAAAATTAAGGAGAATGACCAAAAAAATAATATTTATTGTAAAATACTTTAAAATATAATTATTTACAAGGACCAAATTATAAAATATTAATTTAAAAATACTAAATTACACTTATCAAACTTTCTTTCAATCTTTCTCACATTTTATTTTTAAACTAATTTGAATTTTATTTTTCACCAAATTAAAATTGCCAAATTATCCATGATAGGATTTTTTCTTAACTTTATATTTTTAACTTCTTTTTTTAAACTAATTTTTTTACATCCCATGGTGTATGTTGATACTAGTTGAGCTGTTTTTGCCATGTGATCTTTGTTTGCATAATTATATATATATATATATATAATATTTTAATTTAGAAATATTTTTAAATAGGTATTAAATTACTAATACATATTTATTGATAAAAGTAAACTATAATCAATTATCATTTTCCATTTCTAGTCCACATGACAACATCATTTTAGAACTTGATTGAAATGGCGATTGAAGCTTTTAAATGTAGTTTTTCAATTATAATTTATAGTGTATGAGGTGAGAAAATTTTTATTTTAGTGCAGCTTAAAATAAGTGGATTTAGCTTCTCTCTCATCTTCGCATCTTTTACCCTCTTTTTCCCTCCACCACCATTAGATTAAAATTTTCATAATTCAGATTTAACATCTCATAAAAATATATTACAATTTTCTTAAAAATATGTACATAAATAAGTTTAAATTGTTAAAATTTGATTGGAACAATACCCATATGTAGTTTTAAAATGGAAATAAAATCTACTCTATCATATAATAATAATATACAGCTCTTCATATCAAATTTTAGTCATTTAAATTTATTTATTTATTTTTAAGAAAAATTTATAATATATTTTTATAAGATGTTAAATGTGAACTATTGAAATTTTAATCTATCGGTTGTGAAGGGAAAAGAAGGGGTAAAGGATAAGAAGGGTATATGAGAGAAGCCAAACCTATGATAAGCTGGTAGTTTAAACAAGCACTTAGTGTGTGTTTAAATTAGCTTTTGAGAATAGCTTTTACGATTTAAGAGGTAAGTGTGTGAGAAGAGTTTTGTCTCGAGTTGCGGAAACCTAGATTTGGCAAATTGCCAAACACTCACTTAAATAACATTGATATTAATATGACCTTGCATAAGTTTTTTAAAACAAAAAACAAAATACCCTCATTTTATCTAATTATTCAAATATTGTCTTTAAAGGTGTTTAAAGTTTTCCGTCTCAATTATGAGCAATTTTCCTGTCCCAAAAATTTTCAGGATAGGAAAAAATGGGATCAAGAAAAAATTTTTTGGGGTTGGGAATGAGACTTCCCAATCCCAAAAAAAAAAAAAAATATATATATATATATATTAAAGAATGAGGTTTTCTGATCATGTCCTGTCCCAAGAACACTCCTAATTGTCTTCCAATAAAACTATTTTCCAAATAATAGGGAAAATCCCTATAAAATACGTTGGAAATAGGGAAATGCCAATTCAGTACATTCAAATTCAAAAATCCATATCAGTCCACTGTCAGTACGGATGAACAGTGCCGGCGCCCGCAAAAGACGATTTTGCCCTTCAGCTCTCATTCTCGCCGCTTCAGGATTAACAACACCTGGTTCTTAATTAACAACTTCGAGTTCTTGATTAACAACTCCATTTTCATCTTTTTTCTTTCACAATAACAACACTGGTCTTGTTACGAAGTTGTGAAACAAGAAATGAGAGTTGTTAATGTAGAATATGGTGTTGTTAATAACAAAATCGTTGTTGTTATTGTGAAAATAAAAAGATGAAACTGGAGTTGTTAATCAAGAATATGGAGTTGTTAATCAAGAAAGAGGAGTTGTTAATGAAGAGCGCTTGTTGTTAATAAAAAAAGAGGTGTTGTTATTGGCCTTGAAACTTAAATTCAGAAGTTGTGAAACAAGAAATGAGAGTTGTTAATCAAGAATCCGGAGTTGTTAATTAAGAACCAGGTGTTGTTATTTCCGAAGTGGCAAGAATGAGGGCTGAAGGGCAAAATCGTCTTTTGAGGGCGTCGGCACTGTTCATCCGTACTGACAGTGGACTGATCTGGATTTTTGAATTTGAATTTACTGAATTGGGATTTCCCTATTTCTAATGCATTTTATAGGGATTTTCCCCAAATAATATGTGTGATTTTTTCCAAGGATGATTTTCAATGAAATAAAAACACAAAGGGATTAAATTAATAAAGGGAATTTTAACAGAATAAAAAAGAGACTGTATTACAAGGATACATTTTTTTTGGTCAAATACAAGGATATATTTAAAAGACTGATTTTTAAGATGAAATATAATAAATAAATGGGCAAAAGAACAAATTTAGTAATAAACAATATCATTATGTGAATTTATAAGAACTATATATTTTTTATTCCTTGACAAAAAAAAGAAGTATTCACATAATAGCAATAATCAATTTTTTTATAATAATTTTAACAATAACGTTACCCATCCTTTATTTTTGTACCAATAAAAAATATCATCATGCGCATCCATAAGTGACAATTGGGTAACGTTATTACTAAAATTACTACAATAACAATTGATTATTACTACTTTATGAATAAAAAATAGATAGTTCTTATAGATGTATATAACAATATTGTTTATTACTAAATTTTCACATTCTCCCTAAAATAAATTTTCTGTTATTCAGCCTCATATAATTGAATGTACTCAAAAAAGAATTATTCACATCTCATATTTTTATAAAAAATAATTGGTCAAGCAGGAAAATCTGACCCTAAACAAATAAATCCTTCAAACTTCAAGAGTTTCTTGATTGAGAGCCACGTACCTCCATCTTTCTTTCTCCACAAAATCTGCATCCGAGAACCTGGAAATAAATGACCAGAGCTTGTACACATCTTCAAAGTTTGTCAAGAAATTTAGTGAAGCCGTCAAAACTGAAATGCCACAATCCTGTTTCATCATTGTCTTCTTCTTCCTAGGTTGCCCCACACCTTCCACTTCACACCACTCTCGTTCATTCATCTTCGCATTCTGCAGAATTGCATTACCCAAAGATATGTTGTTCCGATCAGCTAGTTTCTGCACAAGAAACGGATCAATCTTCTCTCCTTTCCAATCAAACACATTAAATGCAATCGCATGGCCTCTGTGAGAGTTTATCTTCGATCCACAGATCTTTATCAGTGGAAGCCCTGTTTCTGAGTTTGGATGTTGCAGACTTATAAGTGCACGAATTAACCAGTTCACTAGATACCTTCCTCTATTACTGATTCCTATTAGCCCCACTTCCTCTGCCTGATCCAATCCTCTCAATTCTATTTCTAATCTTCCACAAGTTTCAATCTTTTTGCTTGATTTTGGATCTGGTTGGGGTTCAGATTCAATTTCTTCTTCATCAGAAAGGGTTTCTGGTTTTCTCAATGCTGGGATGAGGCTCACAATTCCGATGCTGGTAGAACTTGGTGAATTGTTTAAAGCAGAGATGCTAGATTTCTTCACAAATAAGCAGCCAAACCCAGAAGGGTTATACCCAAAAACTTTGTAAAATGAACAAACAAGAAAGTCAGGTTTGAACAAAGAGAGACCTAACGTGTCCATTTCTTTAGGTGCTAATGAACAAGCATCAAGCAACACATGCCAACCATTTTCTTGAGCCATGGACATCCACATGTATGAATATGGTGATCCAGTGACTCTGGAGTGAACAGGGAAAACAAAAAGGCCTCTTTTTTTCTTCTCCCTTTTGCTCAAAATCATCTTCCTTAGTTTCTTCATGTTGATCCGAAGACCAGGCCATGAGAATTCGGCGGACATAATGTTTGTCATTCCTTGCTTGTTACAGCTCTTGATCATCTCATCTAAAGAATCACTTTTGTGATCATAAACTGTGAGGAGGCTTCCATTAGGTGTGAATTGGAAAGAATCTGCAAGAAGCTTAAAAGCACTTATGTGATTAGCAGTGAATACCAGAGAGTAATCATCTTCAGAGAAATTCATAAATGCCATAATTCTTTCTCTGATACTGCTCTCTAGTTCTGATTCCTCACCGCCATAAACTACCTGGGAATGTAAATTCACAGACTTGTAAGAAATTTCAAAGAATGGAGGTTGTACAGGAACTAATAATGGAGGAGGATGAGATGAAGAAGAAGCCATTGAAGTTGCAGGGCAGGATTGTTGCTGCTGAGCATAGGAGAAAAGGCCATATCCAGTATAATCAAAGCAGAGGTTAGAGAAATTCAAGTGATAATACTCTTGAGATCTTATCTGATCAGCCTTGAGAGCGGTGGAATATAGAGGATAAGCTTTTGTGAAGTTCAAATATGACTCTTGCAGAGAAGGAAGAGCCTCATGGTTAGTGAATTGAGCATTTGGATGAAGAGTTGAACAAGTAGCCGCCAGAAAATCATAGCCTGATGATCTGCTTTCTTTCACAGATGTATCATCAGCATGAGACTCCTCAGAAGTAGCAAGAACAGAAGATGGAAAACAGCCATTAAAGCAAGGTGTTGATGATACTTCTCCAGAACAAGGTGAGTGCATTTTCTTCCCTTTTCCCTCATAATTTTCTCACCTTCCATAGAATT
Source organism: Inga laurina (assembly GCA_963855925.1). Lineage (NCBI taxonomy): Eukaryota > Viridiplantae > Streptophyta > Magnoliopsida > Fabales > Fabaceae > Inga > Inga laurina. The sequence goes on from OY979710.1 coordinate 13,460,479, forward strand.
TCTCCTCCCTCATGCTCATCAACACAAACAATATGAACAGACAATCCCTTATATAAAATTCATCTGAGGCATAGCATAGCATCGAACACCTTGCAAGCATATTTTTTGAAGTTGTGAGTTTTGACTACTTTGGAGCCAATAATAAAGTCGGGGAAATCAATGTTACCTAAACAAAGGGGCGATAAATTCTTGACAACTTTATTATTAAAGACAGCGACACAGGTTGGATCTTCACGTTAATGGGTGAGGGTCAACGATACTGATATGATGAAAAAAATCAGCGTCGAGACAGCAATATAGCGCACAAGGGTGGACCCATGAGGCGATTTTGTACATGGGACCTTCATTATTACTAAGCTGTAAAAATTAATTTGAGTGGTTGAGGTTTGCCTTGTGAAAGGGATAAAGGCTTAAACGATGGCTTTTCATATATAGCTTTGAAGAAATGGTCATGAAGATGCGGCTTTAGAAAGCAACAAGAGCTAAAGGTCATAGGGGTGATTTTCAGACTTCGCTAGCAATTGGCCAATGCGATTTGGTCTGTGCTCTCTGTGATTGTAACGCTTTGAGTTAAGCGTTTTGTAAACGCACTTTGAAACGAACGAACGAACGTCATGATTGACCCAGAGAGTATATGTAAAATTGATTGAAACTCCCTTAATTCAGGAAATCGATTCAAAAGGGAAAAGGGACCAGAGCTAGGTAATAATTCAATTCAACCTGCTACACTTGGTTTTGTTTTCTACAGGAACTGATGAGTAAGTGCGGGTGTGGCTCCACAATATAGGACTGCAATTTTGGAAGTTTGTTTGGCAAGTGGAAGACTTGGAGGGTCAAGTCGCCTCTGAAGTGTCATAAATGCAAAGTTGTGTGACCCAAGGCTTTTAGTTTGGGAATCTGAGGACTTTCACACGATATTGCGTATCTCTTTCCCATTTTATTTTTTTGAGCTACGAGGACAAACACTAAAAATCTGAATTATAGGTGGAATCAAACTCATAACTTTCCATTTATAAGAGAGTATTCACATCATTAGACTACAATGCCTTTTGGTCTCTTTCCCTCCTTCATAGATGTAAGTAACCTACATTTGGTTTGGGGAGTGCCCACACATGTGCGTCTCTTACTTGAAAGTAATGATTTTATCTTACTGGGTGCTTGGGAAGGGTACATTTTCTGTAGAGACTAATTATCTCTTTTTTTTTACTAACAAATTGGATTACATTAATCTCACACAGATTAATACAGAACACCGTCGACCATAGGCCCAAGTCCAAACCCTATTCCATCAACCACCGTTTATCAGAAGAGTGGATGGTGGGTGATCTAAGACGACAAAATTGTCAAGGCAACTATGGGATAGCTTAGCTAAGTAATCGGCATATCGATTTTGATCCCTAGGGATATGTCTAATGCGAACATGCCAATCTCTCGACAACCAAAGCCTAGCCTCGTCTATGACCTCTCTAAAGGGGTGTGTATGCTCACAGCCCCTAGTAAGTAAATTAACAGCTTCAATACAATCAGTATAGAGAATAAGCTTCTTGAGATTCCTACTCCAGCATAATTAGAGTCCCTGGGTGATTACAATGATTTCAGCAATTACTGGAGGCACCTGGGTAAGTCTGCACATGTACCCACACACCTAACCTCCATCCTTGTCTCTGATGACTCCTGCACTTCCACTCTGACCCGAGTCAAGAACAGAGCCATCCGCTTCAAGTGTATGGACTCCCTGCTCCCTCGCTAGTTGGTCTCCAGTCCCATTCACCGCTTGATTATAAAAGTTGCAGTGAGTGCTTAAATCCATATCCCAGCTTGCTCGAAAGAAACTCGAATGGGCATTATGATAGTCGAAATTGACCTCCTCTCCAAACAGTTTCCAGCATCTGTCGATCCATATGTCCCAGCAAACATACCCAAACAGGGTTGGCCAATTGACTTTCTTCGTGAAATCTCAACCTGCAGCATGCTTCAGGTTCCATTCAATCCATTCAGCTCCCTGCAAATTGGTAAAATTTTCTTACATACCTGGTTTGACAATTGAGATCCACCTTTCACGAGCGTTAATGCAATCTCTAAGGAGGTGCATCAAGTCCTCTTCCTGCGCACATTGAAACGGGCAAGAGGCAAGGTTAGATATACCCCTCCTAGTCCGGAGTTGTGCTGTATGAGCTCTTCCATGCGCCGCCAGCCACATGAAGGCTTTAATCTTCTCGGGAATTTGCCATTTCCATAGCATTCTCCATAAGCTTGAATTTGACCTGTCAACACCTGCAGAAATAAACTTGTACGCAGAACTAACAGAAAAACAACCATATGAGAACGGCTTCCAAAAATACTTATCTTCCCCTCTGTCCTCACATGGAGGACTGGCAGAAATGATTTTGCGAACAATGTGATCCTGGAACCAGCTTCTCATTCTAACAATGTCCCAATCGCCCCAAGGATTAATGAAATTGCACACCTTTTCCTCCTGGTCCACAAATCCCTCCCATCTTGGAACTAAGTCAATCAAAGGACGGTTAATCTCTGACCAGTTGTTGAACCAAAATGAAGCAGACGCACCATTGCCTATTTTGACTCCTAAACCTCTCCGGAATTTGTCCCAAACAGAGCAAATACCCTTCCAGGTTGAGGAACTGCATTTTCTAGGCCTGGGCCCATCCCTATTATCCCATTTATATTTCCCTCTCAGAATTTGAACCCATAACTTTTCCTTATCATTCAGCATCTACCAGCAGAGTTTCATCATGAAAGCCTCGTTCTGTTTACACATGTCTCGAATCCCCAAACCACCTTCTTTTTTAATCCTTTGTAATCTGGTCCCAAGAAATGAGGTGGAGTTTTTTTTATCATCTCTCTCATCCTAAAGAAATTTCCTACTTTTTTTTTTCCAGATCATTTAGAACGCCCTTCGAAATCAACATAGTCTGCATCTGATAAGAAGGCAAGGCCGAAAGGATAGCTTTTATGAGAGTTGTTCTTCCTGCAAAGCTCAAGCAACCCCGTTTCCATCCGGAAATCTTTTTCATAGCCTTTTCCATAATGGGCACAAAAGTAATTTTCGTAACTCTTTTATGAATTAGTGGAATCCCCAGGTATTTCCCTAAATCTGTCGTTAAACCCATGCCCATCTTTCGACTGAGATCGTAAGCTCTGGAGAAATGAACCCTCTTTGAGAAACAAACTTTAGTCTTATCATTATTCATTTTTTGACCCGACATATTACAAAAAGACTGCATACAATTAAGAATAACCTCCACCTGATTCTCAGTGGCCTCTCCAAATAAAATAAGGTCATCCGTAAAGAACAAGTGAGAGATCTTAGGGCCATTCCTATTCAACTTAATCGGCTTCCATTCCTCCCTTTCAATAGCATCCCGAATAATATGATTTAAACGTTCCATGCACAGGGTGAAAATAAAGGGAGATAAGGGGTCTCCTTGACGAATTCCGCGAGTGGCACTGAAACTCTCATTGGCTTCCCCATTCCATAGGACCTGAAAAGATGGGCTTGTAATACACGCCATAATAACATCACAGATTCTCCCCTCAATACCCACTGATCTAAGAGTGTCATATATGAAAGGCCATTCCAGACGATCATAGGCTTTCTCAAGATCCACTTTAACTGCCATCCAACCAAGCCTCCTAGATTTAGTCTTCATAGAATGTATCACTTCTTGTGTAATGATAATGTTATCACTACTTTGACGCCTCGCAATGAAGCTATATTGATGAGAACCAACCACTTTTCCCATAATATCACGAAGACGACGGCTCAGGATTTTGGTAATAATCTTGTAGCTAACGTTACAAAGAGATAAAAGCCTAAAGTCCCTGATTGTCTCTGGGTTTTCAACCTTAGGAATAAGTACAATGTTAGTATTATTAATATCTTTAACACACTCAGGCTCTTGGAATACCGTCATAACCAAGTCAGTGATGTGACTCTCAAGACTAGCCCAATACTCCTGGTAAAACACAGCCTGTATTCCATCAGGGCCAGGGGCTTTAAAAGCCCCAATATCAAAAGTTGCATTCTTAATTTCCTCCTTAGATAACTCAGCATGAATCTTATCATATTGAATCGATATTAAGGTAGGAAAACAATTTTGCGTCACAACAGGCCTGTAATCGCTCACCTCACTTCTGAACAGTTCTTTATAATATTGATTAGCCATGTTTTTTTAACATAGTTTGGTCAAAAGTCCAAACACCATTTAAACTTTTCAGGCCATCAATTCTATTACGCCTTCTCCGTATCAGCGCAGTAGTGTGAAAAAATGTGCTATTTTTATCCCCCCCATTTCAGCCAATTACACCTCGACTTCTGGTACCACAGAAGCTCTTCTTGGGCAAGGACTTTATTGTATTCTTTCCACAATTCATTCTCAACCTGGGCTAAATGTTGGCTATCCCGTCTTGCCCTTGATCTTTCCACTCCCTCAATCCGATGCAAAATATTTTTCTTCTTACCATTCAAGTTCCCCACCTTTCTAATATTCTATATACGAGCCTGTTCAGTAAAATTACTCACCTTCTGATTCCAACCTCCTGTACTCCAAGCTTGTGTAACAAGATCCCCAAACCCCTCTTCAAGGAACCAGGCCGCTTGACAAGGAAAAATAGGTTGGGTTTTATACTGAGCTTGAGATTGAGCAGTTATGACCAAGATTAGACGGTGATCAGAGCCAAATTTACTTAAATGGTAAGTCTTTGTGAATGGGTAAGCAATGTTCCAATCTTGATTAATAAAAGCCCAATCTAATTTTTCTTTAAGCATACCGCACTCCCATGTAAAACGGTCACCCACAATATCAGTTTCAATGAGCTGAGTCCTAGAAATACATTCCTGAAATTGTCTCATTGAACTGATATTCGGTTCAGAACCACCTCTTTTGTCATCCGTATAAAGATAAGCATTAAAATCACCGATCACTAACCAAGGAATAGCAACAGTAAGGCTCAATTCATTTATCTCATCCCAGAGAGTCTGTCTAAGCACACGAGTAGTTTCAGCATAAATACATGAAAGAACAAACTCTCTAGCTTGATTGACTACTGTAACCTTAACATGGATAGCTTGGGTAGAAGAGGAGATGTATTCCAACTCAAGGTTTTCCGCATTCCACAAGAACCAAATCCCACCTGCATAACCCGTAGCTTCCAGACGCAGCCAAGTATTAAAACCCAATTTTCTAATAATTTTATCAGCTCTACTCCCACTAATCTGAGTTTCAGTGAGAATCAAAATACCAACTTCCTTCCCATTAATCACATCTCTGACCCTACCAGGAAAATTTTTTGCCCCGGCTCCCCTGCAATTCCAAGCTAATATATTTGTATTAATCATAAATAGATAAGTATAGAGAAAGAACCTGATTCGAGCTAATGTATCAAATCCTCCAAGTGTGAGAGCTCTATGACCTCATCTACTACTAGTCCTGCTGCACCTTCTGTCCGTGCATGCTTGTCCTTGTCCTTTTCATAGTCTGCTCCATCTTGAACTTGACTCACGACCATGACACCATCAGTAGCGTTACTTCGGTTTAGCTGTTCGGTTCCCATGCAGCTATCTCCCTGCTGAACTTGTTGTGGGCCTTTATTCAAAGTCCCTTCATTACATTGATTATGTTCTAGCGATATTGTGCTCACTAGGCTCGGATTATTTGCATCAAAGTAATCTATTAAAGCCACCCTTTCCTTGTGTTGGGCATCCTCCACTTGTTTAGCTATTTCAGCTGGCCTATTTTGCGATATGGACCCACAAACTAGCCTATGGCTTCTCCCATTTCCACCTAACTTTTTCCTAATCAGGCCCAGTGGTTTTTTCTGCCCTTGAGGACTTGGATTTTTCTTGTTTTTTGTAATACTTAGAATTGGGCTTAGTTTTGTTCTCTTTATAGGCCCACACCCTCTTGACTCAAACCCCATCGGTCCCTTCCCTTCTATTACCATATTCAATTCATTCCTCACTCCTTCTGCACGCTCCACTGAGCCAGCATCGTCCTGAACTTGAGCACTCTTCTTATCCGTCCTAGCCGTCTCAGTTGTCTTGGTCTTCCCCAGATCATGCTCACCTAACTCTGATTTCGTGCCGCTGGACTCCCCCAACCCGAATACTAAGGGTGGGCGTTCTAGTCGTTGTGAGAATTTCCCCTCACCGATTTTCGCAGCTATCAAATCTAGTTCCTTCTTCCTCCATATTGCTTCCTGCCCTTTCCTCTAAATTTTGGGTAGCTTCTCCTTTGATAAGACGTCTGGTTCTAGGTTTTTTAAAGCATAGAACCTCGAGCCACTACCTCTTTCGGCTCCCTTTCCATTTTGCTGGACCGTTTGCTTTGATTTCAGTTGTGTCTTCCTGTCACTTTTAGCAAGGTATGGGTGCGATCTATTCCTAGGCTTTACCTGCATCCACTCGCCGTATGCCTCTTCCACTTGACTCCCGGCACAAAAACCAAAGGTAGCTTCTATTCTTCTTCCCTGTCATTGACGATCATCGGAGATGCCGTCGAGCTGCCCTGTTCTTCGGTGGTGTTCTTATTTACTGCTTTCAGTTTGCACTTATCAGCTATATGCCCATAAATCCCGCATGAGAAACATATTTCATTAAGACCCTCATACTCCACAGGGTACACGTGATTTCTAAGCATAAATCTTGACTATAACTTCTTGTTCAAATCTACCTCCACACTCACTCTAGCGTATTTCCCCCTTTCTACTACATGCTTGTTGACTCCGTGATGCGCCAGTGTATTCATATCCACTTTTAATGTACACCCAATCAAATTCCCAATTTCAAACATGCAATCCTCCGAGTACATGTGTAGAGGTAGTATGGGGATCCTAATCCAAACTGCAACTTTCCTCACCTTGTTGCAATATGGATTGAAATTAGGACTCCATCTTTGGACAGCCATATAGTGACCTTGAATCAACCACAGTCCATCAAACAGAAGCTTCGAGCAAAGTGATTTTTCTACAGTCCTGAAGACAAAGTAGTTGTTAGGAAGATCAACTAACTCAAAATTTTCCGATCTTGGAAGCCATTTAATTCTATCCTTCATCATATGAAGATTTGAGTTTTTTCCCAAAACAGTCAATATCAGGGCATCCCTCCATGGCCTACATAGTTCCTTCAATCTGTCGTTTGGTAGTTGCAGGGAGGGTATTGATCCCAAGGACTTTTTCTGTTCCTCTATTAATACAGGGGCCAATTCTTCTTCTTCTTTGAGCCACTCTTGCATTTGCTCATCCAAGCTTTTTTCTGCTATCTTTGCCTCCTCTCCCAGCAATTTAGTTTTATAAGATATCTGGCTTCTTGCTTGTTTCATTCCCATCTGAGTTATCTGTCCTGGAACCATCTGCTTACCTTGATCATTTCAACTTCCATTTCTTCTTCCACATTTGTCCACCCACTATTGCCAGTCATATTCTTGTCATTCATTGGTTCTTTGGATGGCATTTTTTTGATGCTCTTGCCAAGTAAATCATCCTCCTCCTTAGTAATTCCTTCATCACCATCTGATTTGGATTTAGCGTTCAACAAAGGAATTGTGTTTGCGAAAACCCTGTTTCTCCCATTCGTCATTTCCTCAACTATGTTTAGAGACTAATTATCTAATACTCCTTTCTTCCTATTTACACGTGAATGTGCAATTTTATATTTTATTTATTATTGTACAGATTTTATTTATATAAGGACAATTGTATATATTAAATAAAAGTAAAGTGTGAAATTTGATAAATTTTAAAGTAAATTTAATAAAGTTTAAAGTTTTTCTTTGTATGTATGAAACATGATGGAAATGACTTATAAATAGAATCAGAAAAGTAGTATTTCATGATTAAAATCTTTAAAGATAACTCCCCATAGGCATTAGGGAAAAGTTAATAAAGTTTAAGATTTTTCTTCATATACTGCTTCTGGTTATAAATATAAGATCTCGTTGACTTTTTTTTGGAAAGACTAAGAAAGTTAATTAAACTACTTTAAAGTATTTATATTTTTATTTGTTCTCCAAAGCTAATTTGCCTGACTTATAAACTAACATATAATCTAATGATACACAATATATGATATGGTTAAGTAACTTATTTAGATTCCTTAATCTCTCCAAAAAAAAGTTAATTGGGTCTTATATTTAGGACTAAAAGGAGTATGATTTTATGATGACTATTTGAATATCTAATTGATCATGAGTATCTATTTCATTATGATTATGGCGGGTTAAAAAATAGGTGCAACAGTGAGTTTCTCTTGACATTAGTTCAAATGTAACAATCTAGTTTTGCATCGAAATGCTATGTATTTGTATGATCTAACCATTAAGGGGATAATTATATACTAGATTGCTATTAATGAGAAATGCAAAGCTTCCCAAGTCGCTGAAGAAAGCAATTTTATGATAATCATAATTTCAACTAGGGCTGCACATGCACATGGGTAGAGTTGGGCACAATATGGCTCTAATCCGATGCCTAGCCCAAAGGATAGATGGGCCGCAAAATGGAGCTCGTTGCTGGCATTATCCTTGAAAGGCTCAAGTAATTTTGAGTTAGGTAGTAAGCTTCTCTACCCAAATAATTACGCCTTCCTCGTATCATTATATATGAAGATAACTTTAATTAAGATTTAATAAACAATATTTCAAACATCAAATACATCATTCCACAACTGTTAGGCGGGCCGGGGTGGCATATTGCACTTGATGCCCGACCCTACCTGATTTTTAGGCTATTTTTTTGGGTAGGGCTGAATATTTTTGTACCAGGCATGGGTGGGCATTTGGGACTAACAGGCTACATGAACACCCCTCATTTCAACTTAGGAAATCCTCATAATCTCCTCAGCGTAGGAGTGTATCCCAATTTTTTTGACAATAGGTTTGGGAAAAGTTCAACTTTCAATAGGCTTCACGAGAACTGAAACGCAAAAGTAGTCAAGTGTTTAAGTTCAAGTTACCATTAGCAATTTGCTCACCAACTAATGAATAGTTGGAGCTAATTATAATGTTGCTTTTCTATTGTACTTGTCAAAATATTCTAATGAGATGTATATATGTACCACTTCATTTTGTAAATCCCAAAGGGCATTCCGCTGTAATACGTATATCGTCTTCTTTGGCTAATTAATTAAAGAACGCCATGTGATTGACAAATCCATATTCAGATTTTAGTCAGCCTAAATGCCAATCAATTAAAAGGAACTCTCCTCGCCGTTTCTTTCTTTTTCTTTTTAATATTTTATTTAAAGGATTGTGATTGTTTTATGATTCAATCCAGCTATTGGATTTAAAATAATTACCTTTATTTTGTGATAATTATCTAGCGTCTGAATTACCAATTACTAAATAATTAGCATTTATATTTGAATAATGAGAAAATTAAAATGAAGAACCTAGAGCATATGATATTTATTAAGAAAGACCGTAAAGTTATAATTATTTAGAAGGACCAATGACTAAAATATAAATTTAAAAATATTAAATTACCCTTAATTAAACCTCATACATTTTCTCCCACGTTCTATTTTTAAAACTAATATGAATATTTAAATTTCATTAAATTCAATGCATTTTGTCTCAACTTTTACCAGCTACTGACGTATGCATCTATTGAAAAAAAAAATAACACAACTATCTTTCAATTTTATTTAAAAATAAAAATTATAAAATCTTAGAAAGACTTAAATTTTTTTTTTATAATTTATTATGAATGCTAAAGAAAGGTTATATGTATAAAAAAAAATTAAAAATATATGTAATTTTAAACAATTCAAAAGAGGTTTGCATAATTTATTTTCATGTCAGAATAGATTTATGTGAGTTTTAAAAATAAAAATACATGTAATTTTTTTTTTTACTGAAAACCATGTAATATTAATATACTTGAAAAATGTCTAGATAATCTATTATAATTTTTGTTCAAGAATGATTATTAGGATTGCCTCTCCAGAGAATACTTATGTGTAAATCAAAAAAATAATGTTCATAAAAAAATTAATATAATCAATGAATTTTATAATATAAACAAATAATAATAACGTTTCCTCTTTTTTTTTTTTTTGTTGGGATAAAGCTTTTTTAACGACTAAGATATTCGATAGCAAATTTAAAACCTTATAAATTTATCTATTTTACTTAGAGTTTATTTTATATAAGATTATATAAGTTAGCAAAATAAATTAATAATTTTAAATGTGCAATATCTGAGTTAATAATTAAATGATATATTGATGATTTGATTATGTCGGTTTTCGTTAAAGTTAAAAATTGCTGACTTTGACCGTTGTAATTTTTGTTAAAAATAAGATTCAAATTATTTTAAAAATAAAATGTGGAAGAGATTGAAGGAGTGATGGTAGGAAATTTAATCAAGGGCAATTTAGTATTTTTAAATTTATATTTTAGTAATTAGTCCTTCTCAATAATTACAATTTTTACTGTCCTTTCCAATAATATCATCTGCTTTAAGTCTTTAACTCTAATTTTCCCTTAAATAATTTGGTAATACTAAATGCTAAGCTTTTGATATCTTTCTTTAATCGAGGATATACTAATCCGGCCGGAAATAAGTCGGAAGAGACCAAAAGCATGTTTTGACTATTTGCTTTGGTGAGAATGTGACGTTGGCATCTCCCCCCCCCCCCCCTAATTGGATTAATTTTTACAAAATTAATTTTTGTTATAAGTAGATTTTGCAAGTTGAAGTCCGTGTAAAATCTAATTAGTGTCATGTCTTTTATATTTGAATATGATTGACAAACTTAAAATTATTTATATTATATGATTAAAATGTAAGTTAAGATATATAAAATGACTTAAAAGAACGTAAATTTTATATATTGGTATAATAAAGTATGTGTGTATATAATTTAATAACTTTAAGAGAAATATTAAAATTAAAATTATAAAAATAAAAAGAGTTAATAAATCATTGAAAATAATTTTTAAATACTAAAAAAAATTAATTAGTTGTATGTAAGGGATAAAAATGTATATGAATCACGTATAATGAGAATGTCAAATTTTTTAACTAAATAAACACTACCCTCTGATATTTAATATAAGACATATTTACATAATTTAATTATATTAAGGAAGTTAGTTAATTAATATGACATGTAATCTCTAAAAGACCTAATTATCTCCCTTAATTTCCTCATTCCCTCTCCTAATTAATTATTATTAAGAGAGTATTAATAGGGATAAATTAAGAAAAACGTAACAAATATAAAAAATATGTAATCTTATATTTAGGATAAATAGTAACTCTCTAAATATATCACGAATATGATACGATCTTGTTAAATTTGACTGCCTTAATAACTTGATAATTATTCTCTTGATCAACTCTAACCTTCATCTTATCTTTATAGCTTATATGAATGCCATATCAATTTCAAATTTCTCCTAAAAAATTATGTATTTTGATCAAAAAATTATATATGACCAATTTGTTGCACAAATTAGGTGAAATTTCGTTTAATACTTGAATTACATATGTCCTATTTTTGGACTACCAAGAGCCATATTTATGTTTAGTTCCTTCCAATCGTCATAATAAAAACAAATAACCACCAGCAGCCAACTCATAACCAAAATCTCTAGTCTAGATCTCTGGATCCTTTTCTTTAACTAATATAGAGGAGGAATCTAGATTAAAGAAATGTTTATATTTTAATTACCAAGCAAAGAAGGTGACGCTCAACAAAGCTAAAACAAGAACTATCAGTTGAGGACGACGACAATGATTGGTGATGATGACAATTTGAAGCCAAGTACTCACCAACGTAACTGGCTTGCAAGCACTAGGGGTGTTCATGAAGCCTGGGTGCCTGGTGCGCCTACTCGGGCCCGGAAAAAAATCGCCCTGCCCGACCTAAAGAAAAGCAGCCCGAAAAAAATTAGGCATAATCGAGCTAGGCATTTTTGCGGGCAGGGCCGGGCATCGGCCAAGTTATGCCGCTCTACCCATTTGACCCTGCTCGATAGGTATATAATTATATATATGAATATATATATGTTTTATTAGGTGGCCCTTTAGTGAGTGTCTGATTAAGGCCTTTGGTTTGCTTGGCAAAAGAAAAAAAAAAAGAGTAAGGCCTTTCCTGTCCAGTGGTCCATTACGCACACACACCACATTCATTAACCGTTAACCCTTTCTCTTTCTCTATACTACTTCTCACTTTCTCAAATCTCATCTTTGTCATTTTCCCTAGCCGCGAGTCCTCGACAGCGAACAAGCTCGGCAGATCGACACTTCCAGGTAGCTGTTGCTCACTTTGGGCTCTGACGCTCCTCGTCGTCTCTCAATCTCTCCAATCCACGGCACCTCATCTCAATCTCTCCAGTCCACGACACTTCCAGGTTATGATTTTTTTTCAGCTCTTTTTCCTAACAAGATCAAGATGTTGAAGCCCAAAAATAATTCCTATCTCATTCACAAACTCTCAGTTTCCTTGCTTAGATTTAAAAGAGAGTTTCTTTACTGCAATCCATCATATAGTAGTCCTTGCATCAGTAAAAGTGTATATATGTTTTCTCAGAAGCAATCTAAAGTTTGAACATGAAAATAAGGATTAATAGAACTCAAATAAGTCTAATGCTAGTTCATGATTTTTCTCATTCCTTTAGGCGCCAAGGACTTTCTGTGCATGGAGCAAATTGGAATTCATGTTATAGAAATTCTTTTACTTTAGGTATCTGAAGATGTAGATATATCATAATGCGCATTTATTTTCTCAGGTCAAGAAACATTAAAACTTGACTATGTAAGACAAAATTGGTGATAAAAAAATAATGACAGGAAAAGTTGCTTGCTTGTTGTAATCAGTTTTTTGTTTTCTTGGTGTTTTTTGATGACCTGGTTATTTGTCCTTCAAAATTGGTGAAGCAAGACTGTAGTTTTGTTTCTTGTCCTTCATGGTGCAAAGTATTCATGTTTGTAGTTTGCATATAGAAATAAATATAAAACTGGTCTTTTTTAGTAGAAAATTCTAATATAACTTGCTTGAAATCTTGGGCTTGCTGTGCATATATCATGAATGAAGTGCAAATTTGAAAGTCAACAAAAATAGCTTATAATTTCATCTATATCATATGCTACCATATTCCATTTTATTATATCAGAATGAAGTGCAACTGAATTTTAATCTAAATTCCATTTTCCATGAAAAAGTAAAAAAAGAACTTACATTTTATTTTAGATTTGATTTTCTTTTTTTTCCTGAACTTTGAGCTTGGTTCTGTAGAACTTGGTGCTGATTTTATTTTTTTCCTGAGCTTGGTTCTGTTTTTCTATCATTGTCTACAAGTTATTATTTTCCTTGAACCTATAATTTAAGTTATCATTCTATACAAGTATTGGTGGTGTAAGCATATAATACCCTCTCATATTATCATATCAAAGGTTACAGCGTATTATATAGGCCAAAAACAAAGTAATCATCACTGGACTATAATGAGCTATAATGAAAGATTCTTACAGTCAATCATAATCTTTCCTAAACCATGTATACTAGAATCAGGGATATGGTAGAGGGATATAATGGGCTGAAATCATGGGATGTAATCACGGGCTGATTTCCAACACTCCCCTCAAGCTGGAAAGTATATGTCAAACTTCCCAGCTTGCGCCGAAACTCTTCAAATTTAGATCTGCCTAATGGCTTGGTCATTACATTTGCAATCTGTTCTTCATATCGTATATAGGACAATGTCACAATGACTGCTTCAACTTTCTCTTTAATAAAGTGCCTGTCTATCTCAACATGCTTTGTTCAATCATGATAAATAGGGTTTATCATCATCTCAATGCTGGATTGGTTGTCACACAAGACTTGCATGGGACCCTCATACGGAATTCCTAATTCCTTTAGTAACCGGATAACCCAGAGTCCTTCACATGTTACATCATTCATAGTTCTCAATTCTGCTTATGTAATGCTTTTTGACACAATAGTTTGCCTCTTGCTTCTCCATGTCACTAGATTTCCCACACATATGTACAGTATCCTATCGTAGACCTTCTAGTTTCTCTGTCTTTTGCATAGTCTACGTCGGTGTAGATCTCTAAGTTTCTGGCCGTGCACTTCTTGAAGAAGATTCCTCTTCCTGGATTGAATTTTAGATAACTTAAAATTATATAGATAGCTGCCATGTGTTCTTCTTGTAGTTGATGCATAAACTGACTTACTATTTCGACAACATAGCTAATATCTGCCGTGTGTGGGTTAGGTATATCAGCTTCCTCACAAGTCTTCTATATTGTTCAGAGTCAACTGGGACACCATTCTCTTTGATTTCTAGACAACAACCTTTTTTCCATTGGTGTTCCCTCGGGTTGTGCCCCTAATATTCTTGTCTCATGCAACAGGTCTACGATATACTTCCGTTGGGATACGTTGATGCCCCTTTTTGTTCTTACCACTTCCATACGCAAGAAATATCTTATTTGGCCAAGATCATTAACTTAGAATTTGGTGGACAAGTCCCTCTTCAGTTGGGCAATAGAGTCTTCATCATTTTTAGTAATGACTATATCATCCACGTAGATGTTCAGAATAGTGATTCTACTATTATCACGCTTGATAAACAATGTGTCATCTGCTTGCCCCTAGTTGTACCCATGTTTCTTTATTGCTTTGTTGAAGTGACCAAATTATGCCCTTGGGGATTGTTCTAGTACATACAGTGACTTGTTAATTTTGTAGACTAAGTCGTTTGGAGTTACGACTCCATCTGGAACCTCCATATAGACCCCTTCCTCCAAGTCCCCATTTAGAAATGCATTCTTTATGTCTAATTGATGCAATGACCAATCCAAGTTAGCTGCTATTGACAACAATACTTTGATTGTGTTGAATTTGGCTACTGGAGCAAAGGTCTCCTGGTAATCAATTCCATAGGTCTGTGTATATCCTTTCGTAACTAGTCTTGCTTTGTACTTGTTGATGCTGCCATCAGGGTTGAACTTCGGAGTAAAGATCCACTTACATCCTACAGGCTTCTTTCCTATAGGGCAAGATATGATTTGCCACGTTTTACTTTCCTCAAGTGCTTTTCATTCCTCTTCTGCAGCTTGTTTCCACTTTGGATCAGCCATAGCTTGTTGGAAGGTGTTAGGGATTTCAATCTGTGCATTGTTTTTAATAAAACTCTGCAGCTTGGCAAATAGGTTACTATATGAAACAAACCGTCGGATAGGATGTTAAGTATAAGACCTTACCCCTTTTTCAGTGCAATAGGCCAGCCCATCTCTTCAGGATCTATTCTCCAGTCAGATTCATGGTTGTTCCTCAAAATGGGATTGACGTTTCTCTTTGCCTCCTAAGATTGTTGTCTCGCATCTCCTTCTGATCCATCTTCCACATACATCCCAGTCATGATCTCGACCTGTGTTTCCAATTCATTAGGGTTAGTATTATGAGGTGTAGGAGGTAAGGTATCCAGGTTTGGTGGCAAGGTCTCTTTGGCATTAAGGAGGGTAGGTAAGGTATCAATGGTTTCTAGGGTAATAGTAGTGCATAAGTGGTTTTGGAAGTTGATTCATGTGAAGTTAGCCATTCAATATCTGACTATTCCCCCTGAATGGGTAATTTGGGATAGCATGCATTCTCCTCATAGAACACAATGTCTTTGGAGACATACAACTTCCTTGAGGTCGAATAGTAACACTTGTACCCTTTTGTGTGAAGGAGTAGCCAAAGAAGATGCATTTCTGGGAATGGGCATCAAACTTACTGCCATCAGGGGTGTGGACAAAGACAATACACCCAAACAGTTTTTGAGGTAAGGGGTTTATAAGAGGGAAATTAGGAAAGGTCTTAAAAAGTGTTTGGATAGGCGTGGCATAATTGAGAACTTTGGAGGGCATTTGGTAGGCCACAGTTAAGACTGCATCTCCCCAGAAGGTTGTGGGTACATTTCTTTCCATCAGTAGAGTTCGAGTTACCTCTAACAAGTAATGGTTCTTTTGTTCAGCGACCCTATTCTACTGAAGGGTGTAAGGATAGGAGGTTTGATGGTGAATTCCTTGCTAATTAAGAAATTCTTTAAAGGTATGACTTAGGTATTCTTGACCATTATCACTTCGGAGGACTTTGATAGAGGATTGAAATTAGGTTTGTATAAATTTGTGAAAGCTTTAGAAAACTTGAGCCACTTCAGACTTTTCTTTCATCAAGTAAACCCATATGAGTCTTTTGTGATCATCAATGAAAGTAACAAACCATTTCTCATTTTTCTGGGTGGTTGTTCTTGCTAGGCCCCAAATGTCACTATGGATGAGTTGGGAAGGAGTGGTGGGTTAGTAGGATTGTTTTTGTATAGGAGGATCATGTGTGTTTAGCTAATTGGCAAGTTTTACAGTGAAAAGGAACACAATCTTTATTGAATAAACTTGGAAACACATGTCTCATATAATTATAACTAGGATGTCCTGAATGACAATGCCATAACATTACATCTTTGTTTTGAGAACTTGAGCTGATTAAAGCTTTCCGTGCGTTCTAAATTGCTTTATTCTCCATCTCTGATCTCTCCAGGTAGAAAAGTCCATCCCACTCTTTAGAAGTCCCAATCGCCTTTCCCAAGCGTAAATTTTGAAACAAACACATATCATCATCAAATATCACTTAGCATACATGTCCTTTTGTTAACCTGCTCACAGATATTAAATTACAAGTAAGTGCTAGAACAAAGAGAACATGGTGAATGCTTAATGAATTGGATAGTGTGACGATGCTAATTCCTTCAACTTTGGTGAATACCCTATTAGCAACTTTGACACGAAGGTTCTCATGACACAGTTTAAGAGTGGTAAATAAGGTTTGATTACCCATCATATGATCTGTGACTCCTGAATTGAATATCCATATATCGTCACTAGTCTGTATAGCATTGAGGGCTATAATAGAATTACTTGATTGTACCAAGTTAACACTCGGTAAAGAGTTGGACTTATTCTGTTTTTCAAGTATTCGACGAAGCATCTATAGTTCTTCGTGACTTAATGAAGTAGTGTTCTCAGCCTTCTATTCAGTTGGGGTAAGATGACCCTATGGTTTGCTAGTGCATGGTTTGTCGTGCAGTTTCTAGCATTCTTCCTTAATGTGACCCTTCTTCTTGCAATAATGGCACCATTTGTTTTTCTGTTCCTCCTGTGGCCTTTACACTGCAAGTGATAAACTATCAACAAGACTTGGACTACTTCGATTCAAGAGTTTTCAAGTTTTTTTGAACTGCAGATGATTGACGACATCAAAGAGGTGTGATAGGGCTTTGATTCCCATTATTCTACACCGTATTTCCTTAAAAGAATCATTGAGTCTGAGAAAAAAATCATAAACTCTTCCTTCTTCTATTATCTTCTTGTATAACTGAGCATCCTCTACATTTTTCTAAGGATGCACTTCAAACAAGTCTTGTTGTTACCGGAGTTTTATCAATGCATTGTAGTAATCAGTTACTGTCAGGGTACCTTGTCTTAAATTTTGAAGTTGGCACTTCAAATGGATCAAAGCAGCAGTGTTATCAAGAGAGGAATAAGTTCTTCTGGTTGCATCCCAAATATCTTTTGCAGTATTTGCCAAGAGATAGCCTTCACTAATATCAACAATCATAAAGTTACAGAGCCAAGTGATGACTTAGTTGTTTTCAGCAAACTATGTATCAAAGGTTGGGTTATCTGGGGCTAGTTGTGGTGTTGCCCCATTGATATATTTCTCCTTTCGCTTTCCACGGATATACCTTAGCACTCTTTGAGACCATTAGAGGTAATTTCTTCCATTAAACCTATGGTTGATGACCATACTTTGAGGTTTTGGAAATTCTGAGGCTAATAAGGTGCTGTTGGTAGTGGAGGAAATTGTGGGAGAAAATGAGTTGTTGGATGAAGAGGTTGTGGAATTTGTACCAAACATGAGTGCAGTGGGATAAAGTCCAGTTTAAGATGAATTTCCAGGGATAGAGCCGAAAAAAGGAGGAAATTCGGAGGGGTTCATGGTTTTGAAAGAAAAAGGGGCTCACTGGAAAAGTCACTGTAGCTGACGGCGCGTGGGCTACATGTGGAACATGAGAGCCACACACTTCTCCAAACATTGCCACACTTTTGGGTTCTGCCGATCGGTGGTCTCCGGTCCTCCTTGTGCCGGTGGTGTAGTCTCACTCGTCGTCCTGAATCGGTTTCTAGTTTCCAGTGTCCCTCTCTCTCTCTCTCTCTGTTATGGCCACTGACAGTGGGTAACTGGCCAGGGCTCTCGCTCACGCTCATGCTCTGATAACATACTGGTGGGGTAAGCATATAATACTTTCTCATATTATCATATCAAAGGTTACAATGTATTATATAGGCCAGAAACAAAGTAATCATCGCTGGACTATAATGAGCTATAATGAGAGATTATTACAGTCAATCATAATCTTTCCTAAACCATGTATACTAGAATCAGGGATATGATAGAGGGATATGATGGGTTGAAATCATGGGATGTAATCACGGGCTGATTTCCAACAACAAGTTTTCCTGAGCTTGGTTCTGTTTTTCTGTCATTGTATAGAAATTATTAGCTTCCTTGAACCTCTAATTTAAGTTATCATTCTGTATAAGTTTTCCTAAGCTTGGTTCTGTTTTTCTATCATTGTTTAGAAATTATTAGCTTCTTTGAACCTATAATTTAAGTTATCATTCTGTATAGGTTTTCTTGAGCTTGGTTCTGTTTTTCTGTCATTGTCTAGAAATTATTAGCTTCCTTGAACCTATAATTTAAGTTATCATTTTGTATAAGTTTATGTTATTTATCATTCTTGTTATTCTTATGTTATTTATATGTTCATTATATGGATTTCTTTTGGTTGCCAATCTTTGTTGTTCAGCCCAAAATGTTGTATTTGTCTTCCAATTTTAATTTTTCTCAAAATTACAGGTTCAATGGATGATCGGGATTCTATTACATCACCATCCCCTATTGAAATATCTCATGGTGCTTCAACTCCTATTCAAACACCAACCCCTACAGGACCAAGTCAAACACCAACTTCCAATACTAATGGACAGAAGCATTGATTTGTAGCCAAAATTGGCTACAATTTGAGCAATCCTCCTCTAAATTTGTTGAAAAGCTTCATGAGTTTGATAATTTTGATGAGACAGAAAATGCCATACAGCTTGCAAGTAAGCTTTTACTTTGAAGTTCATAAATTCACACACACACACACACACACACACACACACACACTCACACCTAAACACAAAGATATTACTTCATAATTTGTAATGTAATTGTTCTTTTATTTTTTTTCCTAGATGCAGCACTTGGGAAGAGAGAATGTAATGGGTATGGTTGGCTGATGGTGATTGAAGAATAATTTTACAAAAATGAGTTTCCAAGTAAGTAATTTGCAGCCTTTAAAAATTTACTTGTAAATGCAAATTTCCTTGTACATAATTACACACTTTCTTCTTTGCTTACTTGTAGGTAATTCCAGCTGCTTCATCCTTTTGTTAGTTTTGGGGGATTGATGGAACCACTTGCACAACTTCAAGGCTTTAATTACAATTTTTTGATGCCTTGTTTTTAATGGATAGTGGATGTTATTTAATTATGCTAGTATGGGTATTTGAGTCACTAGTGGAGGCTTCCCCTATTCAATAAGAGTTTGGGTGTTGACTAATTTACTTCTTTATGAATTTTTATTTTACTTTGTCGTGTTCTGGACTTTGTCTTTTCACTGGTTTTTGTCTTGATAGTTCTTTACTATGTTTTATTGCTTTAGCTAATAATGGAAGTTACCTTTGATAAAAAAAAAAAAAAGAAGACATGTGGTAGTTTTTATTCTTTTTGACTTCAAGACCTAAATTATAGACTTATTTTGGAATGTTCCATATGTAAAATTATGGTTGTGCCTCCTTTTGATGTAGAATGGGAGCTGTTAGCTTTGAAATTGGTAGAAATTTGGCTTTTGCTTTGATTGTTATGGAAATTCACTTTCTTCTAGAGTTGCTTCAAAGTTGGGTTGATAAGTGTTGAGAAGGGCAAAGCCCACCTTGCCCAGCCCGCTCTTGCCCAGCCAAAAAATGTATGGGCTTCTACCGGGCAGGGCTGGGCATCGTGTTGCAAAATGCAGCCCGAATATCCTTCGGGCAAGGGTTTTGCCCTACCCAGCCCTGCCCATGTACACCCTTAGCAAGCACACATCAGCTAGAGAGAAAAACAAACACCAGACATGAGGGAGAGACTGAGAACAAGCACGTGAGGGAGAAGAGGTAAGTTTAGGTTGGTAAGAATTTTTAAATTGCATTAAATGCTAACAACGGCAAATGCAACCTAATGTGACTCTTTTTTCAGGCCTTCTTAATGTGACTTAGGAAGCACCAACAAGTTGTTTTCGCATTAACTCGATTTTTGGTTAAAACAAGCATTTGCTCTTGCGGGTTGCATGAGATAAATATGATTCAATGATTGTAAAAGTGAAAAATGTAATCTCCCCTGCCTAAAGAGAAAATCCTATAAAGAAAATAATACAATTAAATGTTTAAATA
This sequence comes from Inga laurina, assembly GCA_963855925.1. Lineage (NCBI taxonomy): Eukaryota > Viridiplantae > Streptophyta > Magnoliopsida > Fabales > Fabaceae > Inga > Inga laurina. The sequence continues at coordinate 13,481,029 of OY979710.1, forward strand.
AATTACATCACCTAAAACTGATGGATGTGTTGCTGAATATTTTTATTGGAATTTCTCTATCTGCATGTGCATGAAATAAGGACTTGGATAATAGTAATTGTCCCTCCATGAAAATTGTGATTTAACACATCAACGATATTAAACCAAATTTTAAATTAATCAATATTAAATTCAATGCCACATAACAATTTTGGGTTGGATTTCTCTCATTATCCTCTTTCTCATTTTCTTCTCATCATCTCATATCCATTTTTAGATTAAAACAATATATGGTTCAGATTTAATTTTTTATAAAATTATTTCTATAAATATAAATAAATAAATGTAAACTCTTAAAATCTAATATATACTATTCATAATTGCAATCCATAAAAAATAAATAAATTTTAATTTATAAAATATTATAATAATAATTTTATAAGATATTAAATCTAAACCATTCATTATATGATCTAAGGATGGAGATGAAATGATGAGAATAATGAGAAAGAGGACAATGAGAGTATCCTCTCCCCAATTTCTGCTTGCAAATATTTTTTGGTTCTTACTCAACTGCATCCAAATATGATTTGTTTGCCGCGCGAGTTCAACAGCCTATAGAGAATAACTAACAACCAAAACACAGAGAACGGCAACAGAAGGACGATTCCTAAAAGTATTGTAGTTGACTTACCTCAGCTTGAAGAAATCGCAAGAGAAACAGGGAGAACTATCATACTGTGATTACTTCAATTCTTAAGTTTTTTTCCCCCCTTCTAAATACCACTTGATTAATTGAATTCATGTAATTAATTAGTAAATTCATTTATCGAGAAATCAGCTGGCTTATAATGCACATCAATGTCCCACAAATTTTGTCTTGATTTGTTTGCCTCCGGCACCAGATGTCACTGCCGACCATTGGCTGTCCAAGTTCTTCTCTCCATTCCTGCACCATGGTCGATCGGTGTATCACTACTCTTGCTTCGCTCATTCAGTTGCAGTGAGAGAGAGAGCTGAAAGAGATGAAGAGAATGGAATCATTGAGGATTTTGAAATCAGTCAAGGTAATACGTAGTACAAAAAGATATAAACAATGCAAAAGTATTTTGAAAATGCTATTTCTAAACATGTCTCTGCATATTTTCGTTAATCCAATAATTCTATGCAATTAATTACGATTAAAAGTGGAATAATCAAATTAATAATGTACAAGTGAATGGGGAATACTGATTGATGGCATATAACACTGATTCATCGATGATTGATTATTCTCATATATGATTGCTTAATCAATCAAACATGAATAAATATTAATAAAGAATACAAAAAACACAATAATAAAAAGAAATATCAGGAAATAATCAACTATGATATCACTATTTCTAAATCAAATCAATGTTCTTAGTTATAAATTCTATAATATTGACTGGAGACAATTTTAGTACCATGAAACTTGCTTTGAGAAAATAAGGAAATAAAAGAAATTTAAGAAATATTCAAATCATTTTTAAATATGGCTACTTAATCAATTAATTATGAACAAATATAAATAAAGAAAATTTGTAAATAATGAGTGAGAAGATGCATTTATTGTTGGAGGGGATGAATCTTTAAGGAATACAAGAATAATAGATGAAAAAGAAAGTAGTGCACAATATATTCAGTGCATGTGTAATATTTTTCTTTAGACTTAATTCGCCCCCATTTGTATCTATCTTATAGGGTATGCAAGTTGGATTGACGGGTGGATTTCCTACAGGATATAACGAAGACGTACCCTTGAGTATGGATTACACTCCTAATATTCAAATAAGACAACAATGACTTTTCTACAATGATAAATTGACTTTTATCTTTGTGTGCACTTAAGGACAAAAACAATAAGTTTGATATCTTGTTGCGTGATTTCTGATGTATCAAAACGATTAATGGTACTAGGTATTTATATGTCATGAAGTGGCGCCCCTTAGAAGTGCTACCTCTTAAAGTAACACCACTTCAATTAAAAGTCATAATGATTTTTTAAATTCATGAATCTCATATGCTGATTTATGAACAGACATATGAAGAATTATACCTTTATATTATGTAGAGTTTTCTTATAAATACAATACAACTTTCCACCAAGTGATGATTACCACATTTTTTGCTATAACCTTTCACATGTGTTTCTAGAAACTGAACAAACATAACCTTGATGACTTTTAGTGTTGTAACTCATTCGCAACTCTTCATATAAACCCCTTAATTTAATGAATATGACTTTATAAAAAAAATACATCTCTCCATTTTAAAATATTCTAACATTTATTGGGGATAAACCTAACCCGACCCATTTTTATTTAAACTGAGTATTACAAGATTTTAAGGATAAAGTTGATTGATTGATGTTATTTGTTCCCAAAGTCAGATAAAACATTATTTTGAGACTTAATAAATTTTTGAGTTCAAAAAGTCGGTTTTAATGACCTAAAAGCCAATGCAAACAAAACTTTTGTATCAAAATTTTTTTTAAAAAAAATTCAACTTGCTAACAATTTTGTTATTTTAACACTTAAATAGGGGGGGGTGAAAGTGTTTATATAGTGATATTTGACATATTATCTGTATCTTAAGTTTTTTGTTTTTCACAATAACATCCTACTAAAAATATAAGAATAAAATAATATTAAATTTGAACTCTCCAATTTTGTTTTGAATGGTCCATATATAAGCGTTGAAATCATCTCTCAATTTTATTTTTCTTGGGCAAATATGTTTCTGGTGATGTCTTTTTACTGCATAGTGCTTAGGCCAGCCACAAAGTATCTTTTTTTTTTTTTTTTGGACCAAAGGCTGAAGGGAATACCACCTAACGCGGGAGGTACTCAAACAGCCCGAATGTCCTATTTTGTGGCTGGCCAAACACACAATTATACAAAGTATCACATTTTTAGTTATAATAAATTTTTCTTTTTTTATTAAGTCGGACTTGAGCAATGAATAAGAAATCCAAATTCCGTACAGGCAAAAAAAAAAAAAGAAATCCAAATTCCGTGGAGGAGAAATAAAATGGAGAGGGGTGTTTGTTCAACATGATTTGCATGTTCTCTTGCGACGTCAAGATGCACTGCTCCGATTGGTGGGCTTCAACTGATTCTCCCCGTCCGGTGGAGGTTACCGTGGGTTGGTCCGGTGGTGTCCCTCTGCCGTGGTCTTCAAAGGTTCCTGAATCGTGGATGGGCTTCGGCGTAAGTGGGAAGAGGGTTCGCGGGACTCGCCACGTGGAGGTTTGGGTTGCTCGAACCTGGGTGGTGGCCTCCGATTCTAATCTCCGATGGGTGCCTCCTGGGTCCTCGGTGATGATTGACGGGGTGCAATGGGGATTTCTTGGTCTCACCGTCAATATGAGGGTTTTGGCAGCAGAACTGATGGGAATGTCTTGAAGTCTCTTCGCTGATCTGGGTAAGACGCTAAGGAATTCCAATGTGATAAGGCAGAGAGCCCTAGACGATGAGGTTTGTAATCTCTTCAAGGCTCAATATACTCAACCCCTCTCTACTGATACTATTTTCAAATCTTGTTCTGAAGATGACACTATTGAACATTCTGTTGTTGAAGTCATTATGTTTGGTGAGGTTGGTTGCTTAGAGGGGTTGAATCCAAATGTTTGGTTTATTTGGCATTATTGGGGGGATTTTCGTAGCTATGCTTGGATCAGCGCATACTATAAAACAATTTCTGCTAATCCAATTGTCGCTCTCCTGTTTGATCTGGTGAGCAAGGTCTTTAGGTGGCCAAGAGGTGGGGTGGATTGTTATGTTTGGCTTGTGGTATTTCTCTGTGGGAGGGTTGTCGGTGCTTGAAATTGTAAGACATGGTCAAGTGCTCTTCAGTTTGGAATCATTAACTTGTTCTTGTGTAGGAGGCTTGAGTATGCTGTTCATCATTGGCTCACAATGCGCCTGTTCAATGTTTATGTAAACACTGTTCACTTTCGGCCTATATACGAGCTAGTTTAGTATCTATGGCCTTACCCTTTCTCTTTGGACTGTAGTTGTGATTCTCACGTTCATTATTATTTTGACCATGTTTTCTTTGTTATGGTAATGGATATTGGCATCTTTGAGAATATTTGGGACTCAAGGATTTTGATCAGGAACCATCTTTACATAAGTGTTCCCATAGAAGCAGATTTGGTGGTCGGTTGGATTGTCAAAGCTTCTTTAAACAGGTCTTGTCCTCTGATTTGGGTATCTCGACCTTCGTCGCAGTTACTCCTTTTATATAGGTTTATGTTCTTGCAGGAAACTATTGGTTGTGTTTATTAGTTTGTTTTCGATTCGTTTGAATTTTTCATGTTGTTTAGGTGTTTCTTGTTTATTCTTCTAAGACATTGTTCTTTATCTAAATGCAAGATAAATGCAATATAATTAGTTTCTTTGTGGGAAAAAAAACATGATTTGCATGTCATTTACTCATTTATAATTATAATCAACCATGTTACGTCGAAGCCAAGCCCCCAAAAATCACGAGGGTATAAAATAGAATCATCCACTCATCACCGTAGATAATCCCATCAACAAAAAAAAAAAAAAAAAAGTTTAATATTTTTTTTTTGTTTAATATAATCTTTCTCACAGATAAGTTTCTCAGGTAACACACTCTTAACCCAACATCAAATTTGACAGAACACAACAGAAAATTGAAAGAACCGCTGCAATCCAACACACATTGATCAATCATCTTCATCACTCACCCGCTAGTCTCTCCCTCAACATTTTGACTCCCATATACCTGCACCATGATCAGTGAATTCAATGAACGCTTCAGAATCTTAAAGGTTTAAAAATTAATTGTAACTTTGAGAGGCTAAATGAATATATGTGTGTACGCGGGTGTAACAAACCTTCCAAGCATCATGACTGTGGCCTGAGGATTGGTTCCCGGAGAACTAAGGAAGGTGGAGCCATCAATTACGCGAAGACGATTCACGCCCGTAACCTTATAATCACGATCGACGACCTTCCCGACCTGGCAACCTCCATGGTAGTGCCATATCGTCATCACCGTATCTCTGCAAAACTGCTCCAACGACGTTGACGTGTTCGTGTGACGGGGGAGTAAGTTCACCGGAGATTTCGCCGTCAGGTTCAGCAGCATTTCAACCGGCATATTCGGGTATCGGAACGGCGTGAACGCCTTCGAGTCTATTACCTTCTCTATCGTGCTTATCCCTTGCACGCATCTCTCCAGATCCCTCGGGTCCTGAAAGTAGTTGAAGGTCACCGACGGGTTCTCGTTCGGATTTCGATTTCGGAGCTTCAAATACCCGGTTGATATCGGACCCATTATCTTCTCAAAGATGAATCCACCTTGAAACGCGACTCCGTCTAAGCTCTCCATCAACTCTGTTGCCTTTGCTAGGGCTTCCGGCGTCCTCTGCTTCGGCGGCAGTTTAGACAGTTGACCGATCTGCGATTCCACTATATTATATTAATCGATCCCAGCCAGGAATGTGATCAGAAGCTATAGATGAATATAAAAAAGTGTATTGAGTACCTTGGGGGAGAACATTCCATAATCGTTGGGGGAACCACCGGCAAAATTCTCGCCGCTTGCGGCTTCGATGAAGGCGCCGAAGCTGGTGATTCCGACGACGTTAAGGAGGGAGATCTCGACGCGGATCGGAGACGGTACGAAGACGGCGTTCATGGGGTTATCGGACATTCCCTTACCTACAAAAGGTTGGTCCAACAATACAGTAATGTTATGGGCTTTGAGGTGGGCCTGAGGCCCAATTCCGCTTAACATCAAAAGTTGTGGGCTTCCTAGAGCCCCCGCTGATACAATGATTTCGTTCTTAGGCCCATTCTTTAGATACGCCTTATGTTTAGCCCCCGTCGAGTCCCTGAAAATGACTCCACGAGCCACCGCGGCTTTTGACTTGCCTGTTCAATTTCAGACCTCAGAATTCAAACTCCAAGTAAAACAAAAAAAAAAAAAAAAAAAAAAGAAGAAGAAATGAATAAATGAAGATGAAGATAGAAAATGAGGAGGGACCCTTGGATGGATTAGGGAAGAGGATCTTGTGGACGGTGGCGTGGAGGAGGACGGTGATTTGAGAGGGATTGGCATAACGGAGGAGGTCCGCGGCGGTGTGGCGGTGGCCGTCGGGGTCGAAGATGGTAACGCCGACCTTGGTGCCATTGATGTGATTGTAAGTGAAGCCGTTGTAAGGAATGACGCCGCTTTGGAGAAGGCCATCCCTGACGGCGGATTGCCAGGGGCCCATGACAGGCTGGAAGGCGACCACCTTCTCCACCCACTCGTATGAGTCGTTCACAGCTTTTCCCTCCCATCTTGCTTCCCTGACATTTCAATATTGATTATTAATTCAGTCTATTAGTGCTGAGCCGACATGCATTGCTAAAACGTATAATTTTCTATCGTGTTGATTATAAATAGAGTTAAAGTGTAAATTTATTAATGGCGTTTTGTTCAAGAAACGTCTGACACAAATATCTTTTAAAAGGGGTAAAAATATCAATGAACAATTAAAAATGGGTATCCATCACAAAAACCGTTAAATCCGTACAAATCCTTACTAACGATGTTAAATTATAAGAGAAGAAAACTCTAATGGCGTTAGTACGGATTTAACGGTTTTTGTGGTGGATGCTCCTTTTTAATTGTTCATTGGTATTTTTGCCATTTCTAAAAGATATTTGTGTCAGACGCTTTTTGGACAAAACTTCAATGATAAATTTGCACTTTAACCCTTATAAATATGTACCATTTCCTTTTCGTACTTAATTTTATAATTTATATTTTTCCAATACTAATTAATATTCAGGGTCCGTGCTTTTTAAATGCATGGATGATATGTTTGTTGTAAGCGAAGGTTGATGATAATTACGTGACATAGTGGGGGCTAGCGCGAGAGTAGAAACCGGCGTTGATGCAGCTTCCGCCTCCAAGTACGCGAGCTCTGGAGTTGATGACCCCATCTTCTGATATGAAGCGCTGTGCCGGAGATGTGGGCCTCAAGTCGGAGAGGGCGGCGCCGAAGGCCACAGCATTCGTTACGTTAGGGTTGCCGTAGGGTGAGCCGCCACGTTCAAGCAGCAAAACGCTGTAGTTTTGGGACAGTGTGGCGGCTAAGGGGCAGCCTGCTGCGCCTCCGCCGATGACAATGTAGTCGTAGTATGATACTTTTGGAGCTGACCTCGCATTCTTCATGAAACTATAATCATTCCCACCTGCACAGTGCATATCATCAATCTCAATATATATACATGTATGGAACAGTGTCCTTCTTATAAGTGGATAGTTTTAAATCTATTATATATATATATATATATATTTATATATTAAATAAGATCAGTAAGAATTTACTCCGTTTGATTCTAATTATAAGAAACATTCTCTCACAAAGTTTTGTTTTGTTGGTCGGATCTCACATAGAGTTGGTACTATATATATATATATATGAGTAACAATTTGGCTTTGTCTAAAACTTTGATACACTGTTTCATTTCAGCCCGAATTAATTTTATGTCTCTGTTATCTTTATATTACACATTGCTTTAAACTTATTTAACTCACAATTTGTTTTGCTTGATTTAAGTAGTTGTTATTTATAAAATAGTCACAGAGAGTACTCTACTCCCTTGTACATATTTATAAGTTATTTCCATTATGTTTTATTAAAATAAAAAAAAAACCCAAACCTCGTCAACTTTATCTTAAAGTTTAATAACTTTTTAACTTTCTTTTTATTTAAGTTACATTTTGCCTCATGAGTACAAAATGTACACCTAATAAACTAAGGATAAAATTGTCTATTCATTTAAAAAATTTAACGGTGTAACTTATAAATAAGATAAAAAAACTTACTCTCTCTCCACCTTATAATATTAAAAGTTATTGGAATTATTACAAATGCATGTAATGGCTTTAATAATATATAATGTGTGTGTACTTATTTTTGTTTTAACATGAGTTCAAGAGAATGGGAATCTAAATACTGATAATTTTATACTTCAATTTTACTATCCCTTTTTATGGTTTTTTAACGGCCTTTGTTTTTCGCACAAAATATTGGAGAACGATTCATAACTCATTTGAATGGAAATCTAAATATCTCGTTTTCTTTCTGATTTTTCCTGTGGTGGTGGGGGGGGGGGGGGGCGCTTTTCTATGTTTTCGATTTTGTTCTTTATTTATTTTATGTATTTAATAACTCATTTGAGACTTGTGAGAAAAAGAAAATCTGTCATTTTCATTAGAGTTGATGCCTTATTAAATGGCTTACAAATTCTGGTGGATATTTATTAGTGAGTCCCTATTATTCCAGCTGCCTCCATACTCTTTTCCTCTATATTTTTACTTTTTACTCGGTGAAGTTCTATATATATATATATATAAAAACTGTTTTAAGGAATAATCTGTTCTTATTTATAAAAAAACACTACCAGTTTTTTTAAAAATTTTATTGTTTATTCTCACTGCGTTAACTATTTGATCAATGACTCTTACCCACCTCTATATAAATAAGAGTGTTTAATAAGTTGCATTTTTTACTTATTTAATATTTTTATTGTAACTATTTCACCTACAATAAAATTATTTGTATATTGTGAAAAGAATGGGAGGAAGTAGAGTAAAAAGTAAACCTCCAAAAAGGTCAATAAGCTAAAAGTCAACGCCAACAAGCTGTGAGTACCATAACTTTTTGGAGCCTCTAGTCATTACTGGTGAATAGAAACGATAATAAAAAAAAAATGTTTACTACTTCCATTATGGAATCACAATTTCTTCTCTCCTCATTTTAGATGTAGATAAGTCTCATAAAATTATGTTTAAAAAACTACTTTTGCCTTGATCACAATAAATTATAATTTCATTATAACAAATTAACAAAAGAACTCATAAAAAATAAAGTAATTAAGTAATTAAACAACGCAGATAATTAAAACTGAAGTCATAGTACACCGTCATTGACTGAATTCCCAGAAAGTGAATCAACATGGTGTTGAATTCACCAAACAAATCAAAGTGGATCGTGTTTGCGCCAGAAAGATAATTAGAGTAATAGCATTAATTAAGTTATAATCTCAGCACGCCACAAGAGAAGTAAAGAGAATATACAGAAATACCTTTGGGGAGGGAAGTACAAGGTTGAAGAAGAGAGAAGAAAATCCCAGAAACAAGAACAAGAATCAGCCTCCACCACACAATAACACCCATACTCCTCTCTCTCTCTCTCTCTCTCTCTCTCTCTCTCTCTCTCTCGCCCCCACACACACACACACCCAAAATGCTTCGAATGTCACCTGATAAACCCTAACTTTCTCTGCATTAAAGTTCGCTTGCTTTCTCTTTCTCTTAATCTTAAAAGACAGGAGGAATAAAATGCAGATAGTCAGTGTCACTCCCTTCAGAGCTCTTGCCCTCGTCCATTTATAGGCCTAAGCTCATCATGAATATCTGCTTTCTAGCTCCCCTATCTCTCTCTCTCTCTCTCTACATAAATTACTATCTAGGGGCTTTTCCTTTTTTGTGTAGCTAGAATATCTCTCTTCACTATTTACAGTTCAAAAATTCAGTTGGCCACATTGTATTGGTCCATATAGTAACAATGAAGAAGAGTACAGTTGGATTTGGTTAATTTGTTCCTCTCAAACTAATTGCGAAAGCAACCTTAGCTTTTCTTTTGAGGTTTACGTCTTGATCATGCAGGCTGAAGAATCTATAAAGGATGTACTCCGCGGGTCCCTAATAGAGGGAGCATTGTAGAAAAAAATTTTGGTCCATCATATGTCACATAATGAACTTTTGGTCCCTAATAGTTGTCCATAATGAAAAATTTTGGTCCCTAATAGTTGTCCATAATGAACTTTTTCCAAATATTTTACAATTTACTAGGAGAAAACTTCAAATCTAATACAATCTTTCTCTTAGATAGAGACAAAGTTGGAAAAATATACTCCCTCCGGTCCTAATTATAAGACAGTTAATTTTTTTGGAGAAATTAATGAAGCTAATTAAATTACTTTAGAGTATTTATATTTATATTTTTTTCCTCAAACTAATTAATTTGACTAATAAACTAATATATAATCTAATGATATATAACATATGATATGATTAAGTAACTTATTTAGCTTCCTTAATCTCTTCAAAAAAAAAAAGTCAACTTTATTTCATAATTAGGACCAAAGGTAGTATCATTTTTAGACAAAGTGCGAGTCAACCATTTGGTTGCCGTTAATGAAATCCATCCCCCCCCCCCCCCCCCCCCCAAGAAAAACCCTATTACTGTTTTCTAGGAGAATACGTGAACTCTAATGTAGTGTTTCTTTGTGCTCTTCTATGAGTAAAGCTAAAAAAATATTTTATTATCTGACAAAGTTGATGAGTTAACCACTTGGTTGTCATTATTAATGAATTTATTTATTCAAATATTACCCATATTATAATTTATTAAGAGGAGAATTGAAGTACTCATATTTTTCTATACTATTAAATATGGATAAAATTGAAAAAATATTTTATTCTCAGGCAAAGTTAATAAATCAAACCCCCTCTCTACTTTTGGTAGGATGGTTAAAAGTGAAAATATGGATGGGAAGTCAGCGATTTGTGCGGCTTTTGTTAATTGATGAATATGATAGGTGATGCTTTTTCATTCAAAACAAAAGATTTAAATATAACTACTTTCCTCCTATCCAATTGTAGTTATGACATTTGATAATTCAACCTGTAATGGTGACTTATGTGAGTATTTTGTATCAAATTAAATATGACAGTTCTATAATCTAACACGAAAATTACCTATGGTTCAGTATGTGCTTTACAACTCCTATAGTGCTGCTGTGCACGCATCAGTATTAATTGTTCCTCGTACTTCAGATTTAACGAGTGTCAAACTCTAATTGGCAAGAAATTAAGGGCCAGTTTATTTCCGTTTTTTTTTTTCCAAAACAAACTTATAAAATTATTCTTTTAAAAAAACTATTTTTGAAGTGATATGGAAGTGTTCACTGCCGGTAATGACAAGGCGGTAGTCATTGCCAATAGTATATAATATTGATAGTGGATAGATGGTGGCCTAAAAAAAAAAACCTAAAAACCGTTTATATTTTTTGTTTTTAAAAACACCTTTTTGAAAACAGTTTTTCAAATAAGCTTTTAGTTTTTTTTTAAAAAAACTGTTTTTAGAAATAAAATCAAACAAGCCACTAGTTTTTCTAATATATTTTTTTTCCATCCTTTAACATTTGAAATTCATGAGGTGTTGTATTTTTTTTTACTCAACCCAACTTTGTCATTGAAAATATGCATGTTTGAATATATTTAATTTATTATTTATATTTGTTTTTGCTACATGTTATACATTATATTTTAAAGCAATATATATTTAGAATGTACATATTCCCACATAATTAAGTTTGGTTAGACTAATCAAAGGCTAAATATTTAGTTATGAATTAATGAGCCATCAATGATAGTTAAATCATTACTTCATCAACACTCTCTTTTGTTTGTTTTTGTTTTTTGGTAGACACTCTCTTTTGTTTTATTACGATACGGGCATGAGCCCAAACGTAACAGTACTATAAACTAAAGCATATTATGTCTTGGAAAAGAGGTGTCCATCCTATTCCTATGTATACGAACAACTTTCCAGTCCCTCTAGCGGTTCTGTCAGCAGTTGAATGTTGTTGGTTTGAAGGAAGCTCTATTTTGCAAGCCAATCTGCCACTAATTACCTTCTCTAAGGGTATGTGGCACCCTTACCGTCTCACAACCGTTCAAGAACTCATTCTCTCTCCCAATAAATCTGCTATCTCATGCACTCATCAACACTCTCTTTAATCTTAATTATATAGCAAAGTTAATCAACTTCATAATTTTTAAAGAATGGTGATTGATATCCTTAAATTTGTGAAAAAATATTCCTCTAATGTACTATAATAACCTATGTCCTATATTTAAGACAAGAGGTAATATGTGACTTACTAATTTTGTCCTTTGCTCAAATTAATGAACAGAATAAAGTGCTGTCCATGAATTAAACGCATACTAACAATTTGTTGCCTGTAAAGAGGGACAAAACATCTTTGCACTATATTTAGGATCACATAGAGATCTAAAACTTTGCCCTATAGTTCGGATCAGATGAAGTAATTAGCAACTACATGCTTGAGTAAGATAATATTCTCATTTGAAGTGCGATACTTAGAGATCCATTGGGGGATATGGGGCTAATAATTAAAATTCATCACTATTTCTTGTTTTTCTATAAGTTATATGTACAAGTCTCGCAATTATGAAGTCCCAAAAATAAGCCACGAATAGTATATAGCTACTTATAAATTTTATATCTTCCTCTTTGTGGTCCAAAATATAAAAACGTTGTTAACTAATTCAAAGGAACTAAGAAATAGAGCCTATGAGATGAGCCAAGCGGTTGGGATTGGTTTGACAGCGGACCTTGGGAAATACTTGGGAGTTCCAATCCTTCACAAGCGTATGGTTAAGACGACGTTCGCTCCGCTGATTCATAAGGTGAGTTCAAAATTGTCGAGTTGGAAAGGGAGATATCTAAGTATGGCAGGCAGGACGGTGTTGATCAAGTCTGTTTTAACAGCAATCCCTCAGTATCAGATGCAAACAACTCTGATCCCGAAAGCGGTTCTTTTAACTATTGAGAAAATGAGTAGGGACTTCTTTTGGAATCAACATGAAGAATCCAAGAAAATGCATCTACTTTCATGGGATGTATTAAAAAGAAAAAAGAGTAATGGTGGTTTGGGAATTAAAGACTTGCATTCGCAGAACAAAGCCTTCCTAATGAAACTGTGTTGGAGAATGATTACTCAGCCGGATGCTCTGTGGGTGAGATGCTTACGCGCTAAATACTTTTGTGGGACAGATCCAATGCCCAAAGTACAGAGTCGGCGCAACCAATCAGCGGTGTGGAGAGGTATTGTGGCAGTGTGGGAATTTTTTAAGAAGGGCGTGGGAAAGAAGCTATGTAGCGGAAGAAACACTCTGGCTTGGCAGGATTGTTGGGCTCCTTTGGATGAACCTCTCATGTTCTACATTGACAAAAATGTGCAGTTAGTAGATATGGATGCTCCAGTCTCCTCTTTTGTGACTCAGACTGGCCAATGGGACAAAGCAAAATGGGGTTCCTTCCTCCCAAATTGGGCAGTGGAGAAAATCATGATGGTGACCCCCCCAATGGGATCAGGGGAGGATGCAATTTGTTGGTTGAATGCTTCCGATGGGAATTTCAGCGTGAAGTCAGCTTATGACATCATCTTTTATCAACACGAACATGGGCAACATACTCACTGGCGGAACCTATGGCACTGGGATTTACCGGAAAGAGTTAAGCTCTTTATGTGGCAAGTATTCCATGAGAGACTTCCTACGAATGAAATAAGAGCGAAACACAATTTGAGTGTCCTAAATGCTTGTCCCTTTGAGTGTGAGAGTGGTGAGAGTATTCTTCACATTTTGAGAGATTGTGATCAGGCGAGAAGAGTGTGGTTTTCTATAACTAACCATATATATTATACTATGTTTTTCTCTGGTAATTTGCAGGAATGGATTTCATGGAACCTACAGTTTCGTCCAGGGAACGGGAGGGTAACAAGATGGCCATGGCATAAAGTGTTCAGCACTATATGTTGGCTCTTATGGAAGAACCGTTGCAGTAAAGCTTTTGATGGAACTGCAGACAACGCAAAAGGGATAATTCACAAATGCATAAACCACCTCTCGGAAGGCGTGGTGAATGGCAGATTTCGGCATCAGATATTCCAAGTGCGAGAAAGGGGACTAGATCACTGGCAACCTCCAGATCCAGGCTTTGTACGTGTTGATGTAGATGGATCCAGAGCCGCTGACGGACATGCAACATGTGCTGGTATCATCAGAGATCACCAGGGTAACTGGCTACGTGGATTTCAACAAAAGTTAGGATACAATTTCCCAACTGCTGCTGAAATCCATGCAATATACAGAGGTCTTCGATTATGCCAGCAGATAGGTCTTTCTAAGATCAGGCTATTCACAGATTCCATACAGGCTATACATCTTCTGACTGTGCACTGTGGGGCAGAACACCCACTACATGACATCATTTTGGATACTAGATCCCTTATATATAGGGACTGGGACTTAGAGATTTCCCACACCTATAGGGAAAATCTAAGTTGTGCTGATTACTTAGCAAGGATGGCTCATATGGGCAACCAGGATTACACAGAAATTGTGACAGCACCTACAGAATGTGTTAACCTTTTTACACGCGACTGTGACATGTCTTCACACGATCATCAGGTGCTACCTAATTCTAGGTCCTTGTAAACTTCAAGCATTGCTTGCCTTTGTACTCAAAAAAAAAAAAAAAAAGGAACTAAGAAATGTTAGTAAGACATTTAATGTGTCTTAAATTAATAAAGTTTACCTATTTTACCATTATTAAAAAGTGTGATTTTTCAAAAATGGAATTATTATCCGTTACTCCTCTTTCCCTTGTAAGGGGTAGTAAAAGTAGAAAATAATCATTAATTACCATATCAACCTCTTGGATTAATTTTTGTTTAGAAGATTTCTTATATTTTGGACCCGAGGAAGTATATATTGAGACTTGGGAACAACTAGAGTGAAGGTGAAAGATAGTATAGAATTGTGAAGCGATGTTAGAATCTAATTTTGGAGACTCATTAATAAAGGAATGATTGAATGGTGTCCAGAGGATCCACGTACTTAACATAGAAGCAGATAAACAGACCAGTATAAATATCATATATAATTATTAAGAGGAAGACTTGGCCGTATAAAATTATTATTATTTTTAACAAGATGTGGGCATAGATTTTAATATGATTCAACCACTTCACTTATAAGTAGCTCAAATTCACTTAATGCCGTAGCAAGGAAGTGGAAACTTCTCCAATTATTATTATTATTATTTTTTTTTGCCAGCTTCAATAATTGTTCCTTATCGTTTTCATTTTAATTTTCCGGGGGGCCTCAATAATGCCATGCCTTTTATCTGTGGCCACATCTTTAATTTTGCCTGTGTGCAATACAACTGTATAAATCTTTCTCATAAAGAGATGTGAATGTTTTTTTTTTTTCAAATAAATATTTCAAATTTACATCTGTTGTAGTATATATTATTTTTTTTCTTATGAGTATTGCAGTATATATTATATATGTGAGGTATTATTATATAACTTAGCAAACTTACCAAAAGTTCAATTAGGATTCAAAAAACACAAATCTAAGTAATTTTTTATAGCTATAATATGTATACATGAGATTATGGAGAAGATTATTTGATAAGTTTTTTATTCATCTTCTCTATACATAATAATAATCTAAGACCACACTTAAGTGTGAGGCAGTGCATTATGAGGTCCCCATGATAAACTGTGAAGTAAACTAACATGAAAAAACCTCATTATTAAGGGACCGCATATGGTTGGGCGCAAACCAATTTTTTTCAAAATTCAACCACCCTCAAGTGAAGCCCAACCAAAAACAAAAAGTTATATTAATTAATTTAATAATATAATTGAAGTGAACAAAAATAAAATATAATATTATATAGTACAGGTACGTGATATAGTGCTTCAGCCACATAGAATTCAGGCCAAAACATGTAGGATATTTTATTCAAATGATAATATTATACTCTTTTGTTTATTCAGAATATATATATATATATATTTATTTATTCTTTGATCATATAAAAGATATACTAGTTGATTATTTTGATCAAATCAATATTATAGATATTATAAAGTTATTTTGAATATTTGCGAATTGCTTTAAATATTATCAATTTAATATATTTTAGATAAAATATCTCCTGATTATATCCGGCACTTGATTTAGATTGATATTTGGTTTAGGATTACCTGCCTAGCCGGTAAAGCTATTACAAGCCTTGATGAAATGTTATAAATAGTATAGGCCAGGTCTTAGAGTAGTACGTTGAAAATACACTTACTTGCTCCTTAAGGGTTCCCTAACCATGACAGTTATTCTAAGACCATCACTATGCCTCATCTTTTCGTTAGAAGAATTCTGAGTTATTTTCTTCTAATCTCCTTTTCTTCTTTTCAGCTCTCTGGTTGTGAGATGTAGAATATATAGTTGCTATGGCTAGATGTACTATTGATAAAGTCTTTCACTATTACTCTTTGTTTTAGAGTTCATATTATGTATTTAGGGAATTATTTATGTATTTATTCTAACATATAGCATAAGAGCCAGGTTGATTCTCCTCTGCCTAGTATCTTATGCATGATATGTTCTTTTATTTTCTAGAAGGATAACATGATAGTAATTTTTTATTGATGTAAATTTTGTTTTCTGCCCATCTATTTGATCCTCATGCTCAAATCTCCTATGCCCTTCTAAACATATTGCATCTTGTTAATTGTTTGAGATCTTTGATTCTATTATGATGAGAATTTTGTTGCTCTAATCATTCTATTACTTAATTGGATCTTGTTTTCTCCTTCGATGCAATTTTAAACCCGTCTCATGGACATGTGTTTTGAGAATTTGATACTTATGTTCATTGTCTAGAAATATCATGCTCTAGATGTTCTTGATCCATAATCTTTTAATAGAGGATCTTGAGACTAATTTCCGTGTACATGTTTGGTTTATGAGTTTTCCCATGTTCTTCCATGGCAGCCGTCATGTTTTCGACTCGTCTCTATAAGTATTTTAAATTCTTGAATTTGCATTTTGATGCATATATGTTAAACTACCTTGGACAATAAGTTTGGAGATTAATTGCTGCCATGATTGTGCCGTTCAAAATCCTGCTTGAAGAGATGGAAAAAGGGACCCAGAGTCACCAGGAAAAGGTAACCTACATCTGTAGGTCCAGTGGGTCAGACACAGGTAATTGGGTTAGGTTTCTAGGGCTCCAGATAGGTTGAGAAGATGTGACTCCCCTATTCTCAATGTGAGCTGATGAGTCTTTACACCATATATATTCGAACCACTAAGCCAGGTTTCAATCCTGAGACAACTATACCTTTGATTGGTTGAATTTTCTGAAAAGTTTTAAACTTTCCTAAAAGAATTACTTAATAGTTCTCAACTTAATCACGACTCGTCAATCCTTAACTTCATTTATAATTAGTATCAGAGTTACTTCTCTGCTTGTAAACCCATGGATTGTTCATTAGCTAATGGCCAATCCTAACTCAATTATCGTGTTAAGGGACAATATCGATTTACTACGTACTACTACTTGTAAAACACAGAGCATTCCTTCGTCTCCACCCTTGGGGAAATACACAGAGTACCAAGGCTACTAAAACATCTTAAGTCTTGGGGAAATCAATACATAGATGGCCAATAAAAACTTAATTCCTTCGTCTCCACCCTTTACTTATTGGCTCTTACCTCTTTACCCTTTGAGCTGCTTGCCTTTGGTGTATGTTCAATATAGGAAAGGGCGAGATTTGCGAGAATCTCAGTAGTAACCACAATCATTCATATAAAATGCACATTCACAAAGCATGTTAAATAAACTATCATACAATAGCAATCATCACGTACAACATTCAGAGATCAAGATGCAGCAATACCAACAATCACAAAACACAATACCATAGCTCTTGGTAAAATAGGTCTTATAGCCCAGGGTCACGACCCCATGCAAACTTACACATTAGTCTTACTGCCTTGGGTCTCTGCCCAGAATGCTTATCAGGTCTTACTACCTAAGGACATGCAAACAGGTCTTATTGCCTCGAGAGCCACTAGTCCAACAACAATTTCGTGTATTCATTAAATGAATATACTTGATGGTAAAAACTTACATGCAGAACAATACATAATATATGAGAGAAAGAGTTACTACCTGGTCACCTTTCCCACACTTTACCCTTATCAGCAAACTTCTTTTTTGGGCTCAGAAAAAAACCAAATCCTAAAATTTAGAATTCAAGAATAGATAGGTCATTGTCTATTCCAATTTTGTTGACATAATAAAATTATGTTACTCTTGACCTATCTCTATTCTTGTCCTTTACTTCACTTCGTTGGTTATCTTTAGTACCCTTTGTGCTATGTCTAATGCATACTTTATCTAAGACATATTATATGTCTTCCTTCCTTGAGAATTGGGTATTTAATGTGGTGACATTAACCCCTAAGACATGATTCTAATCCTCATCTTCCCATTAATCATAATTCCCTCGAAGAACTAGAAATTCCAGAATTGACCTCAATCTGCCAGATTCCATTAGACAAATTTGAAAATGCATATCTTAAACTATAAAGCTCCAAATTAAGTGGTTCAAGTTCTTATGTAAATCTCTTTAAGTACTCTATAAAAAAAAATATTAACTAAGGCCAACTGAGGGTGCTAAGATCCTAAAATCCACGACCAACATATCATAACTTACAAACTACAAATCCAAATAATGCAATCTATACCTTATGTTAAAGCTTGACATGTCTACTATTGACATGTAAAATGTCATAATAATTGGATATGATTCAGTCAATCAAAACGGAACTCAAAGCAACCTCACTTCCTGGAAATTCAATCTGGTAGTACTATCCTCAAATAACCTTTAACTCCAATTCTAGGGTTTTCAATCCAACTCTTCTATAATTATTTCCTCTAGTTATTCCCACATAATTTTGTATTTAGACTCCATTTCTACCCTCAAATTCTTCCCCTATGAACATGTCATGACCGAAACTTAGGGTTTCTAGGTCAAAAATTCCACTTTCAATTCTAATGCCTCCAAAATTAATTTCTCACCTTTTTCTTACACAATTTTTCATTCTAAACCCATTGGAAACCTCAAAATCAACAAAATCACAATCTTTCCTAGTGCCCTGCTCCTGGCTGAATGTACCATATGTTCAAACAAAGTGATTTTAACAATTTTTACCACAAGACTTTCTAAACTTCCTTTCTATCATGCTTAAGCCTTATTTAACATCTTGTTCATATCCATAAGATCAATAAAACCCTAAGATTACCTTGACCAAAAGTTAGAGCAGTATATCAATTTCATGATAACTTAACCAAATCTCAAGATACTATGCTCAAATAAGAGCTTATGCTTAACTCTATTCAGTGCTATAACCTGTTCTTGATTCATGATTCTCCTAATATAACACCGTATTTCTAAAACATTTGATGAGTTCTAGTCATGTAATGTTTACAAACCTGAGACATTTTTCTATTGTAAGTTATTAAAGTCCCAACTTTAATTCAGGGTTCGAACCTGTACTTGAGTAGGTTTTTCAAAAACTTTTGAAAATACTTTAAGGGTGGTCTTAAACCAGTTTGCAAATTCATTACCTCTCATCAGTTTCAAATCCTTTTATTTAAAATACAGAGCATTCTCTGGCAATAGCCCACGCAATGGTGATTAATTTATAGGCTTTTAGCATTTGGTTGCTCAATTCTAATTCACTTATTGCATTAGAATACTAGCACATTTGTTGATGTACTAACAAACAGGTTATAACTAATGCGGTTAGTGCTACTATTACTGGTACTGCTACAACTACTTCTACTTAGTTATATCTACAAATTTTACAATTATCTGAAATAAAAGAAAACCAATAGGACTCTAATCATTCAGCATTCGCTTCACTTGTCTGTTACCTTCTTGCCCTTGGAGCTGCTAGCCTTTGCTATAGATTATTGGTTGGAAATGGTGAGATTCAAAAGAATCCCAATAGTAACACAAATCACTCATATGATATGCAGAATACTAACCATATAAAGCAAACCATCAAAGAAAACACTTATAGTATGCAACAAATAAAGGGCCTAACCGGTCCCAAATCACAGAACCATAGCGCTTGGTGACCATGAACTGGTAGCCCAGGGCCTATGCCCCATACAAGATATGCAGTCTAGGGTAATCCCCTATGCTGTAGCCCAAGGTAACTCCCTGTGCAACTTATAATTATGGGTCTTACTGCTTAGGGACTAACTGTCCTACATATAAGCAGATGATAAGGAATACATACATAGTAGCACATATGATATAAGGGATAAGGTATTGCCTTGTAGCCTTTCCAAACTCTATTTCTATTCCCAATCTCGTGGGCGCCTCAGGCAAATATTGAATCCTATAAAATGAATTCATGAACAGACAAGTTATTACTTATTTTAATTCTTTGATCACTCAAGACACTTAAGTTGGTTATCCTTAGGGTTAGTGCACTAAGCCAAATGAAAAGTCAATGTGTTCACACTAGCCCAAAATGCTTGGTTTTAGACTTGGAGTTCAAGTTTATTACACTTGGCCCTAAGTTTCTTAAATTCGCATGTTCTCCAAAAGCTGCCAGAATTTTCAACAAACTTTGAAAATTCATATTTCTTTATAGGAATATCCAATTCAGGTGGTTCAAAGTTCCATGTGTCATTCATTAAGTCAATTTGAAGGACAAATATCTCCTTAAAGCCAGTTACATGCGCAAAATTCTAGAACCATAAATCAATTAACCTTATCATAGAATCATTCCAGTTTTAAATCTCTAACTTCAATAATTCATAACTCTTAGTCTATTGATCTAAAAGGAACAAATTATATATCAATTTAAAGTTTGACATGTATAATTTTATTCTGGAAAATATCATGTTCATTGAATCACATGTGATCATTCAAAAACATGACACATTCCATTTGTCTGGCAGAAACTCTAACTGGTAACATTATGTTAACTTTTCCAATTTCCAGAATTTCATTCCAATCATCCAGAATTCATAGCCAGAGGCTATTCCTACATAGTTTTTTTTTTTTGTGTAGAATCCATTAATGACATCAAATTTGCCAAAATCCCACTCCTTCTACATAATCTGTTCTGACAAAATTGACCTTCCATACAACAATCAACCAAGTTTGCAAATTTCTCACTCAACTAGTCTTAAACATCATAGAACATCATGTATATGGACATGGTATCATGCAACCCTAAGAACACATATTGACTAAATTTAGGGTAGCAAAGAGAATTCCATAAAACTTAACCAATCAACATAATATATAATTCAAATTAAAGCTTAGTCTCACCTTTATCACTTGCCCAAGCTAGTTCTTTGATTCTCCAACTTTGACACTTTATAGACAGCACAAGACACCTCCTTTTGAGAAACAAAAATCATAGAATTGAAGCTCTCAGTGTAGGGAACAATGTTAAAGAAGAGAATTTGAGCTAAAGAGGTGATCTTGGAAGTGAAAATCCAGCTAAAAGATCTTACCTTGCTTCTTGATCTTCTTTCTCTTTCTGTTTTCTTTTTCCAAGTTTTTCTCTATTCTTTTCTCACTTTGGCAAACTTTTAAGAGTGGTTGAGAGTGTGTAATTGTGTTTAATTCATTTACTTTTAGCCCATGAATATACCTGGCTGAAATTTGTTAGATCCTATATGTTTTGATGATAACAAAGATTGGATCAATTATATGAAAGGATTTGATAACAAACAAATGAATTTGAATAAAGTAGAATAACATCACTTGGAGTCAGCACTGGAAGTAATAAACATCACTTGGAGTCAGCACTGGAAGTAATCAATAACTTTTAAGAAGGCTTACTCGAGTAGCCACTCGGGTAAGAGAAGTCATTACTCAAGTAGCCACTCGAGTAAGCAAACAGAATTTCATCCAGTGAGGCACTGCCAAATTTTGAAACAAGTTACTCGAGGGACCACTCGAGTAATCTGTAAATCTATAGAGACCATTACTCGAGTAGCCACTAGAGTAACAAGATTTTCACAGGCATCACTCGAGTAACCAGGTCCAAAATCTTCCAGTGACTCTCAGCCAAGAAATATAGCCTATCACTCGAGTAGCCACTCGAGTAAGCAATGAGAAACTAGCATTACTCGAGGGATAACCCGAGTAATCTGTAGAGTTATTTGAAGTGCCACTAGAGTAACTAGATAGTAAACTCTCAGCCAAAAATTTGATGCCATTACTCGAGGGAGTAATCGAGTAATCTATCATGTTATTTGAAAGCCACTCGAGGGATCACTCCAGTAAGGTGTGAAGTCAAATGCATCCCACTTGAGTAGCCACTCGAGTAAGCAGGTTACCACAGTAATCACCCGAGTAACCAATGAAGGTAAAGACATGGCCACTTGAGTAGCCACTCGAGTAATCAGGTATTTTCAAAGGTTTGTAATATATCACTCCATGTCTTACCTGAGTAATTCTTGATGCAAAATGTTGATTTGCTCACTGCCATATTTTTGACATGTTTACTCGAGAGATCACTCGAGTAACAAACTTGATCACTCGAGTAAGGCAGTCCAGAAATTATATTTTCATCGAATATCTCTTGATTTGTTATCTATATGATTAACTCTTCATTGTATTAGTATTCTAAGTACATTTGCAGAGAAAAAATGAAAGAGTATGACAGATTTGAGAAGTCAAATAAAAGTCCGAACGCTCACCTAACGCTACCTACCGCCAATGGATAGTTTTCAAATACAAAGAATAGTCAACCGTTACTGCGCGACTCTAACGGACAAGTTTGAAATTGCTTCCAACGGACACTTCAAATCATCTATATATATGGAGCATTCAAAGAGAAGAAAACAAGCAGATACAAACTGAGATCACACATCGATCAATACACTTAGTGCTTTGTTTTCATATACTCATTCATTTGTACTTCAGTGAATATATATTTGCTCTGTGAGAGAGTTTTTCATTACAAACTCAATATTTGTTATTGAGACAACTTAAGGTAGTAGAACCTTGAGTTGGGGATTTGATTGCAATGTATAAGGGGGAGCAAGTGTCCAGGTGTAGGAACTTGCTATGTATTGAGGTACCAAGAACCCACTGAATCTTGGAGAACATAGTGAAACTCTCATATATGCTCTGAGGACTGGATGTAGGTCAAAGTGGTTGTGGCCGAACCAGTATAAATCACGGTGTACACTACGGTGATATTTTTC
Organism: Inga laurina; assembly: GCA_963855925.1. Lineage (NCBI taxonomy): Eukaryota > Viridiplantae > Streptophyta > Magnoliopsida > Fabales > Fabaceae > Inga > Inga laurina. The sequence goes on from OY979710.1 coordinate 13,503,989, forward strand.
CTTGTTCTTAACTGTTTTTAATATTCCTTATATTTCCTTATACGCAACGAAATTTTTGGAATCACCCAATTCACCCCCCTCTTTGGTAAAACGCTTGCACTAACAAAATTCACTCTAAAAAGCCAAGAAAGGTGATGTGTCACACTTATATGGTGTCTTGAAAAGGTTGTTTGGTCAATTTAAACTAAACCATGGTTTGGTTGAGTCAACACTTCTCCTTCCCTCTTCCTCTTACTTGAGCGAAAATCATCTCTCAAAGTAAAGAGAAACATGGTGACCAAATTGCTCTTGATATCTTGCTTTTGGTCAAATTTTCCAAATTAGAAAAATTTGAGGTCACCTTGACTCTTCATCCTTCTCTTCTTTTCTTTTAACTTGGTTAATGAATTTGGGATTGACTTTGATTGCATATTCTTTTCTACTTTTCCTTAGTCTTGGACAAAATTTAAGAGTCCAATGGAAGAGGAAATTTGTTAAGCAATTGATCTTATACACATAGGTTCAAGTTTGACCAAAGCCTTCTTGACAAGAGTTGACACTTTAACCAAACTTTCTTTCTTCTTTCTTTACCCTTTTGACCAATTTTAACCATGTGTGAGGAGGGTAATTTACTTTTTGGAACTCATGATTACTCTAGCTTTTGAGATCAAATCTTAGCCCTTCATCTTGTCTTCCAATTTTAACCTCAAGATCAAGTGGTAAATGTCTCTTTTGCCCTTATTTTTTACAATAGGAATTATATTGCCATTATTTCTTTTATATCTCTTTATTTCTTCTTTATAGACACCATTTCCCTGTTCTTTTGATTCCAAGTTAGGTTTTACATTATGTTGATGCAACCTAAAGGAATCGGCTACTTTCTTTCTATGTGTTGGAATTGAATCCATTTCTAAATTCATAGACCAGTTTCTTTCATTATTTCTACTTGCTTTTGAGTCATTTAGCCCTTATACACATTTTAGGATATTACACCCAACTCCTGAACCTTTTAGACAGCACCAAACTCCTCTTATCAAGAATTTAGAATCATAGAAACATTGCTCTCATGGAGGAATAAGATTGGTGAAGGCTCTACAAGCTAGAAACATGAATTCGGGGATGAAAATTGCTCAAGAACACTTTCTCTCACTTGTGTTCTTCAAGATTTTGGCTCTTCTCTCCTTTTTCTTTTTCTCACTATTTTTCTCTTATTTTCTTCCCTCTTGGCCGAAATTTAAGGAGTTAGGAAGTATTAAGATTAAGTGCCATATGAGTTTAAGTGTCCGACCTAGCAACATACCATGTGTTTTCTTAAAATTCGGCCAACTCTTCCCTTCCTCCTCTTGGCTGACCTTGATGTTAGGGAAAGGGAAGTCTGATGATTTCATCTACCTTTCATATGCAGTGTCAGGGGAGGATGAAAATGTGGCTTAACTGAAGACCGATGAGTTGTCCTGGCTAATTAGTCATGTGTTACATATGGGAGCTAGGTGGCGCCTTGTCATTAAGCCAACCTAAAAACAAAAGGCAGGTAAAAAGGCAATAGACCTAGGTGGCATCCCATGTTGGCACCAACCCAAAAGTAGAAAGGTAGATATAAAGCTACTTTATGTGGTGTATACTTAAGATGGCGTCACATGTGCTTGTGTTTAAGGGAGCTACCAAATGTGAGCCTGTGTCTTGAAAAACGCTAAGTGCCTATGTAAGTTGTAGTAAATGGCATCATGTATGCTTGATTGTTATAAAGATGGTGCCAAATGTACATAGACATTGGTATATTTTATCCAACTAATCATACACACGAAGCAACACCGGTTACCAAATTTTAGTATGTTACAGAAGTCGCTTGAAAAGGACATCATCCTGTGCACTGTCAAAACACTTCGTTTCACTTATAGGCGCTAACTGGGCTTGGCACACTTTTGGACTTTTTTTGTTTAATTTATGATATATCTGTTCATCATCCTGGGTTGAGGTTATGTTTTGGGCTTACACAATATCTTTTATTTTGTTTTTCTTGCTTCAATTGATTATCGCTTCTGGGCTTTCAAAAACCTGCTGGACCTTTTGAGAAATTGCTTGAGTTATTTTGCTGGTAGGCCTAGGTTTTATTTTTGGTTAACAATAATTATTTGGTTTTGTCCTTTGGGGCAGTGATATGTTTTTACTCATTCTATTTCTGGACTTTTATGTTGGGCCTTATTTATATTGTTTAAGTTATTTACTTTAGTTTCTCAGAGATTAGTAGAGTTAAATAAATATTATTCCTTGAGCTATTATTCTAATTTATTTATTTAGCATTATAATTGTCCACACATTCTCTAGCATATGCTATTGCTTAAATTTATTCTTTTGTGAATAGTTGTCTAAATGTTTATATTGTTGATTTTGGACATTTATACAATTGTTGGATCTTTGGTGAATATTCTGAGTTGAGATATATTGACATTATTTCAAGCAATAGTAGGAGAATTTCAGTTATCTAGTTCCACTTGTTGATTAGATTAATTGTTTAAAATAATTCTCATTAGGCTTTGGTGCATATTTATGTTTTGAATGCTCATGATATTCATGATTAGTATGCATTTTTTTCTTGGGGAGTAGCCACAACATCCTTATTTCTGTTGCATGCACATTTTAATTTCATATGGCATTATAGAATGTTGGTTGTAATTAGATATGAGATTATAACTTATCTTTGCCTACAAGTAGATATTTATGATTGCATATTTAGTTAGGATAAAATAGAATAGCATTATATTTTCTAAGTAGCCCACAAATATTAGAAAAAAATAATTGCGATATAGTTTCATCAATTTGAGACAAATACATGTATGCTAGTTTTATAAAATGCAACAAATAAATATGTCAAGCACCATATAATGCAACAGAATAATAACACTGTAATAATAAAAATTTGTATGTGCACATATTCAGGGCCAACCATTGATATAACCCCTACTTGTCTGTATCTTAGCTGGGCTCAAGACCACAGACTAGGCAATGTACCTTATAGGCATTGTGTATCATAACTGGATCCCCTTTGGACTGTTGGGGTACTTGTGCTTTTCTCGCATCAGTTAGATAATGTGTGTGCATTATACATATCACAGAAGGTGGAATACAAAAAGTATATACAAGTTCACATATTGTATGAAAGATAGAGTTACTATCTTAAACCCTTTTCTGGCTCTTAAACTATTCCTGAACTCTATTCCAGCTCAGGCTAACTGTCCGGTCCTAAAATTTTAAATTTACAAGAATTGAGTTATTAGTCATTTATGTATTATTTTAAACTCACTTTGTTGGTTACCTTAGCTTAAAACTGCAAAAATTACCAAATGCCCCTTAAGCCTAGTCTAAGTTCCTTTGTACCTGGTCCAACTGTACTTTTCCAAAAATTATGACCCAGGATAATTATACACAATTTTGCGTGTAGAATACATTTTTGACCTCAGAATTGTCAAATTCACTTCCAAAAGATAGATTTACCCTTAGCAGCCCCTAATTTAGTATTTTAGGGATAATCTTGTCATTTCACATTCTAATGCTTTTCACACTTCACACTTAATATATACCCTATACAATTTTCCCTTCTAAAATCTATAGAACTATCAAATTGATGAAATTCTAGATCCTACCCCTATTTCTGTAGCTGGCCAAAACTTTACAAAGAAAAAGGGAAAATATGATTTTCTTGATTTAATCGTTTAAACACCTCCTTTTTCACTTGTAAGCACATGATTAACCATTTAAACACTCATTAACCATGATTTGTGGAAATTTGGGCAGCATAACCCTTAGGATATTCCCATCCCAATTTTCAAAAACCAACCAAAACAAGCCAAACAAGCCAATAAACAACCACAGCAACAACATATTCAACAAGAGAATTAAGGTTTCTTGAAGTTACCTTGCTTTCTCTCTCTACTCCCTTCTATTGGTCCCTCTCTTCTTTTTCCTTTGAGTTTTGCTTGCTACACATGATATTCATGGTGGTATAGAGATTAAAGGGAGTTATACATGAACAAGAGAACTTAAAAACTTGAATTTCACACTAACATACCTTGATTCTTGCTTCTTGAACTCTCTTGAGCACTCTCTTGCTTCCTATGTTTCAAGACACACACTCTCTCTTTTGGTTCTTGAGTTTGGACAAAATGAAGGCTTGAAGGAAAGAGAATAGCTCTTAAAAATATCTCTTCCACCTCCTTAATGATATAATATTTTATTGCAATTAGCACATGCCAATTGCTTAAGCTTGACCCCTTTCTAACCTAACCATAAATGCCTTCTCTTCCCTCTTACTAAAATGACGTAAATAGGCCCTTAAAGTAACCACATGAGCTTCTTCAATTTCCTTAGTCTACCTCCTTGTAATTAATATATTATAATGCTAATTTACTATGTGAAATTTACTTTTTGCTTCTTACCTTTTTACTTGGCCTAGAATAATTACACATAGCATGTCGAATGTCCAAGTAATTAATTTCCCTCTTTGACCAAAAATTGCATCATGAAAAGGGGAAATAAATAGCTTATTGATTTATCATAATTTACCTCCTCAAATATTTCAACATTTGCATATAATTGTTGACTTTTCAAACTTCACCTTTTTGCTTGGCTAACATGTTTCAACTCTTGGCATTTGTATTTCAATCATCAATTCCCTTTGCCTCTTGCATTTTTGGACATCCAACACCCAAGGAAAAGGGAAAAATATTGGCTTTTAATTTTAATTTAGCCAAGTGACCATTTTGCCCATACATTTTTTGTAATTAAATTGGGCATTCTTCTTTTCCTCTCTATTTGGCCAAAAATCATAATTAATTAGGCCCAAGACTTCTATTCTTCCATTCATTATTTTGGGCTTCAAGAATAGGTTTTTTGGAAGACAAAAATTATACTTTATGTCTTATATTGGCCCAATTTTTGTTTAGCCTCTTGTAGGGGTATTTTTGTCATTCCAATTGTTCCAAAATTCACCATTTTATTCCATCAAGTGTTACAAATATTTACAAGGAATATTGGTGCATAAAAATGGGGTGATACATATTAGTTTTATTATCCTACACCTTATAAGAGTTTTGTGTAATCTAGGAATGCAAGATTTCTTGAGAACAATGTGATTAGTTGGAGTAATCTGCAAGATAATTACATAGAAGGAACCATTGACAAAAATGGTGAGGAAGCATCAATGAATGAAGACATCTCTTCAACAAGACTTGTCGTAAAACGTCATGTGATTCCAATGGATCAAGTTGACAATAATGGACATGAGGAACATATTCAGAATGATCAAGCTATCACACAACCATAAAATTTGATAGAGAATGTTCTAAATAAGCAACATGAACTAACTCATGATGTTGTATTAAGGATGTTAACAAAAGAAAGGAAATCGATATTACCTAGTGATTACATAGTGATCTTACGGAATTTGATTGTGAGGTAATTGTTGAAAATGACCCATTAACATTTACTCAGGCTGTACAAAGCATAAACTCTAAATTGTGATATGATAATATGACTGATAAGATGAAAGCCATGGTAAACAATCATGTTTGGGAACTTATAGAGTTACCTAGTAGGACCAAAGCCATTAGCTGCAAGTGGGTTTTCAAAACCAAAAGGGATTTACAAAGTAGCACTGATCGATACAAGACTAGGTTGGTTGTTAAAGGTTTTACTAAGTGGAAGGAGTCAATTATAGAGAAAATTTTTCTCCTATGTCTAAGAAAGACTCTCTTAGTATCATCATGGCATTAGTTGCACACTTTGATCTAGACTTACATCAAATAGATGTCAAGATTACATTCCTTAATGGTGAACTTGAGGAAGAAATCTACATAAAGCAACCTGAGGGGTTCATTGTAGAAGGCAAGGATAAATTAGTATGCAAGTTGAAGAAGTCAATTTATGGTCTTAAGCAAGATTCACAACAATGGTATTTGAAGCTCCATAAAGTTATTACATCTTTTGGCTTCATTGAAAATGTTATGGATGCATGTATATATCATAAGATTTGTGGGAGCAAGTCCATATTTTTGATTTTGCATGTGGATGACATACTTCTTGCAACAAATGACTTGGGACTACTATAAGAGGTAAACCATTTTTGTCCAAGAGTTTTGACATGAAGGATATGGGTGAGGCATTTTATGTCATTGGCATTAAGATCCATATAGATAGACATCAAGGCCTTTTAAGCTTATCTCAAGAAATCTATATTAATACAATTCTTGAACAATTTTGAATAGAGAGCTCTTCACCCAATATTGCTCCTATTGAAAGGGGAGATGTTTTCAGTTTGGGTCAATGTCCCAAGAATGAGCCTTAAAGGAAAGAGATAGAAAAGGTCCCATACGCCTCAACGCTAGGAAGCCTAATGTAAACGCATGTTTGCACAAGACTTGACATAGCTTTTACTATAGGTATGTTAGGGAGGTACCAAAGTGATCTTAGAGAAAAACATTGTTTAGCTAAAAAGAAAGTTTTTAGGCACCTTCAAGGTACTAAGTATTACATGCTTACATATAGAAGAAAAGACAATCTTGAAGTGAATAGGTACTAAAATTTTGATATAGGAGGATGTAAAGATACAAAGAGATATACTACTGGTTATGCCTTCCTACTAGGAGAAGGAGCCAAATCATAGGAAGTGGCAAACAAACACTTGTTGCTCCCTCTACTCGTGATGTTGAGTACATAGTGTGTTTTGAAGCAAGTACACAAGGAATCTAGATAAGAAATTTCATCACTAGGCTTGAGATTGTGGGTTTAATCTCTATGCCAATTAAAATATACTATGACAATAAAACTGCAGTGGCCATAGCCATAACAGAAAAAGAGGAAGTCGAAGTAGGTTTGTCGACTTAAAGTTTCTATCCTTAAAAGATAGAGTAAAGGATGTCAAGTCTTAGTTGAATACATCACTACAAAGAAAATGCTAGTTGATCCTTTGACTAAAGGGAAAAAACCAAAGGGCTTTGTCTTGTATGTACCTTATATGGGGCTTAAGCCATTACTAGATTAAACAAGGCATGTGAAGTAATGTGTAATATCCCGATTTGTGATTAGGACTGATAACTCTGATAATCATTGTAATTAGTGTAATTAAGCACTAGTATGATTAATGTAATGTAAATTTTGGGAATAAATACATGTGGTATTTAAGATCAATGGTTGTGATTCCTTAACCGTGGGTCGGAATCCTATGTGTTGTGATTTGGTGAGCTTAAAGAGGGAATTGAGTAGGTGATGACATGTGGCTTAATGGAGGCCATTGGATGTGGCACTAGAAGACAAAATACCACTTTTCTCTCTCCCTTCTCTCTCTTGTGCGGTTGTGTGTGTGTAGGGAGAAAGAGTGACACCACCATCATCATCATCTCCTCCACTTCATTTTCTCTCTCCTCTCCTTCCTCCATTTCTGGCGCTGGACAAGCAAGTGAGAGGGGAAGAAAAGCTTGAATCTTGGTAAGTTGTGATTCTCCTTTGCTCCAATCCTCTTCTCTAATATTGTTCATCTCAATGAGAGCTACATTGTGATGATTGTAGAGCCTTGAATGGTGTTGATTGGGATTTTGGCCGAAATTGAAAGTTGAGGAATCAAGGTTCTGAATTGGGCAAAGAGAAGAGGTAGGCATTTAGAGCATTTTGGTATATTGTTTGTGGTTTTTGGCTAAGTTTAGTCAAATCTGGAATTTTTGCCCTAAATATGCCTATTTCTGGAAATGTGAAGATCATTATGATTGATGATTGAAAATGATTTAGTTTGGAGATATATGATCATTTGATGTAATTTGGAATGTTAAAAAGGTGTTAAGGGAATTTGGATATGGTGTGTCATTGAGACCTTAATGAATGATTGTGGTCAAATTGGTTTTTGAGGTGTTTTTGAAGTGGCCAATATGTTCCCTAGTTAGTGCTTAGTGTGTGTGAGCATTGGGAAGAGTTTGGGGAACCTTTGGGAGTGAATTTGACCATCTGGAGTTTCTGGTTTTTGGCTGCGTTTCTGGTCTCTGATGCACATCACTCGAGCAGAGGAAGAACGTGCTCGAGTGATATGCAAGTTTTTCCCTGTTGTGCTTCGAGTTATCTGGGTTTTATGGGTTGAGCTCGAGAGCATCGCCTTGTGCTCGAGTGAGCGAAGAACATGCTCGAGTGAGCATGGTTCTGCTCGAGTGAAGGTGCGAGTCCGGAGTTGAGGTTGCTTTCGGGTCCTCACTCGCTGGTTGATGCCAAGAGTGTGCTCTGACACTCGCGGGCATAGCCGTTCCACTCGAGCACTGAGGGTCGTGCTCGAGTGAGCTTGTGCTTCTGGTGTGAGTTGGTGCTCTCGGGTTGATGCTCGCGGGAAAGTTGCACGAGTGTGCTTTCTCACTCACGGGTGTGGGGTGTGTGCTCGAGTGATCCAGTGCTTGGAGAGCTGTGTGTGTGCTCTCGGGTGCTCACTCGCAGGCTCACTCTCTCTTGTGCTTGAGTGATATCCGTACTCGTGCTCGAGTGAGAGCATTTGTGCTCGAGTGAGACTGTCAAAAATAGGTGTTTTGCCTTCGAGTAAGGGGTCTTTTGGGTAGTGTCTTCCAACCCTTTAGGCATATGTTTAGGCCTCTAATAGTCACCCAAAGAGTCCTAAATGATAACCAACTTAGAGTATTATTGAAATGTACATATGGAAAAGAGATTGATTGGTTGTCCCTAATTGATATAGGATTTGACATCTGTCGTCCTCGTGAGGCTAAGGTGCCAGAGCCAGTCAGGAAGGATACAGGTAGTGACTCTTTCTTTATGCCTTGTGTGATAAATTGTATGTATATTATGTCATTGTTTTGAAATGAATATCGTATGCTGCAAGTTTTGTGAAAATTGTGGAAGCACCGCTATACCAATAGTCCCTGAGTCGCTAACAACGGTTTGGGTGAAGGTCGTATGCCTTCCCGGCGGTAAAAGGGGATGAGGTTAGGGTGTGATATATGTGTATATGTGGGCCGAAAGGCTAATTGTGAGCCGAAAGGCTATTTGTGAAGGCCGACGGGCCATTGTGAAAGCCGAAAGGCTATATTTGAGCCGTGTGGCTATTTGTATGCACTGCCACGCCAATAGTCCCTGAGTCGCTAACAACGGTTCGGGTTAAGGTCGTATGCCTTCCCGGCGGTAAAAGGGGATGAGGGTGGAGTGACTTGTGTTGCTGTATGAGATGATTGGTGTGCATATTTTGTGATTGCATGTGGTATAAAATTGTAGTTACTACTGGGATTCTTTAGAATCTCACCCCTTCCATATGACTAATCTTTTCAGACAGGGCGAGTGGCTCGAAAGGGAAGCGGACAACCAGGAGTAGTTAGGCTTACTCCGAAATCTATGTGGTAGTTGGTTGTCATAGTTTTGTATTTGGGGTATCAAGTGTACATAAGAATGTACGTAAATGATTATTTTGGTTGTGTAATCCCCATAATTGGGAAATCTTAAACCCAAGTTATTTATGTAAGTAACCCGGGGTTTGCCGGGATTTTGGTTTCCGCACTTTGATATTTATTATGTACTCTGATTTCTCATAGTAGTTATATCCGTACGTGAATGTGAGACCAGGATTAAGTATGCTTTAGAAATGATTTTGAAATATCCCATCTCTTGAATGAGGGATCATAAATGGTTATTTTATCTTATTGGTCTCTAATTCACTTAAATTTCGAAATTCGGATATGATTACAGTGAGAGGGTTACATTTTTGGTATCAGAGCTGCAGTTCCTGGCAAGGGTAGAGTTTGCTAGGATAGCTCCCATAGTTGAACTTAATGATAGAAGATTGATTGTGAATGTTTGTTCGTATACACATCTTTGGGTTATGATTGTGGATATCTGAGATTTATGGATATATGTATACTATAATTGTTGGATTAATGGGTGAGTTCTTTGTAGAATGAGAAGAACAACAAAAGGTCGCCCTAGAGGACAACAAGTAGATCCCGAGGTGGAGTTGGTCAATGGCAATCCACCAGATCCTATGCAAGAGCTAATGGGCTTGATAAGGGATCAAAGGGATATGATTGCGGAGCTTAGAGACGAGCTTCGAGCTGAGAAAGCGAAGAACAATGAGGGTAGAGGCCAATCTACTCAAGAAGGAACTCGAGGGGAAACCCGAGAGGAGACTAGACTAGAAGATACTGCTGAAGGGTCGGCGCGACCACTTGAATCGCCTCCTCGTACTGAAGTGGATCAAAGGCCGCTTGGGAAGTCGGTCAATGAGGAAAGAGACCTTCAGTTTTGGGTCTCCAGGTTTTGTAAACACTTACCTCCGGCATTCAGAGGGAAATTTGATCCTCAGGCGGCGGAAGACTGGTTGAACCGTCTTGAGAAGATATTCGAGGTTCTAGAATGTCCCTCGGAAGTGAAAGCCAAGCTGGCGGTATACAAGCTTGAGGGAGATGCAGACCGCTGGTGGCAGAACATAGCTCTGTCGCTGAAGAGCAAGAATATAGCATTAACCTGGGAGGTGTTCCAGCAGCACTTCGATGAGAAATACTTTCCCAAGTCGGTGAGGCTTGAGAAGGAGACTGAGTTCTTGAATATCAAGCAAGGGGACACGGAGTCATTTGATGAATATTTGTCCCGATTCACCCGGTTGTCCCGATACTCCTCTTATCTTCAGAAGAGGGATGACGAAGAGTTGAGCTCAGACTTGCTTATTCGGGGCTTGAGGCGTGATATGAGAAAGAGAATAGCCACCCATCAGTTCTCTAAGTTCAACAAGGCTGTTGAAGAGTGTCGGATCACAGAGAGTAATCTGAAAGAGTTGTATCCAGCTAAGACTGCTGGTGGTTATAGTGAGCCCAGTAAGGGTGGTGCTTCTCAGAAGAGGAAGGGCTCGGGATCGTCATCTTCGTATAAGGGCAGTGGTAAGAAGCCCTATCAGCTCAGAGATCGTGAACCCCAGAGATCGGGGACTGAGCGGAAATGTCCTCGTTGTAATCAGTCACATTATGGCAAGAACTGTCAGGGTGAGATGATCTGCTTTAACTGTAAGCAACACGGACATCTTTCTAGAGATTGCCAACGACCGCAAGCGGAGCAGAGAGCGAGGACTCAGGGCAGAGTATTTGCTATGACTCATGAGGAAGCCCGAAAATCCCCAGAGCTGATACAAGGTACAGTTCTTCTTAATGGATTTGTATTGCAAGCATTGTTTGACTCGGGTGCAAGTCACTCATTTATTGCGTATGATTGTGTAAATCGTCTGGGTATGAATGTGTATAAGTTACCATTCGAATTGATTGTGTCAACATCGATGGGTGTAAAGGCTGTAACTACTGATGCCTGTTTGAATTGTGTTATAACCGTAGAGGGTCGTGAGTTGGTGATAGATCTGATTTGTCTACCACTCTGCCAATTAGAAATCATTTTAGGATTTGATTGGTTGAGAGCTAACAATGTGTTGTTAGATTGTGGGAATAAGAGGATTGTATATCCTGTTCCTCAGAATGTTGAGGATGGAAATGTTGATTTGAATTTTCTTTCGACGGCTAAGGCTGAGAGATATTTGCAGAAGGGTTGTCAGGGGTATATGGTTTTCTTCTCTGTGCAAGGGGAAACCAGTGAAACTTTGAGTAATATACCCATAGTGAATGAGTTCCCTGAGGTTTTTCCGGATGACTTAAGTGGATTACCTCCGGAAAGGGAAGTTCAGTTTCCGATTGACATTTTGCCTGGAGCGGGTTCGATATCCAAAGCCCCATATCGTATGGCTCCAAATGAAATGGCGGAGTTGAAAAAGCAGATTGAGGATTTGCTTGAGAAAGGGTTTATTAGACCCAGTGTGTCGCCTTGGGGTGCTCCAGTGTTGTTTGTGAAAAAAAAAGACGGGAGTCTTCGTTTGTGTATCGACTATCGGGAGTTGAATAAGGTTACCATCAAGAATAAGTACCCTCTCCCTAGAATTGATGACTTGTTAGATCAATTATCTGGCTCGTGTGTATTCTCCAAGATTGATCTAAGGTCGGGGTATCATCAGCTGCGTGTGAAAGCGGAAGATGTTCCGAAAATTGCTTTCCGGACTAGGTATGGTCATTATGAATTTTTGGTGATGCCATTTGGGTTGACCAATGCGCCTGCGGTATTCATGGATTACATGAACCGTATTTTTCGGCAATACCTAGATCAGTTTGTTGTGGTATTTATCGACGATATTTTGATATACTCTAAGAGTAGAGAAGAGCATGAGCATCATTTGAGAATTGTGTTGAATATATTGCATGAAAAGCAACTCTATGCTAAATTGAGTAAATGCGAATTTTGGCTATCAGAAGTGAAATTCTTAGGCCATGTTATTTCGCAAGGAGGGGTCTCTGTGGATCCTAGTAAAGTGGAAGCAGTACTGAACTGGAAGAGGCCGGAATCTGTGGCGGAAGTACGCAGTTTTCTGGGTCTTGCTGGTTATTACCGGAGATTCATTCAGAATTTCTCCCGTATTGCGTTGCCGATGACCAAGCTCACGAGAAAAGATCAACCGTTTGTGTGGGATGAGAAATGTGAAAATTGCTTTGTGGAGCTGAAGGAGAGGTTGACTACGACACCTGTGTTGATTTTGCCCGATCCAAGTTTTACATATGTTGTGTATTCTGATGCCAGTGGGCAGGGATTAGGGTGTGTCCTTATGCAGCGGGACGTGTGGTGTCCTATGCCTCTCGACAGCTCAGACCTCATGAATTGAACTATCCCACTCATGATCTGGAGCTTGCGGCTATTGTGTTTGCCTTGAAGATTTGGAGGCATTATTTGTATGGTGTGACCGTGGAACTGTACTGCGACCACAAGAGTCCAAATATCTGTACGATCAGAAAGAATTGAATATGAGACAACGACGTTGGATGGAGTTGCTTAAGGACTACAACCTGGAAATAAAATATCATCCGGGTAAGGCGAATGTAGTCGCTGATGCTCTTAGTCGAAAGACTGTGGTTGTGGCAGCTATGATGATACATGAGGAGAAATTGGTTGCTGACTTTCGTGATATGAATCTGGCGAACCAGATCATCTGTGCCAACTATAACGTTTCCCAAGAGGAAAATGATCTGAGAGCTGAGATTGAAGAAGCTCAGAGGCAAGATGACTGGATACAGCGTAACCTAGCCAGAATTGAGCGAGGAGAAGTTCAAGGCTATGATGTGTCGCCTCGTGGATTAGTTCGCTATCAGAACAGAGTGTGCATTCCACTAAGGGCGGAGTTGAGACAAAAGATCTTAGATGAGGCACATAAGAGCCGGTATACTCTTCATCCTGGTATGACCAAAATGTACCATGGTTTGAAATCTGTGTATTGGTGGCCGGGAATGAAGAGTGATGTGACAAAATATGTGGCAAGGTGTCTCATATGTCAGAAGTTGAAGATTGAACACCAAAGACCACCTGGTTTGTTGCAGAGTCCTGAAATTCCAGAATGGAAATGGGAAAGTGTAACCATGGATCTTGTTGTGGGATTGCCCAAGATCAGAAATTATGATGCGATCTGGGTTATCGTGGACCGGTTAACGAAGTCAGCACACTTCTTACCGATCAATGCTAGTTACTCTCCGGACAAGCTAGCAGAGATTTATGTTCGTGAAATTGTGAAACTCCATGGTGTACCAAAGAATATCATCTCAGATCGAGATCCTCGTTTCACTTCGAGATTTTGGAAGGCATTGCATGAGGCACTGGGTACTCAGTTGAGATTCAGTACAGCCTATCATCCTCAGACGGACGGACAGTCAGAGACGACTATTCAAACCTTAGAGGATATGTTGCGGGCATGTGTTCTTGACTTCAAAGGGAGTTGGGATCGTTTTCTTCCACTTGCGGAGTTCGCCTACAACAATAGCTATCATGCGAGTATTCGAATGGCGCCGTATAAAGCCTTGTATGGAAGGAAATGCCAATCGCCATTGTGTTGGAATGAGTTGTCCGAGAGAAAACTCTATGGGCCGGATCCTGTGGATCAAACCTCAGCTCAGATTCGAATCATTCGTAAGAGGCTTCTTGCAGCTCAGACTCGGCAAAAGAGTTATGCAGACAAGAGGAGAAGACCTCTAGAATTTGAAGTCGGTGATCATGTGTTTCTGAGAGTATCTCCTGTCACCGGCATTGGGCGAGCTATAAAGCGAAAGAAGTTAAGCCCAAGGTATATAGGTCCTTTTGAGATCCTTGATAGGATTGGGCCTGTGGCATACCGAGTAGCCTTACCTCCGAACTTGAGCAGACTTCATGATGTATTTCATGTTTCCCAATTGAAGAAGTACTAACCGGATCTATCTCATGTTGTTGAGTATGAGAATGTAGAGTTGCGAGATAACTTCACGTATGCGGTGGAGCCAGAGCGGATTATTGAGCGAGAGGAACACCGGCTCAGACACCAAAGTATCCCTTATGTGAAGGTGATCTGGAAGGGTATGACACAGCGGGAAGCAACTTGGGAAACGGAAGAAGATATGCGAAGGCGATATCCGGAGTTTATGGCTCAAGTGGTGTAACAAATTTCGAGGACGAAATTTATTTGACGGGGGGAAAATTGTAATATCCCGATTTATGATTAGGACTGATAACTCTGATAATCATTGTAATTAGTGTAATTAAGCACTAGTATGATTAATGTAATGTAAATTTTGGGAATAAATACATGTGGTATTTAAGATCAATGGTTGTGATTCCTTGACCGTGGGTCGGAATCCTATGTGTTGTGATTTGGTGAGCTTAAAGAGGGAATTGAGTAGGTGATGACATGTGGCTTAATGGAGGCCATTGGATGTGGCACTAGAAGACAAAATACCACTTTTCTCTCTCCCTTCTCTCTCTTGTGCGGTTGTGTGTGTGTAGGGAGAAAGAGTGACACCACCATCATCATCATCTCCTCCACTTCATTTTCTCTCTCCTCTCCTTCCTCCATTTCTGGCGCTGGACAAGCAAGTGAGAGGGGAAGAAAAGCTTGAATCTTGGTAAGTTGTGATTCTCCTTTGCTCCAATCCTCTTCTCTAATATTGTTCATCTCAATGAGAGCTACATTGTGATGATTGTAGAGCCTTGAATGGTGTTGATTGGGATTTTGGCCGAAATTGAAAGTTGAGGAATCAAGGTTCTGAATTGGGCAAAGAGAAGAGGTAGGCATTTAGAGCATTTTGGTATATTGTTTGTGGTTTTTGGCTAAGTTTAGTCAAATCTGGAATTTTTGCCCTAAATATGCCTATTTCTGGAAATGTGAAGATCATTATGATTGATGATTGAAAATGATTTAGTTTGGAGATATATGATCATTTGATGTAATTTGGAATGTTAAAAAGGTGTTAAGGGAATTTGGATATGGTGTGTCATTGAGACCTTAATGAATGATTGTGGTCAAATTGGTTTTTGAGGTGTTTTTGAAGTGGCCAATATGTTCCCTAGTTAGTGCTTAGTGTGTGTGAGCATTGGGAAGAGTTTGGGGAACCTTTGGGAGTGAATTTGACCATCTGGAGTTTCTGGTTTTTGGCTGCGTTTCTGGTCTCTGATGCACATCACTCGAGCAGAGGAAGAACGTGCTCGAGTGATATGCAAGTTTTTCCCTGTTGTGCTTCGAGTTATCTGGGTTTTATGGGTTGTGCTCGAGAGCATCGCCTTGTGCTCGAGTGAGCGAAGAACATGCTCGAGTGAGCATGGTTCTGCTCGAGTGAAGGTGCGAGTCCAGAGTTGAGGTTGCTTTCGGGTCCTCACTCGCTGGTTGATGCCAAGAGTGTGCTCTGACACTCGCGGGCATAGCTGTTCCACTCGAGCACTGAGGGTCGTGCTCGAGTGAGCTTGTTCTTCTGGTGTGAGTTGGTGCTCTCGGGTTGATGCTCGCGGGAAAGTTGCACGAGTGTGCTTTCTCACTCACGGGTGTGGGGTGTGTGCTCGAGTGATCCAGTGCTTGGAGAGCTGTGTGTGTGCTCTCGGGTGCTCACTCGCAGGCTCACTCTCTCTTGTGCTTGAGTGATATCCGTACTCGTGCTCGAGTGAGAGGATTTGTGCTCGAGTGAGACTGTCAAAAATAGGTGTTTTGCCTTCGAGTAAGGGGTCTTTTGGGTAGTGTCTTCCAACCCTTTAGGCATATGTTTAGGCCTCTAATAGTCACCCAAAGAGTCCTAAATGATAACCAACTTAGAGTATTATTGAAATGTACATATGGAAAAGAGATTGATTGGTTGTCCCTAATTGATATAGGATTTGACATCTGTCGTCCTCGTGAGGCTAAGGTGCCAGAGCCAGTCAGGAAGGATACATGTAGTGACTCTTTCTTTATGCCTTGTGTGATAAATTGTATGTATATTATGTCATTGTTTTGAAATGAATATCGTATGCTGCAAGTTTTGTGAAAATTGTGGAAGCACCGCTATACCAATAGTCCCTGAGTCGCTAACAACGGTTCGGGTGAAGGTCGTATGCCTTCCCGGCGGTAAAAGGGGATGAGGTTAGGGTGTGATATATGTGTATATGTGGGCCGAAAGGCTAATTGTGAGCCGAAAGGCTATTTGTGAAGGCCGACGGGCCATTGTGAAAGCCGAAAGGCTATATTTGAGCCGTGTGGCTATTTGTATGCACTGCCACGCCAATAGTCCCTGAGTCGCTAACAACGGTTCGGGTTAAGGTCGTATGCCTTCCCGGCGGTAAAAGGGGATGAGGGTGGAGTGACTTGTGTTGCTGTATGAGATGATTGGTGTGCATATTTTGTGATTGCATGTGGTATAAAATTGTAGTTACTACTGGGATTCTTTAGAATCTCACCCCTTCCATATGACTAATCTTTTCAGACAGGGCGAGTGGCTCGAAAGGGAAGCGGACAACCAGGAGTAGTTAGGCTTACTCCGAAATCTATGTGGTAGTTGGTTGTCATAGTTTTGTATTTGGGGTATCAAGTGTACATAAGAATGTACGTAAATGATTATTTTGGTTGTGTAATCCCCATAATTGGGAAATCTTAAACCCAAGTTATTTATGTAAGTAACCCGGGGTTTGCCGGGATTTTGGTTTCCGCACTTTGATATTTATTATGTACTCTGATTTCTCATAGTAGTTATATCCGTACACGAATGTGAGACCAGGATTAAGTATGCTTTAGAAATGATTTTGAAATATCCCATCTCTTGAATGAGGGATCATAAATGGTTATTTTATCTTATTGGTCTCTAATTCACTTAAATTTCGAAATTCAGATATGATTACAGTGAGGGGGTTACATAATGAAATTTTGCTTATTGTTATCATCTCTATATTTTTTTTACTTGTATTCATTTATGATTGTTGAGATTAATAAATATTAAGATAGGAACTGAATAGACATTAAGGTTTATTCATGAAGTATTGACCCATTAAGTAATGATGCTATTTGTGATGCATGGAAGGTAATACTCGATCAAAGAGGACTTACCACCATGATTTTTACTGTGTTACTTAAATGAAATGTACTCACCAAATGACATTAGGTTGGGGGCCAAGTGGGAGAATGTTAGATATTTTATTAAAATGATAATATTATACCCGTTTGTTTATTCATATTATATCTAGATATATATTTATTCTTTGATCATATAAAGGATATACTAGTTGATTATTATGATCAAATGAATATTCTAGATATTATGAAGTTATTCTGAATATTAGTGGATTGCTTTAAAGATTATTAGTTTAATATATTTTAGATAAAATATATTCTAATTATGTCCCACATATGATTTGGATAGAGATTTGGTTTAGGGTTACCTACCTAATCAGTAAAGCTATTACAAACCTTGATAGGAGGTTATAAATAGTGTAGGCTGAGTCTTAGAGTTGTACTTTGAAAGTACACTTACTTGCTCCTTAAGGGTTCTATAATGGGTGACGACTATTCCTAGACCATCGTTGTGCCTCATCTTCCTATTAGAAGAATCTTCATTTATTTTCTTCTAATCTCCTTTTATCTTTTTCAGCTCTCAAGTTGTGAGAAATAGTGTGCAGAGTTGCTATGGCTAGAGGTACTATTGATAAGTTTTCCATTGCTACTCTTTATTTTAGAGTTCATATTATGTATTTACTTCAATAAAACATTTTAGGTGTTGCTCAACTAGTAACCCAAACAATTAATACTTGCAACAACATTCTACACTTTGGTTGAGAATAAAATAAAGACACTTGTTATTAACAAAAAGACAAGATAGTATAATAGATAGTAGGTAGATGTAGCTTTGACATTCTAGAACAAAATTTTGTTACAATAATACATTTTCTTCAATCTATATATATATATTTATAACAAGAAGTTATGAATATATAAAATATAAAGATAATGGGAAAAGGAAGAAGGAAGAAAATCAGAACAGGGAGTTGTAGGTAGAAAGATAATATAGGCTATGTAAACAAGGAGGGAAGGAAGGAGAGTGAGGTTAAGGAGTTTACTTATGTAATATGTCAAACCCCTTAACATTTCAATATACTTTTATGAAAATACTAGAACCACTTTAAGCTCTAATACCAAAAATGTTAGATGTCTTAACATTTCGATATCGTAGAGTATCAAGCGCATAGTTCCATAAGGCATATAGAAATAGCGGAAACATATTGACATAAATACTTGTTTATAATACAGGAATTCCCCTATAGGGTCTGAAAAATATATACAAAGTGCACAAAGTGCCTAAAAAGAAATAAAAGTGCAATGCTAAAGAACTAATAGCAATTTCTGCCCACACCAGGACCTATTCACTGGTAGCTGCTGCCTTTACCCTTTAGACGCTAACCTCAGTGGTAAGGTTTTCCAATTTGAAAAGGGTGAGATTTGAGTGAATCTCAGTGCAATATGCAATCAAACATATAGAATGCAATAATAAATATGAAATACACTATGTCATGTAAGATACTAACTCATGTAGTATGCACATTGTCCAAGGCCAATCGACATGTTTGCAACCCCGGCTTAACTCGTGTCCATAGTCCAACGACATGTTTAGACCCTGGCTTAACTCTTGTCCAAGGTCAAACGATTGTTTGAATCCCCTAGCTTATCCGTGTGTACCATTATTAGATTTCCCAATCACAGCTAGGTCATGTGCCATAGGCATTGTTATGTTATAAAAGATGGCATGCAAGTTGCATACAGATTGATTCATAGTATATGAAGTAAAGTGTTACTACCTGAGTCCTTTTCCAGTTCCAATATTCATCCTAAACTTTTGTTCTTGCTCGAGCTATTAGAAATTCCTATAAATTAAAGTTACAAGTAACTAGCTATTACTTAAACTATTACTGCCTTTAAATCAAATTCTACTAGTTATCCAATGTAGTTATAACAATTTCTAGACATTATAATTCTGCACAGTGCAGTTTCACTGTTTCCAAAAACTGATAGATTTTCAGTTAACTTTGGAAATTCATAATTAATTCTAGGGAAATCCAATTGGACTGATTTCAAAGCCTAAATGAAGGTCCCTAAATTTACTTTCATGGAAAAATACCCAGTTTTGACCATTGTAACCATATCATTCCCAGAAATTTGCCAGACTTGCACTGTCCTAAATTTCCTTCCAGAAATAGGGCACAACTTGAAAATAGATATCTTTTAATGTACTTTTCCAAAAATTACAAACTACCTATCAAATTAAAGCTCTATATGCCTACTTTAATCTATGAAGTTTCATATTTGTTGGACTAGGTTTGACCCATGAAATCCATTACACAACAACACTGCCTCACTGGAGGCAATTCAAACAGCATGCACTTGCAACTTCAATAAATTCTAGATTTGTATACAAATTTTCAAAAATCATGAACACCAATATTCTTACACAAAATTCCCTTCTAAATCTGATGGAACCATCAAAATTTAAAAATTCTAGCACTAACCTGAGTGAATAGTAGCTGGACGAAATTAAGGTTCTTAGGAGAGAAAATGTGTTTTCTTAATTTCTCTTGTTTAATCACTTCCTTTCTACTTCTAATCACATGATTAACTACTTAAAAACTAAATGAACATGATTAGAGGAAATTTTTGAAGCATTTCCCCTAGGGTTTTCATCAACCCAAATTTACAAAAGAACTAAAACCAAGCCAAAACCAACAACAACAACTTATAGCATAAGAGGACTAAGTTTATGAGATTATCTCTTGACTTCACCACTTTCTCTCTCTCTAATCACCTCTACCCTCTCTCTCTCTCTATACTCTTGATTTAGCTTGCTATCCATGGATTTCAAAGAGAAGAAGAGGTTAGAGGAAGTTCTGAGGAGTTTAGAAGGAAAAATCACTTCAATTTCAAGCATCTTGCCATTAGTATGTTGTTCGAAGTATTGAGCTTATAGATTGTCATTGTGTGAGTATGAGTTATGTAATGCAAGCTTGTCATGCATTAAACATTCATCGTACATGCATATTGGTATTTTTTTCTTACTGAGATTCTCTCGAATCTCACCCTCCCCTACTAACCTTTCAGATAGGGTAGTGGATCAAGGATGGAGTAAGCAACCAGGGGCGGCGAGGGCTTCCTTTTGGTTATTTGAGTTTGGTAGTTGGTTATCATTGCTAGTTGGGATAATTATATATGATTTGGATATGTATATGTTTGAATGAGTATTTGTTTATGTAGTTGAGATGGATTTATGTAATCCCTGTATGAGAACTTGTATATGGGTGAATGTGCCTTGGAAACTCATTGGTGAAAGGTATGAACCCGGGATTGCCGGATTTATATTGTACACTCTGATATATACTAAATGTGATTTATTCGTGTGAAGTAATTGTATTCAAAATATGAATGTGAGACAAGGTATATTATATTTTGAAAAGTATTTGTGAAAACCCCATCTAGTAGATGAGTTTGAGAATGAGTTTTGATTATTATTGGTCTCTATTTCACTTTAATCACGTATTTCGGATATAGTTACGGCAAGGGATTACATCTTGCCGCTTCGATAATCCTTAGTGAGATGTCCCAGTTTGTGGCAGTTATAACAAACAATTTGCCCTACTGGCACTAGCGCCTGCTTTGCTTGACTACATGTCTGACCAGAATGATAAGGCCTGCCATAGTATCTGCACATTCTGTTCCCAAAGGGTCTTTTGTTACCTCGGTTGTCAGACTGGTATGACTATTTACTACTCCTACCAGAATAACCACCCTGATATTTGTGCTTCTATGAAAAGTTTCCACCACTAGATGTGGTCTTATTACTAATATTTTTTTGGGTATACAGCTCCAACAAATTGTGCTATGTCATTCGGCACTCTTCAACTGCATTGATAAATACCTTGAAATGTCTAGAGACGAGCTTCTTCTTCAACTCTGGCTTTCTTGATTTCTCTTGTTTAATTACTTCCTTTCTACTTCTAATCACATAATTAACTACTTAAACACTAAATGAACATGATTAGAGGAAATTTTGGCTACATTTCCCTTAAGGTTTTCATTGGCCTAAATTTACAAAACAACCAAAACCAAGACAAAACCAACAACAACAATTTATAGCATAAGAGGATTAAGTTTATGAGATTACCTCTTGATTTCATCACTTTTTCTCTCTAAAATCACCTCTGCCCTCTCTCTGTCCACACTCTTGATTTGGCTTGCTATCCATAAATTTCAAAGAGAAGAAGAGGTTAGAGGAAGTTCTAAGGAGTTTGGAAGGAAAAATCACTTGAATTTCAAGCATCTTACCTTGGATTTCGCTTGAACCCTAGCCTCTTTATTCTTGATCTCACCACTTTAATGAACTTTCTATATATATATATATATATATATATATTACGTTCAGCTGATAAAAAATGAGGGTAAGAGAAAGAGAAAAGCTTCTTTTAAAATATCCTCTCCATCCTTTTTTTATTGTATTTTATTGCCGTTTAAACACATGCACATTTTTACTTGGTCATCATGATCTTTTTTTCCTTGGTTATAATGTTTTCTCTTTCTCTATTTCACTTGACCGAAATTAATGGCCCTTCGAGAGCTAAAAAGGTGTCTTGAATTATCACCAATCTACCTCCTTCAATATATTATTTAATTGTAATTTCACATATGCTAGTTTGAATTTTCCTCCTTCCTTTTACTTGGCCAAAAATACTTCATATTTGCTTTAATTTATGGTCAAATGCTGATTTTTTCTTTCCCTCCTCTTTTCCTACTTAAATACATCTCCAAATCGAAGGAAAAAAAATGTTGACCAAGGTTCTCTTCTTGCTTCCCTTATGTTTAGTCACTATTTTTGACTTTTCAACCTCATGTTTACTTGGTGTAAAATGCTTTCAACTTTTGGCACGGGTATTTCAATCATCCATTTCCCTTCTTGCTTCTCTTTTGGACGTCCAAAATGGTAGAGGGAATGAGAACAAAAATTAGCTTATTGTGTTGGCAAAATTACCATTTTTGCAATTAAATTGAGCCTTCTTTTTTTTCCTCTTGAGCAAAAACCAAAATTAATTGGGCCCAAGACATGTGTTCTTTCATCCCTAATGTTGGGCTTCAATAATGGGCTTTTTTGGTAGACAAAAATTGCACTTTATGTTTTATTTTAGCCCAATTTTTGTCTAACTTCAACTAAGGGGTTTTTGTCATTTCATGTGTTCCAAACTTCACCATTTGATTCCTTTTAATGTAACAAATATACAAGGAATATTAGTAAATAAGAAGTGGGGTGTTACAACTCTCCCCCCTAAATAAATTTTGTCCCTGAAATTTGCTGCACGTACTGGGTCATGAATTTCATGTAACGCTTCTGCATGTCTCCCTCAACTTCCCGAGTAGCTTTTCTAGGAGATAACCCCTTCCATACCACCTTTATGAATGGGATACTCTTGTGCCTCAGTTGTTTCTCCTGCCGATCAATGACTCAGTCAGGTGTGACCTCATACGTAAGATCGTCCCACACGTTTATCTCTTTGAATTCGATCGCATGTTCTAGGTCAGGGTGATATTTCTTTAACTATGAGACATGGAAGACATCATGCAGCCTACTTAAGATTGGGGTAAAGCTATTTGGTATGCCACAAGCCCAACCTTAGATAATATTTCTAAAGGACCAACGTACTTAGGGCTCAACTTCTTCACCTTTAGTGCCTTACCGATGTAGTTAATATGCAAAACCTTCATAAATAAATGATCTCCAACCTGAAACTCAAGAGGTTTCTCCCTTTTGTTAGCATAGCTCTTCTGCCTACTCTAGATAGTAAACAGTCTCTTCTTGATCATCTTTATCTGCCTCGTAGTTTGATCGATAATATCTGGTCCATACATTTACCTCTCAGATAGCATTGTCCAGCACAAGGGTGACTGACACTTCCTTTTAAACAACACTTCATAGGGAGCCATTTGAATGCTCGAATGATAACTGTTGTTTTATGTGAATTCCGCTAAGGGAAGGAATTGATCCCAACTGGCTTTCAAATCTATATGCACACCCTAAGTATATCCTCCACTGGCTGGATTGTTCTTTCATTTTGACCATCCTTCTGACGATGATAGGCCGTACTGAATCAAAGCTTAGTACCTAAAGCCTTATA
Organism: Inga laurina; assembly: GCA_963855925.1. NCBI lineage: Eukaryota > Viridiplantae > Streptophyta > Magnoliopsida > Fabales > Fabaceae > Inga > Inga laurina. The sequence goes on from OY979710.1 coordinate 13,527,473, forward strand.
CATTACCCTCTAAACTTGGAAGTAAATAGAGAATCTCTGTCAGATATAATGTTCTTTGGTGTACCATGTAGATACACAATCTCCTTGATATAGATTTCTGTGAGTTTATTAGGAGAGTGTGAATACTAATTGGGAGAAAATAGGCTATCTTTATGAATTGATCTACTATTACCCAGATTACATCATGATTTTGAACCTTAGGTAATCTTGTCACAAAATCCATGGTGATGCTTTCCCATTTCTACTTAGGAAGTGCAAGATTTTATAGAAGTCCTGCTAGTCGTTGATGCTCGAGTTTTACTTTCTGGCAAGTAAGAAAATGAGCCATGACCTTGTCATATCTTGTTTTATGCTCGGCCACCAATACGTGAACTTCAGATTGTAATACATCTTAGTTGCTCCTGGATGTAGAGTATATTTACTCTTGTGTGCCTCTTTCAAGATCTGTCATTTCAACTCTATTTACAGTGGAACGTATATCCGCTCTTTGTATCAGATTAGGCCATTTGGTGACAAGTCATGTTCCTGAGTCTTTCCCCTTATGATCATATCTCTGATAGACTAGGCATGTCTATCCTTCATCTGAGCTTCTTCGATATCTGCTCTCTGGTTATTCTCTTCTTGAATGATATTGCTACTGTTGATCATAATCTGATTTGACAAGTTGAGATATCTAAAGTTCTCCATTAGCTTTTGCTCATGAATTATGAGAGCTGCTACATGTAGTACTTTATGGCTTAATGCATCTGCCACTACATTGCCTTTCCTAGATGATACTTGATCTTCAAATTGTAATATTTGAGATACTCTCTACCAATGATGTCTTATGTTGAGCTCTTTCTAATCATACAGATTTTCAAACTCTTGTGGTCGTAGTACAGTTCTACAGTTGCCCTATAGAGATAGTGTCTCCAGATTTTCAGCATGAATATAATCGCTGCTAACTTAAGATCGTGTGTGGGATATCACTATTTGTGAGGCTTCAGTTGATGAGATGCATACGCCACTACTCGGCCTTGCTGCATCGAACACATCCCAATCCATGCCTACTGGCATTCGTGTAAACTATGAAAGTTAACTAAGAATCTGGGATTGTCAATACTGGTACTGTGGTTAATTTTAATTTTAGCTCTATAAAGCTCTTCTCAAAACTACTGTCCCACACAAATTATTAAGTCTTTCATGTTAACTTTGTTAACGGCAAAGATATTCTGGAGAAATTCTATATAAACTGCCTGTAATACCCGACAAGACCCAAAAAATTGGGCATGTCAATCTCAAAATCAGTTTCTGGCCTCTTTCAATTCAAAAATACTTCCACCTTGTTTGGATCCATTGAAATCCCTCATTGTGAGACTACATGGCCTAGAAATTTGACTTTTGGAAGCCAAAATGAACATTTGCTCAGCTTGGCATGGAGTTGCTTGTCCCTCAATGTGTTCAGTATAGTCCTCAGATAGTGTTCATGCTCCGCTCTGTTATGAGAATACACCATAATATCATCAAAAAAGATTACCATAAATTGGTCTAATATAGATGGAAAATTTGATTCATGTAGTCCATGGACATTGCAGGTGTACTAGTTATCTCAAATGGCATTACTAGAAACTCATAATAGCCATCTCTTATTCTAAAGGCAGTCTTTAACACATCATCTACCTTTACTCTAAGTTAGTGATAGCCAGATCTCAGGTCAATCTTTGAGAACACACAAGCACCTTATAGTTGATTAAGCAAATCATTACTTGTTTTTTACAATCACCTTGTTTAACTCCCTGTAATCAATACAAAATCATATGCTTACATCTTTCTTCTTAATGAAAAGCATTGGAGCTCCCCAAGGCCAGATGCTGGGTCTGATAAACCCTTTACTAGTAGTTCTTCAATCTTCTTCTTCAGCTCTGTCATCTCAATTGGCACTATTCTATATGGGGCTTTGGATATTGGTCTTGCTCTAGGCCTAGTCTCAATTGCGAACTCCATTTCCCTATCTAGGGATAATCCGCTGATATCCTCAGGGAAATACATCAAGAAATTCATTTACTATGGGGATATTCTCCAACGCTATTCCAGCCTCTATTTTCATTGAGAAAAACATGATTTATCCCTAACAAACCTCTGTATAAGAATATATAGGCCTCAGCTACTGAGAGAAAGTTTAGATTGATCTCTTTATTGGCTATTAATGGTGAATTAAGGTAAAATACCATTTTTCTTTTAAAGTCCAATAAAATGTTGTTTGTGGTCAGCTAGTCGATCTTGAGAATTACCACTAGTTTATTCATGGCAAACAAACCAAATCTACTGTAGACTCGTGCCCTTCTATGTTTATGATGCAATTTAAGAAAACATTGGTTGTGACAAATCCATTACCCATAGGCATAGTCACTTTAGATCATACAATAATCGATACGCACTCAAGCTTAGCCGTCTTATACTGTCATACACAATAAATGAATGACTAGCTTCTGTATCAAACAATGCTTGTACCAAATTACTATTGAGAGAAATCAAACCTCAAATCTGCTCAGGTGATTTATGGGCATCTTCCTGTGTTAAAGCAAACATTCTACTCTGTGCTTACTGTCTAGGAGCTCCAGGCTCTTATATAATATCCTAAAATTTGATTAAGGGATAATGAATCCAAAAGGGTGTGTAATTATTGGTATATGCTTTGAGATTTGAATTGTTACAATCAGTGCAGAGACCTTGTATTTAAGTTTCATTATAGATTAGCATCTAAATTGACTTAAAATAGAGGGAGGGCTCTTATTGGTGTAAAGAATGAGAAAATGTGTTTAGTGGTGATTTAGTGAGAATTACCATAATTAGGGGAAAATGGTAAAGTTACCGACCAATTGGTTAGTTATCGGAGAGTAAAATCATTGGTAACTCGAAGATTAATAGTTAAGATTTGTTGTTTAGAGATTAAAAGGGGTGGAATCTAATGCATATGTGTGTATTGAGCTCATGGGAGGTGTGGTAAGATTGGGACAAGTAGCAACATGTGAGCCTTAGATTTGTGAAAGAAGGTATTTGAGAGCTTGAGGAAAGTTGGAAGATGAAGAACTAAGAATCAAGCTTGAGAAAGAGGAAGAGCTGAGTGATAGCTCCCTTTTAATATATATATATATATAATATATTGTGATGAGAGTTGAGAATTATGGAATTTTCTTTGGTATAATTTTCAAATGATTGAATTGGTTTGAGTATTGTGGTTACAAAGGTGTCATATTGTGTTTTGGTGCCATTGGAAGTGGTTTGAAATCTTGGAAGCCAAGATAGTCATTTTGTGGTTTTGGGTTTCAATATGTTTAGAAATGTGGAAAATTTCATTGTGATGTGACTTTGGGTGTATTGAGGTTTCCAATGGGTTCTTTGTGTAAAATTATGTGGGAGTAACTTTGTGTTAGAGTTTGGGACTATTGGAAACATAAGTTGGAAGTTGGGGAAAATTCTATTGTTTGCTGCGGTTTGGCTTCTGATAGAGCCTTACTAGAGTGAACAAGGGTCTCACTCGAGTGAACAGGGGTCTCACTCAAGTACAGCACTAAGTTCCTACTTTTCCCTTCCTTTTTCAGGTGAACTTGCATGTGATATGGGATTGTCACTCTAGTGTAGTTGGTCTCACTCGAGTGAGCATGTGTTTTGCACTATGAGCCCGCTTCTCTGGATGACACTCAGTTAGTTTGACAAGAGTGTATGTGTGTACTCACGAGTTTTGTGCCCTCGCTTGAGTGCCAGAGCTAGTGCTATAGTGCATTTCTAGCTCTGGGTTTTCTGTTGCTCTCTGATGGTCACTTCCTATGCCATACTTTGTAGGACTCGGTTGAGTGTAGGGGCATGACTCGAGTGTTGATCTTGGTGCTCGAGTGCAATGAGCATTTTTTATCTTTGGTCAAGTACTCACACGAGTGAACTTTCATTCTCAAGTGCAAGTCATCCATTAGTTAAGTGTGTCATCCATCACTCTAGTGATGCAGTAAAAAATGGGATTTTAAGGTTTTGAAAGATGGTCTTGAGTCAAGTTTCTTCTAACCCTTTAGGCATGTGTTTAGGCTTTGAGTAGTCACCTAAAGGTCTTGAATGATAACTAACTTAAGTGTTTGAAAGTTAAAGAATTGGAAAAGAGAATAACCCTATGTCCTTGATTTTGGTTATAGGGTTGGATATTTGCCCAGGTCGTGAGTAGCTGGTGCTGGAGCATATGTGGGAAGGACAAGTATAGGGAACTTACCTCTCCTATTTGTATATGATATTTGTTTTGGTGTATTGATGCATGTCTTTGCTTTGCTTGATTATGTGAAACATATATGAATGATTGAAGCTCTGTTTCAATTTATGTTATGGCCATCAGTATGTTGTTCAAAGCATTGAGCTTGCATATTGTCATTATGTGAGCATGAGTTATATAATTCAAGCATGTCATGCATTGAACATTTATCGTACATGCATATTGGTATTGTTTTCCTACTGAGATTCTCTCGAATCTCACCCTCCCTTACTAACCTTTCGGATAGGGTAGTGGATCGAGGATGGAGCAGGCAACTAAAGGCGGTGAGGACTTCCTTTTTGCTATTTGAGTTTGGTAGTTGGTTATTATTGCTAGTTGGGATAATTATATATGATTTGGATGTGTATATGTTCAAATGAGTATTTGATTATGTAATTGAGATGGATTTGTGTAATCCTAGTATGAGAACTTGTAAATGGGCGAATGTGTCTTTGAAACCCATTGATGAAAGGTATGAACCCGGTATTGCAGGATTTATATTGTGCACTCTAATATATACTAAATGTGATTTATCTGTGCGAAGTAATTGTATTCGAAATATGAATATGAGACCAGGTATATTAGATTTTGAAAAGTATTTGTGAAAACCCTGTTCAGTAGATGGGTTTGAGAATAAGTTTTGATTATTATTGGTCTCTATTTTACTTTAATCACATATTTCGGATATAATTATGCAGAGGGTTACATTTTGATATCAGAGCTATAATTCCAGGCAAAGATAGGATTTGCTAGGATAGTGTTAGTAGTTGCTGTCTTAAGTCATAGGGGATAACTTTGTGTGTTTGTGGTATGCACATTAAGGTCCCTGCTGCTTGTAGATATATGAGTTTAAGGGATGTGTGTCTACATTATCTGTGATGTGGATGTGGTGAATCAATGTGGTGTGCCCGAGAATTTGATGTGTTAACATAGAGGTAGAGGTAATGAATGATAATCCACCGGATCCTTTATGAGGGAAAGATGAGTATTGAGGAAAATGATTCCCCAGGGTATGTGATATTGAGGTTTTAGGTTCATCATGATACCAACCTAGATGTTGGGTGGGAAACCATAGCTAGTATGATATTATATACCAGTGATGTCATACGAGATTTGTGTGCTTAAAGGCCCTAAGGCCTAGGGGACCAGTGTGCCTTAGGCTGGTAGAGATATTTGAATTTGTGTTGGAGCTGATGATGCTTTATGGAATTGAGGAAAGTGATTTCCTAGTTCAATTAAGGTTCAAATTCCATAGTTGAGCTGATCCTTAGGAATTTGAAATGACTTGGATGGTTTGTGGTACCAGAGTATGGTACTAAATTCAAATCAAAATGTGTATCGGGTATCTTGAGGCTGCTAGTTGTTAATCTAGCACGGGGGGAAAGTTATCTACGGAGGATTCAGATCGGAGAATGCTATCTACAGAGAGTCTTGATAGGAGAGGGCTACCTACAATGACATCTGATCAAAGAGGCTATTAGTGTGTCTTTCACCTGCTGCCGCGTGGGAGATTCCCATGGTCGAGGACCGTCCTGCTGGGGTAGTAGTTTATGAGGGATTGACTATATGAGCCGTAAGGCTATTTCTTCAACTGCAGCCCATCGGTGGTTTTGATGGGAGGACCGTACCTTCGGGGTGGTGGAATACGGGGATGTGACTATGTGAAAGCCAAAAGGCTATTTTTTTCACCTCCGGCCCATCGTTATCCCAGTGGGAGGACTGTACCTTTAGGGCAGTGGAATACGGGGGATGTGATTGTGTGAAAGCCGCCGTGATGACAAACCCAGAGTGGAGCTGCCGTGATAACAAACCGTAGAGAGTAGTCACCGTGTCGTTGAATCGTAGAGTAGAGCTATGAGAATATTAGGAGTATGGGGTCTCAACGATGTGTTGGTTATGGCTTAGAGGAGAAGAACTTCAGGGACATGTTATCATGTGAGAAGGGGGTCTTGGAGGATCCCAGTTTGATTTTACGGTATGTTGTGATGTGTTGTGAACAAGCAAGGTTTAGGTGTGCCCTACCTAGCTTGAAGGATAGTGTGAATTGTGATGTGAAAAGGCATTGATGATGAATATATGCCTGGTTCCAGCTTGATGTGATTGTGTATTGTGAGTCGATCTCTGAACCTTGGCCTTAGAGCATTTTCCAAGTGTTGGGCTTAGACCGTGCCTTCAGGGGCGGTGCCATAGGGATGTGACAATTATGAACAAGCTGGGATCAAGGTGTGGTTGTGACCACAGGGCAGAGCTAGTTCAGCAATGGCTAATTTGACTATATGATCAGGGGTTCTCACTACTGAGGGCACTATCCTGGCATGGCCAGCATGGCCAACCACTGGTTGGTTGCACCAGTGTTGACCCCAGGTTGAAAGGCAGTGCATAAAATTAGAGTCGGCGATGCGAGTTTTTGTCAAGCTATGTGAATACGGCGGAAGGCTGAGGTATTTGTGCAAGCGGCGAAAGCCGAGGTATTCTTGTAAATAGCGCAAGCTGTTGTAGTGTGTATGCATTGCCACACCAATAGTCCCTGAGTTGCTAACAACGGTTTGGGTAAGGACTACGTGCCTTCCCAGTGGTAAAAGGGGATGAGGGTGGGGTGTGATTATGGATCTTGTGACTTATGAGTCACGCATCATTATGGTAGCTGAATACAGATTTAGAGCTGTCTTCTTGTGACTTGCGAGTCATGCATCAATGTGAAATCTATTGTATATCGTGTGTAATTCCTGAAAGTCTTGGTTACTACTAGCAAAGTCACTAGTGGGTGTATGGGTGAGGGTAATACAATGAAAGTGAATACAGCGGAAGATGAAGTACTTGAGTACACAGCAGAGGCTATCATTTGGTGTAATGAATTGTGGTGTGTTAAGTTACTCCCGGAAGGAGTGGCTAGATTAGGCAGAATGGAGGCTTGTGCCACCCAACTGCTGTGGTCTTGTGTGATACGCTAGCCTACTCCTGATTTGGGGGAAGGGGCTTACAATAATTGTGGTGATGTGATAATGGTTTTGTGGCAATTGTACATGGAGGATTGCATTTATTTGGCAATGGTGTAATGATTGTGTTTGTGCGGTAAGCGTGTAATGGGCCAATTACGGTTTCTTGGCAATTATGTTGTATTCGTGCTCATGCCAAAGATGTAGCGCTATTACCAGTAAGGGGTGACAGCAAAATTGTATGGTGACTAAGAGAATCCTGAGTATTTTTGTGGAAGACCGAGCACAACACATTAGTTCGTTTAAGATTCTTGTGAGAATCAGATTTGTGGCACACCATGTGTTTGGGTGGTCTAGAAGGGACCGTCCTAATGAAAAGTACCTTGTGAACCGGAAGTCATCATGAAGAGGCATTCGTAGTTTATGGGTTATATAGTGCGACAACTTTCGTGGACGAAATTTATTTGAAGGGGGAGAAATGTAATATCCCAAAATTTGATTAAGGGATTATTGGTAAATCAATACTTTTGGAGAATGTGATATGCTTTGAGATTCGAATGTGTTACAATCAGTGCCAAAAACCTGTATTTAAGCTCAATCGTATATTAACATCTAAATTGACTTAAAATAGAGGGAGGTCTCATGATTGGTGTAAAGAATGAGAAAATGTGTTTAGTGGTGATTCAGTGAGAATTACCATAATTAGGGGTAACATGGTAAAGTTACCGACCAATTGGTTAGTTATCGAAGAGGAAACTCATTGGTAACTCCAAGATCAATGGTTGAGATTTGTTGTTATGAGATTAAAAGGGGTGGAATCCCATACATATGTGTGTATGTGAGCTTATGGGAGGTTGGGTAAGATTGTGACAAGTGGCAACATATGAGCCTTGGATTTGGTCAATGTTTCAAACACTTTTCCCTCTCTCCTCTCTCCTCTAAGTCGGCTAGGGAGCTTGGGGGAGGCCAAAAACTGATCTCATTCTCTCTCTCCTTCATTCTCCATGGCGCCAAGCTTAAGGGAAGAAAGAGAAAATGAAAGGTGATGTTTTAGCCTTATTCTTGTCCTCTTTAGCTTAAACATTCTTCTTTAATGTTGTTCCTAGTGATGAGAGCTTCATTCCTATGGTTTTAGATTTGTGAAAGAAGGTGTTTGAGAGCTTGAGAAAAGTTGGAAGATGAAGAATTAAGAATCAAGCTTGAGAAAGAGGAAGAGGTGAGTGATAGCTCCCTTTTGATATATATATATATATATATTGTGATTGTTTGATGAGTTTTGAGAATTGTGGAATTTGCTCTGATTTTGGTATAATTGGGAAATGATTGAATTGGTTTGAGTACTGTGGTTACAATAGTATCATATTGTGTTTTGGTGCCATTGGAAGTGGTTTGAAATCTTGGAAGCCAAGATAGTCATTTTGTGGTTTTGGGTTTCAATGTGTATGGAAATGTGGAAAATTTCATTGTGATGTGATTTTGGGTGTTTTGACATTTCCAATGGGCTCTTTGTGTAAAATTATGTGGGAGTAACTTTGTGTTAGAGTTTGGGACCATTGGAAACACATGTTAGAAGTTGGGAAAAATTCTATTGTTTACTGCGGTTTGGCTTCTGATAGAGCCTAACTTGAGTGAACAGGGGTCTCACTCAAGTGCAACGCCAAGTTCCTGCTTTTCCCTTCTATTTTAAGGTACACTTGCATGTGGAAAAGCAAGAGTGTAGTTCCTCACTTGAGAGTGATGTGGGATTATCACTCGAGTGTAGTTGGTCTCACTCGAGTGAGCATGCGTTTTGCATTATAAGCCCGCTTCTAGGGATGACACTCGCAGTTAGTTTGTCAAGAGTGTGTGTGTGTACTCGCGGGTTTTGTGCCCTCGCTCGAGTGCCAGAGCTAGTGCTCGAGTGCACTTCTGGCTCTGGGTTTTCTGTTGCTCTCGGGTGGTCACTTCTTGTGCCATACTTTATAGGACTTAAGTGAGTGTACGGGCATCACTTAAGTGTTGATCTTGGTGCTCGAGTGCAACGGGCATTTCTAGTCTTCGTCTGTGCTTTCGATCAAGTACTCGCACGAGTAAGCTTTCATGCTCGAGTACAAGTCATCCATTACTCGAGTGTGTTATGCATCACTCAAGTGATGTAGTCAAAATTGGATTTTGAGGTTTTGAAAGATGGTCTTTGGTCAAGTTTCTCCCAACCCTTTAGGCATATGTTTAGGCTTTGAGTAGCCACCTAAAGGTCGTGAATGATAACCAACTTAAGTGTTTGAAAGTTAAAGAATTGGAAAAGAGAATAACCCTATGTCCTTGATTTTGGTTATAGGGTTGGATATTCGCCCTGGTCATGAGTTGCTAGTGCTGGAGCATAAGTGGCAAGGATAAGTATAGGGCACTTACCTCTCCTGCTTGTATATGATATTTGTTTTTATGTATTGATGCATGCCTTTGCTTTGCTTAATTATGTGAAACATATATGAATGATTGAAGCTCTGTTTCAATTTATGCTATAGCCATTGGTATGTTGTTCGAAGTATTAAGCTTGCAGATTGTCATTGTGTGAGCATGAGTTATGTAATGCAAGCATGTCATGCATTAAACATTCATCGTACATGCATATTGGTATTGTTTTCCTACTGAGATTCTCTCTAATCTCACCCTCCCCTACTAACCTTTCAGATAGGGTAGTGGATCGAGGATGGAGTAAGCAACCAAGGGCTGCGAGGACTTCCTTTTGGTTATTTGAGTTTGGTAGTTGGTTATCATTGCTAGTTGGGATAATTATATATGATTTGGATATGTATATGTTTGAATGAGTATTTGTTTATGTAGTTGAGATGGATTTATGTAATCCCTGTATGAGAACTTGTATATGGGTGAATGTGCCTTGGAAACTCATTGGTGAAAGGTATGAACGTGGGATTGCCGGATTTATATTGTACACTCTGATATATACTAAATGTGATTTATTCGTGTGAAGTAACTGTATTTGAAATATGAATGTGAGACCAGGTATATTAGATTTTGAAAAGTATTTGTGAAAACCCCATCTAGTAGATGAGTTTGAGAATGAGTTTTGATTATTATTATTGGTCTTCATTTCACTTTAATCACGTATTTCGGATATAATTACGGCAAGGGGTTACATCTTGCCGCTTCGCTAATCCCTAGCGAGATGTCCCAGTTTGTGGTAGTTATAACAAACAATTTGCCCTACTGGCACTAGCGCCTGCTTTGCTTGACTACATGTCTAACCAGAATGGTAAGGCCTGCCATAGAATCTGCACATTCTGTTCCTAAAGGGTCTTTTGTTACCTCGGTTGTCAGACTGGTATGACTATTTACTACTCCTACCAGAATAACCACCCTGATATTTGTGCTTCTGTGAAAAGTTTCCACCACTAATGTGTTCTTATTACTAACATTTTTTTTGGGTATACAGCTCCAACAAATTGTGCTCTGTCATTTAGCACTCTTCAACTGCATTGTTAAATACCTTGAAATGTCTAGAGACGAGCTTCTTCTTCAACTCCGGCTTTCTTGATTTCTCTTGTTTAATTACTTCCTTTCTACTTCTAATCACATAATTAACTACTTAAACACTAAATGAACATGATTAGAGGAAATTTTGGCTACATTTCCCTTAAGGTTTTTATCGGCCTAAATTTACAAAACAACCAAAACCAAGACAAAACCAACAACAACAATTTATAGCATAAGAGGATTAAGTTTATGAGATTACCTCTTGATTTCATCACTTTTTCTCTCTAAAATCACCTCTGTCCTCTCTCTCTCTCCACACTCTTGATTTGGCTTGCTATCCATAAATTTCAAAGAGAAGAAGAGGTTAGAGGAAGTTCTAAGGAGTTTGGAAGGTAAAATCACTTGAATTTCAAGCATCTTACCTTGGATTTCGCTTGAACCCTAGCCTCTTTATTCTTGATCTCACCACTTTAATGAACTTTCTCTATATATATATATATATATATATTTTACGTTTAGCTGATAAAAAATGAGGGTAAGAGAAAGAGAAAAGCTTCTTTTAAAATATCCTCTCCATTCTTTTTTTTATTGTATTTTATTGCCTTTTAAACACATGCAAATTTTTACTTGGTCATCATGATCTTTTTTTCCTTGGTTATAATGTTTTCTCTTTCTCTATTTCACTTGACCGAAATTAATGGCCCTTGGAGAGCTAAAAAGGTGTCTTGAATTATCACCAATCTACCTCCTTCAATATATTATTTAATTGTAATTTCACATATGCTAGTTTGAATTTTCCTCCTTCCTTTTACTTGGCCAAAAATACTTCATATTTGCTTTAATTTATGGTCAAATGCTGATTTTTTCTTTCCCTCCTCTTTTCCTACTTAAATACATCTCCAAATCGAAGGAAAAAAAAAATGTTGACCAAGGTTCTCTTCTTGCTTCCCTTATGTTTATTCACTATTTTTGACTTTTCAACCTCATGTTTACTTGGTGTAAAATGCTTTCAACTTTTGGCACGAGTATTTCAATTATCCATTTCCCTTCTTGCTTCTCTTTTGGACATCCAAAATGGTAGAGGGAATGAGAACAAAAATTAGCTTATTATGTCGGCAAAATTACCATTTTTGCCATTACATTTTTGTAATTAAATTAAGCCTTCTTTTTTCTCTTCTTGAGAAAAAATCATAATTAATTGGGCCCAAGACTTGTGTTCTTTTATTTATTATATTGGGCTTCAATAATGGGCTTTTTTGGCAGAAAAAAATTGCACTTTATGTTTTGTTTTAGCTCAATATTCATGTAATCTTAACTAAGGGTGTTTTTGTCATTTCATGTGTTCCAAACTTCACCATTTTATTCTTTTTAATGTCACAAATATACAAGGAATATTAGTGGATAAAAAGTGGGGTGTTACATAATATCCCGAATTTTGGAACTAGAAGCTTGAGAATGAGTTTGAATGAAGTAGGCGATTAAGCCAAGTTTAGTAAGAATCCCAAAATGTATTGAAGGGCTAAATGACTCAAAAGCAAGTGTAAATAGGGATACAAACCTCATTTGGAATAAAGTATGAATTTTGGTGTGAATTAGTTAAAGGAAAGTACCCGATTCCTTTAGGTTGTATTAGAATGATATAAAAGCTAACTTGAATTTTCCTTAGGTTTTCTCAAGCTGTGTCTCACTCCTCCTTCTACCGCCACCTCTTTGACCCCACACCCTTCCTCTCAAGTTGTGGTTGCATTATGTCCGACTCACACTGTCCCCCTTTCTTGCGCACACACTCCATCAGTGGCTCTCGCGCACCTCTGCTCCTTCTCCCTCCCCCTCTCTTATTCGCTACCTTCATTTCATTCCACCAGCCATTGTCGTTAGTTCCGCCTTTGTTTCATGGTAATTCCTCTATTTTCTTTGGCTTTTTTGTATTAGTTTTCCTAGTTGTCTACTGCTTGTTCTTAATTTGATATTTTGTATTTTTTGAGTGGAAAGGAGTATTGTATTACTGTAATGTGAACTGAACAATGCTATATTGAGGTGAGTATTGTATTTTGTACTACAGATTTACAAGGTATCTAAAACAAAGAAACAAAATCTTAGCTTCTATGAATTACAGTGATAGGCAAAAAAATTAAAACTTTCCTGGTTATTCCTTCATTCTCTTTAGTGTGTTTTGTTTTTGTTTTTTTTAGGATAAAATCCTCCCTTCCAACTTGCTCATTCAAACCCACTTCCAACTATTTAGATTTAGGTCAGCAACATACATGGAACTATAATAATCCACACTAATATATGTGTACATATATATATAGAGGTACTTAGTGGAACCACTATTTATATATGCTTTCTGTATTAAAGTTCATTTTTTTTGAATTTTGGTAGAGATGGCTTTATTGAGGCTGGTGATGCTTTGATGGAAGAGTTCATGAATTAATAAATTTAAATCCAAGTAAAAGTAGAAAAATATGTTGGGTTTAGAGAAAGGTCAATGAGACAACCTTAGCTGCCTCTTTACTTTTCTAATGCTATTAGCATCATCTTTTTTTTCTCCTTTCATAACTTATTGTATCAAGTTGATTTTGCCAAAAGAAACAAATTTTTTCCTTTCAAATTTCAAATTCTACAATTTATAAAGTTTACAATGGTTTGGGACCGTTGTATAATAAACCATCCTTTTGTTTTGTAATACTACCAATTCAAAATATAAGACCCTGTTTTTATTTTTTCTTGAAAGTTCATGTTTACTAGCATATTACACATACAAATATTAGTATCACAAAAAATTTATCTAAAAAGCATGAAATAGTTAATTTATTTGTTGTTATTTAAGGACTTTTAACTATATGACAATGTTCTTATCATGAATTTTGTATCATTGTATTTAGCATTTATACTAGTTATGCTTACTTCTTGTTAACCAATGTCAAAATCCTCTCTGGTATGTCAGAGTTCTGGTCTTGTTAATTGGGTTATTGTTTGAATTTATGGATGTCTTACTTTTAAAGAGAAATGCTGCTAATTTTTTTTTAAAAAATGAGTAAGACATCCCTTTCCTTGACCCATATTCATATTACAATGATAATTGGTCTAAAATTGAGTATTGTTGAAAATGGTATAGGCGGTAGTAAAATGGATCATCGTTGGATGAATACTTTGAGAACTAGTGAAGAACATGAGTATATGGTAGAAGAGTTTATTGAATTTGCTAAAATGAATGCACCTAGTAAAAATAGGAAGTATTTTTGTCCATGTGTGAAGTGTTTAAATAATAGTCTACAGGATATTCATGATATAAGGGATCACTTACTTTATGATGGAATAAATCTTCGGTACATAATGTAGATATGGCATGGTGAGGAAGTAACTGCTTGTGCGTCCCACGAGAAGGAAGTTTTAGATGTTTGAGATGATGATAGAATGGGGAAAATGATTCATGATTTTTAGGTAGAATGTTTTGCACAATCATCTATATATAGTAGCGTGCAGAGTGATACAGAGATACCTTTGTAGCTTGGGTGTACTAAGTATACAAGCTTGTCAGGTATTTTGTACTTGGTCAACTTAAAGGCAACTTGTGGTTGAATTGAGAGTAGTTTCACATTGTTACTTGAATTATTGTGTGATATGTTTCTAGAGGATAATGTACTTCCAAATTATATGTATAAGGCCAAGAAAATCTTGTCTACGATGGATATGGAGTATAAAAAGATACTGTTTGCCCTAATGACTGCTTATTATCCAAAAAGGAGTATAAATGATTAAGTGAGTGTCCAAAATGTCAAACTTCCAGATACAAAGCGAAGAAAGGTGCTGGCTGTGGTGAAGAGTCAAGCAAAAGGCAACCTTTAAAGGTTTTATGGTATCTTCCAATCATACCGCATTTTAAACGAATGTTTACTAATGCGAAAGAAGTGAAGAAGTTGAGATGACATTATGATGAGAGAATATATGATGGAAAATACCTTCGGTACCTAATTGACTCTCCACAATGGAAAAAAATAGATGAAATGTTTCTAGGATTTGCCAACAAATCAAGAAACCTTCGGTTTGAGCTTTGCACAGACGGAATCAATCTTTATGGTACTCTAGTAGTACATATAGTGTATGGCCGGTTCTGCTGGTAATTTACAACTTACCTCCCTGGTTGTGTATGAAATGCAAGTGTATGATGCTTTATATGATGATATCAAGACCAAAACAGCCAGGGGACGATATCGATGTCTACTTGGCACCTTTGATAGAAGACTTAAAGAAGCTGTGGGAGGATGACATAGATGTGTTTGATTCATATAATCAAGAGTCCTTTAAGCTATGTGTAATGATTTTCACCACGATTAACGACTTCCCTGCATACAGAAACTTGTTAGGGTATAGTATGAAGAGTCATAAAGCATGTCCAAAATATGAAGCAGGCACACACTTCCATTAACTTAAGCATGGTAGAAAAATAGTCTACCTTGGTCATAGGCAATTTCTTCCTTACTTCCACCCGTATCGTAGGCTAAAAAAGACTTTTAACGGTTTGTCAGAGAATGGAATGGCTCTAAAGGCATTAATTGGAGACAAGGTTTATAGTCGAGTGGAAAGAATCAATATCAATTTTGGTAAGGATCATAAGACTATGGGTGAGAAGAACATATAGAAGAAGAGATCAATTTTCTTTGATATTCTATATTGGCGTAGTCTTGATGTGAGACATAGTATTGATATGATGCATGTAGAGAAAAATGTATGTGATAGCCTTGTTGGTACACTTTTGCACATACCAGGGAAAACTAAAGATGGAATTAGTGCGAGACTAGATTTGGATGAAATGGGAATAAGAGGATGGCTGCATCCAAAACTAAGAGATGATGGTAAGAGAGTGATATGGGGCTATCAGTGCATACATTGTCAAAAGTTGAAAGAAGAAGTTTGTGTGGGTGTTTGTATGGCATTAAGTGCCTTAAGGGTATTTTTCTAATATAAGCAAGCTTGTATGAGTGGAAGATTTGATGTTAGTAGGAATGAAGTCCCATGATTGCCATATCTTGATGTAACAACTATTACCAGTAGCTATTAGAGGCATTATGAAAGAAGATGTATGAAGCACGATAGCAAGGTTGTGCAGTTTCTTTAATGCTATTTGTAGCAAAGTTGTTGACATTGGAAAGTTAGACAAAGTGGAAAATGAGGGTTATACTATTCTATCCCAACTAGAGATGCATTTTGCTCCTGCATTCTTTTATATAATGGTGCATTTAATAGTTCATTTGGTAAGGGAGATAAGACTATGCGGCCCAGTTTATCTTAGGTGGATATACCCTTTTGAACGATACATGAAGAACTTAAAAGGGTATTCTAAAAATCTTTATCGATCTAAAGCCTCAATTGTTGAAAGATATGTCATTAAATAGGCTATGGACTTTTGTAAAGAATTTTATGAAGGTCAAATGTCCAATCTCGTCATGAAAAGGGTACAAGTAAGGGAACACAAGGGTTGAAAGTGAAGAGTATATGTCGTGAAGAGGTGTTGCAAACACACTTGTATATCTTGAATAATATAGAAAAAGTACAGCTGTACTTAGACAAACACAGAAAAAGTTTACAATAGATCTATCCAAGAAAAAATGACATGCAAATAACTAATGAGTAAAATAAGACATTCATAGAGTGGTTCAAGGAAAAGGTTTTGCACAAGATTAGTATGTCTGAGATAATCAAATGGTTAGCTTGGGGGCCTTCTTTTGAGGCCATCACTTGTAGTGGTTTCAATATAAATGGACACTCTTTCTACATAAAAGCTTAGGATGATAGAAGCATGATACAAAATAGTAAGGTGATGATGGTAGCCGAAGCAATGCACTTTACCAGTTCGAAAGACGAAAACCCCATCTTGGCATCCATGGTCTATTATGGAGTTATTGAAGACATATAAGAGATAAGCTACACTATGTTGAGAATTCCTATATTCAAATGCAAGTGGGTTAACAATAATGCTGTTGAAATAAATCAATTTGGATTTACCTCAATTGATCTTTAAAGAGTTTGTTATAAAGATGAGCTATTCATTTTAGCAAGCCAGGAAAAACAAGTGTTTTATGTCATTGATTCATCAAATGAAAATTTGTTTATTGTACTCCAAAGTAAAAAACAGAAGGATGGTTATCTAAGTTTGAATCTTGACGATACACCGCCTTTCACTACAAATCTACCTAACCAACTGAAGTAGATTTGGTAAATAATGATGAATATGCAACTAGAATTGATTATTATGAAGGAATTTGGGAGAACACATAAAGTAAGATTTTGAATTGTTTAAAGTATTCATTTAATTACAATTTACTTATCATATCTCACCTTTATTTCTTAGCAGGAACATGGCAAGTTCAGATTTGGGCGACTCAGGTGGCTCACCTGTTAAGAAAATTGTTAGAGGAAGCAGGAAGCTGCGATCATTAGTCAAATGTCATGAGGAAGAAAAGGAGAGGGTGCACATGGAATTGATGTTGATTTGAAATCATTCGGCGAAGAGGGAGACACGTTCATTAGCTATATTGGCTATCTGGCTCGAAGCAAAGTTGGCATTCTATTTTCTTCTTGGAAGAAAGTTTTAACAGACAAGATGGCTATGATTTGAGAACAAATTTTGGCATATAAAGTTGCATTTTCATCTTTATCTTTATTCCTAGTTGTTCATATATAACTATTATATATTTTGCTTTGTAGCAAACCTATGATGTCCCCAACACGAGGTAGATGTACAAGCATTGGATGGGGGAAGTTCGTCAGCGATGGAAAGATTTCAAGTCTATGCTTACAACCAAGTACATTCGAGGGTCAAAGAGCAATGATGATTCTTGTAAAGAGTATTCGTTTCATTCTCCAAATGATTAGAGGTTGTTTGTGGCATCGCAGCAAGATCCCAAATTTCTAGTATATATATGTTGTTCATCTTAGTGTGAAACATTTTACTTTAACTTATTTGACCTCACTAACTCAGTTTTCTTCACTCTTTGTTTATATAGGAATTGAGTCAATCAAATCAAGAGAGGTCAGCTTAAAACAATTATCTGCATTATGTCATGTGGGGGTTATCAGAAGCTAGAAAAGAAGATGATGCATATTGAATTGAAAAACTTGGAGGAAGCAGCCAAATAAGATGCTAGCATTTTTGTACAGGAGCTGCCTCTTTCCCCACATCACAAAAAATGGAAAGCAAGAAGGATAAAGGGAGAAAAATATATAAATCTAGTCATTGCTGACATCGCTAAAAGGATTGTTAGTATTTAATAACAAGTATATTTAAGTATGTTTCATTTTCCTTAGAAGATTTCATGTAATTAATTTTTATTTATCTATTGTATACTGTAAGATGAACTTGAAGAGTAGAACAACCAAGGTTTCTTCACTCCAACTGGAAGGATGGACATCTTAGCAACGACGCTTGGGCAGCTAGATCACCCTAGTCAAGTTAGAGGGGAGCCAAGGGGAGTTGGTCTCTCATGATACTTTGGACGAGGTTCACAAACTTATGGACAAAGTGAACCAAGTAGAGAGTTTGTGGCCAAGATTTGAGAGGAAGTCCGAGCAGAGCTAAAGGTGTAAATGCGCCAATCACTTCGAGATGAGCTTAAAGAAGAGTTATTGTGTGAGCTACGTGGTGAGATGAATTCGATGGTGTTGTTTCATATTCAAGTCGGGATATGTAACAAGGAGCCTAGATGTCAGGTTTGTAAATAATTTCATTTAATATAACATTGAGTTTTTCCTTAAGTTAGTTTAATTAATTCTTTTTATTTCTCTTACATATGAATCCCCAATCTTTCCTAGCACCAAAGGCAATTACAATCTGCTAGAGGTTGGACATGGCGACCCTGGTCCTTCACTAGAGGCTGGAGAACCTTGTTCTCTTTATTTAGATGTCCTGCACCTGCATGTTGTTGCCAATGTTGTTGTATACACGCATGCTACCACCCACCATAATAAGCAAATTTGAGACGATCAATGTAAGGTCAATGTCACAAGTGTTCGACAGGGGGAGGAAGGTGTAGATGTCCTATTCCTCGATGAAGAGGTTGCCAGACTAGGTCAAGCAATAGGATCTTTCATCCTGTAGCGTCAACTTCTTGTTCAGATGGTGACAACCCCTCAAATAGTAGGAAACACCTTATTGTTACTTGATCCTTGACATCATACTTATAATCTTTATTTTGTGTGTTACTAGGATCAAGACACAGTGACAAAATTCCCTTATTGGCACAACTACAAAATAGTCACTCAAAAATTAATAAGGTTGACTTGTAGATACCTTGTGGGATTTTGGGTCGTACAATCTCGTATAATTTTGGAATTGATAGCAAAGATATTAGGGAGTTCCTATTTTTAACTTTAATTAATGCACTGATATTTAGGAGTTTTTGCTTTCTATATTTACCAAGTCATTTCTCATTTTATTTCTTTAGTAGCTGCTTCTACAAAATGTGTGTCAAAAGAGAACTCGACACTTCATATGGCTTCTTATATCCTGGCAACCTGTCAAGGCATAATAATGTTAAGTTGGAAGATATGATGAGCTATGTGGGCTATACATTAGGACAGACTCAGCTGCCTTGCTATCTAGCACCAATTGTTGAAAGGCAAGTAACTTAATTTTATATATTTATACATATTCAGTTTGCTAAGAAGTATCATGTTATGTAACCTCATTTTAATCTACATATGTGATTATAGTTATCATTGGAGTCTGTGTTGCTTATCCCTTCATCAATGTTATCTTTTGGTTTGATTCATTGGGTCATAAACCAGACAAGTAGATAAAAACCATTTTTAACAAGTAAGTTAATTTGTTTGTAAATCATTGATTTTTCATTTTACTCAAATTTTTTAATGTCTTCTGTTTTTCATTTTAATTATAGTGCACTGAAGACATATTATATAATGGGTGAGAAGCGCGAAGGTAAAAGTGACCCGACAAAGTGGTTCTAGCCTAAAGTAAGTTGTTTAAATTCAAGTTCTTCGATTGACAATTGCTTTACATATGCCTTTATTTTTTTTACCGTTTACTTTTAATGTATAGTGCCCACAGCAATCAGGGAAAGCTAAGTGCAGCTTCTATGTTATACTATATATGTATAACATCATTTTTAGTGGCCTTACTACCAATTTTGAATAGGTGATCCCTTCTTGATTCTCAACTGAATTTCATTTTTGTTCTTGTAATTGAATTATTGTTAGTTATTTCATTCAATTGATTGATTTATATTAACTTATTCTCCAATTTGCGAACAGATTTTTAGAAATCAGGACGCCTACACAATCGATGACATTAATTTGATTCGAGACCTTTTGTCAGGATATCTTCTACAACACATAGAGAATGATGTGTAGAGGTTTCTTACATAGTACAGTGGTTTAGTGCAATGGTATATTATGTTGCCATACTCAAATACTTTGTCTCTTGTTAGTTTTTTAGTTTTTTTGTTTATATTGAGTACTATGAATTTGTTAGAGAAGACTTTAGATGTTCAAGCATTTTAGATTTAAGGATGTACATGTTTTACATGGCTTCTAAGTCAATTTGATTCACGAGCTGCCCTATTTATTATACAAGCCTCATGATAGTGCTACTGTTGAATCACAATGCTGTTGTTTTGTGAGGGACATGGTATTTTTCATTTGAGTGTTTTCCAAATTCAAAATATAAATGTCTGGAAATTGGTATTTTTTAATTGCTGAGGGGCAGAAAATCAAATAATAGTTTTTTTAAAGAAAAAGACATACAACAACTGTTTTGCTAAAACAATCCTTATATGTGGCAAATACAATGATTGTTTTAACAAAACAGTTGTTGTATGTCTCTTACTACGACTATTTGAAAATGGTCGTCTATTTTGAAAATTTCTACGACACTCACATACACGTCACCTTGAAAACGGTCATTAAAAGGGCATAAAAACGGTCATTAAAAGTCCCTTTTGTAGTAATGTAAGCTTCCTTGCTCAATTTTCACCTTGTTAATCACCTTTTGTGCTCAAATTTCCTTCATAAACATTGTTCTCCTCAATAAGAGCTATAATCCTATGATTTTTGTTTTTCAAATAGAGGTGTTTTAAGTTGTCAAAGAAGAGCCAAAGTTGGAGAAATCAAGAACAAGCTTTGGAAAGTGAAAGAGGCGAGCTTGAGCTTTAATTTGAACCTAACATCTTGTTGATTGGTTGAGTTTATGGAATTTGTATTGCTGCCCTAATTTTGGTTATCTTATGGTTTTGAGGTTCCATGCTGTTTTGATCATATGCATGGTGTCATATGATGTTTAATGATGAAACTATACTTGTTTGATGATTAAATTGGAAACTTGGTGATTGTTGGACTGTGTTGCCATTTCTGGTCAGAATAGGGCATGTACGAGTAGGAATTTGGTAAATGTGATGTCACCACTGGATTTTACATAAAAAATTGTGTAGGAATAGCCTTTGGCTATAAATTCCTAATCATTGAAATAAAACACTGAAAACTGGAAGTTAACACTGTGTTGCTAGTTTAGGTTCCCTGTGAGTCAGTTGGAACGTGGCATGTTTTAGAATAATCAAATGTTGTCCAATAAATGTGATATTTTCCAGAATAAAGTTAGACATGTCAAGCTTTAATTTGATTAATCATTTGTGCCATTTGGATCTATACATTAGGAGTTATAATTTATTGAAGTTAGACATTTAAAACTGGAATGATTCTATGGCAGTAATGGTTAATTGGGAATTCTAGAACTGTGAGCTTACAAATGGCAGTGGGAGGCATTTTTTTCCTTAAAATAGACTCAAAGTGGGTCACATGGGACTTTGAACCAACCCAATTGGAGATTCCTAAATATAGTTATGAATTTCTAAAGTTGGTCAAAGAAAACCGGCATATTAAGGTTGACCAGCGATGTTGTAGCTTTTGAAAGGAATTGGGAGAATTAAAGACATGGCTTACTTGCATGACTCTAACAAGTCATGTGGTTATGTGTTTACAGCCATGAGGTGACAAAGAAGAAGCAATGGAAGCAACCCTGATTGTTGGAAGAAAAGGAATGAAAGAAGGACTTTAAGACAAAAGGTAGTTAAACTTTCCTCACTTGCATGTATTTGATATGTGTGTCCTTGTGTATTGGTATGTGTTATTGCTTTGATGAATTGTGTGGAATATACATGAATGATTGAAGCTCTATTTTTACTCCATAGGTATGATGTGTAAAACATTGAGAATGCATATGTCATTATGTTGGCATAAATTTATGGAAGCAAGCATGTCATACATAATATATTATCTTACATGTATAGTTAGCATTGTTTACTACTGAGATTCGCTTGAATCTCACTCCTCCCTCACCAAACATATATATATATATATATTAAGCATAGAAGTGGAATGTACTGGAGTCACACAGTGGAAGATGTGATGGAAAACTGAAGAATGTTATTTGATGGCTTGTTTATATTAATTATCGTGCTTTGAGAATGATTGTATAATCATGTATATGCATATTGAAATAGAGAATTGCCCTAGCACGATAATGACCTAAGAATAAGCAGAGGAATAATTTGGCTAAATAAATTAGCAGTGAATCACTTTGATTGAATTAAATAAAGATAAGAATTGATGAGTAATAATGAAGTTTCGAAAACTACAATATGCTTCCACAAGATTTTAAAATTTTCAGAAAAACCCACTCAACTATAGGTTTGAATCCTATCTTAAGGTTGAGAATAGAAAGAGTTTTGCAAAAGAATATTGCTTAGTGGTTTGAATGCACTATGTAAAACTTATCAGATCGTTTATGGAAATAAGGTATTACAACTTACACCCAACAAGCCTGCAAGTGTAATAGTTGGATCAGATATCACTCTGGCCAATGTGCCAGCCTCTGTTGAAAGCAACCCTCCATTGTATGTTCCTAGAGATAGCCTCGACGACATCATTTGGGAAAGCAGCGACAAGTTCACTCCTGTAATAATTCACTGCTTATTACACACAAACCAACACATTTACATTAGGAATCCCTTTGTTTAGTTTGAGAAGGAAAAATAAAATGAAACTATAATGTTAATAGAAGTTAATTATATCAAATTAGCTTAAACATTTTTATAATAAAACAAACACTTTTGATAACAAGACAAACCCTACTAAAAAATGGCTTTTTATGCCGATTAAAAATGGTTTTTCATATCAGTTATAGGAATCAAGCAATGTTGTTTGTTTCAAAATTTTCGTTGATTAAATAAGAAATGTAAAAATGCTTTTCACGTTAGTTAACTTTTAACCAATATTGAATGTTGTTTTTTCAAAAGAAATATTATACAATTTTACAGTCTCATCTTCCATTAGTAGAAGCACCAAACAAAAAATAAATAACAGGGTTGATCAATAAAATAATAGAAGTGTCTGATCTGAAGCTTTTAATTTTGACGATATAAGGTGGAGCCTTTGAATGCGTTTTTGAAGGACAAGAAGATCTAAGAGTGTTAAACCTCATAGTGAAATATGTAATATCCTAAACTGTAATTAAGAGCTAATAACTTCAAAGTGATGTAATTAATGTTAACTAAGCACTTTTGAAGTAAATAATGTGAGTTGTGATGTGAAATGTAGTTGATGATGATGATATATGCGTCATGACAATCAAGGGGTAAAATGGTAAATTTATCGACCGATTGGTTAGTTACCAAAGATAAAACTCATAGGTAACTTAAGATTAATGGCTAGGATTTGTTAAGCAAGAGGTGGAATCTAGTGTGTGAGAGTACATGGAATCATAGAAGGAAGCGCAAGATTTTGACATGTGGCAAGTTATGGACCTTTGGATCAAGGTCAAATTTTCAAAATCTTCCTTCTCCTTCTTCAAGTCGGTAGTGTGCATGGGGAAAAGGGAAATTGAGTGATCATCATTATCTCTTATCTCTCTCTCCATTTCTCCATTTTTGCTGCACAAGGAAGGAAAGAGAAAGAAGAAAAC
Source organism: Inga laurina (assembly GCA_963855925.1). NCBI lineage: Eukaryota > Viridiplantae > Streptophyta > Magnoliopsida > Fabales > Fabaceae > Inga > Inga laurina. The sequence goes on from OY979710.1 coordinate 13,551,129, forward strand.
TTGAGGTAGGCGCCCTAAATGACTTCACATGCTCAAACACTCTTCATTGACATTGTTCAAGAGGTTGAGAGCTTGACTTTTATGGTTTTAGAATTTTCATTGGTGGTGTTTAAGAGATTGTGAACTCTGGGAAGTTAAAGAATTAAGAAACCAACTTTGAGAAGAGGAAGAGGTGAGTATTTAATATGTTTTGGTGTAATTGTTTTGATCATTGGTTTGGTTTTGGAAATTCTGGAATTTTTGCCCTGATTTCATGAGAATTGAATAATGAAAGAGTTTGGAATGGTGTGGTATAGAAAATGATGTTAGGATGTGTTATAATGCCATTAAGTTTGATTTGAAGTGGAATGAGGGAGTTTGGCAAATTGTGGTTTTGGGTGATCTTGTGATCTAGAGTTGAGAATGTGTTGATTGAGTAGGAATTGGGTTGTTTTGTAGTTACCAAGGGGTTCCTTGTGTCAAAATGAGTCAGAATGAGCTTTAGTACAGGTTTTAGGACCATTGGTAGTGAAATAGGTAAATCTGGGAACATATATCAGTTGCTGCAATTTTTGGCTTCTGATGAATAACACTCGAGTGAGGGAGGATACACTCGAGTGCTACGAAACATTTTCTCTTCTTCCCTTCAGTTTTGCTTGGCTTCTCGGGCAAAGCTCAAGAGTACACTTTCATTCTCGTGAGTGATATAGGTCATCACTCGAGTAATCTTGGTTTCTCTCGAGTGAGGGAGTAAGTTTAACCTTTTGGGATTTATGGTTGCTCTCGGGTAATCACTCGCTGTGTCTCACTTTTTGGTGCTTGAGTGCATTTGAGGTCATCACTTGAGTGCAACTTCCTGTGCTCGAGTGAAGGTGTAAGGCATATTAAGGTTTGCTCTCGGGCAAACACTTCCAGTGTGGCACTTTTGGGGACTCGAGTGAATTTGGGGGTTACCACTCGAGTGAGATCATCTCCACTCGAGTGAGTTAGCCCAAAATCAGTGTTCTTTTTCTGAAAAAGGTATCTTCAGGGTAGTTTTTCCTGATCTTTAGGGATATGTTTAGGCCTATAATAGCCACCTAAAGAGATTAAATGATAACCAACATATATAATGCACTACGAAATTGGAAAACGTGGAAAAGGGATTGACCGGTTGTCCCTGGTTGGTTTATAGGATTTGATATTTGCAGCCCTAGAGAGCCCACGGTGCCGAAGAACGTCAGGAAGGAATAACATAGTGACTTTTTCTCTTATACTGTGTGTTAAACATTGTATGTACGTTTGTCATGCATTGAGAATACATTGTGAATACATTGTGATGCCTTGAGATCGCAGCGGAAGCTGACGCTTAGTGATACATTGTGATACTTCGTGAATATATAGAGATCGCAGCAAAAGCTGACGCATAGAGTTTACAGCCATGAGTGTTGTCGTTTGTGGCGTAAGCTATGATACATTGTGATGTTGCTTACCATGATCATATATGCTATGTGTTTGTGCACTGTATGAGTGATTTGTTATTGCTGGGATTCTCTTCAATCTCATTCTTTCTAATGACTAACATTTCAGACAGGGCTAGTGGCGTTAAAGAGAAGCGGCCAACCCGGAGCGATTAGGACCCTACGGGGTATATTTGATTTTTGGGATGTTGATTATCTACTTATGAACTTGGGATTACTGTATATTTTGAGATGTAAATATTACAATTGATTTTGGTTATGTAATCCTCTAGTGGAGATTTATAAACCCTAAGTTTATATATGTATAGAACCCAGGAGTTGCCAGGGATTGAGTTATACACACTTTGATATGTATGAATGTAAATTAACTACACAGGTAATTATATTTGAGTTTTGAAATTGAGACAAGGATAGGGAAGAGTTTTTTGAATGTTTTGTTAAAAACCCTTCTGCAAGAAGGAATTGGGAATGTTTTTTGATGATTATTAGTCTCTATTTCATTTAAAATTCTGAATTACAGATTATAATTACGTGGATAAAGGCAGGGAGTTACAAAATAGATCTAAAGAAGAAACCCACAGTATAACTTAAAACGACGGAGAAAGAGATATGAAGGTGAGAGTGTTACATCTCCTATTTGAAATAAAAGTGTTAAACCTTTGTCCTCTATTGGGATGGGAAGAAAATTTGAGAGGGAAGAAAATGGAGAGAAGAGAAAATCAGGGAGAAAATGTTATCATCCTATAGTTCGGATGGATGGAACAAAATAGAGAGGAAAGAAAATGAGTAAATATTTGAATGACTAAGATAACCTTCTATATAAAAATAAATCATATTTAAAATAAAATTAAATATCATAATGCATCATATTAACATTAGCATAATCATATAATTTAAAACCAAATTATTTGGTAAGATATATTTTCACGTTGTTATATTTTAAAACCAATTTTTTTAAAAGTGGATAATTTTTTAAAATTAAATATAATAATAGGAAATAAATAAAGTATAAATTATCTTAATTATTAATAAAAAGTGAAAGGGTTAAAATGGTATATAATATCTTGAGATCTTGATTCATAAAAAGTTATTTTTTAAGGTAAAAAAAATAACAAGTAGATAATTTTTTTAAATTTTTTACAAGTAAATATAATAAAAAGATATAAATAAATAAATACGAAAATAAGGGACATGGTCGGAAAAGGAATATGTATTCTTAAATACATGCATGTGCGGCCTTTATTAATGAGTTTTATTAATGTATGTGAGGGCAGATGATAGAAAATGAATTTTGTTACCATTTTTTCTTCATATGTAGAGAGACATGTTGGAGAGAAAGTGACGTAGGTCCCACGCCTCTTTTTATTCCCAATTTTTCTTTTCTTTCACTTTTCTTCCTTCATCCAAACAAGGGAAAACACCATTCTCTCTCCATTTTTCTTTCTAGTTTTCTTTCCTTCCTCATTTTCTCTCCATCTAAATAGGGGTTGCTCTAAATTAAATTTGATGGCTAATCTTATAGCTGGAGATGACAACAACGTTTGTGTGGGTCAAAAAGGAAGGTTTCGATCGTAGCCCTGAGTGTGAGTTGAGACAGGTAGAGCTTGTAACAATGATGCGGGATCAGAGAAAGAAGGAAAAAAAAGAAAGGAGGAGAGTTGGGGCTGTAGTCGAAGTAGAGCAAGAGGAGAAAATCGGACGTCAGATTAAAAATAATCAATCATCATGATATGATCTGTGGGCTCTCATTGTATTTTTTAAATAATTTTAAAGAGTTTCTACATCAATTATTAATATAACTAGCATTGATTATAAAGTTTTGGTGAGAGATGAGCCAAGATTGTGGAGAGAAGTGTGGAGAATATTTATTTTATTTTATTTAGAGAATAAAATCATAACTAACAAATACAAGCATATAGCTGACATTTTTTAAAAAAAAATAAATGTATAATAAATAATAAAAAAATAAATATAATAATTTAAGAATGTGCTTTTATTTCAAAAATCACTTTAGTAACCAATGTGAAATCTTTATTTTATTTGAAAAAATTGAGTTTAAATTATTTATTAAAACATGAGGCAGCTAGGTTAAAATTTCAACTGACTGAACTTTTGATGTCGAATATTATAAAAACCAACATTGGACTGAAAACAACATTTTTTTTTGTATAAGCGATGTTGTTTCTTAGCTTTTTTTCCACAAGTTTTTATCCACCCAAGACTTGCCACATCGATTGTTTAGATAATCGACGTTAAAATAGTTCAAAATATTACAAAAATGCCACTACATTTTTCTAACGCCCGTTTACCAAAAAACTGACGATATAAGTATATTTTGTAGTAGTGAAACTTAATGCATGCCTAATCACTAAAAAACTAGTATGTTACTAGAGCCCTTCAATCTAAGGCACCTTCAAAAGAGAGAGAAAAGACAAGAAAAAAAATAACAAAAAAACCCATAAAAAGAATAAGGTAAAGGGAGAAAGAGAGAGTAAAGGTTAACTATTTATTCAATTTTGATACCCAATACAATTACCAATACCCAATTTATAGACTACTTACCTTCCTAATTACCTAGTTAATGTTTCCCTTACTAATACCACGTATCAATGCCCCACCCCCTCTCCCTCGAAATCAAAGAGTAGAACATATATATAGGATAACAAGAAAGATGACAAAACAAGCTCTTTATTGAATTTAGCCATCTTTGATGTTGTGCTTTAAAAGGACAACATGAACCTAAAGTGAGGGCAACAGAGATCGGGACACTGAGATGGATGTTTAATAGATTACCAAGTAAGGAGTCAAGGTGGAGGGAATTTGTGGAATTGAATTAGTATGGTTTTATTTTATTAATATTTATTGGGTAAAGTAGCATCCAGCACTCTAATGTTATTTCTCAATTGCATCTAACACCTTGATTTTATTTTTGGTTCCCCCAGTATCATGATGTTATTTTTTTGGTGCTTCTGGCAGCCTAATCTTATTTATAGTGCATATAACACCTTAAACCATAACTAAAATAAATAAATTGGATGTAACTTAAGAATAACATCAGGGGGTGTTGGATTCACCAAAAATATAACATCAGGGTGTTAGATGCATCACAAATAAGATTAATTAGTGTTAGATGTCATTAAGAAATAACATGAAGATGTTGAATGCCACTTTACCCATATTTATTTTAGTCTATTTAGTAGTGGTTTCAGTGTTACACTACTACAGATTTGAGCTGTAACTATTATTTATAATGATTACAGCTGATAAACATCATGTATGTCGAGGCAAAGTTAGCACAAGGATGCATAACACTTAAAAGTAATGGTTAATTATGCGCACCATTGTGTATTGCGATGTTGAGTTCATGAAAGCACAAAAATAATAGTTGTAGTTAATAATTGTCATTTATTAGTGACAAAAGTGATAGTTCTTTTGAAACAACCATCATGTAATACTGACAAACGATTCGTTTTCCAACCTTATATCAGCAAAAACAGATACATAACGGTTATGTCAATTGACCGTAAAGTATGAATGACAAAAAAGACATTTCTTAATAAAGAAATTTCATGTAAAGTACAAATCTAAAAAGTACCTTTTCAAAACCACATTTGGTCTGATACCAAGTACCAGTTCTCTTAAAGTTAAATACTTTAGAATGAAGTGTTCATAGTACTTTTCTAAAAAGCACATTTCCACAACCTCGTCCTTCTCTCCGTCATCATGGTCAGTCACCTGAGAGCTCTTTCTATTTGCCCTCCTCCTCATCCCTATGCTTGCTCCTTCTCCACAAGCCCCTCCTCCTCCTCCTCCTCAAATGGAGCCTCTACTGTAAGCATTAACTAGTCTTGACCGCTCTATAAGGTGACTCACTAGGCGTGCCCATAGTTTGAATAGGAAGTTGGACATCATCCTTCATCACAATCAGGTTGTATATGATCACTTGTAGTCAGACCCTTCATCTCCTTTCTCAGACGTCAATGATATACCGAGCGAGGGGGAGGGGTAGGAGGAGGTGGAAGACAACGATAACAGTGATGACTGAAAACCACTATTGCTTTTCTATTTTTTGAATATTAAAAAAATTAATCGTTAGGGCAATGTAACCCAAAAATATTAAAAAAAAACAATTGTCTCTTCACGGTTATTAGTAAACAATCGTTACTCATTTAAGGAATGTTCACATGTATTAGTAAATGTAACATCCCAAATTCCGGGCTTAGAATATAAAGAATTAGTCTAAATTAAGTAAATTACTAAGCCCAGTTGAGCCTAATGTCTTAAGCACATCACAACGAAAATGCTTAAGATAAATATAAAAATTATTTAAGGGCCCGGATATATTGAGGAAATAGTATGAAATGTTATTATGGAGAGTTAGAGAAATTATAAAAAGGCTTAGTTTCCTAAAATGGCCCAAATAATTTAAAGTTAATTTTGGGATTTAAAAGCCTATTTTCTCAAAAATTTGAGGAAAAGTAGTTAGAGGTCATAATATGGCTTGAAAATTTCGAAGAAATTATTTTAAGGCTTGAAGAAGCTAATTAAGGAGGAAAATCCTTAAAAATAATGAAGGATTAATTTATGAATATTTTAAGATAAGCCAATACCGATTTAGAAAATTGAGAAAAGTTAGTAACTTTATTATTCGGACTCGAGAACTGGAATTGGACTATAGATAAGCCAAATTATAGCACCTAAGAAATTTAAGGAATTTTAAATTAGGTAGAGTATGACATGTAAAGCCTTGTGAGTAAGCCCAATAGGATAAAACTTAACCCACACACATTAGCTCTCTCTCACACTCAAGGATACTTAGCACCCTTACACACTGACACCATTTAGCCTCCTCATACGCACAACACACCACATTAAACAAATCGTCAGCCTCTTCTCAACCTCATTTTGTATTCTAAAACATTAGAGGTAGAGCAAGAGAAAGAGAGAGGGCCAAAAGAGAGAAAGAGAGATTGTGAGGAGGAGGAGCTTGAAGGAGGCAGCAATTTGCACATGCAAACTTGGAAGTGAGTTGAGGTGAGTTTCTTCTACCATTTCCCTATTTCTTTTGGTTTATTTTGGTAGTGATTTGAGGATTGTTGGTGGCTGAAAGTTATGTGTTGTTGGAAAAAGAAATATGTCACTATAAATCTTAAAATCCAGTATTTCATGTCAGTTTTGGGATGGATTTTTAAGGTCCTTTAGTTCTTTCATCTTAACATTGAACACAGAGCAAGAGAGTAGGATTGTATAGAGTAAAATCCTTGAGGTTTAGAGTACAAATCTAATGTGTAGTTGTAATAGATTAGGTGATAAACACCTAAAGTATTAGTAGAGTAATAAAAGGCACTGATAAGCCTATAAATATCTTGAGGGTAGGAATAGGTAGTTGGTTGGTTATTAATGGTGGCTAGTTACTGTTAACGTCTAGTTATTGTTAGAGGGACATCATATATATAAGAGGGAGGTAGTCTTAGATTGATGATTATGATTAATTATTAGTGAATGAATAATATAGAGTATTTCTAATATCTTCTCCTTTTATTCTCTCTCCTTCCTTCATTTCTCTATCCTTTTACAACTCATACATTAAAATCCATGATTTCATGTCAACTTCTTCATCTTTTTCTAGTCACTGGAAAATAGGGTCAAAGTTGAGAGTTTTGAGTGGAATTTTCTTTGGTTTCTTTTGAGTTTTTGAGAGTTTAGGATGTATAGTAACTAATAGAATCATTAAGAGCTCAATTTAGAGTGAAAATGGTAGAGCTCTTGAGTGATTAAGTCATACCGTCAAATCTGTGATCTTCTGGGAGTCAGTCAGTTTTGTACTCTATTTTGATTAACCAAAGCATGTCCAATGTTTATGAAATTTTTCAGGGAAATAGTATACATATAAAGCTTTAAAATGATTCCTAGAACATGTCAATTGGATAGCTAGAGAAAAAGTTATGATTTTTGGAAGTTTGGTCAGAAAACAGGGAACATTCTAGGTTATAGGATTCTGACAGTAGGAAAATGGATAAATTTCATAAGGTTAATTTGGTAATGTTGTAACACCCTCATTTTCAAAGCGTATGAATGGCTTCAGTGCAATAATATCTTTAAAAAGGGAGATCGGAAATCATTTGTAAATAGCAGGAGTCCCAACATTAAGTAAAGTATAGAGCAACACTTGAGTGGGTTATGAAAAATTATTTTCGAAAAATCATTTTCAGGTTTGGTCTCCTATTACTTTACGATTCATTTTGAGCCATATGTTTTAGGTTCATTTCTTCATATCAAAGTTTTTACCAATACGTTGTCTGCTAGAACCTAAACTACAACAATTGATTAACAGCCCTAGATAGACGACTGTCTACTATTGGTTTGAATGTCACTATGCATTTGCTTATATGCAGGCAATTATTTACACATCTACTAATTTGCCAATACGGGATTGACTTCACTTAAATACATATTAAGGACAATTCCCAAAGATAAATAGATGACCAATGGAAAATTAAATTCTAAGTTCTTTGCTTCATTCGCCTGTAGTTACCTTCTTGCCTGAGGAACTACCTACTCAAGCTAAAAATTGGTTTTTGGAAAAATAGGGTCAGATTCAAAGAATCTTAGTAGCAACAGATATCACTCATATAAAATACATACATATATCATGTCATGTGAACCAAAGTTTCAATACAAGTAACATATTCAACATTCAAAGACAAATTCATGATATGCAGAAAGCATAAAGTTACCAATTCAAGGACAATCGTCCATTGCCACAACACTGGGAAATTCTACTGAGCTTGAACCCTTCCCATCTGAATGCTTAAATTCATGATAGTACAAACATGCATATAACATGTCACAAAATATATGAGGGACAAGTTACTACTTGACAATTTTTTCAATTCATGACCTCAATTAACGTGCTTCAGTCGTCCTAGGTAAATGTCAAATCTATAAATTATAATTTATGAGTGATGAGTTATTACTTAGTCCACTTCTCTCATAAATCATTTTCTCATGTTGGTTATCATTACGGTCACTACATTAATTCCAATGTGTAGCTAATGGGCCCAAGCTAACCCCAAATGCTAAACTTAACCCTTCAAGGTCCAATTCTATTACAAAAACACTTTTCTTTGAATTTTCACACAATTGCCAAAAGCTGGCAAATTTGTCACTGAACTTTGAAAAATAATAACTAATTCTAGAAAATTCCAGTTGGGGTGATTCAAAATTCTATGTGACCTTTATTAAGTTTTTTTTCAGGGAAAAATACTACCAGTAGCCACCTGACCACGCATACATCCCAGTTTCCCTTTTTACCCCTGCTACCAGAAAATCTGACCAGTTTTAATGGTCTAACTTCAAACACTCATAAGTCCTAGTGTATTTATCCAAATCCTTCATAATACCTCTCAAATTAAAATTTTTTATGTTTAATTTAAATCTAGAAATTATCATCATCATTAGAGGAAGTTTAGATAATGAACTTTTCGACACAAAAAAAACTGTCAGAAAAAACGCACACTGGCAGCTTCGTGGACTAATTTCTTATAGTCGAGCTTTTTAACCAGTCTTCCAAAAATTATAATCAAAGCCTATTTTGACACAATTTTTCATGTAGAATCCAATGGAAAGCTCAAAAATACCAAAATAAAACTCATCCTCCTAGATTTTTCCCCTGACCGAAAATGCTCCCCAAAAATCACAAAAATCAAGTTTGTGTTTTTGACCACCAACAAGTCTAATACATCAATAAGCATCATATTCACCTTGTACATGATTAACAACATCTTCTTGCTTCAAAAATGCTCTTGGAAAAAAATCAAAGGTGGCACAAGAGTCAAGAAATAATCAACGAAAATAAGAAGTAATCAGTTCAAAACAAAGCTGAGGCTTACCTCTTCACGTTTCTACAAGTGGTTTGACATTCTGACGGCACTCTGGCTAGCTAATGGACACAAAACACCTCAGATGAGAATTCTAAGACCATAGAATTGAAGCTTATAGTGAGTAGAAGTTTCCTGAAGGGCTTACTGGGCGATAACGGCAATTTGGGGTTAGAATTGGCTCTGGAACTCTAGAAAAATCACTATTCACTCTTTCACTTTCCTCTTTCTATTTCTCTTTCTTTTTCTCTTTCTTTCTTAGTCTTGGCTAAAATGGCCTCTTAAAAGAGAATGAAGGGATGAGATTTAATCAAGCAATGAGATCTCCTCTTAGCTTGCCAAGTGTCACAACTTTTGTTTGAAACCATCGGTACTTAATTTTCTCTTTCTTAGGTGGCAGATAAATGGTCAGGGGAAGGGAGAGTCCTAACAATTTCACCAGACTCCCAGCAGTGTGTTCGAGAAAGTTAGTTGGGTGACTGAACCAGAGACTTGCAGATTCCTTAACTCAAGTGACATGTGGCGCTCTCCAGAGATGCCAACATAAAAGGCATAAAGTGAGTGTAATGATGAGGGACACTTGTCACCTCCTCATTTGGCCAACACAAAAGTAGCCTTGTACTTTGCAATGATTATGGGATACTTGTCATTTTATCACTTGGCCAACACAAAAGGTATGTCCCATAAGTCATTATTACTTAGTTTATTAAAGTTTCTTATTGGTGCTCACTTAGGATTTCGCTTGGGACTTACTAAGGATTGCTACATGTATATAGAGGCCTGCCAAATGATGCCATGTCAGAGTATATGTGTGTGGGCCCCACATGGCAGTGTTTACTTCAAAAATGCAAGGTACATATGTCTGCCCTGAAAAATGCCATGTGCACACCTGCACCGACCTATTTCGCCAGACTAATCCATCCCTTACCTTATAACATAGCTAGGTGGCGTCTTCTACTAACCCAATGGCACTGTATATGTGTCATGTGCACATCTGCACTGACACATTGATCCTACTGCCTACACATACTAAGCCCTATACTTGGTAGGGCTGGATCACATAGTCCCCTAAAGTCTTTCTATCTCTCGACATTCTTGGGACTCTTCCCAAATTGGGCTTAGTCGTCTACCATATATAGGCATATTCTCAAGTCTTTAAGCCCGAAATTCGGGACATCACAATTCTCCTTCTGTTCAATGAATTCCATCCTCAAAATTTGCTTTCGGTCTGATTCTTAATAATACTTCAAAAGGACCATTGTAGTAAGGGTTCCATTTCTTTACTTCTACATTCTATTAACACCTCAAATTCTAGAGGACACCTCAATTCTGGAGGTTTTCTCATTCAATTCTATTCTTTTAGATCTTACTCATCTATCCTATGTCAGAGCCTCTTCAATCTTAGCTCTCAAACTACTTTCCTCTTGACTAGCACGATAGTTAGGAAGTATTATCTAACTTCAACAATTCAGATTTGTAGACACTTCTATCAGTTTCTGTTCCTATATCATCATTACCATCAACTGCCTCTCTTTTTAATTCAAAGCATCAGTGACGGTCATTGCGTTATTGCTTTTTCGTTCATCTATATTGTCTCATATTCTATTTTTATGATTTTTAAATATTCAAAATTCTTGTGGTCGTAGTATATTTTCATAACCGTACCATACAAAGTAGTGATGTTATATTTTCAAAGCAAATAATCGCTGCCAGCTCAATTCACAAGTGGAGTAATTCATCTAGTGAGGTTTCAACTGTTTGAGAGGCACACGCCACCATTCCGTCTTACTTCACCAAGACATTTCCCAATCCTTTCTTTTTTTCTCATTCTATTATAGACCATATTGGTGGCTTCACTGCAAACTATACGAGTCATAATTCTCTGCAAACAACATCAGTTTCCTTATTCTTTCTTTGTAGACCACACAAGGGTTGCATTCTAGGATTAAGAATATTCACTACTGGTGCAAGTTTCAACCCCTTTTAAGCTCCATGAAATCCTCTTATAGACATCATTCCACTTAAGAAATTCTTTCTGTAATTCATTCTTTCATTTAGTTCTTTCATTTAGTTCTTTCATGTAGTTCTTTCTTTTAGTTCATTCTTTCAAGTGAGCATTATCAATGGCAAATAAATTCAAGAAAAATTCTAAATTCATCTAGCAAGACCTAGCAAACTGAGTATTTCTACAATAGTTTCTAGCTTCTTCCAGTTCTGTACTACTCCCACTATTCTGGGTTCTTCTGAGGATCCCTTCTTTTGATACAACATAGTTCAACAATGACCACTACAAACTGGTCAAAAATTCAGTTAAGAAATTCAATTCTTAAAAACAATTCTGTTTACAATTCAGTTCATACAACTCACAAAAATAGTAGGTACATTGGTGAGTTCAAAATTCAATTTTCATAGATACTTAGGAACCAAACAACAATTCTAGAAGGTCATTTATTCTGTATACAATCCAGGGTCCAGTCTTGCTACCTAAGCCATTCATACCCTTATGTAATGTTCACGAAGCATGCAAAACAAACCATCCATTCTCATGTATTCACATTTATTCACGAGACCTTACCAGTTATGTTCAACATTTATATTCATTCACGAGACCTAACTGGTCATGTTTAGCATTCACAGGATACATAGTCCTTTCAGAAATTCTTAGGAACCAAAGTTCATTCTATTCTAGCCATTCCAGGACATTGCCCATAATTCTTAGGCTTTGTAACCTCTTCGGGACAATGTCTGGTATTCTTGGTCTCATGACCGTGGGCTTATGCCCTTTTAATTCTGAATGCATTATGCCAGCCTATGGATATACTGGTCTGATAGACTTAGGGCTTCATATGAAATGCCTCTACCAGCCTATGGACACACTGGTCTAATAGGACTTAGGGCTTCTCATTGAATGCTTATCAGGTGTGATGGCCTAAGGACACACAGGCCTAGTAGGTCTTACTGCCTACCATATATTCATAACACAAATATATTTGATGGTATACCCATATGTGCAGAACCATTACATAAGAAACAAAAGAAAGAATTGCTTTCCTTTATACCATTGATCCCGTTCTTTCTTAATTCTCTTTTCTGTCCTTCTTTCCACGACAGCACAAGAGCACCCCATGGTGACTTACCAAGTCACAAACCATTTTCTCTAACAATTCTACATTTTGCCATTTCATCTGGGGTAATTCTTGTATGGACTTTCAATATCAATCTAGCTCTAGGCATAATTCTACTTCGCTTACCTATCGAGGTAATCTACCCAGGTTGCACAGGGAATCTATAAGCTAATTGTACATTCTATTCTCTGTCTCGACTATAAGACCGTAGTTCATGGCTATTCTCTTTCTTTCTATTACTATGTTCCATCAAGGAACATACTCTCATTCATTCTTTTTGTGGGAATATTTGTAATCACAATCTTTCCTTATGCTAGATTAGCATCTAGCAATCTCCAGAAATATCAATTCATTCTAGTACCTCAATTCATTCAATTCATTCTGGTACCTGAATTCATTCAAGTCAATTCAAATACCTAAGGAATCAATTTAACTATTGTTTGATTCTTATGTTACAATTCACTGAGGTATATGGTTAGGCATCTATCACATTCTTCTACTTCAAATTCAATTTGTCTTACAGAGGCTTCTAGATTCTAGCATATTCTTTAAATCATTCTCTTAATACCTCGAATCACCTCAAGTTATTGTTCAGATTACTAAAACATCATTCTAGGTAAAGAAGCAATATATAATATTCTTTCATTGCTTCTTAACCTTAAGGTCATGCCCAGTCATCAATTAAGCATCCTTAACTATATTATATGCCTCAAACAACTGTAAGCCATTTAGTGTTCTTAAGAACCTAAGGCTCAAAATAGATTCTTTAATCACAATCCAATTATTATTAACATCATACTGGATCTATAACCTTAATGTTAATTAAGTCCTCAATAATACCCAATATGCATTCTAGAAATCATCATGATTCATAGCTCTAATTCTATTCTTTACAATATTCAAGTATTAACCTCAAACTTTACTAAAGATTCAACCTTAATCCTGAGGTTCAATGTTCTCATTCTATATGCCTTTAAATACAATTCATCTAACTAAGATGATCCATAGTTACAGAGAAATCTTAAGACAATCACTATTCCTCAAGTCTCCATAACCCTACCAACTTAACTTCCCATAGGGGTCACCCATCTCAAAATTATTCTTGCCTGAGCAAGCTTAACCATGAAGTTCCACTAGAATCCAGGTCACAGACCAACTTGGCATCTGATTCTTCAGAGCTTATACCCTTCTATGTTGGGTATTCATCCTTACTGCTCCATTTCATTATCTATATACAGCTTTACCCCTTCCTCTAAATTAGTTTGACACTTAGTGGTCAGGGAAAATTCTATTCTAAGTTCAGCTATCACCCATACTTCTTAATCCTAGTATCACTCAGGATTATCCACGTATCAACAAGGATACTATTTACATTAGCAGAGAACTTTATCCTAGAGCTAAGAACTTATGCTCTGATATTAACAAATGTAACACCCTTACTTTTAAAGTGTATGGACGACTTAAGTGTAATAATATATTTAAAAAGGGAGATTGGCAATCTATTATAAACAATAGGAGTCCCAACTTCAAGCTGAGTGTGGAGCCGCACTTGAGTGGGTTTTTTAAAAAATCTTTTCGAAAATCATTTTCAGATTTGGTCTCCTATTAATTTATGATTCATTTTAAGCCATTCGTTTTAGGTTCAATTCTTCATATCAAAGTTTTTATAAATACATTCTTTGCTAGAATCCAAATTACTGCGCTTGATTAATGGCCCTAGATGGATTGTTGTCCAATACTAGTTCAGATGTCACTATGCGTTTGCTTATATACAGGTGCTTATTTACACGTCGTCTGATTTGCCAATATGGGACTGGCTTCACTTAAATACAGATTATGTACAATTCCAAAAGATAAATAGATAACCAAAGGAAAATTATATTCTAAGTTCTTTGCTTTCATTCACCCGTGGTTACCTTCTTGCCTAAGGAACTACCTGCTCGAGCTGAAAATTGGTTTTTGGAAAAATAGGGTGAAATTCAAAGAATCTTAGTAGTAACATATATCACTCATATAAAATGCATACATATATCATGATATGTCAACCAAATTTTCAATACAAGCAACATATTCAACATTCAGAAATAAATTCATGATATGTGAAAAGCATAAAGTTACCAATTCAAGGACAACCGTCCCTTGCCACAGTGCTGGAAAATTCTACTGAGCCTAAACCCTTCTCTTCTGAATGCTTAAATTCACAATGGTACAAACATGTACAAAACATATCACATAGTATGTGAGGGATAAGTTACTACCTAATAATTTTTCCAATTCTTGACCTCGATCAATGTGCTTCAGGCATCCTGGGCAAATGTCAAATCCTATAAATTATAATTTATGAGCGATGACTTATTACTTAGTCTACTTCTTTCATAAACCATTCTCTTATATTGGTTATCATTATGGTCACTACATTAGGCCCAATGTGTAGCTAATGGGCCCCCAAATGCTAAACTTAACCCTTCAAGGTCCAATTCTATTACAAAAACCCTTTTCTTTAAATTTTCACACAATTGTCAAAAGCTGGCAGATTTGTCAATGAAATTTGAAAAATCATAACTAATTCTAGAAAACTCTAATTGGGGTGATTCAAAATTCTATGTGACCCTTGTTAAGTTTATTTTAAGGAAAAAATACTACCAGTAGCCACATGACAACACACACATCTCAGTGTCCCTTTTTATCCCTGCTACCAGAAAATTTGACCAGTTTCAATGGTCTAAATTCAGACACTCATAACTCATAGTGTACTTATCCAAATCCTCCAAAATACCTATCAAATTAAAGGTTTTTATGTGTACTCTAAATTTGGAAATTATCATCATCATCAGATGAAGTTTGGATAGTGAAATGTTTGCCACAACAAAACTGCAAAAAAAAATGCACACTGGCTGCTTCATGGACTAAGTTTCCAGTATTTGAGTTTTCTAACCAGTCTTTGAAAAATTCTAATCAGAGCCTATTCTTACACAATTTTTCACGTAAAATCTAATGCAAAGCTCAAAAATACCAAAATCAAACTCATCCTCCCAGATTTTGCCCCTGACCGAAATTGCTCCCCAAAAATCATAAAAGTCAAGTTTGTGTTTTTGACCTCCAACAAGTCTAATACATCAATAAGCATCATATATCACCTTGCACATGATTAACAACATCTTCTTGCTACAAAAATCCTCTTGGCAGAAAAAAAAAGGTAGCACGAGAGTCAAGAAATACTAACCGAAAACAAGAAGTAATCGGTTCAAAATGAAGCCAAGGCTTACCTCTTCGTGTTTTACAAGTGGTTTGAAATTTTAACTGCAATCCAGCTAGCTAATGGAAACAAAACACCTCAGACGAGAATTCTGAGATTATAGAATTGAAGCTTAAAATGAGTAGAAGTTTTTTTGAAGGGCTTACCAGGCGATTCAGGGTCTGAATCGGCTCCAGGACTCCGGGAAAATTACTATTCACTCTTTCTCTTTTCTCTTCCTATTTCTCTTTCCTTTTCTCTATTTTTCTATTTCTTTCTTAGTCGTGGCTGAAATGGTCTCTTAAAAGAGAATGAAGGGATGAGATTTAATCAAGCAATGAGATCTCTTCTTAGCTTGCCAAGTGTAACAAGATTAAAGCTTAGGAGTGCCGTGTGTCGTGCCACCATTGATCCTCAATTTTCTCTCTCATAGGTGGCGGATAAATGGTCAGGGGAAGGGAAGGCTTGACAATTTCCCCAAACTCCTGGCACGGTGTTCGAGAAAGTTAGTCAGGTGACCGGACCAGAGACTTGTGGATTTCCCTAACTCAGGTGACATGTGGCGATCTCAGGAGATGCCAACACAAAAGGCATTAAAGTGAGTGTAATGATAAGGGATACTTGTCACCTCCTCATTTGGCTAACACAAAAGTAGCATTGTACTTTGCAATGATTATAGGACACTTGTCATTTTATCACTTGGCCAACAAAAAACGTATGTTATCATTACTTAGTTTAATAAAGTTTCTTTATTGATGCTCACTCAGCATTCCACTCAAGACTTACTCGAGATTGCTTTACATATATCGAGGCCTGCCAAATGATGCCAGGTCAGAGTATATGTGTGTGGGCCCCAAATGGTGCCACATACCGATGTTTACTTAAAAAACACATGGTACACATGTCTATACACCTACACTGGCCTATTTCGCCCCACAAATTCGTCCCTTACCTTATGACATAGCTAGATGGCATCTTCTACCAACCCAATGGCACTATATATGTGTCCTATGCACATCAGTACCTACACTTTGATCCTACTGCCTACACATACTGGGCTCCCTACTCAGTAAGGCTGGATCATATAGTTCCCTAGAGTCTTTCTATCTCTTGACATTTATTTTTGGGACTATTCCCGAATTGGGCTTAGTCGTCTACCTGATATAGGTATATCCTCAAGTCTCTAGGCCCAAAATTTGGAATATTTCAAATGTGGCATGTGATTATTTTTCCCTTAAATTATACATTTATAACTTTCAATCAAGTATTATAACTTAGGAATTGGAAGTGTAAAATATAAGTTATGAAATTTTAAAGTTTGGATAGAAAATCTGGGAACATTTTGATTCTCATAGTGGGCAATCAATGTAAACATGGAATTTGAGAGATTAAGTTTATGAGCTGACACTAGAAAATATTTTTCCTGTACATAAGACTTCAACAGCTTCACATAGAAACTTGAACCACCTCATTTGGAGCTTTCTAGCCTTAGATAAGATTTTTTAAAAGTTGCCTAAAGATTACTAGCAGATTGTGATAAGTTTGGGATTTTCCAGTTTTGAAGAAAATGTGTTTAGGGGATAATTTGAGGATTATGGACAAGTTAAGAGGCAGATTATGCTAGGTATATAGCAAGATTTAAGTTTGTTTTGATTAAAGGAAGATAACTACTATAGGCAATAGTTGTTATGTTAAGGTATCATGATGAGGAATGAATGTTATAAGCTAGGGGATTATACATCAATCATGTCTGAAGGGTTTTGCATAGTGTTTACAAACATTAGTATTTAACTATGCAATTTTTTCATTTTCCTCTATTTTTGTATAGCACCTCATTAAGAAAAAGGAGCTAGAATTTCCTAAGTTGGCCCTAAAAAACATATTCCTATTGAGAAAATGAGTAGGAACATCATGTAGGAAGGATTTAAAATTCAAAGCATAAGTAAGTTGAGAATCTAAGAGAAAGAAACAAAGTTAAAGAACTAAATAAAATAAGGAGATTTTGGGATTATGGGGAGAGATAAATTGTAAAAGTGAGTATACCAAACTTTGTGTATTAAGCTACCCTTACATAAATGTTTGATAGGATATTTCAACTACTATCAAGAAAAAGGGGGGAACAAAACAAAAGTAGTCAAGCTAGCAAGAAGAGGCAACTTGGAAGAGGAAGCAAAAGGTAGTAAAACTTTCTCTTATATAATTTGTGCTTGGTTGATTGCATGTTTATTTGTCATATATGCCTCTGAACATGTAATATCCTTGCTTGAGTTGTGCCATGGCCATGTGTATATGCTTGTAAGGTGTTTTTCTTACTTGGCTATTTACATGCATAATTAATCACCATTGCATATTATATATTGAGATAACATTTTACAATGAGATTCCCCCGACTATCACCCCTTTCTTCCATGAATACAGCAAGAGCAAGTACTTCTAAGGGCATAAGCATTATTGTTGGTGAAGCTTAAAGAAGGTTGGAGCTAAAGGAGTTAAAATAATATGTGGTTTAAGTGTTGGTGATCTATATAATGATTTTTTAAGAGTTAGGATATTTTGGTAGCCTCATGTGGCTACATGTTTGTATATATATGTATATACATAAACATAGAAATGTACATAGTGAAAATAGTACCTGTAGTAGTAGCATAGTAGAAGCGCAAGCATCACTACTACAAATAGAACATTTAACGTCACTAATTAACATATGTTTTCAGAAAAACAAAAGTAAAAAAGGAGGCGGTGACATTTTTGAAATTTTGGCTAACCTCTTAACGACTGTTTTTATACAAACAGTCGTTGAAAGCTTACTTTCAATGATTGGTTTTAAAAACAGCCGTTGAAAGCTTATTTAAAACCTCACCTAGAGCAAACTCTCTTCCTCTCAAGTAGTGTCTCCGCCTCTTTTATCCTTTGGTCTCTCCCGCACCTCTGTCTTTGGCCCCTTCTCCAACCCCAAACGAACCTCCTGCATCATCTCCAACCTCCTACATGATCTCCACCTATTTTGAAGACCTACCTGTATCGTCTCTACCTATTTCTAAGAGGATTTGTTGTTTGTCTTATCTAGTTCAATTCTCTTCCCCGAGGACTTTGCCTAATCTTCCTTCTGCTCAAATGCTTCTCATCGACCACCTTAGTGCTTTATTTCCTGATATGGACAAGCAAGTGGGTATTCTTTTTCTTTTTTGCATTTGGTTTTTCCCTTACCAATAAATTTCGTCTAAGAGATTTCAATCAAGCTTCCATTTATGGGATTTTTCATATGATGGATTAGCCTTTTCCATTATCGGCATTGTTTTAACTATTTTGGAGTCTTTTGTCATGTTTCTAAAAGCTGAACAAAATTATCATTTTCTATACTAGCTAGTGGCTCATGCTTTATAGGATGATTTATTAAAGCTCAACTGCTTAATAAGGGTAGGGAAGCTATGCTTTTAGAATGTGGATCGCATATATCCAAATTCTAAAAAAATTGCGTGAATATGCTACTATGCTTCCAATTCAATAGATGGAAAATTGTTTAGTGAATAAGTAATTGAGATTTGGCTTTTATCAATTGGAATCCAAAAATGTTTTTTACATGTGCGGAGAATAGTGCTCGGGAAAGTACAATACTCAAATTTAGTTTATCCTTTTTATGAAACCAATTTAACACAGTAAAAATGACATTGATTGGAGATTATATTTCTTAGACCTTAAAGAACATTTCAGATTTTTCTTTCATTGCATATTGATTATGCTGAAGTCTTGAGTAATGATGGTCTGGTAGAACAATTGTTTTTTCCAAGATAGAAATTTGACTAATTGGAAAAGGAAGCTCTAAACGTAATCTCTTTAACATATATGTGGGCTTTGGTTGCAGGATAAAGTAACGAAGTCACTTGAGTCAGAGGCATCATCTATAACACAATTTATATTGTGGGTATGAAGTAGGTCTAGATACTCTGGGGATTACTTTGTATGACCCTTTCATCTACCATATACTTTTTGATGGAAGTTCTTTCCAGTAATTTTTCTGATACATTCCATACTAGTTTGTGCTTTTCTTTGCATGATGCATTCACCACTTGCATGATGACTGAAATCACTAGAAGGAAACATTTTGGTATTTGGTTGCAAATAGCAGGAGGTTTTGATTGCAATAGAATGTTATGATTACTATATTGGTTTGACTTTTATCAATATGGTTTTAGTAGGAAAAAGGAATGAACTTAGACTTATTTCTTTTTTCTGTTCTCCTCAAGTCTTTGTTCAACTATGGAAGGAATCAATCAGACTCATTCTTATATATATGGCTAATATTTAAAGCCAATTTTATTTTGAGCCATGCTTTTCTATCTAACATTATTTTTCAAACATAGGGCCAATTCATTTAAAGTCTTTCTAAGAACAGAGCTCTCAATTTTTTTGTATCGCTCCCTCTTTAACAAGTATAATAACCATTTGAGTCAGCGCTTTCCAAAATAATGGCAAGAAGAGCTATGTAGTTTAACTATCTTTCAAGGGAGGGGAAAGTAACATGCCCATATAATTTTGTTTCTTGTTGATAAATTTGAGCGTTATGGCCTAACCTACATCTCATGGATTCAGCTAAAAAGTTAAATATCCTGAACATATATCTAATTTTTGTATGTGGAATTTCCAGGGCATTTAGCTAAAGCTGAGGAAGGAAGCAATGCAAATTCTAATGGATTTAATCATATATTTGCCATCTTACTTGGTCTCTTTTCAGCAATACCTAGTGGAATTACCTACTGCCTTATAAGGGCTAGAGCAAAAGCATCCAATGAACCTTTGTAAGTTTCTAGAGTTGTTTCCTGATATGTTGGGCTTGCTTTAAAGATTAAACTTTCAAATATTAAGTCATGCTTCCTTATTCATGCTAGTTTTTGTGCTTATGGTTAATGAAACTAAATTAACAGTATTCTAAAACTTCAAAAATTCTTCTCCCATATATAATGTTCTTACCTGATATGCCCTGTGACAGGGATATGTAAATTTAATTTTGAGGTTAATTAAATATTTTGTCAATATTGAGGCATAAATTTATCAAGAATTTTTTTTTAAAAAAAAAAGAGTTACAACGACTATTTTCTAAAAACAGTCATTGTAAGTGACATACAACAATTATTTTTATCAAAACAGTCATTATATGTCTTAACAAACAACAACCGTTTTGCTGAAAATAGTCATTGTAGGACACTTACAATGACTGTTTTCAGAAAACAGTCATTGTAGCTCTGGGTTATAATGACTGTTTTTATAAAATTGTAGTTGTAAGTATCCTACAATGACTATTTTTAAATAGTCATCTATTTTAAAGCTTTCAATGACACTCATATATATGTTCCTTTGAAAACTGTCATCTAAAGGGCATAAAAACGATAGTTAAAAGTGTCTTCTATAGTAGTGCATGCATAGTATAGCTAACGGTAATAGAGTACCATGCAGGAAAATTGAATCAGAGATGGGCAATTGTATGTTATAAGCCCATAGTTAACTAAAGATAGACTAGGATAAGAGCACAACAATACTATGATATCTATGAATATGGTTAAATGATTGATAAGTCATAACGAAGTATTTGAACCACTACATTACTGTTTTATAAAGCTTTAAATTTTTCAGTAAAGCCTATTCAATATGTTTAAAGCTTATCTGACTTGTTAGAAATAAGGGTGTTACAGTAAACAACCATTACTTATGTTAACTATGGCAATCTATACCGACGCGTTTTGCTCTAAATGTTACCCTTTTCATGCTAAAGGACACGATCTATTGCATAACCTGTGAAACCCATTTAGCCATCCACTTCTGTTCCAACTTCTAACACTACAAAAAAAACGTGATTTAGTCGCGGTTAAAAATGGGTATTAGTAGCTGTTTTAACCGCTACAAACAACATTAGTAGTGGTTAATAAAACCAAAACTAAATCGTATGTTGCAAGCGGTTTTGTAGCAGTTATCTAAAAGCGCTACTCAAGGAAAATAACCGCTACTTACTTTGTAGCGGTTGAACCCAACCGCTACAATATCCCCATAATCCGTAAATTTTTTTAGAGATATTTGTAGCGATTATATAACCGCTATAAATATAAAAAATTGAAAATTTCAAGGCGGGAAAAGAAAAATGATTTTTTTTCTATTTTGTATCTGTTAATAAACCGCTACTAATTTGAAATTTTTATGAAATTCGTAGCGGTTATATAACCGCTACTAATTTCATGAAAATTAAAAAATGGGGCAAAAAAATTAATTTCAGTTTAAAAAGGGGCTTTAATTAGTAGCGGTTTAATAACCGCTATAAAAAATAAGAAAATTAAAAAACAAATACGATCATTTGTTTCTGTTTTTTAATATTAAATTAAATAGTTTATTTTTTTAGTAGTTTATCTAATTTAATTAGCTTATTATTCAATAGTTTAATTCATTTATAAATTAAAAGGAATAATTTAATTTAGTTGGATAAGTATAAAAATTGTATTGATAATATTATTATGGATACGTAGGTAATAAGGAACTATTATGTTGTTTACTACAATGTAATTGTGTATGAAGTTGGCAAAAAAAAAATTGTGTATGAAAAATAGATGAAAATGAGATAAAGCTCTTAAATATTTGGAAAACAAATGGTGAGAATAAATTTTATGCGAAGGAAAGAAGTATTGAAAAAGAAAATTAAAAAATTTGTTATCATATTTGATCATATTGTTCAGCTCCTCAACTCAAACAAAAAAAATTTGTAAATGAGAGAAAATGAATTAAGGGTAAGGTGAAAAGAAATGAGAGAGTGTTTGAAATAAATTGTGGTAAGGGTATCAACGTACCATTTTGTAGTAGTAAATGTATCCATTTTGTAGTGGTTTTTAATTAGTAGCTGTTATTTTTATTTTTGTAGCAGCTTTAATTAGTAGTGGTTATTTTTATTTTTGTAGCGGTTTAATAACCGCTACAAATACTATTTTATTTTATTTTTTAAAAATTCTTTTCCAGTTTTTTTAAGACAAAACATAATTTGAATTTGATTAGTTATCCTTGCCATCCCTACAGAAATTATGTAGAAAAATTATTGTTAGGGATGTATTATTAAATTTAAAAAAATTAATTTACATGATGTGGACGTAAAAAAACTCACCGCAGTAGAGGTAAATTGTCATCGCCTTCAGGGAAGTAGTTTTCAAAATCGGCTGGCTGAAATGGCTCACTCTCGTAGGCGATGTTATTACCTTCACCATGTCATAAATGTCTCGTGGGTTTAAATGAATGACCATATTCCAATCCCTGTGCCTCTCGTCCTTGACATGATAAACCTGATGTGCCTTTGAAGCAAGAGTATACGGCTCATCATCTTGAGAAATACCAGTATGAATCGGTCGTGAGAAATTGACTGATGTGATCCTTAAGTCGTCAGTTGTCAGTCCCCGAGAAGTAGTGGTATTTGCCAACATACACTTGAACAGCGTCACGGTGAAACGACCTTGATAATTAAGTTCGACCATATCAAGAAGCTTGTGATAATAAGGGACACCTTCAAACTGCATGTTGGCATCACTGTTGCTGATGCGATCTAGAAAGTTGTGTCAAATTCAAGCGATCCTTTGCAAATACCAAGTAGACCAATCACAAGAGCAAGAGCCAAACAAATCAAGGAAGCATTAAATGGGCTAGTGCAAGGTCCTTGGACAAAGCAAGTAGCAATTGGATCAAAACTGGACAAAAATGCTGAAAACGTCACTAACTTCATATGGGCTGCAAATGGAGATATTGATCAAGTTTTGGGCTTGCAAACTTGAAACTAAAGAGCTTGGACCAAGTACTACACATGGGAGGCTCATTTGGGCCTAAATAAGCACATTTTGAGCCTTAATTTGCTGATTACATTTTCTTGAAGTTAGGTGTGCGAAAATCAACAAGGAGTTGGTGGCAGATTTGACTGTTGTTTTCTTTAGCATGTTGTATTTGATTTTTCAAATTTCTTCTAGATTGTATTAGACTTTTGTGTTTATTGTATTAGACTTTTAGGTTTCCTAGCACATGGTTTTACAATTTGTATTGGTTGTTTTCAAAATTGCACTTATTGCAATTTTCCTATAAATACTTGGTGCTTCTTCATTTGTAAGACACACAATTCAGATCTGAATCATAAATGAAAGTTGCACTTGTGCACTTTGTTTCTTGAGAGTGGATTCTCTCTAAGGGTTCTTTTTAGAACTAACAAACTTATCAAGGCATGATCAACCTTGTGGCGTTTTCCAACACTTTGGATCCCTGTTCTTTCGTGTTCAAGGGTTCAAGTGGATCGTCGATCTGTGTTTAGCTTTCTTGGGGTGTGTATATTTCAGAATTGGTTGTGGGTCGTGGGATCTTCCCTTGTGGGTTCGCACCATCTTGGTATCAAAGCTTCGAATCTAAACTCAGGTCATATCTATCTGTTCTTCGTTTCCAGTTTTATTTTAAGTTTTGTGCTTTGTTCTTGTGTCTGTCCGTGTCTAGATTTATTACTTCGGTTCGTCAAGTTTTCTTTTGTGTTTTCCAATATTTAATATGTCAAATTCATAGTTCCGAATCTCTTCTTTCATCTCGGTTTGGAATCATTTCAATCCGATTTGTCATTTGTGAGTTCTATCTATTTTAATCTAGTTTTGTTTTCTGGAAATTCTGGGCTTGTTCATCTTTGTTTTTCCAGAACGTCCTAAAATATTCTGTCCTTGTTTGACCACTTTTCCTTTATGTTTTACATCGTTCAATATGTCATTTTCATAGTTTAGAATCTGATCTTTTTGTTCGTTTTGGTTTCATCTCAATCCAAAATTTCCACAGTGAGTTATAGTCTTTCCAAACTAGATGCTTTTCTGGAATTTCTGGGTTCAGATTTCTTGAGTTTTGTTGTTTGTAATAGATTCTGCATTCTCTTTAAATTTCAGTAGAGGAGAAGAACGAAAAAAACAAGAGCATCAGAAAAAGAAAAAAAATTATTTGAAAAAAAAAATACTAAAAAAAAAGATTGTGGTGGAAGTGTTTTGAGTAATATCTATTGTCACGTCCAGAATTTGTGAAGTTTGTGTCATTTAAACTCTTGATTTCCCTGAATTTCCTCTTCCAATACTCACATTGATATTCCATATTTCTAAGTGTTGTGTTGATTCTGCAAATCGTGATTACTTTGATTATGAATTGCTTAGTTCTTTAAAGTGCCTCAAGAGGAATCTAAGAGTGGAAAAAGGCAAAAGAGTGAATACATCAATTTAAAAGCAAAATTTGAGTGAAACACAAGTGTAGAGTGACATCCTTGAGGGAAACACGTGAGGAATTTGTGAGGAAAATTATTTCTCTAACATCTTTCTTCTAGAAACAATGTCAAATACAGAAGAAACATTCGGTGGTAACAACCCAAAGAATCTAGATGACCACCTCAAGGCAATGCAGCAACATTTTGCACATATGGATGTTGTTTTTGGAGAAATAAGGGATAGGATGGATAGACAAGATGAAAGAATTGCAAACCTACAAAGAGTTAGACTAAATCCTAAAAGGCACAACAGGCGGGATACTTCTGTGGATGAATTTGAATCCAAGCATGATGAGGTTAGTGGTGCTAGTGAAGAAGATTTTGAATCTGAATATGAAGTGGGAAGTAATAGGCATAAAGGAGATAGGAGGTATAGGAGAGGGCATGGCAGAAATATTCCTAGGGAAAGAACTAGAGTGGATGGGAACCGAGGGAGCATCAAAATGAAAATACCACCTTTCCAAGGTAGGAGTGATCCTGAAGCATATTTAGAGTGGGAGAAGAAGATAGAAATGATTTTTGAGTGCCATAATTATTCTGAGGTTAAAAAGGTGAAGTTGGAAACAATAGAATTCACTGATTATGCCATTGTTTGGTGGGATAAATTGGGCATCAATAGGAGGAATAATGGTGAGAGGCCCATAGCAACATGAAGGGAAATGAAAACTCTAATGAGAAGGAGATTTATTCCTAACCATTACTATAGGGAGCTTTATCAAAAGTTGCAGACCTTTACATAAGGCTCTAGGAGTGTGGAGGAATATTATAAAGAGATGGAGTTAGCTTTGATAAGAGCTAATGTGCAAGAAGATGGAGAGGCTACAATGGCTCGTTTTCTAAATGGGGTTCACAAAGAAATTGTTGAAACTGTGTAATTGGAACATTATGTGGAGCTGGAGGACATGGTGCACATGGCAATTAAGGTGGAGAAGCAACTCAAGCATAAAGGCGCTTCAAAATTCCATTCTGGATCAAGTTCTACACAAAAACAGATTTGGAAGAAAGGAGAAAAAGCTTTCCACAAGGAGATAACTAAAAGCAAAGAAGAAGCTACATCAAAGAACAAAGGTAAATATGATTCCCAAACTTCTAGAAATAGAGATATAAAGTGTTTCAAGTGTTTGGGTACAGGTCATATAGCTTCTCAATACCCCAACAAGAGAGTCATGATTCTTAAAAATAGTAAAGTTGTAACTAAAAGTGAAAGTGATCATGATTCCATTGAAGATGCTAGTGATGATGGGGTTGAATATGCCGTAGAATGAGAATGCCTTGTGGTTAGAAGAGCTTTGAATTGCCAAGTGAAAGAAGATGAGACAAATGAGCAAAGGGAAAACATTTTCCATACTCGTTGCCTCATTAATAACAAGGTTTGTAGTATGATCATTGATGGTGGGAGTATAACAAATGTCGCAAGTACTACATTGGTTGAGAAATTGAATTTGCTTACCGTTAGACACCTTAGACCATACAAGCTGCAATGGTTGAATGAATGTGGGGAAATTAAAGTTGATAAGCAAGTTCTTGTTTATTTTTCAATTGGCAAATATTGTGATGAAATATTGTGTGATGTTGTTCCTATACATGCTACACATATACTTTTAGGAAGACCATAGGAGTTTGATAGAAAAGTCAAGAGGGATGGGTTTACAAATAGATATTCTTTTGTAATGAACAGCAGACCTGTGACTCTTGTTCCATTGACTCCAAAACAAGTATATGAGGATCAACTCAAGATGAAAGGAGAGAAAAATGAGAGAGAGAAAAGAAAAGAGAGTGAAAAAGAGAGAAAATCTGAAAGTTCAAAAAGAGAAATCCAGAGAAAGGAAATGAGTGAAGAGAGAAAAGAAAAGAAGAAAATGAGTTTTTATGCAAAAGAGAGTGAAGTGAGAAGTGCTTTTCTGGCTGAAACACACTTGCTACTCCTTGTTTACAAGGAATCCTTTTTGAACACTAATGACATTAACTCTTCCATTCCTAGTGTATTTGGTTCTTTGTTGCAGGAATTTGATGATGTGTTCCTTGAAGAAACTCCACCAAGTTTACCACCTATTAGAGGAATTGAACACCAAATTGATTTCATTCCTGGAGCAACAATTCCTAATAGGCCAGCATATAGAAGCAATCCTGAAGAAACAAAAGAGCTACAAAAGCAAGTGGGAGAGCTCATGGCAAAGGGGTATGTTAGAGAAAGTTTAAGCCCTTATGCAGTTCTAGTGCTTTTAGTTCCAAAGAAAGATGGAACTTGGAGGATGTGCATTGATTGTAGAGCCGTCAACAATATCACTGTAAGGTACCGCCATCCCATTCCTAGATTAGATGATATGCTTGATGAATTGCATGGTTCTATTGTCTTTTCTAAGATTGATTTGAAATCTGGGTACCATCAAATTAGAATGAGAGAAGGGGATGAGTGGAAAACTGCTTTCAAGACCAAACATGGATTATATGAATGGTTAGTTATGCCCTCTGGGTTAACTAATGCACCAAGCACTTTCATGAGATTAATGAACCATGTTTTGTGTGCTTTCATTGGGAAATTTGTTGTGGTTTATTTTGATGATATTCTGATATATAGCAAGAATTTGGATGAGCATTTGAATCATTTGCATTGTGTTCTTGATGTTTTGAGGAAAGAAAAACTATTTGCAAATCTGAAAAAGTGTGATTTTTGCATGGATAAACTTGTTTTTCTTGGTTTTGTGGTGAGTGCTAAAGGAATAGAAGTTGATGAGGAAAAGATACGAGCTATAAAAGAATGGCCAACACCTAAAAGCATAACTGAGGTGAGAAGTTTTCATAGTTTGGCTAGTTTTTATAGGCGATTTGTGAAGGATTTTAGCACACTTGTTGCACCACTCACTGAGGTCATTAAAAAATCTGTTGGTTTTAAATGGGATAAAACACAAGAAGATGCATTCATTGGCCTTAAGGAAAAATTGTGTTCTGCACCTGTGTTAGTATTGCCTGACTTGAGCAAAACTTTTGAGATTGAATGTGATGCATCTGGAGTTAGGATAGGAGCTGTTTTAATGCAGGAAGGAAAGCCAATTGCCTATTTTAGTGAAAAGCTAAATGGAGCAGCCTTGAAGTATCCAACTTATGACAAAGAGCTCTATGCGCTTAAAAGAGCATTGGAGAATTGGTAGCACTACCTTT
Organism: Inga laurina; assembly: GCA_963855925.1. NCBI lineage: Eukaryota > Viridiplantae > Streptophyta > Magnoliopsida > Fabales > Fabaceae > Inga > Inga laurina. Next base: position 13,579,256 of record OY979710.1, read on the forward strand.
GGCCAAAATAGTTTGTAATTCACACTGATCATCAATCCTTGAAGCATATTAAAGGTCAAGGTAAGCTGAACAAGAGACATGCAAGGTGGCTGGAATTTATTGAGACATTTCCATATGTCATCAAATACAAGAAAGGTAATGAGAATGTGGTTGCTGATGCATTGTCTAGAAGGTATACTCTTCTTTCAACTCTTAATACTAAGTTGCTTGGCTTTGAATATATCAAGGAGTTGTATGCAAATGATGCTGATTTTGCTGAATTGTTCCTTGAGTGTGAAAAGAAAGCATTTGCTAAATTTTATAGAGTTGATGGGTACTTGTTTAAAGAAAATAGACTGTGTGTGCCTCAATGTTCATTGCGTGAATTGCTTGTTAGAGAAGCACATGGGGAAGGTTTAATGGGTCACTTTGGTGTGAAAAAGACTTTGGATGTTTTGCATGAGCATTTCTCTTGGCCTAAAATGAAACGTGATGTGGAAAGAATTTGTGCTAAATGCATAACATGTAAAAAGGCTAAATCTAGAGTCTTGCCACACGGTTTGTATACTCCTTTACCTGTACCTAGTGAACCTTGGATTGACATATCAATGGATTTTGTTTTGGGTTTGCCTAGGTCAAAAAGAGGAATGGATTCCATATTTGTGGTTGTTGATAGATTTTCAAAATGGCACATTTCATTGCATGCAATAAAACAGATAATGCCACATACATTGCTGATCTGTTCTTTAAAGAAATTATGAGGCTTCATGGCGTCCCTAAAAGTATTGTTTCTGATAGGGATACCAAATTCTTGAGTCATTTTTGGAGAGTTTTGTGGGGAAAGCTTGGTACTAAATGGTTATTTTCTACTGCTTGTCATCCACAAACTGATGGACAAACTGAAGTTGTTAATAGAACCTTATCACAATTACTCAGAATTGTGATTCAAAAGAACTTGAAAAATTGGGAAGATTGTTTGCCATTCATTGAATTTGCATATAATAGAAGTGTGCATTCATCTATTGATTATTCTCCTTTTGAAATAGTATATGGTTTTAATCCACTAACTCCTTTGGATTTATTACCATTACCTCTTGATGAGAGAGCAAGTCTTGATGGGAAAAAGAAAGCTGAAATAGTGTAGCAACTTCATCAGCGTGTGAAACAGCAAATTGAAAAGAAAAATGAACATTATGCATCCAAGGCCAACAAAGGAAGAAGGCGTGTTCTTTTTGAACCTGGAGATTGGGTGTGGGTGCATATGAGAAAAGAAAGATTTCCAGCTCAAAGAAAATCAAAATTCGCTCGAAGAGGAGATGGTCCATTTCAAGTTCTTGAAAGAATAAATGATAATGATTACAAGATTGATTTGCCTGGTGAGTATTCTGTTAGTGCTACTTTTAATGTAGTTGATTTATCTCCTTTTGATGTAGGTGAAGATTCGAGGACGAATCCTTTTGAGGAGAGAGGGAATGATGAGATCCAGAAAGTTGTGTCAAATTCAAGCGATCCTTTGCAAATACCAAGTAGACCAATCACAAGAGCAAGAGCCAAACAAATCAAGGAAGCATTAAATGGGCTAGTGCAAGGTCCTTGGACAAAGCAAGTAGCAATTGGATCAAAACTGGACAAAAATATTGAAAAGGTCACTAACTTCATATGGGCTGCAAATGGAGATATTGATCAAGTTTTGGGCTTGTAAACTTGAAACTAAAGAGCTTAGACCAAGTACTACACATGGGAGGCTCATTTGGACCTAAATAAGCACATTTTAAGCCTTAATTTGCTGATTACATTTTCTTGAAGTTAGGTGTGCGAAAATCAACAAGGAGTTGGTGGCAGATTTGACTTTTGTTTCCTTTAGCATGTTGTATTTGATTTTTCAACTTTCTTCTAGATTGTATTAGACTTTTTTTTTTATTGTATTAGACTTTTAGGTTTCCTAGCATATGGTTTTACAATTTGTATTGGTTGTTTTTAAAATTGCACTTATTGCGATTTTCCTATAAATACTTGGTGCTTCTTCATTTGTAAGACACACAATTCAGATTTGAATCATAAATGAAAGTTGCACTTGTGCACTTTGTTTCTTGAGAGTGGATTCTCTCTAAGGGTTCTTTTTAGAACTAACAAACTTATCAAGGCTTGATCAACCTTGTGACGTTTTCCAATACTTCGGGTCTTTGTTCTTTCGTGTTCAAGGGTTCAAGTGGATCGTCGATCTGTGTTTAGTTTTCTTGGGGTGTGTATATTTCAGAATTGGTTGTGGGTCGTGGGATCTTCCCTTATGGGTTCGCACCAGCTGCTCGCATAACTCCTTATCCCAAATGTGCCATAAACACCCAAATTCTGAGTTTGCAATCCTTGATCCCGTAAAATCGTGCAAAACTTAAAACCATTGACATTGTACGTTGTAAACCTTTTTGCATGATCAAGAGGACCGATTGCAAGAGCTCTGAAATCTGGTGAGTGTGGGTTATGGTCATTTAGTATTCTACGAGCAAACCACCTTGGGAATTCTCTGTAGACCCTTTTGTCAACTTCTGAGGATGTTTGTGTACGGATCCTGAGTTGACGATTAACATGACTTCTGAATTCCCTGCAATTAATAGCTGCTGCTGCTGCTGTTGAGCTACGGTAGCCTATTTTTGCTCCAAATCTAATCACAGCTACTTAACAGACTCGTCCCTTGGACGTTTGACCCCTCTAGAGTTGCCAGCATTAGAGGAGGCGCTCTAGCCATAAACCATGCTAGGTCTGGTGCCTATCCCTATCCCCTGCATGCGTCCGGGTGCTCAGCCTAACCCAGACCCACCTTCAAAGGAGCCGTCGGGTCCACTGACCCCTGTGACTCCTTGGCCTGGGTCTCTCGCAGCTCAGCCTACGACTGTTGCATCGCCTCCTGCCATTTTATGAAACAATTACTTATTAAAAATTTTAATTATTAAGTTGGTTTTATAAAAATTATAATAATGAAATTACTTACAATGGCCGCCTCTGCCTGCTGAGAGGTCAGAGTCCCGTCACGATGTCTGTATAAGATCGCGTACAACTCCCCATAGTCCGTCTGACGGTTCTCCTGCTGTGCCTTCTTCTCCTAAAACAATTACAAAATTCAATTAGTATTATGAAATAACCATTTAAAAGTCTGTGATATTATGAAAAGTTACCAGCTCATTGTACGTGACAGCAAAGGTCTTCGATCCTGCTGTGTGGTGGATCGTTTGCTGCCCACGGCACTTGGTGTTCCTCTAAGAAAGCACCTGGAAAAAAACAATATTAAATGTATTAAAACAATATAAAACATTTAAAATTAATTAAATTTAAATTATAATTTAATAATTAACAGTTACAAAATTATATATAAATAATCTAATAAATACATTACCTGCCCCTCAACGCTCCTCTTGAACTGGAAGAAACTCGCCCTGTCGTTCGGCGGGATGCTGTCTGGGACCCTCTCGATCAGCTACTCCAGAGGCATCATCCCATCCTTATCCACACTGTGGAAGAGACGGTTCCTCCTGTTTCTCCAATCGTTACCCATCTTCATCAGGGTGTACCTCTTCCAGTTGGCCCGGACGGCAAACCGCAGCTGCAAAAAAATTATTTAAATATCAATAATTACAAAAATCCTATTAAAAAATATTAATTAAATACTATTAATTACCTGCACCACATCTTCCCAAGCCAGGTCCTTTGGCCCCTTCAAAATGTGCCTCCATGTCCTGAAGTGAGGGGGAACCGTATCCAATTCGAGCCCAGCTCATTCAGGAAGCGGTTGAACAGGTGACCCTCATTGTCAACGGGCTGGTCCATGCCCTCATTCCATGACACTATAACTTGCAGTGTCCGGTCTATGCTTTTCAAACCGGCCACGTCCAACCTCCTCGTCAACACGTTCCCCTGCTCATCTGCATAATTTACCCTACGTTAGACAAATTGTAATTCAAATTTAAATACATAATTTATTAAATAAAAAAATTTATTTACCTTGGACCTGCACCTCAAACCCAGTGGACTGTGAAGACGACCCTCGTGGGTTATTCTGCTCCCAAGCCTCCTCCTCATCGAGGAACTGCTCTATCTCCCTGATCCCAATCAGGATGTCGAAGTCCTCCGCCTCTTAGTCCTCGACGCTGATATCTGCCTCCCCCAAATCAGGCACCTCTGGTGTGGTCGTCTCCTTTGGGATCGTCTCCAGTGCCTGTGGTAGGGCCGACTCCTGTGGGGGGATGGGCTGTAATGCTGCGGTTGCCCTTCCTCCGCACTGCCCCCTCCCTCTGCCCCCTACTCTGCTACTGACACCCTGCAAAATCGGTCTGGGGACCTCAGGCGCCTTCCCCCTATCCTTTCTTGAAGCCATATCAACTGTAAAAATGCAAAAAAAAAAATATTTTAGTCACATTATTATGCAAAAATATAATAAAAATACAAATAAAATACGTTTTATCTCCGTACCTCAAGTACGATACTGAGAAATACTATAGCAAAAACTCTTTCACAGATGTCTAAACGCTCAATCTAAAAGAAAACACTTAGAGAAACTTCAGGAAACAAAATGAGCAAACGAAAAATGGAGAAGGCAGCGTGCATATATATGCCACAAATTTGTAGCGGTTATTGTAATAACCGCTACATAAACCGCTATAAAGCACCTAGGGCGGCTAAAATTTATAGCAGTTTTACAATAACCGCTACAAAGTACAAAAATCTTTGAAGTTCTGTAGTAGTTATGGTACAAAACCGCCACAAATTTAGAGACCTCTAAAATTCTATAGCGGTTAGAACCTTATAACCGCTACAAATACACGACGTTTGGAATTTTGTTGCTGTTTTGTTGGTCAAATTGCTACAAATAACCGCTACACTGTTGGTGCGTCTTGGTCGCACCATGTGGCGGGAATATTCTAGCGGTTTTTATTTATTAACTGCTACAACTGAACTGCTATAAGTTTTGGCGAGAAATTTGCACCATATTTGTAGCAGGTTTTTCTACCTAACCATTACAAAAAACACTACCAATCTATCACGCCACTTAGCACATAGCTTGCCGCTACAAATTTGTAGTGGTTTTGGTTAAAACCGCTACAAATATTAAAATATGTAGCAATTATTTAAAACCGCTACAATTCCACCGCTACCAAATGCCATTTTTTTTGTAGTGTGACTTTTGTTCTGAATCGATTATAAGGGAGAGCAAGGATGCATAGATAATAGTATCAAGGGGCAACTGACCTCTCTGTTTGTTCGCACTATTTTTTTCCTTTTTTTAAATTTTTTGATTATACTATATAGGGTTGAATATTCAAGTTTAAATATTATTAAAAAAGGTCAAATAAGTTATAGTTATTATGTAAAACCCGTCAATTTTTAGAATACCATGTCAAATACTTCACAGTTATTAAGAAATTATTGTCACCATTTACAAAACTGAATGACTGTAATGTTAAAACTGTGAACTTTCATTGAAAGGTTCATTATTGTCATAAATTAAGAAAAGTAAGAAAAGGCCACCAATCATAACAGTCCTAAACTTAGAACCATGAGCAAATTTTATCAAGTCTTTTAAAATAGATACTCGTTATCTCATGCCTCTTCACTTTCCCAAGTTATTACACTTAAAATGCTTGTCTTTGATCGAATGTTACCCACCATCCTCTAAACCCCTCAATTCCAGATGAATTCTCCAGTCGTCGATAGTAGCATCTTGGCAAACTATATCCTCCACTACTTTCTTTGAACTTTGGTCTAACAATCACGTGAGTCACTTTGATTGCCCTAACTAGCTTTTTCATTTTGGAGCCTTAGTTAGGTTGCATTCCTTCACTTGCTTTGTTCTTTTTATTTTAATATATGATTTCTCTTTTGCATTCGCATTATCCATTCTATATTTCGCATTCTCCTTATTTTTTACTTCATCTTGCCTAGGTAGGTTTTGACCTTAGTCATCCATCGTGTTTTTCAAGAAAACCCATTACTTTGTTCCCTGTGGCTGACTAAATGAGTTTTGTTTGCAAATTAAAATGGCTAGTTTTACTTTTTGTGACACTGATAATACCCCTAGTTCTAGTAGTGCCTCTAGTTCTAATGGTCATAGTACTGGTATTCTCACTGGTTATCATTTTGTGCCTATGAAACCCAAAAATGATACCCCAAAAGAGGCAGTAGAACAAGTACAGGATATTGTTAAGAAGGGTCATTGCACCTTGACTTTTGTAAACCAAGTAAAATCTTTAGGGCAAAAATTTCATGTCAAATGGAACAATGACGGTCAACCTCTTGAGTTGTCACACTTTAACAGCTATATTGACTTAACAAAAAAGACCAACGTTCCTATCATATCGAGTAACTGGTAGGGTACAGAGAGATTTTGCAAGCATTATTTGGGACAATATCAAGGTAAGATATATATGCTTACTAATTAGTTGCTACGTGCTTATAAAAAATGTTAACTTGAATTATTTGTTTTGCAATATGCATCATGTATACGGAGATTACATCAGGGAATTTGTAATTAAGAAGGCTAGCAATACACTGTGCACATTCCATCATGCACTGACGAAGGTGTATTTACATAATCCTGAAGAGGCTGAGGAGACAGAAGCTCCTGTGGATCTTTAGTCCACTATTAAACCGGATGATTGGAGAAATTTATCATCTCACATCATGACTCGACATTCTAGGTATTTTCTATTCGCAATTCATAAGACCTACATGTATCTGTTTCATATTAACTCGAGTATTATGCATTTTCATAGGAATTAAGCTGGGTGAATAAGATGAAGGTGAAGAACAATAAGTATCCCTATAAGGGAGGGAGAAAGGGGTATGCTAGGATTGCTAAAAAGTTGGCTATTGAGAGTAGGGATGGTAGTTGACCTCCCCATTATGAACTTTAGTCAGTGGCAAGGCAAAATAAAGATGGCTCTAATAATGATCCTCAAGTGAAGGAAGTTGTCAATAAAATAGTAAGTATTAATATTAGTCCCTGATTCATAGAAGTAATGTCTTTATTTAACTGTCAATATTAAAATTATTCTTAAATGCACAGCAAGCTATGTCCCATGAAGTTACAATATAGGGGGCTGCCTTTCTACAAATGAGGCTATATTGGAGAAGACATTGGGGCCTGACCATCTCGATGTTCTTAGGGGTGACAAATTTAGATTGACCAAGACAAAATATTATGGTCACTAGCAACCACGAAGAAATAACCAAGATGAAAAGCTCCAGAAACAATATGATGAACAACAAGAACAAATACAGTTTCTCATACAAGAGTTGATAAAGGAGCATACTATGAAGCATCAAGGGGAAATGGTAGCCCAAGTACAAGAGGCAGCTACACATTTGCCCCCATGATCTGCTTGAGGGTTTGGCAGATTTTGAGTGTTTTGCTAATAGCCATGAACACCATACAGTTGCAATGGGCAGTGTAACCCCTACCTTTAATCACGTATTTATAATTCGATATTACATAATTAAGTTGAATTAGAGACCATCGGATAATTTAAACTCATTTTATCTTCCTACTTTGTAGTATGATTTACACAAAATCTTTCAAAATCTTTTTCCCATCCTGGTCTCGATTTCGAATTTCGAATATAATTACCTGTGCAGTTACTTTTACATTTACACATATCAGAGTGGATAACTAAATCCCCGGCAACTCCCAAGTTCTATGCATATATAATATAAGGGTTTATAAGTCTCTACTAGGGGATTACATAACCAAAATCATATATAATATTTACATCTCAAAGTATACAGTAATCCCGAGTTCAAAAGTAGATAATCAACATTCCAAAATCAAATACACCCCGTAGGGTTCTAATCACTCTGGGTTGCCCGCTTCTCTTTAGCGCCACTAGCCCTGTCTGAAATGTTAGTTATTGGAAAGAATGAGATTCAAGAGAATCCCAATAGTAACAAATCACTCATACAGTGCTCAAACACATAGCATATATGATCATGTTAAGCAGCATCACAACGTATCATGGCTCATGCCACAAACAACAGCACTCATGGCTGTACACTCTATACGTCAGCTTTCACTGTGATCTCTATGTATTCACAAAGTATTACAATGTATCACTATGTGTCAACTTTCGATGCGATCTCTATGTATTCACAATGTATTCTCAATGCATGACAAACATACATACAATGTTTCCAACACAGTATAAGAGGAAGAGTCACTACCTTGTTCCTTCCTAATGTTCTTTTACACCGTGGGCTCTCAAGGGCGGCAAATATCAAATCATATAAACCAAATCAGGGACAACCCATCAATCTCATTTCCAAGTTTTCCAATTTCAGAATACTTTATGTTGGTTATCATTTAGACTCTTTAGGGTACTATTATAGGCCTAAACATATCCCCCAAAGGGTTGGGAGAAACTACCTTGAAGGTACCTTTTTTGGGTAAAGCACACTAATTTTGGGCTGCCTCACTCGACGGAATAAGGTCTCACTCGAGTTTTGCCCTAACCCGTGCTCGATCCTAGTGAGTGTGACATAGAAAGTGTTTGCCCAAGAGCAAACCTCAAAATATCTCTCACACTCACTCGAGCACAAGAAGCTGCACTCGAGCGATGACCTCAGGTACACTCGAGCACCTAAAAGTGAGGCTCAACGAGTGACTACCTGAGAGCAACCATAAACTCCCAGGTCTTAAACTTACTCCCTCACTCAAGCATACCCATGCTTACTAGAGTGGGATCATATCTCACTCGTAAGTCAGGAAGTGTACTCTCTCCCTTCTACTCGAAAACACCACTGAGAAACCAAAGAAAATATAAACCTATTGATGCACTCGAGTGAGCTCATCCCTCACTCGAGTGATACGCATCAGAAGCCAGAAACGCAGCAACTAGTATGGTTTTCTAAAGTAATCTAAACTGATGTCAATAGGTTCTATTCTTGCACCAAAGCTCATTCTCACCTAAAATTCCTTAAGGAACCTATTGGTAACCTTAAAATATCCAAAATCACACCCCAAATGCAATTTGTCCTTAAATTTCCACATTCCACTCAACAACTCAATCATTAACACTTTCATTTCTTACTTCTAAATCAATCCCAACCAACTCAAAATATCACAAGCTACCAATTGAACAGTAACACTCCCTCCAGTCCCCACTTTCATTTAATACCAATATTCAAGGAAAAATTCCAGAATTTTCAAAAATTAACCAACATTCAAAACACAACCATCAAAATACATCAAATCATTACCTCTTTCACTTGGTAAGATCAAATCTTTATTTCTCCAACTTTCATATTTGAGCAAACACCAAATCACCACTTTTAAAAATTCTGAAAACATATAAGTCAAGCTCTCAACTTCTTGAACAATATTAATGAAGAGTTTTTGAGCATGTGAAGTCATTTACCTACCTAGATTTCAAACCCTTCCTTTCTCTTTCTTGTCCAAGCTCGCCGGAAATAGAGAATGAGGAGAGAGATGAGATAAGAGAATGATGATCCAACTTCTTCCTTTTCCCATACAACAACCGACTAAGAGGAGAGAGGGAAGAGAAAAATGTGTTTGAAATATTAACTTTGATCCAAGGGTCCTCATGATGACACTTGGCACAATCTTGTTCCTCCCCTTTAGTTTCACATGTTTTCATTTACATAGGATTCCACCCCATGGTTAAATTCCAACCATTGATTCCTTTGACTTTTAATCTCAATCGTTGATCTTCAAGTCACCAATGAGTCTCCTCTTCGGTAACTGACCAACTGGTAGGAAAATTTACCGTTTTGCCCCTGATTATCATAATGCCTACTAAACCATCAACAAACATATTTTACATCACATACATCAAAAATTCTTAATTAACATCAATTACATCACTTTGAAGTTATTAGCCCTTAATTACAATTTAGGATATTACAGGCAGCATGTTCAACCTCATAAAGGATAAGATGCTTCATAACAAGCCTATCCCTCCTATACATGTGAAGGTGAAAATCAACACCAACATCAAGCCTATCCTATATGTTTTGATGATAACAAAGATTGCATCAATTATATGAAAGGATTTGATAACAAATAAATGGATTTAAACAAAGTAGCAAAGCATCACCTAGAGTCAGCACTGGAAGTAATCAACAATTTTTAAGAAGGCTTACTCGAGTAGCCACTCAGGTAATAGAAGCCATTACTCGAGTAGCCACTCGAGTAAACAAACAAAATTTCATCCAGTGAGGCACTACCAAATTTTGAACAAAGTTACTCGAGGGACCACTCGGGTAATCTACAAATTTATATAGACCATTACTCGAGTAACCACTCGAGTAACAAGATTTTCACAGGCATCACTCGAGTAGCCACTCGAGTAACCAGGTCCAAAATCTTCCATTGACTCTCAGCCAAGAAATGCAGCCCATCACTCGAGTAGCCACTCAAGTAAGCAATGAGAAAATAGCATTACTCGAAGGAAAACCCGAGTAATCTGCAAAGTTATTTGAAGTGCCACTCGAATAACCAGATAGTAAACTCTCGGCCAAGAATTTGATGTCATTACTCGAGGGAGTAATTGAGTAATCTGCCGGGTTATTTGAAAGCCACTCGAGTAAGGCAGTTCAGAAATTATATTTTCATCTAATGTCTCTTGATTTGTTATCTATATGATTAACTCTTCATTGTATTAGTATTCTAAGTACATTTGTAGAGAAACAATGAAAGAGTATGACAGATTTGAGAAGTCAAATAAAAATCTGAACGTTCACCTAACGCTACCTACTGCCAACGGATAGTTTTCAAATACGAAGAATAGTCAATTGTTGTTGCGCGACTCTAATGGACAAGTTTGAAATTGCTTCCAACGGACACTACAAATCATCTATATATATGGACCATTCAAAGAGAAGAAAACAAGGAGACACAAACTAAGATCACACATCGATCAATACACTTAGTGCCTTTTTTTTCCTATACTCATTCATTTGTACTTCACTGATTATATATTTGCTCTGTGTGAGAGTTTTCATTACAAACTCAATATTTGTTATTGAGACAACTTAAGGTAGTAGAACCTTGAATTGGGGATTTGATTGTAATGTGTACGGGGGAGTGAGTGTCCAGGTATAGGAACTTGTTGTGTATTGAGGTGCCAAGAACCCACTGAATCTTGGAGAATATAGTGAAACTCTCAGAGACGCTGTGAGGACTAGACGTAGGTCAAAATGGTTGTGGCCGAACTAGTATAACTCCTGGTGTATATTACGGTGATATTTCTCATTGCTCTTAACTGTTTTTAATATTCCGTCAATTTCCTTATACGCAACAAAATTTTTGGTATCACCCAATTCACCCCCTCTTGGGTGAAACGCTTGCACTAACAACATCGACCCTAGCTATCCCCTACCAATGCCTACTAAAGACACAGATATAGTAGGAGGGGCTATGGGCAGCTTCATTGTATGGCCTCATCGTCTACTTAGATGGAAACCCCCCACTCCAAAGAAGTTAACTGCTCACAAGAACCTAGCCACAAAGCCCCTAATCAGTCTAAGAATTCCCTTCCAAGCCCCCAATCAATCCAAGCCCCTCAATCAGTTCAAGAAGAGGAAGAATCCCACTCCCATTGATCAATTGGGGAAGAAGTCTTCATCACATAATATGACTATTGGTCTTCAATATGCTTGGAAGTCCCTCTGGGGGGTTTCAAACCTATGTCCAGTGATCACATTTGAGGATGAGGTATTCTACCTTCCAAGCCAATCAGAAGCTATAACCAAAGAGCTTGTTTTTAAGATCCTAAACAAGGACATGGCAAGTTTAATGTCTGTCAACTTTTTTATGAGGTATTTTTTCAACTATGATTGAATAGTTGGCTGCTTATTTAATTACATTTTGATATGTTGGTTTCAACATTTCAGGCACCTGTACCATAACTACCTCATCCCTGCACCTCCAAGATAAGATCAAGTTCATTTGCCTAAACCTAATCAATAACCAGGGTGAGGGCATGAGGGAAGATGTCAAGCAATACCACGTAAGGTTTCTAAGGGATGAATTCCTTAAGAGGGTGCCAGACAGAAGTGACACTTACTTATTGGTGCCTTACATTTAAGGGTGGGAATATCATTAATTCTCTTTGAATTAGTTTTTATTTATTTTATAATTGTCTTGATGGTGTAATCTATTATTTTACTTGGGAACCACTGGATGCTTGTAGTCGTAAATCTAATGTGGAAAAGGATTCTATACTCTGACTCCATGAACAGGGTTCCAGACACAAGACCATACATGTAGGAGATTTTCAACTAATAAATTATTCATTCATCATCTCTTATAATTTAGTTCATCTTGCATGTTTCTATATATATATAATTTTTTATTGTATCTACTTAGAGAGGTGTACATGTACCATAAGCAGAATGGTCTCAACTACAACAATTACAACCTCAATAATGGTTACTTTTGATATGCCTTTTAGTAGATGAGTCCGAAGGTATATATATTATTCACTAATGACTATAATATTAAACTGAAGCATACATATAGTTTATATATATGACTTACTAACAGTTTTTTCTTCTCATTTCTCTATAGTGCCTAAAGTAATCAGACAAGAGCAACCATTATAGGTATCGCGTGATGTAATACATGAAAGACATTATCACCCATGGTCCTAAAAATATTGATACAATAAAGTTATATTATATGCTCAATTCATTTGTATATACATTAGGTCAGTTATATGTTACATCATCTAACTTCTATCTTGTTTCCTTTTGTGTATAATATTTTGATGCCTCTTGTACGATGTTTAACAACTCACAAATAGAAGAAGTTGCTGAAGAGTTGGTGACATCTGTGCAACATTAGTGGGAGAGTAATAATACATAATATGACTGTACATTTCTAGATATTGATTATTCATTTGTTTTAAAGTTTTGGTTTAATAGTGTATACATGTACAAAAATGATTGTAGATATATTCTTTTTTGTTGTATTGTTCTGTATATGAATGAATGTAAATATATATTGAGATTCATTCTGTACAAATGTAAATGTAAGGGGGATATTCAAAGCAGAACCCCTCTATTTTTTAGACAACAAATTTAGCTTTGATAAATCATAGTTATTGTAACCCCCTGCCGTAATTATATCCGAAATACGCAATTAAAATGAAATAGAGACCAATAAAAAATAGAACTATTTCAAAATCCCATCTTCACGATAGGGTTTTCACAGATAACTTTCAAAATATAATACACATGGTCTCATATTCAAATTTCGAATACAATTACTATGCGAAGATAAATCACATTTATACCAATATCAGAGTACACAATATAATCATCCCGGTAATCCCGGGTTTCATATCTTCGCTAAACAATCATAAGGCACATTGGCCCATACAACTCCTCAAATAGGGATTACACAAACCCATTCAAATACATACTCAATACTCATCCAAATATACAAATACACATCCAGACTATAATGATAACCAACTACCTAATCTTCAAACCCGAAGGAAGTCCTCTTCGCCCTTGGCTGCTTACTCCATCATCGATCTACTACCCTGTTTGAAAGGTTAGTAGGGGAGGGTGAGATTCTAGAGAATCTCAGTAGGTAAACATTATCAATATGCATGTACGATAGATGTTTAATGCATGACATGCTTGCATCACACAACTCATGATAAGATAAGACATGCACCAACACACTAAGCTTCGAACAATATACCTATGGCCATAGCATAAATTGAAACATAGCTTCAAATTACACACAATTATGCAAAGCTAAGACATGCACCAACACACTAACACATATATCAAATACAAGCAGAAGAGATATGTTCCCTACTCTCTTTCCACGTAAGCTCCAGCACAGCTTACTCACGACCAGGCGAATATCGAACCACGTTCAGGGCGAACATCAAACCCTATAACCAAACAAGGACATAGGGTTAAATCCCTTTTCCAATTCTTTAACTCTCAAACACTTAAGTTGGTTATCATTCACGAACTTTAGGTGGCTAATCAAAGCTCAAACATATGCCTAAAGGCTTGGGAAACACTTGACCAAAGATCACCTTTTAAAAGTCCAAATGCTGATTTTTGGGGGTGGGCTGCGGCCCACAATCCACGGGCTGCGGCCCACAACTGCCCAGAAACGCTCAGAAACATTTGGACTGCGGCCCAGAATCCACGGGCGGCGGCCCAGAAAATCCAGTTTCTTGGCTGAACTTCCAAAAATCATAACTAATTCCACAAAACTCGAAATAAGGTGATCCTAAAGCCAAATGAAAGCTATTCAAGTCCTCTACACAGGAAAAATATTGGCCTTTACTAGAAATCACCACACAAACACCGAATTCCCCAAAACTCAAGACTGTCCCAAAACAGAATCCATTTTCGACCTCAAACTTTGGACAGCTATAACTCCCAGTTCCCAGAACGAAATGGCACACATTATATGTCCATTTTGAACCTTGGGAGGTGAACTTTAAGACCAGAAAGTTTCCGAATTTTATAACAACATTTGCCCATTCAAAACGGCAACACAAACAGACTGCCCAGACAGAATTCTCACTGGACAGAATTTCCAGTTTTGCAACCATTGTGTCCAATCCAATTCAAACCAATTTCAATGATCAAATACCACAACATGGCACCATTTCCAACATAAAACACAATCCAATTCTCCAATCAAAAATCACATGAAAATCAGGGCAAAATTCGAAATTCACAATACTCAACCATAATTCACAAAACTTAGATCAAAAGGAAGCAAATGCTCACCTCTTCCTCTTTCCCAAACCAATTCCTTGATTCTTCATCTTTCCACTTTTGCTCAAGCTATCAAACACCTCCAATCAAGAATCTAAAACCATAGAGATGAAGCTCTCATCACTATGAACAACTTTATAGAAAGGTGTTTAAGCATTAGAGGACATTAAGCTAACCAAAAACTCACCTTTTTATTTCTCTTTCTTCCCTTAAGCATGGCGCCATGGAGAATGAATGAGAGAGAGATGAGATGATGAAATGAAGATGATGTTCAATTTTTGAGATGCCACAACCGACTAAAAAGTGAGAGGGAGAGAGGAAAAGTAAGTTTGACACTTTGACCAATCCAAGGGCCCAAAACTTGCCAAGTGTCAATCATCTCAACACACCTCCTATGAGCTCACATGAGCAGACCACAAGGGATTCCACCCCTTGATCTATTACACAATTCAATCTCAACCATTGATCTTGAAGTCACCAATGAGTTTCCTCTTCGGTAACCGATCAATCGGTCGGTAACTTTACCGTTTTGCCCCTGATTATGGTAATCCTCACTGAATTACCATCAAACACATCATATCTTTCCTTTTAACCATAATAGGTGCCCTCCCCATATTTTAAGTCAATTTAGAGGTTAATCCATAATTAAACTTAAATACAGGGTTCCGGCGTTGCTCACAACGCATATGAATCACATCGGGTGCCAAATCACACCATAATCTCCAAAAGGGTTTATTCATCACTAACCACATCCACTTTTGGAGTCATTATCTCTTAATCATAATTTAGGATTTTGCTAAACCAGGGCTTAGCAGTCCACTAATCTCAGGCTTATTCTCTAGCCTCAAGTCTCAAAATTCGGGGTATTACAGTTATTATCTAACAACCATTATTTATGTCAACTATATATAATGGTTACTAAAGCGAAACCATTACATATGACACCATAAATCACGGTTGTTATCTAACAAATGTTATTTATATAAACTATATATAACGGTTGTTAAAGTGGAACCGTTATGTATGATGCAAGCATTACCATATATTATGATGGTTGTTTACATGTGCCTGTTAATTATTATTACAGCAATAGGCATATAAGAACCATGCCAAGCCTCAATACATAATGGGTATTATATTTTAACCATTATAATAGGTACAATATAAATAATGGTTTAGAACCGTAATGTACCT
Organism: Inga laurina; assembly: GCA_963855925.1. Lineage (NCBI taxonomy): Eukaryota > Viridiplantae > Streptophyta > Magnoliopsida > Fabales > Fabaceae > Inga > Inga laurina. Next base: position 13,595,189 of record OY979710.1, read on the forward strand.
GCGCTAGGCTTTTATACTGCCAACATATACGACAGTTCAGAATCGTGAAGTATGACAGTTAATAACCATCATATATCATGATTTATGTAGTAGTGTTAGTTAAGTGCTGCGCAAGTTAGGAGTAAGTAGAGTTAGTTAGGATTATTTGCTAAGCCAAGTATTTTAGTTTAAATAACTTTATTAAACATGTTTAGGTCTGTTATTTCCTCAAATTATGTGTTAGTAGTTCTAAATTTTAGGGAGCCTTTGTCTTCTTTTTCTCTGTAAATATTGAGGTTGAGTACATGTAAAATAATATGCAATATATAGAATTTTATAGAGAAACATTTCTCTTACATGGAAGATTCTCCTTTGGCTATTAGTGATTTAAGTGTGAGATTCTAGCTACAACTTTCTATTAGATGTTCTTTAGTTTTATTTTCTTCCTTTAATTATTTCCTTATTTAGTTCTTCTCAATGTCTAGTCATACAAGAAAAGATATGATTCAAAATGAATATATTAGAGGAAGAGTTGGAGTGGCATCTATTGAAAAGAAAATGGTAGAAAATCATTTGAAGTAGTTCAGATACGTCCAAAGAAGGTCATTGGATGGGTCAATTAGTGAGGAGAGTTAAACAAGCAGTATTGAGCCATCTGAAAAAGGGTAGAGGTAGATCAAAGAGACACAATAAAGTTATTATGTGGGATCTTTTGGCTAAGTGTCTATTCAAATATTTGGTTGTTAATAGAGTAGAATGGCATCACTACTACAAAATATATTTAGGATTGGAGGTAATATGTTTTAGAAAGTTTCAAGTTTTATAGTTTATTAGTCTAGGTTACTATTTTTTAAAAAATAAAACATATTTTCGTCATATTTGTAGCTAGGGTATTACCCACATGTACAATGATAAAATTTACAAATATTGTCCCTTTTACTTAAAAGTTAGTAACAAAAATTAAAAAGATGAAATAAAACCTGACCTTCAAGTACTTCTACAGCAATAAACAAAAGGAGGCCCGCACAGATGTATTGTGGCTTAGAGTATAGAACAAACAAATTGAAGCTCAAAAGCATTCCTACGCAAACCATTATTTTAGATGCTAACATAATTTGCTTGCATCATAATAAATGATCCATTAGTATCAACATGAATAATGCAATATTATTTAGTTTTCTCTCACATCTAAACACGAAAAATATTATTTAAGAAAACATCACCTCTCCTCAAACATGTTACTTAAGTAGCTCTCGACAATAATGTTGACAAGTAGAACAGTCAAGTCACAGCAAGCAAGAAATATTGCAATAGAACTTGTTGACTAGTTGAAATCGTATGATGTGATGACACTAGATTCTGAAAGTAAAATCTCCATAGCAAACTTAAGCATGAAATATGTCACCAACTGGACCTGTACATGTTCAAAGAGAAAAAAGAATTGTTCAAGCATCATATCAAATTTTCATGTGCTTTAGCAAATCATATGTAATTGAAAAGTAGTATATTATATTACTATCCCACTTGTCTCAAAGAGTCACATGGTTATACCTTATTCAACACCTTGTATTAACTTGTAGAGATCGATGTATTGATGCTTCTATCAAATTAACCTTATTCTTAAATACATCTTTAAATTTTTCATATAAATGAAAAATGCTACCTTTCATTTATTATTGTATTGACTTTATTCTTATAGAGTATAATGTATATTAAATAGAGGTAAAGTTGTAAAGTTGTTAAATTCAAGGCAAATTTAAGGAGATTTAAGAGTTTTTTTTATTCTAGTGAAATATGTTGGAAGTGACTTATAAAGAGGATTAGAGGAGTACAAGTTGTAGTTAAATTATGCAGCAATTACAAATAGCTAATTTTGATACATGATTTTTTATTTTAGCATCATAGGTTTCCATAAATCCGACGTCATATAGATTGATTATTCAAGATTCAAAGTTACACACAAACCTTTACAAAAGGTGTAAGGAGTCTGTATTTAGATCCAATCGAATTAGCTAGCATGCGAGATTCCTTTAGATCTTCTTCACTCTCCTACTCACCTTCCTCATCTACTTTATCTTTTGAAGTAATCATCAGTGGCTTTCTAAGGCCTTCTGCAAGGGAATCATTCTTAACTTCTAATAAGAATGAGTTCACATCTATGTAAGTAACTAGATAATGTTGTGATAGGTGTTTCTACTACAAGTTTGAGTGACAGATAGACAAAACTATTGTAGAAGGATTCCTTCAAGCCAAAACAAACTACTTTTCTCCATTATTTTAGTATACTATAACAATTTAGAAGAAATTTTATAAACAAACCAATAATCAAAAATATTATTTTTAAAGAAGCTCTTCCGACAATCTTATTTTGCTAGCATTCTAGTTATGGTATATGAATGTATGACAGTGCTTTATTTTATATGTCAATAAAATATGTAGGATTCCAACACATTTTCTTCTCTTTTTACAAATCTTTTTGGTTCAAAATGTACATTAAAAGAAGTGTATAGAAGAAAATGTTCATATAAAGTATCAAGTAAAAATCAAAGAAAATTTTGTTATATTTGTGATTCAATTCAGAATTTATAAATCCTCCCTCTTTTGTAGGAGGATAAAGACAAGTGTTGAAGCCCTAAAAGAACCAAGAATCAAGGAAAATAGCAAAGGAGGTGAAGCAGTGCAAAAATATAAGAAACTTCTGTAACTTGCCTCATCAAGTTGACTAACTGGCAGTGGCAAGTGAACATTCTCAAGAAGTTTTCTCTCTGTGTAATTGGCATCAGTAAGTTGACAAACTTGCCGTAGCAAGTCATCCCTGTTTGCTCTTTGTGTAACTGACTACATCAAGTTGGCAAACTAGCCGTGGCAAGTACTCTTCGTATGCTCTTGCTGTAACTGGCTACAGCAAGGTGACAAACCTGCTATAGAAAGTCAAGAATCTGAAGGAAAATTGACTCTCTGTGTAACTGGCTACAGAATGTTGACAAACTTGCCATAACAAGTCCTGAAAAAGTGTAGCTGTGCATTTTGATTTTAGAAGCAAAAAAAACACTACTTAACCTAGGGAAGAGTGCCGAAAACACACACTTTACACTCTAGGAAGCTGAAGCACACAAGGAGACACCTTGGAGATGAGATTTTAGAGAGCTTTGGAGCTTTGGTGGTGGTTCTAAGAGGGATTTTGTGACTTCTACCTTGTTTTCATTTGTTTTCTTTCTTTTTCCCTTTTTATATGGTTTATTCAGTTGTTATGTTTAGTTTCTCTGTACATTTGGACATGAGTGGCTAAGTATACCTTCTTTTAGGATTGTTTTGATCCCTTATATGGATTAAGTACTCATTTTCCCTTTATATTTGTGATTAATGATGAGATTATGCTGATTTTACTCTTTGCTTAATGCTTCTTATTGATTGGCCACCAATGAGATTGTTAGGTTCACTTGATTGATGCTTGAGAGAGCTAGATTAAGTGTAGAACTTGAGTTTAATCGTGTGAGAATATGAAATTTGTTAATTGAATGGATAGTTTTATGAATAAGGTTGAGGTACACTTATTAACCTCATATAGCCAAATAGAATTTGCAATGAAAATCAGGGTTTAATTAGTTAATTAAGAGATTAGTGAATTAGTTGGACTAAACACCTATTTGGAGACTTGAGAGAGCACTTATAGGTAATTTAGTATCCTTAGCTAGTATAATCTTGCATTAAGTAGCATATATTGGGGGGATCTGAGTGAGTGCTTTTGAAATACAAGGGGGATAAACAATCCTATGTTTCATTTAATACTTGAATTTAAAGAATCATACGCTTGTGTAAATATTTAGTTTAAAAATAGTTTTAAATTTCTTTTTCACCTCAACAACATGATGTGGTTCAACTGGATCAATTTCAATTATTCCATTCAACCTAATTAAACATATGGTTACATCAGTTAGCTCACTTTCGTCATAGTCCTCGTTGGAATGATCTTAAATTATCACTTTATTACTTGAAGTGATTCGTGCTCTTTCGGTAATGAACATGTTTTTGGTGCTGCTGCAGGGGACTACTAACTGAAGTCTCTTGAGTTAGTTAGTGTAATTATGTGCTTGATTACGCTTGAATCCTCCTCCTCCTCTTGTTTCACTTTCTTAACTTACTTTGGTTTTAAGTATAGTTATAGCTACAACTCATTTTCTTGTTTTTCTTAGTTTAGTTCTATTAGTTGATAAGTTTGATACTCATTTTGGGATTTTTGACTTGTAGATACTTGATCTCTGTATGCAAACTGATTTGGAAGTTGTTATTAACGAAGTTGTCAAAGAGCATTTTTTGGAAGATTTTGAAACTGAACTGGAGACTCCACATCCTGTGCAACCTATCCAAGGAACTACACCTTTACTAGTACTAGAACAACTGAGACCTCTTCCTCGTGCTCATCCACATTACAACATGGCCAATTCTAATGATGATGACCTAAAGCTCACGTTGGATGAGTACATGAAACAAGAAAGCTCTACCTATCAATTTAGCATCTAGTTTCCTACTATTCAAGCTTAGAATTTTGAGTTGAAGCCAATCATGCTTCAAATGCTCCAAATGATTGTCATGTTTTCAGGAACTCAGAATGAAGACCCTACTGACTATTTGACACGCTTTGTACAAGTGTGTGAGAACTTCATGTTTCAAGGAGTAACTTCGGATGTGCTCAGATTGCGACTCTTCCCCCTATCACTTGACAAGAAGGCAAGAGCTTGGCTTACCACTCTACCTCCTAACTCAATCACTACTTGGGATGAAATGGCATCTAAATTCAAGATAAGGTTCATTCCAAGGGGTATACAGGCAATTTAAAGAGCTAAACTCTTGGGTTTCCAACAACAGCCAGGAGAACTTTCTCATGAAGCATGGGAGAGATTCAAGGAGTTGTGGCATAGTTGTCCCAACCATGAACAGAAGACCTATGTCTTGCTCGAAGCCTTTGCAGCTGGATTGGATGTGCTTACTTCCAATATGCTCAACAATTCCTCTAATGGTGGAATTAGCAAGATGAGAGTTTGTGATATATCACAGTTGTATGAGGACATCGCTTCTAGTTCCTTACAACAATCTAAAAAATCATGTTTGAGCTATAGAACCTACAAGGACCCAAGTACTTTGAGTAGTTCAAATGTGTCTAAGGAAATTGTTGCTTAACTTGAAGCAATGGCTAAGAGATTTGATCAACTTGAATTGAAGATCGAGAGAAATTCATCTAAGAATGTGAATGATATCCAAGCTCCAAGTCCTTCTTGTGAAATATATGGAGAAGCCCACTCCTATGAAGAATGTCATCATATTATGGAGTCTGTAAGTTATTAGAACAATGATCAAAGGTATCCACGTGGTAACCCTTACTCTAATACCTACAATAAGGGTATGAGGGACCACCCCAACTTCTCTTGGAGGAATAGAGCTAGTGAGAATGCAATTAATCACTATGTTTCTACTAGTAAGCCAATGTGCCCACTAGGCTTTGAGCAACCACAAAAGCCACAAGAGGGTGATTCTAAGACAAATAAACTCTTGAGGTAACTTCTCAAACGTCAAGAAGGCTTAATTGACATAGTTTCTCTTCATGACATAGTAATCAAGAATCTTGAGATACAGATGGGCCAAATTGCTTCATACTGAGTGCTCAACCAAGAAATGGTCGGCCAAGTGATGCTATTCCCAATCCTAAGCGAGAAGGTAAAGAAGAATGTAAGGCTCTTACTCTTCAAAGTGGCAAGACTTTACCTGATATTCCAAGTAGGGTAAGGCTGTAACCCCCCTTACATAATTACATCTGGTTTATGAAATTTAGGTGAAATAGAGACCAATAAGACAAAAATCATCATTTATAATCCCTCATCTAAGAGATGGGGTAACCCGAAAACAGTTCAAAACATAGTTCACCCTAGTCTCACATTCACTTGTGAATATAATTACTTGAGAAATCAAATCACATTGATAAATATCAGAGTGCGTAACTAAAATCTTGACAACCCCGGGTTACTTGCATATATATATAATGGGTTCAAAGTTCCCAAAATGCGGATTACATAAACAAAATTCATATTTACATCTCATATACAAAGTAATCCCAAACCCAAATACAGATAACCAACCCCAAACCAAAATTCTCTGAGAGATCCTAACCACTTCTGGTTGTCTGCTTCCCTTTTGAGCCACACACCCTGTCTGAAATGTTAGTCATTAGAAAGAGTGAGATTCTAAAGAATCCCATTAGTAACAAATCACTCATACAATATATAAACACAAAGCATGTAAGTTCATCATGTTTAGCGACAACACTATGAGTCATGGCTCGCACCACAACCGACAGCACTCTCGGCTGTATCACAATGCACTATGCCCGCTTTCGTGGTAATCACTATGCTAGCTTTCACTATAAACACTATGTCCGCTTTTGGGATAATCACTATGCAGCAACATCCCAAGGCACAAGGTATCATAAAGCAACAGCATCACAAAGCACAAAGTACCACAAAGCTCCATAAAGCATCTCAATGCATCATAAAGCAGTAGCAGCAACACAATGCATGTCAAACAAACATACAATACATTTACACAAAGTATAAGAGAGGAGTCACTGCCTGTATCTTTCTTGACGTTCTTTAGCACAGATGGCTCACGAGTCTGACAGATGTCAAATCCTATAACCAAATTAGGGACAACCGATCAATCTCTTTTCCAAATACATATTTCCATAATACTCTAAGTTGGTTATCATTTAGGACATTTAGGTGGCTAATAGAGGCCTAAACATATGCCTAAAGTGTTGGAAGAAACTACCCTAAAGATCCCTTTTTGGAAGGCAAAACACTGATTTTCAGCTGACTCACTCGAGTGAAGTTGACCTCACTCATTGATGAGAGACTTGTACCCGAGTGAGAACGGCTCTCACTCGCAAGTGTTTGATAGTGAGCAACCACCTTGGCCAAAAAGTGCTCACGACACTCGAGCATAAGGCTTTGCACTCGGGTGATGACCCCAACTCTACTTGAGTCCCCGGAAGTGCAACACAAGAAGTGACGACCCAAGAGCATATACAACATCAGAGGGACAAGCTTACTCACGCACCACCCTTGGTACTCGGGTGAGGAGCCCGTACTTGTGAGTGTCAGAACATACTCTTGAACACCAACCAGCGAGTGAGGACCTGAGAGCAACCCTAACCATAAACTCACCCCATCACTCGAGTGATCACCAACATCATTCGTGGTTAAAGAAGTGCACTCAAGCTTCCTTCATGAAAACCCAGGCTAAACACAAAGAGAAAGGGAAAATACATGGTAGCACTTGAGTGTGATCCTCCCTCACTCGAGTGATGCTATCAGATTGCCCATATCGCAGCAAATGACAGAAAATCCCAGATTGGTCAAAATTAATCCCAATGGTTCCCAAACTCCTCACAAAGTTCATTACCATATAAAATTGCCTAAGGAACATATTGGTTACATCCAAAACACCCAAAAACCATTTGAATCACAATCTAACATCCAATACCCGATTCAAATCAACACACTTCCAAACTTCAAAACTATGTTCAACACTCAACTGGCTTCACAATGAACCATTTCCAATATCATCCACTATGAAATTCATACATTCAAAAATGGACATAAACAAGGGCAAATTCTAGAATTTCTCAAACTTATCTAAAAATCACAATAAATATCTCAAAAAGCCTCAAATGCTTACCTCTCTTCACTTTGCCAAAACAAGAACTTTGATTCTCTAACGTTCAAATTACTCCAACACTCAAACCACTACCTTTCCAAATTCTGAAATCACCAAGATAAAGCTCTCAATGAGGTGCATAATATTATAGAAGAGGTTTAGGGCATTAGAGATCAACTAAAACATCAAAATCTCACCTTTCTTCTTCCCTTTTCTTCTTGATCAAAGAAAATGGAGAAAGAGAGAGATGATGATGATAAGAGATGGTCAGGATGATAATGATGAAACATTTTCCCTCTTGCCCATGCACAAAAACTGAATAGGAGACAGAAGAGAGAGAGAAAGTGGATTTTTGTCTTCTAGCACCATCCAATAGTCCACAACATGACACTTATCATGATCTTGCTCACTCCCTCTATGAGCTCACACCAACGTAAAGCATGGGATTCTGACCCATAGCTAATAGATCTCAACCCTTGATCTCTAATCACCAATGAATTTCCTCTTTGGTAACTAACCAATTGGTTGGTAAATTTGCAATTTTACCATTTCACCCCTGGTTTTCACTATGCTTATTAAATCCCCCCTATGAACATTTATATCAAAAGTGTTTAATTACACTAATTACAATCAATTTCAAAGCCATTAGCCCTTAATCTCAAATTGGGTTATTACAAAGGCTACAATAAAGCCAAAGGACCATATTGTGGAAGATCTTACCCTTGATTAAGTGGTTATTGAAGACATTATGGTCGAAGAAGAGGACAACAAGAAGAGGAAGCAAACTGAAGTGAATCTAGATAATGTGGTGCTAAGCAAACCCGTTACTCCTGAAAATATGGAAGAGAAGAGAAAGACCAATACTTCTCCCCCATGATATATCCCACCACCCCCTTTTCCACAAAGGCTCAAGAAACATCAAGATGGGCAATTTAAGAAGTTCATTGAGATGTTCAAGCAGTTGCATATCAACATTCCCTTTGTGGAAGCCTTAGAGGAAATGCCCAAATATGCCAAATTTATCAAAGATGTCCTCTCAAAGAAAAGAAGGTTTAATGAGTTTGAGATGGTGACCGTCACCAAAAGCTTCACTGATGTTATCAAGCAACTTCACCTAAGTTGAAGGATCCCGAGAGCTTCTCTATACCTTGTCATGTTGGAGGTAAATTATTAGGGAATGGTCTATGTGATCTTGGTTCTAGTGTCAACTTTATGCCTTTATCTGTGTTCAACAAGTTGGGATTAGGTGAAGCTAGACTTGCCATGGTTACTTTGCAATTAGCCGATAGAAGCTTGTCTTATCCTAAAGGGATTATTGAAGATATATTAGTCAAGGTTGATAAGTTCATATTTCCAGCTGATTTTATTGTACCTGACTTTGATCCGAATAGATAAATGCCTTTGTTATTTGGAAAACCATTTTTAGCTATGCCTAGAACTCTGATAGATATGGAAAAAGGTGAGTTGACTTTGAGGGTGGCTGATGAGCAAGTTACCTTTAATATGAATCAATTGATGAAGACTCCTCATGTGCATGAAGATTGTTTCTTTCTTGATATGATTGGTCTTGTGACATAAGATAAATTTGACACTCTATGATTGACGATCCACTCAAAGCCGCTCTTTTTGATATTGATTCTGATGTTGTATAATGCAAGGCTATTATGGATGTATCAACTCCTTATCTTGAAAGGAGGATACAAGTTGAGTCACTTGATTTGGGTTTAACTGATAAACCAAAGTTGAAATCTTCTTTAGAGGAACCACCTTCACTTGAGCTGAAGGCATTGCCATCTCATTTGCAATATGCTTATATGGGTTTCAACAACACTCTTCCCGTGATTATTGCTTCGAATCTTACCAGTCAATAAGAGAAGCAGTTAGTTGAAGTATTAAAAGCTCATAAAAGAGCTATTGGGTGGACAATTGCTAATATCAAGGGCATTAGCCCCTCTATGTGCATGCAGAAGATCTTTTCAGAAGAGAATCACAAGCCTTCCATTGAACATCAAAGAAGACTCAACCCCATTATGAAGGAAGTAATGAAGAACGAGTTTCTTAAATGGCTCGATGCTGGCATTGTATACCCTATTTCTGATAGTTCTTGCGTGAGTCCAATCCAATACATCCCCAAAAAGGGCGATATGCCTGTAGTGGCTAACACCCACAATGAACTCATTCCTACTCATACTGTTACTAGGTGGAGGGATTGCATGGACTATCGTAAGCTCAATATGGCTACTCGTAATGACCACTTCCCATTGCCTTTCATTGATCAAATATTGGATAAAGTAGCTGGAAGGGAGTTCTTTTGTTTTCTTGGTGATTCATATGAAAAGTGCTTAGCCAACTTAGCTTAAGTCTTGAAGCGGTGTGAAAACGCTAATCTTGTGCTCAATTAGGAGAAATGTCAATTTATGGTGAAGGAAGGCATTGTGTTAGGCCATCGTGTCTCCAAGGATAGTTTAGAAGTTGATCGAGCAAAGAAAGAGGTGATTGAACAACTTCCTTTACCTATTAATGTTAAAGGTATGAAAAGCTTTTTGGGCCATGCTGGATTCTATAGAAGGTTCATAAAGGATTTATTCAAAATCACTAACCCGGTCTATGCCTTACTTGAGAAGGATGCCGAGTTCAAGTTTGATGATGAATGTTTGAAAGCATTTGATAAGTTGAAAAGAAGACTTGTAACCACTCCTATCATCATGGCTCCGGATTGGAGTTTACCCTTTATAGTCATGTGTGATGCCAGCGACTATACCGTAAGAGCTGTACTTGGGCAGAAAAAGGATAAAGTCTTCCATCCTATTTACTATGCAAGCAAGACACTCGATGATGCTTAAGAAAACTACACCACCACTGAGAAAGAGCTTTTGGCCGTAGTATATGCATTTGATAATTTCTAGCCTGATTTGATTGGTGCCAAGGTGGTTATTCATACTGATCATTCCATACTAAGGTACCTCTTTAGTAAGAAGGACTCTAAAGTAAGGTTGATTTGATGGGTCTTGCTCTTACAAGAATTTGATCTTGAGATTGTTGATAGAAAGGGCTCTGAAAATCAAGTTGCTGACCACTTGTCTAGGTTGAGTATTGAAGCTCAACATGATGGGGGTCTATCCATTCATGAAACTTTTCCAGATGAGCAACTCTTTTTGGTGAGTCATTCTGAAGCCCCTTAGTATACCGACATAGTAAATTATCTTGTGAGTGGAATCATTTCTAAGGATTTGAGCTATCACCAACGGAAGAAGTTCTTACATGATGTCAAGTTCTATCATTGGGAAGAACCCTTCCTATTTTACTATTATGCTGATCAGTTGATTCAAAGATGTGTTCCAAAAAGCGAGCAATAAGATGTATTAAAGTGTTGCCATTCCTCTGAATATAGAGGCCACTTCGATGGTAACAAGACTGCTACCAAAGTCTTGCAATCTAGATTTTTCTGGCCATCCTTGTTTAAGGATGCTTATGAATTTACCCTATCTCGTGACTGGTGTCAAAGTGTTGGTAATATCTTGAGGAGGAATGAAATGCCACTTAACAACATGTTGGAAATGGAATTATTTGATGTATGGGGGATTGACTTCATGAGATCTTTTCCCAAGTCTATCAATAATCAATACATCCTTGTAGCGGTGGATTATGTGTCTAAATGGGTTGAGGCTATTGCTTCTCCAACAAATGATGCTGAAGTAGTGGTCAAATTTAGGAAAAAGCATATTTCCACTCGATTTGGTGCTCCAAAGGCTATTATTAGTAATGGAGGCACCCACTTTTGCAACCATCAATTTAAATCTCTTTTAAAGAAGTATGGAGTGAAGCACAAGGTGTCTCTAGCCTACCATCCCCAAACGAATGGTCAATATGAAATTTCTAATAGAGAAATCAAGAAAATCCTAGAGAAAACTATGGGTGTCACTTGAAGGGATTGGTCCTTGAAGTTAGATGATGCAATATGGGCCTATCGCACCGCCTATAAGACACCTATTGGTATGTCTCCCTATCAATTGGTTTTTGGGAAAGCTTGTCATCTTCCTGTGGAGTTAGAACATAATGCATATAGGGCTATCAAAAATTTGAATTTTGATGAGAAAGAAGTGGGTGAAAAGAGACTCTTACAACTTAATAAGCTCAAAGAATTTCGTTTTCATGCTTATGAGAGTTCAAAGCTTTACAAGGAGAAAACCAAGTGGTGGCATGATAAGAAGATTGTCTCCAAGTCATTTGAGTAGGGTCAACGAGTGCTTCTATACAATTCTAAGTTGAAGATCTTTCCAGGAAAGTTGAAGATCTTTCCAGGAAAGTTGAAGTCTAGATGGTTTAGACCTTTCACTATAGTTCAAGTCTTTGACAAGGGTGTTGTGAAGCTAAAAGGCCAAGATGGGGAGCAATTCAAGGTCAATGGTCAATGGTTGAAGCATTATTGAGGAGGAGATGTGGATAGGCTTGTGTCCACTATCCACCTATCTAATGAAGAATAACCAATATGAAGATGCGGGCTAAAGACTATAAATTAAGTGCTTCTTGGGAGGCAACCCAAGTTCTAAACTCACTTTTGTCTTTTTTATGTTTTTGGTGTGTTTTTTGTTGATTTATGTTTGATCTTTGTGTTTTGTAGGAAAGAAAGGTACCCCAATCTTGGAACTTGCCTTTGGAAGCTCATAGGAATGTCACTGAGAGAGGAGGAATTTATAAGTTACAAGGGAATGCATTTCAGGGAAGTTCATTTGACTCTAAGCTCATATATGTGATTTTGGAGTGTATTTATGATGATTGGTTAACTTGGAGTACTACTGATGCTACTATGATCATTTAGTTGATTCTTTATCATGAAATTCACTTGTGACTATTATTTGATGTAATTTGAGTATTGAAAGTGATATGTTGTGGTATTTTCCATGAATGTGCTTATATTTGTGCCTTGTTGTCTTAGATGGTCTAAAGTCTTGCTCAAATTTCATTTTGCTCCTAAATGTTGGTACAGAGCATGTTTGATGGTTTTAAGGTGATATGGGAATGTTTGGTGTGCAGAATCACATGACAATAAAACTTGCCTCCGCTAGTGTAACAACTTGCCATAGAAAGTTAGCTATTTGGTTGGTAAATTTGTTCTCTATGTAACTGGCCTTGACAAGTTTTCTACACTTGTCGTAGCTAGTGTTCTACCATTTTTCTCTATCAGACTAGCTTTAGCAAGTTCTGAAACTTGCCGTAGCTAGAGTTCCAGTGTTCTACTAGAGCCCTTCTCTATCAGACTGGCCTCAACAAGTCTCAAAACTTGCCACAGCCAGTAGTATCGTCAATAAAAAAAATTATATATATTATTATTCATTTTTAAAAAAATTAAAAATTTTAAATAAAAAAATTAGCCCTCCTTCATTATCCATATTCTTTCTCTTTATTCCCAAATTATCCTTATGAACCTACCCCACATGTGGACCCAATCCATTTTTAAAATTCCCAACTTCCCTCCTCATTTGTAAATTCCCCAAGGCTACCATTGGTTACTCCCATCTCCATTACCCACATCTAACCCAAACCCTCAGCTCACTCTAAGCTTCAGCTCACCCTCAAACCCTAGCCTCTCACGTTCAGCTTACTATCTTAGTTTCACCCTCAGCTCTTTCTCGATCTTCAACGTCACACCCACCCATACCACCGTTTACTATCCTCCTCTCTTCGTCGCTCCATCTCCCATCAGCTTCCTCTCCCACTGTCATCTCCTCCTCCATCGATCCACACCTCACCGTAGCTCACCATCTGCCAAATCGCATCTCCTCCCACCTCCTACCACTATGGCTCATCATCGACGTCACCCCCTCTCTCACCACTCACCTATTTCCTTCTCCGTCAAACACCCACTCTAATCTCCGTCGCTCTCTCATTTTCACTACCAGCGGCTCACCCCTATATTATTCTAAAGCCATTTATCTCCACAGTGACCCTTACCGATCCTAACTCCCTCTATCGCCATTGTCCGCTCTCAATCTCTCTCACACATGTTTGGATTGCAGTTCTTTCCCTTTATTTTTTGTCACCAAAATTAGTCTTCACCGACACCATTACTCGTCCTCTATTACTCCATCATTCTTTATCTCTCTCCCTTTATGGTTGGCCTTCTCAGCGTGTGTGCCTTTGATCTACAGTTCAAGGTTGGCATTGAGACCTTGAAATCACAGTTTTAGTCTCGGTCCTCTGTTTCTCACAGCCATTGAAGCTTCTGAAGGCTGCCACTTTCCATCATTTTTAGTTGTTTGTTGAATCCTGTCAAGTTTGAGTTCAGTACCCTTATGGCTGCCTTATTCCTTTCATTGTGTTCAATCTCTTGTTCTTCCACCATCCTTTTGCTTCAGTTGAGGTAATTATTGTCATCCCTAGCTATTATTTTCAGTTTTAGCACTTGAGTAGTTTAGAGAGGGATATGTGATAATGATTGATTACCTGTTAGATGTAACAGAACTTCAGTTTGTAATGGTAAATTTGTAATAAAATGGCAGTCGTGTCTAGTTCTGCTTAATTCTATGAAGTGTTAGATTTTAGGCTTGAACCGATAAAGCATTGGACTTAGCCATTTTGTAGTTGAGGAATATCATTAGCTTTATTGTTCATTGTGGACTCTGAATGCATGTTGCTAGGAGGTGAATTTCAGTAATGAGAATTGATCTAAGAACATCATGCTAGCAATTATTGATGAATCTTATTTAATAGTCCTAGATATAAATCATTTGACATCTTAATTTCCTAGCATAGCTAAGCATGTAGAAAGAACCTAAAAGCTCTGGAAACTGCATTTCCATTTTCAAGTTGCACTAAACTGAGTTTTGAAGTGTTTAAATCATCTTGTGCATACTGATCTGTGAATGACCTTGGAGCTTCTGTTTTTATAGGTGGTATTTATTTTGAATTCAATAGGTTTCACAACTTATTCTTAACATTATATCACCTCCAGGAGTTTCTTTCACATGAAAAATGTTTTCCAAACTTTTTTGATTTGCCTTCATGTGTTAGCTAGTTGGAAATTCCTCCTCTACTAGAACTTAAGACTGAATTGTGAACTGCATTTAAGGAGTAAAGAATCACAATTACTGATAATGGCTTGCTAAAATAGGTTTTGAAATTTTTGGTACAAGTTGTTACATTTTCCATGTTGTGCTAAACAAGATTTTTTAATTCAATACTGCCATGCCGCTGAATTTTTGAAGTTCTGGAATCTATGAGCTGCTGATTTGGGTTTAAAAGGTGAACAAACATTTATAAAACATGGAAACAATCCTTTACATATTGAAGTGTAAATGGAAGTGCATCCTTGTGTTTTTGGACCTATCTTCATTGTGGCCGTTTGTCTTCATTTCGTTGATGCTTTGAACATTCTTATTTGAATTTGTTATGATCACTTTGATAGTTCTAAGTTTTGAAGTTTGCAATGGTGCACATTTACTTCTATCTTGAATAAATTTATTGTTTTCTTAAATAAATTTATTTTAGGTACTTTCAGTGATTTTAATTTTAAGCTTTCTTTGCTGATCACCTTTTTGCATAAAAACACAAATGATTTTGCACTTTCACATTATATGCCTTAGTTGATTTCTAAATGCATCATGCTAGACGTCAATGTACTCTTTAGATTGCCACAATGAAAAGGGTTACTCAGCTGAGCCTTCACTATCTGCAATTTTCATTATGATTAGCTTTGGTTGAATTTTGAAGGTAGTGAGGTGTAGGGTAGGCTTGGCATACTAATTGAAAAGTTGTGGAATTAGATAGATCCTAAGTTTGGGGGTTCTTTTCTTCTCTTTTCTTTTAGGGTTAGGATAGGATAAATTAGTTTCTTTTTCCCCTATTTTCTATATTGTTGAGTGTGCTTTTTGTTTTGGTTTGTTTGCCCTTCTCTTGCGTGCAGATCATGAAAAAGGCAAGAAAGAAGCCCTAGCCTAGATCCTGGGTGCCCCCTTCTGAAACCTCAAAAGATGTTAAAAACAAGATCACTGGCAGAAAGTTGCACCAAGAGCAAGAGTTCAAGAAGACAATCAAATATGTCTTCTATACACAAGCCATTGGCCAAAAGCTAGGGAAACTCATGGAAGCAAAGCAGAGTGTGAATGTTGACTTTGTAAGGCAGTACTACATTCAGCATATCATTTATCATGGGCGTGTTGACTTGCATGGGCGAAGCTACTCATCAATGCTGACGCCATCAACCGCTTCTACAAGTTGCCCAAGGTTTCAGATGATAAATGTATGTATCAAAAATTCACTGCCAACAAGGATGAATTTCCATATAAAGCCATAGCAAAAGAGCTGGTCATTAACGGTGAGGATGCATGGTTTGTGAGATTCAGTCAAAAGAAATATCTTGCTAGATGTGACTTAATGCTAGAAGCTAAATGTTAGTTGTATTTGGTAGCTAATAACATCAAGCCCACTACCCATCTAACATATATTTCTAGCAAATTAGCCATCCACATCTTCCTTTTGAAAACCAGCTAGCCTATCAATATTAGGAACATTATGTATTACACCCTATACAAGTGTCGGGAAAAACATTACAAAAGCCTTATTTTCCCTTACTTCATTACCTCATTTTTCCTTGAAGCCAATGTTAAGCAATTGCCTAATGATCCCCACATTGAGACTACCCTCCCATTCACTTATACCAATTTGGGGTCACAGAAACACCTTGAACTGAGAGAGAGAAAAAAGGCTCGGCATGAATGATGCGATCCAGAATCAACAAGTTGTCCCTTCAAATTCAAGTGACATCTCTTTCGTTTCAAATTATCATTATCAAATTCTAGCTGGACAAATCATGAGAGCACAAGCTAAAATATTCAAGGAAGCATTGATTAGGCTGATTGAAGAAGTTGTTGTAAATCAAATGGCAATTGGATCAATAAATCTGATTTACAAAACAAAGATGCTGAAAACGTCACTAAGTTCATTTGTGCTAAATATGGAGTTGTTAATCAAGTTTTGGGCTTGAAAATTTCAAAATAAAGAGCTGGGACCTAATACTACACATGGGAGGCTCATTTGGGCCTAAATAAGCACATTTTGAGCCTTAATTTGCTGACTACATTTTCTTGAAGTTAGGTGTGCGAAAATCAACAAGGAGTTGGTGGCAGATTTGACTTTTGTTTTCTTTAGCATGTTGTATTTGATTTTTCAACTTTCTTCTAGATTGTATTATACTATTGTGTTTATTGTATTAGACTTTTAGGTTTCCTAGCACATGGTTTTACAATTTGTATTGTTCATTTTCAAAATTGCACTTATTGCAATTAGGTCATATTTTTCTATAAATACTTGGTGCTTCTTCATTTGTAAGACAATTCATATTTGAATCATAAATGAAAGTTGCACTTCTGCACTTTGTTTCTTGAGAGTGGATTCTCTCTAAGGGTTCTTCTTAGAACTAACAAACTTATCAAGGCTTGATCAACCTTGTGGCGTTTTTCCAATACTTCGGGTCCTTGTTCTTTTGTGTTCAAGGGTTCAAGTGGATCGTCAATCTGTGTTTAGCTTTCTTGGGGTGTGTATATTTCAGAATTGGTTGTGGGTTCGTGGGATCTTCCCTTGTGGGTTCGCACCAATGAAGGACCTCGCTCGAAGATTGCATTACAGTTTGAGGCCATTACTGATCAGATTGATAAGTTGGAGAACACACTATGCACTGCCATTAGAAAACTCACTTCCCTTGTTACTCACCTAGCTTATCATCAGGGCTTGCCTATAGATGTCCTTGCACTCCTGAGTACTGATGTGCATGAGCCCCTTGCTACTGAGGCTAAAAAAAATAATGATCAGGAGCACTTCTGTAGGGATGGGACATAAAATGAGGATAGTGACTAGCAAGATTATAGTGACAATGATAAAATCCAGAGCACAGATGCTGAGGTTGGTAGCAGTGACGATGAGGAGATGGGGGAGACGGGATCTAGTTCAAGAAAGGCACACATGGAGCATTCAAACTCAAACTGTGAGCCTTCTGATGATATAGGATTTCTCTATTTATATTAGGACTTTTGTTGTATATTACTGTGCATGATCTGCTTGTTTTTCGATCAACTACTGATGGTTAGTTAACCATTGTTGTATGACTATGTGTGTGGTGACTACTGATGGTCATTATGATTAGTAAGGATTTGTTTAACTAAGAGACTTAGGGGTTCACTGACATGATTGTTTGGATCTGAATGATAACATGACTACATGCCTTTCGGGACTTTTTTGATGACTACATGTTTAGCCATGTTTTTGGTAGCCTCTGATGGCTCGTTTGTGGGATGATTAATATTTTTGCTTTGAATACTTTGACAAAATCATCTATGCCACATTGATCCTTGACAGGTTGTATAGATCACTTTTCACCATGACAGTATTTTTGTTGGATATTGACGGTTACAGGTGAAAGCATGTATAGGTTTTGCTCAGGCCACTGTATGCCTTACTTTCTTTGTTATTGCTATGGATATGAGTCTATACAGGTGCTAGCTATTTTATTTCCCTTCCTTTTAGGTGACAATGAGGACATTGTCAGTTGTAAGTTTGGGGGTGAAAATTGATAAGTGCACAGTGAAAATTTTGAAAGAAAATTTTTGGAATGTTTGGGATTTCTCATGATTAAATGTTTGTTTGTGAAGAATGTGAAAAATGAATTGAATTGCTAGGTTATATTTCAAGGTTGTTTGGATGATCCAATGATATAAATTACTGCTCACTCTTTTATATTTAATAGAAAATTTTGTTTAATGTGCGTAGATGAATGCATTGTAGTGATAAATTATGTTATTCAGGAATTTTTAAGCAAAAAAAAAAAGCACTATTGGAGTTGATTTTATTTTGGATGTTCTTGTTTAGGGCTTTGTATCAATTTGAGTTATATGCCTTTGTTTCAAAATTTTAATTCCATAATAATCTTTGGAATTCTTCAAAGCTTTTGATTTATTTTATGATATTTATAAAAATGATTAGGGTGTTTCATAAAATGCAATTGAGCATTTCAAGCTTACCGAATTGATGTTATTCCTGTTTTGAACCCTTGATTTTGTGCCTAATTGAAAAACCAATTAGTGGTTCATTTTGAAAAACCTAGCATTTACTTACCTTAGCCAATGTGAAAAACCATAATTCCCTTACTTTGATATAGATGAAAATTGATTGGGTTATGGAATGTGATGTGTATAGTTTTAAATGACTGGAAAAAGGATTGTAGAAAGTAGAAGGGTACATAATGTATAGAAATTAAGCCAAAATAAGCTTTAACAAAAAAAAACAGAGAGAGGGGGGAAGAAAAGGAAAAAAATGATAAAAAAAAAAAGCGGAAAAGTACAAAAAGGTTGATATGGAAAATATCAGTTTAGTTCAAGTTTGGGGGAGTATGTTTAATGAGAAAAGGAAGAAACCCTGTAATCCCCTACCTTGATAACCGTAATTAAGATTCGAAAATGCATAATTTAAAGGAATTAGAGACCGACGAATACGTTTTTCTCAAATCTCTTTTCTAAAATTCGTTCAACATGGTCTCATATTCATCTTCCGAATCTAATTACTCTGCGCAGTTCAATCACATTTATACATATCAGAGTGCATAGCCAAATTCCCGAAAACTCCCGGGTTTCATACATGTATAAACTAAGGGTTGTAAATTCCAACTAGGGGATTACATGACCAACATCAACGTAATATCTACATTTCAAAAATAAACAGTAATCCCAAGTCCAAAATAGATAACCAACAACCTAACAACACATCTCTATAAGATCCTAGCCGCTCCTGGTGGTTCGTTTCTCCTTGGAGCCACTTGCCCTGTCTGAAATGTTAGTCAATGGAAAGAATAAGATTCAAAAGAATCTCTGTAGTAACAAGTCACTCATACAGTGCATAAACACATAGCATATATGATCATGTTTAGCAGCATCACAATGCATCATGGCTTTCGCCACAAACAACAGCACACATGGCTGTAATCTCTATGCGTCAGCTTTCGCTACGATCTCTATGTATCACAAAGTATCACTATGCATCAGCTTGCGCTGTGAACTCAAAGCATCACAATGTATTCACAAAGTATTCTCAATACATGACAAACATACATACAATGTTTCACACACAGTATAAGAGAAAGAGTCACTACCTTGTTCTTTCCGATTGTGCTCTAACGCAGGTGGATCACGAACAAGGCAAATATTGAATCCTACGATTCCAAATGCACCATTTAGACACTTCCATAGTGTTTCTTGGGGTTATATGAGTCTATAATGAAAATTTACAAAACTGCCCCTGGGGACCCGGCCCGAGCCCGCCATACCCGGTCCGGTTGCACTTTTCTCGAAATTCTAAGCTGGGCTATCCTAACATATTTCCACCCAAGGAATCCATTTCCTGACTCAGAATTATCAAATTCAATGTAAAATTACAAATTTACCCTTGGCAGCCCTACTTCAAGGGTTTTAGGGGTGTTTTTGTAATTATGCTTTTTTGGCCTTTTCCGAAAAAGTGGCCAACTGTAACCCCACCTAATTTTCACTCCTAAACGCAATGGAACCATCAAATCATTGAAAATCTAACTCTAAGACCCATTTCTAGAGCTGGCAGAAATTTATGTGTTCTCTGGGGAAAATCGGGGTTTTACGATTTCGGCTCCTTAAACGCGTTCCTTTCTACTCCTAACCACTTTATTAACTATTACATTAGGTTATAACTACCATTTGAACCAAAATTGGGCAGCATAACCCTTAGGAAGCTCAATTTCCAAAATTTAAAACCAATGGCAATCCGGCAAAATTTCACCGATTAAATTGCCCACAGCAGCCAGAATAGTTAATATACGAAGGTTTGGAAGTTAACTTAAGCTCCCACTAGCTTTTCCTCAAGGTGGCTGAACCCTAACCCTTGAAACACCAAATTTTGAGCTTCACAACCTTAAAGAATAAAGAGGAGTAGCTTAGAGTCGGAGTTATATGCATTATGAGCTAAATCGTCGGAGAAATCGACTTACCTTGTGAGATTTCTTCCCTTTCTCTCTCTAAACTCTCTCACCTTCTCTCTCTTGTTTCAGGTCTGGAACAGCACGAAAATGGATGGAGAAAGAAGGCTGATGGTATTTAATATCATATATTATATGATATTTAATTATTGATTAATTTCCAACAAATTCGGATTTTTCAGAAATTCTGGCAAATTTCTGCCCAAACTTTGAAACATCATAACTAATTCTAGCAAAATTGAATTGGAGTGATTCCAAAGCCTATGGAACCCTTATTGAGTCTAATTTTAAGGAAAAATATAGAAGTTTTCTGGATGGAATCACAAAATTCCCAAAATTTCAATCTTTGCATACTGTTCCAGAAAATAATTAATTTCGCTGGGCAAACATCAAAAATCCATAACTCTTAGCTCACAAATCAAAATGATACAAATTATATGTCCATTTTGAAGCTTGACATGTGAACTTTAAGACTTGAAAATTTCATAATTTTTAGAGACCATATGCCTATTTAAAACGTCAGTACAAATCGGCTGCCCTGTACAGAGTTTCAATGGATAGAGTTTTCAACTTTTGCACAATTGTTCCCAATGGTTCCAATTTCACAATAAACACTCTCCCCACATGGACTTTCACAAGGAAGCCATTGAAATCATTAAAATATCCAAATTCCCATCACACATTCTCCAAAAGTGTTTATTCAACAATAATTACATCAAATTTTGAAGTCATTAGCCCTTAATCACTTTTTGGGATATTACAAACCCCTTGAGTGATTATCATCTATCTTGAGGTATTTGTTGATTATCCTTTACCTTTTCTTTTAAGAACCTAAACCCCTGGCCCCATTACAAACTGAATAGTTCCTTTGATTTCTAAGTCAAGTGGAGTGAATTAAAAGAAAGAGGAAGGAATTAGAGAATGATCGATGAAATTGATTGTTTGAATATGGGTATATGACTTGAAGTGTTGCTTTTAACTTTATCAAGTTCAAAAGGAATACATGTTAACTCCATTCACACACACACACACACTTTCAAAATTATTGAAAAGCATGTTTTAAATCTATAAAGTGTTCATCTTTGCATGTTTTCTTGGTTTCTTGTTTGATATAACTTTTTGAGCAGCTAATGAGGACAAATTTATTTAAGCATCAATGACTAAGACTTGAGGAATTTAGTGAAGATACAAGTTTTTGCTTGAGGACAAGCAAATGTTTAAGTTTGGAGGTGTGTTGACTCTTAGAAATTCATAACATTCCAACACATTTCCTTCTCTTTTTACCTATCTTTTGGGTTCAAAATGTACATTGAAAGAAGTGTATAGAAGAAAATGTTCATATTAAAGTATCAAGCAAAAATCAAAGAAATTCTTGTTATATTTGTGATTCAATTGAGAATTTATAAATCCTCCCTCTTTTGTAGGAGGATGAAGACAAGTGTTGAAGCCCTATAAAAACCAAGAATCAAGGAAAAGAGCAAAGGAGGTGTGGAGCAATGCAAAGATATAAGGAACTTCTGCAACTTGCCTCAACAAGTTGACCAACTAGCTGTGGCAAGTAAACATTCTCAAGAAGTTTACTCTCTGTGTAACTGTCCTCAACAAGTTGACAAACTTGCCATAGCAAGTCATCCCTATTTGCTCTCTGTGTAACTGGCTACAACAAGTTAGGGAAAATTGACTCTCTGTATAACTGGCTACAGCAAGTTGACAGACTTGCTGTAGCAAGTCCTAAAAAAGTGCAACTGCACGTTTTGATTTCGAAAGTGAAAAAACACTACTTAACCTAGGGAAAAGCATCGAAAACACACAGTCTACACTCTGGGAAGCTGAAGCACGCAAGGAGACATCTTAGAGAGGAGATTTTAGAGAGCTTGGGTGATGATTCCAAGAGGGATTTTGTGACTTCTACCTTGGTTTCATTTCTTTTCTTCTTTTTTCCCTTTTTCTATGGTTTATTTAGTTGGTATGTTTAGTTTCTCTGTACATTTGGACATGAGTAGCTAAGTATCTCTTCTTTTAGGATTGTTTTGATCCCTTCTATGGATTAAGTACTCATTTCCCCTTTATATTTATGATTAATGATGAGATTATGCTGATTTTTCTCTTTGCTTAATGCTTCTTATTAATTGGCCACCAATGAGATTGTTGGGTTCACTTGATTGAAGCTTGAGAGGGTTAGATTAAGTATAGAACTTGAGTTTAATCGTGTGAGAACTTGAAATTTGTGAATTGAATGGATAGTTTTGTGAATGAGGTAGAGATACACTCATTAACCTCACATAGCCAAATAGGAAATGCAATGAAAATCAGGGTTTAATTAGTTAATTAAGAGATTAATGAATTAGTTGAAATAAACACCTATTTGAAGACTTGAGAGAGCACTTATAGGTAATTTAGTATCCTTGGCTAGTATAATCTTGCAGTAAGTAATATTAGGGGGATTTGAGTGAGTACTTTTGAAATACAAGGGGGATAAATAATCCTAAGTTTCATTTAATACTTCAATTTAAAGAATCATTCACTTTTATAAATTTTTAGTTTAAAAATAGTTTTAAATTTTTTTTTTCACCTCAACAACATGTTTTGGTTTAACTTAATCAATTTCAAATGATTCCATTCAATCTAATGAAACATATGGTTACATTAGTTAGCTCACTTTCATCATAGTTCTCATGGGAACGATCTTTACTTATCACTTTATTGTTTGAAGCGATCCGTGCACTTTCGGTAGTGAACAATATATGAATGTATGACAGTGCTTTATTTTATAAGTGAATAAAATATGTAGCATCATTTGATTGGATCTCTTGACTGTCCTTCAAATGTCATGTTATCAGTAACAAGCTTTATTTTATTATGTGGGTTAGTTACATGAATCGTACGATGCCATTCTCCTCTATCAATAACCAAATCTTTAGATATATTGTTAGCCAAAAGAACTCATTTTCTCTTTAGTCTTCCTCCTCCTCCTCTTAGAGGAGTCCATATATTTTAGTCTACCCTCCTTACCAGTGCCTCTAACTACCTTCTTTGTACATATTCAATTTACCTCAAACGATTTTTTAACATTTTTTTCAATGGGCGCCACCACGTCTACTCTTCCTCTAATATGATTTTCTTGAATCTTTTTTTTTTTTTTTTGTATGACTACACATAGTGACCAACATTCACTACCATACAATAGTTCAATAAAACTTCCCTTTCATCTTATCAAGCACTTTATTAACAAAGATAACTCCAATAATCTTTCTCTAATTGAGCCACCCAACTTGTATTTTATGTGAAATGACTCTATCCATAAGTATAATTGATTCCCGATATCTAAACTTTGCTACTCTTTGAATGTTGTGATCTCCCATTTTATCATCCAAAGCACAACTACAGCAAAATTTATGGTCCATAATGCATGAACAATTTTTGTCTCTTTGTAATAGAGCAAGAAATTGATATATTCTTGTTAGAGACAGTTTTCATTGTTTGAACTCTAAAGATGATCAAATGTGTGTGTTAGAGGATTGATATGTAGATTAATGATCAAACAAGAACATTACTGCAAGAAAAATAAAAAAATAATTAGCAAAATAGGTGATTAAATATGAGTTGAGTACCAGAAGTTTTAGGTTGATGAGGTATTTGCTTCTCTTCAGTATCATGAGTGGGTTCCTTAAAAGTGAACCACAACAATCTTAAATATATGAGCCAAGCAACAGCCATGCCCCACCTAGGCAAGGCTTCCTGATTGAAGGCGAGTTTAAAAATCTCAAACTTGGTTTGAAGTAATCAAGCAAGAACAGGACCATAGGCCACTCCAAGAGCACTAGCACTCACAAAACCAGCTGACGCTTGCGTTCGGATTTTTACTGGCACACAATCACTGATATAACGACGGTTCACTGCTCTAGTTGAACAAAATCTGCAATTACAATCCAACATGAAGGCCTCATGTCATATTAAAAAGTTTTTGGTATGAAATATTAATATCATTAGAAATTATTACTTTCATCAATTAATGAGGTGAAAAGAAAGTGGAATACTTACCCACAAAAAGGACGACCAAATAAGAGAACCCAGAGTGAATTAAGTTCATAGGCCAAAGCATACATGGTGTTGCATAGAAAAAGAACAATGCTACGGAATACAAGAGGCCTAAAGTAAGATTTATTTGACCATGCACTAAAGTATATAAAGGAAAATATCTGAGCAATAGCCCACAGCCCCAGTCACAACACCGCAAACTATTGCTATAGCACCGAGGCGCATATAGTAATTGTCTGTTGTTGGGACAATAATATAAGTATTGACCATATACAAAAAAGTGTTTACCAAGTTCAGTAAAAGAGACATAAAATTGTGTCTCTCATCTCCAACTTGTTCATCATGTGCTGAAGGTAGATCCTCATGTATGATCCGTGCATGTTTTGCCATAAAATTCAAAAAGTTTGTCAAGCTCGTCAGCCTTGTTACCGCTGCATTTATGGAAACAATCACATGATCCAAAATATAAGATCCACTGGACATGATGAATAATGGGAAAACCTTTTTGTAGATACATGTACTTTCCCTCAAATTTTAATTTGGTACTTGTGCTTTTTTTCTCTTAAGATTAAATCTTGTAACTTTGCTTTGTTAGCACCATTGCCTCCTATTCTGTGGCAAACAGTTCTAATAGCAAAAAGTTAAAAATGCTAACAATGTTAATATAGCAAAATTAAAGGATTTAGTAAAAAGAGAAAAAGGTATAGGTACAAAATTAAAAATTAAAGAAAAGCATAAGTATCTGCAAAATGATTATCCCTAATGAATTACAACTTATCTTGAATGAAAATCAGTCATTTCATATACAAGTATTGTATAAGAATGTATAAAATGAAAATGGAACATGAAAAACCATTGAATGAGGCATAGATAGCCAAACAAACTTGGAGAGGAAGATTAGGTTGGTCATAAATTGATAAATAGCTTGCCTGTCAAAGTTGAAGCTCATGAAGATTGCGAGATAAGGGTCCCACAATAGTCCCAATCCCCTACAAGTTCAACATTGTCAACATTCATTCATGCTTAATTTGATTATGTAATTACAATGGAAAAAACTATGTGCTTGATGAACTAAACACATCATTACCACTTTCTTGAGTACTTGTTGCAGCTCAGAGTAAGGGTGATTGGCACGAGTTCTGACATAGTAATCAGTGAGTTTATATCCTAATTGCTTGTCAAAGTTCTTCAAAATCTTACGCAAACCGACGGCATTGATCTCTACGTAATAGAGAAGCTTTAAGAGATCTTGTCCTGCTGCTCTGTATGCTGCTCGTAGTTCAGATGCTTTGTTTATTTCATATTGCTTTTGAAGTGCTTCATGCTGCTCCCCAAGCTTCACTATCTTTCTTTCTTGCCAAAATCCCTTGTTGTTTCAAAATAAAAAGCACAATCTTCTCAATCTGCATTGAGACAAAGCAGTGAATGAAACAACTGTAACCCAATATAGGAATCAATTCCATATTTTTTTATATTGAAAATTAT
Source organism: Inga laurina (assembly GCA_963855925.1). Classification (NCBI taxonomy): domain Eukaryota; kingdom Viridiplantae; phylum Streptophyta; class Magnoliopsida; order Fabales; family Fabaceae; genus Inga; species Inga laurina. The sequence continues at coordinate 13,621,386 of OY979710.1, forward strand.
TTGTAAAGGCTAACCTACATTGAAAAAAAAAATAAGGAAACAAAAATCTTCTAAAGGAACCAAGAGAAATCCGGGAGGCATCACTAAAGCATGCTTGGCTAGCATATCAGCTTCACAATTTCTCTCTTGCCTGACATGCCTGATTATGCATACAAGAAATACAGAGAACAAACCTAATTATCAAGCATTATTGAGAAATCCCTGAGCACATGCCAGCAATCTCGTGTTCTGAGCTGAATTTGTTGAGCATAATGTTTCACTTTCTTCTTCATCAGCTTGTAGTTTATGTAATATCTTAACTAAAAAGAAAAATATATGAAGATTGTGAATATCCGTGAATATAAAACCTAGTCATAGTACAGAGGATTGTGGACTAATTTACACCAATTTTTGTAACTCTCAAATCAAAGACTTGATTATAGAAACATACCCTTGCCATTCTTCAATTCTTCGTTGTTGCAACTTTTTCCCAAACTCAACCATCTCTCTGGAATTTAAAAGTTATTTTGTGAAATTCCTACTGAAACAATACAAAGTGATAGCAAAGGAAACACAATGAGATTCTTCTTCTTCTTGTTCACATTCATCTATGTATCTAAAACTACAAATACCTAAGCTACACAAATTGGATCTAATATTTCTTAGAAACTGAGTGGTTTGTATATACATTTAACATTTACTCCAAAAACACATATTTAGTTATACTATTTTTCTAAAGGATTGTTAGGAAAAGGAAAAATGTATCAACATATATGAGAGATTATACAATGTATAATCATTACTGAAGTGCGTTGGCTGCTTGTCGACATTACAAAAAACCAAACGCGATTTATAAGAAATATGGAACAAAATGACTAATGAGCTTATTATGTAGTTACACACAACAGTTTGAGTTTCAAATCATCAATCATTATCATATTATTATTTAAATTAGAATTATAACATCGTGATTATTTTTATTCGTGCATATTTTTTATATAAAAAATATATTAATTATAATGTGTTTAGATGATTGATAAAAATATTAATTATGTAGTATATCCAATTGCAGGAATCGTGGAATACCTTGAACTCCAGCAAACCAATATGGTAGCCCGCGTGAATTAAATGAACCATGTTAAGATGTTTGATTTTGGTTTTGTTTCGAATGTGAGTAGCTAAATTTATTATGTTAGGATTATCTTGAACCTATTTATAGATTAAACTTTTTGTTTACTCTCCTTTTACCTCGAATGAAGTATTTGGATTTGTAACATCCCAATTTTCAATAAAATCATTAAGTAAATATTAAAAAGCACTTGAAGCCCAAAATACTGCTATACAATAATAACGCACCATGAAAGGTGGGCTTTGAAGCCCAAGAAAGCGTGAATATGACGTGTTCTACATGAAAGTTTGGTATTTGGTTGATGAAGAATCAAACAAGGGGCATTTAAAGACCCATGGGATGCCAAGTCCATTGGACCTTAGTTTTCTAAGTGTTCTAAGTGAGAACCTATGTTTTTGGGTGGATTAGGCATAATTTTTACTCACTCAAGTCCATTGGACCTTAGTTTTCTAGAACCTAATAAAGGATTGGTTTTTTTGGAAGGGACCTAGGCATGACACATTCTACGCCATCATTCACAATAGTTTGAGAGAGGAGAGAGCTGCTCTACTAGGGCACATAATTCTAAAAAGAAGTTATTGCATTCTTGAAGTTTTGGAGGCACAGGTAAGCAAATATAACCCTTTGTGACTCTTCTTATCTATTCCTTCTCTAGATTCATGGATTTTAAGTAGCCTCGAGATCCCAAATTAGAATATTCTTCTAGTAATCCTTTCAAATCTCTGTTAGGCTAAATCAGACTTATATTATAACTCCAAGATACAATCTAAGAAGTTCACAAGACTCAATTATGGATCTATAGTAGATCAGTTTGGGGATGAGTAACTTCGTGTAACTCACAGAAGAATTTTAGCATCCTCATTTGAGATTCTAGGAGAGTTACTTTTGCATTATAGATTGACCTTAGGAGCGGCCCGATCATCAAATCTACAAATTGTGCGCTAGAACCGATCGTTCTCACGAAAAGGTAACTCTGGTTCTCCTATCTTTCTTGCTGGGGTGACTTACTTTGAGTATGCGAAAACCTTAATTGAATGTAGTAAACCTTGGGTAGGAGATTGTAGAAAGAATAACCCCTAATTAGTTAGAAGATTGAAAAATTTTGTAGAAAACATCTTGTGCGACTCAATTGAATTAGAACTAATCTAGTATTGTTAGATTAAGATTAGCTTCTAATGTTAGTCATTATTAATTGATGCAAGAGGTTTATTAATTTATTAGAATAAATATTTGCTTTTGACTTGAGAAAGAGAGTAATTGAATAGCTTTGAATCTTAGACAAACACAAGTTTTCCTTTGATCACTGATTGAGGGTGAATTAAATGAGTTTCATAAAATAAAAAGGGAATACATAATCCCAAGTCTTTCATATTCTTGAAGTTAAGTCCACTTTGCTTTCCATAATTTCCTCTGAATTCCTAAAACTAAACAAAATTGAATAACCTAATTAAGAATGTAATTGTGTTAACTTGCTTATTTTTGCATTAGTCCTCTCGGAAACAATATTATTATAATACTGTGACAACTAGTATGCTTGCAGTAGCCAAATGGCAAACACATATGACGCTCTTACCTCTTAGAATACTTATTTTCCAATAACTATTACTCAAAAATAAATGTATTTGATATTTACCTCTTCGTATCTCTTAGTGGATTGTTATAATCGTAATGTCTTATTATCTGGGAATTTGGGACAATATAATAGTTTTCACTAGCTTTATATTCATCTTATTTCTTCTTTAAGGCAAACAAATCTTTAAAGGGTGAAGCTTCTTTGCTTCTCAAACCCAAATTGCTAGGTTCTCAATAACAATTGTTTTCTAAGACTGCAAGAATTTTATGTTTACTCAAAACTCTCCCAGAGTTTCTCCTTACTTTTATGGAGAAATATCCCAAATCTCATACAATTCGTCTTATGTTTCTTCATAGATACATTTAGTCTTTTGTAACAACCCAAATTTCAGTCACCAAATTTCCTTTACGCATTTGTGGTATTAAAGGGAATAAAATGGTGAAGTAAAGAGCACATGAAATGACAAAACAGTGCAATTAGTTATTACACACAGCATGATTTTTCTTGGACACAAATTGTAAAATGTGGATTTGCTGCCATTTTGTTTTACTGCACAGCAGTTTGGTTATGTGATGGTTTTGGATAATCAAATGATGTCCAATGAATGTGAAATTTTTCAGAATAAAAGTAGACTTATCAAGATTTAATTTTATATTCATATAAGTCATTGGAGCTATACACAAAGAATTATGTATTTTTGAAGTTAACCAAGTGAAATTGGCAAGTTTCTATGACAGTGTCCAAAAAATGATAATTCTGGAATACTGTGCATCCAGTTGGCTAAAGGAAATTTTTTTTTTCTTAAAAATAGACTTAATAAGGGTTACATTGCCTTTGGAACCACTGCAATTGGATATCTATAAATAAATATATGAATTTTTAAAGTTTGATGAAAATTTCGTCAACTTTTAGGCAAGGTGTGAAATTAACAAGGTAATGGTAAAAATATATGGGCAAAATAGTCATTTGGCTAAATTAAATCCACAACCCGTATTTTTCCCTTTTTCTTGTGAGTGGGACATCCAAACAAGGAAGGGAGCAAGAGAATTAAAAACTTGGTCCAAATTAATCAAGAAAGAAGCAATATTGGCCAAGTAAATGAAATTGGGAAAGTCAAAAGTTTAATATGTGTTGAAATGGCAATTAAATATAATATTTCAAGGAAATGAATGATATTTTTAATGATCATTATTCCCTTCCCAAAGGCATAATTTGGTCAATTATCTAGAGTGGAGGAAAGAAAAAAGAAATTGGACGGTTGAAATCCAACTAAATGACATCTTGGTAATTTTTATACAAACCAAGGATAAATTGGGAAATTGACCAATTAACTCTCCTCCCTCTCTATTAATTTGTGCAGCAGCCATAAAAATAAGGGAAAAATCATTAAAAAATGAGAAAAAAGTTAGAGGAAAGAGAAATGATGAATAGTGAAAGTTCTTGAGCTCCGGAGCCGATTTCACTTCTGATTCGGCATTTCCAAATTCCAGAGTCCTCTCTAATGTTGTTCCTCTTAGTGAGACCAATATTTATATGGTTTCAGATTTTCAATCAGAGGTGTTTGATTCCGTCTACTCATAGGAGGTGCTTCCGAAATCAAGAACAGATCACAAATTCGAATTCTGGTAAGTATAAGCTCTGATTTGAACCGAATATTCAATGATGTTGTTGAGTATTTTTTGATATATTCAAAACTTAAATTTTGTGTGGAAAGGAGACTGTGGGAAGCATTTTTCCCTTAAAATAGACTTAATAAGTGACACAAAGAATTTTGAACCACCCCAATCAGAGTTTCCTAGAAAAATATATGAATTTTCAAAGTTAACTAAAAATTCTATCAGCTTTTGGGTAATTATGTGAAAATGAAAAAGTAATGTCATTTAGTAATAAAGTTAACTTCCAAGGGTTAAGACAAGCACTTGAAATTAGTGTGGGCCCATTAGCTACCCATTGGGCCTAATGCAAATACCCTAATGATAACCAACATAAGAGAATGATTTATGAAAGAATTGGACTAAGTAATTACTCATTGTCTGTAAATTATAACTTGTAGGATTTGACGTCTTCCCGGGATGCCCAAAGCATGTCAACTGAGGTCAAAATTTGGAAAAATTGACAAGTAGTAACTTATCCCTCACATATTATGTGATATGTTATATGCATGCTTGTACCATCGTAAATTTTAAGCATTCAGATGAGAAAGGCTCAGGTCCAGTAGAATGTCTCATCTCTGTGTCAAGGGATGGAAGTGCTTGAATTACTCAAACTTTATGCTTACTGCATAACATGGATTGGTAACTTTATGCTTTCCGCATATTGTGAATTTATCTCTGAATGTTGAATATACTGATTATATTGAAGCTTTGGTTGACATGGCATGTTATATGTATGCAATTATGCATCTTATATGAGCTATATCTATTACTAATGAGATTCTTTGAATCTCACCATATTTTTCCAAAAAAAAAAAAAAATTAGCTCAGGCGAGTAGTTTCTCAGCAAGAAGGTAATCACAAGCGAATGAAGCGAAGGACTTAGAATTTAATTTTTCTATTGGTTATTTATTTTTGGAAATTGTACTTCATCTGTATCTAAGTGAAGTCAGTCCCGTACTGTCAAATCAATAGACATGTAAGCAAAGTGTCTATAAATATGCAACGTATAGTGACATCCAAATTGATAGTGGACAACCATCCATATAGGGCCATTAATTAATCATAGTAGTTTTGGTTCCAATAGAAAACATATCGATAAAAACTCTAATATGAAGAAATAAACCTAAAATGGATGGCTAAAAATGAATCGTAAAATAATGAGACCAAATATGAAAACACTTTCTTAAAAAGATTTTTGGAAACCCACTCAAGTGTAGCTTCACACTCTGCTTGAATTTGGGACTCATGCTATTTACAAAAGATTACCGGTGTCTTTTTTTAAGATATTATTGCACTTAAGTCGTCCAAATGCTTTGACAACGAGGGTGTTACATTTGTTGGTATTAGAGAAAATTGTATGGGATGGATCTGGTTGATCAGAGGGAGTCTTTTAGGGTTTGATGCTCATATGATGATGATTATGAAGTTAAAAGAGGTTTTATGATGATCTATGATGACTTTGGAAGTTTGTGTTTAAATTTGTCTGAATTCATTTTCTAGAGGCAGAGAACTTGCAACGTGTTTTTAATCAGTCAAACTTGGTTCAAATGCTAAGAAATTTTACAAGATTAAAGTAGACATCATGGGCTTTAATTTGATAGGTAATATAAGCCATTTGGACCAATGGATTGAAAGTTATAATTTTTCAAAGTTTGACCTTGATTCTGGAACGAAATCTGTAACAGTCTGAGTTTGACAAATTTGTGGGAACTGTGTGGCTGTAATCGTCTGTGATACTTTTTATTGAAAGATGACTTAAAGAGCTTTTTATGGAACCTAAAACTAACTCATTTGGATTTTTGTAGAATTAATTATGAATTTCCAAAATTTGGTCAACAAAACTGCTAGATTGGGTTAACCTACAAATTTATGGAAACTGTGTTTAATTGTCATAAGTATTGGGCCAAATATAAGAGATATGTCCTAAAGGCCCATGTAGCCCCATTGGACACTCATTTATCATAGCTCTAATGACATGATTATATATCTAGGGTCATGAGGTGATAAAGAAGAAGCATCCTTAATGGTTAGAGAAAAGGTACAAGAGGAGGACTCAAGACAAGAGGTAGTGAACTTACTTAACTTACATGTATTTGATGTGTATGATGTGTTATATTGCTTTGCTTGATTATGTAAAGCATATATGAATGAATGAAGCTCTATTTCTGTTTATATTGTGGCCCTAGATATGTTTCATGAAACATTGAGCATACAGAAATGTCATTATGTGAACATGAGCATATGTAAGGCAAGCATATCATACACTAGCGTTTATCTTGCATGCATTGTTAGTATTGTTTGTTACTGAGATTCCCCTGAATCTCACTCTTCCCAACCAACCAATTAGACAGGTGAAAACGGGAGATGTACTGAGAACAAATAAGAGAACTGCATGTGAGGAATGCAGTGGTGGAACGAAGACAGGAAAATATTTGTGTTTCATTATAACAGGTTTAGATACCGAAGTAGCCCTGTGCAGGTACATTATTTGTAATTATTATGTACAATCCCTGTGGGAAATTTCTGTGGTCAAGTACATATTATTAGTATATCTATGCTATTCCTATGTACCCACTGAATTGCGTGCAAATACTCTGAAAAATGAGGAAATAACATAAGGGTCTTACATCTTTGCTCTTCTAGTCTTTGTAGTTTCAAGCATATATTGGTGGTTGAATTGAGCTTAGGGTTCTAATTACATCCAAAGGTGGGCTCTTTTTTTTAGATGCATCATTCTCTTGAATGATCCACTAGGATATGGAGTTTTGGCGTTACAAAAATTCTCCGCTTGAGATTCCATTTCATTTTGATTTGATACTGCCATTTTAGTATCTGATAAGGCTTCTCTAGATGCTAATCTAAACATTGAATTTGTTGAGATTCATGTTTTTCTTTAGGTACATCTTTCAGATTCACTTCTAGTTACGCCTCTTGTCCCTTTTCAGCATGAAGAACCTTGCTTGTTATTTTATCCTTGATCCCCTTCAGGATCTACTCCTTTTGGGTTATCTATCAAGGCTCAAATTCATATGAGCAAATCCCTTACATATACAACAATTAAAGGCTCATGTTCCCCAAAACAATTTCTGTTTTGATCAACACATAGGCTTTAACCAATAACTTGTTTCTTTTATGATTTTCCACTAATTAGTTCATACTCAGCTATAAGCTCTTCTATAAAATTACCATCCAAAAGAACAAAATCTTTTGTTTTAGTGCTCTCAAAACTCTTTAATTTCATATTTAACCATTATAAAAAATAGTCAATTAGCGACGGAATTCCATCCTTAATTTGACTAAGCAATGGAATTCCATCGCTAATTTGACTTAACGAGGGAATTCCGTCACTAATTAATTAGCGACAATATATTTGATGATAAAATCATACAATTATGTCTAATCTGTACTATTTTATGATTATTGCAAATATTTTAAAATTTTTAAACACACAAAAATCACTAAAAGTAGTACTAAAAACCTCTATTGCATATTCAAATGTGCTTCAAAATAAGAAAATAGCATGCCCACATGTAGATAATGAATTTATAAATTTTTAGAAACAACACATCTCAATTGGAGATTAAGGGCCTGTTTGGTTCAAAGGGAGGGGATGCAAGGGAAGGGGCTCATTTTCCATCCCTTTCAAAACCCCCCAATTTGGAGGGAACAAAAATGAGGGGATGAGAGGGATGTGAAGCCCCTTCTTTGAGGCCCCTCCTCTCCAAGTTTTATACCAAATAAGGGGAGGGGCTCAGTTTTATCCCCTCCCATCCCCTTCCCTCCAACCAAACAGACCCTAAATGTGCCTTCACACACCTCAATAAGGAGGAATAATAAAAAAAATATAAAAAACTTGAAAAATTAGAACAAAACCCATCCTGGGCATTGTTGCCATAGTGCCCTCCGCCTATGACACGCGCCATCTCAGCATGCTTAACTCACTAAGGGCTGGCCAACAGTGCTAGCCATGTAGGCTCCCATTGGATCTCCAAGCACCACGTGACATCTTGACATATTTATTTCCTTTTTACTTATTTATTTATTATTAAATGTTCTCTAATATAATGTGGACGGCCTAAACACCATTTGATCCCAGAAAGCTTTTCACTTTTTATGTTTTGTGTAGCCCAAATCACCATGAAGCCCAACTTGCTTTCCTTTTTTTTTTTTTTGAGATGGAGCTTCAAGGAGTGGAGCTTCCACGCTCCCCGAAGCCACACCCACCTTATTTGTTCTGCCTATAATCCCTCAAAAGTCTCCATCATGAAGAAGCACACTGTAAATGAAACCCTAAAAAATATCTCTCTTTCTCTTCCACGCTCCCCAAAACCACACCCACCTTATTTTGTCTACCCATAATCCCTCAAAAGTCTCCGTCATGAAGAAGCACACTATAAATGAAACCCTCAAAAATATCTCCCTCAATGTATATCAGGAGTATAAGCGCCAATGAAAGAGAAGGGAAAGAGGATTTATTGTGGGAAGAATGGCTCATATACCATCACTAGTTGGAGAATAATATTACATGCGTATTCTTCTAACACAAGTCTGGGGCCTCTTCTTTTGATTAGATAAAAAAAGTTGATGGTGTTGTACACAACCTTCAAAGAGGCATGCTTTACACATGGTTTATTGGATTATGATAGAGAATATGTTGTTGTAATTATAGAAGTGTATTTTGGGGCATCAAGCCATTTATTAAGGAAGCTATTTGTCACAATATTACTTTGTATTTCTTTGCTACGTCCTTATTATGTGTAGAAAGAAACTTCTCAACTACTTTCAAAAGATATGATTTATTTTACTTGCAAATGTTCAAAGAAATTCAAGTTGGTATGATGAATAAACATGTCAAATGAAACTTATTTTTAGTATTATGTTGTTGTCTAATTATTATGTCATGTATTGACAACTTCAGTCTTTGAAAATACCCAGATGTGCACATACTTAGGTGTAAAAAGGAACATACTATACTAAAAGAAATTGATGCCCTCCTACATCATAATGAATTTACCTACGTGTCATGTATTTACATTACTTTGCATGATTTCAACCACTCTTACGATACAAAATGAATTACCAACCATTGACATGAGGAACCATCTTATCATCCACGAGTCAAGTTATGATAGAGAATCTTTAAAGTCATAGGTTGAATCATTATTCAAGTCTCTGAATTCATATTAAAGGGACATATATGACAAAGTAATGGCATCATTGCAGTTACCTCACGAAGGTTTTTTCTTTGTTTGTGGGTGTGGTGGCACTGGAAAAATGTTTTTTAGGAATGCATTAGCCTTAACCCTCCATGCTAAGGGAGATATAGTCCTTACTATTGCATCTAGTGAGATTACTACAACATTACTACTCTCTAGAATGACAATACATTCAAGGTTTGCAATAATAATACAAATTACAGGGTTCTCAGTATGTTCAATATGGCAAAATTCAGTGCTAGCAAATCTAATTAAGAGCACAAAATTAATTATATGAGATGAGCCTCCTATGGTTCAATATTACTGTATAGAAGCATTTGACAAAACTCTGAAGTATATAATGCATTCTTAATCTGCCTTTTAAGGGAAAATGCATTCTTATGGGTGAAGATTTATGACAAATACTTCCTCTCATTCTTAAAGGAACAAGAGCAACTATAGTTAATGCTTGCATCAGCTTTTCACACTTATGGCAACAATGCGTTATTTTTCATTTGACAAAAAACATGCCATTGAATTCATCAAATGATAGCAGTGTCAACAAAAAATTAGAATGGTTCTCAAGATGGTTACTAGATGTTGGTGATGGTAATTTAGGATATTCCATATATGGTGTTGTTGACATAGAAATCCCAAATGAAGTGTTAATACCAAATTGCCATGATCAAATGAATGCAATTGTGCAAGCAACATATAAAGATCTTCTGGATAATCTAACAGTGAATGAGTACTTCAATGACAAAGTAATCCTCACACCAACCATTGAAATGGTCAGAAAGATCAATAATCACATGTGCTCCATGCTACTAGATGAGCAATATGAGTTCTTAAGTTGTTCCTCAGTCTATAAATTAACTAAAGATTCTAACAGTTTTGACTATCTATACATAGCACACTTTCTCAACACAATCACTTCTTCAAGTTTGGCACCACATAAAATTGTACTTAAAGTTGGGATGTTAGAGCAAGCGTTTCACCCAAGAGGGGGGTGATTGGGTGATACTAAATTTCGTTGCAAAAAAAAACTTGACGGTGAATATAAAGCAATAAAGAGTAAGGAGAAATATCACCGAAGTGTACACCGAGAGTTATACTGGTTCGGCCACAACCACTTTGACCTACGTCCAGTCCTCAGAGCTTCTTTGAGAGTTTCACTATAACTTCCAAGATTCAGTGGGTTCTTGGCACCTCAGTACAAGCAAGTTCTTTCGCCTGGACACTCGCTCCCCCTTACAAGTTGTAATCCAATCCCAACTCAAGGTTCCACAACCTTAAGTTATCTCAATATCAAATATTGAGTTTGAATGAAATATCTCTCTCACAGAGTGAATAAGAATCACTGAAGCATAGAATTACAAGTATAATGTAAAACAGAGTAATGAACTTGGTAATATGTTCGTGTGTGTGTTCTTGTTCTTTTCTCTGTTTGGAGGTTCCCATATATATAGATGCGTTGGTAATGATTGTTGGAACGTTTTTCTTCATGTCCGTTAGAGCGTGCGCAGCCACAGTTGACTTTTCTAGTATTTGAAAAATATCCGTTTGCGGTAGGTGGCGGTAAGTGACATTTGAATGTTGCATTTGGCTTTCCTTATTTGGTAAGATCTCTTCATTGTTTATCTGTGGATATGCTAAGAATACTAATACAATGAAAGGTTAATCATATAGGAAACAAATCAATGAACGTTAGAATGATTTCTGAATTTCTGGACTTGAATACTCGAGTAGTTACTCGAGTATTCATTTAAGTTTACTCGAGTATCATCGAGAAAACTTTCATAAACTGCAAGTCAATAAGCAACCATAACATTACTCGGGTAGTGCATGAAGTAAACAAAATTTCAACCTTTGGAAATACCTATTTACTCGGGTACTTACTCGGGTAAAGTACACTTTTCTTTATTAGTTACTCGAGTACCAACTCGAGTAAACCTTCAAATAAACTTTAGGTTACTCGATGCTTTACTCCAGTAATGTTGGCAGGATTTCAAGGCCGAGAGCACTTCAAGTTTGATTACCTTGTTACTCGAGTACATACTCGAGTAAATATAATTTTTCTGCATAGCTTACTCGGGTACTGACTTGAAGTTCTCTTCCAATTAACTCTGCATACTTGAGTAGTGACTTGAAGTTTTTCTTCTAAGTAATTCTGCATACTCGAGTAGTAACTGGAAGTGAAGGGTGAGAAAAACATTTCATGTTATTCGAGTACTACCTTTAGGTTTTGCTTACCACAGTGGGTTACTCGAGTAGCTCCTCGAGTAACGTTGGCAGGGTTCAAAATGCCAAGAGCAACATATTTCTTGAAACATAATAACTCGAGTATAGACTCGAGTATCGTTGGCAGGCCGAGAGCAACTCCAAGTTATTTACCTGGTTACTCGAGTAACGTTGACAGGCCGAGAGCAACTTGAAAACTTTTACCTTATTACTCGAGTACTTACTAGAGTATCATTGGCAGGTTACTCGAAGGTGCCTCTGGTTACTTCAAGTTTCTGTCTCTTTACTCGAGTACTTACTCGAGTAATGCCTTAGAAAACTTGCTTCTGATCAAGTTTCTCAGCTTTTTCTCTTGGTCTTTATTCATTACTCCAATGCTTACTTCAAGTGATGATTTTCCCTGTTATTACTTTGTTCAAACTTATTTGTTTATCACTCTTTTTCATACCATCCTTTGTTATCATCAAAACATGGGATCTAACAAGGACACCTATAATGTTGTTGAGGAACATTGATCAAGCATCAGTACTATGCAACAAAACACGTCTTTGTGTGTTTATCATAGAGAAAAAGGTTATTGAGGCAATCACGCTAAATGGTCCAAGACCAAATGGGAAGGTGCTGATACATAGAATGGACATGAATCCTTCCAAATCTATATGGCCATTTTGCATGAAAAGGAGATAATTCTCATTCACACTTTCATTTTCCTTGACAATCAACAAAAGTCAAGGACAATCTTTACATCATGTTGGATTGTATTTGTCAAAATCATTTTTCACATATGGCTAATAATATGTTGCACTGTCTAGAGTAAAAAGCATGGATGGTCTAAAAATTGTTGTGGGAGAAGATGAATTATGTAACATCCCAAATTTTAGCCCAAGAAGTTCAATAATAAGTGTGAATTAAGTATATTATTAAGCCCAAATGAACCAAATGTCTTAAGTATATCATAAGGAAAAGGGCTATATATTATTGAAAATATTTAAGAGCTAGAAAAATTGAGGAAATACTATGAAATATTAATTTGGGGGAGTTAGGAAATTATGAAGAGGTTTAGTTCCCAAAAATTGTCCAAAATAATTTTACAGTTAATTTGTTGGAATTAAAGGCCTATTTTCCTAGAGATTCAAGGAAAAATAGTTAAAGGCAAATTTTTGTGCCGGAAATTTTAATGATATTTTATAAGGTAAAGAAGCTAACAAAGGCCAAAAATATTTATTAAGTTTCCCAGAATAATTTATGGAATTTATTTGGTAATTGAGTACCCATAAAGAAGAGGTAAATTGGTAATTTGACTACCTCAAGCTCAAAAATGAAACCAGGCCATGGTTAAGCCCAAGTGAGAGGCCCAGATGTGCTAAGTGGATGAGTTGGAGAATGTGGTCAGTATGACCCATTAAGGTGATATAAAATAAAGCTTATGTGGTAAGTTTTACCTTGGACCAGAGAGTAATTAAATGACCCATTTTTCCCATTAAATGAAACACCCAGCTGCTCCCACTCTTCATCTTTTGACCTTATTTTAGTAATAGGAGGGAGAAAGAGTTGAGAGAAACTGAAGAGGCAAAGATGAAGTTGCAGCAGAGGTCGAAGGGGGTAGAAGAAGGGGATTATCACATGCACAACGATTAAAAGCTTGAGGTAAGTCTCCTAATCATCATTCCACCCTCATTTTACTGCTGTTATTTCGATTTGGGGAAGAAGATGATGATTGGAATTGGATGGTTAGTGGGGGAAAATTAGCGATCAAGTGGGATAGTGGTTTCTAACTGTAGATTGAAGCTTATGTAGACAATATTTGATATTGCATATGATGAGATGTCTTTATATGATAAGGACCGAAATGTTTGACCATGGTTTCATATCTGAAAATTTTATGACTTTAACCCATAGCTACCCGTCCCTAAAGGATGTCAGAAGCGTTTGAATAATAAAGAAAAAAGTGTATATATTTATAGAACCTTTGTGTCCGTGTATGCTATGGTGGCATGATAGGAAGAATTTATAAGGCAGGATTTTATAGGGAATGTTCTGTGTGATGATGTCCCCAAATGTTAAGTGTTATAGATTGCTAAACCATGTATGAATATTACAAAATGATGACTAGAATAAAATTATTAAAGCTGGAATTTTCAAAGTTTAAAAGTGATGCTGTCTGAATGGCAAGAAAAGTTAATGGCATCAAAGGGCAGGGCAAAGGAAATTGTGTAGTACAACTAATATTGAGTATTTATATGTTTAACATGATAAGTTGGAACTAGAAGTAGAAATTGGAAGGAACCCACCGTTTTGATATTAAACTATGTGTTGGAATTGTATTTAATTAAAGTAAGTACAACTAGATATGAGCTATAGCTTGTACCAACGATAAGGGTAATATGGGTGATTCAATTACTTCCAATGGTGCTATCCGAATTGTGCAGTCTAAAATTGGGCCATTATATATATATATATATATTGCTGCAATGTTATGGCATGGGCTAAAGTTAAATGCAAGTAAAAGATAATTGAATTATGCACCTAGAGACTTTAAAATATAGATTCAAACCTTGTCTTTGAAGCTAGAAAATTCTTGGAAGTATATGAAGGGGGATGCTTTAATTTTGAAGTTAGAAAATGATTCAGCATTTGTTTTTAATGCTTCTAAATGTTGAACAACTATTTTAGATGGTTAAATCATGCTTAAAGGTGTCTATGAAGTGTTTGGGTAACAATGGAAATAAAATACGCACACTTTTCTCTCTCTCTCTCTCCTAATTCGGACAGCATAGTTTTGGTGAGAGGAAGTTAAATAATGGTCTTAAGTTGTTAAATTGCAGATGTAAGCCTAGAGGATCGTTCGTAGTGATTGAGGATTATAGAATTAAGTTCTATAGGCCTTCTCCCTAAGCTCTGATTTTGTCCCGCCACTGTTTGGATAAGAAAGAGCCGGAGTTTTATACTTTATAGTTTAAAAATAAATTCCTCATGCCAAGTTTTGTGAGAATATCATGAGGGAATAATTTAAAATTAAAGTAAGAATTAAAGATAAAGATTAAACAAATTAAAGAACTAAATAAAAGGAGAGTTGGGATCATGGGGAGAAATTTATTATGCAATAGTTATTTACCAAGGTTTAAGCATTAATCTGTCCTACATGAATAATTAATAGGATTTGATATTTGCTTTCAAGGCCAAAAAGGAGGCAAAGCAAAGGAAGCACAAGTGCAAGGAGGTAATTTGGAAGAATAAGTAAATTAAAAGCTAGTGAAACTTACTCTTATATAGTTTGTGTTTGGTTGCTTGTATGTTCATCTATCATGTATGCCACAGTTAGGCCTTTAAACATGTTATATCCTTACTTGAGTTTGTGACATGGTCATGTGTATGTGCTTGTAAGGTGTTGTTCTTATATTGGCTATTTACATGCTTAGTTTACATATTATATACTGAGTTAATATTTTACTATTGAGATTCCCCCTAATCTCAGCCATTTCCCCTATATACCAACAATAGGAGCTAGTTCTTCATAAGAAAAGAGCATGCCAGAGGAAGAGCTATGAAGATGGAGACTCTAAGGAAACTATTAGTTATGGTTGTTTTGTAAATTAATTATTTTTGTGGCCGATTATATATGTGTGTGTTATTAGCTTAAATTATTAAAATTTATTCTACTTTAAGGTATTTAAATTGAGTTACGCAAGGGCTCGTATCTAACCTAGGCAGAGTATGGATGCTTAGCACCCGCCCAAGGTAAGTGCCATGTAAAGGTCATGGCCAAAATGCATGAGAATTAACTTGATAATTACTTAGTACGCTCATTTGAGCCACGGTTTTGTGATTGCTCAGAGTCAGAGTAGCTGTTTTTGATTTAGGCCCTGAAATTTTCCCGTATTATAACACACATCTAGATCTTTACAATGAGTCTATGCTCACAATTTTTAGATGTGTAGATTAAAAGACATGAGTTTTCAAAATCGACCTAAGAAAGCTGAGAACTGCTGTAAAACTTCCTCTGTACAGATTTTAGAACTAAGCTTTTCTAGATTGGATAGAACACTGGTTAAAACAGGTCTTATTTTTACATTGAAGAACTTTACATAAAGTTAATGTCGGATTTTGGGTGTACCTGAAGTGTCGTTTCAAGTTCTTCCGGTACCCACGCGAGTCGAATCATCAGGATTTCGACTATAACACACAACAAATGCACAAGAAGAGAAGAGTGGAGAAGAGAGTTCTCTGAGAATGTTTTTTCTCTGTATTTTTGTCTGGTATATGTTCTGTGTCCTTATCCACGCACACACACGTCTATTTTTCTCAAATAACTGTTCCCTCCAAAATATACGGGGAACTGCTTCCTCCAGGTTTTCAATTTTGAACCCTTGGGGAAAATTACAAATAAATACCCCACATTTTTTTGGGTATTTTAATTTACCCCAAAGCTTAAAGCTTAATGGGTTTGGGTTTTGGGCCTAATCCACCAAGGGTGGACCAAGCCCAATTTCCAACAGTTAAAAATAGAGCTTTTGACCACTAAATTTAGAGTTAAATTGAATTAGTTATGAATTTTTAAAATTTCAGAAAAATCATTACTCATGGTTAGTGTTGGGTTTTAAGTTTTAAGTTTAACCTAGAGTACTATTTGAGTCACATGTACTTTTTAAATGACTAAACAGTTCTGATAAGTGACCCTAAAGTGAGATATTGCAAACTTGGTAAATTTAACATTACTAAAAATATTGTATATAAGGAAGTGTTTAAAAATTTAGATTTCTAACGATATAGATGTGATCACAATTGTAAAACAAATTTCATACTCATTTATGTAAACAAACTATTATTCTGACATTTTGATTTTAGCATGCTATAGTTGTAGCCTGACAGATATTTTGGTTTACGTACATGTACTTGCATAATTTTTTTATTGTTACGTTTAATGAAGAACGGGAGAAAGGAGCGAAAGTGTTTTGATATTAAACATTTAGAAGCACACGGGTAGCATGTGAAAAAGGACCCCTTTGTTGGCAAAGAAAAAAAGAAAAAAGAAAAAGGACCCCTTTGGTGTAAGGCATTGGAAATCCTCAAAAAGGAGAAAAAGCATCAATAAAAATGTACTTGCTATTTGTTAAATAAACTAAGCACTAACAAAAACAAACCAATAAATTATTGGTTGAGGTGATAAACAATCTTACCTCATAAAGAGAAAATTCAGAAAAACATAAATTTAAATCCTAATAAGCATATTTATTAGAAAAGGTGAAAACCCTTTTTATTGCTTATTTTCATGACTAATTTTGTGGCTAATTTCTCTTGGAATATTTTTAGTCATGGAATTAACCACATAATGTTTATGTTGCAAATTTCACCTGGAATATTTTTAATGACAGAATTAGCCACATAATTTTTTTCTGGCTAATTTCCATGGCAATTTCCATTGCTAAATTGCTTGCAACAAAAATTTTTTAGGCTTATTGAATTCCATGTATTGTCCGTCACTAGTTTCAAATTTCATTATTTTAGATATATATTTAATTTTGTGTTTCGGGTGAAGAGGTAGGAGTTTGCTCATGTTGTCCTTCTCCCTCACACTTGCTTCCTCTCCATTGTGACAATGCAGTGGGGTCGTTTGCTCATGCTAATATTGTGTGAAGAGGGATGTATAATGGGTTCATCCTCTTTGGAAGTTCATGCTTCCTACTCTACCCTTCCACTTATTTCATAGCGTATCGTCTGATAATATGAGCTTTTAGTATAGTTGGGTTTGTTATGCCTAGTGTAGTTCCCCATGAACTTCAACATATTTGTTGATAGTTCTAAAGCGCTTTTGCTAGTTGAACTACAATGAACCTGCATTTTAAAACACAAAATTAAAAATATATATGCTCCTCTAATTCTTAATGTAAGACTTATTTATATAATTTGGAGAGATTAAAGAAGCAAAGTAAATTACTTAATTATAACATATGTGACTTAATCTCTCCAAAATACTTCTATATAATATTATATTACATATCCATCTATAAGTTAGGCAAATTATAGTTTGAGAAAAAATAATAAATATAAGAGATAAAATGGATAAAGATATTATATTTAGGATAACAATCAAGCTACAAACTAGGTCTTATATTTAGGATTGAAGAAATATATATATATATATATATATATATAATATTCTAATACATAATCAATTATATATTTTCTTATAAAAGATCAAAATCCATTACTATAGTTAAAACGATATCCAATGAAGTACTTATACAAAGACCAAAAAAGAAGGACATAATCTAAGACTACCAATTGAGCTAAGTTCAACATCATATACAACTTTAACTTTGGAAACACTAACAAAATTAGGAAAGAAATAATATCGCTATGATAATGTTGGTGAACTTTTTCCTTACACATTCTGATGGTAAAAATTTATACAAAAAATATCAAAAGGTTCTTGGATCTGCTGAAGAAAACTGAGTTCCATATCCACTTCAATCTCCCTCTTAAACATATGAGAGCAAAAAGGGTGATATTAGGATCTTCCTTTTGTAATAGGATGTGCTAGATGGATTGTCCTTGAAAACAAATCCATGTTTTACAAAACATTTTTTTTTTTTATATTTGTATTTTTTTTCATAATGATTGTCCAACCTTCAGCACTTAAAATGAGAGAAGAAAATGAAAATTGATCAATATAAGTGTCATTCTACTAATAGGTTGATGTTGTGGACCTGAAAGTTATTGATGCAAAAGATATTGCTTGTAATACCTCCTTAGTGATCAAATTAAGGGTGACGGTTGTGGCCAGGTGCAAAACATAATTTCCTTTAATTTCCTCCAAACAACATGCACAATTATAGTGTTCAACATTAGATCCAGGTTCTTAAAATCAGATTGGACCGATCGGTCCAAACCGAGAACCAGCCAACTGGCCGGTAAACCGGTCCGGTCCAAGATTTTTTTATTATTTTTGTAAATCAATTTTTTTTATATTTTTCTTTAGAATTTCATTTTAATAAGCCTAAAATTTTCAATTTTTCATCAGTTTGGTCCTGAGTTAGCTCTGGTTTGACCTACTGACCTTTGACCTAGTACCCCAACTGGTCTGGGTTTTAGAACATTGCATTAGATAGAAGTCAAATTTATGCAGATTCAATAATGTTTTCTCAAGCCATTATTTGAACCTTGTGAAGAAGTTGAAAGAGAACTTGATAGATAAGCATCCATACCACTGCAGGGGTAAGTAAGCAGGTAACAAAGAGATATCCATTGTTTGAAACTTGTGTGCTCTATAATACTTTTTTGAAAACTATATGCTATATAATACTTTGACTAGTCTATAGAGCACTTGTGTAGAGCTCGTGAGAGTCACTAATCACATGGCCTAGTGCTTAGCCTATGGGTTCAGTCGGTGGGAATAAGGAAGATATAAGTGTGGTATATGGGCTTGAATACAAGATAACGATATTGACTACTAAACTGCTATGACATGCTATCAATTAATACATATATGTATATATCTTTTTGCTATCTGGATTTGATTTCTTTTACCATACTTGTTAGTCCCACCTAGCACCCCACATGTGGTGCTAGTAGGTAGGGTGGGAAGGAATTATACACTAGTGGAAAAATCCCTTTTAAGACCGGTTAAAAATGACATTTTAGATCGGTTTTGGATGAGGTCTTGATACAACTGATTTTAAAAGTCTGCTACTTTTTAGAGCTATTAAGGAATCGGTCTTAAAAAAGAGTTTTAAGACCGGTTATTTATAACTCTGGTCTAAAAATAATTATTTTTAGATCGGTTATCAAAGATATTAGTCTAAAAAGTTCAACGTTTTAGACTGGTTTTTGAAACAACCGGTCTAAAATGTACTTTTTAGACCGGTTGTGGAAATAACCGGTCTAAAATGGTGATTTTTTTAAAAAAATTTGTTAGGCGACCCAAACTAATTGAAATGGAAACAAAGTTCATCATCATCATCAACACTTATTCATTATGGCCAAAATACTTTATACATACTTTTCTTAGGCTGATGATCACTAGCTGGCTTTAGAGCATCTACACTAAGATACCTTATATCCTTCATTTTCTTGTAACGACATCAAAAAAGTAGTTTTATATATACCAATAACAATATACATAATTCAAATAAAGTTCATGATAATTATTTTAGCTAACTAACCTTCAAAGTAGTTTTATAAAGGGATATCCTCCCATATCCCTTCATGATGATCATTTCTTGTGCCGTGTTCATTGTCTGCTTCATCTTCTTCATTCAATTCTTGTAGACCCGTGGAAAAAGAAGGAGTCTCAAGAAGATCATTCATTGAACGAGTTTCCTGATTAATGTCAACAACCTTTTTTCCTTAGAGAGCTACATGCCACATTTTATTTGCCTGATCGGTAATATAGAACACTTGTTTGTTTCGCTTGATATATCATAATAGAAGGTTCATCTCTAAAACTTCTACTAATCAGATCAACCAATGTAAATCCTAACTGATCAATCATCACATCATTAATGACATCAACCCACTTGCATTTGAAAATGAAAAATTTAATTTTAACATAATCAACCACCCAAATCTCTTCAATAACCCCATAAAAAGGTATTGCTACCAATCTAGGGTTCTTATCTTTCGAACTAGAGAAATGCATAGATTCAGCTACTAACATAACCCCACTATTCTGGACAATGCTCCTATCATCAAGGGACTTCGTGTAAAATGTATAACCATTGATAAAAAATGAAGTCTGTAATATCCCAATTTTTGATTATAGGTTAATCATGATTATTATGGATAATTATGAATTTAATTGGGATTATTATGTGTTTTATGGCAATATTAAATTAATATGTCATAATTACTGAAAAATTGGAATAATGGAAATATTGGCCATAAGTGGTAATTAATGGAGAAATTAATTACTAACTAAGAGAAAATGAGATGTGTGATTTAAATGGCTAATGGAGAGATTAAAGTAGCTAATTGGTGACCTAATTGGTGTAAGCCAATAGCAAGTTGGCATGTGGAAAAAAGTGTGTATGGTGAGTGTATTGGAGAAAAGTCAAAAGGGGGATAAAAATATCATTTTCTCTCTCTTCCTCTCCACTCTTTTCTGTAGTGGAAATCATGGAGGGAGTATCATTATTTTATTTTTCACTCCTCCTCCCTCTCATCTCTCACGTCCTCTCTCTCTCCATCTCACCATCTCTCTCTCATTCTTGCTCTCTCTCTCTCGTCAGCCATTTCTGTAGAAGAAGAGGAAGAAGCTTGGTAAAAGGTAAGCCATTTGACCCTTTTAATGGCCTCTAATGGAAAAATGTTCTTCATTAAAGTTGATCCTTGAGTTAAGAGCTACATTTCTATGGTTGTAGCTTGTCCATTGGTTGTGGTTTGTGGCCACACGAAATTTTGAGAAGTGGTGAATCAAGAACTCTCTTTGGAGAAGTTGATAAGGTGAGTGAGACCTATCTTTCTATCTAAGTTTCATACCATTTGAAATACTTTGAATTTTCTGGAATTTTGGGGCCATTTTCGAAAATGAGGGCCTTTAGGAGTTTGGTATGTGTTTGGTATGAAATTTGTATGTTTGGAATGCATCTTGGATAGATAGAATTTATTTGGGTTTGAAATTGCTAAGTTTGGAGATTTTGAGAGTTTAGTGTTTAATGTTACCCAAAACCAAAGCATGATAATGGAATAGGATTTTGGTGATTTTGGCATTCCCATTGAATTCCTTGAGTGATTTTGTGTGGGAATGAGCTTGGTTATTAACTTTGGATTCATTAAAATCACTTGGGAAAAGTTGGAAAGTTGTGTGGTTTGAGCTCTATTTTGCACAGTCCGTTTGCATGAGCGTTTTGAGTGACCAAATGGTATTGAAAAATTGTGAAACTTTCTAGTCTTAAATTTCGCATCCCAAGCTTCAGAATGGACATATATTTTGTGTCATTTAGTTTAGAATTCTTTGAGATATGGTTGTCCAAAGTTTGGGATTTAAACAGAACTCTGTTTTGGAGTAGTGTGTAGTTTTTGGTGATTCTGTATTTGTGTAGTGATTTCCAATGAGGGGCTATATTTTTCCTTGAAAGAGGACTCATATACCTTTCATTTGGCTTTGGAATTACCTTGTTTCGATTTTTCTAGAATTAGTTATGGTTTTTCGAATTTCAGCCCAGAGTCAGGAAACTTCTGGGCCGCGGCCCAAGAGTGGCTGGCCGCGGCCCAAACCTTTCGGGCCTATTTTGGGCCGCGGCCCACGAGTGGCGGGCCGCAGCCCAAGGCCTTCTGACCATGTTTGGGCCGCAGCCCAAGGAATGGTGGGCCGCGGGCCAACCCTGTGTTTTGGCACTTTGTGTTATCGAAAGGGGATCTTTAACCTATTGTTTCCCAACCTTTTAGGGCTTTTATTAGAGGCATTTGGGGCCTCTTAAGGGTCAATTATGATAACCAAAACTAAGTGTTTCAAGTTAATTAAGCCTTGGAATAGAATATAACCCTTCGTCCCTAATTATGAATATAGGATTTGATATTTGCCCTCCTCGGGAGAGACCGACGCTAGGATACGCACGGAAGGATCAAGGTAGTGACTCTTCTCTCATATTATGTATGATGTTTTGGCATGCATACCTTATCATTGAATTTGTGAAATGTGTGCCATGGTCCATTACGGCGTGAGCAGGTCAGCGTGAGCCGTGTAGGGATTGACGGTGGTCATCTCTAGGTCGGCCGTTGAACTGCCGTCGTAATCGACATGGATATTTGTGAATCCGACCCGTGGGGTGGCGTTTATGAATCCAGCCGTGGGCTGTGTGTATCTTGCCTGTATGGCTTGTGTATGAAATGCATTATATGAATCCCAGCTGTGGTGAAATGTATTGTGTGGATTGCTGTGATGCAATGCTACGTGAGCAATTCAGCGTGAGCAATCGTAAGGGATGACATGTGTCATACTAACCATTGCCGTTGTAATTGCCGTTGTAGTTGCTTGTTGTGGTTAATGATTTGTTTACATGCACTATTATTGTACATTATATGATTGATTTGTTACTACGGGGATTCCTTAGAATCTCACTCTCTCAAAAACCATGTTTGGACAGGGCAGAAGGATCAAAGGGAAAGCGGGCGACGAAGAGCGGATAGAACTCCGATTTAGAAGTATATTTTGGGATTAGTGGTTATCATGTATATCTATTGGATGTTTTTGGGAAACAATTGTGTATATTGGGATTGATAGTATAGTTTTGTGTAATCCCCAAGTTAAGGGTATTGAATTGTAGGCTTTGTGCCTTTGTAAATCCCTTAGTTAATGAATGGAACCCGAGTGTGTCGGGAATTTGCTGTATACTCTGATATTTGTGAATGAAATCAACTTGTACAGGCCATTTAGTATCGAAATGTGAATATGAGACCGTCATGAACATATTTTGTAAAAGTTTTTGTAAGCCATGATTTTGTGGAAGTTTGACTTTGTTTAAGTCCCAAAATCTATTACGGTCTCTAATTCTACATCAATTACGTATTTATGAACTAAATCTCGGCCTTAATCGTGAAGGGGGTTACAAAGTCCAAGTTATGACATCAACCTCAAGACCACGTATTAACCATTTAATTGTATCAGAAACACATTCTTCTCCATCAACCTTTTGTTTGAACCAATGTACAAAAGTTTTGTTATGCTCTCTAATTAACCTTTATTCGGTCATTCGACTATTTTCTTTCTTGACAATTTCTTTATGAGCATTAATGTAATCTTGAACTTTATCAACATTATTCAAATGTACAAGTAGACTTGTTGCAATTCATTAGGATCAACACTCTTTACTGTAGCCCCACATCACCCCCTTCTTCATCATGACATTCAGGAAGCCTAATATGTCTTACATTTGACAGGTATTCTTGAAAAAACTCTATGGCTTCTTCAGAAACATATTTTTGAACAATAGATGCTTCAGGCCGATTTGCATTCTTCACATACCCTTTTAGGATTTTCATAGTTCTTTCAATTGGGTACATCCACCGTAAATAGATAGGGTCACACAACTTTATCTCCCTCACTAGATGAACAATTAGATGTACCATAATGTCAAAAAAAGAAGGAAGAAAAAGCTTCTCAAGCTAACACAAGATTAGATATCCTTCATTTTCCAATTCATCAAATCTTTCTATCTCAATGACTTTACTACAAATAGCATTGAAGAAGAAACAAAGTCTAGTTAAAATATGTTGAAGATCATATTCGGCAATGCCTCGAATAGCTACTGGGAGTAGTTGTTGCATTAAGACATGAAAATCATGAGACTTTAGCCCTACTAACTTCAAGTCTTTCATCGACACAAGCTTCCTAAAATTTGAAGAATACCCTGAAGGAACTTTGATGCCATATCAACACTCACAAAAGCTTCTTTTCTCATCCTTAGACAAAGTATGAGCAGCTGAAGGACAAAAAGTTCTCTTACCATATGGCTTTGGATGCAAGTCTTCTAGTATCCCTATTTCTTGTAAATATTGTTAGATCCCATGTTTTGATGATAACAAAAGAATGGTTTGAAAAGGAAATGTTTAATAATCAAGCTTGAACTAGAAATGACAAGAATAAGCTTTACTTGAGGTAAGCATGGAAGTAATGAAGAGAGGCCAAGAGATAAAGCTGAGAATCTTGATCAGAAGCAAGTTTCTTAAGGCATTACTCGAGGCGGTACTCGAGTAATCAGACAAAACTTGAAGTAATCGAAGACAACTTCCAATAACCAGGCAACTTTACTCGAGGAGCTACTCGAGTAACAGTGTAAAGGTTTTCAGGATGCCATTGATACTCGAGGAGCTACTCGAGTGACCCTATTTCTAAAAATGTGCAGCTCTCGGCATTTAGTACTACTGCAACATTACTCGAGGCGGTACTCAAGTAATCATGTTGAAAACTTCCAGTTGCCTTCAGGTTACCAACGATACTCGAGGCGCTACTCGAGTAACTCTGTTTCTGAAAAGATGAAGCTCTCGGCACTTTGTACCACTGCAACATTACTCGAGTAGCTACTCGAGTAACGCATAAAGGTAAGTGAAAAACTTCAAGGTGGTACCCGATTAACTTGATATCTCTTTATTTCATGTTCCTCGAGTTCTTACTCCAGTATGCATATATATATTTAAGTGGATTCCTCGAGTAAGTACCCGAGTATGCAAAATGTTTTCAAGATAAACTTCAAGTCCGTACCCGGGTAAGTCATTGACAAAAAGCACAGTTACTCGAGGGGGTACCCGAGTAACCTATGGAACAATGAGTGCATTACTCGAGTATGTACTCGAGTAATGAGGTAAGTGCTCTCGGCATTGCAATCCTGCAACATTACCCGAGTAGAGCATCGAGTAACCAAAAGCTTATCTCACGTTTTACTCGAGTTGGTACCCGAGTAACTCACAAAGTTGTGAGTGCATTACTCGAGTAGGTACCCGAGTAAACATGTATTTCCAAAGGTTTGAAAATTGGTTATTCCAGGCACTACCCGAGTAATCTTATGTTTATTCATTAACCTGCAATTGATCAAAGATTTTTTGAGGTTACTCGAGTAGGTACTCGAGTAACATTCAAGCAATACTCGAGGAGGTACTCGAGTAAGCTTACCCAGAAATTCTGAAATCATTCAAACGTTCATAGATTTGTTTCCTATATGATTAACCTTTCATTATATTAGTATTGTTAGTCTATTTACAGATAAACAATGAAGAAAACACTTCAAGAGATTGAAGTCAAAAGAAACGTTCAAATGCCAACCACCGCCAACGGATATTTTTCAAAAACTTGAAAAGTCAATAGTGGCTGCGCACTCTCCAACGGACGAAAGAAAATGTTCCAACGGTCATCACCAACATATCTATATATATGGGAACATCCAAACAGAGAAAAACAACAAGCACACACACAAACGTATTATCAAGTTTATTGCTCTGTTTTCACATTGGAATTGTATTTCTATGCTTCAGTGATCCTCATTCACTCTGTAAGAGAGATATTTCATTCAAACTCAATATTTGTTATTGAGATAACTTAAGGTTGTGGAACCTTGAGTTGGGATTGAATTGCAACTTGTAAGGGGGAGCGAGTGTCCAGGTATAGGAACTTGTTTGTACTGAGGTGCCAAGAACCCACTGAATCTTGGAAGTTATAGTGAAACTCTCAGAGAAGATCTGAGGACTGGACGTAGGTCAAAGTGGTTGTGACCGAACCAGTATAACTCCCGGTGCACACTTCGGTGATATTTCTCCTTTCTCATTACTGTTTTAATTCCTCTGCTAAAGTTTTATATTTCCGACGAAATTTTAGTATCACCCAATTCACCCCCCCTCTTGGGTGAAACGCTTGTTCTAACATTTGGTATCAGAGCGTAGGTCTTCTTGTTAAGGTATAACAACCTAAGAAGGATCCAATGGCAAGCATGGGTGAAGGAATTCTTCCCGACGGAGCATCCATCACAAGACCTCCTGGTTTCAGTGGAGAACACTTTTCATTTTGGAAAGCAAAATTCAGAGTGTTCGTGATGGCTACCGAATATGGGCTATGGGATGTAATTGAGAGTGGAAATTATCAACCTACAAAGATTGTAGATTCTCAGAAAATTCCCAAGACACCAGCGGAATATGATGAGAATGACAAGAAACTTATCACTCTCAACAGCAAGGCAATCTTGATGTTACAAAGTGCCTTAAGCCAAAGTGAATACTTCAGAATCTGCACACTTCCAACAGCAAAGGAAATGTGGGAAGCTCTGGAAATAGCTCATGAAGGGACTTCGGGAATAAAGGAGAATCGCATCAACACCTTGGTCACTGAATTCGATCTACTTCGAATGAAATCAGGTGAATCAATTTCTGAATTTGAACTTAGATATACTCATCTTGTTAATCAACTTGCAGCACTTGGGAAATCTTATGATCAACATACCCAAGTACGAAAGATTTTGAATATTCTTTCTAAAGAGTGGGAGGCCAAAGTCACTGCGATAGAAGAAGCAAAAGGAGAATCAATGAGATCAGTTGCTTCTCTATTTGGAAGTCTTTCTGAATATGAAAGCAAACTAAAGTTCAAACGGGAACTAGATGACATCGGTGACAAGAAAAAGAAAGGTCTAGCACTAAAAGCAAAAGAAGAAAATCAAGATGAGAATGAAGAGTTCGACGATGACGAAATGGGTCTAATCATAAAACGATTCAGAAAGTTCTACAAGAAAGGACAAGGATTCAAACACTTTCAAAAAGGTGGAACTAGCAACAAAGATCACATCATTTGCTACGAATGTGGAAAACCAGGACATATCAAATCAGAATGTCCAGAACTGAATCAAAAGAGCAAAGAAAAGAGAAAAGGCAAATTCTTCAACAAAAAGAAGGCCTTCGTATCCGCTATATGGGGTGATAGCTCTTCTGACGAAGAAAGTGATGAGGAAGAAGTAGCTAACATATGCCTCGTTGCTCAAGAAGAAACAGAAAGAGAGGTAAATGACTCTGAACCTACCTATGATGAATTACTTTCCGAATATAATGCTTTGCATTCTGAATTCATCAAAGTAGTTAAAGAATTGATTGTTTACAAAATGAAAAACAAAGCTCTTGAAACTGAACTTAAAGAAAAGATTTGTGAAAATTGTTCATCTTTGAAAAAGAAAAACATTGATCTTACAAAAACTCTTGAGAAATTTACACAAGGTAGTGAGATGCTAAATGTTATTTTAAAAGCTCAACGATTTGTAAATGATCGATCTGGAATTGGATACGATCCAAAATCAGATAAAAGGAAAGGTAGAAAGAAAGCAGGGGGTAAGTCATATTTGAATTATTTCCAGCATTCTGTGCATACATCAAATCCTTTTGCATTTTGTAATTACTGTAATAGAAAAGGCCATTATACTTCTTCATGCATTCATAAGAAGAAAGGAACGATAGGAACCTACAAATGGGTACCTAAAGGTTCATATATCCAAAAAATTATTTGTACTAATCCAAAAGGACCCAAAAAGATGTGGGTACCTAAGACTTAGTCATTCGATTGCAGGAATGTCTCAAAGCATCCAAAAATAACAAGTGGTATATTGATAGTGGATGCTCTAGACATATGACCGGTGATTTCGAAAGTTTTACCAAATTGCAACCTAAAGAAGGTGGAGAGGTAAAATTTGGAGGAAATCAAACCGGAAGAATAGCAGGAATTGGTGAAATCAAAAATGACAAAGGAATACAAGTCAAAGATGTATATTATGTTGAAGGCTTGTGTCATAATTTGCTGAGTGTAAGTCAAAGTGCAGATAAAGACAACTGGGTAATATTTGACTCAGAAGAATGCTTAATTATCAACAAAAATGACTTACAACTTGATAAGAAGAATATCAAGGCTAAGCTCAGAGTAAAAAGGGAAGGTAACTGCTATACTCTAGATATTAGTAGAAATGACTCTGAAAATTGTTTCCTGAGTAATACTGATGAAAGTTGGTTATGGCATAAGAGATTGGCTCATGTTAATATGCATCAATTAGGCAAACTACTCAAAAAGGATTTAGTTCTTGGATTGCCCAAAGTGATTTTCAAAAATGATTTGATTTGTGATGCATGTCAAAAGGGTAAACAAACTAAATCATCTTTTAAATTGAAAAATGAGATTTCAACAAATAGACCACTACAACTATTGCATATGGATTTAGTTGGTCCAGCAAGAGTAAAGAGTCTTGGTGGCAACTTATATTCATTGGTCATTGTTGATGATTTCTCTAGATTTACATGGGTTATCTTTCTATCATCAAAAGATGAAACGTTTGAAGAATTTATTGTCTTTGCTAAGAAAGTGCAAAATGAGAAAGGTATGTCCATTGCAGGTATTAGGACCGACCATGGCGGAGAATTTGAAAATCAAGCATTTGAAGAGTATTGTGACACTAATGGGATTGATCACAATTTCTCTGCTCCAAGGACGCCTCAACAAAATGGAGTTGTAGAACGCAAGAATAGAGTGCTCACAGAAATGGCTAGAGCAATGTTGAATGAAAAGAACGTGTCTCAAGTATTTTGGGCTGATGCCATGTGTACAGCATGCTACATTTCAAATAGAGCCTATATCAGAACAAAACTTGGTAAGACACCATACGAGCTGTACAAAGGAAGAAAGCCAAACATTGCTCATCTACACATCTTCGGCTGTAAGTGTTTCATTCATAATAATGGTAAAGATAACTTAGGAAAATTTGATTCTAAAACTGATGAAGGAATTTTCCTAGGATACTCTAACCGAAGTAAAGCATATAGAGTTTTCAATAAACGAACATGTGTTGTTGAAGAATCAATTCATATTGTATTTGATGAATTTGAATCCTCTGACAAAACCATTGATGAAGAACAGGAAATTGTTTTAAATCAAGAAAAATCTATTTCTAAGTCTCTTATTCCAGAGGTTGATGAAACTAAGGAAGAAGAGCAATCCCTAGGTCAACCTAGAGCTTGGAGATACAATAAAAGTCATCCCCTAGATCAAGTCATAGGAGATGTGAATGAAGGGATCAAAACTAGAAATAGAATTTTCAATGAAGTAAGTTTTTCTGCATTCATTTCTGAGATTGAACCTTCTAACATTGATGAAGCCTTATCAGACAATGATTGGGTTATAGCAATGCAAGAAGAACTAAATCAATTTGAGAGAAATCAAGTTTGGGATTTGGTACCCCGACCCAAAGATCATCCGATCATTGGTACTAAATGGGTATTCAAGAACAAACTTGATGAATCTGCAATTATTGTCAGAAACAAGGCAAGATTGGTGGCCAAAGGCTATAATCAGGAAGAAGGAATTGATTATGAGGAAACGTATGCTCCAGTGGCTAGATTGGAAGCTATACGTGTACTCTTAGCCTTTGCATGCATCAAGGGATTCAAACTCTATCAAATGGATGTAAAGAGTGCTTTTCTAAATGGTTACATCATGGAAGAAGTGTATGTAGAACAACCTCCAGGCTTTGAGGATGTTACTAAATCTGACCATGTTTTCAAACTCAAAAAGGCTTTATACGGTTTAAAACAAGCTCCTAGAGCATGGTATGAAAGGCTCAGTAAGTTTCTCATCGATCAAGGTTTTGTACGAGGAAAAGTTGATACAACACTCTTTATAAAACGAAAACACAATGATATTTTAATTGTTCAAATATATGTTGATGACATTGTTTTCGGTGCTACTAATGAATCTCTATGTAAGGAATTTTCTGAGATAATGCAGGGAGAATTTGAGATGTCAATGATGGGAGAATTGAATTTCTTTCTTGGTTTACAAATCAAACAAAGAAAGAATGGAATCTTCATATCTCAAACAAAGTATTTAAAAGAGCTATTGAAGAAGTATGGAATGGATGAAGCAAATGGGACAGATACGCCTATGAGTTCAACTACATTGCTTGATGCTGATGTCAAAGGTAAAGACTACAACATAACAAAGTATAGAGGAATGATTGGATCATTACTCTACCTCACGGCAAGTAGACCGGACATCCAATTTAGTGTTGGCATATGTGCAAGATATCAATCAGCACCAAAAGAATCACATGCTGAAACAGTCAAACGAATCTTTAGATACCTTGCTGACACACCCGAACTGGGTCTGTGGTATCCCAAAGGAAGAAGTGAATATCTTGTTGCATATTCAGATTCGGATCATGGAGGATACAAAACAGACAGAAAGAGCACCAGTGGACAAGGACAATTTCTTGGGGGATCTCTTGTATCGTGGTTCAGCAAGAAACAAAATACAGTGTCTCTTTCGTCAACGGAAGCCGAATATGTCGCAGTCTCAAGCTGTTGTGCACAAGTGATATGGTTAAAACAACAACTACAAGAACTTGGTATTTATCTCAAGGAAATACCAATCTATTGTGACAATACAAGTACGATAAGCTTGGCAAAGAATCCAGTTCAACACTCTAGAACCAAGCATATCGATGTCAGGCATCACTTCATCAGAGACCATGTACAGAAGAAAGATGTGAAAGTAATATTCATTCCTACTCATCTTCAACTAGCAGATATCTTCACAAAACCCCTTGCAAAAGATCAATTTCTATACATTAGAAGAGAATTGGGAATGGTAAATCCCAATGAGTTATAAGTAATTTCAGCATTTCATAATATTAGATAAAGTCACTTGTTAAAGTTTTGATGATTACTAACTTAAGCATCGGAGTATATAGAAATTTGTTTTGCAGGAAGGTTGAAACTCTGTTTTGTGAAATAAAAACAGAGGTGATCAGAGGACACATTTACTGGAGTACCAACTTGAAGTTTTGGCTATCTGAGAAACATTACCCGAGGAGCAACTTGAAGTAAAGGAGCATGTTACTCGAGTATGTACTCGAGTAATTGACACCAAAACTGGAAGTAACGGATCAAGTTACTTGATTTTCAAACATAACGGCTCAGGTTTCGAAGAAATGAAGAGTCAGAGGTAAAAAAAATGGTTACCCGAGGCGTGCCTCGAGTAAACTTGAATGTTACTCGAGTAAGGCCTCGAGTAACGTCGGAGTCCAGATTTTCAAATTGATGAAAAATGACTCAAATCTGTTCGGAATGGGTTATAAATGATCGAGGGAACATCCATGGATAATTACTATATTATTCATGCCAGGTACGCAATTTAAATGAATTATTTTTGAATTTTTCTGTATGATCACTCGAGGAAGGCCTCGAGTAACCTTGAATGTTACTCGAGTACGGCCTCGAGTAAAGTCGGGAGTTAGGTCTTTATCTTGCGCGAACTCGGTCATTTTCACAAAATCACCTCGAGTAAATCACTATACACTCTTTCAAAAACTTTTCCCAATTGTTTCCTTGCCTCATTTCCGTCAAAACCCAACTGATTTCAAGTCCAAAAACTTCCTATTTTGTTCAAAATCCTTCTGCCCTAAACTCGCGTCAGTTACTCTGTTCTTCTGTGATTCTTGATTTTCTGTGTTTCAAGATGGTTAGAACCAAAAATCTCAACTTCACTGATTCCTCTGATTCACAACAAAACCCCGATCCTCTTCCTCCTCCTCCAACAAAGAGAAGGAAGTTAGTTCCAAGATCAAAAGCCAAAATCTCTCTTAAACCTCAATCACCACCGAAAGAAAAAGGGATTGTAATCAATGAGCCTATTGTCACTAGGGCTCAATCCAAGAAGAGTACCTCAACCGGAAGAGGGAAGAGTACCAAAGCTCCCTCACCTCCTCACTCTGATTCCTCTACACCCTCTTTCACTCCTAAGCCACTCAAGAAGCCAAAATATGACAAAAATGTGGCTAAGGCAATGGCTGGGATCATTGACCAAATGGAGAAGGGTCAATCTTCCAAGAAGTCCAAGATTCCAGAAGCAGAAATCACTTCCCCTCCAAAGGGATTTAATGTGGGCAAACTGGAGGAGTCTCCTAAGTACTTAACTCAATTCTCCAGAAGGAAAGTGTGCAAGACACACTATGTGGATCTCAAGCTACTTCAAGAGGTAGTGAAGCACGATCTTAGTCCTTATCTAGATCCTTTTATGCCTTGGTTGTCAATTAGATTACCTTTTTGCACAAAGATAGTCACTCATTTCTATTGCAACCTAGAGATAATAGATGAACCTAACCGAACTTCAGTAGAGGAAGAGATGACCACAACTGAGAGGTCAAGAAATTTTGATTTCACCTTCCAAAATCAATTTGTGGTTAGGAATAGAGAACCCCCCTGATGATATATATTCTGAACTTGAGCCAAATCAGATTTTCTCTATCCTAAAGCCCGGTGAGTTAGTTGGCCCCCTAAACTTTAAACCGAGTGATATGTGTGATCACCATAGGGTCCTTTGGTACATATACTCTAGGTCCCTAGTAAACAAAGCCAACAACTACACCCACTTCTCGGATAGGGACTTTAGGTGGTTTGCTTCACTGCTTCTGAAGGAGCAAAAAGATCTGGGTGAATACATCTTCTCGGAGATGAAGAGGTACAAGGTAGAAGGAAAGGCTACTACTCCAATGCCATATCCCCAAATTGTGTCTCTTATCTTAAAAGAGAACAAAATATGGTACTTGGATAGTAAGGAGCCAATTGAGAGGATGGTCCCAGTGGGAAGGAACCAGATTGGTAAATTAAATATCGACATCCCTCTTAAAGGCCCACTGGAGTCTGGGTCCAAGAAGAAGCGAAAGACTACTGAGGCAGAGACCAGTAGAATGGATGACACTCAGTCATCGGCTCCAGCTGCTACCACTTCTTCACCATCCTTCCTAAATGCCACTCTCCAGCACTTTATGGAGAATATGCTCAGAGGGTTCCATGTGGATATCTCCAATACAAACGCCGAGTTGATCACCAACACTAATTTCAAGATGGGAGAGTTGGTTGAAAGAATCGACAAGAGGCATGAGGAATTGGTTGAGAGAATGGACAGAAGACATGAGGAGTTGCTAGCAGAGCAACGTGCCCAGGGAGAGACACTGAGATTGATATTGGCACGGTTGGACTCTTTGGGTCCCAGACCTTCAGCCGGTCCCTCCTCTTCTGTACCACCACCTCCTTCTGTAGATCCTCCTTCTGACACTCCTATTCGTGAGGAAGAACCATCTACCCCTCTGGGTTTTGATCCACTTGAGCCCCAAGGCAAAGAAATTCTATTCTCAGTGGATGATCCTGAAACCCATGAGACCACTCACATTACCATTGATGATTCACCTCCCAAACCTCAACCAGAAACTGATCCTAAACCAACTCCATCACCTGCTCCCACAGAGGAAATTTCTTCTTCCACATCCTCCTCTGAACATCTTACTCCCATGGCTGAGACCACCCCAGAGAACCAGACCACTCCAGAAGCTGACACTACTATGGTTGTCTTCCAACCTTCTCCTCTCCAGCCTAAAGATGACCTTGTTATCCCACCTCTCAATCTTCCTGAACCTGTGTCATCTAGTTCTTTTGATAGTTCAGATGGTGGTGGGTTGGTCTTCCCAGTAAAACCCATTTCCGTGGTCAAACCTCCTAGCCCTCCACCTCATTGATGACGCCAAAAAGGGGGAGAAGAGCTTGAAGTGATTTTGTGAACGTGTCCTAACTCTTTTTGGGATATTTGGGTGTACATGGGACTTTAGGGAGCATTTTGATTTTCATTTTGTTTTCATTATCTTGTAATTTGAAAGTTTCTAAGATTAATGCAAGTGTGTTATGTTTTTAAGTTCATTTTTTAGCTTTGAATTATAATACATGTTTTGGACTAATGAAGTTATTATGTATGCAAGGTATATGGTATGAATTCAAACTTAATATGACATATTTATAATTGAAAATTCAATTTGAAAAACCATGTTCAAAATCACCAAGTTTTGTCATCATCAAAAAGGGGGAGAATGTTAGATCCCATGTTTTGATGATAACAAAAGAATGGTTTGAAAAGGAAATGTTTAATAATCAAGCTTGAACTAGAAATGACAAGAATAAGCTTTACTTGAGGTAAGCATGGAAGTAATGAAGAGAGGCCAAGAGATAAAGCTGAGAATCTTGATCAGAAGCAAGTTTCTTAAGGCATTACTCGAGGCGGTACTCGAGTAATCAGACAAAACTTGAAGTAATCGAAGACAACTTCCAATAACCAGGCAACTTTACTCGAGGAGCTACTCGAGTAACAGTGTAAAAGTTTTCAGGATGCCATTGATACTCGAGGAGCTACTCGAGTGACCCTGTTTCTAAAAATGTGCAGCTCTCGGCATTTAGTACTACTGCAACATTACTCGAGGCGGTACTCGAGTAATCATGTTGAAAACTTCCAGTTGCCTTCAGGTTACCAACGATACTCGAGGCGCTACTCGAGTAACTCTGTTTCTGAAAAGATGAAGCTCTCGGCACTTTGTACCACTGCAACATTACTCGAGTAGCTACTCGAGTAACGCATAAAGGTAAGTGAAAAACTTCAAGGTGGTACCCGATTAACTTGATATCTCTTTATTTCATGTTCCTCGAGTTCTTACTCCAGTATGCATATATATATTTAAGTGGATTCCTCGAGTAAGTACCCGAGTATGCAAAATGTTTTCAAGATAAACTTCAAGTCCGTACCCGGGTAAGTCATTGACAAAAAGCACAGTTACTCGAGGGGGTACCCGAGTAACCTATGGAACAATGAGTGCATTACTCGAGTACGTACTCGAGTAATGAGGTAAGTGCTCTCGGCATTGCAATCCTGCAACATTACCCGAGTAGAGTATCGAGTAACCAAAAGCTTATCTCACGTTTTACTCGAGTTGGTACCCGAGTAACTCACAAAGTTGTGAGTGCATTACTCGAGTAGGTACCCGAGTAAACATGTATTTCCAAAGGTTTGAAAATTGGTTATTCCAGGCACTACCCGAGTAATCTTATGTTTATTCATTAACCTGCAATTGATCAAAGATTTTTCGAGGTTACTCGAGTAGGTACTCGAGTAACATTCAAGCAATACTCGAGGAGGTACTCGAGTAAGCTTACCCAGAAATTCTGAAATCATTCAAACGTTCATAGATTTGTTTCCTATATGATTAACCTTTCATTATATTAGTATTGTTAGTCTATTTACAGATAAACAATGAAGAAAACACTTCAAGAGATTGAAGTCAAAAGAAACGTTCAAATGCCAACCACCGCCAACGGATATTTTTCAAAAACTTGAAAAGTCAATAGTGGCTACGCACTCTCCAACGGACGAAAGAAAATGTTCCAACGGTCATCACCAACATATCTATATATATGGGAACATCCAAACAGAGAAAAACAACAAGCACACACACAAACGTATTATCAAGTTTATTGCTCTGTTTTCACATTGGAATTGTATTTCTATGCTTCAGTGATCCTCATTCACTCTGTAAGAGAGATATTTCATTCAAACTCAATATTTGTTATTGAGATAACTTAAGGTTGTGGAACCTTGAGTTGGGATTGAATTGCAACTTGTAAGGGGGAGCGAGTGTCCAGGTATAGGAACTTGTTTGTACTGAGGTGCCAAGAACCCACTGAATCTTGGAAGTTATAGTGAAACTCTCAGAGAAGATCTGAGGACTGGACGTAGGTCAAAGTGGTTGTGACCGAACCAGTATAACTCCCGGTGCACACTTCGGTGATATTTCTCCTTTCTCATTACTGTTTTAATTCCTCTGCTAAAGTTTTATATTTCCGACGAAATTTTAGTATCACCCAATTCACCCCCCTCTTGGGTGAAACGCTTGTTCTAACAAATATAATCTTGCCTTCACACCATCCTTAGAACTACATTGTATGTTAAGCAGTGTCCCAATAATACTATCACATACATTTTTCTCCACATGCATGAAATTAATACAGTGTCTGACATCAAGATTGGGACAATATAGAAGATTGAAGAAGACAGACCACTTTTTCCATTCATTTTTTTATTTACTATTCTTTGTAGTCTTACCAAAGATAACATTCATATTTTTCACCTTTTCATAAACTTGCTCCCCAGTCAATGCCTTCGAAGCATCTTCAAACTCTTATCCACCAAAAAAAAGCTTTCTTTAATCTACGATACAGGTGGCCTCATCTAAGAAATCTCCTATGGCCAAGATAAATTGTCTTTCTTCCATGTTGAAGTTGATGGTAGCATGTTCCTTCTTCACAAATTGGATGTGCTTTATGGCCTTTAACACTATATCCTAACAAGTTTCCATATGCAAGGAAGTCATTTATAGTACAAAAGATCATGACTCGCATTTTAAAATCCTCTTTCTTGTTCACGTCAAAAGCATCAACACCTTCATCCCACAACTCTTTCAAGTTTTTGATCAAGAGTTTTAGGTAAACATCTATGTCATTTTCGGGTTGTTTTAGTCCCGAAATCAACATAGACAACATGATATACTTTCGTTTCATGCATAACAGAGGAGATAAGTTATAAATTACCAACAGAATAGGCCATGAACTATGTATACTGCTCAGGCGACCAAAAGGATTCATGCCATTGTGCTAAGCCCAAGTCTAAGGTTTCTAGGTTCTTCACCAAAGGTAAGAAATACTTTATCAATTTTCTTCCATTGAAAAGAATCAGCCGGATGTTGAAGTTTTCCATTGGATATCCTCTCATCCACATGCCATCTCAATTTTGTTGCATCTTTTTCATTAGCAAACAAGTACTTGAACCTTGGTATGATTGGAAGATACCACAACAATTTTGCAAGGGCGTTATTTGATTTGTACCTCGAGGTTTCACATATTGGACACTGTTGTTCCTCTTCATGCTCTTTTTTATACAATATACAATCATTAGGGCTTGCATGGATCTTTTCATACTTCATCCCTAGTGGATACAATATTTTCTTAGCATCATAGTATCGAGAAGGCAACACATTATCATCTGGAAGCATGTCCTTAAAGCCTCAAGCATTTTTAAAAAA
Source organism: Inga laurina (assembly GCA_963855925.1). Lineage (NCBI taxonomy): Eukaryota > Viridiplantae > Streptophyta > Magnoliopsida > Fabales > Fabaceae > Inga > Inga laurina. The sequence goes on from OY979710.1 coordinate 13,658,558, forward strand.
ACTCTTCTCGCTCCATCCATGTCGTGCTTTTAAGCTTACCAATTTCAATACTCTTTCAACAATTAGTATTTTTTACACCCCGAGTATAGTGGCATCTCAGCATCACTACACATATTACCATATGCATGTGATTGCTCAAAAGCCTCTTCTCTTATAACACGAATAATATCCTCTATCTGATCATCCATATCCATGTCATTATCATTAAATGCAACTCTCCCTATTGAGATAAACTCGGCATTTCTAATTCTTCACCATGCCATACCCATACTGTATAACTCTTACAAAATCCTTCACAAATTAAATATGTATATATATCTGTAGCACTTAGTCATTTCTCATTTAAACATACTACACAAGGGCAATAAAACTTCCCACTACCATCATCGGCATTTCTTTTAACGAAATTTAAAAAACCCTCACCCCATTATTATATTCAACACTCATTCGTTTAGCATTTATCCAACTATGATTCATATCTATATCAATACTTGTAGCACCCTATATCCAACAGCAAAAGGATAGACCAAAAAATAACAACCATAGAGTTTTAGAGATTTCAATGAATTTTAACATACACCATTTGAAACTAGTATTGTTTCAACAAACCAATAACACTGACAATCAAACAATCACACTAAATTAAAACAAAACTTAGAATGGTATTACTCCAAGCCAAATATCACAAGTCAGAGCCTCTTATTTACTTTTGGTCCAAAATAAGAAAAACATACATAGTAATAAAGTCATCACACAGTTTTCCCTTTCACCTTAAATACTTTTTTCTGCAATTATTTCGTGTCTAACTATATTGTCAGAGTTAATATTGTTGAGAATAAGCAAATACAAGCTGAAAGTTGAGGGCTTTAATTAATCGAACACTAACCCGATTGAAGACCAAGGAGTGAGCTTCTACCCAAAGTCATGGTGATGTCGACTGAGGTTAAAATGAAGTCCTCAAATTCACGACACTGACAAAGGGAAGTCACGACAGAGGAGAATGGTTTCTATGGAGAATAGAGGTGGGGGTGGAGGAGAGTGACGATGATCAAAGAACAGCAACGAGGAACACAGCAATGACATTGGTAATGACGAAGGAGAGTTGAGCAAATGAGGAACGGGGAGCGATGGTGGAGTTCAGAACAAGCAGGGATAGAGCTCACAAAGAAATGGTGACAAGAGAAGAAAGGGTTTAGAGAGCGGGATCTGGGCACGGGAGTAAAGAACGGGCAAAATGCTCACCTTTTAAACCGTTTTTTCATAAAATCCTGTCTTAAAAGGGTGAAAAAAATTAATTTTTAAATATTTCATCTTTAAGACCCGTTTTTATGAAAACCGGTCTTAAAGTTTTTATTTTTAAGATCGGTTATTATTAATAATCGGTCTCAAAAGTTTCAAATTTTTCATTTTTTAAATATTTTGATATTTTTAGACCAGTTTTATTTATAACCGGTTTAAATAATTTTTTAAGACTAGTTTTTTAGAGAACTGGTCTTAGAAGTTCTATATAATTACAAAACTGCCAATAGTCAAATTTTTTAAACCTTATCCGCTATAACCAGTCTAAATGTGGCGGTCTAAAAAGAAAATTTTGTACTAGTGATATTACTAAGACAGTGGTCTCACTCTATAACTTTTAATGTTTTTTAGGTGAGTGCTTGAGGGAGGCACGATTGGGAAAGCACCAGAGGTTTGAAGCTACTATCAAGAGTAGCCTTACCCTGAGATGGTTTATTGTTTTGATGAACATTATTGCCACCTTTAGGGATTTACATATTGTTGCTCGTGTCAAATTTTTAATTACTCCTTCGGCCCTTAATATAAGACATATTTGGGGAATTTATATTGGTCCTAAATATAAGACATGGTTTTCACATTTATCAATCATTTCCAAATTTATCACTTTTGATACTCTGTCAACAATAATCCAGGAGGAGAGGATGAATGAGGGCATTAAGGAAGATGACTAAGGTGATTTAGAAAATACTTGCCATATTGACTAACTCAACTAAATTCATTAATCTAATTAAATTAAATAATATGTCTTATATTAAGGATTAGAGGGAGTATTCTATTTCATTTTTTCTATTGAATTGTACTAATGAATATGAATGGCCAGAGGTCTAGGGTTTATTTTGAGTTTTTGGGTTTTGGACTTGTGAACTAGCTTTTATAATTTATGTTTAAAACTTGATGAGTTGAACTTACATGTCAAAATTTGGCTCAAGGCCCAGCTATCATAAATTATGAATAAGTGGGACAAAGGGGGTTCAAAGGCTAATAACCATGTTAGATGGGCAATATTCCTTACCAACAGGGTTATCGTGTCTCGTAAGTAAAAATGAAAAAAAAATGGATCTACTAGATATAAGTTCAATTTTTAATTACTATGGTAATCTAAAATGGATTGTCATAAATAAAATAGGAATCCATGGAAGAGTTAGGTAGGGTGTTTCATGTTGGTTTGACTTATTTTAGGTAGATGTAGCTGATTGAACGTATCATGAAAATGTTGAAAGGGTATGTGAAAAATTGAAGTCATTCAGAGAGTTGCATGGTTGATGATATATCGTTGAAAATTTTGCCGAATTTTTCACCAACTCCTTAAGAATATGGGTGATATTAGGCTTCCAATGTCTTGACATGAATGAAGGACAAGTAGGGAAGGGATGATGGCCAAAAAGGTTGTTACTATCTCAGACCAACAATAGAAGTAAGCACACTTATACATGCTGCACAACTCCAAAGAGGTTGAACAATATATAGAGAAGCATATGGATGAGCTAAGGAGGAACAACCCCAAGAGGGTAGAAAGTTGGTATGCCAAAAAACATAATAAACATTTTGAGCATATGGTCAAAAGAGTACATGCAAGGCAAGTATAATGTTTATCATAATTCAGTTTTTTAGAAATTAAAGTTCTTGGCAAATGGTCCGTGCAAACTTGTGATTTCTTACACAAGCTATATTATTAATGGGTTCACCTTCTATACCAAATAACAAAAAAATCAAATTAAAATGCAAAATTGTGGTATAACTCTTATAGATAATATCACAAATGTTTCGAGTACTAAAGATAAAAATCCTACATATGTAAATATATCATACTTTAGAGTGTTTGAACAAATTTATGAGTTAGATTATATCGGAATATGAGTTCCGTAGTACTCAGTTATGACCAAGCACAAGACTAGATGTATAGACCCGAGCACAGCTAGTCAAAAGATAAATGAAACTCTCTATTATTAATGAAATGAAACAGAATGAAATTTAGCAAAATGAAATGTTTCTTTGTTTGGGGGCGTTTTACAAGTAATGGAAAGAGTTTCATATAACCATTATTTGGGAATTACTCCCTCGGTTCCTTAAGAGCTAGATAACTAATTTGTGGATTTTACAAAAATTAGTTAAGTTAGTTTTATAACAAATACTAGTGTTGGTTTTCCAAAAATATCCTTTTATCATGTGTATTATAACCACCACTGTTCTTAAACCCAGTGATAAGTAAAATATTTGCATATTAATTTTTCCTTATATGATAATTTTGTGGATGATATTTGAGCACAATTTAATAAATTTGGGTGTAATTAATAAATAAATAATGATTTTGGCATGAAATAGAATTTCTTGAAAAATATTAAATTAGACCCTCTTTCAGTTTTCAGGAAATCTCTGGAGCTCTAGATGTCGGACTGGGACGTTCTATATATGGATAAAAAGCTAAGAGAGCTCTACAACTTTTATGTTGAGACCAAAACCCAGTTATATCTCCAAGGGTTTCAAATTTTGTTTGGAAATTGAGAGCAGGAATCATCTAGCATTCCACCAACCATTCCATCTACCACGTCATCTTCCTTTTCATCTAATACTTCATCTACCACATTTTATCTACCATCTCATCTTCCTTTTCACCTACTACTTTATCTACTACATTATCTACCATACTCCATTCCTCCCTATATATAGTCATCCTCTCCTTCACATTTTACACACCAATTCATATCCATTACTCTCCTCTCTTCTCCGCTTACACAACCAATTCATATCCATTACTCTCCTCTCTTCTTCACCTACACAACCATTTCATATCCATTACTCTCCTCTCTTCTTCACCTACACAACCATTTCATATCCATTACTCTCCTCTCTTCTTCACTTACAGAACCATTTCATATCCATTACTATCCTCTCTTCTCCACTTACACAATCATTTCATATCCATTACTTTCCTCTCTTCCCCACTTACATACCATCATCTGAGAATTAATTTCATGCATTGTATTTGTTTCTTGAATGCCTCCTACATGAAAGGTTTTACCTCCTATATGGAAGGCTAGATTTGTCTATTTCCATGCATCTTGTGGTTGTATTTTTATTGAATAATTAAGTTTATTGTAATGTTTAAGAAGTTTTCAATTTATTTTATTGTTGTTTTTAATTTCATCATGAGCTAAATTTTCATTTTCCTAGAGTGATGACGTAGCTTACTAATGACGGATTGAATCTTAACTTATTAAATCTAGTTTGAATTTCTCCTTCATGATTAAGTTTTAATTATTATTCTTAATGCTTTTGATTGACTGGCCATCTTTTAAATGATTTCAATATGCATATTGAGATCGGAAGGAGATGCATGTGTATAGATCCTATAATTAAAACCATGACTTGCCTATGAAATAGGAATATATTAACATAAGTTGTGTAGTCTTACTGAGTTCCATAAATATTAATGCATAATTAATTGCTTAAATTCATATAGGAATATATTGGATTAGCAATTAATTATAGAATTGCTTGACCTTGGAAGAGGCTAGTAATTAAATTAAGGAAACTCGACTATCAATCATGTGGAATAAATTGGGCTAGAATAGATAGGTGATTCAATCCGAAATTTGCTAAGTGAAATCTAATCGCTAGGGCTTTTTTTCATAGTTGTTTTCATATCATTTACATTCATATTTAATCATCTTTTATTTTGTACTCTCAATCACCATTTAATTGATAAACTAAATAGAATTAAAATTACTCATATTGGTACTTAGTAATCAATCCTCATGGAAATGATACTTTACTCACTTCTATATTACTTAATTACGGCAGTGTGTACTTGCACTATTTAATAGACCATTTACACTTGTAACAAGTTTTTGGCGTTGTTGCCAGGGATTGTAGTCATTAATATAAATACTAAGTAATTTTAATACTAATTTGGTCTTTATATTATATTTGTTTTTCTTTTTGGTGTTTTGTGTTTCTTTTCAGGCTTTTGCTTGCTGCATGACCAAATCGAAGGAGACTGAACTACAACCTCTTGATTCTGAGATCGAAAGAACTTGTCAAAGAAATCAAAGTTTGAAAGCAGTCTACTTCAATCCTAATCAATCTGATGGCAAATCCAGAGGGAGAAACAACAATACCAAAACACTCCGTGACTATGCAACACCAACAGTCATGGGGACAAATTCTGGAATCAGAAAACCACAAGTAGCAGCTAACAACTTTGAAATCAAGCCTACAATTATCTAGATGATGCAGGAAAATCAATTCAGTGGTTTACCAACAGAAGATCCTAATGCACATATAGCCAACTTCCTAGAAATATGTGACACATTCAAGCATAATGGTATTATTGCTGATGCCATTAGAATTGGACTTTTCCCTTTCTCACTTAGGGATAAGGCTAAGAGTTGGTTACAATCACTACCAATGGGAAGCAAAACTACATGGGATCTCATGGCGAAGAAAAGCTTTAGAGAAATACTTTCCTTCAGCAAAAACTGTCAAATTGAGGAATAAAATTGCCTCATTTACATAGCATGAACAAGAAAGCCTCTATGAAGCATAGGAAAGATACAAGGAGTTGCTAAAGAGATGTCCTCATCATGGGTTACCAAATTGGTGGCAACTGCAAACTTTCTATAGTGGGATGACGCACATCTCTAGAATTCTTGTAGATGTTGTAGTTAGAGGATCTTTGATCGGAAAAAATATAGATGATGCTTATGATCTACTTGAGGAGATGGCAGCTAATAAATACCAATGGCCTTCTGAACATAATATTTCAAAGAAAGCACTTGGAGTGCATGAGCTGGATGTCCTTACAACTTTGTCTTCTCAAGTTACATCTATATCCAAGCAAGTGGACTCATTGACAAACCAAGCAATTAGTACTCCTACTAACGCTCGTGATCGATGTGGAGAGCCTCATGTGAGCACGTAATGTCAAGAAGGAAACAATTCATGCCAGAGCAAGCTCATTTCATCAAAAATCAAAGGAATGACCCATTCTCAAACACCTACAATCTAGGGTGGCGAAATCATCCAAACTTTAGTTGGAGGAATAATCAAAATGCATTTAAGCCTCAAAGGAACTACTAGCAGCAAGCTTTTCAACAACCAAATCCACCACAACAAAAAGCAAATTTGGAGGATGCACTGGTTCAACTAACCATGAATACATCTCAATTCATGGCTAGGACTGATGCAACAATAAAAAACCAAGAAGCCTTAATAAAGAACTTAGAGATCCAAATGGGCCAAATTGAAAATATGTTGAATTCCAGGCAACCAGGAACTCTATCAAGTGACACTAAAAGAAGCCCATGAGAACATGTAGAGGCCATCACACTAAGAAATAGGAAAGAATTGAAAGATTCTTTAATTGAAAAGAAGGATGACAGAGAAAAGAAAGAAAGCAGAGAAGAACAGAAGGAGGAAGTATAATAACAGAAGAAGGATGATGTAATACCAGGAAGAATTAGATTTCCAAATAATCCTCCTCCATATGTACCACCAGTTCCATACCCTCAGAGACTCACGAAAGCAAAGTTAGATAAGCAGTTTGGCAAGTTTTTAAAGGTTTTCAAAAAGCTAAATATCAACATTCATTTTGCAAACACTCCTGCCCAAATGGCCAGTTATGCAAAATTCATAAAGGATATTCTTTCAAATAAGTGTAAGCTTGAGGAATTTGAAACAGTTGCACTTACTGAAGAGTGCAGTGCTATTCTCCAAAAGAAATTACTACCAAAGCTGAAAGATCCAGGAAGCTTTTGCGTACCTTGCAATATAGGTCAATGTTACTTTGAAAAAGCACTTTGTGACCTTGGAGAAAGTGTAAACCTCATGCCTCTATCTGTCTACAACAAACTTGGTCTCTGAGAGGTGAAACTCACCACAGTTTCTTTACTTCTAGCTGACCGATCAATAAAACATCCGAGAGGTGTCTCAGAAGATGTTCTGGTGAAGGTGGACAAACTCATATTCCTAGCTGATTTCATAATACTTGACATGGAAGAAGACCAAGAAATTCCTATCATTGTTAGGAGGCCATTTCTTGCAACTAGGAGAACGTTAATAGATGTGCAACAGGGGAAGTTATGCATAAGGGAAGTTAACTTTGTGCGTTCAAGATAATCAAGTATATTTCAACATTTTCAAGGCTTTGTCCTTTTCAGATGAAGGTGACACCTGTTACAGAGTTGATACATTGACCAGCTGCACAAAAGACATGGTGAACAAAATCTGTATGGATCAACTATTAGTAATGGGAATGGTAGATGTATCAAAATATACTAATCTAGAAGTTTTGGAGCAGATTAAGTACCTTGAAGCAAATTTCCCAATTTTTGTTAAGAAACCATTTGAAGATTTGGGGGAAAGACCAAGTAAGCTGGTACCATCAACAGAGAAACCACCAATACTGAAGTTGAAAGTATTGTTATTCCACTTGAAGTATGCTTATCTAGGAGGAAATTCAACACTACCAGTAATCATCTTAGTAGCTCTTGTAACACCCCAATTTTCGATTAAAAGCTAATGGTAATTATTGAAGATAATTATCGAATTAAAGTGGAATAATTATGGGTTTTGTGGCAATATTAATTAATATGCCATGATTAGTGGAAAATTGAAAGAATGAAATTATTAGCCATAAGTTAGTGATTAATGGAGAAATTAATTACTAACTAAGGAGAAATGAGATATGTAACTAAATGGCTAATGAAATTAGTACAGTAACCAAGTGGTTACTTACTTTATGAGAATGCATAAGATGTGGACAAGTGTCACTTGATGATGAAGAGAGATGAGAAGAAAAGTCAAAGGACCATTTTTTATTCATTTCCTCTCTTTTTTCTCTCTCCCATGCGCATAGAAAGGGGCTAGGGGACAGATTTTCTACACTTCATCCCTCTTCTCCATCTCTCTCTCACGTTCTCTCTCTCTCTCTTCATTTCCTCCATTGTTGGCCAAGAGAGAGAAATGAAAAGCTGGATTTGAGGTAAGCAAATGGCCTCAAATGCTAAAATGCTCTTCATTAACATTGTTCCTTGAGCTAAGAGCTTTCATCTTATGGTTGTAGTTTCTCCATTGGTGGTGATTTGAGGAATCACGAAATTATGGACTTGGGAGAATCATGAAGTGCCTTTGGGAAAGTTGTTAAGGTAAGTGAAAGCTTTAATTTCATATAAGTTTTGTGGCCATTGGTTAGGCCTTGAATTTCTGGAATTTTAGCCCTAATTTTCATGATTTAGGGTCTTGGGGAGTATAACATGTTGTTGTCATGGAATTGGTGCCTTGTTTAGTGTTTTGAATTGATAGAAGGGAATTGAAGCTTAAATGTGAAAGTTGATCCCTTTGTGATAGCCTTGGTGCTTTGGTTAAAACAGGGCATGTAAATGGGTTGTGATTTTGGTCATTTTGAGGTTACCATTGTGTTTCTTGAGTGATTTTGTGTGGGAATAAGCTTGGTTATTAATTTTGGAGTTATTGAACACTTTGGTAGAAAATTGGAAATCTGTTTGGCTTAAGCTCTGTTTTGTGCAGTAATTTTGTATGAGCGTTTTGAATGACCAAATGGTATTGGAAAATTCTGAAACTTTCTAGTCTTATATTTCACATCCCAAGCTTCAAAATGGACATATGTTTTGTATCATTTCGTTGAGTATTCTGTGATATATGGTTGTCCAAAGTTTGGGATTGAAACAGAACTCTGTTTTGGGGGCAGTGATGAGTGTTGTGTAATTCTGGAATTGTGTAGTGATTTCCAGTGAAGGGCTATATTTTTCCTTGAAAGAGGACTCATATACCTTTTATTTGGCTTTGGAATCACTTCGTTTCAATTTTTCTAGAATTAGTTATGGTTTTTTGAAGTTAGCCCAGAGTCAGGAAATTTCTGGGCCGCGGCCCAAGCCTTTCTGACCTGTTTTGGGCCGCGGCCCATGAGTGGTGGGCCGCAGCCTAAGACTTTCTGACCATATTTGGGCCGCAGCCCAAGGATGGGTGGGCCGCGGCCCAACCCTGTGTTCCAGCACTTTGTGTTTTTGAAAGGAGACCTCTACCCTATTGTTTCCCAACCTTTTAGGGGTTTCATTAGAGGCATTTGTGGCCTCTTAAGGGTCAATTAAGATAACCAAATCTAAGTGTTATGAAAGTGAGAATTTGGAAAAGAGAATGACCATATGTTCTTGATTTGGTTATAGGGTTTGATACTTACCCTGAGCATGATTTGATACCCGCTTGGATCATGAGTAGCCGACGCTGGAGCATACGTGGAAAGAATAAGAGTAGGGAACTTACCTCTCCTGCATGTATTGATATTTGTGTTTGTGTATTGATGCATGTTATTGCTTTGCTTGATTATGTGAAACATATATGAATGATTGAAGCTCTGTTTCTATTTATGCTATGGCCATGAGTATGTTGTTGAAACATTGAGCATGCGGATATGTCATTATGTGAACATGAGTTATTGTGATGCAAGCATGTCATGCATTAAACACTTATCTTACATGCATAGTGGTATTTGTTTCCTACTGGGATTCTCTAGAATCTCACCCTCCCCTACCAACATTTTAGACAGGACAAGTGGCTCGAAGAAGGAGCAAGCGACTAGGGGCGGCGAGAATCCCTTATGGGCAATTGTATTTGTTTGTTGGTTATCATTTCTATTTGGGAAATTGGTAGTCGACTTGGATGTATTTGGAGTTGTATATGTTAGGATGGATATATGGTTGTATATGTTGTGGAGATATATTTGGATATTTATTTGGAATGGAATTTGTGTAATCCCCGTTAAGGAATTGTAATGGGCGTTTTGCCCTATGAACCTTTAGTGAAGATATGAACCCGGAATTGCCGGAGTTGTTATTGTGCACTCTGATATATTATGAATGTTAATTGTCTTCGCAATGTAATTGTATTCAAAATGTGAATGTGAGACCAAGTTAAAGGGTTCGATTTCGAAATGTATTTGTGAAAACCCTATCTTAAGGATGGGGAATGTAAATGAATTTTTATTAGTATTAGTCTCTATTTCACTCTAATGTTGTATTTCGGATAGAATTACGGAGGGGGTTACAGCTCTTACTCCTGATGATGAAGAAAAGTTATTAAGAGTTCTAAGGGAGTATAAAACAGCATTTGGATGGTCAATAGCTGATATAAGAGGGATTAGTCCTTCAATTTGTATGTATAAGATCTTGATGAAAGACAACTACAATCCATCAGTTGAGCACCAGAGAAGACTCAATCCAAATATAAAGGAGGTGGTGAGAAAGGAGGTAATAAAGTGGCTAGATGCTGGTATAATTTACCCAATCTCTGACAGTCAATAGGTAAGTTCAGTTCAAGTTGTGCCAAAGAAAGGTAGAATGACAGTGGTGCCTAATGAGAAAAATAAACTGATTCCATAATGAACGGTGACTGGATGGAGAGTATGCATCGACTACTGAAAGCTCAATAAAGCCACCAGAAAAGATTACTTCCCTCTGTCATTTATAGACCAGATGCTTGACAGACTAGCTGGGAAAGCATATTATTGTTTCCTAGAAGGGTACACAAGATATAATCAAATTACAATTGCACCAAAGGATCAAGAGAAAACAACTTTTACATATGGTACCTTTGCCTTCAGAAAGATGTCATTTGGTCTATGTAATGCACCAGCAACATTTCAAAGGAGTATGATGGCGATCTTCTCAGACATAATGGAAAGGTTCCTTGAGGTGTTCATAGATAATTTTTCTGTTTTTGGAGAATCATTTGATCATTGTCTTTCAAATCTGGCAAAAGTCTTGCAACGTTGTGTGGAGACAAATTTGGTTCTAAATTGGGAGAAATGTTATCTCATGGTGAAAGAAGGAATCGTGTTGGGTTATAAGGTATCTGATCGAGGCATTGAAGTAAACCAAGCTAAAATTGAAACAATTGGAAAGCTACCACCTCCTTCTTTAATCAAGGGTATTAGAGTTTTTTGGGACATGCTAAATTTTATACAAGATTTATCAAAGACTTCTCAAAAATCACAAAGCCACTGTGCATGCTATTAGACAAAAAACACTCCCTTTGTGTTTAATGAGGAGTGCTTATCAGCCTTCCAAACTTTGAAAAGTGCCTTGACTTTTGCACCAGTCATCATAGCTCCAGATTGGAACCTTCCATTCGAAATAATGTGCGATGCAAGTGATTATGCAGTAGGAGCTGTTTTAGGCCAAATAAAAGACAAGGTATTTCATGCCATCTACTATGCTAGCAAGACACTCTCAGATGCACAGTTGAATTATGCAATAACAAAAAAAGAGCTATTAGCAGTTGTGTTTGCATTCGACAAAGTTAGAGCCTACTTGATCAGGTTAAAGGTTATTGTCTAGATGAACCACTCAGCAATCAAATACTTGATTGAGAAGAAAGACGCTAAGCCTAGACTGATTAGATGGGTGCTTCTGCTATAAGAATTTGACTTAAAGATCAAAGACAAAAAGGGGATCGAGAATCTCATTTCAGATCTTCTTTCTCGGTTAGAACCACCTAAACAAAAGAAATAATCACCAATCCAGGAGAATTTCATAGATGAGCAACTTTTTATCATGCAGTCACAACCTACCCTATGGTATGTTGATTTTGTGAATTATTTGGCAAGTAGAGTAATGCCTTATGAACTTTCTAAAGTGCAAAAGAAGAATTTTCTGGCTGATGTAAGACATTACTTTTGAGAGGATCCATTCTTATACAAACAATGCCCATATCAAATTATCAAGTGAAGTATTCCTAAAGATAAAATGGCCCCTTCACGATTAAGGCCAAGATTTAAGTTTATAAAAACGTGGTTAATGTGTAATTAGAGACCATAGACGATTTGGGACTTAAAGAAAGTAAATTTCCCAAAATCAGGGTTTTTGAAAAACTTTTTCAAAACTGGTTCATAGTGGTCTCTTATTTACATTTCAATACACAAATGGCCTGTACAAGTTGATTTCATTCATACGTATCAAAGTACAGCATAATTTTCCGACACACTCGGGTTCCATTAATCAAATAAGGGTCTATAAGGCACAATTGCCTATAGAGTTTCCTATAATTAAGGGATTACACAAATACTATCCACTATGTACAAGTAATTTCCAACAAAATGTATCCAAATGATTACAGAATGATAACCAAATATTCCAAAAGTCAAACTCCTTGCCCGAAGCTCTAACTACTCTTAGTCGCCAGCTTTCCCTTGGATCCTTCAGCCCTATCTAAAAATTTGTGTTTTTGGGAGAGTGAGATTCTAAAGAATCCTCGTAGTAACAAATCACTCATAATATACACAACATCAAAGTATGAAAGTAAATCATCCATAACACACAGCAATCACAACAACAGTTGCAACGGCCGGGGTAGGTATCATGGGCATCGCCCCCTACAACGGCTCACGCTGAACTACTTGATGTATTGAACATCCACATGAACATATCACATATATCACCACAGTTGGGATCTATATAAAACATTTCACAACACATAGCCCCACGGGCTAGATACTCAAACAGGAATCCATGATTCCACAACGCAGCCTCAGCACTTACAGCAGCATATACAACGGCCGAGGTAGGTATCATGAGCATTGTCCCCCTACGATAAACATGCATACCAAGTATCATACATAACATGAGAGAAAAGTCACTACCTTGATCCTTTCGTGCGAGTCCTAGCGCCGATCTCTCCTGAGTAGGGCAAATGTCAAATCCTATATTCATAATTATGGATGAAGAGTCAATTCTCTATTCCAATCCTCAATGACTTCTTAATACTTAATTGGTTATCATTATTGCTCTTTTAGAGTCATTAAATACCCCTAACGAAAATCCTAAAGGGTTGGAAGAACTATCCCAAAGATCCCCTTTTGGAAGCACAAAAACTGATTTTTCACTGCCGCACTCGAGTGAAGATGGCCTCACTTGAGTGTTGGTACGGATACTCGAGTGATGGTATGGACTGCACTTCAAGTGCTAGAAAGTGAGGACAGAAAGTGTTTGCTTGAGAGCACAAGAACTTTCAAAGAAGAGGATCACTCGAGTGAAGAAGACCTCACTCGAGTGAGAACTTAACACTCGCAAGTGTTAAAACGCACTTTTGAATTTGAACGCGAGTGACAACCCGAGACGAGAGTTCATGGTGTCAAATACACTTTTACTCGAGTGAGAGGAGGCTCACTAGAGTGAGAACCCATAGCACTTGTAAGTGAGGCAACACTCTTGCCTCTCACCCGGAAGTGCATCATGAAAACTGAAGCAGAAAATGAATTAACACACCGCACTCAAGTGAACCCACCCTCACTCGAGTGATGTTCATCCTTCACTTGAGTGAATTCACTCTCACTTGAGTGATTTTATCAGAAACCAAAAAACATAGCAAAACTGACATCTCTTCCCAATAATTGCCCAAGTGATCCCAATGGACCTAAAACTTCTACCAAAGCTACTCCCACACAAAAACACCCAAGGAATTCAATGGAATCATCAGAATTATCCAAATCCTACTCCATTATCATACTTTGGTTTTGGGCAACATAATCATCCAAATTCCAAAATTATACAAACATACCATTTCAATCCCAAATCAATCTATCTATCCAAAACTCATACTAAAATACCCATTTCTATACCAATAACATGCCAAACTATCAATGACCCTATTCCAACAAAAATGGGCCAAAAATTCCAGAAATTCAAATCTAACTCATTTGGCATAAAACTTAGATAGATATATTAGTTTCACTTACCATTTTCACTTTGCCAAAGAGATTTCTTGATTCTCAAATCTCTAAATTTCATGGGAGCTTAAACTAACACCAATAGCCAAACTATACACAGCAAAATGAAACTCTTCATTCAAGGAACAACATTAATGAAGAGAACTTGAGCAATGGAGGTCATTTACTTACCCAAATCACAAGCTTTATCTTTCTCTCACTTGGCAACCATGGAAGACGAATTGGAGAGAGAAAATGAGAGAGATGGAGTGTTGGGGAAGATGAAATGATGATGATACTCCCTCCCTTTGCTGCAGCCAAAAGAGAGAGGAGAGAAGGAGAGAGAAAACATTAAACAATGCATTTGCTTTTTCCTATGCTCTCCTATACTCCCACCTTGACACATGTCCACTTGTCATTGGCTCTCTTCAAATTAAGTCACCAATTAACTTATCTAATCCATCCATTAGCCATTTATTCACACATTTCATTTCCTCTTAGTTTGTAATTAATTTCTCCTTAATTACCAACTCATGGCCAAAAATTCCATTCTTCCAATTTTTCCACCAATTATGACATATTAATTTATATTGCCATAAAACACATTATTTCAATTAAATTCATAATTATCCATAATAATCATGATTATCCCCTTAATCAGAAATTGGGATATTACACCTATATGGTGGTCATTTTGGAGCAAATAGAACAGTTATTAAAGTCCTTTAATCAGGATTTTTCTAGCCTACACTCTTAAAGGACGCCCAAAGAATTATGGCAACTTGTGATAGATGTCAAAGAACAGGAAATATCTCAAGGAGACACGAAGCCCCTTTAACTAACATCTTAGAAGTTGAGCTCTTTGATGTATGGGGGATTGATTTTATGGGGCCTTTTCCATCCTCATTTAGCAATCAGTTTATTTTAGTAGCTGTTGGTTATGTCTCCAAGTGGGTTGAAGCAGCTGCTTTTCCTACAAATGATTCTCGGGTGGTTGTGAAGTTTCTGAAGAAAAATATTTTTACAAGATTTAGAGTGCCTAAAGTTATATCAGCGATGGAGGAAGGCATTTTTGTAATCAGCAGCTTCAGTCTGTGTTAGCTAAATATGGAATAACTCATAAGGTTGCAACTCTATATCATCAACAAGTTAGCGGGCAAGTGAAAATCACAAACAGGGAACTAAAGTGGATCTTAGAGAAGACGGTGAATTCCAATCGGAAGGATAAGGCTCAAAAATTAGATGATGCACTTTAGGCTTATAGAATTGCCTTTAAGACACCAATTGGTATATCCCTATATTAATTTGTCAATGGAAAAGCATGCCATCATCCAGTAGAAATGGAGCACAAAGCATATTAGGCGGTTAAAACCTTAAATTTTGACTTAAAGGTAGCTGGTGAAAAGAGGCTTCTCCAACTTAATGAGCTTGAAGAATTCAGACAACACGCTTATGAAAATGCCAAGTTATACAAAGAGAAGACAAAAATGTGGCATGACAGAAGAATTTTGAGGAGAGAGTTCACAACGGGATAAAAAGTGCTTTTATACAACTCAAGGTTAAATCTTTTTCCAGGAAATTTGAGATCAAGGTGGTCAGGTCCTTTTACTGTGATTCAAGTATGGACATATGGAACTGTGGAGATTTAAGATGGTGATTGAAAATTCAAAGTGAAAGGGCAAAGGCTCAAAGAATACAATGAAGGTGCACTTAACACTTTGAAATATGTCATCACATTTGAGGAACCAATAGGTAAGTCCTCAATCTAGTAATCTTTTAGAAAAAAAAAATTAAAAATTAAAAAATTAAAAAAAAAATATTAAAAAAATTTGGTTTAATCTTTGTCTAGCTAAAGACGTTAAAAAAGGCGGCTATTTGGGAGGCAACCCAAAACTTCTTTCCTACTCTCTCATTTTTCTTTCATATTCTCTCATTTTGCTTTCTTACTCACCGAAACACACTACATTGCGTTGAAAATTTTAGTTTTCATCAGTTTCATTTTAAGTTACCATGGAAGAATGTCTTGCAAAGCTTAAGAATAGGTTCCCCCACTCTTCCCAAAGATGTGCTCAGGAAGCTCTATAGTTATCGACTTGAAAGGATGAAGATATTCAAGCGTTTGGGCCTTCCTAAGGACATACACTGGATCATTAAAGCTAAGGTACATTTAGCAGATGAGTTTAATAAATCAATTGTTAAATCTTTACCAGGAATGGGAAGAAGTTCTTACTCCAAAAAGAGAAGAGCTAAAATAATAAATGTCTGCTATAAATTTGCAAGGTGGACATGTTATCAGCGCTGTAGGAGCAAAGGTATGGTTTCTATAAATCGAGAAGATAAAAATTAAATTTATAAAGGATGGACTGAGTAAGGAGTCCCTGGATGATATCATTCAAACTCTTGAGACGCATCCGAGTGGTGATGTTCGTCATATTCTTCTTGATTTAGTGAACATATTCAACCAAGAAAAATAGCGCTACTGTCTTAGGAATCTGACAAAGAAAGATCTTGTTTGCCAGTTTATAAGAAAATTGGATAGGAAGCAAATCCTCGATTCATAAAAATCGTTTAAGCCATTAATGGATGTAAAACCAGAGGAAGATGTAAGCCAAAATCACAACTACTGTACATAATCATGCTTTTATCTAATCCGTCTTATCTTTTTAGTAGCTTTTGTCTAATCTATTTTATCTTTTCAATAACTTTTGACTTTCTTTAATCTTTTTATTTAATTTCTTCACGCAATAGCCTACCGGTCATTCGTATAGGAAATTTTTCAAACTTCGTTGAAAAATGCATGATCTAGTTGTCGTTGTTTTAGTATTATATATATGCACTCTTCCACTTGTAAATATGCACACTTCCATTTGTAAATATGCAGTCTACCACTTGTAAGTACAAAAGGTCCAAGAGAAAAGAAGAGAAAAAGGGTATCACACTAAAATGAGGTAAAGAATGGAGAGTTTCTAACTACAGCACAAGAACTAGGAAATGCATTAGCTACTCGAAAGATCAATTTTGTATAAGGGGGAGGCATCCAGGGCCCAAGGGGAAGTGTGGCCACTACAATAACCATTAATGGAAGCAAGGGTTTGAGTGTAAAGATAAAGGAGTTAGATGGTCACATCTTTTCCTTAGCACAAGAGTTACAGGTTTCCAATTTGTCGGAACATATGGGACGTATGTTCTACAGGATTGAAGCTTTTGTTGCTCTACTCGATGGTTTGGAAACGTTGGATGGGATTTCCAACATTGCATATTAAGCTAAATTAAAATTTCACAAAAAGCCATTAGGATTGTTAAATGTTAATGGTTTTTATGATGATCTGTTGTGTTTTTTTTATCATGCTATGGAAACATGATTCATACCCCAAGCGACTCGTCATTCCATAATTTCTGTCCTAACTGCTGATCAGCTGCTCGATCAATTGTAAACATATGAACCTAAACCAGATATACTAGTCAAGCAAATAGGTGAACAATCTTCAAATAGCAGTCAGAAGCAGGATCCAGATACCACTCTTCAGTCATAACTTTTTTTAATCTCTTGGTTTTACTCTTAGCATTTTGGTTTTACTTTTTTTGTGTTTATGTTTTAAAAAAACTTTCTCTAAGCTCTAAAAGATATTGGGGACAATGTATAATTTAGATTGGGGGAGGAGAAAAAAAATTTTAGTTAGTTAGCAAAACTAATAGACGCATGGGATGTGGAAAAAATGGCAGAGTAAGAAGTTATTCTTAACTCCTAAGACACATTTTATTAATTGCATGTTTTTGTTCCTTCTTAAAAAAAAAGAGTAAAAAAATCATTCTATTTAAGTGCTTTGTAGTGATCTTGAGAAGTATATAAGTTTTGAGTATGTATCAATTGAATCTAAAGATTTCATAGCATGAATGAACAACTGATTGCTGCAATTGGTGATGACTTTTGAGATTGAATGAGCTGAGTTTGAAAGCCCCTAATCGTGAGCTTTTGAATCTATAATGATTATTTCTCTTATATGTGATATTCACCTATTAAGTTGTCACTCTAGAACTTGCTTTAAATCTAGTTGAGATTACATTTCACATGCACATTCAAAGATGATAAAGGCATTCATTTTGTTTAGCTGGAGCCAAATAGCCAACCTTACAATTATACCGTTGATAAGCCCCTTTAAACCTAATTGACTATTTCTTTGTTCTCAACCCATTACTATGTGCTTTAATGATATATCAAGTGCTTTTACTTAATTCGGAAGATTAGCAGAGCATTTGGAATTTTTGTAAAATGGGCCTTTGACAAGTATGGGGTGTATATATCATCAACTTTAAAGTTGCAAACAAAAAAATGATGAAAAAAGGGGGAAATTTTTTTTTTTAGTATTCGAATTGTGGGTTGTTCTGATGAAACAAATTTATTCAGAAGCTTATCCATTTTTCAGTTGTTCTATTAATTTCTTAAATTTAGTCCTTCATATCACATTTTACATTCCTTTTACCTTAACACTATTACAACTATTAGTAAGTCCTTTTGATTTGAATTATGCATGTGAATTAGGTAGTGGAGATTGAGATTTTTAGTAAGCCTATGGTAGTACAATTTTTTGATTGAATTTGAGCGAAACACTTATCCTAAACACTTGAGAGATTGAGAGAATGAGTAGTAATTACAAAATCGGTTTATTCATTTTCAAATAAAGTTACCAGTTTATATTTTCATTAATTCATGAATACTATGACCTCTTTATTTTTCAATTGTGTTCTTGCTTATGACTTGACACTTCTGATTTTGTTGGAAGCACTTAATGGTCACTCCTTGTCTGAGGATGTCCAAGAGCTAAGTGTGGGGGAATTTGAGAAATAAAATATTTTTATATTAATTTTCCCTTATATGATGATTTTGTGGATGATATTTGAGCCCAATTTAATAAATTTGGGAGTAATTAATAAATCAATAATGAGTTGGCATGAAATAGAATTTCTTGAAAAATATTAAATTATACCCTCTTTCAGTTTTTAGGAAATATCTAGAGCTCTAGATGTTGGATTGGGACATTTTATATATGGATAAAAATCTAAGAAAGAGCTCTAAAACTTTTATGTTGAGACTAAAACCCAGTTCTATCTTTAAGGGTTTCGAATTTTGCTTGAAATTTGAAAGCAAGAATTATCTACCATTCCACCAATCATTCCATCTACCACGTTTCATCTACCACTTCTTCTTCCTTTTCATCTACTACTTCATTTATCACATTTCATCTACCACCTCATCTTCCTTTTCACATACTACTTCATCTACCATACTCCATTCCTCCCTATATATAGTCATCCTCTCCTTTACATTTTACACACCAATTCATATCCATTACTCTCCTCTCCACTCACAACCATTTCATATCCAATACTCTCATCTCTTCTCCACTTACACAACCATTTCATATCCATTACTCTCCTCTCTTCCCCACTTACATACCATCATCTGAGAATTAATTTCATGTATTGTATTTGTTTCTTGAATGCCTCCTACATGGAAGGTTTTACCTCCTACATGGAAGGCTAGATTTTTCTATTTTCATGCATCTTGTGATTGTATTTTTTTTTAATAATTAAGTTTATTGTAATGTTTATGAAGTTTTGAATTTATTTTATTGTTGTTTTTAATTTCATCATGAGCTAAATTTCTATTTTTCTAGGGTAATGACGTAGCTTACTAATGATAGATTGAATCTTAACTTATTAAATCTAGTTTGAATTTCTCCTTCATGATTGAATTTTAATTATTATTATTATTAATGCTTTTCATTGACAGGTCATCTTTTGAATGATTTCAATATGCATGTTGAGACCGGAAGGAGATGCATGTGTATAGATCCTATAATTAAAACCATGACTTGCATATGAAATAGGAATATATTCATATAAGTTGTGTAGTCTTACTGAGTTTCATAAATCTTAATGCATAATTAATTGCTTAAATTCATATAGAAATATATTGTATTAGGAATTAATTATAGAATTTCTTGATCTTGGAAGAGGCTAGTAATTAAATTAGGAAAACTCGACTATCAATCATGTGGAATAAATTGAGCTAGAATAGATAGGTGATTCAATCCGAAATTTGCTAAGTGAAATCTAATCCCTAGGGCTTTTTTGCATAGTTGTTTTCATATTATTTGCATTTATATTTAATCATCTTTTGTTTTGTACTCTCAATAACCACTTAATCGATCGACTAAATAGAATTAAAATTACTCATTTTGGTATTTAGTGATCCATCCTCGTGAGAATGATACTCTACTCACTTCTTTATTACTTGATTACGACAGTGTGCACTTGCACTATGTAATAGACCATTTACACTCGTAACACCCAGACCGAATCGGAAACCTACGAACTAGCTAGTAAACCGGTCTAGTTCGAAAACTGGTCTAGTTCGGTATTTTTATTTCTTATTTTTTAAAAAAATCAATTTTTTTATTTTTCTTTAGAATTTCATATTAATAACCTTAAAATATTCAATTTTTTATCGATTTAGCCCCGAATTAGCTCCAATTTGACTCCGGTCAGACCCTTGACCCAGTACTCCGGCTAGTTCAGTGGCCGGTGTAACACCCTTACTTTATTTTGACTTGCAGTTGAATATTATTGTGTGGTTCAGTGGGCAACACAGGAATAGCATAAAAATACTGATAATATGTGCATGATTACAAATAATCCTCATAATGGTCCGTACATGATAATTACAATTAAGGTAGCCGCACAAAGTTACCACGATGTCTAAACCCGTCCCAGTGAAATGGAGATATCCTCCTGTCTTCGTTCCGCCACTACAATCCTCTCATATAGTTTTCTTCTCTGATCTCTGCATACCTTCCGTATTCACCTGTCTAAATTATTGGCATGGGAGGGTGAGATTCGAGAGAATCTCAGTAGGAAACAGTACCAATATACATGCAAGATAAGTGCTTAATGCATGACATGCTTACATTACATAAACTCATACTAACACAATGACATATATGTATGCTCAATGTTTCAAACAACATACTTATGGTGATAGCATAAATAAAAACAGAGCTTTAATCATTCATATATGTTCCACATAATCAAACAAAGCAATAACATACATCAATACACCAGCATAAATATCAAATACATGCAGGAGAGGTAAGTTCCCTACCTTAACCCCTTTTTTTGTCCTTAAATAGGCTCATCAAACTTTGTACCTCGATAAGCGTGTTAACCCCTCGGGCTCTCAACTCGGTCCTAAAATGTCAAATGTACAAGAATTAGGTTAAAACTCATCCATGTACCATTTTAGTCACTTCTATAGTGTTTATAGTGGTTATATAAGCCTATTTGAAAATTTACCAAAATGCCCTCGGGGCCCCGGCCAGGCCTGGCCTTGCTGTACTCTGTTCGACCGTACTTTTCCTGAAATTTTGACCTAGGCTATTCTGACATATTTTTGCCCAAGAAATTTATTTCCAAACTCGGAATTAGAAAATTCACTACCAAAATACAAGAATGCCCTTGGCAGCCCCTATTTCAGGGTTTCGGGGGTATTTCGCAATTTTGTTTTTTCAGGCTTTTCTGAAAAAGTAGTCAACTATAACCCCACCTAATTTTTCCTCCTGAACTCAATGGAATCATCAAATTATCAAAAATCCATCCCTAAGCCCTCCAAACAGCACTGGCTGAAACCTGAAATTCTCATAAGAAAATTGGGGTTTTGAGTTTTGACTCTGCAAACTTGTTCCTTTCTACTCCTAATCACCTTATTAACTATTTAACTACGTTAAAACCACCATTTAGACTCAACTTTGGCAGCATAACGTTTAGGACACACCCTTTTCCAAAATTTACAATCAGAGCAAATACAACAGAAATCCACTAACACTACAAAACACATTGAATTTCTGACGGAATTAGCTTTTCGGATGGAATTTCCAACGGACATTTCCAACAGAATTTTTGATAGACTCCATTCTGTCGCTAATAGGTGCATGACAAAAAAATTTGTGACGAAATTTCAATTCTGTCAGAAATTTCTGACAGAAAGGAATTCCATCGGAAATTTCCTACGAAAATTCCACCAGAATTCCTTTCCGTCACAAAATTTTTTAAAAAATATTTTCCAAATTTTTTTAAATTTCCAAATGCCACGTTTTTGTTCTTCAGTATGCCACGTGTCCCTCTCCCCTAGTCAAACCCGCAACCTTAGGCTATCAACACCTTTACGTGAGAGTCTTTTTTAGTTACGTCGAAATGAACCTGTGTCATATTATTACATATTATTATATATAATATTATCATATATATATATATGTACATACATATAATTAATTATTAATTAAATATGATATTATTAAAAATAATGAAAAATTTAATAAAAATTTTAAAAATATTTATATATTTAATTAAACAATTTTTTTAGTTAAAATTAAATTAATAAATAATAATTTAATATTATAAATATTATTTTTACTACAAAATTATAAATACAATATCAATAACATATATATTATTTTTAAATAAAATAAAATAATAAATAATATCATAATAATATCATAAATATTATTTTAGTAGAAAATCTTAAATATAATATTAATAAATAATAATATAATTTTAATAATTAAGGTTAAATAGAATTATTTAATAATTAATATTTTATTTTTATAAATATTATTTTAAAAAATTAATAAAATTTACTTTTTTCTGAAGGAATTTCCGATAAAAAACATAAATTTCCGACGGAATTTGGTGTCAAAAAATTTTCAACGGAAATTCTGTCGAAATTTGCCATGAAAAATTCCATCGGAAATTCCGTGGCTAAATTTGTCACGGGAAATTCCATCAGAAAATGGAAAAATTTCCGTGGCAAATTCTGTTGGAAATCAGTTGTTTTTTTTTTGTAGTGTGATTAAATTACTCACAGTAGCCAGAACAACCAATATTTAAAGTTTAGGAAGTTACCTTTTCTTCCTTTTAGCTTTTCCTCTTATGGCTAAACCCTAACTCCCTTTTAACACATAATTTTTGCTTCAAACACCTTAAATAACATAAAAGATAAGCTTAGGAGAAGGATTACGCCAGTTAGGAGTTAAATCATCGGAGGAATCGACTTACCTTGCAATTTCTTGCTCCTTCTTTCTCTACAACTCAACAAGCTCCTTCTCTCTCTATGGCTGCTATTTTACATCAGTTTGGAGGAAGATAATGAAGCAAAAGTGTTTGTATAATATCTTATATGATACTTTAATTATTTATTTAATTTCCAAAGATACCAAACTTTGAATTTTCATGTAATAATTTCTATCCCCATCCAATTGTGTCATAAGCTCAATTAGCATGTACTAACATTTCCCTCTTCTTGTTACATGTAAGAGACACCTAAGGGTCTTTCCCTTTGGTCTCAATTGGCTTCAAATCTTGTTCAAGTTACATATACACTTTGTGTCACAATTTTGGTCAAATTTGCAATTTTGCTCTAATTTCCCATAAATTCATATTTATTTGACCAAAATGCTTCAAATATATTTTCTCCTTTATTTTCCTTAATTAATTGAAATTAACTTCAATTAATTGAAAAATAATTAATTTGGTGCTTGTTTGGTAAAATTACAAGTTTACCATTACATTTTCTTTTTATTTTCGGATTTCTGGCAAATTTTCTGCCCAATCTCTAAAAACTTATAACTAATTTTTTAGACATCGTATTGAAGTGATTCTAAAGGCTATAGAACCTTTATTGAGTCTAGTTTCAAGGAAAAATATAGCCCCTTACCAATTGGAAACACAAAATTTCCAGAATTAAATTCTTTGGATGCTGTTTCAGACAATCAACAGTTTTTCTAGGCTAGCTTCAAAAATACATAACTTTTTGCATACAGCTCCAAAAATTACACATGACCTATCAAATTAAAGCTTAGGATATATACTTTTATTATGTAAAATTTCATAATTTTTAGGCCTCATTTGCCTATTTAAAAATTTCATACTACAAGACTGCTACACGGGAAAACTCACCGGCAGCAAACATCAACTCCTACAACTTGTGTACCCACATAATAATGTTGTAACCCTTAATTGCCTTATTTTGTCATTCCATGTGCTCTTTAATTCACTATTTTATTCCCTTAAATATAAGAAATTTTAATGACCGAAATTCAGGATGTTACAGCTGGTCCGGGATTAATTACATTGATAACCACCCCCTTCATAGAAACTTAGTTATCATTACAATCGATAGGGATATTTTAGAGGAAAAAAATATAAATTTGGAAAATAAAGTGAATTATGGTCTTATAGTTAGAACCAAAGTAAATCTGTTGTCTCACTCTTGTATTACATTATAAATTAGACCTAGTAAAATGGGTTGGGCTTTGGCAGGCTCATGCAAGCCCACCTCACCAGGCTGGTGGGCTAAAGATGGCTGGCCCACTTTTTTTTTTCTTTAAATAAAATAAATTCAAATATCCTTATTTCCTTTTATTTGATGTCGTGTTTAATTAATTCCTTATACTTTTTATTTGACATTTTTATTTTCATATTACATTCAAATACCTTTATTGGGCTGGTGTAGCCCACCCACCCAGCCAAAGGTACCAACCCGCATAGGCTGGCCTGCAACCCACAGGCCAGCTCGCATTACTAGCACTATCAATATAAATGCAACGAAACCTTTCTGCTAATATTACCCTTATGAGGAAATTTAGAGAAAGGGGTGAAATTTGATTTTTTTTTTTTTTTTTCTCCATATTATATAGCTTGGTAAAAATATCCTCCTCTTGCAACAGCAATACACTAATTTTATGATTTCACATGATTCTTGAGATTGTGTGGCGAATGTACAGGGTCATAGAATATTATTTATCACAATCACTCAGACAATAATGTAGGAGAGATTCAGATTTGATACAAAACAACAGACACTGCAATATGCTTATGAGATTGGTACAGCTTCCTGTTTCTTTGCCCCATCACCTTGCAAATTCTGTAACACTACATGTTCATCCAACTTGAATCCTGCAATCTCAGCCTCCCTGCAAATATCTCTGCACTTTGCTTTCCTCCCAGCCACCAAGTAAATTTGAAGCAAGTCCTTGTATATGTCGTAAGTAGGAGAAAATCCTGCTCCTTTAAGTTTTGAAAAATACCTCACAGCTCTGGATAAATCATTCAAAGCAACAAATAGCTTTATTATCACACGATAAGCTGGAAGATCCAAGAGACAATTTGAAGCCTCCATTTCCCAAACCAATGCCAATGCCTCCCTGTATTTTCTCTCTTTGTAACGACTGTGAATCACAGTAGTATACATCACTATGCTCGGATCATGGCCAGAGCTTTTGAACCAGCTAAACAGGTTCTCCACTACATCAAATTTCCCCATCTTGGTGCACACTTTCATTATAGCTGTACAATCTTGCTGGTTCAGATTCAATTCTTCTCTTTCACCAAGTTCATCTAACAAGGGCATGACTTTTATGTGTTTATCAGGGTTCTTTCCGAGTTCTAGTACTAGTTTTGCATAAATACCAGGCTCCAACATTCTTTTACCTTTTCTGGCAAATACAAGGAGCTTCCAGGCAAGCTTAAGGCTTCCTCCTTTAATAAAACCCCTAACCATCGCCTCTAGTACAGCCCGGCTAGCCATCTGGGTAAATTTTTTGAGGTCAGAAGGGACTTTAAGTTCATGGTTCCTAGCCAAGACCTCGATCGTTGAAGCTAAAATCCGATCATCCGGGAAGAGTTCAGGTTGTTTTTGAGCCCAGCAAAATGTTTGCAAGGCTCTCCCAGGACATCCCATACGACCTAATTCCCTTATTGTCAAGGACAGAGAACCCTTACTAAGGAAGTGAGCTTTCTTGCAAAGAACAACGGATACATCTTTGTCTGGACCAAGTTTGCATATCTCTCGGGCTAGCTCAACTAAGAAACTTGGGTCTTTATACAATTTCTTAGATATCGATGGACTATGAGAAACTACAGATTGATCTGTCAACCTGACTTGTGTTCTAGGTGTAGGTAATCCTAAGGGTCGAACTTTGTGGGGAAGTGGGAGAGGAAGGGGCCTTTCTCTGTTTAATTTCCCAGGTTTTTGAGGAATTCTACCCTCAAAAAGAGATGAAATGGCTTCAATCTCATCTGCTTCCCAAACAACATGAGTATCTTCTTCTTCCTCCTCTTCATTAGCCATACTTAATCCTTCATTGAAGCCCAAATCCTCCTGATGAACAGGTTCTGAAATTCTGCTACTCTTCTTCAGGAATAAGTTAACACCAAATTCTGGGGGTTGCTTGGGCCGTCGGGGACAAGGAGTAATGTTCTTAGGAAGTCTTCTTCTCTTGCCATTTGAATGGGCCATTGAAATAAATCCATTATATCTATGCAACGGCACTATGCAATCCATTAATAAGGAGATAAATTCATTGACAGAAGCAATAACTCAGAAAGTCGCAAAATCTAATGCCACAACAATTTTTAACAGTCCTTTATTCAATAGTTGAATCAATAAGAGCTAAACTTTGGTAACAGATTTGAAACCACAAAAGATATCCATCGAGGGAAAATGAGGAAGAACAATAACGGTAGACGAAAATGAACCTTAATTTAAAATGGAAAGCGAATAGAACTAAACTAAGATTCCTCAAAAACCATCTAAGATTCTAAAATTTCTAACGGAAGCGAAAGGCGAAGGCAGAGAAAAATGAACCTATGAAGAAAACTCTGACATCAGCGCTAAAACCCAAAAAGCAGTGGAGACAGATAAGACGAGCCGAGTGTTGTGCGATGTGAAGCGGAAGAGGGCTGGGTATGAGGAATGAGGATGATGAATGCTAATTTCTATTGTTCCGAAAATGCCCTCGCCTTAATTTTTATGGACAGAGATATCCAAACACTTTTTTAAAAAATTTTAAAAACATTTATGACCCACCAGTAACAGTTATGCCCGTTTAGATCATCGAATGCTTGGAAACGTAATGAAATTAGGAAGTATTACACTGATTTCCCAAAAATAAATAAATAAATAAATGGTTCCTAAAAATTATAAAATAAAAAAATGGCCTTATTGAGTTGTTAATACAAGTTCATAAAATTGTTAATGAGACTATTTTTTTATTTTCAAATTTCTAGAGACCATCTCTTCATTTATTTTCTTCCTTAGGATCTAAGTATAATTTTTGTATGAAATTATTAGGACTGTTGGAGTATTATAATGCAACGGTAATTATAATAAGTATTTTTGGCCAACAGTAATTATAATAAGTTTATTTGGTAGAGTATTACAAATAGGATAATAAAATATATTTGGAATAAGGTGTAAGTTTGTTCCAAATGACCGAAAGTATTTATAAAGAAGTAATATTGCTCTAAAAAATTTTTTGGTTTCAATGTTATCATAGAAATCTTAAAACGTAGTAATACCATACTCATGTGGACGTGGAAAAATATTAAATTTAACCGTTAAATCTCATATTTGATCAATTTGTAATGATGTGGCTTGTTGAGTTGGACGCGTAGGTGGCAGCCATTTAATAAATTAAAAAAGTGAAAAAACACAATACCCTAAATCATCCTTATTTCATCCGAAAAAAATAAGCCCTCCCCTCATCTTCATCACTCAACCTTCGGTTCTCTCCCTTATCTTCATCACTCAACCTCTATTGTTAGAGATTTGCATCCCTCGTCTTCCCCAACTTCGCAGCCATACAAAGTGCTGAAACTAAAACAGAGCATCATCCAAAAATCATAGCAACATCCAAAACTTTCTACGAGATTTATCAAGATTTGGGATAGAACAATGGGAGAAACACTATCTCCATCTTCTTTTTATGCAGAATCTGGTTTTTTTTTTTAAATAACGGAACAAGCATCAAATTGGAACCATTTAGCAAACTCTTAACAAAGCGTAAGCATGAAATTTTAATCCTTTCATCGAGAGTACAGATGACGGTGGAAATAAAATATTTTGAGGATGACTGCTTGAAGAAAGAAAAACATTGCTAAGATAGTAATTCACTAGCAACAAACGAATGAAAATTAGTGGACAAAGGGAACCAATTAAATAAGCAGTGATATGAAGAGAGAAAAGAGAGTGGAAATTCGTACCCAACAAAGAATAAGTCCAAGAATGGATTTGAGTAGAGAATAGAGAGAGTTTATATTTAGAGTTTCAAAACAACAAAAGATCTTATCTTGGGTAGTCAGAAGAAGGAAATGAGTAGTTTTCTTTATAGAGTTGAAAGAGAAAAGAAGGGGCCAAACATGGTGTTTGAGATCAAGAGAGAACAGAGGATTGGGCGAAGTGGTTTGAGCAGAGGACCTCTCTTCATACAAGCAAGAAACCTCTGGCGCCGATTATAGAAAGAAACTAATGTTTTCCAGAAAAACCGCAGATTACATAATGCACTCAATCTTCTCCCCCAATCCCCAACGGGCAATCAACGAGATTGAAGATGAAATCTCCCCTTGACCGGACTCTGTAGCTACTCATGGGTTCAAGCTTCCAGGACCAAATCGAGCTCATAGATCAAGATCACGGAAGGGATAAAGAGTGCGAGAGGGATCGATCAAGTCACATGAAGTGGAAGATGCAACACCCTTCATCTCTCCGGTGCCGCCGTGTTCGTAAGGATGATGATGAAGAGGAAGAAGTGGGGTTGAGCAGCGACCAATAAGAGAGAGGGAAGGGATAAAAACGCTGATGTGGCTATGAGTAGATCATTGGGTGCCACATGAGAGTGCCATGCAAGAGTTATCCTCAAATAAAATGGTCAAACTTAACATGTGTTAACTTTAAAATGACATTGCTACATTTTAAAATTTTTAAAGTAACTTTAAGACAAAAATAAACTTTCAAGACAACATTGTTTATTCACAAATACTTCTGGAGGGTTTTGCATCTTAACCCAATATACTTTGTTCATTTACTTAAGAATAAAATATATCAATCTCCCCCTGTATTTACTTTCACTACTAGAAAAAAAGTTTTTTAGATCTAAATTACAAAGACATCTCTTATATTTTATAATCCTATATGAATTACCGCTAAAATCAAAATATATATTGCAGGAACCTTTCTTCTAGTTTTGATATTCAACTTCCATCCACTCAACAATTAGTTAACTGTTAAATCACAACACGAACTCATCAATTTGACCAAAATGCCCATCCTTAACATAAATAGTACTTAATAATCATTTAATCACATATTATTATCCAAAATTTAAAAAATAATTTTAATTATATTTTCAATTTTTATTTCATACTATTAAATTGATTACCATATCACAAAGTTAATTAGTTTTATAAATATAACTTTTTTATTTTTTTTAATAAATTTAAATGTTTTATCTCGTTTATTTATTCAACTTATTTATCATGCAATATTTTAAATATATGTGTTGGCTAAAATATATTTCATTAAACATGCGTTTGTTAAACAAATTACTTAAATTTTTTTTATAAATTTAGTAAAAATATTAAATAGATCACTAATAAATGCCAATGTTAAAAGATAAATTAAGGATTTGATATTACGAGGGCTAAATTAATAAACAATATTTATTCTAATATGGTTTTTAATTAAAAAATATACTTCAAGAATCTTTTTAGAATATCCTTTAACAGTATTAATGGCTTAGACTAAAATGTATATTTTTAAAATAGAGAAAATGTTTGTGTAATTAAGGCAAAAAAAATGCTGGTAAGAGTATTTTACTCTTTAGTTGATGACTGATAAAATCAAAAAGGGCAAAAATGTCCTTACAGCCAAAAAATGCAAAAGAAAAGGTCTCCTTCTATGCTTTTTCGTCATCCAAATCCACACAGAAAATCTCTTTCTTCACACAAAATTAGAAACCATTTATAAAAAGAAAAATGATACAAAAAAAACTTTAAAATTGTAAAATTTCAAATCATATTTGTTATCAAAAATTGATAAGGTAATAACAAAATTTAATAAGCAATTAATAATTCATTTTATAGGAAATACTTAATTTGAAATTGTACAATTTCAAAGTTCTTTTTTTTTTTTTATCATTTCCCCCTTACAAAAACCAACAATGAAAAAAAAAAATAATTCTTCAAGCAATCAAAGAAACAACAACTAGTAAGGGAGTGGTTGGTAGAGAATGGAGATGGTGATATTTCAAAGGCCATATTGCTCTAATAAACTAATGCGCCTTGTTATTTGTACAAGGACAGGGTCGTCATTTCCTAGGTACTTAAATGGGGGTTTTTTTTCTTTTTTTCTGTTAACACGTTTTCAGTTATTATTTTTTGGATATATTTGTCGAACTTGCACCACGATGCATCAGTTACGATATGAAGTGTTTTCAAAATCCTCTCAACCTCTCTTTCGTTGCTCTCTTCTTCTTCTCCAATTCTTCTTAATTCTTCTCCTTCAATCTCCAATTCTTAACATAAACATTTGATGATAACTAATACTTGAAACGAAATAGTTCAAAAGTTTTGTCCAAAAAAAAAAAAAAAACAAAGAAATAGTTCAAAAGTAAAAATAGTCTTTTACCCTAAAATACCATATGAAAATACTGTATAATTTGATAGTACATATGCATGCACGCATAAACATATACACAGACACACTACTTTTCGTTGGCCAAAAAAAAAAAAAAAAGACACAGTACTTTTCAATAATCCGCCCCTCTTTGACTTTTGATGATACAAGGAAAAATTAATTATTTAATGCTTATGGTTTTACCGTCAGTCTTTATAATTTGACTCGTCGCGACTCAATTCTTGAAGTTTGGACTTTTAATAATTCAGTCCCTATTGTTAGTCAGTCAAAGTTGACCACACTGATGTGTCACAAAGGTGTTAAAATGTTGCATATGTGGCATCTTGTCTGTTATAAATATTATGTGTGAGTGTGTCAAAGGAATAAGTCTCATATAACTCAAGATTGGGAACGCCCTAATATACAATTAAACATGAGCTTGAGTTAGTAAAAAGGCTTATAAGAGGAGTCTTGAACTAACCATTGGAGATGACCATTGGAATTTTAATTGACCAGGTTTAATGACATTTAAAAAGTTTTATTACATTAAATTGTTATTAACTCATATTTTGTAATTGTCATTTTAATTGTCGTTAAACCGTTGTTAATAGTCATTATAACTCCTTAACGGTCACGTGTTTCTGCCTATAAAAGACAATGTTAGATGCATGGTTAGTAGTGACGGAGGTCCCCGAGCTCCTCTCGTCTCTCCTTTCTACTGAGTTACATTGATATCTTTCTACAGTTCTTTCACCCTGCTTTATGCAGGAAGGGTTCGTTTTATCCTGGGGAGTGCCACTTCCTGATCTACTAGGGGGGTTGCGGAATATCTCCCAAGAACCACATTCTTGGACATGACTCGAACTATTTGTTTGTTATGTTTCAACAAGTGCTGCAACTAACAATTAGTATGGTGTGAGATGCTGACACCAACAATCTTAGGAGATATTACTTGGTATTTTTAAAAATTGTGGGTATGTAAATCATCTATGGTAGGCAGCATATTTTAAAGTCTGTAGCATATAATCGCTCTAGATCTAACATTACTCACAAGAGGATCGTGGGTGAATTACCATACCATTGGCTGAAGGTAATGTTTTAACTCTTTCATTTGATAATTAACATGATAATTGATGAGAATATATGTTTTAAAAAATGGTGTGTATTTTGTGAGCCATTAGCTACTGATTTGTGTAATAGCTTCCTCATGGAATCGATTGTCTTTGAAATAACACACACACGAGCTACTCAGGTATAGATCTACAATAGCGAATTGGTCCTATGGCAATCTAATTTTCTTTGAGAAAAGAAAGCAACTGCTTATTGTGAGTAGCTCAACATAGTTTTGTTTATCCCTATGATAAAATATCAGAATCATGCTTTCCTTCATAACACTTATGAAGAAACACTCTTTTATTATGCATTTAAGGGAAAGGTGTGCCTACTGTTCACCATTATAGTCTTGATGCATGATTACTCAGCGCTCACGGCCATAGAGGAGAATATGGCAGAAACAGGTGTGTCTCTATTTTAATGTTTACTTCTCTGACCATGTTCAGTATGCTTGAATAATATGAGATTCTTATCATGGTTAGCAAAAAAAAAAAAAAAAAAAAAATTTATTATAGATAGATATTGTGGTGGTTTTGTTTGCGGGAATTGCTAAATGAGCTTTTGAATATTGCAATGCCTAATTGTCATTATACTGGTTATTGGCCATTAATTTTCGTAACAGTTTAACGGTAGTCTTGCAATAATGTATTGCTTTTTTTAATAATATATGAAATTAAATTGGTTTTGTGATTTTATGGGTTTTGAGAAAAACTCATGAAAAATAAAATTATATTAAATGTGAGCTTGTGGGTTTTCAAATAAATGTAGTATTTGAAAAACTGTGGCATCATATGCATTGGTGATATGGAACAATGTTTAACATGATATACATTTGTGAGTTTTTTTCGGTGGAAGTTTTTGGAGAAATTCTAATGTAATTAGAATGAAAGGGGATATGTGGTGAGATTCTAATTTAATTAGAATTATTATTGTAAAACTGTGAAATATTTTTAAGATATTTGAAAGTGTAGGGAAAGTGTAGGGGTGCCCAATATGTAGGGATACCTTATAAATTTTTAAAGTTGTAAATTGTTTCTAATATCATTTGATAAAGCCAAGCTGTGGTTTAAAATTAATTATATGGAGGCTTTGTTATTTGCTATAGAGAGCAAATTTTGTGAATTACCAATTTTTTTTGTTATTTGAAATAAGCATTACGTGGCATGAAAATTTAATCATTTATATATGATAGATAAATGTAATTTTCATAATTTGAGGCTGTATAATTATCTTAGTATAAGGATATATTATATGTGAATATTTCTTATGATATTAACATATTATTTGAAGCGATTTTGTAGCTTATGTGAGGTATGCACAAATTGTTGAGAATTTGTTGCATTAATATTAATCTGTGTTATATAGCTTATGCTACATGATGATTGAGCATATATATAAATATGCAACCCTATGAGGGAAATAAAATATTTGAGAGGTACCATAAATGTTGATATCATATACGGTGAATTCCCATTATATGAGATACACGAATGCTAACTGAATTTCAGTTTTATCTGAGAAAATCCACTAGTAGCAACAATTAAAATATTGTGTGAGCTAGAGTTTATTACTCTAAAGTTAGCCACAATTGAAGGTTAAGTTGTTGAAAACCTCTTAGCAAAAAAATTTTGGGTGTAAAACCGATTTTTATGTCGACAAGTTATGATTGCTAAATAGCAATAGCCATTGTAGAAGAGCAATGGTGTAAGTGAAAATCGTTTGAGATATTATGTGAATAAGCCAGCTTAAAAATTCTGGAATTATCTCAATCGATTTTGTGAGGTCAAAGAGTTGACCTATGGATTCATTAACAAACCTCGGGAAGAATTAAATTAGCCAAGGGGAATGGGACTAAAGCCAATACGAATTAACAACGATGGCAACCCAACCTCTGTGATTGGTGATCCCATGAAGAAGGTTCAATGAGTAAGAACAAGTCGTTTGTTAGTTCTGTTAGCACTAAAATAAATGACCAGTCCCTTCCTATAAAAAGAAAAAGTGCTAGAATGCATTTTGGTGAGGCTGAGCGAAAGCTCTTAATGATTTCAAAATCCTACGAGATGATGTGCTCATTGCAGGTACATTTCATGGAATCACCTATACGAATGAGGAGTGGGGCCTCTCCTATGAGATCATGACAAAATCTCTAGAGCATTCATTAAATACCAGAACACGCGCATGGCCATTTTAAAGTGCAAAACCGCATTAACAATGGAAAATGTGGGGGGGTATAATCTAACTCTTAATGCCTCTAGTATATGCCCAAGAAATGTTGGTTTTAAGTTCATAGGACTACCAGCTTTTCTGTGTACTAAGTATTATCAGTCTAGGTCTTGTTTTAAGTTCAAAGGACCACCAGATACAATGGTTATATCCATGTGTGTAACTAGCTAATAGGACTACGAGCTTTCTTAGACACATGTGGGGGATTGTTGTAAATATTGTATGTGAGTGTGTCAAAGGAAGAAGTCTCATATAACTCAAGATTGGGAACACCCTAGTATATAATTAAATATGAGCTTGAGTTAGTAAAAAGGCTTATAAGAGGAGTCTTGAACTAACAATTGGAGATGACCGTTGGAATTTTAATTGACCAGTTTTAATGACATTTAAAAGGTTTTATTACATTAAATTGCTATTAACTCATGTTTTGTAATTGTCATTTTAATTGTCGTTAAACTGTTGTTAATGGTCATTATAACTTCTCAATGGTCATGTATTTCTGCTAATAAAAGGCAATGTTTGGTGTATGGTTAATAGTAATGGAGGTCCCCAAGCTCCTCTCCTATCTCCCTTCTTCTGAGTTATACTGATATCTTTCTGTTGTTCTGTCACCATACTTTATGCAGGAAGGGTTCGTTTTATCCAGAAGAGTGTTGCTTCCTGATCTACTAGGGGGTTGCAGAATATCTCCTAAGGACAGCGTCCTTGGACGTGACTCGAACTATTTGTTTATTGTGTTTCAACAGGTGCTGCCACTAACAATCAGTATGGTGTGAGGTGTTGACACCAACATTGTCAACATCCATAGAGGATTACAAGTTGCTTCAGCCTCCAAGCCTGGTAAAAACAATAAAAAACGTCCAAATAAAAAAGGAAAACAACAGAACTCTAAAGTATGGGGGATCGTTAAAGAATGAAAACAACAGAAGGGAGGATCAATAATCAAAGAGTTTCAATGGCCTGGTGGTAAAAATTCTTTTGGTGTGGCCAAGGGTGAGTGGGTTCAAACCCCCACTTGGCCCCCTTTACTGGAAATATTCAGTTATCGCCCCTGATCACCTGTGGAGGTTGACCTTATTTCGCTTAGTAATGTTGTTATAGACCCTTGGTTTGTGGTTGGTGACTTCAATACTTGTTTATTTATGTCAAATAAAAGGGGGGGGGTCGGGTCATAATTTTCAAGCTATGCGCCAGTTTGTAGAGTGCATTAATCAGTCTCCCCTGGTTGAAGTTGACTTTGTAGGGGAGAGATTTTCTTGGGAGAGGAACTTTTTGAAGGAGCATATAGACTGGGGCTTTGCAAATGATCAATGGAACAGCCTGTATCCTCTAACAAAAATTCACTATCTAAACAAATATGGGTTAGACCATAGACCTCTAATGGTTAAGTGCCAGCCTAGAAGAGATTTTTGAAATCCAAAGGCAACATTTAAATGTCAAGCGGCATGGCTCTTAGAAGAGGGGTTTTTTGAAGTGGTGGAAGGCTGGAGTTCAAGTAGTTGCTAAGAGAAGATAGTTGCTTTCACAGATAAGGCAAGCAAATGGAATGAATTTAAGGCAGGTAACTTTTATTAAAAGAAATAAAAGCTCATCCAAAGGATTGAAGGGATTGAAAGAGCTAGAGCTAGAACAGATAGCCAACATCTTTTGTAGGCTGAGTAGGAATTATGGAAAAAATATAACAAAGCCTTGGCTCAAGAAGAATTATTATGATTTCAAAAATCATGATGTAGTTAGCTAAAATGGGGAGACCACAACACTAAATTTTTTCATTACTCAACTATTATTAGAAGAAGAAAGAATTGAATTAAGGGACTGAAAAACTCCACTAGGGAATGGGTTTTTGATCATAATGAACTAATAGAAATGGCTTTATCGTATTATAAAGACATTTTTAATAGTGAAATAAGCAGCTTCCATCCCCCTCAAACAAGTAATGGTTTCCATACCCAATCTATGGAAGATTTGGAGAAACTAAAAGCAAATGTGTCAAACGAGGAAATAAAGGCAAAAATTTTTGATCTTGGGCTCAGGCTTTCTTTTATCATGAATACTAGAATATATTGTGAGGTTCGGTGATATCTTTGTTAAAGGATATTTTTAACAACCCTTCAACTGTTAAAAATATCAACCATACCAACCTAGTACTTATTCCAAAAATTGAGAAGCCAAAATTAATTAAAGATTTCATACTCATTTCCCTCCGAAATGTAAGCTACAAGATTGTCACTAAGGTTATTAGTCAGAGACTTAAAGCAATCATGGACAAGGTGGTTGGTCATCATCAAAGTAGCTTTATTGCTATGAGACAAAGTAGTGAAAATATCATTATAGCTCAAGAGGTTAGTCACTCTATGTGAATTAAAAAGGGGAATAATGGTTGGCTTGCAGTAAGAGTGGATCTGAAGAAGGCCTACAACCGATTAGAGTGGCCTTTCATTTTAGACACTCTAAGGGCTCTAGGCTTGGATGATAAGATGAGTGAAATGATTATGGGCTATATTAGCAATTCCTCATTTCAAGTATTCTAGAATGGTGAAGCTACAGACAGTTTTTACCCCATCTAGGGGTATCCGCCAAGGTGATCCTATGTCTCCATACATTTTCACCTTATGTATGGAAAGATTGAAGCATATCATACAAGATGCAATTGATGAAAGGGATTGGGAGGCTATCAAGCTGAATTCTACATGCCCTAAGCTATCCTATATTTTCTTTGCTAATGATCTCATTCTCTTTAGTAAAGCTTCAAATTCACATATAGATGTTATGTTGGAGTGTATTAACAAGTTTTGTGCAATATTTGGTTAGAAGATGAATAGAGCCAAGATAAATGTTTTCTTCTCAAAATATATCCATAGAAGCAGAGCCCTGAGTATGAGCTAGAGGTTAGCTGTTGGACTTATGAGGGATTTGGGTAAGTACTTGGAGATCCTACTTCTCCACAAAAGGGCATTTTATGTGACTTATGCTCCTCTTATTGAAAAGTGTCAAAAGCCCTTTCGAGTTGGAAAAGTAAATGCTTAAATATGACATGGAGAACTACCATTATTAAAGCATTACTATTGCTATGCCCTCATATCATATGCAAACCATGCTTCTTCCTATGGGATTGATTAACGATTTGGAACGTAAAAGTAGGAACTTTCTGTTGGGTAAGTGATAAATCCCAAATTTAATATATTTTATCCCACGTTATTCATTTATTTTGGGGATTATTTTAGGTTAATTTGAATTTATTAGATAATATATGGATAGTTAGCCAATTTTAAGAAATAATATAAATCTGAATTGATTATGATATTATTGAGCTTAAATTATTAATATTATGATTGTTATCTTATGATTAGATAATATTTTTAAATATATGATAGATCACAATTTTATCTAATTCTTGCAGAACAAAGAAAAGCATATTGTCTAAGATGCAGAATTTTTCTTAGAAACTAAAATAGAATATGATGGTTGGATTTTATTGGGCTTCTTGAATTTTAATGGGTCCAATTGATACCCAAAAAACCTCTTCTCCTCCCTTTTAATTACCCTAACCGTCACAGATGCTAAAGGACGCAGAGACAGCCGCTGGACCAAATCACGCACTGCAGACGCTGAACCCAGAAGAACCACGGGGTCACTATTTCATCTTTTCTCATCACACTATCTGGCCATGCTCTCTCACGCATAACATCGCTCTCATTCTCCATTAACACTTTTCATCTATACCATATTCAACCACGGGACCCACACTGACCCTCCATCAATCTTCACCTTTATCCATCAATTTAATGGCCGTGGCTTCACGAGAGAATTTGAGAGTGCGTGAGGCGGTGATGGCTGTTTGAGCTATTTTGGGAGGAGTATGAAGGAAGTTAGAGCCTAAGAGTTTATACATGAAGATTATAAGGGAGTGTCTTTCTTTTTATCTTTTTGATTCAAAACTTGAGATTGTTTAGTTTTAAATGATTTTTGGTTGTATTAATTGAGAACAATCTAGTTTTAAATTGTAGACTTATTTTTTATTTAGATTGAATTGATATTTTGAATTTGATTTGTTCTTAAATAATTTTTGGCATTTTTGTTTTCAAACCCTTTGATTGTCAATTAGATTATTAATTGAGTTTTCATTATTAATTTAATTGTCAATTTAGGTTTAATTTCTGGATTGTTTAATTAGGTGATTAATTGTTGAATTGTTTAATTAGGCAATTATGAACATAATTTCTAAAACTATCTTAAACAACTGTGATTGGTTTTTAATGGATTTAATTAACCACTGCTTTTTCCATTATGAGTTTTCTAGTGGATTAGGTGTTATTGAGTTTGAGAGTTTCTCATGTCTTAATTAGGTGATTAAATTTATTAATTCCAATTTTTCATAAACCTCCCTTTGGTCTAATAAATTGAATGGCTAAGAAAGCTAATTCCATGTGAATCCTAAGTTGTCCCCTTCACCATCATAACTGAACTAAACCCTTGTTGATTGTCTTGCTTTTGATTATTCTCTTTGCTTAGCATTTTAATTCATTTTTCATAAAAACCCCAAAAATTGCATTCCAATTCATATAGATTAGTCTCATTCTCATATAGGTTTTAGAATTAATTGCATTAGTACATTAGTTAATTTAATTGCATGTAGGTAGTAGAGTCTTGCATTTAGTTTAGGTCCATTCCATTACATTTTTTATCACCTAAATTCAATTCTAGAGAAAACGCACAGATTGCTTATTGGGAGAATGACCTAGGTTGCTACTATATTATATTAATAAGTTGTTCTAGTTATTAATTGATTGCTTTAGCGACAAAAGCACACATCAGTAAACAAGATGGCACAAAGAAGACACATTTGGTAGCTTGGGAAGTAGTCACAAGAGACCAAAACAAAAGGTGGATTGTGGATCAAGAACCTTAGAAATTAGAATAAAGAGTTCTTAATGAACCTCTGTTGAGGACTTATTTGTAATCCAAATGCCTTATGGGTCAAAGTCTTACAATCCAAATATAATTGTGAGGGCAAGCTTTGCTTGAGGTGGTGAAAAAGAAAAGTTCTTCCCTTACTTGGAAAGGAATATGTATTGTTTGGGACCATTTCAGGAAAAGCATGGGGAAGAGACTCGAGGACCAGAAGAATGCTTCATTCTGGTTTGAAAATTGATCTACTCTTAATATCCCTCTAATCAACACCTTTCCAAGTCTTGAATGGATGATAAACCAAAATGAACAGGTTGTGGACTATGTGACACAAGGACAGAAATGGGATAGACAGAAGCTTCAGAGATGGTTCAGACTAGAGATCATTGACCGTCTCACCTATACTCACCCCCTGTAAGGATAGAGGAAAGGATATGTGCTATTGGAAACCATCCTCTGATAGTCAATTTTTTGTAAAATTTGCCTATTTTTCTCTTTTTGTAGGTACCGATAGAAATGCTGATAGCATATGGAAACTTCTATGGAGATGGCTTGTTCCAGAGAAAATCAAGTCGTTCATGTGGCTTTTCTCACATAGAAGGGCCCACAAAGCACAACTAAGAGCAAGTAGAAGAATCCAAGAGTCAGACTCTTGTCCATTCTCATGCACCCAGCTGGAAGATTCCATGCATCTTCTAAGAGACTGCTCAAACGCATTAGACAGATGGAAAGCAGTGGTAGCTCAAGACCAATGGAGTACTTTTGTCTTCCTCAAAGGTATTGAATGGGTTAAATGGAATTTGACCCATAAAACTGGTAAAGGATATACGAAAAAAGTTCCTTGGCCAACTCTTTTTGGGTATGTTTGTTGGGATATTTGGGTGACACGATGCAATAAGCTATTTGGATGAACAAGTCAAGGCGACGATCAGAAGGCATACTCTAGTTTCTTTAGAGCTAGTGCTACCAAGATCTGATGTGTAAGGGAATTCTCATTAATTTAGAGCGTACTTTTCAAGGAACCATGACGAATGAATTTAAAGATTTTTTCATCTTGGAGGTAGATGGCTCAGTTTTAAGTGATAATAGAAGTGGGTATGGTGGGACTATGAAAGACTCCAATAATGAATGGATTTGTGGATTTACCTGCAAACTCATTGGTGTTCCGCCCACCATAGCCGAGTTGATCGGTATGATACATAGCCTTTACTTATGTTGGAGTAAATGTATTCGTGAAGTATGTCTTTTGTCAGATTGTAAAGAGGCTATTAATTTAGTTGTCAGAGGTTGTGCTTTTGACTATCCATTTAGAGATCTTGTAGATGAGATTATGATTCTTATTTAGAGATTGGCAGGTTAATTTTGTAAATGTTCCAAGAGAAGATAGATTGGCAAAACTAACTCATACCATTTCCAGTAATTTTTGTATATTTGATCATCCTCTACCGTTCAACCAAGAGGCGGAACATGATGAAAGAATATAAGTTACTATAGATCCCTTTTGTTTATGTATTCTGAGGAATGGTATTCAGTATTATATTAAAAAAATTAGGAAAAATTAATATAAAGAATCTTGAAAAAATAAAATTTAATATAGAGGACCTTAAAAATTGTAATTATTTAAAAGGACCAAATATCAAAATATAAGTTTTAAAATACAAAATTGCCCTTGGCCCTACATTATCTCTTTTCTCATCATCTTCCTGCTTCTGTTGCCATTTCCACACAGACAAATGGACAATAAGGAAGGCTCATTTTTTAGATGAAGTTTGTTCTTTCCCTAAGATTGTCTTTAAAGGGAAAAGGGTAAGGACTAGGTCTCAAAGGGTCTTTTCTTCCCGCTGGTTTTTCTTTCACATTTTGTTAATTAGAGAAAAGAATAAAAAATGGCCAAGAAGAATATGAGATTATGGAGAGATCGAAAATTTCAAAAGGATATTCATGCCTATTCGACATAATCTTGACCATTAATATAAAAGATTGAAGAATGCACTATGCAAGGTTGAGATTGCTATCAGTTTTTTCCAAGAGTCATTCTGCCTTCACTTATTGAAATGGTTCGACTGTAAAGTTAAGTTGGCAAAATTCAAAGGGGAGGGTGAGCTTCAATTGCTTTGTCCTAACCGTCAAAATATTTCAGATGTGGGTGAGAGAGAATATAGAGATTTAGTTAGCAGAGTAATTTAGTATTTTCAAATTTACTTAATCCTTCTAAATAATTACAATTTTAAAGGTCTTTTCTAATAAACACTCCTTCCGGTCCTCTTTATAAATAATTTTCTTTCTCATGGAGCTGGTCCTTAATATAAACAATTTTTTTTTATCTCAAAATTTAAAC
Organism: Inga laurina; assembly: GCA_963855925.1. Classification (NCBI taxonomy): domain Eukaryota; kingdom Viridiplantae; phylum Streptophyta; class Magnoliopsida; order Fabales; family Fabaceae; genus Inga; species Inga laurina. The sequence continues at coordinate 13,699,664 of OY979710.1, forward strand.
TACTTTTTTCCTTTTCTACTCCAATTAAATACATAACTTTATATTAATTATCTCCCACTCACTACTAATGTTTTTTCATTCAATCATTTATTATCATTCTCTCTTATATTTTTTACTCATTTTCTTTCATATTTTTATCCATTCTTGCTCCTATATGCTTTTCATAAATAAAAGTATATTTGGAAAAGACATGACTAACCAATCGTAACCGCTATTCTATTTTATGCAATTAAGTAAAAAGTTGCTTATAAAAAGGATATGAGGAAATACTATTTTTTCTAACGCCACGTTTGGTATCATGGAAGTGAGAGGGTGGGAAGTGGAAGTGGAAGTGGATCTTATATTTTGTGTGTTTGGTTGGTTTGAGTTCACTTCTCTAGGGAGTGACTTCCATCAAAAATGATGGAAGTCACTTCTATCAGCCCCCCCAAAGAACTGGTTCCACTTCCATGGAAGTGGAATTTTGTTGACCATGTTGCCCCCCATGTTTTATCAAATTCCAAACTTGCCTCTCTTGCTTCTTCAACCTCTCAACAACCTCCAAATTGTGCAGTCTTCTCCACACACTCAAACCTGTCGCACTTGCCACTTTTGCACCTATCCCATGTCGTCGTCGAGCCGTCTAACCTGTCCCTCGTCGAACTTGTCGCACGCCACCTCGAGCCGTTGCACCTGTCCCACGCTGCCGTCGAGCCATCGAGCCTGCCCCACGCCGCCGTTGAACTATAGAACTTGACCCACGCCGTCGTCTAGCTGCCGAACCAGATCCGTTTGGGATTGCTTTTTGTTTCAAATCTAATTTTAGCCCTTCAATCTTTGCTTCTCCATATGATCTCATGCTTCGCATGTCATGGATTTGATTTATAAACTATTTAGATTGATGATGATTATTATTTGAGTTTGGATGAATGTTTATTTCCTGATCATTTGTCGTCGGAGTTGATCTTTTTTCCGGTGAACAATGGCGTCAGTGCGTGTATGCCTGGAGAAGAGGAGTTTTTTCTTTTATGGGGGCATTTTGGTATTTTCACAGTGTAGATATATATTTTAATTAAAATTTATATCACACTTCCCCCTTTATACCAAACACACTTTAAAACCCCACTTCCAGTTCTATTTCCACTTCCACTTCCACTTTCATCTCCACTTCCACTTCCCTTAAAAACTCTTCCATTGTACCAAACGAGGCATAAGTCCTCACCTCCAATTCTCCCCAGAATTTATTCGGGGCCATTTGATATTAATTGACTACACTAGTCCTCCAATGAAATTTGCCCATTTTTTTTGTCTATGCTACAATTTTTCCAACAATTTACTCATTAAAATATACATTCATATCGGATCTCATATCATGTCATGTCATCAAAAGGTTCTCAATAACGCGACAGGGATGACGGAAATGACGAAGCTATCTAGTCGGGAAGACGCTGGAAATGCGGATCAGGCAGAGGAAAAAGGGAGTCAACCGGAAATGGAGATGGAGTTTGTTGAACCGATGGGCCAGGACGTTAAGGGATATGGGCCTGCGAAAAATACCAAGTTAAGTCCAATCTTGAATATCACAAAAAACAAAAGGGGGGGTAACTCTCATGGACCGAAAAAATATCTGGGCCTATTAAATAGAAAGCAAGCCGGAAATGGAAGGAGCATAAATTGGTGTGTGGGTCTATATCTCATAATGGGTCGACTAAAATGAGTCAGTTAGTGGAGGCTATGCAACACAAGGAAAACAAGGCCATATTAGATCATAATGAAACACTTGAATTGAACCCATTGTAGCAAGGAACGGACGAGAATAAGAACCAAGGCAGGCTTGCTGGCGAACGAAGTACATCAAATAAGTCAACATACGGATGGGACAATGGAGATTAACATGTGCGATGATCAACAATTGCAGAGTTGTACCGATGATTCCTTCATGATTGCGAATTAGGTTGCAACAACAAATGCTGAGGCTACAACAAATCATGAAATTACAGAAAGCATGGTAGCTGGGGAAGTCATGGTGCCTTCAGATTCGGATATTATGAAGCAGTAGCCTTGATCAGGTTCTTTTTTCTTCTCTTTGTTTTTTCTATGATTAATACAAATATATTAGCTTGGAATTGCAGGGGGCGGGTTCCAAATATTTTCCTGGTAGGGTCAAAGACGTGATCCAGGGCATGGAGTTAAGCCAGGTATGTGGGATAATTTCAATAATTTGCAACGTGCAGAGTGGATAAAGTGGAACCTTAAGCATGCAGCGGGTCGGGATTTCACAAAGAAGCTTAGCTGGGCAACTTTGTTCGGTTATGTCTATTGGGACATATGGGTAGACAGATGCCAAAAGCTTTTTGGAGACGATGCCGATATTGAGTATCATAATGCTCACTCAAGTCTCTTCCGGGCGACTTGGGATATGGAGTTGGGTGCTCACTGCAATTTTTTCTCTCAAGCTATTAATGGAATTGGAGGCCGAATGGTGAGAGGACATGGATTTTATACACTAGAAACAGACAGTTCTATTCTCGATTTGAGTCAGAGTGCAAGTGCGGGTGTTATTAGAGGAGAAGACGGTGGCTGGGTGTGTGGTTACATGTGCAAACTTACACAGGTTCCTTCGGCTATTGCTAAAATTATCTCCATCATCCAGGGACTCCAAATCTGCTAGAATAGAAATTTTAAAAGTGTTATGCTTTGTGCTGATTGTAGAGGTGGTAATATGGTCCGACTTGGTGGGTTTAAGCTAACCCACCACAGGTTGGGACCATATGGGTTCAGCCTAAAAAGACCGCATCAATATGGGTTGAGTTGGGCGGGCCAACCCATATTTTTTTTTTCAATTTTTTTTAACAATATACTAATATTGTTTTTTTATACAATAAGATTGTTTTTTCTATACACCTAAACATAACAAAATTAAAAATACATTGCAAATTAAAGAGAGTTGAGACTGATTTCCGAGACTAAGAGCGCAAGCCATGAGAGAGACATGGAGTGAAAGACTGTTTTAAGCAAAAACAAAAGAGAGTTGACTAAGCTAAGGAGTAAGGACTAAGGAGTGGAAGTACTAGGCTGGATTCTGGAGTGACAGTCTTGAATTGTTGGGGGTTGGACCTTGGTTAATGGCTCTTTCCTCTTGGTTCTTTTTTTTTTAAGAAAAATATGGGTCAACCCGCCAACCCGGTGGTCCAACCCGTCACAGGTCGGGACCATATAGGTTCAGATCCAAAAAAACCGCATCAATATGGTCCCATTTTTATAAAACCCAAACCGCCCATTTTGTCAGGTTGGGCGGGCTCGACCCACGGTCCCAACTCATATTACCACCTCTAGCTGATTGTATTGAAACTGTTAATTTAATCACTAGGGGATTTAGAGAGGTCATTGATGAGACTAGATTATGACTGTCTAGAAATTGTCATGTCCTTGTTAGATATATCCCTAAAGATCAAAATCTTCAGACCGATTATTTAGCTAAATTTAGTGAGAATTTTGCAATCTTTCATAACCCTCCATCTCCTCTTTTAGTAGGCGGTGGTTGATAAGAGATTCTTAGGTGTCCCTCTATTTGGGGGATGTTTTGAATTAATCTCTATTGGATTAATGAATTCTAGATTTTAATTCAAAAAAAGAAAAAAAAAAAAGGTTCTCAATAATAAATACTCCGTACTCAACAAAGTTAGATATTTCTAATTTCTAATTTCTAATTATTTTAGAACAGAAATAAAATTGGATGCATGGCAAGTCGCTCAGAGAAGTGCATCAGTTTGAACTGTTTTCCTTCAACAACCATAGTACTCGTATGACCATTTTGTACTATTTTGGTAACTACACAGAGCAAAAGCTAATGGCCATGGTATTAGCATTTTTTTTTAAATAAAAGAAAAAACATGATATTAAAAAGTTTAGACATTTATCATTGATCTGCCAACACAAGACCGATATGAGCTTAGTGAAAAGGAATCGCACAGTAAGAATCATCGGCCTTAATTTCCAGTTTCCCCTATTCGTTCATTGCTGGTATGACAGCAGAATGACGAACATGTGTGCATGCTCTCTAACAAAGTGGGGGGGAGGGGGGTGATTTATGGTGCAAGCTTGGTTGACAAAGGATCGATAGCTAATGAGGCATCCCAGGAAAAAGAGAACAAGAAAAAAAAAAAAAACAGAACAAAATTAGATTTTGTAAGGGAGAAAATTGGAGCTCGCTCCCACTACTATAACATTACAGTAAACGGTCTCAAGGGAACACAATATTTTGATCCCCATGCCTCTTTTTTCCCTCAAGATTCAGGGGCATATTCTTGGATAACTGATGCCAGTTTATTCCTATCTTCTTCTGTCTTCATCCGGATCAAGAATGTGCGGGCGACGATGCTCTCGTTATCTCCACCACTCCCATCCAAGTTATCCTGCAAAATTCTCAGGACTCACATTTGTTTTTGCCAATTGTAAATTCAAGCACATGAAGAAAAGGGAAGCTGCTAAGAGAGTAGAGAACCTAAATGAGTGGAAACTACTGAGAATTAACAATAGTATATATTTATAATATAGGCAGAAAGGAACCGTTCTTGTGTAAATAAAACCAATGGAAGGCAAATATTTTAGTATGTGTTTTATTTTTTTTTTCCCCAACAGAAAGACAGATGCTTTCCCTGATCCTTTCCATGATTCTAAAATTTAGCATTTCAATTATTTTCTCTTTAAAACCAATGATGTGCCTCTTCTTTAGATGTAGTAAAGGATATCTTCCCTTGCCCATGTATATAGTAAGTACTCCCCTAGTCTTTAATGTAAGACCTAATTAACTAATTTATTTGAGTAGATTGAGAATGTTAGATAAGTTAGTTAATATGATATGTTTTTTTCTAAATCACTCTAATCATCTTCCTTAATTCCCCCCGCTCCCTCTTCTACTTGATCATTGTTGAGAGAATATCTATAAAGTTAATTTGGGGGAAAATTGATAAACATGTGAAATAAGTCTTGCATTTAGAAATCAACTCCCCAATTAGATCCTATATTAAGCACCAGAGGAGTAAAAAGGAAGAAGAGAACAGCAAATTGGTCAATCGTGTCAGAAACATAAAAGAGCATATAGCAGGATGAATAAGGGACAAATGCATTTTTTCTGTGGAGTTCTCTTAGAAAAATTTGCTAATTTAAATTTATATATTGCAAATGCATGTGTATCATAATGAGCAGCTTTGCATCACATGTTCCTTACCGAAGTATGGAATATCGCAACAAGGGAGTTCTTTTGCTGATTTGTCTTAATGCCTGGGTAGAGCAAAGCATTAAGAAGGATTTTTCCAACCTGTCATCAGTAGAAGTAAAATAATTTGAAACTGGAAACACGAATTTCTTGGGGAAAAACAGAATTTACATTTACATCAATTACTTTTACCCTATGCTTGGATGAGAAGAAAATTAGGGAGAAAAGAATACTAGGAGGGAAGACTCCCAGAAATATTAATTTTATTTACTATTTTGGGAAGTTTTCTTTCTTAGAATTTCTTCCCCGTATTTTCCTCTCACTTTTCCCTCCATCCAAACATAGGGGTTAAAGATTCAGACACGTAACCAATAAGAAAAAGGATGAAACGAACAAACCTCATTTCTAACAACAATAGTAGGTTTGGACTCTTTGGTAGCCTTGCTGAAACCCTCTTTGCATTTAATGGACAATTGCCCCATTCCTTTATCTTTCCATACATCCTTATCATCTGGATCGGTTGACTACACATATCAAGGATGAAAGACACAAAATCATTGTCATTAACATCATGCAACCAAGTCAAAGCAACACATGCCCAGCAGTCTAAAACTGCATTGCAAAGATTTATCGATCATATATGCTAAAACGAAACTTTACACTGGGGTCATCATATAACGTAGTCTATTATGATACCTTCACGTAAAGCTTGCACTTCACCTCATGCACAACTACTACTCCCTTCTCTTCTGACTTCTTCACAGATGGGCTGCTAGGCTGCTTCAATTCTTCCTCTGTAACAAAACAAAGAGCATTTAATAATCATCTCCTTTTTCAGATGATCAAGGTCATAACATGGTACGAGTTTATAGATGTCACAAAACAAAGGGGGAAAAAATAAAGTATTCAAAGGTCTATATATATATAAATGTCTCCATTTTATCATCAATCTCAAAAAAGGAAGCAGACAGTAACACCGGAAATTATTGGGGACAACAAAATAACATCAGCAATGGAACAAATAGTATTAAGAAGAATAAAAATACAAAAAAGTTTACATGTTTCCCGTGCGGCAAGCAATACCAATGTGATATTCTTTAAATATGAATCAGCAACAAACTCACAAGATCCATAATTTATCTAAGCTCCCAAGGCTGTACCCAACAATAAACATGTATTGTACTTAAATTGCAAAAATTAGGCTTCACTTTATTACAAATGAATTACTGAGCTAGTGAATTGTTCAATACTTCAAATTTAATATGTTGTGAATTACTAGGTTAAATTTATTATTTTGAGTATTCATTTGCACTTTTTGTACGTACATATTTTATTTTATAAAATTTGACAATTCCAATGTCACCCTTCTACTGTGCCTTTGTATCCTTCTTTCTTTCATGTCTTATAAAACTTCGCTTAGTTGTGGCAAATAGTCCATCATAACCTCACTAAAGTAGCAGATGCCACTGTTTTCTCAGCATAGGTTTTCTCTCATCATGAGCATTGTATATGTAGAGAAAGAACCGTACATTATCACTTAACATTCATACAGGCATATGGCACAACAGCAACAACAGACAGTCAGACAGTTATTGACTCCACCAAGCATTAGAAGTAGATTTGCTGAACTATTTTAACAACGAACGAGGAGAAAGTTCCCAGGAAAAAGAAAAAAGGCACCCAATTCTACCTTCATCCACATCATCAGTAGCATCACCTTTAGAGAGAGTTGAACTTTGATTACCTAAAAAGTGAGCAGAGGCTCAACAGTCAATCTCAAAAAAAAAAAAAATAGTGACATGATATTCTGCTAAAGTTCATGCTATGGCTTTAAACCACAATAGAACGAATGCCAGTTGATAACTAAGGGGTCCTTTATCTCATTTTACAAATTAAAATGCAAATGCAATTTGAAGTTCTACATCTGATATTGGCATTTGTACAAACGATAAGTAGTTAGCTCTCCTCTAAAGATAGATGGATCATAATGTTAAGTACTTCGCAAAAACTACTTCCCATCAGGCTAGCTGACTGGGATGCTCATATAAAAAGATCTCCTCCTACAAAGCTAGCCTTTTGGGATTATGTTCTCTTTTCAGTGGGGCTGTTCATAGAGTCAGCCTCTGAATGTTCTTCGTAGGCTTGTAACAAAAAAAAAAAACAACTTCCCATCATTAGAATTCCAGACCAGCAGATATAATTCTTATAAAGAATGGAATTGACTGATCTAAGCTTCACAATTTTTAATCATATAATCAAATTTTAACAATTTCTACTTGGGGTTTGCATTGAAGCACTAACCACAATCATTCTAACAAATCGCCAGTAGGATCCCAATCTAGAGTTGCTAATACACAGAAAACAGCCTTATGAGGAATGTGATGGGTAAATCTTTAGAATATAACAAGACCTACCAAATAAAACAGGGGTTTGATTGTTGGAGAACATTCCAGGAGGGTTCCATGAAATTGTAGAATTTGTCGCAGTACTAACAGGAGGGAACACAGCTTTCTGTCCAAAGATGTTATTTTCTTTGCTGACCACTTCAGGAAACGATTTCTTTGCAGCCAGGGACTTTGTAGCAGGAGGCAAATTCTCTCCCTTGACAGCATTTGATTTAATCCAGTTGACAACATCACTGAATTTTTCCTGAAATAATACATGGCATATGCTTAACATTTATTGTGCTTCAATGGCAACATGACGCTTGCCTATGGAGCTGCCAAAACTAGCTCAAATTATAGAAGCAGCAAACAATCTTTCACCAAAAGAGCAACACCTATTCTCTAGTATCCTCAGTCTCAGCCCGTCGTTCATATGATTAGAAAGGCAGGAGAGTACAAACATCCAAGTTATTGGATGCCTAATAAATACGTGCTTGGTGACAAGACACATATTCCATGTCATGGTAGAACAAAAAAAGACGGGCAGTATCTCAACAACCATAAATGACCCTTTCTCAGTCTGATTCTGCAAAGATTTCAACACATTTATCATATCTTATCACTCCTTGACTAGACACTTGACTAGCTGCTGACCAAAACAATCTTTCCGAAGTTGGCACAATAAGCAATGCAGATGTCTCATATTAGGAATTGTCAATATAAAGTCACACTATTCATAAGCTGTGAATAGTGCAACTCATTCTTCATACTCTACAACACACAGAACCACATCTGGTTTTAAACAAATCAACATGGACATCTCTTCTTTTTGGCACACAAGTCACAGACGAAACTGACTTGCCATCTTAAATTAACAAGGAATATAACTTTGAAACTTAAAATTCTTGCCATAAGTCAACAATTAACATCACAGATGTATGCTGCGGGGTGTACAACTACATAATTTAATTCACAATGCACGCAAGCAAAAGTAGTAACAGCAGGACTCAATCAGACCTGTGACAGAGTACAGCTGAGTACATTAGAAATATAAGTGATATAGTTTATGCAACTTTTGAGCATTAAATCATATGAAAAATTACCATTATGTTTGCAGCGTGAGTTAAGTAATCTCTAACACCATCTTCCCAAAGTTCATCAGGATGATTCTTCAGTTGAGTTTGAATCCAGCTATTCATAAGAAAAGCCACAGCAAGAAAATGAGAAAAATTAATAACTTTATAAAGTTGAAGATCAATACGTAGAGATATGAGTTATGCACGTTGGTGGTAAGTAGCCATATGACATTCATAACCTTAGGAACGTGATATCGTTCAAGCTGAAATTTAGCTAATAAGATGTGAACTTGTATGATAACTACCAAACTAGATAACATAATTGCTGAAGTCAAAGTACCAAGAGGATTTTTTTCGGGTCCTGCAAAGAGGGTCTGTGCGTGTGTGTGTGTGTGTGAAGAGGACATGAATGCAAAAGCAAGTCTGATGACATGAAAAAAGGATGGACCTTGCAAACTGACTATTTAGAGCTCTCACATGCTGCTGTGATGACTCAGCCCTTTTCATATCCAATGGCTGTGTAGACCCCACGGGTGGTTGGGATGGTTCTGCCCTATGAAAACCAAAAGGAGATCCCTCCATTATTCTTTTACTCTGGAACTGCATTATATTTGAAATGAAGACACAATAAGCTTCAACAGAAAGTCACAAAGCATGAGGCCCAATTTAACATAAACAGGCTAGCAACACCAAAAAACGGAAAACCCCAAGGACAAAAACACATTATGCATAGTTTTACCACGCTCATCCAAAGAAAGCTACTTCAGGTAAATTTTGTGCCAAAATGAAATGAAAATCTTCACAATCTCGTGATCAATCCGCATCATCCTAATGCTCCAAAGCATTTAAAGATTAAAAACACATATTTCTCAGTAAATCGTATGTGAAATACCATCATCTGATGATTGCTCAATTTTTACATGCAAGGTTGAACTACTTAATTTTCTTGGCCTCTATCTTCCATTCCTCATACGCCAATACCACTGTTCTCTCTTAACAAAGGCAGTTCTCAAATACCAAAAAAGGGGGGAAGATAAATTCTAGGCACTAAATATAAGCATTCAAAACCATTCCAAGGACACTCAATGCTAATTAAAAAGAAAATACCAATTTGCATTTAATCCTCATAGTTGAACACTTCCCCAAAAAAATTCTTCTTTGCAATTAAAGCACAAGCGCGAGAGATTGAAGGAAACACAAAAATGTCAAGCTGTAGCAAGTAAGCATCAAGTTGGTAGTTGCCAACGCCAATGAGAACAAAAGCACAAGTGAAATTCAAATGCAGCTGGAGCTTCAAGCTACTTCACAAACATGAATTCCAGAGCAGGAAAAACAGATAAACTGATTGCAAATCAACTCACGGCGGTCTCGTTGCTATCGGGGTTGGGGTCGGACGCAGCGAAACGCTTTGTGCCTCTCATGATGATATACTACGCCGTTCAGAAGAAACGCTGGGAATTTGGGAAATAGGGTTTATGGCACTTACCATATAAAATTTGGCTCTACCTTCTTTCCTTTCCAGGCTCTGGCACTCCTTTTGGGAAAAAGGTACTTTCCGCGTCATTACTATGAAAAAAAAAATAGATATATATATATATATATATATATATATATATATATTCTCCAAATCATAACGAATCTATTTCAACCGTTGCTCAGGTGGGGCGTTCACTTTCAATTATGACCGTTCGATTAAGAAGGGGTAATTTCATCGACAGCAGAGTGTTTAGAGTGAAATAGCGTAACCTACATATTGCCGTAATTATACTTACCCCCTATCTATTTTAAAAATATATCATTAAATCCAAACTCTCAACACTGTTATTAATATTTTTAATTAAAATTTTTATTGAAATAATTTTTTTTACTATTTTACCGTTACTAAATCTTTTTTTTTTTGTTAAAATTTTTATAAAATAATTTAAGAGTTTTTCTTTTTTTTCATTTTCCATTTTTTATTTTTTATTTTTCAAATTTAATTATTTACAAGATGGATCCAAATGAAATTTCAAAAATACGATGAAGGTTTGTATAACATGCATTTTAATATTAATATTACAGGAGGTTTATCTAGGTTTTTCAAAATAAATAGAAGGTTTTTGTAATTTAAGTAAAATAGAGGAATAGTTAATGTATTTCACTTAAGTTTTTTCTATGTTTTCTTGTTTTGTTTTTTCCCCCTCAATAGATTAAACTATGTTTGATCCTATAAGTTTATAATAATTTTCACTTTAAGTCCTCTAAATTTCTAAAGTATATATTTAGTTGTTTAATCTTAGCACTATTGATCTAATTAATAGAATATGGAATAGTGATTTTGCAATTAAATACTGACAAAATATGGTTAAATTTTAATTCTTTAATATAATACTTTTATATTATAGTTATAAGTATTAATATAAAAGACCATGGGTCAATTTCTTTATATTATGTTAAATTCTTCAATCACACATGATCATGTATCCTATTTTTAAAATGTTATCATTTAATTATAAATTCACATGACAAAAATAATACGTATAGTTATGTGTGACTCAAGAACTTAACAATAGATATAATGAACTTGACCTAAGTTTTTTCCTAATATAAATTTAAAGATAAAATATAACACTTTTATATTAAAAATATTATATTTTTATATTAAAAACATTATATTTTAAATTCATTGATTCATCATTTTCTATTAATGAGATTAACTGTGTTAAAATTATAAAACTGAAAATATACTTTATAAAATTAAGGAATTAAACTAAAATTTGATGTAAATTTAGAGAACCAAATGTATATTAGTCTTTTCTTATATGGCTATCTACGAGTAAGGTTGTGCAAATTATTAAGAATATTATTATAATTGTTACAAAAGGCAGAGAGTAGAAGAAATTAAGAAAAGTGAATAACAAGTCAATTTCTTTATAAACAAAAAGACAATTTTTCTACCAATTTTTAGTCTTGTTATTCACTCTTATTTCTTGTACTCTATAATTTTTATAACACTAATTAATATTTCAAAAATTTTGTAGCTTGTTTATGGAAAATCTATGAAAAATTCCTGTCTAAAAATTTTAATTGGGCATAAGGACTTGAATTCGTGTCTAGTCTGTGTATAAAATCATGCAAATGGTCCTTTTTATGTATAAAAAAAAACACATTAGGTCTTTTGCCAATAAAATATGCAAACATGTACTTTTTATCAATTCTTCCCATTGTGTATGACCAGATGGAGTATTGTATTGGAATTATAAAATGGCATATAGATGAAAAAGTATACTTCAAAAGTGAACATTAAAAAGATAAAAAGAGTGTAGTGTTTATTTATATTAGGTGATGAGCACTCGATATATTGGATTTACCTCATTTTTTAGACTAATATGAATCAAATAGGATATATCCCTTCAAAGCAACAAGTAGGGTATGTCCCTTTCTGCCTCCTTTGTTGTCTTCTCCTGTGCAAAGCGATGGCCTTACCTCTTTTTTTTAATGCATTGTGACTTCTACTGGATGCTTTCTGCCCTAACCATTTCTATCATCTCCATCACTTCTCTTTTCTTCTCATCTCTCACGTTTCTACCATTGCAGATTTTTGTCACTTGTCTTCAATGGTTCATAGTCTTCGATCTTAAATCTTAAGTGTGGTTGACTTTAGATTCATTGTAATGGTTTGGTTGAATTGTGTTGATTTTTTTAATGCCCAAATTATAGACTAATACCATATTTCATGAGTACAAAAAAGGCGTTTTAGACATACACATTTAGATCAGTTATAGCAGATAAAGTTTAAAAGGTATGATCGTTGGCATTTTTATAATTATGAGAAACTTGTGAAACCGGTTCCTTACAAGCCGATCTAAAATATATTATTAAGACCGATTTTATAAGGAACCGGTCTAAAAAGTTAAATTAATTTTAAACAAAATAAACCAATCTTAAAAGTTAAACTAATTTTTTAAAAAAAAATGCAATACATTTTCTAGACTAGTTCTACTTATAACAGGTCTAATATATTTTCTAAATTAAAAGCAACTAAAAAAATAATATGTTCATATATTTTTAGACCGATTACATCTAAAATCTTGTCTAAAATAATAAATTTTGTAGACCGGTTGTTCATTGGAATCGGTCTAAAAGGATGAGCAGAGAAAAAATTTTAAAAAGTCATTACTTTTAAGATCGGTTAGTTAGATCAATGTAACCGGTCTAAAAGAGGACTTTTAAGACCGGGTTTTAGTATAACCGATCTTAAAGTTCCCACCCTAAATTTTCCCCCTCCTCCCCTGGCGATAGTTTTTATGTTCTGCTTCCTTTGAACTTATGACATTTTGCGATTGTGGCATGGCTGTGAAAGGTGAAAACTAAGCATTAGAGATCTGCGCATGGTGGTCCTCCTCCCTTGCGACATTTTGTGCATTCTGTCTACTAAAAAAAAGGGTGCGCCATTCTGTGCTTTGCTGAATTTTTAGCCTCTGGAAGTTTCTTGTGTTTTGCTTCCTCTGAGCTTGTGACATTTTGCGATTGTAGCATGGCTGTGAAAGGTGAAAACTGAGCATTGGAGATTTGCGCATGATGGTCCTCCTCCCTTGCGACATTTTGTGAGTTTTGCCTCTTCCACAAAAAAGAGTGCGTCATTCTGTGCTTTGCTGAATCTTTATATGGGAGTGGCCTTGGTTTAGTATTTGGGATCATTGAAATCACTTGAGTAAATTTTGGAAAAATGCTGTCATTTTGCTGCGATTTTGGCTTCTGGTATGCATCACTCGAGTGGTCTAGGGTCTCACTCGAGTAGAATGTTGCATATTTGTTTTTCCCTTCAGTTTTCTATTACACTTTCGTGCAAAAAGGCTAAAGTTTTGTCTTACTTGAGAGTGGGTGTATCTGACACTATGAACTCACGTCTCGGGTTATCGCTCGCAGCTAATTTCTCAAGAGTGTGTCTTAGCACTCGCGGGTGTTAAGCCATCACTCGAGTGCTAAGGTTCATGCTCGAGTGATGTTCCCTTTCAAAAGTTCTTGTGCTCTCGGGTGAGTACTTTCTGAACCTCACTTTAGGGGACTTGGGTGAGCATTAGGCTATCACTCGAGTGATTTGAATTCCTGCTCAAGTGCAGCGATCAATTTTGGTTTCTATCATTCCTTTCTGCTATCGGGTGATCACTCTGGTGCTTCACTTTCTAGGACTTGGGTGAGAGTGAGAATGACACTCAAGTGTTGAGTCCATCACCCAAGTGCAATGATCAATTTCTCGTTTATGTCTGTGCTTGCTGTCAAGCACTCACACTAGTGTGCTTTTAAGAACTCGAGTACAAGTCCATCATCACTCGAGTGAGGTCTTTTCACTCGAGTGAGGTCTTCTTCACTCGAATGAAATAGTGAAAAATCAGTTCTTGAACTTCTAAAAGGGGATCTTTGGAAAAGTTTTTGAAAATCCCATTTTGTATGTTTGTAATGTGAATATGAGACTGTTGTGAATAGGCTTTAGAAAAGTTTTTGAAAACCCCCTTTTAGGAGAAAGAAATTTTAATAAGTCCTAAAACATATTACGGCCTCTAATTCCACCTAATTATGTATTTATGAACTTAATCTCGGCCTTGGATGAGAAGGGGGTTACATTTATGGTATCAGAGTTGTAGTTCCTGGCAAGGGTAGGATTTGCTTGGATAGTTGTCATAGTTTGTACCTTAGTTGTAATGATGACTTAGGATTGTTTGTTATATACACATAAGTATTTCTGTTGTTTGTGGATATATATATATATATAAGTTTTAATGACTATGTGTATACATTTGTTATGGTACTGACGTGGTGAATCATTTATAGAGTTAAAGGACAGAATAGTTCACCCTAAACTTAGACCAATGAATCCAGAGGTGGAAGAATTAAATGACAATCCACCTGATCCAAGGTGAGAGATGATGAATCTGATAAGAGAATAAAGAGATATGATTACTGAGCTAAGAGAAGAGCTCAGGGAAGAAAGGGCCAAACACAATGAGGAAAGGGTCTAATCTACACGTGAGGAGACCCAAGAGGAGACCCCAGTAAAGACTCGTTATAAGGAGATAGCTGAGGGGTCCATTTGATCTCACAAGTCCCCATCTTTCACGATACATAATCAAGAGTCACAAGGGTTACCGGTCCAAGAAGGTAGAAATCTATAATTCTGGGTCTCAAAGTTTTGAAAGCACAAGCCTCTGATGTTCAGAGGGAAATTTGAACCCTAGGTTGCTGAGGACTGGTTGAACTAGTTAGAAAAGATATTTGAAGTCCTAGAATGTCCAACAGAGGTTAAAGCGAAATTGGCAGTGTATAAATTATAAAGGGATGCAGACCGGTAGTGGCGGAATATCGCCATGACATTGTGAAGCCGAAATATACCACTAACCTGGGAGGTGTTCCAAGAAAAGTTTAATGAAAGTACTTCCCCAATTCGGTGAGGCTTGAGAAGGAATCTAAATTCCAAGCCATCAAGCAGGGGGATACGAAGAGCTTTGATGAGTACTTATCCCGCTTCATCCAACTATCTCGATACTCTTCCTACCTCTGGCATAAAGATGATGAGTGAAGCTCCGATATGTTTATCCGGTGGTTGAGGCGTGAGCTGAGGAAGAGGTTGGCCACTCATTTATTTATCGACTTCAACAAGGCGGTGGAAGAGTGCAGAATAACTGAGAATAATCTGAGAGAGTTATACCCAGCTAAGGGTAGTAGTAGCTATAGTGAGCCTAGTAAGTCCAATATTTCCCAAAAGCAGAAGGTACAAGAGTCCTCATCTGAGGCCAATAGCAAGAAGCCCTATCAATCTAGGGGTTGTGGTAATCAAAGACCTCCAGCGGGACCAATATGCAATAAGTATAGAAAAGTATCATCTAGGCAGAACCTGCACGGGGGAAGTGATTTGCTATAATTGCAAACAGGCGGGTCACATATCTACTAAGTGCCCACAACTGCAAATGGAACAACCGCCTAGGAATCAGGGTCGAGTGTTCGCAATGACCCATGAGGAGGCCCGGAAGTTGCCTGAATTGATCCAAGATAAAATTCTTCTCGGTGGTAATGAGTTACAAGCTTTATTTGATTCGGGTGCAAGTCATTCTTTAATTGCCTACAACTGTGTAAAGCACCTGGGTTTGCATATGTATAAATTGTTGTTTGATTTGGTTGTGTCGACGCTAATGGGTGTCAAGGCTATGACGGCCGAAGCTTGTCTCAATTGTGTGATAGTTGTTGAGGGACTTGAGTCCGTGGTTGATTTGATTTGTTTGTCGCTTCAACAACTAGAAGTTATCTTGGGTTTTGACTGGTTAACAGCGAATAATGTGCTACTTGATTATGGTAATAAGAAGATAGTTTATCCTACTCCATAGAGGGATGTTAACGTGAATACCAGTTTGAACTTTCTTTCAACAGCCAAAGCTAAGAAATATTTTGAGAAGGGATGCCAGGGGTATATGGTGTTCTTTTCTGTACAAGGAAAGACAGAAGAAACTCTAGAGAGTATACCCGTGGTAAGAGAGTTTCTCGAGGTATTTTCAGACAATCTTAGCGGATTGCCTCCAGAAAGGGAAGTGCAATTCCCAATTGAGATTATGCCTAGAGCTGGTTTGATATCAAAGGCCCCATACCGTATGGGCCTGAATGAAATGGCGTAGTTGAATAAGCAAATTGAAGAATTTCTTGAGAAAAAGAAAGATGGGAGTTTATGTAATATCGCAATTTTTTATTAAGGGAAAATCATGATTATTGTGTATAATTATGAATTTAATTTGAATTATTATGTGTTTTATGGCAATATTAATTAATATGTCATAATTATTGAAAAATTGGAAGAATGGAATTATTGGTCATGAGTTGGTAATTAAAGGAGGAATTAATTACTAACTAAGAGAAAAGGGGATGTGTGATTAAAATGGCTAATGGAGAGATTAGATAAGTTAATTGGTGACATATTTTGTGTAAACCAATGGCATGTGGACATGTGGCAAAAGTGTGTATGGTGAGTGATGTGGAGAAAAGTCAAATGGAAGAATATTTTAATTAATTTCTCTCTCTTCCTCTACCTCATTTTCGCTGGTGGAAGCATGGAGGGAGTATGTCATCATTTCTTTCATCTCTTCTCACCATCTCTCTCTCATTCTTGCTCTCTCTCTCTCTCTCTCGTCAGCCATGGAAGGTGAAAGGGAAGGAAGAAAAGTCTAAAAAGGTAAGGGAAAATGATCTCAAATGCTCAAACTCCATTCATTAAAGTTGATCCTTGAGTTAAGAGCTACATTTCTATGGTTATAGTTTGCCATTTGGTGTTGGTTTGAGACTTCAAGAAATTGTGGAGGTTGGAGAATCAAGAAGCTACTTTGAGAAAGTTGTTAAGGTGAGTTTAAGAGACCTTTCTATATAAGTTTTGTGCCAAATGATTTAGCTTGGAAATTCTAGAAATTTGGCTTGAAATTTCGAAAATTAGGGTCTTGTGGTGTTTAAATTGTTGTTGTCATGGGATTAGTGCCTTGTTAAGTGTTTTGAATAAATGGTATTGAATTAAAGCTTAAAGGTGAAGTTTGGGAACTTTTTGTTGGTTTTGTGCATTGGGCAAAAATAGGGCATGCAATTGGGTTGTGATTTTGGTCATTTTGAAGTCACCATTGTGTTCCTTGAGTGATTTTGTGTGGGAATAAGCTTGGTTATTGATTTTAGAGTCATTGAACACTTTGATAGAAAGTTGGAAATCTGTCTTGTTTGAGCTCTGTTTTGCGCAGTCAGTTTGAATGAGCGTTTTGAATGATCAAATGGTGTTGGAATATTATGAAACTTTCCAGTTTTAAATTTCACATTCCAAGCTTCAAAATGGACATATATTTTGTGTCATTTCGTTTAGTATTCTAGGAGATATGATTGTCCAAAGTTTGGGGTGGAAACAGAAATCTGTTTTGGAGTAGTATTTAGTTTTTGGTGATTCTGTATTTGTGTAGTGATTTCCATAATGAGCCATATTTTTCCTTGAAAGAGGACTTATATGCCTTTCATTTGGCTTTGGAATCACCTCATTTCGATCTTTCTAGAATTAGTGATGAATTTTCAAAGTTGCCTTGGCTACAGCAGAAAATCTTGGCTGCAGCACAAAAGTTTCTGTGAACGTTCTGGCCGCAGCCAGAAAATTCTTGGCTGCAGCCAGAAACTTTCTGTGCTGCTTCTGGCCGCAGCTAGAAAATTCTTGGTTGCAGCCAGAAACTTTCTGTGCTGTTTCTGGCCGTAGCCAGAGGTTTTTTTGGCTACAACCAGCCCCTATTTTCAGCACCTTATGATTTTGAAAAGTGGTTTCCAACCCGATGTTTCCCAATCCTTTAGGGCTTTTATTAGAGCCAATTTTAACTACTTAAAGGACATAAATGATAACCAAATCTAAGTATTGCGAAATCAATTGAGTATTGGAATAGAGAATAACTCTTCGTCCCTAATTATAATTATAGGATATGATATTTGCCCTCCTTGGGAGAGACCTGCGACAAAGCACGCAAGGAACAAACCAGGTAGTGACTTTTCTCTCATGTTGTGTATGATGTTTTGGGTGAGCCGTGTAGGGATTGACGTTGTTCATCTCTAGGTCGGCCGTTGAACTGCCGTTGTAATCGACATGGAACTTTGTGAATCCAACCCGTGGGGCAGCGTTTGTTAATCCAGCCGTGGGCTGTGAGTTTTGAATCTTGCCTGTATGGCTTGTGTGATGAAATGCTTTATATGAATCCCAGTGTGAATGCTTTATATGAATCCCAGTGTGGTGAAATATATTGTGTGGATTGTTTTGTGCAATGCAGCGTGAGCAATCATAAGAGATGACATGTATCATACTAACCATTGCCGTTGTAGTTGCTTTATGTGGATAATGATTTGATTTCATGCCTTATTATTATACATACTATGATTGATTTGACACTACGGGGATTTTTTAGAATCTTACTCTCCCAAAAACCATGTTTTAGACAGGGCAGAAGGATCAAAGGGAAAGCGGGCGACGAAGAGCTGGTAGAGCTCATTAATCGGAGTCTATTTTGGGAAAAAATTTGGTTATTATTTTGTAAATCATTTAGATATATATTTTGTTGGGAATTACATGTACATATTGGATAGTAATTATGTAATCCCCTTGTATGGGAAACTACTTGGGCTTTGTGCCTTGTATAGACCCTAAATTAGTAATTGAACCCCGAGTGTGTCGGGAATTTGTATTATACTCTGATAATTGTGAATGAAATCAACCTGTACAGGCCATTTAGTATTGAAATGTGAATATGAGACCGTCACAAACAGGTTTTGTAAAAGTTTTTGTAAGCCATGATTTTGGGAAGTTTGATTTTGTTTAAGTCCCAAAATCATCTAAGGTATCTAATTCTACATCAATTACGTGTTTATGAACTAAATCTTAGCCTTAAGCGTGAAGGGGGTTACAGTTTACGGTTGTGTATCGATTACAGGGAATTGAATAAAGTTACTGTCAAGAACAAGTATCCTCTCCCAAGAATCGATAACCTAATAGATCAATTATCTGGCTCATGTGTATTCTCCAAAATTAATCTAAGGTCGAGATATCATCAGTTGCGTGTGAATTCAGCTGATGTTCCGAAGACTGCTTTTAGAAAGAGGTATGGGCACTATGAGTTCTTGTGATGCCCTTTGGGTTGACTAATGCACTGGCGGTATTCATGGATTATATGAACCACATCTTCCAACAGTATCTTGACTACTTTGTTGTGGTGTTTATTAACGACATTCTAATATACTCTAAGAGTAGAGAAGAGCATGAGTAGCATCTGAAAATTGTGCTGAGAATCTTGTGAGAAAAGCAACTCTATGCCAAGTTGAGCAAGTATGAGTTTTGGATTACGGAAGTAAAATTTCTTGGCTATGTTATCTCACGAGAAGGGGTCTCGATGGATCCCAGTAAGGTGGAAGCAGTACTTGATTGGAAGAGGCCAGAAACTATTTCTGAGATTTGCAGTTTTTTCAGTCTTGCTGGTTATTATCGGAGGTTGATTTAGAACTTCTCTTAGATTACATTGCTAATGACCAAGCTCACAAGGAAGGATTAATCATTTTTATGGGATGAACGTTGTGAGCGGAGTTTCACCAAGCTGAAGGAGAGGTTGACTACGATACCGGTGTTGATTATACCTGATCCCAGTGAGACTTACATCGTGTACAATGATGCGAGTAAGCAGGGGTTAGGGTGTGTCTTGATGCAACAGGGAACAGTGGTGGCCTACGCCTCTCGACAGCTGAAAACCATATGAGATGAAATACCCTACTCATGATCTGGAGCTGGCGGCAATAATGTTTGCATTGAAAATTTGGCGTCATTACCTGTATGGTGTGACAGTTGAATTGTACTTCGACCACAAGAGTCTCAAATATCTCTATGATCAGAAAGAGTTAAACATGAGACAGCATCAGTGGGTGGAGTTGCTGAAAGATTATAACCTGGAGATCAAATATCATCCAGGTAAGGCTAATGTCGTTGTGGATGCTTTCAGTTGGAAGGCGGTGCTGTGGCAATAATGATGATCCAAGAGAAGAAATTGATAGAGGAATTTTGGGATTTGAATCTCTTGAATAACATCCTATGTGCCAGTTATGGTGTGGTCTAAAAGGAGGATGACCTGAGGACTAAAATTGAAGAGGCTTAGACGCATAATAAGCGAGCCCAGTCTATCTGAGCTATGATTGAGCAAGGAGGGACTCGGGATTATGATTTGTCACCTAGTGAACTGGTGCATTATGAGAAGAGAATCTATGTTTCACTGAAGGCTGACTTGAGATAGAGAATTCTGGATAAGGCTCATAAGAGTCAGTATACTCTCTAACCCGGTATGACCAAGATTTTTCACAACTTGAAATCTATGTATTGATGGCCAGGGTTGAAGAGTGATGTGACTAAGTATTTAAAGGTGAAGATTGAACACCAGAAACCGCCAGGATTGCTTCAGAGTCTGGAAATTCCAGAATAGAAGTGGGAGAGTGTGACCATGGATCTAGTGGTGGATCTGCCCAGGATCAGAACTATGATGCGATATGGGTAATTATTGATCGACTCACGAAGTCAGCGCACTTCATACCTATCAATGCTAGCTACTCTTCTGATAAGCTGGCTATGATTTACATCAAAGAGATGGTGAGACTTTATGGTACACCGAAGAACATTATCTCTTATAGGGATCCTCAGTTTACTTCCAGATCCTGGAGGGCTCTGCATGAAGCTATGGGTACTCAGTTGAGGTTTAGCACGGCCTGCCATCCTCAGACATACGGACAGTCAGAAAGGACTATTCAGACGCTGGAAGATATGTTGCAAGCGTGTGTCCTAAACTTCAAAGGAAAATGAAACTACTATCTTCCACTGCCAAGTTTGCTTACACCAACAGCTATCATGCGAGAATTCAGATGGCTCGGTATGAAGCACTGTATGGAAGGAAGTGCCAGTCACCATTGTGCTAGATAGAACTGTCTGAGAGGAAGTTGTATGAGCCTGATCTTGTTGATCAAACCTCTGGGCAGATCAGAGTCATCAGAAAGAGGCTCCTTATAGCACAGAGTCGACAGAAGAGCTATGCTGATAAAAGGAGAAGGCCTCTAGAGTTTGAAGTGGGGGATCATGTTTTCTTGAGAGTATCTTCGGTCACAGGCATCAGGAGAGCAATCAAACGGAAGAAGCTGAGTCTGAGGTATATTTGTCCATTCGAGACTCTAGCAAGATTTGGGCCTGTGCTATATCGGCTAGCACTACCCCTGAATTTGAGCAGATTTTATGACGTGTTCCATGTCTCGCAGCTCAAGAAGTACCAACTAGACCCTGAACATATTATTGAATATGAAGAGGTTAAATTGCAAGATAACTTCGCTTATACGGTAAAGCTAGAGTGAAGACTCAGACATTAAAGCTTACCATTTGTGAAGGTAGTTTGGAGGGAATGTCTCCAAGGGAAGCAACTTGGGAAGCGGAAGCGGATATGAAGAAGTGATTTCCGGATTTTATGCCCCATAATGTGTAATAAATTTTGGTGACAAAATTTATTGAACGGGGGGAGAATTGTAATGCCTCAAATTTTGATTAAGGGCTAATGATAATTATTGAGAATTAATTGTGTTTTAAAGATTTAATTATTCTAGGTTTTGTGTCAATTTCGGTAAATGTGTCAAAATCAGGAAAAAAATTGGAAGAATGGAAAATTGTCAGTTAATTAGTCTATGATTAATGAGGAAATTAATTACTAACTAAGAAGAAATGAGATGTGTGACCAAATGGCTAATGGAATGGTTAGAGTAACTCATTGGTTACTTACTTTATGAGAACCAATGAGAGGAGGGCATGTGGCAAGCTTATATGATGAAGAGTTGTTGAGAAAAGTCAAAACTCATTATTCTATTTTTTTTCCTCTCTCCTTCCCCTCATTTTTGCTGAAGCAAGGCATGGGAATGACAAAAATCATCATCCCACCTTCTCCTTCAAGCTCTCATCCCTCTCATTCTCTCCATTTTCAATGCCATTGTTGAAGAAGCAAGAGGAAGAAAAGCTTAAGATTAAGGTGAGTAAATGACCTCTAATGCAGAAACTCAATTCTTTAATATTGTTCCTTAGGTTGAGGGCTCCATTTTGATGGTTTTATATTTTTCATTGGGTGGTGCTTGAGCACACAAGGAAATTAAAGTTTGGTGAATCAAGGAACTTCTTTGGGAAAGTTGTAGAGGTGAGTGAAATACACTTTTCTATCTATGTTTTGTGCCAAATGATAAAGCTTTAAATTTCTAGAATTTTTGGGCCTTATTTTTGAAAATTATGGTTATGGAGAGTTTGGTATGCTATGGTCATGGAATAGGTGTTTTGGTATGTATTTTGAATAAATAGAATTGGTTTGAGGTTGAAACGTTAAGTTTGATGATTTTAGGATTTTAGTGTTGGATGAAGCCTAAAACCAAAGCATGATAATGGAATAGGAATTTGGTAGTTTTTATGATTCCATTGGATTTCTTGTGCAATTTTATGTTGGAGTGGCCTTGGTTTAGTATTTGGGATCATTGGAATCACTTGGGTAAATTTTGGAAAACTGCTATCATTTTGCTGCCATTTTGGCTTCTGGTATGCATCACTCGAGTGGTCTAGGGTCTCACTCGAGTGAAGTGTTGCATATTTGTTTTTCCCTTCAGTTTTCTGTTGCACTTTCATGCAAAAAGGCAAAAGTGTTATCTCACTTGCGGGTGTTGCGGGTTATCACTTGAGTGAACCTTGTCTCACTCGAGTGTGGGTGTATCTGACACTATAAACTCATGACTCGGGTTATCACTCGTAGCTAATTTCTCAAGAGTGTGTCTTAGCACTCGCGGGTGTTAAGCCATCACTCGAGTGCCAAGGTTCATGCTCAAGTGATGTTCCCTGTTAAAAGTTCTTGTGCTCTCTGGTGAGTACTTTTTAAACTTCACTTTGGGGGACTCTGGTGAGCATTAGGCTGTTACTTGAGTTATTTGAATTCTTACTTGAGTGCAACAATCAATTCTAGTTTCTGGCATTCCTTTCTGCTCTCAAGTGATCCTTCTGGTGCTTCACTTTCCAGGACTTGGGTAAGAGTGAGGATGTCACCCCGAGTGTTGAGTCCATCACTCTAGTGCAATGATCAGTTTCTCATTTCTGTATGTGCTTGCTGTCAAGCACTCACACGAGTGTGCTTTTAAGAACTCGAGTGCAAGTCCATCATCACTCGAGTGAGGCTTTCTTCACTCCAGTGAAACAATGAAAAATCAGTTCTTAAACTTCTAAAAGGGGATTTTTAGGATAGTTCTTCCAACCCTTTAGGGCTTTTGTTAGTGGCATTTGTAGCTTACTAAAGGACATTAATGATAACCAATCTAAGTGTTGTGAAGTCATTTAAGTATTGGAATAGAGAATAACACTACGTCCCTAATAATGAATTATTGAATTCGACATTTGCCTTATTCGGGAGAGACCAGTGCCAGAGCAAGCACGGAAGGACTAAGGTAGTGACTTTTCTCTCATGTTGTGTATGATGCTTGGTATGTATGACTTATCATTGTGTTGTATGTGTTATCGGTCGTAGGCATTACAGCATGATCAGTTCAATGTGAGCAGTCGTAAGGGGTGATGGTTATCACACCTACCCTTACCGTTGTATCTGTCGTTGCAATTGCCGAGGCTACGTTGTGAAATTGTGAATTCCTGTTTGATTATCCAACCAATATAGCTGTGTGTATGTAAAATATTTTATATGGATCCCAGCTGTGGTGATATATGTGATATGAACATGTGGTTGTGCAATACAGTGTGAGCACTTCAGCCTGAACAAACATAAGGGTGACGCAAGTTATACCTACCCTTGCCGCTGTAACTGCCGTTGTAATTGCTATGTGTTGTGTGATTATTTGCTTTCATGCTTTGTGGTTGTGCATACTATGAGTGATTTGACACTACGGGGATTCCTTAAAATCTCACTCTCCCAAAACAAATTCCAGACAGGGCTAGAGTTTCAAAAGAAAAGTAGCTGACGAAGGGCAGATAGAGTTCCAGGTTAGGAGTTTTATTTTGGATAATTGATTATCATGTACAAAAATATTTGGATATTTGTTTGGGAATTACATGTATGTTTTGGATCATAGAATAGTATTTGTGTAATCCCCTTGTTATAGGAAACTGTTAATGGGTATTGTGCCTTATAAACCCCTTTACTGATTAATAGAACTCGAGTGTGTCAAGAATTTGCGTTCCACTTTGATATTTATGAATGGAATTGTACTGTATAGGCCATTTGTATGTTTGTCATGTGAATATGAGATCGTTGTGAACAGGTTTTAGAAAATTTTTTGAAAACCCTGTTTTGGGAAAAAGAATTTTTAATAAGTCTCAAATCATGTTACGGCCTCTAATTCCATCTAATTATGTATTTATGAACTTAATCTCGGCCTTGGATGAGAAGGGGGTTACAATCACTTGCTACAAAAGGGCAATGTTGATGTCGTTTAAACATTGAGTGTGGACAGTGCTGCTTAAAACTTGTTGTCACTAAAATCTGTGTGATGAATATTGTTATGTGAATTCTAGTTCACTTCTGCAGTAGGTTTTTGCGTCTGATTGCAAACTATCAAGAGTTTTTCTTTTATGACTGTTACTTGCTATCTATTTTAAGCCTTGTGCAGCTTATTGTCAATCTGGTCATTTTGGATTCTGAGTTACTGTGATAGTTTTGTGTAGTTGTGAACTACAATGCAACTGGTTTATTGTAAAACGAGCACTGTAACTTGTAGTTGAAGATACTGACACGGCAAAGTAATATTCCTTTGACTAAATTGTTTTGAATTAAGTTCATAAGTTATGACCATGATCTAGATTTTTTGTCAACATGATAACGGATATGTAGTGGAACTACAGTATTTTCAACCTTTATATGTATATGTTGTATTTTTAACAGGGTAAACTTCTGGGAGAATGTATGCTAAATGTTATACTGAGGTCATACTGCTCAATTTATTCGATGCATTTCATTGAGACCTTCAAAATTATATTTGTTGCTTTACTGATCTAATATGTTTTAAATGAAAATTAGAGGCTGAAATTTAAAGTGTCATGACCACAGAGGAATATAAATTAGCTTATTTCAACATATGGGCATTAGTCATAGTATAAGAGCCTATTTGCTTTCACTTTGTATAGCTGCTCAAAACTTTGATTTTCTTTGCTTCTATAGGATATTACTAGTTTAGCTTGATATGTGAATTTGCATTTTATTATTACTAAAGTTCAGCTTGCCCATTGTTGCTCCTGAGGCTTATTTTGCATCTGGTTATTGCTATGTAGTTTCTGGTCTTCAAAGTCTTTCTTCTAGCATGCAATCCACCCCATCTTACCAAACTGATCTTTGTTGTGTAGTTTCCAGTATTGAAAGTCGTTCTTCAAGTGATTGACGGGTAATTTAATTAGTTTTTGCCATTAATTAATTGAAGTGATTGATCTTTTCTATACAAATGCATTATAATATACAATTTGTTATGTACTTGTTCATTATGTAGTAGTTAAACTCGGTACTTATGAGTGTAATGATTCCGTGCTCTTATCATACTCCTACCTTTTCCAAGGGAAAACATAGAAAAGAGAGAAAAAAAGGTGTTGAAATATATGGATCGTAGTTGGATAAACGCTAAACGGATGAGTGTTGAATATGATAATGAGGTGAGGGATTTTGTCGACTTTGCTAGAAGAAATGTTGATGATGACAGTGGGATGTTCTATTGCCCTTGTGTAGAATGTTTGAATGAGAAGCAACTAAGTGTTGCAGATATATATACATATTTAATTTGTGAAGGATTTTTTAAAAGTTATACAGTATGGGTATAGCATGGTGAAGAATTAGAAATGCCAAGTGCATCTTGACAGGGGGAATAACCTTTGATGATAATGACACAGATTTGGATGATCGAATAAAGGATATTATTCGTGATGTAGGAAAAGAGGCTTTTAAGCAATCACATGCATATGGTAATATGTGTAGTGATGCTAAGAAGCCCCTGTACCTGGGGTGTAAAAAATACCAATTGTTGAAAACAGTATTGAAATAGGTAAGCTTGAAAGCATGACATGGATGGAGTGATAAGAGGTTTTTAGAAATGCTTGAGGCTTTTAAGGACATGTTTCCATATGATAATGTGTTGCCTTGTCGTTACTATGATGCTAAGAAAATATTGTGTCCACTAGGGGATGAAGTATAAAAAAACCCATGCATGCCCTAATGATTGCATATTGTACAGAAATGAGCATGAAGAGAAATAACAATGTCCGATATGTGAAACTCTGAGGTACAAATCAAATAAGGCCCTTGCAAAAGTGTTGTAGTATCTTCCAATCATACCGAGGTTCAAGCAATTGTTTGCTAATGAAATTGATGCCAAAAATTTGAGATGACATGCAGATGAGAGGATTTTCGATGGAAAGCTTTAACATCTAGCTGATTCTTCTCAATAGAAGAAAATCGATCAATTATTTCCTAGCTTCAGTGAAAAGTAGTATACATAGTTCATGGCCTATTCTATTGGTAATTGACAACTTATCTCCTTTGTTATGCATGAAACGAAACTACATTACGTTTTCTACGTTGATTTTAAGACCAAAACAACCCAAAAGTGATATAGATGTTTACTTAGAACCCTTGATCGAAGACTTGAAAGAGTTGTGGCATAAAGGTGTTGATGTTTTTGATATGAACAAGAAGGATTTTTTACAATGCAAGCCATGATCTTTTATACTATAAATGACTTCCTGCACATGAAAACTCATAAGGATATAACGTTAAAGGCCACAAAACATGTCCGATTTGTGAAGAAGGCACATGCTACCATCAACTTCAACATGGAAGAAAGACCGTTTATCTTGGCCATAGGAGATTTCTTAGATGGGGCCACCTATATCGTAGATTAAAGAAAGCTTTTTTTGGTGGCCAAGAGTTTGAAGATGCTCTGAAGGCATTGACTGGAGAGAAAGTTTATGAAAATGTGAAAAATATCAATGTTATCTTTGGTAAGACTACAAAGAGTATAAATGAGAAAAATATATGGAAAAAGAGGTCTGTCTTTTTCGATCTTCCATATTAGCGCAATCTTGATGTGAGACACTATATTGATTTCATTTCTTGTGAAGAAAAATGTATGTGATAGTATTATTGGGACACTGCTCAACATACAAAGTAGTTATAATGATAGAGTGAAGGCAAGATTAGATTTACAAGAAATGGGAATACAAAAAGACTTATATCCATGGCCATATAGTAAGAGAACTTTTTGACCTCCAACTTTTCATACTTTGTCTAAGGATGAGAAAAGAAGTTTTTGTGAGTGTTTACATGGCATCAAAGTTCCCTCAGGGTATTCTTAAAATTTTAAGAAACTTGTGTTGATGAAAGACTTGAAGTTAAAGTCTCATGATTGTCATGTCTTAAAGCAACAACTACTCCTAGTAGCTATTCGAGGCATTGTCAAATATGATCTTCAACATTTATTGACTAAACTTTGTTTCTTCTTTGACGCTATTTATAGTAAATTTATTGAGACAGAAAGATTAGATGAATTAGAAAATGAAGGATATCTGATTTTGTGCCTGCTTGAGAAGCTTTCCTTCTTTCTTTTCTTAACATCATGGTACATCTAATTGTTCATCTAGTAAGGGAGATAAAGTTGTGTGACCTTATCTATTTCCAATGGATATAACTAATTGAAAGAACTAAGAAAATCTTAGAAGGGTATGTGAAGAACCCTAACTGGCCTGAAGCAGCTATTGTTCACAAATATGTTTATGAAGAAACCATGGAATTTTGTCAAAATTATTTGTCAAATGTAGGACATATTGGGCTTCCCAAACATCGTGATAAAGAAGGGGGTAGATACGGGGCTACAGTAAAGAGTGTGGATCCTGATGAATTGCAACAAGTTCACTTGTACATCTTGAATAATGTTGATGAAGTTCAAGATTACATGAATGCTCATAAAGAAATTGTATAGAAAGAAAATAGTTAAATGACTGAACAAAGGTTAATTATGGAGCACAACAGAACTTTTCCATATTAGTTCAAACAAAAGGTTGACATAAAAGAATATGTTTCTAATACAATTAAATGGTTAGCACATGGTTTTGAGGTTGATGTCATAAGTTGGACTTCATTTGTGATCAATAGTTATACCTTTTACATAAAGTCCCTAGAAGATAGGAGCACCGTCCAGAACAATAGTATTATGTTAGTGGTTGAATCTATGCACTTCTCTAGTTCGAAAGATAAGAACCCTAAATTGGCAGTCATACCTTATTATGAGGTTATTGAAGAGATTTGAGTGGTTGACTATGTTAAATTAAATTTCCCATTTTCAAATGTAAGTGGGTTGATGTCAATGTGGTGTGAAGATCGACCAGTTAGTATTTACATTAGTAGATTTGAATAGTAGAAGTTTTGTAAATGAACATTTTATTATGGCAGATCAGGTGAAACAAGTGTTCTATATTACCGATCAAGAAAAATAAAATGTGGTTTATTGCTCTCCAAGGAAAAAGGGTCATTGATATTGATAAGGAAAGTTGTTTAAATTATGATCTTCTTGAGACTCCTTCTTTTTCCAGAGGTCTACTAGAATTAAACGAAGAAGATGAAGCAGATAATGAACATGGCGTAAGAAATGATCATCATGAAGGGATATGGGAGGATATCTCTTTATAAAACTATTTTGAAAGTTAGCTAGATAAAGTAATTATTATTATTATGAATTATATCCAAATTATGTATATAGTTATTTTATAGATAGTCTTTTCATGTTATAACTTATGGATTTATCTTTTTTTGTTGTCTTAACAGGAAAATGAAGGATCCAAGGCGTCCTAGTGTAGGGGCGTTAGAGCCACCTTGTGCTTATCAGAGCGAGCTAGCTAGTGTTAATCAGAGCAAGCTTAGTAATGCTCTAAGCTATAATCAAAGTGAGCCCAATAACCAGTTTGTACAAATGGGTAGAAGTGGCACATGGTTGAGAGACATTGCCCTCAGTCGGATTGCTGGGCAAAAGATACTGATTGAGTTTGATAGATATTGGAAACCAATCAGGCCTAATGCGAGCCAATATAGAACGCAACAAGCCTAGCATCTTGATAGAGGAGTAGAGAAATGTCGATGAACATGTGAAGCAATATATTTGGGACACTATCCAAGTATAAAGTTCTCTTCTGCATGTAATGATTATCAAATTTATCACAAATTTGTCACTAACTCATTCAATGCATGCATTACAACTCACATACAACATTCCTCAAAGTGACATCTTGTACAATAAGACAATGACGTATTGTTATAAGCGCTCGAGGAAGTTTAAGACAAATTTGGCCAACAATTACATTCATATTGAGGTGAAAGATGGCGAGCCTCATCCTACTCCATACTGCAAGTATTCATATATTGATGAAGTGACTTGGCAAGAATTTTGTAGGCTTCAGACTACTCTATAAGCTTTGGTGTGTTGACTTATTTTGCATTTTATTTACTTATCAATTGTCTTAATTGATTGTAACATTTGTTTAAATTTCTTATCACAAGAAAAACGCACAAGAGAGTAGTAGAAAGAATGATTGCCCTTATATAATGCCTCGTGGGAGTTATAAAAAAGCTGAAAAAGACTTGTTGGCGGTCAAACGGAAGAGATTGAAAGAAGCATCTCAGATCCTTCTGTTCTACTTTCTCCACCATCTCCTATTCGACACGAAGAAAAATGCTTGTTTGCTTATCAAAAGAGGAGTAGGTTTTATATGAGTGAACAATCTCATATAGTAGGTGAAAAAATTGTAAGTATCGTTGTTGTTATTAATTAGATAAGAAACATGTTTCATTACTTATGTTTGTTATCTGTATCTTACAGGAGGAACTTCAAAAAACACAGGCAGAAGGATCTTTTAGGTCGAAGGCGGGGAATAATATCCTGACTATTGCTACCGGAAAACATGAGCATCCAGGCCATGTTAGGGGAGTTGGAGGAAAGGTAGGCATAAGGGATTACTTTGAAGCCCCCTCACGCCATTCCTCAAGCATGGTTACTTGGGAGGAAATGGAGCATATGTTGGCTACTACTAGGGCGGAAGCAAGGGCTGAGGCAGAAGCATCATTTGATGCACGATTAGAAACTCAGTTGAGCAAGATGAAAGAGAAATGATGATGATTGTGAGCACAAGCAAGATACCAATGCTCCCCAAGCACAATCATTTGCTCCTAATAAGTGGAGCGCTAAAGGGAGTTGTTGTAATATTGGGTAGTCAT
The DNA here is from genome assembly GCA_963855925.1 of Inga laurina. NCBI lineage: Eukaryota > Viridiplantae > Streptophyta > Magnoliopsida > Fabales > Fabaceae > Inga > Inga laurina. The sequence goes on from OY979710.1 coordinate 13,730,130, forward strand.
CAGAGGATCCTATGAAAGAAAGTGCTGAGGCTTGTGAAATTTTTGTCAAGGATCCTCTAAGACAGTTAGTTGCAGGGGGGAGTGTGTATAACTTGAGATCAACTGTCTACTACCAACAAATGAAAGATGATCAAGTCAAAGTATCAGTTGAAGAGGTGATCATTGTAGATGCACTTGTCCTTATCCCTTTTGATGATTTGAAGATTATGACCGATGTCCTGGGTACTTTTATCTTATGGTCAAATAACCTTATTTTTGTTCGAGCTAAGGAAACCTCGATCACAGCCCCAAGTCCAACTCCCTTCACTCAATAAGTTTCACAACCTCCATTGAATTTCATGCAACAAGTGATTCTGATGGCATATAATACATCCTTTCAAACAAGAGATTAGCCTATGGATTCAACTGTTGGCAAGTCAAGGGTGACATACTTTCTTAAGAGGGATGATTTAATGTCCCTGGTAGCTCCTAGACAATATCTTACGTTTGCGATTGTCTAACTATTTTTTATGTAAGTATCTTCTTCAATTGGAAGTAAGTATTTTAAAAATTGTTCCGTTTAGCTTTGATTTGTGTGCTTGCATTATTGTAGGTACATGAATCGTAGATTGGTCTCCTCTGGCAATAGCGATAAATCTTGATTCGTATGACCAATTCAAATCCAAGAGAAAGGGACCACTACTGCTATGAGACATACATACTTATCAGAGAGGCTTAGTGAAATTGCAACTGAGTATTTCTTGGCTCTATATGCGCATGGGTAAGAAACAAATTTATATTTCATAATATATATAATGCTTTATATTTGCTTAATATTCATCTCTTTTTTCAGTGATAATTAGCAATTGGTTCTTCTATGCAAGAATAGTTACACTGTCATCCTCTTATGTGCCATCCACTTCAAACCAGGGAATGAATTGAAGAAGACCATGAACTCGTAAGTTTTCTTGCATTATTACCTTTTGTGTACAAATTTTATAGAATTTGTGTAAAATAAGTAACCTTTGTGATTTTGATGATAGGGCCATGTGAACATTCCTACACGCTGCTTGTGGTAAGCATGTTCGTGAGTTAAAAGACCCTACATGGATCATCCTAAAGGTTAGTACATATTGGTTTGTTTTAAGAATGTATTCAATAAGCCATGCTTTTATACTTGTTTTAATGATGTCATGTTCTTTTTCAGAGTCGTAGGCAACCACCGAGGTCTAAATTATGTGGTTTGTATATTTTAAGACACATTTACAATATTGTTACCCTAGACATGACAAATTTTACTGAAGAGGTATATGTATATTTCAAAAATTGTATTACTTTTATTATTTTTAAGTTAGCAAGTTAATGTTTTATCTGGCTTTGATGTTACAAATGTTTGATCTTACTGATGCCTTTCCTAAAGAAGATATTGATTTCATCCGCAAATGGTGTATTGAATTCATCTATAAACTTTTACAAAAATAGTGAGTTTTTGAATCAAATGTTATGTTGTTCTCATATGTATTGCTTCTGCTGTATGAATTATAAAGTTTTGTTTTAATTGCCATTACATAATGTGTGCTAAATTAATGTGTTGTTGTGTGCAATTCCATTTCAATGCAATTACATGATGTGTGCAATTATAAAGTTTTGTGGTTTTCATATCTAACTGGGTTTATGTCTTTGTGTAGGACAATTGTTAGAGCAAGCGTTTCACCCAAGAGGGGGTGAATTGGGTGATACTAAAATTTCGTTGCAAATAAAAACTTAACGGTGAATATAAAGCAATAAAGAGTAAGGAGAAATATCACCAAAGTATACATCGAGAGTTATACTGGTTCGGCCACAACCACTTTGACCTACGTCCGGTCCTCAGAGCTTCTCTGAGAGTTTCACTATAACTTCCAAGATTCAGTGGGTTCTTGGCACCTCAGTACAAGCAAGTTCCTTCGCCTGGACACTCGCTTCCCCTTACAAGTTGTAATCCAATCCCAACTCAAGGTTCCACTACCTTAAGTTACCTCAATAACAAATATTGAGTTTGAATGAAATATCTCTCTCACGGAGTGAATAAGAATCACTGAAGCATAGAATTACAAGTATAATGTAAAACAGAGTAATGAACTTGATAATGCGTTTGTCAGTGTGTTCTTGTTGTCTTTCTCTGTTTGGATGTTCCCATATATATAGATGCATTGGTAATGATTGTTGAAACATATTTCTTCATGTCCGTTAGAGCGTGCACAGCCACTGTTGACTTTTCCAGTATTTGAAAAATGTTCGTTTACGGTAGGTGGTGGTAGGTGGCATTTGAACGTTGCATTTGACTTTCCTTATTTGGTAAAATCTCTTCATTGTTTATCTGTGGATATGCTAAGAATACTAATACAATGAAAGGTTAATCATATAGGAAACAAATCAATGAGCGTTGGAATGATTTCTAAATTTCTGGACTTGCATACTCGAGTAGTTACTCGAGTATTCATTTAAGTTTACTCGAGTATCATCGGGAAAACTTTGATAAACTGCAAGTCAATAAGCAAACATAACATTACTCGGGTAGTGCATGAAGTAAACAAAATTTCAAACCTTTGGAAATACTTGTTTACTCGGGTACTTACTCGAGTATTGCACACTTTACTTCACAGGTTACTCTAGTAGCAACTCGAGTAAACCCTCAAATAAACTTTAGGTTACTCGATGCTTTACTCCAGTAATGTTGGCAGGATTCAAAGGCCGAGAGCACTTCAAGTTTTCTTACCTTGTTACTCGAATACTTACTCGAGTAAACATAAATTTTATGAATAGCTTACTCGGGTAATGACTTGAAGTTTTGTGTCAATAAATCTGCACATTACTCGATTACTTACTTGAGTACTCCAGTTTTAAATAAATGATTAAATACCTGCATACTTGAGTAGTGCCTTGAGTGAAGTGTCATAAAAACATATCATGTTATTCGAGTATTACCTTCAGGTTTTGCTTACCACAGTGAGTTACTCGAGTAGCTCCTCGAGTAACATTGGCAGGATAGAAAATGCCGAGAGCAACACATTTCTTGAAACAGAGTAACTCGAGTATAGACTCGAGTATCATTGGCAGGCCGAGAGCAACTGGAAGTCTTTTACATGGTTATTCGAGTAGCTCCTCGAGTAACGTTGGCAGGCCGAGAGCAACTCCAAGTGAATTACCTGGTTACTCGAGTGGCTACTCGAGTAACGTTGGCAGGCCGAGAGCAACTAGAAAACATTTACCTTATTACTCGAGTGCTTACTCGAGTAACGTTGGCAGGTTACTTGAAGGTTGATCTGGTTACTTCAAGTTTCTGTCTCATTACTCGAGTAACCCTTTAGAAAATTTGCCAACAATGAAGTTTCTCAGCTTCTTCTCTTGGCCTTTCTTCATTACTCCAATACTTACTTCAAGTGATGATTTTCCCTGTTATTACTTTGTTCAAACTTATTTGTGAATCAAATCTTTTTCATACCATTCTTTATTATAATCAAAACATGAGATCTAACAACAATTTCTGGGATATGAGCGATACAGGTCTGATGTTGATACATGTATGGGATTTGAAGGATTGACCTTTATACTTTTTCTTCCCTTTGTTTTTCTGTAAAACTGAGCAATTTTCTGTACATACTGAGAAATTTTTCTTCCCTATGATTTTCTTTAAAAGTTTTGGAATTGAAAGTGCACAAAGTTGAGATTTTGTTGCTGTCATTGTTAAATTGTGGGCCATTGTTATCTCGGTAGATTCAGATTATGTTTTAAAATGCTTGATGATAATGTGTTGATATTGTCGCTGAGAATATGGGTAGGAAGAATGATGATAATTTTTTATAAATGAAATTGTTGCTTCTGATTGTGTGTGACAATGTGTTAATTTTTAATTATTTTTATTGTTGTTGCTTATGTGAAATGTGGGGTGTAGTAAAGCTGCTGTCATTATTTCTGATTGTGTGTGATAATGTGTTGTTGCTTCTGTGGAATCTGGGATGTCGATGAAATGGCTTGCTGGGTAGAGCTAATTTGTAAGAGGAATTTTTAGAAAAAAAAAATGGAACTTTTTAGACCCGTTGTAGCTACAACCAATCTAAAGAATACTTTTTAGACCAGCTATATCTAAAAAGTAACAAACATTTTAGATCGGTTGTATCAAGACCTAATCCAGAACCGGTCTAAAAAGTCATTTTTCCATTGTTGTTTGGTCAAATTTGTCATTATTTTAGTTTTGATCTCTCAAGTTTTAAAATATGGGTTTTCGCACCTCTAGAAGTAAAATGGTCCAGGTTTTTATTGAGTTATAAAGATTAATGTTTTAAATAAAATAAAACTTGTGGGACCAAAAACAAAATGAAGGCAGGCTTAAACAACTAAATATTATATTAACCCCTTAATTATTGATTCAATAGTTTATTAAGAAATGTAAATTGAACTAAATCGTATGTATACCCTTTGACTTTATGTACTATCGGAAAAAACATAAATCACTCTTAATTATCTCATCAATTTTTATTTAAGAAAAAGGGTTCCTTGTTTCACAAAAATGGTCTTAAAATTAAAAAAAATTAATATTTACCCTTTTGTAAAAAAAGAAAATCATTTGAAAAAACATAATAAATAATAGTGACTTAGTATAGAAATTTACAAGAAAGATATTTTTGAAAAAAAAGGTATCAAATGCTCAAAAACTTATGTAAAGTTTCTAAAAATTAAAAGCATGATTTTCATTGAGTAAAGCAAAATGATATTAGTGCTAGTAAAAGAAAGGATTTACATATGAGAGTATATGATAGGCAGAAAAGAAGAACTATCTAGGCTATTTCTAAATCTACCATCTGAAGAAGAAGAAGAGGATTGTTTTAAAAAAAGAAAAAGAAAAAAAAAGAGTGAAAAGGATGAAGTTGGCTGTTTTTTTTTTTTTTTTACAAAAAAGGGGCTTAAAGTGCATTCATTACCCTAAAATATTTTTCTAATTGTATCTAGTGTTTTAAAATATTTTGTGATACATCTAGCACCCTGAAGTTTTTTTTTTTATATGCGAACATCACCTTAAAATAAGTATTTGTGCAATTTTGCATCTAATAATTTATTTTCATTTTAGGGCATTGGATGTGTTTAGAAAAATATTTTAGGATTCTGATACACCACAAAATACTTTATGGCACTAGATGCATTTAAAAAAAATGCTACAGGGTGTTGAATATACCTGAACCCTAAAAAATTGCGCCTTAAGAAATATCTTAAAAGTAAAAATACGCCACAAACAAGAACATAAATTTTATTGGATGCAACTCAAAAACAACCACAGTATTAATTAGAGTATCAATACTTTTGTGTCTAGAAACAAATCAAGTCATCCTCATCTATAAAGTGCCTGTTTTGATTAGCTATATAATCTGCTTTTTCAACATGATTTACGGTATACAAGGAAAGTTTGTGAGAGGAGTTTTGTCTCAACTTATGTAAACGTGCTTTTCCACCGCTTTTTCAAACATGCCCAAAATTTTCAAGAAAAAACCATTCTTGAAGTACATATAGTTTCCTTTAATTTTTAATTAGGTACTTATGTTAGCACAATTAGCTGTTATACATGGGCTAACAATGTTATCAGAGTAAAGTTACAAGGACTCCGTGTTAAAAGAGTTAAATTTTAAGATTTAATAAAAAAAAACACATATATACCACATGTGTAAATAAAAATGGTTTTCTTGATTTTTAAATAAGACTTTTTACCCATTTTGTAAGGGGAAATCGGGGATAAATCCCTATTTAAAAAATTAATTAGGGAATGGTATATAAAATAATTGGGTCCTTGTGTGTAAATACTACTATAGAAATTGTGATGTATGATGGTTATTAATTGTCATACATAATGGTTTCGAACCGTCATATATGTGGGTGTTATAAAAGTTTGGCACAGATACATTACGGTTCCAAACCATGATTTATTCTTTATATATTATAATACTTGTTATGTATTAAGATGTAGTGAGGTTATGTTGTGCATAATACTATCATAATAAATAACGGTCTCAAGTAAACAACTGTTATAAAGCTCTATAACATACATCATGGTGCTTTCAAAATAACTGTTATATAAAAGTTTAGCATACATAATTGGTGATATATAGCAACCGTTATTTATTTGCTATAAATGCTAATGGGTTGAATGAAACAACCGTCACATATAGTGTATAAATATATAACAGTTCTTATTTAATAATCGTTAACTTTTGAGGCAATTTTTTTTAAAAAAATGGGGATTCTTCTTTTGCCCTTTCATGCGTACAAAACAAAATTGTATACAAATTTGTATATTATAAAAACTCACACATCGAGTATAGCCATGCAATTTGGCATGGATCAATACATTCTTGACTTTGTGGTTATGCTTAATGGAACTCCTTACCGTAAAGGGCTCAAGGGATATGCAACCTTGAACAAGAATTGATAGAGAAGAAAGAGTTAGATCTATAATACGCCATCTGTAACCCCCCGCCATAATTATATCCGAAATACACAATTAAAGTAAAATAGAGACCAATAACAATCAAATAACATTTACTAACCCATCTATTAGACGGGGGTTTCATAAATACATTTCAAAAGCGAATTCACTTGGTCTCACATTCATCTTCTGGATACAATTACTACACGAAGATAAATCACATTCATAATATATCAAAGTGCACAATAATAATCTTGGTAATCCCAGGTTCAAACCTTCACTAAAGATTCATAGGGCACATAAACCCTTTACAATATCTCAAACGGGGATTACACAATACTTATTCCCAATACACAATCCAATCTGTCATCTGAATATATACGACCAAACATATACAATTATACCAACTTATGACGATAACCAACTACCAATGCACTCGCCCATAAGGAGACCTAGCCGCCCTTGATTGCTTGCTTCATCTTAATCCACTTGCCCTGTCTACACTATTGGTAGGGGAGGGTGAGATTCTGGGGAATCTCAGTAGAAAAACAGTACCAATATGAATGCAAGATAAGTGTTTAATGTATGACATGCTTGCAATACATAATTCATATTCACACAATGACATATCAGCATGCTCAATGTTCAAACAATATACTCATGGCCATAGCATAAGTTGAAACAGAGCTTCAATCACTCATGTATGTTTCACATAATCAAGTAATACAGGAGAGGTAAATTCCCTACACTTATTCTTTCTACGTATGCTCCAGCATCAGCTACTCGAGATCCAAGAGGGTTATCGAACTATGATCAGGGCGAATACCCAACCCTATAACCAAATCAAGGATATAGGGTTATTCACTATTCCAAATCCTTACTTGAATAACACTTATCATTGGTTATCATTACTGCTCTTTTAGTACCCATGAGTGTCTCTATCAATTACTCTAAAGGGTTGGAACACTATCCCCAAAGATCCCCTTTTTGAAAGCTCAAACCTGATATTTTTCACTGAGACACTTGAGTGAAGATGGCCTCACTCGAGTGATATTGAACAGATACTCGAGTGATGGTACGGTCTACACTCGGGCACCAGAGAGTGAACAACAACGAGTGAATACCCGAGAGCACAAAGAAACAACAGAACCCAGAGTTGCTCGCTGCACTCGAGCACAAACACAATCACTCGAGCGGAAGCCTAATGCTCACCCGAGTCCCCCAAAGTGAGGTCTAGGAAGTGTTCACCCGAGAGCACAAGAAATTTTCAGAAGGGAACATCACTCAAGTAGGGACAAGAGCACTCGAGTGATGGCTTGATACCTGCGAGTGTCAAGTCACACTTTTGGATTTTGATCACAGAAGCACAACAGAAAGCTGAAGAGAAACAGAATATACATGCAGCACTCAAGTGATACTCAACCTCACCCGAGTGACATTCTTCCCACACTCGAGTGAACCCCAGATCACTTGAGTGATTTTATTAGAAACTAGAAAATGTTGCTAAACTGACCACATTTCCTAACACTTGCCCAATTGATCCAAATGGACCCAAAACTTCTACCAAATCTACTCCCACACAAAAACATCCAAGGAATTCAATGGAATCAAAAGAATTACCAAAATCCCATTCCATTAACATGCTTTGGTTTAGGGTAATATAAACATCCAAAATTCCAAACTTACTAAACTTAATCATTCAATCCCAAATCCCTTTCTATCTATCCACAACTCATCACAAGATACCATTTTCATGCCAATAACATACCAAACTCTCAATGACACTCATTTTCGAATTTAAGGCTATAATTACCAAAAATTCCAAACTTCATCAAATGGCATGAAACATAGATAGAAAGGTTTGATTCACCTACCTCTTCAACTTTTCCAAAAGACACTTCTTGATTCTCCAACTACCAAATTTTCGTGGCTCCTCAAATCACCACCAATGGAAAAACTACAACCATCAAATTGAAGCTCTCACTCCAAGGAACAATATTAATGAAGTGAACTTTAGCATTAGAGGTCATTTACTTACCTTTCCTCTAACCATGGCTGACGAGAGAGAGAGAGAGAGAGATGAGATGCAATGATACTCCCTCCCATACCAATTTAGTGAGAATGAGGGGGGCAGAGAGAGAGGAAAACATTAAAATAATGCATTGACTTTTCCAACACTCACGCATCCTATAAGCTTGCCACTTGTCACCACTTCATTGGTTCTCATAAAATGAGCAACCAATTAGCTACTCCAATCCCTCCATTAGCCATTTAATCACATATCTCATTTTTTCCTCTTAGCTAGTAATTAATTTCTCTATTAATTACTAACTAATTGCCCAACAATTTCATTCTTTCAATTTCCACTAATCATGGCATATTAATTAATATTGTCACAAAACACATAATTATTCTATTTTAATTCAATGATTATCCTCAATAATCATCATTAGCCCTTAATTAAGATTTGGGGCATTACACCATCTGCTCCTCTTTGTTAAAAAGCATATGACATTCCATAAATCTAATCTTATTTCAGATATGGAATTGTTCTCCCTCCTTTGGCATCTAGCAGAACACAAGGGCGATGGCGGCAGTGAAATTAGCGACCTCTGAAATTTCAAATCTGGAATCATTCTCCCTCTGTTGGCATTCACTTGTATATCTAATAGAATCATTCTCCTCCACCTTGGTTATTTTTTCTCTGCGATTTTATTCAATTTGTTCTGTTAATGGTTACTCTTGTACTGGTTTTTTTTCCATCGATTTTTGTCTGCTATTTTTTATTCTTCTTCTTTCAATTTCTATTCTTGAATCTGGTGTTAATGGACGCACGTGGTTGCCATTGATGGCAGTGAAGATCTCTAGACTCAGGCAATAGAAAGCGTTCAATGGATTGAGACATTCCATAATATGCAAATGGAGTAAAAATGAAAATAAGTTCCTGATATACAAATACAACTGAGCTTTCATGAAATGCAAATGAACGCCCCTAATATGAAAACAAAGCAAATGCAAATTAGCTTTGCTGAAATGTAAGTGAACTTCTTTGAAATGCAATTAAGTTTTTCTAATGTGCAAATTAAGTAATATGCAACTCTTCTTCTTGGAAATGCAAATAAGCTTCCATCAAATGCAATTGAGCTCCTCTAACATGCAAATGAAGTAAAAATGCAAATAAGCTTTCGCAAAATGTAAATGAGTTGTCATGAATTGCAAATGAGCTTCTTAGAAATATAAGTGAGCTTTTTTGAAATGCAACTAAGTTTTCTTAATGTGCAAATGAGTATGTTGGTCCTTTCCCCTCAATTTTATTGACAATCAGGGACTTAAAGGTCCAGGTCCCATTACCCCAATTATTTTTTTAAATAGGAATTTATCTGCAATTTTCCCTTTTTTTTAAAATAAACAATTATCAGTTTATCACTTGATCAGGGTAATTTCATGAGTTCACGTGCTGGGCGTGCTGTCCTGACATTTTGTCGAAAGTAGAAGGCGAGCGGGCCCTCATGTTTCAAATCATTAACGGGAAACTTTCCAGTTTCCACGATAATAATCTCTATTACGCCTCATAATTATACTCTAATTACATTTTTTTTGTTCATTTTGACTCAAACCTCCTGGGATTTTTTTTTTTTTTTTTTTTTTTTTTTTGCAAAAGGAATCTCAGATCCATAGTACGTTGTTTATATTCATGGACCTAGTGATGAGCTATCATTATTATATGGGCTTCCCAGAAAAAAAAAGTCGGCAGAAAATGATAGGAAAATATTATTTTTAATTACAAAATCTCTAAAATATCTACTAAATCAATAAAAAGATAAATAGGTCATCTAAAAAGAATATGAGATTTTAAAATTTAGATGTTGATAACTTAAGTATAGGAATTAGCAACTTGAATATAGATATGGACAAATTGAGTTCTCCAAGTTATCCCTTGTATAACAAAATTGCTAATTGCTATTCTTAGGTTGTTGTTTTCTATACTAAATTTGTTAATACCAAAACTTTAAATTCTAAAATTCCTACCAGATCACATATTTATTCTTTTGCTAATTTAATAGACATTTTGAGGTGTTTTTTAATTTAAATGATATTTTTCTGTCATTTTTCTAAAAATATAACCCCTCTAATATATATCCCCCTTCCAATTTGATGGCATTTTCACATAATTATTAGAATAAAATACTTATAAATTAAAATGAAATATGAATTTTTAATTCAAATTATTTAATATTTTAAAATATACAAATTATTCTCAATGAAATTTGTTATTTGTATATGATTGTTTTGTTTTATTTTTTATATTATAATCTAGCATCCAGTTCGGGGTTCGTGACATTCCCCTCCCAACACAAGTGCCTTTTTTAAGACTCAAAATTAAGACTTAGAAGGATCTAATGAGATCTTACATCACTAGATCAACTCTATGTTGGTTATGATCGTTTAGTTAATCAGGAGGATATTTAATTAGTTAGAGAGATATAAAAGCAAAGGGGATTGTTTATTTAGGGAAAAAATGATTGTTTTGGTCAAAGGTGATTATTAGCTATAAAAGTAAGGGGGAAAGATAAAAAAAATAATACTTGAATTTTAAAATTTTAAATTAGTTTTGTTGACAATAAGAGTAATGTGATTGATAAAAAGAGTATAATAATTAACAACTCGAATTTTTAAAAAATCACTTATTTAAGATTTTAAAATTCAAGTAGTATTTATCCCTCTTTTCCCCTAAAACCAAAGAGGATATATTATTGTAAGGACTGGATGAAATAAATACTCCAACAAACCACGTTGTTTGCACTTTGTTAATAATCAAACGTTTGACCTTAGTCAAAGGTTTAGGGGAAGCTCCTGGGTTATTTCCTGTGTCATTTTCATTAAGCAACATGTTTATATCCAACTATCCAAGTTTGTGATGCTGACTCAGCTTTATTTTGTATTGGTTTTTTTTCCAAAGTCATTATTTTTACTTAATCCAAACAATAATACAAATCAATTAATATTTCACAGACTAAAAACAAGTTTCAGTAATTCCTATAAGTATACATTGGCGAAAAAAAAATCCTGTGAGTATTGGTCTCAAGTCTCAACACTGCCACAGTGAGACCTCAGTATCAACATCCACGTCATTCCAGCTCCAACCGCATGGCCTAAAAGAGGCTGGCGATCGGAGAGGCTCCTCCGCAATGCTCACTAGCAAATGACGGAGCTCGTCGAAATTCGGCGTGGACACTGCCGGAGCTTGATTAATGTACGTAGCTTCTTCTTCACAATAATCCTGTACATTCGAAGCATCTCCGATGACATCGTCGTTGACCAGGTTACTACTGCGACTGCAAACCTCAGAATCATCCATACTCCGGCCGAATTCCTCAGCAGCCAGAGCCGCCACCCGCCTGATCTCCGTCGCATTGGTTGACTCCGGCAGGGGCAACCGCCAAGCGGAGTCAGCGAAATTCAGGCAAGCTGACTTGCCACGAAGAGCCAGTGCCGCCACGTCATGAGCACGAGCGGCCATCTCCGCCGTGGAATATGTTCCAAGCCAAATCCTAGTGTTGCCGTTCGGCACACGAACCTCGCAAACCCACTTGTCGTTGTTCCTCCGTCGCACTCCTCTGTAAACGGGATGCCTAGTCTCCTTGAAAACCCTCCGTCCCGCTCGCTTCTTGGGTCGCTCTGACGCCAGAAGCAATATCGGCTCTCCTCTGGACGAGGTCACCTCCGACGAAGATGAACAAGAAGCGTCAAATGCGTGTTGTCTCAAAAAGTCCATCGGATTTGGATTAGATGTGAGAGTAAGTAATAAGAAGTTGTGTGCTGTGTTGGTGGTGGTGGTAGATAGTAGAAGCGAAGTGAGGATTGGCTAAGGAGTGAGGGGTTATGGGTTATATAGAGTTTGGGTTTATGGAAGAAAAGATGTGGCCCACTCACGGTTTGGACTTTGGCTACGATGTGAACACGGATGCTGAGATGGTTTTTTGGGGGGGGGGGGGGGGGGGGGGGGGGTTTAGTCTCCGCGGTTGCCACTTGCCTTTGATACCGCTCACCTGAGTCCTAACCTTTGACTATTATTCCCTACCTGGGGTTTTTATGTTGAGGCCACGTGTTGACATTGATTTTTCTTTATGGGCAATGTGTTGACATTGATTGATTGTATGTGATGTAACGACTTTAATGTTTTAAAGCGATTATGGATAAGTTTCAGAAGGAAAATTAGTCCACTAATTTATATAAATAAAAATTAAGTAAATTATTTATTTTTTATATTATGACAATTTTATTTAAAAGCAATATCCACAAGCTCTTTTCTTTATGCAATAAGCTTTTGAACCTTTACATGATAAAACTAGAGAGAATTATATGAACCCAATCACAACTAAAAGGAACGTGTGAAAAAAAACCAACATCATAAATTGAAGAAACAAAAAGAATAAGATCAATGACTTGATCAAAAACATATGCACTACATTAGTGAAAAAATCAGTTTTAATACCAGTTAAAAATGACATTTTAGACTGGTTCTGGATTCGGTCTTGATACAGCCGGTTTTAAAAGTTTATTACTTTTTAGACCGGTTATAGAACCGGTCTTAAAATAATTATTTTTAGATCGGTTATTGAAGAAACCAATATAAAAAGTTCAGCTTTTTAGACCGGCGGTTTTAGAGATAACTGGTCTTAAAAATTCTAATTTTATGACCGGTTCTATTAAAAGTAACTGGTCTTTTTAAGACCAGTTACTTTTAATAGAACCGGTCTAAAATTTTTTTTTTAAAAAAAAAATTGTTTCGTTTAAAAGATTTACCCAGCAAGTCATTTTCCATGTTTTACATTTCACTCAGCAAGCAACCATTTCAACGACATCCAAATAAATTCTTCTCTTACACATTTTAACAAACATCTTATACAAATCACATACATGACAATCCAAAATGCAAGTAGACATAGATTCACCCATATTTGTTGATATACATGTAGTAGCATAAATGGAAATTAAAAATTAGAACCACTTGAATCAGATGAATTAGCATCAACAATAGGCCTTGGAAAAAAAAAAGCATCAACAATAGGCAAGAGGCCATTTAACTCAGACTTAGACAAATTAAGCTCGCTCTTTGCATTTGAGTAGGCCCTCACGTGCTTTCATCCTATATGAATTTAAATATGAATGCAAAAAATAGTTATTCTTCTAGTTTCTAAATAATAAAGCAGTACAAGTTTGTAACAACATTGATTCACAGCATACCAGTTCACGTTGCCTATAAGAGTGTTTATTTCTCCATTGTGACCTAATATGTGCATAGCTTGAGCTTGGTCCCAGCTAAGACACCTCATTTGCTTCATTTTCCTGTGACGACAAAAAAAATATATCTCAACACTTGTAGCACCCTATATCCAACAGCAAAAGGATAGATAAAAAAACAACCACCAAAGAGTTTTAGAAATTTCAGCGAATTTTAACATGCACTATTTGAAAATAGTAAAAAAAAACAGAACTTAGAATCAAACAATCACACTAAACCAATAAAACTGACAATCAAACAATCATACTAAATTAAAATAAAATTAAACTTAGAATGGTATTACTCCAAGCCAATTATCACAAGTCAGAGAGTACCTTATTTACTTTTGGTCCAAAACAAGAAAAACGTATATAATAATAAAGTCATTGATCACACAGTTTTTCCTTTAACCTTAATTACATTTTTTTGTAATTATTTCGTGTCTAACCACTATATAATGTCAAAGTTAATATTGTTGAGAATAGCAAATATAAGCTGAAAGTTGAGGACTTTAATTAATATAACACTAACCCGATTGAAGACCAAGGAGCGAGCTTCTACCCAAAGTCACGGTGGCAAAGGGAAGTCACGACAGAGGAGAATGATCACTACGGAGAATAGAGGTGGTGGTGGAAGAGAGTGACGATAATCAAAGAACAACGACAAGGAACACAACAACGACAGCGGTAATGACTGAGGAGAGTGGAGCAAAAGAGGAACGGGGAGCGATGGAAGAGTTCAGAACAAGCAGCGACAAAGCTCACAGAGAAATGGTGACAAGAGAAGAAAGGGTTCATAGTGCGGGATCTGGCGGCGCGGGAGTGAAAATACGCTGAAATATCTCACATTTTAGACCGGTTTTCCATTAAAACCGGTCTTAAAATGGTGAAAAAAACAAATTTTAAAAATTTTTCATCTTTAAGACCGGTTTTGATAAAACTCGGTCTTAAATATAAAATTTAAGACCGGTTTTCATGAAACCCGGTCTTAAATATTTTATATTTAAGACCGGTTTTCAAAGAAACTGGTGTTAAAAGTTAAAAATTTTTAAATTTTAAAATATTTTCATATTTTAAGACCAGCTTATTTATAATCGGTCTAGATAAGTTTTTATTTAAGATCGATTTTCTTAATAACCGGTCTTAAGAGTTAACATTTTTTTACATTTTAAAATATTTTGATATTTTAAGGCCGGTTTTGTTTATAACCGGTCTAGATAAATTTTTAAAGACCGGTTATTTTTAGAACTGGTTTTATAAGTTCTATATATATTTATGAAACTGCCACTAGTCAAATTTTTAAGACCTTATCCGCTAGAACTGGTCTAAATGTGGCGGTCTAAAAAGGGAATTTTGCACTAGTGCTACTTGAATCCTAATGCTGTGAGGAAGAAGGCCAACACGAGCGAAGTGTGAGGTGACTACATGGGAAATAATACCAGGACACCCCGCAAACCACATCAAATAGCCATATAGGTCCTAAATATCCTGAAGGTCGATGACAAGCTTGCTACTAATAAGGGCCCCGCTTGGTACACGGAAGATTTGGAAAAGAAAGGGAAGATGCCAAATCTTTCATGGCAGAGGCCCGTTTGGATGCACCATTTAGGAAGGCAAGTTCCGGCAACTAGAAATGTTCCCATGTTTAAGAGAAGATGCAATCCCTCACATATAGGTGGTGTAATGAAAAAAATGAGATTGAGGGCTAATAACTTCAAAAGTGAATGCAATTATTACTTAATAAACACATTTGGAGAATATGTGATGGGAATTTGGTTGTTTTAGTAATTCCAATGGTTTCCTTGTAATGTTCCCATGTTTAAGAGAAGATGCAATCCCTCACATATAGGTGGTGTAATGAAAAAAATGGGATTGAGGGCTAATAACTTCAAAAGTGAATGCAATTATTACTTAATAAACACATTTGGAGAATATGTGATGGGAATTTGGTTGTTTTAGTAATTCCAATGGTTTCCTTGTGAAAAATTGTGTGGGAAGAGGTTTGATTGTTGATTTTGGAGCCATTGGACACATTGGTTAGAAATTGGAAAACTGTCAAGTGTAATTATGTGTAGGGCAGTCGGTTTTTATGGACATTTTGAATGGGCAAATGGTGTCTAAAAATTATGAAACTTTCTAGTCTTAAAGTTCACATGTCAAGCTTCAAAATGGACATATAATTGGTATTATTTTGATTTTTGAGCTAGGATTTATGAATTTTTGAATTTTCCCAACAAAATTGATTAGTTTCTGGAATAACATGCAAAGATTGAAAATCTGGGAATTTTGTGATTCCAGCTAGCAAAATTCTATATTTTTTCTTGAAACTAGACTAAATAAGGGTTCTATAAGCTTGGGAATCACCTCAATTGGATTTTTCTAGAATTAGTTATGATTTTTCAAAGACTGGGCAGAAAATCTGCCAAAAAATCCGAAAACGTCAATTTTGGAATTGTGACATCATCATAAGGGAATAATGACATAAGCATGATATAACATATCATCTTCTTCGTCCAAGCTTCAAAACCGACACTTTATTCAGCTAAACTAGAGAAAAAACGTTTGAGATTTCTAGAGAGAGAAAGGAGAAGAAAACTCTCAAGGTAAGCCGATTCCTCCGAGGGTTTAGCTCCTAATGCGTATAACTCTACTCCTAAGCTACTCTTCTTGGTCCTTCACAGATTTTGCAGCTCAAATCTGTGTTGAGAGTTAGGGTTTTGTAGCCATTCTGGGAAAAGCCAAAAGGAAGTGAAAGGCAACTCCCAAACCTTCGTATATTACTTGTTCTGACAGTTGTGGATAATTTAATCAATGAAATTTCGTCAAATTATCTTTGGTTTGAATTTTTGGAAATGACATGGCCTAGGGGTTATGCTGACCAAATTGGGTCTTAATAGTAGTTGTGTCCTAATGGAATAGCCAATAAGGTGGTTAGGAGTAGAAAGGAATGCATTTACGAAGTCGAAACTGAAAAAACCCCAATTTTTCTGGAGAACTTGTACATTTTGATTAGGGTTGTTAGAGGGCCTTAGAGTTAAATTTTCAATGATTTGATGGTTCTATTGTGTTCAGAAGGAAAAATTACGTGGGGTTACAGTTGGTCACTTTTTCAGAAAAGGCCAAAAAAGCATAATTACAAAAACGTCCCTACAACCCTTAAAGTGGGGCTGCCAAGGGCAAATTGTAATTTGACATTGAATTTGATAATTTTGAGTCTAGAAATAGATTCCTTGGGTGGAAATATGCTAGAATGGCCTAGGTAAGAATTTCAAGAAAGATGCAGCCGGACCGGGTACGGCGGGCCCAGGCCAGGTCCTGGGGGCATTTTTGTAAATTTTCATTATAGACTCATATAACCCCCAGAAACACTATGGAAGTGTCTAAATGATGCATTTGGAATTGTAGGATTCAACATTTGCCCTGATCGTGAGTAGCCTATGTCGACCCCAGTCAGTAAAGAACAAGGTAGTGACTCTTTCTCTCATACTATATGTGATGCATTGTATGCGTGTTATATCATTGGTTTGTGATGATTTCGAATGCTGCAAAGCCTATGGATATGTGAAAGCCAAAAGGCTATTTGTGAAAGCCGAATGGCAATTTGTAGGCCGAAAGGCTATTTGTGAAAGTCGGAAGGCTATGTGAGCCGTAACCTTATGTGTATGCACTGCCATGCCAATAGTCCTTGAGTCGCTAACAACGGTTCGGGTAAGGACTGCTTGCCTTCCTGGCAGTAAAAGGGGATGAGGGTGGGGTGTGTTGTGTATTGTTGCTACTGTTTGGTTACTTGCATGTTGTGTGATCATGTGTGATATGATTGATTTGTTACTACTGGGATTCTCTTGAATCTCATTCTTTCCTTTAACTAACCTTCAGATAGGGCAAGCAGCTCTAAGGGAAAGGAGACGACCAAGGGCGGATAGCTCAAACATAGATTTTAGTTGGTTGTCATATTTGGACAGAGGTTCACTGTGTATTCTGTAAATAGTATTTTAGGATACGGTTGTGTAATCCCCTAAATAGGAATGTTTGAACCCTTAATATGTATATATATATCAACCCGGGGGTTGTAGGGATTTTTGTTGTACACTCTGATATATAAGTGTAATTTAACTATATAGGGTAATTATATTCGGAGTTTGCAATTGAGACCAGGATAGGGAAGGAATTTTGAAAGAATTTGTGAAAACCCTACCGGAAGGAAGGGAATGAAATGAGGTTTAATTATCCATCGGTTTCTAATTCATTTTAACTACGCATTCTTGAATTATAATTATGGTTTTCAAGGCGAGGAGTTACAAGTAGGATCTTGTCAGACCCTTATCATATTTTCATCTTTTTCAGAGTATTTGCGAAATATGATACGCAGTTTGGTAGACAACACAGGAATAACATAAATATATTGATCATATGTGCATGATTACAGAAATTCCCCAGATGGGGTTCATGCATAATAATTACAAACCTTATAGCCGCATAAGGCTCTAGGGTATCTAAACCCATCCCAGTGAAATGAAGACATCTTCCTATCTTCGTTACACCACTGCAATCCCCTCATACAATCTTCTTCTTTTCTCTCAGCATATCTTCTGTCTTCTCTTATCTAAACTGTTGGTAGGGGAAGGTGAGATTCGAGAGAATCTCAGTAGGAAAACAGTACCAATATGCATGCAAGATAAGTACTTAATGCATGACATACTTGCATTACATAACTTATGCTCACATAATGACATATCTGCATGATCAATGTTTCAAACAACATACTTATAGCCATAACATAAGTAGAAATAGAGATTCATTCGTTCATATATGTTTCACATAAACAAGTAAAGCTATAACATGCATCAATACACCAGCACAAATACCAAATACATGCAGGAGAGGTAAGTTCCCTACCTTAATCACCCTTTTTGATCCTTAATAGGTTCCTCGAACTTTGTGCCGCAGGTTTGGCTATCAATCGGGTCCTATAATTTCAAATGTACAATTTAGTCACTTTCATAGTGTTTCTGGTGGTTATATGGGTCTCTAATGAATAATTACCAAAATGCCCCCGGGGACCATGACCGGCCCTGCCGTACCCAGTTCGACCGTACTTTTTCCGAAATTGTGACATGAGCTATTTTGACATATTTTTGCCCAAGGAATCCATTTATGAACTTGAAACTACCAAATTCACTGCCAAAAGATGAAATTGCCCTTGACAACCCAGCTTAAGGGTTTCAGGGGCGTTTTCGTAATTATGCTTTTTCGGGATTTTCCGAAAGTGACCAACTGTAACTCCACCTAATTTTCCATCCTGAACTCAATGGAACCATCAAATAATTAAAAATCCAACTCTAAGGCCCTCTAACATCCCTAGCCAAAATATACACATTTCCCCCAAAAAATTAGGGTTTTCGAAATTCGACTCCGTAGACGTGTTCCTTTCTACTCCTAACCACTTTATTGACTATGACATTAGGTTACAACTACAATTTAGACCCAATTTCGCCAGCATAACCCCTAGGCCAACCCATTTCCAAAAATTAAAACCAATGAAAATCCGGCTTTCCACCGACTAAATTGTATACAACAGTCAAAATAGTTAATATACAACGGTTTGGAAGTTACTTCAAGCTCCCTCTGGCTTTTCTCAAGGTGGTTGAACCCTAAACATTCTTCACATTGAAAATTGAGCTTCCAACACCTTAAAGAACATGAAAGAGAAGCTTAGGAACAAGGTTATATGCATTAGATATAAATTCCCTGTAGAAATCGACCAACCTTGCAAGTTCTCTTCTCTTTCTCACTCTAAAAATCTATAACTCTCATCTCTCTTTTAGAGCTATTTCAAGTCAATTTTTGGAGGAGGAAGGAGATGGAAATGTTATTTTAAAATCTTTACAATTATAACATAATTCTTTATCTAATAAAAATGTTATCCAACAATCTATATGTACAATATATAGAACCACCACAAAAGTGTGTACTACACGAACTGCTAGTTAATTAACTAACAAACTACACAACAATCTATATCCAACAGCAGCAACTCTAATTATATGTACAATATATAGAACCACCATAAAAGTGTGTCCTACACAAACTACTAATTAATTAACTAATATAAATAAAGACTTTACTCTGGTATACTTTGAAGAAGATGTCCAGCCAAAAAGTCTCTAATCAAATTAATGTCTTCATAACAGTAGGCATTTTCATTGTCAAAAATTTGTAAATTAGAAAATAAGCTTAGATGAAATAATGAATCAAGTGAATGAATTAATTTGCAATTGAATTACAACACCAAAAATATTATCCTTTGAGAATGAAGAAGCGATTACTTGTTCAAAATTTGTCGTAACGCCACTCTGAATGATGTTATATAAATAAAGTAAGACATAGTATCCATATTCCCAGCCGCTAGGTTGTTGAGGGCACTTAAATCAAAAGCAAATGGTTAAAATCAATAAAGGCATATCTAAAACGACCATCAATCAAAAGAACTTGATTTGAAACTACATACCTTTGGATAGAACCATTTTGAGTCTTTACCACCTTTACGATCGCGTGGCCCGCCAAGGATTAAATATGTCTAGGTTGCCCTATCATTAAAATGAAAATCAATAGAAATTAGAACAATTCATGTAAGTCAAGAATCAAGAATAAATGAAATACAAACAAAAAAACTTATGTGTTGAAGACGTTTTTTGTTTCTTTGTCTGGCCTTTTTCGTAAGGAATCAAACCAGTAAACTATGTTGAGTCGAGGACAGAGAACACACAAACTTCAGTGGTAACTATAACAACATATACAGATTAAAATGAAGTTAGATGGCAAGGCAATTATTTATTAAACATCTTAAATAGACAAAATTAAAATGCGTACCTTTAAACAATCGGTGCTAGATAACAACGATAGTTGTTATCTCCCATTGTGTAGCCTGCATAGTGAGTCCTTTTTTGCACTATATTCTTATCCCTTGTCGTATTTGTAGGACACAAGAATCCATATAAATCATGTCCTTGCATGTCAATGCATATACGGTGGAAGGAGCTATAATAGAATTAAAATGATGAATGTATCGGCTAGTGAATATATGAAACCAAAAAACCACTTCACTAAATAAAGGAAAAAATGGGAAATAAAAAACTTATAGGATTGCAAATTTGACCCATCCTACATCTATCTCCTGCAACTTAATGAACTGTTGAAGGTCTTCTTTATCAATTGTGAAGGGATACTCTAATTTTTGGCCCATAATCCCTAGAGGCATATGCAAATCAATCTGGTGAATGCCTTTATAGATATGCTGCAGTCGTGCTAAAAAGGACTATTTTCCTGCTTCCTTCTCGTTCTTTTAGAATATAAAAAAATATATTGTTAGTAGGATGCCAACATATCTCAAGTAAAAGTGAGGTAGTTCCTACCATTAGAGGTGTTGCCGCTGAGCCAATAAGATTTATAGTCCAAAAGATGAAAAATCCTCTCGCCTAACCTATCATGGCAACCTCGTCATCAGGAATAGGGATGGTTGTACCTTCTTCCCCCTCTCGAACAAACATCACAATCTCCCTACGTAAATGCTGTGGAATTTGCTGATGATGGTGGGTGGTAGCTTGTGTGTGAATGAGAGTACTATAACTACATGCAGTAATGGGCCATTCAAATAGAAGATGGAAGGTTCTCCCGGCATTGGAGTGGGAGAAGGATCGCCAAGTGGTTCCTCCACCGGGTTGTAACTTCCTTTGGTGCTGTGGAAGACTGGGGATTCTTGAGTTCTACGCTTGGAAGTTGCCATCTGCGATTCAAACATCTTTGTCATTTCAGCTCGTAGCTTAGGCAA
Source organism: Inga laurina (assembly GCA_963855925.1). Lineage (NCBI taxonomy): Eukaryota > Viridiplantae > Streptophyta > Magnoliopsida > Fabales > Fabaceae > Inga > Inga laurina. Next base: position 13,751,675 of record OY979710.1, read on the forward strand.
CAGCTCAAGGCGTAGCTCTAGCAAGAGCTCTCATTGGAGCTTACCAAAGAAGGTTGGCCTGAAGCTCTTGTTTGACTTCCTAGTGAATCTTGGCTACAAGCTCCCTACTGAGTTCAACTTGTCACAAATAAGAATGTGAGGCTCGGCCAAAATACTTCACGACACGAACTCCCCCTACCTCCCCTCGAACATGACCAGGGTGATCTGCCTTCCCAATCGTCATTAATAATATGTCCATTCGTCCACTTGGAGTGAATGAACCTTGGCTACTATGATCTTCCAATTCATCCTGCAGCATAAAAGTTATCATAAATGAAAATTAAGCACTCCTAATATGGAAAAAACTTTGTATTTATGCTCTAACACTTACAATCCTCGTGGCAACCTCAACAATAGTCGGATTTATATACTTTCCACCCTTAATCCTCCCTGCTTTCTATTTTTTACGACGTGGAGGAGGTGGCGGGGCCTAGACCACAACAGTAGGATCTGATATGGCTGCATCCTTCATTTTCTCCAACTCTTCTACCATCATCCTTCACTCAAGCTTCTGATAACCACCACAAGACATGCAATGCTGATACTTATGAGCTGCTTGCCTCTCTGTATTTACTGCACTTAATTCCTGTGAAAGGAAAACAATGAACACCGAATCAATAATGTGAACTACGTTCAAATAAAACACTATAATGAAAGAAATTTTATCAAAAAGTTAGGTTCTTCTCGTGATGCCCTAAACAACCTCTAGTCCTCTGGAGACAAATACGAATACTTCTGATATGGATCCTCACCCCTCAGGTACCCTCGAATGTACTTTCGTGTAAGCTTGTTCTTGAAATTTTTCCATCATAGATGAACCTCCCTCATCTACTCCTTGTACATCACCACGGTGTCAGGGACATTGAAGGTTTGCTGCAAGGTAAAAACATAAGATAATTATATTTGAAGCAATAGGAATAAAGCTATAAATGCATATGTATCAAAACTTATATACCAAAAGTTGTTACCAAATCATGTCTTTCATTTTTGATGGAACCAACTTCTAATTATCATAAATAATGCGAACTTTGCTTCGACCCAAATAACCTAAATAGCTAATGAAATGGTCTTCCTCCAGACCAATTGGTTTCATATTGTCATAAAAGTCAATATGCAACCTCTCCTGTTGATGTTGATGACGTGCAACCAATGCTCCTATTTTTGTGCTGCCTCTAACCCTTCTTCTCGCAACGGGTTTAGGTCTATCTATTTTATTGTCCGCATTACTTTGTGAGTCAGTAGAATTGTCCATATTCCTGTAAGTATAAAAATTATTATCAGATAGGTACATAAATTGCAATAAAAATAACCTACTCTTAGCAAGAGTAAAATAAAAAGCACACAGTCATATTTTCTAAGTTAAACTCTTACTTTATATTGTTTCCCATATACCTTCACCATGATCATTTCTTACTGCATATTCTTCATCATCTACAATTCTACTTCACTTATTCAAGGTGGATTAATTGTGAAAGGTGGTGTGTCATCAAGATTGAAGATCAGATCACCATGCTTCTGTTTTTACTTTGAAGTACAATGAAAATTTTTTTATTTGCAGGATCTGTGACATAAAATAATTGTTTCGCCTGACTTACTAGAATGAAGGGCTCATCCCTATGACCTACTCTTTCAAGATCAACTGAGACAAATCCAAAGTGTTGATCTATTACCATAGCATTATTACAAACTCACTTACATTTGAATAAAGCAACTTTGAACTTGTTGTGAGTAATTTCCCATATTTCTTCTATCACTCCATAATAGGCGATGGATGCTAATATGTGATTTTTGCCTTTCAAAATAGAAAAATTTATGGCTTCAGCTTCTACCATCACCCCACTATTTTGCATGGTACTTCTATCATCTTGGTCTTTAATGTAGAAAGAATACCCGTTTATATCATAACCGGTCTAAGTAATGATCTGAAATGAAGGCCCCCAAGCTAGCTACTTATTATCTCAGACACATCGGTCTCATGCAAATTGTAATATCCTGAATTGTGATTAAGGGTTAATAACTTCAAAGTGATGTAATTAATGTTAATTAAATACTTTTAAAGTAAATAATGTGAATTATGAAGCAAATGTGTTTGATGATGGTTTAGTATATGTTATGATAAGCAGGGGTAAAATGGTAAATTTACCGATCGATTGGTTAGTTACCAAAGAAGAGACTCCTTGGTAATCATGATCAATGGCTAGGATTGGAAGAGGGAGAGGCGGAATCCTTTGCATACAAGTTCATGTGAATTTATGATAGGAAGAAAGAGATTTGACAAGTGCCAAAAGGGTGGACCTTGGATCAAAGTCAAAATTTCAAACTCATTTTCTCTTCCCTCTCTCCTCCAAGTCAGTTATGGGTGTGTATGTGGGAAAAAAATCTTATCTTCATACACTCACCATCATTTCTCATCTTCTCTCTCATCATTCTCTATTTTTGCTGAAACAAGGAAAGAAAGAGAAAGTGTTAAGGTGAGTTTTGGCTAGTTAGATGCCTCTTAATGCTCAAGTGTTCTCTATTAATGTTATGCAAGAAGTTGAGAGCTTTAAACCTATGATTTTAGAATTTTCATTGGTGGTGGTTGAGAGATTGTAAACTTTGGAAAGTTGAAGAATCAAGAAGTTGGCTTTGGAAGACATAAGAGGTGAGTAGTTGATGCACTTTAGTATGATTACTTTGATCATTAGTTGAGTTTTGAGAACTTTAGAATTTGCCTTGATTTTAGCCTAAGTATGAAATGTATGAATTAGCTAGTGTTTTGTGATGAAATAGATGCCAAATAGTGTCTTGGTGTCAATAGTTGTGGTTTGGATTTGAAAAGAGGAATTTTGGTCATTAGGTGATTTTGCTTGCAATGTTGTTAGAAGAGTAGAATGTATTATTGTGGTAATATTTTGATTGTTTTGAGGTTGCTAATAGGTTCATTGTGGAATTTAGTATGGGAATGAACTTTGGTATAAATGTTGGGACCATTGGAACTAGTTTTGGTAAATCTAGAAAATCATATCAGTTGAAGCGATCTGGCTTCTGATAAGCTTCACTCGAGTGAGGAGGGGTTTCACTCGAGTGCAGTATGAAATTATGGGTATTTTGGTTAAGTCTTTAGGCAGCAGTCACGAGTGCACTTTTGTTTCCGTGAGTGATATAGGTCATCACTCGAGTGTAGCTCCCTGTGCTCGAGTGAGGGAGTAAGTTTAAGACTTTGGAATTTATGGTTGCTCTCGGGTAGTCACTCATTGTGCCTCACTTCTTGGTGCTCGAGTGCATTTGAGGTTATCACTCGAGTGTGGTTTTCTGTGCTCGAGTGAGGGTGTAAGACATATTAGGTTTGCTCTCGGGCAAACACTTCCTGTGTAACTCTTTTGGGTGCTCGAGTGAAGTTGAGGGTCATCACTCGAGTCAGGTCATCTCCACTCAAGTGAGACGACCAAAACTCAGCGTTTTGCTTCCTAAAAAGGGATCTTTGGGGGTGGTTACCCCAACCCTTTAGGCATATGTTTAGGCATTTAATAGCCACCTAAAGAGTTCATATGAATACCAACTTAAAGTATTATGGAATTAAGAACTGGGAAAAGAGATTGATCTATTGTCCCTATTTTGGTTTTTAGGATTTGACATCTGTCGTCCTCATGAGCCCACTGTGCCAGCGAACGTCAGAAAGGAACAAGATAGTGACTTCTTCTTTATACCATATGTGATGCATTGCATGTGTGTTATATCATTGATTTATGATGAATTTGTATGCTGTGACATTTGTGGATATGTCTAAGCACCGCCATGCCAATAGTCCATGAGTCGCTAACAACGGTTCGGGTTAGGACGGTGTGCCTTCCCAGCGGTAAAAGGGGATGAGGATGGGGTGTGATATGTGTGATTATATGAAAAGCTGAAAGGCATTTGTGAAGGCCGACAGGCCAATTGTGAAAGCCGGATGGCTATATGAGCTATATGGCTATGTGTATGCACTGCCACGCCAACAGTTCCTGAGTCGCTAACAACGATTTTGGTTAGGACGGTGTGCCTTCCTGGCGGTAAAAGGGGATGAGGGTGGAGTGTGATTTGTGCTACTACTGCTGTATGATGATTTGCTTACATACTGTGTGCTTATGTGTGGTATAAATGTTTTGTTACTACTGGGATTCTCTTGAATCTCATTCTTTCCTTTGACTAACCTTTTAGACAGGGCGAGTGGCTCTAAGAAGAAGTGAACAACCTGGAGTGGTTAGAACCCTGTAGGGACATTTGGTTCGGGCCATATTGGTTATTCATTTTGGATAGGGATTACTGTACGACATTTTGAGTTGTAAATAGTTTTGAACATATGGCGGTGTAATCCCCTAATTGGGAACTGGAACCCTATAGATATATATAGATGAAACCCGGGGGTTTTCAGGGATTAAGTTATAAACTTTGATATGTTTAAATGTGATATAACTGCACAGGTAATTATATTCGATATTTGAACATTGAGACCAGGATAGAGAAATTTTGAAAATTTTGTGAAGTCCTTACTATGAAAAGGGAGTTTTAAATGAATTTTGAATTAGCTAGTGGTCTCTAATCCATTTTTATTATGCATTATCGAATCTTAATTATGCTAATTAAGGTAGGGGGTTACACAAAACCTTTTCCTGAAACCACTCTACGAATGTCTTGTTTTGTTTAATAGCAATCTGCATGTTATTCTTCCTTGGATTCATGTTCTTCAATCCTTTTTGTGTTCATCTATGTACGGTTGAACTTCTGCCATGTTATTCAGGATATACAAGTGTGCTTGCAATAACTCTTCATGAGGCATATCTTTACTTTCAGTCCTCGTGTTCCCTTACTTCTACCCTCTTCATGCTGAGATTGTTCCTTTTTTCCTAATAGATAATTGCTGCAAAAGTCCATAGCCTCTTCAACTACATATCTTTCAACTATTGAGGCTTCTGGTCGATAGGGATTTTTAGAATACCCTTTTAAGATCTTCATGTATTGCTCGAAAGGGTGCACCACCTCAAGTAAACTGGACCACAGAGCCTTATCTCCCTTACCAAATAAACTATTAAATGCACCATTATATCAAAAAATGGAGGAAAATGCATCTCTAGTTGGGACAAGATAATATAACCCGCATTTTCCAGTTTATCCAACTTTTCAATATCAATGACTTTGTTAAAGATAACATTAAAGAAAACACACAACCTTGTTAAAGTAGTTCGAACTTCATATTTCATAATGCCTCTAATAGCTACTGGTAATAGTTGTTGCATTATCACATGATAATCATGGGACTTCATTACCACTAACTTCAAATCGTCCATTGACACACACCTTCTCACATTCGAAGAATACCCTTATGACACCTTAATTTCATGCAAACATCCACACAAACTTCTTTTCTTCGCTTTTGATAATGTATGAGCTGCTGGCTCCTTGTATGCCCTCTTTCCATCATCTTAGTTGTGGATGTAACCGTTCTCTTATTCCCATATCAATAAGGTCTAGTCTCACACTAATCCTATCCTTGTCTTCCCTGGTATGTGCAAGAGCGTACTGACAAGGCTATCACAAACATTTTTCTCTACATGCATCACATCAATACTGTATCTTATGTCAAGAATACCCCAATATGGAAGATCAAAGAAAATTGATCTCTTCTTCCATATGTTCTTCTCACCTGCAGTCTTCTGATTCTTACCGAATAAGACATTGATACGTTCAACCTGACTATAAACTTCCTCTCCGGTTAATGCCTTCGAAGCCATTCCATGCTCCGGCAAGCCATTAAAACGCTTTCTTAACCTACAATACGGGTGGAACCTATAAAGAACCTCCTATGACCAAGGTAAACCATTTTTCTTCCATGCTTAAGTTGGTAGAGGTGAGTGTCTGCTTCACAGATCAGACATGCTTTATGCCCCTTCACACTATACCTTGACAAGTTTTCTTAAGCAGGGAAGTCATTTATCGTGGTGAAAATCATTGCACGTAGCTTGAAGGACTCATTCTTATATGCATCAAACACATCTACGCCTTCCTCCCACAACTTCTTCAAGTTCTCAATCAAAGACGCCAAGTAGACATCAATATCGTTCCCTGGCTGTTTTGGTCCAGAAATCATCATAGAGAGCATCACATACTTGCGTTTCATACAAAGCCAGGGAGGCAAGTTTTATATTACAAGGAGTACTAGCCACACACTGTGTGTTCTATTAAGAGTTCCATACAGATTGATGCCATTTGTACAAAGCCTAAGCCAAAGGTTTCTCCGCTTGCTTCCAAATTCAGGGAACATTTTATTTATTTTCTTCCACTGTGGAGAGTTAGCCAGGTGCCGAAGATATTTTCCGTCAGGTATGCTTTCATCCGAATGCCATCTCAACTTCTTCACTCTTTTTTCAGTCCCAAACAAACGCTTAAAACATGGTATTATAGGAAGATATCACAAAACCTTTAAAGGTTTTCTTTTAGTTGTCCCATCACCACAACAACCATCTTTCTTCACTTTGTATCGTGCAGTTTGACACTTAGGGCACTTACTCAGATCTTCATACTCCTTTTGGTATAGTACACAGTCATTAGGGCAAGTGTGTATCTTTTTATACTCCATACCCATTGTAGATAGGATTTTCTTGGCCTCATACATACGATTTAGAAGTACATTATCATCTGGAAACATATCACACAACAATTTAATAAGCAATGTGAAACTACTATTGGTCCACCCACAAGTTGTTTTTAAGTTAACCAAATTTAATGTTTCTATCAGCCGTGTGCACTTACTCCTAGGGTACAATGGTGTCTCTGTATTACTCCGTAGGATGTCATATTCATGCGACTGTGCAAAAGATTCTACCTCAATATTGTGAATCATTCTCTCAGTTCTATCTTCATCTATGACATCCACAGCTTCCTTCTTGTGCGACGGAAAATTAGTTACTTTCTCACCATGCCATATCCACCTTGTGTATTGAAGATTTATTCCATCACAAAGTAGGTGATTCCTTATAACTTCATCCTGTCTTCTCTCATTTAAACAATTGACATAACGACCAAAATACATCCCATTTTTTGTTGGAGCATTCCTTCTAGCATATTCAATAAATTCTTCAACCCTATTCTCATATTCTTCACTTGTTCTCAAAGCATTCATCCAACTATGATCCATTTTATTACCACCTACGCCATTCACATTAACACTCAAGTTTAGAATAATTGTCAACACTGGGATTACCTTTTACTATTTTGTTTTTCAAAATTTTGGGAGCATTTCCCCTTAAAATTTAGACATCCCAAAATTAAAATAACAAACCATCTCAACTTAATTTAAATGAAACTAAACTAATAAAGGCAATTCATATTCAGGACAATGTTCATATAAGTGATCCCAGCATGAAGGTTTGCAAATAAGAACTCAAACTACTTTCAACCATGCATGGGGTCTACATCTTCCAAATTCTTTCTTTTCAATACAATTCAGCATCTTTCCTTTTAGAAACAATCCTTTCACCATCTCCATGCATGAATCACAATTATCAAATACTTTACATATTAGAGGATCATTTTTAAGTTCAAAGTGCAAGAAAAATTTATATAGAAAACTCAAGAAGAGCAAGTAACATTAAATAAGATCCTTGTTCTTTATTGTTTACAATATCAATGTGAAAATGAAATAATTCAAACAAAAGTTATAATGGGACGCTATTCACTCACCTGGTGTATTCCCGAGATATAATTTACTCTTCGTAAAACTTCCCAAAACAATCACCCTTGTAGTCACCTAACCGCCTAGCCAATAGAACAATATCATCACTTCAATATAATTCCTTTACTTAATTTATTCTCAAGATTTAAACATCCATCTAAAACTCACAATAATTTTACTAGTTATTTTCTTTATTAAATTGCATGGCCACACATTCATACTTGTAAAGAAAAAGCAAATCTCTTCCAACAACATTAATTTTTTTATCTAACAACTCAATAGTCTTTGTCTTTCATTTTCCTTGTTTAAGCATACCATAAGACTTATTTCACTAAACAAGCCTCTTGATTTCTTTATCACTATGATGCATATAAATCTTTTTCCATGTTTTAAGATTCATACTATGTGGTTTCTATACTATATAATTATGTTAATGCTACTTTAACATACTTGTGAATTTAATTTGATTAAGCTCTTTTACCAAACATTTCACACTTTATATACCCCAATTATTAAATTCTATACATCATACAATTTATCAAACACTTTATAGGCCTCCAAACTAACTCATAACGAAACATCTATATTCTAAAAACACAAATCAAGGATAAACTGAAATTAACAAACACACCTCTGTCTTTTCTTTTCCCCTCTCTAACTAATATACAGATACATATTGATATAAATAGATGTATACATATACTCATGCCTAAAAGTGATTCAAATGCACAATTTCTGAGGAAAACAACAATTCAATCCTTGAAGTTCACTCCCTTCAGCAATGAACAACGCACAACGTTGGCTGTGGAAAATAGAAAATTAGAACTTTGAATAGAGCAAGAAGGAGCCACAAAGTGGGATCTGAACAAGAAAGGAAGGTGACTAGATGAATGACGCATAGCCACCGGTGATGGCAACATGAATGACAGAAGACCGGAGGAGCAACAAAGATAGGGTTTCACATTTGAGCTAGATGCTGAGTGTCACGGAAGAGCAAGAAGAGAGGGAAATTGAGCTAGATGCAGAGTGTCACGGTTAAGATGGACAGGAGTTTAGGCACCCCCAGTTTTGACTAGAGATGCCTAAAGTACACTTTAGGCGTCCCTAGTCAAACTGGGGACACCTAACAAAATTTAGGCGTCCCCAAATTGGCTGGGGACGCCTAAATTTCTAACATAAGTTATATGCGCTGGTCTTGTCAACTAGTGCATGTGAACGTTTAGGCGTCCCCAACCAAGTTGGAGAAGCCTAAACCAACTTTTTTAAAAAAATATAATTTTAGGTGCCCCACTGGTATTGGGGACGCCTTAGGTGACCTTTAGGCGTCCCCAGTCGCATAAACACCCACGTTAGTGGCTTTAGGCGTCCCCAGTCAAACTGGGGATGCCTAAAGCTTCCTTATGGCATGAAAATTAAATGTTTTAGAGAGAAATTTAAAGTCTTAGTGTTTTTGGCATCCCTTTTTAAAAAAGGGATGTTCTTAGGGTAGTAATATGTATATTCTATAGTAGTACAAGAAGTTTTTTTCTTCGTCTTTTTTTCTTTGAGAATTGAACTGTGTTTTGTCATGGGTTTGCTGTAACTTTACGTTCCTATCGTTGTCCTCAAGGCGATAAGAAAGAAATAAGGAGGTAGTTTTGCATTTATGACCAAAATTAAATTTATCCTCTCATCTAAAACACAACTCTTTATCTCCATGTAATTGATGCTTGTTAGTTTCAGAAATTTGTGTAGTGGTAACTGCCCAAATTTGACTAATAACTTACTGTAATAACTACTTCAGAAAATTGCTTTCTTTTCCCTAAAATTGTAGTTGCTATCAATAACACAACCCTGCATTTTCCTTAAAAAATGTCCAGAAAAAGGCTGCACTCTATTCTTCTTCAATTCTATCATATTGCTGCTTGTTACTAATGGTTCATGATTCTAATGTTTCAAGGCAGTTATCTCAGCATCCAAATTATTTAATTTGGTTATGATTGCTCTTAGTTATTGAGATAAAAGTCTGGTGGACAAAGGGTTTGAAGAATTATTGGGTAGAGGAGAATTATGGTAAGATTCTGGGTTGGGGTTTGGAAGGAGGAGATCTTTATCATAACTAGAGTTGCATGTGGTAACCCTTGTACCGAACAGGTTTGGAAAGAACTGCTCTGATACCAAAATGTTAGAACCTATAAAATAGAAGTAGAAACAGGGCCTAGGGAAGAGAAGGAAGAGTATAGGGAAGAGGAACTCTAGAACCAAAATCTGTAATCCTAGAGAGCAAAGAAGAGAAAAGAGAAGAAGAAGGAGAAACTAGAACCATAATCTAGTTCTAGGAAAAAGAAGAGAAAATTATCTCTATAATAACTTCATTTATTCATCCATATCCTTAACAAAGTTCATAACATGATATTTATAGTTCTGACAACATAACTGAAAGTAACTACTAACCCCAAAATACATAGAACTGCCAGTAACTTGCAATAACTAACAATAGACACTTGTCATTATTAACCTAGGACACATAATAAAACATAAAACACAAATAACTTGCTAGAATACACTAGAAAAGGTCACTGGTTTCCTATCATATACCTCCACCACTGGAATCTCATTTAGCTATCTATGTGTTTTTTTTTGTAGAGAAATCATTTTGCCAAAGGCCAAGAAATGTTGGCTCATTGTGTCACAGTCTTGGTTCTTGACTCCACTTTCTAGGACACCGGTATAACAAAAATACTGCTACACTCATTTATCCATTGAATTTGGAATTTTTACTGGCGTAATCATTGTTGAATTTTCATATTTAATTCAATTTCATGCTTTCATGAATCATTGAAATTGTGCTTACTATTTTATTGTGTTCTTGTCTGTCTGATACTTGTATAACATGTTCGTTTGCTCTTAAATTTTTTTTATTCATTTAACAAAGGGATTATAATGAGCTTGATTGTTATACATGTTTGGCCAATATCTTATAATAAGCTTGATTGTTATTGTTCTTGTTCATTGAGAGTTCCTAATGTAATCCCCTATCATCAAGGTCGTGATTAGTGTTTAAATTCGTTTTATAACTGAATAAGAGATCAAGAGTAATTAAAAATTTTTAAAACACCTGTATAAATAGATCTCCATTCATTTATTCATAAAAAACAACAGGCATGTTCGATTTGTCACATATACAATATCAGAGTATAAGCAAAATTCCCGACATTCACCCGGGATACTAACATTAATCCAAGAGTTTGTAGGGCATCATTGCTCATCTTAGTTTCTCATATCGGGGATTACAAAATATTACTATTCTATGGTCAATTATATATACATTCATCCAAAATGATAACAAATCCAAAAACCAAAAGAATCTAGCTAAAACCACTACCAGCAGTCCTAGTCGTCCTTGCTTACTTGTTTGCTTCTTGACCCACTTGCCCTGTCTAAAATGTTATTTGGAAAGAGTGAGATTCAAAAGAATCCCAGTAGCAACAGTTTTTGTATATGATGTATAATAAACAAGCAAGTAAGCATATATCACCATGTAGCATAACAATATTCAAGGCCAGGCTAACCGCCACTCCCCTCAACAATATTCAAGGCCGGGCTCTCGCCATGTCCCCTCAACAATATTCAAGGCTAGGCTTTCGCCATATCCCCTCGCTCATTTAATGATTAATACAAACAAGCAATGCATTACGCATGATATAGGATAAAGTGTCACTACCTTGTTCTTTCCGTCCTTGTTTAGGCGTAGGCCTTCTACATTCCGGGCAAATATCAAACCCTATAGTCATAATTAAGGATGACACATTATCACTTACTCCAATACTCAAATGACTTCAAAACACTTAGTTTTGGTTATCATTAAAGTCTCTTAAATCGCTATGAAAGTCTTTAACAATCGCCCAAAAGGATTGAGAAGTATTAGATTAGAAACCACTTTTCATCACAAGGTGCTGAAAATAAAGGTTGGCTGCAGCCAAGAAACCTCTGGTTGCGGCCAGAAACAGCTCAGAAGGTTTCTTGCAGTAGCCAAGAATTTTCTGGTTGTGGCCAAGAAAATTCTGTTTCTTGGCTGAAATTTGAAAAATCATAACTAATTCTAGAAAAATTGAAATTAGGTGATCCCAAAGCCCATTGAAATCTATTTAAGTTATCTTTACTAGAAAAATATGGACCGTTATCAGAAGTCACCACACAAATACAGAATTCAAGAAATGTCCACACTGCTCCAGAATTGATCCCAGATTTAACATCAAACTTTGGAGAGTCATAACTCCTAGCTCACAAATCGAATTGACATGAATCATATGTCCATTTTGAAGCTTAACATGTGAAATTTAAGACTAGAAAGTTTCAGAATTTTTCAACACCATTTGCTATTTTAAAACGTCTATGAAAGACCACTGTCAGCACAGAGTTTTTCACTAACCAAAACTTGCCACTTTTAAAACTAAGTTCCCAATGGTTCAAAATTCATATCCAACACTACTCCCACACAATTTTCCACAAGGAACACAATGGAATCATCAAAACAACCAAATTCTCATTCCATCTATATGTTCTACTTTTGGCATATATTCAACAAAAATCCTAAAATTGTTAAACTTGGCATTTAAGCTTCGATCAAATTCTATCTATCCAAGATACATCTCAAAACGTCATATCTATGACAACAACAACTCAAACACCACAAGACCCTAATTTTCAAAAATAGGGCTAAATTCCCAAAAATTCGAACTTAACCAAATGACCACAAAACTTATATCAAAATGCTCAACTCACTCACCTCTTCAACTTTCTCCAAAGGAGTTCTTTGATTCTCCAAACTCTATATCTCCTTGAGTGTTCAAATCACCACCAATGGTAAATCTACAACCACAGAATCGAAGCTCTCAATGCAAGAAACAAGATTGAAGAATGGATTTTTTCCATTAGAGGTCATTAAGAGGGTCAAAATGCCAAGAACTTATCTTGGCACTTCCTCTTTCTTCTGCTGAAATGAACACCAAAAATGAAGGGAGAGAGAAATGAGAGAGAATGAGAGTGATGAATAGTGAAGAAGAAGGAGAAATGATGGGTCTTCCTTGCCCTATACTCACGCAGCTGAAGTGTAGGAGGAGAGAGGGAAGGAAAATCATTTAAAAATGTAGTATTTGACTTTTCTACCAACTCCTCATCATATTAGCTTGCACATGTGTCCAAATCTCCTTGTTTTTCATCAAATAAGTAACCACATGGTTACACTAACTACTCCATTAGCCATTTAGTCACACTCCTTATTTCTTTAGTTAGTAATTAATTTCTTCATTAATCACTGACTAATACGATTTTCCCTTCTTTCCAAATTTCCATTGATTTTGGCACATTTATTTAAATTGCCACATATCTCATAATTAGATCCTTTTTCCTCTTCTATACGCCATTTACCCATATTTTAGCCCAAATAATTATTTCATCACATAATTATGCTAAAATACAGGGTGTTGGGCATTTCCAATAATAATTCGGATCTCAAATCCACATTAATTCACAAAATTATCCATAATAATTGTCATTAACCCTTAATTGAAATTTGGGGCATTACACCTAACATACGTTTAGACCACCAGTCATAGAACTGTTTCATGAAACATGAACGATCATGAGACATATACGATGATTTCTCTTCAATCAATCATGATTGTATGTGAATATTGGTTTTATTATTGATAAATTTCACCTTTTCTATTATTGCTGCTGAGGCTTATTTTATTGCTTTTGATTATTGATTTGTAGTTTACAGTCTTCAAAGCCTTTCTTCCAGTGTGCAATCCACCTCATCATACCAAACTCATCTTTCCAGTGTAGTTTCCAGTCTTCAAAGCCTTTGTTTGAGTGATTGATGGGTAATTCAATTAGTCTTTGCCATTAAATAATTGAAACGATGCCAACCAAATTGATTTTTGCTATATATATGATATGATATCGTAATTGAAATATTTTGAAAGTTAGTTAGGTTAGTAAATTAGAAGACTGGGATTAACCATTAGTGGCACTAGCCATTTAAGAGTGGCATCAGCCAAATATGGCCTTAACCGTGTCTAATTGCTAATAGGTCTCTAATTATTAAACCCCTAATACCTATGGTACTAGTCTATTTCTACTGTTCGTACTGGCAATATATATAGGCAGTCAACCCATTGTATTGGACAAATTTGCATTGTTAATGAGAATTGTACTATTCGAATTACTCTTCTTCTACCTCTATCTCTCTACTCTCTTCTACCTATTCATTATGTAGTAGTTAAACTAGGTACTTGGGTGTAATGATTGCATGCTCTCATCATACTCTTGCCTTTTCCAAGGGAAAAAGTAGAAAACAAAAAAAAAAGGTGTTGGAATATATGAATCGTAGTTAGATACAAGCTAAACAGACGAGTGTTGAATATGATATTGGGGTGAGGGGTTTTTTAGACTTTGCAAAAAGAAATGCCGATAATGATAGTGGGATGTTTTATTGCCCTTGTGTGAAATGTTTAAATGAGAAGAGAGTAAGTGCTGCAAATATATATACACATTTAATTTATGAAGGGTTTTATAAGACGTATATAGTATGGGTATGGCATGGTAAATAATTAGAAATTCCAAGTGCATCTCAATAGGGAGGAGTGACTTGTAATGATAATGACACGGATCTAGATGATTGGATAAAGGATATTATTCATGATGTAGGAGAAGAGGCTTTTGAACAATCACATGTATATGCTAATATGTGCAGTGATGCTGAGAAGCTGCTATACCCAGAGTGTAAAAAATACCAATTGCTGAAAGATGTATTGAAATTGGTAAGCTTGAAAGCACGGCATAGATGAAGCGACAAGAGTTTTTCAGAAACGCTTAAGGCCTTTAAAGATATGCTTACTGATGATAATATGTTGCCTTGTCGATACTATGATGCTAAGAAAATACTGTGTCCACTAGGGATGAAGTATAAAAAGATCTATGCATGCCCTAATGATTGTATATTGTATAGAAAAGAGCATGAAGAGAAGGAGCAATGTTCGATATGTGAAACTCCAAGGTATAAATCAAATAAGGCCCCTGCAAAAGTGTTACGGTATCTTGCAATCATACCAAGGTTCAAGCACTTGTTTGCCAATGAAATTGATGCCAAAAATTTGAGATGGCATGCGGATTAGAGAATTTCTGATGGAAACCTTCGGCATCCAACTGATTCTTCTCAATGGTAGAAAATTGATCAATTATTTCCTAGCTTTGGTGAAGAGCCTGGGAATCTCAAGCTTGGCCTTAGCATATATGGCATGAATCCTTATGGTAACTTAAAAGTATACATAGTCCATGGCTTGTTCTATTGGTAATTTACAACTTATCTCCTTTGTTATGTATGAAATGAAAGTACATTATGTTGTCTATGTTGAATTCGGAACCAAAGCAACTTAGAAATGACATAGATGTTTACCTAGAACCATTGATCAAAGACTTGAAAGAGTTGTGGTGAAGGTGTTGATGTTTTTTATGCGAACAAGAAGGAGACTTTTAATATACGAGCAATGATCTTTTGTACTATAAATGACTTCCTTGCATATAGGAACTTGTCAGGATATAGCATTAAAGGCCACAAAGCATGTCCGATTTCTGAAGAAGGCACATGCTACCATCAACTTCAACTTGGAAGAAAGACGATTTACTTGGCCATAAGAGATTTCTTAGACGAAGCCACCCATATCGTAGATAAAAGAAACTTTTTTTTTATGGCTAAGATTTTGAAGATGCTCCGGAGGCATTGACTAGGGAGAAAATTTAGGAAAAGGTGAAAAATATCAATACTATCTTTGGTAAGTCATTAAAGAGTAGAAATGAGAAAAATATATGGAAAAAAAGGTCCTTCTTCTTTGATCTTCCATATTGGCTCAATCTTAATGTAAGACACTGTATTGATTTCATGCATGTGGAGAAAAACGTATGTGATAGTATTGTTGGGACACTGCTCAACATACAAGAAAGTTCTAAGGATGGCGTAAATGTAACCCCCTCAGTAATTATATCCGAACTACGAAATTTAAGTGAAATAGAGACCAATAAGACAAAAATCATTTTTGTAATCACTCATCTCCAAGAGATGGGGTTAACAAACAAAACATTTAAAACAGAATTCATCTGGTCTCACATTCACTTTCGAATACAATTACTTGTGCAATTATATCACAATAAATATCAGAATGCGTAACCGAAATCCCGGCAACCCCGGGTTACTTATATATATATATATATTGGGTTTATAGTTTTCCCAAAATGGGGATTACATGACCAAAAATTCATATTTACATCTCATATACAAAGTAATCCCAAAATCCAAAATCCAAAATGGATAACTAACGGTCCAAACTCTAGTATGTCCCTACTAGCCCTAACCACTCCTGGTTGGCCGCTTATCCTTGGAACCACTCGCCCTGTCTGAAAATGCTAGTCATTTGGAAAGAGTGAGATTTTAAAGAATCTCAGTAGTAACAAATCATTCATACCACACGTAATCACATCGCATGTAAGCAAATCATCACATAACAACAACAACGCAAATTACACTCCACCCTCATCCCCTTTTACAGCCGGGAAGGCACACATCCTAACACGAACCGTTGTTAGCGACTCAAGGACTGTTGGTATGGCAGTGCATACGAATAGCCTTACGGCTCACATATAGCCTTTCGGCCCACAAATATCCTTTCGGCTCACATAATCACAAATGTTACACCCTAACCTCATCCCCTTTTACCGTTGGGAAGGCACACAGCCCTTACCCGAACTGTTGTTAGCTACTCAGGGACTATTGGTATAGCGGCGCATACACAATTTCACAAATATTGCAGCATACGAATCCATCACAAACCAATGATATAACACACATACAATGCATCACATAAAATATAAAGGAAAAGTCACTATCTGAATCTTTCCTTATGATCTTTGGTTCTGCAGGCTCACGAGGGCGGCAGATATCAAATCTTATACCAAATTAGGGACAACCAATCAATTTCTTTTCCAAATGTATATTTCCATAATACTTTAAGTTGGATATCATTTAGGACTCTTTAGGTGGATAATAGAGGCCTAAACATATGCTTAAAGGGTTGGAACAACTACCCTGAAAACCCCTTTTTCGAAAGCTAAAACAGTGATTTTAGGCTAGCTTACTCAAGTGAAGATGACCTCACTCGAGTGAAGAGCGACTCGTGCGTGAGTGAGAACGGCTCTCACTCGTGAGTATTTGACAGTGAGCAACTACCCTAACCCGAAAGTGCTCACATTACTCGAGCATGAAACTTTGCACTCGGGTGAAGACTCCAAATTCACTCGAGTACCCGAAAGTGCAACACAAGAAGTGACAACCCGAGAGCACAGATCACACTAGAGGAAAAAGCTCACTCAAGCATGACCCCTAGCACTCGGGTGAGACGGTTTCACTTGCGAGTGCCAGAACACACTCTTGAACATCCACCAGCGAGTGACAACCTGAGACTCAGCCCTAACCAAGAACTCACGCGATCACTCGAGCAGTCCCTTTCTCACTCGAGTACTACCAACTTCACTCGCGGTTATAGAAGTGCACTAGAGCTCCACTCATAGACCCAGGCAAAACTTGAAGCAGAAAAGGGAAAATAGACGCAGCACTCGAGTGAGTTCCTCCCTCACTCGAGTGAGGCTATTAGGATGCCCAGATTGCAGCACATGACAGAAAGTTCCCAGATGGTCAAAACCAATCCCAATGGTTTCCAAACTTCTCACAAAGCTCATACACACTTACTTATGCCTAAGAAACACATTAGCAACTTCCAAAACACCTAAATACAATTTTAACCATAATCAAACACTTAGGTCTCTATGACACAACCAATGTCACAGTTTCATTCAACTCAATTCAAACTTTCCATATCAACTCTAACAATCAAATAACTCTACAATAAACTAATTCCAACATCAATTACTATGAATTTCATTCATTACAAAATAACCATAAATTAAGGAAAATTTTCCAGAATTTCTCAAACTTATCCAAAACTCATAACATATATATCAAAATGCATCAAATGCCTACCTCTTCATTTTGTCAAATCCAGAATCTTGATTCTCCAAATTTCAATTTCGTCCAACACCCAAATCAACACTATTCAAGATTTTGAAATCACCACAATGAAGCTCTCAATGAGATGCACAACATTAGAGAAGAGGATTTTAACAAAGAAGGACTATTACTCACCCAAAATCAAAGCTTTCACTTTCTCTTTCCTTGCTTGAGTTTAGCGAAAATGGGGAAGGAAGAAAGAGAAAATGAGAGATGGAAGAGATGATGATGATGAAGCACACTCCCCCTAGCCATACACATAAACCGCATAGGAGAGAGAAAAGAGAGGAAAAAGTGATGTTTTGTCCTTTTGTACCATCCAAGGGACTACACAATACCATATGTCACCATCCTACACACTCTACATGAGCTCACACAAGCGCAAAGTATAGGATTCCGACTCATGGTCAATAGATCTCAACCCTTGATCTCAAATCACCCATGAACATTTTTATCAAATTTACATCATAACTCTACACAAGTATTTAATTACACTGATTGCAATCAAGATTAGAGCCATTAGCCCTTAATCCTAAATTGGGTCATTACAGTAAAGGCAACGTTAAATTTGCAAGAAATAGGAATATGAGAAGACTTACATCTAATGCCATATAGTAATAGAACTTTTTGTCCTCCCACTGCTCATACTTCATCTAAGGATGAGAAAAGAAGTTTTTGTGAGTGTTTACATGGCACCAAAGTTCACTCAGGGTATTCTTCAAATTTTAAAAAGCTTGTATCGATGAAAGGCTTGAAGTTAATAGGGCTAAAGTTTCATTATTGTCATGTCTTAATGCAACAACTACTCCCGTAGCTATTCAAGGCATTGTCGAATATGATCTTCAACACATATTGACTGGACTTTGTTTCTTCTTTAATGCTATTTGTAGTAAAGTCAATGACATGGAAAGATTGGAGGAATTGGAAAATGAAGGATATATGATCTTGTGCCTGCTTGAGAAGCTTTTTTTTTCCTTTTTTTGACATCATGGTACACTTGATTGTTCATCTAGTAAGGGAGCTAAAGTTGTGTGGCTATATAAATTTCTGATGGATGTACCCAATCGAAAGAACTATGAGAATTCTAAAAGGGTATGTGAAGAACCCCAACTGGCCTGAAACATCTATTATTCAGAAATATGCTTTTGAAGAAGCTATGGAATTTTGTCAACATTATTTGTCAAATATAGGACATATTGGGCTTCTTAAAAATAATGATTAAGAAGGGGGTAGATGTGGGGTAATAGTATAAAGCATAGATCCTGATGAATTGCAACAAGTCCACTTGTACATCTTGAATAATGTTAATGAGGTTTAATATTACATGAATGCCTATAAAGAAATTGTATAGAAACAAAATAGTCGAATGACTAAATAAAGGTTAATTAGGGAGCATAACATAACTTTCGCACATTGGTTCAAACAAAAGGTTGATGGAGAAGAATATGTTTCTGATACAATAAATTGGTTAGCACATGGTGCTGAGGTTGATGTCATAAGTTAGACTTTATTTGTGATCGATGGTTATACCTTTTACATGAAGTCCCTAGATGATAAGAGCATCATCCAGAACAGTGGTGTTGTATTAGTGGCTGAATCTATACACTTCTCTAGTTTGAAAGATAAGAACCCTAAATTGGCTGTCATACCTTATTATGGGGTTAATGAAGAGATTTGGGTGGTTGACTATGTTAAAATTAGATTTCCCATTTTAAGATGCAAGTGGGTTGATGTCAATAATGGTGTGAAGATCGATAGGTTAGAATTTACATTAGTATATCTGAATAGTAGAAGTGTTGGAGATGAACCTTTCATTATGGCAGATCAGGCTCAACAAGTGTTCTATATTACTGATCAGGCAAATAAAATATGGTCTATAGCTCTCTAAGGAAAAAGGATTGTTGATATTGATGAGAAAAGTCGCTCAAATTATGATCTTCTTGAGACTCCTTTTTCCAGGGGTCTACCAGAATTGAACGAAGAAGATGAAGCAGATAATAAGCATGGCACAAGAAATGATCATCATGAGGGAATATGGGAGGATATCTCTTTATAATACTACTTTGAAGTTAACTAACAAAAGTAATTATGATTTTGATTTTATCCGAATAATATATATAGTTCTTTTATAGATATAGTCTTCTCATGTTATAGCTTAACTATTTATCTTTCTTTGTTGTCGTTACAGACAAATGACGGATCCCCAGTGTCTTAGTGTAGAGGATTAGCCACCTACTGCACCTCAAAGTCAGCCACCTATTACTCAACAGATTCATTCAGCTAATGCATATCAGAGTCAGCCACCTAGAGCAGAGTTAGCCAACTAGTGTACCTCAGAGTCAGCCATCTAGTGTTAATCAAAGCGAGCCTAGCAATGCTCAGAGCCAGGATCATAGTGAGCCTAGTAGCCAGTCTGTACGGAGGGGTAGATGTGGCACACGGTTGACAGACATTTCCTTCAGTTGGAGTGTAGGGCAAAAGATACCGATTGAGTTTGATAGATATTGGAAACCTATCGGGCCAAATGCAAGCCGATATAGGAGTTTTGTCAACCTCCTTGCAGGCAACAAGCCTAGCATCTTAATAGAGGAGTGGAGAAATGTCGATGAAAAGGTGCAGCAACATATTTGGGACACTATCTAGGTATACAATTCTCTTCTGCATGTAATGATTATCAAATATGTTACAAATTTTTCACTTACTCCTTCAATGCATGCATTCCAGCTCACCTACAGCGTTCCTCAGAGTGAGATCTTGTACAAATAGACAATGACGTATTGTTATGAGTGCTAGAGCAAGTTTAAGACAAATTTGGCCAACAATTACATTCATATCAAGGTGAAAGATGGTCAACCTCGTCCTAATCCATGCGACAAGTATACATTTCTTGATCAAGTGACTTGGCATGCATTTGTTAGATTTCAGACTACTCCACAATCTTTAGTTAGTTGACTTATTTTTCATTTTATTTACTTATCAATTATGTTAATTGATTATAACCTTTTTCTTTTGTTTAATTTCTTATTTGCAGGCAAAGAGGCAACAAGCATAAGAGAGTGGTAGAAAGAATGAATGCCCTCATACAATGTCTCCTGGGGGTTATGCAAAGGCTAAAAAAGACTTGTTGGCGGCCAAACAAAAAAGATTGGAAGAAGCATTTCAATCTGATCCTTTTGTTCCTCTTTCTCCACCATCTCCGATTCATTGCGAAGAAAAATGGTTGTTTGCTTACCAAAAGAGGAGTGGGTATTATACAAGTGAACAATCTCGTATAGTAGGCGAAAAAATTTTAAGTATATATCGTTGATGTTATTAATTACATAAGAAACATATTTCATTACTTATATTTGTTATTTTGTATTATCTTACAGGAGGAGCTGAGAAAAAACAACCTAAGGGATCTTTTAAGTCGGCGAGTAGGAATGATATACTAACTATTGCTACTGGCAAACATGAGCATCCAGGCCGTGTCAAGGGAGTTGGAGGAGGAGTAGGGATACGGGATTACTTTGTAGCCCCCGTACGCCATTCCTCAAGTATCGTGACTAAGGAGGAATTGGAGACTATGTTGGCCACTGCAAGAGCAGAAGCAAGGGCCGAGGCAAAAGCATCATTTGATGCACTACTAGAAATTCGTATGAGCAAGATGAAAGAGGAAATGATAGTGTTTATGAGCTTAAGACAAGATACCGATGCTCCCCAGGAATAATCACTTGATCCTAATAAGCAAAGTACTAAAGGGGGTTGTTACAACATTGGGCAATCATCAAAGGGTCTAGTAGGAGAAATTACTAAGCCTTATGACATTTTTGTCGAGGATCCTCTGAGACGATTAGTTACATATGGTAGTGTGCATAACCTGGGATTAACTATCCACCACCAACAAATGAAAGCTAATCAAGTCCAAGTATTAGTTGAAGAGGTGATCATTGCAGATGCACCTGTCCCTATCCCGTCTGATGATTTCAAGATCGTAAGCGATGTCTTGGGTACGTTCATCTTGTGGCCAAAGAACCTCATTTCTGTTCGAGTTAAGGAAACTCCGATCAAAGCCCCACCAAGTCTAGCTTGCTTCGCTCAAGAAGTTTTACAGCCTCCATTGAATATCATGAAACAAGTTATTTTGATGGCATATGATACATCATTTAAAACAAGAGATTGGCCTACAGATTCAGTTGTTGGCAAGTCAGGGGTGACATGCTATCTTGAGAGGGATGATTTGATGTCCCTGGTAGCTCCTAAACAAAATCTTATGATTGAGATTGTCCAACTGTTCTTAATGTAAGTGTCTTCTTCAATTCAAAGTAAATATTTTAAAAATTTCACTGTTTACCTTTGATTTGTGTGCTTGCATTATTGTGGGTACATACATCGTAGGTTGGTCTCCTCTAGCAAAAGCGATAAATTTGGATTCTTATGCCTAGCTCAAATCCAAGAGAAAGGGACGACTGCTGCTATCACACATACATACCTATCAAAGAGGCTTAGTGAAACTGGAATTGAGTGTTTCTTATTTCCATATGTGCATGGGTAAGAAAGAAACTTATATTTATATATATATATATATATATATATATATATAAAGTTTTATATTTGCTTAATAGTCTTATCTGTTTTTCACTGATCATTGGCAGTTGGTTCTTCTATGCAAGAGTAGTTACACTGTCATCCTCTTATGCTCTCTTCACTTCAAACCAGGGAATGATTTGAAAAAGACCATGAACTCGTAAATTTTCTTGCATTTTTTCCTTTTGTGTGCAAAGTTTATGGAATTTGTGTAAAATAAGTAACTTTGTGATTTTGATAATGATAGGGCTATGCGGACTTTCTTACATATTGCTTGTGGTAAGCATGTTCGTGTCTTAAAGGACCCTATATGGATTACGCCAAAGGTTAATATATATTGATTTGTTTAAAGAATGTAATAAGCCACGCCTTTATACTTGTTTTAATGATATCATGTTTTTTTTTAAAGCTGTAGGCAACCATAGGGGTCCAACTTATGTGCTTTTTATGTTTTGAGACACATTTACAATATTATCACTCTAGGCACAACTAATTTTTCTAAAGAGGTAAATTTATATTTCAGAACTTTTGTATTGTTTTATTGTTTTTAAGTTATTAAGTTAATGTTTTGTCTGGTTTTAGTGTTACAGATGTTTGATCTTGCTAATCCATTTTTTAAAGAAGATATTGATTTCATTCACACATGTTATGCTGAATTCATCTATGAGCTATTACAAAAATAGTGAGTTTTTGAATCCAACGTTACATTGTACATTATTCTCATACGTATTGCTCCTGCTGTATGAATTTCTAACTGGGTGTATATATCTGTGTAGGACAATTTCTGGGATATGGGTGATACATGAGGCATGGGATTTGAGGGACTGGCCTCTGTACTTTTTCTTCCCTTTGTATTTTGTAAAACTGAGGAATTTCTGCTGTTGCTTATATATATCCTTGAATTTTATTGCTGACATTGTCATTCAAAGTTTTACATCCATTTCTGAGCAAATTCGTCTGTTTGGACACTCCTTCATATTGCACATTAAAATTGATTCATAAGCTATGTTTTAGTTTTAGACAGTTGTTGAGTGCATTTGGAGTTCCTGAAATTTGATTTAAGTTTGTTGCTTGAATTGTGCACATTTGATCTTGAATCTTGATATCTTGCAACATTTCACCAATTGTTAGATAAATCATTTGATTTGTGGCTCAAAATTAAGTGGTCTACACTAATTATCATTTGTTGGAAGTTGATTTAAAGTCACCTAGCTTATACCTTCATTTGTGCTTGTTGTTGATCTTGCTGTTGTCATTGCTTCTATAAAATCTGTGTTACATTGTTTCTGTGAAATATGGGATAGAAATGGTTTGCTGGGTAGGGTATATAAAAGGGACGTTTTAAAAAAAAAATAAAACTTTTAACCACTTATAGCTACAATAGGTCTTAAAAGTCAAACCTTTAAGATTGGTTTTAGCTACAACCGGTCTTAGAAGTTAATTTAAGACCGGTTGTAGGCACAACGGGTCTTAAAGTAAATTTTAAGACCTGTTGTTCCTACAACCGGTTTTAAAAGTCATACTTTTAAGACAATCAGTCTAAAAGATAATACACTTTTTAGACCTGCTGTAACAAAACATAATACATAACCAGTCTAAAAAGTCATTTTTCGACTAGTGGTCCTTTCACCCTCAATTTTATTCACAATCACGGACTTAAAGGTCCAGGTCCCATTACCCCAAATTTTTTTTTAAAATAGGAATTTATCTTCAATTTTTCCTTTTTTTAAAAATAAACAATTATCACTTGATCAGAGTAATTTCACAAGTTCACGTGCCGGGCGTGCAGTCCTAACATTTTGTTGAAAGTAGAAGGCGAGCGGGCCCTATGTTTCAAATCATTAAAGTGAAACTTTCCAGTTTCCACAATAATAAGCTCTATTACGCCTTCTAATTATACTCTAAATACATTGTTTTTGTTCATTTTGATTCAAACCTCCTGGGATTTTTTTTTTTTTTGCAAAAAGAATCTCAGATCCATAGTACGTTGTTTATATTCATGGACCTAGTGATGAGCTACCATTATTATATGGGGCTTCCCTGGAAAAAAAAAAGAAAAAGTCTACAGAAAATGATAGAAAAATACTATTTTAAATTAGAAAATATCTAAAATGTCTACTAAATTAATAAAAGGATAAATAGGTCATCTAAAAAGAATATGAGATTTTAAAATTTAGATGTTAATAATTTGAGTATAGGAATTAACAATTTGAATATAGAGATTGACAAATTGAGTTCTTCAAGTTATCACTATGTATAGCCAAATTGCTAATTGCTATTTTTAGGTTGTTATTTCCTATACTTAATTTGTTAACAACAAAACTTTAAATTCCAAAATTCCTACCAGATCACATATTTATTCTTTTGCTAATTTAATAGACATTTTGATGTGTTTTTTTTTAATTCAAATGATATTTTTCTTTCATTTTCCTAAAAATATAACCCCTCTAATATATATCCCCCTTCCAATTTGATGGTATTTTCACATAATTATTAGAATAACATATTAATAAATTAAAATGAAATATGAATTTTTAATTCAAATTATTTAATATTTTAAAATATACAAATTATTCTCAATGAAATTTGTTATTTTGTATATGATTGTTTTGTTTTATTTTTTATATTATAATCTGGCATCTAGTTCATGGCTCATGATCATCCCCTCCCAATACAAGTGTCTTTTTTAGAACTCAAAATTAAGACTTAGAGGAATTTAACTAGGCCTTACAAGATCAATTCTATGTTGGTAATGATCGTTTAGTTAATTAGGAGGATATTTAATTAGTTAGAGAGATATAAAAGCAAAGGGGATTGTTTATTTAGGGAAAAAAATTATTGTTTTGGTCAAAGGTGATTATTAGCTATAAAAGTAAGGGAAAAAAAATAATACTTGAATTTTAAAATTTTAAATTGGTTATATTGACAATAAAAAAATGGGACTGACAAAAAGAGTATAATAATTATCAATTTAAATATTTGAGAAATTATTTATTTAAGATTTTAAAATTCAAGTGGTATTTATTTATGTTTTTTTTTTAAAATAAAAGAGGATATGTTATTGTAAGAACCGGATGAAATAAATACTCCAACAAACAACGTTGTTTGTACTTTGTTAATAATCAAACGTTTGACCTTAGTCAAAGGTTTAGGGGAAGCTCCTGGGCTATTTCCTGCGTCATTTTCATTAAGCAACATGTTCATTTCCAATTCCAACTATCCAAGTTTGTGATGCTGACTCAGCTTTATTTTGTATTGGTATTTTCCAAAGTCATTATTTTTACTTAATCCAAACAATAATACGAATCAATTAATATTTCACAGACTAAAAACAAGTTTCAGTAATTCCTATAAGTATACATTGGCAAAAAAAAAAAAAAAAAAATCCTCTCAGTATTGGTCTCAAGTCTCAATACTGCCACAGTGAGACCTCAGTATCAACATCCACATCCACATCCACATCATTCCAGCTCCAACCGTATGGCATAAAAGAGGCTGGCGATCGGAGAGGCTCCTCCGCAATGCTCACTAGCAAATGACGGAGCTCGTCGAACTTCGTCGTGGACACTGCCGGAGCTTGATTAATGTACGTCGCTTCTTCTTCACAATAATCCTGTACATTCGAAGCTCCGATGACATCGTCGTTGGCCAGGTTACTACTGCGACTGCAAACCTCAGAATCATCCATACTCCGGCCGAATTCCTCAGCAGCCAGAGCTGCCACCCTCCTGATCTCCGCCGCATTGGTTGACTCCGGCAGGGGCAACCGCCAAGCGGAGTCAGCGAAATTCAGGCAAGCTGACTTGCCACGAAGAGCCAGTGCCGCCACGTCATGAGCACGAGCGGCCATCTCCGCCGTGGAATATGTTCCAAGCCAAATCCTAGTGTTGCCGTTCGGCACACGAACCTCGCACACCCACTTGTCGTTGTTCCTCCGTCGCACTCCTCTGTAAACGGGATGCCTAGTCTCCTTGAAAACTCTCCGTCCCGCTCGCTTCTTGGGTCGCTCTGATGCCAGAAACAATATCGGCTCTCCACTGGACGAGGTCACCTCCGACGAAGATGAACAAGAAGCGTCAAATGCGTGTTGTCTCAAAAAGTCCATCGGATTTGGATTAGATGTGAGAGTAAGTAATTAGAAGTTGTGTGTTGTGTTGGTGGTGGTGGTAGATAGTAGAAGCGAAGTGAGGATTGGCTAAGGAGTGAGGGGTTATATATAGTTTGGGTTTATGGAAGAAAAGATGTGGCCCACTCACGGTTTGGACTTGGCTACGATGTGAACACGGACGCTGAAATGGTTTTTCCCCCGGGGGGGGCGGGGGTTGTTTTGTTCGTCTCCACGGTTGCCACTTGCTTTTGATACCGCTCACAGTCTTGACTATTATTCCCTGGCTAGGCTTTTTATGTTGAGGCCACGTGTTGACATTGATTGATTGTATGTGATGTAACAACTTTAATGTTTTAAAGCCAGATTACGGATAAGTTCCAGAAGGAAAATTAGTCCACTAATTTATATAAATAAAAATTAAGCAAATTATATATTTTTTATATTATGACAATTTTATTTAGGGAAAATCGCTGATAAATATTAAATAAGCAAATTAATTGCTCTTTGCCACCAACACACATGAGGGACTGAACTTGCATTAAAATTGAACTTAAAAAGACAAAAAAGCTCTCAGTTTGATAAGAAAATTTTAGGCGGGAGCTGAGGAAGGAGAAAGTACAGTTCTGAATCCCTTCTTCCTCTTCCATTTCCGGCCTGCAGAAGTTCAGCGTCGTCTCCCCTCACTCGGCCGTCTCCTTGGCTTGTGTCTGTCGGCAGTGTCATCTCCGGCTACTCCTCCAGCGGCCGCCGTCTCATTGGCTCGTGTTCTTCGGATCTGTCGTCTCCAAGTGCTCCTCCAACGGATCTGTTGCTTGCTCCTCCAGCGGATCTGAATCCCACCGTCGCTTGCTCCTCCAACCTAAATGCCTCCTTCATTCACCTGATCTTTTTCATACGTGCCCAATGGTCATCCACGCTATGTACAAAGGATGAAGATCCATTATGTGCCAATGATCTGTCGTTTTGTGCAATTACTCTTCCTTCATGTGCCAATGATCTTCCGTTTTGTACAATTAATCTTTCATGATGTTCAATTGATCTTCCATGATGTGCATTTGATATTCAGTTTTGTGCAATTACTCTTCCATGATGTGCAGTTGATCTTCAATTTTGTGCAATGGATCTTTCCCATGGTGTAAAGGATGATTCATTGTGCCATTGATATTCCATTGTATGCAATTACTCTTTATTGATTTGTAATTGATCTTCCGTTTTGAGCGACGGATCTTTTCCATACGTGCCCAATGGTCATCCACACTATGTGCAAAGAATGAAGATCCATTGTGTGCCAATGATCTGTCGTTTTGTGCAATTACTCTTCCTTCATGTGCCAATGATCTTCCATTTTGTGCAATTAATCTTTCATGATGGTCAATTGATCTTCCATGATGTGCATTTGATCTTCAGTTTTGTGCAATTACTCTTCCATGATGTGTAGTTGATCTTCCATTCTGTGCAACGGATCTTTTCCATACGTGTCAAATGGTCATCCACACTATGGAAAAAATTTATTCCACAAAATGGGAGATCAATTGCACATCATGGAAGAGTAATTGCATATAATGGAATATCATTGGCACAATGGATCATCCTTTACACCATGGAAAAGATCTATTGCACAAAATAGGAGATTAATTGCACATAATAGAGAGTAATTGCACAAAACAGAAGATCAAATGCCCATCATGGAAGATCAATTGACCATCATGAAAGATTAATTGCACAAAATGGAAGATCATTGGCACATGAAGGAAGAGTAATTGCACAAAACGACAGATCATTGGCACACAATGGATCTTCATCATTTGCACATAGCGTGGATGACCATTGGGCACGTATGAAAAAGATCAGGTGAATGAAGGAGGCATTTAGGTTGGAGGAGCAAGCGCGGTGGGATTCAGATCCGCTGGAGGAGCAAGCGACAGATCCGTTGGAGGAGCACTTGGAGATGATAGATCCGAAGAACACAAGCCAATGAGACGGAGGCTGCTGGAGGAGTAGCCGGAGATGACACTACCGACAGACACAAGCCAAGGAGACGGCCGAGTGAGGGGAGACGACGCTAAACTTCTGCAGGCCGGAAATGGAAGAGGAAGAAGGGATTCAGAACTGTACTTTCTCCTTCCTCAGCTCCCGCCTAAAATTTTCTTATCAAACTGAGGGTTTTTTTGTCTTTTTAAGTTCAATTTTAATGCAAGTTCAGTCCCTCATGTGTGTTGGTGGCAAAGAGCAATTAATTTGCTTATTTAGTATTTATCAGCGATTTTCCCTTTTATTTAAAAGCAATATGCACAAGCTCTTTTCTTTATGCAATAAGCTTTTGAACCTTTACATGATAAAACTAGAGAGAATTATATGAACCCAATCACAACTAAAAGGAACGTGTGAAAAAAAAAACCAACAATATAAATTGAAGAAACAAAAAGAATAAGATCAATGACTTGATCAAAAGCATATGCACTTCTTGAATTCTAACGCTGTGAGGAAGAAGGCCAACACGAGTAAAGTGCGAGGTGACCACATGCGAAATAATACCAAGACACCCCGCAAACCACATCAAACAGCCATATAGGTCTTAAATATCCCAAAGGTAATTGACAAGCTTGCTACTAAAGGCCCCGCTTGGTACATGAATATTTGGAAAAGAAGGGGAAGACGCCAAATCTTTCATGGCAGAGACCCGTTTGAATGCACCATTTTAGGAAGGCAAGTTCTGGCAGGTAGAAATGTTCCCATATTTAAGGGAAGATGTGATCCCTCACATCATATTTTAATCTTTTTTAGAGTATTTATGAAATATGATACGCAGTTTGATGAGCAACACAGAATTAACATAAATATATTGATAATATATACATGATTATAGAAATTCCTCATAAGAGTTCATACATAATAATTACAAACCTTATAGTCGCACAGGGCTCTAAGGTATCTAAGCCCATTCCAGTGAAACAGAGACATCTTCCCATCTTCGTTACACCACTGCAATCCCCTCGTACGGTTCTCTTCCTTGCTCTCAACATATCTTCCGTCTCCTCCTGTCTAAATTGTTGGTAGGGGAGGGTGATATTACAGGGTTCTAGGGTATCTAAGCCCATCCCAGTGAAACAAAGACATCTTCCCGTCTTCGTTACACCAATGCAATCCCCTCGTATGGTCCTCTTCCTTGCTCTCAACATATCTTCCGTCTCCTCTTGTCTAAACTGTTGGTAGGGGAGGATGAGATTCGAGAGAATCTCAGTAAGAAAACAGTACCAATATACATGCAAGATAAGTGCTTAATGCATGATATGCTTGCATTACATAACTCATACTCATACAATGACATATCTACTGCTCAATGTTTCAAACAACATACTTATGGCCATAGTATAAATAGAAACAGAGCTTCAATCGTTCATATATGTTTCACATAAACAATCAAAGCAATAATATGCATCAATACACCATCATAAATACCAAATACATGTAGGAGAGGCAAGTTCACTACCTAAATCACCCTTTTTGATCCTTAATAGGTTTCTCGAACTTCGTGTCGTAGGTTGGGCTATCAATTGGGTCCTACAATTCCAAATGTATAGTTTAGACACTTCCATAGTATTTCTGGTGGTTACATGGGTCTATAATGAATAATTACCAAAATGCCCCCGGGGACCCGACCCGACCCCTCCTTACCCAGTCCAACCGTCTTTTTCTGAAATTTTGATATAAGCTATCCTGAAATATTTTTGCTCAAGGAATACATTTCCGGACTCGGAATTACCAAATTCACTGCCAAAAGACGAAATTGCCTTTGACAGCCCAACTTAAAGGTTTCAAGGGCGTTTTCGTAATTATGCTTTTTCAGGCTTTTCTGAAAAAATGACCAGCTATAACCCCCACCTAATTTTCCATCCTAAACTCAATGGAACCATCAAATAATTGAAAATCCAACTCTAAGGTCCTCTAACATCCCTGGCCAAAATATACACATATCCCAAAAGAATTGGGGTTTTTGAAATTCGACTCCGCAAATGTGTTCCTTTCTACGCCTAACCACTTTATTGACTATTACATTTGGCTACCATTTAGACCCAATTTTGCTAGCATAACCCCTAGGCCAATCCATTTCCAAAAATTTAAACTAATGACAATCCAACTTTTCACCGACTAAATTGTCCACAATACCAGAATAGTTAATATACAATGGTTTGGAAGTTATCTGATGCTCCCTCTGGCTTTTCTCAAGGTGGCTGAACCCTAAACCTCTTCACATTGAAAATTGAGCTTCCAACACCTTAAAGAACATGTAAGAGAAGCTTAGAAAAAAGGTTATTCGCATTAGGTATGAATTCCCTGAAGAAATCGACCTACCTTACAAGTTCTCTTCTCTTTCTCTCTCTAAAAATCTGCAAATCTTCTCTCCCTTTTAGAGCTGTTTCACATCAGTTTTTGGAGGAGGAAGGAGATGGAAATGTTATTTTATAATCTTTACAATTATAACATAATTCTTTAGTTTCCAAAATTCCAAAAATAGGACTTTTATGTATCCAAACTTTATGCCATAAGCCCAATAGCATGTAAATCATATTTCCCTTCCTTGGCCCATGTAAAAGACGTCTAGGAGATCCTTTCATCAGTTTAAATGAATTTCCATGCACCTCATAATTTTAAAACTTGCCATCATATTGTTTCTGTATTTTCGGATTTATTAGAAATTCTAGCAGATTTTCTGCCATAACTTTGAAAAATCATAACTAAATTTTTAGACCTCGTATCGAAGTGATTCCAAAAGCTATAGAGCTTTTTATTGAGTTTAGTCTCAAGGAAAAATATATAATTTTGCCAATTGGAAGCACAAAATTTTAAGAATTAATTTCTTTGAATGTTGCTCTAGAAACTTTCCAGTTTTCTATGCTGATTTAAAAAATTTATAACTTTTTTTTATAGTTTAAAATGATTCATATGGCCTATCAAATTAAATTTAGGATGTCTACTTGCACTCTATAAAATTTCATAATTTATGGATATCATTTGATCATCGAAAATCACGTGACAATCTCACTGCCTCGTAGGAAATTTCACCAGAAGCATTGTTCACCTTTCTATTTTCATATTTAATTCCCATGATCTTGAATATTCACCATTTTATTCCATTTAATAGTCCAAAGGTATAAGGAATTTTGGTGACCAAAATTCGAGATGTAACAGATATGATCTTCCTTTCTGCAAAATTTTCATTTGGCCCCTAATCTTCTTCCTTCATTCTCACCCTCGCTTTAGCCATGCAGCCATGAGGTCTTGTTATTGAACCACTGTTGTAATACCTTGAGTTTTGAGACTTGAGGCTAGAGAATAAGTCTGAGATTAGTGAACTGCTAAACCCTGATTTAGCAAGATCCTAAATTTTGATTATGGGTTAAGGACTCCAAAAGTGGAGGAGATTATTGATAAATAAACCCTTTTGGAGAATATGATGTGATTTGAGTTTTGAATGTGATTCGTATGTGTTGTGAGCAGCGTCGGAATCCTGTATTTAAGTTTAATTATAGATTAATATCTAAATTGACTTAAAATAGAGGGAGGGCACATAATGTGGTGATAAAGAAAGATATGATGTGTTTGGTGATGATTCAGTGGGAATTGCCATAATCAGGGGCAAAACGGTAAAGTTACCGATCAATTGATTGGTTACCGAAGAGGAAGCTCATTGGTAACTAAAAGATCAATGGTTGTGATTCATTGTGATGAGATTATGAGGGGTGGAATCCCATGTATGTGTGTTTATGTGAGCTCATAGGAGATGTAATAAGAGTGTGACACATGACACTTTTTGGACCCTTGGATCTTGGTCAAAAGTTCAACACTCTTTCTCTCTTCTCTCTCCCTTATTTGGACGTTTTAGGGGCAAAAAATCTGCACATCTTCATCTTCATCATCTCTCATCTCTCTCTTGTTCCTCTATTGTCATCCATGAGAGGGAGGAAAGAGAAAGAAAGAAGTTAAGGTATGGTGCTCTATTTGTCCTCTTTAGCTCAAATACCCTTCTTTAATGTTGTTCATAGTGATAAGATCTTCATCTCTATGGTTTTAGATTTTTGAAAGGAGGTGTTTGAGAGCTTGTGGGAATTTGCAAAGATGAAGAATCAAGGAATTGGTTTGGGAAAAAGGAAGAGGTGAGTATTTGATGCCTTTTGACCCAAGTATTGTGATTTGTGGATGAGTTTTGTGATTTGTGAAATTTTGCCCTGATTTTGGTATAATTTCATGTGGAATGTAATTGGTGGAATTAGGTTGTGTTTTGTGTTGAAAATGGTGTCATGTTGTGGTATTTAGTCATTGGAATTGGCTTGGATTGGATTGGACACATTGGTCGTAAAACTGGAAATGTTGTCCATTGGAAGTCTATTCTAGGCAGTCTGCTTGTGTGGACATTTTGACTAGGCAAATGATGTCTAAAAATTATGAAACTTTCCAGTCTTAACACTACTACAGAATATATGTTTTATGTCCCTAAAGGACGTCCCTTTTTAAAAAAAGGAAATAAAAAATAAAGACAGTGACATTTTTGTAATTATAGGTGATAACTGAATAGCTTTAGACGTCCCCAATTCAAATAGGGACGTCTAAAGTGTGACTTTACAGACTTTAGACGTCCCTATTTGAATTGGGGACGTCTAAAGTAAAAAAATTTTTTACTTTAGACGTCCCCAATTCAAATAGGGACGTCTAAAGTCTGTAAAGTCACACTTTAGACGTCCCTAATTTTTTACTTTAGACGTCCCCAATTCAAATAAGGACGTATAAAGTCTGTAAAGTCACACTTTAGACGTCCCTATATACATTAGGGATGTCTAAAGTTTTAAAAACAATTTTTTTAAATGAGGGACACCCTTTGGCATCCCTCATATAAGGGCGTCCCTATATATATGAGGGCGCCCATCATTTAAAAAAAAAAACTTTAGCCGTCCCTAATTCAAATAGGGATGTCTAAAGTCACGTCTAAAGTCAAAAAAGAAAAAAGAAAACTAGATAACTTTAAGCGTCCCTAAATTAAATTGGGGGCGTAAAATATAATTCAAATTTTTACTGACAGTTTTTATTTGTCAGTTTTATACTAGTTTAGTCCATATCTCTTCCCATCGTCGCAAACACAAGAAGAGCCACCACTACCACGTATTTTAACTCTTGCTTCTTCTTCTTGATATGCTCTTTTTACTCTTGCTTCTTCCTTTCTCTCTTTTTTTCTCACCTCCATATCTGTTATGCTTTCTTACCATCTTTTATTATTTTATCATCTTTCTCTTTTTTCTTTGGGTTTCCCTTATATTTTATCTTCTAACTTATGTTGTTATGGCTTGTAGATCAAGACTCTGAAACATGCTTCATGGCCACGTTCCCGCTGAGAAAGTGAGGTTCATCTCTCCCATCGCTCTTCTCTATTCATTATTACGAGAAAATAAATTTCAATAATAGAAGGAGATAATTTTTTTGCAACTAATTCCTCTTATTACTTTCATCTTCTGCCTATGAGATTTCAGCTTTGGAGTTATTATTGTGTAGATTTTGGATTTGGATTTCAGATACTAAATTTATAATTTTATTGACGGTGATATGTGATTTCTGGTTTTAAATACTGTTTAGTCCAGATATGTAATATAAATGATTTTTTTTTAAAAAAAAGCACTTTAGACGTCCCCACTTTAGATGTTTCCATTTTAAAGTAGGGACGTCTAAAGTGTCACTATAGCACTTTAGACGTCCTTTTTTAAAATGGGGACGTCTAAAGTCCAAATCTCAGACGTTCTTTTATCTACGGATATTATTGTCATTTTTTACTACGTTGCTCACATAGACGTCCCCTTGTTTTCAGATGTTAAAAGGCCTAAAAAAGGGACGTTAAAAACGTTTTTTTTTGTATTAGTGTAAATTTCATATCCCAAACTTCAAAATGGACATATAATTTGTATTATTTCGTTTTGTGTGCTGTGAGTTATGGTTGTCCAAAGTTTAGGATGGAAACTGGACTCTGTTTTGGAGAAATGTTGGATTTTGTGTAATTCTGGAATCATGTGGTGATTTCTAGTAATGGTCCATATTTTTCCAGTAAAGAGGACTTAAATAGCTTTCATTTGGCTTTGGAATCACCTCATTTTGAATTTTCTAGAATTAGTTATGATATTTAAAAGTTCAATCAAGAAACAGGATTTTCTTGGCTGAGGCCAGCGGATTATGGGTCACGGCCCAAATGTTTCTAACTTGTTTTTGGCCGTGGCCAGTGGATTTGTGGGCCGTAGCCAACCCCTAAAAATGACATTTTAGACTTCCAAAGATGGTCTTTGGTCAAGTATTTTCTTAAGCCTTTAGGCATATGTTTAGGCTTTGATTAGCCACCTAAAGGTCATGAATGATAACCAACTTTAAGTATTTGGAAATTAGAAATTGGAATAGACTTTTAATCCACTGCCCTTAACATTGGTTTATAGGATTTGACATTTGCTATACTCGCGAGCCCACTATGTTGGAGAACGTCAGGAAAGGACAAGGTAGTGACTCTTTCTCTTATACTATGTGTAAAGCATTGTATGTATGTTTGTCATGCATTGTGATACATTGTGATGCTTTGAAATCGTAGCGAAAGATGATGCATAGTGTTTACAGCCATGAGTGCTGTCGTACGTGGTGTGAGCCATATGTCATTGTGATGCTGCTAAACATGATCGTATATGCTATGTGTTTATACACTGTATGAGTGACTTGTTACTACTGGGATTCTCTTGAATCTCATTCTTTCTATTGACTAACATTTCAGACAGGGCAAGTGGCTCCAAGGAAAAGCGAACGACCAGGAGCGATTAGGACCTTGTAGGGATATTCAAACTTGAAAATGTTGGTTAATCATTTTGAGTAGGGTTTACTGTATATATTTTTGGGGATGTAAATAGTTTCTGGAATATGATTGTGTAATCCCCTAAATGGGAATTTGATACCTTTAATATAGATATGTGAACCCGGGGGTTGCCGGGAATTTTACTGTACACTCTGATATGTATAAATGTGATATTCCGCATGATATAATTGTATTTGAAATTGAATATGAGACCATGTGAATTGAATTGATAAATGAAATTTCTGAAAACCCTACATGTAGATGGGAATTTAAATGAGTTTTGATTATTATTGGTCTCTATTTCATTTTAATCTCGTATTTCGGATATAATTATGGAGGGGGTTACAACTGCTCACTAATTTGCACCACTCCCCTCATCCCTCGTTGCTCGTCTCAGCCTTTGACGCCCTTTCGAGTCTAGCACTCATCACCTTCGTTGCTCTCATCCCTCTTGGTCTGCCTCTCTCTTTCGAATTCGATCTGAAACTTTTTGTTTTAGTTGAGGGTGTTGTCTCGGTGATGGTAAGGGATGAAGAAGGAGGGAAGGGCTTTTTTCTTTAGGTTAAGGGGTAATTTGGAGATTTCATATTTTATATTTTAATTTTTCTAAAATTATCATCTTACATTTCCATTCCCATGTCTACCAAATAGAATCTCTCTCTAAGTTTCCTTCTAATTTTCCTTTCCCTTCCATTCAGTTCCCTTACCTTCCTTTCCCTTTTCAAACTTTCCTTGTACCAAACGGGCCCTAAAGGTGTGTTTGGTTTGAGAGGAGGGAGTCCCCTCATTTGGTTTAAAATTTTGGGGGGAGGGGACCCCAAATCATTCCTCCCCTCCCCTCATCTGCCCATATGTTGGCTCCTTTCCAAATAGGGGGAGCGGTTTTTTTCGAGGAGCCAAAATTTTGGATCATTTTGCCTTCATAATTTGTGTGATATTCCACTAATGCCATATAAAAATATTAGTATTAAAATATTTTATTATAAAGTTAATTTAAAATAAAATATATATTTTTATAAATAAAAATATTTTATTAATTTTTTTGTAATTTTAAATAAAAATATTATAATAATTAAAAATACTATTATTTATTTAATTTAAAATAAAAAATATTTTTTTATAAATATAAAAGTTTATAATTATAAAATATTTTATCATAATTTTACATAAACATACATTATTACAAATAAAAAAATTTATAATTAAATTTTCAAATATATGATCATATTAATGATAAATAAAATTATAATTATTATATTAATTATTAAGGTGTGAATTGATTTATATAACATATAAATAAAAAATATAAACTAATATGTGAGGGTAGATGGTAAATTGTTACCATCCCTCACTTTCCCTCCTCTTTAAAATCAAACAATGGATCATTAAATACTTATCACTTTCTTTTTACTCCAATCAAACCAAACAAGGTAACTCACTCCCCTTCCCTACCCTATCCTCCCCTCCCCTTCTCTTCCCTTGCCTCCCTTCAAACCAAAGACACCCTTAATTTATGTTTAGATGGAGAGAAAATTAGGGAGGAACGAATACTAGAAGGGAAAACTCTCAAAAATAGTAAATTTCTTTACCATTTTTGGAAGCTTTAAATGCTAGTATTCCCTCCCCCTATTTTCTCCCAACTTTTCTCTCCATCCAGATATAGGGTTAAAGCTTTGAATGTGTAAACAAGCCTATTTTGTTAAAGCCTAACATGTAAGCCTTCAGGTTTAACCTATTTATGTATTTTAGATAATTTGGATTTAGTTATTGTAAGTTTGGACTGATTTATTTAGTTATGGACTATTTTCGGCTTATTTAAATACAGTATGCTTTCAGCTTATTTGAAGGCCTATGCTTGTTTTTCCAGTGACGGCTTATGTTTGGCATATTAACCTATTTAAAATTTTAAAAAATATAGGCTTTCTTAATATGATTCAAGCTAGGCCTTGCCTTTGTATAAATCATACTTAGGCTAAACAGAAGCCTATGATAAGTCATAAGTTACGCTTTGGCCAACTTGTTACATGAAAAGTTTGGCCTATGAAGGCCAAAGCCTTACCTAACTTGGTCTTTTTCCATTCTCAATGACAAGTTATTGTATTACAATTGATAAGTTAGACTATGATAAGTTACCGTGCCATCAATAATAAGTCAGGGTGTTTTAATTAACAAGTCAATGTATCACTAATGACAAGTTAAAGTGTCATAATTGACAAATCATAGTATTATTAATAAAAAGTTAAGGTGAACTTGTCATTTTACAATTTTAATGAATCTCTTACATGTCTATTAGAACTTCACATTAATTTGATAACTCTATGAGAATTGGTTGTGATAACTTATCTTTTTCAATATCTCAATGTAATTGCCCCATATCCATTTTAAAAATTGAGGCTAGAGTTTTGGAATTTGGTTCCTAATTTACATGAAAAATTGCGATCAATCCCTGAACGCTTTCGCTTTTACAAAAGCATGGGTAATATTGCTTTTTCACTTTTTCATTCAAGGTTTATTGGGGCTTAATAAACATATTGCAATCTTGTTAAACTTTATCAGTTTTATTGACATATCAGTACTGTTCTGTAATAACTAAAATGTCATTCTCCCTAGGACAACAATATTTACATTACAGAAACTAGCAAGTACCAAGTTACAGTGTCAAAAACAAAGAAACAAAAAAACTGTCAATACTGCCACAGTGAGACCAGAGGATCAACCTCCACGTCATTCCAGCTCCAGCCATCTGGTCTAACTGAGGGTGGCGATCGTAGAGGCTCCTCCGCCATACTCACTAGCCAATGACGGAGCTCGTGATCAAACTCCGTCGTTGGCACTGCCGGAGTTTGATTAATATTCGTCGCTTCTTCCTCACAGTAGTCCTGTACATTCGACACATCTCCGATGACATCATCGTTGACCGTTGTACTACTGCTACTGCAAACCTCAGAATCATCCGTACTCCGGCCGAATTCCTCAGCAGCAAGAGCCGCTACCAGTCTGATCTCCGCCGCATTGGTTGACTCCAGTACAGGCAAACGCCAAGCGGAGTCAGCGAAATTCAGGCAAGCCGACTTGCCACGAAGAGCCAGTGCCGCCACATCATGAGCACGAGCGGCCATCTCCGCTGTGGAATATGTCCCGAGCCAAATCCTGGTGTTGCCGTTCGGCACACGAACCTCGCAAACCCACTTGTCGTTGTTCCTCCGTCGCACTCCTCTGAAAACGGGATGCCTAGTCTCCTTGAAAACCCTCCGTCCCGCTCGCTTCTTGGGCAGCTCCGACGCCAGTAACAGTATCGGCTCTCCGCTCGACGAGCTCACCTCCAACGAAGACAAAGAAGAAGAAGAGAAATTGTCGAATTGGTCTTCTCTGAGAAAGTCCATTATTGGATTTGGATGAGATGTGAGAGTAAGTAAGTAGTGAGCAGATGTGATGTGTCGTGGTGTGTTGAGTGGATGCGAACAAGTGAGGAGGAGCTATATATATAGTTTGGGTTTAAGTACGAAGGAACAGAGGGAGGGCCCTCTTGGGGTTTTGGCTACGCTGCGTACGCGGAAATGGTTGGAGACAGTTAGATCCCACGGTTACCACTTGGCTTTGCTTTTTTTTGCCAACATACCACTTGGCTTTGCTTTGTTTTGCCAACATACCACTTGGCTTTGCTACTTGCTGGATTCCGTATTCTTAGTTTTGGCTTTTAAGTCCAATAGTTGATCTTTTCGTTTTGGGCCACGTGTTCTACATTGATTGAGTGTACAGGCATGACACTTATCACATGTGATGGAACA
This sequence comes from Inga laurina, assembly GCA_963855925.1. Lineage (NCBI taxonomy): Eukaryota > Viridiplantae > Streptophyta > Magnoliopsida > Fabales > Fabaceae > Inga > Inga laurina. Next base: position 13,790,837 of record OY979710.1, read on the forward strand.
TACTTTTGATTAAATTAAAATAAAATAACTCCATACTTGAATTATGGATATAAGCTATTTTTATAATCTGATTTATAGGATATGAGATAAATATGTGAGAGAAGTTTTATTTCAATTTACCTAAATCTGTTTCTTGAATGCTAACTCAAACATACACTAAAGCTTACTCATCAGCTTAGCAGTTTCAGTAATCAACCTTGCAACTTAGTGGTGGTATGAGATATATTCTTTAAATGGGATGGTGTGAGTTAAACCCTAACTGTAATCTCAAGATGTTAGTAATTGCCCCTTTAATTAAAAAAAAAGAAAAGAAATGAGCAGTTTTATTTGTTTGTTTGTTTGAATAGAGAACAATAAAGAGTGATTTTGTGGACCACTAGCAATTTATACATCATATTTAATTGGATTAATATGTAAATTTGTCATGAAAATTGTCATTTTGGAATAATGTTGCCCCAATTTTTTTTAATTTAATGTCCCTAAAAATTCAAAACATATCAAAGTGTCCCTACCGGTTAAAAAATTAACATTCACTGTTAGAATTTTCAATGAGAAAAGGTAATATCACTCCACTTTAACACTTTCAAAAAAACATTGAACTCTAAAGAACTTCCGAAAACAATATTATTTTTTGTTGAAAACTTGTGAGATAAATTTATACATCAACCCTATTTAATTTATAATTATGTTTAATTTGATGCATCCATATTTGAAGTAAATTATGCTAAATATTATAACCAATATGCATTAGTCTGATTTTGAGAAAAAAAAAGCATTAGCATGATGGGAAGGATTATGTTGAATTTGTTGCGCAAAATATTTTTTTAGGGGACTTTATAAGCATGAGGGGTATATTTACTTATTTAGGATGAGGCGCAGTAATAATTAAACATGTGTAGTACTAATGGCTAATTGGAGGAAAACCAAGCAGCAAATACGAGTAGAAGAGAAAAAAAGGAAGGTGAGGTTGAGACGTATAGGAGGACACTTGGAGACAGCTGTGTCCCAGCTATTGATTATTTGGCAGCACATAAACGGACGTTTAAACATGAAAACGTGTCCGTACTTATTACATATGACGACAGCCTCACCACTAATTCACCGCCACGCGTCATTCTCAATTTTCACGACCGCCTCAAGCCTTGACTGGATCCAGCCGCCCATCCCTGGTCCTTAACTTTTTTTTTTTTTGACCTTTTTGGGGCCAGCAAACAGAAGGAGATTTCAGTGAAAATAAATGGTTTAATAGATATTTAAGCATGTGTTTGATCCTTAACAATATATATTAAAAAAAAGTCTTGTGTTCAATACCAAAACTCCTTTAAAATATCTAGGTTACGAAGGGATTGGTTATTGTTGCTCCTGACAGCGGACACTGTAGGCCTAAAAAAAGTTCAACGGTACAATAATCAAATAACACGTGGCAGTGAAAATGGAGTGAGCTGGTCAAACTTAATTGCTTTCCTGATTTGTCCACTTACGACGTTATGTTATCCCTTCCTTCTTGAGGATATAGATAATAAGGCGGCAGTGATACGACTTAGGACATGAGAATGATTCAAACTCATGCAAATCAAATCAAATTCACTAGCTAAGTCAATTTTTCAAATCCCTTTGGTCACGATTTTCCGAATTTGGCAAGTTGTTTTCTACTAAAACGAGTATCTTCGTTGGCGAAAAAAAAAAAAAAAAGGAAAACCAACAAAACGAGTATCTTAGTAAAGCCAACGACCGCATTGATGAAAGATGTCAATTATGATTGCATGAAAACATTGAAGACATGTACAAATTTAATTCATAATTTTGCTTTGGCTTTAATGAAAGACAAATGCATAACTAATATATTGTATTTTGTTGATATATATAATTAATATATGGGTGAATACCATTGTGGTCTTTAGTTTCACCCAATTTTAGTTTTGGTAATTTAAATTTGAAATCAGTGACTTTAGTCCTCTAAATTTCTTTTGTTTATAATCGTTAGTCTTTGAAGTTTAAAAATGGCTTGGAGCTATATTTAATGATGTTAATTTATCCTATGTGGTACTAGCTCTGTTAAATTGGCTTATGTGACATGCTGATTAGGAAAGCTGATGCGATAAATGAATATTATAAAGTTATTAGCTGGTTATTTAAATTGAAAAACAAAACAAAAAGAAAGGCTGGAACAAAACGCATGCAGACCGGCAACATCTTCCTATTGAACGACGACAACCATAAGGCATGTTTGGGATCACAATTGAAGAGTTTATAAGTGGCTTTTGTTAGAACCGGCTGACACCCAAGAGGGGGGGTGAATTGGGTGTAAGATAAAAACTTAGGAACTTTGGAATTCTTTTCGCATCTTAGAGGAAGCAATAAATATGAAAGTAATGAGTCATAAATCACAGTTAGATATTTAAATGATATATGCTGGAAGTATAAGAGCTTAGGGAAGAGAATATGCAAACTGTGATTTATCCTGGTTCGGCCCAATCCACGATGACCTACGTCCAGTCCCCAGGCTCCTCCTGAGATTTTCAATCCACTATCTTCTTGTTTAATCCAGGCACAAGAAAAGCCTTTACAAAGTTCTCACCAAGATACTCCCCCTTACAACAAGTCTTACGAGCAGAGCAATCCCGAAGACCTTTCCCTCCAGCTTACCTATGCAAGTCTAACGAGCAGCAACGTTCTCTTCTGCTTACACCACTGTAAGTCTTACGAGCAGCAACGTTCTCTACTGCTTGCACCTTGTAAGTCTTACGAGTAGAAAGTCTTACCAGTGATTCTCTCTACAGCTTCTCGTAAGGAAATCAACCCACTCAAGGTCCCTCTACCTTGAGATCAATTCAGAAATACAATTGAAAGTGTTTACAAACTCTCTCACAGAGTGGATATGATGAACACTGAAGTATAATACAAAAACTCTCTCTCTCAAATGTAAATGATATAGAAAGTAGAGAAACAGAGAGTATGTGTGATGAGCGTTGGTTCAGGATGTTGACATTTCGATGATGTATGCACACTTAGTCCCTTCTGTTATGGATGATCTTCTATTTATAGTTGATGAAGGTTGATGACCGTTTGAGCATAATATATCCGTTGGAGTGTGGCTTCTTCAATTTGAAAACTAGCCGTTATAACGTTGACGCTCCTCTTCCGTAAATTCACCTTTTGACTCTTCACATCATATCTTCATTGTATTCCCGGAGAAATACATTAATCACTAATATAATGAAGTATTAGAGTGATTAGAAGCAATAAGAATGAGTTATATGATCATTCCATTGATTTCCAGAATCTTCGAGACGCTGTTCTGTTTTTCTGGGAAGCATTACTCGAGTACGTACTCGAGTAAACATCAAGTTTCTTCACAGGTTACTCGAGTACCAACTCGGGTAATGCACTCTTTTCTTCATAGGTTACTCGGGTACCAACTCGAGTAAACCTTCAAATTACCTTTTGATTACTCGATGCTCTACTCCAGTAATGACTTGAAGTTTTCGTCCAGCACAGTGCTTTACTCCAGTACTGACTTGAAGTTTTCGTCTAGCACAGTGCTTTACTCCAGTAGTGACTTGAAGTTTTCCTTGAGAATATCTCTGCATACTCGGGTACCACCTTCAAGTTTTCACTTACCTTAGTACGTTACTCGAGTAGCTACTCGAGTAAATTGTTGCAGTGGTACAAAGTGCCGAGAGCATCATTTTTTCAGAAACTGGGTTACTCGAGTACCTACTCGAGTATCCTTAGCAACTTGGAAAACTTTCACATGGTTACTCGAGTAGCTACTCGAGTAATGTTGCAGGCCGAGAGCAACTGGAAATTTTCTATCTGATTACTCGAGTACCTACTCGAGTAAAGTCTTTTGTTAACAACTAGTTACTCGAGTGGTGCCTTCAAGTAAATCCTTGATTTTGACTTGAAACATGGCAAATTATATATCATCGGAAAGCCCTCATTATCTACATTCCAATGCAACAAAAATCAGCTCCAAACTCGTTGTGTACAGAAAGTTATGATCCAAAGAGTATCTACTGTTCTTCGGCAATCCTGAAATCACGAGCAGCAACTTCCAGAAGTCATAGCTCTTAGGATATAGCTTCAAATGTGACATATTATATATCCATGGAAATCTCTGTGAGTCTTCTTTCATATGGCACCGGTTTCGTCTCAATCCGATATGTATTTTGAGAGTTATGTTCAAAATACCGAAGCTGTCCTGGAATATGACGGTGATTCATGCGTCAACTTCAACAGATCATATCTCCCTCATCTGAACTCCTTTGAATGTGATCATGGTGTCAAAAGTTCGTGTTGGAAGTCTAGTTTCATATGCCACCGGTTTCAGTTCGATCCGACATGTGGTTGGAGAGATATCATCCAAATACCGAACCTATGTTCTGACGCGCGAAAACAGAGTATCCATTACTTCAAGTGCTGCCTCGAGTAATTCATCAAATAACCCGGCAGATTACTCGAGTAAGGCCTCGAGTAAACACATCCAAAATCAGAAAATGACAGATTACTCGAGTGATTACTCGGGTAATCATCCCCAAAGGTACCATAGCTTCCGTATACATCATTTTAGCTTCGTATTGACCCATTCCAACTTCCGTATGATCATAGAAACCTCCGGTATCACTTCTAGGAGCTTGAATCTTGATATTCTCATGTGATCTTGCAAGTTCTTCTTTCTTTCTTCTTGTTTTTCCTCTTGATGATCATTCTTCATAACCCAACTTCAATCTTCTTGATGAATATCTTTAATCTTCATCTTTCTTTCTTCTTTCTTCAATTCCTTGCCTCTTGATTTTCTTCTTGATGATTATTCTCCATTTATGAGGCATTATAACATCAACCCACAATGATGTCTATGACTAATCTACAAGATATACAACATTAAATATGGTAGTTAGTCAATGTGGAAGATAAGTATATTATACAAACTTTTTGCTCATATTTAACATCTATATTTGACATCATCAAAACTATTCATATCTAACATTCTCCCCCTTTTTGATGATGACAAATCCTTCAAGAAAAATATATGAGTTATAAAAACTAAGTAAGAACAATATATTTTTCTTGCCTTTCTCTCCCCCTATTTGACATCAGCAAAAAGTTTGAAGTATAAAGAAGAAAGACTTGTAGAGAAGTAAATATGAAGTCAAATGAGAAATGTCATTCTCCCTATTAATCAAAATAAATGCATCAGAAAAACAAGTTTCTCTCCCCCGTTTTGAAAGTAGTTTCATTTATAATGTGATGTAAATGAAAAATGGTTTTCATGAAAAACACATTGGAATGAATATAGAAAGGTTTTAAAAAAAAAACTCTCATAATCAAGGATAGGCAAAGTAAGCTCAAAATATAAAGAGAGGGTTTAGAAATGCTCATGTAGTTTTTGGAAAATGATGAAGTGCTCCATGAAGTCCGTTGCTTCCTTTTCTTGTTGTGTAGATCTATGATGTTGTGTTCACCATACTTTTGAAGCGCAACTCTGATGAATAAGGTTCATAGGAGTGAACTATAGATGACTCAGTGTGCTCAATAAGAAGCTCAGGAATATCCTTCCTTAGAATGCTACCAAAATCATCCTGATTTGTGCCTTTTGTTGCTTTGAGTGTTGCAGCCAATCATCTTTCCTCAAGGTTGATATATTCTCCTTTTAGTGTGTTGAGGAATGGTTTTGCATAGAGTCAATTCTCCTACTATAAAAGCATTCTTGCAAAGGGAACGGTTAGAGCAATCAAGTATCAAATTTATTGCATAAACCAAAGTCATCCTTTCTATATGATATGTTAAAAATTAAGATCATGAAAGGAAAATATAAGATTAACTCATCATCAAAACTAATTAAAAAAATAGAAAATTCAGATGAGTATGTTAAAAATATTTCCTTTTAATAAAGGAGATGGGCTTTTTAATATATAAAACACGTATGAATGTGAAGCTCCCCCTTAATGAATGCATGGCTTTTAAAAAAAATCATCATGAGCAATACAATTAATAACTCTCTTGAATTTTGTAAAATCATTAGAAATTTTGTAGAGAGAATGAGTATGAAAATATGAAGATTAGAGAAAAATCAAGTTGAAAATGATGATGCTACTCAGGGTTTTAAGCTTGTAACCCTGTATCCCTTGAGTAGTTATTTGAGTAATTCCACTCAACCATCACTCGAGTGCTTACTCGAGTGTTGCAACTCAGAGAATTTTAATTGAGTAAGAATACAATACCTCACTCGAGTAATATCGTAATCACTCGAGCCATAATCCTCTGAAGTCCGTTGATGCATCGTTGGATACTCACTGTCTGATGATGTGAAAGATTCTGAAGCATAATCTCTGTAGGCACTTTAGGATACCAAGATGAGCTCATAATAAAACCTTGAAGTTCTGGTTGATTGAACCACAGAGTTGTCTAATCTTGCCATTCACAGAGGTGATGAACTCAGCATGTTTGTAGCAAGCTCTGTGTGATTTGTTGAAGCTCCTCTCTCAGAAATCCTTAGACAGATGAATCAAAGAATGAAGGACCAGGGAGACCAGCTCTAGCAAAGTGTTGTCTCTCATTTATTCTTGAAGTCTCAGCTCTCATCCTCTGTGCCTCTTGTGAGTAAGATTCAGACTTACTTGAAGTAACTTCTGATTACTTGGAGTAAGTCCTGTAGAAGTATATATATACCTCTTATTCTCTGACAAACATGATCTTTCCAATATTCTTCCCCTCCTTGCTTATAATCTAGGCCATTATGTGGTAATTCTTCTCAATGAAGTGATTGAATTGGCCTTGTTCGCCATAGCTCTAGTGTATGTATATCAGATAATGCAATAGAGATCACACATAAAGCTAAGGTTAAAGTTGATAACCCTCATTAGCTTTCATGATTTGATGATTCTGTACTTCTTAGGCTCATTGTCCTCCTTGAGAAGTCTAGTAGGAGAGTATTGAAGCCCAAGCACTTATTAATCTTTGAAGCTAAGATGGTGACACTCTAATCTCTGACTGTTGTCTCCAATGTTTCCTCAATTATTGTGCCTTCTTCAAAGCATAACTCAGCAGGATCCATATCGTGGAAGAGATGTCTAACTTCCTTTAGAAGTAGGGAAGATGAAGGAATAACCAAGGCTCATAATTGCGAGACTTGTTCTTGACCTTGAATTGAACATAGTCGAGGCTACTAAGAAATCTTCATCCTCTTTTTCTTTCTCTGACTACACCACTAGCTAGTTACTTGCTAGTGATGTGGTGTTGCTTGAGTGATACCACAGATTTTGCTTCTGCTCACATTGCAATACTGCCAGTCATGCCTTCTTTGTTAGCCTTTGATCTTTGTATCCAAAAGTAGAGTATTTTGATCAACACCTGCAAAAGTATAAATAAATGCTCTTTGGTACCCAACTTTCTCTTGGGTCCATATAATATTAGACATTATAACTCTTATGCTCTTATATAATTGAATCATATGATATTTGAGCAAAGAGTATAATAATCAACAAAGACCAGAATATAATTTTACCCAATTAAATAAATTCAAGCAATTGAATCATAAAGGGTAACACACAAATAATACCAGGAATGATGATTTTAAAGATCAACGACAATTTGTAAATACATTCTAAAAGATATGTCATTGATAAGATTTTTATGCAAGGCATGTAAGTCAGATTAAAGAGAGTTGAAAATCTATTTATAATGACCAAGAAATGATAAATCATGAATGAAATCAAATTGTCCAAGAATGATCATGAGATATGCACATTGTTTCAAATCTCGGATGTAATTTCAAATTATAACAATGCATTGTAAAACTGAGATTGTGAATATATGCAAAACTCATCTTTGAAATATATTTATAATCAATGTTCATGTTGAAAATGATGAAAGTCAACAGTTTAAATATACATATACCAGAAAGCTTCCTTTTTATAGAACAACTAAGATAACATGTTAGACATTGGAGTTTAGCATGTTTGAGAATTTTCCCAAGAGCAAAAGTCATTTTGAAAATGAATTAGCCAAAAAGGCTTAGCTTCAAGGATGTATATAAACACAATGACTTTGCTATTGACCAAGAGATAAACTTGACTCTTAGAGATGTGTCTTGAAGAATAGGGATATTCAACTCAAGAATTTGAATAGAAAGATCTAGTTGCTCGAAGAATGGATGAAGATAAATGGTAATGCATTTGGGCAACAAGATGAGTATAAGAATTTATGGATGATGAAACACATACTCATTGATCCAAATGACTAGAGTACAAGAATATCATCTAAGTAAGTTATTCCACAATAATGGTTAATGCATTAAGATTCAATGCACTAATGAACATTCATAATGCTTGGAATAACATGGCCAACCAAAGATTTATGCATTAGGCACAAAGCTTTCACATATTGGATTCTTTTTCTAGGAAATACACTTGAAACTCATATAGATAGTTAACTTGTTAGACATAAGGTCTAACTTGTTAGAAAATAATGGTTGAGGAGTTCAAGCAATAACAAGTTTAAAATCAAGAAATAATATGTGAATGATGGGGAAAACTCTAGTGGATGGATTTGTAGCATTTCTGACTTTTAGTATACATAAATATTAACTTCCAATTTGAAACCAATTTAAATGCAAACAATATATAAGTAATTTTTAAATAATGTGTATGCATTTTTATAAACAAGATGAATTAGAATCTAAGTATATTTTTGAAAGATAAATTGGAATCTAAGTATATTTTTGAAAGATGAATTGGAATCTAAGTATATTTTTGAAATGTACATTTCAAAACTCAAATACACAATTTCATTTTAAGTCCATTTAGCAATCTAAAAACAATTTGAAAACCATAAATGATTGATTGCTAATGGTATGCAATTTTATAACACATGATGGAATGAAACCAAAACACATTTTTGAATTGTGCACTTCAAAACATAAACTGATAGATAAACTATGCACAATTTCACTTATCGTTCATTTAGCAATCTATAAACAAATTAACAATCATGAAGGATTGATTGCTAAATGAATGCAATAATGGACAAATACTCATTACTCAAAATAAATAATTCATATAATCACAGTATAGAGTAAGGATTAGATATCACCGTAATTCCTCTTGTCCTTGTGACAGCTTGCTTGATTTTGGTGGAATAATATTGATTTCTCTCCTTTGCACAATCAGCACCAAAATCCAAACTCCGAATTTCAGCATCATCAAGATATGAATTTGTGTTCATGTGGTCATAGTCTTGAGAAGCTTTTTCTTATTCTACAGAACTATATAAATTTCTTTTCTTTATGGTATCCAACATTGATTGGATCCATTTCTTGTTAGCTTGTAGGAATCAAGATAAAATTCTCATGCTCTAAGAATATAATCAATTCGAGGCAATTGCGCATAATGAATTAAACATGTCTTTATGCATAAAAGAAATATTTTCTTTTCAAATCATTATATATGCATAAAGAATTATCCTGTTGAGCATTGCAATCCCTTTATAAATAAATCTATTAAATGACTTTTTAAGGGATGTGAAAACACAATTTCAAAATCATTTGGAATGTCCATTCCTAAGATTCCAAAATATAAAACCTCAATAAATAGACAATAGTATAGGAGATTTTATCATTGTGTACCTTTGCCTTAGATACTTGGAGGATTGCTTTTGCTTACCCACTGCATCTTTCTAGGATGTTGATACTTTGAATATCTTGCTTTGGGTGTTGGCAATCGTCTCTCAAAATACATAGACTCCAGGAGTCTTTTACTTGATGCTTGAGAGATCCTCCTTTTCTTGTTCTCCTCAAGATAGTTGAGAGGTACTCTATGGTAGTCCATTCTTGAGGTAGGACGTACTCTTTTTCTCCATTGCATTTCTTTGTGATTAAACTTTGCAGTTCCAGCAATGGGTGCTCCGAGAGTTCTTCTTTTCGATATATATGGTATGAACCTCTTTCTTGGTGCATGAGAAACTCTTGGTTTCTTCTTCATCATCTCCGTACCCTTATGTTCATTCTTCTTATATTCAATCTGCATACATAAAGTACTAGAAGAACATTTTGGTACCCACATATACTTGGGTCCTTGATTGTTAGGATTAGACATTACTTGTCTTTTCGGAACCCAAACATATTTATTTCTCAAATTAGAATTTCTTCTAATATAGCATGTGTGAGAAATATGACCTGATTTACCACAATAATTGCAAATAATATGATGATATATATTATGAGATTCTATGCAAGTATTGTGTTGATCAAGAAAAGATGATTTCGAATGATCAGTTTGCCTAAGTTCTTTCTTCCCGCAAGAATTTCCAGCATGATTGAAAATCTTTTTGCTTTTCTCAATAGAATCAATAATTGGTTGAAAAACAATTTTATGCAAGCTTTGAAAATCAGTTTTACGAAAATCACAAGAAGAATTAGAACTTTTTACCTTCAGTTCATGTTGAGCTCCAGAGAGAGAATTTTCTTGTCCGTCCCTAACGAGCTCTTTTCGGGAATCATTTTCCTCTTGTTCTTCTATGTTGACAAGATCATGGAAGTGTTCTATAATTTCTCCTTCTTCATTGTCAACTTCCACTTGTTCATGAATCGTGGATATATAGCTTGTAGTTTCACATGAACATTCAACACACTTGTTAGAAGTATACAGAGAATCAAGAGTATCCCAAATATCTCTTGCAGTAGAGCAACATCTAATTTTCTCAAAATCATTTTCAGTTAAAGTACTATACAAAATTTTCATTGCTCTAATGTTCAACGAAAACATTTTCTTTTCTCTTTCTGTCCAATCCTTTCTCGGTTTGAAATCAAAGACATTTGTAAAAACATCCCACATATCATAATCAAAGCATTTTATAAAAGATGTCATTCTAGCTTTCCAAAACCAAAAATCAATATCTTTTAAAATAGGTGGAATTGTATAGTCAAAACCTTCAGAAAGCATATAACACCCAAAATCAGCCATTATAAACTCTTGAGACGGTTAAGTCCTTTAAACAAGAACCAGGCTCTGATACCAAATGTTAGAACCGGCTGACACCCAAGAGGGGGGTGAATTGGGTGTAAGATAAAAACTTAGGAACTTTGGAATTCTTTTCGCATCTTAGAGGAAGCAATAAATATGAAAGTAATGAGTCATAAATCACAGTTAGATATTTAAATGATATATGCTGGAAGTATAAGAGCTTAGGGAAGAGAATATGCAAACTGTGATTTATCCTGGTTCGGCCCAATCCACGATGACCTACGTCCAGTCCCCAGGCTCCTCCTGAGATTTTCAATCCACTATCTTCTTGTTTAATCCAGGCACAAGAAAAGCCTTTACAAAGTTCTCACCAAGATACTCCCCCTTACAACAAGTCTTACGAGCAGAGCAATCCCGAAGACCTTTCCCTCCAGCTTACCTATGCAAGTCTAACGAGCAGCAACGTTCTCTTCTGCTTACACCACTGTAAGTCTTACGAGCAGCAACGTTCTCTACTGCTTGCACCTTGTAAGTCTTACGAGTAGAAAGTCTTACCAGTGATTCTCTCTACAGCTTCTCGTAAGGAAATCAACCCACTCAAGGTCCCTCTACCTTGAGATCAATTCAGAAATACAATTGAAAGTGTTTACAAACTCTCTCACAGAGTGGATATGATGAACACTGAAGTATAATACAAAAACTCTCTCTCTCAAATGTAAATGATATAGAAAGTAGAGAAACAGAGAGTATGTGTGATGAGCGTTGGTTCAGGATGTTGACATTTCGATGATGTATGCACACTTAGTCCCTTCTGTTATGGATGATCTTCTATTTATAGTTGATGAAGGTTGATGACCGTTTGAGCATAATATATCCGTTGGAGTGTGGCTTCTTCAATTTGAAAACTAGCCGTTATAACGTTGACGCTCCTCTTCCGTAAATTCACCTTTTGACTCTTCACATCATATCTTCATTGTATTCCCGGAGAAATACATTAATCACTAATATAATGAAGTATTAGAGTGATTAGAAGCAATAAGAATGAGTTATATGATCATTCCATTGATTTCCAGAATCTTCGAGACGCTGTTCTGTTTTTCTGGGAAGCATTACTCGAGTACGTACTCGAGTAAACATCAAGTTTCTTCACAGGTTACTCGAGTACCAACTCGGGTAATGCACTCTTTTCTTCATAGGTTACTCGGGTACCAACTCGAGTAAACCTTCAAATTACCTTTTGATTACTCGATGCTCTACTCCAGTAATGACTTGAAGTTTTCGTCCAGCACAGTGCTTTACTCCAGTACTGACTTGAAGTTTTCGTCCAGCACAGTGCTTTACTCCAGTACTGACTTGAAGTTTTCGTCTAGCACAGTGCTTTACTCCAGTACTGACTTGAAGTTTTCCTTGAGAATATCTCTGCATACTCGGGTACCACCTTCAAGTTTTCACTTACCTTAGTACGTTACTCGAGTAGCTACTCGAGTAAATTGTTGCAGTGGTACAAAGTGCCGAGAGCATCATTTTTTCAGAAACTGGGTTACTCGAGTACCTACTCGAGTATCCTTAGCAACTTGGAAAACTTTCACATGGTTACTCGAGTAGCTACTCGAGTAATGTTGCAGGCCGAGAGCAACTGGAAATTTTCTATCTGATTACTCGAGTACCTACTCGAGTAAAGTCTTTTGTTAACAACTAGTTACTCGAGTGGTGCCTTCAAGTAAATCCTTGATTTTGACTTGAAACATGGCAAATTATATATCATCGGAAAGCCCTCATTATCTACATTCCAATGCAACAAAAATCAGCTCCAAACTCGTTGTGTACAGAAAGTTATGATCCAAAGAGTATCTACTGTTCTTCGGCAATCCTGAAATCACGAGCAGCAACTTCCAGAAGTCATAGCTCTTAGGATATAGCTTCAAATGTGACATATTATATATCCATGGAAAGCTCTGTGAGGCTTCTTTCATATGGCACCGGTTTCGTCTCAATCCGATATGTATTTTGAGAGTTATGTTCAAAATACCGAAGCTGTCCTGGAATATGACGGTGATTCATGCGTCAACGTCAACAGATCATATCTCTCTCATCTGAACTCCGTTGAATGTGATCTTGGTGTCCAAAGTTCGTGTTGGAAGTCTAGTTTCATATGCCACCGGTTTCAGTTCGATCCGACATGTGGTTGGAGAGATATCATCCAAATACCGAACCTATGTTCTGACGCGCGAAAACAGAGTATCCATTACTTCAAGTGCTGCCTCGAGTAATTCATCAAATAACCCGGCAGATTACTCGAGTAAGGCCTCGAGTAAACACATCCAAAATCAGAAAATGACAGATTACTCGAGTGATTACTCGGGTAATCATCCCCAAAGGTACCATAGCTTCCGTATACATCATTTTAGCTTCGTATTGACCCATTCCAACTTCCGTATGATCATAGAAACCTCCGGTATCACTTCTAGGAGCTTGAATCTTGATATTCTCATGTGATCTTGCAAGTTCTTCTTTCTTTCTTCTTGTTTTTCCTCTTGATGATCATTCTTCATAACCCAACTTCAATCTTCTTGATGAATATCTTCAATCTTCATCTTTCTTTCTTCTTTCTTCAATTCCTTGCCTCTTGATTTTCTTCTTGATGATTATTCTCCATTTATGAGGCATTATAACATCAACCCACAATGATGTCTATGACTAATCTACAAGATATACAACATTAAATATGGTAGTTAGTCAATGTGGAAGATAAGTATATTATACAAACTTTTTGCTCATATTTAACATCTATATTTGACATCATCAAAACTATTCATATCTAACAGCTTTTACGTAAATCGAGATAAAACTCCTCTCACATATTTACCTCATATACAGTAAATCATGATTGAAAAGCTGCTTTTGAAGATTTCAATCGCTATTCCAAACAAACACATAGTCTTTAGCAAACTTTCTAGAAGGGGATTCATCAACCTTGTTACCAAAAAAAGAAATCCTGCGATGTGAGCAAATAAAATGGTGGAATTTGAAGCTTCAGCTAGGGCTTTCACATGCTTTTGGTTTCAAGAACTTCTAAATCCTTCAAGAATCAGATTACAAGCCTACATCCATGATATTCTGCTCTTATCAAGGACTTTGAACAACCTAATATCTATTTTTGGGATGCTGTTGGTTTGTTCTGAAGACTTAGATCTAATTGGCTTCTCAGTTAATTTCAGACCCTGAGAAATTAGTCAGCATTGCTTGTTTGGATCACTGTTAGGTTAATCTTCTCATGAATCCCTTTTAAGAAGTTTGTCGAAGACTATGGCTGCCGTAGCTCAATACGAAGATGTTGCCAGTGTAACCCCCCGCCATCATCTAGGCCGTAATTAGTGTTTAAACTCGTTTTATTAGTAAATGGAAGATCCAGGGCGATTAAAAACTTTTTACAAAAACCTGTACAATACGATCTCTATTCATTTGAAATAAAAACAGTTGGCTTATTCGGTTTGTCACATATATAATATCAGAGTGCTAACAAAATTCTCGACATTCACCTGGGATAATCATTAACCCAAGAGTTTTATAGGGCATCATTGCCCATCTCAGTTTCCCATACCGGGGATTACACATTAACTACAAATCTATGGTCAATCTAATATATACAATTGTCCAAATGATAACCAAAAACAAAAAAGAAACTAAGACTACCACTAGCAATCATAGTCGTCTTTGCTCACTTGCTTGTCCTGAGATCCACTTGCCCTGGCTAAAATTGTTATTTGGAAAGAGTAAGATTCAAAAGAATCCCAGTAGCAACAGTTTACGTATATGATGCATAATTAAACAAAGCAAGTAAGCATATATCACAATGTAGCAATACCATAATCAGAGCCAGGCTATCCACCACGACTCCTTATTCATTCAAGGCCGGGCTAACCGCCACATCCCCTCGCTCATTGAATGATAAATACAAACAAGCAATGCATTAAATATGACATAGGATAAAGTGTCATTACCTTGTTCTTTCCATTCTTGTTCAGGCGTAGGCCTTCTACGTTCCAGGAAAATATCAAATCCTATAGTCATAATTAAGGATGACGCGTTTACTACAAAAAAAAGGTATTTTGTAGCGGTGACATTATAGCGGTTATAATAAACCGCTACAAATTATAGTATTTGTAGCGGTTTTAACCTAAACCGCTACAAATTTGTAGCGGCAAGCTACGCGCCAAGTGGCGCGACAGATTGGTAGCCATTTTTGTAGCGGTTGGGTAGACAAAACCGCTAGAAATTTGGCGCAAAAATCCCGCCAAAAATTGTAGAGGTTATTTTGTAGCGGTTAATACACAGAAACCGCTACAATATTCCCGTCACATGGTGCGACCAAGTCCCGCCAACAGTGTAGCGGTTATTTGTAGCGGTTATAGCAACAAAACCGCTACAAAATACCAAACGTCGGCTATTTGTAGCGGTTATAGGGATATAACAGCTAAAGAATTTCAGGAGTCTCCACTTTTGTAGCGGTTCTGGGCAATAACCGCTACATAATTTCAAAGGTTCTTATAATTTGTAGCGGTTATTATAGAATCGCTACAAATTTCAGGCGCCCTGGGTGATTTATAGCGGTTATGGTAGCGGTTATTGGAATAACCGCTACAAATGTCAGGCCTATTTAACCATGCGCCTCCCTCATTTGTCCATTTGCTCGTTTTGTTTCCTGGGATTTCTCTGAGTGGTTTCTTCAAGATTTGAGCGTTCAAACGTCTGTTTAGGAGTTTTTGCTACAGTATTTCTCAGTATTTGCACTTGAGGTACGTATATAACACGTATTTTATTTGTATTTGTATTTTTATTAGATTTTTGCATAATAATGTGATTAATTTTTTTTACAGTTGATATGGCTTCAAGACAGGATAAGGGGAAGGCCCATGAGGTCCCCAGACCGATTTTACGGGGTGGCAGCAGCCGAGCTGGGGGTAGAGGGAGGGGGTGTAATATCCCAATTTTGATTATGGGTTAATCATGATTATTATGGATAATTATGAATTTAATTGGGATTATTATGTGTTTTATGGCAATATTAAATTAATATGTCATAATTATTGAAAAATTGGAATAATGGAAATATAGGCCATAAGTGGTAATTGATGGAGAAATTAATTACTAACTAAGAGAAAATGAGATGTGTGATTAAAATGGTTAATGGAGAGATTAAAGTAGCTAATTGGTGACTTAATTGGTGTAAGTCAATAGCAAGTTGACATGTGGAAAAAAGTGTGTATGGTGAGTGTTGTGGAGAAAAGTCAAAAGGGGGATAAAAATATCATTTTCTCTCTCTTTCTCTCCTCTCTTTTCTGCAGTTGACATCATGGAGGGTATCATTATTTTATTTTCTCTCCTCCTCCCTCTCATCTCTCACGTGCTCTCTCTCCATCTCACCATTTCCCTGTCATTTTTCTCTCTCTCTTCGTCCTCCATTGCTGCAAAAGAGAAAGAAGAAGCTTGTGCAAAAGGTAAGTCATTTGACCCTCTTAATGACCTCTATTGCTCAAACTCCCTTCATTAAAGTTGATCCTTGAGTTAAGAGCTACATTTCTATGGTTGTAGCTTGTCCATTGGTTGTGGTTTGTGGCCACACAAAATTTTGAGAAGAGGTGAATCAAGAACTCTCTTTGGAGAAGTTGATAAGGTGAGTGAGACCTATCTTTCTATCTAAGTTTCATACCATTTGAAATACTTTGAATTTTCTGGAATTTTGGGGCCATTTTCGAAAATGAAGGCCATTAGGAGTTTGATATGTATTTGGTATGAAATTTTTATGTTTGGAATGCATTTTGGATAGATAGAATTGATTGGGTTTGAAATTCTTAAGTTTGGATATTTTGGAAGTTTAGTGTTCAATGTTACCCAAAACCAAAGCATGATAATGGAATAGGATTTTGGTGATTTTGACATTCCCATTGGATTCCTTGAGTGATTTTGTGTGGGAATGAGCTTGGTTATTGATTTTGGGTTCATTTGGATCACTTTGGAAAATTTGGAAAGTTGTCTTGTTTGAGCTCTGTTTTGCACAGTCTGTTTACACGAGCGTTTTGGGTGACCAAATGTTATTGGAAAATTGTGAAACTTTCCAGTCTTAAATTTCACATTTCAAGCTTCAAAATGAGTATATATTTTGTGCCATTTCGTTTAGAATTCTGTGAGATATGGTTGTCCAAAGTTTGGGATTGAAACAGAACTCTGTTTTGGAGTAGTGTGTAGTTTTTGGTGATTCTGTATTTGTGTAGTGATTTCCAGTGAGGGGCTATATTTTTCCTTGAAATAGGACTCATATACCTTTCATTTGGCTTTAGAATCACCTCGTTTCAATTTTTCTAGAATTAGTTATGGTTTTTCGAAGTTCAGCCCAGAGTCAGAAAACTTCTGGGCCGCGGCCCAAGAGTGGTGGACCGCGGCCCAAGCCTTTCTGGCCTGTTTTGGGCCGCGGCCCACGAGTGGCGGGCCGCAGCCCAAGGCCTTCTGACCATGTTTGGGCCGCAGCCCAAGGAATGGTGGGCCGCGGCCCAACCCTGTGTTTTGGCACTTTGTGTTATGGAAAGGGAATCTTTAACCTATTGCTTCCCAACCTTTTAGGGCTTTTATTAGAGGCATTTGGGGCCTCTTAAGAGTTAATTATGATAACCAAAATTAAGTGTTTCAAGTTAATTAAGTCTTGGAATAGAATGTAACTCTTCGTCCCTAATCATGATTCTAGGATACGACATTTGCCTTCCTCGGGAGAGACCGGCGCTAGGGCATGCCCGGAAGGATCAAGGTAGTGACTTTTCTCTCATATCTTGTATGATATTTTGGCATGCATAACTTATCGTTGAAATTGTGAAATGTGTGCCATGGTCCATTACGGCGCGAGCAGGTCAGCGTGAGCCGTATAGGGAGTGACAGTGGTCATCTCTAGGTCGGCCGTTGGACTGCCGTCGTAATCGACATGGATCTTTGTGAATCCGACCCGTGGGGCGGTGTTTGTGAAATCAGCCGTGGGCTGTGTGTGTGTATCTTGCCTATGTGGCTTGTGGGTATGATATGCTTTATATGGATCCCAGCTGTGGTGAATTATACTGTGTTGATTGTGGTGATGCAATACAACGTGAGCAATTCAGCGTGAGCAATCGTCAGGGATGACATGTGTCATACTAACAATTGCCGTTGTAACTGCCGTTGTAGTTGCTTGTTGTTGATAATGATTTGCTTACATGCACTATTATTGTACATTATGTGATTGACTTGTTACTACGGGGATTCTTTAGAATCTCACTCTCCCAAAATTAACCATTTTAGACAGGGCTGAAGGATCGAAAGGCAAGCGGGCGACGAAGAGTAGTTAGAGCTCCTGTTTAGGAGTATATTTTGGAGTTTATGGTTATCATTGTATATTTTGGAATTGTATATAGTGGATTTTGTGTAATCCCCAAGTAAAAGGGTATGAATTGTAGGCTTTGTGCCTTGTGTAAATCCCTTTTTGTTATGAATGGAACCCGAGTGTGTCGGGAATTTACTTGCACTCTGATATTTGTAAATGGAATCCACCTGCTCAGGCCATTATTATTTCGTATTGGGAATTTGAGACCATTGTGAATATGTTTGAAAAAGTTTTTGCAAATCCGATTATTGGGCAAATGAGTATCTTATTAAGTCCCAATTTCATTATGGTCTCTAATTACAACTTAATTATGAGTTTAAGAACTTAATCTCGGCCTAAGGTGGGAAGGGGGTTACAGGGGGCAGCGCGGAGGCAGGGCGACCGCGGCATTTCAGCCCATCCCCCCACAAGAGTTGGCCCTACCACAGGCACCGCAGACGATCCCACAGGAGACGACCGCACCAGAGATGCCTAAGTTTGGGGGGCCAGATATCAGCGTCGAGGACTACGACGAGGAGGAGTTCGAGATCCTGATTGGGATCAGGGAGATGGAGCAGTTCCTCAATGAGGAGGAGGCTCGGGAGCAGAACAACCCACGAGGGTCATCTTCGCGGTCCACTGGGTTTGAGGTGCAGGTCCAAGGTAAATAAATTTTTTAATTTAGTAAATTATTTATTTAAATTCGAAATGTTAACTTTGACTTACAATTTATCTAACGTGCGGTAAACTGTGCAGATGAGCAGGGGAACGTTTCGACGAGGAGGCTAGATGTGGCCGGTGTGAACAGCATGGACCGGACCCTACGAGTTATAGTGCCGTGGAATGAGGGCACTGACCAGCCCCTTAACAATAGGGGTCACCTGCTCAACCACTTCCTGAACGACCTGGGCGTGAATTGGATGCGGTTCCCCGTTCACTTCAAGATGTGGAGGCACGTTCCGAGGGGGCTGAAGGACCAGGCTTGGGAGGAGGTGGTTCAGGTAATTAAAATTATTTAATTAATATTTTTTGTAATTAATTCTATTTAATTAATATTTTTTAAATTATGTTTTTTGTAATTATTGATATTTAAATAATTTTTTTTCAGCTGCGGTTTGCCGTCCGGGCCAACCGGAAGAGGTACGCCCTCGTGAAGATGGGTGATGCCTGGAGGAACTGTCTCTTCCACAAGGTGAACAAGGACGGGACGATGCCTCTAGAGCAGCTGATCGAGAGTGTCCCGGACGGCGTCCTGCCGAACGACTGGGCGAGTTTCGTCCAGTTTAGGAAGAGCCTTGAAGGGCAGGTAATGTATTTATTATATTTTATATATATAAATTTGTAATTGTTAATTATTTAATACATTTAATATTGTTTTTTTCTAGGAGCTTTCTCAGAGGAACACCAGAATCCGTGCGCAGCAGACGATCCACCACACAGCAGGATCGAAGACCTTTGCTATGACCTATAGTGAGCTGGTAACTTTTCAAAATATCACTGACTTTTAGCTGGTTATTTCATAATACTAATTGAATTTTGTAATTGTTTTAGGAGACGAAGGCATAGCAGGAGAACCGTCAGACGGACTATGGGGAGTTGTATGCCATCACACACAGACACCGTGACGGGACTGTGACCTCTTAGCAGGCAGAGGTGGCTATTGTAAGTAATTTTATTATTATAATTTTTTATAAAATCAACTTAATAATGAAAAATTCTAATTAGTAATTGTTTCATAAAATGGCAGGAGCGGATGCAGCAGTCGCAGGCGGAGCTGCGACAAACCCAACCTGAGGAGTCACAGGGGTCAGTGGACCCGACGGCTCCTTTGAAGGTGGGTCTAGCTCAGGCTGAGCACCCCGGACGCATGCGAGGGTTGGGGATAGGCTCCAGACCTAGTATGGTCTATGGCAGGAGCGCCGCCTCTGAGGCTGGCAGCTCTAGAGGGGTCAAATGTCCGAGGGACGAGTCTATTGACCATCTGCAGTCAGATTTGGAGCAGCAGATGGTACAGCAGCAGCAGATGCAGCAGTTGCATCTGCAGCATATGCAGCAGATGCAGCTGCAGGCTGATATGATCTACGCTCAACAGACGCAGTGATGTGATATTGCGAACAACATGCTCGAGCGGTCATGGAGTCGCCTGTTCCCAGACGAGCAGCATCCACAGGTTTCACCTGTCCCTCGTTACGTTGTCCAGAGTACTACTCCTCCTACTCCTGCTCCTGCTCCTGCTGATGATGATGGTGTGGTTCACTCTGCGCAGCGGCCCGATCCAGAGCACCTGAGGGAGCACCAGATGATCAGCCCCCAGCTACTTAGTTTAGGACATCTTTTTTTTTATTTGTTGTTGAAACATTTGTAAATATATATATATATATATATATATATATATATATATATATATATATATATATATATGAGTTTGTATTTCAGAACTTAAATTCTTATTGTGTTTAATATAATTACATTTATATTATTAGATCGCGTTGTTGAATTTATGAATTAATTGCAACAATATTATTTATCGATCTAAATTTAAAAAAAATAAAGCATATATATATTTGTAGCGGTTTTAAATAAAAACCGCTACAAATATATATAGTTGTAGCGGTTCTACAAGAAAAACCGCTACAACTATATACAGTTGTAGCGGTTCTACAATAAAAACCGCTACAACAATATATATATTTGTAGCGGTTCTACAATAGAAACCGCTACAAATATATATATTGTTGTAGCGGTTATACAATAAAAACCGCTACAAATAATCATCATTTGAATTTTGAAATTTGCCGCCTTTGTGCACATTTGTAGTGGTTATGCTATGTGTAACCGCTACAAATTAAAAATTATTTTTAAATTTGCTGTCCAACGGCTTTAATGTTAGTAGCGGTTTTATTCATATAACCGCTACAAATACTCAACGTGTATAATTTGAATTTCCCCCCAATGTCTAACGACTTAAAAATTAGTAGCGGTTTTATATATGTAACCGCTACTAATATTTTATAACTATAACGGTTTGTGTAGCGGTTTTATAACCGCTAAAAAATTATAAACGTTGGCATTTTAGAATATAAGGTTCTAAGCATTCGTCATTCTCTTCTCACTCATCTTCTTCTCTATTCGTCATTCTCTCTCACTTATAGCTATGGATAAATCATGGATCAGGTTGCCGCGCAATTCTCCTGAATATTTGTACGGTTTAAATAGTTTCTTGGATTTCGCATTCACTCACGCCAGCTGTAACGGCAAGATCATCTGTCCGTGTCGAAAATGCAAGTTCAAGAAGTGGCATGCACGAAATGTTGTTAAGGAACATTTGCTTGTGAAGCCTTTCCCTGAGGACTATACGTTCTGGGCAGTTCATGGTGAGAAGGCTGGCATTAGATATGATGATGCTCTTCCTTGAAGTTCTCAAGTAGGCTTTCAAGTAGATGAAGATGATCCTGTGAATGATGCTGTGCGTGATGCGTTTGGATTTCAAGGCGACAACTTCAACGAAGAAGTGCACGGCTCTGAGCCGGTTTTTATGAGCAATGAAGTAGCTCGGGATTTTTTTAGCTTGATGGATAAAGCAGATCGTCCTTTATATCAAGGTTGTCGCAAATATTCTAAATTATCTTTCTTGATCAAATTGTATCATATCAAGTGCTTGTGTGGGATCACAGATAAGGGAATGTTGATGTTGCTCAACTTATTACAAGATGCATTCCCCGACGCTGAGATTCCCACAATGTTCTATGAGGCCAAGAAGATTATCAATAGGTTGGGGTTGAATTATCAAAAGATTGGTGCATGCCCAAATGATTGTATGTTGTATTGGGGAGACGATTCCAGCAGGGAAACTTGTAAGAGATGTCACACATCGAGGTATAAGACAATTCGGAAGGGGAAAAAGCAGAAGAAGAAACCTGCAAAGATTCTCAGGTACTTCCCTTTGAAACCTCGTCTACAAAGATTATTTATATCGTCTAAAACTGCGGAGCACATAAGGTGGCATGCCGTTGATAACAACGAAGACGGTAAATTAAGACATCCCCGGGATGCAGCTGCTTGGAAAACATTTGACAACGACTTTCCAGATTTTGCGACTGACCCCAGAAATGTTCGGTTTGCGTTGGCGACCGATGGTTTCAATCCTTTCGGGAATCTTAGCACAAGTTACAGTATTTGGCTGGTAGTCTTAGTTCCCTACAACTTACCCCCTGTATGTGTATGAAACAAAGCTCTTTCATTATGTCTATGATCATTCCAAGCAAAAAGGCACCGGGCAATGACATCGATGCGTATCTCCAATCGCTTATTGTGGAATTGCTTGACCTGTGGAATGTCGGTTTGGAGACGTACGACGCTTACGGTAAGACTTTGTTCAACTTGCGTGTAGCCTTGATGTGGGCGATTAGTGACTTTCCTGGCCTTGGCACATTATCTGGTTGGAATATGCATACTGGGTCGGCGTGTCCAGCTTGCAATTTTGACTCTGACGCTGTGCGCCTTCCCCATAGCTGAAAGTGGTGCTTTATGGGGTATCGGAGGTTTCTCGATGGAACGCATAAGTTTAGATTGCAACGGAATCACTTCAATGGGAAACCAGAAAAAAGAGGACCTCCTCAGACTTTGTCCGGTACAGATATCTTACAGCAACTTGAGCATGTTGACTTCGAGTTTTGGAAAAAGCGACGATTTAGAACAAACTCACCAAAAAGACGCGCGGACTTCGGCGCCTCAGCAGTGGAAGAAGATAAGTATTTTATTCACTCTTCCATATTGGAGATCTAATTTACTTCACCACAGTCTTGATGTAATGCACATTGAAAAGAATGTTTGCGACAATGTGTTGTATACGCTTCTTAACGAACCCGGCAAGACAAAAGATCACCTTCAAGCAAGGAAAGATTTACGCGACATGGAAGTTCGTGAAGACGCTTGGCCAGATGAGTATGACAGATTTCAACTGGCAAAGTTTACCCTCACAAAACCGAACAAGGAAGTCTTCCTCACAACGTTGAAGAAATTAAAAGTTCCTGATGGGTATTCAAGCAACATTTCTCGATGTGCTGACTTGCAGGCTCGAAAGGTTGCTGGCCTGAAGAGTCATGACTCACATGTTCTTATGCAGCAGTTACTCCCTCTGGCTATAAAGAATACACTTCCTCCCGATGTTTCCATCATTTTGGTGGAACTTTGTTCTTTCTTTCGAAAGTGGTGTTCTAAGGTTTTGATCGTTGAGGAGCTCGATCAGCTGCAGTCCAAAATTATTTTTACGCTTTGTCATTTGGAGATAATCTTTCCTCCGTCCTTTTTTACTGTGATGGTTGACCTTACAGTCCACCTCGTTCATGAAACAAAGCTCGCTGGACCAGTACAATATCGTTGGATGTATCCGATTGAGAGGTACTCATTTTAAATATGTGCTTTATTCTCCGTATTTAATGTTTGCTAGTCGTCCTTTTCAGCATTTTATATCAATTTTCTCATATGTACTTCGTAGGTTCCTTGGGAAATTAAAATCTTACGTAAGGAATAAGGCATGGCCAGAAGGTTCTATAGCTGAAGGCTATATAGGGGATGAGGTGCTATATTTTTGCTCAAGGTACTTTGATGATCTTGAGACGGCTTTCAACCGCCCACCTCGTGTTGACGATTGTCCTGATCTTGCGCCGACATCAGGAGAATTTATCCCTCGTGTTGGTAAACCAGTTGGAGCAACTGAGAACTTCAAACTAACGGCAACTGAGAAGTTCCAAGCACATAGACATGTCTTGATTAATTGCACTCAAGTTGAACCTTTCATACGGTAAGAATTGTACACTCACATGTTATTCGATCTATATCTTTGGTAACATTTCTCACTTTCATTTCACTATCGTCTTTCCATTATTAATTGCAGGGAATTTAGAAGTCATGTGAAGCATCAACTCAGGATCTGTACACAGACATCCTCAGAAGTTGATAGGAGGGTCCACAGAGAATTCCCGAGCTAGTTTGCGCGCAGAATACTAAATGACCACAACTCACACTCACTAGGTTTAAGAGCTCTCGCAATCGGCCCTTTTGATCATGCAAAAAGGTTTACAGCATACAATGTTAATGGTTTTAAGTTTTGTACGGTTTTACGGGATCAAGGATTGCAAACTCAGAATTCGGGTGTTTATGGCACATTTGGGACAAGGAGTTATACGAGCAGCAGTGACACCAACATGCAGTTCGGAGTCATCCCTTACTATGGCAAGCTTCTTGATGTGGTCGAACTTAATTATCAAGGCCATTTCACCGTTATGCTGTTCAAGTGTTTGTAGGCAAATACCACCACTTCTCGGGGACTGACAACTGACGACTTAGGGATCACATCAGTCAATTTTTCACGTCCGATTCATACTGGTATTTCTCAAGATGATGAGCCGTATATTCTAGCTTCAGAGGCACATCAAGTTTATTATGTCGAGGACGAGAGGCACATGGATTGAAACATGGTCATTCATCTAAAGCCATGAGACCTTTACGACATGGGTGAAGGCGGTAACATCGCCTACGAGAGTGAGCCATTTTAGCCAGCCGATTTTGAAAACTACTTCCCTGAAGGCGATGACAATTTACCTCTACTGTGGTGAGTTTTTTTAACTCCACGTCATTTAAATTAAATTTTTTAAATTTAATAAAACATCCATAACAATAATTTTTCTACATAATTTCTGTAGGGATGGCGACGATGAGTGATCAAATTCAAATTATGCTTTTCTCTTTAAAAAAACTGGAAAAAAAATTTTAAAATAAAATAAAAATAAAAATTAAAAAAAAATATTTGTAACGGTTATTAAACCGCTACTAAATAAAAACCGCTACAAAATCGACACATTAACCGCTACAAATAGTACGTGGATCCCTATAAATACCCTTACCACAACTCATTTCAAACACTCTCCAATTTCTTTTCACCTTACCTTTCTTTCATTTTCTCTCATTTACAACTTCTTTTATATGAGTAGAGGAGCTGAATAATACGATCACATATGGTAACAAGTTTTTTTATTTTTTTTACAATACTTCTTTCCTTTACATAAAATTTATTCCCACCAATTTTTTTCCAGATATATTAGGACTGTATCTCATTTTCATCTATTTTTCATACACAATTACATTATATTAGACAACATAATAATTCCTTATTACCTACATATCCTTAATAATATTATTAATATAATTTTTATACTAATCCAATTAAATTAAATTTATCCTTTAATAATAAGCTAATTAAATTAGATAAACTAATAAAAAAAGAAACTAATTAATTTAATATTAAAAGAATAGAAACAAATGATTGAATATTTTTTTTAAAAAAATTTAAATATTTGTAGCGGTTATTAAACCGCTACTAACAAACTTGCATTTTTAAACTCAAATTAAATTTTTTGGCGCTAAATTTGAATTTCATGAAATTAGTAGCGGTTATATAACCGCTACAAATTTCATAAAAATTCAAAATTAGTAGCGGTTTCTTAACCGCTACGAAATTGAAAAAAATGTCAATTTTCTTTTCCCGCCTTGAAAATTTCAATTTTTATATTTGTAGCGGTTATATAACCGTTACAAATATCTCTGAAAAAAAATTTCTTTCATGGGGATATTGTAGCGGTTACTTGTAACCGCTACAAAATATGTAGCGGTTATGTTCCTTGAGTAGTGATTTTTAATAACCGCTACAAAATCATTTGTAACATACGATTTAGTAGCAGTTTCGCTAACCGCTACTAATGTTGTTTATAGCGGTTAAAACCACTACTAATACCCATTTTTAACCGCTACTAAATCACATTTTTTTTGTAGTGGTTAACACTTATTCCAATACTCAAATGACTTCAAAACACTTAGATTTGATTATCATTAAAGTCCCTTAGGTGGCTACTAGAAGCCCAAAAAAATGCCTAAAGGGTTGTGAAGTATTATCTCAAAGACCACCTTTTTAGTGTGCCTCGTAAAACGTGTCGCTTCCTGCTTCCGGCTCTGTCCTAAAATATTAAATGTATAAGAAATAGGCTATAACCTATCCATATATCATTTTAGGCACTACCATAGTATTTCTTGTGGTTACATTAGCCTATGGTGATAATTTACCAAAATGTTACCGGGACCCCAGCCCGGCCCTGCCATACCCGATCCGACTGTTCTTTTCTCCGAAATTTTAACATGGGCTATCCCAAAATATTTTCGCCCTAAGGAATCCATTTTAGGACTCAAAATTATCAAATACAATGTCAAATTATGAAATTGCCCTTGACAGCCCTACTTTTAGGGTTTTAGGGGCGTTTCTGTAATTATGTCTTTTTAGCCTTTTCTGAAAAAGTGACCAACTGTAAACCCACCTAATTTTCCCTCCTGAACCCAATGGAATCATCAAATTATTTAAAATCCAACTCCTACCCCTAGATCTAGCCTTGATTGAAATTATGAAATCCTCCGAAAAAAATCAGGGTTTTGTGATTTCGGCTCTGTAAACGCGTTCCTTTATACTCATAATCACTTTATTAACCATCTAATTGAGTTATAACAACCATTTGAACTAAAATTGGGCTGCATAACCCTTAGGCGCACACATTTCCAAAATTTAAAACCAACGACAATTTGTGCAAAATTTCACCGATTAAATTGCCCATAGCAGCCATAATAGTTAATATATGAAGGTTTGGAAGTTACCTCAAGCTCCCACTAGCTTTTCCGAAATATGGCTGAAACCCTTACCTTTAAACAACAGATTTTGGAGCCTCCAAACCTGAAAGAACAAAGAAGAGAAGCTTAGGGTCGGAGTTATACGCGTTAGGAACCGATTTACTGAAGAAATCACTTATCTTTGCAAGTTTTTCTTCTATGTCTCTCTCTCTCTCTCTCTCTCTAGATCAGATATGAAATGGTAAGAAAATGGGTTGGAGGAAGGAAGGAGATGATATTTTTTAAATATATCTTATGCTTTATTCAATTATTTAACAATTTTCCAAAATTCCAAAAATCAAGTTTTATATACATAAACTTTATGTACATGTAACCATACTAATTAAGCCTAACCAATATTTCCTTCCTCTTGCAACATGTAGGAGACACCTAGGGATCCTACCCTTTGGTCTCAATTAGCTTCAAATCTTGTTATAGTTATGTATACACGTAAAGTCTCAATTTTGGTGAAAATTGCACTTTTTGCTCAAATTTTTCATAAATTCATATTAAATTGACCAAAATATTCTAAATAAATTTTTCATTTTCATTTTCTTTAATTAATTGAAATTAAATTCAATGAATCAGAAAATAATTAATTTTGTGATAAATTGGCAAAATTACGATTTTGCCATTACCTCTATTCTAATTTCTTTTCTTATTTTTATTTGGCCAATTTCCATCAATTTTTGGACCAAATATTTTTTCTAATTTTTATCCATTTTTGGACCTTAATGTTGGGCTTTTTAAATTACCCAAATTAATTCCATAATTATTTTGCCCATTTTCTCATAAAAATGAACATTTATAAAATTTATAAATTCCAAATTCATGAATATTCACCATTTTATTGAATTTCACAAATAATTACAATATATTTGGGTGAATATAAACTTTGGGGTGTTACAACCGATTTGCGTGTGTTCTGTGTCGGCCTCTCTTTTTTTTCCAATTTAAATAACCAGCTAATAACTTTATAATATACATTTACCAGGTTAGCTTTCCCAATTAGCATGTCACATAAGCCAATTCAACGGAGTTAATACCACATAAGATAAATTAACACTATTAAATGTAACTTTAAGTTTTTTTTGAACGTTAGGGACTAACGGTTATAAATAGAATAAATTGTAGGGAGGAAAACCACTGGCTTCAACCAAAATTAGGTGAAATTTCTAGAACCAAAAGTGGTATTAACCCTTAATATATTGTATCTGTGTTGTATAAAAAGTTAATGTTTGAACAACAAACTAAAATGATAAGAGAATAAAAAATATGCTATCTTCGATCCTTAATATAAAGTCTCATTCATAGTACTCTTTGCAATACCAACAAGATGTTATATTAAGGACTAGGGGTAATATAAAATATAGGGTTAAAGGCCTTTTTTGCCTTAGAATTATTGCCTCTGGGGGCAATTTTGCCTTGGAAGTTTCAAATGTGGGGCAATTTCACATTGATCGTTATCTTATTTAAGTTTAACCGTTAGTTGACCAAATGTAGGGTCAAATTTGCTCTAAAGTGAAAACTTCTAGGGAAAATTTGCACTTCCAGGGCAAATTCGCACCTTAACAAAAATGATATGAACAAAAAAAATTGCTCTAAAAGTGTCAATTCAGGAACAAATTTGCTTTGGAAGTTTTTATTTAGGAACAAATTTGTCTTGAAATTTGGTCAAATAACAATCAAACTTAACTGGGATAACGGTCAGGGCGAAATTGCCCCACATTTAAAACTTTTGGGGCAAAATTGCCCCAGATGAAATTTCTAGGGCAAAGTTGCCCCTGAGCCAATATTTCCAGGGCAAAAATGGCCTTTAACTCTAAAATATATCCTTATAAGATTATTCATCTTGTATGAACTCTAAGGAACTGTTTGGTAGCCGAAAAATATGGGGAAGGAAAAGGAAAATAGGCTATTTTCCTTCGCAAGGTTCGTTTGGTATCCAGCATCATCTTTCCAGGAAAAGCTTATTTTCCAACATATATTGGAGCCGCTCTTCCTTCCAGTAGGAAAGGGGATAAGTTTTCTCACAAAGGAAAATTTGAGAAAGGACCAAAATCACCCTCTATCTTTATCCTCCTCATTATTCGTACCATCCATCGCTGCCACATTTAGCTTATTAGGTGCTCTCTTTTCTTTATCCTCTTTGTCACATCTCATCGGTTCATCATATAACCTTTAAGGGTTTTCTTTGCAATGGTATGACTCGTGCCACATGGCATGTTGGTAAGCCACAGTAATTTGTAGCAGTTGGATCATATAAATCGTTACAAACTGTGATACCAACTTGATGTCAAAAGACATAGTTGTAGCGGTGACTTGGTAGAGATTGAGTCATACTAATCGCTACAAAATATGGCGCTAGCTTGGCGTTGGTGCCACATTTATGATGGGGTATTTGTAGCGATTGAAAAGGCAACACTGCTATAGAAGACAAAAGGTTGCAAGTTGGAACCACTACAAATTGTGTCATGATTTGTAGCTTTTTTTGAGACAATATCTGCTATAGAATGCAACAGTTATATGTTTGTAGCAGTTTCAGACAACCGCTACAAAGTGTCATATTAACCGAGGTAGGGTTTCGTGATTTATAGCATTTGATGTAATGGTTTTGGGGGAAAACTGCTACAAATGATGTGGCTATATAAACATCACCACCCCTCATTTTACCGTTGTTGGCAAATTCCTTCCGCGCGTGCTCTTAGAAGTTTTTATCAGATCTAAGGCTTTGCTTGAAGATTTAAGGAGTTAGGCACTTGATGTTAGTAAAGTTACTTAATTAATTTCATTTTTGAGTTGAGTAGATTTGTTTTTAGTAATTTTATTTTTATTTAAATATGCTTTTGTAATATTTATGAGTTTCTGAGCCCATTTTACTATGTGTAATATGTTTTTTTTTTACCTTTTTTGTCCACGTGTTTTTAGTTATGTTTTAGAAGATATTGACTTTTTCTTTTCTATTTTGTTTGGTTATGTGTAATTATATTTTTATAATATTGTGATGTTATTTCTTTATAATATCGGTTATTATTATTATAATATTTTTTTAAAATATTGTTTAGGTATGTGATGCTACCAAAATTTAAGTAAGCACTATAAGTGTATGGGCCGTGAAAATAGTATAATAGTGAATCAAGGTCGTCCCACATAGATTTAAGTGAATTAGTGATTATGCATTAAAATTCTTATTTTCATTTAAGTTAAGCAAATCAGAGAAGGAAATTGAAGATTAATTCAAACAAATGCAAAAGTAATAAATCTAATGTTTTTAATATTTCAAATAATAAAAACAACCTAGAGTAGCTAATCTCTTTTTCAAGTCTTAGAGTATGTAATGCCCCAAAATAAACGCACTTGATGTTAATTTGTTAATCTAGAGTTTAAATAGAGATAAGTATTTCCCAATTACTTATACCCCTCTCTCAAGTTAAAATTGTTATTCCTAACTAATTTATTTGAGAGGTAATAAATGTCCAAATTCATTTTAATAGGATTATATGGGTCCAATGGGTATATTCCTATCGTATTGGCAAATTAGAATAAATTCTAATCCCACATTACTTAATCATATGGTCCAATTAAGATTTCTCTCCCAAGGCTAATCTAAATTCCCCAATTTCATATTTAATGATGATTAAGCACAAAGTAGACAAAATAAAATAAAATTAAGTAAACAAAAATAATACTAAACATAATTAAATGATTTATATATGTTCAAATCCTCAAATTAGTTCATAGGTACTCTAAGTTCAAGAAAACTAACCATGCATGATTATAAACATCATCACAGCAGCAGCAAATTCAGAGTCAAAATCAGAATTAACGGGATGAAGATATGAGACAAGAAACACGGTTAAGTAGACAAAATCCAAAATCAATTCGGCACAGGTGTCCTCTTCGGGACCAAATCATGTCCTCTGCTGCAAGCTCTCCGGCGACTCCTCTATTTTTTTGGGTTGAGGATGATGAAGAAGCTTCTACAGTTGACCGCCTCTCCAGTCCAAAACGCGTCCTCAGCTTCCAAATTTTTCTTTGCGATGATGATAATGAATAATCCAATTCCACGGCTCCTTCATCTGGTTGTTTCTCCCTCCAATTCAGCTCCCATCTTGCCAGAAAAGAGGAACAATAGTTCCCGGTAGATTCTCTCTTTCTCTTCCTTGCTCTCACTCCTCTGGTTCTGTGATGACAGTAAGTGACGATGAACAGTGTTGCCGCCACCAGCTGCCTCCCTTTTTGCTGCGTTTGGTTCAACTCTCCAATGAAGAAGACGGTTATGATTTCTTCTGTCAACATCCGCGCCTCCTCATTGCGTCTTCCAGCTCGTCGCCTCCCAAGTTTAGCGATGGAAATTCCCCATTGTCGCTGCTCCCCCAGACGTTGCCTTCATCTCGCCAAGAAGACAGAGACAAATATGTGTTAGCTGCCTTCTCTGGTTCCTGGTGTTGAGGAAGGCGATGGTGAAGACCGATGATGATCCACAGTCAAAATGTTGGCCCTTCACTCTCTCTCTAGCTCACTCTTTTTCGATCTCCAGGACACCTCTCAGCTCCAACATGTAGCTCTTAGATCTCCTCTTTTAAATGCCCAACGGTGTTGCTGTAGCTCGCTGGAGAAAGAGAGATAAAAATAAATAAAAGGAGAAACATGAAAAGATAATACTAATAATAAAATGATAAAATAAAACTTCCTATTATTATTTTACTTTCCTAAACTTAAAAACTTCTAGTTTAATTTGAAATCTTCTAAATAATGTACCCAATTAAAATATTATCAAAATCATCATTGCCAATCTTGATTTTCCATACCGGGGATTATACAATAACTATAAATCTATGGTCAATCCAATATATATAATTGTCTAAAATAATAACCAATAACCGAAAGAAAACTAAGACTACCACCGACAATTCTAGTCGCCTTTGTTCATCTGTTTATCCCTCGATCCGCTTGCCCTAGCTAAAATTATTAATTGGAAAGAGTAAGATTTAAAAGAATTCCAGTAGTAACATTTCACGTATATGATGCATAATTAAACAAAGCATGTAAGCATATATCGCAATTAAGCAACACAGCATTCAAAGCCGGGCTACCTGCCACGACTTAATCATTCATTCAAGGCTGGGCTAACCGCCACGTTCCAATTAGCTACATTCAAGGCCGAGCTAACTACAATAGACCCAATCAGCAACATTCAAGGCCAGGCTACCCGCCATGACCCAATCGATTATTCAATGATAAATACAAACATACACTGCATTAAACATAATATAGGAGAAAGTGTTGCTACCTTGGTCTTTTCATTCTTGTTTAGGCATATGCCTTCTACGTTCTAGGTAAATATCAAATTCTATAATCATAATTAAGGACGACAAGTTATTACTTATTCTAATACTCAAATAACTTCAACATACTTGGATTTGGTTATCATTAAAGGCCCTTAAGTAGCTATGAAAGTCTCTAACAATAGCCTAAAAGGAATGGGAAGTATTAGGTTAGAAACTGTTATATATGAATAGTTTTGATGATATCAAATATAGATGTTAAATATGAGCAAAAAGTTTGTATGATATAATTATCTTCTACATTGACTAACTACTATATTTAATGTTGCATATTTTGTAGATTAGTCATAAACCCAATGGTGGGTTGATGTTGTAATGCCTGATAAATGGAGAACAATCATCAAGAAGAAAATCAAGAGGCAAGGAATTGAAGAAAGAAGAAGATTGAAGATATTCATCAAGAAGGTTGAAGTTGGGTGATAAAGAATGATCATCAAGTGGCAAAACAAGAAGAAAGAGATTAAAGAAAGAAGAACTTGCAAGATCATATGAGAATATCAAGATCCAAGCTATTAGAAGTGATATTGGAGGTTTCTATGGTCAAACGGAAGTTGGAATGGGTCAATACGAAGCTAAAATGATGTATACGGAAGTTATGGTGCCTCTGGGGATGATTACTCGAGTAATCACTCGAGTAATAGGGCACTGCCTCATTTTGGAGGTGATTATTCGAGTAGCTACTCGAGTAATCTGCCGGGTTACTTGATGAATCACTCGAGGCGGCACTTGAAGTAATGGGCACTCTGTTTTTGTACGGCAGAACAGAGGTTCGGTATTTTGATGATATCTCTCCAACCACATGTCAGATCAAATTGAAACTGGTGGCATATGAAACTAGACTTCCAACACGAACCTTTGACACCAAGATCACATTCAAAGGAGTTCAGATGAGAGAGATATAAGCTTCGAAAGTTGACACATGAATCAGCGTCATATTCCTGTACAGCTTTGGTATTTTAGACATAACTCCCAAACTACACATCGGATTGCAACGAAACCAGTGCCATATCAAAGTAGACTCAAAGATCTTTCCTTGGATATATAAATTTTCACATTTGAAGCTATATCCTAAGAGCTGTGACTTCTGGAAGTTGCTGCTCGTGATGGTTCGTGAGTTCAGAAATGGTCTAAGAAGAGTAGATACTCTTTGGATCATAACTTTCAGTATACAATGTGTTTGGAGCTAATTCTTGTTGTGTTGGAATGTAAACGATGAGAGCTTTCCGATGATATATAATTTGCCATGTTTCGAGTCAAAATTAAGAATTCACTTGAAGGCACCACTCGAGTAACTAGTTGATAACAAAAGACTTTACTCGAGTGAGTACTCGAGTAATCAGATAGAAAACTTCCAGTTGCTCTCAGCCTGCCAATGTTACTCGAGTAATCAAATAGAAAACTTCTAGTTGCTCTCAGCTTGCCAACGTTACTCGAGTTAGTACTCGAGTAAAGAGACAGAAACTTGAAGTAACCAGAGTCGACCTTCAAGTAACCTGCCAATGTTACTCGAGTAAGTACTCGAGTAACCAAGAGAAAGACTTGCAGTTGCTCTCGGCATTTCAATCCTGCCAATGTTACTCGAGGAGCTACTCGAGTAACTCACTATGGTAAGCAAAACTTGAAGGTAATACTCGAATAACTTGAAATGCTATTATTACTTCACTCGAGGCACTACCCGAGTATGCAGAGTTATTTAGAAGAGAACTTCAAGTCACTACCGGAGTATGCAGAGTTATTTAGAAGAGAACTTCAAGTCACTACCTGAGTATACAGAGTTATTTAGAAGAGAACTTCAAGTCACTACCCGAGTAAGCTATGCAGAAAATGGAAGGCCACTCGAGTAGCCACTCGAGTAACCTGTGAAGAAACTTGATGTCCACTCGAGTGAGCACTCGAGTAATGCTTCCCAGGAAAACAGAACAACGTCCCGAAGATTCTGGAAATCAATGGAATGATCATATAACTCATTCTTCTTGCTTCTAATCACTCTAACACTTCATTGTATTAGTGTTTAATGTATTTCTCCAGGAATACAATGAAGATATGATGTGAAGAGTCAAAAGGTGAATTTACGGAAGCGGAACGTCAACGTTCTAACGGCTAGTTTTTCAAATGTGAAGAATGACCAAACGAAGCAATAGGACTCAACGGATAGGTTGAAATACTCACAACGGTCATATCCTACTCAACTATAAATACAAGAGATTTAAGCAGACGACAACAACATATAACATGATAAGATTATGAATCATCCACTTCTACCCGAATACTCTCTGTTCTTATCTATTTTCCACATCATGTATATTTGAGAGAGTTTTTGTAGTGTACTTCAATGTTCATCATATCTACTCTGTGAGAGAGTTTGTAAACACTTTCAATTGTAATTCTGAATTGATATCAAGGTAGAGGGACCTTGAGTGAGTTGATTTCCTTACGAGTAAGTGTAGAGAGAATTGCCGGTAAGACTTTTTACTAGTAAGACTTATAAGGTGCAAGCAGTATAGAACGTTGCTACTTGTAAAACTTATAGAGGTGTAAGTAGAAGAGAACGTTGCTGCTCGTAAGACTTGCACAGGTAAGCAGGAAGGAAAGATCTTCGGGATTGCTCTGCACGTAAGACTTATAGTAAGGGGGAGTATCTTAGTAAGAACTTTGTAAAGGCTTTTCTTGTGCCTGCATTAAACAAGAAAATAGTGGATTTGAAAATCTCAGGAGGAGCCTGGGGACTAGACGTAGGCCATCACAGATTGGACAGAACCAGGATAAATCACAGTTTGCATACTCTCTTCCTTAAACTCTTATATTTCCAGCATATATTAACTGTTGATTTATGATTCATTATTTTCATATTTATTGCTTCCTCTAAGATGCAAAAAGATTTTCAAAGTTCTTAAGATTTTTATCTTACACCTAATTCACCCCCCTCTTGGGTGTTAGCCGGTTCTAACAGAAACCACTTCACAAAGTGCTGAAAACAGGGGTTGGCTGTAGTCAAGAAATATTTTTCTACGACCAAAAACAGCATAGAGAGTTTTTGGCTACAGCCATGAGTCTTCTGGCTGTGGCCAAAAAGAGATCCAAAAGTTTTTGGCTGCAGCCAAGAATCCTTTGGCTGTGGCCAAAAGCAGAACAAAAGCTTTTGGGCTACAGCCAAGAACATTTGGCTGCGGCCAAGAAAATTTCTGTCACTTGGCTGAAATTCCAAAAATCATAACTAAATCTAGAAAACTCGAAATGGGATGAATCCAAAGCCAATGGAAATCTATTTAAGTCCTCTTTATAGGAAAAATACGAATAACCACTGAATATAATCACAAAAATACAGAATTGCACAAATCTCCTTGCTATTCCAGATTGGATCCTAGATTTAACATCAAACTTTGGAAATGCATAACTTTTAGCACACACATCAAAATGACACAAACTTTATGTCATTGGAAAACTTGAAATGTCTACTACAAAAATGAAGAATTTCATAATATTTCAATACCATTTACTATTTCAAAATGTCAATGTAAAACAACTGCCAACACAAAGTTTCCCTTGATAGAATTTTCCAATTTTCAACATGTGTTTCCAATGGTTCCAAAATTCACATCCAACACTACTCCCACACCATTTTTCACAAGGAATCCAATGGCAACCTCAAAATAACCAAAATCACAACCTATCAACATGTCCTATTTTGTCCAATACACAAAACCAAACACAAAGTTGCCAAACCCAACATGCAATGATTCAAACCAATCTATTTGTTAAAAAGACATCACAATATACCATTTCCACAACAAAGAAACTTGAAACTCTTGCATTACAAATTCAAGTGAAAATTAGGGCTAAATACCAAAAATCCAAAACTCAACCAATAGTCACAACTCATATACCAAGAGATAGCTAACACTTACCTCTTGAACTTTCCCAAGATTGGTTCTTGTTCTACCAATCTCCAAATTTTCTCAAGCACAAAAACACCTCTCCTTGAGATTCTAAAACCATAGAAAGGAAGCTCTCAACAAGGGGAGCAACTTTAAAAAAAAAGAGATTTTGGCATGGGAGTTCATTTGGAGGGTCAAATGACTTACCTTAGACCAAGCTTTCTTCCTCTTTCTTCACCTTCAATGGCGCACAAATGAGAGAGAGAGAGAGAGAGAGAGAGAGAGTGAGATGTTTAAGATGATGATGATGACGGACGAGGCAGAATTTCTGCCCTAAGCCCATGCCCATATGTATAAGAGAGAGGGAGAGAGAGAAGAAATAAAAAAAATGCTGAAGTTGACTTTCTTCACCAACTCTCTTCATATATATGATCATTTGTGCCACATGTCACCATCCCATGCAATCTCACCACATGAAATCCTCCACTTAGCTACACTAATCAATTTCATTAGCTAGTAATTAAGTTCTTCTTCAGTTGCTGACTAATTGGTCGGTAAATTCTCCATTTTTCCAATTTTGCCCCTAATTATGGAAATTCTTACTGAATTACTATATAACACATTTTTCTCATTCCTTTCACAATTTCATGCGCCCTTCCCTCTTATTTTAGCCCAAAGAATACTTTGCTACATAATTATGCAAAAATTCAGGGTGTTGGGTATTTTCAATAATTAATTTGGGTCTCAAATCAACTTTAATGCATAAAATTATTCATTACAACCCACTAAAAGGTCATTAGCCCTTAATAAAAAATTTGGGGTATTACAATTCTTCCCCCGTACAATAAATTTCATCCCTAAAATTTGTTACACATCATGGGGCATAAACTTCAAGAATCGCTTCTTTATGTCCACTTCCGCTTCCCAGGTTGCTTTTCTCACGGATGAACCCTTCCAGATCACTTTCACAAACGGTAAGCTTCGGTGTCTGAGCCACTGCTCTTCTTGATCAATAATTCGTTTTGGCTCTACCACATAAGTGAAGTTGTCATGCAAGTCAACATCCTTATATTCAATAATATGCTCAGGGTCTGGTTGGTACTTCTTTAGCTACAAGACATGAAATACATTGTGAAGTCTGCTCAAATTTGGGGGTAGGGCTATCTTATATGCAACATGTCCAATTCTTGCTAGAATTTCAAAATGACCTAAGTACCTTGGACTCAGCTTTTTCCGTTTGATGTCTCTTCCGATGCCTGTAACCGAAGATACCTTCAAAAACACATGATCACCCACATCAAACTCTAGAGGTTTTCTCCTCTTGTCGGCATAGCTTTTCTGTCGACTTTTCCTTACAAGGAGCATCTTCCTAATCATTCAAATCTGCTTTGAGGTCTAATCAACACGATCCAGCCCATACAACCTCCTCTCAGACAATTCTGTCCAGCATAATGGTGGCTGGTACTTCCTCCCATACAGTGATTTATACGGAGCCATCTGAATGCTCGCATGATAGCTGTTGTTATAGGCGAATTTGGCAAGTAGAAGGAAGTAGTCCTAATTTCCTTTGAAGTATAGGACATGTGCTCTCAGCATATCTTCTAGCATTTGAATGGTCCTCTTTGAATGTCCATATGTTTGAGGATGGCAGGCCTTGCTAATCCTCAATTGTGTACCCATAGCTTCATGCAGAGCCCTCCAGAATCTTGAAGTAAACTGAGGATCTCTATCAGAGATAATGTTCTTCAGTGTACCATGGAGTCTTACAATCTCTGTGATGTATATCTCAGCCAGCTTATCTGGAGAGTAGCTAGCATTGATAGTTATGAAGTACGCTGACTACGTGAGTTGATCAATAATCACCCTGATCACATCATAGTTTCTGATCTGGGTAAGTCCACTACTAGATCCATGGTCATACTCTCCCACTTCTATTATGGAATTCTCAGACTTTGAAGTAATCCTGGCGGTCTTTGGTGTTCAATCTTCACTTTTTGATAGGTAAGACACCATGCCACATACTTAGTCACGTTACTCTTCAACCCTAGCCACCAGTACATAGACTTCAAGTTGTGATACATCTTGGTCATTCCTAGGTGAAGAGCATACTGACCCTTATAAGTCTTATCCAGAATCCTCTGTCTCAAGTTAGCCTTCAGTGGAACATAAATTCTCTTCTGGTAACGAACCAGTCCATTAGGTGACAAATCATAATCCCGAGTCCCTCCTTGCTCAATCATAGCTCGAATGGACTAGGCACACATATCTTGCATATGAGCCTCTTCAATTTCAGTCCTCAGGTCATTCTGCACCTGGACAACATTATAATTCACACATAGGATGTCATTTGAGAGATTGAAATCCCAAAAATCCTCTATTAATTTCTTTTCCTGGATCATCATTATTGCTACTAGCACTGCCTTCCAACTAAGAGCATATGTGACACATTGGTTTTACTCAGATGATATTTAATCTCCATGTTGTAATCTCTTAGCAACTCCATCAACCGACGCTATCTTATATTCAATTCTTTCTGATTATACAAGTATTAGAGACTATAACGCCCCAATTCTCGATTAAGGGCTAATGATAATTACTGAGGATAATTATCGGATTAAAGTGGAATTAATGTATATTAGTGACAATATTAATTTATATGTCATAATTGATGGAAAATTTAAAGAATGGAATTATTGGCTTTAAGTTGGTGATTAATGGGGAAATTAATTACTAACTAAGTGAAAAATGGGAAATGTGATTAAATGACTAATAGATGGGTTAGAGAAGCTAATTGGTGACTAAGTGTATGGGAACCAATAGAAAGGTGACATGTGGTAAGGTTGTGGGTGGGTGTGAAGGGAGAAAAGTCAAATGAATATTTTAGTGTTTCTCTCTCCTCTCTTCCCTTGTTATATGCTGGACATGGTATGGGAGGGGAAGGAAGTGTCATCATTTTCCTCCTTCATCTCCTTCACTCACCTCTCTCCATCTCTCTCTCGTTCTCTCTCTTCTCTCTCTTTTACAGCCATTTTTGGCCAAGAAAGAGAAAGTGAAA
Organism: Inga laurina; assembly: GCA_963855925.1. NCBI lineage: Eukaryota > Viridiplantae > Streptophyta > Magnoliopsida > Fabales > Fabaceae > Inga > Inga laurina. Next base: position 13,830,166 of record OY979710.1, read on the forward strand.
GCTTGCATTGAAAGTGAGTAAATGATCTCTAATGCCAAAACTTCCTTCTATAAAATTGTTCCTTGGAGTGAGAGCTTTAATTTGATGGTTGTAGTTTCCCATTGGTGGTGATTTGAGGAATCACGAAAATGTACAAGTTGGAGAATCATGAAGTGCCTTTGGGAAAGTTGTTAAGGTAAGTGAAAGCTTCAATTTCATATAAATTTTATGGCCATTGGAAATGTAACCCCCTCACCATAATTACATCCGGATTACGAAATTTAAGTGAAATAGAGACCAATAAAACAAAATAACAATTTATAATCCTACATCCAAGAGATGGGGTATTTCAAAAATCAGTTCTAAAACATACTTAATCCTGGTCTCACATTCACGTACGGATATAACTACTTGAGAAATCAAATCACATAAGAAATATCAGAGTGCGGAAACTAAAATCCCGGCAAAACCCCGGGTATATCTACATATATTTAAATCATGGGTTTACAGGTTCCCGAAATGGGGATTACATATCCAAAATATTCATTTACATTCTCATGTACACTTGGTAATCCCAAAACCAAAATAAGGATAACCAACTACCACTAAGTCTCAGAGTAATCCTAACTACTCCTGGTTGTCCGCTTCCCTTCCGAGCCACTTGCCCTGTCTGAAAAGGTTAGTCATATGGAAAGGGTGAGATTCTAAAGAATCCCAGTAGTAACAACTTTTTCATACCACATGCAATCACATAATATGTAAACAAATCATCTCATATCAGCAACACAAATCACACTCCACCCTCATCCCCTTTTACCGCCGGGAAGGCACACCGTCCTAACCCGAACCGTTGTTAGCAACTAAGGGACTATTGGCGTGGCAGTGCATACGAATAGCCTTGCGGCTCACATATAGCCTTTCGGCTTTCACAAATGGCCCGTCGGCCTTCACAAATAGCCTTTCAGCCCACATAATCACATATACACACCCTAACCTCATCTCCTTTTACCGCCGGGAGGCATACAGCCCTTGCCCGAACCGTTGTTAGCGACTCAGGGACTATTGGTATAGCGGCGCTTCCACAATTTTCATAAACATGCAGCATACGAAATCCATTTCATCTCAATGACATTGAACACATACAATGTATCACATAAGATATAAAGAAAGAGTCACTACCTGTATCTTTCTTGACTGGCTCCGGCACCGTGGCCTCATGAGGGCGACAGATGTCAAATCCTATATCAATTAGGGACAACCAATCAATCTCTTTTTCATATGTATATTTCAATAATACTCTAAGTTGGTTATCATTTAGGACTCTTTAGGTGACTATTACAGGCCTAACCATATGCCTAAAGGGTTGAAAGACACTACCCAAAAGACCCCTTTTTCGAAGGCAACACACTGATTTCTGGCAGTTTCACTTGAGCACAGAAGCTCTCACTCGAGCATAGGTACGGACATCACTCGAGCACAAGAGAGTGAGAGACAGCGAGTGAGCACCTGAGAGCACACAAAGCTCTCCAAGATCAGGATCACTCGAGCACAACCATATGCACTTGAGCACACACCCCATACCCACGAGTGAGAAGGCACACTCGTGCACCTTACCCACGAGTGACAACCCGAGAGCACCACCCACACCAGAGGCACAAGCTCACTCGAGTATGACCCCCAGTGCTCGGGTGAGACGGCTATGCATGTGAGTGTCAGAGTACACTCTTGCAATCAGCTAGCGAGTGAAGACCCAAGAGAAACCCTTCACTCTGGACTCGCACCATCACTCGAGCAACCCAAGTTCACTCGAGCATGTTCTTTCCTCACTCGAGCACAAGGCAATGCACTCGAGCATTATTCATACAACCCAGACGAACTCAAAGCAGAACAGGGAAAAACTCTCACATTACTCGAGCATGATCATCCCGTGCTCGAGTGTTGTGCATCAGAGACCCAAAAACGCAGCAAAAACCAGAAAACACCAGATGGTCAAATCCTCACCCAAAGGTTCCCAAACTCTTCCCAATGCTCATACTCTCTAAGCACTAACTAGGGAACACCTTGGCAACTTTAAAAACACTCCAAAACCAATTTGACCACAATCAAACACTAAGGTCTCAACGATACACAATATCCAAATTTCATTCAACTCAATTCTAATCTTCCAGATTATATCCAACCATTAAATAACTCATCATTAAACTATTTCCACTACCAAACACCATAAAATCCACATTTTCAACATTTGGCATAATTAGGGCAAATTTTCCAGATTTTACCAAACTTAGCCAAAAATCACAAACAATATATCAAAATGCTTTAAATGGCCACCTCATCACTTTGCTCAGTCCGGAACCTTGATTCTCTAACTTTCAAATTTGCCCAAATCATAAATCACAACCAATGGACAAGCTACACCCACCAAAATAAAGCTTATCACTCAAAGATCAACATTTATGAATGGCGTTTGAGCAAAGGAAGGCATTTGCTTACCCAAATCAAAGTTATCCTTTCCCCTTTTTTCCTTGCTTGCTCAGCGAAAATGGAAGAGAGAGAGAGATGAGAGATGGGATGATGATAATGAAATGAAACTTTCTTCCCTCGCACACACACACACACACTCTACCGATTAAGAGAGAGAAAAGGGAGGAAAAGTAGTATTTTGTCTTCTAGTACCTCATCCAAAGGCCTCCACTATGCCACATGTCATCATCCACTCACTCCCTCAAGGAGCTCACATCACCACAAAGCATAGGATCCCGACCCATGGTCAAGGAATCACAACCCTTGATCTTACATACCACACATATTTATTCCAAAATTTACATTAATTCCAAAAGTGCTTAATTACACTAATTACAACAATTCTCATAGTCATTAGCTCTAATCACAAATCAGGATGTTACAGGTTAGGCCTTGAATTTCATGAATTTTAGCTTTAATTTTTGTGATTTAGGGTCATGGGGAGTATGGTATATTGTTGCTATGGAAATGGTGCCTTGTTTGGTGTTTTGAATTGATAGAATTGCATTGAAGCTTAAATGTGAAGTTTGGCACCTTTTGTTGGTTTTGTGCTTTCATCAACCAATCAATATCTAGAATAACTTCTAGTTGATGCAGTGGCAAACAAATCAATTCAATGATAGAATCAAACCCCTCAATAGTTATAACACAATTCAGACAAGCTTCCATGGTCACAGTCTTAACACCCATTGGTGTCAACACAACAAAGTCAAATGGCAGTTGATGAACATGTAATCCTAGGTGTTTTACACAGTTATAAGCTATGAAAGAATGACTAGCACCTAAATCAAACAAAGCTTGTAACAAACTACCATTTACTAGAACATTACCTTGAATCAGTTCAGGAAACTTCCTTGCTTCTTCATGGGCTATCGTGACTATTCTCCCTTGATTCTTTTGCCTTAACTCTACCGATTGCCCCTTGCACTCCTTGGCATAATGTCCTGGCTGATTGCAATTCTAGCACACTACTTGCCCAGCATAATTCCTACTAGAATGTGCTTTGCCACAATGAGGACATATCCATTGTACTGAGGATTTTTGGTTCTTATGATCCCTCGGTGGATATGGCTTCTTATTACTGCCCTTAGATGAAGACCCTTGGCTCTTACCCTTTTGGAATGAGCTTCCCTTGTGACGTTTGCCACAACCGCCGCCCTTGCTTGGATTTATGTCTCTTAGATTGTTCTCAGTGATACAACACTCCTCAATTGCTTTATTGAACTCAGTGAACTGTCATATGGCTAACCTCTTCTTTAACTCTCGTCTCAAGCCACGGATCAACATGTCAGATCTCTACTCCTCATCATCCATACGCTAGAGGTAGGAGGAGTAGCGTACTAACCAGAAGAACCGAGATAGGTAATCATTAAAGGTCTCATTATCACCTTGCTTAATAGCCAGAAATTTAGACTCCTTCTCAATTCTCATAGACTTTGGGAAGTATATGTCGTTGAACTGCTCTTGGAACAACTCCCAAGTCACTGGCATATTCTGGGCCCGTAGGGTTATAGCAATGTTCCTCCACCATCTGTCCATATCCCCTTCAAGTTTATAGATGACCAGTTTTGCTTTTACCTCCGTTGGGTACTCAAGCACCTCAAAGATTTTCTCTAATCACAACAATCAATCCTTTGCTACCTGAGGGTTAAACTTTCCTCTGAACACAGGAGGCAGGTGCTTGAAGAACTTAGAAACCCAAAACTGAAGGTCTCTCTTGTTTTGAGCTGGCACCCTATGTGATCCTTGGTTTTTCTCAGTGTAAGTTGGGGACTCATGAGATCGATTTGACCCCTCAGCTGTATCTTCTAGTCGTGTCTCCTCATATGTAGTCTAGACCTTTTCTTCATTTTGCTTGGCCCTTTCTTCTCTGAGCTCTTCTCTTAGCTAATTGATCATGTCTCTTTGCTCTCTAATTAGACCAGTCATCTCCTGCATAGGGTTAGGTGGATTGTTATTGAGCTCTTCCACCTCTGGGTCCACCTTTTGATATTTGGGTGAACCATTAGGTTTTTATTTCTACAAATGATTCACCGAGTTAGAAATCACAATAAAGGTATACACATATTCCTTAAACTCATATACCAACAATAATAGGAATATTCATGTGTATACAGCACTGGTACCAAAAATGCCTTTTAGACCTACCCTTTTAGACGTGTTATAGCGATAAGGTCTAAAATGTATAGGCGGTGGCAATTTCACAATAATGCAAAACTTGTGAGACCGGTTCCTATAAAGAAAGGTCTAAAAATAGGTTATTTAGACCGTTATAATAAGAACCGGTCCAAAAATAAATAAAAAAAAACATGCAATAATACATTTTATAGACGGTTGTAATATAATGGGTATATAATATATGTTCTGAATTAAAAAAAATATCCATTATTGTTTAGACTGTTTGTATTTCAAAACCGGTTTAAAATGTTAAACTTTTTATACCTGTTGTTATTAAGAACAGGTTTAAACGTATAGAAAAAAAATTTTAAGACTGTTTATTTCTAAAAGGCTTGATATTTTAGACCGGTTATTCCCTTAAACTTGTCTAAAAAGTTTAGCATTAAAAAATAAAAATGTGGCCTATTTTTAAGACCGATTGTAGGGAACAACAGGTCTAAAAAGTTTTATATTTTAGACCGGCTGTTCCTTGAAACCGGTCTAAAAAGTCGAGCATTAAAAAATAAAAATGTTGACTACTTTTAGGATCGGTTATTGGGAACAATTGGTCTAAAAATTTTAATATTTTAGACCGGTTGTTCTCTTAAACCGGTCTAAAAATTTTTTTAGCTACTTTTAAGACCAGTTTCTAGGAACAATTGGTCTAAAATGTTCAAATTTTAGACCAGTTTTTCCCAATAACCGGTTTTAAAAGTGCTGCCATTGCCTGCCCTAAAAGCCTCTCTCGCTCGCGGGTTTTTTTTCATACTTGAATTTGAAACTTTCATCTTCTGCTAAATTGCTCCTTTGCCCAGCCGTTCCTCCTACACATATCCCTCCTTCGTCCTTAATGCCCCTCGCCGTTCCTCCTACACATGAAGACTGCCAGTGGAAGATCTAGATTGCATTACAGTGGCTTTTTTCATACTCAAATCTAAAACTTTCCCCTTCTTCTAAATTGCTCCTCTGCCCAGCCGTTCCTCCTGCACACATCCTTCCTCCGTCCTTAATGCTCTTCGTCATTTCTCCTATACACGAAGATCGCCAGTGGATGAAGATCTAGATTGTATTACGGTACTCCTCGCTGTTTCTCCTTCATCCTAAAGCTCCTCACCGGTTGTTTATCCTTAGGTGTCTTCTTAAAGCTCGCCGTTTCTCCTTAAGTGTCGTCGGTGTCTTCCTGCAGGTAATTAGAATATATATTGGGTTTTTTTCTTTGATAAATTGGTCAAGGCCAATTTAAGATATCTAAATTTTTTTATCTAAATTTAAGATACAGATGCATGAGAAATGTTGTTCGATTCCCTTTTACTTCTCTATTTACTTTGCTGGATTGTTCGTCAAAGCTTTGTGGATTTCTTTTAAGATTAAGTGTAGGGGAGAGTCGACCTTAGGAAATTAGGTTAATTTTTTTTCCTTTTATTTGTTTTCACATGATGAACTCTACTATTATCATGGTTTAATCACGTATCTCTTGCCATTAGTTAGAGCTACATTGCTTATTCATTAGTCTATGCTTGCATTGTGGACAATTCAAGAGATAAGTGTGTGTGAGGGAAGGATGAATGTGTGAATTTGTATGATGTTTTGATTGTTGGCTAGCTTGTTGTTGATTAATTGCATTTTGGACAAGCTAAAAGTTATGACGTTCTTCTTATGAATTATAGTAATGATTGACATACGAATGCATGCTTATAGTAATGATGTTCTTCTTATAAATATACTTGTACATTAAAATTAAACATACATAAGATTATGTTGATTGGTCTAAGAATGGGCACACTGAAGGCAGTGCATAGAATGTTCATGCCTCTATAGAAAATGACCATTTTGAGAGTATTCAGCTGCCTTACTGTAGTTTTTAGATGTCCACTTTTAAAGTTTCATTGACATATAATCTTAATGCCATGTTTAGTTCACTAAGGAAGAGCCAGAGAGGGATTTACTCATCTGCCTCCTTGACCGATGTTTAATTTTTTCCCCTGTAATCATTAAATTGTATACTTAGGTGTGTTAGGTTTGTGAGACCAAGGGTTATGGTCAAGTTAAAAATTAAATTGTATTAATTTTACTAACATTATTTGTTAGGGTGTTGTCTTGCTATTTTATTGGCATCTTCCCTGCTTTGCATGCTCTTGGGTGTAATGATTGCATGCTCTCATCAAAGTACTGCCTTTTCCAGGGGAAAAAGTTGAAAATAAAAAAAAGGTGTTGGAATATATAGATCGTAGTTAGATACAAGCTAAATGGAGGAGTGTTGAATATGATATTGGGGTGAGGGGTTTTTTAGACTTTACAAAAAGAAATGTCGATGATGATAGTGGGATGTTTTATTTCTATTGTATAAAATGTTTGAATGAGAAGCGACTAAGTGCTGCAGATATATATACACATTTAATTTGTGAAGAGTTTTGTAAGACGTATATAGTATGGGTATGGCATGGTGAACAATTAGAAATGCTAAGTGCATCTCAACAGGGGAGAGTGACTTGTGATGATAATGACATGGATCTGGATGATCGGATAGAGGATATTATTCGTGATGTAGGAGAAGAGGATTTTGAACAATCACATGCATATGGTAATATATGCAGTGATGCTGAGAAGCCGCTGTACCTAGGGTGTAAAAAATACCAGTTGTTGCAAGCTGTTGGTAAGTTTGAAAGCACGACATGGGTGGAGTGATAAGATTTTTTCAGAAACGCTTGAGGCTTTTAAAAACATGCTTCTTGATGATAATGTGTTGCCTTGTCAATACTATGATGCTAAGAAAATATTGTGTCCACTAGGGATGAAGTATAAAAAGATCCATGCATGCCCTAATGATTGCATATTATATAGAAAAAAGCATGAAGAGAAGGAGTAATGTCCGATATGTGAAACTCTGAGGTATAAATCAAATAAGGCCCCTATAAAAGTGTTGCGGTATTTTCCAATCATACCAAGGTTCAAGCACTTGTTTTCCAATGAACTTGATGCCAAACATTTGAGATGGCATGCAGATGAGAGGATTTCTGATGGAAAGCTTTGACATCCAGCTGATTCTTCTCAATGGCAGAAAATCAATCAATTATTGCCTAGCTTCGGTGAAGAACCTAGGAATCTCATGCTTAGACTTAGCACAGATGACATGAATCCTTATGGTAGCCTAAGCAGTATACATAGTTCATGGCTTGTTTTGTTGGTAATTTACAACTTATCTCCTTTGTTATGTATGAAACGAAAGTACATTATGTTGTCTATGTTGATTTCGGGACCAAAGCAACCCGGAAATGACATAGATATTTACCTAGAACCCTTGATTGAAGACTTGAAAGAGTTGTGGGATAAAGGTGTCGATGTTTTCTATGTGAACAAGAAAGAGACTTTTAATATGCTAGCAATGATCTTTTGTACTATAAATAACTTCCCTGCATATGAGAACTTGTCAGGATATAACGTTAAATGCCATAAAGCATGTTTGATTTGTGAAGAAGGCACATGCTACAATCATCTTCAACATGGAAGAAAGATGATTTACCTTGGCCACAGGCAATTTCTTAGACGAAGCCACCCATATCATAGATTAAAAAAAGTTTTTTTGGTGGCAAAGATTTTGAAGATGCTCTGGAGGCATTGACTGGGAAGAAAATTTATGAAAAGGTGAAAAATATCAATAATATCTTTGGTAAGTCATCAAAGAGTAGAAATGAAAAAAAAATATATGGAAAAAAGGTTCGTCTTCTTCGATCTTCCATATTGACGTAATCTTGACGTCAGACACTATATTGATTTCATGCATGTGGAGAAGAACGTATGTGATAGTATTGTTGGGACACTACTCAACATACAAGGAAGTTTTAAGGATGGCGTGAAGGCAAGATTAGATTTGTAAGAAATGAGAATATGAGAAGATTTACATCCAAGGCCATATGGTAATAGAACTTTTTATCCTCTAGCTACTCATACTTTGTCTAAGGATGAGAAAAGAAGCTTTTGTAAGTGTTTACATGGCGCCAAAGTTCCCTCAGGGTATTCTTCTAATTTTAAAAATCTTGTATCGATGAAAGACTTGAAGTTAATAGGGCTAAAGTCTCATGATTGTCATGTCTTAATGCAACAACTACTCCAAGTAGCTATTCGAGGTATTGTCGAATATGATCTTCAACACATATTGACTAGAATTTGTTTCTTCTTCAATGCTATTTGTTGTAAAGTCATTGACATAGACAGATTGGAAGAATTGGAAAATGAAGGATATATGATCTTGTGCTAGCTTGAGAAGCTTTTTCTTCCTTCTTTTTTTGACATCATTGTATACATGATTGTTCATCTAGCGAGGGAGATAAAGTTGTGTGGCCCTATCTATTTTTGGTGGATGTACCCAATCGAAAGAACTATGAAAATCCTAAAAGGGTATGTGAAGAAACCCAACTGGCTTGAAGTATCTTTTGTTCAGAAATATATTCTAGAAGAAGCTATGGAATTTGGTCAACATTATTTGTCAAATGTACGACATATTGGGCTTCCTAAACGTCATGATCAAGAAGAGGGTAGACGCGGGGCAACAGTAAAGAGCATAGATGCTGATGAATTGCAACAAGTCCACTTGTACATCTTGAATAATGTTGATGAAGTTCAATATTACATGAATGCCCATAAAGAAATTGTACGAAAACAAAATAGTCGAATGATTGAACAAAGGTTAATTAGGGAGCATAAGAGAACTTTCGCACATTGGTTCAAACAAAAGGTTGACAGAGAAGAATGTGTTTCTGATACAATAAATTGGTTAGCATGTGGACCTGAAGTTGATGTCATAAGTTGGAATTCATTTGTGATCAATGGTTATACCTTTTACACAAAGTCCCTAAATGATAAGAGCACCATCCAGAATAGTGGTATTGTATTAGTGGCTGAATCTATACACTTCTCTAGTTCGAAAGATAAGAATCCTAAATTGGCTGCCACACCTTATTATGGGGTTATTGAAGAGATATGGGTGGTTGACTATGTTAAAATCAAATTTCCCACTTTCAAATGCAAGTGGGTTGATGTCAATAATGGTGTGAAGGTCAATAAGTTAGGATTTACATTAGTAGATCTGAATAATAGAAGTTTTGGGGATGAACCTTTCATTATGGTAGATCAGGTGCAATAAGTGTTCTATATTACTAATCAAGCAAATAAAATGTGGTTTGCAGCTCTCTAAGGAAAAAGGGTAATTGATATTGATGAGAAAAGTCACTCAAATTATGATCTTCTTAAGACTCCATTTTTTTTTCTAGGCGTCTACCTGAATTGAACGAAAAAGATGAAGCAGATAATGAACACGGCACAAGAAATGATCATCATGAGGGAATATGGGAGGATATTTCTTTATGATACTACTTTGATCTAAAGTAATTATGATTATGATTTATAGACATTTAATGTATATAGTTTTTCCATAGATATAGTCTTCTCATATTGTAGCTTAACAATTTATCTTTCTTTGTTGTCATTACAGGAAAATGACAACTCCCCGGCGTCCTAGTGTAGAGGATCAGCCACCTACTACACCTCAAAGTCAGCCAGCTAGTGCTCCTTAGAGTCAGCCACCTATTGCTCAGCAGAGTCAGCCATTTAGTGTTAATCAAAGCGAGCCTAGCAATGCTCGGAGCCAAGATTATAGTGAGCCTAGTAGTCAGTCTGTACGGAGGGGTAGACGTGGCACACGGTTGACAGACATTTCCCTGAGTCGGAGTGCAGGGCAAAAGATACTGATTGAGTGTGATAGATATTAGAAACCAATTGGGCCTAATGCAAGCCGATATAGGAGTTTTGTCGGCCTCCTTGCACGCAATAAGCTGAGCATCTTGATAGAGGAGTGGAGAAATGTCAATGAAAAGATGCGGCAACATATTTGGGATACTATCTAGGTATACAATTCTCTTCTATTCTGTATGTAATTATTATCACATATGTTACAAATTTGTCACTTACTCCTTTAATTCATGCATTCCAGCTCACCTACAACATTCCTCAGAATGAGATGTTGTACAACAAGACAATAACTTATTGTTATGAGTGTTGGAGCAAGTTTAAGACAAATCTGACCAACAATTACATTCATATCGAGGTGAAAGATGGTCATCCTCGTCCTAATCCGTTCGACCAGTATACATTTCTTGATCAAGTGACTTGGGACGCATTTGTTAGGCTACGGACTTCTCCAGAATCTTTGGTTAGTTGACTTATTTTTCATTTTATTTACTTATCAATTATCTTAATTGATTATAACACTTTCTTTTTGTATAATTTGTTATTCATATGCAAAAAGGCAAAAAGCATAAGAGAGTGGTAGAAAGAACAATTGCCCTCATATAATGTCTCGTGGGGGTTATGCAAAGGTTGAAAGAGACTTGTTGGCGGCCAAACGAAAGAGATTGGAAGAAGCATCTCAATCCGATCCTTCTGTTCTTCTTTCTCCACCATCTCCAATTCATTGTGAAGAAAAAAGGTTGTTTGCTCACCAAAAGAGGATGGGTTTTATACGAGTGAACAATCTCGTATAGTAGGTAAAAAAATTGTAAGTATATATCATTTATGTTATTAATTACATAAGAAACATACTTGATTACTTATGTTTGTTATTTTGTATTATCTTATAGGAGGAACTTAGAAAAAAACAAGCTGAGGGATCTTTTAAGTTGGAGGGTAGGAATGATATTCTAACTGTTGCTACTGGCAAACATGAGCATCCAGGTTGTGTCAGGGGAGTTGGAGGAGGGGTAGGGATACGAGATTACTTTGGAACCCCCGTACGCCACTCCTCAAACATCGTGACTAGGGAGGAATTGGAGACTATGTTGGCTACTGCAAGAGTAGAATCAAAGGCTGAGGCTGAAGCATCATTTGATGCACTATTATAGACCCGGGTGAGCAAGATGAAAGAGGAAATGATAGTGTTTATGAGCTCAAGACAAGATACCGGTGCTCTCCCTAGCCACAATCGATTGATCCTAATAAGCAGAGCACTAAAGTGAGTTGTTGCAACATCGGGCAGTCATTAGAGGGTCCTGCAAGAGAAATTACTAAGCCTTGTGATATTTTTGTTAAGGATCCTCTAAGACGGTTAGCTGCACGGGGTAGTATGCATAACCTGGGATCAACTGTCCACCACTGACAAATGGAAGCTGATTAAGTTCGAGTGTCAGTTGACGAGGTGATCATTGCAGATGCACTTGTCCCTATCCCTTTTGATGAATTCAAGATCATAAGCGATGTCCTGGGTACGTTCATCTTGTGGCCAAAGAACCTTGATTTTGTTCGAGCAAAGGAAAGTGCAATCAAAGCCCTACCAAGTCCAACTCCCTTCATTCAAGAAGTTTCAGAGCCTCCATTGAATATCATGCAGTAAGTGATTCTGATGGCATATGATACATCCTTTAAAAAAAGAGATTGGCCTACGGATTCAGTTGTTGGACAGTCTGGGGTGACATGCTATCTTGAGAGTGATGATTTGATGTCCCTGGTAGCTCCTAAACAAAATCTTACTATTGGGATTGTTCAATTGTTCTTAATGTAAGTATCTTCTTCAATTCAAAGTAAATATTTTAAAAGTTTCACCGTTTACCTTTGATTTATGTGCTTGCATTGTTGTAGGTATATGCATCGTAGGTTGGTCTCCTTAGGCAAAAGTGAAAAATTTGGATTCTTATGCCCCCATCACATCCAAGAGAAAGGGACTAATGCTGCTATCAGACATTGATACCTTTCAAAGAGGCTTAGTGAAATTGGAACTGAGTATTTCTTGGCTCCATATGTGTATAGGTAAGAAACAAACTGATATTTCATAATTTATATCATGTTTTTTGTTTGCTTAATATTCTTCTCCTTTTTTCAATGATCTTTGGCAGTTGGTTCTTCTATGCAAGAGTAGTTACACTATCATCCTCTTATGCCCCTCTACTTCAAACCAGGGAATGATTTGAAAAAAACCATGAACTCGTAAGTTTCTTGCATTATTACCTTTTGTGTGCGAAGTTATGGAATTTGTATAAAATAAATAACCTTTGTGATTTTGATGATTATAGGGCTATGCAGACATTCCTACACACTGCTTGTGGTAAGCATGTTCTTGACTTAAAGGACCCTACATGGATCATGCCAAAGGTTAGTACATATTGATTTGTTTAAAGAATGTAATAAGCCATGCCTTTATATTGTTTTAATGATATCATGTTTTTTCTCAGAGCCGTAGGCAAATACAGGGGTCCAACTTAGGTGGTTTTTATGTTTTAAGACACATTTACAATATTATCACTCTAGGCACGACTGATTTTACTCAAGAGGTAAGTTAATGTTTCGTCAGGTAATTTATATTTCAGAACTTTTGTATTACTTTATTGTTTTTAAGTTACTAAGTTAATGTTTCGTCTGGTTTTGGTGTTACAGATGTTTGATCTTGTTGATCCCTTTCCTGAAGAAGATATTGATTTCATTCGCACATGTTGTGTTGAATTCATCCATGAGCAATTAAAAAAATAGTGAGTTTTTGAATCAAACGTTACATTGTACATTGTTCTCATATGTATTGCTCTTGCTGTATGAATTTCTAACTGGGTTTATGTATCTGTCTAGGACAATTTTTGCAATATGGGTGATACTGGCATGGGATTTGAGGGAATCTATACTTTTTCCTCCCTTTGTATTCTATAAAACTGAGGAATTTCTGCTGTTGCTTAATTGTATCAAACCTTCAATTTTATTGCTGCCATTGTCATCCAAAGTTTTGCATCCATTTCTAGGCAAATTTGTCTGTTTGGACATTCCTTCATATTACATATTGAGATTGATTCATAAGCTGTGTTGAGTGCATTTTGGAATCTGATTCATATTGAATTGCACATTCATTCAAAGTTTTAGACGGTTGTTGAGTGCATTTTGGAGTTCTTGGAATCTAATTTAAGCTTGTTGGTTGAATTGTCCACATTGAAATGATTGTCAAGTTATGTATATGAATTAATATTGCTCCAATTTGCAAAAATCTAATTCTACACAGTGGAAATTCATTATTGCTTATTTTGATATTGAACCTTGATATCTTGTAATATTTCACCAATTGTTAGCTAAATCATTTGATTTTTGGCTCAAAATTAAATGTACGTTCTACACTTATCATTTATTGTTGGTCTTGCTGCTATCATTGCTTCTGTGAAATCTGTCATTGCTTTTGTGTTACGTTGCTTTTTCTATGGAATCTTGCTTATATGAAATCTGTCATTTCTTTTGTGCTACGTTGCTTCTTATGAGGAATCTGGGATAGATATGGCTTGTTGGGTAGTATGTATATAAAAAGGGACTTTTAAAAAAAAACTTTTAAGACCAGTTGGACCTATAATCGGTCTTAAAGGTCAAACTTTTAAGACCTATTGTTTCTACAACCAGTCTTAAATGAACTTTTAAGACCGGTTGTAGGTACAACCAATCTTAAAAGTCATGGCTTTTAAGACCGGTTCAAGCTACAATCGGTCTTAAAAGTTTAACTTTTAAGACTGGTTTATAGGTCCAACCGGTCTTAAAAGTCATGACTTTTAAGACATGTAGTTTAAACTGGTCTTAAATTAACTTTTAAGATTGGTTTGATCTACAACCGGTCTTAAAAGGGTGACTTTTAAGACCGGTTGTCAAAATAACACACTTTTTTGACCTGCTGTAACAAGACCTAATATTCAACTGGTCTAAAAAGTCTTTTTTCCATTAGTGCAGCCAACAACTATTAATCTTCTATCATCTTTAGACAAGGAATTAAGGCCACTATCCTAGCAAAACCTACCCTTACCAGGAAAATTGCTCTGATACAAAAAATGTAACCCCATCGTCATCAAGGCCGTGATTAGTGTTTAAACACGTTTAATAAATAAATGAGAGATCAAGGATAATTAAATTTTTTTTACAAAACTTGTAAAATAAGATCTCCATTTATTTTGGAATAAAAACATTTGGCTTGTTCGATTTGTCACATACACAATATTAGAGTGCTAGCAAAATCCCGACATTCTCCTAGAATAATATCAAAATCCAAGAGTTTTACAGGGCATTATTGCCTATCTCGATTTCCTATACCGAGGATTACACAAAAACTACAAATTTATGGTCAATCGAATATATACAATTGTCCAAAATGATAACCAAAAACTAAAAGAAAACTAAGACTACCACCAGCAATTCTAGTTGCCCTTGTTCACTTGTTTATCCCTCGATTCGCTTGCCCTGGCTAAAATTGGTAATTGGAAAGAGTGAGATTCAAAAGAATCCCAGCACTAACATTTCACGTATATGATGTATAATTCAACAAAACATGTAAGCATATATCACAATTCAGCAACACAACATTCAAAGTTGGGCTACCTACCATGACTCAATCATTCATTCAAAGCCGGGCTAGCCACCACGTCCCAATTAGCTACATTCAAGGCAAGCAATCAGCAACATTTAAGGTCGGGCTAACTGCCACAGACCCAATCAGTAATATTCAAGGTCGGGCTACCCGCCATGACTCAATCAATCATTCAATGATAAATACAAACATAAATTGCATTAAACATGATATAGGATAAAGTGTCACTACCTTGGTCTTTCCGTTCTTGTTCAGGCACAGGGCTTCTAAGTTCCGGGAAAATATCAAATCCTATAATCATAATTAAGGACGACAAGTTATCACTTATTCCAATACTGAAATGATTTCAACACACTTAGATTTAGTTATCATTAAAGTCCCTTAGGTAGCTATGAAAGTCTTTAACAATAGCCTAAAAGGATTGGGAAGTACTAGATTAGAAACCACTTTTCAAAATCAAAAAGTGCTGAAAATAGGGATTGGCTGCAGCCAAGAAATCTTTGGCTGTAGCCAAAAAAAAACACAGAGAGTTTTTGGCTGTCACCAAGAGTTATATGGTTGTGGCCAAAAAGAGGTTTTAAAGTGTTTGGTAGCAGCCAAGAATCATCTGGTTGTGGCCAAAAGCAAAATAGAAGTTTTTGGGCTGTAGCCAAGAACTTTTAGCTGTGGCCAAGAAAATTTCTATCACTTGGCTAAATTTCCAAAAGTCATAACTAAATCTAGAAAATTTGAAATGGGATGATTCCAAAGCCATTGGAAATCTATTTAAAGCCTCTTTCTAGTAAAAATATTAATTACCACTGACTATAACACAAAAATACAGAATTGAACAAATCTCCTTGTTGTTCTAGATTTGATCCCAGATTTAACATCAAAATTTGGAAATGCATAAATTTTAGTACACAAATCAAAATGACACAAACTTTATGTCATTGGAAATTTTAAAATGTATACTACAAAATTAAAGAATTTCATAATTTTTTAACACCATTTTCTATTTCAAAACGTCCATGCAAAACAACTGCCAACACAGAGTTTCCCTTGATAGAATTTTCCAATTTTCAACATGTGTTTCCAATTGTTCCAAAATTCACATCCAACACTACTCCCACAGCATTTTCACAAGGAATCCAATGGCAACCTCAAAATGACCAAATCACAACCTATCAACATGTCCTATTTTGACCAATACACAAAATCAAACACAAAGTTGCCAAACGCAACATTCAATGATTCAAACAAATCCATTTGTCCAAAAGACATTACAGTATACCATTTCTACAACAAAGCAATATGAAACTCATGCAATCCAAATTCAAGAGAAAATCAGTGCTAAATACGAAAAATCCAAAACTCAACCAATAGCCATAACTCATATACCAAAAGATAGCTAAAACTCACCTCTTGAATTTTCCCAAACTTGGTTCTTGTTCCACCAATCTCCAACTTTTCTCAAGCACAAAAACATCTCTCCTTGAGATTCTAAAACCATAGAAAGGAAGCTCTCAACAAGGGGAACAAATTTAAAGAAGGAGGTTTTGGTATAGGAGTTTAGTTGGAGGGTTAAATGACTTACCTTAGACCAAGCTTTCTTCCTCTTTCTTCACCTTCAATGGCCCACAAATGAGAGAGAGAGAGAGAGAGAGAGAGAGAGAGAGATGTTTGAGATGATGATCATGCCCCAAGCCTATGCCCATACGCATAAGAGAGAGGGAGAGAGAGAAGAAAGAAAAAAATGCTTAAGTTGACTTTCTTTACCAACTCTCTTCATATGTGATCATTTGTGCCACATGTCTCCATCCCATGCAATCTCACCAAATAAAATCCTCCACCTAGCTACATTAATCAATTTCATTCGCTAGTAATTAGGTTCTCCTCAGTTGCTGACTAATTGGTCGGTAAATTCTCCATTCTTCCAATTTTGCCCTTGATTATGGAAATTCTTATTGAATTACCACATAACACATTTTTTCTCATTCCTTTCACAATTTTATGTGCCCTTTCCTCTTATTTTAGCCTAGAGATTACTTTGCCACATAATTATGCAAAAATACAGGGTGTTGGATATTTCCAATAGTTAATTCAGGTCTCAAATCAATTGTAATACACAAAATTATTCATTACAACCCACTAAAAGGTCATTAGCCCTTAATCAAAAATTTGGGGCATTACAAAATATTTTCAAAATATAATTTAAATATACTAAAAATGGAGAGTTGTCACACCCCCACATTTTCATCAAATCTTGCTTTCAAGGTTTCAAAAGTTTAAAACAATCAAAGAAAATCATGGTGGAAACGTTCTTAAATCAAACTGTGACTACCCTATTCTTAATGTGATCTGATGAGTCATTACACAATGAATTTGAACCAGTAGGCCAGGTTTCGATCCTGGGACTAATACACCTTTGAAAATAATTCTAAGTTCCAACTTTAAAATAGGAATTGAACCTGAAAGGAATTGGGCCTTTCTGAAAAATTTTGAAATTTCAAAATTATCATTTAGTGGTTTGTAACCTTATAATAGGGTTCTAAAACCCAAACCGGAAACTGGCAAATCAGTCAATAAATCGGGCTGTGGTTTTTTTCTTAAATTTTTTTTTAATTTCATATTAAAAACCTTAAAATCTTCAATTTCTTGCAAATTTGGCCCCAGGTTAGCTTCATTTTGACTCTGGTTTGACCTATTGACCCTTGACCCAGTATCTCAGCTGGTTCAGTGGTCGGTCCAGGTTTCAGAACCTTGCTTATTAAGACTCATCAGTCCTTGACCTTATTTATTATTATCAGAGTGGTTCTCTGCTTATAAATTTGTAAAACATTTGTTAGCTAATGGGCCCTTATCATACAATTGCCCAATCCTAGGTTAGTTATAGCATTAATGGAAAATATCAATTTGTTGGGTATGATAGACTATTATATCTAGTACTAACTCTACGGGTGCTAACTTTACTATGGTATGTCTTTACACTATATCCAATACATACAAATTTAAGGAACAGATGACCAATAAAGCGCTTAAATCATTGATCTTCATGCTTTACTTATCAAGGTTTTCCTCTTTGCCCTTTAAGCCAATAGCCTCTGCTATATGTGAATTATTGGAAAGGGTGAGATTCACGAAAATCTCAGTAGTGACCACAATGAATCATATAGAATGCAAGTTCACGAAGCATGCTAGACAAACCATCATATAATAAGCAATCATCACAACATCATTCAACAATCATGCAATTTAAACCCATTGGAAACCTAAAAATCAACAAAATCAAATTCCTCTCTAGTGCCCTGGTCTAGCCGAAATATACCGAAAGTCACCATAAAGTGATCTTGTAATTTAATCTATAAAACTTACTCTATTTCATTCCTACCATACTTAAACCTCATTTAACATCATGTTCATAAGATCATCAAAACCCTAAATTTAAATCTTGACCAAAAATTAAGGAAGCATAATAACCTCATGAAAACTCAACCAAATTTCAAGATATTGGATTCAAATAGAAGCTTATGCTTACCTCTATTCGGTGCTATAATCCATTCTTGATTCTCCCAACTCCTAAAATTTGTAAATAGCAACAAACTCCTCTTTTCAAGCATCTAAAACTATAGAAGTATTGCTCTTGATGAGAGGAATAAGATTGGTGAAGACTCTCGGAGCTAAAAACGTGAATTTGGGGATGAAAATCACTCAAGAACACTTTCTCTCACTTGTGTTCTTTAAATTTCAGCACCTTCTCTCTTCTTTCTTGTTCTCTCTATTTTCTCTTATTTTCCCCTTATTTTTCTACCTTGGACGCATTTAAAGAATAAAAGAGGTTTGGATTTAATTGCCACATGTGTGTCTAAGTGTTTGGTTCATGAGGGTGCCATATGTCCTTGTAATATTTGGCTAACCCTTTCCTCTGGGCCCTTGGCCAACTTTAGATGTCAGGGGAAGGGAAGTCCATTGATTTCATCTAGCTTTCATGTGCAGTGTTAAGGGAAGGATAGACACGTAGCTTGACTGGAGGCTAATGATTTGTCCTGGCAAATTAAGCATATGATTTCCATGGGCCAAGTGGCATCTTCTCACTGAGCCAACCTAGAAGAAAAAGGTAGATAAAAAGGCAAGGGACCTAGGTGGCAACTTTCTACTATGCCAACCCAAAAGCCAGAGTTAGGTAAAAATTCAGGTGGCTTAGGTGGCGACGCAGTGTGATTCTAACTCAAAAGCAAAAGTTAGGTAAACAACTACTTTATGTGTGTGGGCCCCAGATGACGCCATATATGTACTTGTACCTTAGGATTTTGCCATGTGTGGCCTCTGTGTCCTCCTACAGATGGCGCTAAGCCTGTGTCTCTCAAGAAAATGCCAAGTGTGCTAATATATGCACTAGTATATTTTATCCAACTAATTACACACTTTAAGTAATATTGGTTACTAAATTTTCAGTATGTTACATAAACACTACAAAATTGGATTTAATTCAAATGTTCAAGAATAAAGCTTTCTTAAAAGTCTTTTCCACCTTCTAAAAATGCAAGTAGAAATGTGAATTATTTAGCAAAGACAAATAACAATAAGATGTTCCTTACAAGTAAAGTGTTTGCACTATTGTCTTAAGATAATTAAAGGGTTTGTGTTTCACTCTAATCCACTTATAGTAACTCATCTACCATAAGCCTATTTATCATCTCACTCTATACCATATTATTCCATTGCTCACATAAATCAAGAGGACTTTTTCAAGGGTTGAAATGAATAGGGTAGGATCATGAAATGAAAGTAATCAAATGGTAAGGAGGAATACTTTAATTAGTGCTAAGCAACTTAATAAAATTCATGAAGAATGAAGGAATATCCACTTAAAGAAAATAAACTCACTTACACTATAAATAACATTTATTCATTTGACCTCAACAATCTTTTTCTTTCTTTCTTCCATTTTCTCCCATTTTTATTACATATGACTCATTCTCTTTTTTTTTATATATATTCCTTTCTTTTTGTTTTTTTTCCACATATAAATTTTTTTTTCTTACTTTTTTTTAATCTACACACACTCCTATAGTGTTGAATTCCTAACTCCTTCACTCTTTTTTTTAGATTGCATTACCAATCCCTTCACTCTTCTACTTCTAAAGTACAACACTTAGCACTTACTAAAGTATGGAATGAATGAGAAGAATAAGGTATAAAAATTTCAGATCTCAAACAAAAGGTTATTTAATCTTTGTATTTTCTTTTAAAAACAAATTAAGGCTCAAATGGGGTAAAGCCAAGGATTTTCATGTGATAAGGATGTACATTTGGTCAAACCAGCTATGAAATGAGTGCCTAAATCATCTTTGTGTATGCAAAAGGATTTTAAGCTTCAAAAGAAATTCAAGACAAGTTCTAGAGATGAAATCACAATAAGTGCACTCTCTCTTAAAAGAAATGAATATTTGGGCTTCAGTTTTTCACTGGTATTTGACATTCTAAAGTCAATTATCCAAGCCAAATTCTTTGCCTATGTACTAACATTCCAAGAAGATAGAATCAAATTCTAATTAAACTCAATTGTTTTAAGTTTAAGTCAAACCAACTTTGCCAATGTTCATAAGTAAAATCCAAGCTTCTATGAAAAGAAAAATTTTTGTTTAAAATTGGTCTATTTATGTTGAAAACCAAAGTTTTTTTTTATTTTGAAAAAAAAAAATGAGAACAAGTTATACAAAATCAATGGTACCCTCACACCCACACTAAATATCACATTGTCCTCAATGTGAACAAGTAACACTAAGTAATGGAAGTGAAGAAATCACTATATCCAAGTGTAGGGATAGCAAAAGCTTATAAGTTCTCAAAATTTTCACCAATTGTGCAAAACCAACAAGTGCCGTCAATCAAGTCAATAGTCACTAACAAATATCTATCACATGCAAAACTAAACTATAACCAACACTTATGTCTAGAACATGTTATCAATTATCAAATGAAACAAAACAAGAAAAAGTAGAAGAAAACTCCCCTCTCAATCCTTGTCTCGTGCTCTTGATTGCTCTTGCTTGTGGCTACCAAAGTGGAATACATCATCATGGGCTACCAAAAGCCCTACAAAATCAACAAATATCAA
Source organism: Inga laurina (assembly GCA_963855925.1). Classification (NCBI taxonomy): domain Eukaryota; kingdom Viridiplantae; phylum Streptophyta; class Magnoliopsida; order Fabales; family Fabaceae; genus Inga; species Inga laurina. The sequence continues at coordinate 13,851,288 of OY979710.1, forward strand.
AACAACTCAACTTAAGAGAATCAAAAGGAAATTGAATGACCAAAACCTTGGGTAGCCTCCTACGAAGCCAGACTATGTCAGAAACTCAGGGAGGTTGAAACAAGTAGTGCTAATGTATTGCAAGAAATGATGCAGAGGTATTCAAAACTTGCTCCCTATGCTTGTAAGCATTTTCCACACCATTTTGCTCAACAAAGATAGTCCTAAGAGGTTCTTTAATTGAAAATGAATCTAATTGAGCTTGATGGAGGTCATTTATCACAATAATCCTTGCACATTGTTTTGATTCATTTTGAAAGTCCATTGCTTTGTCCCTCATAAACTTGATTTTCGCAGCACCAAATTGTAGAACTATCTCTCCTCCTTCAACATCCACTAATACTCTTGCAGTAGCTAGAAATGATCTCCCAACAATTAGTAGAATCTCTTTATCCTCCTCAATGTCAAGAACAATGAAATCAACAGGAAAAATGAGAGAGCCAACTTTCACCAGTTCATCCTTAATGATGCCATATGGATAAGATAAACTTTGATAAGCTAGCTTGAGTGTAATAGTTCTAGGATTGGTCACCTTTAACTGTAGCTTCTTGAAAAGCGATAGAGGCCTAAGATTCACAGCATATCACAAATCACACAATGCACGTCCTTCAAATTTGTCACCAATAACATGTAGAATAGTGAAAGAACCAGGATATTTGCACTTTAAAGGCACATTAGGCTTAATGACACTAGTGATCTCCTTAGTTAGTGCCACAGTTGCAAACTCAGTAAAGTGCTTCTTCTTACTAAACCTCTCTTTCAAGTACTTAGAATACTTAGACATTTGGTCCAAATCTTCTATCAAAGGGGTGTTAATGTGTAATTGCTTAAAAATATCCAAGAATTTATTTTATTGCTTATCAAAGGCCTTCTTTTGGAATCTTTGGGCAAATAGTAGAGGTGGTATCCATTTAGGTTTCTCAGTAGTTGTTGCCTTTTTCTTCACTTCCTTCTATTTGGCATCACTATCCTCATCTACTCCCTTAGCTTTCTATGTAGACTTTTTATCATTCTCTACAATAACTTTAAGAGTTTCATCACCATTAGAACTTGAAAGCTTCTTTGTTGATTTGTGGTATCTCAGATAATTCTTTACCACTTCTAAGGGTAATGGCTTTATACTCTGCTTTTCCTTCTATCTAAGGATTAGGTGCAATATTACTTGGCAACTCTCTTTGTTGTAATGCATTCACAGCAGTTGCAAGTTGTCCTATTTGCACCTTAAGATTCTCTATGGAGGAGTCTAACCTTGCATTAGTAGCAGTTTGATCTTGAGTACTCTTTAATTGAAAACATATGAGTTGAGACATCATTGCCTCCAAATCAAGTTTAGGTTCATGATGATGGATAGCTTCCTTTTCCCATTGATAAAACTCAGGAGGTTGTTAGCTCTCATTATGTTTTGATAATAACAAACCTTGGATTATTGGTAATATAAATCTCGAGTGATAATTAAACTCTTTGAAAAGCAGAAAGTAAAACTCTTTGGTAAATTCCTCAAAGTTTGACATAATCACTCGAGTGATAGTTTATGCACTTGATTGATGGTAAATAAGAGTGTAATGTTACTAAAGAGGATTACCCGAGTGATGGCTTGTGCACTTGAGTGATGAGTCATCACTTACAGATCTTTTCCAAGTATTTGATGGTGATCAATGTTTGTGAAAGTTCTCAAAGGCAAAATCGCTCGAGTGATTGGGTAAGAACTTGAGTGATGGAGAATCACCTACAGGTGACTTCCAAACAGATTGAGAGTTAATGATTTGAAACAACATAATCACTCGAGTGATAATCAATCACTTGCAGGTGACTTTCAAACGGATTAAAAGTTAGTGATTAGAAGACATAGTTCACTCGAGCAATAAAGTGATCACTCGAGTGAAGAAGCTAGATATCAGTGATCAAAGATCAGATCACTCGAGTGAAATAAAATTCACTCCAGTGATGGAAAATTTTTGAGGGTCACTCACAAAAGAACTTGGAGTGTTGTGATCTTTTTTAAAGATCACTTAAGTGCTTATTCAAATCACTCAAGTAATCCATGATCACTTGCAAGAATCTTGCAAGTGACCTGGAAGTATTCATGAAGATGAAAGGAGATCACTTGGGTGATATACTTAAGTACTCGAGTGATATCATTTCTTTACAAGGCACTTAGTAGTGATCTAGCAAAGGATTCAAAGTGATGTAAGATAGCTCGAGTGATGTGTTGGGCAATTGAGTGGTATTCTATTTTTAAATTATCACTACCAAGTTCTTTGAGATGTTTATCAACATAGGATCACCAAGAGCACTTGAGTGACACAGATGAACACTTGAGTGATTGGAAATCATTTGAAGTGAATATCAATTCTACTCGAGTGTGTTTCTCAAAAACTTTTAAACACCGTCTCGATAATCCTAATACATATACTTCTCATCTTGATTTACTCCTTGAATTCTTATACTACTTCTGAATGTTACTAATATCACTTATGTGTAAGTCTTAGGAGCTTAATCAACGGATTGAACTTCACAATCTCCAAAAGCAAAATTCTGTCAAAAGCATTAAATGCATAGCAGAGATAACCAGCGGAAACTTTAACCCCTACCTTGAAAACAATAATTATGATTTGAGAATGCTTAATTAAAGTACACTAGAGACCGGCGGATAATTAAAAATTCAATTCCAATCCCTTCCTTTTGGTAGGGTTTTTTTTTTTTACAAATTCTTTCAAAATTTCTACCGCCCTTGGTCTTAAATTCAATATTCCAAATATAATTATGTAACCCCCTGCCTTGAAAACTGTAATTATGATTCGAAAATGCATAATTAGAATGGATTAGAGACCAACGAATAATTAAAAATTCGTTTCCAATCCCTTCCTTCTAGTAGGGTTTTCATAAATTCCTTCAAAATTTCTGCCTTACCCTGGTCTCAAATTCAATATTCCGAAATTACCTGTGCAGTTAAATCACATTTATATATATCAGAGTATATAGCAAAAATCTTGGCAACCCCTGGGTTTCATATATATATATATATACACTAAGGGTCCATACATTCCTATTTAGGGGATTACACAACCGTATCCAACATAATATTTACATCCCAACAATATACAGTAATCCCAAACCAAAATCCGATAACCAACGACCTAAATTATATTCCTACGAGAGTCCTAGCTGCCCTTGGTCGTCTCCTTCCCTTTAGAGCCACTTGCCCTATATGAAGGTTAGTCAAAGGAAAGAATGAGATTCAAAAGAATCCCAGTAGTAACAAATCACTTATTCCACACATAAACACATAGCATGCAAGTAAATCATCAAATCACACAGCAGCACAAAACACTGCATATCAGCTGTCACATATACATGTTGCCTCACTGGCATACGCATAACACATAGCCTCTCTGGCTTTCATATTGCCTCTCTGGCATTCACATAGCTTCACTGGCTTTCACATACAGAATTATCACAAAACAATGATAACACATATATACAATGCATTTACACATAGTATAAGAGAAAGTGTCACTACCTTGTTCTTTCCGGAGATGCTCAGGCACAGGTTGTTTGCGTATAGGGCAAATATTAAACCCTATAAACCAAAATCAAGGACGACGAATTAATCTCTATTCCAAATTTCCACTTTTAGAACACTTAAAGTTGGTTATCATTGCACTCTTTAGGTGGTTACTAGAATCTTAAACACATGCTTAAAGGATTGGGAAGTACTAAGTTGGAAAACACTTTTTCAAAATCACAAAATGCTGAAAATTGGGATTGGCTGCAGCCCAAACGCACATAGAAGGTTTTTGGCTGCAGCCAAGATTTTCTGGCTGCGGCCAAAACATGCACAGAAAGTTTTACGCTACAGCCAAGGAAACTTCAAAAAATCATAACTAATTCTAGAAAAATAGAAATGAGGTGATCCCAAAGCTTATTGAAAGCTATTTAAGTCCTCTTCACTAGAAAATTATGGATCAAGGCTGTCCATAACCACGAAAATACAGAATTTCACAAAACCCAACTCTGCTCCAAAATAGATTTCAGTTTTAATCCCAAACTTTGGATAGCCATTACTCCAAAAGCACACAAACCAAAATGACACAAATTATATGTCTATTTTGAAGCCTGGAAGGTGAAATTTAAGACTGAAACTTTTCAGAATTTTTAGACACCATTTGCTCATTCAAAATGTCCAGACAACCTGACTGCCATGTACAGAGTTTTAAGGGACAAAATTTCAGTTTTTGTTCAATTGCTTCCAATTGTTCCAAATTCACAACAAATACCATTCCCATACAAATTTTTCACAACGAATCCATTGGAAACACCAAAATGACCAAATTCAACTCTCATTGACATGTTCCACAAAAAAAACACAACATGTCATACACTAACCAAATTCAATACTCATAATGCAATTCCTTTCCATTCAAAGTTCCAAACCAATTTTATTGGCACCAAAACACAAAATGACATCTATTCCAACACATCATACAATCCATTTCTTCCGAACCAAAATCAAATGAAAATCAGGGGAAAATTCAAAATTCTCAAAACCTAATCTATGGTCATAAGACTTAGCTCAAAATGTGTTAAATTCTTACCTCTTCTTCTTCCCAAAGCAAATTCCTTGTTTCTCCAACTTTTAATTTTTCGCAAGTTCTCAAACACCACCTTTCAAAAACCCAAAACCTTAGCCATGAAGCCCTCAATACCATGAACAATATTAATGAAGGTGAATTGAGCATACCAGAACAAATCCTCACCTAATTTGAGCCTTGTTCTTTCTCTTTCCTTCAAACTTTAGACGAAAATGAAAATGAAAGGAGAGATGAGATGATAATGATGATGATGAATGAAAATAATCATATTTTTAGGTCTATACTAAGACCGTTTTGCCGACCTAAAAGAATGGGAGGGAAGAGAAAATGAGTTGCAATTGTTGACTTGTCAAAAGGGGTGTGAGATGATGCCAAATGTCAACATCTTGAGGCATCTTCGTTAGACTTACTTGAACATGCACACACACAATTCCACCTTCTTGATCTCATACTAATCAATCCTAACCATTGATCTTTAAGTTACCAATGAGTTTCCTCTTTGGTAACTGACCAATTAGTCAATAACTTTCCCACTTTGCCCCTGATTATCATATTGCTTACCAAACCACCACCAAACACATTTATCTCATTTATGCCACTCAACATTCGCCCTCCCTACCATTAGGGTTCATTTCAAGCTTCATCACAAAATTAGGCTTAAACACAGGGTTAGGCACTGATCAAAACACATTTGAATAGAAATTCACATCATATTCTTCAAAAGTGTTTGTTTAACAATAATTACATCACTTTTGAAGAATTTAGCCCTTAATCCTAATTTGGGATATTACAAATTACCTGTGCAGTTAATTCACATTTATATATCAAAGTGTACAACAAAATTCCGGCAACCCCCAGGTTTCATATATAAACAAAAATTTCTATTTAGGGGATTACACAACTGTCTCCAAAGCAATATTTTCAAGGTATACAGTGATCCGCAATCAAAATATGATAACCAATAACCAAAAATAAATCTCCCTTTGGAGTCCTATTTACCCTTGGTCGTCTCCTTCTCCTTGGAACCACTTGCCTATTTGAAGGTTAGTCACAGGAAAGAATGAGATTCAAAAGAATCCCAGTAGTAACACATTACTCATACCATACATAATCAAGAAGCATGCAAGCATATCATCATGCAGCATAAACATAGCGTACAAGCTGTCACATAATCACATAGTCTCATCCCCCATATTCCTCTGCCCCGAAGGCATGGTCCTCCCACTGTCAACACCGATGGGCGGCAGGTGAAGGTTCACAAATAGCCTCATATCTTTCACATATAGCCTCATGACTTTCACATATACACATTCCCTGTATTCCACCACCCAGAAGGCACGGTCCTCCCACCATCAACACTGATGGGCTACAGGTGAAGAATTCATAAATAAAGATAAATCAAACATACAATGTATCATATACAGTATAAGGCAAAGCATAACTACCTTGTTCTTTCCTGGGGTGCTCCAGTATAGTTTGTTCACGAGCAGGGCAAATATCTAAGTCTATAAACCAAATCAAGGATGATAGGTTATTCTCTATTCCAAATTCTTATCTTCATAACACTTAAAGTTGGTTATCATTTGACTCTTTAGGTGGCTACTAGAAGCCTAGACATATGCCTAAAGAGTTAGGAGCACTACACCGAAGATCCCTTTTCAGAAGTAAACACACTGATTTTTGACTCAGACACTCGAGTGAAGAAGACCTCACACGAGTGATATTAAGATTTTCACTCGAGCACTGAAGATCACTCGTGCAAGTGTTTGGCCGAGATCACAAACTGAGACAACAAGTAGTCACAATACTCGAGTCTCGACCTTAACACTCGAGTGTTAGCCTCATACTTACCCGAGCCCTACTGAGTGAGGCACGAGAAGTGACTACCCGAGAGCAACGAAACCCTAGAGCAAGAAGTACACTCAGCACTAACTTTGGCACTCAAGTGATAGCCCAACACTCTCAAGTGCTAGCACACACTCTTGAAAATAGGCTACGAGTGGCAACCCGAGACGAGGCATCAGAGTGAAAAATGCATACCTACTCGAGTGAGACCTCTTGCACTCAAGTGATAGCCCATATCACTCGCAGGTGTGGAAGTGCACTTTTTCTTTCATGGTGTGGAAGTGTTACCAAAACTGAAGGAAAAGAGGAAACAAGATGCTGCATTCGAGTGAGGCTTATCATAAGCTAAAACACAACAGCTAACAGAATTTCCCAAACTTGACAATTATGATTCCAATGGTTCCAAAACTTAATCCAAAGCGCATTTCCACACAAAATTTCACAAGGAAACCATTGAAAATACTAAAACAACCAAATTCTCATTCTATCAACACATATTTAGGTTTCTTCAAAAGTGAAACACAACCTCTACTTTTCCAAACTTCTTAATTCAATTCCCAACTAATCACTATGACATAGAAACACATTATAACTCTAATTCCACCATAATACACTAGGCCATTTGACCATTTCAAAATGACTCAAAAATCAAGGCAAAGTCCATGAACCTCAAAACTTAACTAATGGTCACAACAAATATATCAAAATGTAACCAACACTTACCTCTTCCTCTCCCCAAGGCTCTTTCTTTGATTTCTCAACTTTCAAATTTCTTCAAGTGCTCAAACACCACCTTTCAAAAATATAAAACCATCAAGATGAAGTTCGCATTACCATGAGCAATATTAAAGAAAAGTACTTGAGCATTAGAAGGCATCTAGTAAGTTAAAATCTCACCTTTATACTTTCTCTTTCCTTCGTTGCTCAACAAAAATGGAGAAATGGCGAGAGAAGATGAGATGATGATGAAGATGCAGATTTTTCCCTTATTTCCATGCCTTTAGCTGACTTAGAGGGAGAGAGAAGAGAGGAAAAAGAGTTTGAACATTTAACCATCATTTATGGTCCAACACATGCTACTTGTCATGATCTTGGTTCACCTTCTATGATCATACATAAACACAAATGCATAAGATTATACCCTATTAATCACTCAATCCTAGCCATTGATCCTTAAATTACCAAGGAGTTTCCTCTTCGGTAACTGTCTGATCGATCGACAACTTTACATTTTCTAATTTTGCTCCTGATTATGGCAATTCCACTTGAATCACCACTAAGCACATTTATCATTCCATTTCACCTTACCATACTCCCTCCCCTACCATTAGGTTTTATTTTAAGCTTTATCACATATCTAAGCTTAAATACAGGGTTTGGGCAGTGATCAGAACACATTCGGATTGTAATTCACATCATATTCTTCAAAGGTGTTTAATTAATAATAATTACATTACTTTTGAAATCATTAGCCCTTAATCCCATTTTTGGGTAATTACAGAAACACTTTCTTTTATCAACGACTACAATTACTCTTAACGGAAAAATTTGAATGCTCAAAATGGTCATTAAAGACTTTCCACCTATAAATACGAAAGCATTCAAGATGGAGCAACTAATCTACAACAAAATCAATTCTATTTATTAAGTGTTATGTTGTTTTGTCTAATATTTTCTGAGATTCTTATTATTCTTCAATATTCATCTCTCAACTCTTTGAGAGATATTTTAATACCTTTATTCATTGCTCGTATAAAGAGAATCTCAAGGTAGTAGGACCTTGAGTAGGTATTAGTTTACAAAGTGTAAGGGAGAGCGAGTGTCCTTTGAGAAGCTTACTTGTATTGTAGGGTCAATAACCCATCGAATCTTGGAAGTATAGTAGAAGTCTCAAAGGCACTTTGAAGACAGGACATAGGTCAAGAAGTTAAGACCGAACCAATATAAATTCTAGTATAAACTTCGGTGATATTTTTCCAACTCTTAATTTTTAATTAATTTTTTTCACCTAATTCACCCCCTCTTGGGTGAAACCGTTGACACTAACAGAGGTGATACGTGCTTTGAATTAGAAGTTGATGCTTGATTAAGAGTTGCACCATGTTTCCAAGAGATATTAGGATTCTTACACCACCCAGAATTGTAGGTGTTTGAGTATTGATTGCCTTGGTTATTGCCATGGTAATTTCCTACAAAGTTCACTGGCTCTATTTGCTAAGATATTTGGCATTTTCCATTAGTATGGCCATCTCCACAATAATCACAAGGAGCATAAATAGCATGAACTCCCTCGTGTCCACCAAATAATCAATTGACTTGAGCTTCAATTGTTTACAGCACTTAATATGGCCATCAATTGTGAAGATGTGTCCTCAATAACTTTCGCACTTGACTTTGGTATCCTTCTTTCATTGTTGTTTTGGATAAAATTAGCTGATAAGTCATCCAAACAACTGCAAACATAATTCACCGTTGCTTTGTAATTCCCCCATTAGTGACAACATTCAATTCTGATCTAGATTCATAAGTCAACCGGTATAAAAGATTTGAAGCAATACCCACTTCTCAAAATTATGGCTAGAATCCTGCCTAACAAGCACTTTAAACCTCTCCTAAGCTTCATATAGGTGTTCCCCAAACTATTGGCCAAAATTAGAAAGAACGGTTCTTGTATCCACCATCTTATTGGGTGGAAAGAATTTTGATCTGAACTTTTCTTCAAACTCAAACCAAGAAGTTATACTACCCTCTTCTAAATTGTTGAGCCACTATTTGGCTTTTCCTTGTAGAGACTATGGAAAGAACTGAAGGTGAATCTCATAATTAGGAACTCCATTTTGCTTGAATGAGTCGCAAACATCAAGAAACTGAATTAAGTGTTGATTTGGATCTTCTAAATCAGTTGCTACATATTGACTATATAGTTCAAGTATCTTCAGCATAGTCTGCTTGATCTCAAAGTTATTTGCTTGAAATTCAGGCACTCTGTTTCCTGATTGATTCCCACAAGATTGTCTTCATAGAAAAACATTGACTCCTAAACGATCATTTTTATCCTTGGTCAGTACTTTATGCTCAGTTTTGACACCTTTCTTTGCTTGAGTTTGTGGTTTTGTAGCTTCTAAAAGTTCTTGGTCGCTCCTTGTTTTTTGTGGTGTCTTAATAGCTTTGGATTTGTGAGACATATGCCAAAGTACTTATAAAACAAAACAGATCTTAAGAGTAGCACACTAACATAAAGAACTGAAAAAAATAAAATAAAATTGCTCAAGCTAAAATTACAAAAGGATTTCTAATTCTAGTCATCAGTTGCCTTGAAATCCCGGCAACGACGCTTAAAACTTGATGCTACCAAAATTTAAGTAAACAACGCAAGTGTACGGGCCATGAAAATAGTGTAATAGTGAATCAAGGCCATCTCACAGAGATTCAAGTGAACTAGTAATTAGGTATCAAAATTCCTATTTTCATTTAAGTTGAGAAAATCAAAGAAGGAAATTGAAGATTAATTCAAACAAATGCAAAAGCAATAAATCTAATGTTTTTAAGATTGCAAATGATAAAATCAATTTAGAGTGGCTAATCCTTTTTTTAAGTTTTAGAGCATGTAAGCACCCAAGATAAATGCTCTTAATGTTAATTTGTTGATCTAGAGTTTAAATGGATATAAGTGTCTGCCAATTACTCATATCTCTCAAGTTAAAATTGTTATTCATAACTAATTTACTTGAGAGGCAATAATAAATGTCCAAATTTACTTTAATAGGATTATATAGGTCTAATAGGTATATTCTTATCGTATTGGTAGTTTAAAATAAATTCTAATATCACATTAATTAACTATATGGTCCAATCAAGATCCCTCTCCCAAGGCAAATCTAAATTCCTCAATTTCATAAATATTTATTGATGATCAAGCACAAAGTAGACAAAACAGAACAAGATTAAGTAAACAAAAATAATACTAAACATAATTAAATGATTCACACATACTCAAATACTCAAATTAATTGGTAACTACTCTAATTTTATGAAAAATTAGCCACACATGACTTTAAACATCATCACAGCAGCAGCAAATTCAGAGTCAAAATTAGAATTAACGGGATGAAGACATGAGACAAAAAACACGGTTAAGTAGACAAAATCCAAAATCAATTCGGCACAGGTGTCCACTTTTAGACCAAATCATGTCCTCTACTTCAAGCTTCCTGGCGACTCCTCTTGTTTTCTGGGTTGAGGACGATGAAGAAGCTCCCACAGTCGGCCACTTCTCCAGTTCAAAATGCGTTCTCAGCTTCCAGATTTTTTTCTGCAATAATGATGATGAATAATCCAATTCTACAGCTCCTTCCTCTGCTTGTTGCTCCCTCTGATTCAGCTCCCATCTTGCCAAAAAAGAGGAACAATGATTCCTGGCAGATTCTCTCTCTCTTCCCCTTGCTCTCACTCCTCTGGTTCTGTGATGACAGTAAGAGACAATGAACAGTATCGCCCCCACCAGCTTCCTTTCTCGTGGCTGCCTTTGGTTGAACTCAGTAATGAAGAAGACGATGATGATTTTTTTGTCAACATCTATGCCTCCTCATCGTGTTTTCCAGCTCGTCACCTCCCAAGTTCAGCAATGGAGATTCCCCATTGTCGCTGCTTCCCCAGACGCTGCCTTCGTCTCGCCAAGAAGACAGAGATAAATATATGTTAGCTGCCTCCTCTGGTTCCCCGTGTCGAGGAAGGTGATGGTGAATACTGATGATTATCCAAAGTCAAAATGTCGGCCCTCCACTCTCTCTCTTGCTCACTTATCTTTTTCAATCTCCAGGACACCTCCAGCTCCAACCTGTAGCTCTTAGGTATCCTCTTTTCAATCCCAAACGGTGTCGCTGTGGCTCGCTTGAGAAAGAGAGATAAAAATAAATAAAAGGAAAAACATGAAAAGATAATACTAATAATAAAATGATAAGATAAAATTTCTCATTTTTATTATTTTACTTTCCTAAAATTAAAAGCTTCTATTTTAATTTGAAATCCGCTAAATAATGTACCCATTAAAATCTTATCAAAATCTCGTAAAATTTTTCAAAATTTGTCTAAATAACTCTCCAAATATTTTCAAAATATACTTTAAATATATTAAAAATGGAGAGCTATCAGTATGACTGTAATTTATTTTGTAATTTATTTTTAATTAGTTAAGTGAGAAATTATAATCAATTATATTTGTATTAATTTTCTTGTATAAAAAAGTTGCATTAATTTGAAAAGGGAATAATTGTAGTTATAATGTATTCCAGGAGAGACAAAAGGAAAGGGAAGGTGGTAGATGAGTGACCCCCTAGATGGCTCAAGAAAGGAGGAAGTAGTCGGGGTAGAGAACACCCTACAGGGTGACCACAGTAGGTGACCCTATAGGTGCCACCACAATAGGCGGCACCACAGCAGTCGACCCCTCAAACGACCCTACCAGAGGTGCCTATTCCATCAGAGGCGTAGGATATTAGTGTGAGCGACTATGAGGAGGAGGATTTGGTGATCAATATTCCCATAAGTATGGTTGAGTGGTTCCTTGACGCCGAGGAGGCTAAGGACCAGAATCACCCATAACTGTTGTCTTCACGGGTGATTGGATTTGATGTGCAGGTTCAAGGTAAGTAATTGTTTTAATAAGTTAATATTTTAATTAAAGCAGATTAAATATATAATTATATTTAATTAAAATTTGTGATCAATTGTGCAGATGAGCAAGGGAACATCACGAATAGGAGGCTGAATGTGGCCTGTCTAAATAAGCTCGACTGGGGGTTACGTATGGTAGTTTCGTAGAATGAGGCAATGGACCAGTCGATTAAGAGTGGTGGGTATCTATTCAACTGCTATCTAAACTAACTGGGTGGGAATTGGCTCTAGTTCCCTATCCACTTCTAGGACTGGAGGAAGTTGCCCAAGAAGCCAAAAGAGGGTGAGTGGGAAGAGGTTGTGAAGATAACTAATTTAATATATTGAATCAAATATTTAATTAATGAAATGTTTTTAATTATAATTTATTTAATTTTTATTGATGTATTTAATTGTGTGATGTAGGATAAGTTTGTTGTATGAGACGAGAGGAGGTGGTACACCTAGTTAAAAATGGGGGACCAGTGGAGGAACATGAGAAATTGTTTCTACCACTTTGTGGATTAGGATGGGATGATGCCTCTTGATCAATTGATGGAGACCATGCTTGAAGGCATCCTACCTAATGATTGGGCAAGATTTATCCAGTATAGGAGAAGCCAACAAGGACAGATAATTTTGTTAATATTTATTATTTAGAAGGACAAAAGTATAACAAAATGAAATATTATTTTTTTTTGTTTTTGTAGGCTCTTTTTGAGAGAAATACTAGGAATCACAGGCACCAAAAGATCCATTGGACGACAGGATGGAAGACATTTACTGTCACCTATAGCGAAATGGCATTTTTACAATTAAATTAATTTTAGTTTAATATTATAAAATGGATAGGCTCTTATAATTCATTGTTTTAATTTTTTTTAGGAGAAGAAGGCGGAGCAGGAAAACTGTTAGACACACTACGAGGAGTTATTCACTTATACTCACAGACACCAAGACAATGCTGCAACCTTTCAGCAGGCAGAGGATGCCATTGTAAGAGATAGAAATAAATTGTTTACATATGTTTTATTTCTTTTTTTATATCAATTTCTTAAGTATTGTTTAATAAAATGCGTGTGGCAGGAGCGGATTGAGTAGACTACGACTGAGCTGAGAGAGTCTAGGAGTCAGCTGTGGATCCTACTGTGCCTCTAAAAGCTACTGTGGGCCCAGTTGAGCACCCTAGACATTGTATGGGTATGAGGATAGGCGCTAGGCCTATCATGGTATATGGTAGGAGTAGCACATATGATATTGGGACCTCTCAAGTGGGGATCTCTGATACTAGGAGGTAGTGCGAGACATTGATTAAGGAGCTCCGTGTGGAGGTTGCCAAGGCATAGGCTAGTCTTGAGGCCAGGGTTGAGGCTAGGGTGGCTGAGAGGATGCAGGTCTAGGCTGATGCTTTTTATCAGCTCTAGACCTATTAGATGGAAATTACAAACATGATGTTGTCCAAGTCTTTGGATAGGGTGTTACCTGGAGATCTGGTTCCAGTGGTCCTGCTAGTCCCCAGATTCATCGTCTAGCCACCTTCTAATGATCATCAGTAAGAGGGTAACGCCAAGGATGATGGTGCTGTTAGTTTTGCCACCCGTGATGATTATCCGCCTTTTTAGATATTTTCCCAGTTTTGTGATGTTGATATTTGAATTTCTTGACTTTAAAAAATATGTTAATTTGGACTTTAAGTAATAAGTCTTTTAGTTTATGTTATATGTGTTATTTATATATAAGTTGTCATTCTATAAGTTAACATTTATTTAAAAAAAATTGCACTTTGTAGCCGTTGAAGTCTCAAAACCACTACGTGTTTATAGTGGTTTTGGGCACAGAATCGCTACAAACTAAAAAATTTGTGAAATTCAAAAAATTGAAAGCCTACCAATGGTCATTAGGTTTGTAGCGATTTTGGGCTCTCAATCGCTACAAACTGAAAAATTTTTGAAATTCAAAAAATTGAAAGCCTGTCAACGATCATGAGGTTTGTAGCGGTTTTGTGCTCTCAACCGCTACAAACTGAAAACTTTTCAATAACGACAACAACAGCAAAGCCTTTATCCTACTAGGTAGGATCGGCTACATGGATCGCATAATGCCATTATGCTCTATCTAAAACCATATTCTTAGATATATTATATTATTAATCACAAGGTCTCTCTCTGTGACCTCATTGAGCATTTGCTTTGCCCTTCCGCGACCTCGTTTTATAGGACTCCATACTGCTTGATCAACCCTCCTCACAGGTGCATTCATTGGCCTTCATTGAACATGTCTAAACCACCTTAAATGACTTTCTACCATTTTTCCTTCAATTGAGGCCACTCCAACTCATTCACATATATGATTATTGCAAATCTTATCTTTTCTTGTATGAATATACATCCATCTCAAGATCCTTATCTCAGCCACCCCCATTTGATGTTCATGTTGTCCCTTTAAAGCCTAACACTTACTACCATATAGCATTGCTGGTCTTATAGCAGTGCGGTAGAACTTCCCTTTTACCTTATTAGGTACTTTCCGATCACAAATAACTCCAGTGGCTTTTCTCCATTTATACCATCCAGCTTGAATTCTATGATTGACATCTCCATCAATTTCACCATCTTGTTGTATAATTGATCCCAAATACCTAAATTTTGTTACTTGCGGAATGACTTGCCCCTCCAATTTAATTTCCACTTCGCTTCGATATTGTCTCTTATCATACTTGCAATGCATATATTTAGTTTTGCTCCTACTCATGAAAAACCTTTACTTCCAAAGATTGTCTCTATATCTCAAATTTAGAATTAATTTCCTCCATATCTAAATTGAAAACTTTTCAAATTTCAAAAAATTGAAAGCCCGCTAACGGTTATGAGGTTTGTAGTGGTTTTGGGTGCTCAACCGCTACAAATTGAAAAATTTTTGAAATTAAAAAAATTAAAAGCCCATCAATGGTCATAAGGCTTATAGCAGTTTTGGGTTCTCAATAGCTACAAAATGTAAACATTGTAGCGGTTTCTATAGTCATTTGTAAATCGCTACAAAATGATGAAAGCTGGAAAAGTTTGAACTCAATTCTCAACGCTTATGTCATTTAGAAAACTCAAAACTCTCTCTCCACTCATCTTCTTTGCTAAGTTTAGACATTTTGTAACATACACTAGCTTTGGATAAGTCATGGATAAGGTTGCCACACAATTCTTCAGCATATTTGGAAGGATTAAGCAATTTATTTGTATTCGCAACCTCTCACGCCAGTTATAATAGTAAGATCATGTGTGTAACCCCCTTCACGATCAAGGCCGAGATTAAGTTTATAAAAATGTAATTAAGTGAAATTAGAGACCTGAGATGATTTGGGACTTAATCAAAATCAAACTTCCCAAAATCAGGGTCTATAAAAACTTTTCTAAAACCTGTTTACAAAGGTTTCATATTCATATTACAATACACAAATGGCCTGTACAGATTGATTCCATTTACAAATATTAGAGTACAGCATAAATTCCCGACACATTCGGGTTCCATTAACTAATTAAGGGTCTACAAGGCACAATTGCCTATAAGGTTTCCCATAACAAGGGGATTACACAAATACTATCCTATATGTACATGTAATTCCCAACAATATATATCCAAATGATTTACAGAATGGTAACCAATTTTCAAAATAAAACTCCTAGCCAGGAGCTTTATCCACTCTTCATCGCCCGCTTTCCTTTGGATCCTTCAGCCCTGTCTAAAATTTATGTTTTGGGAGAGTGAGATTCTAAAGAATCCCCATAGTAACAAATCACTCATAGTATGCACAACAATAAAACATGAAAGCGAATCATCACACACATATAGCAACTAAAACGGCAGTTACAGCGGCAAGGGCAAGTATGACTCATGTCACCCTTACATTTGCTTACGCTGTATTGCATCACAACAGTTCACACAATATATTTCACCATAGTTGGGATTCATATAAAGCATTTCATACACAAGCCATACAAGCAAGATACATAACACACAGCCCACGGCTAGATTCACAATACATTGCCCCACGGGTCGGATTCACAAAGATCCATGTTGATTACAACGGCACTACAATGGCCGAGCTAGAGATGACCAGCGTCAATCCCTAAATGGCTAATGCTGCATTGCTCACGCTGTAATGGACCATGGCATATATGTAACCCCCTGACTTTAAACATGTAATTATAATTCGATAACACATATTTAAATCGGATTAGAGACCATTGGATGCTTTGACCAATTTTAAACTTTCTTTCTTATAGTAAAATTTTCACAAAATCTTTGAAAATCTTTTTCCTATCCTGGTCCTAATTTCAATATTCGAATATAATTACCTGTGCAGTTAATATACATTCAATCATATCAAAGTGTATAACCATATCCCCGGTGACTCCCGGGTTCTATACATATATAACCTGAGGGTTTATAAGTATCCACTAGGGGATTACACAACCAAAATCGAATATAATATTCCTATTTCAAAATATACAGTAAGTTCAAAATAAGTAACCAACATCTCCAAGATCAAATATACCCCTAAAAGTCCTAATTCCTCCGGGTTGGCCTCTTCTCTTTTGAGCCACATGCCCTGTCTGAAATGTTAGTCATAGGAAAGAATGAGATTCGAGAGAATCCCAGTAGTAACAAACCACTCACACAACGCATAAACACAAAGCATGTATATAAATCATAAACAGCAACAGCAGCAACAATCTCAAAGATATATGGTTTTCACCACAAACGACAGTACTCACGGCTGTATACACAATACGACAGCTCTTGCTGTAATCACTATCACGACAGCTTACGCTGTAATCACAATAACGACAGCTTATGCTGTAAACGACAGCTTGCGCTGTAAACGACAGCTATCACCAGCTGTAACCGCAGCATCATTAGAAATCATCATAACATAGTGATACAACACACATACGGTGCATTAGACAAAGTATAAGAGAGAGAGTCACTACCTGATCCTTTCCCGACGTTTCTTGGCACTGCGGGCTCACGAGGACGGCAAATATCAAATCCTGTAAACCAAGTTAGGGACAACCCATCAATCTCTTTCCCAAGTTCTTATCTCTATAATACTTTAAGTTGGTTATCATTTGAACTCTTTAGGTGACTATTTTAGGTCTAAACATATGCCTAAAGGGTTGGGAAATGCTATACCAAAAACCACCTTTCAAAAGTGCAAAACATTGATTTTTGGGTGGTGGCCGCGGCCCACAAATCCACTGGCCGCAGCCAAAAAGAGGTCAGAAACATTTGGGCCGCGGCCCAACATCTTCTGGCAGCGGCCAAGAAAATCCTGTTTTTTGGCTGAACTTCCAAAAATCATAACTAATTCAAGAAAAATCGGAATAAGGTGATTCCAAAGCCAAATGAAAGCTATTTAAGTCCTATTTCTAGGAAAAATATTGGCCATTACTGGAAATCACCACAAAAGTACGGAATTATACAATACTCACCACTGTCCCACAACAGAGTTCAATTTCCATCCCAAACTTTGGACAACCATAACTCACAGTGCACAAAACTAAATGATACCAATTATATGTCCATTTTGAAGCTTGGGAAGTGAAATTTAAAAATGGAAAGTTTCATAATTTTCTGATATCATTACCCTATTCAAAACGCCCACACAAAAAGACTGCCCAGCACAGACCTTCAATGGACAGATTTTCAGTTTTTCACAATTGCTTCCAATGGTTCCCATTTTCACATGAAACACCATTCCCACACCAATTTTGCCCAAAGAATCCATTGGAGCCATCAAAACAATCAAATTCCATCCATTTAGACATGTTCCACAGAAACCTTAGCATGTCAACACAACATACACACAATCCACCACAATGCAATTTCTTCCATTTAAAAAATTCCAAATCAACTCCTATGGCTCAAAGACACAATTTAACACCACATTCTACACAACACACTAACCAATTCAAGAATTCAAATTATACAAAAAATCAGGGCAAAAATTCAAAATTCTCAAAACCAAACCAATGACCACATCAATGATACCAAAAGGTATCAAATACTCACTTCAACTTCTTCCCAAAGCCATTTTTTTGATTCTCCTACTTTCCAATCCCCACAAGTTCTCAAACTCCACTAATCAAAAATATGAAACCATAGGAATAAAGCTCTCAACCCCTTGAACAATATTAATAAAGGTGAGTTGAGCATTTAGGGACAAAACCTTACCTAAAACTCAAGCTTCTTCTTTCTCTTTCTTGCTTGATCTTGGCGAAACTGGAGGAGAGGAGAGAGGTGAGAAGGTGGTGGAGAAATCAGATTTTTGTGGTGCAATTAGGCCCTTGGCAGACTTACAATGGAGGAGGGAAGAGAGAGTTGCAATTGTTGACTCTTGGACCACAATCCATGGCTCTTGTGTTGACATGTGTCAACATCTTGTTCCTCCTTCTAATCACTCACATAAGCACATCCACACACAATCGCACCCCTTTGCTTATTCAATCTTAGCCATTGATATCAATTACCAATGAGTTTCCTCTCCAATAACTGACCAATCGGTTGATAAATTTACCATTTTACCCCTGATTGATATAACATATACTAAACCATCATCACATGCGTCTACGTCACAATTCACATTATATACTTCAAAAGTGTTCAATTAATATTAATTACATCACTTTGAAGTTAGTAATCGTTGATTACAATCCAGGATATTACAACATACATTTCACAAAACTTAGCTAAATGGATAACCAGCAATCCAAGCTTGAACTGTACCTATACCCTCAAACGCCAGTGTTGACGCTTTTGCCCTTCGAGCCCCTATCCTCCGCTAGAATATTTTTAAATTTTGAAAAATGATGAGATTCAAACGAATCTCAGTAGTAACATACAACCACTTATAAAAAATGGATAGACAAATATGTTATATACCATGTAATGCAAAACATAATAATAACATAAACAATACAACATGTGCACATGAGTCAGGGCTACTTCACCACTATCCATAAACACAACAACACGGTATGTGCACATGAGTTGGGGCTACTTCCCTACTATCCGTAAACACCTCAGTTGGGTTCTTGCTCAGAACTAGGTAAATGTGCCTCCTGCATAATTGCCCTTCTCGGCAAAATAGTGTTCATCATACATATCACACAAGATAGCATAAACAAAGCATATAAACATTCACATAATGTATGAAAGACAGAGATACCCCCTTAAACCCCATTTTTGCACTCTCAACGAATTTTGAATTTGGTCTGGGCTCGAGCTCTTTCTAATTCCTATAAAAGCAGAGTTACAAGTAATTGGTTATTACTTGAACTATTACTACCTTTAATCAGTTTGTTGGTTATTTATCACAGTTTCAATAATTTCTACACATTACAACTCTGCACAATGCAGCTTCATAGCTTTTCGAAAAACTGGTAGATTTTCATTCAACTTTAGAAATTCATAATTAATTCTAGAAAAATCCAATATGACTGATTCCAAAGCCTAAATGAAGCTCTTCAAATGTATTTTCATGAAAAAATACCTAAGTCTAATTACTGTATTCATATAATTCCCAAAAATTTGCCAAACCTCCACTATTCCATATTGCATTCTAGAAACAGTACACAAATTCAAAAATCCATATCTTTTAGTATACAAGTGTAAAAATCATGTACCGCTTATCAAATTAAATCTCTACATCTCTACTTTGATCTTGTCAAATTTCATAATTTTTGGACTAGGTTTGTCTAAAGAATTCAATTGCAAAATAACACTACCTCACTGGAGGCAAATCAAATAGCATGCACTTACAACTTCAATAAATGCCAGATTTGCATACAAGTTTCCAAAAATCATGAACACACGTATTCGTACACAATTTTCTCTTCTAAATCTAATGGAATCATCAAAATGATCAAATTCTGACTCTAACCCTGGGTGAACAGTAGCTGGACGAATTTCACAATAAAAAAGGAAAAATTGGAGTTTCTTGATTCTAATCCATAAACCTCCTTCTTTTAACTCTTAATCTCATGTTTAACCATTTAAATACTAATTGCATATGATTAGAGTGAATTTGGGCAGCACCTCCCCTTAGGGTTTGGTCATCCCAAAATTACAAAATCATGAAAACCAAGCCAATAACCAACCATAACAACAACAAGCATAAATCAACAAGAGAAGCTAAGCTCTTGAGATTACCTTTTATTTCTCTTATTTCTCTCTCTAAAACCATTAACACCTCCTCCTCTTTCCTCATGATTTTTCTTGCTAGTCTTGCGTTTCAAGAAGGGATAGACCTTAGAGAGAGTTATCATTAAGAATAAGGGAAGAACAAGTGGAAAGTCACATTGAACTTGCCTTATTTTGGCTACTTGAAGACTTGAACTTCTCACTCTTCTCTTTGCCTCTCTATTTCCTATGAACATACGCTCTCTCCTTGTCTTGAGTTGTTGGCTGAAATAATGGCTTAAGAAAGATGATAAGCTTTTAAAAATATCATCTTTATCCACCTCCTTACTAAATATTATTTTAATGTAATTTAACACATGCCATTTTTCTTTTTTCCATCATCTTTTCTCTTTCTCCTTTGTATCATACGGATATGGCCCCTTTTTATTCAAGATATCATCTTTTTGTTTAGTCATTAAAGCTTGACCGAAATAATGGCCATTGAAGGAGCAAAAAGAACTTCTTGCTTTATCATATTTTGCCTCGTTACAATTTTACTTTTAGTTGCAATCTCTGACCAAGTCTTCTACCTTTCCTCTTTCTTGATTGTGTCATACGAATGTGTCTCTTTTTGAAGAGGAAATAGCTTGTTGAATTATTACAAATTTCCTCCTCAAATAATATTATTAAATTGTAATTATTTTGCCTATAATTGTTGACTTTTCAAACTTTAATTTGTTTAGGCAAAATTGCTTCAACTCTTGGATATTTATCTCAAATATCTATTCCCTTCATGCTCCTTTATTTGGATGTCCCAACATCATGAGCAAAAGGGAAAAATATAGGCTTTGGATTTTATTTAGCCGAATGACTACTTTTCCTATACATTTTTACCATCACCTTGTCAATTTCACACATAGACCAAAAGCTGGCAAAATTTTCATCAATCTTTAAAAATTCATATCTAATTGTATAAATGTCCAATTGGTGTGGTTCCAAAGGCTATGTGACCCTTATTAAGTATATTTTCAAGGAAAAATATAGCCTTTAGCCAACTAAAAGTTCAAAACCCCTAAAATTATCGTTTTTAGACGCTGCCACAGAAACTCTCTAGTTTTATTGGGATAACTTCAAAAATATATAACTCTAGTGTATAGGTGCAAATAATCCATATAACCAAATTAAAATGTAGAATGTCTACTTTCATTCTGGAAAATTTCACATTTTTTGGACATCATTTAGTCATGTAAAATCACATGACAAACTCACTGCCTCGTAGGAAATTCACTGGCAGCACTGTTCACAGTCCAATTTTTAGTATTTAATCCTATGATCCAGAATTTATAGCCAGAGGCTATTCAAAGTGTGTCAATATTCACCAATTTATTCTATGCAATACCCAATGATATAAGGAATTTTGGAGACCGAAATTTGAGATATTACATTTCTCGTTCTGTTAATAAACATTTTCTCCTCGAAATTTGGGATAACACATTAATCATCCTTAGGAGAATCCTATCTCACTATGTAACTCATCCTTAGGTTATGCATACTTATAAAGCATGCACCATAAATTATCTGATATGTGTGAACTGCCTATCAACACTTACATATTCAACCCATTTTGTACTGATGGGTTACCCAACCCATTATATTATTGATTGTCCATCAGGACACTAGTGTACTATTTTAGGCCTTATTGCCTTATCGGGATATTGCCCTATATACTTGGCCTTATAGCTTATGTCATTATATTCTTGTAGCACTAAATATTCTGGTCTTATTGCTCTGACAAACATGTACATTAGGACTTAGTACTAATGCCTATGATAGGTAACACCTTTATAAACACATGATTACCTACCTCAACCTCTAGAGGTTTCCACCTCTTGTTAATATAACTCTTCTATATACTTTGAGTAGCTAATAATGTAACCCCCTGCCTTAAACTAAACGTAATTATAATTTGATAACGCATATTTAAATGAATTAGAGACTGTCGGATAATTTAAAACTCATTCTAAACTCACTCCTTACGGTAAGGTTTTCAAAAAAATTTTGAAATTCTTCTCTTATCGTGGTCTTGAATTTAAATCTCGAGTATAATTACCTATGCAGTTATATCACATTCATATATATCAGAGTGTAGAACAAAATCCCGGCGAATCCCCAGGTTATATACATTAAAGTGTTCAAATTTTCCTTTAAAGGGATTACACCATTACGTCTAAAATAATATTTATATACAGTAGTCCTAAATCCAAAACAGATAACCAACAACCCTACACAAATATCTCTAAGAGACCCTAACCGCTCCAAGTTGTCCGTTTCTTTCTTGAGCCACTTGTCCTGTCTGAAATGTTAAACATTAGAAAGAATGAGATTCAAAAGAATCCCAGTAGTAACAAATTATTCATACCGCATATAATCACATAGCATGTAAGCAAATTACCACATAGTAGCAACAAACACAAATCACACTCCACCCTCATCCCCTTTTACCGCCGGAAAGGCACACCGTCTTAACCCAAACTGTTGTTAGCGACTCAGGGACTGTTGGCGTGGCTATACATACATGTAGCCTTATGGCTCACATATAGCCTTTCAGCCCACAAATAGCCTTTCGACTTCAACATATTCACATATATCACACCCCATCCTCATCCCCTTTTATCGCCGAGAAGGCTCACTGACCTTACTCGAACCATTGTTAGCGACTCAGGGATTATTGGCATGGCGGCGTAAACACAATTTCATAAATATTTCAGCATTCAAATCCGTCACATATCAATGATATAACACACATACAATGCATCACATATGGTATAAGAGAAAGGGTCACTACTTGGTTCCTTCCTAATGTTCGCTGGCACAGTGGGCTCACAAGTATGACAGATGTCAAACCCTATAAACCAAATCAGAGACAACCAATCAATATCTTTTCCAAGTTCTTAATTTCATAGTACTTTAAGTTGGTTATCATTTAAACTCTTTAGGTGGCTATTAAATGCCTAAACATATGCCTAAAGGGTTGGGAGAAACTACCCTAAAGATGCCTTTTTAGGAAGCAAAACACTGATTTTTGAATGGCTTACTCGAGCATGAAGACCCACACTAGAGTGATAACCCCAAATCTTACTCGAGTCCCCTAAGGTGTGGCACAAGAAGCGTTTGCCCAAGAGCAACTAAGAACCTTAGAGGCAAAGGTTCAATAGAGCACAAACACAAGACTCAAGTGATAATGCCACACCTGCAAGTGTCGAGTCACACTCTTAGAGTTTTGCCTGCGAGTGCTTGGCCTAGAGCAACCCTTAACCTTAACCTACACCTACACTCGAGTGAACCCATTCTCACTCAATTAATAGCCCTTATCACTTGCGGGTTAGAAAGTGCACTCTTGCTTTCTAGGTGAAAGCCCAGGTGAAATGCAGAAGGAAAAGGGAATTACACTGATGCACTCGAGTGAAACCCTCCTTCACTTGAGTGTTGTTCATCAGAAACCAGAAACACAGAATTTGACAAAGTTTTCCAGATTTGCCAAAACTGATCCCAATGGCTCCAAGACTTATACCAAAGCTTATTCTCACTGAAAATTCCATAAGGAACTTATTGGTAACCTTTAAACACCCAAATTCCCTTTCCAACAACACATTTTCAACTCTAGCTCACAAGGCCACACAAACCACAAATTACCAAACTTTCTCATTCAATTCCAAACCAAATCAATTGACATTATAACACATCCTAGCATCATTTTCTACACCATACCATTTTAAACTCGTCCCTTATCCAATTCTTATAAAATCAGGGCAAAATTCTAGAATTTATAAAGCTTAGCCAAAAATTATAACAAGTATACCAAAATATCACAAATGCTCACCTCAACTTGTTCCCAAAGCTACTTCTTTAATTTTTCCACTTTCAAATTTCTACAAGTTCTCAAACTCCTCAAATCAAAAATCTGAAAATATAGGAATGAAGCTCTTGACACTAGGAACATGATTAATGAAGAACACTGGAGCGTTAGAAGCCATTTAGCAAGTCAAGATACTACCTTTCACCTTCTCTTTCTTCCTTGCGTTGAGACGGAAATGGAGGCAAATGAGAGAGATGAAAATGTTGAAGAACATATTTTCTTGCTCCTCACACACACACAACTAACCTTAAGGAAGAGATGAGAGAGAGAGAAGGGAGTTTGAACCTTTTGACCAATCCAATGGTCTATAATTTAACACTTGGTATAATTCTACTCCCTTTACCGTGAACTCATATAAGCCCAATTACACAAGATTCCACCCTATTTGATCTCTTGAAAATAAATCTTAACCATTAATCTCAAGTTACCTATGAGTTCCCTCTTTGGTAACTGACCAATTGATCGATAATTTACCATTTTGTCCTTGACTATCACAATATGCATTAAACCATCATCAAACACATTTTATATCGCAATTCGCCTTATATACTTCAAAAGTGTTTAACTAACATTAATTACACCACTTTTAAGGTCATTAGTCCTTAATTACAATTTAGGATATTACAAATAATCTCTGCTTAATCAATATGTACTCATGTATCCTTAGGCTACAACATGCACTATTTTGCAACTTAATTCATCTACTATTACATTGGCCTACCCTGGATGATATTAAATTTCCAAGTCATAATTGTTTAGCAACTCCATCTATCTATATTGTCTCATATTCAACTTTTTCTGATCATACAAATAGTTCAAGCATTTGTGGTCGTAGTATAACTCTACGGGTACACTATAAATGTCAAACTATCCGTGGTCCCAGATCGGTATGTGGCCATTCAAGGTAACATTTATAGATTCAACAAAAGAACCATTACTACCAACTCAAGATCATGGGTGGGATAGTTCTGTTCATGAAGCTTCAGCTGACATGATGCATACGCCCTACTTGGCTAGCATCAAAACACATCCTAATCCATGCCTACACGCATATGGGATTTTCAATACTTGTGCTATAATAAATTTCTATCTAATCTCTGTGAAGCTCCTCTCACAATTCTCGTCCCACACATAATGTGAGTTTTCCGGGGAAATTTTATATAAACCCCTCTATAATAGTTAATGAGACCCAGAAAAATGTGTATCTCAACAACAGTCTTTGGCCTTTCTAGTTCAGTAATGCTTCCACTTTACTAGCGTCCATTGAGATCCCTTGCTAAGAGATTATGTGCCCTAAAAGTGTCACTTCTGAAAGCCAAAACTCACATTTACTCAATTGGCATAGTGTTACTTTTCCCTCAAGGTGTTCAATACCATTCTTAAATATTGTTCATGTTCTATTATGCTTCATGAGCATATTAGAATATTATCAATAAATCTGCCACGAATTGGTCCAGGTATGGATGAAAAATTATACTCAAGTAGTCAATGAACACAACATGTGCATTTATCAGCCCATTGGCATTACAAGAAATTTGTAATAGCCATATCTAGTCTTGAAAGCAATTTCAAGTACATCTTCTACTTTTCAACTTTGCTATCTTGTTTGGAGCCATTTGCTCTAGGCCTAAAAATTAACTACAAACTCCCCTTCCTTATCCGGAGATAATCTACTAATATCTTTCGAAAACACCCCAGGAAATTCAAACTCTTACATGGATACTTTCAAATGCTCTTCCAGCTTCTATTTGCATGGAAAGGAACACCATGTACCCCTGACAACCTCTGAGAAAACATCTCTCAAGCTCAACTACTGAAAGAAAGTTAATATTGATTTCTATATTGATTATGGTTGTAGGCTAGGGTAAATAACCCTTCTGCTTCTGTAGTCTATCAACACACCATTTGCCTTCAACCAACCAATTTTGAGGATTATTACTAAGCCATGTAGCCATGCAATGGTAGATAATCAAGTCCACTGGTGATTCATGTCCCTCGGCATTCACTATGTAACTCATAGATATATCAACTATGGCAACCCTGGCACTCGTAGGTGTAGGCACAATCTATTCATATGGGAATCTATGCCAACTTACAAATTCTACTCCCCATTCTAGGGTATCCTATTCATATCCTCTGGAAAAATTTCAAAGAATTCATTAGCCTACTAGGCTATCAAACCACAATTTCCAACTACCCATTATTCTATAAGAGATCTAACTCTCAATCATTCCTTCTAATAGATTATTCTTCCTATAGGAATATTCTATGATTCAAATCTTTCCCTATGCTAGACTAGTAGTTAGAAACCTTTAATAATACCATATATTTATCACATTCTCATACCTCAAGCAACTTAGGCCATATTAATTACCTAAGGAGTGAATTCTGTTAGAACCGGCTATCACCCAAGAGGGGGGTGAATTGGCTGTATAATAAAAACTTAAGAACCTTGAAAATCTTTTTGCATCTTAACGAAAGCGGTAAGTATAAATGTTTACAAATATACATTTAGATTAAATAATATATGCTGAAAATATATGAGCTTAGGGAAGAGAATATGCAAACTGTGATTTATCCAGGTTCGGTCCAATCTGTGATGGCCTACTTCTAGTCCCCAGGCTCCTCCTTAGATTTTCAAATCCACTATCTTCTTGTTTAATCCGGGCACAAGAAAAGCCTTTACAATCGCACAAGTTTAGCCGGGTACTTGTGAAACCTTTTACAAATCTCTTACTAAAATACTCCCCCTTACGGCAAGTCTTATGAGCAGAGCAATCCCGAAGATCTTCCTCTCCTGCTTACTCGTGCAAGTCTTACAAGCAGCAACGTTCTCTCCTACTTACACCCCTGTAAGTCTTACGAGCAGCAATGTTCTCTACTGCTTGCATCTCGTAAGTCTTACGAGCATAATGTCTTACTGGCAATTCTCTCTATAGCTTCCCCTGTAAGGAAATCATCCCTCTCAAGGTCCCTCTACCTTGAGATCAACTCACAAATATAGTTGAAAGTGTTTACAAACTCCTCATAGAGTGGATATAACGCTCACTGAAGTACAATACAAATAATCACTCTCTCAATGATAAGTAATATAGAAAGTGGAAAACAGAGAGTGTTTGGGTAGAAGCAGAGGATTCATATTTCTATCATTTTTCTCGTAGTTGCTCGTTGTCTCAATTTTTCATCGACTTTGAATGCTCTTTCATTTATAGCTGATGAAGATGATGACCGTTGTGAGCATTCATCCGTTGGAGTCCCATTGCTTTATTTGACCGTTGAGTGCATTTGAATAACGAGCCACTATGAAATGTCCGTTGCAGAGTGGAGTATCTCGTTGAAGAGCAGGATGATTTATTTTGAGTTGTATGTCACGTTGTTGAGTGTTTGGGTTTCAGGCATTTATTCATGGTGGGTCAATCTTTTGTCGTGGTAGGTAGCCGATACTCAGTGTGTAATGATGTCGCCCACCATAATTGACTCTCTCATTTGAATATGTAATCTCAATGTTACATTTCCTGTTTCACACTGCAAAATGCTTAATCACTAATATGATGAAGTGTTAGTCATGGGTATATTGGATCATTGGTCAAAAGCTGAATTTCTGGGTTCTTGGACTTATCACGTTGAGTGACAATATTTGTCATAAATAACCTCCATTCTTGAATAATTCAAATGTTTAATCTCCTATTTTACACTTGAAATATATGTTAGTTAACGTTGAGGAACAATAACAAGTGAAAACATAATGAATGTATAACATTTAACCATGTTTGGATTGATGGCGATGAGAGTCTGAACTTTTGCGTTTTGGTTCTTTTACGACTTCACTCGAGTGCAAAGAAGCCTCACTCGAGTACATGTACAAGTTCATGTTCTTGCTTGCTGTCGGGCAAACAGTTGCTGCTCTTCACTCGCATGGACTTGAGTGCAATTCTGGACATCACTCGAGTACAACATCTCTCACTCGAGTGCACTTGTTTTCACATACATGCTTTTTCTCGGGTTAACACTTTCATATCAACACTTGCATGACTCGAGTGCAATTCTGATCCTCACTCGAGTGTGTTGTTCAATGCTCGAGTGTTGCTAAATTTCTCCACGCTTTAGCTGCTTCTGGACAACACTCGCATGACATTTTCCAAGAGTGCGTTTTTGCACTCGTGAGTGATGTGGGGCCACATTAGACAAAATTTATTTAGTTGATTCTAATGATGTATCATAAGAAAGCTCTTGCCATATGCACTCCAATAGAAAAAGAATCATCTCCAAATTCCTTGTATTCTGCAAGTTATGATCGAAAGAGTGTCTATTGCACTAGACTGCATAAGCCTCAACTTCCAAAAGGCAAAGATCCTAGAATATAACTTGAAATTAGGAAAATTACCTATCCATGAAAATCCCTTTGAGTCTAGTTCCATATGGCACTAGTCTCGTCTCAATCTAAAGTGTGGTTTGTGAGTTATGTTCAAAATACCGAACCTGTCTTGAAATGTGACGGTGATTTCATTGTCATATTCCATTGATCATATCACCTTCATTTGAGCTTCTTTCAATGTGATCTTGGTGAACATATTTTGTGTTGTGAGTCTTCTTTCATATGCCACTAGTTTCGGGTCAATCCAACATGTGGTTTGAGAGATATGGCCAAAATACCGTACCTCTGTCAGGCTGAACGTAAAACAGAGTAGAACAGAGTGCTCCAACACACGAGTGTGTTCTTGCTTCACTCGAGTGCTACAGTGCTACACTTTCTACAGTGATTTTGTACTTTCATTCTGCACCTCGAGCACTACAGTGATTTGCATGCTACAGTTCCTGCATGCTACAATGCCTCACTCGAGTGCTATATTGCCTCACTCGAGTGATTGCTATAGTACCGCAGCTACAGTGCCAAACAGTGCCTGAAATTTTTGAAATCTTCAAAATTACTTCTAATAACTTGAATCTTGATATTCTTCGTAGATCTTTCAAGTTCTTCTTTCTTCAATATCTTTCTTTTTGATTTTCCTCTTGGTAATCATTCTCTATAATCCGAGTAGGCAGCTTCTTGACTATCTTCAGTTTCTTTCTTCTTCTTCCTTTTGTTCATTCTTATCAATTCAATAACTTCTTTGTATATTTGATAATTTTGTCTTCTCATTCTTCCTCCATAATTCAACTTAATTAGTCTACAAGATATGTCACATTAAACATAGTAATTAGTCAAAGAAATGCATTATATAAACTTTTTGCTCTTATCATTTCACATCTATATTTGACATCATCAAAACTAATCATATCTAACATTCTCCCCCTTTTTGATGATGACCAATCCTTTAAGAAAAATATGTTTGAATGAAGTGCAACATACATATTTTTCTTACATTTTTCTCCCCCTATTTGACATCAGCAAAAAGTTTGAAATATGTAAAGAAGTAAGGCTTGTGAAGTAAGGCAAGAAAAGAATTGACTCTCCCCTATGTGAAAGTACTTTCATTTTTAATGAGAGGGAACTAAAAAAGATTTGTAGAGGTTTTCAAGAAAACTTTTATAATCAAGATAAATGAAATATATGAAACGTATTCTTGAAATGTAAAGGGAGAAGGTTTAGAAATGCTCATGTAGATTTGGAAAAATGATGAAGCGCTCCATGAAGTCCGTTGCTTTATCCTTTGGCAATGCTAGTTCATGATGATGTACACCACACTTCTGTTATGCAACTCAGATATATATTAATGTTGTTGCCAGGATTCTCCAATTGAGTTGTGCTTCTGTTTAGCATGTTCAATGCTCAGTTATATTGGCATATGTATTTGTTGCTTTGAATATTGCAGCCTATATATTTTCCTAGTTTAAACATTGAAGCATCTTTCCTCAAGTTTGATGGTTTCTTCTTGTAGTATGTTGAGGAACGTTATTGGGCAAAGCAAATTCTCCTGTCCTAAATTTAATCTTTCTTTGCAAAGAGAATTGTTAGTTCAATCAAGTAACAAACTATTCCTTTCCATATGATATATTAAAATTAAGATCATGAAAAGAACAATATAAGAATAACTCATCATCAAAACTAATCAAGACATGGTGAATACAGATGAGTATGTTAAAAGGATTTTCTTCAAATAAAAAAGATGAGCTTTCAAGATATAAAACACAAGTGAATGTGAAGCTCCCCCTTAATTGATGCATGTATTTGAAAAATTTTCATTAGGAAGATAGTTAATAACTCTCCTGAGTTTGAAAAACAATTGGAAACTTTTATAGAGAAAATGATTTTGAAAGTATAAAGATTTCGAGCAAAATCAAATTTTAAATATGACATTGCTAATCAGGGATTTTAGTGGTATAACCTAATATCACCTGAGTGGTCACTTGAGTGATTCTACTCGACCATTACTTGATTGTTGACTCAAGTGATGCAACTCAAGAATTTTGAATTAAGCAAGAATACAATACCTCACTCGAGTAATGTCATAATCACTTGAGTTATAATCCTCTGTAGTCCATTGACACATCGTTGGCTAGTCACTGTCTGAATATATAATCTGACGATGTAATCTCTGTTGCTACTTGAAGATACCAAGTTGAGCTCGTAGTAAGGCTTTATGCGCATATTGGCTTAGTATGTGCCCCTTGCTTAGCAAACATCATTTAGAAATTTTAATTTCACCATAGCACATAGCACCCTTATTTTGTCATCCATCATCTTAAATAGAACTTTGAAGTTTTGGTTCACTAAGTCACACAGCTACTTCATCTTATCATTGAATTATGATCTCAGCATTGTTTGTAGTAAGATTAGTGTAAAAGTGTAGAACCTCCTCTTTCAGATAACCCTTGATAAATGAACCAAAGGATTAAGGACCAGGAAGACCATCTCTAAAGTATAATACATTGTCTTCCTTTGAACATCTCTTTATCTGACTGCATCAATAGTTGGTCACTTGCTAGTCATAGAGTGTCATACGGGTGATATTACATATTCTGTTTTTGCTTACACCGCAATACTATCAATCATGCCTTTTCTATTAGCCTTTGGTCTTTGTATCTAAAAGTAGAGCATTTTGGTCAACTCCTGCAAACGTATAATTATATACTCTTTGGTACCCAACTTCTCTTGGGTCCGTACAATATTAGATATAACAACTCTTATGCTCTAATGCAATTAATCACATGAAATTTGAGCAAAGAGTATCATAAACCAACAAAGACCAAGATATAATTTTATCCAAAAAAATCAAGTCATTATAAAGCAAAATGAACAAGTGATACCAGGAATGATGATGATCAATGACAATTTGTAAATACGTTTTATATAGAAAATATGTAATTGATATGATTTTTATGCAATCCATGTAAGTTAGATCAAAGAGAGTAGAGAATCTATCCTTAATGACCAACTTTTATGAAATGATAAATCATGAATGAAAACAAGTTTTTCAAAAATGATAATGAGATATGCAAATTGTTTCAAAATCTCAGATGTAATTTCAAATCATAATAATGCATTGTGAAATTGAGATTCTGAATACATGCAAAACACATTTTTAAAACCTATTTAGAATCAATGTTCATGTTAAAAATGGTGGAAGCTAACAGTTATAAAATATGTATCAGAAAGCTTCACTTTGGAGTTCAACTAAGTTAAAATGTTAATTATCAGAGTTAACATGTTGGAGAATTTTCTCAGGTGCTAAAGTCATATAAATAACCAAAGGTATTAGCTCGATAAACCTATATGAGCATCATGACTTTGCAAATGATTCATAGACTATCTTGACTCTTAGAATTGTGTCATGAAAGATATGAATATTCAACTCAAGGATTCAGATATATGACACTGGTTACTCAAAGATAGATCATATCAATAGTTAATGTGCTTGAGCAACGAAATGAGTACATTGATTTATGGATGATAAAGGACATACTTATTAGTCCAAATGACTAGAGTTTAAGAATATTAGTATGTTATTCCATAATAATGGTTAATGCATCAAAATTCAATACACTAATGAACATGCATAATGCTTGGAATAACATGATCAACTAAAGATTTATGCTTCTAGCATAAGGCTTTCACAAGTTGAATTCTTATCAAAGAAATATACTTGGAACTCATATAGATAGTTAACTTGTTAGACGTAAGGTCTAGCATGTTAGAGAATAAAGACTA
The DNA here is from genome assembly GCA_963855925.1 of Inga laurina. Taxonomy (NCBI): domain Eukaryota; kingdom Viridiplantae; phylum Streptophyta; class Magnoliopsida; order Fabales; family Fabaceae; genus Inga; species Inga laurina. The sequence continues at coordinate 13,883,656 of OY979710.1, forward strand.
GAGAGTTCAAGTATTGGATAACACATTTAAGATCAATATGTCAACAATGGGAAAATACTCTAGTGGATGGATTTGAAGCATTTTTGACTTTCAGTATACAAAAATACTAACTTCCAATTTTGAAATTGATTTAAATGCAAACAAGATATGAATAATTTTCAAATAATGTGTATATACTTTTTATAGACAAGATGAATTAAAATCCAAGTAAATTTATGAAATGCACATTTCAAATTTCCAATGCATAGAAAAATTGTGCACAATTCTATTTCGATACATTTAGCAATCTAAAAATATTTTGAAAACCATAAATCATTGATTGCTAATGGTATATAGTAATGAGCAAGAATTTACCACTCAAATTGAGTTGGAAAGAATGGGTACGATGGTTGAGTTTTGAAATTACTGATACAGCATACCTGGCTTGAGTGTAACTTGTAGACACCCAAGTTAATTTCCATATCATTGTATCTTTGTACTCAAGTCCTCCAAGATCACTTGAGTAAACCATGTTTTGAAGCTAATTTATGCATTTATACCTGTGGCATTCACGAGTTCTTGATGCACTTTCAGGCGAGTTCTTCAAATACTCGATTGTGCTTACGTCTCACTCGAGTGTGTGACAGTACTATTGATGAATTCGAGAGTGTCCTTAGAGTTTTTGCACACTCTGTTAATCCCTATTTTGCAATCTAAAAGCAGAGCATTGGATTCAAATCCATACTCGAGTGACCAACCAGTACTCAAGTGTTAACATGCCTTGCACTCAAGTGTTCACTTCTGCACTGGAGTGTCATGCTTCTTTTCCAAATTATTCCTGCAAAACTCATATAACCATTTTTCCTCCTTAGGTGTCCAATTCTACTTGGATCCACTCATGGTTAGCTTGAAAGAATCATAATTCACATGCTCTAAGAAATAGTTACTTCAAAGAAATTGAACATAATGAATTAAGTATGACTTTATGCATAAACATTGTTCTCTCATGAAGTATGTATATGCATTACAAGTTAGACTATTGAACATTACAACTCTTTATGTATGATTTTTCTAAAGATTATAAAAACATACGTGCAATGCTCATTCCTAAGGCAACAAGGTATAAACCTCAATAGATATTAAAGATAACAGTGTAGGAGGGTTTTACCTTTGTATACCTTTACCTTAGGTACTTGGAGGATTGCCTTTGCATACCCACTGCATCTTTCTTTGAAGCTCTGTTTTTACATATTTGGCTTTAGGATTATGCAAAACTTTCTCATATGGTGTAGGCTTTGAGAGTATTTTTCTTTATGTATGAGAGATCCTCCTCTTCTTGTTCTACTTAAGATAGTTGAATGGTATATTATGATAGCCCTTCGTCGAGGTAGAACATACTCCTTTTATCCATTGCTTCTTTCTGTGGTTATACTCTGTAGCTCCAGCAATGGGTGCCTTGAGAGTTCTCCTTTTTGATATAAACGATATGAACCTCTTTATTGGCGCATGAGAAACTCTTGGCTTTTTCTTCATCTTCTCTGTACCCTTATGTCCATTCTTCTTATAATCAGTCTGCACACATAAAGTACTAGATGGACATTTTAGTACCCACATATACTTGGGTCCTTGATTATTAGTATTAACCCTTACATGTTTCTTCAGTACCCAAAAATACTTATTTCTCATATGGGAATTTCTTCTAATATAGCATGTGTGGGAAATATGAACGGATTTGTCATAATAATTGCAAATTGTATCAAGATATGCAGTATAGGATATCACACAAGTATTATGTCGATCATGAGAGTAGAAATTCGAATGGATTTTATTTGAACATTCTTTCTTCCAAACAAACTTTCCAGCATATTTGAAAACATTTTTGCTTTTCTCAATAGAATCAACAATTGGTTGAAAAACAATCTTATGTAGATTCTGAAAATTAGTTTTATGAAAATCACAAGAAGAATTGGAACTTTTTACCTTAAGTTCATCTTGAGCAACGGAGAGTGATTTTTCATGTCTGTCCAAACTGAGCTCTTTTTGGGAATCCTCTTCTTCTTGTTTATCCATGTTGATAGTATGGAAGTGTTCTATGATTTCTCCATCTTCATCATCAACACTTTCAACTTCAACACAATTGTTAGAGGCATAAATAGAATCAAGAGTGTCCCAGATATGTTTAGCATTAGAACAAAATCTAATTTTCTCAAAATCATTTTCAGTTAAAGTACTATATAGAATTTTCATTGCTCTAATGTTCAACGAAAACATTTTCTTTTCACTTTCTGTCTAATCCTTTCTTGGTTTGAAATAAAAAACATTTGCAAAAACATTCCACATATCAAAATCATAAGCTTTTATAAAACTAGTCATTCTAGCTTTCCAAAACCAAAAATCAATATCTTTCAAAAGAGGTAGGATTGTATAATCAAAACCTTCTGAAAGTATAGAACACCCAAAATCAGCCATTATAACTCATGAGACGGTTAGGTCCTTTAAACAAGAGCCCAAGCTCTTATCATAAATGTTAGAACCGGCTATCACCCAAGAGGGGGGGGGTGAATTGGGTGTATAATAAAAACTTAAGAACTTTAAAAATCTTTTTGCATTTTAACGAAAGCAGTAAGTATGAAGGTTTATAAATCAACAGTTAGATTAAATAATATATGCTGGAAATATAAGAGCTTAGGGAAGAGAATATGCAAACTGTGATTTATCCTGGTTCGGTCTAATTTGTGATGGCCTACTTCCAGTCCCCAGGCTCCTCCTTCGATTTTCAAATCCACTATCTTCTTGTTTAATCCGGGCACAAGAAAAGCCTTTACAATCGAACAAGTTTAGCTGGGTACTTGTGAAACCTTTTACAAATCTCTTACTAAAATACTCCCCCTTACGGCAAGTTTTATGAGCAGAGCAATCCCGAAGATCTTCCTCTCCTGCTTACTCGTGCAAGTCTTATGAGCAGCAACATTCTCTCCTGCTTACACCCCTGTAAGTATTAAGAGCAGCAACGCTCTCTACTGCTTGCACCTCGTAAGTCTTACGAGCATAATGTCCTACTGGAAATTCTCTCTACAGCTTCCCCCCATAGGAAATCATCCCTCTCAAGGTCCCTCTACCTTGAGATCAACTCATAAATATAATTGAAAGTGTTTACAAACTCTATCACAGAGTGGATATAACGCTCACTGAAGTACAATACAAATAATCACTCTCTCAATGATAAGTAATATAGAAAGTGGAAAACAGAGAGTGTTTGGGTAGAAGTAGAGGATTCATATTTCTATCATTTTTCTCGTAGTTGCTCGCTGTCTCAGTTTTTCATCGACTTTGAATGCTCTTTCATTTTTAGCTGATGAAGATGATGATCGTTGTGAGCATTCGTCCGTTGGAGTCCCATTGCTTTATTTGACCGTTGAGTGCATTTGAATAACGAGCCACTATGAAATGTCCGTTACAGAGTGGAGCATCTCGTTGAAGAGCAGGATGATTCATTTTGAGCTGTATGTCACATTGTGAAGCGTTTGTGTTTCAGGCATTTATTCATGGTGGGTCAATCTTTTGTCATGGTAGGTAGCCGATACTCAGTATGTAATGATGTCACCCACCATAATTGACTCTCTCATTTGAATATGTAATCTCAATGTTACATTTCCTGTTTCACACTGCAAAATGCTTAATCACTAATATGATGAAGTGTTAGTCATGGGTATATTGGATCATTGGTCAAAAGCTGAATTTCTGGTTTCTTGGACTCATCACGTTGAGTGACAATATTTTTCATAAATAACCTCCATTCTTGAAGACGCAATTCTAATGTTTAATCTCCTATTTTACACTTGAAATATATGTTAGTTAACGTTGAGGAACAATAACAAGTGAAAACATAATGAATGTATAACATTTAACCATGTTTGGATTGATGGCCATGAGAGTCTGAACTTTTGTGTTTTGGTTCTTTTACGACTTCACTCGAGTACAAAGAAGCCTCACTCGAGTAGATGTACAAGTTCACGTTCTAGCTTGCTCTCGGGCAAACACTTGCTGCTCTTCACTCGCACGGACTCGAGTGCAATTCTGGACATCACTCGAGTGCACTTGTTTTCACATACATGCTTTTTCTCAGGTTAACACTTTCATATCAACACTTGTATGACTCGAGTGCAATTCTAATCCACACTCAAGTGTGTTGTTCAATGCTCGAGTGTTGCTAAATTTCTCCACGCTTCAGCTGCTTCTGGATAACACTCGCATGACATTTTCCAAGAGTGCGTTTTTGCACTCATGAGTGATGTGGGGCCACATTAGACAAAATTTATTTATTTGATTCTAATGATGTATCATAAGAAAGCTCTTGCCATATGCACTCCAATACAAAAAGAATCATCTCTAAATTCCTTGTATTCTGCAAGTTATGATCGAAAGAGTGTCTATCGCACTAGACTGCATAAGCGTCAACTTCCAAAAAGTAAAGATCCTAGAATATAACTTGAAATTAGGAAAATTACCTATCCATGAAAATCCCTTTGAGTCTAGTTCCATATGGCACTAGTCTCGTCTCAATCTGAAGTGTGGTTTGTGAGTTATATTCAAAATACCGAACCTGTCTTGAAAGGTGACGGTGATTTCAGTGTCATATTCCATAGATCATATCGCCTTCATTTGAGCTTCTTTCAATGTGATCTTAGTGAACATATTTTGTGTTGTGAGTCTTCTTTCATATGCCACCAGTTTCGTGTCAATCCGACATGTGGTTTGAGAGATAGGGCCAAAATACCGGACCTCTGTCAGGCTGAACGTAAAACAGAGTAGAACAGAGTGCTCCAACACTCGAGTGTGTTCTTGCTTCACTCGAGTGCTACAGTGCCACACTTGCTACAGTGATTTTGCACTTTCATTCTACACCTGGAGCACTACAGTGATTTGCATGCTACAGTACCTGCATGCTACAATGCCTCACTCGAGTGATTGCTATAGTACCGCAGCTACAGTGCCAAAGAGTGCCTCAAATTTCTGAAATCTTCAAAATTACTTCTAATAACTTGAATCTTGATATTCTTCGTAGATCTTCCAAGTTCTTCTTTCTTCAATATCTTTCTTTTTGATTTTCCTCTTAATAAGCATTCTCCATAATCCAAGTGGGCAACTTCTTGACTATCTTCAGTTTCTTTCTTCTTCTTTCTTTTGTTCATTCTTATCAATTCAATAACTTCTTTGTATATTTGATAATTTTGTCTTCTCATTCTACCTCCATAATTCAACTTAATTAATCTACAAGATATTTCACATTAAACACAGTAATTAGTCAAAGAAATACATTATATAAACTTTTTGCTCTTATCATTTCACATCTATATTTGACATCATCAAAATTAATCATATCTAACAAATTCAACTACTGAATTTGATTCTCATATTACAATTCTCCCAATCACAACTTATAACCTAAATCTCATCGGGGTCGAAAATCATTTCGCCTAAACTATCGTCCACTCATATCTTTCAGAAGGACTTAGGGAATATACCAGCCACTGGCCTATCCTCTATTTTCTTTCTCGAGCATCTAACCATAATTCTTGGCTACTAATTGCTTACTATATTCTACTAGTATTGAAATAAAATCACTCCAATTGCTCTACTTAAGCAGCCTTTCCTTTCTTCATAACAGCTTGTTGTCTCTATTAAATCAATATCAATCCCCATTTTCTATATTTTGTCTACATTTCTGTTCTATCAGAGGACTAGCTCCCAATTTTCATCAAGTATCAAGTATCACTAGGGAGCATATGCGTGGATAGGCGGACATCTATTATACACTCTTGTCTCTAACCCCAATTTATCTCATAGGGTTTCTAAATACCATTACAATCAACTGATAGTTCTGTGCCTTAGCATTTCTAAAAATGTCACATGACTTCTTTCCTCTGGCCCAAGACCTCAAAATATTTTCAATTATCATTTTAACATCACTAGTCATGTTCAAATTCCTTAAACTACTTGAGCTATTCCAATTTCTTCAAGAATTAAAACTTGAAACTTGATTCTTAAATCTCAATTCACTAAATTGCAATTCTTGGTACATCAACCCAATTTCTAGATTCATAACTAAAGGTAAAACCTCAACATTACACATATTAGAGATCACTTTCCTCAATTACACCCAATAAGCATGCTAAAATCATGATCAATAAAACCCATTATAACCTTCACATTGTTTAAGTATCATCCTCAAAACACTACTGAAGGTTTAACACTATACATAAGGTTTATAAGATTCAAACTTCTATCATAAAACAAACTTATAGTGCAACTAGATTCATATTTTATCCTAAGCACCATTTCAGCTCAAAGCTAATACAAGCCTATCCTCAACCTTCAGTATCATAAAATCAGATCCTCTAGGATCAATATATGGCATAATCAATACTCATGGCATCTTTAAGGATCACCATATATCCTATCTCAAAGCATTTAAACCTTTATATATCCTAACCTTTCTTGCCCTTATTGCATTTCTCGTATGTCCTTTCTCATATTATTCGTTATGGCTTGTTTCATAGGATTATGTCTATCATCCTGATTTGGGTTATGATCATCTCCTCTACCTCCTCCTCTTGTATGCACTATTTTTATATATAACTATTTAAAAATAAGCTAGATGTAAATTCCATGTAGTCACAAGGGCATTTTTGTCATTTCATTAATTTTAAGTACATAAGCATGTCAAATATATCATTCAACAGATATTTACAGCATCTAGGGAAAACTATTAACACCATGTAGCTGCTACAACTACTATACATCATGTGTTTATTCCTTTACATGATATAACATAATTATACATATGACTTCTCAAGGAGTCACCCCATTCTAAGATTTCCCTGGTTTGAGCACGCTTAACTTTACTGTACCTATGTAAAAACACATATACCTGCTGTAACTGCTTCTGTCCACTGATGTCATAAGATTGCCCTTATGCCAAAAAGCCATGTCGCCTGACCTTGGCACCATAATTCTGCATCTGGAGTGTCAATCAACTCTGATACATGTACTTCAACACGTAAGGCATCCTGTCCTGTAAGAACTACACAAAATAATCATTCGGGCCCTGCTCTACATTTCTTTTTTCTTCCTAGCCTAAATGTTGTGTCATTGCCTTAAAAAACTCACAAATATCTGCACCGAGCATACTCACACAACCTCTGGTCCTACCGCTAGTCATATCATACATGTACTATCCCCGCTTTAGAACCACAGGCTATCCTCGGGTGTGACCTCACACCATCAAACAATGGTAGCTTTATGTTTCCCACTAGTAAATTAATGGACGACTCTGGTGCCACTCAAGGCTTTTGCTCATACATTGTCCTATCTTGAAGTCTCAGTATTCAGCTTATATACTAGGCTTTGGCTTATACATTCACCAATTCATCATTTGAATTTTGAGATATTCACCAGGTTTATTAAGATTGAAAAAGACGCGAACTCTTGTCTCTACAACAAGATAGTGAAGAGACTTTTGATGAATACCTATCTTGGTTTATCCGACTGGCCCGTTACTCATCTTTCCTGCAACACAGAGTTGATGAGTAGTGGAGCTTTGACAAATTGATATAAGGATTAAGGCATGAGATAAAGAAAAGGTTAGTCTCCAGACAATTCATAGAATTCAATAAAGCTGTGGAAGAATGTCATATTACAAAGAATAACCTAAGGCGGCTGTATCCAGCTAAGAGGGTTAGTAGCCACAATGAACCCATTAAGGGAAACTCTTCCTAGAAGTGGAAAGGCTAAGGGTTCTTATTCGAGGGCAACAATAAGAAATCGTATTGGCCTGAGAACCATGGGAACGAGTGACCCCCTACACCTCTACCATGCTCACGATATGGTAAGACGCATCTTGGCAAGATGTGTGATGGACAGATTATCTACTATACCTATCGATGACCGAGTCACTTTGATAGTGACAGCAAGCAGCGATCAATAGAGCGTAGGCCCAGAACTTAAGGAAGAGTCTTTGTTAAGAATCACGAGGAGGCGTAAAAATCCCCTGACATGATTTAAGGTATAATCCTCCTCAATGGCACTACACTGCAAGTTCTATTTGATTATGGTGCTAGCTATTGATTTATTACCTCTGAATGTGCTAAACGGATATAGCTGAATGTGTATGAGCTACCTTATGATCTGGTTGTGTCGACATCGATAGGTGTCAGGACTATTACTACTAATTCTTTTCTGAATTATGTTATAATTATAGATGGGCATGAGTCTAGAGTAGATTTGATCTATTTTCCATTCCACAAACTCAAAGTTATCCTATTCATTGACTGGCTAACAATGAACAATGTATTGTTTGACTGCGGGAACATGAGGATCATATATCTCGAACTGTAGAAGGGTGACGATACTAATGATAGTCTAAACTTTATTTCAATTGTTGAAGCTGAGAAATATCTGCAGAAGGGTTGCCAAGGGTACTTTATTTTCTCCTCTGTGTAGGCAGAAGCAAAAACCACACTTGAGAACATATATGTGGTGAATGAATTCCCTGAGGTATTTTTAGAGGACATTAATGGGTTACCTTCGCAAAGTGAAGTAGAAGTTGCCATTGATATCATGCATGGTACGAGATACATATCCAAAGCCGTTTACCAAATGGTACCAAATGAAATGGTAGAAATAAAGAAGCAATTCGAGGAATTACTGGAGAAAGGGTTTATATAGCCCAATGTTTCACCATAGGGAGATTCAGTATTATTTGTTAAGAAGAAGGATGTGAGCTTACTATTATGTATCAATTATCAAGAGCTGAACAAGGTGACCGTCACGAACAAATATCCATTCCCCAGGGTTAATGATTTTCTTGATCAGCTTTCTAGTTTTAGTGTATTCTTAAAGATTGACTTATGATCAGGCTACCATCAGCTACGAGTAAGAACTGAGGATGTGCCTAAAATAACTTTTAGAATCAGATATGGGCACTATGAGTTCTTAGTTATACCCTTTAAACTGACCAATGCACCTGCCATATTTATGGACTATATGAACCAGATTTTTCATTAATATCTGGATCAGTTTGTAGTAGTCTTCATCGATGACATCCTGATATACTCTAAGAGAAGAGAAGAACATGAAGAGCACTTGAGGATAGTGCTGGGTATGCTAACAGAAAAGCAACTCTTTGCAAAATTAAGTAAATGTAAATTCTGGCTTTCAGAAGTCAAATTTATGTTTGACATAATTTCAGAAGAAGGAGTCTCTATAGATTGTAGCAAGGTGGAAGTAGTACTAAACTAGAAGAGGTCGAAAATTATAATTGAGATACACAGTTTTCTAGGTCTTACTAGTTACTACCAGAGATTTATTCAAAATATCTCTTGAATCACCATGCCATTGACGAAGCTCACGAGAACGAATTGGAGATATGTATGGGATGACAGATGTGAGAGGAGCTTCATGGAGCTGAAGAAGAGGTTGACATCTGCACCAGTACTGATTATCCCAGATCCCAGTGAAACCTATGTAGTCTATAGTGATCCTAGCAAGCAGGGATTGAGATGTGTCTTTAGTAGTAGGGCAGAGTGATGGCATATGCCTCTCGGCAACTAGAACCTTAAGAGATGAATTATCCCACTCATGATTTAGAGCTTTTGGCAATTTTGTTTGAATTGAAAATATGCTGATACTACCTGTATATTGCCATTAGGGAATTGTACTGTGACCACAAGAGTCTCAAATACTTTTACGGTCAGAAAGAGTTGAACATGAGACAGCGTCGATAGATGAAGTTGCTAAAGGATTACAATCTATAGATTAAATGCCATCCAGGGAAAGCAAATGTCATAGATGATGCTTTGAGTAGAAAGGCAGTGTAAGTGGTAGTCATGATGGTACACGAATAGAAATTGTTAGAAGAATTCAGAGATTAGAACTTGTCAAATCAAGTATTCATGAATATGAATATACCGAATGAAGTGCTTCTTGCTAGCTATAGTGTCAGCTAGGAGGAAAATGATCTGCGAGAATAAATTGAAGAAGCTCTGATGTAGGATGGACGAGCAAGGTCTATTGGAGAAATGATCACATGAGGTGAAACTCAGGATTATGATCTTTCTCGAAGCGGATTAGTCAGGTGTTATTGGTATAAATGGTTTATTAAAAAATGCAAGGGTGCATTGTTGTAAACAAGTAATATAGAGGTGAGTAGAGTATCATTTTCATGAGGACTGGTTACTAAGTACCAAAATTGGTAATCTTAATTCTATTTTTTCGATTGATTAGTTGGTGATTCATATTAAAAAATAAAAATGATTAAATTTGAATGCAATTTATATGAAAACAACTATGAGAAAAAGCCCTAGGGATCATATTTCACTTAACAAATTTCAGATTGAATCACCTATATTTTCTAATTCAATTTATTCCACATGATTGATAGCTGAGTTTGCCTAATTTAAATACGAGCATCTTCCAAAGTTAAACAATTCTATAATTAATTGTTAATTCAATATATCCCAATATGAATTAAAATAATTAATCATGCATTGAGATTTATAGAACTCATTAAGACTATACAACCTATATGAATATATTCCTATTTCATATGCAAGTTATGGTTTTAATTATAGGATCTACACACCTGCATCTCCTTCCAGTCTTAACATACATATTAAAATCATTGAAAATCTGGCCAATCAATTGAAATTATTAAGAACACTAATCAAAACTCAATCATGAAACTAGATTTAATAAGTTAAGATTCAAACCGTTATTAGTAAGCTACATTATCACCCTAGGAAAATGAAAATTTAGCACATGATGAAATTAAAAACAAAACCAAAATAAATTGAAAACTTCATAAATATTGCATAAAACTTAATTATTAAAATCTAAAACATAAAGCTACAACTACAATATGCATGAAAATGGAAAAATCTAGCCTTCCTTATTAGAGGTAAAACCTTCCATGTAGGTGGCAACCTATACCATCTGTGAAGGAGTTTTACTTAAGCCTTCTAGGAAGGAGGTATAAATCTTGACTTTAAGCTGTCAATGTTGACCTTATGGCAACCATGCTTCTTGATTGCAGCTAAATTTTGATAGTCAAAACAGTGTATTCACACATTTTTATATTCATGAAAGTTATAGATATGGATCTTAGCGTGAAAAAGCATGTGTGAGCTCCTCATTTCAATATTTGTAGCTCAAGTTATGGTCAAAGGTCAGACTTGGACACATCCATGTTCTCAGCTTCTAAGCAAACTTCGAAACTCTTAAAGATAGAACTTGATTTTGGCCTCAACATAAAAGTTGCAGCTATTTTTCTTAGCTTTTTATCCATATAAAGATTATCCCAATCCAACATCTAGAGCTCTAGATATTGCCTGAAAACTTAAACAAGGCTAAAATTTAGTATTTTTTGATAAATTCTATTTTATGCCAAAATCATTATTTATTTATTAATTACACCTAAATTCATTAAATAAAAAAATCATCATATTAGGGAAATAAATATGCAAATTTTTACTTATTAAATTCCCCCACATTTAGCTTTTGGACGTCTTTGGAGAACAAGGAGTGACTAATAAGTTCTTACTATGCTTCCAACAAACTCAGAAGTGCCAAGTCATAAGTAAGAACACAATTAAATAATCAAGAGATCATAGCTTTTATGAATCAACAAAAATATAAACTGGTAAGTTTCTTTGAAAATGAATGAACTGAATTCATAATTCTTACTCATTCTCTCAATCTCTCAAGTATTTAAGGGTAAGTGTTTCGCTAAAATTCAACTGAAAAAAATTGTAGTACCATAAGCTTGCAAAAAATCTCAATCCCCACTACCTAATTTACATGCATAATTTAAATCAAAATGACATTTTGAGGGTTGTAATGGGGTTAAGGTAAAAGGAATGTAAAATGTGATATGAAGGGCTACATTTAAAAATTTAATAGAGCAATTGAAAAATAGGCCAACTTATGAATAAATTTATCTCATCACAACAACCCACAATTTTAATTCGAATACTCAATATCTTTTCTTTTTCTTTCTTTTTTAATTTTTTTCCATTTTTTTCATTTTGCAACTCTAAAGTTGATGATATATACACCCCTACACTTGTCAAAAGCCTATTTCACAACAATTTCAAATGCTCTACAAATCTTCCGAATTAGGTAAAAGCATTTGATATATCATTAAAACACATGTCAATTGGTTGAGAACAAAGAAACAATCAATTAGGCTCAAAGGGGCTTATCAGTGATATAATTGCAAGGTTGGCTATTTGGCTCTGGTTAAAGAAAGAAAATGAATGCCTTTATCATTTTTGAATGTGCATGTGAAATGCACTCTTAATCAGACTTAAAGCAAGTTTTAGAGTGACAACTTAATAGGTAAATATCAAAAACAAGGAAAATAATTATTATTGATCATATAGGCTTAAAAGCTTACGGTTAGGGGCTTTTAAACTCAGCTCATTCAATCTCAAAATTCATTGTCAATCCCAACAATCAGGTGTTCAATCATACTATGAAATCTCTAAATTCATTTAATCCATACTTAAAAATTATATACTTCTTAAGATCATTAAAAACCACCTAAACATGATATTTTTTTTGCATAAGATAAAGCTAAAACACGCAAATAAGAAAATACATCTCAAGAGATTAGAATAACTCTTAACTCTGCCATTTTTTCACACCCCATGAATCTAATGGTTTTACTAACTAACTAAATTTTGTTTACTCCTCCCCCAACTTCAATCAAATATTGTCTTTAATGTTTTGTAGAACTTAGAGAAATTTTTTATTTAAAAACCTAAACACACAATAAAATAAACCAAACTGGTAAGAGTAAAACCATAAGATTAAGGAAAGTTACAACTGAAGAGTGGTATCTGGATTCTTCTTCTAACTACGTTCATAGATTGCCAAAAATTGTCACACTTCCCCTTAGGCCTTGGATGCCTCCTCCATATACAAAGTTAATCTTTCTAGCAGCTAATACATTTCCAAGTTGTTTTGCTACTGTTAGAAACTCCCCGTCCTTTCCCAAATCAGTTTCATAAAAAAGGTAAATAGATTTAAATTTACATTTTAGTGTGATACCCTTTTTGTCTTCTTTACTCTTGGACATTTTGTGTTTACAAGTGGAAAAGTGCATATTTATACTACTAATGAAGTTTGAAAAAATTTCCAACATGAATGACTGGTTTAATGTTACATGATGAAATTAAACAAAATGAGTAAACAAAGTTAAAAGTTACTAAAAAGATAAGACAGATTAGACAAAACCATGATTATGAACAACAATTGTGATTATGACTCATATCTTCCTCTGGTTTTATATCCAATAAAGGCTTAAATGCTTTTTATAAATCGAGGATTTGCTTCCTATCCAGTTTCTTATAAACTGGTAAATAGGGTCTTTTGATGTCATATTTCCAAGACAGTAGCACTCTTTTTCTTTGTTAAATAAGTTTATTAAATCAAGAAGAATATCATGAACATCACCACTAGGATATGTCTCAAGAGTTTGAATAATATTATCCACTGACTCCTTACTCAGTCCATCCTTTATGAATTGAATTTTTTCTTCTCGATTTATAAAAATAATTACTTTTCTCTTATAGCACTTATCACTTGTCCACCTTAAACATTTATCGTAGACCTTTATTCTTTTAGCTCTTCTCTTTTTTGGGTAAGAACTTCTTTCCTTTCCTGGCATAAGTTTAATAAATGACTCGTGAATGTCACATGCTAAACATGCCTTAGCTTCAATGATTCAGCGTACATACTTAGGAAGGCCCAAATGCTTGAATATCTTCATTCTTTCAAGTCAGTTGCTATAGATCTTTCTGAGTTCATCTTTGAGAAGAGTAAGAAACCTATTTTTAAGTTTTGCAAGAGATTCCTCGATGTTAACTTAAAATGAAAATGATGAAAACTAAAATTAAGGAGTAAGGAAAAGAGGTTTTGAGTTGCCTCCCAAATAGCTGCCTTTCTTTAAATTCATTAGCTAGAAAAAAACCAAACCAATTGACTTTTTTTAGAGCATACCTGTTGGTTTCTTAAATGTGATAACAGTTTATAAAGTGTTGAGTCTACTGTCATTATACTCTTTTAGCCTTTGCCCATTCACTTTGAATTTTTTATCACTTTCTTGAATCTTCACGGTGTTAGTGCATGCTTTTCACCCAAGAGGAGGGGGTAAATTGGGTGATACTAGAAAATTCATTTCTTATATAAAAATTGACTGGAAATTTAAAGTAGTTAAGAGCTAGGATAAATATCATCGAAGTGTACACCGAGAGTTATACTGATTCGGCTACAACCACTTTGACTTACGTCTAGTCCTCAGAGCTTCTCTGAGAGTTTCACTATATCTTCTATGATTCAGTGGGTTCATGGCACCTCACTACACAGCAAGTTCCTTTACTGAACACTTACTCCCCCTTACAAGTTGTAAACCAATCCCTAACTCAAGGTTCCACAACCTTAAGTTGTCTTAATAATAGATATTGGGTTTGTAAAGAAAATCTCTCTCAAGTAGAAAATATATAATCACTGAAGTACAAAGAGTAAATATAAGAAATAGAGCACTAAGAATATGGTGATCGATGTGTGTTCGTACTTTCTCAGTCGTGTTTGTTCTATGTTAAATGTTCCCATATTTATAGATGACTTGTACTAGCCATTGGAACAATTTGAACTTGTCCGTTAGAGTCGCGCATCAACATTTGACCATTCTTCAAATTTGAACATTATCTGTTTACGGTAGGTGAACGTTCAAATGTTTTGTTTGACTTTTCTCTCAACGCATGATCTCTTTATTGTTTCTCTGCAAATAAACTCATAATGCTAAAACAATTAAGGCTAATGATATAGATAACAAATTTATGAGAATTAGTTTAAGAATGCAATCTGGATATGATTACTCGAGGGGTAACCCAATACTATTACTTGAGTAACCCCTCGAGTAATCTCTTTTAAAAAAGCCAGAGAGTAAGTTAACGTTTTCTGACCATATTACTTGGGTAATCCATCGAGTAATTCATTTTACAAAACCTGGAAAACTTGATTACTCAAGTGATCCCTCTAGTAAGTCTTTCTTTTCTTCTTTGATTACTCGAGTGATCCCTTGAGTAATGCTTCCAATTTTTTTCTGATTACTTGAGTGAATCTTGAAGTAATGTCGTCCAAATTTTGACCGGGAGTAACTGATTCTTTACTTACTTGATTACTTGAGTGATCCCTTGAGTAATGTAATCTTTTTATTTCAAATTACTCAAGTGATCCCTTAAGTAATGTCTTTCATTTCTTGGTCAAGAGTTACTGTATCCTTTCTTGTCTGATTACTCGAGTAATCCCTTGAGTAATGCTTCAATTTCTTTTAAGATTACTGAAGTGGTCCCTCAAGTAATGCCAAGCAATTTTTGACAGAGATCTTTTGGAACAATTTCTCACTTATTACTCGAGTGACCCCTCTAGTAATGAAGGATCATTACTCGAGGGCTTACTCGAGTAATGCCTTCAAAAATCTGCAAGTGATGCTTTCTCCTGTTCTTTGCCTTTCAGTTCTTTTTTGTTACTTGAGTAGGTACCGAGTAATGATTTTGCTTGCCATGAAGAGCTTAGTTATTTTATTCAAACCTTTTTGTTTATTATCAAAACCTTTTATAACATTAATCCAATCTTTGTTATCATCAAAACATTTGGGACTTAACACATGATTCCATATAGACATACTTGAATCATAGTAAAAGGCCCCTGAGCACCTTGATCATATCTTTCCTAGAAAGAGCTTTAACCTTGAGTTTTATAAAAGAACTTTTTGTCTTGGTGTGAACTCTCTCCTGAAAATTCTTTTGTCATGCCACATTTTTGTCTTCTCCTTGTATAACTTGGCATTCTCATAAGTTTTTTTGTCTGAATTCTTTAAGCTCATTATGTTGGAGAAGTCTCTTCTCACCAGCTACCTTTAAGTTAAAATTTAAGGTTTTTATTGCTGAATATGCTTTGTGCTCTATTTCTACTAGAAGATAACATGCTTTTCCATATACCAATTGATATGGGGATGTATCAATTGGTGTCTTGAAGGCAGTTTTATAAGCCCAAAGTGCATTATCTAATTTCCTTGCCCAGTCCTTCTTATTGGAATTCATCATTTTCTTTAAGATCCATTTTGGTTCTCTGTTTGAGTTTCCACTTGCCCGCTAGTTTGTGGATGATATGGAGTTGCAACCTTATAGTTACTCCATATTTAGCTAACATTGATTGAAGTTGTTGATTGCAAAACTGCCTTCCTCTATTACTGATAATAGCTTTAGGCACTCCAAATCTTGTAAACATATTTTCCCCCAAAAACTTCACAACCACTCGAGAATCATGTGTAGGAAAAGCAATTGCTTTAACCCACTTGGAGACATAATTAACAACTACTAAAATAAACTGACTGCTAAATAAGGATGGAAAAGGTCCAATAAAATTGATCCCCTATGCATAAAAAAGATTAACTTCTAAGATGTTAGTTAGAGGGGCTTTATATCTCTTTGAGATATTTCCCATTCTTTGACATTTGTCAAAGGTTATCACAATTATGGGGGTATCCTTGAAGAGTGTAGGCTAGTAAAATCTAGATTGAAGGACTTTAGTAGCTATTCTATTGCTCCAAAATGATCACCATATGGGGATAAATGGTTGTGATTTAAGGCACTGGCCATTTCCTCTTCAGGAACACAACGCCTAATAATTCAATCTAGGAATTATTTATATAAGAAAGGATTCTCCCAAAGTTAATGACTTACATCAGCTAGAAACTTCTTCTTTTACACTTTAGAAAGTTCATAAGGCATGACTCTGCTTACCAAATAATTTACAAAATTAACATACCAAGGGAGGGTTGTGATTACATGACAAAAAGTTGCTCATCTAGGAGATTCTCCTTGATTGGTGGTTCTCTTTTTTAGTCAAATGGCTCTAACTGAGAAAGATGATTTGTAATGAGATTCTTGGTCCCTTTTTCTCTTTGATTTCTAAGTGAAATTCTTGTAGTAGAAGCACCCATATGATCAATCTAGGCTTAACATCTTTCTTCTCAATCAAATATTTGATTTCTAAGTGGTCTGTCCAGGCAATGACTTTTGACCCAATCAAGTAGACTCTGAATTTATCGAATGCAAACACTATTGCTAAAAGATCCTTTTTTGTTGTTGCATAATTCAGCTGTGCATCTGAGAGTGTCCTGCTAGAATAATAGATGGAATGAAAAAACCTTGTCTCTTCTTTGACCTAAAACAACTCCAACTACATGATTACTTGCATCACATATCATTTCGAATAGAAGGTTCCAATTTGGAGCTATGATAACTGGTGTATAAGTCAAGGTACTTTTTAGAGTTTGGAAGGCTGATAAACATTCCTCATTAAACACTAAGGGAGTGTCTTTCTCCAACAAAATGCAAAGTGGCTTTTATGATTTTTGATAAGTCCTTGATAAATCTTTTATAGAAGTCCGCATGTCCTAAAAAACTCTGAATGCCCTTGATTGAGGAGGGACGTAGTAGCTTTTCAATTATTTCAATCTTGGCTTGATCCACTTCAATGCCTCGATTAGATGCCTTGTGACCTAGC
Organism: Inga laurina; assembly: GCA_963855925.1. Classification (NCBI taxonomy): domain Eukaryota; kingdom Viridiplantae; phylum Streptophyta; class Magnoliopsida; order Fabales; family Fabaceae; genus Inga; species Inga laurina. The sequence goes on from OY979710.1 coordinate 13,901,269, forward strand.
ATGATTCCTTCTTTCACCATAAAATGACATTTCTCCCAATTTAGAACCAAATTTGTCTTTGCACAACATTGTAAGACTTTTTCCATATTCAAAAGACAATGATCACATGATTCTCGAAAAATTGAGAAATCATCCATGAACACCTCAATGAACTTTCCGACCATATCTAAAAAGATCACCATCATACTCCTTTGAAATGTTGCTGGTGCATTGTGTAAACCAAATGGCATCTTTCTAAAGGCAAATATGCCATATGGACATGTAAAATTTTGTTTTCTCTTGATCTTTTGATGCAATTGTAACTTGATTATATTCTCTGTACCCATCTAGAAAACAATAATAGGCTTTCCTAGATAGTCTGTTAACGACATATTCTATAAATGGCAGAGGGAAGTAATCTTTTCTAGTAGTTTTATTGAGTTTTCTGTAGTAAATGCACACTCCCCAGCCAGTCATTATTCGTTATGGAATTGGTTCAATTTTCTCATTGGGCATCACTGTCATTCCACCTTTTTTGGCACAACTTGAACTGGACTTACCCATTAACTGTCAAAGATTGGGTAAATTATACCAACATCCATCCACTTTATTACCTCTTTTCTCACCACTTCCTTTATATTCATATTGAGTCTTCTCTGGTGCTCGACTGATGTCTTGTAGTTATCTTACATTAAGACCTTATGCATATAAATTGAAGGACTAATTCCTTTTATATCAGCTATTAACCATCCAAATGCTGTTTTATACTCCTTTAGAACTCTTAATAACTTTTCTTCCTTTATTGGGAGTAAGAGTTGCAGAGACGATCACTGGTAGTATTAAATTTCCTCCCAGATAAGCATACTTTAAGATGGATAGTGGTATTTTCTTTTGATGGTACTGACTTACTTGGCCTTTCTCCTAAATCTTCAAATGGTTTCTTAATAAAAATTCATGAATTTGCTTCAAGATACCTAATCTGCTCCAAGACTTCAAGATTAGTAGATTTTGATACATCTGCCATTCCCATTGCTAATGGTTGATCCATGCATATTTTGTTCACGATGTCTTTTGTGTAGCCGGTCAATATATTTACTCTGTAATAGGTGTCACCTTTATTTAGAAAGAAAAAAGCCTTAAAATTTTGAAAGATACTTGACTATATTGAACTCGCAAAGTTAACTTTCCCTATTACACATCTATTAAGGTCTTCCCAGTTGCTAGGATTGGCCTCCCAAGAATGATAGAAATTTCTTGGTCTTCTTCCATGTCGAGTATTATGGAATCAGTTAGAAATATAAGTTTGTCCACCTTCCCAGAACATATTCTAAGACACCCCTTGGATGTTTTATTGATTGGTCAACTAGAAGTAATGAAACTGTGATAGGCTTCAACTCTCTAAGATTGAGTTTTCTGTAGACAGATATAGGTATGAGATTTATATTTGCTCCTAGGTCACAAAGTGCTCTTTCAAAGTTACATTGACCTATGGTGCAAGGTATACAAAATTTTCCTGAATCTTTCAACTTTAGTTGTAATTTCTTTTATGGGATATCACTGCATTCCTCAGTAAGTGCAACTATCTCAAATTCCTCAAGTTTATGCTTATTTGAGAGAATATCCTTCATAAATTTTGGATAACTAGGTATTTAGGCAAGAGCATTTTCAAAAGGGATGTTGATGTGTAACTTTTTGAAAACTTCTAGAAACTTTCCAAACTGCTTGTTTAGCTTTGCCTTCACAAGTCTCTAGGTGTATGGAACTAGTGGTACATATGGAGGAGGGTTATCTAGAAAGATGATTCTTCCTGGTAGCACATCATCTGCTTTAGGTTTTTCTTCTTCCTCCTTCTTTTCTTCTTCACTTTCTTTCTTTTCTCTGTCATTCTTCTTTTTAGTTACATGATCTTTCAATTCCTTCCCACTCCTTGCTGCAACGGCCTTCACATGCTCTCTTGGGTTTCTTTCAGTGTCACTCTGTAGAGTTCTTGGTTGTCTGGAATTCAGCATTTTTGCAATTTGGCCTATTTAGATCTCCAAGTTCTTTATTAAAGCTTCTTGGCTTTTGAGTGTTGTGTTAGTCCTAGCCATAAATTGAGATGTATTCATGGTTAGTTGAGCCAGTGCATTTTTTGTATTCACGTTCTGGTGTGCTGGATTTGGTGGTTAAAGAGTTTATTGCTGGTAGTTCCTTTATGACTTAAACACATTTTGATTTTTCCTCTAACCAATATTTGGGTGATTTTCCCAACTTGGATTGTAAGTATTTGAGCATGGGTCATTTCTTTGAGTTTCAAAGTAATGAGCTTGCTTCGGCATGAATGGGTGTCCTTCTTGACATTGCGTGCTCACATGAGGTCCCTACATCGATCACATGTTTTAGTAAGAGTGCTGATTACATTGCTTGGTTTGTCAATGAGCTCATGTACTTGGATATAGATGCAACTTGAGAAGACAAAGTTATAAGGATATATAGCTAGTGCACTCTAAGTATTTTCTTTGAAATGTTCCATTCAAAAGGCCATTAGAATGTATTGGCTGCCATCTCCTCAAGAAGATTATAGGCATCATTTAGACTTTTTCCCATTAAAGATCCTCCAGCTATAGTATCTACAAGAATTCTAGAGGTGTGTGTCATCCAATTATAGAAAGTTTACAGTTGCCACTAATATGGTAATCCATGATGAGGACATCTATTTAGCAACTCCTTGTATCTTTCCTAGGCTTCATAGAGGCTTTCTAGTCTTGCTGGATAAATGAGGCAATTTCATTCCTCAATTAAGCATGACCTATGATCCACAGCAGATGGATAGTTAGAGAGGACTATATAAATGATGGAAGATATGTTGAGGTATGTGTGTTGGAATTTAAAGGAAGCTGGGATCATTTCCTTCCACTAGCTGAATTCGCCTACAACAATAGCTATCACACAATCATCCAAATGGCTCCATATAAAGCATTGTATGGAAGGAAGTACCTATAACCTCTTTGTTGGACAGAACTGTCCGAATGAAGACTATATGGGCCAGATCTGGTAGATAAAACTACAGAGCAAATTAAGATTATCCAAAACAGGCTCCAGCGGTGCAAAGTAGGTAGAAAAGCTATATTAATAGAAGGAGAAGACCTCTAGAATTTGAATTTGGGGATCATGTATTTCTAAAAGTATCTCCAGTTACTAGAATTGGAAGAGCAATAAAGAAGAAAAAGATGAGCTTGGAACATGAGTTCTTTTGAAATTCTGGCAAAAATTGGGCCAGTGGCATACCGAATAGCCCTACCCCTGAACTTGAGCAGACTCCATGACGTGTTCCATATCCCACAGTTAAAGAAGTACCAACCAGACCTTGAACATGCTATAGAATATGAAGATGTAGATATGCGAGACGATCTTACTTATGAGGCTGAGCAAGAACGAATTATTGATAGACAAGAAAGGTAGCTAGACATTGTAGCATACTATTTGTGAAGGTGGTCTGGAAGGGACTATCTTTGAGAGAGGCAACCTGGGAAGTTGAAGAGGATATAAAGAGACATTACTTGGAATCAATGCCTTACAATGTGTAACAAATTCATGAGATGAAATTTATTGTATGGGGGGAGAATTGTAATATATCAAACTTAGTAATCGTTAGAGTCTATAATTATAAATCAGTTAAATGAAATAAATATTGGAGTTCATGTATATACTTTTGGAGCTGTTCTTGAGATTTCCAGATACATGTTGTCATTTACCGAAGTTAAAAAGTCAGAGTTACCAATTACGAGTGCAAGTAGTCAGAGGAAATTTAACCAGTGCTTATAAGACACATGATGCCATTTTAGCAGGCATTGAGGGGTTCATGGCGTCATTAGGTAAGCCTTGGTATACGTCTTGTAGTCCCAAGTAAAACCCAAGTGGCATCCCGAGTAAACATTGATAAAGTAACTTTATTAAAGTAGCTTTAATAAAGTAAGCCATGATGACTAATGATGATACCACTTTATGGTTGGAACCATAAGAAATTGACAAGTGTCCTCTCATCATAACAAAGTACAAGATCACTTTTATGTTGCCTTGATAAAAGGGTGACAAGTGTCTCTTATGATGACACTTGCTTGGTGCATTTTGAGTTGGCACTGTAAGGATGTGCCACCTCACCTAACATCTAAGTCAGAGGAATCCACCGGTCTTCGGTCTAATCACATGACTAATCCTCTCGAACACCAAACTTGGGAGTTAAGGGAATTCATCAGGGCTCCCTTCCCTTTAACATAAAGTGACACATGGAGAGAGGAGAAAAAAAAAGGAAGATGCTTAAGGACACATGTCATCTTATGACTTAATCACTTTGCCATATGTCACCTTAAGAAGCAATTAAGAGCAAGATCAATCCTCACCTCCATTCTCCTTTATTATTTTGGCCAAAGGCCTAAAATGGAAGAGAAAAGAAGAGAAAATCACAAGAAAATAGAAAGAAGAGAGAAGGTGTGTGAATAGTGAAAGTTTAAGAGCTCTGGAGCTGATTCTGACCCCAAAACGTCGTTTTTGTCTGGTAAGCTCTTCAGTAAAGTTGTTCAAATCACTAAGAGCTTCATTTATAAGGTCTCAGTTTTCTAATCAGAGGTATTTTGTGCCATTTAGTTAGCTGGAGTGCTGTTGGAATTCTGAACCAATTGTAAAATCGTGTTAAGGTAAACTTATGCTTCGTTTTGAACTGATTGTCTTGTGGTTTTGTTGAGCTTTCATGGACCTTATCACAACTCTAAGTTTTAGCCAAGCTGGGTTCTTGGGGTCATATGTATTTAGTCATGAATATATGATGAAATATGGTGTTTTATGATAATATAAGACTAGTTTAAGTGCTTCCAGATTTGAGTTATGTGAGGCAATCTGCTTGTGATGCATTTTTGACTGATGAGATGATATCTAATGACTATGAAACTATCCAGATTTAAATTAGACATCACAAGCTTTAATTTGATAGGTCATTGTATCATTTGGATTAGTATATTAAGTTATATGAATTTTTTAAGTTAGACCTTTAAAAATGGTGAAATTATGTGGCAGTGTGAGTTATTGGTGATTCTAGATTTTTGTATGTGGGTTTGGCTGAAGGAGGTATCTTTCACTCAAAATAGACTTAATGAGTGTCACATAGGACTTTGAACCCTCCCAATTGAAGTTTCCAAGATAAAGTCATGAATTTTCAAAGATAGTTGAAACTTCTATTAATTTTTGGTTAATAAGAGAAAATGATTTAATTAGGGCCAAATTTAATAAATAGGAACTTTAAAGGTTAAGTTAAACCCATAAAGCTAGCGTAGGCCCATTAACTACATATTGGACTTAATACATTGACTTTGAAGATAACCAGCCAAAATGTTTTTTGAGTTATTAAAACATTGGGACAAGTAATAACTCGCCTGTTCATGAATTATAAATTATAGGATTTGACATTTGCCAGGGGGAGCCCAAAAGACTGGGAACAAGAACCAAATTTGGAAATACTGTCATGTAGTACCCTATTCCTTATATCATATGTGCTGATGTGTATGTATTCTATATCATCCGCTTATATACGGGAAAATTAGTCCTTAGGTGGTAAGACTTGTAATTACAAGCTACACTGGGAGTCACCCGACGGCGTCTTGAGCCAGGTAGGCTTAAGGCAGAAAGATAGTGAGTGTACCTTGTATAGTACAAAGGACTTGGCTACCAAAGCAAGTTCACCAGTACTATGGTTTTATAATAAGGGACTGGTTAGATCCTTTTTGTTTGTTGCATTCCTATAAGTTATGTTTGATGCTTTGCTTTACAAGCTTAGTATTCTGCATATCATATGAGAGATCTGTGTATTACTGGGATTCTTTTGAATCTCACCATTTCCAAGCAATGATCTACAGTAAAGGTGTCTAGCTCTAAGGGCAAAAGAAGGTAATACGGATGGGAGAAGAGATGACTGATATAACAACTCATCTGGTTTTAATATAGTTGGCTGATTAATTTAAATCTTATTTAGGTGAAAAATCTCTTAATTTGGAAAAGCAAAAACGCTTATCAACAAGAAAAAAAATCTCCTAATCGGGGAAGGAGGTTGTTTGTTTGGTAAAATAGGACAAAAACCTATGTCAGAGACAACTATTAATCAAAATTTTGTGAAAGACAATAGTGTTAAAAATTATTTAGATTATGTCACTAATTCGGTTAAATTGGCAGGAATTGATAGTTTCCAATGTAAAGACGCTTCTGTGTGTTTTGATTGAGGAAAAGGAAAACAGAGTTTATAATGGAGGTACTATGGCCATTGACTCTCTTGGGGCTTTGAATGCTATTTCTATTCAAGATTGCAATTCTATGGATGTTTGACAGGATAGCACAATCCTTCCTAGGCTGGTATTGCTATAACTTATAAATGTCGAAAATGTTAGGGCACACTTGTTTGTTGCTGATTGGAAGATTTTTTGCTGATAAGTTTTTTTGCCTTTTTAAATTAAAAGGTTTATTTTTCTTGAAAAATAATAAGATTTTAATTGCTTCAAATGAATCATTAGACAACTAGATTAAAATTACATAAGTTGTTATATTTTAATTAGTCAGAATACATATTAGGTGACACTTTAAGAGTATATAAATATTTCTCTTTTTAAAATTAAAAAAAAATTAAACTTGCTTCGTCGGCATTTCATAGTCATCACTTAATCTTGCTTAATTAGCATTTTCCGTTAATAACACTAATATTGTTAAGTTTTAGGGACAAAAACTAAACTTCATGTAAATTTGAAGGACCAAAAGAATACTTTAACCTTATTTTTTTAATTATAAATTTTCATTTATTTAAATAATTTTAAAATTTGAATTATAATAGTAAATTTCTAAAAAATAGAATAGAATTATACTTAATTAATTAAAAATTGATTATATTAATTATTGTTTCTAATTATATAAATACTAATTTTAAATTATTATTTGTAATTTATATTTTTAATATTATTTATTTATTTAATTTTCAATTCAATTAATACTTTAAAATAAAAAATCTACAAGGACCTAATTAAAAATTAAGAGAAACCATAAGGATTTGATGAAAACAAAAACTACAAACACCTGAATAAAAACAAGTGAAAGTAAGGAGACCTGGTAAAAAAACAAAAACTATAGGAATCTATAAAAATTCGTTAACACTATAATAACTTGTAAATTAATTACCCCTATATATTTATTTAATAAACAAAATGATATTACAAAGAAGTACAAAGTATAGAGGGAAGTAAGATGAATGGGTTGTTTCTTAAGACAAAAGTATATGCAAATTTTCCTTAATCATTGCGATTGTAGATTCACAACAATGAATCCAATAGAGAGAAGCTCATAAGCACATAGGAGGCAGAAAGATATGTTGTCTGCCATTTGTTTAACTTCTTCCTGAAAATGGTTGAACTGAAGAGCCTTTGAAACCGATAATTAATGGACCTTCTTTGTGAAAGCGAATTAGATAATCTCTCTTGAACAAATGAACTCTTTTAGGGACTCCCTAGGATGCCAAAAGAAATTGATACAAAAGCCGGCAATTTCCTCACAAATATGAAGAGGACACTTGAGAGTAGGGGGAGTTGCTTTTGATAAAAGTCAAGATTTCTAGCATTGATTCCATTTTCAACAGCATGAATCACCTGCTATGGTAGATCTGTGACTTGTTTTGCCTATGTTCAATTTTATTCTTGAAAATTTTATACATGATATATGGTCTAAGGATTTACCTCGTAACAATACAAATTTTAAAAATGTTACCCTATTATACTAAACGTAGAACATAGTTTCGAAGTAAAGTTTTGTTCTCAATGTAATACCTTTATCCATTTTATATCTCATATTTGTTATTTTTCACCAAACTAATATGTTTAACTTATAAACTAATATATAATATAATATTATATAAAATTTTTTTAAAGAGATCATGTCACATTAAGTAATTTATTTAGTTTTCTTAATCTCCCTGAATTTTAACAATATGTCTTACATTAAGGACTAGAGCACTTTTACTGTAGTGAATATTAATTACTCTCTCCGATCTTTAGTATAAGATATATTTATTTAATTTGATTAGATTAAAGAAGTAAGTTAAGTTAGTTAATAGATGTGTATTTTCTAAAACACTATTGTCATGTTTCTTAATTCTCTCATTTCCTCTTCTCCTTGATTATTGTTAAGGGAGCATCAATGGGAGTAAATTAGGAAAATATTAACAAATATGAAAATATATCTTATATTGAGAACCGAAATAACTCTCTAAATAGGTCTTATATTGAGGACTGTAAGGAGTATTAACAAAAACCAAAGAGTTAAGGTGCCAAAAACCCATGAGCTTTTATCCAAAGTGCGTCCATCACTATATGCTTTTTGGATATGCAAAAATACCCATAAGCTTACAAAATTTGAGTCAAAATGACACTAACGTTAAAAGAGATTAACATCCATTTGTCACAATTTGAAAATACCAAAATATCCCAACTAAGAAAAATGTCTCTCATAAACAAAAACCTCTCTCCCCCACCTTTGATTGTGTGATTCATCCCCCTCATTGTCAAATTCATCATCACCCATCATCAAGAAGAAATTAAACTAGAAATCAACAATTAAAAAAATGTGAGAAGTCCAAGCCCTAGCACAGAAATCATCTAGTCCTTGCCATATATCTCTAATTTAGTGATGTTTACATAATTGAGGGCCTAGAATCATGGACCAAAACAAAGCTATGTGAATGTGAGGGAAGCAGAATCGAACCAAAGAAACATGATTACAAATTCGAACCATAGAAACACGATCAACTAAGGGTGTTTTTCTTTTTGAATGGGAAGGAATTGCATTTATAAAACCCAACGATATTTACAAGGTGTATAAAATCCAAAGCAAATCAGAGCTAAATACACAAGCACTACACATCAGGGTTCAAAGTATTAGCTGGGTAATGCTTTGATGGTATGCTTAACTATCCCTTAATTAGGTGATTGCTACCACCTCACCAGAGATCTGTATGATTCATTCGCAAAATGTCTCTTATTCCAGGCTTCCTAGAGCTTCCAATTGTGTCCCAAATGTTAGGATCCATTTGATGTTGGCTCTTCTTGGATCTATGTTATGGGTCCACCAATGTCGAGGGGCTTGTTTAAGAACTAGTGAGGAGGTCTTTTGGTATGAGTCTCGTCCAGCAGGAAACTGCTATCGGGCAACCTCAGAAGATATGATCAGCATCCTCTTCCCCATTATTGCATAGTTCACAAATTGCTTCCAAGGTTAGCTTTCACCTTCTACGCTCTAGGTTAGTCAGAAGTTTGTCCTTTCATGCGAGCTAGAGGAAAGTGCAAACGTGTTGGGCACCCAGCTACTTCTAGATTAGTTCCCAACAATTGGCCTCCTCGGCCCATGAGACTTGTTCTTTACACTTATAAGCGGAGGATACCGTAAAGGAGCCATCCTTTATGAACGCCGATGAACAAACTACATTTACTTTGATAGAAATAAGGGGTGTCATCGTGGCAATCAAATGGTTAATGTTCATTGGCAAGATGTCTCTGAAAAGTTGCCACTTCCATTGACCATTCCCATCTATATACTCATAAATTGGTTTCATCAAGGCTTTCTCATCGATATCTACAAAGGAGAGCATTTTAAGGGGGCCTAGATCACAACCAGCTATCAGACCAGAACCCAACTTGTGATCCATTGCTTGGAGACCATTTGAGTCCTATTGATGTATCCGGCCAAGCTTTTGCTATGCTTCGCCAAGTGTGAGAGTAGGTTTTTGTCTTGAAATAATATTTTGTGGCTAGGGACCAGTTTTATTTTTCACGTAAAACCTATACCCATAGGTGGTCTGTTTCTGTGAGTAGCTGGAACCCAAATTTTGAAAGGAATGCACAGTTTTGAATTTGGAGTTTTCTGAGCCTACCTCCACCATTTTTACAAGGTTGGCACATGTCCTCCCATTTTACTAGACTGATTCCTCTATGATTTGCGTCAATTCCCCATATGAAGGTTCTGATGATTTTTTTCAATCTTTTGGTAGCATGTGGCAGGTAGCATGGAGGTTTGCATATCATAGTATGGTATTGTTGGCAAAACTAATTTTGCTAGGTTGACTCTACCAGCGAGTAAGAGGGTTCTTGCCTTATAGTTTGACAATTTTTGCTAGACTCGTTCTACCAAATAGTAATAAGTGTTTTTGGTGACTCTAGAATATAGTAAAGGGACCCCTAAGTACTTTCCAAGTTGATTAGTTTTGGAGTATCCCAACTGGGCACAGATTTGGTCAAGCTCTTGCCTACCTACATTCTTAGAAAAATGTATACGGGTTTTCCTTAGGCCGATCAGGTGGCCGGAGGAGACACAAAAATCTAAGAGCACCTTTTTAACAAGTTGGACTTACTTGGGAGAGGCAGAACAGAAAAGGACCAGGTCGTCCACAAAAAATAGGTGAGATAGGCGTGAACCATCCTTTCCTATCTTTATAGTTTCCCAGTTCCCTCTGGCCACTTCAGCTTGTATGACCTGAAAGAGTCATTCCATACAGTGGAAGAATAGATATGGTGAAAGAGGATCGCCTTAGAAAATACCTTTAGAGGGTTGGAATGAATAAGAGGGTGTGCCATTCCACAGGACTTGCATATATGACGTTATGATGCACTACATTATGAGTGTGATCATATTGTGTAGAATGTTGGCATCTTTCAAAGTGTCCTCTATAAAACTCCATTTGAGGTGGTTAAACACTTTCTCCAAATCTACCTTAATCGCCATCCATCCCCTCTTACCTCCTTTTTTCCTTATGGAGTGAATAACCTCTTGGCCAATGATAATGTTATCTATTATGCTTCATCCTTGAATGAAACTGGATTGATAAGGAAGGATGAGGTCAGGTAACAAAGGTTTGAGTCGATTGAAAATGATTTTTGTGAGTACTTTGTAATCTACTGAGCGCAAGCTTATTAGTCAGAATTATTTACTAGTCTGGGGTCAATCATTCTTAGGAATTAATGTGATGAGGGTTTTGTTGTGAATAGGGTTAAGGTCCATGTCATGAGAGCAAGTGGACACCATTTGGTATAAAGTCGGCCCTACTGCCTCCTATTGATTCTGATAGAACATGGCCAGAAGTCCATCGACCCCTAGGGCTTTAAGAGGATTAATAGAGAACAGAGCCTATTTTACTTCTTTAACTCTTGCAATAGAGGTTAGGGGTAACCATAAAGGAGCTAGGAGAGAGGGGAACATACCTTTATGGTGGTAGGTAATTAGTTCTTCCTCATCATCTTTACACAAGTTTAGGAAGAAATGATGGGCCATTTGTTTGAGGGTAGTATCATCAGTAATCTAAATGCCTTCATTGTTCTTGAGAGAAGTGATACGGTTTTTCTGCCTTCTAATTCACGCTGTTTCTTGATAATAAGATGTGTTTTGGTCCCCCTTACTGATCCATTCACTGCGTGATATTTGGAACCATATAAGTTCCTTCTGAAAACAAACATCTTTGAAATCCCTTCTCAAGTTGGCCTCCAGCTCCATGAGGTACTCATTATGTTGGTGCTCTTCTAAAATGCATTGGAGGCCCAGGATATGGGCTTGGAGTCATCGCTTTTTCTAGCCTACTGATCAAAACACGTCTTGATTCTATTTAATTTTCGTAATAAACAATTGGTTTATTTTTTCTTAGAGAAATGAGCCTAGGGCCTAACAGTCTTTAACGAGTTAGGGAAGAAATTCATGAGTTGTCCACGCAGCCCAAAAGTGAAAAGGCTTTAGGTTTGGATTTGTTTCCCTACAGCTTCCGAAGTCCATTAATAGTGGCATGTGGTCTAATCCAATTTGCAGGAGATGAGAGACCTTTGAGTTAGAAAAGAAATTAGACCATATAGTATTAGAAAGGGTCTGATCCATCCTTGGTAGAGTGAGGCCTCTGCACCATGTGTATTTGGGCTCTAAGAAGCCTAAATCTATTAAGCCATTTTCTTGGCAGAAGTTTTCAAAACTAAGGGCTGCCATTGTTCCTTAGTGCCGAGCCTCCTTGCCTTTCATCAGAAAGGAGGGTTGTATTGAAGTCTCTGGCTAAGACCCAAGGTAAGTTGATATTTTGCATGGGGAGGGAGAGGCTACTTGTAATATCTTGAAATGTAACCAAGGGTTTATAACTTCAAAGTGATGTAATTAATCTTAATTGAGCACTTTTGAAGTAAATGATGTGTATAGTGATACAATTGGGATGATGATGTGATTTAGTAAGTATTGTGCTAATCAGGGATAAAACGGTAAATTTACCGATCGACTGGTAAGTTACTGGAGAGGAAACCCCTTGGTAATCATGATCAATGGTTGGGATTAAAAGAACAAGGGGTGGAATCTTATGTGGATGAGTTCATATGCACTCATAGGAGGAAGGATGAGATGTTGCCATGTGTCCAAATGAGAGCCATTGGATGAGTCAAAATTTTCAAACTCTACCTCTCTCCCTCTCAAGTCGGCTGTGTGTGTGTGTGAGCATTGAACTATGAGTCATTGATCAATATCTCTCATCTCTCTCTATGCTCTCCATTTTTGCTGAAGTTAAGCAAGAAAGAGAAAGGAAGGGCTTGAATTCTAGGTGAGTATTTGACTCCAAATGCTCACTTCACCTTCATTGATTTTGTTCAAATGGTTAAGAGCTTCCTTGCTATGTTTTCAGATTTTTGAAAAGTGGTGTTTGATTGTTGAACAAATCTGAAAATTGGTAGAATCAAGGTTTTGATTTCAGCAAGTTTAAGAGGTAGGTTTATGAGGAATTTTGGTATATATGTTATGATTTGTGGTTAATCAATGAGATTTCTGGAAATTTAACCTAAATATGATGTTAAGTGAAGGGGAGGTTTTGAATAGAGCGTCACTGTTCATTTGGTCAGTGTGACACTTGGGATTGATTAGGATTGATTCAAAGTTGAATAAGGGAAATTTGTTAAAATGAGGTTTTGTGTGTGGTTTTATGATCTAGAGTGAGAATGTGTTGAATGAGTTGAATTTGGTCATTTTGATGACTTCAATGGTTTTCTTGAGCAAAATTGTGTGAGAATGGTGTTTGGGTTGGAATGGGAATCAATTGAGATCAAATGTGAAAATCTGGAAAAATCTGTCCAGTGTAAGTCTGTTCTGGACAGTCAGATGGTGTGGACGTTTTGACTAGGCAAATGATATTGAAAAATTATGAAACTTTCCAGTCTTAAATTTCACATCTCAAGCTTCAAAATGGACATAAATTTTGTGTCATTTCGCTTTTTGAGCGGGGAGTTTGAACTGTCCAAAGTTTGGCATCCAAACTGGACCCTGTTTTGGCACAATGTTAGGTTTTTGGTAAATCTGGACTTTTGTATTGATTCTGGATAATTTTACATATTTTTCCCATAAAGGGGACTTGAATATCTTTCAATGGGCTTTGGAATCACCTTGTTTCAAGTTTTCTAGAGCGAGTTATGAATTTTTGAAGTTCCTTGGCTGCAGCAGAAAATCTGGGCTGCAGCACAAAACTTTCTGTGCACGTTTTGGCCGCAGCCAGAAATTTCTGGCTGCAGTGCAAAACTTTCTGCGCACGTTTTGGCCGCAGCCAGAGGACTCCTGGCTGCAGCCAAAATACTTCTGTGCTGTTTTTGGCCGCAGCCAGAGAATTCCTGGCTGCAGCCAGAACCTAATTTTCAGCACTTTGTGAGTTTGCAAAGCAATTTCCAACCTAGAATTCTCCGATCCTTTTAGGTTCTCTTTGAGTTTGTTATAACCATTTAAGGGACTCATATGGAACCTATTCTAAGTGTTTGAAAGTAGGAATTGGGGGTAGGGAATTAATCCACCATTCTTGATTTTGTTTATAGGCTTTGATATTTGCCGCCCTCGTGAGCCAACTACGCCGGAGAATGTCAGGAAGGAACGAGGTAGTAACTTTTCTTTTGTACCATATGTGATGCATTGTATGTGTGTATTATCATTGATTTGTGATAAACTCGTATGCTGTGACATTGTGAATATGTGTAAACACTGTCATACCAATAGTCCCTGAGTAGCTAACAACAGATCGAGCAAGGGTTGTATGCGTTCCCGACGGAGAAAGGGGATGAGGATAAGGTGTGATATATGTGAATATGTGAGCCAAAAGGCTATTTGTGAGGGCCGACGGGCCATTTGTGAAAGCCAGATAGCTATATGAGCTATAAGGCTATGTGTATGCACTGCCACGCCAATAGTCCCTGAGTAGCTAACAACGGTTCGGGTTAGGATAGTGTGCCTTCCCGGCAGAGAAAGGGGATGAGGGTGGAGTGTGATTTGTGCTGCTGCTGCTGTATGATGATTTGCTTACATGCTGTGTACTTATGTGTGGTATAAATGTTTTGTTACTACTGGGATTCTCTTGAATCTCATTCTTTCCTTCGACTAACATTTCAAAAGGGCAAGTGGCTCCAAGGAAAAGCGGATTACTAGGAGCGGATAGAACCCTGTAGGGACGTTTGTTTTGGATATGTTGATTATTCATTTTGGACAGGGTTCTGTAAATTATTTTTGGATTGTAAATATTAGTGGAATACAGTTGTGTAATCCCCTATATGGGAGTTATAACTCTATAGTGAATGAATGGAACCCGGGGGTTGCTGGGATTTTTGTTACCTACTCTGATATGTTTAAATGTAAATTAACTGCACAGGTGATTATATTCGATAATTGAATTTGAAACCGGAATAGGAAAGAAGTTTTAAAAATTTTGTAAAGTCCCTACTATAAAAGGGAGTTTTAAATGTGTTTTGAACTATTCAACGGTCTCTAAACCAATATAATTAAGTAATATCGAATTATAATTATGCTAATTAAGGCAGGGGGTTATACTACTCCAGAGGTTTGCTTGTAGGGATGGGTTGGGCTTGTGTAGACAGCTTTGAGCTGAAAACTCCGATTGGATTCCTTCAGTGTAACTTGGCTGTGTATATATTGGTAGTGACTAGTAACAACATTGATTTCAACATCCTCAGTTCAAAGGAGCCATATTCCTCTTGAGAAACCATTCGCTTATACTCTGTGAGAATGGTTGTAGCCGGTCTTCTTGAATACTTGCTTAGCCTTGATCCCTAAAATTCTGGGTTTGACGAGTGAGACAATTAATGGACGATGAGTTTGGAGAAATTTCTCGAGTACTGAATGGAATTTCCCTGCTCCGGCACCCTGACAATTCCAAATGAACACAGACATAAAAACCATCTAGCATGGGGGAAGTTAGCACTCCATGTGAGGCTGGTCCTCAATATGCTCTTCGCTCTCCTAGCCGTCGTGCTGCTCGTCTAATAGTATAGTATCCTAGAAGATTAAGGGATTAGAGGTCACTTTTCTTACCTCATCTGATAGCGTATGGGTGGGGGCTTTTAAGTTTTAACTTTAGTTTGGGTTTTTTTGAGTAATATACCTTGTTAGGCTTTTGATTTATAGAGCAGTCTTTATTGTATAGCTTGGGGGCCCATTCTCTTTCCCTGGGTTAGGATGGGATGTGGGCTGGGTTTGTTCTTTGGGGGATCAGTTTTGGGATTTTATCAAACAAATGTACGACTTTCCTTTCGCTTGTAATAGGTTTTGTACTTCGGGCCACCCACTCCAACGATTTGGATTGTCCCGAGGATCTATGGATGTTGACATTCCTAAAGTGGCTGCTATAGGTAGTTTCCAAGGTCCCGAGGCCAGCTTCACTTTCTCCTAGTAGACTATATCTGTTTCATGATCTTGCACCAACTTGGCGGCGAGGTAGGATCATAAGAGAGTGTGTCACTGTCATCAGGGGGAAGATCCTCCTTTGTCTCCACCTTTGTGGTTGAGCATGTGTCATCTGGGTAAGGGGGCTTGCTTTTTTTCCAGAAGCTTGGTAGGAACAGAGCGTTCCACGACCTTCTTTTCTTCATTAAGCACCTCCCTACTAGACGGGGATCTTACTGGCCTATCAGCCTTTCTCTACTTTGGTCTCACTCTCTCATTTATGGCAGGAAAACAAACTCCACCATTATGGGTGGTAGAGAATGAAACACTCCTTATCCTCCCCCGCAGTGTGCAGTGGGAGGTCCCACTCACATGACTCCACCGTAGACGGTTGTTGGGTGATGGGAATGTTGTTCAAGAGAGAGCACCAACGAATAAATACAATGGTGTCATTACTCTTGCCACTTACCTAAGGAAGTTTGATGCAATAGCGAAGTTGTACAAAAGAAACATGATCGTATAGGAGATTTTGACTCTTTAGGTACTAGTAAAGGAGAATGAATTCCTATGAATTTCCACCTCTTTCCAGAATATTGTGACAAATCCAGACAAACAAAGGAGCGTTTCAAAAAAGGAGAAGCCCCTAGCCAAAGGACAGTGTGGTGGGTCAAAGGAGGAAGATTCCCGCATCAAACACCATGCTAAGATGATGATAGATTCAGAGCTACAAAGAAAAAATGCATAACCTAATTGGATGTACAAGATGTTGGGAGAGATGAGAATTATCACTTTTCCAAGTGAAGGATAGTTGTTAATATTGTTGTGAGGACGTCGACGCCTTCATCACTAACATCTGAGAAGACCATGGGGAGATGAAAAAATGAAGGAAAGAGTTGGTGGGCCAAAGAGATCAGGGAAGGGCATCAAAGGAATTTACAAAAGGTAGATTTTTTAGTAATATGGGTCCCACTAATAGAAGTTACCCTCCTTCAATGGCATGGTCATTTTTGCTTCGATTTTGCAAGTTCATCGATATTTTTACACTTTCGATAAATATATGGTGCTTGGCGCATTGTGGATAAAAACTCATGAATGTTTTTACACCTTAACCCAAAACCAAAATAAGAATTTATACATCCAAAGAATTATACGCATCCCCTACTCTGAATACGTCCCCAAGTTGAGGGTGAAGCTGCTGTAAGTATTGTGAAGGAAACGAGAGGTAAAGGAAAAGAATGAGTTAATTAATACTTTAAAGTAAACGTGAAAATGGTGGTGGCGCAAGTTAATTGGCTAGCTAGTTGTTGACATGATGACCAGCTCTTGCCACATGTCTTTGTTAATTGTTATGGATAGCTCAACCCCTGCTAAGCGCTCAATTTGCTGAGATGATATGCCACTCTTTTTTTTCCTTCTCTGAATTAATCTTTTATATTGGGAAAATCCCACAAAAAGAAGTTAAAAAGGTAGTAAAAGAAATTTGAAATTAAAAAATTCTAAATAAGGTATTTCTCAAAAAATGAGTTGTGAATTGAATTGCTTATCAAGTTTTATCATTCCCTTGTCAAATGTTGGTAACAAACCTGATTCAGGATTTTAATTTGTAATTTTAAGGTTCCTTTTCTGTTTTTTCCCCATAAGAACTTGAAAAATATGTGTAACACCCCGATTTTCGATTAAAGGCTAATGGTAATTATTGAGGATAATTATCGAATTAAAGTGGAATAATTATGGGTTTGGTGGCTATATTAATTAATATGCCATAACTGTTGGGAAAATTGAAAGAATGGCTCTAAATTAGTGATTAATGGAAGAGATTAATTACTAATTAAGAGGGCATGAGATGTGAAATTAAATGACTAATGAAGTGGTTAGAGTAACTAAATTGGTTACTTGCTTTATGAGAGCCAATGAGGTGGAGACATATGGCAAGTGGTTAGGATGAGAGAGGGTGTTGGAAAAGTCAAAGCACCATTTATTTTATTCATTTTCCCTCTTTTCTCCCTCTCTCATGCGCATGTGAAGGGGGTGGGGCAGATTTTTTCTGCATTCTTCATCTTCTTCACCTCTCTTCCTTCTCTCTCTCACGTTCTCTCTCTTCTCTCTCTTGTGCAGCCATTTTTGGCCAAGAAAGAGAAAGGAAAAGCTGGATTTTGAGGTAAGCAAATGGCCTCAAATGCCAAAGTGCTCTTCATTAATATTGTTCCTTGAGCTAAGAGCTTTCATCCTATGGTTGTAGTTTCTCCATTGGTGGTGATTTGAGGAATCACGAAAATGTACAAGTTGGAGAATCATGAAGTGCCTTTGGGAAAGTTGTTAAGGTGAGTGAAAGCTTCCTTCTCATATAAGTTTTGTGGCCATTGGTTAGGCCTTGAATTTCTGGAATTCTTGAGCCATTTTCGAAAATGAGGGCCATTGAGAGTTTAGCATGTGTTTGGTATGGAATTTGTATGTTGGAATGCATTTTAGATAGATGGATTTGATTGGGTTTGAAATTGTTAAGTTTGGAGATTTTGAAAGTTTAGTGTTTAATGTTACCCAAAACCAAAGCATGATAATGGAATAGGATTTTGGTGATTTTGACATTCCCATTGGATTCCTTGAGTGATTTTGTGTGGGAGTAAGCTTGGTTGTTGATTTTGGGGTCATTTGGATCACTTGGGAAAAGTTGGAAAGTTGTCTAGTTTGAGCTCTGTTTTGTGCAGTAAGTTTGGATGAGCGTTTTGAATGACCAAATGATTTCAGAAAATTGTGAAACTTTCCAGTCTTAAAGTTCACATCCCAAGCTTCAAAATGGACATATATTTGGTGTCATTTCATTTATAATTCTGTGAGATATGGTTGTCCAAAGTTTGGGATTGAAATAGAACTCTGTTTTGGGGGCAATGATGAGTGTTGTGTAATTCTGTATTTGTGTAGTGATTTCCAGTGATGGGCTATATTTTTCCTTGAAAGAAGACTCATATACCTTTCATTTGGCTTTGGAATCACTCCGTTTTGATTTTTCTAGGATTAGTTATGAATTTTCGAAGTTCAGCCAAGAGTAAGGAAATTTCTTGGCCGCGGCCCAAACCTTTCTGGCCTGATTTGGGCCGCGGCCCATGAGTGGCGGCCGCAGCCCATGGCCTTCTGACCATATTTGGGCCGCAGCCCAAGGAAGGGCGGGTCGTGGCCCACCCCTGTGTTCCAGCACTTTATGTTTTCGAAAAGTGACCTTCAACCTATTGTTTCCCAATCTTTTAGGGCTTTGATTAGAGGCATTTGTGGCCTCTTAAGGGTCAATTATGATAACCAAATCTAAGTGTTATGAAAGTGGGAATTTGGAAAAGAGAATGACCATATGTTCTTGATTTGGTTATAGGGTTGGGTATTTACCCTGATCATGATTTGATATCCGCTTGGATCGTGAGTAGCCGACGTTGGAACATACGTGGAAAGAATAAGTGTAGGGAACTTACCTCTCCTGCATGTATTGATATTTGTGTTTGTGTATTGATGCATGTTATTGCTTTGCTTGATTATGTGAAACATATATGAATGATTGAAGCTCTGTTTCTATTTATGCTATGGCCATGAGTATGTTGTTGAAACATTGAGCATGCGGATATATCATTATGTGAACATGAGTTATTGTGATGCAAGCATGTCATGCATTAAACACTTATCTTACATGCATAGTGGTATATGTTTCCTACTGGGATTCTCTAGAATCTTACCCTCCCCTACCAACATTTTAGACAGGACAAGTGGCTCGAGGAAGGAGCAAGCGACTAGGGGCGGCGAGAATCCCTTATGGGCATTTGGACTTGGTAGTGGTTATCGTTGCCATTTGGGATAATGGTAGTTGATTTGAATGTACTTAGAGTTGTATATGTTAGAATGAATATATGGTTGTATATGTTATGATGGTGTATTTGGCTATGTATTGGGAATGAAATTTGTGTAATTCCCCATTGAGGTATTGTAAAGGGCGTATGTGCCCATGAACCTTTAGTGAAGATATGAACCCGGAATTTGCCGGGATTGTTATTGTGCACTCTGATATATTATGAATGTTAATTATCTTCACGAAGTAATTGTATTCGAAACGTGAATGTGAGACCAGGTTAAAGTTTTTGATTTCGAAATGTATTTGTGAAAACCCTATCTTAAGGATGGGGAATGTAAATGAATTTTGATAATTATGGGTCTCTATTTCACTCTAATGTTGTATTTCGGATATAATTACGGAGGGGGTTATAATATGAAAGGGTAAAATGGTGTTTTAAATATTCATAATATCAAAGAGATGTAAGTGCCTAATTTGTCATTTTTTAAATTTAAATTAAATGACAGAAATGCTCTTATATATGTGCGTGCGGGTGTGTGTGTATTAATTTTTGCCAAAAAAATGACCCCCAGCTAGTTGCCGCCACTCTGGTGGCCACCAATGTGAGTGGTTTGCCTAAAAGATTGTTGTCCATTGGGCCACCAATGCATTTCAATATAAATTAGGCAAACAAATATATATAAGTTAAGACTTTCTCTTTGGCCCAAGCCCATTTTCAAATTTTCTTAAGGAACTCATGATATTTCGTTAGGTTTTAACAACTTCTGTTTGCCAAGTAAAAAATTCACACTATCAGGTCATTTATAAGTTTTCTTAAGGAATTCACAATATTTGATTGGTTTTAATAACTTTATTTTCCCATAAAAATATTCACAATATCAGGTTATTTACAAATTTTGCCAAAGAATTTACGAAATTTGATTAGGTTTTAGCAACTTTTATTTTCCCAGAAAAAAAATTCACACTATCAGGTTATTCACAAGTTTTATTAAGGAATTCACCACATTTGATTAGGTTTTAACAATTTGTAAATTTTTATATGGGAAAACAAAAAGTGTTAAAACTTTATCAAATGTGGTAAATTTCTTAACAAAACTTGTGAATTACCTGATAGTTTTGGGAAATAAAAGTTGTTAAAATCTAATTAAATGTCGTGAATTCCTTAAAAAAACTTATGAATAACGTGATAGTATGAATTTTTTTCTAGGAAAACAAAAGTTGTTGAAATCTAATCAAATATCATAAACTTCTTAACAAAACTTGTGAATGGTTTGATAGTGTGAATTATTTTCTAGGAAAACAAAAGTTGTTTAACTCAAATTAAATGTCGTGAATTCCTTAATAAAACTTGTGAATGACCTAATAGTTTGAATTTTTTACTTGGTAGATGAAAGCTGTTAAAACCTAACGAAATGTTGTGAATTATTTAGCAAAACTTGTGAATAGTCTTGAGTCAAAGAGATAGTGTTAACTTATAGATGTTTTTTTACCTAATATATTGAGATGCATTGGTGGCCCAATGCTCACTAACCTTTTGGGCAAACCAAATGGTAGCAATTCATACCCCACCCCTACCACATTGGGAATGTTTATCCCTGCTGGAGCTCTGGTGACCAGTCAGCCCCTGAAGCTCCGGTGGCGACGGTTGGTGGGGTTTTTTTTTTGAAAAAAATATATAGGGACATTTTTGTCAACCATTTGTTTTTTTTAATTTAAGGCGGAGATGAGAGTTTGGAATGAAAAAGTAAAATAAGGTGAAAAAAGGGAGGATATTAACTTTTGAACCTAGTTTCACTATTAAATTCACGAGATTAAGGAAACTCGTGACAACAACATAAAAATGTACCTTAGACTTTTACTTGGATTAAAATATAGGTATGAATGGTGTAGAATTATATAATTAAATTAAAAAATGACAACAATTTGATTTAAACATATTTTAAATTTAAATAATTAAAACTAAATCCATCAATATTCATAATTTATCATACTCAATAAAGAATTTATTATAAAATTCAAATATAAAGTCACTGAGCATAATCAAATTGAAAAAGTTAGCATAAGTTTAAGAGCGAGTTAACACGATTTTATAAGTTACAAATCTAAAAACGGCAAACTCAGTGTGTGAACTCGTGAATTTGACTAAGTTTATGACCTTAAAAGTGACTCAAAAAAATTTTGTAAAGTATAAATGTAAAAATAGTAAACTCGAAGAGTCAACTTGCGAGTTTGATAATAATAATATTCTCACTAAAATATACTCCAATTTGAAATGGGATAGATCGTATTAGATGTAATGCATTTTATTTTCCACATTTATAATGGTTTTTAATTTTAATAGATTAAGAACTTAGAATAAAAATACTTTATTACTTGCCATCATAGTCAAGAAATGAATTAATTAGCTAAAAGCACCAAAAAATAGCAAAATAAACCATGTACTTAATTATTTGGCTGTTTCTACTTCCTTTTTGTTTCAAGGAAAATGATCAATTTGGGTATCACGTCATCTCATGATCAAGGTCTACATTTTTATATGAGGGTTAAAGGGCAATTTTGCCCCATACTACAAAAAATTGTGATTTTGTAGCAGTTTAAATTGTTTATTTATAGTGGTTTTAACTAAGGGTGGAAACAGGCTTGGCCTAGTCTATTTTCTAACAAAATGACCTGAGCCTGGCCTATTGCCTGTTAGAGGCTTTTTATTAGGCCTAAGCCTGGCCTGTATACAAGCCTGGCCTGGCCTATGGCCTATTAAGAAGGCTTGTATACATATGTCAAGCCTATAATAAATCAGAAGGAAATGAACATTAAACTAGCATCAGAAATCCGTATGAACAAGCATCTAAAGGAACATATTCATAATCTCAATTCCTGAGCATACATATATTGTCCAAAAAAGAATATGAAATATGAAATCCAAAATCTATGCTTATAGAGTTATAGGACATACATACAGCAACAAAAACCAAACTTAAAATAACCAGAAGAAATAACCAACAGAATCAAACAAAAATGAAAACAAAATCGAAAGAGGAGAACAACAGTTGCAAATTGCAAGAACGGGTAAGTTAATAAGCAAATCAGAGCATATCTGAATAATAAAATAAAAAAAATAAAATAACCAGATACTTACCTGACAACTGACGGAGCAACGACAGAGAGAGGAGGGTTGAAGGAAAGACCGATCTTCAACGGCGGACTGAGAGACAACAGAGAGAGGAGGGCTACGGGAAGGATTGTGGTGGACTGAGAGACGATAGAGAGAGGAGGGTTGTGAGATGGACCAATCTTCGATGGAGAGGAAGGGATATGGGAAGGATCGATGGTCAATAGCGGACTGAGAGACAACAGAGAGAGGAAGGCTGTGGGAAGCATCGATGGTCGGCGGCCGACTGAGAGTGAGACCCAAATGGAGAGAGGAGACGCGTTTGTTGGATAGAGATGAAGGCCGGAGAGATCACAGTAGAGCCACGGGATTTGAGAGAGTGGAGCTATAGATATTCTAAAGAAATGAGCATTTAGGAATTAGGGTTAGGGATTTAGGAAGAGGGGAGTGGCAGATGTGTAATTATGGGTAGGATTTTTTTTAAAAGACCTTAACAGGCTCAGGCTGGCCTGACAAGCCTGTCAATAAGCATTGGCCTGGCATGTTAAGGTCAAACATACTTTTAAATTAGCCTAGGCATGGCCTTTTAGCCTTACAGGCCAGGCCTGATCATGCCTCTAACAGGCTAGGCCACTGGCCCCTGTCAGGCGGCCTGGCCTATCATAAAATACACTCTTGCAAAGAGTTTTGCAACGGTTTTTAAGAATGGCAACTTTATTGGTAATGGTTTTGTCACACTGCTACAATATGCATATATAGATGACACATTATCTAAGAAGATTGTAGCGGTTTTAAAACCAAAACTGCCACAAACGTTGGCTCCAAAATTTTGGCGAGACGGAAAAAGAAAATTGAAAATTTAGTGCCAACATTGAAGTGGTTTAGAAACCGCTAATAAGTACATGCGGGAATTTGAAAAAATTAACATCAAAATATTTGTAGTAATTATGAAACCGCTATTAATATTGGATGAAAATTCAAAAGGTGGGCCAAAAATTTTATTTGAATTTGAATTTAAATTTGTAGGGTTTAAAAACTGCTACTAAATATTGCATAAATTAAAAAAAAATTATAATTTGAGTCCATTATTCCAATATTATGTTGAATGTTTTATTATTTAAGTAACAATTTAAATGATAGTAATTAATATCTGAGAATAATAATTAAATTACGTTAGATAAGTATAAATATTATGTAGGTTTAAAATTGAGGATGTGTAGGTAAAAAGGACTTCTTATATTGTCCAGTAGATGTTATTTGATCGTGGAAGGAATGTTAAAGATGTTAGGGAAAAGTCCTTAAATTTCTGGAGAAGAAGAAAAAATAATTAGAATAAGTGTTATAAGAAGTAAAACAATAAAATGTTGAAATTAAAGATTTAAAAAAAACTTACCATATTTGATCAACTTGCTCAGCTCTTTAGGAAATCTCCATAAATGAGAAAAAACAAGAGACAAGATGGGTAGGAAGAAATGGAAGAGGGTTTGAAATGGGTGTAATGGGAGTATTTATAGGGATCTGCATACCACTTGTAGCTGTTAATGTGACGATTTATATTTGTAGCGGTTTTTGTTTGGTTTGTAGCGTTAATATTGGTTGGAATTTTTAAAAAAATATATAAATTGAGGTTTACAAGAACAAAAATATAATTTGTTTAATCATTCTCCGTCACCATCCCTACAAAAAATGTGTGGAGAAAATGTTAGTGGTAAGTTTATTATTTTGTACAAAAATTAGATTTAAATTAAGTGATAATAAAGCGTAACTTATAAAAATGCACCGAACTATAGGTAAATTGTCATCACCTTTAGGAGAGAAGTTTTCAAAATTGGTGGGTTGAATGAGTCACTGTAGTAGGCAATGTTATCACCATCACCCATGTCGTAAAGGCCTCGAGGCTTTAAGTGAACTACCATATTCCAATCCCTATGCCTCTCGTTCTCAATATAATAAACTTGGTATGCCTCTGAGGTAAGAATATATGGCTCATTATCTTGAAATTGACCAGTGTGAATTGGCCAGGAGAAATTTACTGATATGATGCCTAAGTCGTCAGTTGTGAGTCCTTGGGAAGTTGTTGTATTTGCTGACAAACACTTAAATAGGGTCACAGTGAAATGACCTTGGTAATTTAGTTTGATGACATAGAAAAACTTTCTGTAATAAGGGATGCCTTTGAAGTATATGTTGCCGCCATTGCTGCTCCCATAACTCATTGTCCTAAAGGTGCCATAAACACCCAAGTTTTGAGTTAGCAATATTTGATCTCATGAAACCGTGCAAAACTTGAAACTATTGATAATGCATTCTATAAACCTTTTTTCATGGTCAAGTTGGCCGATTGCGAGAACTCTGATATCTAGTAAGTGTGGGTTGTGGTTATTTAGTATTTTGCTCACAAATCAACTTGGGAATTCTCTGTAGACCTTTTCCTCAATTTCGGAGGATGTTTGTGTATAGATCCTAAGTTCACGATTCATGTAACAACTCAAATTTTATACTCACCAAATATATTGTAATTATTTGAGAAATTCAATAAAATGGTGAATATTCATGAATTTGGAATTTATGAATTTTATAAATGTTCACTTTCATGAGAAATTGGGCAAGAATAATTATGGAATTAATTTGGGTAATTTAAAAAGCCCAATATTAAGGTCCAAAATTGGAGAACTAATAGAGAAAATATTTGATCCAAACATTGATGGAAAATTGGCCAAATAAAAAGAAGAAAAGAAATTGGATTAAAAAGTAATGGCAAAATCGTAATTTTGCCAATTTAACACAAAATTAATTATTTTTTGATTAATTGAAGTTAATTTCAATTAATTGACAAAAATAATAGGGTAAAATATATTTATAATATTTTCGTCAATTTAATATGAATTTATGGAAAATTTTAGCAAAAAGTGCAATTTTGACCAAAATTGAGACTTCACGTATATATGTAACTGGAGCAAGTTGTGAAAACAATTAAGGCCAAAGGAAGGGCCCTTAGGTGTCTCCTACATGTAGTATAAGGAGGGAAATATTAGATATATGTTGGTTGATTTTGTGACACAAATGGGTGAAGATAGGAATTGTTGCATGAAAATCCAAATTTTTGAATTTTTGGAAATTCAATAAATCATTAAAAAATCATATAATATGATAAAAACACATTTCCATCATCTTCCTCCAACTCATTTCGTGCCATACCAGATCTTCAATTTATTGTGTTGAAGAGAGCTAGGGTTCAGCCACTTTGAGAAAAGCCGGAAGGAAGCAAAAGGTAACCTCAAACCTTCGTATATTGCTTATTTTGGATATTGTGCGCAATTTAATCGTTGAAATTTTGCCGGATTGCCATTGGTTTTAAATTTTGGAAATGGCTAGACCTAAGAGTTATGTTGCCCCATTTTGGTTTAAATGGTAGTTATAACCTTATTAAATAGTTAATAAAGTGGTTAGGAGTAGAAAAAAACACGTCTGCGGAGCATAAACTAAAAAAGCCCAATTTCCCTAAGAGTACCTAAGAATTTTGGTTAGGGATTTTAGAGGGCCTTAGAGTTGGATTTAAATAATTTGATGATTCCATTGAGTTCATGAGGGAAAATTATGTGGGTTTACAGCTGGTCACTTTTTTTGAAAAGCCAAAAAAGTATAATTACAAAAACGCCCTTGAACCCTTAAAATAGGGGGCTACTAAGGGTAATTTTGTAATTTGACATTGAATTTTATAATTTCAAGTCCAGAAATAGATTCCTTGGGCCAAAAAATGTTAGAATAGTCCATGCCAAAATTTTAGAAAAACTACAACCGAGCCGAGTATAGCGGGGTCGGGCTCTTGGGGGCATTTTGGTATATTTTCATCATAGGCTAATATAACCACAATAAACACTATGGAAGTGTCTAAAATGATACATGGATAGGTTTTAACCTATTTCTTATACATTTGAAGTTTTAGGATCGAATTGGACACCTGTAGTTGGCACGTTTTACAAAGCAAACCGTTTAAGACTAGGGAAAGGTTTAGGTAGGGACTACTATGTCTCATATACTATGTGACGATTTGCATGATGCGTGTTACTGTATTTTATGATTTTAACACATGCTGGAGGCGCATTGCCTAGCTGTGGTCTGGGACATAGCTATGGTACACTGGTTTTACCTAGCTGTAGTCAAAGACTTGGTTGAGGTACACGTAGGAATTTCAATGGGTTAGTTGGCCCTGAATTTTGTGTACACACATGAATTACATGAATTTTCATTTTACTTAATATGGTGCATTGCATATTTAATTTTTGCATATTATATGTTGATCATATGTTTCTATGGGGATTCCTTGGAATCTCACTCATTTTTCTAAATAAAAATGTCTTAGCAGGTGCCAGCGGCTCAAAAGGCAAGGACACAGACATGGGAAACTGACAAGCATGTTTCCTGAGACGTAGACAAAGGTTATATAGTCTATATTTGGTATATTTTTGGGATATTCTATACATAAATGTAAATATTATTGAATGATGTACTGTTGTTACTAATCTGTAAACAAATACTTTTATCAGTATATTTGTACTATTCTGTATGCTAGTAGAACATGGTCTCTATTACTCTGTACATATCAAAATAGAAATGGTTGTTGACAATTCACGTGAGTTATGAATTCCCTATAATTAATCATGAGATGGTGATCATGAAATATACATAAAAAATGTAAGGAAACATATAGAATAACATACGAGTATATAATTCTTACTGAAGGAAGAGTTCAGCTTGAGTGCAATTAATCAAGACATGTCTATGTGCTTGCAACTTCTCAGTTGCTATTAGTTTGAAGTTCTCACTTCCTCCAATTGGTTTACCAACACGAGGGATTAGCAACTTTTTTGATGATGACTCAGGTTCAGGACAATATTCTATATAAGGCAATCAGTTGAAAGATGTCTCAATGTCATCATAGTACCTTGAACAGAAATACAAGACCTCATCCCCTATATAACCTTTTGGCCAAACCTTATTCCTTACATAAGATTTCAATTTCCCAAGAAACTTATGAAGTAAAGAAGGAAAAATGTTAATAAATGCTGAAATGTGCAACTAGCAATTTTAGAAATTAATGCTGAGGCACATATATAAAATGAATATCTCTAAATAGATATAGAACCTTTTGGCCACGCCTTATTATTCTCATAAACGAATTAAACAAATAAATTATTATTATAAACAATAAAACAATAAATTTATAATATAAAGCTAAACTTAACTTAATTATAAAAAAATACTAGCTCGCTGTAAGTGAAAACAAATGTCTTTGATCTCGCCATATGATGGATCCTCTGCTAGTCTTGACTCCTGATGTTTCTCTGAGAAAGAGCCTGCAGAAACAACAAAACATTGAAATTATTAAAAAATAATAATTATTCAAAAAAAATTACATGTCCATCTGGGCTCCTCTTGTACTGGACAAAACTTGCCTAGTCATTATGTAGGACATTGTTAGACACGTTCTCTATCAGCTGCTCCAGAGGTATCGGCCCATCCTTATTATTCCAGCTATCCCCCATCTTTATCATCTTGTACTTCTTCCTGTTATCGAGCACGCCAAACCTATCCTGTATAATAATTGAATAAATAATTTTTAAATACAATTACTTAATTAATTAAAAATGACTTAAATTATAACTATTTGCATTTATAATATAAATAAATGCAATTAATTACCTTCACAGCCTTATCTCACGCTATATTCTTCAGCATCTGGGGAATCTTCATCCATGTCTTGAAGTGGATAGGGCACTGCATCCAATTCGTGCCCAGCTTGTTTAGATAGTGGTTGAATAGGTGACCACAATTCTTAATTGGCTGGGCCGTGGCCTCATTCCTCAAAACTATGACACGTAGTCCTCAATCTAGGTTATTGAGATCGGCCACGTCCAGCCTTCTAGTAGTTATTTTCCCCTACTCATTTGCACAATTTATCACATACTTTAATTAAATGTAAATCCACATTTAAATGCATGTAATTTAAATATTAACTTTATTAAAAAAATAATTAAATTTTCCTTGAACTTGTACCTCAAACCCTGTCAATTGCAAAGATAACTGCCATGGGTTATTTGTCACGCCCTTATCTCATTTTAACATTTTTTCAGAGTATTTGCGGAAAACGATATGCGGTTTGGTGGGCAACACAGGAATAACATGAATATACTGATAATAAGTGCATTATTACATAAATTCCCCATAGGGGTTCGTGCATGATACTTATGATTAAGGTAGCCGCACAAGGCTATTAGGGTTTCTAAACCCATCCCAGTAAACGGAGACTTCTTCCCGTCATCGTTCCACTACTGTAATCCCCTCGTACGGTACTCTACATTGTTGTTTGCATATCTTCTGTCATCTCCTGTCTAAATTGTTGGTAGGGAAGGGAGAGATTCAAGAGAATCTCAGTAGGAAACAGATATCATAATGCATGCATGATAGATGCTATGTGTACAACATGTTAGCTTTAACTAGATGCATGCCCCATAATGACATTTCTGCATGCTCAATGTTTCATACAACATGACTATGGCCACGGCGAAAACAAAAACAGAGCTTCATTTATTCAAATATGCTCTACACAATCAAGTAAAGCAATCACATACATCATTACACAAGCAAAGATATCAAATACATGCAAGTAAGGTAAGTCCCCTACCTCCAGTCTTTTCTCCGCCTCGAAACGTGTACCTCGTAACACGTGCCAACAGTTCGGGCTCCATATTTGATCATACAATGTAAAGGTACTATTCAAACACTTTCATAGTGTTTCTGGGGGTTATATGAGTCTATCTTGAAAAATTACTAAAATACCCCCGGGGACCCGGCCCCATCATACCCGGTCCGGCTGCACTTTTCTCAAAATTCTAACCTGAGCTATCCTAACATATTTTCACCCAAGGAATCCATTTATGGACTCGGAATTATCAAATTCAATGTAAAATTACGAAATTGCCCTTGGCAGCCCTACTTTTAGGGTTTTAGGGGCATTTCCGTAATTATGCTTTTTCGGCCTTTTCCAAAAACGTGACCAACTGTAACCCCACCTAATTTTCACTCTTGAACTCAATGGAACCATCAAATCATTGAAAATCCAACTCTAAGACCTATTTATAGTGCTGGCCGAAATATATGGGTTTTCAGGGGAAAATCGAGGTTTTTCGGTTTCGACTCCGTAAACACGTTCCTTTCTACTCCTAACCACTTTACTGACTATTCCATTAGGTTAAAACTACCATTTAGTATCAATTTGGGCAGCATAACAGCCCCCATAACCCATTTTCCATTTTTAGAACCAAAGACAATCCGACGAAATTTCATCGATTAAATTGTCTACAACAGCCAGAATAGTCAATATACAAAGGTTTGGAAGTTACCTCAAGCTCCCACTTGATTTTCCTTGACTTGGCTGAATCCTAGCTACTCCAACAAGAGATTTTGAGTTTCACAAACCTTAAACACATAAGAGAGTAGCTTAGGAGCGAAGTTATACGCATTAGGAACCAATTTACCGAAGAAATCACTTACATTTGTAAGCTTTAACTCCCTTTCTCTCTCTAAGCTCTCTCAACTTTCTCTCACTAGTTTCAGGTTTTTCACGTCAGAAATGGGGCTGAAGAAGGAGGAGGATCTAATTTATAATATATATCAATTTAATTAATTGATTTTCCCAATTTCAGATTTCTGCCCAAACTTTGAAAAATCATAACTAATTCTAGAAACATTTAATTGGAGTGATTCCAAAGCCTATAGAACCCTTATTGAGTCTAGTTTTAAGGAAAAATATATACTTTTTCTGAATGGAATCACAAAATTCCCAGAATTTCAATCTTTGCATACTGTTCTAGAAATTTCACAGTTTTTCTGTGCTGACTTCAAAAATTCATATCTTTTTGTGTATAGCTCTAATTGAGTCATATGTTACTATCAACTTAAAGCTTAGGATGTATACTTTCATTCTGTAAAATTTCATAATTTTTGCTAATCATTTAATCATTCAAAATTATATGACAAGCTCACTACCTCATAAGCTATTTCACCGAAAACATAAGTATATTCTCCAAAGTTCACCATTTTACTTTCTTAATACCCCAAAGATATAAGAAATATTAGAGAATAGATTTGAGAGATCTACTAAATTGGGGCTTAGCAGTCCACTTAATTTAGGCTTATTCCCAAGCCTCTAATCCCAAAATTCGGGATATTACATTATTCAGGTCCTGGGCATCCTCCTCATCCAAGAACTGCTTTATGTCACTGAGTATGGGAATGTTGAAGTCAAACTCGTCATTCTTGTCATAATCGCTGAGAATAAAGTTAGCCTCCTTTGGCTGAACAGGTAGCAATGGTGGGGTCTTCTGTTATGGCTACTTTAGGGTAAGCTGCTATAGCGGGGTTGCCTTCTGTGATGGTATGGGGATATGTCTACCTCTGTGCTACTCTCTACTGCCCTTACGACTGCCCCTCCACTACTACTCCCCCATAGAATAGGTCTAGGGGGCGCTTAGCCTCCTTACCTTTGCCCTTATCTCTTATGGAAGTCATAATAAATATGGTTATTATAAAATAATTTAAAATATTATCTATATTTACAACAAAATTATAATAATAGGGGAAAATGAAATGATAGAGTTAACTTTACTAACTTGAAGTGCCTAACTCTTTAAATGCTTGGGGAGAACCTCAAATTTGAAGCAAAACGTTTCAGAGGGCGAGCGAGAAACAAATTTGCTAAAAGTAATAAAATAAGGAGTGATGATGCATTTATAAAGTTGATATTTATAGCAGTTTTACAAAAAATAGCTACCTCAACCGCTACAAATCATGAAACCCTACCTAGTGCAACATAAAAGTTTGTAACGGTTTTACAAAACCGCTATAAATGTATAAACCCTCTGCATTTTAGAGCAGTTATTATTCAGAATCATTACAAATCTATGACCCTGTACATTTTGTGGTGGTTCTTGTCATATAAACCGCTACAAACCAACCGCCACAAATGTACCAGTTTGTTTGTGAAAACCGCTATAAATGTCATTTTCTAACCAACACGCTACTTAGTGCAAGTCATACTGTTGCAAATTTTTAGCAGTTTCTAGAAAAATCGCTACAAATCATGATATTTATAGAGGTTTAGTTCAATCACTATAAATTTACCACTACGAATTGGCCGCTACGAAGGAGGAGGAAGAAAAATAGGTGAAGGAGGAGCAGGTTGAGTAGGAGAAGCACAAGGAGGGCTTGTAGGTTGGGTGGGAAGAGCAAGAGAAGTAGGCAGAGTTGCATGTTGTGAAGCAACATAAGGAGGATAAGGAGGTGGAGGTTGGGTTGGACAATTCTCAACACTTCTTCAGCACATTGCTTGACCATAATGATGAGGAGAATAGAGGAAGAGAGTGAGGAAAACCTATGAAGATGGGGAGTTTAAAAGTGAAGCGTGTGTTGAAAGTTAAGGATCGAGGATTAGTTCGCGCAACGATATTAAGTTCTTTTTCCCCTGCCATGAGTTTCAAATTGGTTATTTTGAAAGAACAACTAATGAATGGTTATTTATTATATTTCATAGTGGTTGTTTCCTAATAACCGTGAATAATGTTTTATATTTTTTTACAATACATTTAAAACCAAAAAATGTAAAAAAACATAACAATTCTGAGAAGCCTAATGAACTGTTGAGATCATCAAGTTACTCATCACTAGAGGAGTAGTCTGGATGATGGCCAATACCATACTCATCAATTATGCGATTGGCCTTCCTATTCATACTCTAGACGTATAAAGAAAGCCTTCTTACGGCATAATTAGTGTGTTCTGCATTCCATAGCGTTGCCTCCAGTTGTGGAAGCATAGGATGTGGAGGAGGAGGAGGAGGAGGATGGGGAGGAGGAAAAGGAGGAAGTGGAGGATGACGCTAAGAGCTTTCTTGTAATTCTTCTGCACAGTGTTTAATCTTTGTAATTGAGAGCACAAAGAGGAGTACGATGAAGAAAACATTGGAAAAACAATTGAAGATGGTGTGTTTAAATAGATGTCTGGAACTCTGGAAGGGACAGAAAAAACCATCGTTGCATGCATTAATTAAAAGTTGAATAGGATGTAATGAAAGAGTACCTGATTCTCATGACAATCATTAGGTAATGAGGAGACACCATGTAGTTCTCTTCTCTACTTTCAGTACACCTCTTGTTTTCACCTGTCTAATTTGTTGGTAGGGGAGGGTGAGATTCGTGAGAATCCCAGTAGGAAAACAGTACCAATATGCATGCATGATAAGTGCTTAATGCATGATATGTATGCAATACATAAACTCATGCTAACACAATGACATATCTGCGTGCTCAATGTTTTAAACAACAAACTTATGGCCATAGCATAAATAGAAATAGTGCTTCAATCATTCATATATGTTTCACATAGTCAAGAAAAATAATAACATGCATCAATACACTAACACAAATATCAAATACATGTAGGAGAGGTAAGTTCCCTACATTAGACCTTTTCTACCTCAAACAGTGTGCCTTGATTTGTGTGTCAATCCATCGGGCTCTCAACCCGGTCCTAAAATGTCAAATGTACCAGTTTAGACACTTCCATATTGTTTCTATGAGTTATACGAGTCCATCATGAAAATTTACAAAAATGGCCCCAGGGACCGGACCTGGGTCTGGCCCCCGCCTTAGCCGATTAGACCGTATTTTTCCTGAAATTTAGATTGGGCCTATTCTGACATATTTTTGCCCAATGAAGCCATTTCCAGACTTAGAAATATCAAATTCACTATGAAAAGATAAGAATGCCCATGGCAACCCCTATTTTAGGTTTCAGAGGCGTTTTGTACTTATGCTTTTCGGGCTTTTCCGAAAAAGTTAACAACTGTAACCCCACCTAATTTTCCCTCTTGAACTCAATAGAATCATCAAATCATCAAAAATCCAAGTCTAGCCCTATTTTCTAGTACTGGCTGAAATCTAAGAAACTCCAGTGAAAATTGGGGTTTCCTGATTTCGATTCTGCAGACTTGTTCCTTTCCACTTCTAAACACTTTATCAACTACTTAATTAGGTTACAACTACCATTTAGAGAAAATGTTGGTAGCATAACCCTAGGCCTATATATTTCCAAATTTTACAAACAAAGACAATCTGGTAAAATTTCACCCATTAAATTGTCCACAGTAGCCAAAACAATCAATATACGAAGTTTTGGAAGTTACCTCAAGCTCCCTCTAACTTTTCCCTAGTGCAACCAAACCCTAGGAATTCTCAACAAGAGGTTTTATGCTTCATCAAGCTTAAAATACATGAAAGATAAGCTTAGGAGTGGAGTTATACGCATTAAGTGCTAAATTGTCTAATAAATCGGCTTACCTTGAGAGTTCTCTTCTCTTTCTCTCTTCAAACTCTCTAAAATCCCATGCTTATGTCATCTTGCCTTATGATGATGTCATAATTCCAAAATTTGACATTTTCGGATTTTCTAGTAGATGTTTTGCCCCATCTTTGAAAAATCATAATTAATTTTGTATGCATCATATTAGAGTGGTTCCAAAGGCTATAGAACCCTTTTTAAGTCTAGTTTCAAGAAAAAATATAACATTTAGTCAAATGGAAGCACAAAATTCCAAGAATTAATTTCTTTAAATGTTGTTCCAGAAAGTTCACAATTTTTCTGGGCTAACTTTAAGAATTCATAACTTGTTGTATATATATCTAATTGAGTCATATGACCTATCAAATTAAATCTTAGGATGTCTACTTTCACCTTATAAATTTTCACCATTTATGGACATCATTTGATGATCCAAAATCACATGGCTCACTGTCTCACGGGAAATTTCATAGGAAGCATTATTCACCTTTCAATTTCCAATATTTAATTCCTATAGCATAAACATTCACCATTTTATTCCCTTTAATACCTTAAAAATATAAGAAATTTTAAGGAATAGGTTTGAGACACCTACTAAACCAAGGTTTAGCAGTCTTCTTAATTTAGGCTTATTCCTAAACCTCCAATCCCAAAATTCGAGATATTACAATTTTCCCCCCATTCAATAAATTTTGTCCTCGAAATTTGAACGTGTACTACTTGGGGATTAATCCTATCTCACTGTGTAACTCATCCCTATTATGCATACATGCAAAGCATGCACCACAATTTACCTGATATGTGTGGTTGAACTACCTATCAACCCTTACATATTTAGCAAGTTCTGTACTCATGGGTCAATCAACCCATTATTGTACTGATTGTCCATCAGGACATTCAGTTCATTATTTTAGGCCTCTTTGCTTTGTTGGGACACTACCCGGTGTATTTAACCTTATGGTTTATGTTATTTTACTAGCACAACACTGAGTATCCCAGTGTCACCACCCTATACAAACATGTATATTGGGATGTACTGGCAATATATCTATTTATATTTATGCCTACCTGTCAGTGTTCAGGACCAAATGACCAAATGACTATTTGACCCTTACTGGTCGTACTGTGCTCACTGTTCAGGATCAAATCACTATTGGACCCTTACTAATCATATTGTGTGCATTGTAACATGAATAGATAAGTGATTCTGTGAGGCTACAGCTATTGAGATGCATATGCCTCTACTTAACCCTGTTGCATTAATACACATCCCAATCCATGTCTACTTGCATCTGTGTAGACCAGAAAGGTTGACTGTGGATCTGAGATTGTTAACAATGGTGTGTTGAGAGGTATTCGCCACCATTCTACCCTACTACACTAGGGCTCATCCCAAACTTTGTTTACATGTGTCACCAAAGACCATACAGGTTGTGTGACTCTTGACTATACATGTCATTACATTGTTTACCACACAGGGTTTAATACTGTACACCACATTGATGTAATACTGTATACCACTCTAGATGTGGTATTATACACTACATAGGGTGTAATACTGTACCGCACTCTGGATGTAAAATTGTACACTACTCTAGATGTAATAGTGTACACCACGCCAGGTGTAATTTGGTTTATCACATATATTGTAACACTATTGACCATCAAGGCCATATTATGT
Source organism: Inga laurina (assembly GCA_963855925.1). Classification (NCBI taxonomy): domain Eukaryota; kingdom Viridiplantae; phylum Streptophyta; class Magnoliopsida; order Fabales; family Fabaceae; genus Inga; species Inga laurina. The sequence continues at coordinate 13,936,984 of OY979710.1, forward strand.
TTTGGGATGATTAACACTAGTGTAAACATCAACCTCTCCAGTAAGTTTCAAAATTTGCACCTAGATTCACCATACTTTCACTGTCCACTTGATGCTTTACACTGTTAAATACAATATAGGTGAGGCTATATTGTCCGCTTACCCTTGTCTTACTACCTCAGTTAGATCCTACTTGGCCTTCATAGTAACCCACAATCATCTATAGAAAATGTGATAGATAAATATGCCATGCACCATATAGTGTAAAATGAAAATTCACATCAATCTATGTGTGTATACAAAGTTTAGGGCCAAACACCCAGTTAAAACATCAATCGGTGTATGTACACAAAATACAGGGCCAACTATCTCATTGAAACCCCTATGTGTACCTCAGTCAAGTCCCAGACTATAGCTAGGTAGACCAGTGTACCTCAGCTAGGTCCCAGATCACAGCTAGGTAAATCGTGTATCATAGCTAGGTCCTTAATAGGCCGGATAGCACATATACACTTCGCATACCACATCTGGATAATGTGTGTTCATTATTCATATCACAGCACATGGAAAACATGCAACATATCAATAATAACATAATGTATAAGAGATAATAGTTACTACATTGGCCTTTCCTGGATAACCTTCCTGATGTTCATTGGTTCTTGTTTGCTATTTTATTATCTTGCCTTGCATTTACTATATTAGGTTAGGTATAACTTCCTGACCCTACCCAGCATTTGAACCTTTTAGTCTTACCATTTTTGTGTTTCACTATATGAAACAGGAAAGAGGTTAATATCATATTATCACAAGGTATTTCTATCGTTTTACAAGTATTGGATACATAGGTACTCCTGAAATCATGTATAAAAGATATTTGCAGTAGCCAGGGAAGACCTGTAATAACATACAGTCATCTGAACTACTGTACAGTATGTGCTTACTTATATCACCTGACATATCACAACATAGACATGTAACTTCCCAGGGGGTCACCCATCCTAAGATTCCCTGGGTTGACCATACTTAACTTCTATGTACTCATGCCAAAACACAGATACCTGCTGTATCTATTCCTATTCACCGGTACCCCGAGAATGCCCCTGGTCCACAGAGCCATGCCAACTATTATCGGCCAGCTAAACATTATTTGGGGACTTTATATCAGTGTCGATACATGTACCTGAATATGTACCCTGATATGTTTCCCAATGTCTACCAAGTTATCCGTTTGACTTCTCTTTGCAATCTCATTCTTCTTCCAAGAAAAAGCACTATATCCGAAAAGAAGTGTAGTTTTTTGTGGATCCTTATGTCATCTGAAATCCCCGAATTAGCTTATCCCTAACCACCTACCACTGGGGTCAATTTATCCGTGTATATTGTATACTAGGCCACTGGGGAGTCGTACTTATGGACATCCCGCAGGTATATGCTCTGGACATCCTCCCATAGTCCTCGATCTAGTTGTAAACAACGTATGACGTATACTGCCCTAACTCTAGGATTGGTAACAAAACCTGAATCTGTCTCTGTCTTGTTTGTTTGTGGCTTATCTTCCTTTCACTTTACTACCTGTAACTATGGTTGTTCGCTATTCAGCCAACTGGTGACTCTATTTTAGGATGAAGCTCTACACGTTGGCCTTACTCAGACTCACTCCCTCAGTATCCGTGTCATCATTGTACCATCCTCTCTCTTGATGGTAACTTGTATTGCCTTTTGGGTATTCCAGTATTTCCCTGAGGCGCATCTGTTCCTTTCATGGGCTTGTGAACTAGCCGAAGTAATTTACATCAATGTTCATCACTGTATAATCAAGCTTATTAGTATACTATTATGTTTCCGGAATTATCGTACATAAGCTAAGCAAACAATTTTATGGACAAAATCCTTGCTCTGATACCAAAATGTCACGTTCTTATCTTATTTTAAACTTTTTCAAAGTATTTGTGGAAAATGATATGCGGTTCGGTGGGCAATATAGGAATAGCATAAATATACTGATACAAAGTGCTCGATTACAGAAAATTCCCATAGGGGTTCGTACATGAAAATTAAAATCAATGTAGTCGCACGGGCTACTAGGGTACCTAAACCCATCCCAGTGAAACGGAGGCATCTTCCCATCTTCGTTCCACCACTGCGCTCCTTCCATGTAGTTCTCTTCTCTGCTTTCAGTACATCTTTTGTTTTCACCTATCTAATTTGTTGGTAGGGGAGGGTGAGATTTGGGAGAATCCTAGTAGGAAATCAGTACTAATATGCATGCAAGATAAGTGCTTAATGCATGACATGCTTGCAATACATAAACTCATTCTAACACAATGACATATCTGCGTGCTCAATATTTTAAATAACATACATATGACCAAAGCATAAATAGAAACAGGGCTTCAATCATTCATATATATTCCATATAATCAAGAAAAGTAATAACATGCATTAATACACCAGCACAAATATCAAATATATGCAAGAGAGGTAAGTTCTCTACCTTAGACCTTTTTCCACCTCGAACCGTGTGCCTCGATTTAAGTGTCAATCCATCGAGCTCTCAACTAGGTCCTAAAATATCAAATGTACCGGTTAGACACTTCCATAGTGTTTCTAGGGGTTATACAAGTCTATCACGAAAATTTACCAAAATACCCCTAGGAAACCCAGCCTGGCCCCGCCGTACCTGGTCCGACCATACTTTTGCTGAATTTAGACTATGGGTATTCTAACATATTTTCACCCAATGAATCCATTTCTGGACTCAAAATTATCAAATTCACTGCCAAAAGACAAGAATGCCCTTAATAGCCCCTATTTCAGGTGTGTGGGGTATTGTCGTAATTATACTTTTTCGGGCTTTTCCGAAAAAGTAACCAACTGTAACTGCACCTAATTTTCTTTCATAAACTTAATGGAATCATCAAATCATCAAAAATCCAACTCTAGCCCCATTTTCTAGTACTGGCCGAATTATGAGAAACTCTAGGGATAATTGGGGTTTTTCAATTTCAACTCGTAGATGTGTTCCTTTCTACTCCTAACCACTTTATCAACTATTTAATTAGGTTACAACTACTATTTAAACCAAATTTTGGTAGCATAACCCAAACGCCTATACATTTCCAAATTTTACAAACAAAGACAATTCGGTGAAATTTCACCCATTAAATTGTCTACAACAGCCAGTACAGTCAATATAAGAAGGTTTGGAACTTACCTCAAGCTCTCTTTGGCTTTTCCCTAGTGAAACCAAATGCTAGGCCTTGTCAACAAGAGGTTTCCAGCTTCAACACCTTAAAATACCTGAAAGAGAAGCTTAAGAGCGGAATTATACGCATTAAGTACTAAATTGTTGGAGAAATCGGCTTACCTTGTGAGTTATCTTCTCCTTCTCTCTCTAAACTTTCTAAAGTTTTATCTCCCTATGTTCAGCTATTTCACGTTGGAAATGAGAAGAGGATGAAGATGGGAAATTTTTTAACCCATGCTTATGTCGTCTTGCCTTTGATGATGTCATACTTCCAAAGTTTGACATTTTTGTTTTTTCTAGTAGATTTTCTTCCCAATCTTTGAAAAATCATAATTAATTTTGTAGACATTGTATTGGAGTAATTCCAAAGGCTATGGAACCCTTTTGAGTATAGTTTCAAGAAAAAATATAACCTGTAGCCAAATGGAAGCACAAAATTCCAAGAATTAATTTCTTTAAATACTGTTCTAGAAAATTTACAGTTTTTCTGTGCTAAGTTTAAAAATTTATAAATTTTCATATATAGCTCTAATTGAGTCATATAACATATCAAATTAAAGCTTAGGATGCCTACTTTTACCCTGTAAAATATCACCATTTATGGACATTGTTTGATTATCCAAAATCATATGACAATCTCACTACCTCACAGGCAATTTCAGTAAAAGCATTTTTCACCTTTTAATTTCTAATATTTAATTCCTATAGCATAAATATTCACTATTTTATTCCCTTTAATACCTAAAAAATATAAGAAATGTTAGGGAATAGGAGGTGAGGCACTTGCTAAACTGGGGCTTAGTAGTCCTCTTAATTAGGCTTATTCCCAAGCCTCTAATCCCAAAATTCTGGATATTACAGTCCTCTTCCTCATCTTCATTCTCATAATCAAAGGAAGGAGATGAAGGGTCTGAGAGAAAGTGATATTCGACCTTATTGTGATTAAGTATGAGGTTCAACTTCTTGTTCAGCTTATTAGCGTATTCCATGAGACACCTTTTATGGTGGTTAAGGCCTACCAGTAGCAGCATTAGAGCCTCCATTTCAGGAGGAGAAGGAGGTGGTGGTGGCGAGGAGGAGGAGATCCCAGGGATGTTAAAATTATGGTGAGAAGGAGGAGGCTGATAAACAAAAGTAGTAGGAATAATAAGGATTAGGTGAGTTTAAATAGACATCTAATAGATGTTAGGAAGAGTTATGAACTATGAAAAGTGTTACATGATAATTGTTTTTGAAGACTGTTGTGTTTTGTCTTAACTGATATAAGAGGTTGGAAGTCAAATCGTTTGTAAGTAATTGTTTTGAAAGAACTATAACTTTTGTCACTAAATAAATGATGGTTATTAATTACAACCGTTATTCTGGTGGTTTCATGAATTCTGCCTTGTATTACATGATGGTGCTCATAATTAACCGTTACCTTTAAGTGTTATATATTCTTGCGCGACCTTCACCTCGACATACATGATGTTTATTAGATTTAACTGTTATGTATTAAGTGTTATAAATGCATAAATTTGTAGTAGTGCTAATGTAAGACCTAATTAACTAATTTGAGTAGATATAGGATGTTATTTATATTAGTTAATGTTAAATTTTTTTTTTTCAAAAACATCTTATTCATCTTCCTTGATTCCTTCCCTCCTTCTCATATTTGATTATTATTGAGGGAATATCAATAGGGTTAATTTGGAAAAAAATAAATAAAAATATGAAATATTTTTTACATTTAGGACCAATATTAACTCCTTAATTAGATCTTACATTAAGGAATGGAGGTAGTACTTGTTAAAGATTTAAACTTCTAATAGATTCTTATAATTAATGGGAAGAGCCACTAGTACAAAATTTCCTTTTTAGACCGCCATATTCAGACCGGTTATAGCGGATAAGGTCTAAAAAAGTTGACCGGTGGTAGTTTTGTGATTATATAGAACTTCTAAGACCGGTTCTCAAAAAAACCGGTCTTAAAAAAATTATTTAGACCGGTTATAAATAAAACCGGTCTAAAAATATCAAAATATTAAAAAAATTAAAAATGTTAAACTTTTAAGATCGGTTATTAATAATAACCGGTCTTAAATGTTTGACATTTAAGACCGGTTATTATTAATAACCGATCTTAAATATGAAAAATTTAAAAATTATTTTTTTCCCACCCTTTTAAGACCAATTTTATATATACTCAGTCTAAAAAATCAACCCTAAATTTTTGAATCTCCTCTTTGTTGCGCCTAAATTTTTCTCTCTAAATCTGAAACCTCTCTTCTTGGTGCGATTACTCTGTTAGCTTGGTCATCTTCGCTCGTTCTCATTCTCATGTTTGTTTATGCGGTGCTCTCACCCTTACACTCAATGAGTTTGTCACCACTACAACCTCGCTTTCTCTGATCTCCTTCGTCGCGACTTTTCTCTTTCCCCGTGGCATCCATCCTTCATCGCAACCTACCTTGTCAGCCTCACTTCTTTGCTGCCATGAGCTGCTTGCTCCTTTGCTTTGACCCAAAGATGCGTGAAGAAGATGCAATTGATGTTACGAGGTTTGAATAAAATTTCCTTTTAAACGCTTAATTAATTTGTAAACTAATTTTTGAGTATCTACTGCAAGGTGGCGATAGACGAAAGAGGAAGAAGAAGATGCAAAGAAAAGTGCTTCGCTTAAAACAACTCCTCGTCTACTTTCTTTACTAGAGGAACAAGGATCACAAAGAGAAGAGAGATCCTATTTGGATTTTTGTTTTTTTAGGGTTTTATTGTATGTGTAAATGGTATACATACTGATATATACCGAGTTGAGTGTGTGGTTGGTCTCTGGGGGATCCTATCTGTGAAATTGCTCTGTTTGCTTTTTTTGAATTTTGTCTCTGGTTTTCTTCTTCCTTATGGTTGTGCCAAAATAGTTTCATAGTTTCAACTAAGAACCTGAATATAAATACAAAGTTAAACTTATGGGTATGCCATAATTTTGTTACAAGAGTTGTTCATTATCTTTCTACGTTGTTTGATGTTCTTAGTTAACGATATAGAAATTCAAGTTTTCAGAAATTTTAGCAGCGGGATTCACAGGGAAGGTGTTTTTGTGAAATCTGATGGTGGTAATTTGCTTGAAAGTATCCGCAATCGATTTTTCATTATAATCCCTTCTACTCATCTGTACGTTTGACTACCAAAAAAAGACCCTATTTATTTTTTTTAAAAAAATATCACTTTTAAGACCGGTTATTAAAATAACCGGTCTTAAAAGTACTTTTAAAACTGGTTATTATAAAAACTGATCTTGAAAATATGACTTTTAAGATCGGTTATTTTAATAACCGGTCTTAAAAGACTTGGAAAAAAAGTTTTTGACCAGTTTTTAAACAACCGGTCTAAAAAGTCTGGACTTTTTAGACCTGGTCTTCGAGCAACCGGTCTAAAAAAGTGATTTTTATTACTGGTTTCATTAATCGGTCTAAAAAATGGCAAACTTTTAAGACCACCTGTATCAAGATAGGATCCAAAACCGGTCTAAAATGTCATTTTTAACCGATCTTAAAAGTGATTTTTCCACTAGTGAGCATTAAACATTATCCATGACACAAACATGAACCCTTTGATACAAATTTCAAAGAAAAACTTCACTACTACAGAAAAGAGCTTTTAATCACAATTATTTTTGACCATATATCATGGTTCCAAACTGTTATGTATTGGTGGTTATAGTGCTTGAAATTTGAAAAATATGGAGCCGCCACTAAAATTTTAAATCAAGGATAATTTTGGAAATCTTTTTTAAAAAGAAAAGTGGTCTTGAAAAACTAGTTAGGGTTCGGGAGTCGATTGTACGTGAGGAAGATTTTAGGCACCCTACAATACCCGTCCATGAGAATGGTTACTCTAAGTCAATTATTTAAAAATAGATATGGCCTTTTAAAAATATTCTAATTACCCAAAATAAAAATATTTTTTTTACAAATAATAAAAAAAGGGAAAATTTTTTATTTACGTAGTTGGACTTGATTTAGGAACAGGGCCTAGGGTCTAGGTACTCTTTAGAGGAATCGAAACCCACGTAGTTGGGGGTAAAGTGGTGAGTCACTTGGTTGATATTTTTTGGAAAAATGTTTATTAGTTTATTTGAGAAAATGATATTTTTTTGTTGGTTTGTGTTTTTTTTGTTGTAAAAAAATAATTTCTTTATTTTCTTATTTGAAAAAGATTTTGGATTAAACTTCCTACGGAGGTTCTAATAACCTCATATGGAAGAATAATCATTTTTATACTTACGAAGCTTCTAAACATAAAAATACTTTGAAATTGATTTAACTTATTTTTTAATAAAATATTTGTTTTTGTTTTTTGTGGTTTAATTCATTAGAAAAGTGAATTCATAATCATTAGTAAGCAACAGAGGCAAGCATTTATCATATGGTCAACATATTATTTATGGCAGAGGATTGAAAAGTATATTGAGAGCATGTACCTCCAATGCTTTAAGTCTTGCTGCAAGAAGAACAAAGTACAGGGAGCCATATCATGAAATAAGGGAAGGGGACATGTAGGATTTGATCTTAACAAAACTACTTTCACCCATCAACCACTAGTGGAAAAAACACTTTTTAGACTGGTTAAAAATGACATTTTAGACCGGTTCTAGATGTGGTCTTGATATAGCAAATCTTAAAAGTTTGTTACTTTTTAGATCAGTTAAGAAATGGGTCTAAAAAAATAATTTTTTAGACCGGTTGTTTATACAACAGGTCTATACATAACGACATTAAGCTTAATTTTAAAAAAATAGTCATACCTTTTAGACCGGTTCTTTAAAGAACGGGTCTAAAAAGTATTTTTAAAACCGGTTTTTAAAATAACTGGTCTTAAAAGTTTCATTTTTTAAATATTTCTGTTAGCTAGTCAGCAAGCCATTTTCCCTATTAAAACATTTTACCCAGCCATCCATTCCAGTGACACTAAGCCTAATGGTGAAAAAAAGTCATTCTTCCGGAACCTCACATTCCACAAAAGCAACAACAATAAATCATTTTTCCTAGCTATACCTGAAATAAATTCTTCTCTTACACATTCTCATTTCATCAAGCATTCTAAAACATAATTTCAATTGATGTAACTTACATCATTCTTCCTACAACCCACATTCCATAGAAGCAACAACAATAAATCATTGAAAATCAACACACTAATATTTACCAAGAAAGAACATAGCAGATAGTAATCCATCCCTGATGATCACTAGCTGGCTCCGGAGCATCTACACTAGCTAGGACAGCTCAAATCCTTCATTTTCCTATGACGACAACAAAAAAGTAGTTTTATATATAAAATAACTATGTACATAATTCAAAATAATTCAAGATAATTACTTTAGCTAGCTAACCTTCAAAAGTAGTTTTATAAAAGGATATCATCCCATATCCCTTTATGATGATCGTTTCTTGTGCCATGTTCATTTTTTGCTTCATCTTCTTCGTTGAATCTTGGAAGACCCCTAGTAAAAGAAGGAGTCTCAAGAAGATTATTCATTAAACAACTTTCCTTATTAATATCAACAACCCTTTTTCCTTGTAGAGCTACAAACCATATGTTATTTGCCTGATCGGTAATGTAGAACGCTTGTTTCACTTGATATGCCATAATAAAAGGTTCATATCTAAAACTTCTACTATTTAGATTAACTAATTTAAATCCTAATTGATCGATCATCACACTATTATTGGCATTAACCTACTTGTATTTGAAAATGGGAAATTTAATTTTAACATAATCGACCACTCAAATCTCTTCAAGAACCCTATAATAAGCTATGGCTGCCAAGATGTGCATAGATTCAGCCACTAACATAACACCACTGTTTTGGATGGTGCTCCTATCATCTTGGGACTTCGTGTAAAACGTATAACCATTTATCACAAATGATGTCCAACTTATGACTTCAACCTCAAGACCACATGCTAACCATTTAATTGTATTAGAAACACATTCTTCTACGTTGACCTTTTTTTTGAACCAATATGCAAAAGTTTTGTTATGCTGCCTAATTAACCTTTGTTTAGTCATTCGACTATTTCCTTTCCGTACAATTTCTTTTTGAGCATTAATGTAATCTTGAACTTCATCAACATTATTCAAGATGTACAAGTGGACTTGTTGTAATTCATCAAGATCCACACTCTTTCCTGAAGCCCCACGTCTACCCCCTTCTTCATCATGACGTTCAGTGTAATAGCTTGGGATCACACATAGCACCTGCGGCTGGCCAAGACTACACATAGTGTAATAGTAGTACTACACACAGCACCCGACAAGATTCCCCCCTCCACCATGCAAGCTTAAGGATTTTCCTCTTGGATACTCTTAATTTCCCCAAGAGTCGACTCTTCAAGGATCGAAGGGGGGACAAATCCTGCTGGGTGCTATGTGTAGTCTTAGCCAGCCGCTGGTGTTGTGTGTGGTCCCGAGCTATTACATAAAAAGGTACCTTTTTATGTAATAGATAGCACACTTGGTTACCAAGGATCACATAAGATTTGTACTTGACCCTCAAGTCAAGCCTTCGAACCTTGGGGAGGTGACTCTTGGGGAAATTAGGAGAATCCAAGAGGAAAATCCCTAAGCCGTTGGGTGGAGATAGGACAAATTCTGCCCAGTTCTGTGTGTAGTCTCGGCCAGCCATGGGTACTATGTGTGGTCCCAGGCTGTTACATTCAGGAAGTCCAATGTGTCTTACATTTGACAAGCAATCTTGAAAAAACTTTATGACTTCTTGAGAAACATATTTATGAACAATAGATACTTCAGGTCGGTTAGGGTTCTTCACATACCCTTTTAGGATTTTTATAGTTCTTTCAATTGAGTAAATCTATCATATATAGATAGGGCCACACAACTTGATCTCCCTCACTAGATGAACAAATAAATGTACCATAATGTCAAAAAAAGTAGGAAGAAAAAACTTCTCAAGATGGCACAAGATCATATATCCTTCATTTTCCATTTCATTCAATCTTTCCGTCTCAATGACTTTACTACAAATGGCATTAAAGAAGAAACAAAGTCTAGTCAAAATATGTTGAAGATCATATTTGACAATGCCTCGAATAACTACTAGGAGTAGTTGTTGCATTAAGACTAGGGGTGTGCAAACGGTTTTTCGGTTCGGTGTTCGGTTAAAACCGAAAAAACCGAAAAACCGAAATATGCCTATTTTCACAACCGAACCGAAACCGAAATCACTAAAAAACCGAACACCGAATAACCGAAATATTTCGGTTCGGTGTTTCGGTTTTTCGGTGATTGGGCCACATTGTGGGCTTTTTTGGTTCAAGCCTGTCCAATCCAAAAAATCTAGAAATAAGGGCCTTTTTAGTTCAAGCCTGTCCACATTTTAGGCCTTTTTGCCAACACAAAACACCTGAGGTTTTAACAATTAAGAAACAAACCAAAAACAAAAAATCTGAAAAGGAAAAGATCTTATTACAATTCAAGTCCTATTATAAACTATCATATTTATATATGGAAATGATCTATTGCATTAGAAGTTGGCAAGTTTGATAGACAGCAACGTTTGACAGCAATATCCCCAGCTGTTGCTTGACCAGCAATTCGGTCAGCCAACCTGCAGAAGACATCCACATCCCATTCAATTAGGAACAGAACAGACATGATTCACACAAAAAAAAAACTGAAAAAACAGAACAAGTGATTGACAAAATCACAGAACCATAAAACTCACACATCAGAAACTTGACAAATCTCTAAAGTCATGAGTAATTTTCAAGCCTAAAGTTACTATCATCAAATTTTAATTAGATTTTCCAAAAGTTTAATCATTAGCATCACTTCATATACTCGAAATATAAAGTCTATAATAATAAACCCCTCTCCCATTCTAAATGTAGAAACTAGATAAATGATTTATAAAAATAAAAAGAAAGTTAGATTAATCATTTTGTGAAAAATGTATTGAAAATTATCCACATTGATCGAAATTCTCATATATATATATATGTATATGAAAATGCTTAAAAACAGAAGCATGAACCCAATTTATTTGATGCACAGCAACACCATGTTGCTAGGAGTTATAACATCACTCGACAAAGATTCAAGAACAAGTAATATCATCATCTTCAATCACATGCTCTTACCAAATCTTAGACTAAACAATAAATAAAAAAGTCCTACAACATCCAGCAGAAATACTCATGCACAACAGAAAACAACATCATCTTTCCATCATCTCTGTCTTCTTCTCAATTCTTAATTCTGCAAAACCCCTCAGAATCAGACCCATGTTCTATTGTCCATGTCAGTTCAACGATGAAAGACAAAAATCCCACATTTCCTATATAACATTTTGCAGGTTTAAGCCTAAGTTTTAGTGTCAGATTCAAACAAAAAAAATCTGATATACCAGTTCTTTAAACGTACTGATACAGAAGCTACTGCGTTTTACAGATAACAGTATAAACTCAACCAGAGGATTAAATACCAGAAACACACACATCAGAAAAGCTAAAATACAAGACAATGAGACACAATTTTGTATGAAAGGAGATATTTTGTCATATTAAAGGAGACATTTTTCGCATGAAAGGAGACATTTTTTGCACAGGGTCTTGGTTCACTCAAGTGAGTGTGTGAGACCGAGCTCAGCTTCTGTTAAATCAAGAAAATAAAGTACGGAGGGAAGTGAAGGAAGTTACCCAAGTAAGAGACAAGGCTGAGACGGCAGATCGAGCTTAGCTTCCAGCTAAGATGGCTTATCTGCGCTTGGCGAGAAAGACCTCAGTCGCAGAGATGCTAAAGTGAGAGTGAGGAGGCGGAGACGGGAAGATCGAGCTTTGCTTCCGGCTGAGATGGCTTATCGGCGCTGTGAAGTGAGGAGGCGAGAGGTCTTAGTCGGCAAAGAGGGCGAAGTGAGACTTTGAGAGTGACGAAGCGGAAGAGTCAGGCGAACGACGAAGTGAGGAGGTGAGGATGAGAGGTCTTACTCAGTTGCTCGTCGCTCGGGAGACGGAGAGAGTCAAGCAGGCGAATGGTGAAGGGAGATGCGAGGGTTTCTGTTTTGCAAATGAGAGAAGAGAAGAAGAACGGAGCGGTTAGACTCTGGGGACTGAGGAGCGGCGACTTCACTGAGGGGGTGAGGCTAGCTGGGCCTGGGTGGGTGTTGGGTATTTGGGTTGGGTTGAGCACTTGGGTGTTGGACTGGTGGGTCAGGTGACTTGTGTTTAAAAAAAAACCATAAAACGACGTCGTTTTGAATAAACTTCGGTTATTCGGTTAAAACCGAATTAATTTCACAAAAACCGCACCGAACACCGAAAACCGAAATATGCCTATTTTATAAACCGAAAAAAAACCGAAAAACCGAAAAACCGAAACCGAAAAACCGAATTGCTTACGGTTCGGTTCGGTTTTCGGTTTCGGTTAATATTTGCTCACCCCTAATTAAGACATGACAATCATGAGACTTTAGCCCTACTAACTTCAAGTTTTTCATTCTTAAAATTTGAAAAATACCCTGAGGGAACTTTGATGCTATGTAAACAGTCACAAAAACGTATTTTCTCATCCTTAAACAAAGTATGAGAAGTTAAAGGACAAAAAGTTCTATTACCATATGTCCTTGGATGCAAATCTTTTCATATTCCCATTTATTGCAAATCTAATCTTGCCTTTATGGCATCCTTAGAACTACCTTGTATGTTGAGCAATGTCTCAGCAATATGGAGATTGGGCCAATATGGAAGATCAAAGAAGATAGACCTCTTTTTCGATTTATTTTTTTTATTACTACTCTTTGTAGTCTTACCAAAAATAACATTGATATTTTTTATCTTTTCATAAACTTGCTCCATAGTCAATGTCTCCGGGGCATCTTCAAACTCTTGTCTACCAAAAAAACCTTTCTTTAATCTACGATATGGGTGGCCACATCTAAGAAATCTCCTTTGGCCACGATAAATCGACTTTCTTCCATGTTAAAGTTGATGGAGCATGTGCCTTCTTCACAAATCAGACATACTTTATGGACTTTAACAATATATCCTGACAAAATTCTTTATGCAGGGAAGTCATTTATAGTATAAGAGATCATGGCTCGTATTTTAAAAACCTCCTTCTTGTTCACGTTAAAAAACATCAACAACTTCATCCCACAACTCTTTCAAGTCTTCGATTAAGGCTTCTAAGTAAATATCTATGTCATTTTCGAGTTGCTTTGGTCTCAAAATCAACATAGACAACATAATGTACTTTCATTTCATGCATAACAAAGGAGATAAGTTGTAAATTACCAATAGAACAGGCCATGACTATATATACTGCTTAGGCTACCATAAGGATTCATGCCATATGTGCCAACCCTAAGCCTAAGATTCCTAGGTTCTTCACCGAAGCTAGGAAATAATTGATCAATTTCTTCTATTGAGAAGAATCAGTTGGATATCGAAGCTTTCCATAAGAAATCATTTAATCCACATGCCATCTCAAATTTTTGGCATCAATCTCATTGGCGAACAAGCGCTTGAACCTTAGTATGATTGGAAGCTACTACAACACTTTTACAAGGCCCTATTTGATTTATACCTTGGAGTTTCACATATCGAACATTACTCCTTCTCTTCATGCTCTTTTCTATACAATATGCAATCATTAGGGCATACATGGATTTTTGTATACTTCATTCCTTGTGCACACAGTATTTTCTTAGGATCATAGTATTGATAAGGCAACACATTTTCATCTAGAAGCATGTCCTTAAAAGCCTCAAGTATTTCTGAAAAACTCTTGTCACTCCATCAATGTCATGCTTTCAAACTTACCAATTTCAATATTGCTCTCAACAATCAGTATTGTTTACACCTCGAATACAGCAGCTTCTTAGCATCACTACACATATTACCATATGCATGTAATTGCTCAAAAACCTCTTCTCCTACATCATGAATAATATCCTCTATTCATTTATCCATATCCGTGTCATTATCATCAAAGGCCACTCCCCCTGTTGAGATGTACTTGGTATTTCTAATTCTTCACCATGCCATACCCATATTGTATAACTCTTACAAAATCCTTCACAAATTAAATATGTATATATATATATGCAGCACTTAGTCGTTCCTCATTCAAACATACTACACAAGGGTAATAAAACATCCCACTATCATCATTGACATTTCTTCTAGAAAAGTCTAAAAAACCCCATACCCCAACATCATATTCAACACTCGTCCATTTAGTTTTTATCCAACTATGATTCTTATATTTCAACACCTAGTAGCACCTTATCCAATAGCAAAATGATGGACAAAAAAATAAGATAAGAAAGTATAAAAAACTTGTAGCACCCTATCCATTATCAAACTCTTATTCATAACCTTATATTCAATTCAAACCCACATAGCAAATATCATAATGTGATCATTAAGCTAGTATATGAAGTTATCATCGAGTTCAATAGCAAGAGTAAGATAGAGAGCAATATTGGGCATATTCAAACAAATTAAAGCTATAATCATAAAACAGAACACCTCCATTTCCTACTTCAAGCATATCAGAATATGATACCAGACATGGTTAATGTAATATCCCGATTTGTGATAAGGGCTAATGGCTCTGATAATTGTTGTAATTAGTGTAATTAAATACTTTTGGAAATTTATGTAATATGAATTTAGTGTACATACATGTGTATATAAGATCAATGGTTGTGATTCCTTGACCATGGGTTGGTATCCTATGCTTTGCGGTTATATGAGCTTAAAGTGGAAGTGGATAGGATGATGACAAGTGGCAAGAGGGTAGCCATTGGATATGGCACTAAAAGACAAAACATTACTTTTTTCTCTTCTCTCCCTCTTGTGCGGTTGAGTGTGTGTGTAAGGAAGAGAATTTTCATCATCTTCACCATTTTCTCTCTCTCCTCTCCTTCCTCCATTTCTGGCGCTGGACAAGCAAGAAAGAGGAAAAGAAAAGCTTTGATTTTGGTGAGTTGTAATTCTCTAATGCTCTAATCCTCTTCTCTAATTTTGTGTGTCTCATTGAGAGCTACATTGTGGTGGTTGTAGAGTCTTGAATGGTGTTACTTTGGGCATTGATTCGAAATTGAAAGTTGAAGAATCAAGATTCTAGATTGGGCAAAGAGAAGAGGTAGACATTTAGAGCATTTTGATGTATTGTTTGTGATTTTTGGCTAAGTTGGTAAAATCTGGAATTTTGCCCTAATTATGCCTATTTTTGGAAATATGAAGTTCATTATGATTGATGATTGGAAATGATTTAGTTTGGAGATATATGAACATTTGATGCATTTTGGATAGATAGAAATTGATTGGGTTTGAAATTGTTAAGTTTGGAGATTTTGAGAGTTTGGTGTTTAATGTCACCCACAACCAAAGCATGATAATGGAATAGGATTTTGGTGATTTTGAAATTCCCATTGGAGTCCTTGAGTGATTTTGTGTGGAAATAACATTGGTTGTTGATTTTGGATTCATTTGGATCACTTGGGAAAAGTTGGAAAATCTGTTTGTTTAAGCTCTGTTTTTCGCTGTCAGTTTGGATGAGCGTTTTGAGTGACCAAATGGTATTGAAAAATTGTGAAACTTTCCAGTCTTAAATTTCACATCCCAAGCTTCAAAATGGACATATATTTTATGTCATTTCGTTTAGTATTCTGTGAGATATGGTTGTCCAAAGTTTGGGATGAAAACAGAACTCTGTTTTGGAGTAGTGTGTAGTTTTTGGTGATTCTGTATTTGTGTAGTGCTTTCCAGTGAGGGACTATATTTGTCCTTGAAATAGGACTCATATACCTTTCATTTGGATTTGGAATCACCTCGTTTTGATTTTTCTAGAATTAGTTATGGTTTTTCGAAGTCAGCCCAGAGTCAGGAAATTTCTGGGCCGCGGCCCAAGACTTTCTGACCTATTTTGGGCCGCGGCCCATGAGTGGTGGGCCGCAGCCCAAGACCTTCTGACCATATTTGGGCCGTAGCCCAAGGATGGGTGGGCCGTGGCCCAAGCCTGTGTTCCAACACTTCTTGTTTTCGAAAAGTGACCTTCAACCTTTTATTTCCCAACCTTTTAGGGCTTTCATTAGAGACATTTATGGCCTCTAAAGAGTCCTAAATGATAACCAACTTAGTGTGTTATGGGATTAAGTAATTGGAAAAGAGATTGATCAATTGTCCCTAATTTGATATAGGATTTGATATCTGTCATCCGCGTGAGACCACGGTAACGGAGCCAATCAGGAAAGATACAGGTAGTGACTCTTTCTTTATACCTTATGTGATACATTGTATGTGTGCTATGTCATTGTTTTGAAATGGATATCGTATGCTGCAAGTTTATGAAAATTGTGGAAGCACCACTATACCAATAGTCCCTGAGTCGCTAACAACGGTTCGGGTAAGGGCCGTATGCCTTCCCGGCGGTAAAAGGGGATGAGGTTAGGGTGTGATATATGTGTATATGTGGGCCGAAAGGCTAATTGTGAGCCGAAAGGCTATTTGTGAAGGCCAACGGGCCATTTGTGAAAGCCGAAAGGCTATATGTGAGCCGTGTGGCTATTCGTATACACTGCCACGCCAATAGTCCCTGAGTCGCTATCAACGGTTCGAGTTAGGACGGTGTGTCTTCCCGGCGGTAAAAGGGGATAAGGGTGGAGTGTGATTGTGTTGCTGTGATGTGAGATGATTTGTTTACATATTATGTGATTGCATGTGGTATGAAATAGTTGTCACTACTGGGATTCTTTCGAATCTCACTCTTTCCAAATGACTAACCTTTTCAGACAGGGCGAGTGGCTCGAAAGGGAAGCAGACAACCCGGAGTAGTTAGGTTACACCGAGATCTTAGTGGTAGTTGGTTATCCTTATTTTGGTTTTGAGATTACCAAGCGTAGACAGAAAAAGATGTAAACGTATATTTTGGTCATGTAATCCCCATTATTGGGAACTTGTAAACCCAAGTTATATATGTAAGTAACCCGGGGTTTGCCGGGATTTTGGTTTCCGCACTTTGATATTTATTATGTACTCTGATTTCTCAAGTAATTATATCCGCCCGTGAATGTGAGACCAGTAATAAGTATGTTTCGGAATTGATTTTTAAAATACCCCGTCTCTTTGATGTGGGACTATAAATTGTTATCTCATCTTATTGGTCTCTATTTCACTTAAATTTTGTAATCCGGATGTAATTACTGTGAGGGGGTTACAGTTAAGCCCACCCGAAACAATATCAAAAGGTTCAAGTTCAAATTATTAACAACAATTAAAACAAATCTGGAAAGTTGTCTAGCCTAATTTTAGACCGGTTTTTAAAATAACCAATATAAAAAGTTTCAACTTTTAGACCGAATATTTAGGACTGGTTTTTAAAATAACTGATATAAAAAATTTCAACTTTTAGAACGGTTATTTTAAAAAACGACCTTAAAAATAAAAAAAAATAATTACGATTTTTTTTTATTTAAACCGGTTATAGAAAAAATTGGTCTAAAAAGTGTATTTATTTTTTTATTATTTTATCCTTTTAAGACCGGTTACACATAAATAAGGTCTAAATAATATCTTTAAGACCTGATAACATGGAACAGGTCTTCGAAGTTATCCATAATTACAAAAATGCCACCGGTCATATATTTTAGACCTTATCCCTACATAACCAGTCTAAATGAGCCGATCTAAAAGATAGACTTTGTACTAGTGAACACATCATAATATATGTTTTATGGGGTAAAAGTGAGTCATTAACATTTGTACTCAATCAGCTGAATATCCTCTATGACTAAGAATGATAATGTTAGTTAAGCATAACATAATATTGAGATCTTGACGCCTCATACACATGCACACGAATTTAAAATATTAGAAGAGCTTGAATGTGGCATCATGTGTGAACTATAGAGGCAATCAATAAAATAATCATGTTCATGACACAATCCCTTTGACAATGGATCATAGTAGAAGGAAATTGAGCAAGAGAAGCATGTGTGGTTGGTACATAAAATGAAAAAGAAGAGAAAGAAAAACAAACAAAAGGTAAAAGAATATATCAATCCAAATCATGTTGGATTTCACCCTCTAGCTATTAGTGTTGAGGCTCACATATGTGATAACAACCATGAAGATATAGCAAGAACAAGATAAAAGCTGAAGAAGATTGATTTCATTCTTATTTTTGGATACCTTTAACCATTCTTTGCCTCTTTTTTCTCCCAATTTCTTGTGTACTTTCTCTTTGATTTTAATTTTTAATGTTTTTTATTTTATTACATACTTCCTTTGATTTTAGGAAAATTTTTAAATAAATACCATTTGAACTTAGAAAACCCCAAAAAATTTGTTAACACATGGAAAGGACAAATAGGTCTCAAGAGACTAATATGGGATTTTGAAATATTGTGATTTTACCAAAATGCCCCTGAAGTTTTTTTCTAAAAAAAGAAAGAATCCTGGCCAGTGTCAAAACTTGGCTGGTGCCACCACCGCTACTAAAGTTCCGACAGTCGACACCACCTTGACGACGGGCCTTCGACGGTTGACTTCTGGAGCTCTAGTGATAACTTGAGTAAAGAGATTGACTACTTGAGTATAAGGATTGACTATTTGAGCTTCATAAGCCCTATTCGGCGCCATTGACAAGTTAAATAAAGGCAATGAAAACTTGAGTATAGTGACTGACAACTTGCACTCCCGAGGATATAAATGGCTACACTCAAGTTGTCATTGCCTTTATTCAAGTTGCAATGACACTTGATAGGGCATAGGGAGTTCAAGTAGTCAATCCTGTTACTCAAGTTGTTCTTTCTTTTTTTAAGAAAAAACATGAGGGGCATTTTGGTAAATGCACAATATTTCAAAATCCTATATTATTCCCTTGAGATCTATTTGTCCTTTCCATGTGTTAACAAACTTTTTGGGGTTTTACTAATTCAAGTGGTATTTATATGTCTTTTTCCCTTGATTTTATCCTTGTGTGATTTCTCTCCCAATTTTTTTATGTATCTTGCTTCAACCCTTACTTATTTATAGTCTCAAAGTAGGGTTTTTCTTATAAATGAAATTTTTAAATTTTGTATTTTTTATTGATAAAATTTCCTAACTTGACTGAATCACCATCAATGAGAGATATATTTTAGTTTTGTTTTTACTTGTTTTTTTTACTTTTTTCCCACAAGCAATTTCCTATTCTAAACATCAATTAGCATCAACGAGATGAATTATTTTGAAATTTGTTGCCATTTATTACAAACCTCAATTACAAGACAATCACCATTAAGGAAGATTATTTTTCAATTACAATCCAATCTCCATCTATGTCATTTGCTTATTAATTTAGGTGTTCCAGGATTAAGGAGGATTTTTTTTTTTTTTTTTATTATTTTTCAGTGGGGCTTGGACAAATAGGGCGTTCACAGAGTCCCTTCTAAACTTGTTTCATAGATGAGAAAAGGGAGATTCTCATCTATGAAACAAGTAAAGATAAGAGTACGTATTTTGTCCAGCCAAAAAAACAGGGTGCCCCTTGAAACCAAAGATGGTTTAGACAAAATACAGTGTCTATGTCCCTCTTTACTTGGTTTATAAGGGAGAAGGGTACCAGTAGAGCTGGTTGATCATCTTGCATAGAAGTGAAGAGCCTAATTTTATATGACTTTGGTGGGATGTAAAAGAATTATGCTAGTCCTTACTAGGCTTGAAAAGGAGTAGTGCCTACCAGGATATGCCTTTTAAAGAATGGTGCTTGCTGATACAGTGCTTTAAAAGAATTGTACCAGCTATTACTGAGCTTTGAGGGTGTTTCCCAATACAAGGCTTTAAGAGAATAGTACATGCCATTACAAGGCTCTTTATAGGTTTATAAATATTAAAAAAATTGTAATTTTTAAATTATAAACACTACCCCTTTCTCTTGTCCCTGCGTCATCTCTCTTCCTCTTTCTTAGTCTTAGATCGCTCTCTCTGGCCTCTCTCTAGCATCTTGCTCTCTAATGTCTCGCTCTTACATATTGGTAGCATTTGGGTTCAAAACTTCTTCTTCCCTTAGGTTCTCTCTTTCCCCTTGCCATCATCTTATTAGATCTACACATCATCTCTTTCCTTGATTCCTTTACCACACCTTCCTTATTTTCTCCTTTTTCTCTTTATTTTTTATACCTCTCTCCCCCTTAATCCTAGAAATTAGATTTAGTGAATACCATATCTAGAGTTTTTTTTTAGTTTTTATTCACACCCTTGTACATAGTGACACATCTGGGGCTTCATTGGATTTTTATTAACAACCCTGCACATGGCGATAAGATAAGCCAAGTATATGGGTTATTGAAACTAGGAGCCCATTTGGTTTAACCCTATTTCATGCTGCAATGGTAATCATGATTGCATTACTAAGAAAAGAGTGTATGGTTACTCTTTTACATGGTAATAGAGTTTATCATGCTAATAAGAATTACCAAAAAATTAGTAATTCTCATTTATACCTCCCCTCTAATGAATGCTCAGTACCATCCTATTGCATGGTTGAAAAAGTTTAATTTACCCTTTAGTTTCATTTGTCTCATTTCACCTACCACACTACAACTGTTGTCAACACTACTTCCTCTTCCTACATTGCCGCCACCCCCACTGTTGTCGTTGCCTCTACCTCTTCCTCCTCCACCGCAGCCGTCACTGCCTCTACTATTGTCATCACCACTACCTCTTCTTCCTCCACTGCTACTAGCGCCCCTTGTTGCCACTACCTCATACTCCTCTGTTGTCGCTGTTACCACCTACCATTGCTGTTGTCACCACCACACTACTGTTACATTCACCTCCACCACAATACCATTGCCATTAGACAATCCTCGGTGAGATAGCGTGACGATTTTGATTAGGCAACATAATGGCTCTTGACTATTTTTTCTACAAATATTATATTAAGGGTAAAATAGACTTTGCGTAATATTTAATTTTAAATAATTATTGAGAAAATAACTCATTTCACCTTACTTAGAAATCAAACCAAACACTAGCCCTATAATTAATATCACATTGCATTACCATTGCATCACATTACATTACACTGCTAGGTGTAATGGGATCGAACCAAACAGTCCCTAAGTTAGTTGAATTAAGAAATTATATATGGCAAACAAAATTAAGAAATCATAAAGCAAACATTGATCTTTGAATTATATTTTTCTCTCAAGTAGTTGTCCAAAAATTTAAGAAATTGTAGGGTGTTAATGGCAGGATAACAGTGGCAAAAATAGAGAGTGGAAGTCGAAGGAAGACTAGTAGTACATGAAGGAAAAGTGGTGGTTGTTAATAGGCTTTGGCAAAAGGCTTTAGGTAAGGCCAAACCTTTGTACATACCATGCTTAGGCTTAAAAAAAGGCTAGTGAAAAGCCACAAGCAAGGCTCAGGCCTACCTTTTACAAAACGAGCCTAACCTAGTCTGTTTCCAACCATGTGGGAGATCTATTAGAATTTTAAAAAGATGATTTTACCCTAACTTTTCATTAATGGCTTATTGACTTGTCAATAGGTGCCCTAACTTATCATTAATGGCACTGTGACTTGTCATTCACTGACTTGTCAATTGTAGCAGCCTAACTTGTCATTAGTGGCACATCAACTTGTCAATTGAAACACCCTGACTTGTCATTAGAGGCACATTGAATTTTCTTATCAATTAGTGGCACATCAATATGTCAATTGACAAATCAATGTAAAATTGTCTTTTCACAAGTTCAATAAATCGCCTACAAGTCCCTTCGTACTTCATATTAATTTGATGATTGCATGGATCTAATAGTAAAAATTTATTTTTCTTGGAACCTCAGTGTAGTTCTCCCTAAGTTGAATGGGCTATAACTTATGCTGCAAAAAAAGAAGAGGGCTATAATTTCTAATTTTCGAACACACACATACATGCACTTGCGCATATTCTTTGCTTATTTGATCATTATTTTGAATTGTGCATGCGACTAGCTTCGTTGGTCAAATTTGTTTTGTGAATCATATGTATATCACCAAAATATTTTTTTTTTGAGTTCATGAAGGGTTTGCCTGAGGCTAAGAGCTCAAAGGGTTTTTACCTCTCCCATCAAGTGCGCTTCCTAGGACTCAAACTTGTGTTCTCCTCCTTAGGGGGTGAAACCAGTTACCATATCAACCAACAGCTTATTGATATCACCAAAACATTTTTAAAACCATAAAAATACATTAAAAATGATTACTTATTAATTAGCGTATTCAATTGTTTAATTTGCATAAAAAATTGTTTTTGATAATGAGGTGAAGTGAGTATATATGTAGTGACTAAAAATAATAACACTAAAAAATTTTAAAGAAACAAAAAAAATTGTTATCATATTCTTGTAATCATTACAAGAATTTTTAGCAACCTTGATACTCAGACAAAACATATGAGGTCTTTTAATTAGGGTTACTACATGCTGTTGAAAATGTTTCCAAGTTGCAAACATTTTACATGGAAACTAAAAAGAGAAGATAACAAACAAAATCTAAATCATTTTAATCCCTATTATAAGTCACATTTAATATACTTTCTCTGTCTAAAAATTTATTAAGTCTTTAATTTTGTCCCCATTAAATATACATACTTTAAAAAACCAAATATCATACACCACATTTAATGCACTACTACAAAAAATGCCTTTTATGAAAGTTATTATTTTCCATATACATTTTTCCCACTATTATATTCCATATATAACGGTTCTAAACCATCATATATGTGGATACTATATATGTTTTGCACAAATAAATTATGGTTCCAAACTATTATTTATTCTGGACCTCTTATAACAGTTATAATATAACACTTGTTATATATTAAGGCTTGATGAGACCATGATATGTGCATTGCTATGATAAAAATTAATGGGCTCACGCAAATAACCGTAATAATATATGTTAATGCTTGCATAATACATAATAGTTCCATTTTAACAATCAATATATATGTATTAACATATATAACTGTTCTTTCAAAACAACCATTATATATTTATAGTAATGCTAACAGATTTATTGAAACAATCATTATATATGTATTAACATATATAACGGTTTTTTCTAAAAAAACCATTATATATTGATAGTAATGTTAACAGATTTATTGAAACAATCGTCATATATGTATTAACATATATAACAGTTCTTTCAAAACAACCATTATATATTGATAGTAATGCTAACAGATTTATTGAAACAATTGTTACATATAATTCACATAAATAAGTTATGCTTTCAATATCCCCTACATATACATTTGTACAGAATGAATCAGAATATATATTTACATTTATTCAAGTACAAAACAATACAACAAATCAAAATATATATTTACAGTCATTCATGGACATGCATACACTATTAAAACCAAAACTTTAAAACAGACAAATCAACATATGGAAATTTACAATCATTCGAAGGTTTTACTCTCCTACTGATGTCACTACTATAGATTTGAGCATATATAATGCATAATAAATAATTGTTACAATGAATAAATGTCATGTACATCAAGGCAGAGGTTGCATAAGAATATATAACACTAAAATATAATAGTAAAATATTCATACCATTATGTATTGAGAGGCAGAATCCATGAAAATACAAAAATAACAATTGTAGTTAATAACTATAATTTATTTAGCAACAAATATGATAGTTGTTACGAAACAACCGTTAAGTAAAACTTACAATTTATCTTCCAACCTTTTATATCAATAAAGACCATTACAAACAAAATGGTCTTTAGAACCAACCATCATCTAACACTTTCATAACCCTTGTAAGATTGTCAGACCTTCATAAGTCTTAAGTTATAATCCTTCATAATCCGTTAGACGTCTATTTAAACTCACCTATTCCTTATAATTGTACTACTTTTCTTTAACATCCTCTTCCTTTTCTCATTCATCATGTTACATTCCAAAGGAGCTCCTCCGCCGCCACCGCTGCCCCCTTTTTTACCACCACCGCCTCTTCCTCCGCCTCCTCCAGCTCCTCTTGGAATGGAGACTTTAATGTAGATGTTGTCAAGCCTTGACCGCCACACAAGGCATCTCATAACATACGTAAACAAGCTGAACATAATGTTGAACCACATACTTTATCACAATGATGTTGAACATGACTTACAGTTAGACCCTTTATCTCCCTCCTTCATTGATAAGATGAGGATGAGTAGGAGGAGGATGAGGACGATACTGGTGGTGATGACTAAACATCATTTTTAGTATTTTTTTTAAAAGTATTAAAAATAAAGTTAGCAAAAAAACTTATTAATTCATGATTATTAATTAAGAATCACAAAGTATTCTTACTAACATACTTAATGATTCTAACTTAATAAAGGTTAAGTAAAAAATAATGTTAAGAAAAGTGACTTAATGATTCATAGTTATTAATTAACAACCATAGAGTATTGTTGCAAACATAGTTAATGGTTCTAACTTAATAAACGTTCATTAGATCTTTTGAAACCTTTCCTCTTCCCTGTGATAACTCTGGGTGCCTCCTCGTTACCTGATGAAAGTCAAGAGAAGGTAACCGTTCATGAGATTTTGCTCAACTTCCAACATGCACAATGATAGTTCTTTCACATCCCTTCCAGATGTTTTTTTAAACTTTCATCCTCCTCTATTTTCTCTTAATCACAAATGTGAAACACCATGCAGAAGACTTGCTAGAAAACCCTCAGCGTCATCATCCACTTCTTCCTCCTTAACCTCCACCACCTACTTCTACTGCCCTAACATCCACCTCCACCACCACCGCCTTCGCCACATCCTCCTTCACCTCCAGATCTTATGCTTCCTCAACTGGAGGCAATATTGCAACATGTACAACAAACTGATCATGCCATAAGGAGGCTTTTTGGATACCTCTCCAGTATAAACAGGAAGGCTAATCTAATACTTGATGAGTATGTGATTGTTCATGATCCTAAGAATGATCCTGCCCACTCCTCTAGTGACGGGTAGCCTGGTGATCTCATTAGTTCATCAAGCAACTTGCCACTGTTCTTGTTTTTTTTTATCATTTTATCATTTTTTCTTTCTAAATATATTGTAATAAAAAGAACATATACAATGGTACTTATAGTAAAAAAATCATAAAAAAAAATAACAGTTCCTATATTGTTCTTTCTTAACGATAGTCATGAATTTGAAAATAAATAACAGTTATGTTGAAACAACCGTCATGTAACTCATGGCATGGGAAAAAGAACAACCATCAGTAATACTTACAAACAATATGTCTGTCCTAACTACTCTTATTTAAAGTACATTTTTATAAATCTCTAATTAAATTCACCTATTTTATTTGTTTCTGTAATATAATGGTTGATAAGTACATAACAATTGTTAAGAAAAACCTGTCACCTATTAGAATATCACCTCAAATTCCTAATGCTTATTAAAAACTAACTATCACCATTTATAAAATATAATGATATGTAACTCTAATGGATGTGATGACACGATAATCCATGAAATCCTCTTTGTATAAACATCCAAAAAATGAACTCTACTTCTCCACTTCCATTTCAACTTCTCATAGCCAATTGCAAGTTTTTGCTCTTCTTCACCAAAATTATGGACAAACGCAAGAGAACTTTTGCTTCATCATCTATGAACAAACCAAAAGATGAACTCCTACCTGTTAGATCTCATGTTTTGATGATAACAAAGAATATTATGAAAAAGATTAAATTAATAAATAAGCTTGAACAAAGTAATAATAGGGAAAAACATCACTTGAAGTAAGCATTGGAGTAATCAAGAAAGGCCAAGAGAAAAAGCTGAGAAACTTGATGAGAAGTAATTTTTCTAAGGCATTACTCGAGTATGTACTCGGGTAATGAGACAAAACTTGCAATTACTAGAGATACCTTCGAGTAACCTACCAACAATACTAGAGTAAGTACTCGACTAATAGTGTAAAAGTTTTTAAGTTGCTCTCAGCCTGCCAATGTTACTCGAGTAGCCACTCGAGTAACCAGGTAAATACCTTGGAGTTGCTCTCGGCCTACCAACGTTACTCAAGTAGCTACTCGAGTAACCAGGTAAAAGTTTTCAAGTTACTCTCGGCCTGCCAATGAAACTCAAGTATGTACTCGAGTTTCTCTGTTTCAGAAAATGTGTTGCTCTCAGCATTTTGTACCCTGCCAACGTTACTCGAGTATGTACTCGAGTAACTCACTGTGTTAAGCAAAAACCTGAAGGTAGTACTTGAATAACTTGATCTATTTTTATCTTACTTCACCCGAGGTTCTACTCAAGCATGCAGGTATTTAATGACTCTTTTTAAGTGGATTACTCGAGTATGTACTCGAGTATGCAGAGTTATTTTTTGAAGAAAAACTTCAAGTCATTACCCGAGTAAGCTATGAACATAAATTGAGTTTACTCGAGTATGTACTCGAGTAATTAGGTAATCAAACTTGAAGTGCTCTCGGCCTTGAAATCCTGCCAACATTACTGGAGTAAAGCATCGAGTAACATAAGTTTATTTGAAGGTTTACTCGAGTTGGTACTCGAGTAACCTATGAAGAAAAGAGTGCATTACTCGAGTAGGTACCCGAGTACACATGCATTTCCAAAGGTTTGATATTTTGTTTATTCCATGCACTACCCGAGTAATCTTATAGTTGTTTGTTGACTTGCAGTTTATCAAAGTTTTCACGATGATACTCGAGTAAGTACTCGAGTAAACTTTAATGAATACTCCAGTAGCTACTCGAGTATGCAAACCCAAAAATTCAGAAATCATTCTAATGTTCATTGTTTTGTTTCTTATTTGATTAACCTTTCATTATATTAGTATTCTTAGCATATCCACAGATAAACAATGAAGAGATCTTACCAAATAAGGAAAGTCAAATGCAACGTTCAAATGTCACCGAGCACCACCTACCGCAAACGTATGTTTTTCAAATACAGGAAAAGTTAATAGTGGTTGGGCACGCTCCAACGGGCATGAAGAAATATGTTCCAGCAATTATTACCAACGTATCTATATATATGGGAACATCCAAATAGAAAAGAGAACAAGAACACACTCACGAACGTATCATCAAGTTCATTACTTTGTTTTATATTATACTTGTAATTCTATGCTTCAGTGATTCTTATTCACTCTGTGAGAGAGATATTTCATTCAAACTCAATAATTGTTATTGAGATAACTTAAGGTTGTGGAACCTTGAGTTGGGATTGGATTACAACTTGTAAGGGGGAGCGAGTGTCCAGGTGAAGGAACTTGCTTGTACTGAGGTGCCAAGAACCCACTGAATCTTGGAAGTTATAGTGAAACTCTCAGAGAAGCTCTGAGGACTGGACGTAGGTCAAAGTGGTTGTGGCCGAACCAGTATAATTCCCGGTGTGCACTTCGGTGATATTTCTCCTTACTCTTTCCCGTTTTAATTCAGTGTCAAATTTTATATTTGAAACCAAATTTTTAATATCACCCAATTCACCCCCCTCTTGGGTGAAACACTTGCTCTAACATTTGGTATTAGAGCGTAGGTCTTCTTGTTAAGGTAAAACAACCTAAGAAGGATCCAATGGCAAGCATGGGTGAAGGAATTCTTCCCGACGGAGGATCCATCACTAGACCTCTAGGTTTCAGTGGTGAACACTTTTCTTTCTGGAAAGTAAAGTTCAGAGTATTCATAATGGCTACTGAATATGGGCTATGGGATGTGATTGAGAGTGGAAACTGTCAACCTACAAAGATTGTAGATTCTTAGAAAATTCCTAAGATGCTAGCGGAATATGATGAGAATGACAAGAAACTTATCACTCTCAACAGCAAGGCAATTCTGATGTTACAAAGTGCCTTGAGTCAAAGTGAGTATTTCAGAATTTTCACACTTCCAATAGCAAAGGCAATGTGGGAAGCTATGGAAATAGCTCATGAAGGAACTTCAGGAATAAAGGAGAACCGGATCAACACCTTGGTCACTGAATTCGATCTACTTCGAATGAAATCAGGTGAATCAATATCTGAATTTGAACTTAGATATACTCATCTTGTTAATCAACTTGCAGCACTTGGGAAAGTTTATGATCAGCATACCCAAGTATGAAAGATTTTGAATATTCTTTCTAAAGAGTGGGAGGCAAAAGTCATTGTGATAAAAGAAGCAAAAGGAGAATCAATGAGATCAGTTGCTTCTCTATTTGGAAGTCTTTCTGAATATGAAAGCAAACTAAAGTTCAAACGGGAACTAGATGACATTGGTGACAAGAAAAAGAAAGGTCTTGCACTAAAAGTAAAAGAAGAGAATCAAGATGAGGATGAGGAGTTTGATGATGATAAAATGGGCCTAATCATAAAACGATTCAGAAAGTTCTACAAGAAAGGTCAAGGATTCAAACACTTTCAGAAAGGAGGAAATAGCAGCAAAGATCATATAATTTGCTATGAATGTGGAAAACCAGGACATATCAAATCAGAATGTCTAGAACTGAATCAAAAGAGAAAAGAAAAGAGAAAAGGCAAATTCTTCAACAAAAAGAAGGCCTTCGTATATGCTGTATGGGGTAATAGCTCCTCTGACGAAGAAAGTGATGAGGAAGAAGTAGCTAATATATGTCTCGTCGCTCAAGAAGAAATAGAAGAAGAGGTAAATGATTCTGATCCTACCTAGGAAGTGAGATGCTAAATGTTATTTTAAAAGCTCAACGATTTGTAAATGACCGATCTGGGATTAGATATGATCCAAAATCAGACAAAAGGAAAGGTAGAATGAAAGCAGGAGGTAAGTCATATTTGAATTATTTCCTACATTCTGTGCATACATCGAATCCATTTGCATTTTGTAATTACTGTAATAGAAAAGGTCATTATACATCTTCATGCATTCATAAGAAGAAAGGAATAATAGGAACCTACAAATGGGTACCTAAAGGCTCATATGTTCAGAAAATTATTTGTACTAACCCAATAGGACCCAAAAAGATGTGGGTACCTAAGACCTAGTTATTTGATTGCAGGTATGTCTCAAAGCATCCAAAAATAGCAAGTGGTACATAGATAGTGGATGCTCTAGACATATGACTGGAGATTTTGAAAGTTTTACCACATTGCAACCTAAGGAAGGTGGAAAGGTAAAATTTGGAGGAAATCAATCCGGAAAGATAGCAGGAATTGGTGAAATAAAAAATGACAAAGGAATACAAGTCAAAGATGTATATTATGTTGAAGGCTTGTGTCACAGTTTTCTAAGTGTAAGTCAAAGTGCAGATAAAGACAACTGGGTAATATTTGACTCAGAAGAATGCTTAATTATCAACAAGAATGACTTACAACTTGATAAGAAGAATATCAAGGTTAAGCTCAGAGCAAAAAGGGAAGGTAACTGCTATACTCTAGATATTAGTAGAAATGAGTCTGGAAACTGTTTTCTGAGTAATACTGATGAAAGTTGGCTATGGCATAAGAGATTGACTCATGTCAATATGCATCAATTATACAAACTACTCAAAAAGGATTTAGTTCTTGGATTACCCAAAGTAACTTTCAAAAATGACTTGATTTGTGACGCATGTCAAAAGGGTAAACAAACTAAATCATCTTTCAAATTGAAAAATGAGATTTCAACAAATAGACCACTACAATTATTCCATATGGATTTAGTTGGCCTAGCAAGAGTAAAGAGTCTTGGTGACAACTTATATTCATTGGTCATTGTTGATGATTTCTCTAGATTTACATGGGTTATTTTTTTATCATCAAAAGATGAAACCTTTGAAGAATTTATTGTTTTTGCCAAGAAACTGCAAAATGAGAAAGGTATGCCCATTGCAGGTATTAGGACCGATCATGGTGGAGAATTTGAAAATCAAGCCTTTGAAGAATATTGTGATACTAATGGCATTGATCACAATTTCTCTGCTCCAAGGATGCCTCAACAAAATGGAGTTGTGGAACGCAAGAATAAATTACTCACTGAAATGGCTAGAGCAATGTTGAATAAAAATAACGTGTCTCAAGTTTTCTGGGCTGATGCTATGAGTACAGCATGCTATATTTCAAATAGAGCCTATATCAGAACAAAACTTGGAAAGACACCATACGAGCTGTACAAAGGAAGAAAGCCAAACATTGCTCATCTACACATTTTTTGTTGTAAGTGTTTCATTCATAATAATGGTAAGGATAACTTAGAAAAATTTGATTCTAAAACTGATGAAGGAATTTTCCTAGGATACTCTAACCGAAGTAAAGCATATAGAGTATTTAATAAACGAACATGTGTTGTTGAAGAATCAATTCACGTTGTATTTGATGAATTTGAATCCTCTGACAAAACCATTGATGAAGAACAGGAAGTTGTTTTAAATCAAGAAAATGGTCAATCTATTTCTAAAACTCTTATTCCAGAGGTTGATGAAACCAAGGAAGAAGAGCAATCTCTAGGTCAACCTAAAGCCTGGAAATACAATAAAAGTCATCCCTTAGATTAAGTCATAGGAGATGTGAATGAAGGGATCAAAACTACAAATAGAATTTTCAATGAAGTAAGTTTTTCTGCATTCATTTCTGAAATTGAACCTTCTAACATTGATGAAGCTCTATCAGACAATGATTGGGTTATAGCAATGCAAGAAGAACTAAATCAATTTGAGAGAAATCAAGTTTGGGATTTGGTACCTCGACCCAAGGATCATCCGATCATTGGAACTAAATGGGTATTCAAGAACAAACTCGATGAATCCGTAATTATTGTCAGAAACAAGGCAAGGTTGGTGGCCAAAGGCTATAATCAGGAATAAGGGATTGATTATGAGGAAACGTATGCTCCAGTAGCTAGATTGGAAGCTATACGCGTACTCTTAGTCTTTGCATGCATCAAAGGATTCAAACTCTATCAAATGGATGTAAAGAGTGCTTTTCTAAATAGTTACATCATGGAAGAAGTATATGTAGAACAACCTCCAGGTTTTGAGGATGTTACCAAACCTAACCATGTTTTCAAACTCAAAAAGGCTTTATATGGTTTAAAACAAGCTCCTAGAGCATGGTATGAAAGGCTTAGTAAATTTCTCATTGATCAATGTTTTGTACGAGGAAAAGTTGATACAATACTTTTTATAAAACGAAAACGTGATGATATTTTAATTGTTCAAATATATGTTGATGACATTGTTTTCGGTGCTACTAATAAATCTCTGTGTAAGGAATTTTCTGAGATAATGCAGGGAGAGTTTGATATGTCAATGATGGGAGAATTGAATTTCTTTCTTGGTTTGCAAATCAAACAAAGAAAGAATGGAATCTTCATATCTCAAACAAAGTATTTGAAAGAGTTGTTGAAGAAGTATGGAATGGATGAAGCAAATGGCACGGACACCCCGATGAGGTCAACTACGTTGCTTGATGCTGATGTCAAAGGAAAGGACTACAACATCACAAAGTATAGAGGAATGATTAGATCATTACTCTATCTCACGGCAAGTAGACCAGACATCCAATTTAGTGTTGGCATATGTGCAAGATATCAATCGGCACCAAAAGAATCACATGCTGAAACGGTCAAACGAATCTTTAGATACCTTGCTGACACACCCGAATTGGGTCTGTGGTATCCCAAAGGAAGAAGTGAATATCTTGTTGCATATTCAGATTTAGATCATGGAGGATACAAAATAGACAGAAAGAGCACCAGCGGACAAGGACAATTTCTTGGAGGATCTCTTGTATCATGGTTCAGTAAGAAACAAAATACAGTGTCTCTTTCGTCAACGGAAGCCGAATATGTTGCAGTATCAAGTTGTTGTGCACAAGTAATATGGTTAAAACAACAACTACAAGATCTTGGTATTTATCTCAAAGAAATACCAATCTATTGTGACAATACCAGTACGATAAGCTTGGCAAAGAATCCAGTTCAACACTCTAGAACCAAGCATATCGATGTCAGACATCACTTCATCGAGATCATGTTCAAAAGAAAGATGTGAAAGTGATATTTATTCCTACTCATCTTCAACTATCTGATATTTTCACAAAACCCCTTGCAAAAGATCAATTTCTATACATTAGAAGAGAATTGGGAATTGTAAACCCCAATGAGTTGTAAGTTATTTCAGTCTCTCATAATATTAGATGAAGTCATTTGTTAAAGTTTTGATGATTACTAACTTAAGCATCGGAGTATATAGAAACTTGTTTTGCAGGAAGATTGAAACTCTGTTTTAAGAAACAAAAACAGAGGTGATCAGAGGACACCTTTACTGGAGTACCAACTTGAAGTTATGACTAACAGAGAAGCATTACCCAAGGAACAACTTGAAGTAAAGAAGCACTTTACTCGAGTAACTACTTGAGTAATGGTCCTCCAAAACTAGAAGTAACGGATCAAGTTACCTGAAATTTAAATCAAACGGTTTGGTTACTAAGAAATGAACAGTCAGAAGTGAAAAGACAGGTTACCCAAGCCGAGCCTCGAGTAAACTTGAACCTTACTCGAGTAAGGACTTGAGTAACTGCAAGTCCAGATCACCAAATTGATGAAAAACGACCCAAATCTGCTTCAAATTGGTTATAAATGATCGAGGGAACAATCATGGATAATTACAATATTATTCATGCCAGGTACGCAATTTAAATGAATTATTTTAGAGATTTTCTGTATGATCACTCGAGTAAGGACTCAAGTAATCTTGAACATTACTCGAGTAAGGCCTCGAGTAATGTCGGGTTTTAGGTTTTTAACTGTCACAAACTCGGTCATTTTCACAAAATCTCCTCGAGTAAATCACTATACTATCTCATAAAAAATTTTCACAATTGATTCCTTGCATCATTTTCGTCAAAACCAAACAGATTTCAACCTCAAAAACCTCCTATTCTGTTCAGATTCTCAGTGCCCTAATCTCACGACTGTGTCTTTGTTTTTCTGAGATTTTCATTTTTCATTGATTCAGAATGGTGAGAACTAAAAATCTTACTCTCACGGATTCCTCTGAATCCCAACAACATCCTGATCCTCTTTCTTCTCCTCCCAGAAAGAGAAGAAAACTTACCCCAAGATCAAAAGCCAAAATCCAACCTCAACCACAACCTCAACCTCAACCAAAAGGGGTTGTGATCAAAGAGCCTATAGTTACAAGCGCTCAATCCAAAAAGAATACCTCAACTGGGAAAGACAAGAGTGTCAAATCTCCCTCTCCTCCACCCTTGATTCCTCTACTCCCTCCTTTACACCAAAGCCTCCTAAAAAGCCCAAATATGATAAGAATGTGAATAAGGCAATGGCAAGCATCATAGATCAAATGGAGAAGGGGCAATCTTCAAAGAAATCTAAATTGCCAGAAGAGGAAATCACCAACCCTCCAAAGGGGTTCAATGTCAATCAGCTGGTGGATTCCCCAAAGTATCTATCTCAGTTTTCAAGGAGGAAAGTGTGCAAGACACACTATATGGACCTCAAGTTACTTCAGGAGGTAGTGAAGTATGATCTTAGTTCCTATTTAGATCTTTTTATGCCTTGGCTTTCCATTAGATTACCTTTTTGCACAAAAGTGATCACACACTTTTACTGTAACCTTGAGATCCTAGATGAGCCAAACAAAACCTCAGCTGAGGAAGAGATGACCACCATTGTGAGAGGCCAAAAGATTCTTATTTCACCCTCCAGGATAAACTTGTGGTTAGGAATAGAGAACCCCCCAGATGATATTTACTCCCAACTAGACTCAAACCAAATATTCTCTGTCCTTAAACCTAGTGAGTTAGTTGGCCCTTTAAATTTTAAACTGAGTGATATGTGTGATCATCACAGGGTTCTATGGTACATCTACTCTAGATCCCTTATGAACAAGGCCAACAATTATACCCACTTCTCTGATAGGGACTTTAGGTGGTTTGCTTCACTTCTCCTGAAGGAACAGAAGGACTTGGGGGAGTATATCTTTTCTGAGATGAAAAGATACAGAGTGGATGGGAAGGCTACCACACCAATGCCATATCCTCAGATTGTGTCACTCATTCTGAAGGAAAATAAAATATGGTATCTGGATAGCAAGGAGCCTTTTGAGAGGATGACTCCGGTTGGGAGAAATCAGATTGGCAAGCTCAACATTGATATACCTCTCAAGGGCCCTCTAGAGTCTGGGTCGAAGAAGAAGAATAAGACTGAGACCGAGACGAGCAAGATGGATGACACTCAGTCATCGGCTCCAGCTGCCACCACATCATCACCCTCCTTCCTCAATGCCACACTTCAGTATTTCATGGAGAATATGCTCCGAGGATTCCATGTTGATATCGCCAACACAAATGCTGAATTGATAACCAACATGAATTACAAGATGGCAGAGTTGGTTGAGAAAATGGATAAGAGGCACGAGGAGTTGCTAGCTGAGCAACATGCCCGGGTGAGACACTAAGATTGATTCTGGCACGACTGGATTCCTTGGGTCTCGGACCTTCTGCCAGTCCATCCTCTTCTTCTCCAAAGCATATACCATCTTCTACACCACCACCACCTCTAGAGCACACTCCTTCTGATATTCCTCACACTGAGGCTGAGCCTTCTATCCATCCGGTCTCTAGTCCACCTGAGGCACAACCCAAAGATATCTTGTACTCAGTGGATAACCCCGAAACAAATGAGACCATTCATATCATCATTGATGATTCTCCTCCTAAACCTTAGACTGAACCCACTCCTAAACCTATTCCATCTCCTACCCATACTGAGGAAATATCTCCCTCCTTATCCTCTGATCATCACTTTCCAGAGGTTGAGACCACTATGGTTGTCTACCAGTCTCCACCTATTCCTCCTAAAGATGATATCCATATTCCTCCACTTTATCTTCCTGAACCAGTTTCTTCTTGCTCTTTTGACTCTTATAGTTCAGATGGTGGCTTAGTTCTTCTAGTGAAGCCTATTTCCATGGTCAAGCCTTCCAATCCTCCTCTTGAATGATGAAGACAAAAAGGGGGAGAAGAACTTGAGAGTGATTTTGTGGAAGTGTCTGAATGACTGTGCTTATTTTTAGGTATTTGGGTGTATATGGGTTTTAGGGAGCTTTTGAATTTGTTAAGCTTTTCATCTTGTAGTGCAACTTTAAGATTAATGCAAGTTAATTTGAGTTATAATTTCATTTCAAGTCCATTTAAGCTTTAAATTATGATACATTGTTGGACTAAAGAAGTTTATTATGTATGCAAGGTGAATATGTTATAATCTCAATCTTTTTCAAATCATTTTGAATATAAACTTAACAAGGTTTTCAAATTTTATCATTGAATTCAAGATGTGTTTATTTGAGAACTTACTTTCAAAAATCTTGTTCAAAATCACCAAGTTTTGTCATCATAAAAAAGGGGGAGAATCTTAGATCTCATGTTTTGATGATAACAAAGAATATTATGAAAAAGATTAAATTAATAAATAAGCTTGAACAAAGTAATAACAGGGAAAAACATCATTTGAAGTAAGCATTGGAGTAATGAAGAAAGGACAAGAGAAAAAGCTGAGAAACTTGATGAGAAGTAAGTTTTCTAAGGCATTACTCGAGCATGTACTCGGGTAATAAGACAAAACTTGCAGTTACCAGAGATACCTTCGAGTAACCTGCCAACAATACTCGAGTAAGTACTCGAGTAATAGTGTAAAAGTTTCTAAGTTGTTCTCGGCCTGCCAATGTTACTCGAGTAGCCACTCGAGTAACCAGGTAAATACCTTGGAGTTGCTCTCGGCCTGCCAACGTTACTCAAATAGCTACTCGAGTAACCAGGTAAAAGTTTTCAAGTTACTCTCGGCCTGCCAATGATACTCGAGTATGTACTCGAGTTTCACTGTTTTAGAAAATGTGTTGCTCTCGGCATTTTGTACCCTGCCAACGTTACTCGAGTATGTACTCGAGTAACTCACTGTGTTAAGCAAAAACCTGAAGGTAGTACTCGAATAACTTGATCTATTTTTATCTTACTTCACCCGACGTTTTACTCAAGCATGCAGGTATTTAATGACTCTTTTTAAGTGGATTACTTGAGTATGTACTCGAGTATGCAGAGTTATTTTTTTGAAGAAAAACTTCAAGTCATTACCCGAGTAAGCTATGAACATAAATTGAGTTTACTCGAGTATGTACTCGAGTAACAAGGTAATCAAACTTGAAGTGCTCTCGGCCTTGAAATCCTGCCAACATTACTGGAGTAAAGCATCGAGTAACATAAGTTTATTTGAAGGTTTACTCGACTTGGTACCTGAGTAACCTATGAAGAAAAGAGTGCATTACTCGAGTAGGTACCCGAGTACACATGCATTTCCAAAGGTTTGATATTTTCTTTATTCCATGCACTACCTGAGTAATATTATAGTTGTTTGTTGACTTGCAGTTTATCAAAGTTTTTACGATGATACTCGAGTAAGTACTCGAGTAAACTGTAATGAATACTCGAGTAGCTACTCGAGTATGCAAACCCAGAAATTCAGAAATCATTCCAACGTTCATTGTTTTGTTTCCTATTTGATTAACCTTTTATTATATTAGTATTATTAGCATATCCACAGATAAACAATGAAGAGATCTTACCAAATAAGGAAAGTCAAATGCAACGTTCAAATGTCACCGACCGCCACCTATCGCAAACGTATGTTTTTCAAATACAGGAAAAGTCAATAGTGGATGCGCACGCTCTAACGGGCATGAAGAAATATG
Organism: Inga laurina; assembly: GCA_963855925.1. Classification (NCBI taxonomy): domain Eukaryota; kingdom Viridiplantae; phylum Streptophyta; class Magnoliopsida; order Fabales; family Fabaceae; genus Inga; species Inga laurina. The sequence goes on from OY979710.1 coordinate 13,973,934, forward strand.
TTCCAGCAATCATTACCAACGTATCTATATATATGGGAATATCCAAACAGAGAAGAGAACAAGAACACACTCACGAACATATCATCAAGTTCATTACTCTGTTTTATATTATACTTGTAATTCTATGCTTCAGTGATTCTTATTCACTCTATGAGAGAGATATTTCATTCAAACTCAATAATTGTTATTGAGATAACTTAAGGTTGTGGAACCTTGAGTTGGGATTGGATTACAACTTGTAAGGGGGAGCGAGTGTCCAGGTGAAGGAACTTGCTTGTACTGAGGTGCCAAGAACCCACTGAATCTTGAAAGTTATAGTGAAACTCTCAGAGAAGCTCTGAGGACTAGACGTAGGTCAAAGTGGTTGTGGCCGAACCAGTATAACTCCCGGTGTATACTTCGGTGATATTTCTCCTTACTCTTTCCTGTTTTAATTTCACCATCAAATTTTATATTTGCAACGAAATTTTTAATATCACCCAATTGACCCCCCTCTTGGGTGAAACGCTTGCTCTAACACTACCAATAACAAGCCATAAAGGGCCCGTCTACGCGATTTCTGAGCTCTATCATATGGTCCAAGTTTACTTGTGAGAGCAAGGATGCATGGACTATTGTTTAAAGAAACTTACCACTCTCATTGTAACACCCGCAATTTGTACCCCTTTATTATGCATACGAAAGTATTAGTGTTATTGTTATGGCTCAGAAGGATCAATATTTAAAATTCTCGAACCAAAACTTGCATATTTATCTAGGGTTCACTATTTATTTAGAAAAAACTGTACTTCCAATTTACCAAGTATCAGAGTAGTTTTTTTGTTTATAATTTTGTATTATTGCTTATGAATTAGTATGCCCCTAACATTACTGATACCATAGTTACACGTTCTGATACTAGTACTCACTAATACCATCACTAAGGGCACTAATATCACCACTACATGCCCTTATATCTCTACCATGTGCATTGGTATCATCAAATTCCTAGGTGTTCTGATACCACTATATGTTACTATTACTTTTAACTAGTTAAATATTTAGGTAGTTTTAACTAGTTAAACTTTGAAAATTCATATACATTTCCTCTTCTTCACATATATACATGCCATGAATGACATATTCAATGACATTATTTAGCTTGGAATGTTATACAATTAACCAAAACATGTGATAATTTCCACAAAACAAATTATCACTATTAATCTTCACTTCTCCATTATGTCTTCCTCTTGCATATCTTCATGTATTCCTCTTTTATACTTATATACCTATATGGTTGGGTGAGCGAGGGTGAGATTCAGGAGAATCTCTGGTGCAAACATTACCAAGATGCATGCAAAATAAATGCTTAATACATGACATGCTTGCCTTACCTAAATTCACGTTTACATAATGACATATTTGCATGCTTAATGTTTCATATATTACATCTATGGTCGCAACATGAACAGAAATAGAGCTTCAATCTTTCATATATGCTCTATCCAATTTAGTAAAGCAATTACATACATTAATGCATAAGCATAAATATCAAGTACTTGCAAGTTAGGTAAGTTTACTACCTTGGTCTTTAGTCCTCCTCATGATTCCTTTTCTTCCAACCATTGAAGTTGCTTGGTGTAACCCCCTGCCTTAATTAGCATAATTATAATTCGATATTACTTAATTAAATTGGTTTAGAGACCGTCGAATAGTTCAAAACTAATTTAAAACTCCCTTTATAATAGGAACTTTACAAAATTTTCAAAACTTCTTTCCTATTCCGGTCTCAAATTCAATTATCGAATATAATCACCTGTGCAGTTAATTTACATTTAAACATATCAGAATAGCTAATAGTAATCCCGACAACCCCCGGGTTCTATTCATTCACTATAGGGTTTTAATTCCCATATAAGGGATTACACGACTATGATCTGTTACTAAATACAGCCCAAAATTAATTTACAAGATTCCTGTCCAACAGGTTTAACCAACACATCCAAAAGTAAATGTCCCTATAGGGTTCTAACCACTCCGGGTCGTACGCTTCACCTTAGAGCCACTTGCCCTGTCTGAAAGGTTAGTTAAAGGAAAGAGTGAGATTCAAAAGAATCCCAGTAGTAACAAAACATTTATACCACATACAAGTACACAGCATGTAAGAAAATCATCATACAACAGCAGCACAAATCACACTCCACCCTCATCCCCTTTCTCCGCCGGGAAGGCACACTGTCCTAACCCGAACCGTTGTTAGCTACTCAGGGACTATTGGCGTGGCAGTGCATACACATAGCCTTATAGCTCATATAGCTATCTGGCTTTCACAAATGGCCCGTCGGCCTTCACAAATAGCCTTTCGGCCCACATAATCACATATATCACACCTCATCCTCATCCCCTTTCTCCGCCGGGAGGGCATACAACCCTTGCTCGATCTGTTGTTAGCTACTCAGGGACTATTGGTATGACGGTGTTTACACATATTCATAATGTCGCAGCATACGAGTTTATCACAAATCAATGATAATACACACATACAATGCATCACATATGGTATGAAAGAAAAGTTAATACCTCGTTCCTTCCTGACGTTTGCTGGCTCAGTTGGCTCACGAGGGCGGCAAATATCAAAGCCTATAAACAAAATCAAGAATGGTAGATTAATTTCCTACCCCCAATTCCTACTTTCAAACACTTAGAATAGGTTCCATATGAGTCTATAATGAAAATTTACAAAAATGCCCCTGGGGACTCGGCCTGGGCCCGCCGTACCCGGTCCGGTTGCACTTTTCCCGAAATTCTAATCTGGGCTATCCTAACATATTTCCGCCCAAGGAATCCATTTCCGTACTCGGAATTATCAAATTCAATGTTAAATTACAAATTTACCCTTGGCAGCCCCACTTTAAGGGTTTTAGGGGCGTTTTCGTAATCATGCTTTTTCGGCCTTTTCCGAAAAAGTGACCAACTGTAACCCCACCTAATTTTCGCCCCTGAACTCAATGGAACCATCAAATCATTGAAAATCCAACTCTAAGACCCATTTCCAGAGCTGGCCGAAATTTATGAGTTTTCCGGGGAAAATCGGGGTTTTACGATTTCGGCTCCGTAAACGCGTTCCTTTCTACTCCTAACCACTTTATTAACCATTACATTAGGTTACAACTAACATTAAGACCCAATTTGGGCAGCATAACCCCTAGGCCACATCATTTCCAAACTTTAAAACCAATGGCAATTCGGCGAAATTTCACCGATTAAATTGCCACAACAGCCAGAATAGACAATATACGAAGGTTTGGAAGTTACCTCAAGCTCCCACAAGTTTTTCCCAAATATTGCTGAAAACCCTAAGTGCTCAACAACAGATTTTGAGCTTCCAAACCTTAAAGAACAAAGAGGAGTAGCTTAGGATCGGAGTTACACGCGTTAGGAGCTAAATCGTCGGAGAAATCGGCTTACCTTGTGATTTTTCTTCTCCTTTCTCTCTCTACAAACCTCAACGTTCTCACTCCTCATTCAGCTGCTGTGTGTGACAGAAATGAGCTGTGTGTGACATATTTAAGTCCATGCTGATGTCATCTTTTATTGAGATGATGTCATAATTCCCATTTTCGGATTTTCTGGAAGATTTTCTGCCCAAACTTTGAAAACTCATAACTAATTCTAGAAAATTCAAAATGAGGTGGTTCCAAAGCCAAATGAAAGATATCTAAGTCCTCTTCATAGGAAAAATATTGTCCATTACTAAAAATCACCACAAAATTCCAGAATTACATAAAACTCATCACTGCCCCAAAACAGAGTTCAGTTTCCATCCCAAACTTTGGCCAGTTATATCTCCTAGTTCACAAAACGAAATGGAACAAATTATATGTCCATTTTGAAGCTTGAGATGTGAACTACAAGACTGAAAAGTTTCAGAATTTTTAGATACCATTTGGTCATTAAAAACGTTCACAAAAACGGACTGCCCAGAATAGAATTTCACTGGACAAAATTTTAGATTTTGCATCTTTGCTTCCATTGGTTCCATTTTCATACCAAACATCATTCCCACATAAATTTTCACAAGGAATCCATTGGAATCATTAAAATATCCAAATTCCCATTACACATTCTCTAAAAGTGTTTATTCAACAATAATTACATCCACTTTTAGAGTCATTAGCCCTAAATCACTTTTTGGGATATTACACTTGGGACTTCTTCCATTTCCTCTACCTGATTTCTCATGGGCTTAGATACATAATCACATTATGTGTTCAACTTATTAGAGCCATGAAAGCAAGTCATCACACATGACTTATTTCCACTTAGGAATTTCAGGACGTTGTAGAAGTCTTGGTGGTCTTTGACGCTCAACTTTCACCTTTTGATAGGTAAGACAATGTGAAACATATTTGATTATGTTATTTTCCATTCCTAACCACCTTTATATAGACTTCAAGTTGAAATACATGTTCACTATTCCTAGGTATAGGGTGTACTGTCCCTTTTGTATCTCATCCACTATTTTTCATCTCGGATCAACTTTTTCATGAAACACGTATGTTATCTTCTTATATACCATTCAACTTGGTGAAAAATCATATTCCAGGATTTTTCTCTGTTCAAATCTACTCCTGATAGACCTTACTCATCCATCTTGCATCTAAGTTGCTTCAATTTTAGCTCTTAGATTACTATCCTCTTGACTAGCACTATAACTAACAAGGAATATATCATTTGACAAATTTAGATCTTTGAACCTTTCTAACAGTTTCAGTTCTTGTATAATCATATTTGCTACCTGCATGGCTTTTTGACTCAAAGCATTAGTGACGACATTTGCTTTACCCAGATGAGTACGCCACCACTCGTGAGGCTTTAGCTATTGCGAGGAGTACGCCACCACTCTGCCATGATGTATTAGGGCACATCTCAATCCTTGCTTACTAGCATCACTAAGACCACACAGGACAAACTAGGATCTGAGGTAATCAATATTGGTGCGAACATCTGCATCTCCTATAGTTCTCGAAAGCTACTTTCATAGACATTATCCCACATAAACAATCAATTCATTCACATGAGCTTTATCTGTGGCAAGGCGATTCATAAGAAATTATGAATCAATTTCTAATAATAACCGGTAAGACCTACAAAACTGCATACTCAGCATAGCTTCTGGCATCTTCCAGTTTAGTATTATGTCTTCTTTAATAGGATCTATTGAGATTCTTTCTTGTGAGACAACACGGCCCAAGAATTTGACCTCTAGAAGCCAAAACTCACATTTGATCAACTGGCATAAAGTTACTTTTCTTTCAACATTATTCTCAAGTGATTAAAGACAGCAGAACATTGTCATTAAATACCACTATCACTGGTCTATATACTACAGAAAAATTTGACTCATGTAATTCATAAAGACAACAGGTGCATTGGTCAGTCTAACTAGCATCACCAAGAATTCATAATGCCCCTTCCTAGTTTTGAAAGTAGCCTTCAACACATCATCTACTTTTATTCAAGAATCCAAAACCATAAAAACATAACTCTTGATGAGAGGAATAAGTTTGGTAAAGGCACTGAGAGCTAGAAATGTGAATTCTAAGTCGAAATCACTCAAGAACACTTTGTGTTCTTGAAGATTCTCCACCTTCTCTCTTCTTTCTTTTTCTCTCTATTTTTCTCTATTTCCCCTATCTCTCTTCCCTTGGTCGAATTTAAGAAGTGAGAGAGGTATTGGGAGTGTTTAATTACTCAGGGTGCCAAGCACTCTTTTTCTCCTAGGGTGCCAGATGCTCCTCTTGTCCTGAGGTGCTAGGCGGTCTTTGTCAAATCCAGCCTCCTCCCTATCTCTTATGTCCAGGCATCCTCAAGCACAAGGGAAGAAAAGGTCTGATGATTTCCCCAACTTTGATGTTCGGTGTTCTGGGAAGTCAGACATGTGGTCGAACCGAGGACTGGTAAGTTGTCCCAGCTTCTTGGACATATGGTGCTTTGTGATTGGTTAATCAGGGAAGAAAGTCAAAAAGTGGTTTTAATAAAGCTACTTGTTATTTTTAGTTTTTTTATATACTTTGTCTTTTTGCTTTTTTATTTTGTTTGTAAAATGGTGGATGTATAATCATCCACTGTAATTAAAAAAAAGTGTAATACATAATGGTTATTCTGTAAAACCTGTTACTTATTAGAATAACATGTAAAAAAGTTAAACACATAATGGTTATTAACAAAGAACCTAGATAAATGTAAACAAATAAATAACAATTCTTAAGGACAAATCATGATGTAAAGTCTTAGGCACGATAACCTAAAAAGCCCTACCATTAATCTTCTTTTTAAATGTATGAAACAGAATACAGTTGCCACTTCGTCTGTTCAAACGAAACCCACCAACATCTTAACCCTATAACTCGTACTGTCTTTTTTGGTTGTTAGGAGTTGTTTTCAATCGAATCCCACCATAAAAAGCCTTTATCTGACTTTTCACCGACAATCACGCTAGTTAATACACTTGACCCTTGTCTCAGCGATTGCCATAGAGTTGTTTTCATTCGTGAGCCCTAGCTAGCTAGGTATAGTTATGATTTCCCTAATCCACTTTTGCATTATCCTTCTTGCTTTCACTTCCAACAATTTCTCTCCTATTTCTTGCAGTGTTCAATCTGGCCTATTAGGCTACCTTTATGAAGTCATGATGTGTTAAAGCATCCAAGGTGACTTTAAACTACTTTTGTGAATATATGTTTTTTAGAAAGCCATTATTGCTCTAATTGAAGGCTTTTCTTCTGTTACAGGAAGTTGTCAACCCATTGCTTTGACTAAAGTTTCCTACTCTATTGATCTTTTTTGAAGTAACTTTAGGAGATATGGATCTCTAAGCAAATACCTCTCCTTTTTTGGAAGTATCCATATCTTCGGAAGTTATTTTGAAAAGATCAATAGGGATGTGACAAATAAACCAGTTCACTTGTACAAAGAGTCATACATGAACATGTGAATACTTGCAGCATGTTTGAAGTCATGATGCCATAAAACATTCAAGGTGACATATCAAATTTATTTTATGAAGTTATGTTTTTTTTTTGGAAAACCTATCATTGCTTTAATCAAAGGTTCCTCTCTTGTTTTTTTGTTGAGTAGGTGGCAACAAGTTAAAAGCTCTGAAATTCAACATTCTGATTAGTCCTAGACTCTTAATATGAGAGTTTTTGAGCTACTTGATTTTGACTCTATCTAATAGAGTAGTTCTTCCCATATTGAGTAGCTATGCAATATGAGATGGATCAGGATTTTATAGGCTTTATGGCTAGAATCAATCACATTACTAACATATATATCTTTAATGTAAGTGTTCATTAGCTATACCTTGTATTTTTTTTCAGTAATTAAGCTAGAAAAGCAACGGCTGTGTGAAAAAAATGCGAATGTCCGTGTAGGAAAGGCCATAAGAGCTCAAGGGTTTGCATACCCCGTGCGTCCTTTCCAATATGGATATTCATAAATTTTTCCCCTCAGCTTAGCTTTCCAAAGTTAATTCCTATGTAGAGACATAATTTATTGGTCAACAGTTACATTATCATAGATATAGGCCAAAAGTTGCCACTGATTCTTTCCACAAAGAATGGAATGTCTTGATCCATCCCAAATTGTAAGGCAACTCATTGTGGGAGGTAATATTATATTATATATAGACAAATCCAACCAACTCATAAACTCTCACTTGAAGAGTCTCACATCCACACTTCATGGTTATTATATAATAACTATCATTTATTATAAAAGTTCACAATTCATATTTAGAAACTAGTATTAACGTACTAAAAACATAATGGTTGTCTACATGAGACTGTTATTATTTTTATTAAAAGTAACGATTCTTGCAAAAGAACTGTTATATATGGTATTGAATAAATAATGGTTGTCAATATGAGACTGTTATGTATTATTCAAGCATTACCATATATTATGGCAGTTGTTTACATGTTCCTGTTAATTATTATTACAGCAATGCACATATCATGGCCTCGCCGAGACTTAAGCCATAACAGGTATTATATTTGAACTGTTATAATATGTAACCCCATTCCGTAATTATATCCGATATACGCGATTAAATTGAAATAGAGACCAATAAGAAACAAAACTTATTTAAAATCTCATCTTCACGATAGGGTTTTCAAAAATACTCTTCGAAATTTAATACACCTGGTCTCATTTAATTTCGAATACAATTACATCACACGGAATATCACATTTATACAAATATCAGAGTGTACAATAATATCATTCCGGCAACTCCTAGGTTCATATCTTTACTAAATATACACAGGGCACAATTGCCCATTACAATTTCCACATGCGGATTACACAAATCTATCTCAAATACATATGCAAATACCCAAATGCTCATTCTAAATACACAATCAAATATTCTCATGCAAACATATATCCAAATATACATTCCACAATCATACAACCCTTATCCAAATACGAATACAAATCAAACCAATTATGATAACCAACTATCAAAACCAAACTTCAATAGGAGCCCTAGCCAACCTTGACTGCTTGCTCCATCCCTGATCCACCTACCCTGTCTAAAATGGTTGATAGGGGAGGGTGAGATTTGAGAGAATCTCTACAGGAAAACAATATCAATATGCATGTATGAAAAATGTTTAATGCATGACATGCTTGCAACACATAACTCATGCAAACACAATGACAAATTTGTAAGCTCAATGCTTCAAACAACATACTGATGGCCATAGCATAAATAGAAAATATCTTCAAATTACACATAATCATGCAAAGCAAAGACATGCACCAACACACTAACACAAATATCAAATACATGCAGGAGAGATAGGTTCCCTACCCTTGTTTTCCATGTATGCACCAGCTCCGCTTACTCGCGATCAAAACGAATACCGAACCACGACCAGGGCGAATATCAACCCTATAACCAAAGCAAGGACATATGGTTATTCTCTATTCCAAAATGTTACTTTCATATTACTTAAAGTTGGTTACCATTCATGACCTTTAGGTGGATAATCAAAGCCTAAACACTTGCCTAAAGGGTTGGGAGAACCTTGACCAAAGACCATCTTTCAAAACTTCACAATCTCATTGTCATAGGGCTGGCTATGGCCAGCCCCATCATGGGCTGCAACCAACAGATGGTCAGAAATTCTTGGGCCCAGTTAGCACTCAATGGCCGCGGCCAGAAATAGGTCAGAAACATTTGGGCAGTGGCCAACCAAAGACCTGACTCCTGGCACAAATTCCAACGACCATAACATGGCCCATAAAACTCAGAATGACCCAAACTTTATATAAATGGAAAGCTTGCAATGTAAACTACAAATCTGGAAAATATCACGTTATTATAATACCATTTACAGTGTCAAAATACCATACAAATTTGGCCCTTTGCACAGCATTTCAAACTTGGCAAAATTCTAGATCTCACAGTTTTCACAAATTTAGCTCTTTTGCTTCTAATGGTCCCAATTTCATACCAAACATCATTCGAACACAAATTTTCACAAGGAGTCCATTAGAAACACCAAATTAACCAATTCAAATCATATTGACATGTTTTACCAATAATCATAACATGTCATCACAAAACCACAACACAAACATTGCCATTCTTTTCATTCCAAGTTCTCAAACCAATTCCAATGGCTCTATAACACATCAACACACCAATTGCCACTCAAAATACAAGGCAATTCATACATTTTGAAAATCACACAAAATCAGGGCAAAATAAACAATTCACAAAACTTAGATCAAAATGCTTCAAATACTTACCTCTTCATCTTTCCCAAACCAATTCCTTGATTTTTCATCTTTCCCAATTTCCTCAAGCCATGAAACACCTCCTTTCAAGAATCTAAAACCATAGAGATGAAGCTCCCATTAACATGATTAAGATTAATGAAGAGGATTTAACCATTAGAGGACCACAAACAAGCCAAATACTTACCTCTTGCTTTCTCTTTCCTCTAAGGTTTGGACGAAAATTGAGGTTTTGGAGAGAGAGGGATGAGAAATAAGGATGATGATATGATTTTGGCTAAAAAGGCCCCTTAGACGTCCAAATAGAGAGGAGAGCAAAGAGGGAATATGTTGAACTTTTGACCAAGATCCAAGGGTCCAAATTGTGCCAAGTGTCACAACCTTGCTCTATCATCTTCAGCTCACATAGGCACACACACACATGATTCCACCATTTGATCTCTTACACAAATCAATCCTAACCATTGATCTTGAAGTTACCAATGAGTTTCCTCTTCAGTAACCGATCAATTGGTTGGTAACTTTACCGTTCTACAACTGATTACGGCAATTCACACTGAATCACCACAAAACTCATCTTATAATTCCATATCACCACATTATGCGCCCTCCCTCTATTTTAATTCAATTTAGAGGATAATCCATAATTGAACTTAAATACAGTGTTTCGGCGCTACTCACAACACATATGAATCACATTCTAATCCCAAATCATATCATATTCTCCAAAAGGGTTATTTATTACTAACCACATCCACTTTTGGAGTCATTAACCCTTAATCTCAATTTAGGATCTTGCTAAACTAGAGCTTAGCAGTCCATTTATCTCAGGCTTATTCTCTAGCCTCAAATATCAAAATTCAGGGTATTACATTTTTCCCCCCGTTCAATAAATTTTGTCCTCGAAATTTGTCGCACAACAAAACCATAACCTCGGATGCCTCTTCACGACGGCTTCCATTTCACAATCATTTCATATTGGGACGGTCCCTTCTAGACCACCCAAACAAATGATATACCATACAAACCGCAATCGGCCATTGCCGTATCAAGTTTCACGGCGTTACCCTCACCCATCCAAGACTTTTCGGTATTACACAATGTCCACAACAGATTCAGATTGGAGCATGACAATTGTCACAAGACGACTGCACCCACGGCTATATACACAAAGATACGTAGCTTTCGCCACTTGCGCAATTACACATTGCCCTTCTGGAATTCACACAACTTCTACATTCCCAACAACACACATCGCAGATTCTAATTTTACACACCGCCTTTTTTGGTCTTGGGGTCAACACCGGTACAACCAGCGTTGTGGCTAGCTAGGCTGGCCATGCCAGGGTACTGCCCTCAGAATAGAGAACCCCCAATCATGTAGTCGAATTAGCCATCAGTTGAATTAGCTCTGCTCCGCTACAAAACTATTCCCAGTCCCAGCTTGTTCACAACTATCACAGATTCACAATCACACTCCACCCTCATCCCCTTTTACTGCCGAGAAGACACACATTCATTAACCGAACTGTTGTTAGCGACTCAGGGACTATTAGTGTGGCAGTGCACACATATAGCCATTCTGGCTCACAATAGTAGTTCAACAATTACACACTACCCTCATCCCCTTTTACAGCCGGGAAGACACACAGTCTTTACCCGAACTGTTGATAGCGACTCAGGGACTATTGGCATAGCGGGGTTTACAGATAGCCTTTTGGCTTCCACATCACACTCCACCCTCATCCTATTTTACCACAGGGAAGACACACAGTTTTTACCCGAACCGTTATTAGAGACTCAGGGACTATTGGTATGGCAGTGTTTACACATATGATCCATAATCATACCCCACCCGCATCCCCTTTTACCTTCGGGAAGACACACAATCTTTACTCAAACTATTATTAGCGACTCAGTGACTATTGGCGTAGCAATGCTTACACATAGCCTTACGGCTTCCACAAATAGTCAATCCCCCGTAAACTACTACCCAGTGGAATAGTCCTCCGACATGGGAACCACCCCATGCGACTATAGGTGAAAGACATCACAAATAGCCAGTCCCCCGTATCTCCACCGCCCCGAAGGCACGGTCCTCTTACCGGAATCACCCATGGGCCGCATGTGAAAGACTCACAAATATCCGTCACATCCTGAGCCTATGCCTACCAGGCGCAGCCCATCGGACCAACTTGATCTAGCCCAACCGGGGAGATGGACTACCAATACACAATTGTAACAAGCTGGAACAAAGCATATTGACAACTTCACCTTCAACATCATGAATTCTTTTCACATACTAGGATCCTTCAAGACCCCTTCTCTCAAAATAATCTGGACTTCGAAGTTTTACTTCCCGAAGCCAATACTAACATATTGCACTTTCTGTAAATTCAAGCTTTTGCTCAACACAATTCTTAAACATATCACACTTACTGCCTGGAGCTTTTGCTCAGTGCAGTTCTCAGACACATCACATTACCATGCTTTCGCTGCACACTCTAAGGTCTTTCTCCTCATTTGTGCTTTAACAATGTCAAGTTGATTTAACAGAAATCCCATAGGAATCTCCCACTACAACTGACAACATTCACAACATATATTCCTCTATGCCAGACCTTGGCCTGATTCAACCTAAATCAATCAGAGCCATATGACTTCTTATTTCAAGAATACTCATTCACTGTGCTAATCTATGATTCAACATCATGGCAGGTATACTCCACGGTTTATCATCAAAGCGGCTCCACTCTAGGGTTATCGTCATGGCAGCTCCACACTAGGGTTCATCATCATGGTGGCTCCACACTATGGTACCAGAACTCTTCGTAGGTAGCCCTTTCCAATCAGATTTCCCTACAGGTAGCCCTCTCCTATTAGAACTTTTCATAGGTAGCCCTTTCCTGTCAGAACTATCCGTAGGTACGCTTTTCCAATCTAATTCCTCCGTAGATAGCTCTTTCCAATTGGTTGTCTCAAGATGAAGGTATCATTGTAACGAGAACTTAGAAGCCATTCACACATTCCATTCTTTGTCTCAACCTTGAGATCATATCTCTTAACTATTCATGGTTCTATCAAAACCATCCTCAGGTCAATGGCGCATTCCCAATTTCATAGGTCAAGGTGACATTTTGCCCACAATGGTTAGCCCCCTAGCTTGTACACATCTAGTTTTGCCATAAACACTGGGTCTATTCTTCAAATTCTAGGGCAAACCATATTGATTCACCATATCCACATCACAGATAATGTATACACACAGCCCTTAACACTCACATATCCACAAACAACAGGGACACTAATGTGTATACCACAAACAAACAAAGTCATCCTCTATGACTTAAGGCAACAACTATGCCACTATACTAGCAAATCATATCTTTGCCAGGAACTGTAGCTCTGATACCAAAAATGTAACCCCCTTCCCTAATTATATCCGAAATACGCGATTAAAGTGAAATAGAGACCAATAAGAAACAAAACTTATTTAAAATCCCATCTTCACGATAGTGTTTTCACAAATACTCTTCAAAATCGAATACATCTGGTCTCATATTCAATTTTGAATACAATTACATCTCACGGAATATACAAATATCAGAGTGTACAACAATATCATTCCGGCAACTCCCAGGTTCATATCTTTACTAAATATACACAGGGCACAATTGCCCATTACAATTTTGACATGGGGATTACACAAATCTATCTCAAATACATGTACAAATACCCAAATGCACATTCCAAATCATAATCAAATATTCTCATCTAAACATACATTCCACAATATATACAACCCTTATCCAAATACAAATATAAATCATCCCAATTATGATAACTAAGTATCAAAACCAAACTCTAATGGGAACCCTATCTGAACTTGACTGCTTGCACCATCCCCATCCACCTACCCTGTCTAAAATAGTTGATAGGGGAGGTTGAGATTCGAGAGAATCTCAGTAGGAAAACAATATCGATATGCATGTACGATAAATGTTTAATGCATGACATGCTTGTAACACATAACTCATGCAAACACAATGACAAATTTTTAAGCTAAATGCTTCAAAATACATACTGATGGGCATAGCATAAATAGAAAATATCTTCAAATTACACATAATCATAGAAAGCAAAGACATGCACCAACACACTAACACAAATATCAAATACATGCAGGAGAGATATGTTCCCTACCCTTGTTTTACACATATGCTCCAGAACGAATACCGAACCACGACCAGGGTGAATATCAACCCTATAACCAAAGCAAGGACATGGGGTTATTCTCTATTCCAAAATCTTACTTTCATATTACTTAAAGTTGGTTACTATTCATGACCTTTAGGTGGCTAATCAAAGACTAAACACTTGGCTAAATGGTTGGAAGAACCTTGACCAAAGACCATCTTTCAAAACCTCAAAATCTTATTTTCAAAGGGCTGGTCGCGGCCAGCCCCATCATAGGCCGTGGTCAGAGACAGGTTAGAAACATTTGGGCCGCAGCCAGAAACTGATCAGAAGGTTTTGGGTCACGGCCAAAATCACGTGCCTGGCCAACCAAAGACCTGACTCCCAGCACAATTTTTAAAGACCATAACTTGGCCCACAGACTCAGAATGAGCCAAACTTTATATCAATGGAAGGCTTGCAATGTAAACTACAAATCTGGGAAATATCACATCATTCTAATACTATTTACAGTGTAAAAATACCATACAAAGTTGGCCCCTCGCACAGCATTTCAGACTTGGCCAAATTCTAGATTTCATAATTCTCACAATTTTAGCTCTTTTGCTTCCAATAGTATCAATTTTATACCAAACATCGTGCCCACACAAATTTTCATAAGGAGTCCATTAGAAACACCAAATCAACCAATTCAAATCATATTGACATGTTTTACCAATAATCATAACATGTCATCACAAAACCACAACACAAACACACATTGCCATTCTTTTCATTCTAAGTTCTCAAACCAATTCTAATGGCTCTATAACACATCAAGACACCAATTGCCACTCAAAACACAAGGCAATTCATACATTTTGAAAATCACACAAAATCATGGAAAAACTCACAATTCACAATACTTAACCATAATTCACAAAAATTAGATCAAAAGGCTTCAAATACTCACCTCTTCCTCTTTCCCAAACTAATTCCTTGATTCTTCATCTTTCCTAATTTCCTCAAGCCATCAAACACCTCCTTTTAAGAATCTAAAACCATAGAGGTGAAGCTCCCATCAACATGATTAAGAATAATGAAGAGGATTTAGCCATTAGAGTACCACAAACAAGCCAAATACTTACCTCTTGCTTTCTCTTTCCTCTAAGGTTTGGATGAAAATTGAGGTTTTGGAGAGAGAGGGAAGAGAAATGAGGATGATGATCTGATTTTGGCCAAAAGAGGCCCCTTAGACGCCCAAATAGAGAGGAGATAAGAGAGGGAATATATTGAACTTTTGACCAAGATCCAAGGGTCCAAATTGTGCCAAGTGTTACACCTTTACTCCATCTTGTTGAGCTCACATAGGCACACACACACATGATTCAACCCTTTGATCTCTTGCACAAATTAATCCAAACCATTGACCTTGAAGTTACCAATGAGTTTCCTCTTTAGTAACCAATCAATTGGTCGGTAACTTCACCGTTTTGCCCCTGATTGCAACAATTCACACTGAATCACCACAAAACTCATCTTTTAATTCCATATCACCACATTATGCGCCCTCCCTCTATTTTAATTCAATTTAGAGGTTAATCCATAATTGAACTTAAATATAGGGTTTTGGCGCTACTCACAACACATGAATCATATTTGAATCCTAAATCACATCATATTCTCCAAAATGGTTATTTATCACTAACCACATCCACTTTTGGAGTCATTAACCCTTAATCATAATTTGGGATCTTGCTAAACAAGGGCTTAGAAGTCCATTTATCTCAGACTTATTCTCTAGCCTCAAATATCAAAATTCAGGGTATTACACTTCTCCCCCCGTTTAATAAATTTCGTCCTTAAAATTTGTCGCACAACAAAACCATAACCCTGGATACCTCTTCACGATGGCTTCCATTTCACAATCATTTCATATTGGGACAGTCTCTTCTAAACCACCCAAACAAATGATATACCACACAAACAACAATCGGCCATTGTTGTATCAAGTTTCACGGCATTACCCACATAATGTCCTCGACAGATTCACATTGATGCGTGACAATTGTCACAAGACGACAGCATCTACGGCTATATACACAATGATACGTAGGTTTTGCCACTTGCGAAATTACACATTGTAACCCCCTTCCCTCCTTAGGTCGAGATTGAGTTCTTAAACACATAATTAAGTTGGAATTAGAGACCATATTTCAAATTGGTACTAAGGTAATCTTTTGCCCAAAAATCGGATTTGCAAAAACTTTTTCAAGACTTATTCACAATACAAAATAATAATGGCCTGTACAGGTAAATTCCATTTACAAATATCAGAGTGTAAAGTAAATTCCCGACTCACTTGGGTTCCATTTATTAAATAAGGGTTTACACAAAGGCACAAAGCCCATAATTCATACCCTTTACTTAGGGGATTACACAAAATCTAATATATACAATTGTTTCTACCAAAAATATCTAAATGATATACAAAGATAACCATTAACCAAAAAGGAACTCCTGACACGGTGCTCTACTTGCTCTTCATCACCCGCTTGCCTTTTGATCCTTCAGCCTTGTCTAAAATGTTTAATTTTGGGAGAGTGAGATTCTAAAGAATCCCCGTAGTGTCAAATCAATCATAGTATGCACAAAAATAAGGCATGAAATAAAATCATCATCCACATAAAGCAACTACAACGGCACTTACAATGGCAATGGTTAGTATGACACATGTAATCCCGTATGATTGCTCAGGCTGCATTACATCACAACAATCCACACAATATATTTCACCATAGTTGTGATTCATAGAAAGCATTTCATAACGCATGCCACACTCACAAGATACACACAGCTCATGAATGGATTCACATACGCCGCCCCACGGGTCAGATTCACAAAGATCTATGTGGATTACGACGGCAGTTCAATGGCCGAACTAGAGATTACCACTGTCACTCCCTAAACGGCTCACACTAAAGTTCTCACACCGTAATGGACCATGGCACATTCAGTTCACAGTTTAAAGATAAGTTATGCATACCAAAACATCATACACAACATGAGAGAAAAGTCACTACCTGAGTCCTTTTGGGCGTTCCCTAGCATCGGTCTCTCCCGCGTCGGGCAAATATCGTATCCTAGAATCATAATTAGGGATGAAGAGTCAATTCCCTATTCCAATTCTCAATGACTTCTTAACACTTAAATGGCTATCATTATTACTCTTTTAGTACTCAAGAATACCTCTAACAATAGGCCTTAGGGGTTGGAAGAACTATCCCAAAGATCCCCTTTTTAAAACTCCAAACTGACATTTTTCACTACGACACTTGAGTAAAGATGACCTCACTCGAGTGAGATTGTACGGACACTCGAGTGAAGAAGGCCTCACTCGAGTGATGGTACAGTTTGCATTCGGGTACTAGAGAGTGAAGGATAGCGAGTGAACACCCAAGAGCACAAGAACTTTTTAGAGACTACAACACTCGAGCACATTGGACCTCACCCAAGTGAAGGCCAAATGCCTCACTCGAGCACCTGAAAGTGGAGTCCAGAAAGTGAGAACCCGAGAGCACAACAGTTTACCATGAAGAGGAGCACTCGAGCACAAGACATTGCACTCGAGTGATAGATCAACACTCGCAAGTAAGACTATACTCTCTTTAATTTTCCAGAAAGCACAATAGAAAAACTGAAGGGAAAACATAATATACGCACAGCACTCGAGTGATACTCAACCTCACCTGAATGATCTTCATCCCATAATCGAGTGAATCCCAAATCACTCGAGTGATTCTATCATAACCAGAAAACACAGCTAAACAGAGGCATTTTCCCAACACTTGCTCAATTGATCCCAATAGACACAAAAATTTACACAAAGCTACTCCCACAGAAAAAACCCAATAAACTCAATGGGATTATCAGAATCATCAAAATCCTACTCTGTTATAATGCTTTAGGTTTTGGGCAACAAAATCAACAAAATACTGATCTCATCCAAATATCCCATTTCAATCACCAATCAATCTATCTATCCTAAACTCATTCCAACATACCATTCTCATGCCAAAAACATACCAAATGAACAATAACACTCATTTTCGGATTCAAGCCAAACTTTCCAGAAATTACAAACTACTTCAAATGGCATGAAACTTAGGTAGATATATTGGTTTCACATACCTCTTCAACTTCTCCAAAAACACTCCTTGATTCTCCAACAACCAGATTTTTTTGTGATCACAAACCACAGCCAATGGACAAGCTACAACCATCAAAATGAAGCTTATCACTTGTAGAACAACTTTAATGAATGAGGTTTAAGTAATGGAGTCCAATCTCTCACCTTAATCACCAGCTTTTCTTCCTCTCTCTTGCCCACAAGGTTGCCGGAAATGGAAGGAAGAAGAGAGAGAGAACGAGAGAGAGGAAGGGTGTGGAGGAAGAAGCAATGATCACATACACACTCCCATACTCATGTCAGCCGATTGGACGGAGAGTATGGAGAGAGAGAAAAGAGATTATTTTATCAATTGTTGACTTTCTCACACATACACTCTCTTATACCCTCTTTGCCAAATGTCCACACCTTATTGGTTCTCACCAAATAAGTCACCAATTAGCCACTTAATCGCTCCATTAGCCATTTTAATTACACAACTCATTTTCTCTTAGCTAGTAATTAATTTCCCCATTAATTACCAACTAATTAACCGATAATTCCATTCTTCCAATTCTTCACTAATTATGACACATAAATTAATATTGCCATAAATCACATGATTATTCCAATTAAACGCATAATTATCCATAATAATCATGATTAACCCATAATCAAAAATTGGGTTATTACACACATTGCCCTTCTGGAATTCACACAACTTCCACATTCACAACAACACACATCACAAATTCTAATTTTACACACTTCCTTTTGGCCTGGGGCCAACACTGGTTCAACCAGTGTGGTGGCTAGCCAGGCTGGCCATGCCAGGGCAGTGCCCTTAGAATAGAGAACCCCCAATCATGTAGTCAAATTAGCCATCAGCTAAATTAGCTTTGCTTTTTTACACAACTATACCCTAGTCCCAGCTTGTTCACAACTGCCACGGATTCACAAGCACACTCCACCCTCATCCCATTTTATCGTTAGGAAGACACACAGTCTTTACCCGAACCGTTGTTAGTGACTTAGGGACTATTGGTATGGTAGTGTTTACACATATGATCCATAATCACACCACACCCTCATCCCCTTTTACCGCCAGGAAGACACACAGTCTTTACCCAAACTGTTGTTAGCGACTTAGGGACTATTGGTGTAGCAGTGCTTACACATAGCCTTTCGGCTTACACAAATAGTCAATCCCCCATAAACTATTGCCCTAGCGTAACGGTCCTCCGACATGGGAACCACCCCATACGGTTACAAGTGACAGACATCATAAATAGCAAGTCCCCTATATCTCCACCGCCCCGATGGCACGGTCCTCCCACCGGAATCACCCGATAGGCCGCAAGTGAAAGACTCACAAATATATGTCACATCCTGAGCCTATGCCTACCAGGAGTAGTCTACCAGACCAACCTGATCCGGCCCAACCAGGGAGATGGACTACCAGTACACAATCGTAATAAGCTGGAACCAAGCATATTAACAACTTTACCTTCAACATCATAAATTCTTTTCACATACTGGGATCCTTCAAGACCCCTTCTCATAAAATAATCTGGACTTCAAATTTTTACTTCCTGAAGCCATCACTAACACATTGCACTTTCTGCAAACTTGAGCTTTTGCTCAACACAATTCTTAAACATATCACACTTACTGCCTCGAGCTTTTGCTCGGTGCATTTCTCAAACAAATCACATTACCACACTTCTGCTGTACACTCTGAGTTCTTTTTCCTCGTCTGTGCTTTAACAATGTCAAGTTGATTAACAAGAATCTCATAGGAATCTCCCACTACAACTGACATCATTCACAATGTATATTCATCTGTGCCAAACCTTGGCCTGATTCAGCTTGAATCAATTAAAGCCATATGACTTCTTATCTCAAGAATACCCATTCACTGTGGGATTCATTATAATACACCATTATTGAGAGCAATATTTCCACAACACTAATCTACGATTCAACATCATGGCGGGTACACTCCACGGTTCATCGTCAAAGTGGCTCCACTCTAGGGTTATTGTCATGGTGGCTCCACACTAGGGTTTGTCGTCACTATGGCTCTACACTATAGTACCATAACTCTTCGTAGGTAGCCCTTTCCTATCAGATTTCCCCATAGGTAGCCCTCTCTGATTAGAACTCTTCGTAGGTAGCCCTTTCCTGTCAGAACTCTCTGCAGGTAGCTATTTCCAATCTGATTCTCCGTAGATAGCTCTTTCTAATTGGTTGTCTCAAGATGAAGGTATCATTGTAATGAGAACTCAGAAGCCATTCACACATTACATTCTCTATCTCAACCTTGAGATCATATCTCTTAACTATTCATAGTTCTATCAAAACCATCCTCAGGTCAATGGCCCATTCCCAATTTCATACATCAGGGTGATATTTTGCCACCAACGGTTAGCCCCCTAGCTTGTACACAGCTAGTTGTGCCATAAACACTGGGTCTATTTTTTAAATTCTAGGGCAAACCATATTGATTCACCACATCCACATCATAGATAACGTATACACACAGCCCTTAACACTCACATATCCACAAATAGTAGGGACACTAATATGTATACCACAAACAAACAAAGTCATCCTTTATGACTTAAGGCAGCAACTACTGCCACTATACTAGCAAATCATATCTTTGCCAGGAATTGTAGCTCTGATACCAAAAATGTAATCCCAATCCATAATTATATCTAAAATACGTGATTAAAGTGAAATAGAGTCAAACAAGAAACAAAACTTAAAATCCCATCTTCACGATAGGGTTTTTACAAATACTCTTTGAAATCTAATACATCTAGTTTCATATTCAATTTTGAATACAATTACATCACACGGAATATCACATTTATACAAATATCAGAGTATACAACAATATCATCCCGGCAACTCCCGGGTTCATATCTTTACTAAATATACACGGGGCATAATTGCCCATTACAATTTCCACATGGGGATTACACAAATCTATCTCAAATACATGTACAAATACCCAAATGCTCATTCCAAATACATAATCAAATATTCTCATCCAAACATACATTCCACAATATATACAACCCTTTATCCAAATATGAATATAAATCATCCCAATTATGATAACCAACTATCAAAACCAAACTCCAACAGAAGCCCTAGTCAAACTTGACTGCTTACTCCATTGATAAGTAAAATATTTAAATATTTATTTTCCCTCATATGATGATTTTATGGACGATATTTGCATTTAATATAATAAATTTGGGTGTGATTGATAAATAAATAATGTTTTTGGAATAAATAGCATTTAAAAAAATAAGAATTAAATAAAAAAATGAAAGTACTGTAGTAACAGGATCACTATACAGATGGTTAGGCTGTAGCAGACGGAAGTCACTATAGTGACGGAAGCACTGTGGAGCCGCCGGACACTGTAGTAGTACTGTAGCACACGTTTTTCCCCTATAAATAGAGATCAATGCCAAGCTCAAAAAGAGAGGAGAGGAGGAGAAGCAGAATTTTCCTTCTCCGATAAGGAGAGGTCCTTTTCTGGTCGGGAGAGATCTTTTTCTAACATTTCTGAGTTCTTTGTGTTGTTTTTTAGATTTAATTTCATGCATTGCATGCCTCCATCTTGGAAGGCTTAGGATTGTATTACATTTTGCATGCCTCCATCTTGGAAGGCTTAGGATTGTATTATATGTTGCATGCCGCCTACATGAAAGGTTTTACCTCCTAATTGGACAGCTAGATTTCTTCATCATTCATGCATCTTTTGGTTGTATATTTATGTTTGAGAATTTAATATTGAAGTTTTATGCATTGTTAATTTATTTTTTTTTTGTTTTTAATTTCATCATGTGCTAAACTTTCATTTTTCTAGGGTGATGATGTAGCTCACTAATGACAGATTGAATCTTAGCTTATTAAATCTAGTTTTAATTTCTCCTTTATGATTGAGTTTTAATTATTATTCTTAATGCTTTTGATTGACTGTCCATCTTTTGAATGATTTCAATATGTATGTTGAGACCAGAAGGAGATACATGTGTGTAGACCCTATACTTAAAACCATGACTTGCATATGAAATAGGAATATATTCATATGAGTTGTGTAGTCTTACGGAGTTCCATAAATCTTAATGCATAATTAATTTTTTATATTCATATAGGAATATATTGGACTAGCAATTGATTATAGAATTGCTTGACCTTGGAAGAGGCTAGTAATTAAATGAGGAAAACTCGACTATCAACCATGTGGTATAAATCAGGCTAGAATAGATAAGTGATTTAATCTGAAATTTGTTAAGTGAAATATGACCCCTAGGGCTTTTTCTCATATTTGCTTTCATATCATCTTTATTCATATTTAATTGTCTTTCTTTATTTTGTACTCTCAATCACCAACTAATTGATCGACTAAATAGAATTAAAATTACCCATTTTGGTACTTAATGCTCAATCATCGTGGGAACAATACTTTCCTTACTTCTATATTACTTGATTACGACAATGTACACTTGCACTATTTAATACATCACCTACACTCGTATCAAGTTTTTGGCGCCGTTGCCGGGGATTGTTGTTACTAATATCAATACCAAGTAATTTTAATACTAATTTAGTCTTCATGTAAAAATTTTAAAAAAATTAAAAAAAATTGGATTATTCACAGCATTCATTTGGTTTAATCAGTGATAACTTGTCATATCTTGGTTCTTTTTTTGGAATGCATATGGATGGAATGAGACATGAAAATATAAATGCTGGTTGGATTGAAAATTCTTCTCCTTATAATTGTTTTTCTTGTGCTTATTGTGGAGAGTGTCATTCTTATGAGCATTGTCCATATAGCAATACCAGTCATTATATGAGAGATGATTTCAATATAAACCAAACTTATTTTGATCATTCCTTTTATCCTGGTGGAATTTTGGAGCAACAAGAGTCTTTAGATCCATATGTCAGGTATTCTCCTAATCCTTCTTTCTATCTTATCCATATATTGAAGAACAAACTCTTGAGTATAAGGAAAAATCTGATTTAGAAAGATTAGGTGAGGAGTTTGCAGAATCAATAGAGAGATTTATCAAAGAGCAAAAGGAAATTGTCACTAATATTGAGTCAAGTGTCCAAAATATTGGAATATATGCAAGTCAAATTATTGCGTCACTTAAAACTATGAGGCAAGATAATTCTTTAAGCATGATGACCACTTCTTATGTTGATGATGATTTTTATGAGGAGGTTGAGGATATGAAATTGAATGAAACCTTAGCTCTTGTGGAATGTGAAAAGGAACTTGAAATCACTTTTGGAGAGATTAGTGGGTGTAGTCTGGATGAGGTTATGGTTGTGGAACCTGATTCCTATCATTTTGATATTGAAACTAATGAGAATGTTTCAAAAGATGTTGTTTATGTCTCTCTTGTTGAAGTATTGACTCTTACTGATGAGAGTCAAGTGGATTTTATGGGATGCTCTAAAATTTTGGAAATTCTTAAATCTGTTTGCAAATACATGCATGTTGTGCTTTATTTGAATTCAGTAAATAATTGTACTCTAAAATTGTCTAAGATTGAAGAAGTACAATTAATTACTTTGAATGATCATTTCTTATACTTGAACCATTGTTGCTTGAAAAGAAATAAAGACCAGGTGATCCTGGTGTTTGATACTTTTGAGTAGTAGTTTTTGTTTGGGAAGTCTGGCTAAAGACTATAAATTTAGCGCTGCTTGGGAGGCAACCCAAGGTTTGGTTTGATGTTTTGTTGTGATTTTGCAGGACTTCTGGTGGCTCTTGATGATGTATTCTACTTGATAGTTTTTTTTAAAAAAAAAAGAGAAAGAAAAAAGAATTAAAAAAAAAAATTGGTTTAATCTTTGTCTAGCTAAAGACGTTAAAGAAGGGCGGCTATTTGGGAGGCAACCCAAAACTTCTGTCCTACTCATTTCTTTTCTACCCTTTCAAATTTCTTTCCTACTCTCTCAAACTTCTTTCATACTCTCTCATTTTCCTTTCCTACACACTGAAACACACTACACTGCATTGAGCATTTTAGTTCTCATCATTTTCATTTTAAGTTCCATGGAGGAATCTCTTGCAAAGCTTAAGAATAGGTTCCCCACTCTTCCCAAAGATATGCTCAGAAAGATCTATAATAGTCAACTTAAAAGGATGATGCTATTCAATCGTTTGGGCCTTCCAGTGGATGTACATTGGATCATTGAAGCTAAGGTACATTTAGTAGGTGAGATTCATAATTCATTTGCTAAACCTTTGCTAGGAATGGGAAGAAGTTCTTACTCCAAAAAGAGAAGAGCTAAAAGAATGAATGTCTGCTATAAATGTGCAAGGTGGAAATGTGATCAGCGCTGTAGGAGTAAAGGTATGGTTTCTATAAATCGAGAAGATAAAATTAAATTTATAAAGGATGGATTGAGTAAGGAGTCCCTGGATGATATCATTCAAACTCTTGAGATGCATCTGACTGGTGAAGTTCATCTTATTCTTCTTCATTTAGCAGACATATTCAACAGAGAAAAAAAGCCTTATTGTCTTGGGAATCTGACGTTAAAAGACCATGTTTGCTAGTTTATAAGAAAACTTGACGGGAAGCAAATCCTCGATTCATAGAAAGCGCTTAAGATGTTACTGGACGTAAAACCAGAGGAAGATGTGAGCCAAAATCACAACTACTGTATATAATCATGCTTTTGTTTTAATCTTCCTTATCTTTTCTGTCACTTTTGTCTAATCTATCTTATCTTTTCAACAACTTTTATTTAATATGTCTTTTCTTTTTAGTAATGTTTGACTTTCTTTCCTCTTTTTCTTCATGCAAATTACGCCAGTCATTCGTGTCAGAAGTTTTTCAAAATTTTTTGAAAAATACGTGATTTGTATGATTTTGTTGTCACTGCTTTAGTGTTATATATATGTACTCTTTCATTTGTAAATATGCACACTTTCATTTGTAAATATGCATTCTTCCTCTTGTAAGCATACATGGTCCGAGAAAAACAGAGAAAAAGGGTATCACACAAAAATGTAGATTTACATCTATTTGCATTTTTTGTGAAACTGATTTGGGCAAGAAAGGAGAGTTTATAATAGCAGCAAACAAACTTGGAATTGCAATAGCTACCAGAAAAATCAACTGTGTACGGGGGAGGCATCCAGGGCCTAAAGGGAAGTATGGCCATTTCTGTATCCATGAATGGAAGCAAGGATTTAAGTGTAAGGGTGAAGGAGTTGGAAGATCACATTTTTTCCTTAGGATAAGAGTTACAGGTTTCGAGCTTGCTTGAACGGATGGGACTAATGTTCTACCATGCTCAAGCATTCATTGCTCTACCCGGTGGTTTGGAGACGTTGGATGGCATTTCTAGCATTGCATATTGGACTAAGTTAAACTATCACAAAAAGCCATTGGGATTGTTAAATGTTAATGGTTTTTATGATAATCTGTTGTCTTTTCTTGATCATACTATGAAAACAGGATTCATACCCCAAGCGACTCGCTACTCCATAATTGCTGCACCAACTACTGATCAGCTGTTCAATCAACTGCAAACCTATGAACCTAAACCAGATCTACTGCTCAAGCAAATAGGTGGGCAATCTTTAGATAGCAGTCAGAAGCAAAACCCAGATACCAGTCTTAGGTTGTAACTTTCCTTAATCTCTTGGATTTACTTTATTGTGTGTTTATGTTAAAAAAACCACCTCCTCTAAGCTCTAGAAGACATTAGGGACAATGTCTGATTTAAGTTGGGGGAGGAGAAATTTTTTTTTCTTTTGTTAGTTAGTAAAACCATTAGATGTATGAGGTGTGGAAAGAATGGCAGAGTAAAGAGTTATTCTTAACTCTTAAGACGCATTTCATTAGTTGCATTTTATTAGTTGTATTTTTTTATCTTTTTCAAAACAAAGTAAAAAAAAAATCATCTTGTTCAAGTGCTTTATAATGATCTTAAGAAGTATATAAGTTTTAAGTATGGATCAATTGAATTTAGAGATTTTATAGAATGAATGAACAACTGATTGTTGCAATTGGTGATGAATTTTGATATTGAATGAACTAAGTTTAAAAATCCCTAGCCGTGAGCTTCTGAGCCTATAATGATTATTTCTCTTGTGTGTGATATTCACCTATTAAGTTGTCACTCTAGAACTTGCTTTAAATCTGGTTGAAATTACATCTCACATACACATTCCAAAATGATAAAGGCATTCATTTTCTTTAGCTAGAGCCAAATAGCCAACCTTGCAATTATACCGTTGATAAGCCCCTTTGAGCCTAATTGACTGTTTCTTTGTTTTCAATCTATTAACATGTGCTTTAATGACATATCAAGTGCTTTTACGTTATTCGGAAGATTACTGGAGCATTTGAAATATTTGTGAAATGGGCTTTTGACAAAGTGTGGGGGTGTATCTATCATTAACTTTATAGTTGCAATTCAATAAAAAAAAAAGAGAAAAAGAAAAAAAAAAGAAGGAAAAAAATTATGAAAAAAAAAGAAAAAAAAAGAAAAAGAAAATATTAAGTGTTTCAATTGTGGGTTGTTGTGATGAGATAAATTTACAAGTAGCCCATTTTTCAATTGCTCTATTTCTTTAGCCTTTCATATCATGTTTTACATCCCTTTACCTTAACCCCATTACAACCCTTAATAAGTCCTTTTGATTTGAATTATGCATGTGAATTAGGTAGTGGAGATTGAGATTTTTAGCAAGCCTATGGTAGTGCAATTCTTTCTGTTGAATTTGAGCGAAGCACTTACCCTTGAATACTAGAGATATTGAGAGAATGAGTTACAAGTACGAACTCGGTTTATTCATTTTCAATTAAAGTTACCAGTTTATATTTTTGTTGATTCATTAATACTATGATCTCTTTATTTTTCAATTGTGTTCATACTTATGACCAGATACTTCTGATTTTGTTGGAAGCACTTATTATTTAGTTCTTGTCCGAGAACGTCCAAGAGTTAAGTGTGGGGGAATTTGATAAGTAAAATATTTGCATATTTATTTTCCCTTATATAATGATTTTATGGACGATATTTGCGTTTAATATAA
The DNA here is from genome assembly GCA_963855925.1 of Inga laurina. NCBI lineage: Eukaryota > Viridiplantae > Streptophyta > Magnoliopsida > Fabales > Fabaceae > Inga > Inga laurina. The sequence continues at coordinate 14,001,167 of OY979710.1, forward strand.
TAAATATGGGTGTGATTGATACATAAATAATGTTTTTGAAATAAATAGCATTTAAAAAAATAAACAATACAAAAGTGAAAGTACTGTAGTAACAGGATCACTGTAGCAGATGTTAGACTGTAGAGGATGGAAGTCACTGTAGTGACGGAAGCACTGTGGAGCTGCCAGACACTGTAGCAGTACTGTAGCACATGTTTTTCCCCTATAAATATAGATCAATGCCAAACTCAAAAAGAGAGGAGAGGAGGAGAAGCAGAGGTTTCTTTCTCCAACAGGGAGAGAGATCTTTCTCTAACATTTCTGAGTTCTTTGTGTTGTTTTTTTAGATTTAATTTCATGCATTGCATGCCTCCATCTTGGAAGGCTTAGGATTTTATTACATTTTGCATGCCTTCATCTTGGAAGGCTTAGGATTGTATATATTTTGCATGCCGCCTACATGGAAGGATTTAGCTCCTAATTGGACAGCTAGATTTCTTCGTCTTTCAAGCATCTTTTGGTTGTATATTTATGTTTGAGAATTTAATATTCAATTTTTATGCATTGTTAATTTATTTTGTTTTTGTTTTTAAGTTCATCATGTGCTAAACTTTCATTTTCCTATGGTGATGATGTAGCTCACTAATGACGAATTGAATCTTAACTTATTAAATCTAGTTTTAATTTCTCCTTCATGATTGAGTTTTAATTATTATTCTTAATGCTTTTGATTGACTGGCCATTGTTTGAATGATTTCAATATGTATGTTCAGACCAGAAGGAGATACATGTGTGTAGACCCTATAATTAAAACCATGACTTGCATATGAAATAGGAATATATTCATATGAGTTGTGTAGTCTTACGGAGTTCCATAAATCTTAATGCATAATTAATTGTTTAAATTCATATAGGAATATATTGGATTACCAATTGAATATAGAATTGCTTAACCTTGGAAGAGGCTAGTGATTAAACGAGGGAAACTCGACTATCAACCATTTGGCATAAGTCAGGCTAGAATAGATAAATGATCAATCAGGAATTTGTTAAGTGAAATCTGACCCCTAGGGCTTTATCTCATATTTGCTTTCATATCATCTACATTCATATTTAATTGTCTTTCTTTATTTTGTACTCTTAATCACCAACTAATCGATCGACTAAATAGAATTAAAATTACCCATTTTGGTACTTAGTGCTCAATCCTCGTGGGAACGATACTCTACTTACTTTTATATTACTTGATTACGACAGTGTACACTTGCACTATTTAATACATCACCTACACTTGTATCATCCATCCCCATCCACCTACCCTGTCTAAAATGGTTGATAGGGGAGGGTGAGATTTGAGAAAATCTCAGTAGGAAAACAATATCGATATGCATATACGATAAATGTTTAATGCATGACATGCTTGTAACACATAACTCATGCAAACACAATGACAAGTTTTTAAGCTCAATGCTTCAAACAACATACTGATGGCCATAGCATAAATAGAAAATAGCTTCAAATTACACATAATCATGCAAAGCAAAGACATGCACCAACACACTAACACAAATATCAAATACATGCAGGAGAGATATGTTCCCTACCCTTGTTTTGCATGTATGCTCCAGCTCCGCTTACTCGCGATCAGAACAAATACCGAACCACGACCAGGGTGAATATCAACCCTATAACCAAAGCAAGGACATAGGGTTATTCTCTATTCCAAAATGTTACTTTCATATTACTTAAAGTTGGTTACCATTTATGACCTTTAGGTGGCTAATCAAAGTGTAAACACTTGGCAAAAGGGTTGGGAGAACCTTAACCAAAGACCATCTTTCAAAACCTCACAATCACATTTTCAAAGGGTTGGTCATAGCCAGCCCCATCAGGGGCCGCGGCCAGAGACTGATCAGAAGGTTTTGGGTCATAGCCAAAATCACATGCAGCGGCACACCAAAGACCTAACACCTGGCACAATTTCCAACGACCATAACTTGGCCCACAGAACTCAGAATAACCCAAACTTTATATCAATAGAAAGCTTACAATGTAAACTAAAAATATGGAAAATATCACATCATTCTAATACCATTTATAGTGTCAAAATACCATACAAAGTTGACCCCTTGTACAGCATTTCAAACTTGACCAAATTTTATATTTCACAGTTTTCACAATTTTGGCTCTTTTGCTTCCAATGGTCCCAATTTCATACCAAACATAGTTCCCACACAAATTTTCATAAGGAGTCCATTAGAAACATCAAATCAACCAATTCAAATCATATTGACATGTTTTACCAATAATCATAACATGTCATCACAAAACCACAACACAAACACACATTGCCATTCTTTTCATTCCAAGTTCTCAAACGAATTCCAATGGCTCTATAACACATCAAGCCACCAATTGCCACTCAAAACACAAGGAAATTCATACATTTCAAAAATCACACAAAATCAGGGCAATATTCACAATTCACAATACTTAACCATAATTCACAAAACTTAAATCAAAAGGCTTCAAATACTCACCTCTTCCTCTTTCCCAAACCAATTCCTTGATTCTTCATCTTTCCTAATTTCCTCAAGCCATCAAAAACCTCCTTTCAAGAATCTAAAACCATAGAGATGAAGCTCCCATCAACATGATTAAGATTAATAAAGAGGATTTAGCCATTAGAGGACCACAAACAAGCCAAATACTTACCTCTTACTTTCTCTTTCCTCCAAGGTTTGGACAAAAATTGAGGTTCTGGAGAGAGAGGGATGATAAATGAGGATGATGTTCTGATTTTGGCCAAAAGAGGCCCCTTTGACGTCCAAATAGAGAGGAGAGGAGAGAAGGAATATGTTGAACTTTTGACCAAGATCCAAGGGTCCAAATTGTGCCAAGTGTCACACCCTTGCTCCATCTTCTTGAGCTCACATAGGCACACACACACATGATTCAACCCTTTATTCTCTTGTACAAATCAATCCTAACCATTGATCTTGAAGTTACCAATGAGTTTCCTCTTCGGTAACCGATCAATTTATTGGTAACTTTACCGTTCTGCCCCTGATTAGGGCAATTCACACCGAATCACCACAAAACTCATCTTATCATTCCATATTACCACATTATATGCCCTCCCTCTATTTTAAGTCAATTTAGAGGTTAATCCATAATTGAACTTAAATACAGGGTTTTGGGCGCTACTCATAACACTTATGAATCACATTCGAATCCCAAATCACATCATATTCTCCAAAAGGGTTATTTATCACTAACCACATCCACTTTTGGAGTCATTAACCCTTAATCACAATTTAGGATCTTGCTAAACTAGGGCTTAGAAGTCCATTTATCTCAGGCTTATTCTCTAGACTTAAATATCAAAATTTGGAGTATTACATAATAGGTCAGAAATAAATTCAGAACTATAATGTATCTTACCGAGCATTTATGGCACCCACATATATAACAGTTCAAAACCATAGTTTATAGTCGATAACAATCATCTTATATCATAATTTTTATAGTAGTGTGTAGTACATATATCACCAAATCTACAACCACTTCTTCTATTTGTGATTTTCTAAGCATCATACGAAAGACATTAAAATACTACGTGTAAAGGGAAACAATATATGAAAGTTAGGTATTGTAATATATAGCAGACTGAATGTATATATGAATGAATTGATCATATAATATACCTTATTTAGATCAATATTTTCAAACCATAGGTGATTATGTCATTCATATACTACATCACATAGTACTTACAATCATTGCTATTATCGGTTGCTTTGGGCATTATAAAGAAATGAGAAGAAAAGTTTGTCCATCAGTCATATATATAAACTATATGTGTATTTCAATTTAATATTATAGTAATTGTTAATAATATATATAACTTTGTATTAAGCCATTAGAAGATGTATCTGTATTGGCCATCAGTGAGGTTGTATCTAGTGCAGTCGAGACTATTTTGTGTGTAGTATTTGTACACCGCTCTAAGAAGATATAATAAAAAATTATATATGTAAAAACAAGCAAGTTGAAGTGAATTGTAAAAGATGTTGAATAGATAACTTAATGGTTGAATGTCTCTTGCATGTATGGTCTCATGTCTGGAACCTCGTTCATAGAGTCATAGTACCAGTTCTTTTTGCGCAATAGATATACCACTATGAGCATCCAATGTCCCCTAATTAAGTACAACAATAAAAACACTACCAAAATAATTACAAGATAAATAAAAACTAATTTAAGTAGAGTTAATGATGTACCCACCCTTAAATGTAAGGCACCAAGAAGTTAAGTGTTCTTTTTATCTAGTTCCCTCATACTAAATTCATCTGCTAGAAACCTCGCTTGAGACTGTTTCACATCTTCCTTTATGCCCTCAGATTAATGCCTAATATTATCACGGTGGATGAACTTGCTCTTGTCCTGGAGGCCATAAAGGAGGATGTAAGTATGGTATAGGTGCCTGAAATGCTAAAACCAACATATATCAAAATGTAATCAAAGTTCAAAGTAGTCAACTATTTAATCACAGTTGAAGAAATACCTTAAAAACTCCGCCTATGTTTATAACCGGTCTCAAGCCCAGGTAAAGGAGGAGGGTTGTGTTAGGCCCCGATAGCCAACGTAAAACCCTTATGAGCATGGATCAATGAAGATATTGTGCTAATGCTAGGTCGTTGCCTATAAGCAACGCGCTGTATGGCTCGAGTACAGTGATAAGTGAGCGAGGGCCGCTGAATCATCGCCCAGATGTAGAGTTAAATGAGCAAGGGCTACCGTTCTCTTCTGAACGGAGGCGGCTAAAGAAGCTAGTTTATGAGACCAAGATCAGATTTGGCACTTGGAACGTTGGGACTTTGAATGCCAAATCTCTGGAGGTGGTGGGCGTAATGAATGATCGAAAGATTAATATCTTATGCCTTCAAGAAACTAAATGGGTGGGAGATAGGTCTCGAGAAATTAATGGTTTTAAGCTTTGATATGCAAGAAAGGTTAATGGAAGGAATGGTGTTGGTATCATCACTAATAATGAATGAAGAAAGAACGTGGTGGAAGTTAAGAGGGTTGAGGACAGAATCATTTCTTTAAAAATGATTATTTGGAAGGATATTATAAACATTATCAATGCATATGCACCTCAAGTAGGGGCAAAAGCACATCTTAAGGAAAAGTTCTGGGAAGATTTGGAGGGGCTTATTCAGAGTATCCCACTAACCAAAAAAAATTTTATTGGAGGAGATCTTAATGGACATGTCGGTAAGGAGGAAGGACCTCATGTAAGGGCTCATGGGGGTTTTGGATTTGGGGTGCTCAATAATAAAGGTCAATCTATTATTTATTTCTCCCTCGCATATAACCTCAGGATTGTTAACACTTGTTTTAAGAAGAGAGAGGAGCATTTAATAACATACAACAGTAGAGATGCCAAGACACAGATTGACTTCTTTTTGTTAAGGAACTCTGATAGAAGACTTTATACTAACTGTAAAGTGTTTCCTAGGGATGGTGTGACTACACAACATAGGGTTTTGGTTCTTGATGTGAATATTAAGTGTGTAAAACAAAAGCAATGGCAAGTTTTAAATCCAAGGGTCAGGTGGTGGCAGTTAAAGGGGAGAAACTGGAGATTTTTAAGAGAACTCTTTTGGAGGAGGGGGAATGGGAGTTTTAAGGAAGTGCTAATATCATGTGGGAGAATATGTCTAAAAAGGTCCAGACGGTTGCTAAAGTAATTTTGGGAGAATCAAAAGGTTTTGGTCGGCAGGATAAGGAGACTTAGTGGTGGGATGAGACTGTTCAAGAGAAAGTCAGGCATAAGAAAGATTGTTTTAAAGCAATACACTTGAGTAATAATGTTGACAATTAGGAAAGGTATCGTTTAGCTAAAATGGAAACTAAGAAGGCAGTGAGTGAAGCTCGTAATAAAGCATATAAGGAGTTTTACAAAGAGTTAGGAACAAAGGCGGGGGAGCGTAAGATTTATAAGATTGCAAAGAACAAGGGAGAAAATCAAGAGACTTAGATCAAATGAGGTGTATAAAGGATGAAGAAGGCAAAGTTTTGGTTACTAATGGAGATATTAAGAATATGTGGGAAGCCTACTTTTATAAGTTGTCCAATGATGAAGGGGGAGAGCCTTGTGACTGTGAAGATTTGACAACTCGAGAAGGTGATCTTAATTTATCATTTTACCGCAGGATTCGAGTTGGCGAGATTAGGAAAGCTCTTAAGAAAATGGAAAATGGTAAAGCTGTTGGGCCTAATAGGATTCCTATTAAAGTTTGGAAATGTTTGGGTGAAGAGGGTGTTTTATGGCATACAAAATTATTTAATGAGGTTTTACGTTTCAAGAAAATGTTGGATGAGTGGAGGAAAAGTACTTTGATTTCTATTTATAAGAATAAAGGGGATATTCAAAATTGTGCAAATTATAGAGGAATTAAGCTTATGAATCATACAATGAAATTATGGGAAAAGGTGACGGAACACAGGTTGAAGTTGGAGACTGAAATTGCTGAAATCCAATTCGGATTTATGCCAGGAAGGTATACAACAAAAGCAATTTATTTATTAAGGGGGTTTATGGAAAAGTATAGGAGCAAAGGAAGAGATTTGCATATGGTTTTCATTGATTTGGAAAAAGCATATAACCGTGTGCCAAGAGATATACTCTGGAAAGCCTTGGAAAAGAAGGAGGTGCAGTTTGCATATATCAAAGCCATTTAGGACATGTATTAGGGGGTTACAATCAATGTTAGAATACCTGGAGGTGTAACAAAGGACTTTCCTATAAGGATTGGCCTACATCAAGGATCAGCTTTGAGCCCTTATTTGTTTAACCTAGTGGTAGATGTTCTAACTGAGCCTACAAGAGATGAGATCCCTAAATGCATGCTTTTTGTGGATGATATAGTTCTGTTGGCTAAATCCAGGGAGGAAATTAATTCTAAACTTGAGATATGGAGACGAACTTTGGAAGTGAAGGGTTTTCGTCTAAGTAGGAGCAAAACTGAATATATGCATTGTAAGAATGATATGAGACAAGGTTGAAATGATGTGAAAGTTAAATTGGGGGGCAAGTTATTCCGTAAGTGACAAAATTTTGGTATTTGGGATCAATTATACAACAAGATGGTGAAATTGATGGAGATGTCAATCACAGAATTCAAGTTGGATGGTATAAATGGAGAAAAGCTACTCGAGTTATTTGTGATCAGAAAGTACCTAATAAAGTAAAAAGGGAAGTTCTACCACATTACTATAAGACTAGTAATGCTATATGGTAGCGAGTGTTGGGCTTTAAAGGGACTACATGAGCATAAAATAGGGGTAGTCAAGATGAGGATGTTGAGATGGATGTGTGGTCATACAAGAAAAGATAAGATTCATAATGATCATATACGTGAAAGAGTTGGAGTGGCCTTTATTAAAGGAAAAATGGTAGAAAGTTGTTTGAGGTGGTTTTGACATGTTCAACGAAGGCTGTTGAATGCACCGGTGAGGAGGGTTGATCAAGCAGTTTGGAGTCCTGTAAAACGAGGTTGTGGAGGCTAAAGCGAATGCTTAATGAGGTCATAGAGAGAGACCTTTTGATTAATAATATGTCTAAAGATATGGTTTTCGATAGAGTACAATGGCGTCATGCAATCCATGTAGCCGACCCCACCTAGTGGGATAAAAGCTTTATTGTTGTTGTTGTTGAAGAAATACCTTAAAAGAAGTTGACAAAGCTTGGACTTGCCATCTCCTTATTCAGGACCTTAAAAACAAGCTCTTGGCTTATAGCTTCCTATTGGTCTAGTAGGTCCAAGAACTCTCTCTCAAAGTTGATCATTAGAAATGAGTTCGGAGCAAAGAACTTATTAGTGAACTCTTGAAGGGACTTCTGAGAAAATTGACCAACAAGCTTTTTCTGTAAGAATGACTTCTTCTCAGATTGATCATTAGAGGTGAGATGCTTCCTTTTCTTAGATTGAATGGGGGTCTTGGATTGAGTAAGGAGATTGGATTAAATGGGGGGCTTGGACTGATTAGTAGTCTTTGACTTGGTAGGCAACTTCTTTTAAGCATTAGACTTCTTGGTCGGATTGCGTACTTGAAGTAGATGATAAGGCCACACAATGAAGCTACCTATAACCCCTCCCACTGTGTCTAATGTTAGATTCCATTTTTTTATGATAACAAAGCTTAAGGAAATGTTTTGTAGGAGAATTGCTAGCTTACAACAGAAGAAAATAGTTTTAAACACATGAAGTGATAAATCATTTAAGTGATATGAAAAGGTCTGAATCACTTGATCACTTGAGTGAGCACTTGATTGATGTGTTCAAACTTTACCACTTTCACTCCACTTCTAGTAAATGGGCCATTGATGAAAATTTGTATTATTCACTCGAGTGAGCACTCAAGTGATGTCTTTTGAAAATGTTCTTCACTACAAAAGCAATTTTAAGTGATTCACTATTTTTCTCTATCGAGTGATACAACGATTTGTGATTACTTCCACCTTACTGTAGTGATTCTGATAGTGATCCTATTTCAAAAAGAATTTTTCCAAGTAAATAACTCAAGTAAGCACTTAAGTGATGTCTTTTAAATTACATCACTTTAGTTCACCATAGTGAGTTAGCCAGTGATCAGATTTTTCTAAAATCATTTTTAAGTTGACCACTTGATTAATGTTTCTAAATTCATATTACTTTCGCTTCACTACAATAATGTATCCAGTGATCATGATCTCCTAAAAAAATGTTTTGAATAATCACTAGAGTGACCCTAACAAATGTTGCATCACTTTCACTACACTGAAGGTAGCTTGGTAGTTATCTGTTATTTTTAACAATTATGAAAGCATGATCACTCAAATGACCTTATAATTGGCCTTCACTTTTATAACACAACAATGAGCCAAAGAGTTGTTATATATCATTTCAAAAATACTTTTCTCAATAAAGTGAAGAACACTCGAGTGAGCACTCAAGTGATGCAGTCACTGAGACAAAACAACACCTCAGAAATTTTGATACTCATTCATGTCATTCCTAAACATGTTTCTTTCACTTCTAATTGATTGCATACCTTACTAAAACCTTTTTTGAACATGTTTAAGGTGCTTAATCATGGATTAACACAAAGATTAATAAAAAGCACTTTCTTGTCATAAGTATTAAATGCTTCATTCCTTATCCTATTGAAACTCTCTCTATCTTCCAACGTCTATTTCAAAGGGTAAGAGAAGTGACCTCTTAATCTGAATAGCTATATTTAAACAAGTAACAGTCATTAATTCTCTTCAAGCCATAAATAAGTGAGCTTTGAAGACGAAGGCACCAACTATAATATCCCAAAAACTGATTAAGGGTTAATGACTTCAAAAGTGGATGTGATTATTAATAAATAAACACTTTTGGGGAATAAGATGAGAATTGTGATTTGAATGTGTTATGAGCAGTGCTTAAACTCTGTATTTAAGTTCAATTGTGGATTAACATATAAATTGAATTGGAATAGAGGGAGGGCGCATATTATGGTGAAATGGAATAATAAATGTGTTTGGTGGTGATTCAGTGAGAATTGCCATAATCATGGGAAAAATGGGAAAAAGGAAAGTTATCAACCAATTGGTCAGTTACTGAAGAGGAAACTCATTGGTAACTCAAATATCAATGATTGTGATTAGCGCTCAACTGGTCAAGAGGGTGGAATCATGTGCTTGTGTGCTTATGTGTGCACATGGGAGATGTTGCAAGATCATGACAAGTGTCACCATGTGAACCATTGCTCAAGTCAACATTTCAACCACTCATTCCTCTCTTCTCTCTCCCTTTACGTTGGCCAAGAGGCCCTTCATGCCCCAAAAATCTGATTCTTCATCTTTATCTCATCTCTCTCTTCCATACTCCATTTTGGCGCAACTTCAAGGAGGAAATAGAAAGCAAAAAGTGAGATTTTACTTGCTTGGTGTCCTCTTTAGCTCAAATATTCTTCTATAATGTTGTTCATGTTGATGAGACATTCATCTCTATGGTTTTAGATTTGTGAAAGAAGTTGTTTGAGTGCTTGAAGAAATTGAAAAGTAGAGGAATTAAGGAACTAGCCTTAGGAGGAAGAAGAGGTGAGTAATTGAGGCATTTTGACCTAAGTATTATGGATTTTGCCCTGATTTTAGTGTGATTTTGAATGGATGAATTTCCTAGTGTATTATGGTAAAAATGGTGTCATATTGTGCCATTGTGACTTTGGAATTGGTTTGGAACTTAAAATGGAAAGTTTGGCAATTTGGTGGTTTGTGTTGCATTGTGGTTCAAAACTGAATATGTGTGGATGTGATGAGAATTTGGTTGTTTTAGTGATTTCAATGGCTTCCTTGTAAATATTTGTGTAGAAAGAGTGTTTGTTGTGGAATTGGAACTATTGGGAACAATTGTGCAAACGTTGGAAATTCTATCAATTGAAACTCTATACATGGTAGTGGTTTTACATGGACATTTTGAATGAGCAAATGGTGTCTAAGAATTCAGAACCTTTTCAATCTTAAATTTCACATGCCAAACTTCAAAATGGACACATAATTTGCGTCATTTCGATTTGTGAACTAGGAGTTATGATTTTCCAAAGTTTAGGGTTGACACTGGAAGCTATTTTGGAGTAGTATGAGATTTCATATAATTCTGTATTTTTCTTGTTATTAACAGTATTGATCCATATTTTTTCAATGAAGAGGACTTAAATAGCTTTCCATTGGCTTTGGGATCACTCCAATTTGATTTTCTAAAATTAGTTATGATTTTTTAAAGATTGGGCAGAAAATCTGCTAGAAAATCCGAAAATGGGAAAATAGGGAATTACGACATCAGCTCATTAAAAGATGACATCAGCTTGGACTATTAAACATTTCCTATCTTCATCTTCCTCTCATTGCCACTGTGAAGTTCAGCTGAATATAGAGAGAGGAGGGAGAAGAAAAATCACACAATAAGCAAATTTCTCTGGTAAATCCTTACCTAACGTGTATAACTCTACTCCTGAGCTTCTATTCAGTATTCTTAAAGGTTGTGAAGCTCATATTTTGGTGTGGAGGAGTTAGGGTTTTTAGCCAGTTTAAGAAAAGCCAAAGGGAGCTTGAGGTAACTTCCAAACCTTTGTATATTAACTATCTGGCTGCTATAGGCAATTTAATCAGTGAAATTTTGCCGGATTACCCTTATTTTTAAATTTTGGAAATGTGTATGCCAAGGGGTTATGCTACCGAAATTGGGTCTAAATGGTACTTGTAACCTAATGGAATAGTCAATAAAGTGGTTAGGAATAGAAAGAAACGTGTATGCGGAGCCGAAACCAAAAAACCCCAATTTTTCTTGGATACTTGAAAATTTCAGCCAGGGCTGTTAGAGGGCCTGAGGGTTGGATTTTCAATGATTTTATGGTTATATTGTGTTTAGGAGGGAAAATTAAGTGCGGTTGCAGTCGGTCACATTTTTGGAAAAGTCCGAAAAAGCATAATTATGAAAACGCTCCTAAAACCCTTAAAGCGGGGCTATCAAGGGTATTTTTGTAATTTGGTAGTGAAGTTGGTAATTCCAAGTCCAGAAATGGATTCCTTGGGTGAAAATATGTCAGAATAGCCCTAGTCAAAATTTCAGAAAAAGTACAGCCATACCGGGTACGGCGGGGCCGAGCCAAGGTCATAGGGGCATTTTGGTAAATTTTTACCATAGACTAATATAACCACAATAAATACTATGGAAGTGTCTAAAATGGTACATGAATGGGTTTGAACCTAATTCTTATACATTTGATATTTTAGGACTGATTGGAAGTCTGAGCTTGACACGCTTTTTGAGGCACACAAAATGGGATGAAAGAGACTTGAAGTAGGGACATTATCCTTCATACTTCATGCCTTAGTCTACATGAATGTGTGGTTACCATGGTTTGCGCTTTTATTTATTAACATGGTATGCTTAGAGAAGGCAGTTACTGCCAAAAGTGCACTTACACCTGAGAGATCGGATGAGAATCCAACTGGTGTATGAGTAGTGGAGCTGGAGCCCTACTCATGTATACATGACAATGTGTTATATTGTTTATTAATTGGTGCATTCATGTTGCATATCATATTTACTTAGCACATGTTATGTGAATGATAATATGTTTCTACTGAGATTCCTTAGAATCTCACCCCTTTTACTAAATAAAATACCACAGAGAGTGCTAGTAGCTCGAAAGACAAAGACGAGGATATGGGAAAGTGGTGGGAATGTTTCTCAAGATGAAGATTGTGGTTATATCTAGTCATTAAATTTTGAATGTTGAAAAATTGTATATATATTACCTAATGCTGAAAGGAATTCCTTAATGTAATTATATACTATACATCAATATTTTTACGCTATCCCTGTGTTGCCCACCGAACTGCGCACAACTACTCTAAAAATATGGAAAATAAACTTAGGGTATGACATCACCTCTCTATTAGCATTCACTATTTCATTACTTGCTAAGTCTTGTGGTATGCTCTTGTGAGATTTTTTGTACTTTAGTGTCTATTCATTTACTTTTTGGGAGAGATTACTTTGAATCATTTATTACCATTAAGCAACTCAAGTTAGTGGGACCTTGACTATGGGCATTAATTGTAATGTGTAAGGGGGAGCGAGTGTTCCTTGAGAAGGAATGTACTTGTACTAAGGCACAAAGAGTCGAGTAAATCTTGAAAGCATAGTGGAACTTTCCGAAGGATTTCTGAGGACTAAATGTAGGTCAAGTGGTTGGATCAAACCAATATAAATATGGTGTCTTCATATCCTCAATGATATCTCTCTAACTCTAATTTCTTGATTAAGTTTTGATTTAAGTTTTAAAAATTTTAGCACTACCCAATTCATGCCTTTGGGTGAAAGGCCTAGTCTAACATATGTCTTTAGTGGCCATAGGCAGTATATAGCTAGGGTTGACATTGATATTGGTTTGTATCCTAAAATGCTTAAAAGGGATAGGCTCATTATAAAGCATGTTATCCTCTAGGTAGTTGAACATGTGGCCCATTGCAACTAAGATCACTAAAGTGGCATCTTTTCACTCCTCCCTTCTTAACCATATTGGACTTTTGCATTTTTAGGGTTTTAGTTTATGTTAAGTCATATTTTCTATTTAAAGGCAAACATTGTGCGTTCAATTTTCAAATTTCAATAAAGGATTATTTAGCTGACTATTGTATTCTTGTGAGGATACTACCAGGCATTAGAGGTTGATCGACTCTTATGTATATACTTTGAGTTGTTAGGCAATGTTTCTTTTGGGTGTTGAGTTTCGTATACTTAGTATTCTCTGGAAATGATGTTCACTTCACAGAGCTCTTAGATTCTAGATCATTGTCATTTCTTATATTTGTTATTAATTCCCTTCTGTATCTGCTAACCTTTCTATAATTTTTGGGTTTTCTATAACAAGTTCCTATTAGGTCTACATCACTATCAGCAAAACATTCAACTTCCATCAATCCCTCAGGCAGATCATGGCTTGAAAATGTGCAGCTACTCTAATACTTGGGTTGCCATTTTCCCCTTGCTCCTTCATCACCTCTTGCATGAGAAACAGTATTTTCTATATTTCATCACATTGTTTCTAGAGCTTTTCATATTTTTCTTCCCTATTAGTTCTTTAAGATTGCCGGTGACCATAATATTTTGTCTTGCTCAATCTAAAGCCAGAACCCCTAAGAAGACTAGGATGGTGAGGCTTCAATGTCTTGGCCAATATGTCCTCATTTATAGAAAGGCAGCCCTGTGTAATAAATTCCTGGGACATGGCTTGCTGTGTATTTAAAAATATTGTTAAAATTGATAGTTAATTGAAGACATTACTTTCATAAATTGAGGACTAATATTAATACTTACCATTTTATTGATGACCTCCTTCATGTGAGGATCGTCATAAGAGCCATCTTTATTTTACCTCACCACCAACCAAAGTTCATGATTGGGAGGTCAACTACCGTCCCTACTCTTAGCGGATAGTTGTAGAGCAACATAAGCATACATGTTTGCCCTTCCTTGCAGGGATACTTATTTTTTTTTCACCCTCTCTTTAGTTACCCAACTTAATTCCTATGAAACACATAACACTTCAATTAATATTAAACATATACATGCATATCTTATGAATTTTGAATAATTATTACCTAGAATGACAAGTCACGACGTGAGATAACAAATTCTCTCCACTCAGCTAATTTGATCATGGACTAAAGATTCTAAGGAACTTCTGTCTTATCAACTTCTTCAAGATTCTGCAAATACACCATCATCAATACATGATGGAATGTGTGTAGTGCTTATCTAGCCTTCTTGAGGATAAATTTCTTATAAGTTTCGTCTATATCATATGTAGACTGTAAAGCACACAATTCAAGTTAACATTTTTTACAAGTACATAGTAAGTAATTAGCAGGTATATATACCTTACCCTAATATTATCCCAAATAATGTCTGTGTACTTGTTCTGTACCCAATGTTAGTTACACGACGTGAGGAATATTGGTCCTTATTGTTAAGCTGAGGTAACTAACAAAGTGTGACAGATCAACAGCTTGACCCTTATTGTTCCATGTCACATCAAATTTTCTCCCCAAAGACTTCCCTTTATTGACAAAAGTTAAGGAGCAGTGGCCCCTCCTTACAAAATCCTGCACTCATTCTAAATCCTACTCTGGGGTCAAGTTTCTGTTTGGCTAGGGGCAATATCAGTACGAGGAGGAATAGTAGTACTAGGGGCATTATCAGTGCTCGATGAACTAGAACTAGCCATTTTAACTAGAAAACAAAACTTATTTACACAGCCACGGGAATAGAGCACCACTAAGGTCAAAACCTAGCTAAGCAAGATGATGTGAAAAATAAGGAGAATGCATAATGTAAAACGAAAAATGCAAGATCGGGAATGCAAAATGCAGAAAAGAAATCATACATAAAAATAAGTAGAACAGAGCATGCGAATGAAGGCGACCTAGCTAGGACTCTGAAACAAAAAAAGTGACTTAAGACAATCGAAGCAACTCATGTTGCTGTCAAACCGAAATTCAAAGAAAGCAGTGGATGATGTAGTTAACATAAAAGCAACTATTGACGGCCAAAAAAGTCAACCGAAGTTATGGGATTTCAAGGATGGTGGGCAACGTTTGACCAAAGATAAGTGTTATAACTTTGGAATTTGAAGAGGTGCGTGATAGTGGGTGTTTTAAAAGACTTAGTGAAACTTGCCTACCACTATAAGGTTAGAATTGTTAAGAAATGTGTCCTTTTTCTTACGGTTCTTAATTTACAACCGTAATAAACTTCTGAACATAAGTTCACGGTTTTACATTACAATTGTTAGGTTTTGTAAATGATGACAGTTTTTTCTCAATAAACGCTAGGTATTTGAAATGTATTCTAAAAAGTGACGAGGTTTACTTAACAACCGTTATTTATTTGACATCTTTTTAAATAACTTTTGAAGTTGATTATTCAACCCCATATTACAAACAAAAAATTAAAAACAAGACGCAAGTGTGAATAAACAAACAAAAAATAAAAAGTTATGACGATGTAGGATCGACTGCATCATTAAATTTATGCTTCTCCAGTAATTTGTCCACCTTCTTGATCACATAATAAATGAGAGAGGCCAATTCCTTTAAGCACTTGCCTATGCGTCCTTGCTCTCCCATGTTATCATTGACCATATGTTAGAGGTCATAGTTCAAGTGGATTAACCCTTCAATTCTTGTCAGTGGATTGTGGTCATCTTTTGGTTTTACCCCAGGGTAATCAAAAGATGATGAACCAGAAGATCTCTTGTGTTTGACTATGATACCATTTAAGAACAAAAGTCAGAAGTTGGATATGAGAAGTTGAAATCGAAGTGTATAAGTGGAGTTCATTTTTCAGACATTTAAATAGAAAGTTTTTCATGGTTTATCTTATTGTTGAATGCCTCCTTTAGCATTAAAGATAATTTCATGTTAATTAAATAGAAGTAGAATGGAAAAGGTTTTGCGGGTTATCCAGTAGAATGTGTCCTTAGAATAGAAAGGGTTACATTATAGAGCCGAATGTGTCCTTTTAAATTGCCACAGTTACTAACATAAGTAATGATTATTTACTAACAATTATGAACGTGCCTTGTAAAATGCCTAACATTAGTAACAGATGTTTACCGATAACTGTGAAGTGTCAATTATTTTTTAAAACTATTGTTGAGCTATTTTGCCATAACTATTAATTTTTTAAATATTCAAAAAATAAAAGAAGTAGTGGTGGTTTTCAGTCATCACCATTACTACTATCCTCCTCCTCCTCCTGCCTCTCTCCCTCGCTCAGCATATCTTCAATGTCTAAGGAAGGGAATGAAGTGTATGATTGGAAATGATCATATACAATCTAATTGTGACGCAAGGATGATGTTCAAATTCCAGTTTAGATTATAGGCATGTGGAGTGAGACACCTTGTAGAGCAGTCAAGGCTAGCCAACGTTTGTAGTAGAGCCTCCAGTTGAGGATAGGGCAGAAGAGGAGGAGGAGTAAGAGGGGTAGGAGCTTGCGGAAAGATCTCTCTAGCTTCATACCATGATAAGGAAGAGAAGGATGAGGTTAACAAAATGTTCTTTTTAGAAAAGTACTAAGAACAAAAGGAATAGGCATGTATAAATAGAGTTGAATACTTCGCTCTAAAGTATTTAACTTATGAGAATTGATACTTGGTGTCAAATTGAACAAGGTTATGAAAATGTGTTTTTTAGATTTGTTCTTAACATGATGCTTGTTTACTATGAAAGGTCGTTTTTGTTGTTCACACTTTATGGTCAATTGATATAACCATTATGTTTGTATTTTCGTTGATATAACGTTAGAAGAAGAATCGTTTGTAAGGGTTAAATAACAGTTGGCTTTTAAGAATTGTCATTTTTGTATATAAATAAATGACAGTGATTAACTACAACCATTTTTTTTTTTGTGTTTTCGCGAATTCCATCTCATAATATATGATGGTGAACAAAAATAACCCGTTACTTTTAAGCATTATATATCTTTGCACTAGCTCAACCTTGACATACATGACATTTATTCGATGTAACCATTATTTATTAAGTATTATATATATGCCTAAATCTGTTGTAGTGATGAGAGGTACATGGGGAACAACTAATGACAAAAAAGATTAATAAAATGCCTTATAAGTATGATACAAAAACTTTGGAAGAATCCT
Organism: Inga laurina; assembly: GCA_963855925.1. NCBI lineage: Eukaryota > Viridiplantae > Streptophyta > Magnoliopsida > Fabales > Fabaceae > Inga > Inga laurina. The sequence goes on from OY979710.1 coordinate 14,018,417, forward strand.
TTAAAAAGAACTTGGAAATTGGAAAATGGCAAATCATGTATTTTTCAAAAAAAAGTTGGGAATTACTTATCAAGTTTCAATATTTTCTAATCAATTTCTGGTAAAAACCTAATTTGTCATTTTCTAATTTTCAAGTTCTTTTTTAGGGATTCTCCCAAAAATTTTTTTCTTTTTTTCTTATAAATGGGACTAAAGAGGTACATGGCATATATAATTCCTTTTTTGAGACCATAAATACATAATTTGTGTGGTCATGTATATAGCTAGGAATACGGGCCAGCCCGCGGGTTGCGGGCTGGCCCGCACCAACCCATGGCCCCCGCGGTGCGGGCTTGTGCAGCCCGCACTTCTACGGGCTGGCAAAATGCCAACCCTAACCCGCAGTGTTCGGGTTGCGGGCCAGCCCGTGAGCCTGCATTTTTTTTTTGTAAAAAAAATTTATTTTTTAAAGATGATTGAAAATATGAGACACACATATATATAAGTAATTAAATTTACCTTCCTAGTATCAATCATTTCTTTTATAAAAATTTAAAAACATAATCTACAATTTAAAAGATAAAGTTATCAAATTTGTTAAAGTTTATAAATAAAATATAAATTCATCCTCAAGCAACCAAGATATAATAATTTTGTTTAATGAAGAAAGGAAGAGGCTAAGATTTTTTCTCTTTGGATTGGGAGGTACCAAGATAGTAGTGAAAAACTTATAAGTTTTGTAAAATTATTATATATAAATAAAAAATAAAAAATTTTGAGGGCCAACCCGCGAGCTGGCCCGCATTAACCCGCGGGTTATGCGGTGCGGGCCTGTGAGGCTGCATTTTTACAGGTTGGGATTTTTCCAACCCTAACCCGTTAAAACCCAAGGGCTCACGGGTTGAACCCGCGGGTTTGGCCCATATTACCGGCTATAGTCATGTATAGCTATAGCTAGTTAGGTTTAGAATGTAGTAGCATTTTTCTGACCATGCACTTAATATAGTTATTAGAATCTAGTAGCATTGCCGGTCACTTGTAGCTGAAACTCATAGTGGGAGACATAATAATCATCTGAAATTATTTTTAACAAAAGTTTAAGCGCCCTTACAATTCCCTCATGAAATGATTGCATGGTTATAATTTTACTTTGTCCGGTGAGTTTCATCATCAAAATCCAAACCAAAACTAACTCAAGTAGTTAAAAATTACATCTTCACCTATATAGACATGTTTTCATGTAAATATATATAAACTCTGAAGAATAAGCTATTTTTTCATGACTTTTTAAAGAATGTGATTTTTTTATTGTATATTACTCCCTGATCTTTTTTATAAGCAACAATTTTCTTAATTGTGTAAGACGAATTGATAGTTAAGATTAGTTTAAAACAATAAATGTGTAAAAATTGTTATATTTTTTCAAATATGTCCCTATTTATGAAAAAAGAATGAATACAATGTGTACAAATTATATGAGAGAGAAAGGATAATAAATGATTAAATGAAATAAAATTAATTATGAGTGGGAGATAATTAATATAAAAATATGTATTTAATAGGGGTAAAAAACGAAAAAAAAAAAGTAGTTTAAATTTTGAAATACAAAAAAAAAAAAGTTGTTTATATTAAGAACCAGCTCAAAAAAAACCAGAAAGTTGCTTATAAAAAAACAAAAAGGAGTAATATATTTGATTGTATGGATATTGATTAATCGTGCAATAAAATGTAATAAATTAAACATGTGTTTAATATTTCCTCTGTTTTTTTAACATCTACTTTCTTTGTGGTTTTGTGCTTGTAGGTAAATATGGTAGTAATGATATTACAAGAAATTAAATTAAATGTATTGTTTTCAAATTAGAATGAGACTGACAAACATGGCCACCTGAAATGGCCGACACACCAATCCCTTTCTTTCTTAATTCCCACCTTTTTATAATTGGTTAGTGGCCATTTTCTCTTATGGATCACTTGTCGAATAATCTTATTTGAGTGGACGGATTTAGACAATTAAAAGTGTGACAGATTAAAAAACCATAAAAGACCGCTGATATAGAAAGCCGTCATATTGGGTAAAGTGGACCACTGACTACAAGCTGGATAAGAACGTCCCTCTGATTTCAAACGTAGGGAGGACAGTTGGTTTGAGAGTTTACTTTAGTTATAAATATATGTAAAGTCTCAATTTATTTTTTTTTTCTTAAATTTATAATTTTCTTTCTAAACTATTTTTATTAATAGTGCATATATATTAAGGAATTTTCATTACGGAATAGTTTCAAATTACATGATTAAAGAGTAACTTTTAGGAAAATCAACACATTATGTTTTTATAAATAACCAACCCTAATTTTCTATATATATATATATATATTGAGATTCGTTATTTAGCTCTTATATTTAGAACCATAAAAATAAGTATGACTTTTAACTTAAAATTAAGGGTAAAAGGTTACATTAGGCTTTAGCCAAAGTAGGCTTGAGCTTAAAACAAATGTTTAAATTCTGAATATGTATATAGTCTTTTTTTCATGCTCAAGTCTGAGCCTTCAAAAAGCTAGACATGATATGGAAATAGCCTTGAAGGTATATACATGCCTTCAAGGCCATATATAATTCTGCAAACATATTTAAAAGCCAATATAATGTTTTAAATAGGCTTTGAGACTATAAAAATATTACATATGATTTAATTAATAAAATAGATCTATTTTAAATTTATAATAAAATAACAAAATTTCATTTATTATAATATCTCATAAAATCTCAATACAATTACAAGTTTAGAATAATACAAATAGGATAATTTATTTATAGGGTTAAGGGTAAAAAACACCCATGTGTTTTTACTCAAAGTGCATCCAGCATCATATGCTTTTTAGAGGTTTAAAAGTACCCATAAACTTTGAAAATAGGATCAAATTTACCATTTCCGTCAATGTTGACTGACGGACGTTATGCAAATCAATTTAAAAAAGGGTTAAGGGTCAAAAATATCCATGTATTTTTACCCAAAGTGCGTTTAGCACCATATGCTTTTCAGAGGTTCGAAATTGCCAATAAACTTTGAAAATAGGGTCAAATTTGCCATTTCCATCAAAGTTGGCTGACGGACATTATACCAGTTGCAAATCGATTTAAACCCTTCACACCCAACACTACCTCTTCCTCCGGCATGTTCCAGGCTTGTAGTAATGGCTTCCGATAGACATCATATCACTCAATTCACCCCCCCTTTTGATCGAGTAATAGCATGAAAATGGTGCCGTGTTGCTCTATTCTCAGAAACTCACGAGCTATGATGGAGTCACCAATGGACGGGATAGATGGTGGTAGAGAGATTGATGAGGATGTGTTCAAATCAATATTCTTGTCTCTGTGCTATGAATCTCAGCTTTCTTCAGTGACATTGAGAAACCAAAGCACCATGTGAAGCATAAATCTCAGCCTTCGGTACTGGCATGCTTCACATGGTGCTCTGCTTCTCAGTTCTCCAGCTATGGCGGTCTTCCATCATCAAAGAAAGCTAAGATTCATAGCATAGAGACCAGAATATTGATCTGATTAGGATGTGAAGCATGCTAGTACCGAAGGCTAAGATTTATGCTTCACACATTGCTCTACTTTCTCAACATCGCCAGAGAAAGCTGAGATTCATATCACAGAGACAAGAATATTGATTTGAATACATCCTCATCTCTCTACCACCGTCTATCCCGTCCACTGGTGACTCCATCGTAGCCCGTGAGTTTCTGAGAGTAGAGCAACACAACACCATTTTCATGCTATTACTCGATCAAAAGGAGATGAATTGAGTGATGTCCATCAGAAGCTGTTACTGCAAGCTTGGAACATGCCGGAGGAAGAGGTAGTGTTGGGTGTGAAGGCTTTAAATCAATTTGCAACTGGTATAACGTTCATCAGCTAACTTTGAAGGAAATGGCAAATTTGACCCTATTTTCAAAGTTTATGGGCAATTTCAAACCTCTGAAAAGCATATGGTGCTGAATGCACTTTGAATAAAAACACATGGGTATTTTTTATTCTTGACCCTTTTTTAAATCGATTTGCATAGCGTCCGTCAGTCAACTTTGACGAAAATGGTAAATTTGATCCTATTTTCAAAGTTCATAAGTACTTTTGAACCTCTAGAAAGCATAAGGTGCTGAATGCACTATAAGTAAAAACACATGGGTATTTTTGACCCTTAATCCTTATTTATAAAACTAATGGAAACAATCCTAAGAATTCATTAGTGTGGCATCAATAACCCAAGACTTCAATATAGTCTGTTATTCATTGGATGACTCCTACAAAATGAATCAAGTCATTAACTTGAGAAGCATATTTAATACCCACTTGAAACATATTTTGGCTGGCCAGTAATGTTGGATAAATTATTTTATTTTTCGATGGATCCTCACCTGTAATATAAGAATCTAATGAGAAAAAGAAAGTATTGTGACAATAGCTACCTAAGCAACTAGAAATAAGAAAAACTAATCATTCGTTGATTAAGGAGATGTATTTTTTAAAATCAACCAAACACAATAAGTAGTAACATATAAAACTAGATTTTATCTCTTACTTTTACCCGCAAAAACTACAGCAAACCTTTCCTATCGAGATTATTATATTTCATTTGACAATTAATTAAATAAACTTACACTAACATTTATTATGCTTTGACAAATTATGCAAATTAGGGAAGATGGAGTGACATAGTGTTTTTTTTTTTTTTTGGCCAATGGAGTGAGATAGTGTTGTTGTCTTGATCGATGAAGAGAATATATGGAGACGTGAGCAGCTGACGAATGAAATGATTGAGTTTATATGTGTATGATGAGATATTTAACGTAAGGTTAGTGCTAATTCAGTATTTAATAAATGATTTATAAAATTGATTTAGATTATATTATATATAATTTTATATAATAATAAAAATTTACAAACATAAATAGGCCAAAATATATGGGCCTGAGCCTATTTACTAAATAGGTTATGTAAGGTTCAAAGTAAGTTATTCTATAGCCCTTAATGAGGATCTAAGCCTACATAACCCTACATAAAATTCTTCACTTCTTCTCACTCGTCTCTTTTCCTTTTTATGAATTGAGAGCATTTTCCTTAATTTATTTCATGCATTCATCGCCTGAAAACTTGTATTCAAATAGAATCATGGTTGAATAAAATTGCACACCTTTATTATTTGTACACGTATGCGTGTATCCTGATAAAACCTATATATTTTACTGTAGTTGTAGGTGTGCTTTTCTTTTTCTTTTTTGATATGTTGTTTATTGTTATGTCTATGTGGTTAAATGGTTACTTATAGGTAAAAAGCGTACTAGTATGAGTTTAAATCAATGAACTCAGAACCATCGCGTATTGGCTAAAGGCTAAATTACACAAAATCTTCTTGAATTTTGGGCCAGTTCCATATAACCCCCCTAATATTTCGAAGTTTAAATTTAACCCTCCTGAACTTTGGTTTTTCTAATTTGAACCCCCTGCCGTTAACATGCCGTTATCTTTTTTTACAGAATTTGCCAAGTCAGATTAATAGAAGACATCTCATCACATCTTATGTGACATCCTATTAAGCTTATAGTTGTATAAAACCCCTTTGAACTTTAGTCTAATTATACATAACCTCCTTGACATTTTAAACTTTAAACTTAAACCTCTTGAAGTTTTATTTTCTTAATATTAAACCCCTACCTTTACTTTTTTTCTTTTTTTATCTAATTCTTATCAGAGCAAGCTCATTACTTCCAAATGATCCTATCAGCTTGTTCATATATTAAAATAGCATTTGTACAATTTTATTGTCTTAATTTATAATGGTAATAAATTCATTAATTTCTGTTTGCTATATATCATTTGTTAATTATAATAGGATTTGTTCCATGGAGAAAAATTGAAAAATAATATTTCATAGTTCGCATTAACAAGAAATATAAGGATAAAAATTCAACCTCTAATTCAACAAAAAATTTAACAAATACTATTTTAATTAATAAATATGATATATAGCAAACAAAAATTCATGAATTTATTAATTTTACAAATTAAGACAATAACATTGTAAAAGTACTATTTTAATATATGAAGAAGCTAATAAGATCATTTAGAAGTAATGAGCTCGCTTTGATAAGAATTAGATAAAAAAGTAAAGGTAGGGGTTCAATATTAAAAAAAAAAACTTTAAGGGGGTTAGGTTTAAAGTTTAAAATGTTGAGGGAGTTATATGCAACTATACTAAAGTTTAGAGAGGTTTTACACAACTATAAACTTAATAGGATGCCACGTAAGATGTGATGAAGTGTCCTCTATTAATCTGACTTGGCAAATTCTGTCAAAAAGATAAGTGCGTGTTAACAGTAGGGGGTCCAAAATAAAAAAAACAAAGTTCAGGGGAGTTATATTTAAATATCAAAATGTCATGGAGGTTATATGCAACTATCCCAAAATTCAGGGGGGTTTGTATAATTTAGCCTTGCCTAAAAAACCTTGAAACAATCCCGACAATTATTTTAGATAACAATAAAAGTAAAAAAACGTTATGAGTTATTTAGCTATGATTATAATATGAGAGGATTAATTAATTAGGAGAGAAAAAGGAAAACGGGATTTATCCAGTTTAGTTGTGTATGCATTGGATTCTTTAATTTTTCTTTGGTAAAAACCCCTAATAAAGAACTTTAAAAATACTAAAAAACAAAACAGTGTTTTGAATATTCATAATCCTAGAAAAATGTTAGGCTTAATTATTTTTTTTAATTAAAAGAAAAAAGAAACATTTATCCTTATATATTTTTTTATTTAAAAAACAATTACCCCCATCGGCAGCAATAGCCGCTGCCTAAGCTCTAGTTGGAATATTCTGAGAATAAATATTCCTGGAGTGGTGGGGTGGGAAATATTACTATTCCCTTAGGAATATATATTCTTAAAGTGGTGGGGGATGGGGTTCAAAACCCCCATCACTTTATTTACACAAAATGTTGGTGACCATTGGGCCACCAATGCCTTTTAATATAAATAATGCAAACAACAATATATATTAACGTTTGATCTTTAACCCAAGCCCATTAGTTTAGAAAAGGAATTGAATAATTTAGATAAGGAATTCACAACTTTCATTTTTTTTTTAAGTAAAAAAATTCACTTACTCTCTCATGTCATTCATAAGTTCAAATAAAGAATTCACAAGTTCATATAAGGAATTTACAACTAAAAAAACTTTAAACCCAAAAAACAAAGGTAAGTCAATGAATTAATAAAAGGAAAAATTATGATTTTATTTTGATTCTCTAAAATATTAAAAAAAATGATTGGAGCATTTAATTTGAAAGAGAAATGATGTAATTTTTTTCCAAAAAAGGGGCACGAATTATGTAAACTACTAAGACACAACATTCTTCATTCTACTTTTGTGTGTATACATTTTTCATAATTTATCTTGTATGTCTTTTCCAAAATTTATTTGATATGTGGAGACAACTAATACTAGGAATCCAGTTATTTATGTGTGCACTAAAGGAAAAAAGTGGATTAATAGTAGGCTTTTACTTTGAACAAATATATATTGAATACTTGTATATATTTGAAGGTTTTTTATATAGAAAAATATAGTGATTATGTTGTTTATATTTGGGAATTGGGATGGCTTAGTATTGTGGGGAAAGTTGTGGATGATAGCTGGCGCCAGAAATCAAGTTGGAAAGAAGGCGTTGAATTGCAGTCCTTATATGAGCTTGTAAATTTCTTATCTAAACTAGTGAATGATTTGAGAGAGTAAGTGAATTTTTTACTTAAAAAATTAAAGTTGCGAATTCTTTATTTAAACTTGTCAATTCTTTATCTAAACTTGTGAATTTCTTATATGAATTTCTTGTCTAAACTTGTGAATGGCCTGAAAGAGTAAGTGAATTTTTTGCTTAAACGAAAGTTGTGAATCCCTAATTTGAATTTGTGAATGGCCTGAGAGAGTGAGTGAGTTTTTTAGTTAAAAAAAATTGTGCATTCCTTATCTAAACTTACTAATTGCTTATATGAACTTGTGAATAGGCTTAGGTTAATGATCAAAGGTTAATATATATAAATATATATATATATATATATATTTGTTTGCATTACTTATATTGAATAGTATTGGTGGCCTAATAGCCACCAACATTTTGTGCAAATAAGGGGTGGGGGTTCGAAAACCATCCCCACCACTTTGGGAATATTTATTCCCAAGGGAATATTAGGCCGAAATATTCCCACCGGAGCTCTAGTGGCCGGCTGACTGATGAAGCTCCGGTGGGGGTAATTTTTTGAATGAAAAAAAAAATATAAGGTTAAATGTGTCTTTTCCTTTTAATTTCAAAAAAGATAAATTGAGCCAAATATCTCTCTAGGTTTATGAATATTTAAAACCTCCACCTCTTTGGGAATATTTATTTTCAAGGGAATATTAGGTCAGAATATTCTCACTAGAGCTCCAGTGGCTGGCCAGTTGCTAGAGTTGCCAGCGGCAACTGCCGGTGGGGGTAAATTTTCTTATATCAAAAAATAAGTAAGGGCGAATGTGTCTTTTCCTTTTCATTTTAAAAAAGACAAATTGAGCCTAACATCTCTCTAGGATTATGAATATTTGAAACTCATTTTTATCTTTTAGCATTTTTAAAGTTCTTTATTAGGGATTTTCCATTTTTCTGTTGCTTTTTTAATCGATGGCTTTTCTGAAAAATAACAAAGAATTTAATAAAAGATAAATAAATTTAGGTGGTAAAAATGAGATGATGTATCTGTACATGTCAAAGGTTATAAGAATCAATTAATAACTTTACATGAGTTAAAAATATATAATTAAAATTAGTTACTGTCTTTAAATTTTAAAAGCTATCAATACAATTCCCATATAGAATAGTCAAAATTGAGATTTAGCTACAAAAAAAATGTTGAATTTCTTAGAGCTAAGTCCAACACATATTACCTCATGTAAATATAGGGCGCCTTCCAAATCATTTGAAGTCTAATATAACGTTTCTTTATACTCTTAAATAAAAGTAAAGTTAAAAAAATGTTTTATTTTTAAATAAAGTTAATTTATTAACCAGATCATCTTTGTTTTAATGAGATAGTTAATTATTAGTGACTTTTAATACAGAGAAGGATTAGAGTACAGTGGATGTTCATTGTACATAGGAAGAGAACATAATAATAAATTAACAAATGGTGGGGGTGGTGTAATGATACCTGTTGCCAGCCCATTATTGTAGGGAATACCGACTCCAAATATTATATACTATTAATAATGTATATTTTTAAGATTCAAATAATCAGGTTTAAGAAGCTCTTAGTGGGTCCACCATAATATGCCTCCAAAATTTACTATTATGCTACAAAATATAAAATCCTAAAATTGTTGACGAAGTAATATTATAAGACACCTCTAAAACTCTAGTAACCTCATCCAAACTAAGTAGAAGTAACAGTTATTAACTTTATTTTAAACTTAAAAAAATATAAATGATGCAGAACGGGGAAGGGGAAAAGGAGAAGAGTGAGGAAGGGAGAGAAGAGAGAAACTTAGAGAAAAGGCAAAGTAAATTCTTATTCAATCATTTAAAAGTGTACAAAATGAGATGTGTTGAGAGTTATTTATACCTCAACCCTAACCTTAGAATTTAATAGCAGAAGGTTTTGGAATGCATTTATAATAATGATAAAAGATTCAAAATCAAAACTAAAATAAATGACCATGATAATAATGACAATAAATCAGCATTAAGTTTGATGGCATTCAAATCTTTAGCATTAAGTTTCATAGTCTTCAAATTTTTGCTGGATCTTTCTAGTCCTTTTGTAATTCTCAACATTTTCCCCTGGCTGAAAAGAACTCTCCTTAGAAGAGGTAAGGAGTCAGTACGAGTTGAGCAAAGTGGGGTTAATCTGGTGAAAGTCTTCTTTAGTGATCCAAGTGGCATCTGTATCAATTGAACCTTTCCATCGAACAAGATAGCGTCAAAACGGACCATTAGAGGTGAGTATAGTTTGCTTATTGTCACACCCTCATCTTATTTTCACCTATTTCAAAGTATTTGCGGAAAACGATACGTAGTTCAGTGGGCAACACATGAATAGCATAAACATACCGATATTATGTGCACGATTACGAAAATTTCCCATAGGGGTTCGTACTTGATAATTACAATTAATGTAGCCTCGCAGCGCTTACGTGGGTGTCTAAATCCATCCCAGTGAAATGGAGACATCTTCCCGTTTTCGTTCCACCACTGCAATCCCCTCGTACAATTCTCTTCTTTGTTCTCAGCATACATTTTGTCTTCTCATGTCTAAATTATTGGTAGGGGAGGGTGAGATTCTGGGGAATCTCCATAGGAAAGAATACCAATATGCATGCAGGATAAGTACTTAATGCATGACATGCTTGCGTTACATAACTCATGCTCACACAATGACATATCTGTGTGCTCAATGTTTCAAACATCATACGTATGGCCATAGCATAAATAGGAACAAAGCTTCAATTATTCATATATGCTTCAAATAATCAAACAAAGCAATAACATGCATCAATACACCAGCACAAATATCATATACATGCATGAGAGGTAAGTTCCCTACCTTAATCGCCCTTCTCTGATCTCCGAATAATGTGACTCGATTTGCATGCCAATCCCCCAGGCTCTCTACTTGGCCCTAAAACGTCAAACATACCATTTAGATACTTCTATAGTATTTTTTGTGGTTATATTAGTCTATGGTGAAATTTTACCAAAATGCCCTCGGGACCCTGGCCTGGCCTCGCCGTACCCTGCCCGATGGCACGTTTTCTCAAAATTTTGACTATGACTATTCTAACATATTTTCATCCAAGGAGTCCGTTTCGGGGCTCGAAACTACCAAATTCACTACCAAATTACGAAAATACCCTTGACAGCCCCGATTTGGGGTTTTAGGGGCGTTTTCGTAATTATGCTTTTCAGCCTCTACCAAAAAAGTGACCAACTGTAACTCAATCTATTTTTTCCCACTGAATCCAATGGAACCATTTATTTCATGAAAATATAACTCCAATTACATATTTACCCCTGGTAGCCCCTATGTGAGGGTTTTAAGGCTATTTTTGTCATTTCACTTTCTAGGGCTTTTCTCACTTCACACCCAACATGAACCCTACACAATTTTCCATTCTAAACACAATGAAATCATAAAAAAAAACAAAAATCTAGTCCCAACACTGTCCAACATAGATCTGGATGAAATTCTTTAATAATTGGAGAAAATGGAGTTTTATGATTTCAATTCATAAAACACCTTCTTATGACCCTTAATCACTTGTTTAACCACTTAATCACATTCTAAACATGATTAGAATAAATTTGGACAGCACCTCCCCTTAGGGTTAAGACTTTCCAAATTTACAAACTTGACAAAAATCACCAAAACCAAACACAAACCTCAAAACCAACTTCATACAAGTGTAGATTTGAGTTTGGTGTAGTTACCTCTTAGGCTTCTTAGATCCTCTTACTCTAGGCACCTCCTCCCTCTCTTCTTGATCTCAAGATAAGCTTGCTAAACCATGGAGTTTATGGAAAGGAAGAGATTAGAGAAGAGTTTTATGGAAGATTTGAAGGAAAAACCTTAAGAAATCTCCACTTACCTTAATTCTTCTCTCTTGGCTTGAACTTTCCTTAAGCTTTTCTCTCTTCTCTTTCTTGTTGCAAGTGATGAAAATGAAGGCAAGAGAAAGAGGATGAGGCTTCATAAATTTTCTCCCTTAATTCTACACCATGGATTTGATCAAGGGATCATAATGTGACACTTGTCACAATCCTCCTTTCTTCAAGTTTATGTCATACTTACTCCCTTTGGTTTTCCATTAGCATTGAACTAGCTTTTCTTCTATTGGTTAGCTTTAAAAAAAACGTGCTCCCTCTCTTCTCTAACCACTCAAGTGTTCTCCCAACTAAATCCAACTTCTTACTCCACCCAGCAATCAAGTTCACCCATTCCTTCACTTTAACTTACCATCATGCACTTCACCATACCTTCATATAATGTACACTCCACCATTGTCATCATTACTCTCTTCATGACACTTGGCTTTTTAATTTCATTAATCAATTTCTAACATATGTTATTTTAAATTTTTGGAATACCAATTCTGGCAGATTTTCTACCCTAACTTTGAAACATCATAACTAATTTTGTAGACATCATTTTAGAGCGATTCTAAAGGCTATGGTACCCTTATTGAGTATAATTTCAAGAAAAAATATGGAATTTTACTAGCTCAGATCATATTATTCCTAGATTTTAAATCTTTGACCGCTGCTCCAGAAACTTTCTAGATTTTTTGAGCTAACTTCAAAATTCATATCTTTTTGTACATAGCTTCAATTGATTCATATGACCTATCAAATTAAAGCTTAGGATGTCTACTGTCATCCTGTAAAATTTCATAATTGTTGATCATCATTTGGTTTTCCAAAACCACATGACAAACTCACTGTCTTGTAAGTGATTTCACTGGAAACACTATTCAACTTTCAATTTTCAATATTTAATTCCTGTGGCCTTAAATATTCATCATTTCATTGAATTTCTCAATTAATTACATTATATTTTAAGTGAATATAAAATTTGGGATGTTATACTTATCCATGATAGCATCAATAATCTCTTTAGCTAGCAAAATGGTTGGTGACGACAGTATCAAAGCATTGTGCTTGATACCACCAAAATCATCACTAAAAAAGGGGGAGGCTAAAAAGTACCACGGTAAGAAACAAGATCCTCAACATTAAATACTGAGCTAATGGACATGTCATGAGGTAATTCAAGTCAATAAGCATTAGGACCAAGTTTTTGGACAATACAAAATGGGTCGGAGCCATGAACATACAACTTTTTGAATGAATTTTTGGGAAAACCCTCAGGGCAAATATGAGCCATCACATAATCACCTTCACTAAAAGTTTGAGCTTGAGGATGAACATCAGTAGTTAATTTATATCAATCATTACTAAATGCTAATTTGAGTTTAATCTTAGCATGCAATTCATTAAGGTGATGGGTTAGGGATTCTGCTGATTCAGAAGTACAAGGTTGCAAAGGAAGAGGAACTAAGTCAATGGGTTATTTGGGGTTAAAGCCTTGAACATTCTCAAATGAGCTTTTACCTGTGGATCGATTAGCAGAACTATTATAAGCGAACTCAGCTATAGGCAAGATGAGATCCCAATTCCCTAGCTTGTTCCCAACTAAACTTTGAAGTACGTTTCTAAGGCTATGATTGGTCACTTCTGTTTGATCATCAGTTTGGGGGTGGAAGGCAGAAGAGAATTTCAATTTGTGCCAAAAAGTTTCCAAAGTGTCTTCTAAATATAGTTAACAAACTCGACGTCTCTATTGAATACAATAGAAGTAGGCAACCCATGCAAGCACACAATTTCTTTAAAGAAGATCTTAGTTAAGTAGGAGGCATCTATAGTCTTGCCACAAGGAATGAAATGTGCCATCTTTGAGAACCTATCAACAAAAACAAAGATGGAATCATAGACAGTTCAAGGCAATCCTAAGACAAAATCCATATTAAGGTCCTTCCATGATGCATCAAGGATAAGTAAAGGAGTGTACCAACTGGTATTCTACTTTCTAGCCTTGGAATTTGACAAGTACGACATTGGGATAGAATCCAAGCAACCTCACATCAAAGAGAATGCCAATAAAACCTATCCTCAACTAAAGTAGTGGTTTTGTCTCTCCCAAAATGACAAGCTAGACCTCCTGTATGTAGCTCCCAAATAAGAAAGTCTCTCAAGGATGTTTATGGAACGCATAACTTAGTACTATGAAAGAGGTAACCGTCCTTAAGAAGGAAATTGGTGTGGTCTTGATAGGGTCTATCCTAAATCTCTTGATAAATGATGCTAAAGTTAGGGTACGAGGTGTAATCATTCTTGAGGTGATTAAGGCCGACAATGCTGACACTCATAGTGTGTAAGAGATTGATCCAAAGGCTCAAAGCATCAGCTACCTTATTTTCAATTCCAATATGGTGCTTAACAATAAAGGTCAATTCTTGAAGGAATTCAGCCCACTTGGCATGGTTTGGATTCAAATGTCTCTGGAAGTTCAATAATTTAAGAGCTTAACAGTTTGAGTACAGAACAAACTATTAGAGCAAGAGATAGTACATCCAATGCTTAAAGGATCTGACTAATGCATAGAATTCCTTATTATAAATGGAATACTTCTACTTAGCTTCATTAAGCTTCTTAATGAAGAAGGCTAGAGGGTGACCTTCTTGACTTAAGACACCACCAATCCCTATTTTGGAGGTGTCACAAGTGATCTCAAAGCACTTGGAAAAGTCAGGTAAAACTAAGACTAGTGCCTCTAAAAGTTTTTACTTAATAGTTTGGAAAGCTCGTAAAGTAGCTAGTGCCTAATAGAACTTATCCTTCTAGAGACAATCTGTAATGGACTCATAATGGTGTTAAAATCTCGAATGAAATGTCGATAGAAATATTCCAAGCCATGGAAACTATACACTTCTTGAAGTAATTTGGGTTAGGCTAATTGGTGATGGCATTGACCTTTTGGGAATCAGCAACTAAGCCATTAGTAGAAACTATGAATATGAGGAAAACAACCTGCTACTGGAGGAAAGAGCATTTAAGAAGGTTGACATAAAATTTCTCCTCTCTAAGGGTAATAAACACCTGGAATAGATGACTCAAGTGCTCATCTTTCGGCTTACTAAATATGAGGATGTCATCAAAATAGGGACAAGAAACTTTCCCAAGTAAGGTTATAGAAAGTGTGTCATAACTCACATAAAAGTACTAAGGGCATTGGCAAGGCTAGTAGGCATTATTTGCCACTTATACAAGCCATCTTGAGTCTTAAACACAGTCTTCCATTCATCTCCAGGATGAATCCTAATATAGTGATTTCCATTACAAAGGTTGATCTTGGAAAACTAGCAAGAACTTAAGATGAGACCATGCATATCTTCAAGCCTAGGGATGGGAAACCAGTACTTAATAGTGATATTGGTAACAGGTCTACTATCGACAATACCAACCTTCTTCGATGTCAATAGGGTAGGTACATCATATGGACTAAGGCTATGTTATATGTAACCCTTTCCAACAACCCATAATTTGCTATTAAGCTCTTCCCTATCTTTAAGGTTCATCTTATAATGTGGCAAGTTAGAAAGTTGTAACCCAAGTACCAAATCAATTATGTACTAAATATCCATTATAGGTGGCAAGTCAGGGGGTAACTCTATAGGTGTGACTGTGTGACGTCCTTAAATACATCCAATAACCGAGATACCTCTTTGGGTAGATCCTTAACAACAATCTATAGAGGGGGAGATAGCCTTGGATACAACAACAAGAATGATGTTAACCTCCTTAATTTTCTTTACAAACTCTTTCTCTGTAAGGAGATGAAGTTATGGTACTTAAGGACAACTTCCTTCATGTTGGTAGGGTCTTTCCCTTTAGGCTCAGGCTTCACGGGGTGCAATAAGATTGTTTTACCCTTATGCTTAAACACGTGGGTGTTAGTCCGACCATGACTAGTGATGTCATTATCATAAAGCCATGGGTATCCTAATAGGATGTAGGACACGTTAATGGAAATGATAATGAAAGGATGTCATTCTTGTAGTCACTTAGGTGAAAAGGCACATGACACTATTGGGTGATTGGCAAGGAGGTGTTGTCAGCCCAAGCAACCCGAAAAGACTTGAGGAGGGGTTCTATCTTAAGTTCAAGTCGAGCAAAGCCTTAGTTGGAAATCATGTTTCGTTCACTTGTGCTATCAATGACTAACTTACACAACTTCTTACCATACTTCACAATTGTGTGGAATATACTGTTCCTTTTTTATGAGTCATTCGGTTTCATAATGGACAATAGGCATAACATAACTCCAAGGTGTTGTGGCTCAAATCCTTCGACAATGATTTCTTCATCTAAATCAGAGGTGTAATATGTAATATCCTGATTTGTGATTAGGGCTAATGACTCTGATAATTATGGTAATTAGTGTAATTAAGCACTTTTGGAATTAATGTAATGTGAATTTTGGAATAAATATGTGTGATATTTAAGATCAAGGGTTGTGATTCTTTGACTATGGGTCGGAATCCTATGTGTTGTGATTTTGGTGAGCTCTTTGAGGGAGCGAGTGGATGATGACATCTGGCATTGTGTGAGCCATAGGATGTGGCACTAAAGGACAAAACCTCACTTTTCTCTCATTTTCTCTTTCCTATTCAGCTAGCATGGGCAAGGAAAGAGGAGGAAGTGTGCACCATCATCATCATCCTATCTCTCATCTTTCTCTCCTCCATTTTCTCTGAGCAAGCTTGGAAAGGGAAGGATAAAGCTTTGATCTTTGGGTAAGTAAATGCCTTCCTTTGCTCAAACACCATGCATAAATGTTGATCTTTAAGTAATAAGCTTCATTTTGGTGGGTGTAGCTTGTCCATTGGTTATGATTTGTGATTTGGGCGAATTTGAAGGTTGGAGAAGCAAGATTCCAGATTGAGCAAAGTGAAGAGGTAGGAATTTAGATCATTTTGGTATATTGTTTGTGATTTTTAGCTAGGTTTGGTAAAATCTGGAAAATTTGCCCTAATTATGCCAAATGTTGAAAATGTGGATTTTATGGTGTTTGATAGTGGAGATGGTTTAATGATGATTTATTTGATGGTTGGATATAATCTGGAAGATTAGAATTGAGTTGAATGAAATTTGGATATTGTGTATCATAGAGACCTTAGTGTTCGATTGTGGTCAAATTGGTTTTTGGAGTGTTTTTAAAGTTGCCAAGGTGTTCCCTAGTTAGTGCTTAGAGAGTATGAGCATTGGGAAGTGTTTTTGGTTTGTCTCACTTACCTCTTTCACTTTGCAAAAGAGGTTCTTTGATTCTCCAATCTCCAAAATTTTGTGTGGCACAAATCAACACCAATAGGCACTCTATAAACATCAAAATGAAGCTCTCACTCCAAGGATCAACATTAATGAAGTGAGTTTGAGCAATAGAGGCCATTTGCTTACCTCAAATTCCAGCTTTTCTTCTCCTTCCTTGGCCAAAAATGGCTGCACGCATGAGAGAGAAAAAGAGAGAGAGAAGAGTGTGAGAGATGGAGTGAAGACGGATGAAATGATGAGCCTCCAAGCCCATGCCTAGCTTCAGCCGAAAATGTGGGAGGGAAGAGAGAGAGAAACATTTTAAAATTCCCCTTTGACTTTTGTCTTATCTCTCCCTTCCACTACACTTGCCACTTGTCAAAAGCATATTGGTTCCCATACAATAAGCCACCAATTAGCTACTCTAATCCCTCCATTAGCCATTTTAATCACACTTCTCATTTTCCTCTTAGCTAGTAATTAATTTCTCCCTTAATTACCAACTCATGGCCAAAAATTCCATTCTTCCAATTTTTCCACCAATTATGACATATTAATTTATATTGCCATAAAACACATAATAATGCCAATTAAATCTATAATTATCCACAATAATAATGATTAGTCCTTAATCAAAAATTGGAATATTATAGTTCGTAGCAGGGTTCACAACATTTTCTAGATTTTACCCAAATATTTCCAATGGTCTCAAACTCTCAACCAAAGCTACTCCTACATAATTTTACCCAAATAATCATATGGAAACATCAAAATCACCAAATTCCTATTTCACTATCATGCTTTGGTTTTAGGCAACTTCTAACACCAAGATCCAAAAATCATTGAACTTAACATTTCAACCTCAAACCAATTCTATTTATTCAAACACATACCAAAACACCATTTTGCATAACCATATCATGCCAAACTACCAATGACCTTAATTTTTGAAAATAAGGTCAAAAATCCCAGAAATTCCAAGTTTCATCAAATGACATAAACATAGATAGAATGGTTTGTTTTACTTACCTCTTCAACTTTTCCAAAGAAGTTTCTTGATTCTCAAATCTCCAAAATTCCTTGAGAGCTCAAACAACACCAAATGGAGAATCTAAAACCATGAAATCGAAGCTCTCAACACAAGGAACAATATTAATGAAATGAGTTTTGGCATTTGGAGTCATTATCATACCTTAATATCAAGCTTTTCCTTTCTCTCACTTGAGCAACATTGGAGGACGAACAAGAGAGAGAAGATGAGAGGGAAGAGTGAGGAAGAAGATGAAGCAATGATCATACTCCCCTCCCCATACCCATTCAGTGAAAATGAGGGAAAGAGAGAGAAAAAGAAACATTAAAATATTCCTTTTGACTTTCCAACTCTCTCTCTCTCTCATCCTATAAGCTTGCCACATGTCTCAATCCCATTAGTTCTTATAAAGTAAGTAACTAATTAGTTACTCTAACCATTCCATTAGCCATTTGGTCACACATCTCATTTCTTCTTAGTTAGCAATTAATTTCCTCATTAATCACTAACTAATTAACCGACAATTTTCCATTCTTTCTAATTTTTCACTGATTATGACAAATTTATTAAAATTACCTCAAAACACATAATAATTCATATTTAATTCACAAATCATTCTCAATAATTGTCATTAGCCTTTAATCAAAATTTGAGGCATTACAATAAGTCATAGCCCTTCGTAACATCATTGGATATTCATAAGTCATAACTCATAACCCTTTGTGATCCGTTAGACCATTATAAGTCATAACTTATAACCCTTCATAATCATTGTTAGACCTCTATTTAAACTCACATATTCCTTGTGATTCTTGCTACTTGTCTTTATCGGCCTCCTCCTTCTCTCCTTGATCATGTTAAGTTCCTAGGAAGTTCTTCCGCCACTGCCACCCCCTCCTCCACCCCTACCTCCTCCTCCTCCACCTTCTCCTAAAATGGAGGCTCTGATACAGATGCTAGCATGCCTTAACCACCACACAAGGCGTCTCACATCATAGGGTAGCAAGCTAAATAGGTAGTTGAATCACATACTTCATCACAATATTGTTGAGTATGACTTCCAATTAGACCCTTCATCTCCTTCCTTCGATGATGAGAATGAAGATGAGGATAAGCAAGAGGATGAGAAAAAGGAGGATGAAGACAGCAGTAGTGGTGATGACTAAAATCATCTTTGTTTTTTTAAAATATTAAAAATGAAGTTAGCCAAAAAAAATAAACTTAATAGTTCACGGTGATTAATTATGAATCGTAAATTATTCTTGGCTGCCATCCTTATGAACCTCTTCCACATCCTCATCCTCGTCTTCCAAGAAGGGAGATAAGGTTAAATAAAACTTAACTATTCACTATTATTAAGCAAGAACCATAAAGTACTCTTATAAAGTTAATAAAAAAACCTAATAATTCATGATTATTAATTAAAAACTATAAATTATTCTTGCAAACATAATAGTTCTAACTTAATATATATTAATTAAAGCTTTCAAGACCTTTCATCTTCCCTGTGTTGACTATAGGTGCCTCCTTGTTATCCGATGATCATTAAGAGAACATAAGTACCCTTTCATTATGTCCTACTCAACTTCCAATCCATGCAATGATGATTTTTTCATGTCCCTTCCAGATGTCAACTATAGTATTTAAACTCCATATTTTCATTTATTTTTCCTATGTTTTCTTCATTATCCTCCTCTGCAATCACCAAGATGAGACAAAGTGTGGAAGACATGCCAGAAAACTCTCGACGTCATCCTCCACCGCCTCCTTCTCCTCCTCGTCCACCTCCACCTCCTGCTTCTCCTCCCTAACATCCACCTCTGCCTCCTCTACCGTTGCCTCCACAACCTCCTCCTCCGCCTCCACATCTTATGCTTCCTCAATTTGAGGTAATGTTGTAGCATGCATAGCAGACTTTCTAGATACCTCTCTATATGAACAAGAACGCCAATGTCATATTTGATGAGTATGTGATTGGCCATGATCCTAACACTGATCCTGGCCAATCCTCTTGTGATGAGTAGCTTGGTTTATCTCATCAGTTTATTAGAATACTCACCACTGTTCCTTGTTTTGCATTTTATCCTTTTTCTTCTTAAATAAGAGTATTTTGTACAAAAAAAATAATATATCCAACGGTTCTTTGAGAAAAAACTATCATAAAATAAAATAAATAATAGTCTATTAAAACAACTACACCATTTATAAAATATAATGAAAAGTAAATCTAAAGGACACGACGGCTCAATAATCCGTAAAATCCTCTCTATATAAACATCTAGAAACTAAACTCCACTTCTATTTCCACTTCTCATAGCCAACTTCTATAGCAAACTTATGGACAAATGCAAGAGAACTTCTCCCTCATCATCTCGGGATAAACCGAAAGATGAACTATCTCTACCAGAAAGCATTGAAGGGCTCATCCACGCGAGCTACGAGATCCATCATATGGTCTAAGTTTTAGCTAAGAGAGCAAGGATGCATTAACTAGTGCTTGAAGGAACTTACCACTCTCGTTTGCTCTTTGAAGAGAAGGTGGATAAGTTATTGGAGAAGGATAATGCATTATATTCTTAAAACATCTCCACAGCTTGTTATTTTATTTTTTTTATATACTTTGTCTTTTTATTTGTTTGTAAAATGGTGGTTGCATAATCAACCATCAATTTTTTTTAAAAAAATAAATGTGAAATACATAACGGCTAGTAAGTAAAGCATGTCCCTTATTAGAATAACCATGTGAAAAAAAGTGAAATAAAAAACAGTTATTAACAAAGAATTGTGATAAATGTAAACAAATAAATAACAATTCTTTCAGACGAACCATGATGGAAAGTCTTAAGCAAGATAACCTAAAATGGCCTACCATTTCTCTTCTTTTAAAAACAATATACACTTTACACTTAGTATGTTAGAATGAAACCCACCAACATTGTAACTCTATGACTCTTGTTGTCTTTTTTGACTGTTGAGAGCAGTTTTCAATCAAATCTAGCCATAAGAAGCCTTCATTTGACTTCTCAACGACAACCACGATAGTGAATACACTTAACCCTTGTCTGAGCGACTACCGCATGAGTTTTTTTCATTCATAAGCCCTAGCTAGCTAGGTATAGTTATGATTTCCCTCATCCATTTTGCATTATCCTTCCTACATTCACTTCCAATTATTTATCTCATGCTTCTTGCAGCGTTCAACCTCACCATTTGGGCTACCTTTGTGAAGTCACGACACGATAAAGCATCCAAGGTGATATTAAATTTCTTTTTTGAAATTATGTTTTTTAGAAAACCTAATATTACTCTAATCGATGGTTCCTTAAATTGCTGTTCAAAAGTCATGTTTTTTTTTGGAAACCCTAGTATTGCTCTGATCAAAGGTTGCTTTCCTGTTACAGGAAGTTGTCAGCCCATTACTTGGATTCACGTTTCCTACTCTATTGATCTTTTTGGACATTATTTTAGGAGATATGGATTCCTAAGCAAATACCTTTCCCCTTTTTTGAAGTATCCATATATTCAGAAGTTACTTCAAAAAGATCAATAGGAATGTGATGAATGAACTAGATCAGTTGCACCAAGACGCGATAATATATTCAAGGTGACATTAAATTGTTTTTGTGAAGTTATAGTGTTTCAAAAAACCCATTATTATTTTTATTGAAGGTTCCTCTCATGTTATAGGAGGTTGTCAACCCATTGCTTTGATTAAAAGTTCTTACTCTATTAATCTATTTTGAGGTCACTTTTAGAGATATGGATCCCTAAGCAAATACATCACCTTTTTTTGAAAGCATCCATATCTCTGGAAGTTACTTCCAAAAGATCAATATGGATGTGATAAATAAAATAGTTTAGTTGTACCAAGACATGATAAAGCATTTAAGGTAACATTAAATTGCTTTTATGAAGTTATGTTTTCTTAAACACATTATTGCTATGATTAAAGCCTCCTCTCCTGCTTTTGTATTGAGCAAGTGGTACCAAGTTAAAAGCTCTGAAATTCAACATTGTGATCAGTCCTAGAATCTTTAATGATAAAGGTTATGAGTTACTTGGTCTTGACTCTATCTAATAGAGTAGTACTTCCCACATCGAGGAGCCATGTAATATGGGATGGATCAATATTTTCTGGGCTTTGTGGCTTGAATCAATCATACTCTTGACCTATATATCTCATAATCTAAGTGTTCATTACCTATACTTTGTGTCACATAAGCAATTAAGCCACGAAAGCAACAGCTGGGTGAAAAAACATGAATATGCGTATAAGAAAAGACACAAGGGGTAAGCAAACCCTTGAGCAATTTGCTCAAGGGTTTGCATACCCCTTGTGGTGTTTCCAATACGGATATTCATACATTTTTGCCCAATTCCATTGCTTTCAAGTGTTAAGTCCTGTGAGGAGACATAATTTATAGGTAAACAGTTATATTATCACTTATATAGGTCAACAGTTGCCATTGATTCTTCCCATAAAGCCTGGAATGTCCTGATCTATCCCATATTACATAGAAACTTGATGTGGGAGGTATTATTATGTTATATACAGTCAAGTGCAACTAGCTTAAAAACTATCATCTCACTTGATGAGTCTCACAACCATACATCATGGTTATTATATAACAACCTTCATGTATTATAAAAGTTCTTGGTTCTTATTTAAGAACCATTATTTATGTACTAAATAGACCGTTGTTTATGTTAGAGCAAGCGTTTCACCCAAGAGGGGGGTTGAATTGGGTGATGCTAAAATTTCTTTGCATAAAAACTTGACGGTGAATATAAAGCAATAAAGAGTAAGGAGAAATATCACCGAAGTGTACACCGAGAGTTATACTGGTTCGGCCACAACCACTTTGACCTACGTCCAGTCCTCATAGCTTCTCTGAGAGTTTCACTATAACTTCTAAGATTTAGTGGGTTCTTGGCACCTCAGTACAAGCAAGTTCCTTTGCCTGGACACTCGCTCCCCCTTACAAGTTGTAATCCAATCCCAACTCAAGGTTCCACAACCTTAAGTTACCTTAATAACAAATATTGAGTTTGAATAAAATATCTCTCTCACAGAGTGAATAAGAATCACTGAAGTATAGAATTACAAGTATAATGTAAAACAGAGTAATGAACTTGATAATGCGTTCATGTGTGTGTTCTTGTTGTTCTTTCTCTATTTGGATGTTCCCATATATATAGATGCGTTGGTAATGATTGTTGGAACATATTTCTTCATGCCCGTTAGTGCGTGCGCAGCCACTGTTGACTTTTCCAGTATTTGAAAGATACCTGTTTGCGGTAGGTGGTGGTAAGTGGCATTTGAACGTTGCATTTGACTTTCCTTATTTGGTAAGAGTTCTTCATTGTTTATCTTTGGATATGCTAAGAATACTAATCCAATGAAAGGTTAATCACATATGAAACAAATCAATGAACGTTGGAATGATTTTTGAATTTCTGAATTTGCATACTCGAGTAGCTACTCGAGTATTCATTAAGTTTACTCGAGTACTTACTCGAGTATTATCGTGAAAGTATTGACAAACTGCAAGTTAACAAATGAACATTACATTACTCGGGTAGTACATGGAGTAAACAAATTTACAAACCTTTGGAAATACCTGTTTACTCGGGTACTTACTCGGATATGGTACACTTTACTTCATAAGTTACTCGAGTAGCAACTCGGGTAAACTTTCAAATATACTTTAGGTTACTCGATGCTTTACTCTAGTAATGTTGGCAGGATTTCAAGGCCGAGGGCACTTCAAGTTTTCTTACCTACTCGAGTAAACATAAATTTTCTGCATTGCTTACTCGGGTAGCAACTTGAAGTTCTGTGTAAATAACTCTGCATATTACTCGATTACTTACTCGAGTAATCTAGTTTAAATAAGTGATTAAATACCTGCATCTTGAGTAGTGCCTCGAGTGAAGTGAGATAAAAGCATATCATATTATTCAAGTATTACCTTCAGGTTTTGCTTATCACAGTGAGTTACTCGAGTAGCGCCTCGAGTAACATTG